>OW026369.1:14015205-16672721 GCA_932273885.2 Leucozona laternaria | reverse complement strand
TCTCATCCTGGTTTTTTTGGTGCCCTTCTTTCTTTTTGGTTGGGGTGCGTAGGTACTGTACTAAAATAAAATTTTATTGAAACAAAAAATATAACGTACAAAATAAAGTACCTATGTACATATATAAAATATAATGTTTCTTAATTGTTGGTTGGTGTGTACCTATGTACATATATAAAATATAATGTTTCTTAATTGTTGGTTTGGTCATGATGATATTATACTAAAAGTTCAAAAACGTGAAAAAGGATTTCACGTGAATGATTTAAGGAAGCTGGTTAGTGTGAAAATATCGAAAAATATTTTGGTATACGAGTATGTACATACCTATGTATGTATGTACGACCTAATTTTTTTTTTAATTTTTCGACCTTGTGGGAAATCACAAACAATGTTTTTGTTTGATCATAAATAATTCTTTTCGTTTGATCTTGATATTTTGAAAAGAAAAATTTTAGTATTGAAAAAAAAAATAATAATAACATGGATCGTCGTCTTTCTGTAAAACTTCGTAAGTCCTTTAAGACATTTAACATGTTTTTTGCTCAAAAAACTATAACCGAATTCAAATGTCAATGCCTCTCAACCGTTTCTTGGTTCCTTTTTAATGTATGAATCAGTTTTCAACCTTTTAGTATATAAAAATTCAATTTTATTAATTTTTAAAGCGGTTTTTTGTGTCTCTTAATCGATTTTTTAATTTGTACTTACGAAGTTTTGACAGAAGCCGATAATATATGATCTCATCCTGGTTTTTTTGGTGCCCTCCTTTCTTTTTGGTTGGGGTGCGTACTGTACTAAAATAAAATTTTATTGAAACAAAAAATATAACGTAAAAATAAAGTTCTTATACCTATAAAATATAATGTTTCTTAATTGTTGTTTCGGTGGGAGTGATATTATACTGAAAGTTCAAAAACGTGAAAAAGGATTTCACGTGAATGATTTTTAGGAAGCTGGTTAGTGTGAAAATATCGAAAAATATTTTGGTATACGAGTATGTACAGACCTATGTATGTATGTACGACCTAATTTTTTTTTAATTTTTCGACCTTGTGGGAAATCACAAACAATGTTTTTGTTTTGTCTTAAATATATAATATATATATACAGGATGATTTGCATAAGGTGTGACAAAAAGCTATTTCTTATTTTGATTGATTTCAAGATTAAGGAAAATTTTTTTTTCTTATTTTGCAATTACATTTTTCTTCCACTAGCTAGGTAGCGTTCTTGCACTTATTTGTCTTAAGGTAGCGCACATTTTTATTTAGTTTAAAAAAATACGCAACTTTTTTTTTTTGACCTCAACAGTAAGACCCCGTCGCCAAGCCGACCCCACCGTAATACAATAAACTGGCAGGCCAATTTTAACCCGATGTTGGTGTGAAGTATGGTTAATCCGTGACTTTATCACTTTATTGCATACTTATCAGACTTACAATAAAAAAAATAGTAAAAAGAAGGTTAATCCTTTCATTCGTAAATTCACCTAAGAATCCAACAACGTAAAAACTAAAATAAAAAGTTTTTCTTAGAAAAAAGTGGTTTTTGTTATTTTTGATTTTCTCAAAAACTGCAAAATATTACGGCATCCAGTTTTTTGTATTTGATCAAAAATTAATAACAGCATTGAATGTTAGACAAAAAAGGTAACACTTATTTACGTAAAATTTTGAAAAAAAAATTGTTAAACAAAATAAATATTTTTTTTTTTTAATTTTGACTTTGAAATTTAATTTTTCAAAAACAATTCGCTCGAACAACTTTATATAAAAATAAAATTAAAGAATCGATTTCTGGCTTTTCAAAATGCTATAGCATGACTCCATAGGTATTACTATAACTTTTTAATAATTTATTTTCTGTTTAAATTAATTAAACGGGGGGCAATAGACCAACCTCCCATACGATTTTTTTTCTTGTTTAAGTCCAACCTACACGCTCTAGCTTTTTGTCACACCTTATGCAAATCACCCTGTATAAATATGTACATATATGTAAAATGTACATGTACATATTCGACGCAATTCTTATTATAAAGATGATGGCGTCATAAATATATATTTTTGGCGGTCCGTAGTTGAAGTAAGACATTTTTTAGTTTTTGTCTTGCTCATAGAAACAAAGTTGGTACAAAATGCATTGAATTCAAAACAAATGATTCTATCATTTTCCAGGATTTATTAAAAACTTAAATACTTTTACCTAAAAAATACATGTATATAGGCGATTCTCCGTAATCTTATAATTTTAGGATTGCAAAATGTCCGAAAAAAAGGTTGGATTTCTTAAACTTTTTTAATGCCATAATGATTGTTATCGTAACCAAAGTTAATGTTGAAAGTGTGGAAAGTTTTCAAACTCAAATCCACTCTGCAAAAAAACTGTTAGAGTCAAAATATTTTCCGAACAAATTTAAGTTGAGTTGAGTATATTGTGTTAGAAATAACAAATGCCATGATAGTGACCATTGTTTCGTGCCAAACTGCTGTCGTATTTTGTATGCTCGAATCATACCCACCAATTTGGAGAGAGTCGTATGTTTATCATGTAAATATACGGTTACGTATGCTGATTATAATTGATCCATGTACATATATTACAATCCACCTTACGAACACGAAAATAAACCAAAATTATTTGATTTTACTTTTTATGAACTCAGGACAGATTTTGAACTCAAACTGCAAATTCTGTAAATGAGGTATAACTTATATAAATTAGGAATATTATAGCTGCACTTAATAATATTTGACGTAACTCATAATTTTTTGTTTTTTAATTAAAGTCGAGTTCTAACAAAATAGTTGGTTATTTCAGAGGTGGGACGTGGCATGTGTTAGTTATATTTGAGGTAAAATTTTTTTTTTTTTAAATTACACTTGAATTTTATTGAACTTACCTAATGTCAAGCACATCATCTAATAGCTTATAAAGTAAAAAGAGGAGAAAATGTTTAGTTAATACCTAAAATTGCCGAGAGACATAAAAGTATGAGTTTTCTGAGAATCACCCATATATACATATATAAACAAGATCTGTTCGTTTGAAGTAATAAGATAAGATAAACTGATCTCACACAATTTCAGCTTTCCAGGCTTTCAACATTGACAAAGAGTCTACATATTTTTTTGACGCACTTTCCAAGTCGCAAATTCAAGATCGATACCTCGTAGAATATGTGTTACACAAAATCAAAGAAGCGCCGGATTGGAAATTGGGAATATCGAGAGTTTTGCATGAAAACGTCGTTTTAGAAGGTAACATTTTATATTCTTTATTAAAAAATGTTCATATTTAAGATTTTTATAAAATAATAGTGGTTAGGGGTCACCAATATTGTTGTTCAAAAAAGTAAATGCGAAACATGTTAAATGTGTTCCGTTGAGAATAATAGAATTAGCAAAAGAAATGGGCATAACATTGAAAAGGAAGAATAACATTTTATTTCTTTATTTAAATTGAAGCTTAAAATCGTCTCTATTTATACATCCATTTAATCTGAAATTTCTATTTACTTTAAAGTCACAAATTCAAAAGAACAGGAGCAGGAAAATGACATATCCAGCAGAAGATTACTAGATGAAGGTTTTTATTAAAATTTCACTTTAACAGTATACCGCAGAAAAAATATTTCATAAAGCAATCAATTTTAACGTTTTTTTGAAATAAAATTAGTAAATTCTGAGTTATAATAAACTCATATTCTATTCAAATAACACAAATATGCTGCATATCATCCATATAAAATATAAAAAGTTTAAAAAAATTAATGGTTTGTTTTCAAAATACTTACAGTGTAATAATTTCATGGTTACCGTTATACATCCTAACATTAAATATTTATGTGTTCGAAACCAAATTTATTCTGCATTATATGTGTGTATGCAATTAATATAAATACTTTTAGTATATCAAACGTAGTATTAACGACTTGTAAATTTTTTGGTTACAGAATCTGATCTGGATTGCCTTAGCCCAAGTTTAATTAATAATTTATTTTCAAGCAGTTCTGAGCCTCAAACTCCTACCAGCTCAACCAAACATATATACAGTTCAATTTCATTTTGTAGGAGTAATGCTGATACAAGAGAACTACAAGAATCAAATATAAGCATATTGGTTAAATCAACATTCAGTTCTGTAGAGGTATTAATGCATTTAAAAGGATAATACCTATTGTAATTACAATTAATATTTATGACAGAGTTTCAAAGCAAATAATGATTTGGACTTAACAATAATCCTCGCGAAATTTAAATATTCTGAGAATTTGGATAACCATGACAGAATTACGATTTCAAAATTCGTTGTTAAACAAATTTTACAAGGAAATAACCATTTTGAGTAAGTTTTTTTATTTTTTTTTTTGCAAATATCCTGCTCAAATCTGAAATTGTGGGTATCAAAACTTTCTTAAATAATACCGATTTGTACAAAACTTGAAACAAGTCAAAAATATGGCCGTTAGAAAAAATGTTTTATTTATAGACCATAAAATCCAATAAGAAAAAAAAAACATTTCACAATGAAACCCCTCCACAGCACACATTGTTAAACCTCAAAATTCTTTTGTTCAATTTTAAAGTGAGGCGTTAAAACAATGCATATTTAAGACAACATCTTTTGGTGCTTTCATCGAAACGGTTATCGCCCAAGAAACTGCGTTTAGAAAATAGCTTATACAGAAGTAACTCATTTGAATGAATTTATACAATATTTAATCGATAAGAGTGTGCATTTGTTTATACATTTAAATATGTAAATACAAAAACAAAAGAGTATTTAATTCACTAAATAATAATATTCTTAAACATTAACAGATTGTCAAGGCACGACTTCTTGTATTTGGCTGAACTGATTATACAAGTCTTTCCGGGACAAATAACTTCTACATATTTTACGCCTGCATGTGGAGGCCAAAGGCCGTCTGGAAAACTTTATGATGCTTACACTTATTATAGAAAAAAACTTTCCAATTCTAAACTGATACAAAGATCAAGAAACCCACGAAACTCCGAACCTATAGGTGCGGAGCTAGAAGACGTTATTGGTAAAAATTAAAACCGTTCTACTAAAACAATCTTATTGTTAAACTTTCTTTTTCAAGAAGAATCAAACTCTGAATCTGACTTAGAAGCACTTGAATATTTGAAGACCGCAATAGAACCGTGGAGTACTATTGAACATAATTGGAAACAAACTCACATACTTCGACAGAAATTACTCAAAGCGTCGAGTAGTATTTTAGATTACATGGAAAACTTTCCAATATTTGCTGCAAATTCAAAAGAATCCATTAAATTGGTAATTGAAAATTTAATTTTTTGAGAAGGTACATATTTATAACTAAAAACATTTATATATAGTTGATTATGGATGCAAAAATTTTGCTGCCACAAGTCCAAAACTTTTCAGAACGCTGGTTGTCATATTATCCAAACATTTTAAAATTTGGTGAGAAGTCAAAAGACAACAATGTAAAGCAATTGATGAAAATAGTCAAAACCAATAATGAAACTTCAAAAATTATAGCATTGATGATATTGAGTTATATGTTTCCAAGCTCACGTACAAAAAAGAGTACAATGAAGGCTTCATACCGTTGCTCGAAAATTGAAAGTCAAGAAAAGTTTGTGGCATATTTTAAGGTTAATTATTCCCTTTTGTTTTTGTTTTTTTTTTAATTTTAAATAAATTACATATTCTTACAAAAAATTATTTTTATTTTAAATAAAACTAAATAAATATTTGTATTTAACAATTTTTCTTTAGACTATTCAAGAATCTGACAACCACGAAAGGAATCTAGCAAAGAATAATACGGGAAAGCAGCCAAGAATTGTAGTATTGGGAGATACCACCACAAAACTTACTGCTTACACTACGCTACTGGATAAGAAATATTACTTTGAGGATCCGTTGGAAGCATTTGAAGCATGCTTTTTTCTATTTTTCGCTCTTGACCTCAACTACCCAGCGGAGAGTACGACGGTTTGGACGTTTATCCAATTATATTTATTCGGAATAAACGTAGAACGAAAATTCAAGAAAGCTGTCAACATGGCCACAATCGAGACAATCCACAACGACTTGAGTAAAATGTGAGTTATTTGCTTGCAGGCTTATGTTTTTATTTGGTTGTTTACCACATAGTTTGTATTTTTACATAGTTTTGATAAGTTTTGACTACAAGTTCGTCGTTTGCCGCATTTCTTCGTTTGCCACAATTCGTTCTTTTTCCCCTTTTGTAAAATTTTGATTATGCAGGTGTATAGAATTTAATTCGAACGTGGTCCTTGTTAATCAAATATCTTTCCTTAATTAATATTAACTAAACATATGTTTAGAAATTTTTTCGATCATGGTTCTTTTTACCACATATCTTTCCTTAATTCTTACTGACTATAAAAGTGTTTAGAATTTTATTCGAACATGGTCTTCTTACCATATATATTCTCTTACTTGTTACTGACTATAAAAGTGCTTAGAATTTAATTCGAACGTGGTCTTTGTTAATCAAATATCTTTCCTTAATTAATATTAACTAAACATGTGTTTAGAAATTTATTCGAACATGGTTCTTTTTACCACATATCTTTCCTTAATTCTTATTCTTACTGACTATAAAAGTGTTTAGAATTTTATTCGAACATGGTCTTTTTAACACATATATTCTCTTAGTTGTTACTGACTATAAAAGTGCTTAGAATTTTATTCGAACATGGTCTTTGCTTATAACATATCTTTTCATAATTAATTTTGATTACGCAAGTGTTTAGAATTTTATTCGAACATAGTCTTTGCTTACGACATATCTTTATTTTATTAATTTAGTCACAGTTTTATTAAACAAGTGTTAAGACTTTTATTGGAACATTGTCACTGTTTTTGTCCACCTCATATCATTCTTTACATACATAAGTATGGAATTTCAATGTTACCTGTGCAAGAGTACTTTTGACACAACTTCATTATATAGTGCACACTTTAAAAACATTCATGAAAATTTGAGAAGATATGCATGTCCCGAAGAGAATTGCTTACGGATTTTTAGCAACTTTTATAAACATTTAAAGCACAGACAACGAGATCATGCGAAAAGAAAACCTTTATGTCATACAATTTCAAGTAACGATATTGATTCGAATTTAGCGTTTTCATCACCTCAACTTTCTCTTTTTTCACAGGAAAAGGCAATTTGCCCTGATATCCACAATAACTTTTTAAAAACCTTTCTTAAATGCTTATCAGATGATCGAATTCCTAAATCTTCAATAATGCATATATATAAAAACATTACTAATTTCTATGATAAGCACATCAATGAAGTAATATATCAACTTGAAAATAATGAAGTTTCTGTTAAGAAAAGTATAGACGATTTGCGATTGTTACTTTCTCCGATCTTTGCAAAAACAAATAGCTTGTTATTAAAACATCTAAAATCTTTAAATCTTCTAATTGAAGAAAAAACTTGTGTGTTAGCTGTAGAACAGAACCAATTATATTCGAACGCGAATGAGATTAAAAATATAGAATACAACTTTTTCCTAAAGATAGTTCCGATTTCTGAGCTGTTTACTATTTTATTCACTGAAACATGCTTATTAGAACAAATATTAGATTACGTAGAGAGCATTGTTGATGAAACTTTTTACATGTATAACATTATTCAAACTTCATTTTGGAAAAATAAAATATCTTCTCTGAATCCAGAAAATGAAACAGACATCCTTTTTTTACCACTTGTCGTTTATTTTGACGACTTCGAATCTTTAAATCCCCTTGGTTCGCATAGTAATACTCTTAAACTTGGAGCAGTCTACATAAAGCTTTTGTGTCTTCCGGATTATCTAAGTTCAAAGTTATCGCATATTTTCTTGGCGATGCTCTTTTTTACTCAGGATAGACTTAAATTTGGTAATTCTGCGATTTTTAAACCACTTGTTGCGCAACTAAATACTTTGCAAACTGATGGTATTCACATACCAATAAGGGAATACAAAAGAGTAAAACTCATTACATGTGCCGTAATTGGCGACAATTTGGGCGTCAATTCTATTTTAGGGTTTACGGAGTCATTTAGTTCTAACTACTATTGCAGATTTTGTAAGGTTCCTAAGGAAGAAATGAAACTTCTTTGCAGTGAAACACCTGCACAGTTAAGAACTATAGCGGGATATGAGCATGACCTTAAAGTTAACAATATTTCTCTGACTGGCTTAAAAGAAAACTCAATATGGAACACATTAATAAATTTTCACGTTGTAGAAAACTATTCAGTTGACTGTTTTCATGATATTCTGGAAGGAGTTTGTCACTATGACTTATTAAGTATTTTTAAAAACTTAATCTGTGAGAAGTTCATAACTATTGAGGAGATAAACCGAAGAATTCAAATATTTAATTTTGGTCCTTACGAAGCAACTAATAAACCACCACTTCTCAATTCTGATTTATTGAGTTGTAGTAAAATACGTCTCTCAGGTTCTGAAATGTTTACTTTTTTGAAATTTCTTCCACTTTTAATAGGAGATAAAATTGATCAAGACTCGGATGAATGGAAGTTGCTTTTGGCTTTAAGAGAAATGACATCACTAATTTTTAGAAAACACCATTCTTCCGAAATTTCAAAGTACCTAGCGGAAATTGTTTATATTCATAATAAGTTGTATTTAAAAGTATCAGGAAGTCACTTGAAACCAAAATTTCATTTCCTTACCCATTATTCTTCTATTATGGAGAAAATTGGTCCCATAACTACAATAAGCTCCATCAGATTTGAAGCCAAGCATCAGGTCTTGAAAAAATCAATTTATATATCTAACAACAGAGTAAACATTCTAAAAACCGTTTTTAACAAAAACAAACTGAAACTAGTTGACTTATTTTTAAATTATGGTGAATATTTCAACACTCCAATTTCTTTTTTACCCTTAAAAAAAGTTAATAAAAATGTAAGTTTAAAGTATGATGTGTCACCCTATTTACCAGTTGAAGAAACGACTAAATGTAGTGTATATGATATTATTTTAAGCAAAGAAGCAGTTGTATGTATTAACATTTATAATGATTTAGACCCTGAGTTTGCCTTAGTCAAACACATACTTGTTTCGGAGAATTCTTTTATTTTATGCCTTCAAACAATTGAAACTTTGTTTTTTGATAATCACTACTTCGCCTATCGGATAGAAAAACAAGAAAAATATATGACTTTAGAGTTAAAACGTCTTGTGTGCAAACATACTTCACAAATTTCTCAAAATAGCTTGGGAAATGATTTTATCATTTGGGACTTTTAAGAATATAAGTTTACAAGAAATGTGGCAAACAAAGTAATAGTTTGTAAGAACAACAACACATGCAAAATAATAATAGCAAAAAATAAAGAGATTTATGTATTTATATAGAATTATATACATTGTGTATGTATATTATTTCAATGTAATATACAAATATTTATTGAGAATATTTAAATATCTAATTTTGTAAATTATTTTAATATTTTCTTTCAGAATGATAATTAATATTCTATGCCTTTCAAAGCAATAAAAATAACAATACAACTTGTATTCTTGATATATATAAGAAAAACATAAAATGTTGTACTATCTCTTTAATCATATTCAAAAATATACAGGGGGTCTTACTGTCACCGGTCCATACGAAAACCATGGGTTTCTTAGGTAATTCTAAGTTGAAAAACTTTAGAGGTAAAACGGTTTTTATTATTTTTGGTCTCTTTTCTTTAATTGGATTTAACTTTGACAAACTGCAGCAACCGATTCTTGATTTTTATTTGTATTTACAAAAGAGCCGATAACGGTTTTTTCCCGCAATTTATTTTCAATCCTATTTTTTGGCATTTTAAGACAGTTTTTTTTGACTTTGATATCCTTTTTTTTCACTTTGATATAATTTTTTTACAAAAACACGTTATGAGGTATCATTTTTTCTTTTTTATTATGAAAGCTCAGTTCTTTAAAAATACGTAAAATTATTTTACAAATCAATACATATTAACGTCTGGGGCGGTGGCAGTGGAACACCCTGTACACATATTTACATCCATCTTTTTGTTAAAACACGTATTTCATATACGCTAATTTATAATTTTAGTTAAAAAAGGCTAACTAAAATAAATGTATTAGCTATAATAAGACTTTATATATAATTTTCCATAAAATTTAATATATCATTTAAAACACACTGAATTTTTCTGTAAACAAAAATGCATATTTGATAAATTTCTTTTTATTATGATCAAACAATTATTTTCTTAACAAAAAAAAAAAAAACAAACTGAAAATGTATCTTAGTAGGAAATATAAATGAGTAATGATATAACTATTTAAAATATCAATAAAAAACTCTGTCATTGAAAATTGTATATTTGTTTGTATTTTGAAGATAGTCTTCAATGTAATGATTTTCGGTTATGTGGAATTTGATAGCTCTAACAATACCTGAGTGCTGATAGCTGATATTTGAAAGCTTCTGAGACCTTGGTAAATATAAATAACATTTCTGTGTCATAGCTGAAGACAGTTCTTTAATAAGTTGCTACAACATTATCACCAACTGCGATGGCTCACTGAAAATATATCGCAACTTTTTTAGTGATAACCATAGCTTTCATAGGCTCGTTTTTGGCTCTGTGAGTATTAAAAATAACCTCATTAACTAAGCTGATAGCTTTATTAAGAGTTTAGATAGTTCTTGGCAAATTTGCGACAGCTTAATTTATAATAAAGTGAACTCTCATTGTACTTATATAAGCCTTATCAGTACTTATGATTACTCTGACAATATTTATGATGACGCCGCCAATACTGGTGACATCTCTGCCAGTACTTTTGGCAGTCCTATCAGGACTTTTAAGGGCTCTATTAATATGAATCATAGCTCTTTCAGGAATAAACACAACTCTGTAATTAGTTTCTATAGCTTTGTGGATGGTTATGGTAAGTCTGTTAGACTTATTAGTAGCTCTGGTAAGTATGAAGATAGTTCCTTAAATATTTACGATAGCTCTGTGAATATTTGTGGCAGCTAAATTAATTGTAATGAGGACCTTCACAGTACTTATGATGACGCCGCCAATACTGGTGACAGCTCTGCCAGTACTTTTGGCAGTCCTATCAGGACTTTTAAGGGCTCTGTTAATATGAATCATAGCTCTTTCAGGAATAAACAGAACTCTGTAATTAGTTTCTATAGCTTTGTGGATGGTTATGGTAAGTCTGTTAGACTTATTAGTAGCTCTGGTAAGTATGAAGATAGTTCCTTAAATATTTACGATAGCTCTGTGAATATATGTGGCAGCTAAATTAATTGTAATGAGGACCTTCACAGTACTTATGATGACGCCGCCAATACTGGTGACAGCTCTGCCAGTACTTTTGGCAGTCCTATCAGGACTTTTAAGGGCTCTGTTAATATGAATCATAGCTCTTTCAGGAATAAACAGAACTCTGTAATTAGTTTCTATAGCTTTGTGGATGGTTATGGTAAGTTTGTTAGACTTATTAGTAGCTCTGGTAAGTATGAATATAGTTCCTTAAATATTTACGATAGCTCTGTGAATATTTGTGGCAGCTAAATTAATTGTAATGAGGACCTTCACAGTACTTATGATGACGCCGCCAATACTGGTGACAGCTCTGCCAGTACTTTTGGCAGTCCTATCAGGACTTTTAAGGGCTCTGTTAATATGAATCATAGCTCTTTCAGGAATAAACACAACTCTGTAATTAGTTTCTATAGCTTTGTGGATGGTTATGGTAAGTCTGTTAGACTTATTAGTAGCTCTGGTAAGTATGAATATAGTTCCTTAAATATTTACGATAGCTCTGTGAATATTTGTGGCAGCTAAATTAATTGTAATGAGGACCTTCACAGTACTTATGATGACGCCGCCAATACTGGTGACAGCTCTGCCAGTACTTTTGGCAGTCCTATCAGGACTTTTAAGGGCTCTGTTAATATGAATCATAGCTCTTTCAGGAATAAATACAACTCTGTTATTAGCTTCTATAGCTTTGTGGATGGTTATGGTAACTCTGTTGTAATTATTCATACTTCTAATAGTTGTGTTGATAGCTCTGTTATTATCTTAAGTAACTCTGCTATGTATAAAGATAGCTTTGGAAACAGTTACGATAGCTCTTTGAATGTATGCCACAGCTAAATTAACGATAGCGAGTACCCTCATTATATTAACGTAAGCTCTGTCAATACCTATGATAGCTCTGTCAAAACATACGGAAACTCCGCAAGTCTTATCAGTAGCTCTGAGAATAATTTTAAGAGTCATATCAGTATTCACAACGACTCTGTCACTATAAATGATAGCTTTATAAATATTTGCTATTTCTCTGTCGTAATTTATGATAGCTCTTATGCTAAATAATTTGGTCTTGACAGTACATCCGATAGCTCTGGGCATATTTATTGGAGCCCTAAAGGAAGTAATGACAGCTCGACCATTACAATTGATAACTCTTACCGAGGCTACATTTTATAAATATTCCAGAGCTCTGAGTACCCTAAAAGAAAGAGCTGGCGTGTTTAAGAGGTTATGGTAGCTCTTAGAATTTCTGAGTGTACTTACTTAACCTATTAAAATAAACGAAGTTTTAACGCTTACCTAATGAATATTAATTTTATGAAGCTTTTGTTTTAAATGAGAAAGGTGCCTTTGTTTGACAAGCCGACGGACTTTTATTATAGGTAGCGGTAGGTATTACGGTATTACAATTAAATGAATACCTACCAACATTAAGGATCTGAAAATGAAGCAGTACCTAGGTATATAGGTATTTTATTTTAACGTCGAGAAAAAATAAAAATATTAATAAATGTATATGTAAATAGCTATACCTATGGAGGTTCCTTTATACATTAACTTTACCTTTAATTACCTACTTACATAGATTTTGGACACCGCAGTGAAAAAATTGTTGTAAGGTAAGTAAGTAGGTATATAAGGTACCTATACCTAGGGGTAGATAAAATCGGATGTTATTTCAAACTGTTTTGAATTCAGTAAACATTCACGATTCACATAGGTACGAATGCGACCGTCTAACGATGAGGAAACAGTTTTAAATTTTTCATAAAATGGTTTCCTGATGGTCCGCACGCCGCATTTCCCCCCCTATATGTAAACAAGTCGAATTACAGGAGCACTAATCATTTTCATAAAGTCAGAAATATGTAGGTATAATCCTTTTGTACTGTTAATCAGCCTATTTTATAGATAACTTTTTAATTTCTCGAGCAATCTTCGTTAAACTAATAGATTCACCTGACCCTATTTATTTAAACTGCAAATATGAATTAAATAAACTTCCGATAACCTCACTGTCATAAAAACCTCAACTGAAGATTCCGTATAAAATCGCAATTAAAAATGTATGGATTTGAAATTTTTACTAAGTCCCAAAAAGGGTTTCGTCACACCCTCCGTATCGCGTCGTCTGTAAATCTTTAGCAACCCGAATCTAATAAGCACCTTGATTGGTAGCAGCTTGTTAGAAAATCATTTCAATGGTGAGTGTTACCTACAAATATAATTATATTATTATTCAAAGCCTAGACGATTTTAATAACACAGTGTTCGAGAAAAAAAAAAACTGTACGTAAAGGGTATTTTTTTTAGACGTGTGGTTTTCAAGGAGAAATAAAACGCATATAATTTAGTGTTAAGGCCAAGAATTTAGCTTTATTATAAAAATAAAGGTTTTGCCACTATGTTTTGAAAATGATTTCGGTCAAGTGGCCGCCGCGGCTGGCTCGAATAAATTAAAGCCGAGAGGCCCAATTTTCGACAGCTCCAATTGTTGCGCGCGATGGCGGATGGACTCGTTCGGGTCTTCTTCGATACTCTGCTCCACAGCAGCAATAGCGTCTTTGGTGCGCAATGTATGGCGGCGCGTCTCTTAGGATGCGCATTATCCACTAGAGTAAACGTGGTGCGAAACCGATCCATGGTTGCTCGAATTTATGCGATTTTGCGATTATGTCGTGTCGACCGAATTTTGGACGCAGCGCGCAATGCGTCGCGTGAACCGAACCATTACGTTGGTATTAAATTTGCACGATTTTCAAACTTTGTTCAGGAGTAAGTCTATTCACTATGAAATGAAAACCAACTCCGAAAAAAGTATTACCAGATTGAAAACTACACGTCTAAAAAAACACCTTTTATAAATTATTTAAATTAAGCTTTATATTTTTGTGTACACCTACACCTATACCAACCTTCCTATTTAATTATTAAACTTTTACAAATTGTTTTACAGTTTACCTACCTTTACTTACCTAAAAAATATATGTAAGTATTTCACTCATATTATCCTTTTCTATATTATCTTTTTTCAATTATTGCATTTGAACCATAATTCTATCATTCAATCCCCGCCTCAAGAAACATAGCCTTATTTGTGTCTGAAACTGTGATATAATTCCCTTCCCTACATTATCTTGTTGGAGTATTTATTTCCAATAAATGGCGCCAGTGCCAGTTTACCCATTCGGGCGTTCTAAGCTCCGCAGCAATGTTCAATTAATGTAGTGGAAAACTGCTTATTTCTCGCACTCATAGTCGTATAGTCACATATACTTATAGATGAGTCAGGGTTGCCGATAGGTCAACTTTACTAAAAACAACAAAATTTAAAAATTTAGCTTTGACTTTTTTTTAAATTTTAATTTATAAAATTGATTTTTCAAAAACCTTCCATTAAAAAATAACTCGATTTAGAAAGAAAATTAAAGACTGAATTTTGTTTAAAAAAGCTGTGTAGATTTTATACCTACCTAATATTATAAGTCCACCAGCAAAAATGTTTGCTGTATATTTTACAAAATGAGGCAATTCATTTTACAATTACATACTTCATTTGGTAATGTGTGTATTAAACAGCAAATAATTCTGTTGTCTTATCGACAAATTTTCTAACTAGGTATACCTATACGTGCAATTTTGCAATTTACCTACAACAGATGCTTTTATTTTCAAAATTTGGTGTTGTGGAAGGCACAACATTGTATGGTTAAATTGACAACAGTGGTTGTCGTGTCGATTGTGAAAATAAATACAGTAGAATCAGCAATGTTTTTCAACATTTCTACAATTCCATTTTTTGGGGGGCTGCCGTTGATATCAATCATATTTTTTACTTTTTTTTTAGGAAATTCACCCTTTTACAATGGGAAACAGACTCCCCTTATTTCTATAAGGGATATTTTGACTTATTTCATTGAACCTATACCTACACGCTCTAGAATTTTGATGCATCTTATGCAATTCACCGCGCTATAAAACAATAGGTACTCAATTCAAAACGTCAAATAAAAAAAAAACATAGACAAAAAGTAATCTAAACTAAGACTTTGCATTATCATTTTTTCTACTCCCGAATAATATTTCATTTTAATTCTAGAAATTTGAATACCCAAGCTTTCATAAAATGAAGAATTTTCTTATAAGCTTTCCGACAGAGGTAACCCTGGCTGGGCTCCGCACTTTTGCCGGTTGATATTGGTACAATCAAAATGGCAGCCAGAGATGCCTCTCTATGAAATTGTCACTCAGTGCGCGCAGATTGCAGTTATATACAGCAGCAATTGAATGCGAGTGAGTGTTTTATGTTTGCACAAGATTCAATAGATAGAGATATGTATATATATATTGGAATGTTGTCTACTTAGTTGGAGTGCCAATATCTACCTATATACAAACAAATATCTATATGAGTTGATGCCAAAGAAGGGAGTGTCGATTGCATTCTTCCATATTGAGTAGCTATTAAGTTGTCAATTAAATTTTTATCTGAAGTACGAATTAGATAAATTACTGCGGTTTTTAAATGAAAATACCTACCTCAATGCTGTTTGTCTTTTGTAACGTTCTTTTGTTACATATTTTATACATCCTACACCTATTCAGCTATAAGAACGTTTTAACTTTAGTAAAACCTTACAAAATTGGTATGGGTTTAATAATAAATAAATACAAATTTTTATAATACGCTGAGGTCATTTAATGAAGCTTAATGTTAATAATCATCACCTAGGTTTTGTGTATCTATACCTATAGGTAATTTTCTGGCAGTGGAGCCTTTGAAAAAGTTTAAGATCTAGTTTTTCCTACTCAGGTTAGACAGCCACGGGCTATTATATATTTCTAAAATGACAAGGGTCTTCCAATAGAGACTTCCGAACTTTGACAGTTGATAGCTGCCATATTGTTAAAGCTACATCTGTCAAATTGGCTGTCATTTATTCAGTATAGGTACTTTTCTGGGGATGGAGCCTTTGAAAAAGTTTAAGACCTAGTTTTTCCTACTCAGGTTAGACAGCCACGGGCTATTATATATTTCTAAAATGACAAGCGTCTTCCAATAGAGACTTCCGAACTTTGACAGTTGTTAGCTGCCATATTGTTAAAGCTACATCTGTCAAATTGGCTGTCAGTTATTCAGTATAGGTACTTTTCTGGGGATGGAGCCTTTGAAAAAGTTTAAGACCTAGTTTTTCCTACTCAGGTTAGACAGCCACGGGCTATTATATATTTCTAAAATGACAAGCGTCTTCCAATAGAGACTTCCGAACTTTGACAGTTGTTAGCTGCCATATTGTTAAAGCTACATCTGTCAAATTGGCTGTCAGTTATTCAGTCTGTTTTGCCAAATCACGATGGACGGATATAGCGTTCTATAACACACCCAAATGATAAAATTTTGTTTATCAAAATGGATATTCTGTTCGGGAAACGTTCGCAGCGCGCTTCGCTAATTTACGGTCATCTTCAGCGATAAGTCACATTTCTAGATGAATGGGTACGTTAACAAACAAAATTGTCGAATTTGGGACGATACCAATCCACATGAGATCCAAAAGAGCGTCCAATGCATCCCGAAAAAGTCACTGTTTGATCAATCAATCAGCAAACTAGCCTCAAGAACTTTCTTCACAATCTTGGGTATATCTACTTATACCTACTGCAGCTGCAGTTGGTACATTCTTTCGAACGAAATTTCTTATCAAAATTCGCACTGTTTTGGCACCACGGCATCCACTTTGGAAGTAACTTTCCAAACATTCATTGTTCAATTTCATTTCATACCGCAGAAATTTCAGTTTCTGTCAATTTCTTGTATTCATATAGAGAACTGTCACTGTCAAAATAACAAATGATTGAAAAAGAAACCAACAGATGGCCCAACCGATATTAAAATTTAAAAATAAAAAGCAACACGTGCCTTTAGGTATATGAAAGTTGTACGCTCTTTATAGCTGTGCATTTACCTTCCTCGCTTTATTTTCGCCAAAGTGAAAATTGGTGCTTCACCATCAACTGACTACATTTCACAAAAGACGTTTACATAATAAAACACATGCCAATGTGTAGGTATAACTAAAGCAACTTACTTGGCATCATGCCAAAGATGGTCGACATCTTGACAACAAAAGAAGCAAGCAAGCTCAATACTGTGGTGGCCAATTATATTCCGGTCGCTATCGAATGATTCACCAAAGTATCGCGCAGACTTTCAATATCTGCAACCACAGAACAGAGAACACCTTAAGGGTGCCACAATAGATACATATATGCCTATATAAACAGCACAAACACATTTTGGTATATTGGATGCCATTTATTATTCCCGGTGCGATATTGACTGACGGTTAAGCACTCACACAGCGGCATTCTTGAGGGAGTAACACATTATAGGTATTAGAGGAAGACTCTTCGATACTTTTCGCGATTGCTTTATGTATTCCCTTTTCTTTTGCATCCATCAACTAAAATGCTATCCCGCTGAGTTTCGATTACTCGCGAGTTGATGCTTTTCGAACTATATCACGCGTCGACATCCATTTACGCTTGATGCGAAGTGACAGGCTGCCATTTGGGGTGACAGCATTGCGCGCGATCTTGTTAGGGGCATTCCATGCTGTTGCGCGCACGACGCCGACGACGACGCGACGACGCATCGCAACTCGCAGTTTCAAAGTGCATCAGCCAGAAGCACTGCACGCTGATTGCAATCGACAGAGTGCTTTGGTATAACCATATTTGAGTGAAGTATGGAGAAGGGGGACAAAGGGAGAAAAACGAACATAAAGTTCCCAACATGGATGCACAGCGGAAAGGCATCCGCACAGCACCCCATCCACATCCACATTCACATCCACACCCATTTTGGGGATTTTGCACTTATTCACGCGGCGAGGCACACAGCCAACCGCCGAATTCCGATTGCCATTTAGCAAATACTTAAACCTTCCAAATGGAGGAAAGACTCGCTGCTCTATTGGACGCGACAGTGCACTTACACGGTACGTTACCATACCAAGCGTTTTTTTTTTGTTGTTGTTAAAGCTAAAGCTGAAGTTGATGGTGTTGTAGTATAGTTGTATGTTCCTGTAGGTACCTTCAGGAGCCTCTCTCTCTCTATGTCAGTTTAACATCACGAAAACCACATAAAACAGTGCCGAACATTTTGTCCATTTCTTTAGGTGTCCACGTGTTGTGTCGCGCAATGACTCTCGTTCTAGTTCTTTCCCAGGGACGCATTCAAGCTTAACCGGCCTTGCCTCCAACATAGTTCAGATGCTTGAATTCCTCGATAGAGTTGGCGATTATCTATGTGGCCATGGAACTCCTGACAAATATGGCCCTGTGTATACCAATACCTTGTTTGATGGTGGTGGCTGCTCGTTGGTTTGGTTTTGGCTTTGGGCCTAATCTATAGATAGGTTAAGTCACCTTAAGTAGGCATTTGTTGTTGACAACTACCACAGCCGACACGACTAGGTATATACGACATAGTGCTTGCTATAGCGACTGCCGCCATTTGCACTTAGCTTTGTATCTTTTGGATTTTTAAGTCTTTTTTTTTGTAATTTTGTATTCAAAGTCGAAGAAGAAGAAGAAGAAGACCGACAATGTGGATGAATTGCTTCTGAAGTAGACATAGCGATTGGTTCTCTATGCGGTGGATGATAGGATGATATAGTTTGTGTTGGGTGTTTTGGAGGCAAACACAACATTTTCGGTGGAAGTGCTGACAAGACAAATTAATTCAATTCCGATTCCGATCCGAGAGTTGTGATAAAAAGTCACGTAACGTTTCAAGAAGAAGAAGAAGAAAAAAAATTGTTCTGTTTTATCTTTCTGATGATGGTTTATCGTATTATATATCTACCTTTCGTCTCTGTAGGGTGTAGGTATATAGCAAATATTGTTGTTGGTTTTTAGAAAGGTTCCTATGTAGGTTTGGCAGCTTGTGTTAGGGAGAATGGGGTATACTGTTGCACTGTGTCTAATGTAGGTACATATACTTATATGGGGAGTACGGGAAGTTGTTATTTGGCGGAATCGGAATTTAAGGACTTTGAAGTTTTGTTTTTGAACAAATATTTTTGTTGGTCGTATTATTTTTTCAATTCGACAATGTTCTACCTACTTTTTTATTTGTTAAATTGTTATCTATACAGTCAAGGCCATGTTAGAGAGCATTTTAGCAGACGAAAATAATAATTCTCTTGGTGTCCAAAGTTGTGGCTTTTTAAATGCAAATTGTTCTGCGCAACTCTAAATTTGTAGCTCAAACGGTTTTTTTTTTAATATTCAAGTTTTTAAATTAGCTCAAAAGTAAACTGCCAAAATCTAAAAAAAATGAAAAAAATTTAAATTTTCATTGCAAGAATTTAAAGTAACTTTTAACCTATCTACATATACCTATACCTAGCCCGCTTCAACCAGTTTCAATATAAATAAAAGCGCGAACCCCGATTTTGTAGCTCACATAGTTTATTTTGTTATTCAAGTTTCCGCTAAAAAAATTGAATTTTCAAAAAAAAATTCACGGAAATTGTAGGTTTTTTAAGCGGAATATCCCATCACTACGCGTGTTTTTTTTTCTGCAAGCTCGGAGGAAATTCCTCGAAAAACATGTGGCTAAGCAATTAACATGTTAAATGCAACAACAACTAATCCCCTTCGGTCTTAGCTAAGCGCAGATAATTTTCTGGGCTCATTTCATAGGTATGTATATCTACTTGTTATCGATAGTTTGTACGGTAACTCCATTTTTCCTGTAATGGCGTCGCTAGTCGCTGATGTAATTTTTTTTTCAACTAAATTCCTCCTGGACTACAAAAAAATGGACGTCTACTACCTATATCAGTAAATAAATAATCAGGAAAATGAGACAAAATGAAGAAAAACTTTATTTTTCTTGATAGGGATTTAGATTTTTGACAAAACGAATAACTTGTAGAGCTGTGTTAATCGTTCATTTCAAAGAATCGATTACCAAAATGATTCGATCATTTTAATCATTCGATTTTTTGATGTGTAAACATCTATGCTGGCGGTAGAGTGAAATAAAGATGTGTACCTTCCTCTGTGCGATGCGACGTTACGATGTACTTACCACTTTACGTAGCGCGTATATTTACGGAAATGATTTGATATTTTGACACCTGTTAAATTAAAAGTGTTCTAATAGGCCTGGAGAGCTGGCGGCGTGAAAAGAGGTGATTTCCGCCTCCTAAATCGATTAGCGTACTCTGCTTTTCGATCCGCAGTACCAAAAATGTTGGCATATTTTGACAACTGTCAAACTAAGTGTTCTAGTGGACCCAGAACGTTGACCGTGACACTAAGGTAATATCCACCTCCTAAATCGATTGGCGTACTCTGTTTTTGTTGTTACGCCGTACCAAATAGTTTGGCATATTTTGACACCTGTCAAACTAAGACAATTTTTTTATTTTGGTTTCGATGAAATTCAATCTCCGAATTTAACGAATACTCTTCCGATTTTGATTGAATCCAATCTGAACCATATTTTTTTTCGCCGATAAAATATGTACATAGGTACATATATCAATAATTCAATAGAGATTGATATCGAAAATCGAGAATCATCGAATTGATTGAGATTGTGATCGATTGAAATGAAAATTTGCGATTTCAATCATCAATACTTTTCGATGAAAAAAGTCGTTCCAGACTAACCTGTCACTGAAGGTATCTGTCATATCTTTAAGTAAAAGTTAGTTTCAACAAACACTAAATAAAGAAGAGTAGGATTCTTCACGCTTTATTATATGTACAGAATTTTCTCTATAACAGAATCTAGGCTTTATACTTTTTTGAAGGTTTTTCAAAAGCTTCACTCGAATACGAGCTCAGAATAGCTCCATCTGCCCAGGTTTTGAACATATTTCTGTTTGAAAATGAAAAAAAAAAAACAGCTCTTAGATTTTTTTGAGGTTATGCAACATTGCGAAGTAATTTTTCTCAACAAAATTTATAAGATTTCGTGAAATAAGAGACTAATCCTTTTCTTGAAAATTCAATTGAAATCTTTCAAATATACGGTTTTTTTTTAGACGTGTGGTTTTCAATTTGGCAATACTATTTTCGGAGTTGGTCTTTTTGACAGATGTCACTTGATTTATGCTTAGTTTGGTTTGCCATAATTAACTTTATTTTTTTTAAATTAGTACTTTCAGAAATAGCTTCAAAGTTTGTTGAGGAAAATTCTTTCGCGTTTTTTCATAACCCCAAAAATATCTTAAAACTTTTTCGCTTTCAAATGGGAGTAGGTATCTCAAAAACTTGACCTGATGAAGCAACTTTAAGCTCAGATTCGAGTTAAGAATTTATGAAAAACCTTAGTGGAGTTACCAAGCTTAGTTAATTAGATCACAATGTTAATATTATTAATTTAGATCACAATTTTTCATTATTAATATTTAAATCATTATAAGTAATTACAATTTTTTTTTTTGAGAAAGCGAAATCTTATTTTCACAAAAGAATGCGTTCACTCAATTTGATTTCGTGATTAAATTAGAACTGAATGCTAACAAAAATGACAGCATACAGTACCTACCGATGAATTGTTGTAAAAAGAACAAAAAGAGAACAAAAGAAGAACGAATTATTTTTGTAGACACATTATGCAGACAAAATCTGCAGTGCAGATTTGTAGAATTCAAAAGTCTGGGAATGGGTGGAAAATCTGCAAAATGTAGATAAATCTGCACTATTGGCAACTCTGGGTATATAGGTACTTGATTTATGTTCGCATACATCGTTCTGCAAATGCAGAATCAGTTCCGCAGTCGCATTTAAAATTGCATAAGAAGCATGAATTTTCTCCATACTAATTAATACGATAGAACTCTTTTAATCAAGCGATACAAAAAGGCTTTGACATATGAAGACTGATGCAGGTAAAATCATGTTTCTATAACTCGGCGATGAATTGATTCTGTGTGGTCATGGTGACTAAATTAATGCCACAATGATTTCTGGCGCCAATTATAATATACCGAGACCACAAACAATATGCACCTGCTTTGTAAGATACTCTTACAGGTTGCTATAAAGCTGGGCTATACATTTATACAATCTAAACAGAACTTATATACGTATAACATATATATTTAACCTCAATTTGATTCAAAGCCGCATCCTATCAATCAAAAGGATCGCGAACGAAAATCGCTGGATGATGTTTTGAAATTCAAATTAAGTGTTGGTTCTGTGTTGGGTATAAGCTGTCAGGTTGAATGAATATAAAATGCCGCATTTAGTTTGCCTTGCCCAAAGCACACGTTGCATAGTTTTATTATAGTCGTAACCTTAAACTGGATGTCAGAAAGTTGGACATGGTTGCGTCTTTCTTATGCAACAGTTTAGCAGATGATTCTTTTTTTTTTATAAAGGGATGTGAATATTTAAGAAGCTGAAAGGATACTCGGACAAAAATTGGATTGATTTAGCATAAATAGGGAACTCGTATGGTTAGAGAAAATTGATCGATCGCGTGGCAGCGTTTAGACATGGCCAAAAGCATTTTGATTATACCAACAAATGGTTACACTTTGATGGACGGTATGCGCGTTGCTGCGAGAAGGGCAAGTGTTAACAACGCACCTGCCTGTGTGGTTTTATGGCAACTTTTATAAATATTTATAATTTATAATGTAAACTGAATATTTTTGGGGTTCATTATATAAAGTTATGTTGATCCTATGGGGCATTATTTAATTATATTGCTGATATTTTATGCTATAATTTTTGGCTTCAGTCGTGTGTAAGTATATTAGGTAGGCAAATAGAACTAAAAGATAAGTACTTACTCTTATACCTATACGTTTTGAACTATGTTTACACTCAACACAGACAAAAAAAGCAGTAGCGGATCTAGGATTTGGCTGTGGGCGAGCTCCATCAGTTTGAGATATACAGGGTGTCCCATAATGAACGGTACAAACTGAAAGAATAGTGTTAGACCAGGTCATGACCTCTCAGAGTTTAGAAAATTGTTCGATTAACGGGTGTTTTTTTATGAAATTTGGGAAAACTCCTACTTTATAAAGAGTGATTTTTTTTAGAGGTATAGAACTTTAAGTTGGCAACACTATTTTAAAAGGCGGCCATTTTGTCAGCTGTCAAGTGATTTATTTTTAGTTTGGTTTGGCATTTCAACATGAATAGACTGACAGCTAAAAAAGCTTTCAAATTGTGCCCAAAACAAGATTACCGTTGATCCCAATTTTCATTAGCGATTTTTGTTTAGCGATGAGGCTCACTTTTGGTTGAATGGATACGTCAATAAACAAAACTGCCGTATTTGGAGTGATGATAATCCTCAAGTCTATGTTGAGACACCGTGACATCCACAAAAACTGACTGTTTGGTGTGCTTTATGGTTCTTTAAAAACGATGCTGGCCAGAACGTTACAGTCAATGGTTACCGCTTTAGAGCCATGATTACTGACTTTTTCGTTCATTAGTTGAACAACCATGATGTGAAGGAGCTGTGGTTTCAACAAGATGGCCGGCGCAACATGTCACAAAGCTCGTGCAACAATTGATTTATTGGAGGAAACTTTTGGTATCCGCATATAGTTTCACGTTACGGACCCGTGAATTGGCCTCCAACATCGTGCGAATTAACGCCGCTTGACCATTGTCTGTGGGGATATGTGAAGTCGGCGCTAGTCTACGCCGATAAGCCCGAAACGATTGACCACTTGGAAGACAATATTCGAAAATTGGACATCCAGATCAGATTACGTCTGCCGTGGCGGTCATATGCCAGAAATCATATATTTAAATTATAATTCCAGAAGATTATCTTCCGAATAAAGTAAATTTCTTGTCAATTTAATTTAAAAAAAAATCATCTCTGTATTATTCCATTTCAAAGTTCTATACCTTTAAAAAAAAACAGCCGCTAAAAAAGAATGTGCCACACTGCAGGAAGTAAGCGATATTTAAAGATTCTTTTTCTGATGATATTCTTGGTAATTGAACAAAAAATCCTTCTCCGCTCAGTTTCAAGGAAACATGTAACAGATTGAATAGACCAAAGTTCCACTGTTATACTTCAGAGAATGACATGAGTCAGAACTTTACTATGGTTCATTCTCATTAAGTTATCTGCTTGTTTCCATTCAGAGTCATTGGTTCATAATGACTGCACCTTCAGCACCCAATAGTGCACAGGCACAGCACAGAAAATGTCGCCCCACAAGATAAGAATAACTAACCATCATGAGCCAAGTTACCAGGTTAGACCTTTTGGAATGTCGGTATCCAAAATTATATATGTTTGACACAATGATACCTATAAATCTCAAAAGTCCATATACACTTTTATTCAGACATCACACTCATTAACACCAACGATAAGTCCTTCTCAGAAGGAAAATCGTTGGCTTTAAGAGTTCATGCTTATGAGACCATCAATATAGTTTGCTGCCGCACCGCTTCGCTTTGAAATGATAGTGTGGACATACTTATCGAAAGATTTATCACACAATTCAAAGTCTCTTGATTTTAGTTTTAAAGGTATAAACTGTATCCACGGCGGCGTTGTCCTTAAAATTGATATACGAACAAAAAAAAAATATAGCGTGAGATGTTTCTAACTTTTAGTGTTTCTGTTTGTTCTCCAAAAATTCTCGGCAGACAAAAATCTTCACAAAAAAAAAAAAAAAAATACAAAGGAAGGATGTACTGGGGATGAAGATATAGCTTATCCCAAAAGTGACTTATTTTTTGTGACCGAATTGATTGCTTCCAATTAATCAGTATCCTTGTTTTCGGAGAAGCATCAGCGAGGGTGGTGCTGGTGATGCTGCTGAATTGAGATGTCACGTCAATTTGACACGATTTTTGAGAGTTTGTCTCTTGTCTTTTAAGAGTTTATTATAAATGGCTCTGGGAAATATTTATCACAGGTTATTCAATAGTCGTCTATTATTTTATTGCCGATGAATTACATCAGGATTGCTGGAAATATCTCAAAATACCTTGACATATTTTTTGTTTGATTTGATTAATAAGATGCAATTTTTTATAAAGTGAAACGATATTATTATTTATCTACTCATAGATATTTATTATAAGAGAAAGTCATATACCTATACTTTGTATTAATGGGAATTCCGTGATAAAAGTTGAATTAAATTTGTTAAGCTGGATGTGCATTATATTCAAAAAAAAGTAGCTGTTTAATTCGATAATAAAAGGTATTGGGTTCTTAGAAAAAAAAATTACTTTGAGTTTAGTAAAAAATGAAAGTGAGAAATATGTACACGCCGGACACAAGAAAATCGGCATTTTTTAATATTGTGTTTTTTTTGGGTCTTATGATGCCTTGATTAAAAGGTAGCATCTTCTAGATCATCGCTTGATGGACACTTAGTTATGCTGAAAAGAGCTTTGAAAGAGTTAAAGAAGGCGATTGTCAAGTTGCTTTTTCGTATTGTCCGATACATTCGGCCCTATCGAGGTAACCGTGCGTCAGAGCGAAATTTTCTCCGCAACACATCATTCGTCGGAAATTCAATTTCGGTTCGAAGTAGATTTTTTATCGGAAGAAATTTTACAGAAATGCGAAAACGTATTGCGATTATTTCAAGGAGAAATAAATCGCATATAAATTTAATGTTATGGCCAAGAATTTATTTAACTTTATTATAAAGATAAGGTTTTGCCATTATGTTTTAAATATTCCAGAGGCCCAATTTACGACAGCTTCAATTGTTGCGCGCGATGCCGGATAGACTCATTCGGGTCTTCTTCGTTACTCTGCTCCACAGCAGCATTAGCGTCTTCGGTGCGCAATGTACGGCGTCTCTTAGGATGCGCATTATCCACTAGAGTAAACGTGGTGCGAAACCGATCTATGGTTGCTCGAATTTATTCGATTATGTCGACCGAATATTGAACGCAGCGCGCGGTGCGTCGCGTGAATCGAACCATTGCTTTGGTAATAAATTTGCGAGAGTTGAAAAAGTTGTAATCTATTAATTATGAAATGGCAAACCAAACTGAGCATAAATCAAGTGACAGCTGTCAAAAAGACCAACTACGTGCAGAAAAGTATTGCCAGATTGAAAACCAAACGTCTAAAAAAAAAACACCCTTCATAATAATTAAATTCTTAACGTAAATTATTATGTGTTATAAGACAAAGCATTTGAAGTTCTAATTTACAGAAAAGATTAGGAAGTAAATTTATTAAAATTTGCAAATTAATTGATTAAGAGGGCTATTTATGCACCATAGTTAGAATATTGGGATCAAAGCCTGTTGTCTTCTTAAACGTTACTGACTAAAACTAAAATTTATCTTGCTCGGAGCTGATGGAGATGTCATTGAACCATTTAAAATTCCAGCCATGAAACAAAATTGAAGATATTGCTTTTGCGTTTAGAGAGTAATAGGAGTTCTATTAATTTTAATTTATGAGAATAAGGAGGTACAATAAGTCTTGCGACCATGGGACAAGTCGAAGTCTAAGGCAGAAACGCAAAAATTTTATCTGCACCGATTCTAATCTAGTTATATGGACAGTGTAGTAAGGGGCCCATATATGACACATCCGTACTCGAGAATTGGTCTCACAAAAGATACGAAAGGAAGCTTCAAAACGTAGGGATTCTGAAATTCACGCGAAAAACGTTTTACAAATCCTAACACCCTATTAGCTTTTTTTATTATAAAATTAAAGTGATCATTAAATGTCATAGTTTTGAATCCAGAATTATTCCAAGATCGCAGAAAATACAGACAGATGTTATTCAAAGCAGACGAATCAAACATTTCATTGTATGTAATTGTGTCTTTTTTACGTGAAAAACACATAGTTTTGCATTTTTTAATATTAAAAAAAGACGGTTTAAACTGCACCATTCCCTAAATCCTTCAAGATCACCTTGTAAAAGTATTCATACAGTCCACTGATGTAATTCTTTTGTAAAGTTTAATGTCATCAGCATAAATAAGAACAGACGAATTTCTAATGATCGGGAGTTTGATATTTATAAATAAAATAAATAAAACTGGTCCCAGTTGGCTACTCTGAGGAACTCCTGAGTCAAACGATTTGCTAACGTCAGTGAATACACGCAACTTGGTCCCTATCTTCAAAAGCATCAACACAAATGGACGTGAAATGGAACAAATTTGAAGCAGTTGATTTTTGCTTCACAAAGCCATGCTGAACTAAGGGTTTGAGTTCCTGATTTTATAGGTGTCTCTGTATGATTGGTCTTTTCATATTCAAAGAAAAATGGCATGTTTTGAGATAAATGATCGGATGTTTATTTCATTATAAAGGAGAAGGTATGCCGTTAATAATGGAACACAACATCAGGCAAATGGCCGCCACGACCACGCTTACAGGACCATATCCTTTTCATGAAATTTTCCATAACCAAATCGCAAAGTGGCTGCCCTATGTCCTCGATAGCCTCGCGAATTCCATCTTTGAGGTCTTGAATCGACGCTGGGCTGTTGGCGTAGACCTTATCTTTCACGTGGCCCCAAAGGAAGAAGTCGCAAGGTGTTAAATCACAAGATCTCGGTGGCCAATTGTGATCACCTCTTCGAGAGATAACACGGTCCGGAAACTTTTCCCGTAAAAGATCGATGGTTTCATTGCTTGTGTGGCACGTAGCGCCGTCTTGTTGAAAGTACACGTTGTCCAGATCAATACCATCCAATTCCGGCCATAAAAAATCATTAATCATCTCTCGATAGCGCAATCCATTCACCGTAACTGTTGCTCCAGCCTCATTTTCGAAAAAGTAAGGTCCAATGACAACGCCGGACCATAAACCACACCAAACAGTCACGCGTTGAGGATGGAGAGGCTTTTCAACATTAACTCTTGGGTTTTCCGAGCCCCAGATGCGACAGTTTTGCTTGTTGACGTAGCCTCCGAGGTGGAAATGGGCCTCATCAGTCAAGATGATTTTTCGATGAAATTCCGGATCATTTTCATGCATTTCAAGGACCCAATCAGCAAAGACACGACATTGTTGATGATCGGCCGGCTTGAGTTCTTGTGTTAACTGAACTTTATAAGCCTTAAGACCCAAGTTTTTATGCAAAATACGGTGTAATGACGTTTGTGGATTTGCCTAATTCCAAAGAACGACGAGGAATGGACAAACCTGGGTTTTCTTCAACACTTTGGGCTACAACAGCAATATTCTCAGTTGTTCTTGAGCGACGTGCACGGGTTTTATTCTTCACATCACTAACTTGTCCCAACAGCTCGAATTTGTCCACCAATTTCTGTATTGCGGTCCGACAAGGTGCTTCACGACGACCCAAAAATGTTTTAGTTTTACGAACCGTCTCTGCCAAATTTTCACCATTTTTATAGTGAATTTTAATAATTTTATTGCGTTGTTGAAGCGTGTATCGTTCCATTTTTATTAATGGCGTAGTTTCTACTTGTCAAATGTCAAAAAATGACAGCTTCAAAAGTGACAGCTACCGAAATAGCGGGCTATTCAAAATAACACCTCTCATTGGAAAACCCTTTATATAGATCTAAGAAAATTTTTATTACTTACTTCTCCAAATTTCTGCACAGATTAACCATATACACAAACCAACAATTCCGCAACAAGGCCGAAACAGCAGTTAAAGTGTCAGTTTGAAAATATTAATTCCAACATAATTTTAAGATTGAATTCAAACCAAACGAATCCACACATCACCATCGGACCCAGAAGTTTATGGTGTCATGCCATGAATCTATGAAAATACAGAAGTACTTAAAGTCATACATTAAACTTTAAATGAACAAAAAAAAAAAAATATTGACTACCTAACAAAGATTAAAAGTTTTCCTTTTTTTTTGTTCTTTTTAATACAAAACATTTTGTGGAAACATGTCCTTGTCACCTGAAAATTACGACAACAATTACGATTTTAATGAGTTTCCATTAAAAATACATGCAGACAAACCAACTATACCTACCACACTGGGGTCCCCAGTAGTTCGAACTTCCAACTTCTATTATAAGCTAAGTGATAGGAGGACAAGAAAAAAAAATAATAATGGAAATGTGTGAAAATCTATTACGGACAACACTTGTTCGGCAATTAAATGTTTTATCGAAGCAAAACGGTCGCTCACTAAACTGAGTTTGGAATTAATTATTGAAAATCGGAATAATATATTTGAAGATATTGTATCTTGTTTTTTTTTTTTATTTTCTTGTGGGTTTGGATTTTATAGTGAATCAGTTTTAAATCAATAAAGAGGAATTTATGTTGGGTGAAAACCCAAATAGGTGCAGTTTACATGGGAATGGAATTTATTGTAAATAAAGTGTCAAAATGAATAGTGAAAAGCATAAAATCTTTTCCATACAATAGATATGTGTCTAAAATGGTTTCAATTGAAAATCTATAAGTTGTAAGAATGATCATAAGCTTCTAAGAACCCTGAGCCCTGAGCTTTTTTGTGTAAGAATATTTTTTTTTTACTTTTATCGATCATTTTCACTTGGTTTTGACGGCCTGTGGCGGGCATGTTATTTTGGTCAAATCTGTTGTTTATTATTCAGTTACTGAAGCCAAATCACCATGAGAAGTTACATGATTGAACAGAAAGTCCAAATGTTAATATTTAAGTCCAAATTTGATGACATGCATGTGGAGGACATTTGGTTCCAACAGAACGGTGCTATACGTCATACGTGCCACGCAGCAATTTCCAAGCCACAATTGACATTATGCATGAACAATTTGAGAGTAAAGGCTAACTCTCGCGGAGGTGACGTGAATTGGGCACAAAGATCATGCGATTTGACCCCGTTTCACTTTTTCTTTTGGGGTTTTCATGAAGTCGCAGGTCTATGCAAATAAGCCACAATCGACCGATGTCCAAAGTGAACATAACACAGGCCATCGCTCAAATTCAGCCGGATCTATGCGGAATAGTCATTGGAAATTGGACCACTCGGATCCGTACCCTACCGTAAGATGCCGTAAGAAACCACAGCTCCTGCACATATGGTTGTTCAATTGATAAGTAAAAGTCAGTAATCATCTCTCTAAAGCGGTCACCATTGACTCTAACGTTCTGGCCAGCATCGTTTTTAAAGAAGTACGGACCAATTATTCCACCAAACCATAAAACACACCAAAAAATCAGTTTTTGTGGATATAACGGTGTCTCAACATACACTTGGGGCTTATCATCAATCCAAATACGGCAGTTTTGTTCATTGACGTATCCATTCAACCAAAAGTTAGCTTCATCGCTAAACAAAATTCGCTTATGAAAATTGGGATCAACGGCAATCTTGTTTTGGGCACAATTTGGAAGCTTTTTTTAGCCGTCAGTCTATTCATGTGGAAATGCCAAACCAAACTAAAAATAAATCACTTGACACACAGCTGACAAAATGGCCGCCAGTTAAAATAGTGTTGCCAAACTGTAAAGCAGCTTGAACCACAGACAGTAGGTATATCTATTTATTATTAAACTTTTTATTTATTGAATCACAGCGAAAATAATAATTATTATTTTTATAAAGTTCCATCGTAAATAATCCGTGATTATAATGCTCGGAGCTAATGGTGCCTATGAAGATTTCCCATCAAACCTTAAAAACGAGAAAGGTAAGAAAATTTCTCGAAAAGAAAAGTGTTGACTTATTTCAATACACAAAATGTGAATAACCCTATATGAATTCAATATGGGTTCCTTAATATACCTAAGCAGCTTTACAACTTTTCACCAATAACATTCAACTAAAAACTTAACATTATAATGGAACATTCCTAATGGAATCAACGCAATAAATCGTACATTCCTAAGGTTTACTATATAGACAAGAATAGTTATTTGACATGTTAAGCTTAAGAAAAAACGCACCTTGTGACGCCTATAAGCTGTTCGCAACATGATATAACCAACCAACCCCTAATCCATACAGGCAAACCAACACCCGCTGAGCTTGACAATATAAGGTTTCCGCATTAAAGCCAACCTCCTATGCTTACCTTTGTTAAACAAAGGAACTAGAGGGTTGAACATTTAAAGAAAGTCATCAAAATCATATCTTCCTTTCTAGTTGTGCAACTAACAAAAATCAATATAAGCAAAAAATACCTCATTCATATCGTGCTGCTTCTGGAGATTATGAGAATCGAAGAAAAAAGTTCTTAATCTTTTGATGGATGTATATTCACCTGCATCACCATATCTAATTCATTTTCTTTAAAATCGTGCTCCGTTTTTCCGAGATGACGTCTAACAAGTTCGAGTAATTTTCAAATCGCATTCTTCTTCCATCGCATGGCATTAGCCAACACCCAACATCAGTCAATGATTTTATGTCCATTCGTATACCTATGTGTTGAGTGTTTGTATAGAGCATCCTCACTCTAATTTCTGGCAAATTTATTCGCTTCAGCGTTGTCACACATAAATCTCATAGTTCCACAGGCCCCGCGCTCTTATAGATAAACCCCGATGGCATCCAGAAGCCTTATAGCTTTAGCCGAACCAACCGCCCATGTGCGCGCAATTTGTGAACGAAATTAACCGATAAATTAATTCGGACCGAGAAAGTGGATTCAACATACAAACATGAGGAAATCCTGCGCTCCATGGACGATGGACCGAGCAAACCCATTGCGGACAGCGGCGACAGCGACAGGCTCTGCGCGCGCTCGAGGACCAAAAGAGCAAAACTTGTGAATGGACTTGGATGTTGTGGTCTGGTCTTTCAAGTCAAATTAAGCCATAAATTCAGTATTTATCTCCCTCGTTGTAGTTTGTCGGCTGTAACTGTGACTGTGAGTGTATGTGAGATGTTGTCGTCGCAGGGTGGACGACTTGTGAGAAAAATTACTCGGGATAAGCCACCGCAGCAACCAGCCACCACCACAGATCGCGTCGCCTCCGAGTTGTTGTAAATGGAGCTCGATGTGTAGCTAACGCTATGCTATATACGCCTTGGGTTCTCAGAGATGTGCCAATAAACGTAAATGACCACTTTCATTATATCATTGGAAATTGTGGTGGCAGCCATAGGTTGTGGACTTGGCATGGACATTACCTTCCAATAAACTATACGCACTTCGACGATGCGATGCGTTCAACTTCGGCTTCGGCCTGATGTGTAGTTCGCAATATTTTTATTCGGCCAAGTCGTAAAACCAAGATAAGTGTTGGTATCGATCGTCGACCAGTCGACCGTCGCTTCGTCGTTATTCCATTGCGAGAGTGAGGCTTAAGGGGATGAAACATTGCCTGATAATGGATTACCATTTTGAATCGATAAGATCTCTTAATGTCTTTGACAAGATTTCGTCTCAAGGTGATATAAAATCACTTCGATGGTCTTAATCTTCCAGAGATTTTCCCAAAGATTGGTTTCTTAAAGTTGAATAGGTATAGGTATATGTACACAGTTCTTGATTATTAAATCTTCATTTAATTCAATGAAAAAACATTTAAAATTGAAACTATAGCCACCTGTGTTTTCTTATAGAAAAGATTTATAGCCTATGGGCTATGAGCTCTGAGGCTGACCCTTCGCATTGAATTCTTATATAGGAGACAAAAAAATTATTTAAATATTTCAAAGACATAAATAGGTCTATCAAGTTTGCATTTTTTTGCCAGCGCGTGTGACACTCTCCATGTGCTGTACCCTAGTTACAGGATTAGAAATATAGTGGAGTCAAAGTAGTAGCCTATGCGGACGACCTAGCACTACTTGCGACAGGAAAATTCCCATCCACTATAAGTGAACAGATCGAGTTTGCCCTGTCAAAGGTCAACAACTGGACAAAGAAATGTGGTCTAATGGTTAATCCATTGAAAACAGAATTGGTTCTCTTCACTAACAGAAGGAAAATACCAATGTTTAGACTACCATCAATAGAAGGGACACCACTCAAAATCTCAGATCAGGCCAGATACCTTGGTGTGATCCTTGATAAGAAACTGAACTGGTGTCTCAACACCAAAGAAAGAGCAAAGAAAGCTATGGTCGCATTCTATTCCTGCAACAGGATTTTCGGAAAATCCTGGGGACCAAACCCAAAAATTATCAGGTGGATGTACACGGCAATAGTTAGACCGATACTAACCTACGGTAATCTAGTTTGGTGGAACGCGACAGAGAAAACAACAAACCTGAAAATCTTAACAAAAGTTCAAAGATTAGCATGCGTAGGTATTACAGGGGCGTTGAAAACCACCCCCACAGCGGGGCTGGAAGCGATACTCAACCTGAAACCCTTAGATCTATTCATGCAAGAATCAGCAGCATACAGTGCCTTGCGACTAAGCCAGACTAACTGCTGGAAGCAAAGCACAACGGGTCATACTCAGATTCTTCAGAGATATGTGGGAATTAATGTTTGCACAGACTACATAACACCCCATTTAAACTTCGACAGACCATTCACTACCTCTTTTCCTAACAGAGAGGAGTGGAAAAACAACCAACCTCTCAGTAACGAATCTACGATAACCGTCTTCACTGATGGTTCTAAGATGGACACTGGAGTTGGTGCAGGAATCTTCTCGGAAACTCTGGGACTAGCTAGCTCCTTCAGACTTCCAGACTTTTGCAGCGTCTTCCAAGCTGAGGTCTTGGCAGTGACCAAAGCAGCTACGCAAATATCAATGATGGCGATACCACGAGCTGACATCACCCTCTTTATTGATAGCCAAGCAGCAATTAAAGCAATTTCCGCCACCGAAATACATTCGAAGCTTGTAAATTGCTGTCGCGAAGAGCTTAGGGTTCTTGGCATGCAGCATAACATTAGACTCTGCTGGGTTCCTGGTCACAGCAATGTACAAGGAAACGAAAGAGCTGATGAACTGGCGAGAACGGGATCGTCACTTGATTCAAGTCAAGCCGAACGACATATTAAAGTACCGAACTGTAACATCAAACAGGATATTGGTAACAAAATATCAGAAAAAAACAATGAAAGATGGAACCTGCTTGAAACATGCGCCACAACTAGAAAATTGTGGCCCAATTTCAATAAGCAGAGGACAGACAAAATTATGCAAATGAACAAAAAACATCTTCGTTCCCTTGTCAGCATAATCACCGGACACAACCTACTGGGATACCACAGAAAGAAAATGAGGCTCAGTACTGACGACCTTTGCAGAGGCTGCAGCGATGAAGAAGCACATGAGGACACCTTACACTTCCTTTGTCACTGCCCAGCACTCTGTCACTTAAGAAAGAAACACTTAGGTAATCATTTCTTTGATGATTTAGAGGATCTTTCTAGAACTTCGGCGAACAGTCTTCTGAACTTCGTCAATGCCTCTAATTGGCTTGATTGCTAACAGAACACATAGGTTTTTACATTAAGTGGGATACAACTTCCAACGGATCTACATAGATCTAAGTGTGACGGTAACAAGATCAACTGTCAGCCCTTCTACCTAACCTAACCTACAGGATTAGACGTTTTAGAAAACAAACTCAGCTCGGTTTTTAAGCTTGACGAATTATTTTTGGTTAGCTTACTAAGCCTTTATTTTCTAAATGAAAAATTTATTGACATATTCAATCGAAGTTTCGTTTCATCCAAAAATGAGGCATTATTCCGTTTTTCGAAGTTCGGATTCCAAAGAAGTTGTGTAAACTCTTTGCTCAATCCCTCTTATCAGCTTCAGTAGAAACAAAGTTAACTTGAGTAGAGAAATTACATTAAGGACAAAATTTGGGACACCTTTGATTTTTTTTTTTCAAAAATAGAAGCTAAATACACATCATAAGATTTTTTATGACAGATTAATTTTTTTTAATGGAAAATATTTTCTATGTTTGAAATACTTCAACGTAAAATGAATTGTGGCCTGGATGAATCACAATGATTTTAGTTGTCGAATCTTACATTAGAAAAATTGTCAACCGCTTATTTCATCGGGCTTATAACAGGTGTTTTTTTTAGACGTGTGGTTTTCAATCTGGCAATACTTTTTTCGGAGTTGGTTTTTATGACAGTTTTCACTTGATTTATGCTGAATTTGGTTTGCCATTTTATAATGAATAGACTGACGCCTGAAAAACGCTTCCAAATTGTGCCCAAATGGGCCCAAAACAAGATTGCTGTTGATCCCAATTTGTATAAGCGAAAAATAAACAAAACTGCCATATTTGGAGTGGTGATAATCCTGATAAGACCTGTTTGGTCTGGTGTGCTCTATGGGCAGAGGGAATCATTGGTCCATTTTTCTTCAAAAATGAAGCCGGCCATAATGTTACAGTCAATGGGGAACGCTATAGAGCCATGCTTAATGACTTTTTCGTGCCTGAATTGGAGGATGTTGATGTGGACGACCTTTGGTTCCAACGAGACGGCTTTACATACCATACAGCCAACGAAACAATCAATTTATTGAAGGAAACTTTTGGTGAGCGCATTATCTCGCGTGCTTCGTGGGCCTGTGGCGTGGCCTCCAAGATCGTGCGATTTAACACCGCTGGACTATTTTTTTGTGGGTTTATGTGAAGTCGTTTGTCTACGCAGATAAGCCCGAGACGATTTATGACTTGGAAGAGAATATTCGGTGCGTTATTGCTGACATACGGGCCGTATGCTGCAAAAAGTGGTCGAAAATTTTGCCTCTCGGCTGGAATTTATTCGAACCAGCCGCGGCGGCTACTTACCCGAAATCATTTTTAAAACATAATGGCAAACCCTTATCTTTATAATAAAGCTAAATTCTTGGCTAATACATTAAATTATGTGCGTTTTCACGTCTAAAAAAAACACCCTTTAGATGGCATTCAAATTGTTTTACTCAAAAAGCTCATCAGGAGACCCTTAGTCTATTCGGAATGTACAAAAAAATTCTGACTACTGACATTGATTTTCTTCTACAAAGCAGTTTAGGTACATTTCAGTTTTCGTGATCCTCTTTCATTTGCGTTGGGCGCCATTTTGAATTTTATGCAAATTGGTTTTTACTAAATAACTCGCTTATTTTCAACTTAAGACGAAAAATGCTCAAAACAAAAGTTGTTCAAAATTTTGCATAGGTACTTAGGGCTTCTTAACGTCTTTTATAACTTTCCAAAAACAATATAAAATACTTTTTCTCAAAGTTTCTTAAAATCTTGGATTGGATCATAAAAACGATATAACCACATTTGTATGCTATTCACATTGTAAACGTAATGTCAACTCTTCTATGCTGTTCAAAAGTTTTCTAGACAGACAATTGAGCAATGATGCCTTGAAAATCTTTTTTAAATTTCAGTGGTCAAGTAAAAACTATTCCTTAAACCTAAGATATCGAGCAAGCTTTAAAAAGTTTGCTTTATTTGCTTGCGATGAACCTTTATCCCCAAAAGCCGTGTGTCTCGAATAAAAAAGTCACCGACAGTCAAAAATACTTCGGTTCGAGCGCACTTCAAATTGATCTGTAAGATCGTCATCAATATTAAAATACAAAAATAATTATAAAATATTCTTTTCTCCTTATCTGGGCTCAAAGAACAACGACATGTGTGCGTCCCCATTTCTTCTATATTTTTTTCTTAAAGCCCAGGTGCTTCTTTCGTACAGGACATGACAATTTCTTGCATCAATCTCATGCAACACGCAATACACCTAGTCAAATCTAACACTATTATCAGAATGTATCTGAGTCTAACCACAACTGTTAATTGTTCACCTTTATGGCTCGATAAGGTATGCAGGCAACCTTAAAACCAATTTCACTAAATTTCTTTCTTTTTATAGACGTATAAATGTGGTGTTTGTGACAACAATTAGGTAGATATAGGTAGGAAAACCTCTGTGCATCGAGATGACAAAGAAGTTTCCGAAATAAAATGCTGTTCCAAATGCAAAGGTTCGTTGATATCTGTTTGCTGCTCACCTCAACCAAAACTATGATCACGGACAAATAGAAAACAATTATCCCGACAGTAGATGTCGCGTGACTTAAGCAAATTAAAGTCAATTTTTTGTTTTTTTTTTTCGGAGATCGCGAGACGAATAGATACAAATTAAATGAAATTAGGTAGCCTGCGCCATGTTTTCGTTTGATTGATCCCGCAGATGGTAATTTTTATTTTTTTTTTCATCGCGGTTAAAAATGACGAGTTTAAGATTTTTCTCCCCCCAATTAAGTAGGTATTAGTACCCATAAGATGGCGCGGGAAAATTCGGTCAGCGATCATCCGTCGATAAAGAGTCAGACCTCAGAGTCTTATAAAAGGAAGTGGGCTGATACCCCGGACATATGCGTTCAAGCAGGTAAATTGGGATAGAAATTTACTTCACATAAAAGACGTTTTCGAATTTTCAGTGGCTTTGTTTTAGTATGGGGGGGGGGGAGAATCTTTTATGGTTAGTTGATAGTCGTTGAGTGAAAGCGATCTTTTGTTTGATAAGAGTATGAAGGGGACACGCACAACCATCGCACTGGATGGTTGACAAAACGGCAAAAGATAAAAAGAAATTCAACAGACTGTTGGAAAGAATGTGACAATTTGTGATGTGATATTGAGTTGCGTGATCTTTTTGTTGATGATGGGTCAGAGTATAGACATTAAGACGCAATTAAATTTAAGCTATATATAATTAAACATTGAATGCATCGATTGGTGCCTATATAAGACCTAGTTATTGGCTTTAATATCAAGACGTTCAAATATATAAAGGGTGATTTTTAAGCTGGTTTGGTTTTGGCAACACTGGTTTTGACAGCTGACGTGTGTTTAGTACCTTGTGTCACTGTCAAACAGCTTCAGTTTGGTTTGCAATTTAACCATGGATCGTCTTACAAATGAACAACGCTTGCAAATTATTGAATTTTACTATCAAAATTCGTGCTCGGTTCGAAATGTTCATCGCGCGCTGCTTGTGTTCAGCGATGAGGCTCATTTTTGGTTGAATGGGTTCGTAAATAAGCAAAATTGCCGCATTTGGAATGAAGATCAGCCAGAAGCATTGCAACAGCTACCAATGCATCCCGAAAAAGCCACTGTTTGGTGCGGTTTATGGGCCGGCGGCATTATTGGGCCATATTTCTTCAAAGATGATGCGAATCGCTACCGAGCGATGATAACAAACTTTTTTTTGCCCGAAATGGAAGTTCTTGACTTGCATGATATGTGGTTTCAACAAGACGGTGCCACATGCCACACAGCACGCGAAACAATGGCGCAATTGCGAGGCGAGTTTGGTGAACAGTTAATTTCACGTTTCGGGCCGGTCAATTGGCCGCCTAGATCGTGCGATTTGACACCATTAGATTATTTTTTGTGGGGGTATGTCAAGGCTAATGTCTATAGGGACAAACCCGCTTCGATTGACGCACTGGAAGCCAACATCCATGCATTCATTCGTGAGATACCGGCCGATATGTGTGAAAGAGTATGCCAAAATTGGACTCAGCGGATGGGCTACCTGAGACGCAGCCGCGGTCAACATTTGCATGAAATTATCTTTAAACATTAAATTGCAAAGTTCAAACTATCGATTCAAATAAATATTTCATTCATTTTTTCGAATTTTTTGTGTTTTTTTTTTTTTTAAGTTCTAAACCTCTTAAAAAATCACCCATTACACATAAATAAACTGTGTTTTTTTAGAGGCATAGAACATTAAGATGGCAACACTATTTTAACTGGCTGCCATTTTGTCAGCTGTCAAGTGATTTATTTTTAGTTTGGTTTGGCATTTCAACATGAATAAACTGACGCCCCTGAACAACGCTTCCAAATTGTGCCAAATGGGCCCAAAACAAGATTGCCGTTGATTCCAATTTTCATAAGCGAATTTTGTTAAGCGATGAAGCTCAATTTTGGTTGAATGGACACGTCAATAAACAAAACTGCCGTATTTGGAGTGATGATAATCCTCAAGTGTATGTTGAGATACCGTTACATCCACAAAAACTGACTTTTCAGTGTGCTTTATGGTTTGGTGGAATAGTTGGTCCGTACTTCTTTAAAAACGATGTTGGCCAGAACGTTACAGTCAATGGTGACCGCTATAAAGTCATGATTACTGACTTTTTCGTTCATCAATTGAACAACCATGATGTGTAGGAGCTGTGGATTCAACAAGACGGCGCAACATGTCACACAGCTCGTGCCACAGTTGATTTATTGAAGGAAACGTTAACGTTTCACGTTACGGGCCCGTGAATTAGCCTTCAAGATCGTGCGATTTAACGCCGCTTGACTATTTTCTGTGGGGATATGTGAAGTTGCTGGTCTACGCCGATAAGCCCGAAACGATTGACCACTTGGAGGACAACATTCTCCACGTTATTGCCGATATACGGCCACAAATGTTGGAAAAAATCATCGAAAATTGGACCTCCAGATTAGACTACATCCGAGCCAGCCGTGGCGGTCACATGCCAGAAATCATATTTAATTTATAATGCCAGAAGATTATACTTCGAATAAAGTAAATTTCATGTCAATTTAAAAAAAATCATCTTTGTTTTATTCCATTTCAAAGTTCTATATACCTCTTAAAAAAACAGGTCCGTCAATCTGGGTCCACCACAATCGAAATTCAAAAATTTAACAATGCAGGAATTAGGGGCTAATTTGGGGCTAATTTAGTGCTCCAATCCCGAAGGAGCCCCAAATTTTTTTCACCCTAAAATCTGTATAAATGCTCGGATAAATAGGTCTAGACAATTCGTATCTCGTAATATCAAAATTTAGTTTTGACCTCAAAACCTTTTTATTATTGATGTGTCAGTCTTCCATTTGAGAAGCTTAGGTTAAAACGTTATTCTGAAAACGTTATTTTCCAAGGTTAAACTTTTCAGCTGATACGCTTTTTCTCAAAATATTCATGAAAAACTACAAAAAGGGGACTTTGACCCTTTTTTCTTCCTGCCCAAAGCTCCCGGCCCTGGGCTGAGGACTTTAAGTATGTTGTACTTGGGGGTCACTCCAACCAATTAAGACAATAACACAGACTACACGATTTTGTCCATTCATTTTCCCTTCGTTTAATGGGATTTAGGTATCTCATATAATTTCTTCGATTTAGATATGTAGTTCATTGAGAAATATCGAATATAATTAGTTGTTAGAATGTGTCTAAATAATTCGAAATAGTTGGAAATACACTTTTAACAACCGATTCCTTTGTTTAAGTTAGATTAGTTTTTACCAACATTTAAACACGGTTTTGTATAACTTGGACAGCTGCCTAAAGTTAGACAACGATTTAAATACGTCTGTGCATCCTTAAATACAGTTTTGTACGAAAATTTGAAAATTCTTAGTCAAACCTTAACTAAGTTATTTAATGTTAAAATTCTAAAAATTAGTCCTGGGGCCCTCAGTTAAACAAACGAAGTTCAAATTTAATCAGTGGTTCAGCAATTTTAACTCATTGATTTCAACGGGTTAACTTAGGCATTCAACGATGGTTCAAGTATATAACTCAAGTATGTAACTGGCTATTATCACATACCTCAACTTGAACCTTAAACCATCGCTGAGCCTCAGTTAATCTACCGAAATCGGTAAGTTAAATTCGCTGAACCACGGATCAATATCAACTGATTGCCTTTAGTATCTAAGTCAACCAAAAATTCATCCAAAAAAATTCCCAAAAACCACAAAAATCAAATAAAAAAGCTTTTAATTCGAACTATCATTTATTTGAAATATGCTATTTTGATAAAACTCAGGTCATTCAGAGAGTTGACCCTATAGGCTATAGACATTCTTCAACTGTGCCATGTAAGGTCTTGGGTTTTAAATGTTTGCAATAAAGATAGACTTTTATAGGAAACAAAATATACAAAAAAACTTTGACCCCAAATTTATTGAAATACAAGATTTCTAAATAGTCATATTGTAGGTAGGTATAATATTTCAAAATTGCGTCATTATGCCTTGTGTCATCTGCATATGCGTTTCATATAAATTATAAAAAGAAGCCTATGCCTAGGTATGTGAATTTTATTCTCACATCGTACATTTGAATATCGACTGACATCAATCGCCCATCAACTGATCAACACCTACCATTATGACCTTTTCCCATAGCCAAACCAATACCTACATATATAGCTGATGCCAATCTGTCAATTTGATGTTTTTTTTTATTTTTATTGACTCATTCTCATCGATGATGATGGAGATGGTGATGGCGGCGGCGGCAATCTATCAAAATGCTAATGGGGCCAGTGATTTTGTTGACATTTCCCTATCGCTAATTTTATTTACAATTCTGCTTTATAGTCTAAAAAAATGTTTTTGAAGACTTCCCATTCCCAGTTATCCCACACAATTGGGTAGGTAAGGTATATGAAACGACACCGTGCGTCACCGTCGCCGTCGCTCGTTACTGACAATGAATTACGTTTAGATTTCGTGATGGTTAAAGGCTTGAGCTTGTTGGTCGATAATGCAGTGTATGGCTATGCTTTTTAGAGATTTTCAGTTCTTTAACTGCTTTTATAGCCATAGCCTCACAAAATGAGACATCTAATTTGTTATTCAATTTCTATCGAACTGAAATTAATTAACTCGCACATAAATAAAGTAATTCTTGTATTCATATATTATGTGTGTAGATTGTTGTCTTCTGTGTGATGCTGTGTGTGTTGTCACGTGGGCAAGGTTTTTTTTTATATAAATACAAACAAAAGAACATCATCTTCTTTTTTCTGAGCGAAGCTGTTAATCAGAGGATTAGATAGTTTTTGGACTTCTTTAACAAATTTTGACAATATACAGTGAGTGGAGGCTTTGAAATTGTTTGAGTTTTTTTTTTTTTTTTTAACAAATGCAAATGCCTCAGACATTTCTTTTCTTTTTCTTTTTCAGGGTCTTACCCAGCGGTGAAGGTGAATAGGAGAAATATGCCATAAAGTAGAGCTTATTATTGTTATTGAACAGTTGACATTGTTATAAATATTTTTTTTAAAGTGTTTGGCTCATAAACATTAAAAACTTTCAGATAAACCCACTTTGGATTTGGATTAGTTCAATGGCAGATAAGCTGCTGAATGCGTCCGTCACTTGCCGACACACATAGGTATATTATGTTTATTATAGTATGGGATTTGGATAAAAATGCTTCTAGATATTACGGATGATAATTTAACTGCCATATTAAAGTTAGTTTTATGGACTACAAGTTTTATTTTTTATCAATTTTATATTTTTTCTCATCCATGCTGTGTAGTTTTAAGCTTGTATAAGATCTAATTTATGTGCGGTGCTGCAGGTTTTATAGAAATGATGTAACAAATTAGGTTGAACTTAAATATATATTTCTAACATATGTTATAGCTTTATTTATTAAGTTATAACTTTTTCAATCTATCACCAATAGTTCATGTTAGAGTAGTTAATTTTTTTTAAATATATAAACGATGTTTGATGTTTCTTTCTTTAAATTAGTTGACGTTCTTTTTGTTTTAAGTTCAAAAATATGCACGACTGTATCACACAAATGTTTTCTTATGGTAAACAACTATCGGGTTTTTCAATAAGAGCGCTACAAAAGTTTTTTTTTAATAAAACAAAAACGGTTTTGGATATCAATGAAATTCTTTATTCCTGTGAAATAACGTTCGATGCCTTTATGTATGGAACTCAATTTCTTTTGCATAGCCACCACGTGCACGCTAGCAGAAGTCCAGACGCTGAACCCAATTTAAGACGGTTTTCAAGCATAAATCGGCAATGGTGCAATTTCACGTTCGTTATTCGTACGAAGTTCATCAATCGTCGCTGGCTTGTTGGAATAGACCATAGACTTGACGTAGCCGCACAGGAAATAGTCTAACCTCGTCAAATCACACGACCGAGGCAGCCAAGCGACTGGACCATTTCGTGAGATAACACGTTCTCCAAACTTGGTTTCCAATAAATTGATTGTGACATTCGCTGTGTGGCTTGTGGCGCCGTCCTGTTGAAACCACATGTCCTCCAAGTCCATATCATCCAATTGGGGCCAAAAATATTCGGTTATCATTGAACGGTAGCGATCCCCATTCACAGTAACGTGCCGGTCTTGATCATCACGGAAGAAGTACGGCCCAATGACGCCGCCGGCCAATAAACCACACCAAACCGTAATTTTTTTGGGATGCAATGATGACTCATGGAGTACGTGTGGATTGCAGCCTGACCAATACCGCATATTTTGTTTATTGACGAAGCCATTCAGCCAGAAATGAGCCTCATCGCTGAAGATGATTTTTCGATGAAAATCCGAATCATTTTCAATTTGTTGCTCAGCCCAACTCACGAACATACGACGCTTCCGGTGGTCAAGCGGCTTCAGTTCTTGCCTCAATTTAGTCTTTTTAGGATGTAGGCCAAGATCTTTTCGCAAAATTCGCCACAACGACGTCACAGAAATGCCCAACGCTTGAGAACGACGTGTGAGAGACACATTTGGGCTTTCTGCAACTGAAGCCTCAGCAGCAGCAATATTCTCGACACTACGGGCACTTCTTTGTCTCACTGGCACGGGAACATTTTGTACTGTGCCTGTGGATTCAAATTTTTCCACTAGACGCTCAATTGTTGATCTGCTAGGACGATTATGACGACCGTAAATTGGACGTAGCGCTCTTAAAGTTGAGGCCACTGACTCCGAATTTCGGTAGTAAATTTTAATAGTTTCGAATCGTTGTTAGTTCGTATATCTTTTCATCATGAAATGGCAAACCTTACTGAAGAAAAATGTCAAAAGAACGGCAAAAAATATGGCGTCGTTTGCTGTCCCTGTTGCTCTACTTTTGTAGCGTCCCTGTTGAAAAACCTTTTATATACTGTAATGTTGTCACACATTGAATATTCAGTTTAACATTTCAATAATATCTTCAACGAGAAAATGTTATAAAAGTCAAAATCACTAAAAAATGCATTTATTTGTTTGATTATTTTTAATTTTTACTTGGTATTGACTTCGTGTGGAAAAAAAATTTGAGATTGAAATCAGAACAACACTTCGAAGACCTAGAAGTTCGAAAAAGTGGGTTTCATCATGCTGATGCTGTCCGTTGGTCTGTCCGTTGGTGCGTCCACTGTAATTTGAGCTACATAGACCGTCCAATTAGCATGAAATCAAGTATAAAAATAATTCTAAATCTTTCTGGATTTACATAAATTCCAAAAGAAAAGTTTCATCTTTTCCTCAAAAATCCAATAACATTCAATCTTCTTGTAATCTTTTAGCACAATTCTTTCAAACATCGTATAACAGTGACTTAATTGTAGATATTGATGAGTTTTATCCAGATATATATCCTTTGTTATGTTTTATCCGGTATTTTTAATACATCTCTTTCAACTAGTGTTTTTCTGAAAGAATGGAAAATATCCTATATAGATCCTATTTATAAAAGTCGTCTTAAACATTTAGTAAAGAATTATAGACCTATTTCCAAACTTTCAGCAGTACCTAATACACCTTTCGAGAAAATGGTTACTGAAAGACTTTACTTTTCTCGTGTCAACATGGTTTCTTAAAAGGTAAATCAACTTGCAAAAAGTTAAACCTTTTTACAAATTTCAGTATTAATCAAATGGAAAGTGGTAAGCAAGTTGATGTCCTTTATATACTGATTTCGTGAAAGCATTTGACCGCATACATCATGGTCTTCTCTTACAAAAATTAACAAGGTTGGGATTTAATAAAGCTCTTATCAACTGGTTAAGATCATATCTATCCGATAGAAAGCAATGTGTAAAGATAGATGGCTGCACTTCAAATATTATGGAAGTCATATCAGGTCTTCCACAAGGAAGTCATTTGGGGCCACTTCTTTTCATTATATTCACTTATGACTTACCTGCTGTACTACGATATTGCAACTGCTTAATGTACGCAGATGATGTCAAAATTTTCCTTTCAACATCTTCAATTGCAGGTTGTTCATTTCTTCAGCTGGACATATCCAATGTTTTAAAATGGTGTAGCTACAATCATCTGGAATTGAACTATTCAAAATGTAAAATTTTCAGCGCAACAAGATCTCCATCTCTTATAAACTTTGACTACAAATTTGATGATTTTAGACTTCTTAGAGTCAATACTATTAATGATCTTGGAGTGCATTTCGATTCTAAACTTGACTTTAGATTACACATTGACTATGTTGTTTCTAGAGGCAATTCCTTGTTAGAGTTTTTAAAACGAAACTCAAACGGTTTTAAGGATGCTTACACGTTAAAGACCTTATTCATGTCTTTAGTATTACCCGTTCTAGAATACTGTTGTGTTATTTGGTCACCATTCTATGAAAATAATATTTTGCGAATAGAAAGAATTCAAAAAAGATTTACCACTTATGCCTTAAGAAAACTTAAATGGGTTGGATCCTTACCGGATTATAAGTCTAGATGCTCTTTTATAGATTTAAAAACGCTCAAATGTCGCAGGCAAGCTCAATGCATTGTATTTGTTAAGGATATTTTGGATAATCGAATATCTTCTATGGAATTGCTTTCCCTTATTCCTTTCTATGTTCCTACACGTATGCTTCGCAATAGAAGTGAATTATTCCACAGGACAAATTACGGGTTAAATGAACCTATAACACGTTTTTTAAGACTTTTTAATTGTGTATGCAATGAAATCGACCTATGTATGAATAGGGATCTATTTAAGAATAAAATACGTCAGCTATGTAATTGATTATGTTTTTTTTTTTATTTGCTGTAATTAATATTGTTTTTGAATTTTACTGTTATATGTACCCCAAACTATATTGATTTCAATATATCTTTTACTTTGTTTATGAAAGAATAAATAAACAAATAAAATTCGGTACAGTGTATTTTTATGTGATTCCCTATAGAGGGAAAATTCGAATTTTTGTTTTAGCTCACCTAGAACGGGTACCTGCCATACAAACATTTTGTTTTTTACATGTTCTCAAAAACAGCTACAACGATTTTGATTAATCTTCATACATGAAATGACCAAAGTAATTGTAAGAAAACTGCATTTCAAGTTTTTGGGCGAAAAATTCACATAACGGAAATAGCCATTAGGGAAAGGTTTTTTTGAGAATACGGTTAGACCAATTTTGTTATAATTATCCAATCTGGTGCTTCTCAATAGTTCAAACAATATTGCATTTAAAAATTGTGAAAAAAATTCCAACATTTTCGCAAAGACATTAATCTGTTATATTGTATTTCACTCATCTTTAATAAGAATCTCTGGAAAGTAAGAATACATTAATTTATTTATATGAATTGTACCCACAGTTTTTGGGAAGTCATATAACTTTAATTATTTTTGAACGATCTGACACTACAAATTGTAGGCCAAGTGACATTTTTTTGGAGTTTTGGGTTTGGACGACTTTACATGGCATTATAGGCATGATCCGGGAAATATGTGAGATCTCGAAGAATTTAGCAATTTGAGTTACATAAGCAGGAGTCCTCAGGAACATTTCACAGTTTTGTTGTCAAAATCCTGAGGAAAAAAAATTTAGATTCGCTTCCTCATTTTTTGACGGAGCGAAATGTCTAATGTTTAATTTTCCTGAACGCACCCATATTATTTATATCTAGTTTGTCATATCCTCCCTTACTCTGGTCGAGAAGGGGTCTGATTCCGACCCACTTTAAAAGTCAATTAATTTTATGCAAATTTACACAGAGGAGCGCTATGGATGAGCTTCCTATAAGTATTATTTCCGTTCAATTCAAATTTCATGAGTTTTCGCGTGGTTAAGGCGACAGTTACAACTATCATTGAGGTATTTCAAAAGCAAAATCGATTATTATTTCGATGCCAATATAAAGGTAATGACATATAGTTATTAACGAGCTGGCCTACCCGGGTTCGCACGGGTAGACAAACCTAAGCTTCGCATAAAAATTACAACAGAAAATATGCATCTATATGTATGTAAGTATGAATATTATGTAAGCTATACTTTTTGTAATTGAACTACTACATTCTGGCTTTAAACATATATAATCATCATCTTAGTCCAACCTTCATTACTTTCCCAACACAGAAAGAATTTTTGTAATCAAAAACCATTTTTTGTGTTTATCCCATTACACTCTATATAAATATCACATTTTTAAAAATTATTTTTCACAAACAGAATTTTTAAAATCAGATATCCCTCTTTTGTTTTTACCCTACATAACCCTATAAATACCTACCAATTTTTTGAAAAATAAAAAAAATGACCCTGAAACCATCCACTAAAAATAACTTTTCAAACACCAAAATAATGTCTAAAATCAACAATTTTTTTATGTTTACACCATTTCTCCATACAAGTAAAAAAATTCAAACAAAAAAGAATTTCTTAAATCGGACTTTTTTTTATTTCTACCCCATTTCACCGTATAAATAACAAAATTTGAAAAAGACATCCCTTAACCCATTTCCTAAAAAAAAACCTTTCAAACAATAAAAAGAATTTCTTAAATGGGTTAATTTTAATTTTTACCCCATTTCACCCTAAAAGTATTAAAATTTTGAAAAAGAATATTATAACCAAAGCCATTTTCTAAGAAGAGCCTTTCAAACAAAAGAAGAATTTCTTAAATCGGACAATTTTTGTATTTTTACCCCCATTTCACCCTATAAATTTCAATTTTATTTTACAAAAATATCCTTGAAGCCATTTCCTTAGAAAACCCTTTAAAACGCAAAGTTTTTTTGTCATTCGGATATGTATTTTTCATTTTACCCCCATTTCATCCTACAAAATGAATTTTTCCGATATTTTTATAGATATTCTGCTATTCGGGGTGGAGAAGAATCAAACAAATCAAAGATCATTAATATCGGTCCAGCCGTCCTTGTGTTATAATGAGTGTTGTAACTAAACCTACTTTGTCTTATATATACATAAAATCCGAACAAAAAATTTTATTTTGGCCCAACCGACCACATATAATTACTTTTATTATTTCAATGATTGAACTACCTTGCTAATTAAGTTTTAAATTATAAAACCAAAAAAACACCTTACCAATGATCATTGAAATTTTAAAAATAATTTTTTGGGGAAAGTTGGGCTAGAATGAGAATTTTGTTGGCAATAATTAATAAATTAGTTCATCGCATTTATATTGATGATAGTTTTCAATGATAGCTTTAACTGGCGCCCAAGCGAGTTTGTCAAATGTCAAGGTTTTTCCTCAAAGTGTGTGATCTATTTAAACAAATTTGACACAATTTTGTTGCAACCGTTATGCCATCAATATAAATTATCAAGCGTATAACCATTATATTGATGATAATAAGTGCTTTTCATACACTTTAACCATAAGAAACAAACAATATAACTATATTCACCTAACCATTGAAAATAAATTGAGCAACCAATTTATTGTATGGTTGGTATAACTTTGTCGATAAACCTTCAATTTGTACATATATATATTCAAATCGATAACAATTTTCTTTGTTTTGCGTTAAATTGATTCAAATCATAGGTAATTACGTTACAACAATCATGTAAATGTCTTCAACAAAGCAGAAATATTTAAAATGAATTTAAAAAAAAAAAAATAAAAAATTAAATTAACTAAATTGCCCCCATATCAAACTAAATAAATAAAAACAACAACAATAAGTACCAGAGAGCGTTTTCAAAACGAATTGACCGCATTGTTGTGCCTCATTCTTACACGATTATACTTTTATTTATATACATTTTTATAGAGTTATACTTGTGCACAAAAACACTATATAATGCAACAATTCTATACCTTCTGATGTGTTTTGCTCCTTTTCGAGCTTGTTTTTGTTGTACTTCTAGAATTGTTAGTCACTTTTGAAGTATTTTGTTTGATTGTTCAAAAGGAACAAAAGTCACGCAATGTGCGCTCTCGAACTCTTGGCATAGGGCAGGTAGCATTAACATTTGCTTCTGTATCTGCCCCTGCCTCTCCCTCTGCCCCTGCCTCTCCCTCTGTCCTTATATTTCATTCAATTCAACTTGATCTTTGAATTCTGTTTTGTCAATTATTCTAGATTTGCTGTTTTTTTTTTTTTATTTTTTTTTTTTGTGAAATTTGTTTTCTTTTGTAATTTTAAAAAGGTTGTGAACCCTGATGGGCAGATATGTAGGGGTACCTATCTGGGTCTTTTGCAAAGACACCTCGCATTTCAGATCGTGGGATAAACGATTCAAATAAAGTGAAGATGATTTCATTCAATTTGAGAAATAAGACAAATTAAAGAAAAAATTGTGTCCAATTTGATGTTTTGAAAAGAAAAAAATTTCTCTGATGATGCGGTTAGTTTGTTGTGCCATCACATATTTTTGACGAAAACGTTTATCTTTTCTAATAAGTGTGAAGATATTTCTTATAAAATTTAAAATTAACGTAAATTTTGTGGTTTCTTCTCCTTTTGAAATGTATTGAAGCTCGTGGGAAATTGAGAAAAATCTGTCAGGACTGTAAAATATTTTAATTGCAGTAGCATGTATTAAGGTAAAATTCATGTATATGGAACAAACGTCATTAAAATATTTAAAAGCCTGCTAAATAGTTAAAACGGCTTTATGAAATCGGCCATTAGTCTTGAAAAAGTAGCCCGTGACGTAATGGTTATTGACTAGGACTGCCACACCGCGTTGAAAGTCTAAAATTCAGGTGGAATGTTCAGAGATTTGGTCCGAGACCTCAGCGCCAAGTGGTTTTAAACACCCGCGTGGGAATATTATTTAATATTAATTTTTTCATATATTAAATTTTGTAGGTACCTAAAAATTAAAAAAAAAATTGGCATGCCAATTTTAAGAACTTATTACTATCAAGCTAAAAATTAAATTTCGAAAAAAATCATCAACTCTTTTTAGAAATATCGAATTTTCAAAAAATTATTTTGAAATTTTATTTGAAAGATCCAAAAATAGATTTTTTGAGAAATTTGTTATTTAATTATGTGTAAAGCTATTACAAGCTTCTGTGTATAAAATTAAATGTTAATAGGTTAATCGGATTGTTAGATAGGTAGTCGAAAATTACTAATATCAAAATGTAAAATTTAAAAATTTTAAATGTTTGATCGTACTAGATTTGATATAGAAAATTTGTATTAAATTCATTCTAGTCGTTTTTGAGAAAAAAAAAGATTTTCCTCAACAGTTTTGAGAAATTGGTAATTAGAATTATTTTTGTTCAAAATCTTCTAGATAATGATAAAAAACCGCTTTAAACTAAATTTAATAAAAATCAACTGAGTGGGTTTTCGAACTTTTTTAAAAATCCAAAAAATTTTGTTTTTGAAAATTTTGGTACCTACACTTAGTTATTTTTAAAATATCAATCATTCTTCTTTAAAAAAAATTATCGAAATCAGTGGAACCGTTTTCGAGAAAAAGAGAGAAAATAAAAAAATAGTACCTACTTTGGGATGTGCCATTAATAACCAATTTTGAGACAAATAAGATTTTCCTTTTTGGCCCAAAAATTTTTTGTATGACAGGTACCGTCTTAAAAATGATAAAACCGTATTGAATACCCAAATTACGCTGATGGGTACCGAGTTTAAGGAAAATCGACCCATCCATTTAGGCTGTAGCCGAATAGACAGGCAGACAGAAGTTTTAGCGAGACCCATTTTATTTTTCCCTATCATGGTTATGTCAAGTTTGATCAAAAATTCTCGAGTTCGATTTTTTTTATGAATCGGTAATTTGCCATAATCGCCCTACGTAAAGGGTGTTTTTTTTAGAGGTATAGAACTTTAAGTTGGCAACACTATTTTAACTGACATCCTTTTTGTCAGCTGTCAAGTGATTTATTTTATGTTTGGTTTGGCATTTCAACATGAATAGACTGATGCGTGAACAACGCTTCCAAATTCTGCCCCCAATGGGCCCAAAACAAGATTGCCGTTGATCCCAATTTTCATAAGCGAATTTTGTTTAGCGATGAAACTCACTTTTGGTTGAATGGATACGTCAATAAACAAAACTGCCGTATTTGGATTGATGATAATCCTCAAGTGAATGTTGAGACACCGTTCCATCCACAAAAACTGACTGTTTGGTGTGTTTTATGATTTGGTGGAATAATTGGTCCGCACTTCTTTAAAAACGATGCTGGCCAGAACGTTACAGTCAATGGGGACCGCCTTAGAGCCATGAGTACTGACTTTTTTGTTCATCAATTCAACAACCATGATGTCCAGGAGCTGTGGTTTCAACAAAATGTCCGGCGCAACATGTCACACAGCTCGTGCCACAATTGATTTATTGAAGGAAACGTTAACGTTTCACGTTACGGACCCGCTTGACTATTTTCTGTGGAAATATGTGAAGTCGCTGGTCTACGCCGATAAGCCCGAAACGATTGACCACTTAGACTACAAAATTCGCCGCGTTATTGCCGATATACGGCCACAAATGTTGGAAAAAATCATCGAAAATTGGACTTCCAGATTAGACTACGTCCGAGCCAGCCGTGGCAGTCATATGCCAGAAATCATATTTAAAATATAATGCCAGACGATTATTTTTCGAATAAAGTAAATTTCATGTCAATTTAAAAAATAATCTTTGTTTTATTCCATTTCAAACTTCTATACCTCTAAAAACAACACCCTTTATATTCTTAGATACGCATAAACGTACATAAAAAGGGATGTGAGTATGCAATGCAAATTCAATAATAAACTTGATATGAAAGCAGATAACCTATAACCTATAAATTCTAAAGCCAAAAACTTAAACTTTTTTAAAATTCTTTGAAATAAATTTAAAATAGCAACATTTTTGTTTTTTTTATTTTTTTGGAAATTTAAAGAATTCTTCAGATATGCAACTATATGCAACTATTTTTGTATTTCTTTAAAAATATTTTTTTTTAGAATTTAACAAACAATTGCCTGATGCCATTACTCACATTTATCTCCACAAAATCATCTTATTTACAGAAAATAAAAATATAATACCTACTTTCATCAATCATAAGAATTCGATTGAAAAAAGAAGAAAACAAACATGATGATTAAGACTAGGAGACTCATCTTCATTATAGCAATCGAACACCGAACTGTCAATGTATTATCCAAGCGCGTAAATTACACGAAACATCACAAGCACCCAAGTGTGTGTCAACTGAATATCATAGAATCCGTGTAAATTTCCATCATCATCATCATCATCAGCATCATCCAGAAGAAACTCTAAGAAAATCCCTTTTAGATTTATAAAACCTGTCAAGGACACCACATGATTTGTTTGATTTTTGTTTCTCCTTATATGAAGATAGATTATAAAATTTCACATTTTTTTCCTTTAAACATATATGTATAAATAGGTCTCAATTAGTCACTATCAACTCGTGTAATCTCACAACGATACACATCGTCCTTGTTGATGAGAATGATGATGTGATAATAATAATGACATCCTTATTATATTCGAGATGAGATAGCATATCAACAAAAAAAAAAAAAAGGAGAAAAATGACAAATATTTAAAAATCAACTCTCCATGCACGTCCTCATATAGGAACAAATATCATCCGCATCATCATCGGCACCATCACCATCACAATCACCGTCACCGTCGCGTCCGTCGTCGTGATCTTTGAAACTGCTATATGTAAACAAAGGTGATGCACCTGAGGTGATATTTTAATATATAACCACGGTAGCATCCAGCTCAGCATCATACTTACCTTTCTATCCCACCCAAAGCAAAAAGGATATACAAACAAAAAAAATAAAAAAAAAAAAATATCAAAATCTGAAGAACATGTCAACCCACACGGGATGATGAATCTTAAATTAATGGTAAATAATCTGTCATCATATTTAAGCGTACCTATCAGTGTAGATTGGGGAATTTCGCCATGTAAGGTTCTGTTTTACAATATCTGAGTAGAGTTCTGATTAGTTTAGTTATAAGTCCTGAACCAAAACAAATTATTTTTGGATGTAGAATTATTTTAGGTTGGTCAAATGACAGCAGTGATTTTTTCTCCTGTGGACTTATGACCCTCTATCAATATTTATGTGTCGAGAAACCAATTGCACCTTTAGTCCAGACATTGTGAAACAGGCTCAAAATAACGGAATTTATAGGAATACTAAAATTCAATAGGTAAACATGTTTAGCTTTAAAATCGTAACGGGTGTTTTTTTTTCAGACGTGTGGTTTTCAATCTGGCAATACTTTTTTTGGAGTTGGCCTTTTTGACAGTTGTCACTTGATTTATGCTCAGTTTGATTTGCCATTTTATAATGAATAGGCTTACTTCTTAACAATGTTTAAAAATCATTGAAAATGGGTTCGAAACGAGATCGTTGTTGATCCCCATTTGCACAAGAAATTTTTTTTTCAACGATAAAGCTCAGTTTTGGTTGAATGGGTACGTTAATAAGCAAAATTGTCGTATTTGAAGTGATCATAATCCACAAGCCATTGTTGAGACGCCGTTACATCCTCAAAAAGTCACTGTTTGGTCTGGTGTGATCTATGGGCAGAGGGAATCTTTGGTCCATATTTCTTCAAAAATGAAGCCGGCCATAATGTTACAGTCAATGGGTAATGCTATAGAGCCATGACTAATAACTTTTTCGTGTCTGAATTGGAGGATGTTGATGTGGACGATCTTTGGTTCCAACAAGATGGCGCTACATGCCATACAGCCAGCGAAACAATCAATTTATTGAAGGAAACCTTTGGTGAGCGCATTATCTCGCCTCGTGGGCCTGTGGCGTGGCCTCCAAGATCGTGCGATTTAACACCGCTGGACTATTTTTAGTGGGGTTGTGTGAAGACGCTTGTCTAAGCAGATAAGCCCGAGACGATTGACGCTTTGGAAAAGAATATTTGGCGTGTTATTGCTGACCTACGGCCCGATTGCTTCAAAAAGTGGTCGAAAATTGGGCCTCTCGGATGGAATTTATTCGAGCCAGCCGCGGCGGCCACTTGTCCGAAATCATTTTTAAAACATATTGGCAAACCCTTATCTTTACAATAAAGCTAAATTCTCGGCCATAACATTGAATTATATGCGTTTTATTTCTTCTTGAAAACCACACGTCTTGAAAAAAACATCATTTATAAAAAATCGTATTGAAATCGGCATAAACCTGATGTATATATTTCACTTTTTCATGAAAATCGTTGCACTTTTTCTAAATCTAAAAACTACTCTCTGCTAAAAAAAATCCACAAAAAGTTAAAGAATGAAGTAAGTAAGCTGGCGAAATTTTAATGGAATAAAAATTGTCCCTTTATACCTACTCCATATGACAAGACTGATGCGGAACATGGTTAAACGAATTTTCTATCATGATGATGAAAAAATCAAAAAAAAAAAAATTCCACACATCATCATCGTCCTTTGGTTATAGTCACTCTCTGCTCTGATGCCTGATGAAGGCGGTCTATATTGATCTATTCTGTGGTTTTGATTAAGTGTCATCAATTTGTCAAAATATCGCCCTTTGATACTTTGATACTATTTATCTATAGTTGATGCGGCGGAGTATAATGTGTGATATGAGGGAGAGACGATATTTATGGAATGTCAATGATGAGGATGCAATCCCATTTTCTTACCTGCGCGGTAGCTGTTTAAATATACGAGTATGTAAACGTAAGTAAAATGAGCCATGAAGAATCAATATGATTGTAGAAAAGCAAGTCGAAAGGAGCAATTGTATAACTGCGGGGTAATTAATTGCCCCGATGCATGCGGGGACTATTGAATATTTGACTTTTTATTTTATTTTTATTCCAAGGAAAACCGCCGGAGGTCTTTGATGGAATAAATATTAAAGACATTGAAGAATTAGGAAATGATGTGACACACTTACGATAAAAGGCAATGAGCGATAAAGTATATATCGAATGATTAAGATGTAAAACATCATTTAAGCTTTGTTATTATTAAATTTTTGGTGGAATTTTATATTTTTATAATCTTCACGAATATCCCATATTTTGTTATGTTTATCATCTAGGTATATCTATAGTAGGTATAGAAGATATCATTTTCTTTAATTAATTTCATTTAGTGGAACTATAGCTATATAGTAAAGAACCACTCTCAACCATTCCTGCGTCCGTGATTTGCTGAATCCGAACGGCTAAGGTGAAAGCAGTGCTGGGGGGGGGGGGGGTCATTTTAAAGAGAAATCCCTACAATTAGTTGGAAAATTCACTTTTTACACAAATCTTCCCTTGTTTCCCTTTTAATTTCACATAGAATAAAAGGTTATTTTTCGTCTCGTTAATAATTGAATTGTCTTTAAATAAAACTTCAAATTTTGCTGGTGGCAATGGCGTTGTGGATGCAGTAATTGACTGCTAACTTTGAATTGTTGGTTCGAGCCCCACTCTAGGCAGCATTCTTTTCTATATTCTCCCATCAGTTATAGGTACTCAACTGGAAGGCCACGTGGGATTCCATGAGATAATCAATACCTTATTTCTCAGTCCACTGTGCCAGCAAAAATTCTTTCCTATCCTTCTATTCCTTCTTACTAGTGCCGTGCAATTCAAATTGCATTTAAAAGACCTTAGATATCTTACAGGCATATAGTAAAATTTATTATTATCTATTAAAAAAAAATATTAATATGTATGTTTGTATATTTATATCTTCTGCATAGTTGTTGTTACTAAATAAATTATATTTATCTTTGAAAATTATATTGTGTGTCTTCCAAAATTTTCTATAAAATAATTCTGATCTTTCTTTAACTTGATTTCGCCTTTTTTTACAATAATTCTTAAAGAATATCTTTTATTATACCTACTTTCTTATAATCTTTTTTTCTGATTCAAATTTCCCAGAAAAAGGGATATTTCCCTTGATCTCCCAGCACTGGGTGAGAGGCACTTTTATTCATGGCAAATAATACTCTTGGAGGATTTACCATCACTTCCTCGCAAGAGACAGAATCCGTGGTAGATTTTTGGCAATCGAGATAATTCACCGTTCGGCTGCCATCTTGGATTTTATTTATTATAAATAAACTCACTTTCATATCAGTCCAACAAAAAAGTTTGTGAAACCAAAAGTGTGACAAATTTAGAGGTGGTATATACAACATTCATACGACACCGAATATATATAGTTCTGCTATACCTATTAAGAAATATTGAACTATGTAAAACGGTTTCATAGTTGTGGCCTCATTCTTTGAGAGATGCTCAAACTTTTAGGCCCCTCCTTTGGGTACTCGCCTGCTTCAGATACACTTTTCCTCATTAAAATTCATTAGTTTACGTTAATTACGTTCGCGCTCTGGTTGCCTATACCTACATCGCACCATCATCAACACACCGTTCAGCGTATATAACCCCAGCACATCGCAAGAAATGAGGCTCAGCTTTTTATGTATAGGTATGGGATGTTGAAAAAAGCTCATTCCCTCATTCCCATCCATCCGCCGTCACCCTGTATCCATCCAGTCATCCATCGCTTTAGGCATGCAAAATGCTAAAATGTAGGTATAGACCTCCGAAGCAAAACGAAATAACAACAAAAAAATTGAATAAAAACAGCAAAACTTTTATTTTGAAAAACATGCCTTGAACAGAATTACCCGCTCGAGATAAGGATCTGATATGGGGAGCTCTCATTGTTCCCTTCAACTATAAAAATGTATATAGTGCCGCTAGTGCTTCTGCTGTACCTTTACCGCTTTGCCTACAACTTGATGTGCTTGTTTTGTTACAGCCAGCCAATGCTATCGGTGCAAGTTGTGTAGAGTTGCATGTGTGCACATTTGCATGCAGGTTGTGGCGGTAGTTAGCAATTATAACGGGTCTCTGCGGCCATTTATATTTATGAGGATTTCGAATAGAAAATGCTTGGTTCAGTGATGGTGACTGCTGCTACTGGTGCTCATTAAAGGTATACAATGAACATTTGTTGGAGAGTAGTATACCTGGCTACATACAAGACGTTGTTTGAAGGTGACCTCTGTGCAATTAAATAAGTCTAACTTATAGCTACTTGCAACTGCATATGCATTTTCCGCCATAATATACCTTGAGATTCGGGTGACTTGAGATACCTACCCGTGCATCTAACGGTACCTACTGTGAGATCTCTCATCTTCACATAAAGATACTCATGCCAAGAGATTATCTTGGTTCAGTCATCGCATCATATGAAGTATAATGGTTCGGCTTGGTCGTTTATATACAGGGACTGAAGATTGAGAGACTGCTCTAGATGCATCCGCTCTAGAGCCTCGCTCGCCATCAGAGCGATCGCTGGTATGCTTTATGAAACTGAATTCGATTAACCTTAAACGCTTGGATAAGTAAGCAATTGGAATGTGACACGTTGTTTATACATAATTGTGTTTTGCTGTTTTATTATTGTGATATTCCGAGGTTTACTTATAAAGTTTTGCGTGGCATGGGTGGGTTTCACTCTATACCTAGGTTCTTTTGTGAAAAAACGAGATTTATAATTTCATTGAAATTCAACTTTGTGGCAGAAACTATACAGTTTGAGAAGTTTCGAAGTTGATTTAAATGGTGCTGTTTTTGAGGTTATAGGCGCAAATAAACCGCACTTCGTAACAACCTCCGAGTTTTAAGTTTGATATTTTCATTGGCACGGATATCAGAAAGTTTCCATAGCCTACCTTACTTCCTGATGTGCTGTAAATTTATAGCGGCGCACAATACTTCTTCGTACACAGAATCAAAAGTTTCTAAAAATTTGTTCATTCTTCTAAATATTTCCTCAACAGAATTGATATTTTTTTATTAAAATTTGTTTGACCATTTTTAGAATAATTGTTTTACGTTAGTTTTCGTGTCTCACTTTACTTTTTAGACCAATTAAAAATATTTATATAAAAGTGATTTGGTATTTTGTAACTTTTTGGATTTCTAATTAATTTAACGGCATACTTAACGAAAAGAAAACTTTTAGTTTTTAATGCCAGCAATAATGTACTAGTTTATACCAATCAGAGAATATAATATAGATAATATAAAACAAAATATTTTTGTCTTTCTTCTACAAAACATCTACATTTTACAAGCAAAAATAATGCGCATGACTAGACAAGTCGAATTTTTTTCATTTTATACCAATCGGACATTTTTTTTTTTAGTTAAGGTATATTAATGATCAAGTAAGTATATATGGACTTAATGCACAGCTGTTAAGAGCTTCAAATACCAACATTTATAATTAATTTAAAGAATTTCTGGCTTGAAAATGTTTTCTTTATTAACACGCTGCTGATTTTTATAAAAAAGCAAATAAAAGACACAAACAGCTAAGTATTGAAATTTCAACAAAGGCACCATATACCTAGGCCTTCCTGTACGGTTTATATTGAAATAGTATGCTGCGTTCGCCATTTCCTGAATGGTAGCGAAATTGCGTATTCACGAGGCCCTCACTATAGTCAACTTGTGAGTACAAATTAGATCGCCGTTAAAAGCTGTTCTGAATCAGTTACAAAGGTGTTTTTGCATGTAAAGCGCTGAATTTAAAGAAAAGAAAACTTTATCCATAGATATTTTTGTATATATTTACCCGCTGATTGGTATAAATTGATCTGGTTTACAGAACGAGTAAAAAAAAAACAGTAAAATATTAACCGTATTGGAATGTACAGGCTAATATTGAAGAAAAGATTTCATGTAGGTATACACATAGGACTAATGAATCTTTCTGCTACTTTATATATGCCCGACTGGTATAACCAAGAAAACTTGCTGCAAAATAAATTCTCTTAAACATTGTATACCTACTTATATCAAGCTGCAGCATCTAGAACAGAAGGTATACGAAAACACTATTACCTCTACATAATTTTATTTATTTGTCCACTGATTGGTATAAACTTATATACATGTAGTTCTTACCCACTTAGCAAATATAAAAATAAAACATTGTCTTTTATTTGTTGTTAAAACCTATCATATCTCAGATCTTTTCAACTATGACAATTTTTCACTGATAATTAATTGGTCTAAATTTGCAGGGTTAATTTTTAACTTAAGAACATTTTTCACTTTGTGGAGACTCATTCCACAAAACTTTTGAAGAGACAACTTTGACCATATAACAACAGAAAAAGAACTTAACAAATAACCTGACAAAACAATTTGTACCTGTTTGTCTTCAACTGATGTCTTCATAACAAAAAGACGGAAAAGGTTTGTCATACAACCTCCACCTCATAACTGGGACTTATAGCTTTGGACCCAACCTTATAAATAGTTGATGTATATATAAAATATGTAAAAGCAAATTAATGAGGAAAAATGCCAGAAAATCATGCTTGCCTATCGGCTTACGACATGCCCATTGCCCTTCCTATCATTCCCTTAATATCGTTTTATCGTTGCACAGTCAGCGCCTTATAGAATACCAAATCATATGTAAAAAGTTGCCCATTCATATGGGGATATTTTTTTTTCTTAAACCTATACAAATGTGTTTACAAGGATTTACCTCTAGCTTCATGCAAAAAAAAAAGCTTTTCGACTTTTTTATAAGCTTTGGGAAAATAATTTTAAATTAAAATTCAGCTCTGCGATGACATTCCTTGTGTGCTACCATCCGGCAAGGATTTATCAAACCGAGCCAGCGGCGAACTAATATAGAAAAACTTCAAAATTCAAATATGGTTGTCCAAGAGAATAAGGATACTCGCGAAGAACACGTCAGCAAAAACAAACAGACATTTTGCCTTTTCCCTAATTGAATTACCCTCTGAGCGCAGCGGAGCCGAGTCACCCTTCAACTGTTTTTATTGGCTAACGGTGTGTGTTATGGTTTCTTATGGTGCCAGCTTTTGGTATATCCATTGTAAAATGTTCGTGCGGATAAAAACGAAACATAACAACCCCATTTATGCAACCAGAACCACCGCGCCGCGCCGGCCGCCATGATGTCCTTGTGAAGAACATTTTGTGTTGTGTTTTTCTGAATCACTCTGCCTGGGTGGTCATCATTCATCCCTTCATCACTACCACCCGACCGACCCATAAAATCAACCCCCAACTTTACCTACGAGGTCAAACTTCCATCAGATTACCAACCAGCGCCAGCGATAGCAGCTATAATTCATGACCCTATTCTCTCAAGTCCGGGGTACGAGTATACTTATTTGTGCAAAAACCTTGCTGTTTATACATTTTGACAAATGTCCATGCGAAGTTTACCATAAGGTTCGCCGTTTCGTTCACCTGACGTTCGTCGTCGTCCTTTTGCCGCTGCAGTGTACAATTAGGACTGATTCCAAAGCACGATATTAGACTGAGAGCCGGTCAGGTGAGGTCCGCCCCAACGGTAAACATTGCATGTGCATGGCAAACGGATATGCAACATATGCGTGCTCATACACAATCGAGCGAGTGCTGTGCTGCTATGGATGTTTTTGTGCCAACAATAGCGTGGTTTTTGTGAGCCCTAACAACCAACAGAGCCTCAAATGGCGATGAGTTATGACGCGGGTGCGCTTGCATAATGAGACCTCAAGCCAAAAGAGGGTGAAGAATTCATATAGCCCTCTTAAAGGACTGTGAATCACTATAGCTTATATAGCTAGATAGGTTATATAGGTACACTGTACGTAAAACCTTAAGTGGATTCTAATCGATTCAAGCTGGAATCAGTAAATTACCCAAAAGCTCAATGACGCACTGCAAAAGATGAAAAGATGTCGTCGCGACAATCGACTTTAAAGGACAAAAGTCTCAAGTTCCGAAATAAATCAAAGGCATAAAACCAACCAGGCCGATGAGGAACTCTCTCTTTCTCTCTCTCTATAGGCTCAGACAGAGGAAAATAAAAACCAACATACGCTCGCCGGATGGATGAAAACTACACTCGCATTCTAGTATAGTATTTATATACGCGAACGATCATTTTCTGCATCTTCAATTGAAATGAAGATAATTTTGATTTATTGCGGATTCTGGCGAATGTGGATTTCATTTTCGCAGTCGCATTCAAGATTTATGCATGCGCGAGGATCATGCGCAGATTTATTGCTTTTTGATAGGGGATGACGGGGCGAGGACGCTAATCAGTTGAATATACACCAAGAGCAGAGTGTGCGAGAACAGCTCTCACAGCTCGGTTTAGGTCTTTGAATAAAAAATAAACTTAATACTTATATGTGGCCAGGTCACTTATACCATTTGGAATGGCGCATCCACGATCCGGCATCAGCATTACACATCATCGCATCATCGGTGAACGAACTAAAGCGAGGTGTTAATTGCTATTATTGTCCTTGTGAAATGGTTCGGGTTTTTTTTTTTTTGTTTATGAATGAATCTGGTTTAAAGTAACAATAAGCAGTGAAAGCTACATACGTACACATTTTTTTCAAAAAAAATGGTCGATGGCAATACGCACATAGGTATTGGCTCTTACTGATTTAGACTAAATTAATGGAAAATTCACAAGCCCTGACAACCTTTATCCAAGACCACCAAAATATACATTTCTGGCCCCGACTTATACCTGCTCCTGATGAGATTGTTTGAAATTAAATTAACTTCCAGCACAACAAAGTATAACCTCAAACTTTTGTGTATGCATTCAAAAGGCTTGTACTTCAATCATCATGACTCTCCGTTCAGTCAGATTTTAAAACACGCTATCCCCAACCATCGCGCACTAAACGTATACACATATATATCAGTATACCTCGCTCCTTTAATGCGAATTGCGGCCAGGGTAAATCTTAAAATCAGAGTCTTGACACGAAATGCTAATTATTTACCATCCTTCGGAGCATTCCAAGCAATTGTGCAATTTTTTGTTCTTCTTAAAAACCATCTAATTGGTCACTACATATATGTATACTTTGCCTGTCCCCCCTATAGGGCATCTATATAGCACATCATAAATCTGTTCGTGTTCAATTCCTTTCATCTGAAGCCATCGACCGACATCCCAGCCTCTAAATATATAAACATTCGAGTAGGACTGTAGGAGAGCAGCCCCCTCTTAAATAATCCTCGTGCCCAATTTAATTTAGTTGAAAGAATCAAGCACTTAAATATAGTTTCTCCATAAAATATTGCGTGATATGACTTGAGTGATGGTGAAGATGGAAGGGTAGTTCGCTTCATCCAACAACTATAATACTTGGGAGTTAGTCCCGATTTAAAAATATAATATACAACAAAAGTAAAACGGTAGCACAAATGCGGAGATTGTTGTGAGATGATGGGAAAATTCCTTAAAGCATTTTTTTGAGTTGCTTATAAGAATTTAGTAAAACGCAAAGACGTCAAAAAGTTGCGTGCCCAACGGGTCTTGTGTGTAATTGCTTACTTCTTTGGAAGTTATATAACTATGCATTCATATACCTACAAACAAATTTTTCAAAAAAAAAAATTAAATTAATATTCAAAATCATATTTGACATGCGAATTATATAGTTTGATGAAAGTTGTTTGTAATGGGCTTGGTGGTGTAGGCTGCAGACCATTCTGTAGACTTTTTTGAAGCACTTTAATTGCACACAATAATAAAGTTCTTAGTGAATTTAAGATATTACATATGTGTGGATCAGAAACAAAACCCATTATATCCGCTTAAAAAAAAAACTTAAATATGAGGTTTTGTTCGTATCGTTCAAACACATATGTTGGGCCCAAGTTTGAGTCTCAAATCGCATTTTATACCATAGAAATGAGACCTCATAATCTGTAGTTAATTTCAAAACCCATTTTATCCACTTGAGTTCTTGCCTCAAAGTCCATTATATACACATACTTTTATTTTTTTTAAATAACCATTCGCACACAAAAAGAATTTTTGAAATCAGATGCCAGTTTTTGTGTTTACCCCATTTCACCCTATAAATGCCAATTTTCTGAAAAATTCCCTAAGGCCATCCACTAAAAAACATCCTTTCAAACACCAAAAGAATTTCCTGAACCGAAATAACTAATTCACTGAATAATGATGAATGGCAAATAAATAAGCAATAAACCATTGCATATAAGAAAATTTTAATCCGTTTTGAGGCGCGAAATTAGCAGAAAAAACATAGAACACATAGCACGACAAAATCTAAATTGTCACAACTATAATTCACGACTAATGAACCGCAAATTATAAAGCTTTTAAAACTTTTTGGGGTGTTGCTTCAGTTTCTTCATATGAATTTAGCAACTTAGAAGAAAAAACATAGAAAACATAGCACGACAAAAATGAAACTGTCACAACTAATTCATGACTAATTAATGGCAAATTATTGAGCAGTAACCCATTCAATACAAGAAATTTTTACCCGTTTTGAGAGGGTGCTTCGCTAAGTTGACACAAAGTTAGCAAAACAGCAAAAAAAACATAGCAAACGACATAGAACGACGAAATTTATTTTGTTACAAATATTCAAAAATCACCGAACAGCAAATTATTAAGTAGAAAACCATTCAATTTAAGAATCTTTTACCCATTTTTGAGAGGGTGCTTCGCAGCAAAAAAAACATAGAAAATATGGAACGACAAATTCGAAATTATCACAACTAATTAACGACTAATTAACGGCAAATTATCCAACTAACCACTTTTCGATCCATGAATGTTGTTGTCGCTAAGTTGACACTCACGAATAGTTGTTGTTAGGACTTTTGGAAAATCACTTAACATGGTGTTAAGGTTTCTGAAAAATGTTTGAACATAATAGGCGTTGTGCGAACAATCACTTTGGAGAAGATTGGAGGTCTCAAGAAGAACTCCAGTTCTACAAAAATATAGAGGTCGTGAATGCTTCAAATCACATATGTAATGGAACAAGACGATCCTCTCTGTGAACCCCGAGTGTAAAATAAGTAATGATTCAATAATACTGCATGCAGTGTATATTAAGCTAACATTTGTGTATACCTTTTTTTGCAAGAAGCTAAAATTTAAAAAAAAATAATAAAACTGTTATTTTGATCTTTTAAAATTATTTTTGTTTCTCTTATTATAGGTTGAATACAAGAGGTAAATTTCAAAACCCATTATATCCATATTTCTTTTTGCTATATAATAACTTTTTCACACCATACCCAAAACTGGGTTTTCGGTTAAAAGTTAACGAAAACTCATAAAGCGTTCACAACGAACAGTTACCCGTTTTCCTTTGACATTTCAAATGTTTTTAAATCAGCTGCTGTATGATTTCTTGAACACAATGGACGCGGCAAGGGCCGCGAGCCGCGATACTTCGAAGAGCATCGAAAATTAAAATAAAATAAACTAAACAAACTGGTTTAAGTGTGGTTGGAGTGAATAAATTTCAGCTAAAGCAGCGTAGAGCTGTGAATCGGATGGAAACATGTCACATGTTTCGAAGATGTGTATTCCCCACAAATTTCACCACCCTTGACCACATTTGTTATAGTGTCATACAAGCACATTACTAAACGTGGGAACCTTGTATTTGTAAGCGAACTGATATACGTTTATTATTTAGGACGCGCGTTCCATTGCGTCTACTGTGTTTAATTTAAGTCCTCGTTACAGCATCCCGTCGGCTTTCGTTCCGACGTTTGATTGAGCGCTGAATGTATCGAAAGGTGTGTTTGTTTTGTTCAACTCTGAATTCCAACTGGTGTTCCCCAAGTTTTATATAAAACCTGTAGTTTACGAAAACTTGTGGTTTACATAAATGTATGGGAAAACTTGTGTTTTCGATGTAGGTTTTACGTTTTTTTACGATTTTTTCGCGAAAACGAGTGAAAAGGCTATAACTCCAAAACTAAAAACGCTAGATCATGATTTCTAGACCTTAATTGTGGGGAATGCTAATTGAATCAGTCTTTGAAAAAAAAAGTTCATTTAGGACTACTTTTCTGGCATGATATAGTTTTCTGGCATGATAGTTCTCTCGCTTTTTCTGCACTCCCTTTGCTCTGCTCAATAATTGAAAGAGACTTTAAACTTTACTATGTAGTATATCGAAATAGTAGTTAGTATCGCAGCTTGTGTTACTAATTACAGTTGTATATCTTCATTCTCAAGGGCCAAATGGGTACCTAAGTTAATCGCCTGTTGAATAACATTTAACGTCTTTGAAAAAACACCTTTTTGCCATTATCGAAAGTTAAAAGGGTTAAAAAAAACAGAAAACGCGTTTTAAATATTTATATTTGATGAAAATTATACCGATTGTCTGACCATTATTGCGCGAGTATAGGTATAGGTAGGTACCGCTTGCGTTTAATCAGACGCATATATTCAACTCCTTGTGACACTTAGCCGATAATGCTCGCTGCGTTATCTCCTAGGCTTAAGTAAGAAATCACATAGAACTACTCATCGGGGAATATCTCTATTCCACCTTTGCACCTACTACCAAACAACATCGTTACATTAATTACTTACACGCACTCAAAGTCGAGTTCCAAAAGAATCATCCACTATATATACACAGGTACCTTATCTGTGGGTTCTTGTGTTCTGGGAAGAATCTCGCGATCCCACAAAAACCAAACTATATATGGCCATCGAACTTATCTCTAGCTTACACTTTAGACGCGCATTCAGAAACACACTCTTTATAGCAATGCGCTTGATAGTCGGCAACCGTAGCCGCCGATGTCCACTGAAGAGGCTAAAATATAAAACCTTTCCAGCACGCAGACTTATTCTACTCATAGATAGTCAGATAGTGACCCGACAAATTATGGTCACAGATTAGAGAAAATATGTTGTACCGTGCTCTTAACATCTTCATTAGGACAACATCATCAACCCGTCCAGTGGATGCGGCTGCATGGACCATGTCTTCCATAGAACTATCTATAAGCTTCCTCGGTGACTTATGGCCCTGGGTCGACCGAAAGACTCATCAGCAACAACAACAAGAACAACAAAGATCACTTTCTCATTCAAAATCATTCGGTAATTAATGATTCCATCACGGGTGGACGGTGGTGGACCGTAAATTTATTCAGCAGGTGCTATAGCTGCATCCATTAGAGAGGCGGCCGAACCGATGGCCGAAAGAATTTTTTTTCTGGCATTCCAATCAACTTTTGAGGAGCCATCGGAGATAATGTGATGTGGATAAAACATACGCAAAAGAAGCGACCGGGACAAAAGGGTTCAAAGTCGGTTCCTTCCTTTACAGAGATACAGGATGGTGATTAAGGGTGATCAGATCATCATTTTGAAAACTGGAGCGGTCACTATGGGCTGAAAAACACTTCAAGCTGATGGAATCTTAACTTAATAACAATGTTTGGTTATGCCTTTGAGGTTTGTGTTAGAAGTACATTAGGACGACCAACCGACGAAGGCGACCGCGACGCATCATCATCATGAGGAGTTAGTGAGCGCACGCGCTCTACAAAGCGCAGGTGAAGGTGATGGTTTTTTTTTATTATTGTTTTAGTTTTAGACGAAGGGGGAATTATTGTGGTTTTAGTTAATCGCGTGCTGACTAAAGAATTTTCCCGAAACAAACGAAAAAAAATCTGAAAATGCGATAGCAAGATCCACCTGCTTTGACTGAAGAGGTGCTGCAGCTAAAGTGCTCCCAAAGTAGGAGATAATGGGGATATAGAGTTTAAATTAGACAGATGCTATAACCGAAGTTATTTTGTTTAACTTAATTAGGTGCCTAAGTAACGATATAAGGGAAGGATCTGTTATTTCTTTCTTTTGGTCTTCTAAGTTTTCCTTTGTTATTTCTTATAAAGGGTGTTTTTTTTTTAAACGTGTGGTTTTCAATCTGGCAATTCCTTTTTCGGAGTTGGTCTTTTTGACAGCTGTCACTTGATTTATGCTCAGTTTTTTTTGCCATTTCATAATTAATAGACTTACTCCTGAACAACGTTTGTAAATCGTGCAAATTTATTACCAAAATAATTGTTCGGTTTGCGCAATGCATCGCGCGCTGCGTCCAATATTTGGTCGACATAATCGCATAAATTCGAGCAACTATGGATCGGTTTCGCACCACGTTTACTCTAGTGGATAATGCGCGCATCCTCAGAGACGCCGTACAGTGCGCACCGAAGACGCTATTGCTGCTGTAGAGCAGAGTATCGAAGAAGACCCGAATGAGAGCCCATCCGCCATCGCCCGCAACGATTGGAGCTGTCGAAAATTGAGCCTCTCGGCTGGAATTTATTCGAGCCAGCCGTGGCGGCCAGTTACCCAAATTCATTTCAAAAACATAATGGCAAACCCTTAACCCTTAATTCTTGGGCATAACAATAAATTATGTGCGTTTTATTTCTTCTTGAAAACCACACGTCTAAAAAAAACACCCTATACTTGCACGCAATATTTTCTATCGAGGCACCTACTTGTTTCACCTATCAAACTACTTCCGAGTGTTCTGAAACGGTCATAGAAACACTCGATTGAGACATACCAAACGCTTGAATTGCAGTATCAAACTTTTGTTGGTCGTCAAGTTATGTTTAACCTTTTAAAAGCGTTGACAAGAATTTTGGATTTTGATCAGTTTTAGCCTTCCGAGAATTTTACCAAGGGCTCCTTAAATTTTAAGGATCTTTAAGATTTAAATTTAAATCAATTTTGCCATTTCAAAACATTACAAAATAAAGATTTTTTCGAAGACGTTCTCAAGTTTCGTTCAGTGAATTTTTGATGGGCTGGGGGACAAGGTTTTTTCTAGAACTCGCATCACTGACTTCGTATTCCTTTTAAAAATGTCCGGTACAGTATTCAAGTGCAAACTCTGTTCTTTTCGATAATTTCGAATGTTCTGCTCTCTTCTCACTAATTTGAATTTTTTTTTTTAATTTATCTGCAACGTGAGCATCCGCGCAGCCCACTTACTCCAGTCGTCAAGCAGTTATCCCATCCGATTATTCTAATCAGAGGTGACAATAAGCTGTTGGAGATCGCGTTTCAGATGCAAAATATTGCAAAATCCAATTCAATTCTTCCTGAGCTGCAATAATTCCCTGCTGTTCTCTGCTGTCTATCAAATGAGTTCATCTGGTTCTGCGGATGTTCAAAAATATATCATCCCATTCTTCCCACACGCACCATCACCATCACACAAAAAAAAAATAAAAAGAAGCTGCTTCGAATCAAAATGGCCTTAAATAAAAGCTTCATCAAAAACTCGTAACATATTCCATGACAGCAATGCCAGATCACAAGTTATAGCTTGAAAAAGTTCCCAGGAAGATCCAAATGCGTTGATTCACTGTGATTTTTTTTCTTAATTTTTTTTTTTTTAATCATTGAAGGGCAAACCAATTCGAAGTGATGGCCTAACTTCTTTTTTTGTTTAACACATCATACACTCTCTGAGCATGATGGTCGCTAGGGAGCATTTAACAAGTTTCTGGAGTCCTTTTCTTTAAGTTAAAGTCAATTCAATGAATGGCTTCAAAAAAATAATTTTTTTTTTGTTGTTGAACTTTAATTGGTTTTGACAGTTTCTTTGGAGTTTTCATCGCCTTTGCATGACTGGCAGGATCAGATTCGTTTTTGGATAACTGCTTCAGATGGAGTACGTACGTTTTATGTAAAGATATATATTCTTAGAAACTAGGACAACTTTTGTTATGTGTGTGATCTCCTACAAAATTCATTCAACGACACTTTAATCCTATTAAAATATTATTTGCTTCCTTATGAGGTAAAGGTTTAGAAAAAAAAGTCTGATAGGAAGTTTGTTGGTTGCCAAAGTTTGTAAAGTGATGGTAAAAAAGTAAAAAAGAAAAAACAAAATGGTAAAAATCATAGTTTTAGTCACATCTTGATAAAAAAAGTATCAATTTTAAATTAATTTCTCACGCCCTAGAGGGCAATTCACCTTAAGCCGGTCTTTAAGGACAGTTTAATAGAAAATTGACAAGTTCTATGGTGAATGACACTCGAACGACCGAAGCAGATCCGTTGAAAATCTCGACGAATTTTGCAACCGCCTCATCAACGTTCTCCAAATTGTTCATACCAAAATGTATTTATTTCTGGCAAATAAGTTTAAGGGCGACACACATTTCACAATTGTTAACGCTTATACGCCCTTAAAAATATATTTTAATTTAAAATGCAGCAAAACGATAGCGGTGATTGCTATAAATATTCCCACTTCTGAGTTAGGCGAACAACATTTTTAAAAGCATTATCAAATAATAATGGCCAGTTTCATAAAGCCCTTTTAACTATTTAACTGACTTTTTAAATATTAAAATGACGTTTGTTCCATACAAAATACGTCATTTAAAAATTTAAAAGCCTGTTAAATATTTGTGAAACCCAGCAATAGTCGAGTTTTTGATTCGTTTACTTCAAACTGGTTTGTCAACCTTTAACTGTCAAATATCTATCAGAAGTAATCAGATTTGGCCTTAAAATCATTTTCAATAAAAGAATATCAAATCTTTAGCTTATAAATACTTCTAATTCCTTCAAAACATTGCATACAACATTTTGGACAAGCACAAGATTGCATTTAAAATAGTTTCATATACGAAAGTAGCCATTCCTGTACCTACAAATTTCAAGCCACTTAAAACATTAAATTGATTAAATTCTTGACTTGGGCAATTATTTTTTATTTTGAAATTTCGTACCATATTCTGCCTAAATTAAGAAGATCCCATTTAGAAAACAAACAAAAAGTATATTCCACTGGAATTCACCGTCCCCTAATCATTAAGAAATATAGGCATAGGAAATGATTTTTGTCGCAAAAACATCAACAAACGGACCACTGTGCATGTGCAACGGCTGCTAGGCAGCACTCGGGTACCTAGAGTTTTTTTTTTTCAAGTCTCGCAAAGCGCGCTAACCCACGTGTACTTTCAATGGCAATAAACTGATATAACTGTTATAAATTGCCACTTCTAGTCTCCTCCAATTTTAATGGCGAAAAACTGTTATAAATTGGAAATTCTGTAAACACGCTCAAAATTTTTTTCAACACAGTCAAATCTTCAAGGTTAAGGGTCATAAAATCCAGGAAAACTATAAAGCTAATTTTTACTGTAAAAAATATTTAGGATCTTCAGTATGAGCGTGAAGATAGCACCGTCATCTTCAATTTTCGTAAAAAAAAATAATGTGCTGCACTGTGCCCAACTTGTGCTGCCAGGTGCCTCAAATATTTTTTTAAAAAATCGCAAATTTCCAAATTTAACGGATGAAATTTTTTGCAAAATTACGATTTTCTCAAAAATCAAAACCTGTACTGTTTTTTGCTAATTTTTTCATCCTAAGAACCGAAGAGATAAGAAAAAAATTTGTATATTTGCAACATTTACGGCCAAAACTAAATTTTAAAATAAATAAAATAAAAAATAATTAAAATTGTGCTCTGATGTGTGTTCAATCTGTGCCGTAAATATTTTTACAAAATTTGCAAATTTTCAAATTTTACGGATAAATATTTTTTTTTTCTAAATTACGATTTTCTTAAAAATTGAAATTGTGCCCTCAAAGACTCTTGTATTGTTCGCAAAATTATTTTTTTTTTGCCTTAAAAGTTGGAAATATGCGAATTTTTGTTTTATCTGACATCACGAACTCGGCAGCTCAAAAATGCACAATTTTGATTTTTAAAAAATCGTATAGGTACGTTAGAAATTTCATACGTAAAATTTGCAGAGTTGCGAATTTCGTAAAAATATTTACGAAAGCACTACATTAATTTTTTTTTAAATCGAAAATGGCAGTGCTAACTTCACGCCAAAAAAAAATGGCTAGCCTCTAGAAACCATAATTGCTTACCACAATGTTTTTTTTTTAAATAGGACACATGGCAGCACAAGTTGCCCACATTCCAGAACAGCATTTGTGTTTGCGAAAATCAAAAAATGGCGGTGCTAACTTCACGCACATAAATATTCATGAAGACTCATTATTGCCTACTTTATAACGTGTAAAAATAAAAATTCCATTTTTCCAGGAGTCTCTAGATTTGTAAGACACTTCCATTCCACAATACCTTACTAAAAATTTCCTTCCAAGCAACATTGATTGTGGCTTTAGCTTTCGCTAGCTTTTCGGTTAGATATGCCTTTCCATTTTGAGGTTTTTGATGAACAAAAACTCCTAGATATTTGTATTCCTTGACGACCTTTATCTTTTCATTGTTGTACGTCCATTGTTCCCTCGTAATTGATCTTCCTCCTCCTTTTGTGAATACCATAACTTTTGACTTGTCTAAGCGAACAACTAAATTCCACGTAGTGCAGTATTCATGAAGCTTATTTATCATAAGCTGAAGGGATTCCGGCGAGTACGCAAATAGCACAATATCGTCTGCAAAAAGGAGAGCTTTGATAAGGGTTCCTGATGCATATTCTATACCTCCTGGCAAAAACTCAGTTCATCATCGATGAAAAGTGCAAATAAGCTTGGGCTGAGTTGAGTGTGCAGCCTTGGCGTTTTTAAAACTATAGAATGGTTCAGGCAATGTATCTATACCTAACTGATATGACAATAATTGCCAAGAACACAACAGGGTTTTAATTTAAATCTCGAAAATCCAGTTGTGTTTTTATTATTCTTTTCACCAAAATAACATTATAATAATCTTTAATTATATATAAAGATAATATACATTATCTAAATCTGCTTTGTTTTCGATAAACCATATACTTAATATGAGTTTCTCCATCGAATTAAAAACCAGATAAAGGCTCTTAAAAATTATTCAAATCAAATCAAATCAAGTCAAAACTTGACTCACATTATAGCAGATCACGTAATCGTAGTTTTCCATACCACAAACGACTACAAAAAAAAGAACGATCATCATATAAGTCCAGACGCCGCCGCCATCGAGCTAAGCTATTAAACTTAAAAATCCATTCAAACTCAAATTATTATGGACCAAAAACTAATTAACAACAAACAATAAAAAAAAATTTAACTTTTTATGTATAAAATTTGCAACATTTTTACGATCAATTAAAAATCGACTAGAAATCGTTAAATTTTAAATTCACCGCAACATTCTGGAAACGGAAAGCAACAAATAATAACAACAATAAATCAATAGGCATAATGTATATCCATAAAAACAGGCAAAAAAAAAAACATTCATAATATCAGCTCATCGGCTAAAAATGAAATTAAGCGAAAAATAAGATTTTTTTGTCGATTCGATGTATGTCGGTTTGGATTCGTGTACCAAAATTTTATAACATTCGGTAATTCAAGCTCACATTTGAGGTAAGCCCCATCCGAATCCAAATCGAATCTCGATTTTACGATCAATAAAAATCGACAGAGACACAACAATGTGCGGAGGAGATGCGTCCGTCCGTCATCGCAACATCATGATGTGGTGGACGGCTAGTGGCCATCAGGGCGGTGGGATTGGAGGGTGTTTGGTAGTAGGTATAGTGTCAGTGGCAATGTCGATAGCACCGACAACAATAACTCCGCGACGGAGACGAAGCCCACCTTAGACGATATAAAAATCTGTCGATCAGAGGCAGCGCATCGCAGGCAGCAACCCCTGTGCGGATTTTATGCGCATGTTACTAAATGAGATTTGCAACATTGTTGCGGGTGTGCACAAGTTAATTGCCTTCGTTGGATGCGGGATGTTATACACGGGTATAGTATCGCATCGCGGTGTCAGTATTGCGGTGCCGCTGGCTGATGGTTGTAGTGATGGTGCGGTGGTTGTTCCTGCGAACCATCTAAAGTTGGCTCTTAAAAATTGTTGCAAGTAAGTAACAAGCTGCTCATTAAAAACGCCATTAATGCAATAAACCGAAGAGCAAACATCGATTAAACAATATTTATGAGGCTTCAGTATATGTATATGGGGAATGGTTAGTACATACATATATTTGTAGCTGATGTGCTTGAAATTGCCTACGACCGAAGCGACACGATGCGGTTAACATTGTGCAACATATATATATGCACACGAAATCGTGTTAGGCCTCATTTTACATATTTTATTTTTTTTTTTTCGGGAATACAATGTTGCAAAAGTGCACTGGTGAGCTTCCACATCGGTGGGCAATTTGAAATAATTTTTCCTCAATCCCAGTCCGACCCAGGGCCTAATTAAGATAAAAATATATTTTTTTCTTACGTGGGGATACGGTTTCTCTGATCAGATTAAATTATACTAGTTTAATCGAATGCATTCCTGGGTAATTTTGTTATAATGAAATTATTGAAACCTGCATACACACCAAAGCCCCCAAAACCACACTTTTGAAACAAAAACACAAAGTTGAAGAGACAGTAACAGTGACTGATTTAATGTGCATTGCGTGGTTAAATTCAAAGTTTTTTTTTTTATTTCAAATGCGAAATAAGGAATGCCAATATTGTGACTCTGTTGAAGAAAAGACATATTTAAGGAATAATTCATTCACGCATGTTTGCACTTAGTTTTAACTTATTTCCAACTTTATGCATTTTATTGTTCCTCAAAGTCTCAAGCATAAAAACAGTTTGCCGTATCCGAGTCCGACACAACACTTTCTATCCATTTTGACCCTTTCCTTTTTTTTAATCAATTTATTTCAACTCGCATTGATCGGAGAAAAAGGGTGTTGGCACAAAGCATTCAACTTGAAATTTAAAACATTTAAAGTCAAAATAAATTATTTGTAAAGCTTTTAAAATTAAATTTGTTTAAGGTGGCGCAAAATTTGTAACTTTTTTTTGTGAATGAAAAACTTTGGTTCTGCTTTTGGATTATGTTTATTTGAAGTCTTAATTTTTTTCCCTCAAGTCGAGGAAATGATATCGGCTAAGTGGCAGCCTCCAGAATTGATGACCTTTCGGACCCAATTTATGCCATTTTCCATCACTCTCGCCTTCAAGAGTCTGAGGCTTGTTGACATAACGTCACCTTAGTATTGAAGTGCAGTTTATGCCAAAATGCAATTTTTGAGCTGGGTATGCAGTCTTATGTTTTCGGTGGCGCTCTTTTCAAATCTATTATATGTTTTTTTTTTCTATCTCTTTCTATTGCTGAGATATACAGAATAGTTTTGACGTATGTATATCCATCAAAATCATCAATTTCAATTACTGTTATGGCGTAAACGCCAGTTTTTGGCATATACATCATATTTTCTATATACAATTTAAGAATATTTTTTTTTTAAGGATTGTTTTGCCGCATATCTTATTGTCTTAAACGTACGCCATATAATTTCAAACGCATGTTTGTGATTGTTTTGACGTATGTGCATATAATGTTTAAAGATCGTATACACGTACGCCATAATCACCAGAATATTAATTTGTTTCTTCATTTGCCTTAAGTGCATACAAGGTTTGCTGTATGAATGAAAATGTAGGCTCGCATTTATTGTAAAGCAAGTTCAGACCGAAAATATTTGGAGAGAGAATATACAAATGTCCCGGTCAAAGAAAATATATACCTCAAGGAATTTAATAATGCATTTAACTTATCCTTTTAAAGCCCAACAAAAAACATACAGCTAATGAAATTGCTGAGTTTGATATACTTGGAAAAGCCAAAAATAACATATCGTGCGAAATTAATAGTGGTAGAACTGGTGGAGACATAGTAACTGTTTTAATTAAGCTCTTAAAACAAGTTTTTAATTGTAACACTCTGACGTGGAAATATTGACACTTTGGAGCGAATCTTGTGTCATTATGTCAACTGCATTACTATTTCTTCTGTACCAGTCACCTAACGTTAAAATAATGTTATATACAAACATTTTTGGTTCCAGGAGATTCGCTTATAGGTACAGGAGGTAGACTCCCTTCATAGCGCAATTGGCAAGCTCCTCAAAAACACTGAAATATATAGTCCTTTGGGACTATTAAGGCTACTTAAAAATATGAAGTATGAGAAAATTAGTTGATTGAATAATTATTTTACGAATTTAATATTGAAGTGCCGTATGTGCATATTTTTTGACGTACGTGTATAAAGAAAATAAGCATCTTATGATTTTGATGGCGTATACGGCAAGCTCATTTTCGATGAAAATTTAAATATTTTAAAAACCAAAAGCGTTTGGGGATATTCGATAACTGTGATTAATAGAAGATTTCCAAATAGATATTGTGTCAAAAAATTAAAAAAATGCCAGTGGTTGGTTTTTGTGCAATAGTCTGCCAAACCTTTAAATTGCGATTTCTCAAAAACGTAAAAATGGCGTGTACGGTACTTCAATACTAGGGCGACAATAAGCTCGTGACTTTAATAAAAAAAAACTCACAAAAATAATTCTGGAACAGTTAAATCGGGCGATACTGCCGACCAGTGCAAAACTTCAAATCGCCAAAATGAGTGATAAGGGCACTCGCAAATGCAGCCCTCAGAATTTGGGTTGTGACTCGTGGAGTATGCCCCGTTGCTCCATCCTATTGGAACCACAATCGTGTTAGATGGTAATGGGCCAATGGCATCATCTCATGTTGTCTCATACTCTTCTAGGTTTATAAACGTCGTAGTGTTTGCGCAGTTGGTATCGGACGAACGGGAAGTCTTCGGCGAAATGCAGGCTGTGCCAACACCATGGACGAATTATTCCTCAAAAAAATCGAAACAATTGGATATTCCGCGTTCTTTAGGAGTATAGTGATTCATATATTTTGTTGACATTTACTTCACAAATAATGTCGAAGCAGAATAATTGACATTTGCAGCTATTTGAAAAATTATAGCATTTTCCGAAAGGTTGATGACTTTTGCGTTATCTTTTGTTACCTTAAAGCACCATCAGACTGCAAAATAATAGCAAAATCGATGTAGGGGCAACCGGGATAAGTCGGTCTATTTTATATTTATAAAAAATTTCATATGTCAAACACACCAAATTCTGATCAAAAATCAATTCACCCCACAATACTTAGCCAACTCGAGGTACTTTTGTGAAATTGAGAAACAGGGTGTAAATATGAACATATCTCAAGGAAATAATTTTAGACATGCCAATTTGTAACCCTTTTATTATTATGCGTCTATTCACACCTACTTTTAATAGTGCAAAACTGTAATAACTGTTATAAATTGACACTTCTCTAGTCTCGTCCATATTTCAAAGGTTGTATTATATTTACAAACAATTTCTGGGGAAAAAAGTGGAGAGTAGGTTTTAGTATTTCGAAAGAAATACCTTGTAAAAAAATTAAAAATAGGTCAAGTTTTAATTTTGCGTATATACCTTCATATCAAGGCTTAGATATCTATACCTAAGCCCATAGAAAATCATCTTCCATGCGCCGATTGTTATTTCCAACGAATTGATTTTTAGATCTGAAGAAAAAAAAGATCAATCGACACGATCGCTTTTGACCGCGCATCCTAATCGTGTCACCTTACTGATTTGACACATATCCAAGCATCTGTCATAAGCCCAAAAAGCCCATAAAGATTAAACCCTTTCTGTATATACATAGATATTGAATCAAAAAGGTCGACGATCGCGCCGGTTGAAAAAGACTGAATATACCTACAACTTTAATGGCGATTTGCCTTAATGATGATGCCGCATTCAGCGTTTATCAAATTTACTCTCTATAATCCAATTAAGATATAAGCACACAGAGTGTACAATTGATCCTATTTTACGGTCCATTTGATGAGATAAAGAATGAAAACGTTTTCCCTTTGGATTGGTTAATGGTATAGTTAATCCATAGCTGTATTCGCGGGTCACTTGAATTTCAAATGAGCCCATACCAAAGCCATATCAAAAGTCAAAACTATGACGATTGTTTTTATGGCAATCGAGATCGGTCTATGAAGACATTTATTTTCCCATGAATGAGAGCAATATACCTTGTGCTGATGGGGACGACCGCGACTGTGCACATTTTTATCATTGATCATCGAGTCGAGTCCAATTATTTGCAAAATTTTGTCACATAAATAAGAAAAGGGCAAGCAACAGTACCTCGCAGAGCAAAAACAAAAACAAAAACCAACGATAATGCGAAACATGAAACAATGTTTTCACCTGTCATCGCATGGTGGCGCACAAACGACATAATATCTATACGGTGGTGGTGACTGGTATGATACCTTGCCGGTTTAGCAATTCCAGAAACAAATGTTCGCACGCAGTTAGCGTTAACCCCTCGGAGGCAAACAGTAGCAAATGAAGTTCTTGCACGCTTTTATTTATTTCAATTGGCATCATTGCCATAAAACAACCCTTGGGTATACCTACTATACTGAGAGATAGGGTTGCGCCTTGACGGAAACTGAGTAGCAGCAGTTTGAATGATGTTGCGGCAGCGGCACACACAGGAACACATCAGGAACCCCTACCTGGAGGGCCCGTTTAACAAGGTGTTAATTGAATTCGTTTTGCATACATATTTCGGTTTGTCTCACAGCAGGACCTCCCCGGGTAGGAGAGATTATATTGGTTGTTCTTCTTGTTGTTGTTTTGTTATTGACCGGCAGGGACAGAGCACAGAGGGACACTTAAATTGATGATGATGAGCACAAACTGAAATGTCATGTCAACAAAGATCTTAATCGGGCCTTGACAATCTTCGATTTTTTTTGTTTTTTCTTTAAGAAGTCCGCTGGTTTGTTGATGGACATGAACACACGTGAAGACATGGAAATGGTATTTTATGCAGGAATAAGGGACGATTTGACATGCGATTTTAAAAGCGAGGTTTTATATTTATGTAAGTGGTAATTGGCTATGCGTCGTGTAATTTTTAAGAATTTGTTGCAAGAGTCCCTGCTTAATAATTATGGAAAGTTGCAAATCTTTTACCTCATGTTAAGATGAAGATAGTTCTTCCGTATAAAGAGTGATGGACTTGTCAATATTGACACAATTGATTGTAAAGTTTTGAAAGTTTTTGAAAATGGACAGTAGGCAGCAGTGACGCGATTGAGGGTTTCATACAAAATTATAGTCAAAACTCATCTTGGAATCGTCAGCTTTCCAAAAATACCCATATCGACACATTATGTATAGTTTATAGAATTTGTTGCTCATGTTCTGCATTTCACTTATTGTGAATTCACATCAAGACGAAAGTGGATTCGGGTGTTCCACAATTCGTTGGAAAAGCTAATTGTGAATTTGAATTTCGAAAATGAAAATTGGTTTTTTCCATTGCGGTTCATTCCATTTTCTGAACGTTTTGAATTCCACTTTGTTAATGTTTTATGAGTTATTGTGGAAATAACACATTTTAGGGCTGTGTCAATCAGGAACGATTCGATTTTTTTGATCCGATCATCGAAAAGTATTGATGATTGAAATCACAAATTTTCGTTTCAATCGATCCAAATCTCAATCATTTCGATTCTCGATCGCATCCCAATCTCAATCATTTCGATGAATCTCGATTTTCCATCCCAATCTCAATCATTTCGATGATTCTCGATTTTCCATCCCAATCTCAATCATTTTAATGAATCTCGATTTTCGATATCAAACTCTGTTGAATTATAAATATATATAATCGGAGAAAAGAAATATGGGTCAGATTGGATTCGATCAAAATTGGTACAGTATTCGTTAACTTTGGAGATTGAATTTCATCGAGACCGAAATAAAAAAATTGTCTTAGTTTGACACGTGTCAAAATATGTCAACATTTTTGGTACGGCGGATCGAAAAACGGAGTACGCCAATTAAGGAGGTGGAAATTACCTAAAGTCACACCAGTTCTCTAGGTTCTCTAGGTCCATTAGAACACTTTTAATTTGACAAGTGTCAAAATGTCAAATCATTTCCGAGAATACGCGCTACGTAACCTTGTACATCGTAACGTCGCACAGAGGAAAGTCCACGTTTTTATTTCACTCTACCGCCGACATAGATGTTTACACATTAAAAATCGAATCGGAACAGTGTGAAATAATGAATTGAGTGGAATGAAAATGATCGAATGATCGATTGATTAAAATGATTGAATCATTTTGGTAATCGATTCTTGAACGATTCGATCATTTGAAATGAACGATTTACACAGCTCTAACACATTTGCAGTTATTTACATGATTGGTTGGTTCGATTTCCCTCAAAACATATAAGAACGAATTTTTGCTCTTGCTCAATCTGAAACTATACATTTAAGAATCTCAACAAAAAATAAAAAACAATTCATCAGAACAATACTTCATTGTAAGGTAGGTACTCACGCTATGTCAGGCAAATCTTATATGTTAGATTTCTCACGAGAGTTCGGTAGCGCAATGCGTAGAGCAATGCGTATAGCATTGCACCTAAGCACCATTAAAAAGAGTCTGATGATTGGCCTGGTAGTCGTAAAATAGCTATAGAACTCCAGTCTGCAATAAATTGGTGAAAGCTCACTCGAGTGATTGTTGTTTCATTCAAAACATTCAAAAACGATATTTTTTAAAACTTCAAAAATATTGCTCAAGCTTGAGCTAGAGTGTCAATCAGGTTTGAAAGAATATTTACCATAAGTCATACGAATATTTTACTGTTGAAATTTTGTGCATAACTAATTTTAAAATTGTCAATTTCTAAGACCTAAAGTCTAATTATGTACATAAACAGCGCAGCTAACAATCGCTACACAAACTCCCTAAATTACTTAAAATTACATCAATTTGCATTCACCCTAGACTTTCACAAACATGTTGTTAGAAATTGAACAATTGTTTTCAACTTCACACCTATATGTATATTTGCATTACTTTATAGCTCGGGAAGTAAAGTTTCATTCTGAGTAATGATTTTTCCAAAACCCGTTTTATATTTAACTGATTATACATGGTGATTCACATATAAGGTGTGACAATAAACTAGATCGTGTAGGTTGGGTCGGGACAAGAAAAAAATCGTATAGTAGGGAGATCTATTCTCAACCGTTCAAAAGGAAGAGCCAATTTTCTACAAAAATGACTTAAAACTGAAAAAAAATTATATAAAAACAACTGTAACACTTACAGTGCCATGATATACCTTTTTTTAATGCCAGAAATTGTTTCTTTTATTTTCTTTATAAATAAAGTTGTTTTAGTGAACAGTTTTTGAAAAATTAGTTTTCATACTCAAAATTTAAAAAAAAAAAAAATTAAAAAAATTCAAATCTATTTTACTAACTATATTTAGTGTAAATAGCACCTTAAAAGCAACTTAAGCAATAAATCGGATTCAAATTAAGAGAATTTTATTAATGTTATTTTATATTTTCTAAAGAGAAGAAATTTTACAATCTGGTTTTTGGTGTTTAACTAAAAATAAATAATAGCATTGAATATTAAAAACAGCAATATTGCTTAATAACGTAAAATTTTTGAAGAAAATTAGTTTGAACAAAATTCAAAAAAAAAAATATTCACAATTTTGAGCCTGAAAATTAATTTCACAAAAATTGTTAAATAAAACAACTTTATTTAAAAAAAAAGAACAAAAAAGAAATATCTGGCCTTACAAAAAGGGAGGTAGGTTTAAAGTCAATTTTTTTGGAAAATTGCCCCTTCTGGCTGAACGGGGCAAAAAAAAAACCTTCACTCCCATACGATTTTTTTTCCTGTCTCAATCCAATGAATCTGGAAGCTGGAATTACACAACTGACTAAATGCCATGATATCTTCCATATTTTAGTCATTATTTGCCGTAAAGGAGGTTTATGACAAAAAAAGTTGTAGAATTGTAGAAATTTTAATATTTCGGTATAGTAATTTAAGGGCAGAGTTGTTATCTGAAGATTAGAAAATAGTATTTATCAGTTTTCTGTCAAAATACTGAGGAAAAAAAAAAGTTTGCTTCAAATGCTCACTTTTTGACGAAAAAAAAATGGCTGAGATCTCATTTTCCTGAACGCGCATAGTAAATAAATAATTCTTAATTAAACGTGAATTGCATGTAACATTTGTTGATGAAAATATACTAACAGAGTTTAAGACCATTTATGGATGTTTGATGGAAAAATCAGCAGCTATACCTCCCGTACTATTGATGTATACTTGTTTTAAAAAACACCAACCGCATTATTATATTTGGCGTGACAAACTTCAATGGCGCCTGCTGTAAAATGTCACATCCAGTGGCGAACGTCTGACGTTTAAACTAGGCGTTGTCGCTTCTGCTGCTAATATGGTTGTGGTGGATGGCAGTGACTTCGGTGATGTTTAACCATACTTACAGACTACGGAGTGCATCTTAGTATTTTTTATGGGATTTTTCATGCCATAGCAAATGTGCGGACAGAATTGGTACTTACTTATTGGCGACCACAAAACACCAACTCACCTGAAACCAGGGTAATCATAGCTTGTAGCGAAGAAAATTGTCATGGCACCAAGTTTTGGATGGTAAACGGTTCAGCAAAAAATTGTTGTATAGATGATGGGAAAAGATTATAACATGGGTAGTTTGATGTTGGGGCTATGAAGTATTTTTTTTATATTGTTTTCGATCTAAGGTTCATGTCGTCTGCAGACTCTAACCATAATCAATTTAACAGAGTATATATATGTATATACTTTGATGAGTTCTATACCTAGAGAGGAAAACATTGCAAGGCGCCATCCATTCCATCAGTCCCTATAACATCAGCTTCATACTTTTGGCGCCTATATCCCTGTCAAAAAATAATAATGACACACTTTATGTACAGATTTCATGCTTTATCTGTCCCTTTCAAGCTCTTAACAAACATAAATAAAGGTAATGATCCTAGAAGACTAAATTTAAAATACACATATGATCCCAGATTGAAGCTTGTATATTACACGAGATCTCCGCATTAACCGTTGTTCCATTGAACTCCACCAATATAAGGCCGTAAATTATGTCAATGTATAAATATCAATGCCTTCGAACAATGGGGCTCAAGATATACTTCTACAAGGAAGTATGACTGAGCCGCTACAAGTTTGCTTTCATATGACCGCCTATGAACGCGCGGTACTATAACATGTCAATTTGCTGCAACAGAATTGAACATTAAAGGGCATTCTCCTGTCCATCGGAGGCATTCTCCGATGCATGGACACCTTTTTCAATTGACAGTCTCCAAGAGTAGTACCTACACATACCAGTTGTGCATCAGCGTTGCATTTCGTCCATGCGTCGTCGTGGCGTCGCGTCGTCGCGTAACTATGTCTTTGATGCATCATTGAACGAAATTGAAAGGCTGTGTGATTCCAGTTCCAATATCAAGTCCTGCTCACATATATAGGGCGAAGCCAAATGTTAATTTATGACCCCATTGCCATTTGGTTGTCCCGAGATGCCCAGTAGGCAGTATATAGGCGCACCAAATGACACAGTTGTCCAGCAATAATGACAAGATTTGAAATGTGGGACGTGTCGTGTTTCAATGGATTCTATATAAGCTTTTGATTTAAACCGACTTTATTTAAATTCACAACAACAACAAAAAAAAAGAGAAGACAGTGTGGGCTGAAACTATTGACAGCTTCTGCTGTCAAGCCTTGAGAAAATCAAAAACTACTGTCAGTGTCATAGACGCGTGTTTGATTTTCAAATGTGCCAAAACCATATCACACGCAATTTTGACTTTGTATAGAAACAGAATATTTAAGGACTTCTAATTGACGTCAATTTAAAATGAATTAGATATTTTGAAAGCTTGTCCAGTGTGGTTGTTCAAAAAGTGATCCGCAGATGCCTGAAAAGTACGAAGGTTGGTTTTTTTTTTTTTTCTCATTTCGACTGTGTTGCTATTAAATTTTTAAATGAATATTTTTTGTAAATTTAGCATCAAAAACCTTAATCTTTTATCAATCAAAGCAATAATTTGTCATTGTAACAACTTTGCACACGAGTGACAACTCATCATCAAATTGGACACACCTTGACAAAATGACATTAAACCAACAGTTCAATTAGAATTGAATTCAACGATTGTTAATTGGATTTGTAATAGAACATAAATGGCTTAGAGTGTGCGATTCCTGGTCAACCAGGGGGTTTCCATTAGTTTTATTGTGCAACTTGACATCAGAAGCCCTGCAGTAACATGCAATTTGACATTGATATGGTGCTGAAACCAGAAAATAAAATGATATATCTATATACATAGTCGACTCTTGTGCGGATTACCCTCAATCTAGTTAATTGGTGATGGAAAATTGCGTGAATTAATAATATTATAATTGGTCAGTCATTAAGGACAGTACAGTGATATGACTTTGGATGCGAATATTTCGAGAACCAAAGCTCTAAGGGTATTTTAGTTTTAAGTTTTGGAAAGCTTTTGAAAATTAAATGAACAGTTATGAAAACCGCAACCGATTTCGAAGCTCGATTACGGAAATATCGCTATCCAAACACAAACGCTTTTGAATGTTTTCGACAGAAATGCAGTAAAATCGAACAATCACTTTGGATGAAAATATTTCCAGAACCAGACTTTCCACACGCTTTTGATTTTGACGTCCGGATAAAGTTTGGAAAGACCTTTCTTTGGATGTAGATATAGCTCGATGGGTTTTGGAAACATTTTTTAAAAGTTGAAAAAAAGATGCAAGGGGTTTTTTTTTCGAAAATCAATAAAAAATTTGTTCTAAAGATTTGTCGAAATATTTACTTCGCTGTAAAGGCCCGTTAATTTGCTATTCGCCACTGCAAACCACAACCCCTTGGCTTTGTTGCGGAAATATCGCCATCGACACCCTTTTTAAGGTTGGATCGAAGTACACAAAGTAATATCATTTTGGGTGTGAATATTTCGAGAACCAAGGCTTGCAAAATTTTTTAGTTGATATCGGCGGAAAGATTTTCTATACGAAACTGAAAACTACAACCTCTTAAAAGGCTATCGTCATTGACACCCATTTTAACAAAATGATTTCTGTGACGAAAAATACTTTATTTGGCTTTCTTTGCTTAGATTTCACTCCTAAATACCATCACCACTCCGAACAGCATTTCAAAAACACAGCCGATATAAAGAAAACCCTTTATTATTACTATATCCTTCTTCTGGAGTCTCCATACTAGTCTCCGCACCCAATCGTTCGTCACCATATAAAAGTGCTATATATTTCATAACCAAAGATATCAGTGGCTGATATAATGAGTGTAATTGGTTAATAAATTGCAAAAAATAACTATTTCGTTAAGTTAAAACATACCCATTATATTTGGAAGTCCAAAGGTATCGAGATCAAGATCCAAACTGAATACTTCCTGGCACACTCCAACGTATACTTTCTGTGGTTAATTTTAAAGGCATAATCAACCACCGTGATGGCATAACCCCCCAACAAAAAAAAATTATGCTGAATCCTCAAAACAAAGGATGAAACTAAATGCCATCTGTTTCGGACCACAGAACAAACAGACGGACGGACGGACGAATGGCCAAACCAAGACTTGCGCATATATTACGAATATTTATTGCGATATTTTTGGTTAGGTATGAAACGTGCTCATTTGCCAGAACTTTCCAACTACACTTACCTGTGCTAAAAGCTATATTCAAACCAAGAACAAAAAAGAAACGTCTCCGGCTTCTTGTTGCGCCTCTCGGCCTAAAACATACATGTAGTATAGTCATTCATTTCATGGTTTTGGTTGTTATGACAGTATAAAGTGTTTATTTGGCCATTTATTTATCCCCAACCAAACACCCAGACAAAAAAAAAGCGACTTTGCGAACCCATAAATTACACTCGAAACCTACCCAAATGCAGGTGCAAATTGGTGCGGATATGATGGGCGTAGGCATATGTCAGTGAGCTGGAGACTCCGCATTATGATGTCGAGTGAAATTTAGCGGAAACTTAAACAAATAAAAATTTTGTTGAACTTAAAACTGTCAAAACGGATAACACACACTTGCTGAGCGGACGATGTTTTTTTTAAAAGCAATTCTTCCGCTACAAAGGATAATTTTGTCTAAAAATGTTCGAAGCTCACAAAATTTGCAACATTGTAGTTACAATGTTGCAAAGATTTTGATCCTCTTCCTATACATACAAGTGTATACGACCAAAAGGAAGATGTCATATCTTTTGTTGTCGGCGAACCCCATAATGTATGTATGTAGATAGGTATTATTTATAATCGGATACCGGACACTGATGGTCGACTAGATTTTGTAGCAATTTTGTGCATAGGAGGTGAAACTGAAGTGATGGTATGGTATTGTATTTGGACCCAGACGTGATGTTTTGCCAAGACATATCTTTGTTTGGTGTTTAATGTGTATCCACTTAATCGACTGAGTGCACTTATATCACCAGTTTGGAATTTTAATTGGTTTAATCAAGTCAAAACTGTAAAGACTTTGCTAGATGAAGATGCCGAGCAGAGAGATTTAAAAAAAAAAAATTATTTTTTAAATTATTTCCAGAAGGGTTAATTTTTAATTTTATTATTAAAGACTTAGTTTGAGACTTAAAATAAAAAACAAACTTTGTATTTTAATCAAACATGACATTGATATGATAGAAAATTCGAATAAAGTCGGTTGTGGAAGTTTGTCTGTCCATCTGCTTAATTTCAACACGTAATAGACGAACATCTAAAAATTAATTTTATTCTCGCGGGTAGATGACGCTGCTTTAATAGCATCAGCACAGTATTGTAAAGAAAAAAGACAATAATTACGTGAAAAATAAATAATTGCATGAAGACAAAAGAGATGGGTGTATTAAACTGGTGCCAAAGTGATTGTGTTTGTTTGATTATCAAGATCAAGTCATGAGGGCAGTAAAATGTGGATATATTTACAGGTTTAAACGTCTGAGCAATTATTCTTCTTTGAGTACTTAAATTTTCTATGACACCTTTTAGAGCAAATAAACTAGGTCTGAGAGCATAACCTGATGGCAAACTGAGATAGAGAGAGCTTCACATTATCAAAATGGAGATTTGCTCAACAATTGAAAGATTTTAGTCCTGAAACTTCTATAGTTTACTGGTAGGTATATAACGGGTGATTTTTTAGCTGGTTTGGTTTTGGCAACACTGGTTTTGACAGCTGACGTGTGTTTAGTACCTTGTGTCACTGTCAAACAGCTTCAGTTTGGTTTGCAATTTAACCATGGATCGTCTTACAAATGAACAACGCTTGCAAATTATTGAATTTTACTATCGAAATTCGTGCTCGGTTCGAAATGTTAATCGCGCGCTGCTTGTGTTCAGCGATGAGGCTCATTTTTGGTTGAATGGGTACGTAAATAAGCAAAATTGCCGCATTTGGAGTGAAGATCAGCCAGAAGCATTGCAACAGCTACCAATGCATCCCGAAAAAGCCACTGTTTGGTGCGGTTTATGGGCCGGCGGCATTATTGGGCCATATTTCTTCAAAGATGATGCGAATCGCAGCGTTACTGTCAATGGTGAACGCTACCGAGCGATGATAACAAACTTTTTTTTGCCCGAAATGGAAGTTCTTGACTTGCATGATATGTGGTTTCAACAAGACGGTGCCACATGCCACACAGCACGCGAAACAATGGCGCAATTGCGAGGCGAGTTTGGTGAACAGTTAATTTCACGTTTCGGGCCGGTCAATTGGCCGCCTAGATCGTGCGATTTGACACCATTAGATTATTTTTTGTGGGGGTATGTCAAGGCTAATGTCTATAGGGACAAGCCCGCTTCGATTGACGCACTGGAAGCCAACATCCATGCATTCATTCGTGAGATACCGGCCGATATGTGTGAAAGAGTATGCCAAAATTGGACTCAGCGTATGGGCTACCTGAGACGCAGCCGCGGTCAACATTTGCATGAAATTATCTTTAAACATTAAATTGCAAGGTTCAAACTATCGATTCAAATAAATATTTTATTCATTTTTTCGAATTTTTTGTGTTTTTTTTTTTTTTAAAGTTCTAAACCTCTTAAAAAATCACCCATTAGTATTAAGGAAAGCCATACTAGTACGTAAGAGTTTATTGCTAACATAAAATTAGAGAAAAGTCTATCCAGCACTTTTAAAGTGTTAATTTGTTTCCACCAATTTTCAAATGTTGACAGCTACTAGCGCTAAAAAATGTGAACTGTGTTGTAATTCTACGAGCTAATCTCAAATGGTAAATGGTGTTTTTTTAGACGTGTAGTTTTCAATCTGGAAATACTTTTTTCGAAGTTGGTCTTTTTGACAGCTGTCACTTGATTTATGCTCAGTTTGGTTTGCCATTTTATAATAAATAGACTTATTCTTGAACAACGTTTGCAAATCGTGCAAATTTATCACCAAAATAATGTTTCTGCTCGAGCGACCCATCGCGCGCTGCGTCCAATATTCGGTCGACATGATCGCATAAATACGAGCAACCACGGATCGGTTTCGCACCACGTTTACTCTAGTGGATAATGCGCATCCTCAGAGACACCGTACAGTGCGCATCGAAGACGCTATTGCTGCTATGTGAGCAGAGTACCGAAGAAGACTCGAATGAGTCCATCCGCCATCGCGCGCAACAATTGGAGCTGTCGAAAATGGGCCTCTCGGCTGGAATTTAATCGAGCCAGCCGCGGCGGCCACTTGCCCGAAATCATAATGGCAAACCCTTATCTTTATAATAAAGCTAAATTCCTGGCCTTAACATTAAATTACATGCGTTTTATTTCTTCTTGAAAACCACACGTCTAAAAAAAACACCCTTTATTATCAAAATATGTGTCAACTTTCATTTGCAACTCAATAAATTTGAATGTCGATGTTGAGAGTGAAAATTACTCCCAGAGAGCTGCTCCCAAATCTGTGTTCACTCGCGAATTTGCTCTCTAGAGTTAAAAAAAAACTCCAAACTAAAGTGTCTTAATGCATATTTTATATCAAAAAGTTTAAAATTCTTCGAAATAAAAGATTCCATATAGTCGTTATGTCCACTCATTCATCCGCCATCATCTTGCTTGCGTCGTCGTCTACTGCGTCTGCATCGTTGTCGTTGTCCTGCCATATACGAGGATTTATGAGTGTGAACAAATAATGTGCTAATCTCTGCACGAAATGTATATTCGCGCAGGTTTTTTTTCACTATATATATAGGAAGCACCCACAGACGACCGACGTTGACTTTGTTGGTTGTTTTTCATTCTATAAAAGCAACCAGAAAACCAGCAACCGCAAATAAATAACGAATGTAATTATGAAAGGTATAGGAACTCACACCTCCGATAAGAGAGAGAGAGGCGTCTTTGCGTTGCGATTTCATACAGATGCTGCAAGCCTGGTTTTTATCCGTTTAGCATGCCATAATTACCTGGCATAAAGTGGCCTTAATTGGTGTCTTGATGTGACCATGCTTCGCTTTATCAATTTGCTTTTTCATTTTTATTTATTTATTCTTTTTTTTTTTTTTTTTTGTGAAGATGCAACCAAACAACAATAAAACAAAAAATTATTTCTTTGATTTGATCCTCTGTAGGTACATTCCTCTTTTTGTGTAAGAAATCAAAATCCCTGAATGAGTCGTATGGCTGAGGGAACTTGTTATTCAGAACTTTGTTCGAAGATTATCCCAGAATAGCAAGTGATTCCGATAAATTGCTACATCGAGAGAGGAAGATGTTATATGTATTTCCGAAGGAGCGCGACAAAAAAAAATTTCTCAATTCGCACGACCACAAAACACTCAAAAGGGAACTTGATGACAACGACGACGGACGATAAGGCCGACCCAATGACGACGAGCAACGACGACTGATGCAACGACAACAACGACGGGAAATTCAATGCAATAAAAGAAAGACAAACGTGGCATTAATTTTGTTTATGGGACAAGTTTTACGGATTAATTCGGAATGGTTACTTTTTGCCGATTCACAGTCGTAAATTTTAAGTTCGAAGATGATTGAATTTTTTGACATCTGTTGAAGGAAAATACTAACAGAAAACTAAAAAGGAGGGTTAAACATTTCAAGTATACCTACGTACATCTTTTAAACGTAGATAATACTAAAACAACAATTAAAGATCATATTTAATAAATTTCTGCTTTCAAGGTAAGTCTCAACCAAAATAAAATAAATAAATAAACAAAAGAGTTGATGCCCGAACTTTATTTTCGACTAATCCAGAGCTTCGCTTTCTTCAGGTGTTCAGCGATTAGAAGTTCTCAATTTTAGATTTTATTAATGGTATAAATATATAGTCTGGTGTAATCATTATCAAACCCAAGCGATATTCATGGTCAAAACTGAAAACAGTCCACTAAAACCAAAACAATAATAAAAACAATGCATTTTTATTTTTTTTGTTTTTTCTTCTTCTTCATAAAAACTGAAAGTGTGTACCCTCTGTATTATGGTTTATCACGAAGGTTTTTGTAAGCAAGAATTTCACTCAGGATTGATAATGATGTTTGTACACTTTGAAATACATCCTTCCATTAACAAAAAGGAAGCTTTCAAAAATGTATTTACAAAGCCTCCTTTCAAGCCGAAGAATTGTAAACTCTTTAAAATAAGTCAAATGTTTTGCACTTTAAAACTTCTATATTACCGCCAAGAAATAGCTTCTGTCAGTAATATATTATACCTGTCCATGTCCATTTTTTCCAAAACCTCATCATGATCGAATAAAATCACAAAGAAAATTTTATATTTTTTTTTATTAAAATAAAGCACCCCTTTTATTTTGGACAAAGCAAACAAACAAATCATCCTCCTCCATTAAATTTCTTTGATTCACCTTTCTGAGCTGATGGCATTCGAATCAAGGGGTCAATAAATTTCATTGAGTCAAACAATAAATCACTGAAACGATGCTTTCGGTTTGTGTCTCTCTGATGCTGCAACAAAACAAAACAAACACTCTGCCTTATGTCTTCCTCCCTCTATGAATGGTTGACCGGTTGGCCGGTGACTGTCTTCAGCTAGAACAACAAGTTAATTAATTCTGAGTCTTCATTCCACAAAAAATTAAAAAAAAAATACACGGAAACAACACCAAACAAATCTCAGGTCTAAAAAAGCCGAAGAAGAAACATACAACAACGTAACCAAACTCACACCCGATTCCGAGAGATCCAAAGAGCAATTTAATTCACTTTGTTCGATGAGCATTATCAGACAGATAAGAGATAAATTTGGTCAAATTCACGCTTAATTGGAAAAAAGAAGACCAAAATGACGAAAAAGAAGATATAAAATTGAGATGTTGCTTTCAAGAACATTATGTCCATACTCATCCACCACCACCACCATCGACCCTCTACCTCTCCATCACCAATACCTTTTTCTTAAGACGATCGTGACATCTTGAAATTAAATTCTTAACCGTGCCACATTTGAATAGATGATGTCCGGGCGGCGATGCCACGAGATAGATAAATAACCAGCCCCGAAAACATTTAGTCATAAATTCTAACTTTTTCGAAATCGGACCGGATTCCCAAAATTCTTTATGAGGTGATGCTAATCAATGAAGCCACTGAAATCTTTACATTTGAGGGTGTCTTTTTGTGGAAGCTGTAAGGTATATAGGTAGTATATTGGGCCTTCCTAATTCAACTCGAATTAAGATTGATGCGATGGAGTTGTTGTGGCTGATACGACAGCGACAGCGACAGGCGTGGGCCGTTTATTTGGCCCAACATATTATGATGATGATGATGACTCTACCTAGGTATATAATATAAAATTTATTTGTATTTTTATTTCGCATGATTATATAATTTTATGATTATGGATAGAACTGGTTGGGTGATGGGATTGGGAAAATATAAATGAACATTATTTATTAAAAATAGACAGTCGGAAGGCAGTTAAGCGGCAGAAAATTGTCTCATTAATGCGCAAACAGGTGATAAGAGAGGTTTTCAAATTGATGTGTTTTATTTGTGTCTATTGAACACAGATGATGAGTTTGTTTATAACTTCCTTTATTGAGGAAGTTACTGACTGTAACCATAAATCTTGGTGACAGTCATAGATCAGTTAAAAAAAATGAAGATCTTTTAAGGGATAAGGAAAGTGATAGCTGTTGAAGCAAAGCTAACTGAGACATCAAAGCATGAACTTTGTCGGCCACTTAGAAATAACAAAAGATTTTATGGTCTATATAGGTTATTAGGTATACTTTGAAAAGAGGACTGTTTATACGATAGCGCTATAGTGACTCCATCAATAAGTTTGATAGAATTTTAATTATTAAGAATTTTTTTAAGAGGATGATTCTATTGCCTGATCATTTAGGCGTTAAGTCCTGTTATTCAGTTCAAGATCACCCGAATTAACTCCTTAAGGCCAATTGTACATAAAAACTTTGTTCAAACCCGCGTAAGCTGTTGGGAACAAACCGTACTCATTACACCACAGGGAGTTGCTAGTTTAAACTTGGAAGGTTCAAGGGTTTTTAATACTGGATCCCAAGATAGAGCCACTATATCCCCAGACTGGTCTGCGAGGCGATTCAAATAAAAAGTCACCAAAATATCGCGATGACAGCTTTAATCAACATAACGAAAACGATTTTTTGCTTTAAAGTAAAATACGGACTAACCATTCACGGCAAAAGTGTCAAATCTAACTTAAAAATCCTTAACCCGTTCTACCACGCAACAATAAGAGTAAGTCTTAAATATTTTCGAACTACTCTAATCATAAACATATGATGACAGATGGCGGCTTTCATTCAGTTGAGGACAGAATTAATTTTTTGACATCCCAGCTTTTATAGAAGATCTGAGAAACATATTGCTCCCGAGTCCACAAAGACGCATCCAAAATATTGAGACGTAAGAAGATACTCAAGCAACCTTCAATACTATACAACGCTCAATCTTTCGGTAAACACATTCGAATCGACCCTACCGTTAAAAGCATACCGACCTATCGAAAAACACTCTCCTTGGGCGTTCCTATCAACATCAGCCTGTCAAAGTATCCGAAAGATACTACACCTAAGGAAATATATACCCAACTATCCCTGGATCTCCTGCACAGGTATCACAATAACCTCTGAAACATACTTTACACCGATGGTTCTGAAAGCAGGTACAGGATGTGCAATTGTTGACAAACATAGCCAACTTTTCTCTGCCGTGAAGCTCCCACCATACTTTTCTATCTTTTCCACAGAAGCCTTAGCTGTACTCGAAGCAACCGTCATTTGTACTGTTAGTCTTTCCACGCTAACCGCAATAAAAAAATATTAAATACCGAATACCATTTATATCAACAAAATTCGTGGTAACATTATATCTCAAGGAGCAAAATTGCTATTTATTGAAGAATGAACCTCCTGCCTCTTGCCATATCTGCCAAACAAACACCATAATTTCTATTAAGCATTTAACCTTAGAATGTAGTAAAATTAAACAATTTTTTTTTCAACTTATACAAAAACAAATTTACTAACTTACTATCAGTCCCATCAGCGGAAATTATAAAAAATGTTTTCAAAGTATTACAAGATCCTAAACTCGATATATGTATTTAAACTTGCTATTTGACCCAGTGGCAGTGGTCGAAGATAGCAAGAACGCGTGCTTGGTAACGCTCGCTCTTGTTGTCCTCGATCACTGCCCAACACCATTAAACCTTATTACATATTTCAAATCATTAATTTTGTAAGTCAATATTGTAAGATCCCAACCTTAAGACATGATGATAGTGCATTAAGTATTTAAGATTAATCTGTACATTTATGTTCTGATTAATAAAAAATAGTAATAATAATACAACCATAACAAAGAAAATCCATTGCAATGTCGATCTGGTTGTCATTTTGACGGATGGCTGATTGATAGATATCAAACTGACAAATACCAATATGACAGATTTTATTTTGACAGATTATATTTTGAAAAAAAACAGAAATATTCAGGAATTATAGAACTCAAATTTTGTTTACAAATTCACAATCCATTTGCATCACCAACTTCAATATCTTCAGTACCTATCTTAAAACCACAGGGAATAAAATAATTACCGGGTCACATCTCACATTCAACGACTATCTTACCGACATCATTTTCAATGAAATTTTCATAGAGCCAACATGATGCGAATTTCATTATTTGACCCAATTCTAGAGCATCCATTTTATTTTTTTTCCGCTTTTGTTTTTGTAGTTTCCTTCAATCGCAAACCATTTTCTTCAAATCTTACTTAAAACATAGAAAAAAATCGTAAAATTGAAAGCATCGGTCGTTCGACTGGAGTTTACATTTACAACAGCGGTCGTCCGACAGAGAAAATTATCATAAAAATGGAACTAAAGGGTGGGTTTTTGAGACGTGTGGTTTTCAATCTGACAATACTTTCTTCGGAGTTGGTCTTTTTGACAGCTGTCACTTGATTTATGTTCAGTTTGCTTTGCCATAATTATTAGACTTACTCCTGAACAACGTTTGCAAATCGTGCAAATTTATCACCAAAATAATATTTCGGTTCGAGTGACGCATCACGCGCTGCGTCCAATATTCGGTCGACATAATCGCAAAATCGCATAAATTCGAGGAACCACGGATCGGTTTCGCACCACGTTTACTCTAGTGGATAATGCACGCATCCTCAGAGATGCCGTACAGTGCGCACCGAAGAAGCTATTGCTGCTGTGGAACAGAGTATCGAAGAAGACCCGAATGAGTCCATCCGCCATGGGCCGCAACAATTTTAGCTGTCGAAAATTGGGCCTCTCGGTTGGAATTTATTCGAGCCAGCCGCGGCGGCCACTTGCCGGAAATCATTTCGAAAACATAATGGCAAACCCTTATCTTTAAAACAAAACTAAATTCTTGGCCATAACATTAAATTAAAAGCGTTTTATTTCTTCTTAAGACCACACGTCGAAAAAAAACACCCTTTACACAGTAAGTCCGTCGACGGTCCTTCGACTCGTGCTCACTTTACAACAATCTGACATAACGACACGTGTAAGTTGATGAACATGTCTTTGAATGTGAAGCATACTTATGGCGAATTTCAGTGTGTACTCTTTTTAATTGCAAATATATTGGTATAGTTGCTTAATTGATTATCGCTAATTCAGTTATTTTTCATATTATTACCTTTGGTTGCATCTGGAAATTTATGACTTCCCATCACCAATACTCCTCTATTTTGTATCCACTTTTAAATCATCTCTCTCATAGTGTTGTATATACCTACAGAGATACCAGTATTTTTTCTTGACTCCTATATCAAATTGCCAAACTACCATGTCCACGCATAAATATTTAAACATCCACAATAACTTGTAACCTTAACCATAAACTAATCACCCTTCTTGTACCTTAAACGAACAAAAGCCTTGATAACTTAATCATGGATCCATGATGTGCGCTGTGCATCCTCCAGCGGTTATTTTTGTGGCCTGGCCTGACTGACGCAGCAAGCAAAAGGTATTCAATTAGATGTCATGAATCACATGCGTGGCGCTTCCAAACCACCAATTTTCGCATCCAATTGAGGTATACAGCACACAGAGACGCATAAAGTGTTGAGTGCTTGATTCGCGGTTTCGCAAAACCAATGCTTCCACCACCACCATCACCACTGGCACTGGCACCGCACCGCCACGTATATCGACCGGACTCTGTGCTTTGTTATTTTTTTCCGGTAAGGTGCAATCTTACAGCGGCGCGCGGCGTGCTCCAACTGTAAAATTTATGACATAATCATACTGCTTCGTTTATATCTACACATATACGTATATGTACGTGCATATGAGGGCGCTAAGGTATACAATTTCATCTAGATTTTTCATCTCTGACTCACCATAGAGCTGATTGACATATTTGCCTACAAGTAGCTGGCAACAAATAAAAAATAGGTTATCTCTAGTAGCCAAATTTTCTAAGCATCAGCTACCACAAAATTCTACGTCGGTCGTTGTCGTCATCGTGGTCGTCGTAATGACAACGCAACAACATGACAGGCGGGAGCTATATACCAGGCGCCCTTATCCGGTTACTGCAACGAGATTTATGTGATCTCACAAAGTATAGGAAATGGGTTTATTTTGGTTGATATCTCTATTTGCGTGGAAGTTCTGTGGGCCCTATTGGAAATCACTGCTTCAGAAGCCGTTACCAGCAGCCCCGCGCAGTCGAAAATGTCAATGTATGATTTGAACAAAAAAAATGAATAAAATAAAAAATAGTGAAAGACTTCGCAGCATTGCCATATCGGTTGTCGTATGCGGAACTTGAGATATGCTCACTTTTGAAGTGCGTGGGTTTTATTGAAATTTTGTTTCTTTGACAGTTGAAGAAAAGTGATAGGATTGTGGAATTATACCTAGGTTTAAAGGGTTATTTACGAGCTCAGTGATTATTGAATTTTTTTTTTTTTTTAATATTTGTACCCGTACCAGACGTCTTTCAAAATACATTATGATTCTAATCACCATCTGCGGCAGCCATTCATATTCAAAAGTCAACTTAAGGCACTTTTTAAGCAAATTCCACAGACATTTATGGTAAATCAGGAATCTGCTATCTTTCCATCGAAGTATCGCATAAAAGGAAATTAAAAAAAAATTGTATTTTGTTATAATAATGGACTTTTTCGATGTGAGTAAAGTTGTGCTTTAAAATTCGCAACTTTGCAAATTTAACGGATGAAATTTTTTGCAAAATCAAGATTTTTTTTAAATTTCAAACTTGTGCTGTCTTGTGCACAATTCTAAGATTCCAAAAGATAAAAAAAAAACTTCGCATATTTGCTACTTTTATGGCCGATACTAAATTTTGCGAAGCCCCATAGCTTGAAGTTAGCACCGCCATTTTCAATTTTCAAAAAAAAAAAAGTTGTGCTGTAATAAGTGATATGCGCAACTTGTGCTGCCTTGTGCCGTAAATATTTTTGCGAATTCGTAACTTTGCAAAATTTTATGGATGAAATTTTTTGCAAAATCAAGAGTTTTAAATATCAAACTTGTGCTGTCTCATACACCATTTTTCGTTCTAAGAATAAACAAAAAAAATTCCGCATAATTGCAACTTTTATGGCCGATACTAAATTTTGCGAAGCCCCATAACTTGTAGTTAGCACCGCCTTTTTCACTCCTATTTTTTTTAAATTTTGCTGTTATCTGCTCAACTTTCACTGCTTTGTGCCATAAATATGTTTGCAAAAGTCGTAAATTTTACTGATACGTTTTTTTTTTGCAAAATTATGATTTTCTTAAAAATCAACATTGTGCTGTTTTGTGCTTAGTTTGTGCTGCTAAAAGCCGAAAAGATAAAACACAAATTTGCATATTTGACACTTTTACGGCAAAAAATTAATTTTGCGAACTTTGCAACAATATTTATGGAAAAAGGCAGAACCAACTTGTTCTTCTATTTTAATGCGATTTTCGCTCTTTAAACACGACTTAACCTCTAACGTGAGTTCTTGGTCTGAGTCATTTGCCCAAAGTATCTTTAATCAATATTCCAAATTTTGTGTATAAAGGCTTCTGGCAAAACATCTTTGATGATAGCTCCGGTGCAGTGTAATAATACACCCGCGGTAATAAAGCAAATAAAATTAAAGTGAAATAACACACACAGGCTTTTTTTTCCTTAAGGAAATGGGAACAAAAGCGTGTGAGTGTGTTTTACTTTCAATTAAAGAAAGGCAATAACTCCCACTGGTCTAAATATTTTACTGTGGTGGGTCTTATTGGTGTTATTTCCTTTGTGTTTGGGAAATATGACCAACGAGCTTTATTTCCGTGGGTGTTATTTCACTACACCGTTAGCTCCATCTTATATTGTCTTGAAAATCATTTCTACTCACAATTTCAAAAAGAAAACAGTTGTGCGCTCGTGTGATGCTGATATAGAAATTGCTTACTTTCTCAATTCGTTTCACCCCCTACTCCCATATTTCCAACATTTATTCACTTCTTTTGTAAAACAAATAATAAATAGATATAATTACTCAAAACACTGCAACAGTTAAACTCACATAACTCAGAAACTCTGTTAACCATAACCGTAACAGTAGTCATAGCATAATTACCACACGATTATTCGTCTCAACCAAAAACAATTTAATAACACGCTGATGGATATATAGGTACCTAACTATTATTCTCTGGCTTTTCTCATACCATCAACCCGAAATCCACACAAAACAATCGAAAATTACTTAAACGTATCCCAAACCATTAATTTTCGGTCTTTTTGGTATTATGCACGCCCAATACCAGCGCCAGAGCAATTTGTGGTTGCACCAAAGTAGAACAAATAATGGGTTATCCCTTAAATGATCCCAAAATAAAATGTTCGACCTTAAGATGTTTTTTTTTTTGTTGGTCTTTGTCCACGCACATCAGCTTTTCTTTCCCAATCGAATGACATTTGGTCATTTATTCATTTGGTTTGACGAAATTTCGAACAAGGAATGATGCGTTGCATGGTGATGATATAGGAATAAGAGAAGTACACGAAGCCGAACTCGAGCCGCCGGCCGCGCCACCGCCGCCGTTAACTATGGAAGTCATTAAAAAAGTACTAGTGGAAGGCTTGCTTATCGGTCCAATTTATCACCAACTATAAACTCCCACTGGTGTATCTACACGTATAATGTCTGCTCTCTGCAGCTAGAACATAAAGGGTCAATTGAGCATTCAGCGACACGACCAGCTGGACACCAGCACTACATACTATATACAACTGGGAATGATGATGACGCGGTTGTGCAAATTAACCGAATTAATTTACGAGCTCAAATCAAAATTTTGCACGCACATTTCCGCGACTGTCCGCCCTTTCCAAGAAGTTGTTACTTGAAGCGGGGAGAGGATTTTGTGCTTCTTGTTCTTGTTAGACTCCATTGGCTTAGTCCCATGAGATATTCAAGGCGCCCGCCTTCACTCTTCCCGCGTCGTCACCACCGTGAGAGGGGTCAAATGGATTCTCACATTTCCATTAGTGTCACTGTGTGGCTTGGTCTCTTATTAGGTATAGAGAAGGCTCTTCGCCCGCACAGTCCCTGCGCCACGGAGCCCCCGGACTCTACTTTTGCCTGCGTTGACCATTGAACGCGCCAGAATTGACTTCTGAAATGCGTTCCCTAAAGTTAGCTCCTTTCCGCGCGACTCAGAATGGCCATCTGCGCTAGGGGGTTAATTTATTGGTTTGGCGTTTTTCTTCCAAAGCTATCGGTCGGCCAGCAGCAGCACAGTTGAAAGTGGACAATCGTGGACAGTGAGGGAGAGTGCATCAGCTTAGCAACAAAAAGTTAAATAAATTCATGATTATGTTGTTGAAATGTGTAAACAGGGAGTCATGTCATGTAATGAATATTTTATGATTGCAATGCTCTTCTTCTTGTTATAAGTTGTTCCCTTTGAAGCGTCTCTGTGTTGTGACCATCAGGACAATCGGACAATGACAATGATGATGATGATGGGTGAGGATGATGATGATGTTTTTTTTTTTTATTGAAAGTGCAGCGCGAGTGAGATCACATAGAGCGATCGGTTCCTGGGGCAAGCAGGAGACATCACATCGAGAGACACACCATACCATCAGACAAGACGAATGACAGTTGATGAAATTGATTGTGAGTGCGATGTGCGATGAGCAAAACGGTCAGACAGAACAAACACAAAAAAAAGCTCACCGTTCCGCTCCAGGTTTCAGGGTCTGTTGCGTTCTGGTTTAATGATGTCCTTATGATTGACAGGCACAAAAAACACAATTCGCCTTAAAATATTCGCGCAGTTGGTTTCAATAATTCAATTATTTTTGGTTGCTTCCGAGGTAAGTTAGTAGAATGCGAAAAAAGTCAATTTAAAAAAAAAAGCTGCAGCTACGCTCTGCGGGACATTGATGTGGATTGGATATGAATGAGAGGATATGTGTATAGTGTATAAAGAGCAATTTTAAGGAAGAATTTGTTCTGAGGGAAGAAAAAAAACTATAAGATACCTACGCATATTAAATAAATGGAGATTAAGACTTAAGACTTTATTTTTTAACTTTATTATGACTTGAAAAATAATTGGACGGAGTTTTGAAATGTTAAACATTCAACATTTTTGAAGTGGGTACGAGTATTCTGCCCTTCCACCTGGCCAAGTCTTTGGAAATGACTCCGACTGTCAGCCATAATAATGAATCTGATAATTTTACCTACCTGAACGACCAACATAAAACTGCGTGACAAAAAAATACACTTTTAAAAATTCAACAAAAATTGTTAAACATATTTTTAAACCTCTTCTGAAAAACTCTTGCTGAAAAACTCAAAGCATGTTCAATTTACATGTACAATGTTACATTCTGTGTTATGGTTTATTACGTTATTTTTCTCACAAATCGTTTTATGAGCAAAATTAGTGATAATATTCCAGGCTTATTTTCCTTAATCTTGTCTAAGGCACAGATTTTAAGTACTGAATTAAACTAGAGTTATAGTTAACCCTATAGCCATATGTAGAGTGATTAAAAGATAGCTTGAAGAAGCAGTTTCTTTGTACAGGATGCACGCTGAAGGACCTACAATACTCGGAAGATAAAACAATCAAAATCGTATATACGGATAGTTAATCCGGATTAAACTCGCACCAAATTCAAAAAGTTAACTCAAGTTTATCTTTAATCTCGTACTGGTAAAAATTGGTACATTTGAAGCAAAATTGTGCATAGTTGTTAATTATAAATACTGATGATCCATCAGAAGGGTCCAAAAGTTGGTTAAAAGCAACCGTAGATTACGGGCCGTAGTCATCCATACGTTAGGGTGAGCCGTGAGCTGAACTCACCAAATATAAATTTTGAAATGTTCGGTGAAGCGAAATTTAAACGATTTTCGAACTGATAATTTCTTTTGCTAAATTTTGAATTCAGCAGATGGAAAACAGAATGCCAGAAAAATAAAAGAAGATAAAAAAAAGTCAGATTTAAATTGAGCAAAAAACTAAACAGACAGTGGTTGCTGAAGCGGCGCCTCGTACATGTTGAGCAATAAATCGCCGCGACACACTTGTGTTCCCGACCTTTAACCTGATTGCGTTTGTTCATATTAAATTATTTGCTGAACTTCATTTGACATTTCACTTTCCTTCCAATTTTAAATGATTTTCCTATTCCGCGCTGACTGTCAATACCATGAATTTATTAAACAAATTACAAAAGTTTTTTTACAAATATTTTTTTCTGTTGAAATGTTTATATTTGTTTAGTAAAATTCCACTACGGCGCGAGGGAGGAAATCTTAATATATAAAACAAAGTCGGTTGAGTTACATCAATTATAACTCAAGAGCGGCTGGACCGATTTTAATGATACCTAACTATTTAAATATCGGAAAAATTCACTTTGTAGGGTGAAATGGGCTAAAATGAAAAAGACGTATCCGATAAAAAAAAATCTGCCTGCATTTGAAAGATTATTCTTAGTAAATAGCGTCAAGAATTTTTTTCATTTTAATTTGCAATTCGTAGGGTGAAATGGGGTAAAAATAAAAAAGTGTCCGATTTAAGAAATTCTTTTTTAATTGAAAGGTTTTTTTAGGAAATTGTCTTAAGGATATTATTTTCAATTTTTTTTTATTTGTAGGGTGAAATGGGGTAAAAATAAAAAATTGTTTGATTTTAGAAATTATTTTGGTGTTTGAAAGATATTTTTATTGGATGGCTTTAGGGTATTTTAAAAAAAAAATTGGTGGTAATAGTGTAAAAATGAAATGTTATATTTGATTTCAAAAATTCTTTTTGTATATCAAGGTACATATTTTCTAGACGATGACTTAAGGAATGTTTTCTTCTTTTTTTTTAAAAAATTGATATTTATAGGGTGATGTGGGGTGAACTAAAAAGTGGGATATCCGATTTTGAAAATTCTGTTTGTATTTGAAAGATTATTTTTAAAAATTTGATATTTAAACAGTGAAATGGGATAAATATAAAAACCTGGGGGGTCATTCCGTAATTCGATTATCGCCACACGATATCGTTTTGACGATAGCTTTGCTTCACGTAAAAGCGATAATCACTATCGACTGGACGATATCGTCTTGACGATCGAAAATTTGCTCTCCGTAACTCAAAAATCGTCAAAACGTTATCGTTAAATCGTTACCGTTTGAACGATACCTATTTAGCTATCGTCTTGCGTCGTCTTGTTTGTTTTTCGAAACAATTTATGCATTTTATCATATGTAGGGTTTTTCAATAAGGGCGCGTAGATGTATTCGGTTGATCCTGGGTTTCGTTGACGAAAAGGGGTTGGCTGATTGTCCACTGAATTGGTCGACTCAAATTTGGGCACCAAACTTTCGATTATAGACATGGAAATACAACCATGTAAACCTTAAAATGGGCGCAACGCACGTATCGTTGCCTAAAAGATTTTTATATAAAAGTTCTTTCAATTGGACGTGTCGTTCAATCGTTTAACTTGCCATGATGATTTGGCATCAGTAAATAATAAACAAAAGATTTAATAGATGTCACCGTCAAAATCTGCCCCCTGCAATTGAAAACCCTATAATTAATTATATGTAGTTTGAAGGATAGGTGGATAACCGATTTGTTTAGGCGACTTCACGTTTTGCCCGCACTTTTCTTCACTTCTTCTAAATAAAAATTGATATTTTTTGGGCGTTACTGACAAAAATAAATACAGAATTGTCATTTATGACAATGATTAAAAAGTCAATCCTTCTCAAACTGTGATTTATAATAAACGATTATCGAGACGATAGTGATTGTGTTACGTGAAGCAAATTGATGACGATATCGTGCACGATTATCGTTTAGGCGATTATCGTTTTAAAAATTACGGAATGACCCCCCTGGTTTTTGATTACGAAAATTCTTTCTGTGTTGGGAAAGTAATAAAGGTTAGATTTAGATGATCATATTTTTACGAATTTCGCCATTCATAAAATAAAGTGGGTTAAGACACAGAAAGATGGTAGTATATTTTTATATATAATATTTTTTAAAATACATTTTTTTTTTTCATTTTTACGAAAATCATAATTTTGCAAAAAAAACTGTATCCGTTAAATTTCCAAATTTGCGAATTTTGCAAAAATATTAACGTCACAAGGCAGCACAGTTTGATCAAATTACAGCATACAACTTTGTTTTTTTTCTTTGAAAATCAAAAATTGCGGTTCTAACTTCACGCACATAGTTTCATTGTCGTTCCAAAACTTACATATTCACTTAGGTTAAAGAGATTTTAAAATTTTCTTTAAAACTCGAAATTTGAGTGTACACTTTTTGGTATCGGTGTTGCAATTTTTTAAATATTTTTTTTTTCCATTTTAAATACTTTTTTTTAAATATGCGCCATAACACCATTTTCGACCTCGATTTCAATTAAGCCGCTATATTTAGATAAATAAAGTACTCTCCGTAAGCCTTTCATATAACATAAAATAAGTTTCATTTTGAAATTGGGCCCAAAATGCTCATGGTCCTTTAATTGAAATTACCTCTTTTCTAAATGTGAATGTTAGTATGGGAAATGAGATAATTTGGAATCGAATCTTCAATTAAATCACCACATTTACTCAAATGAAAACGTAGTATAAAAGGTATAGAAGTAGACGGAACCAGAAAATTGCGCCAGAATATTTTTTGGAAACAACGCTATCAGAAAAAAATTCCATACAAAATATTTCCTTTTTTTTTCCTGTTTTTTTTTCATATCTCTCTGGCACAACTTTCAATATTTCTGTCTTATATTCCAAAAAATATAAGCGTAGGTAATAGTCCTTGTTGTATACGCGAAACCCATTCCAGCACCCGGTGATATAGTTTTAATATGGTAAACAAAAATGTTTATTTCTGATACATTCTGTTTATAAACCACTCTCATAACAAATTATATTAAATTGCTATCTTTTATAATAGAAATTTCTATCGAATTCTCTTTCAATTTATTCACACGCACTGTTATCTTGTTGGTTAATGCTGCCCTATCAAGAATTAAATTTATAAGCTCAATTTGGGGCATTTTTTCTCAAATGGTTGTTGTCCCTGATAACATCACATAAATAACTATCTCAAAAGAAATGTGTTGAACAAAACACGAGCATTTGTTACATTCACACTGAAAATCTCGTTATCATCCTTTTAAACATCTTAATTAAGATGGGTCTATATACCTATATGTATATAAAAAAAAATAAACCTACGAAAAAAAAAACTGTGAACTAATCAGAATCGAATTAAAATTCATTTTCTTATACCTTATTTGATTCAAAACCTTAAAGACGTAAAAAACTAAAAAGAAAAGATGACAAATTTAAATAATCTCAACACAAGATCACAACAGGTGCTAAGCGAGTTGAACATACAATCTTCTCTGTATCGAATCGAACACTGTAATTATATTCATATAAATTGATATTGATTAGGATGAAATAATTGTGTTTGGCTCTCTCTGGCTGCTACATCCACACAAATCCAATTCCAATCAAATCTATATAAGAAAACAAAATTTACCCATTTTATAGATTTCTAGACTGTGCGTGTGAAAGAACCTAATTATTGAATTGAATGTGAGTTTGAACGAGGATTTAATTGAAAAATTACCGCTACATTTCGAATTTGAATAATTTTTCGATTATGAGGGCTAGTTTGTCTTTGATTTGAATAAGTTTTTCTTCTTTTTTTTTTTTTGAGATTTGAACTTCTGGAAATGTTTTGTTTTTTCCGTATTTCTTCTTTGGCTCTATGAGACCCGAGATTTGATACCACAGAGTTGGACTAAAGCTAATATTTTCTTCCGCTACGAATACAAAAAGGAGTTGCAACTCGCAACACCCAGTATGAATTCTTGGTATCAAGTGCGGTCATTCACATTAAAGTTAACTTGTTCCAATTTATGCGACAGATGAATAATATCGTGCGACCAATATCGCACATATGCATTCCTAGCCTTAAAGGGTTTGATTGTTGGTGTCATTGTCTCGATTGGTGTGCACACAAGTGTTGTGTCTATGGGCCCTATTAGGGATAAGAAGGATCTTAAAGCACTAGGGAAGCAACCACAAACATTTTACAACAGGGTTTCCAAGTATTATGATACACAAACTGTTTTATTTGTATCAAAATAGAAAAAAAAACCTTGGTCAGGATTGGCAGGTTTGAAAATGTGGACTCGCCATCAAACGTAAAATTTAAATCGCCAAAAAATGGCCAAATTTCAAAATTGTTCACCCAATAAATCAACAAATTCAAAAATGCAATTTAATTTCACAACTTGTAGTTTTGATTGAAAGAATTTAGAGTTGTTTGAGTTGACGTTTGGCGTATACGTCATTTATTTTAAGGATGGGAAAGGAATCGAATTTCAGTTTAGGGGTGCGTTCAGAATTAAGTATTTTGATGGCTGCATTCAGCGCAGACAGCAATGAAAACGGTATAAGGTTTAAATCAAAATTAGAGAAAATAATATGTACAGTCGAATCCGCCTATATGCACTCTGCTTAAATGAAACTTTCGATTATTTATTTGTTTTATTTATTCATGAAATGCTTATAATCATTAAGACAAAATGTCTTTTAACTGATATATTAGACATTTCGGTTATATGCAACAAGAAATTTACTATGGTTTTTTTCAGGGCCTTTTCACAGAAATTAATACTGATAACTGCACTCTGTTTATTTGAAAAATACTTTTAGATGAAACACTTTTCTTTCCATACAAACAATTAGTTTGTTCTGAAACAACTTCGCTTAAGTAAAACACTGAACGCATCCATATACATTTTTGAAGTTTGAACACATCTAAAAAATGACATTTAAAGTCTCATTTCATTCTTATCGTTTCAATCCTTTCAACTGTCATAATTATTAAAAGTTGTTTTGTGTGTTTTTCGAGGTTCATTGGAAATATTTCACATCAAATCGTTTAAAACGGAAATAAAGCTGCAGTTATACGAAGTTTCGTTAAGTGCAACAAAGTAACATATATATAATATATCCGAAGTTCGTTTGTATGAAAACTCCGCTTAGTTGCAGCAAATTTTCTGCATTTCAAGCGGAGTCAACTGTTTTAGAATTTAGATTCAAAACATTTATATCGCCAAAAACCAAAAATAACGGCTTTTTCGGGGTAGGTACATCGCCAAACCAATATTTTCGTTTCACCAAATGAAATTTTAAATCGCCTATTTGGCGATAAATCGCCTGGCCTTGGTAAAGTCTTGATAAAGTCTTGATTTGAAATTAAGCCATTTATTTTTATAACAAAAAAATGCCAGAAAAAATTCCGTTCCAAATTCTGGTATTTTTACCTAAGATATATTCCAGCGTCATTACCCCAATATTATTCATTTATTCATAACCAAACAAAAATTTCTGGCGTTTTTTTAAAACTTTATTTTCTGACGCAATTTATTGCGGGAGCTCTTGAGCCAAAGCACGAAGCCAATGATACGCGCCTTTTTTATGTGGATATACCTTGCAAAGTAAGAACCTCGAAACTTATTTTTTTTTTCAGAATACGAATTTCCAATAAATGACGTTAAATTTTAATTATTTTAAATTTTTGGAAGTCAAGTCATTCAAAATTTAATATTATAGAAACATAATATTTAATGGCTTAAATTATAGACCCTAGGTAGGCAAAAGACCCCATCTTACCAATTCCACATTGAAAAGCATAAAAATGCCTTAAAGTTTACCTATAGGTATATGGGCTGATCAGGGCTGGCACCAGCCAAACTTTCGCCCTGTGCAAGATTTGTAAGAAAGTGCCCCTTTTTATATTTGCACACATACATGCATACATACACTGATACACATGCATAAGACTTTTCAACATTACCCAGGAGCTAGACTTTCAATGCCTAGGTCTAGTGGGATCTTTAACTGTACGATATTTTGAGTTAAATTCTCCTTGAATGCAACAATCAAAGTGAAGTTAGTTAGTGTGCAAGAAATAATTTAGCACAGTTGTGATGGATATTTATTTATTTCTTTTGAGATTATTTTATCAAGTTTTGTGGTCAAAATTCAAATGGCAGTACATATTTGTTTGCGCAAGATCAGATTACATTTTCTTGCTCCTGGTAATGTGCCCTCAGAATTTTGCGCCCTATGTATATTTGCACATCTTGCACATATGATTAGTCTGGCCCTGGCGCTGATAGATGTCGCCAAGAACAAGAAGCTATCTCTTTTGTGCTTAAAAAATGATGGAGAATGTGTGGCTGGTGACTGCCTTATAAACAAGTCCCAAGCATGCAGCTATAACTTCGGCACAGCATTCCAAAAATATGAATCAATTTATTCAAATTAACAATACAAAAAAAAAATAAACAGAAAAGTCCTAATTGCACTCAGACGTTGAGCTTATGCATTAAATTGTTCACATTAATCAAGACTAAGCGGGATATGTTTTTTTTTTGTTTCTCAAAAATTAGTCACTAATTAATTTCTAGTTGATTTAGTCGGAAAATTTCGTGCTAATAAATTAGCTTTTGTGTTATTTTTATGAATAAAATATTTTTGTATTTTTTTTTTTTGTATTTCAGAATCTCATTTGCATGTGCGCTGGTGGGTGACATTTAACCAAACATTTATATTGGGAATAACCAATATCGGATATTGAATAAAATATTCCCCGCATTGGATTTATATTTTTATGATTTATGACCAATAACGGTGAACAAATGCAGAGAGGGCGAGAGAAAGCAAACAAAAAATCCCATCAAGCTATTTAGCATACAAATTATTAGATTTTTATAAATGTATATAATGGTTTATGGATTCAGATTCAGTTTTTTTTTTTGAGTGGAATTAAATTTATGAAAGAAAAAAGAATATGACAGTGGAATTTATTTTGTCTTAATTCATGTTAAAATCAGAGACGGTAAGCTTTATGTGTATATTTGAATTTGAGTGTAGACATGACTGCGTGGAGTTGAGCTAACGATTGTTTATTAACTATACTTTCTAACCGCCTTCTTCATATGGTTATGAATTATAATATGTATGTATATGCAGTTGTATAGATCGGTAGACAATATTTTTATTAAATTAGGTGGTTATTGTTCAATTTTTTTCCATTTGGTTGTTGATTGTCAGAGACAGAGGTGTAGGTATATATGACAAAGAGTCGTATACCTACGTTGATATATTTGATCTTAAATACCTGTAAACGATTTTACCAGGAAAGAGAGGGTAGGGTCGTTACCCTACTATACACAAAAAGTGAGGCAATTCTGAAATTTTAATTTCGTTTATAGAATAGTATGATTACTAAAAAATTCGAAATTTCCACAATTCCTCGTCCCTTCTATACTTCTGCCACAAAAAATTGGACGAAAAAAAAAATTGCACGATCCAAACAAATTTTGATATCCCGTGAAAATTCGAATTAGAGGGAGTCGACTGTAATTATATTGATTTTGATATATTAAATTTTTTTAACATTTTTAAGAATAAAAGTGGTATGTATACAGTAAAACCCGTGCCTATATACCTACTTACCTTTTTTTTTGAAAACCAAAATTTTTAAAAGGTTACCGGTACTATATAATCTGTGCAATTTGAATATGCAGTAAAGGCTTTATGGCAGAGCTTTTTCAAACACACTGGTGCCTTCTGCGCTGCTTGCAGGCCACCTTAACCTAAGAAATTGCCACTGAAATAAGAATCTGAATCACTGGCTTATACATTTAAATTGTTTGTGTAATCTTCTTTGAGCTCAAATACATCCCACCATGGCCTATCTGCTCCCCGGGTGAAGGGAGAAGGAGACTGATCGCCAATTTGCAACAAAACCTTATTGAAATTGTGTTGAATCAGATATCAGAGTCACCATTGCCTATAGTTGATGGAAATTCATATGACATTTTCTTTGGTTTTGCTATGTAGCTTTCAGGATTTAAGCTTTTTTAGAACTTTTTATGGCAATATTTTTGTGAGATTTGCCGCAATTTTAAATGCTCACTACGGTAATCCTTAAAAAATCACAAATTATCTAGCCAAACTAAAATGAAAGGACTGTGTTGTTCAGTTTTCTAACCAACACTGGCTCTGAACGTTTAAATTTAAAATTCATTTCAGTTCTGATAGTGAACTTGTGTATGTGTTTTATTTTGTTTTTGTTAAAAATACAATTTTTGATGGTTTTTTCTATCTTTTTTATTTACTATTTACTCCACTTTTTTTACAAATCTGCTCCGAAATTTTACCACTGAGGTTCTAACCCTGGAGATAGCTTATTGAAATCCATAATACCTATAGTATAGATGAAAGGCAAATATCATATCTTCCCTGTACTGTTTATTCAAATTGAACAGAGTATAGTCAGTTGATGTTATGTAGTTTCCTATTTTTTAAATATCTATACCATTAAATTTTATTTTTTTTTCATTTTTTTTTATTTTTGTAAATATAGAGATAAGTGCTCATGTGCACTTAAGCGGGTTTTTTATAACTGCCTAACCCGCATAAGTACCTACCTACCTCTCAAAACGAGGCATTTATAATCAGGCACTTATTCGGGTTTTACTGTTTTTACTAATATAAAGTATTTATTAATGTGGAGTTTAAAATTGAATTTTAAAAAAAATCATCTACCCGACTTTGAAATAAAATATTTATCGAAATTCAAAATACAAAATTTTAATCCGAAAATATTTTTTTTTTACTGTATGAAAAATTCATTTTACTCAATTCATCGGATAATGAGATAGTCGAAAATAAAAAAAAAACTATCTATGAGAGGAACCTACTGTTAATAATGGTAAAACGTAAAAAAAAAATTCTCGAAAATTAATACTGTTGAATGGTAGATCGTACTTAATTGGACACTTTTGTATCAAAATCGTAGGAGTCTCTTTTGAGAAAATAATATTTTGATGGGAGGTAACGTTATTTTTGGTCAAAAGAATAATGTTTGTTCTCAATCTTCTAGATGACCATAAAAACCCGATTTTTGCCGAGTTTCATATAAATCAACCAAGTCGTTTTTAATATGTTAAGTTTTCAAAAAAAAAATTCAGAAAATATGTTTTTGAAGTTTTGGCTACACAATAATGCTATTTAAAATGTATTAATTATTCTTCATAAAAAATTATCAAAATCAAATAAACTATATTTACGAAAAAACTGGAAATAAAAAAAAGTAGGTACTTTTAGAGGTGCCATTAATACTTATTCATTTTTCGGAAACATTTTTTTACTGAAAGGCAGCCTATTAAATTTTACTGATTTTTTTTTAATCTTTGGAGCCGATTTAAAAAAAAAAAAAAATTGTATCTATTTATTTTTGTAATTTTGCACAGTTGTACCTCTACCTACTTTTAATCATTTTTAGCAATACTGCATTCCAAAATATAACAAAAATTTTCTTTAATCACAAAAAAATGGCAAAGTTAATCCATTTTTTTAGTGTATCTATGACGTTTATAACACTTTTTCCAAAATTTCTCGAAAACGACTCAACCGATCTTATGCAAATTTTGCCGACATAACATACACATATCTAAAATAACATTTTTAAATAATACTGCACGCTAAAATTTTTCAAAAATGTTTGTATTTCTTTATAAAAAAAATCAGAAAAATGTTTAAATTTTTTTTTAACTTTTTTCCCCTCCGTTTAGCCGTGAGGGCAATTTTCTAAAAAGAAAAAAAAAATAGAAAAAATTATTAAAAATTTTTTCTAAAGCCAGAAATCTCTTCCTTTATTTTCTTTCTAAATAAAGTTGTTTTAATGAAAATTTTAAGCTAAATTTTTTTCAAAATTTTACGTAATTAAGTATCATTTTTGTTTTCAAAATTCAATGCTCCTTTAGTCAAAATCAAGAAAACCGGATGCTTTAATTACTTTCTTAGGTACTTACTTAAGGTGGCGCTACAGTCCGGGATGGTCCAGAGCCTCAACCAACATACCTCTCCAGCCAGCTTGGTCCCTAGCTAGCTGTCTCCAGTTTTTGCACGCCAAGTTGGTTGAGGTCCTCTCCCATCTGTCTGTCGCGGTTTTCCTATACTGCGCCGTCCCTCGGGATTGGATTCGAAGACTTTACTGGCCGGGGCGTTGGGGCCCATTCGCTCTACATGACCCAGCCATCTAAGTCGTTGGACCTTGACCCGTTTGATCAGGTCAGTCTCGCTGTACAGCCCGTACAGTTCCTGATTGTATCTTCTCCTCCAAACACCATCTTTGCAGACGGGACAAAAAATCACCCGGAGAATTTTCCTCTCGAAACCTCCTAAAGCGTTCTCATTGAATGTCTTGTAGTTTTTGAGAAAATTGAAAAAAAAACTAAATCTAATTTCCTATACCTATACGTAGTGGAAATGTTATGTTCTTTAGAGCATCTTAAGCAACGGATTACGGTCAAATTAAGGGAATTTTATTTCTGTTATTTTCTGAAGAACAAGAAGAGATTTATTTCATCTGTTTTTTTTTGTGTTTGAATAAAAATTAATAAAAGCATTAAATATAAAAAACAAAAATACTATTCAATAATGTCAAATTAAAAAAAATAAATATAGTTTGAACAAAATTTATTTTTCAAAATTTCGAGTTTGAAAATTAATTTGTCAAAAACTGTGCTTTGGTCCAACCATTAAACCAAAAATACCTACCTTGCATAAAGATAGAATGGTTTAACAAAAACAAACCTGTAGGCATTTTAAAATATTATTTTGGTACTTTTAATAAACAGATATTATTGAATGGCCGTCTCTCTTCAGAAATACACTGCTGTCAGAATGCAGTACTGCCTAGTTATTCTTTGTTTAAATGGTCAAAATTTAGCAACAAAATTTTCGCCATAACGAAAATAATTATGTTAATTTTTAGTGAAACAACTGAGCGGTATAGTTAAGTTGCATCATCCAGTTTCTACAATTTAATCAGACTCCTTATAACCGATTTCAAAAAAAATATTAACTAAAACACTAAACATAAAAGTTCCAAATTCAGTGTTAGGGAATTAAATAAAAATTATCTGTATAAAATGCAAACCAAATCCGTTCATTCTTTTAGTGCAAACTTGATACACATCAGATATGGATTAAGAGACGCACGGATGAAAAGATCACCGAATTAGTTATGAATAATTATAATTAATTTATTTATGCTGTAACTAATCGAATTTTACGGTATTAATAATGAATGAGTGATGGTGGATAACGCACCACAGGACACACAAAAAACATGAATTTCAATATGGTTTAGTGTATAAGCTTAAAGCCTATGATCCAGCAAATAATGGATCAACCTCTCATAACTAGCACCAGCAGAGTTTCTAATAATCTAATATTTCATCAACATAAAAATTAAAATTCAATTGCTTGTATAAATCTTACTTTTAGAATCTGTGTAAATAACTCAACATTTTCTTTTCCCGCTTACCTAGCTTAGTTCTTTAATGCAGCACGGATCTTCTTCCCACTCGCATAATGTAAATTCAAATTCATTCCCGATAAATAAACACTTCGAAACACCAGCTTAAAATTTAAGATTACTCAAGTATTCATAAGTAATACTTAGATGGCTGAGTGTGAAACTGCCATTCTAACATGTTGTTCTATTAGCGCCACAAATGCCTTTTCCAGATTATAATTTCATCACTCCATTTAATTAATATCAGCCAGCTCAGCGTATAGAATGGTGATTCCATCTTCCATCAAAAATGCTTTCACTGATGTTGCGCTTCGGTTTTAATTAAGTGCCACTTAGAAGAATGCCTCAATGAACACATCTCAATAATCATTATGGTTTCACAATTTGCATCTAAATTGCCACCAATCTGCAGCCATGGCGGAGGAGATTGCTTATAAATTTCATTCATTTCCATTTCATATAGCAATGGGCAAGTTATGCGCGGTCTGCATCAGTATATATTGTAGCGATTCCATTATTTCACCATCACTCTCTGGTCTTCACGCTCCTTCCGTCCGCCCGGGGTGTGCAGGATCCACCATATGCATAGAGACGTCCTGAAATGAAGATGCAACCATAAAGAGATAATCCAATTAGCCCAAGGAGACAACTGGACAAGAAAAAGCACTTGTTTTCGGAGCGTCCAACAACCGCACCGGCACCATCACCAAAGCACTGTCCAGCAGCAGCAGCAGCAGCAGCAGCAGCAGCAGCTCTGGGGTATACACAAACCAATGTCCACCAGGTTTTCTGATTCAACTTTTTCACAAAACCCTCAAATGGAAGAACACTTTTGTCGCGCGAATTTGCGCACCCAACTCCGGTTTAATGTTTTTTTTTTTTTTTAAAGGAGGCGAAACAGAACATGGTCATTCAAGGCTCTAAATCTGTCTCAGACCATAGGCTTCAGGCGCAGAATATTCCCCGGCTCCAATGAAGGAAATTCCACAAAAAAACAACAACAAAAATGAACCATTCGCACCGAAAACAAATGGCTTGAACCTCATAAATGGTAATTGGTTCACATTTGAAGGTTGCCCTCTGATGGAAATGATGGTCCAAAGGCGGCTGTCAAGGATGCAGTCCTGAAAAAAGGTGCAGGATCATTGATTTTTATTGACAATGAATTTGCGCAAATAAAATAATTTTCTTGGCTACGTAATTGTAGATGTTTTGCATAAGTTTTAAGCTATAGATAGAGAGGATATAAGTTATAAAAGAATTGGAGGAACTTTTCGTGGTGCCTGTATATCGGTGGAATCTTCCTTTGAATTGCTAATTTTTTAAAATGTTTTCTTTTATTTTTTGAGATGAGTATCTAATAATTGCTTAGCAGTATGTTAGCATCGATTAAAATGGCAATTGCTGCTCGCAGCAATGGATGCATTTTATGACATTTCTTCTTTATTTTAACTTTATACCGATTATTCCTCTAAATCGACTAAAATTAGATTGGTTATTTTAGGTAATTGTTAACTTAACTTCCTTAAAAGCTTTTATCGTATGGTTAAATGGGACTAATTGATGTTAATTTTATGCGACTCAAACTATCACATCACACTCAAACTAGATTACTATATCACACTTCAAAAACTAGAATATATAGAGTATGCACAAGCATCTCAAGAATTTTTGGTACCTATCAGAACTTTTTACCCATATATACAGACATTCCCGACTCCAATGACCCTATTAGTCGTTTTTCGACATAAACATCTGATATAGAATAATTAAATCAACCTGCTTTCAGTGTTATCAGCTCCACAAACTAAAAAAAAAAAAAAAAAAAACATGTCTCGCTTTCTTCAGTGGACACATGTTGCTGCCACAGCAGTTCAAGCGCGTGAACCCACTCACATTACATTTCAATTTCCAACCCAACAAGAGAAGTTGACAGCATCTTTATTTTTAAAGCATCTTTGTTTATGGATATGGAAATTGAATAAAAAAAAAAAGAAGAAGAAGAAGAAAACATCATCAAAACCATCGAATGCAATATTTTACATTTAAATCGGAATTCTCGCTTGCTTTGGGTTTTTTTTTTTTTGTTCTTAAGTCGTTTTGTTGAGAATCGAAAATGAAATCAATGGGTCGGGCGCTTCTCGTACAAAGCAAACAACTTAATTCCATCTGATAGTGATGGGTATATTATATTGTAGTTGTTTTTTTTTTTCTGATATTGAATTTAAAGCCGAGAAAGATCTGAAGCCTCCATCATCAGATCCAGTTGGTATCGAGGTCCAAATTGATCGCATTTGTTATTATTTGGGGGCTTTTCTGTTAATTTCTTCGGTCGATGGTCGTGTCGATTGCCGGCTCCATCACAGATCAGGCTCAGATATTCGGAAGAATCAGAAGGCTTAGTGTTATATGTAGGTATGTGTTTTTATTTGAATTTAAAACGATCCTCGAAAGGCCAACCAACAAAGACACAAACAAAAAAAAAAAAAACAGTTTAAAAGAAAAAATGTGTGTTTTAACATTTAAAATAATTTACGATTAATTCAGTGAGAAAACGGCTGTTAGGAGTTAATTGAGTTTTATTTATTTTCTTTGGCATTGGAGAATCGTGTATTTTTGATATTTGGAATTTGGTGTCATTTATAGAGATTCATTTTTTGTCACTATAGGTAATATGATGGTGTAATGGAGTGATATAAATACGTGCATGTAAACATTTATTTGTTTTTTTTTTTTTTTTTATTATTAATCAAACTGTTTTTTTTTTTTTTAATTTAACCATCATTGAGGAATAGAGTACTGAACTTGAAAAACATAAGGGTGCGTATTTTATTACAATTTTCGTTTTACATTTTTTTAATGAAATTCTTTATTCCAGTGAAAGTACGTTCGATGCCATTATGTATGGAACTCGATTTCTTTTGCATGGCCACCACGGACACGCTTGCAGAAGTCCAGACGCTGAACCCAATTTTCCACGGTTTTCAAGCATAAATCGGCCGATACTGCTGCAATTTTACGTTCGATATTCGTACGAAGTTCATCAATCGTCGCTGGCTTGCTGGCATAGACCATAGACTTGACATAGCCCCACAGGAAATAGTCTAACGGCGTCAAATCGCACGACCGAGGCGGCCAAGCGACTGGACCATTTCGTGAGATAACACGTTCTCCAAGCTTGGTTTCCAATAAATTGATTGTGACATTCGCTGTGTGGCTTGTGGCGCCGTCCTGTTGGAACCACATGTCCTCTAAGTCCATATCGTCCAATTGAGGCCAAAAATATTTGGTTATCATTGAACGGTAGCGATCCCCATTCACAGTAACGTGCCGGTCTTGATCATCACGGAAGAACTACGGCCCAATGACGCCGCCGGCCCATAAACCACACCAAACCGTAATTTTTTCGGGATCCAATGATGACTCATGGAGTACGTGTGGATTGCTGCCTGACCAATACCGCATATTTTGTTTATTGACGAAGCCATTCAGCCAGAAATGAGCCTCATCGCTGAAGATGATTTTTCGATAAAAATCCGAATCATTTTCAAGTTGTTGCTCAGCCCAATTCACGAACATACGACGCTTTTGGTGGTCAAGCGGCTTCAGTTATGGCGTCAATTTAATCTTGTAAGGATGTAGGCCAAGATCTTTTCGCAAAATTCGCCACAACGACGTCACAGAGATGCCCAACGCTTGAGAACGACGTGTGAGAGACACATTTGGGCTTTCTGCAACTGAAGCCTCAGCGGCATCAATATTCTCGACACTACGGGCACTTCTTTGTCTCACTGGCACGGGAACATTTTGTATTGTGCCTGTGGATTCAAATTTTTCCACTAGACACTCAATTGTTGATCTGCTAGGACGATTATGACAACCATAAATTGGACGTAGCGCTCTTAACGTTGAGGCCACTGACTCCGAATTTCGGTAGTCATGTAGGTCATGAAATGGCAAAACTTACTGAAGAGAAATGTCAAAAGAGCGGCAAGAAATATGGCGTCGTTTGCTGTCACTGTTGCTCTACTTTTGTAGCGTCCCTGTTGAAAAACCCTTTAGTTATAATGTTGTGAATATGAATATCTCTTTTTTCAAAATACAATCTGACAGAATGAAATCTGTCATATTGACATCTATTATATTGATATCTGTCAGTTTGATGTCTATCAAACAGCATCTGTCAAAATTACATTTAGATTGTCATTATAATTCATTTTTTGTTATTGATTTATAATTTTTATTGCAAATCAAAAAATACAACAGGTATAAACTGAGGCATATCAAGCTGCATTTCCTAGGTTTTACTAATGAATGGGCGCGCTCAACGCATTACGTTTTACATCTGAATATTCAGATTTCTCAATTTTTGGAACTTCTGATTGGCCAGCTGCCATAAAAAGTTAGATGACTTTTAGTTACGTTTGCTTACGTTTCATCTGAATTTGCAGCCAAAAATTCTCATCTGAAAATTCGGAATAAAGTAATAGTGGTGTGAGAAATGTTGAAGTACTATACATAGAAGTTGAACTTTATGATTTTTGCTGTGGTTAATGGTGATTAATTTTCATCACGAACAAATTAATACTTTTTTAAATAAAAGAACTAATTGTTTATAGATAAGTGAGTTATTTTAAATCAAAAGATTGACTATTCTTAGAAAAATGTTCGCAGAATTCTCCATCGCAATATTGTTGAATTATCTTTTCTTTAAACTTCACATAGTCTTGCTGTTATTTATTGCTGATTTAGTTAAATATATCCCCATTAGAAATACCGACGCTTAATTTTTAATTTAAGAATATAATTAAAATTCTATTTTATTTCGATTAAATGTAAAATCCTTTAGGTAAATACTAGCATTTGACACAACAACTTTCGACTGAAAATTCAGATTTTATGTGCGTTCAACAGCATAAATTCAGATATGAATTTTCAGTTTTTGTGATTGAACGTGCCCAATATGATTATTTGCATTAGCGGGTTATTCGAAAAAATAAACTTTTTTGGGCTTCTGTCATCCATCAAGACACTGAAGGTGTTCCCTTTGGACTGTCTTCTTAGATTTATTTTTACGTTTTCTTTTGTGAAATCTATTTTCTCTGGCTGTATTTTATCTTTGGCACCTATAAAGAATCAATTATTATTATATTTCAATTATTGGAAACATACATATTTATTTAATGAGATTTACATTTTGTAAGTGAAAAATTTCTCCTAATTTGATCTTTACAGAAGGGTTTATGTAACTAAACATTAAATCAATTCAAAATGTTTACCTCTAGACTTTTTCCTTTGGGACAGGCAATATTGTTATCTTCGTTTATATTTAAAAAAAGAAGCCAAAATATTGCAAAATAAAAATAACCAAAATTGTAAGATCTCAGAATAATAAAAAAAACACAAATGAATAGAAATAATGATATGGATGTGTGACTGGAAAACGTTTCTGCTGGAAGTATTTTTAACGTCCTCGCTGACGAAACAATGGATGTTTCTGATGGCACTGAATAGCTTTCTATATGCCTTTGATATGTCGACTGTTTATGGTTTAACAGACCCAAAAAGTTGTATGCTTCGGGAAGTTTTGTAGTTTTTTTTCTCGTTGATGACCAAACTTCTAGAAACCTGACCAAAATCATACAAAACTGGATTAGAAAAAAGTATCCAAACGCTTTGGTATGTACACTACTGTGCAACCCATCGCTTGCAAAATAACTTTCCAAAATATCAAACAAAACCACACCAGAGGGCAAAACAAAATTCAAAAATATCTTACTTACTTTAGAGGTATTAACTTCTTGCTCACGGTTTTGGGCACACTTCCAGTGACAACAGCGTCTTGAAAGAACCTTTTCAACGATTAAAACGATTAAAACAGTGTCTCGAAGCCATATGAGCAGTTCAAGACAACGCATTTGCTATGATTACTGTTCATTCGGATATTGATGTCGATCCAGATGAGGTGATTGGTCTCATATAAAAAAAAAATCAAGACTTTTTATGCTGTAAAAAAATGTGCATAAAAAAATAATTTCAATATGTAGGTACGTTATGTAAGTACCTACTTAACATAAATTCATTTAAAAACTAATAAAAATCTATGAATTGGAATATGTTATAGTTTTATATTTATTGTTCAAAGAATTGTTCGTAAGACTTGGAAGCAAGCCCTCTCCGAAACAAAATCCTGGCTACGGCCCTGCTTTGGGAGTTATGTAAAGTCCAAAGTCTAAAATCTACATGCGGTAAAGCCTCTCTTTCAAATGCAGCTCAATTATTTGCGATAATCAGCATGGTTTTTTTTTAAACAAAAATCAACTACTACAAACTCGTTCCATTTCACGTCCTTTTGTCATGATGCTTTTGCTTTTGAAGGTAGGGATCAAGTTGACTGTGTATTCACTGACTTTGGCAAATCGTTTGACAAGTTATTACATAAAACACTATTACTAAAACTCAGTAACCAGGGATTTAATGATAGTTTTGTAAAATGGATCTCGTCCTATTTAGAAAATAGATGCTATAAGTGTTTCTTTTAGAAATGAGCGATCGGCTCAGTTTTTCGTTAACTCAGGAGTTCCTCAGGGTAGCCACCTGGACCCAGTTTTATTTATTTATTTATAAATGACATAGTCTCGATCATTAAAATTTCTTCTGTTTTTATTTATGCTGATGACATTAAATTTTACAAAAGAATAAAATCGTCCACTGACTGTATACTTTTACAAGATGACCTTGACAGATTTAGGGAATGTTGCGAATCCATCAGTTCTGTGCAAGATAAATTTTAGTTTTAGTCAGTCAAGTTTAAAAAGACAACAGCCTTTGATCCCATTATTTAGCATAGATCTAACTATGGTGCATATAGCCCGCTCTACCTATACAAAGGCCGAATATAATATACAGTAGATTGTTTATTTTTTGCAGGGGTTCATTCCTTGTGAGGATGAATATCCAATATTTGTTGGAATTTACTATATCTTATTTCTCATCTGCAACCTTTCCAATCGAAGTATATAGGCTCCATTGATCTTCCGAACAGTAAAGTTTTAACTATAAACTTGCAAAGATTTATTTAGACCTCCCATTTTTATAGTCTTAGACCCAACTCCTGTTGACATAGGTATAAACTGTATGAGGTCAGTGCCAGGTTCCAGCATAACTATATTATAGTAATTTATTTCTTAAGACCTTTAATCCGTTTTTCTTTTCGAACTTCATGACACCCTCTCGTGGGCCAAATGTTGAAAAAAAAAGTAAACCTATAGATATAGGTATTACTCCTAGATATATCGCCCGGTAACCATAAAGCATTTCTTAAAATAATAATAAATTGCACAACATGCACACCATTCGGAGTCTATTAGTTTCAACACCCCAGCACCAGCACAAATCGTTCGTTAGCCTTTTGTTGAACAATAAACCCCATTTTTAGTGGCATTTAGTCTAAATATAATATTTCTATAAGCTGTTTTTCCCGTATTTGACAGACAAGGTACCTTCACACATATACATAATGCGTCTAAACAGCCATTCATTGGCGACATACCAAATGCTCGTCCAATGTGTCCCGCATATAGGTACTTTGTCGCGTTTCCTTTTTACAAAACCAACGGAATGTCGTCGCTGATGGTTGTCGTTATAGGTAACTTTGTTTTGTGTCGTCGTCTGTTTTTAACACTTTTGATTTGACAGAGTAAATGACGAACGAAAAATTCATATCTCCAGGTCTTCGCGCCGCATTACAAATGGTTGACAGTTATTAGACAACCATCAACCATTTTTTTTTGTCTTCCTTCATTTTTTGCTAAAAACAACCTCCGCCACTTCATAAGTATTTGTTGATGTAGGGTGGTTCTGTGTTCGGTTTTTTGCCCAAAAACGGAAACCATACAAAGGTGTCACTCGATATGTCGTCGTTGTTGTCGTTGTCGTCGTCGGTCGTTATCGGCCGGCCAGCGCGGCCGTTCGTTGGATGGATGGATGGATGGATGTGTTCAAAGGAAGCGGGCGCACATCACAACACCACATCACCATCATCATCACACCACTTTGTGGTCTTCCTATAAGAGGATGGACAATGGACAGGCATCAGGCGACAAGACAAGAGGTGTACATAGACAGTTAGGTAGTGTGATTTTGTGTGGTAGATGGCGGTGGTTGTGCTTTTAATAATGGCTGTCATGAAATTCAATACAATTTTCAATATGTTATGCCCTATAGAGTTGTGTGTGGGAATCAGAATCAGGGAATGGGATCAAATCAGAGAGAGATGGTGGTAACTATAAATATAGGTATACTCATGACGATGGGAACTAGCACTATTCCACCACAGCAGGAGACGAATAGCATAACATGCGAGTATGCCAATATCTTAGCCTTCTTCTGGATTGGTTATTTTATGGGCGTCTTTCGCTTAGAAACCATAATTTACTAAGAAATTCATCGGTAAGGTAGTTCTGCGGTTGTTAATAATGTCGATACATAGGTATACCTACTATGGTGGGAGGTGTCTTCTGATGGCTGCTTTGTTAATTATGGTTCAGTTAATAACTATGGTATGCCATTTTGTCGCTAAAGGTGTAATCATCATTGTTCCTAGAATAATTAAAATGGATGCAGAATTTTACGAAACTCAATAATAAAGTAGTTACTGAACGAGTACTTTCCTTTATCATGAAGATTTTGAGTCCATAATTTGATAGAATTTCGTTTGAAAGAGAATAGTGAGTGCACTAGATTTTAAGGGCAAACGGAATCCTGGTGAAATCTTCAACTAAACGTGTGGTTTTCAAGGAGAAATAAAACGTATATAATTTAATGTTATGGCCAAGAATTCAGCCTTATTATTAAACTAAGTGTTTGCCATTATGTTTTAAAAATGATTTTGGGCAAGTGGCCACCGCGGCTGGCTCGAATAAATTCCAGCCGAGAGGCCCAATTTTCGACCACTTTTTGCAGCAATCGGGGCCGTAGGTCAGCAATAACGCGCCGAATATTCTCTTCCAAGGCGTCAATCGTCTCGGGCTTATCTGTATAGACAAGCGACTTCACATAACCCCACAAAAAATAGTCCAGCGGTGTTAAATCGCACGATCTAGGAGGCCACGCCACAGGCCCACGACACGAGATAATGCGCAAACCAAAAGATTCCTTCAATAAATTGATTGTTTCCTTGGCTGTATGGCATGTAGCTCCCTCTTGTTGAAACCAAATACCAAAGGTCGTCCAAATCAACATCCTCCGATTCAGGGACGAAAAAGTTATTAATTATGGCTCTATAGCGTTCCGCATTTACTGTAACATTATGGCCGGCTTCATTTTTGAAGAAATATGGACCAATAATTCCCTCTGCCCATAGAGCACACGAAACACTGACTTTTTGGAGATGTAACGGCGTTTCGACAATGGCTTGAGGATTATCTACACTCAAAATGCGGTAGTTTTGCTTATTGACGTAGCCATTCAACCAAAAATGAGCTTCATCGATAAAAAAAAAAAAAATTTCTTGTGAAAATCGGGATCAACAACGATTTCGTTTCGAGACAATTTTTGCACAATTTGCATACGTTGTTCCGAAGTTAATCTATATTTATTATAAAATGGCAAATCAAATTAAGCATAACTCAAGTAACAACTGTCAAAAAGACCAACTCCGAAAATAGTGTTGCCAGATTAAAAATTACACGTTTAAAAAAAACACCCGTTAATATACTCGTATATGAGCCAATATTGTGATGTCAACGTTATTAGAAAACATCGACAGATAGATTGTCAGCGCATTAACTGCAAAATTTTCTCCTGCGTCACTTATGTCTTTTTGGAGTTATTTTTAAGTCCATCGACTTCATAGCCATCCTTAAATGGAATTGGACAGTTTATAGCTTGACAGTCTATATTAGAGGACTCCAAAATTTGAGCTGATTCTTTTCTTAATTGATTCAAGTTTGGGGCCTGCTTTCAAATTGAAAGCTTGACCTGTTGTTGAAAAAAGCATATTGCTAACTTCTTCTAACTGCTAACTTTGTAGACATCTTATGTCGTCGGATGTAGCCAAGTCGCGTGCTTTCAAAGCAATTTTGGAACTACATATATGGAATCGTTTTTTTTTCAGTGTATTTTTCTTCGGTTAGAACTATTAATGTTCAACAAAAATCCAGTGGACCGTTTTCATATAGGCTATACGACACTTTGGCATTTAGACATTACTAAAACATCTTGGACCTTTTCCTAAAACTCTTGTTAAACAGAATGCAAAAAATCGCCCTCTTAACCTGCTTGCTTGCCCTCAAATTTATTGATTCCCTTTTATAAATAACTCACAATATTGCTGTGTTCTAAATTAATTGTATACCTACTAACGCGTGGTAAGGCTTACAACACAGATTCGCTAGCCAATAATTCGGATCTTGTATCTATCTCACTGAACCAGCTTATCCACATTAAGATCACCGATAACAGGCTTATTATTCCCTTGCACTATATGGCTCGAGAAACGATGGATGGTCTGATGATATTCAACCAAGAAATCGATAGAATCTCAACTTGAAGCGGTACATGATCTCTATGTTTGTATTATATGCTTTGCCACAAACTTAACACACACTTCTACTCGCTCGAATCGAACGTCGAACACAAAACTATGCTGCATATAGCTATAAGAGCACATTTGTGCAATTTATGGGTACATTTAGCGTGAAAGGTTGAGCAAAACATTCCAAAGTCATTTGTCCATCGAGTGCTGCGCGCTTCGTATATTGCTCAGCTCAGCCTCTGGGCTCTGGGACGCGAACGACGTGTTAATGTCTCAGTTATACAGAGCCAGAGACATAAAGTCCGTATTTCTGTCTGTCTCGCTGGATGGAGCCGACCGGATACCTCCGCTGCGGTTGAAGGATATCTCTCTCTTTCCTCTCCATCAGGGAGTTTCTTGCGCGTTATTTGAATGCGGCTGTGGTGTGTGCGGTTTAATTTATCGATTAATACGCGGTCGGGAATTGCATTCGACAGAAATTGATAGGGTCGAAGGATGTGGGCCGCCGAAGTGGTTTGTATGGGTCTCTGGCTTTTGTATATGTAAAATGTCGGTGTAGGTTAATAAATCGCTTCCCAGTCGAAGTCGATTTATAGAAGGATTTTATTTTTGTCCCTGCATATAATGAATATATGTATATCTGCCCTAGCCAAAAGGCTTTTGTTATGAAATAGCTCTCTGATGTCTCTGAGTTGAAAATGGAAAAACTTTATGTATATGTGCGGTGTCAATAATAGTTATGGAGTCCGTGGACTCTGGCCAACTCCTGGAATTGCTTCTGATTTTTATTTAAGACAAAGGGCAAAGAGGAACACAATAAAATTGAATAACATATGCGGCGATAGACTGCAGCAAAGTTATGTGGCGCTAGAAAAAATGTGTGTTCTACTCGAGCTGACATACATGTTTGACGCAGTTTCTCAAACATTTATATCGTGATGAAATGATGTTATCCACAGATAAGATAAATTGAATTTAAATTAATTTTTAAGAATCAACAAAAATTAAGAAAGTTCATTTAATCACCCAATTAACTTGTCTTCATTAATATAGGAAAAAAATACGACTTTCATAAACACCAGTTTTTTTTTTATTTATAATAAATAAAATAAAATAATAATATATGCAACACCAGAAAACCATTACCGGTTTCCAAATTAAATAATCAGTTATTTATTTGCTGTCAATAGCCAATCGATTACCATGCTATTAGTTTTGTTGAAAAACATCGCATATGTTACCCTCCACCGCAATATGTCCAACATCGATGTGAGTCTCATAAATCGGCCCTCATCGGCGGTGGCGAAGCCATAGCACCATCCAAAAATAGCATCTTACTTCAAATAAATAACAATAAAACCCATTTCATGCTTCTTATATACACAAAAAAAACTACTACTACTACTTCTGATCTTTTTCTTTGATGAGAAAAGTTAAAGTTCCATCAGCACAAAAACATAAGAAGATATGAACCTACAAAGAAAGAAACTCCAAACAATAGAAATTCCCAAATAGAAAATAAAGATAAAACAACCAGCAGCCCTGGTTGTATCATCGCCTCCGCGTTAACAGTGAGTTATGGCTTTTGAGAAAATACAACACACAAAAAAAGTCGAAAAAACGCGACAAAAATTCGAAAAACATTTATCAGCAGCCGATAAATGATCAAAGCCAAGCCACTGAACCAGCCAAACAATTCCAATTGATAATGATAATGATGACGACACGATTGCCGCGCAGTAGATAGAACTGAAGGGGTTTTTTTTTGGTGTTTTTAAATGCACGTTCAAACCACCATCACAAATGAATTGATTACACCTTCCATAAGGAGTTGTTAATTAAAATTAAAAAAAGAAAAAAAAAACGAACACCGCCCGACCATCATGAAGGACAGGATCACATATTCTATTTCTTCTTCCTTTACGGAATGGGGAATGGAACTCTTATAACCTGACCAATTAATCAGTCTTAATTCGAATTGGTGACTTGCCCCGACTGCTTACAAGGGCACATCTTTATCTTCTCGAACCAATGATACCTACAATCGGAGAGACGTTAGGTTATACTCGGACAATTTGGTCGCAAATCACAAATAAATCCGACGACCGTTTTGTTAAAAGATTTATGCTGATCATATGCGACACATATTCTCATATACCCACATTAATTTATTGTGCATATGCATCTTAAGCATATGTTAATTCAAACATATTTTTTTACGCGAGAAGAAATGCTGCATTGGACTAGTTTGTTTTCCACTTACAACTAAATTAACAAAATAAAAAAAAAAAAACCAAAAGAAAAGAAAACGAAGTGATTCTAACATTGATAAAGCATCACAAGCAGTTAATCTGGTATGGTCTTGAGTTTTTGTATAGGTATGTGATGTTGTTAATCTTTGGTGTGTCATTCCCATGGGTCTTAGTGCATTTATATTAAGAAGAAGAGATGTATGATCTGATTTCAACAGTTACAAAATGTGTATATTATTGACTCTGATAAGATCACTGGATATATCCAAATACAAAATAGAAATGACGAATGTCACCACAATTATAGACAACAGTCCCATAACGAAGGTGATTATCACTCATTAAAATCTAAGATTACTAACATTTTTCTTATTTTTTTTTTTTTTGTTTGTTGGGTTTACTGGGGAAATTAAAATTATTTACTATATATTCTTCTTTTATTCCGATGGTGACTTAACAGTAAAGCAGTCAATTCATTTGATTTTATCGTTTAATTTGTTATTCTGGTTTGAGAAATATGTTTTCAAGTTTTGATCTCAGCTCTTTTGTTTTAGTATTTTTTATTTTAGATTTTTTATTTGTAATGGAAGGAAGATGTTTCCTGTGAGAAATGAGATGATTATGGGATATTCTATTGTTCCATTGGTTATCGATAGCCAAAAAATATTCAAAAGGGCAAATTTACTGTTATTGAGTGGGTTGTCCTTATTGTTTGTTTGATTTACTTGTTCAGCGGTTTAAATTAAGGGTGGGTACCAACCTACTTATTAGGATATGCTCTAGCCTTAAACATGGAAGGCAGTTTTATATAAAGACTATACTTTGGTCATTACAATTACAGCAGGTACAAGGTTTAATCAAAATCATTTCAGCCGTTTTCAAGAAAATTTGATTTGAACACAAAATGCTACCCGTTTAAGACTTTCTAAAAAACAATGCTTTATACCAAATTTGAAGGAAATAAGTGTAGCCGTTAAGGCTTTAGCTCAAATTGCAGTGGACGTAGAGCACAGACGCACGCCAGACGCTCGGACCGTATGACAAAACCCACCTTTTTAGACTCCTCCAACATCCTTATTTGATTTTTGCTCACCAATACTTGACATATAGAGCAAGTAATAAAAAAAAAATTGTACTGGATCTTCAAGTTTAAATAGAATAATCGATCGACTCCACCTATGTTTATGTAAACACCAAAGAAGATATACATTTTACATCCCAAGAGATACCGAAAGAGACCTGTTTAATGAATTTTCAATTTTCCAAGCAGGAACAAATATTTCAAGTGCTATTAAAATGTGACGATTCGTTTTCTGTCGTCACATTAATTCTTTCTTTCGAAAATAATTAAATCAATTTTTTTTTTTTATCTTTGATCTCACCTTTACCTTTGCGCATACACGTTTTATCGCTCATAATCTTTTCACCTTTGATTTTTATATCATCTCACTTGCACGATAATTGTGTCTCCAAAAGAGTCTTTTCCATCGGGATTATATGACTGTACTTTGCAACAACTTTACGTACTTAAGCCAAATTGCTTAGCTTGTATTGCAACAATGTTGCAACAAAACGTATTATAAAGGTTCCTATATAGTTAAGGACGAGACGCAAGCAAACAGTGCAATCTGTGGATGCTGCACACTAATAATCGTAAATTTGTGTATAACGTATTTAACTGTAGCAATAAAAACGCACACTTTTGTTCGTATAATTAAACGCGCGTTGCAAAGGATACGGAGATGATGAGAAAATTCGTGAGTCTCCAGCGGGCTTAAGTGCTTAGTACCTATATGGACACTCAATTGTTGGTGGACTTACTTGTACCTTGAATTTTGCGGACCGTATTGGATATAGAGGGAGATAAATCATCGAAGATAGTACAAGTGCAGGGTATTGCACATGTATATGATGAGAATCCATCAAGGAAGTCTGCTATGACCGAAAGGACAAACAGACATCAGAAATGAGTCCTAAACTTTAAAACCTAACATTTTTATGGCTAATTTACAGCGCCGCGCGCCACGATGACGAAGATTACTCGAGAAGACCGTAAAAGAGGTCGCTTTATATGGCAATTCAAGCGCACATTGAATGCAAACCACACACAATACTGCCAAACACATTTCAATGGTCCCAAAGAGATAAGCATGGATACTGCAAATAAGAGACTATGGTGGGAGCATCAGCAACAACTCATATATATGAAGAAGTGAAGAACCAACAACATCAGTAGTTTTGTTGCAACATTCTTGCAATTGATGGTCAATTCATTTGGTTTATTGTTGTTGTTGGCTTATATTGGATTGGATTGGAGACTAAAAAGGAGAATATGAAACGTCTAGGTATACAGATACACCACGGCCACGTTTATATGTCTAATGCTCTCTGGCCAAATTGCCCATAAAACCCATCAATTTTGAAAGAGCTATTTAGCGATCAAGCGAGACCCACACTATATACAATGTTGCAAACTGAAATGGCTAAAATGAACTTAGTTATAGCTTTGTTGTTTCTTATGCTGGTGATGATCATAGGTATATATAGTATGGCTAAGAGGCTTCATAACATAACCTATAGGTCAGTCACTCAAGAAAATGCAAATTAAATTCAGGGTAAATGGGCATTTTTTTGTGAAATTTATGTTCGACTCTCTCAAAATAATGATTGATGGGTGTTTCGTTCAAAGGTGAAATAGAAATCTGTTTAAGCTGTAATAGTATATATAGTGACTATAGGGATTAAGGCATCTACTCACACTCAATCGTGAAAGAAAAATCTTGAAAAGACATCTGTTTTTTTTATTTTTATCGCGAAGAGTCGCCATTCCTTATTTATTGGTTGCCTAGTACTGGTAAAAGTTGCTTTACAAGCCAATGTGGTCTTTCAAACTTGACATACATTTGTAGGCTGAATCATATAGGCCTACACTCATGACAGGCTAAATTAAATTAGTACCAATACATACCGTTAGAGTATAGGTTTTTAACACACCTAACGCATATTTCTTGCTTCTTACATAAATTGTCTGTGGCTCAGTGATAAAGCTGGAACCGAACTTGTCTACTCGAAGAAGCCTTGTCAAATTCCGACGAAGAGAAACTATACTTAAAGTTTGTAATGGAAGTGCTCCAGCAGGTTGGGCTTGGGGCATTAAAAGACGGAAGGCTATAGAAAAAGCATCAAAGTCTATGTAAAGTAAAAGAAGGTCAGAGCAGTTAGCATAGTAAAGTAAAAGGTCTGGAGAACTGCAATTATAGTAAAGACACAAGTCACATTGACTGCAGGGTCTTCAAAAAATTTTAATGGTAAAATTCACAACTCCATACCCCACACCATCCGATAAGTTACTTTTCTTATTTCTTTCCGATAGGAGAAAACATAAAAGATTCATTTTGCTGTCTTTTTGTACCTGTGTTTAAAGTGTTTGATCAACAAGGCATCACGTCTTAACTTCTTGGCAAGTCCCAGCTGAGTCTAACATCGATGAAGGTAATTTAATATTACTTTTAGAATAATAGCTTTCCCGACTAGTAAAAGAAAGGGTATTGCCGGGAAAAGTAAAATTTCGGTGGAAAATACTGCTTAAATTATTTTATTAAGAATAATTATCACTAAGTTGCGATTTTATTGATCGAATTTTAAGTTCATTACTTTTATAAAAGATGTGGAAAAGTGAAAAACTTGAAAGCTCAAGTTTGTAATGGGTGATTTTTTAAGAGGTTTAGAACTTTTTAAAAAAAAAAAAACACAAAAATTCGAAAAAATGAATGAAATATTTATTTGAATCGATAGTTTGGACCTTGCAATTTAATGTTTAAAGATAATTTTATGCAAATGTTGACCGCGGCTGCGTCTCAGGTAGCCCATCCGCTGAGTCCAATTTTGGCATACTCTTTCACACATATCGGCCGGTATCTCACGAATGAATGCATGGATGTTGGCTTCCAGTGCGTCAATCGAAGCGGGCTTGTCCCTATAGACATTAGCCTTGACATACCCCCACAAAAAATAATCTAATGGTGTCAAATCGCACGATCTAGGCGGCCAATTGACCGGCCCGAAACGTAAAATTAACTGTTCACCAAACTCGCTTCGCAATTGCGCCATTGTTTCGCGTGCTGTGTGGCATGTGGCACCGTCTTGTTGAAACCACATATCATGCAAGTCAAGAACTTCCATTTCGGGCAAAAAAAAGTTTGTTATCATCGCTCGGTAGCGTTCACCATTGACAGTAACGCTGCGATTCGCATCATCTTTGAAGAAATAGGCCCAATAATACCGCCGGCCCATAAACCGCACCAAACAGTGGCTTTTTCGGGATGCATTGGTAGCTGTTGCAATGCTTCTGGCTGATCTTCACTCCAATTGCGGCAATTTTGCTTATTTACGTACCCATTCAACCAAAAATGAGCCTCATCGCTGAACACAAGCAGCGCGCGATGAACATTTCGAACCGAGCACGAATTTTGATAGTAAAATTTAATAATTTGCAAGCGTTTTTCATTTGTAAGACGATCCATGGTTAAATTGCAAACCAAACTGAAGCTGTTTGACAGTGACACAAGGTACTAAACACACGTCAGCTGTCAAAACCAGTGTTGCCAAAACCAAACCAGCTTAAAAATCACCCATTATGAATATGCAATGCCTTGGTTTTTTTGCAAGCCCGGAGGGATTTGGTAGAAAAAAAACAACGTCGGGGATTTTAGCGAAGACATTACAGTAACAAAATGGAGTTTCCATACAAACAATCGATAACAAGTATGCAATTCACGCCGGTAACATAGTTTTTCTCCGTGCTTAAGTTAAGCCCCGAGAATTCTCTACGCTTAGCAAAACCCGAAGGGGATTAGTTGTTTTGAATTTCACATGCGTAAATTGCAGAACAGCGCGTCGTGGTTTTTTTCAACAATTTCCTCGAGGCTTGCAAAAAACACGGCTAATTATCTATGAAACATCTGGAAAGTTTTATGGGCAAACCTATACATACATAATATGCAATTATGTAGAGCTTCTGGCAGAAAGTATAGATATGAGAATATGCCTGTTTTAAAGACCCATTAAACCCACAGTATAGACAAACTTAAGGCTAAAAAAGCCTGCTGTAAGTCGTAAAGGAGTATATAAGAACAATCGAGGAGTTGGGCTAAGGAACAGAGAGAAGTCGTGAAGACTCAGGAAAAATCGAGAAGTTAAATAAATTTTGAATAAATGTTTTTATTCAAAAATTCCTGTAAGAGCCGAAGGATTCCGTAGTCTTTAGCCTTTAGAGAAAAACCATCAGAAATAATCAGATTGAAGAATTGCAAAGGAGATTCAAATATTGGCAGAAATTTATAGAAGTAACAGAGAGGCTTAGATTTATGTTCAATAATTGACGATATCTCGAAAGGAAGTGACTCTAGACATTCCAATTTATAACAGTTTTGCTCATAAAAGTACTGTTTAGAAGGCCCCGTAGGACCATCAGGGCCCTCCGCCACGCCAGCGGGCGCACTCTTCGAGCACCTAGAATTTTTACTTGCGATATATGTAGGTACTATATGGGAAGTTATGGATTCGTACAAAAAATCGAACTCGAGATTTTGATCAAACTTTACATTACGATGATAGCGAAGACGAAAAAAGTGGGTCTCGCAAAAACGTCCGTCTGTCTGTCTGTCTGTCTGTCGGTTCGACTACAGCCTAAACGGATGGGTCGATTTTCTTTAAACTTGGTATCTAGCGTTTTTTGGGCATTCCCCCACCCGTTTTTTTCTCTTTTTTTTTAGGACCAAAATTAACAGTAGCTGTCATACAAAATTTCTTGGCCTAAAATGAAAAACTTATTTTTCTCAAATCCAGCGCTACCGAATTTGTTTTTAAGAACTCAATAAATTTAAATAGTTATAAGTTGCCGTTTAATAAAAAAAATGGTTCCGAAAAATGGTTATTAATGGTACCTCCACCTAATGGTATTGACACATTCTAAATAATATTGTGTAGGTACCAAAATTTTCAAAAAAAATATTTTTTAGATTTTAAAAAAAAGTTTTAATATTTTTTTTTGAAAACTCAATATTTCAAAACCGACTTGGTCGATTTTTATTAAACTTGGTAAATAGCAGTTTTTTAACTTTATCTAGAAGATTTTTGACAAAAATTATTCTAATACCCAAAAATAACGGTGCCTCCCATACAAATGTTAAAAAACCGTTAAGAAAAATATTTTGTTCCTCAAAAACGACTCCTACGATTTTCATAAAAAAATTTGTATGTGTTAAAATTAGTACGATCTACCATTTAAAATTTTGAAAGTTTATATTTTACGTTTATTAACAGTACCTCTCATAAAACGGTTTCTTTGATTTTCGACTATCTCAACATCTGATCAACCGAATAAAATTTGATTTTTTATACAGAAGCTTGTAACAAATATAAATAAAAGTGCGTATCAAAATTTTCTAAAAAATGATTTTTGGATTTTTTAAAAAAAATCAAAATTATTTTTTGAAAATTCGATATTTCGAAAACTGGTAGCAGATTTTTTTGTGAAGTTCAATTTTTAACCCAACATTAATAAATGCTTTAAATTGGCGTACCAATTATTTTTCTCAAAATTTTATATATAAAAAATTAATTATTTTTAAAACCGCTCCTACGATTTTCAAAATTTTTTTCTCATAAATAAAGATTTATATAAGAAATCAGATGGTGTACATCGCGTTGTGTTAAAACAGATTTAAGGTATTTTAATCAATTTCTTTCTAATTTTTTTGATTTAAAACAATTTACCAGTTTAAGTAATATAATTTCCTTTCATGCATATTGCATAATGTGCAACACTAGGCTATATTGTTAATTTTTGTATACTAACATAATACCACCTGCAACTCAACTAAGTTTTGGCAAATGGATAAAATATAAACTCCCATAGCTAATTTATTTTAGACTATAGAACCACAATGTGATCGCGCATAAGAGCAAGTTCGTGCGACCCAGTCGTGCATATTTTTTTTTCAAGCCACGCAAAGCGCGTTGATGCATTATTTCTTCTAATGGCGAAAAACGGTTACAACTATTATAAATTGGCATATCTCTAGTCTCGTACATCTCAAAACCAAGCCCGAATGAAACCTTTATTTTGGAATAATAACGGGTGTTTTTTTTAGACGTGTGGTTTTCAATCTGGCAATACTTTTTTTCGGAATTGGTCTTTTTGACAGCTGTCACTTGATTTATGCTCAGTTTGCTTTGCCATTTTATAATAAATAGACTTACTCCTGAACAGCGCATTCAAATTGTGCAATATCGTGCGATTTAACACCGCTGGAATATTTTTTGTTGGGTTATGTGAAGTCGCTTGTCTACGCAGATAAGCCCGAGACGATTGACTACTTGAAAGAGAATATTCGGCGCATTATTGCTGACATTCGGCCCCAATTGCTGCAAAAAGTGGTCAAAAATTGGGCCTCTCGACTAGAATTTATTCGCGCCAGTCGCGGCGGCCACTTACACGAAATCATTTTTAAAACATAAGAGCAAACCCTTAGTTTAATAATAAGGCTGAATTCTTGGCCATAACATTAAATTATATGAGTTTTATTTATTCTTAAAAACCACACGACTAAAAAAACACACCCTTTATTATTCCCATAAATGTATACGTAGATATAACAAAAACAGAAGCTTCATGAACCTCTCCGTGTTTTTGGGGGTGAAAATCTGCAGTTAGAATTTAATTTTTTTTAATTTTACTTTCCAAAGATTATGTTACAGAATTTGACTTTTTCACATGCGAAACATTTAATTATTTTTTTAACTATAACATTTTGATAAAAGGATTTCCGGTTGCTGATGAGGATGACCAAACCAACTTGCAAATTAAATCTCATATCCCGGTACCATTGGCCAACAAATATATAAACTTATTCAAGAATTGGTCGCACTTAATCACCTAATTAGCTGACAACTCACGCTCTCATAAGTTACCCACAAATAGCCCATCAATTAGACCTTTATTCGCTTTATTTTTTTTAAAAACAAATATAAAAACCAAACAGAATAAGGTTGTTCCCACATAAGCTAAACACCAATCCGCTGTATATCGATCCGGTTTTGATACAACAATTCAATAAAACCCAGAGATCATGGATAAAATCTGTTGAATTAATTGATTAAGCAAAAATCCCCTTTTCGTACATATATCGATATCGACAGAGAGACTCAAACAAAAAAAAAAGTATATCAACAGCTTCTCCTTCCAATTGAAGAAGTTATCGGGTCTGCGATTTTAAGTCTTAAGTCCCTGGGCTGGGACACATAATAATATGTACATAGGTATAAAGATATCACCAAGAATATACTGACGATCATGCGAGCCCGTTGTTGCTCGAACAACAACTGCGCGATGATGATCAACTAAAATAAACAGCCGAAGAAAATAAAGACGTAGCTTATCCGTTTGTGTCACGTGATTAACATAAAAATATCACTTTTTCGGAGCGGTGGCGGTGCCGTGAATGAGTCTTGACTTTTGGAGGAAATCATATTAATTTTATACCTAATATTTATATCACATCGATGGTAATGATGCTTAATCGGAGTTTTAAGCTGATGGATTTTCACTTATATTCGAATTTCGAAGAAGTGTCGTGAATTCAATTTATTCAATGAGTGTGTCCCAAATTCAAGGAGCAACGTAAACGGTGACAGTGAGAACACAGATAGTCACACACATCAGCTATACCTATTTACATAATTCGTAATTTAAAAGAACAAAATGTGGTAAGTTATTGGCTATAAGTTTAGCGCAAAAGATTTTAGTTGAAATCGTTTTTTTTTTTTTTTTGAATTGTGTGAGCTAAGAATTTAAATGGGGAATCAATGAAAGAGTGGCTATATTGGTTTAACATAATTATTTGCTTAAACTTGTGATTTTGAAGATTTATTGTAGGTATATGGAAAAACATGTTTAACCATTTATTTGTCGTTGTTTGTTAATTCTTCTACATATATGAATTTGAATTGAAAGAGTTGTTTGGATTTTTATTTGGTCTACTGGTTCATTTTGACTTTTGTGTGACAGTTGATATTTATTGATAGCAATCAATTTATTGTGACAGTTAATACCCACTCGATTTAAAAAAAAAAAGAAGCTCTTTTTGTTGATAGATATTGGATATATAGAGAAGCTTAAGAGATAATCCGCAAACATGAAAGCGTTTTTGATCTTTTTATTTTTATCTATAGTTTTCGAGGTCAACATTTTGTTAATCCTATGTTATTTTTTTTATTTGCAATATTTTTGGTTCAAAGTTGAAGGTCTAATATTGTAGAAACAAAGGCTAAGATTTATTAGGTATATGGCATCATTGATTTATATTTTTAAAATTGAGCTAAGAAATATTATATACAGGAATATACATAGGGTAATTGCGGGAAAGATGCCGCGTCGGGAGAGATGCCGCATGGCTCCAAAAGAATGTTTATAGTTATCCGTGCCAAAAAGTTTGTTTCGTTTTTTGTTCATCATGTTTTCAAATACAAACGATAGCAAAAAAATTGGTTACTTATAAAAGTTAACGGGTGTTTTTTCAATCTGTCTTGTTTTACGTACCCTTCTGTTGCGTAGAAATTTGTCAGTTAATGGCAAGCAATCGATGCCTAAGGAAGTAAAAACCTGTTTTGTGGGAAGTGAGTATTTAAGGTGAACAAGGGGTATTGTTTGAAGAGGCTCAAGGCACGGCGAAGCATTTCCCCCCTACTACGGGCAGAGATGCCGCACTTTTTGCGAGGTAAGATGCCGCATAATAAAAATACTATCTATATATTTTTTTTTTATGAAAATGCAAAGAAAAACATTTAGACGATGTTAGACTAGAAAGGATGCGAGAAAACAACTTCTGTTGATGGCAGTGGGGCATCTAGAATCTTGCGATTCTTGCCCTTCAATCCACAAGCAGTTTTAGAACACTTTTTCGCGTAATCAGACTGTTCTGTGACAATTCCTCAATTAACTTCTCCATTTTTATATCCACAGGTACTAAATACATCCTGACTTTCGCTTTGGTACTGACAGTGAACGTGACGAAGAACGTAAAAATGATGCTTCTTAGATAAAATAAATCTTTTTTTGCAGTGTTATCATCCTGCGGCATCTCTCTCTCTCACTTTTGGGAGGGATGCCAAAGTCAGCATAGTTTATTTTTTGATAATTTTTATTTAAACAATTAATTTTTTTAAGTCAAGTCTATTTTTATGGTTTATAACATATTCATTGTTAAGATTCATAAAAAAAAAAAAATGATTTTTGCTTATAACAAAGCGTAAAATGGAATTTTAAAAAAGCGCGGCATCTCTTCCGCAATTACCCTATATGTACCTATACAAAAAAAAAATCATTTAAATTCAATTTTAAGTATTTCTGCGACTTTAAGTCCAAATAATGCCTTTAGCCCAGGTAAGACAGTTGCACCCAAACAATTTACGAAACTTTCGTTGTGCAAAAGCACGAATGTATTTCGTAAATTTTACAAATATAAGCTTTCGTAAACTGTAACGATATTGAACTCCATATGCAACCATATGCATTCGTTAATACTACGAAACTTTCGTATATTTACAAAATATTAGACAGAAAATTTAGTAGATTGTACGAAATGTTTTCTGATTAGTTTGTGCATTCTACGAAATGTTTGTATTCAAAATAATCTATAGACACTAATGCGCATTGGTAAATATTACGTAAGTTTCGTATTTCTTCCAAAATATTGGGAGCAACATTTTGAAGAATATATAGCTACGGAATACTATTTTGTAATACTTTTTCTATTCTACGAAATTGACTTTTAAATTTTTGTATTTCATTTGAAAACTTGTGGAATGTTTTTGGAATATCAAAGTATGATGAACCGTAAGAGTCTTCCAAGTAAAATAATTTAAAAGTTTCAAAATTTCATTTCGTTCTGATGGTGATCTCAATTTTTTATTTTATTAAGTTCAGGTCTACTGACAAGAATTCCAACAAGAATTCTTAATCACTAAGCTTGAAATTTTTACCATGGTCAGATACAAATATACGGTTTTGATAAATTTACAAAAAGTTTGTAATTTTATGAAATTGTTGGTAAGGAAAACAAATACAACAATAAGTATACTAAGAAGCAGCTTAGGTTAATGAAGATTTAGTAGAATGCAAGAAATTTTTCGTACATATCACTAAAATTCGTTCAACAAAAATTTACGAACATTTTTTCGTAGATTTTACAAAAATAATTTAACGCATCTTCTGTTCTCTACGAAAGATTCGTTCAATTAACAAAATTTCGTACTATGAACGAAAAAATGATTTACGAAAGTATTTCGTATAGTGATTTTACGAAATATTTTTTTGGGCGTGGGCTTCTAAGACGCAAGATTTTAATCGATGGTAATGGACACAAATATATTTAGCAGCAATTGTTATCAATTATTTCAAAATGTATTTCACATGCGTCAAAAAAATTTATGTATCAAATTTCATTCAACAAAAAATTAGAGCTTGTTTTGTAAGGAAATATTATTAATTTTCGTAGCAGCAATATTTTTTTAAATTTAAAAACTAGACAAGTTAAAAGGCTATTTTCTTAGAGGTATAGAACTTTAAGTTGGCAACACTATTTTAACTGGCGGCCATTTTGTCAGCTGTTAAGTGATATATTTTTAGTTTGAGATTTCATATTTCAACATGAATAGATTGACGCTTCCAAATTGTGCCCAAATGGACCCAAAACAAGATAGCCGTTGATCCCAATTTTCATAAGCGAATTTTGTTTAGCGATGAAGCTCACTTTTGTTTGAATGGATACGTCAATAAACAAAACTGCCGTATTTGGAGTGATGATAATCCTCAAGTGTATGTTGAGACACCGTTATACATCCACAAAAACTGATGGTTTGGTGGAATAATTGGTCCGTACTTCTTTAAAAACGATGCTGGCCAGAACGTTACAGTCAATGGTGACCGCTATAGAGCCATGATTATTGACTTTTTCGTAAATCAATTGAATAAACATGATGTTCAGGAGCTGTGGTTTTAACAAGACGGCCGGCGCAACATGTCACACAGCTCGTGCCACAATTGATTTATTGAAGGAAACGTTTGGTAACCGCATAGTTTCACGTTCCGGACCCGTGAATTGGCCTCCAAGTTCGTGCGATTTAACGCCGCTTGACTATTTTCTGTGGGGATAAGTCGCTAGTCTACGCCGATAAGCCCGAAACGATTGACTTCTTGGAGGACAACATTCGGCGCGTTATTGCCGATATACGGCCATAAATGTTGGAAAAAGTTATCGAAAATTGGACCTCCAGATTAGACTACGTCCGAGCCAGCCGTGGCGGTCATATGCCAGAAATCATTTTTAAATTATAATGCCAGAAGATAATCTTTCAAATAAAGTAAATTTCATGTCAATTTAAAAAAATCATCTTTGTTGTATTCCATTTCACAGTTCTATGCCTCTAAAAAAACATCCTTTATATTTGTTCGCGTACTTTCCAAAACTACGAATTTTTTTTTTCTTAACAACTTTAAAGGATTTTGGACAAAAATTCGTAGAAATTCGCAGTTTTGGACAGTGTACTCGAACAGGCGTAATATTGTAGACATCTGTATTAAATGTTTAGTTTTTTTTTTTTTAAGAAAGAATGCGCTCCTTAGATTTAATGGATGACACTGAAATTGGTGTAACTCTGCTTTTAGCTAATAAAAACTATTTGAGCTCTAAAATAAATAATTTCAAAATATTATATTATATGTAAGAATACAATCTGTCAGAATGAATTCTATAGAATTTTATCTGTCGGAATTAAATCTGTCATATTGACATCTGTCAGTTTCATGTCAAACCACCATCTGTCACAATGACAACCAGATTGACATTACTATTCATTGCTTTGCTATGGTTGAATAATTTTTATATTGAAAATCAAGATGTCAGAATGAGAAATGCAATGGTAAGAAGATGGACGCGCTCAGGCACATTAAACTCCATTTTGTAAAGTTTTACGTTGGGGTATGAACAAATTTGCATCAGCCAGCGGGTTATTTGAAGACTAATATACGGTGTTCAGTTGTTCACATTAAACTGTCTCCTTCGACTTTCTTTGACGTCTCTGAGCTTTTGCTCACTCACCCTTCATGGACGGTGTTCACATTGAACTGTCTCCTCCAATTTTGTTGACGTCTCTGTGCTATTGCTAACTGCCACTTTATGGTAAGAAAGAGATGGCCCGGTAAGGCAGGATTTTTTTTTAATTTTTTTAAAAACTAGGATTTTTTTTTACGTCTTCTTTTGTGACATCTGTTTTCTCTGTCTGCTATATCTTTGGCACTTAAATCCTACATAATCCAATTTTTTTATTCAATTGGAAACATATTTATTTATTGAGTTTTCGATTTTGTAAGTGAAAAGTTTCTAATTAATCCTTCAAAGAGCACAGATATTTGCTTTGTTTTAACGATTGCTGGACGTCAAAATGAGTCGGATGTGCTGTTCACTGTTGAAGTCCTATTGAACTCACTCCTCCGACTTAACTGCCACTGGATTCAAGTTATATACTCACATTATTTTAACACCTTTAATCGCATTCAAACCATTTAAGGAAACAAAAATCGTTCATTATAATGTCCAAAATTAAAGTCAACAATCCGTAATTATTTAAATTTGAATTATTTTATTTCATAACTTTTGATTGAAACAATTAATGAAAACACTCATTTATATGTATAGGAGACAGCGCAGTTTGAGTGCTTCACACAAACAAAAAAAAATATATAATTTTATTCTTAACATTATAATCTATAAATTGCCTAGAATCTTATCTATTTTTTTATCTATATAGGTATGTATAAGTATATATATATCGATCTTAAGGTTAAATTTTATTATATATATATATATAATAAAATTAAGAATACAAAGTAAACATTTTCATCATAAAAGAATCCATATAATCAAATTATCATTTATATATTGCAAACTGGTAGCCTTTTTTCAGATTGTTTTTATTTTTATTGTTTAAACAATTTTTTAGCAAAATGCAAAATGTAAAACGCAAAACGAGACAGCTACTAACTTTGGCTTAAATAAAATCTAATACGCGTACTTTCAAAATAATAATAAATCTGCTTAAAAATTAATCACAAACATTCGATTACACTGGTAACTGGGTATACATATTATGTAAGTATAGGAAAATTGTATATATGTATATGTACATCGACACAAAACTTATGAATTCATTTAACTAACGGTCATGCTTGGTCAACTGGAGCGGGGCTTTGTGGTTTTGACCGGTGGAGGCCGCCGCCGCAGCAGCAGCCACCGCCACTGCCGCCGATGCGGACAGAGAATCGTTGTCCGAGTCATCGTGCACGTTTATTTCTTCGTCCGAATCGGAGTCTTCAGCCTGATGATGGTTGTGATGTTGAAGCTGCTGCTGGGATAGTGACGCAGCGACGGCGTATTGTCGGGCCAGGCCGAGTGCGAACGCCGCGGCTGAGGGCGACCCAGCGACCAAGGACCGGAACGCACTCCGTTCACCGCCCATTGATAATGGAGCTGATGCTGTGCCTGATGATTGGCTGGGGGGTTTGTCGGATGCTGCCGTCTGCGGAGAGGGTGGCGCTGCTGTCGGCGACTTCGGGCTGAGACTGGACGCCCTGGCCGACGGATGGGGATAGTGCTGATGTGGATAGTGGTGCGGATTGAGGAGCAATGGTTGCGAAGGCGACGGATGATGGTGATGGGGCTGCATGGGGTGATTCAGCGACGACCGCATGCTGGCTGTAGTTTCGGAGGTGGACACCTGGTGGTGGTGCTGCTGCTGATGAGATGTTAAGGCACCATGCTGATGGTGGTCCTCGTTGCCGGAAGTACGGATGGTATGCTGCTGATGTTGGTGCTGATTGCCGCTGCTGGTGTTGAGAGGTGGCGATTCGGCGAGAGATCGCTGCTGCTGCTGCTGTTGCTGCTGACCCATGGTTGGACTGGAACGTCGCTTCAACAGATTCATTCGTTGGTGCCGGCGCCATTTCGCTCTTCTGTTGGAAAACCAAACCTAATTCGATCAATATGAAAGGATGTTTGGTTAGTTCGCAAAAAAAGTTGACACTAGCAATGTGTGCGCAAGAGCAAAGCAAAGCAAAAAGGCTCCCCCATATATGGAAAAGCCTTGTCGATTATAAGGTTAGAAACATGAAACAGAAGCAGATGAGAGAAGATAGGCGTGTACCGAACTACTTTTTGACATAAAGACGCTTACCTGGACACGAGCTTCACTAAGGGAGGTTCGGCTGGAAAGCCTTTCTCGAGTACTGACACAGGGATAGTGCGACTTATCGAACTCCTTCTCCAGCTCTTCCAGTTGTTCTGGGCTGAATGTTGTGCGATTTCTTCGAAACTTTGGCTCATCGTCGTCATCCAAATAATCGGAATCTATAAAATATTTGGAAAAAGTATAATTTGTTTGTCGATTTCTCGAGACTTTCAGCGAGTATCTTACCAATTAGACGATTCTCATCAGGTGACTCGAGCGTGTCGTGACTTCCCGAACCCGGAGAAATCGGCCTTGACACAGTTAGTGGCGATCCACCCACTGGCACCGAAGACAAACTTGGTGGTCCAGCTGTCGACCAGAAATGCTGTTGGCTTGAAGCGGCAGCTGCAGCGGCTGCCGCGGGATGCCACGCGAAACCGCCATAAGGATGAGGAGAATACAATCCATAAGCTGCTGTTCGGGCAAACTCACTTGCAACCCGTTCCGCAGCCCGATTACGCAGGATCCGATTGATGGACGATACCGAAGGAGCAGTTGCGTTCGTACAAACACCTGATCAAGATCAAACATTCCGCAATTAACATCCTGATCCTCTCAAATCAATCAAATTTCATATATATCGAAATAACTTACCTTCTGAGATCAAACGTTCGCGAATTTCCCAGGCAAAGATTGTCGGATTCTCCCGTTTGTATTGCTCGATCTTGGATACCACAGTTGGTGTTGCCACTTTTGGCTTCGAGCCACCAATTAGACCAGGTGGTCGTAAGGAACCTGGAATCCGACACAAGAATAAAATGTATAGGTATACGAGAGTACACTGGGTAAGAACAAAAGGAAGCAAGCAAAATAATAGCTTTATCAAGTGATTGCCATCGAAAGATTAATAAAGCAAAGGAAGGTTAGCCAGGTAGGTATAGGTAGTAAGGAAAGGGAGCTTGGACTAATGATGGGGATAGACCACTGTTGGAATTACGTAAACAAAACGTCCTTGTTGCAGTTTGTTTTGTGAATTTTTTCATTCATCATTTGTTTTTTTTTTTATTTTTCTCAACTCGATGCGATGGCTGGCCGGAGAAGAAGAGGTCGTAAATTTCACGCTTGACACCAGAAAAATTATGACGCAAATTATATAGGTAGACTCCTCAAGGGTGGTATTTAGTTAAGGTTAAGTGCTATGTGTTTGGTTATGGTTGAGGGATTTGTTAGGGATTTAAAAGCAAAGCACAAACAAACCAAAAAAAAAAAAGCTTGTAACTTACCAAGTAATTTAGAAACAGCACCTTGTTGTGTGAGCATATGCTGGGCAATATCATAACCTCGTAGACCAAAGCGGGATAACTCAAGAATACGTTGCTGAGACACAAGTGCACTGAGCGTTGTAGGCGATGGAGATCCTCCGGGAAAGAGGGCAGATCCAGGCATTTGCACTGATGGTGTGAGACCAACTATAAAATATAATCAAAAGAAAACGAATAATTAGCTCCAACAGAACAATAAATACATATAAGTAGATAAAGAGGATTGGGTATTATAATTATAATTAGCTATTAGCTAGATTTAGCGTCCAAGTCATTTGCTAAAAAAAAAATAAAACCAAGGCATATTTTATGGGTTACCCAAACCCCTCGTCAACAAATGCTATGAGTTTTCGAGAAACTCTTCGACATTGTAGTCGATTTACCCTTTAAACAGGTATGTCTTCCAATAACGTGCGAACATGCACTTTGTAACTCAGGTGAGAGTATAAAGACTCCTTGGACTGTCCAATGAAATATCCTTCCAAACGAAAAAATAAATAACCCCTCAAATTTTGTATGCAGTTGAAGAGTTTTTCCATAAAAAATTATTCCCCAAAAATGGGCATTTATTTCATGGTTTTTTGGGGATTTGTTTCATTCTCAAAATTGGGGATTAAGTTCATGAGGACAATGCCCAAATTTTAGAATGGAAGAGATCTCCAAATTTTGAGACTTTTTTTATTGACCTACTTTTGAGCGGCTTTTAAATTTTAGTGATGGTATGGTTCCCCCCATATTTGGGCGTTTTGACATTTATATATGTTAGACATTTTGACCTTTTGACGTTTTTGATTTTAAATTTTATCATCATAAGTATTGTAAATATCGAAATTTCATACTATTTTTAGTGCTAAGTTAAACCAGAGTTAGTTAACTCTTAAAGTAAATTAACCCATAGCTAATTGAAAAAGCAGTTTTTCGGTGGAGAATGCATGCGGAACCACTAAACAAACTCGGTAAATAAAACATCAAAGCATCTGTTCTGCTGAATTAACTCACGCAATTTGATGAGTTAACTCGGGTTTAACTTTAATCTCGGACTGAAAAACTGGACCTTGGTATTTCAATTGTTTCCACATGTGATGCGAGGAGTAAAAAGTTCAAGAAATTTATCCTCCAATTGGTATAAGCTGGTCTAAATCACAAAGTTAAGGTTTTGTTTTTAAATTGGCAATACTGTTTCTAGTGACAGCAAATTTGACAGCTAACAGATGATTTGTTGTGATTGCGATTTCACAATTAACAGACAAAGGTACGTCAAAGTATACGTTTGGAAATTGCAATTGCCGATATACTGCCCCAGCTGCTCCACATACCTATTGATCGATAATTTGGCTTTCCGGCTACATTCAAACCAGCCGTTGCACTTTTGCCATGCTGCCGGCTAGGGGAATTTGTCCTTTTTAATTTTTTTTTTATTGTTGTGAAGGTGAAGCTACGATTAGACGTCAAATGCGGTTCCAAAATTTTCAAGTGAACTCAGAATACTGATGTCAATGAGTTAAGGCTGCTTTGACATGGACTTTACAGTCAACGCATGTTGATTATTTTGTGTGACCGTGTAATCACCTTGTCAACGACGCACGTTAAAACACATCGACGCTCGTAAGGGAGTTGAATATATCCTTACTTAAACATAATAGAATTTTCCTCATTTCAATTCCAAAAATATAGTAAATAAAAATTGTAAGTTAAAGAATAATGAAATAAATAAATAATTAGTTTTTCAATTCACTGGTATTGTAGCCATCCTTCAGTGGAATTTGACAGATTCCTGATAGATTAGCAACTAACTACATTTTGAAGTTTATATATGGAATATTTTGATCCCAATAGAATTTAACATTTGAAAGCTTGACAGTCTATTTTAACCCCGAAAATGTCACATTGACTTAACATAATCACGTCGTGGGATTGGCAACGCGGAAAATGATTGATTTTTGTTTTTGTCAACTCCGTGTTAACACGTTCAAAGTGTTTGGATATGGTAAAGTCTAGTCAGCGGCCTAGTTTTAAATATTCACGAGTTCACATCAAAGGGTATAAAAGCTTTGATACACCAGATAACACGTCAACGCATTGACGGACTGGCGTCCTTCGTGTGATCATCAACGCTTCATACGGTGACACAGTCTTTTTGAGAGTATATTTAAGATATTTTTTGGTCAACGCGATGACCTTTAATTTTACCGTCTAATCAAAGCTTAACTGAAGTTTTTTTTTAAGACATCACAACACATGAATTTGTTTTTTTTTGCTTGTATTGTTGGATGATTTCGCTCCGTCAAAAATTGAGCAGGCGAATTCAAAATTTGTTTTCCTCAGTAGGTATTTGACACAAGAAACCTGAGAATTTTTTTCTGAGGAACCGTGTTTACATGTTTGATGCGAAATTACTGAGATCCCCGAGATCCCCGAGGTGTCAGAAATATTAAATGACCAATTGTTCACACCTTGTAGAAGTTTTTTTTTTTTTTAAATTGACAGGTGAAGTTTTTATAAACGCTTCACCAAAAACTGTGCCATCTAAAGAAATTGGCGACTTTGGTGCACGGAGCTTTCATTTTTACATTTAAAGAGTTTCCCATATTACACGTGACACGCGTGATTTATGGAACAAAAACCGTTTTGATTCACAAAACGCGGATATATAAATAGGTAGATACACTTAACACAATGGTTTTATTGATATTTTTCTTTATGCTTAAACCAATAAATTCGACATTCAAAATGCTGAACTCGAAAATTTTTGTATTTTTTGTATTATTTTTTAAAACAATAAAAATCGTTGGTTCTTATATTCCGCAGTTGACACGAGCTGCCTTTCACTTTATTGCTCCGCTATTGTCTTTCATTCTTTAAGAAACAAAAAGATCACATTCAAAAAAGTATATTTATTCATTTTCAAGGAAAAAAAAAAATTATGAAAAAATAGTTTTGATGGTCGAGCGCTGATTGGTCTAAGAAAACACACACAAATATTTTAAACTCTTAAATCAATAAGATGAGAAAAAATAACAATAAAGTCTATTTTGCTTGCTTTTGAAATCTACTGCGGATATAATCATAAATCTGATTAGGTATTGACTCTTGTTTAGGATATTTTTCATCAATTACCATTTCAATTTAAAATCGATTTAATTTATTCAACTTCTGTGAGTTGTTAAACATCGCACTAACATAAGAAGGTAGATTTAACGAAATAAATCATTTTTAGCAAAAACATAGCTTTGAACATGGAAAAAGTATGCAAATAAATAAAATAAATAAAGTAGCTATACTAATCTGTCAACGCAGTCAACCGGAAAATAAAGAAGCTCCCTCTGTTGTTCGTATTTATCAATAAACTGTCATCAAATATAAGATATATGTATCTTTAGAAATTCTATGCCGCATACAAAAGGTTTTTATTCAAAAAGAAGAAGTAGCACTTTTCTAACTCTCCCAATGTCCGAATAAATCTTTCCAGCTGTCAAAAAATGTCGTTTGACACACTGAAACTTTAAAACTGTCATCGATTAGTATAGTAGAGGTACAAATCTATTGTTACCCGCGCCGGAATTTTTACTCTTGATGCAAATCAATTCAAAAATGATATCATACTTAAAAATATCCGAAAATAGTTTAGGTAAAACACAGGTAAGGTAAGGGTATAGGTATCTATCTATAATCCGTTGATTAAAAATAAATCTATTGTTTCATCTGGAATTTAGAACGTCATTCATGTATAAGTATATAATTTGTGCGCGATCATAAATTAGTCGCCAGGCAATGACACTATCAGCGATAGTCGATCAGATTTAGTTGGATCAATTAATTTTGGTCGGCCATTGGCATTTAGATTTTTATCGGATATTATTGTCTATTTTGTCATTTTAATGTCCACACTTCATATTGTGAACGGAGCAAGAGGCACAACAAAAGTATCAGGGAATACCCCGTGGTGTTTGTTTGTTTATCATCGTTATAGTGATGCTCTTATTTGGTGATTTGGAATGGGAAGATTGTAGATATGAGTTTAAGGGTAGATCTAAGTAGATATGGTCCATCTACAATAGTGTGTCATGGTGAGTTGAATAATTATTTAATTAAGAAGGTGACAATGTCTTGAGATCGATTTTTAAATTATACAAAAACTTTTAAAATTATTAATATTGAATTGAAAATGATGAAAAAATAAAATATATGGTGCATAATGTCGCGTCGGCAAACGAAAGTTTGTCCCCTTTCACACAAAGAAACAAGTTGTTGGAGACTTTTTTGACATTTTCTTTTAATTTCTTATGTAAAATTTCTTAGTTCCCTTTCACACAAGAAAAGTGAGTTTCCATCAGCAACTTTCAGTTTGTTGGAGAGAAGGGCATGAAGTAAGTGAGGTGAACAAAATCTCCCCTGTCATCAATTGAGGAAATTTTTTTGACATTTCATTTCACACATACCTAAGGCAGTTTGCGTTCAACCAATAGACTTTATATGGAAACTACAGAAGGATTTTGTTAGTAAAGCTTAATTCAAATAATCGGTATCCGCGGAATGAATTATGTTTTTATTTAAACAAATACAAATTTTGTTTGTTATAAGTTATAACTTATGAGCATATCTATAAAGGGTGTTTTTTTTTAAGAGGTAAAGAACTTCAAGTTGGCAACACTATTTTAACTGGCGGCCATTTTGTCAGCTGTCAAGTGATTTATTTTTAGTTTGGTTTGGCATTTCATCATGAATCGACGACGACTACTGGGCACGGCCGGAGCGGCGGCCGGCGTGCATTCGATGAATGGACTTGAAACGAGATTGCTGTGGATTCCGATTTTCACAAGAAAATTTTGTTCAGCGATGAAGCTCATTTTTGATTGAATGGATACGTCAATTACAAAACTGCCTTGTTTGGAGTGATGATAATCCTCAAGTGTATGTTGAGACACTTTATGGTTTGGTGGAATAATTGGTCAATACTTCTTTAAAAACGTTGCTGGCCAGAACGTTACAGTCAATGGTGACCGCTTCAGAGCCATGATTACTAACTTTTTTCGTTCATCAATTGAACAACCATGATGTGTAGGAGCTGTGGTTTCAACAAGAAGGCGCATTATGTCACACAGCTCGTGCCACAATTGATTTATTGGTAACCGCATAGTTTCACGTTACGGACCCCTGAATTGGCCTCCAAGATCGTGCGATTTAACGCCGCTTGACTTTTTTCTGTAGAGATATGTATAGTCGCTAGTCTGCGCCGATAAGCCCGAAACGATTGACTACTTTGAGGATAACATTCGCCGCGTTATTGCCAATATACGGCCACAAATGTTGGAAAAAGTCATCGAAAATTGGACCTCCAGATTAGACTACGTCCGAGCCAGAGCCGTGGCGGTCATATGCCAGAAATCAAGTTTAAATTATAATGCCAGAAGATTTATCTTTCGAATTAAGTAAATTTCATGTCAATTTAAAAAAAATCGCCTCTAAATCAGCTCAAAAAAAAAAAACACCCTTTACATAATATTTGTTTTCTTAATAAATGACAGCTGAACGCGTCTAAAACAATGACCGTTCGTGCAAAAAAGTGATTTAAACTCTAATATAATGTTAAAATTAAAGTTCGACGCCTACTCGTTTAAAATTTTGAAAATCCTCTTTTTGACCTAGAATCATATACTAAAAATGTTTTAACGTATCGTAATAAATCGTCTAAAATATTGCGCCATGTTTTTTTGTTTTAAAAACTCAAATTTGATTCGGATCATGCGGCATTAAACTCGGATTTATATAAATCTGTATCATTTACATTTGACACTTATAACCATCATTTATATTTGACACTTATAACCACATCAACTTGTGAATGTCATTTAAATACTCGTAATTCAAAATAGATTCACAATTCTATATATTTATAAGAAAGCACAGTCTGATTATAGATATAAAACTCATAAAGCAATTGACTAAGCATTAACATTCATTAATATCAATTTAATTGGCTCATACATAGTAGTTAAAGCAAGATATCAAAAAAGACAGATTAAGTTTAGTTAAATAAATTTAATTCAAACATGAACTTAATAAACTTATATTGAATTAATAAACAATAATATAGCAACAAAATAAAAATGTAGCTTCTGTGGTGACACAATGCATTCAAGTATGAACTGCACAGCATGTGTTTCATGTTTCATTGATTATAAGTAGGTATGTGAAGGTAGGTATACAAATGAATATTCACTGATTATAATATGGTGTTATTGATTGTTTTATTTTTATATCAATTACAAGATAATTAGCTTTTAATTTCTGAAATACATCAATGTGAATCAGAATCAGTAGGTTGGGAAGTTACAATAAAATAATTCATTACAAATAGAAAACCTGCATTTTAGAGCTTTCTAAATGCATCAACTCCTTGTCAAAATTCGCTAATTAATATATTTACCGTGCTCAGTAGTTCTACTGACTGAACTCATAAATAATATTCTCTATTAAAAAATATTTAAGCAACAGAGGCAACAGAAAACTTTATAGGACTTTGAACAGTTAATCCGTTTTTTTTTTTTTGTTGGACCAACTGCTTGTATAATAGGCGTGTTTCGTTGGTAATTAATTAATTATTACAGCTAGTGCAGAGGTGCAGTTAAATTTCCCTTGGTAAACAGCACCAAAACCAAGAGAAAGAGGATAGGATAGAAATTTTACTGCGCTATCTATACATTTCCCAATAAATCATACTTTATATGTATCTATGTCAAGGCTTGTTCACAGTAGGTACCTACTCACAATGCAGAATTTCAAACGAATTTTAACTTAGTATTCGTTAGATAAATTGTAAACTATCACACTTTTGCTCATCACGCTTAGGCCCAGTTTTTCACTGAGATATAATCCTAGTCCTAGTTTCGGGTCTAAATCCCAGTTAACTCCTGACTGAAACAAGTTTTTTCAAATAATTTAGATATCGAACTGACTCAATAGATTTAGTGAGTTAAGTCTGGATTAACTGAACAGATATTTCTGAAATCGCTTTCTTTCCACAGATTTCAGACACTTACAATGCAGCATATGTCAAATTAGACATTTGTTTTGTTTATTGACGTATCCATTCCAAAAGTGGGCTTCATCGTCAGTTAAAATAGTGTTGCCAACTTAAAGTTCTATATACCTCTAAAAAAAAACACCCTTTATTTTGTCAAGTATATGAGTAGGTACTTTTGACTTTTTTAATATGTTGTCGTTAACTATATCTTTACCGTTAGCTATATACATTACAATTTTTAGCCAGAAGAGCAAGTTCGTGCGGGGCATTTATTTTTGTAGCAAAAATTGAGTATTTCAGCCGATAGAGTTTGAAATATTTAAATTAAACGAAATAGGACCTAGGCTCATTTGCTGAAATGTCTTCTTAATATTTAAGTCTAACATAAGAGCTTATGTTTACACATTTAACATTAATATTTAAGTTTTTTTATGATCCATAAATTCAATTTGCGTTCAGTTGATCCTCAAATCAATATTTTGAGTTACCCAACTCTGATGTAATTCAACTGAAAAAAATATGTTTCAGAAGTTAAATCGCGGACTTAACCGCAAAATACCGAAAATATATACCAACAATGATAACGCACTAAAAAACTGGGAAAACACAATTTGTGTTTTCGAATTCTCAAGCTAAATTGCTAAAAATATCTGATCCAAACACCCTGCTCAAAAACTAGGTCCTACAGCACCAAGTTCAAATAAAAAAAATTTAAATTTCAGTTGGAAAAATGATTTGTCATCTGATTTTTGACGCAAGCAAAACACAATACATAATAGGAGAAACTAATAGGAGATACCTTACCGATAGCTATATACGTACATATACTAAGCGCTTAAGTCACTGTTTTTTTTAAAGCTTAGTCAAAAGGAAAATCGTATGAAAATAAAGTGACGTTTAGTCTGTCAACTTCAAAAACTGCGCTGTAATCCTTTCCTGGAAGGAAAAAATAAACATACCTACATATATACATTCTATTCTGCGAGGTAAAAATTACTAATGAGCTTTTTTGTAAATTAGAAAAATGAAAATCTATACTTTAAGTCAAAATTCTTAAATTTAAAAAAAAATATCGAAAACAAAATGATGTTTAAACGATGACATATTCACAACAGTTAGGTATACAGAATAACGAATCAGCTGCGTTAATTTTGACATTTTCTTAAACTAAAAATATTAAAATTAAGTGTTACTCCCGCCGCATCTCATTCATCGGATTCTGTAATCGGGAGAATATTTAATTTTGAATAATTCATCTCATTGATCGCCATTTTTAATTAAAGTGTCATAAGTTATGAGTTCTTAGATTTTATAAAACACCTTGTGTTATAAATAGTTTGAATATACAATTAACCCACTATACAAATGTGCTAAATATACAAAGAAAGAAAGTAAGTAAATGAACACTGATATTCTAATTTTACGATACATTCATAGACAAAAATTGTTAATAATTCGACATTAAATAGACAATAAAGCATAATCAACCATCCAAATTATCGAATAGAAATTAAACCGTTATACGATAGTGCGAAGTTTAATTCCTTATAACAAAAAAAATAAACAAATAATGAAAACATCTGTTTGATTGACAAAACAATAAGGATTAATAAGTTTCAATAGGTTCTGGTTTTGTCTTTTGGTATTTAAATTTACACATTAAAAAATCTTCATTATGCCTATATTCAAAATTTAAAATTAAGAAACAATACACGTATTCAGTTTTATAAGGAACATTGGAGTTATCTATATAAGTACGAGTTATAAACAGTTGTTTAATCAAAAATAAGCTATAGGTATAGGTAGTATGTGATAACGTCAAATAGATAACGTGAAATAGAATTTAATTGATCTTTTAAATTATTTGGTGCAGATATGTGTATCCACTTCACCTAACTTCGTTTGCCAATCACTAAATTTATATTTGACGTCTGGATTAAAATTAAAATTTATAAGAACAAATTTGTTTTTATTGACATTTCTAAAACAAACTTAAATTTAAAATAGATAAAGGATCGATCATGCTTTTCCGATATACAACTCATCACGCACATGAAACATGACATATATTACTGTACCTACATCATTTTTTTATTCTTTTAACTTTACCGATTTAATAAACATTTCGTTCTAAAGAATTTTTAGATATGTTTGTATGTAGGAAAGTAAATTTACTTTCTTCTTCAGATGACATTGACGTTTGATTGTACAGAAGGAATTTTATTCTTCTCAACAAGAAATGACATTTAGCTAAATAGGGACATTTAGGTGTTTTTTTATTAAATGTCAACTACGAGTAATACAAAATGTAGTAGCGGTTGCATAAGTCAAACGTCACGTAAACCTATAAAGTGTGTTGGATGGAAGGTATATGTACAATGACAACTGTAACAGATGTCAAACATTCGGCGTGTTTGCATTATTATGGAGGTAAACAAATGAATTGGTGTAAACTGATAAATGATTATTTAATCACTCTTTGATCCCACCGATGATTTTTCTTTTAATTCCAGCTACATATTTTGAGAAGGAAAACAAAAAATTATTTGCAATATGTACATACATGTCACATGTGTATCATCTTTCATGTTTCATGGCCTTGTTTTTGTTTTATGTTTGTATTCAAATTCAAATTGGAATACCTTTATCCTACCTACCACTGTGGTTTTTATTGAAAGAAAGAGATAAACCGTTGTACGACCCAGGATTCCCAGAATTAAACAATTATCAGAATTTTGTTTTTTTATTATAATTGGAAGACATATTGGGGTGATGCATCGATCAAAATCGAAACCAGTACATCAGTTACCTATAAATGAAGGACGAGACTAGCAACATGCCAATTTTATAACAGTTATAACAGTTTTTCGCCATTAAAAGTGGGCGTGCGTTAACGCGCTTCGCACTACTTGAAAAAAAAAAACTCTTGTTGCCTGAAGTATGCCCAACGGCGGAGGGCCCTGGCCCTGCGGGGCCGCATTAACAGTTCTTTTATAAACCAAAACTGTTATAATTAGAATGTCTAGAGTCACTTCCATAAATGAAACACAACATTTTTCAAGCAACATTTTTTCACAATGCGTGTATAAATTCCTGTTGAGATCTTAATTTTACTACACTTCGTTCGTATAAACAGCTCGCTGCATTAGTCTGAATTAACATTGACCGACATTTTCCAGTTCTTATCTTTTTTTCCTCGTTGAAGGGAGTAAAATGTGAAGGGGAAGGGTATAAACGTTTGTCGGGTTTTAAATGGACCGATTTTTGTGTGTAACTGGAAGGAACATGTCATCTGTAGCTGTACCTGTACCTGGAAATCTCACACGATTACAATAACAAATAAAACGACATTCGAAAAATCGGCGAATGTAAATCTAGTCTTGTTTTTGGAAGATGCATAGTCTCGATATGATTTTGTGGAGCACCACCCATGTCCTTCAAGGAAGTTCTTTGTTTGTTCCATTTTCCCGAAGTGAATAAGCCTTAAATCTGTGTAAAGTTCACATATTTCCAGGAAGTGGAAAGTTCCTACAAGATTTGTTATTATTTTCCTGAATGATGGGTACACCATTTAAATCCAAATGTTTAAAGTAAATCTGCTATTTTTAAAAACCAAAACACAGCTACATACCTACATATATAATGAATCAACAAAGCTTATAAAAGCCGTATTTTACTATCGCCGATGATCCATATAGATCATGTCGTGAAAATAAAACAATACGGATCTTAGTGACAACTGTGTTGTATACCTGTCTCTTTTTTTTACACTATTTAATTCACATTTCCTAACAATTCGCAAAGCTGAGAAGCAATAACAAAAACTAAACTTTTGGTTCATGAAACGTGATCCCGATAGAGAGCAGGATCACGTGTTGTTGTTGTAATGCATGTATATTGACGATCTATATGGATCATCTCTGATAATAAAAAACGGCTAAACACACCCAATATTATGAACACGTCTTATTAATGTGTAAACATCTATGCCGACGGTAGGTGTAGAGTGAAATAGACTTTCCTGTGTGCGACGTTAGGAGGACACTCTTTATACGATGTAACACGTTACGTTACGAAAATCAGCATAGTAGGATATTGGGTACTTTCAGTGATAAAAATCTAAAGATCCCCTTCAAGCAAACTAGGAAGGTAGTCCGTTTTGGCGTTTTCGATTGGAAATCCGGTAGAAAAGATTTTTCCAATGGAACGGGGGAGCACAACTTCATTGATTTTTTAAAGTTTGTGTAGGTAGGCATAGGTAGTGTATACCTATTGTATATAGGTTGTTAAGATGTAAAAATTCACAATTTTATCACAACACAACTAAGAAGAATTTACGGAGAACCACTTGGTTTCACTTTATTTATTTATAAGTAGACGCCTACACTTTTTGCATCAATTTTAATTATTTATCATTAATTCGGAAGTCGGAAGTAGTCCACTATACATAGGTTATAACAAATAAAAACACTAAAAAAAAAACTTTTTGATTTTGACATTTTAGGTATGTTTATAGTATCTACTTAGTTTGAAAATTCTTACAAATGTAGGTACATAGGTAAACAAACAAGTTTCTTTTCATTGGTTTTGACAGCAAATGGTGACAATTTTTGAAAAGTTTCAAATTACCAAAACAGACTGCTTAACTTATGTGAGTTGGTTATTGGTTCTGGTTTCGATCATTATTATAGCTACAGAACCATTTTCTCCTTTTTTCAGAAGAAAAACTGTTATACTGAGAGGTTAAGAAGGAGTCTGGACGACCAATCGAAATGGTCATGAGAGAATTTTCAGAGATGAATAGGTTTACTATTAGGTCTGTTTGGCAATATGAAATTTTTACAAATATTCAAGATTTGTTGTTAAAATCCATAGGAAAAAAATCGTTTTTGTGAAACTTGGCAAAAATTTTAGTTACCAAACAGGCATATTGATGACTTTAATGACCACTGACTCAGAGGTTTAACTTTAAAATTTTATACAAGGTACATAGGTGCATAGGTTTTAGTTAATACAAAAAACTGCGCAGAAACTTTGACACTTTCTAATGTGACAGTTCATAGCTCATAGGTATATCTACATCTATATATATAGGTACACTTTCCAATAAGTTTTCTTTAAAACATTCACTTAGATCACAATATCTATACAATAAGTAATATCCGTCGGTGATTGATGTGATATGCGATGCGAGATGCGATTAAGATAGTTGCGTTAACACTCACCATTTGGTGGAGGTGGCGGTATTGAAGCGCCACCTGTCATTGGTATTCTCGGTGGCTCCATTTTCCACTGAACTGATGATGGTAACGATCCAAATTCACGATTCACACCCGATTCAATCAACATGACCAGAGACTGGTATCTTTTCTTTTGTCAACATGCAGTTAGATTTCACACAACCAAAATAATTTTTTTCTTCCAAGTTTTATTTAGTCACTTATCCAGCAAAAAAAAACCAACGTAACAGTCTGCCGTTAAGTACAGTTTTTAGAAATTATTTTTTATTCAATTAGATTTTTTTTTTTAGTTCACACTGTCACACAATCCTGACGTTAAAAAACACGAGATGGGAAATTATTATTTTTGTTTCTTTTTATAATTCACAGAAAATTCCACTTGCGCGATCACAATAGTTAACAGTTCGAACGATCCATACAGGTAAACCACAGTTACTGCACTGAAATCACCGAACGGCTCAAGTTTCACAGACGGACGACTGACTTGACTTCACCAACAGAGTGGTGTGCGTTGTGTGTTGGCCTGTTGTCTGTTGGGGGAGAGACCAGACCAGACCCATGATGATGATGATGGCGGACGAAAATCAAAGGTAAAGAGGAAATACTTTATTGCGAACAAAACATAAACCAGTTAACGGGAAGAGACGAGACTAGAAACAGTAGTTTGCCTACTCTTGCGCATAACGATTGAACGATTAATCACAGTTACCTACCCAGTGACATTTAGGAGGCAGAGCTACGCGCCATCCGGTGAGCATCTAGCTCGAAAGCATCTATCTCTCTTTGAATGCTCGAGTTGAAAAGAGACATGTATATAGTTTGAATTTCTGGAAGTGTAATCCCTGGAATGGTATACTTGGAAATTGAAAACACTCATTTATACTTTTGAGTTAACTCAAATTGGTTTGACAGTAGTCATTTGACTATCGTTGTCTCTTTCATTTGCATTAAATGTGGAATGAAAATGGTCGCTTGTCAGATACCATTAGCGCCTAATTAGAATACTTTTCATGTACGCGTATGGATGTATGTATATAGAGTCGTATTTACATGTTTGAAGTGGAATTGTGGTTGGTATTTTAGGGTAATGTGTTGCCATTAAATTAAATGGGGATTGCAATTGTAGGCGTGGTTCATTCTCTCTCTGTTTGCATTGAGAAGCTTACAGCTGAATTGTCGATTAAAGAACGAGAAGGAAACACTGCACTTGCGGCAATAAAAACTAAACAAAAACAACAAAATGGAAATGGAAATCTTGTTTGTGTGTAGAAAGATTGTTTGAAGAAAATATTGGTTGGTTAAAAGATATCATCTAGAGATCATGGGGAGTGTTTTTTTTTTTTTTCTTGCTTGACTAAATTATTTTAGGAATTTAGGTACTTTGCTGGTCACTAGGTAGGTACGTACCTACCTATGATATCTTCGCAGAAGCTGTTTTTATTTTATCTTGGGAACCTATTCCTTACAAGTTTTGATAAGATTAAATAAATTGAAAAGATGCTTTAAATATAAATCGACAAGACTTGGTCACTTGGACTACGATATTTTCACAGAGTATCATAGGTACGCTGACAGTGCAATTCCATATCTGATGAAATGGGGTTGGAAATTTGGACACGAATGTACCTACCTCGACCTACCTAAAAAACTGATTGAACCTACTGTCGACTGCGTTACAGTTAGGTTAGTCGTAGGCGGGTAAGAAGCTTAAGAGAAGAGGTCATTAATAAAGATAAGAAAGAGAGCCGGTGACAAACGGGAGTTTGGAGACATGAACATCACACTGGAAAACGTCCAACTCGATCTTAACTGTATTGAACCAGGTAATTTCTAATCGGAATTAATAAATATTAGTAAGAAAAGATGGATATAGGTACCTAAAGATACCTATATAGGTTGTCTAGGTATGCCTACCTAAATTGTAATTTTTGTGAGTACTTTTTTTTCAAATTGCCCATTTAAAACCACAGTTCTTTGAAAAATCTATTTCCAAAAATGATAAATGATTAATTTGGCTAACGTTTGCGAAAGGTCTTTTCTGAACGTTGTCTATTCCTACACTTAGATCACCATTAAACTTTTTTTTCAAGTTTTTTTTTTTTTTTTAAGTTTTTATAACTTTATTTAAAACTAGCTGTTACCCGCCCGCGTCGCTGGGCGTAAATTTAACTTTAGCAATACTTTGTTTTGTATTGTTTAAAACTTTAGTTTTAAAATGTTGTAACACAATTCCTTTCATTCTGAACGCCTGGGTTGATTTTTAAGTTGGTTCCTAGCTTTTTACATTCCCCGGACACGTTTTTTTGTAGGAGGAAATAAAACAATACCTGTGCCTACGTTCTGTAACTCTTGCATGGATATAATTGGTCGAGAAACGATGAAAAATGGAACAAAACTCATACGATTTGTTTCAATTTCCATTGTTTCTCGACTGATTTTATCGATGCGAGAGTTATAGAACGTAGGCACTGCCATACAATTTAGCCGTACTCAAAAAATTCATTGTTTTACACAGAAAAGAGTCCTCTCGAAAGACTTAAAAATTTCCCCTATCTGTGATTTTCTTTTCAAGCAATTTCTGAGGACAGAAATTCATAGTTTAGCAAAATGTCATTCTGAGAGTAACAGAAGAAGCGAAATATAGTGCCGAGCTTGTCATTCGGATTAGATGACGGAATACTGTGAAAGTTTCTGTCTGTGAGTTTCGATGCAAAAAGTAAAGGTTGGGACCTACATATTATGTACTCAAAGGCTGAAATTTCAATCAAGAATTCGAAGAAAATCCACGAAGCCATTGGTAATTTCAGATTTCAGTACTTTAAAAATTGATTTTTTTGCGTGGCGAATGTAATACGATTCTGTCAATATTTCAAAAAATCTTCATCTCTTGATGCATTTTTATCATCCTTTGATGATTCTCTTTATTATGCACGATAACCTATTTCTAACATATTTTGGACACAATTTTCACACCCGAAATAAATTAACCAAATCAAAAAACGCTTTGAATACTAACTGCTCGTAAATTACATTGGTGTTAGTGTATGGAAAGGTAAAAATGACCAAAATCTTGATTTTGACAGATCCAAATCAAAATAAATTGATTTATTTTACCAATGAAAAACTCCATAAGAATTCATCATTTATAATTTTTTAATTAAATTCAAACAATAAACTGAAAGGCAAATAAATAATTGACGTTTTGCAAACTCCAAGTTAAGGCAGTTTAACTTTTTCGGTGGCACAACGCACATTATGTACCCTTTTTGTCTCCGTTAAATTTCAGAGCAATGCTCACGAATATCACGAAATAACTACATAAATCAAAATTCAAAAATGAGATTTCTGATATTTTGCTCTGTCAGAAAGAAATTAAGTAAATTTTTTTCTTCAGTATTTTGACAGCAAAACTGAAAAATTTGATTGAGGAATCCTGGGTCCGCTTTTAATTGAGATTTCTGAGATCTCATTATAGTATGCTTTATTTTTAGGTCCAACAGATGTTGTTGTTCTTAAAATCTATAAAAAAAAAACACCTGCGTGTGCGAATGCAATCGATGAAGAACTTTCGGAGATTTTATATTTTACATAAAAACAAATATAAAATTATACCTTACTTCATTTCATACCTCTGTTTGATTGTAATTTACATTTGGTCCGCAGCAAGATTCAATATGTCATGAAGGTTCACATAAATGAGTGAAGTCCTCTTACAAATACGCATAGCAAAAAGTCAAGTCCCCAAAAAAATCCGATAAGGTTCACTTAAAAAGCTTATATCTTCAGTTCTATTAAACACCTACAAAACCTCGTACTTTATTTTTGGTTATATTTCCACCCACAATTTTCTGTCAGCTGTCTGCTTCTCTTACATAATTTTATTTCCTCAATTTTTTGACACTAAAACTACTGAGAAATTTTTCTTATAAATAAAGTTCCTGCATTGCTTTTAAATATATCAGTACATAGGTTAGGTATCTACTTACAGTTAATAGAAGAGCTTGAAGTAAAAAAGACGCCATTGCAGCCAAATGACTGCAATACTTTCAATGCAATCAAAAGATTCGTGGATCGGAAGTTGGTGTACCTACAAAATCTAAAAAAAAAATTGATTTTTCAATCGAAAATTTTAAGTTCTAACGGTTTCTAAGATACTCAAGTTTTGAGTTAGCTCAAAAGTGACCTTCCAAAATGTAAAAAAATCACGAAATCCAAATTTTTTTTTTGCATTTTTTGAAATTACTCTAAACAAAAAAGAACGCTCAAACCCCGATTTTGTATAGCTCATATAGTTCTTTTTTTTCCGTTTCCGTTAAAATAAGACGTCAAATTAGCAAATTGCTAACTACTTACCTAATCCTGAATTTTAATAGCAAACTACATTTTAGCTAAGAACCAAAAAAATTAAGCTAGGTAGGTACTTATATGAAGGACATTGTTCGACCAACATTAATATCTATATCATGCCTTATTTAATCCTTTTATCTTATAGGTAGGTATATATCTTATAGTCCACTTCTGAAAACCGCTTTTAGTGTATATTAGTATAACTATGGGCTTTAAAGTTAACGAAATAAATTAAAACCTTTAATAAATACTTAGTCCCAACTCCCAATATAATTTCTCCCCATCAAGGAGTTTACCTATGAAGGTAATTCTATACCATATATTATTTTTGTTATAGCATGTTTTAAGACGCTTGAAGTCAACCGGAAAATATAAATTTTGAGAAAACTAACAGACCTCAAAATAGTTTCGCCTATATTTTTTCCCTCAAATTTAAAACCAAAATTCTTCCACCTGTACCTTTACCTGAGTTGAGTTCCTATACGTATAAAGTAACTACGATAGGTATACATGCATATTTTTCTATTCTGTGAAGTTTGGTTAAGGATGAGAAGCGAGAAAGTGCATAGGCCCAGGTTTAACATGGATGAGATACTTTTTTCATTCTTTGCACATTTATATGGTGTTGGATTCTTTTCTTTTGTGTACCTATAACTTTACCTATAACATATAATTACTGCCATTATAGTTACCCTTTATCCAGCACTACGCTTTATTTCTCTTTTTTCGTGTTATATTATAGCTTTTTGACTAACATGTGTGTAACTTGAAAGATTATAATTCTTCTATTTTCAAAATGGGTCGCAAAACTAAATTTTAAAAAATAATATCTAGGCTTAAAATATTTTTTGGTGTGGCCACTTAAGCAAAACACGTCAAAATACCGATAGGTAAGTAGGTAAATTTCGACTTGCATTGATAAAAGAAAACCGATTAAAATTATACTGACTTTCTTCTCAAAACTCTTTTCTAAGCCCATAGATTTACACGGATGCCAAATCACCATTACATCTGGAATTAAACACGATTATGGCACTAAGTGACTGAAACATGTCAGAATATCTAAGTGGCTTCCTAAAATATATTAGGTATACCTACACCACCGTAGGGATAGGATTTATCTAACTTTGCCTTATTTTTGTTAATCGTATTAGAAAGTATTGTCTTTAAATTAACACTTTTTATGTCACCCTGATTCCAAAAGTATCTTAGTTCATGCATGTATTTTGTTTTGTCTTTTTTTTTACTTTTATTTACCATAATTGCTTTTTTGCCTTTTTTAACTTTCTCCAACAATTTGTATAACATTTGTTTGTGCATATTTTCTGAAATTTTGTTTGTGAGCAAAATTTGACTTGTTTTAATTCCTATATACCTATGGAAAGGTTTAGATATTCAATTGAGTTGAAAATTTTGTTAAAGTTGACGTATAGTTAAGTTTTTGACGACATCAATGAAGCATACCTATGAATAAACCAATAGGTATACGTTGAAGCGTTAAAATTAACCATACGTATCAAATTTAAACAGAATTTTGAAGCAATTGACACCCGCCGAAGTTAAAATAATAATCTCAAAATTATACCTCACTTCAGCGTCTTTTTTTCACTATTAAGAGACTTATAGAGAGATTCGACTGTATATGTATATGAATTTTATTTTTTCAAAATATTTATTTTTTGTTTTGTATTTTGTTTAAATTTTGTTCAAATAAAATTTGTCTCGCTCTTCAAAAAACCTCTAGGTATTTAAGATCTTGTGACAATAGCAATTGGTTTAAAAAGTTCATCAGATTTGATGCCTCGTTTGTAATTAGATTGGAGCATGGAGCCTACCCCCACCCCCCTTACACACCCGATTCGATCAATTAATTTTAAAATGTATGCCAATAGTGGGTTAGCGTTCATTAGGTACAGCTTTCAGAAGTTCATTCACGAACAATATATAGGGTGTATTGCAAAAATGTCTTCAAAAAATTTATTTCAGCATAGGTACTCCAAACTCTTTGAAAATATTGAAAATACATATTCAGTGATGTATATACATAAGTAGTCGCTAAATTTAGAGTCGATGCGTTTTTGCTCATCAAAAGACAAAAGTCCCTTGCAGCTTCTTTAAAGAATTTTTCAGGGACAATCAGTGACGATTTTTGCCTGAAAATTTTTAAAATCTATATTGGCCTTTGTTTTTTCCTCTTTTGGTGCTCTATTTTGAATTTTTAAACATTTTTAGGTCAACAAAATCCTTACTCTGCTTTAACCTATACAGATTGAAAAACGTTAACCCCTGACCTTTGATGAATTTGATTTAAAAAAAAAAAATAATGTGCATTATTCGAAGGTACTTATAAACCTTGTTGAATTGTAAACAGTTTTCCAACTTCAAAAAGTTATAAATAAACATTTGTCATTATTTTTTTTAAGGCCCAGTTGTTCAGTGCGAGTTTAAAGTTAAACTCGAGGCAACTCATCAAATTTCGTGAGTTAACTCAGGATTAACTTAATAGAAGCTTTTAAGGTTTTATCCACCAGGTTTGTTTAGTCGTCCCGCATGCATTCTCCATTAATTTAATTCTAGAGTTAGGTAACTCTGGTTTAACTCATCACTTAAAAGTTGGTCCTAAAAGTTTTCTAACTAATACACCGGAATCAGTTAATCAGTTGTTGTCTAAACCTTGCCTAAATGAATTCAGCATATTTCCAACTACCTACTTATAACTATTAAAATACTATCTATACTCTGTCCAACAAAAATTGGCAGCGTATAGGCAAGATAGGACGTTTGCCTCTCATCTTGCTACAGTGGATTGCATAAATCTGTCCTTCATTAAAGCTTTCACAGGGTTGTCGTAGTGTACACAATAACACTCATTATTAAAAGCTTTTTCTTAAAGCACGAAAATCAAAAGTACCTTAACAGAAACTCAAGGAAAAAAAGCTGGACGAATTACAAAATGGGTAAAGCCTGATTCACAATGCGGCGAGAAAACGAGACGTGAGCGTGACGAGAACTCGTTGTAAATGTCAAACCAATTTCAAACAATGAAAGCATACCTGGCTATACACAATGCGACGTTTCTCGTCGTCACGTCACGCCAAGAATTCGAAAAATTGAAAAAAAGACGCGAGGTGACGACGATTTTCGTTTTTCCTAAGCAATTTACAGATTTTTCACAAAAGATGTGATCAAATTGTGTCTAACAAATAAAGTTATTGATAAATCTATTGTTTTGTAAGTTATTTTGTTTATATTTTACAGATTTTTTTTTTTTTTAATGAATTTTTGTTGTAAAAACGCTCGCTGCACTGTGAATTGAACGAAGATTTTGTAGAAAAAGCTGACAGCGGTTCTCGTCACGCTCACGTCCCGTTTCCTCGTCGCATTGTGAATCAGGCATAACTCTGAATGCACATCAAGCAGCAGCCAATCGCCATTGGCCACAGCAATTCAGTGCACACTTAGATGTGCCCTGAATAGGACGTTAGGTCTCGTTCAGATACTATTGGAAATTCACGGGCGGGCAAACACTTTTTGTGGGGGAGTTATTTCAATTTAATATGGTGCAAAAATATGTCACGCTACTGATTTTGAAAAAGCTTTCCCATAAGACGTGCGTACTGCCTATTTTTGTTGGATAGAGATTAGACAACTGTCTTAAGGAAATTGTATTATAGTACCTACCTACGATTTACTCTGTTTAAAAGATCCCCAAACTTCTTTCACAAGCTAGAAGTCTTAGAGCCGTTTGCTGTACGAAACTTAAATATTTATGTTCAACTTAGAACGCTTATGTTCCATCTTTTCCTCAGGGTAAACTGTCACAAAAGCACTTATGTTGACCTTAAATATTTAAGATTCGTTTCAGCAAATTGACCTTAGTCTTATAATATTTAATATTTCTTGAAGGTTATGAACTGTTATAACTAAAATTGAAGCGAGGTGGTTAATTTTCTACTTCACTTAATTGTCTAATTATATTTTTATTTAATTTTTTAATACCGAAACGTATATTTAAATTCCAAAAGTATAAGTATAGATATTTTTATGTCCCTGTGACATTTAAGGGGTTATCTCAAGCCATCACATATGTAGGTAAGGTAGGTATATCTTTAAAGCAGAAGTAAGAGTAACTTTTAAATGACTATTAGCCGAAAACTAATTCAATGGGAAATTATAACACTTTTCGTTAAACAAAATCGAGTTAAACTGCGAGTACGAAAAACACTCAGGTCCAGTTTGTCAATATATGGAATTAAAGTTAAACCCGAATTAGCTCATCTATCTTGGTAAGTTAACTAAGGATTTACTGAGCAGATATTTTTATCCACCGAGTTTGTTTAGTCATTCCGCACGCTTTCTCCGCCGAATAACTGCTATTCACTGTGGGTTGATTAACTTACTATAAGAGTTAGCTAACTGGTTTAACTCACCACTGAAAAACTGAGCCTCAGAATTAATATTGAATATTGTTACACACAGTCACAACAATTGATAGATTAATACGGATCCTTGATAATTCGTTGGATGGGCTTTAAAAGTGTTTTTTTTTTTAAGACTTAAACTTTGTTTGGTCGAAACTTGTACACTGTGGCGCAGATAGATATTGATAAAGATATAAGAATGTTCTGATTTTTTTTCACAAAAATTTAAACTCTTTATAATCAACACTAAAAATCTCGCGTGCTGTTTTACGGGCTTCGTTAATTTTTTCTAAAATTATTCTATTCCTATAAAAGGTATAGGTATACCTTTTCTACACCTCGACCTTTCACAATTGCGAATGGTCAGTTTTCGAATTCATATAAAAGCTAAAAGCCGTTATACACTTTACGTTACGAATATCTGTTTAACAATCCCGCAAGTCCCAACCCTTCCGTTCCGCTCCGACTTAAGTGTCGTATAATGAGATTTCAGCAGATTCAACTGCCAAAGAGATCGATTTGACAGTTCGACATAAAACAAAAGTATGTATATAGCTTTTTACTTTCATATCAGAATTCCAATTGCAGAACTATCATTGCATTTATTTTATGTTGCTTCTCAGTGTCTAAGCATGTTAGCATTCCAGTTGGGTTAGCAATTTCCAGCTCGTTGAATCCAATTAGGAACCCACCCTTTCGAGGCAGGGTATAAGGCTCAGTCATCGAAACGAAACCCACCCGAAACCTAACCAAATGACACTAAAACTGGTATATATTTGTTGGATCGGGTCGGGTCGGGGTTCGGTGGTGGTTGCGTCGTCGAAAGTCGAAACTCGAAAGAATGACAATTTATGTACAATGTTGTCGCAGTGTGATAGGGGTTTGGAGGGTTTGTTTGGGGTTTCGCAACTGAACAACCGTCAAAATGCTAATCAATGAGGTAAAGTGTCATGTTCAAATCGGATTTGTGCCAGCAGCACTCCTATTTCTTTCTTGTATATATTTGGAAAAAAAAAGTCCACCTAAACCATTTTTCAACACTAAATTATACAAAAGCAAAAACATTGTTCAACACGCGGGTGGCTCTGATGGCTAGTCGGCGCGGCGCGGAGTCTCCACTTTGATGTTGTTCAAAATTAAAAAGGGGTGTTTTTTCTTGGTCTATAATTGGGTTGCCAGGTGAATGATAGTGCAAGGCTTATGTTGTCCGGTTGATAGAATACATGTGTGGTCAGCAAATAGAAATTCCAATAAGTCAAATACAATATCAATATATGTAGGAACATTTTCAATAAAGTTCTTATAGATACACAACTTGTTTAACATAAAATGTAAAAAAAAAAAAAAATCATACACCCGATACATCACGACAATGTCGATGGCATAATGAGCTTTTAGGTCGAACAAGTTATATGCACGAGTAGGTATATTGCCTTGACTTTGGCAACATTGATGCAAAGAAGTGAATGAAAGAAGTCACGTCTGAAATGGGTTTATGGGTATCTTTCGTTTTTTTTTATTTTTTTGCAAACAATCTATTATTGATTTCTTATAGTAATATATCAGGTTGACGTTGACCTATATACATATATGCAGAAATTCGTTTATTTGCTTGATATTTTCATACTGAATTTATTTATGAAATAAAACTTGCTATCTACATATATAATAGAACTTATATACCTACATATGTCATTTATGATTTATTTATGCCTTTACACAAACCCTATACAGCGGCTTATAATTTCAACGACAATAAAAATAATCATTATTTACATTGAAAAATGAAAAAGAACTAGATTTATCTATGTAGTTCGCGGATTACAGGTTGACAATAATTATATCGATAAAGAAGAACTTTTGATTTTGATTAAGTCTTGTGAAAAGTTTTGATTTTCAGTGACAAAAATCCTTACACAACATAATATCTCCTGATTTTTTGATTGATAGGTATAGCTAGCCCTGGTGGGGGCCCTTATCGAAATTGTTTTAGGGCACGAACACGATTTTAATTTTTAAAGATTTTTGGCTTCTATTGATAAGTCCGATATCTAGAAGTTCTGAGATCATTTTTAATTAGGAAGATGCTTTATAAGCTCGGAAAATGTTCTCTCAGTTACTGGAAGTGTCAAAAATATGAGTGATAACTTCCGAAAAACTAATGACCTTTTCGATTGGTAATCCGGGAGAACGATTTGATACGTCCGAACCCTTCTAGAACGATTCTGAAAGCAAAATCCGAAGCAAAATTCTCTTCTTTTCAGAAGAAGAACTGTCATTCTGATTCCAATCGAAAAGGGCATAAATTAAAGCAAAACTTTTGTCTAGTTTTGGTCGCAAATACACAAAATTTGAAAATGGTGTTTGGCGGTGCCAAAACCGACAGCTGACAGATAGGGTTCGGAATTGAGAAATTGCATTTCTAAGCTGATTGAAAAAATATCAATTACTTATGTGTAACGTAAATCAAAATGTTTGCAGTAGAATTATGTATAAGAATTACAATTTCTGAGTTTGTTTAAAAACTAAATGAATGCCGTGTAAGTTCACGTTAACTGTGAGCATATTGTATTGTTCTTGCTTCGGGTAAGTACTTTAGTATTTTTATCTTCAGCTGTTCCCTGGTCCGTGATTTCATGTGATGTGATGGGAGTTGTACGACGAAAATTATGAAATTTAAATAAGGAACAAAGTAGTTATGCAGGTTGCAATGGCGGTAGCGGTGGCTTGGCAGGATATATATATATAAACAAAAATGGTAATAAGTACATTTTAAATAACTGAAATTGACAAATTTTCTTACACGCGTCCGTCTGTTCCTCTTCATCTCAGGTGCCTCTATATTATATACTATAGCTATACGGCTGTTAGCGTGGTAGCTACGCCCCTGGACAAACCTAAACTATAAGATATATAGGTAGGTACCTATACTTTCCGAGAAAGAAATCCTTTTTTAAAACTAGTTTCATATAGCAAACCTAGTTTTATAGAAGTTTGGAGTCTCAATTTTTGCACGGTTTTATGAATTTATAGAGTTTTATCCAAAGCTAGTTTTAAGTTTTCGAGTTTTAGGTGTAAAAATATTTTTTTAATAATACCGATTTGGAGCATAAAACTAGTTCTGCCATGAAACTAGTTTTGAAAGATTTTATCAAACAAATATTAAAAGTTCAAATTCTCTTTTGGTTTTACAGGTTTTAACGTTTTTGGAAACTATTTATAAGAAGTAGCGACAACTTTTAGTGCGTATACCTAAAATCCTTCATCTATTTTTCGACATTGAGAAAAATGATAAAAAAATAGTTTTTTTCCCAATTTGTAAGATTATTTAAGAAGAGGTAGTCATTTTTATATCAACACTTGGAAGAACTCCTTAAAGTAGATATAGGTTCTAATTATTGGTTTCTTCAATTATTTTTTCCAATACTATCTACTTTTACTCACCGAGAAATAGTTAATTAATACTAAGGGTATTTATGTAACGGCGGAAAACCCGTATAAACATCAAAAACCCGATAATTTTTTATCCGCAGGAACGAACTGTCAAAATTTTTTTGGAAATATTTTTCTGCAGATTTGATAAATTTATCTCATCAATTTGATGCGAAAAGCGTTAAGATAAACCTGATAAGCTTAGAAATGACATTTGTGGTGTGTTTGATTTGACATTTCACAAGTATTTCTAAGGATTGTTCATACAATATCTCTGAAGTGAAGTCCTAATTTTAGTAAAAGTAAAAAACATAATGGTTAGGTACATCATGCATGAAACATTATTTTAAAAAAGTAGTAGAGGTCACGTCGCACCACTTATTGGAAACCATCACTGGATCATACAGACATAAGAGACATTCTGCACAATAACTCAAGGCATAGACATGTGATTATTTTTTATCACTGACCATCAAAAAATCTTAATTGGTAAAATATATGCAGTTGTAATTTTCTGTTGGACAACAACTATAAGGTTCAATTTTTCAGTGCTAGATTAAAGTTTAAGCCGAGTTAACTCATCAAATTTGGTGAGTTAACTCAGGATTAGATATAACTGAGCAGATGTTTTATCCAGCGAGTTTGTTAAGTCGTTCCGCATGAATTCTCCACCGAAAAACTGTTTCCTCAGTTAACTGTTTTACTTCTAGAGTTAACTAACTCTGGCTTAACTCATTTTACTGAAAAAAATAAGCCTAATAAAGGCACAAAAAATATATAACTCAGTACTCAATAGGTTATTGAATAAAGCTAGATTTTATTATAATTTCCATATTAATGGTTCTTCTTTTATGTATAGTTTTTTTAGTCCAGCGCTTTTTCTTAGAAATATTAATTTACTTCCAAAAACTATATCAATTTTTTTTGCAGTCTCTTCTCTTTACGTCATTTCATAACTTAATCCATTGAGGAATCTGTGATGTGAAGGTTAACCCCTGGCCCTGATACATCACCTCAACAATATCTTCTAAGCTATCGATGAGATAATAATCAACACTTGAATCACTTTGTTAATTTTGAACCCACGCGTGTTCATCATCACATATGCCTCATTGACTGTCATTACTCCTATCCTATATCACCTTTGAGTCTCTTAAGCTCAAGTGGTCATAATCCAAATTGATGAAAACATCTGTGCATCAGGTATTATTATTAATGAATTCCATCAAAATCCAATCTCGCCTTCCCCGCATTGAGAACGTTTATACATCTATATTCATTTCTTATATTTTATTTGTCTGAATATCTTGTCTGATGAAAAATAAATGCGACCACCCATATAGATCAGCACAAGTCCAGTCGCTGACAGATATGTTATTGTTATGACGCAGGATTACCCAAGTCGAGTCGAGAGAGCCACATCAGAGGATCAACAAAATATATCTGATTGCTCGAGAGCACCCCGAAGTGGCACCCAAGTGTCACTCGTAAGCCTACACACTTTATGATCGAAGACTGCACGTAACGATCCCAACACAAGTCCCAAGTGGACACTTCACAACACAATCAAAATCAATCGACTCGTGTCTTGTCTTGGCTATTTCTCGTTGTAATCATCAGAGTTTGTTCAATTTCATCTGCGAAGATAGGTACTTGAATTTTCTCTCAGACAGCAGCCAGTAAGTCTGTCATTCGATATATCGATATATACCGCAGACGGACTGTGACTGATGAACCAGGCAGTAGACTTTGCTTGATGATACAAGTGTGGTTCGTCTATATCTGATGGAGTATACATATGGAATTAGTGAATTAAATTTCAATCGACGGAAATGTAATCAATTTGAAGGATGCTCCAAATGATTGGAGTTTACGTCTGGCGTTTAACTTCTTATAAAAAGCTTCAAGTGGGATTTCAGATTGGTAGTGATCACACCTTGGTCTTTTACCTATACCTACCTACTTAAATAGGGTAGGGTTGGCAGAAGCCACCAGCTTTCAGAAGATATTTTGTATATGGGATATAGATAGACAGTAAAGTCCGGTCATGATCATGCCTTTTGAGTGTTTATGTGCTCATCAGTTGTAATAATATTATTAATTTCATTGCTATAGAACTTAGAATCCTAAGACGCGTGAAGAGTCCACTTGAATTTCCATATATCCATATCCATATACATAAAGAAAATGTCTCAGTTATGCATTCTTAGCAATTGTCTTATCTTAATGGTTAGGTACGAGTTTAAGTACCTACTTATAAAAGGTGTTTTTTTAGACGTGTGGTTTTCAATCTGGCAACACTTTTTTCGGATTTGATCTTTTTGACAGCTGTCACTTGATTTATGTTCAGTTTGGTTTACCATTTCATAATATTAATAGATTTACTCCTAAACAACGTTTGCAAATCATGCAAATTTATTACCAAAATAATTGTTCGGTTTGCGCAATGCATCGCGCGCTGCGTCCAATATTTGGTCGACATAATCGCATAAATTCGAGCAACCATGGATCGGTTTCGCACCACGTTTACTCTAGTGGATAATGCTCATCCTCAGACACGCCGCACAGTGCGCACCGAAGACTCTATTGCTGCTGTAGAGCAGAGTATCGAAGAAGACCCGAATGAGTTCATCCGCCATCGGCCGCAACAATTTTAGCTGTCGAAAATTGGGCCTCTCGGTTGGAATTTATTTGAGCCAGCCGCGGCGGCCACTTGCCGAAAATCATTTCGAAAACATAATGGCAAACCCTTATCTTTATAATTAAGCTAAATTCTTGACCATAACATTAAACTATATGCGTTTTATTTCTTTTTTAAAACCACACGTCTAAAAAAAAACACCCTTTACTTACATCTACTTTTGGCAATTTTGCAATTGGCGCGGGTAGATTTTTGTGTTTGGGTGACATCTGTCAAATCTGAACAGCACGTCTAAATTATAAAATTTTAATATCTAAATCTTTTTGGGGCAACGAAACGTATGTTGCGTCCATTTTCATGCCCTTGCGTCAACAAAACGCAAGATCAACCGAAAACATCGTTGCGCTATCTGAATGAGTCTATAGATCTTTGAAAACGACGCTGTCATCGCCACCCAAGGTACATATATTAAAGGTAATATCATTAGGACGATTCCGGAGACGGTACAATCATGAATTGTACGCAATCTACCTTGAAGCAGATATCGTGACAAAAATTAAGCTCGGTAGACTCCGGTGGGCAGGGCACCTAGCTCGCATGAGCGAAGAGGAACCTGCTCGGAAAGTTCTTTGTGGTACATTCTATGGTAGACGACAGCGTGGTAGACCATGCTTGCGCTGGAGAGATGGCGTAGACCAGGACGCCCGGAGCCTTGGGGTGCGCAACTGGATGGCGGCGGCTCGAGACCGGGATGGGTGGAGAGACTTGTTGAAGGAGGCCAGGACCGGACCCCGGTTGTCGAGCCGACGATGATGAATATCATTAGCGTTTCAATTTTTGTTCAGCTCTGCGCATCTGTGAAAATGGCGGATCCAGTGTCTCTTTACTTGTCAAAATTCTTATATTTGTTATTGTTTCTAGCAATGCCATGTGCAGTTTTCGTGAGCACTCGAGCCACCATGTTTAATTTTTGACTGACAACCTGCGAAATATATTACCTTAGATTTGTGTACTGTGATTGCCATCAACATCAACGGAGAGCGCTTCCGATCGATGATAACGAATTTTTGCGGGTACCAATTGGATTATATAGATGTGAACGACATGTGGTATTGTGGTTCCAATAGAACGGCGCTACGGGCCACACACCGAACGCCACAATGCGTACTATTTAAACACCTACGCGCCCTTTTTGAAAAACCCTACAAATTATTTTAGCTGTGTCACTTTCAATTTTCTTAATTTTTCTTCTTCAACTGGACTGTGCGGGATTCCAAAGATTCTTTTACATTATTACAATGATCAGAAGTTGGATGTTTTGAAAAAATAAAAAATAAACCACGATAATTTAAAAACATTTACTGTACTTATACATATGATTATAATTTTATGACGCACGCAGCAAATTTTGGAACAGAGTGATCCTGCAGTGCCCCATAGGTTGCCCGTTTAATAACACCAAAATCTTCGCCAACTTAAATGGACGCAAATATATGTAACTAAGATATATTAAGTAGGTATGGGTATGTATGGTAGTTATATATCAGAAATTTAAATATTTTTTTTATACTTATACCATAATAATTATTTTGATCATTCTCTTGGAAAATGTTTGAAAATTATAAACTTTCTTCATGGCGTCACATGTTAAATAGCACTCATTCGAAAGCCCATTAAAATCTACCTAAAACATCTACATATATGGCAAGGTTCCGCATGCACCTTCTTCGTCCATTGTTTTAATTGATAATTGCTACAAATTTGCATACATTTTCTTATATACCTAATTACTATTTTTCTACTTGCACGGTAGGTATAAGGCGCAACGTTTATCGTGTAAGAAATAAACCCACCACGACCGAACCATCAAACGCACCCGCTGACCCTATATCATAGTTCGGTTGCATGATGTACATGATATGGGCTTTTGGTTTCGCGCGGTACCCATATTGATGAAGCCCACCTCTGTATAGCACCGCATTTAACCGCACTTTAATCGCAACCCTTACACCAGAAAAAAAAAAACCAAGAAAAAAGTAAAAAACGAAAACAAGAGGAAAATGTTAACAGCAGAGTGCGGTGATAGTGTTTGGGGCACCTCTACGCTCTACCTCCACAAGAAATAGCAATGATGCCCCAGCAAAGAGGAAAACAGCATAATTACCCCATTAAATCAGCGCCCGAATCTTGCAACTCGCAAGCATTGTTACGTGTCGGTTGTTGGTCGTTGATGGTAAAGTCGGTCGATTGGACTGTCAGTCGTATAGGTAAAGTGGCCATATCAAGAAGATGGCATATAGACGCTGCGCTTAAGCTAAAGACTGCGGGTGCTATGCTATACGCTATACGATTCCTTATGCCCATTTCACCGGTTGGCTGGACTACCTATTTCTGTTTGTTTGTTTGCATATATTTAGTTGGGTATAGTCTGACGTTTTGCGTGCTGCAGATAATTAGATTAGATTACCATCGGGCAATTAATTTCAGATAATGGAAGGCGATTCGTCCCGAAGGGTACCATTGGCTTCCGCCATTACACCCAGCGCAACTGGGTTTTTGTAAATATTTTCGCGAAGCCGCTTATCTCTCCGCAGGGGTATAGAGGTTACACATGCTTCCCGGAACCAAAGAACACTGTGTTTCTCCTCCGTTGCATGTGATTTTGGTCAGTTTAGTATAGGATACCTTTTAACTATACATAGGTATAGGTATACCTACTCTGGAGGAGTCATTATTCCAATTTTCTGTATTTATATTTATGTACAAACTTACATCCATAGGTATAAATGTGTAGAGTTCAAGGAAGAAGCGCAAATTTTCTTTCGTGCTACATGATAACAACGACGATGGTGCATATTTTAGTTTTTATTTGCTAGAGATTGGTCACGATTTAAGGAATTGGGCAAAGATTATTGGTTTTTCCCATCATGTAAGGGAAGTTTTATGTATATAGCTATAAGAATTTATGGGTAAAATGGCCATTATTGAAAAAAATTACATTACTTAGTACCAACATAAAGGGTGATTTTTTGGCTGGTTTGGTTTTGGCAACACTGGTTTTGACAGCTGACGTGTGTTTAGTACCTTGTGTCACTGTCAAACAGCTTCAGTTTGGTTTGCAATTTAACCATGGATCGTCTTACAAATGAACAACGCTTGAAAATTATTGAATTTTACTATCAAAATTCGTGCTCGGTTCGAAATGTTCATCGCGCGCTTTTTTATCGAAAAATTGTGTTCAGCGATGAGGCTCATTTTTGGTTGAATGGGTACGTAAATAAGCAAAATTGCCGCATTTGGAGTGAAGATCAGCCAAAAGCATTGCAACAGCTACCAATGCATCCCGAAAAAGCCACTGTTTGGTGCGGTTTATGGGCCGGCGGCATTATTGGGCCATATTTCTTCAAAGATGATGCGAATCGCAGCGTTACTGTCAATGGTGAACGCTACCGAGCGATGATAACAAACTTTTTTTTGCCCGAAATGGAAGTTCTTGACTTGCATGATATGTGGTTTCAACAAGACGGTGCCACATGCCACACAGCACGCGAAACAATGGCGCAATTGCGAGGCGAGTTTGGTGAACAGTTAATTTCACGTTTCGGGCCGGTCAATTGGCCGCCTAGATCGTGCGATTTGACACCATTAGATTATTTTTTGTGGGGGTATGTCAAGGCTAATGTCTATAGGGACAAGCCCGCTTCGATTGACGCACTGGAAGCCAACATCCATGCATTCATTCGTGAGATACCGGCCGATATGTGTGAAAGAGTATGCCAAAATTGGACTCAGCGGATGGGCTACCTGAGACGCAGCCGCGGTCAACATTTGCATGAAATTATCTTTAAACATTAAATTGCAAGGTTCAAACTATCGATTCAAATAAATATTTCATTCATTTTTTCGAATTTTTTGTGTTTTTTTAAAAAAAAAAGTTCTAAACCTCTTAAAAAATCACCCATTATTATGGTATTTGTTTAATTTTGTATATTTATTTCAGAATATAAAACAAAATTAGTAGATACTCCTACCTACTTGTCGATATACTCTTTTGATTGGAAAATAAAAAGTAATTTTTGTAGTATGAATTTAGATATTTGAGTGATGAATGCGCAAGGAGAATTATATACATATAAAGTGCTAAATAGTAAGGACGAGACTAGAGAAATGCAAATTTATAACAGTTATTATAAAAATTTGTCGTCATTAATATTTGTAGGTATGCATCAACGCGCTTTGTGAGCGACTTGAAAAAAAAAACTCTAGGTGGAGGGCGCACTAGCCCTGGCCTTAGATATTACTCTATAGCGAACTACCTAAAACCTTAAGTACCAAGTAGCTGCATAGAAAGACAGAGCTGCGGGACCCACTTTTTGTGTTCTCTATAACAGTTAGGTATGTCAGATTTGATTAAAATATTGAATTTGATCCTTTTCAAGACTCTAAAACTTACCCTATATGGTTATAAATAGAGTAATGCCCGATTTCATAATGGACTTTTAAACATTTAAAAGTCCATTTAGTGTTAAAATGGGGTTTTTGGGTTTCACCAAGTGCTTTTAAATTTAAAATGCTTTTAAACGCCCTTATAAACTAAAAGCTCATTTTGGTCTCTATAAATTTTAAAAGTCGCATTTGTGAAGTGTAATGTCAGATGTCAGCCAACGAGTAAGGAAGTTTTAGATGATATTTGATAATATTTTGCAGTCACTTTTTTGTTTAATTTCTTGCTAATACAAATTATGAATAGGTCGATACAAAAATATTGCTTGTGTGTAAATAATAATCTTTTGTGATTTTGTTTTTAGAATAATTGCTTAATCATCTTCATCTGAGGATGAAGAGAGATAGTAAGAAGTCCTAGAATAAGCCGAATTCATAGAAATCCGTTCTCCGAATATTTTTTGTTGTAGCATTTTTTTCTACATGTAATGCTTTTTCACATGCATTTTGAATGTGAGAGGGAAAGAACCTATTTTTATTTCCAGGGATGTGAGGCGAATCCAATTTTAACTAAAATTTCCCTTAAATTTCCTTTTTTAAGATTGGTGAAACTGGAAATATTTAAAGGTTTGATAAAATTTAAGAGGACTTTAGATAAAAGGGTTTTTAGTGTTTTTTAATGAAATTGGGCATTATTTGTGAAGTGTAATGTCAGATGTCAGCAAACGAGTAAGAAAGTTGTAGATGATATTTTGCAGTCACACTCCTCAAGAATATTGCGAGTTCATATAGGTAGGAATTGCGTTCTCCGAATATTTTTTGTTCGTAGCATTTGTTCTACACATATACCTATTGCTTTCCCACATACATTTCGAATGTAAGAGGGAAACAACTTATTTATATATCCAGGGATGTGATATGTGAGGTAAATCCAATTTTAACTAAAAATTTCCCTTAAATTTCCTTTTTTTAGATTGGTGAAACTGGAAATATTTAAAAGTCTGATAAAATTAAGGAAGACTTTAGATAAAATGGCTTTTAGTGTATTTTTATGAAATCAGCCATAAGTGTCCCAAATACGGTTGTTTTATAGCAGCCGGCTTGACACCAGGGTGAAGGTGATTTGCTACATGGCCCTCATCCGGCCGATGATTGCCTATGGATGCCCGGTTTGGTTCAAAGTTGCCCCATCTCAAATGGAAAAGATTCGGGTGTTTGAGAGGCAGTGCCTTAGACGCTGCCTTGGATTACACAGAACACCAGAGTCGGAGTACACACGATACTATTCCAACCAGGTTCTATACAACGGGGCCAACATAAACAGAATAGATAATTTTTTGTTTAAGCTGATTCGGGGTCACATTGCAAGAGCGATGTCTTCAACCAACAGCTTAATTTTCGGGGCTTACTATCCTAACGACGATTATTATGAAAGTGTACGTCTAAGCGGCTTTATTCCGCCCGATGCTTTCCTCTATTTAGACAGTCGAGGCCTGGTCCAGGATAGAGTGGCGATCCCGATAATCTACCACGTCGGCCGTAGAACTGTAGATAGGCGACTCCTTTACAACCGAGACGTCCTCGCACAAGGCGGAGCTGAGCGCCTTCGGTTCAGTAGGACTGTGTCCGATCGGGACCGAAAAGATAGGGTAAAGCAGGAGAACCAGTTCTGGTGGTTGAAAATTGAAAATGGCAACATTGATATTTAAAGTTGACTAAGATTTCTTGACTTGGCCGACTTACATAGGTTTAGGTGTATTAGTTTTAAGTAGGGACAGTCAGGGTGGCACAAAAAAAAAAAAAAAAACACAAAAAAAAAAAAAAAAAACATAAAAAACATAAAAAAAAAAAATAATAATAGTTAAAACCAAAGAAAATGCTTGCTGTGGCTGTTCTAGTTTTTAAGTAGTTTTAAGTAGTTCTAAGTAGTTTAAGTAGTTTTAGTTAGTTTTACAATAGTTTTATGTAGTTTGTAAGTTTTATATAAAAAAAAATAAAAATGATAAGATACAAATTTTTTTTTAAATTCTTCTTGGTAAAAATAAAACCACGCTGAATTTAAGTATTAATATAGTTTTAAGGCCGAAAGGCATTAGTTAATATTATTTAATATAGTTTAACTTAGAGCGTCCGCATGGGGCCAGTAAGTTAGTTGTAAGTTATTGATAAGTAGGCTAGTTTTTATGAATTTTTGTCTAGCTTTAAGTTAGTTATAAGTTAAATGAAAAATAAAAATGAATTTAAAAAAAAAAAAAATACGGTCAACCCTTAACTTTGTAAATAAAACAGTAAGTTTTTTGGTAATTCTCTTGGTTTTTTTTTATACTTAAAGAAATTATTTTATAATCAAGGTTCATAACATAAAACATTAAAAACAACCTAACTAAAAATAAATAAATAAAAAACCAAAAAAACTCATTTTAATATTTTTTTAAAAAAGTGCTGCTAATATGGGCCGAACCGCCTTGTGTTACACGCACATAGTCCTTTCTTTGTTCTTTTAAATTTAACCCACTTCAAAACATGTATTTAAAATTTTGGTTACATAAAGAAACATTAATCTTATTACAACAATATATATTAAAATATTTGCGCAAAATTTAGTGTGCTTACAAAAATTAACCAAAAAATTATATGGACAGTGTAAAAAAAATTACTGCGCCTGAGTCTCCACTTTTTAATATATCCAAAGCATTAAGGCTATCTTCGAAATGAATGCACAGCGGATAAACTACACCCTTCCAGGAGGGAAATAAATATTACGGTGGGCCATCATATTACCAACATGCACCATATTTGCCGCACTTACCCTACCTATTATACATCGGAAATAAAATGAATTATTTGCCTTTGAAATTGCTCAAAAATAAACCTTCTCGAAAATAGGGTTACAGGAGAAAACTATTTCTTAACTTTTGTTCTCATAACTTCATTGATATTATGAGAGCAAAAATTATTGTTTCAATTCCAGTCAATGCAAATTAAATTGCATATACTAAACAACTTCCACATCGTGTTGTTTCCACTCAATGAAAATTAAATTGCATACAAAACATCCACCTCGGCTTCTGAATGACGATCCAAAAATATTATTTATGGTAAAATTAACTATATCCCGCACTGATCGAGTTCACTTACTGTCACGGTATTACAACATCGATAAATAATGCTGCTACTGAAATTTTAAATTCCATAAATTTGCTATATATATACTTACCTACCTACATTTACCTTGTCTACATTCATGATGCTCACCCATATAATCTTAAGGTTTATTGAATTAATATTTTATTCATATTCAACAACGACGACTTCCTTTTAGATATTGTCTTATATGGCCTTAAGCTAAAGCAGCAGGCTTAGGTTGGATATAATATAGGCGAGTTCTCGATTATCGGTTAAAATCGATTAAAAATTCTCGCGCTTGCTTGCTCTATACAAAAATAATAACGTCAACAGTCTTGCTTGCCTTACCTCCAGCCACTTGATCAATGATTTTTATGGACTAATTCTGCTAAATCATTTCAAAGATTTGACAGAAAGGTGGAAGATGCAAGAAAAAAGGCGAAGGGCACGGATGAGTCGCATCTACTTGCTCTTTTAATGTGCTGATAATACCTATACCTACTCACCTCTTGTAAGATAGCAAAAAATGAATACGTTCCACAATGGAAATGTATCAAATCAGCGTGGAAAAGTTTGACAACATAACTAACGTCAATTCTAGTTTGTATTTTTTTAGATTATAATATATGTAGTGTGAAACGTATTTTTTTAGTTACGTGAGAAAAAAATATCTAGAGAGGCTACAAACAGTTTAAAAATATAAAATGGCGTATATGGCATATAAATGAAGTTTAGGACATATGGTGGAAGGAAATAAGACCGCGTGAAATAAGGCCACGATTGTGAAATGAAATTTTCATTTTTCTATCGCAGTCTTATCTCATTTTGAAAGTGAAATAAGGCCAAGCGGTCGAATTTTATTTTTCAACAGTTTACTTCATTTTCGATAGGCCGTGTGTGAATTAGGTTAAGATTGCGTTAGATTGAATTCAATGTTTTCTAATTTCTGACACTAATGAGGTGAAACCCCTTCAAGCAAATTCACTGACCCAACTTTCTCGGTCTTTGTTGGATCATTGCAAAACGTAGTGTCTCACGCACACCTTCAAAAATTGTTTGTGGCTATAGGCATTTTGTTTTTCTTTTCCCCACACTTTTTTCCATCAGTTCATTTTTGTAAGTGGTGTAGAGCAGACATGTTTTTTTTTTTGTTTGTTTCTTATGAAAACTTGAGAAATTTGCAATTAATAATATAAATTCAAGTGTTAGTCGTTCATTTTATCTTTCCTTGTGCCACAAATGTTTGTAAATGTTTTGTTTTAATAACGGATCAATAAAAGTTTCTTTAAATGAAAAAATGGCTTGTTTGTTGGTTGTAGGTAATGTAAACTCGATTGGAGAAGTAATTTTGTTTTGATTCGATTTTGATCCGTTTTGGTTTCAGCTTTCACTGAGTATGGTGAGTTCTTCCTTTCTCACAATACATGCACAAGTGGGTCCGTGGTGATTCTAATTTCCATACTAATTTGAGCCGCCAAACGCAGTTTTGAGGATACATATTTGCGAAGTCGTCCATACGTTGGTGACTAAGTGCATGGATCCAAAACGGACTAGTTTGCTTGAAGGGATCTGTACATGGAAACGTCAAATTTTAATATCGGTTAAAATGTAATCGAAAATTAATTACAATTCACACACGGCCTAAAGGACATGCGATTTTCTCCTCATCCATTTTTCAGAACATTGAAGCTATAATATTGACTGAGAATTATTATTTAACTGACGGCCAACAAAACATTATTCACTATAGTATCAGTCAGGATCAGGATCAGCATCGATAATGTGTACCATGATTTAAGTTTATATTTTTTTCTCTAGAATAATCTGAAAGGATTTATTGGTATTTTTATGTCGCAGGTCACGTGCAAGACACTTAAATCAGTCAATAAACGTCAGTAGCAAATAGCAATATATCCCCCTCTCGTTCTTCGAAAGGCAACTTACAATTGTTTACATATTGTTAAAAGCAAATTAATTTGTAAGATAATTGTAATTAAAATTATATTTTAAATATCAAAATTCAGCACATACTTTTTTAAAGATAAAAAAACGGCTTAAATTTTCGTTGTAAATATTCAACTGTCAGTTGCCACAAAATGATCCGGATGTCACTTTTGATATTGACAGATTGGGGAATTTGTTTTCTCAAATTTAACTTATTTTAGCAATTAAAAAGCGGATTTTAGTATCTAAACATTTTAATAAACTATATTTCTACGATTTTGATTAGAATTTGTGAAAAATGTATGTTTATAAATTGTTTTAATTCACATTCATTCATTCATTCGTCGGTCGTTGGTCGTTCTCATGTTAATAGTCCTTTACATTTTTAGGTACTCAAGAACTGTTTTTGATTCCATCAGAAAAGAAATTGCGATGTAGAACGTTATTTGTCAAACACATATTTTTGTCAAACATATTTTTGTCAAACATATTTTTGTCAAACTCTAACTACATTTTTTTTCATTTTTACTTAAACTTTATACACACCAATCTTCAAATTAAGGACGAGACAAGAGACATGTCAATTTATAACACTTATAACAGTTTTTCGCCCTTAAAAGTGGGCGTAAGTTAACGCGCTTCGCGCGACTGAAGTATGCCCACTGGCGGAGGGCCCTGTCCCTGCGGTGCCGCAGCGACAGTACTTTCATAAACCAAAACTGTTATAATTGTCACGTCTGGAATCACTTAATTAAATTAAAGTTTTTCGATATTTTTAGGAATCCCAAACTTGCCCAAGAATCTGAATGCTTACCTATCTCAAGTGAAAACTACTACATAAAAAAGAGTTTGAGGCAAAAATGTGTGTTTGCTGTACCTACATACATACATATATATGTGTTTGACTCGATATGAAGCCATAAAAATTCAGATTTTATCGGAAGTTATGGGATCGTAAATTTTGAGCTGGAACATGATTTAGCTGATCGTGTGCCGCACCATTCGGACGCCGAATCACCCATCATCATCAGCCGCATTGACGAGCTATGAATTTGCATTTTTAAACTTGTGAAAGACAGCTTTCGGCTGTTGTTTGGTAAAATGATGTACATACATATATATAAGACCGTTAATATCTCCGATAGCGAGATACACACTTTGATAGTTGTTCGGGGATTTTGATGCGCATCGCCAGCAGCAGCAAGTAGCTATAGCTAGTTGACATTACTTGAGAACCTATAACTACTTTAAAACATTGTGGATAAGTAATGTGGTAAACATGATCGTAAATTTGACTCAGACTGGTATAATGGACACCAGGAGTCATGTTAATCAACGAGTCGAGTGATTTGATTTTATGACTGGCTTGTAAGATGGACAGGGTAAATGATTTGATTTGGGTTATCACCAGTGACAGTATATATGTAGAGAGACATCAGTGTGGGCGCAGGTGATGAGAGTTTATATTCGATTAAGATTTATGCTGTATGCTAAAATTTATACACTGGAAAACTCTTTAAGGTTTAAATGGCGATGACGGTAAACTTGTTCATGTGGGCTTGTGGAGACTACACAAAATTTGAATTTTCCTCCGCTTTTTACAATTTTTGTTCATAAGGTTTGGTTATATTGGTAAACATAAATTTGCATCAATAATAATTAATCATCGCAATAACATCGGAATGTTTTAGGACTTTTTATGTTTTCTATTTTCAAACAAGGACTAAATAAATTAAATATCCGAGGGAAATTGGACAAACATTTTGGCGGTTATTTGGTTACCAAACGATTCCTTCAATAAATCAATTGTGGCGCCTTCTTGTTGAAACCACAGCTCCTGCACATCATGGTTGTTCAATTGATGAACGAAAAAGTCAGTAATCATGGTTCATGGCTCTATAGCGCGGTAACCATTGACTGTAACGTTCTGGCCAACATCGTTTTTAAGGAAGTACGGACCAATTATTCCACCAAACCATAAAGCACACCAAACAGTCAGTTTTTGTGGATGTATAACGGTGTCTCAACATACACTTGAGGATTATCATCACTCCAAATACGGCAGTTTTGTTTATTGACGTATCCATTCAACCAAAAGTGAGCTTCATCGCTAAACAAAATTCGCTTATGAAAATTGGGATCAACGGCTATCTTGTTTTGGGCCCTTTGGGGGTACAATTTGGAAGCGTTGTTCAGGCGTCAGTCTATTCATGTTAAAATGCCAAGCCAAACTAAAAATAAATCAGTTAACAGCTAACAAAATGGCCGCCAGTAAAAGTAGTGTTGCCAAGTTAAAGTTTAAACTTTATAAGCGATTCCAAAATAGTAGCCATAAAGGTACCCTTAATTTGTACCATGGCTAACGTTTATAGTAGGTGTGAAAGGGCGTTAAAAGTGTGTGCTTTGATAAATCTGATCTTCGGAATGACAGCCTTATACGTGATGCTATAACCATTACCCCACGACGAATATCTGGCAAAACATGCAATTCTTTTGGAGACAAAATTGAAATGCAAATTTATAACAGTTGTGACAGTTTAATGCCACTAAAAGTGGGCTAACGAATTTGGCGCGACTTGAAAAAATAACTCGCTGCCTGCCCGAAATATCTTAAATGTACTACATTTACAAAATATTTGGATGCTACCATAGCACCTTTTTTTTAATTTCTAACTTTCTTTTCTCGTTAACGACATGACCGATTTCAATCAGTCAAAATTTGTATACAAGAGCTCCTTTCAAATTTAAATAATATTGCCCATCCAAATTATGTTTTTACATATATTCGAAAAAATTATTTTTTTTGAATTTGAAAATTTGTATTATTTTGGCCGTTAAGGAGAAATTCGAAAATCAAAAAAAAAAAATTCTATGGCAGGTGTGCCATGCCGTTAACAGAACTTACTATATATACTGACTGTAGACATTTGAAAGCCCTTCTCTTTTACATATTTATACTTAAACTGACCTTCGATCTATTTATGAAATTATAGCCAATTACCATAACCACTGCCAGAGCAGTAGGTATCATCCCCATCTATCCAATTAGCCGTTAAAGTGTTCGTAAACCATAAATTATCACAAATTTATATATTCTATAGTTAGGTACATTCCATTGTCAAAGCCCTTTTCATTGTACCTACTTATATATAGCATCTGTTCAACATATTCATGCACATGCATATAACCACCCATTTTCTGTATAAGACAGAAACAAGGACAACAAGAAGACGACATGCCATCAAAGCTATAATAACATCAAAACACAAAAAACACATCCAATCGATTGCTATTGAATTTATCACAAAGGATATGTATGCACTCGCCTAGCTTACGCTTGCCTATAGGTATCCATACTCTCCGTATAGTCATCATACAACGTACATATAGAAATATACCAGAAGTCCTGTTTTAACATGCAAATGAGTTCCTTCACAAAACGTATCCTTTTAATGCATTAGTATAGCACATATGTATGTACCTACTATGGATACACCCTGCGCATGTAATTGCACCAGCAGCCTTAAGAACCCTATAAGCTCTCACAGCTCGATTGCTTGAACTGACGTCAGACACAATAACTGCTAACCATACAAGGATGCATTATTCAGCATGGACATTGGCCAGCCAGCGCAGAGTGTTTCTCTGCACGTACATATCTCCTGCGAAGCGAAGACTTATAATCTATTAATGCTGTGGGCGATATAATTCGTCGTCGAGTGGTTGGTATTGTAGCGTGTTAGTGAATGTTCTTGGGCTTGGGCAGGACCCGCTTTGAGCTGGATGGCCATGGCCACATTCGCACGCACTCTTGTGACCATCAGCAAAAGTACCAACGTTTAGCCGCATTCATAGTTATCGTGTGTAGAAACAATTGGTTGAATAATAAAGAAACCCTATCCATACACAGCCAACATATAGCCTATAGCCAAGCTAAGGACATGACGCGAAAAATGGACGACGAGTTTCAGTCCTCATATGATTGTCCAGGACATATTCCACAACCATATCAGGCATATTTAAGGGTAATTTTGTGAACAACAAAACAAAACCAAAAAAAAAAATGAACAAAAAGATGAGGGGTGAGAAATATAATCGGAAGCCTATCGCATTTACATTTTAACTCTTTTTAGTTGGCCGCCACCTCGCCGGCCGCTGTTGTATTCGATAGAAGAGGGTCTATATAGAAGCAGCAGGTTCTCGCCAACATGTGTGTGAGTATCAATATAAGGATGGGAGTGGAATGTAACTTATATTTACTATATTTTTCGAATAATTGGAAGGGCGTCAAACTTCCGAGTCGGCAGTCGTTACATCAGTTTAAAGTGAAGGCTTGTAATTTTTAAATCAACCCTGGATATCTTACATAGGTAGGTATCTATTGACTCTTTGAGTGAAAGGGTTTTAAATATAGCTAAGTTGGATATTTTAAAATTTACAATGCTTACGCGAATGAATGTACCTTTAGAAATATATGAACTTTAAAGTCAACACCTTACACCATTAGGATGAGAAGCTTTAAGACTTTTTGACTGTTTGAATGACTGAATTTATAATTAATTATGAGAAGTGGAAGAATAAGGTTAAAAAAGTGGGAGCATGTTATTAATAATATGTAAACTTCTTCAAGCTAAGAAAGTAAGAAGGTTAATGGATCTAGATTATCAGATTTCCAAGCTTGGTTTTCCAATACTTGGGACATTACAGCGCTGGATTCGTTTAGTTCATCCTTATATGAGCTAGAATATTTTTCTGTATTGCTATCAAGAGCGTTAAGATATAATAGTTAGTTACCCCGATTACCAAAAAAAGTAGAAACTAAAAGCAATATTTTTTGATTTGATTTTTATTTTTGATAGTTTTGAATTATTTTTTCAAAATTTTTAAACGCAATATCTTTTGAATTATTTAGGAGCACCAAATTGCAAAATTATAATAAAATTGGTTTAAATATTGAAAAGATACATGCGAATGACCCAAAAATTAGACAATTTTTTTCACAAAACGTTGCATATCTATTTCCGTTTTGTGAGGTCTTTTTACAAAAAAATAACGTGAAACGCCGATTTGTCTTACAATCAGTTCGGTTATTACAGGTACAAAGTTTAATCAAAATCGTTAGAGCCGTTTTTGAGTATATTAAAAAAAAAAAAAAAAACTAATGTATGAATCACATACAAATTTTCTTGTTCCAAATTTAAAGGAAATTGGTTCACCCGGTTAAGCTCTAATCAAAATTACTGTGGACGCACACAGACGCACAAACCGACGACTTGACGCACGGACGGTATGTGTCTTAACCCACTTTTTCCGACTTCTCGATCATCGTTGTACCTATTAGTTTTGATCGAACTTTTGATGTGTAAACATTATGCCGGCGCGGCGGTAGAGTGAATTAATAACGTGGACTTTCCTCTGTGCGGTGTTACGAGGTCACACTTTACAATAGGTTTGTTCAGCGAGGCTGTTCGGAACAGTTTAGAACAGTTTCGAACAGAAAAGTACAACTTTTTGCTGTTCAATGAGGAATTTTCTGTTCTAAACTGTTCTGGTTTGCTGTTCAGTGAGGCTGTCTAGAACACTTTGGAACAGTTTCGAACAGGATTTTCTGTACTAGCTTTTTAGGTAGAACAACTTAGAACAGATTTCCTGTTCTAACTTGTTCTGACGTTTACCACGAATCTGTGCTGTTCTGTTCTATTCTGTTCTGTTCTAATCTAACTATTTTGTCACTGAACAAACCTAATATAGCACGTTACGTTACAAAAAATCTGCATAATATGATATTGCGGGCTACGTTCAGTGACAAAAATCTGAAGATCCCCTTCAAGGAAACTAGTCCGTTTTGGATCCGTGCACGTAGTAAACAACGTTTGGACGACTTCGACCCTCAAAACTGCGCTTGGACAAACGATGATGTTTACATATAATTACATATTAACTGCTTGAGTCCCGCCACTCACACAAAATTTGTTTTCTATACACGAAACCAATACTTTCCCTATAGAGCAAGTACAAATTGTATTTCTTTAAACCTATGCCAAACAGAAATTCGTATAAAGATGACAACTGATTATACGTCTTTCAAGAAGTGAATGTACATTGTACACGTAATTAGGTGCGTTCCTCTTTACACTTTCAAAATATCGCTGCCGTTTATTATTTGTTCCTGATCCTCTACACATTTTGAATATGAATTTTTCATTTCACAATGTAGGTAAATATTTGCCACCTCATTTGCACTACCAAAGTATCTCGGAGTTAGTTATTCTCAATGGAAACGCAACTCTTTAACTTGTTGCTCTATTTGACATCTCTAGCAAAATTGCTGTTACTGATGCGATGCGATGCGACGTGTTGTCAACGACAATTCGTATTCTTTTCATTAGACCGCCATTGTGTCACACATGCAGCAATGTTATTAACGACAAAAAGTGAGTAACGGCTATTATGGTGTTTCATATACCTAATATGTAAGCGACCCCAAGTTATTTGTTCAGAATCTAGATAAATGTGCCATTTTGTGGCTTCCTGTCTTCATCATCATTTAAATTCAAGCCAGCATGTTCGGAGAGTGATGCGTGATCTCCGATGAATAGTGACCACAAAACCTAATGGTAAATCAAATCCCCGCATCCAAAGCGTCGTAAAAAAAAACCCAACACAATACAGAAGCTACAGGTTCATGCTTCCAGGGCAAACTGTGTGTAAACCAGCCATGATTATCATTATCCTGTCAAATATGAATAACAATTGGAGAGATTTCGTGCATCAGATCATTCACCTGTGGCAGCCTCATTCAGCACCCAAGATATGTCTACAGTTTAGCCTGCGAAGCGGGGGGATGCACCATCATCCATGGGAGCCTTGTCTAATGGCCATTCAAAAAGAACAAAACAATTATTTTATTGTTGAAGAAGAGAGTTGTGAGTTGTGTGTTGTGTGCCAGGAGGAAAATTGCAAACATCCTTTCGGCGTTTCATGTCTGATCAATGGGAATCGAATGTGTGCATGCGTCATTTTCTCCTCCGATTTCAAAAGCGAGATCATGCGAAATCTCTAGAAAATGACATTTTAATGAGTCTTTGATTGTTTCTGATGGCTCTCCTGTTGTTATTGTTATTGCATAGTGCGGTTGATAGAGTCTTTGTTGCTTTATATTCCTGCCAAGCATAGCACAGTAGCAAATTCCTTTTAAGTTAAAAATTAAACGAAATGCGATCGGAGTTGAGTTGAGTTGTGATCTCGCAATTGATCTCGTCCAACATCAGATCTGAGAAAAAAAAAACCGTGGGACGTTCGTCGGACCATTTGAGAGACAGTCATCAGTGCAATGTGGGGCGGTAGTCCAGGCATCAGAAAGTGGTTTTAATTGCTAATTTGGATGTGTATTGAGACACGAAAGTGTAATTATTGTGTTTCCTTCTATAAATGAAATATACGCTGTGCTGATTATGCACAACGCTCGGGCCTGAAATTCTGGAATTATTCGTTTTGTTAATCAAACATATCGATGCGAATGTGTAGGATATGAGGAAAGAGTTCGTATAAACTATATATAATTGCAGAAAAGTCTTTCCGCAAACTGATGCAAAAACTTTACTTTCGCTTTTATTTAGTTAAGGTGGTAATCATATGTTTTGATGACTTAAGTGTTGATCGCGGGTATGGCTATTTTTTTTTTTGCTTCAAAGAAAAACATTTGATATTCAATTAGATATATTTTATTTTAAGTCAGATCGGTCCAAGATATAGTTGGGTTTTTCTCTGCTGTTATCCTGTATATCGGGGGTGGATACGTTGTTGTACATTATACTCTTCCTATCTAAGTTAAGTTAACGTCACTTTATCGTTGTTTTGAAACTTCCTCTCGTCCTCCTACCTATGCCTTGGGACTGTGCTTCTGCCCCATATACACCATACACGACCCCCATGGATACAGGCGCGGATCTAGGATTTCAGTTTGGAGGGGGCCACGTTGCCCGAGGACAAATCACCCACAAAATTATATAAAACGCATGCAATTGCTGGAGATGAGAAAAGTATCGGACTTACATTTAGATAGCGATAGTATCGTTGACAAAGGTGATGTTGGCAGAAAAGATACAAAATTAAAACATTGCAATTTTTAATTATCAAATTGATTTTTGCAATGAATATACCTGTACATACTAAGCAGTTTCTAGATTCAAACTCTGGTTTGATATTTCATCTTCAAAAATGCAAAAAATGCCCCAACCAAGACGATACCGAGACGAGAATAAGTAAGAATAAAGTCTTAAAGTTGCCTAAATGACATAACTACTTGTTTGGTAAAATTCAGTTCATTTTTAGAATCATCAACATTTCTTAGGTTAGTAAAAATGTTTTTTAAGTGGGCATAGCGTACAGAAAAAAGAAAATATCAGACCAGTGGGACTCATACAAAAAAAAAAAGTTCTTATTATACCCAAAAAGTAGTTGTAACTCAAAAAAGTACCCGAGATAAGGGGTCTCTTATTAAACTGCCACACAACTTTTATTTACTAGATTCGTCCGTGATTCTATCAGTTTCAGCAGTTTATCAGAGCTTACTCAAACCACCGCCCGCCGTTTACTTACCAAGAGTATATCCGATGTACGGATTCATACTGTATAATAACGAAAATTGGGAGAACGCACAAGGCACGTTCCTGATCCAGAGGTACCAGATAATATCAAAATCTACTTAAAATAATAAAGTTGTAATTTAAACAAGATTTTGATCAAAATAAACTTCGTTAGATCAAACCCAGGTAGACCAGCGAGCAAAGTTCCAGACTTTGATAAAAATTAAATCAAGTTCCCATAGATGTACAAATTAAAATACTTTGCGTTTGCATCCATCTTCACTTTTTTGGGAATATTTCGGACTAGAGCTTATAAACCTATTTTTAAGTATGTCTAACTTTAGGCAGCTGCCCAACTCCAAAACCTTATTTATTAATATTTTCCATCGATTGTCTAACTAAGACACTGCAATTGGATGTCCAAACAAGTTCTAAAGTGAGTATACGTGCATGACCTCTATGCCCCCCCTCCCCCCCTCTGGATCCGCCACTGCATGGATAATGTCTTCTTAAGATTTTGCTATATATGTAGATTAAAGAAATCAACACTTATTTTATTTGCTTTCCAAAACGATTAATTTGAAACATTTTTTCATAATGTGTGTATTTGATTTTCAGAAAGTTTTTGCATCAGCTCTTTCGTTTAGTTTTTATGTGTAGTGTATGAAAGCGTTGTTTAATATTACAGACATTGAATCTGTATATACAATATATATGAAAATATTACATGCATGATACCTTTGTACAATGTCAAGTTAGCATAGGAAATATTGAATAATATGGCGTAACAACAATATCATTTTAAAAACCTATATGTATATAGGCTTCAACCATGCAGAGTTGGCCTTTTTAAGGTTACATTCGGGATGTTTTTCGGTAATATGTAATTAAAAAAATTTGTTGAACTTTGCAAAATCCTTCTGATTGCTTTTTTGAATATGATATCGCCGCCCAAGCGAACCCCGCATATTTGCTTCTTGTTCGGAATATCTCTAAATTTTTCGAAGTTTTTCGGATTGAACAGCGGTCTTCATTTCCTGTCGTATATATAATGTTTCAAGGCTTTCAGGGTGCATGGTTTTTTAAAATATATATTCTTCCAATAACCCCACAGCATTTTTTTCGAAATTAAGCATAAGATGAACAAAAGGACGCACTAAAGCGATCGTGACTCAGGATATATTAGCTGTAGACTGTAGTGCGTTGTTGGAGCGTGTACTCTGCTCAATGCAACAAATTGACTTGGACTAAAGCTTCGAATGATTTGATAGTAGATATTAAAGATTAGGGTTGCCAGATGCAAAAACTGGAAAAAAGCGGAAGAGATTAGATTCGAACTCAGAACTCTTGTGCGATAATCCAACGAACCAATGGTATAACCGTATCGCATTGCTATTGGTTTTATTTTCTTCATCATTGAAAATTACCTTAAAATATTTGTATAATATTTGTCTTGATTCTGTTCAAATAATTTTATCAACTTCAAAGATTCATCATGCATCACCCTTCCTTTTTGCCCTGAAAACGCAATTTCACCTTTTCTCATTCTAATTGGAAAAAAAACAACTTTGCCAAAGTTTGATGTAGATACGAATATAATTTTGTGTTATGTCCTATCTTACCTATGCTATTATATGATACAACAGAGAGGGGAGGGCGGATAATCAAAAAATTAACCAATTAAGTTTCTGGCAACATCATATATGTGTATATTATTGTGAAGGACGAGAGTATAGAGACATACTTATTTATAACAGTTATTACAGTTTTTCGCCATTAAAAGTGGGCGTGCGTTTCTTGAAAAAAAAACTCTGTTTGCGTTAAGTATGCCTACCGGCGGAAGGCCCTGGCTCTGCGGGCCCGCATAAACAGTACTTTTATAAACCAAAACTGTTATAATTGGCATGTCTAAAGTTACTTCATATTATGAAAGCTCTTGTGAGCACATAACACGTTTTATAAAATTAAATTCCTTTGGCGCTTGGACTAAACACTGTATGATTTTTGAAAGAATTGAAAGTGATTTAAAACAAACCTAACTTTTTTAACAACATTAGGCCGGATTTGTATCATTCTAGAGTAAATACTTAATAAATACCACATTAGACTTTAATACTTCTTGAAATGTATTTACCAAGAGTTAAAGTTGGGAACCATCATAAGAGTACATAATTAATACAATTAATCTTAAATTTCCCCTTTTCACCTCAAACAAGAAAAACGTGCCAAACGTCTTTGAGAATCTTCCTGCACTTCCCTTTATGCCTACATACGCGTATAATTTGTATAATGTAGATGGTCATAACACATAAGCCCATTAATCAACACTATCGACCCATTAAAATACTAAGCAATTAAAATTACCTAAACCCTTCCCAGTCCTCAGTCACAACATTCCGCATATATTTATAAAAAGGACAATAAAATACCATTATACACACAAACATACATATCTACATATTTAAGTAAAAGAAAAGAAAAACTTAATTAAATGCAAGTCCTTTCAGCGGTTTGTTCTTATCTGGTCAACACAATTTGTCTTTGGCAGGTAGGTATTTTATTATTTGCTATCACGTATATCCTTATGTTACGAAAGTTGTTAACATTTTGTTGGGTCAACGTGTGGTTACTATAATGTAGATTACCAACTTAAACAGAAGTTCATCGCCCATTTGCATATTCCTTTTGTTTAAAAGAGATTATAGCGAGAATCCTTTTGGTTCGTCGTTGTGGCCAATTAGATTTTGTAAACGAAAACACCTGATATTAGGGTTCTTAGCCGGAGAATGTACATTATGTTTGTATGTGTGTGTATTGAAATACTTAATTAGCATTGAACAAGAGCAACTGGAGCGAGATGAACCCTTTTTTTTAATTGAAAGTCCCTTATATTTTTTTATTTTTTTAAATTTCTCTGGGATGATTTTAAAGATAAATGTAAGGAAGTTTTGTTCCAACCAGAGTTATTTGTTGAAACAGTTACCCTTAAAAAAACCACCATACCAAATCATTTATTATGCTGTCGTTTCCTTTTAAGACGCCCGCCTGTGCGAAACACATTTGGACTTAAGGTCAATTGAATTTTATTCATAACAGTCCACTAAAACAAAAAGCAAAAACAATAATGTATTTCTATTGTTTTCGTTTTTCTTCTTCTTCGTGTAGTAATTTTTTTTATATGAACATACATACATACATATACAAATTCATTAATTCTTGTAATGTGTCATAGTTCGCAAACGGTGCGGGTGCGGTGTTGGCATTAGCACATTATTTACTGGAGTTATAGGATTAGGCTTGAATCCAAATCTTTTCTAAATCGAATTTTTGTATTACACAAATAGTATTTTTTTATATACCGAAAATTGTCCGAAAATATGCATCATTTAAGCATAATACTGGCAACTTTATAACCGCCTAAAAATATGCGACAAAATCACTATAACAGTATGATCTCACTACTCCTAACAATACACAGCATATTTGAGCATTTTTTTTTTTTTGAATTTTAAATTGAGGATGATCGCCTTGAATGAAATACATTTTTTTTTGGAACAAATATTCCTTTGATTGTGGTCCAAATAACGTCTCCATATTGTACTCCACTTGTAGAATTGGGTACTCGATCAATCGAAGGTTCGTTGCTTTCATTATCAGGAGCAGCCATTTCTTCATCCGAATCCTCTTCATAGTTAGAATCTTGGGCTCCATTTGTTTCAGATTCATCGGCTGGAATCGGTCGAAAAGAATCATCAAGGTCAGAAGAAAACTCTGATTCGCTTGAATTTCCTTCTTTATCATTCAAGATTCTTTCAATTTCTTCGTTCTCTATTGAAATCTTGGAATAAAAAAAAGGAACAGAATAGTAGCGGCAAAGAGACGAGCGGTACATATAAGTACCAACTTACAAAATGAATGGTGGATTATTGTACCACCTACGTTTATTTGTTGATAATTATTTCATTTTGGTTCAAAAGTCATTCCTTTTGTAACATTATCGCACTTTACGATTATATTACGATTATATTAAGAACTTTCGCTTTTAAGTATATACATAGAAAAATACAAATCCACAATTAAAGGCGATCCTCTCTCCTTATATGAAACTGATAAATGTCAAATTGATTCCAAAAATACTCTTCGTTTCAAAGTTGAAGTAAAGGTTTGGATCATGATCAAGTATTATACACCATCTTCGCGAATCAAATCAATCAAATGGACAGCCATTTATTAAATTAATTAAATTAATTTATTAATTAATTAAATTTAAAAAAAAGAAACAGTTTAACGTCAGCTAGACATCTTGAAAGAAAAATATGTATGTATATTGTTCTTCCATTTAAAACCTAAACAAAACTAGGTTCATATGAAGGTTTTTATAATACAAATTCTGTATACTACTGAAATTCATCAGTCAAGTAGAAGACTTAGCACTATTTAATTGGACTTGTTGAATTTTTGATTCAGAATAGCTTTTTAACGGCCTTTAGTCCATTGGGTCATGTTCATATTTTCAATCTTATTAAAAATTCAATACATTTTTCTCTATAAACACTTATATTTATTATTGTTCCACTTTTTTTTACAGACAGACATAACATCATGCGTAGTGTACAATTTATATGTACAAACAAAATTGTTCTTATAAACGCACTTAAACTTCTCTGGTTTCTCTTTTGATGAGAGAAAGAACAAACAAATTAAAAACTTGTTATTTAAACGAGATGAAAATTATCTAAACAATTACACTAAACAAAATATAAAGTGATAAATAAAGTCTTCGTTAAAAAAAAAATATGTTTAACAATGAATTGCAAAGAGAATTGAAAGGCGGGGGTTTTTTATGTTGAATGATACCCTGAACCAGAACCGCTGTTACAGCCACAAACCAGCACCGACAACTGGGCAGGGGAAAATACATATGATGTTGTAGTTTAATAAGCACGTGTAGTTGTCATACATCTCTTATGACACCTTACTATGTATCTCATCTTGCGCACACTTCATCACTTCCATAGCACCTTTGCTTATCAAATCTTCAGCTAGAGTTTGCCCAAGCTTTTCACTTTTCGCGTACAATTCATAGTCATAGCATTTGTGACGAAACAGGCCGCAAAACAGGTTCATTGTGTCATCGCTCAGCACTGGAAGCACCTCTGTCGATTGAGGCTTCTCTTCATCACCATAATCGAACATATTTATTGTCTTTTGCAGGAACGGACAACTGTCATGGCCCGGAAGTGTGGTTGTAGTTTGTTTGGCTCCACTGAATGGACATTGACTCGAACTGGGCGCACAGTCGTAAGTCTCAGCGGGGGGTGTGTGTCCAGTTGTCGGACATATTTGTGCAGCATTTACTTTCACATCTGTGTCCACATACGGACATTGTCCCATAAAGTCCTGGCCAACTGGGATTTTCAAAGGACACTCGTCTTTGATAGTTTTAGTTTCAGTAGAATTTCCATTTTCTTCGCGGTTCTTCAAGTGCACAGCACTAAATGGACACTTTTTGAAGAGTTCTCCATGAATATTAATCAGCTGTTGAATGTCGGTGAATTTCTCTAACAAGCCAGAGTTCAAATCATCATTTATCACCGTAGGACTGGCTCGTTTGCTCTCCGGGCTTTCACTTCCATCTTTCCGTATACGTTTTAACGGCGGCGGTGAACCATCGTTATTTGCATTAATGTCATACTTATGTCGTTCTAATTCTAGAGAGCAAGAAAGTTCATTGCGAATTTCTGTTGTTCCATCTAAACTCCATACTGCGCCGAGAACTTTCAGACCCGCTCCAGTATTTTCATTACTGAGGCAACCATTTAAAGTTGAGCAAACGGCAACTGGAGCACTGCAACCACCTCCAAGAGTCTTAAGAAAACTCCGTTCTGCCAAAATACGACAGGTTGTTGGCAGACAAACCAGAGCTTGCAACATTTTAAGGATCTCTTCGTCATTTGATCGGCATTCTACAGCCAAAGCTCCTTGACCCACAGCATATAATAAGTCAGAGGGTTCGAGAACCTGACTTATGCGATTCATCCATCCCATTCGGACAAGACCAGCTTGGGCAAGTATAATGCCAGCGAACTTCGACCCAGGGTCGTCCAATTTTGCTAAACGGGTATTTAGATTGCCACGAATATCGCACACAACTAAATGTGGATATTCTCGTCGAATTTGTGCGGTTCGTCGAAGGGAAGATGTTCCTAGAAACAAAAAATAAATTATTATGGTTTTGTATTTTTAGATAAAAGTTGCTTTCTTACCTATTATACTTCCTTTGGGCAGTGTTTTTATGGTTTTCCCTTTGAATTTTTCATTCAACACAAGTGCATCACGGGCATCGTCTCTTTCGAGAACAGCACCAATTGACATTCCTGCGGGCAATGCTGTCGGTAGATCTTTCAGTGAATGGACAACAAAGTCCACACCTCCATTGCGAAGAGCATCCTCCAAATCACGCGTAAATAGAGATTTTTCACCGATTTTTGGCAAGGATATGTTCAGTACTCGGTCGCCGATTGTTGACATGGTATCTATACGAGAAAATTAATTGTTTGGTAAATAATAAGATAAGAAAACAAAATATAATTAAAAATATCGATAACTTTGAAATTTTTGCATGCCAGCTATTAATAAATTCAATTAATTTTTGGACACGATTGTGTTAAATAAGCAAATTTCGTGGGAACACTTAAATGTAAATGGCACGTTTTGAATAATTGAATTACCTATCTCAATTGAATGGGGGGTAAATTTATTAGATGCACGCAATTCTGGAGCCATAAAAATGTGATTACATTCATCAAAACTCTTTGTTTTTTGGCCTAATTGCCTATTTGTTTAGCAAAATTATTGCTTTATTTTTTCTAACCTACGTTTTGATGGCAATAACTAATTGATGAGTTTTTTTCATATTTTTTTTAATTGGAATGTTAAAAGAAAAGCCAATAAGCCATGGTGTATTCATCCATTTATGTTGGTAATACCCTGGAGGTATAGGTACAATGAATTTGTGCTGAATGTAATAAAGATTGAATGGTGAAATTAGAATTAGCAGGCTGCGACCTTTTTTATATTATTGATTTGTAATCAAAAATGCTTCGTTTCCAAAAAAATGGACAAACAAAAATAGGTACGTCAATTTATATACCTATTGAAAATAATCAAATTAACGTTGACCTACGGAAGATAATCTAGGAATCCTTGGAAGAGCAACATTTTTGTTGATTATAAAGTCCAAATTGGATTAAACATATTTAATTGTTTTATTGTTACTATGAGAATAAAAGTAATCTATGAAAGGATTTGCATATTTTCATATATTTAATGAGAATTGTTATTAAGAACTTTGTGTTGTTTCTTTAGATGCATTGATTTAGTTTTGTAGATTCTTTTTTATGAGCAATTGTTCTGAATCGACATACAAAAATTGGCCATCATAAATCCTTTTACGATTTACATATTTCTTTTCTTTATTTATTTGAATGCATAACATGGGGAGTACAGTAAGAGTTAGATGCTTTTCATTTGTACATCAACATTTTTTTAGATAAAAAATAAATTTATTGACATTTTTTTTATAGAAAATGGCTAAAACATTCAAATAAATATTTTTGGAAAAGTGAAAATAGGAAAACACTGTTTGTTAAATTATGTTTTTAGTCACAAGAAAATTTTGAACGGCGTGAAGTTCGATAAATAAAGTTTTAAATTATAAAAAAAAAAAACACCTTCACTTGAGTCGATACCCGTTTGTTTACATAAAGGTTAGGTTAGGTGGGGTGATGCTACGGCAAGCCCCATCATCTCACTCGGATCTCCATGGATCCATTGAGTTCCCCGGGGTAAAGGTATGTTGTGAAGGTGGGTAGGGAGGGGAGTGAGTGGGACTTTTAGGTATGGGTATGGGGAGCCTCCCTGAACAATCCTGAATTCTGGATGAATTTCAGTGGCAAGGTTGAGATGTCGCACAGTTCATCGAAGAAGTATTCTCCGAAGTTAATTTTTCTGTTTCTGGCTAGGCTGGGGCATTCACAGAGAAAGTGATATGAGCCCTCTTCCGACTCTTCATCATTACACCCTCTGCATAAGTCAGATGTGCTAATGCTCATTCAGCTCATATTTTACATAAAACACGAAATAAAATAAATAGTGTTTCATTGATCTGCTCAATTGTATATTTTCTTGAACACTCTGAAAGTCTCACCACCACCAATAAAATATATATTATTATTATTATTATTATTAATATCTTTATTTTTTCATATTAAAATATTACATAAATTAGATATAAAGATTTACAAAAGCATGGCTTCATGAGCCGTCTGCCATGCCATAATAATAAGTCACGTTGTAATATTTTTGTATAATAGGAAAAGCAACAAGTTCCTTAATAATTTATAGGTACATGATTTTGAAAAAGTGGCTTTTGACATACAGAAACAGAGGTTTATAAAATTGTTTAATAAATATTTTTTCATTTACTGAGCTTCAAAAAAAAGCTATCGAAAATAACCTGCTGATAGTCTTGATTTTATAAATGTTTTACAAAAAAAAATCCAAATTCATAAAGTAAAACTTGAGTAGTTTATAAAAGTAGAGTAGTTTTAACAGTTTAGTTTTTCTAAACAAGATCTAGCCAACTCCATACAAAATTCTTTAAAAAATAAACAGTAAAACGACTGCAGCCAATACCATCACTATAACTATAAACTCAATGCCTACAGAATTCAACCTCGATACCCTTGCATTCCGAAATCCAAAATAAAAAAAACTTTGTTCGCCTAAGGCTTGGACACACCTCAGTAACTCACCAAACAAAACTCTCCCATTTGCACTTTTTGCAACGTCACTTAATTTAGTACATTTATTAAAAGACTGTAAAGTATCAAAAAAAACATTTAAACTCTATTTGTAAAAACGTTTCTATATGAAATCCTCAAAATTCCCGACTGTAAAAACATTGAATTTGTAAATCAGCTAATATGTGATCAGAGTAATTCACAGCAAATAGTCTTCGCAGCTAGGCTCTTTAATTTAACCATTGCCCGCTTACTTTTAAGTACTAACTTGTCAATAAATATTAAATAAATAAAATATAAAATTGAATTTACACAAAAGGCGGTTAGAAGACATCGCCATCGGTGCTATAAAATTGATTACATTCATTAGAAATCTTTTTTGACCGAATCGTCGTTTGTTTATCAAATTAAATGCATGACATTTTTAGGGCAATAATTTGATGAGTTTTTTTTTGTCAACAGAAGGTTAAAAGCCAACGCATGTGTGTTCTTGCAATCTGCAAATTTTTTAAGGCGCACTCCTGGAGATATACAATTATTTGTTGGTTCTGAAAGCAATTAAGATTTGATTTTATTTATTGTTTAGGATGAGCAGGTTGTGACCTTATTTATATTATTTAATAATAATCAAAAATGCATTGTTTAAAAAAAAATGCACAAAGAAATATTGGCATTTCAATTTATAATAATGAGCTACCATGGTTACCAGGCCAACTGTACCTATCTCTGCATTGAAGAAGATAATTCTCTATATTATTTGTCCTAGACTGTAAAAAAGAATCAATTTATGAGGTCGAACAACTTTGAAATATAAGCTCCTCATCCTTGCTCCTCAAACTTTGACGTTTTTATTGATTAAAAAGACCAAATGGCATACCACATTTTCATTAAGTCAAATGACGCAATTTCGTTGAAAGTTCCGATATTATTTCCCAAACAAATTCAAATTTTGAGGTGAGGCAATTTGAACCGAATTTGCACGAAGTTCGATAGAAAACTGCCCGAAACCCTTTGGAACACGCCCACGCCCAAGTGGAAACTATTTGCAAAGTGGAATGTAAAAGTTTGATGCATACAAAACAGAATCAGCTGTCAAACGAACTAAGGAAATTTGAGATGAAAACAACTCTTTTTCTGTAACTATCACAATTACCATATTTTGGCTCTAAATATAAAAACGTAGTACAAAAACCAAAATTCGAATAACATACATAAAAATGGTAAGCGTCAAATTTGAAGTAAATTGATACAAATGTGATGTCGGTCATGTAGCACCACAGATGCACAAACCGACAGACATTATACCGAAAATTATTGTTTGTACTTCGCCAAAGTCTTTACGTTAAGAAGTTTTGATTAAAAACTCCCCACCTGGAAAAATTGCAAGTTTTTGCCAAGTGTAGTTCAATGCATTGGAAAGTTTCAGTATGGAAAACCTATACAAGGATAACATGTCAAATACTAGTGAGGCCCTTGATAATAAAAACTTAGCAGGCGAGTTTTTCTATCTCTCCGAAAATACCTCGAACAATTTGCAGCATCGTTACTGTATTGTTAATAACCTCAGTGGCTAACGTATAGTCCGGAAGGTCCCAGGATAGAATTCCAAATGAACAAAATTTGTTGGGTCTCGAGGAAAAAGGGTTCATAACGGACCTAGCCAATTTCGATATAGCTAGCCTTGCTTGTCTTTTGTCAATATTTATGTATGTTAAACTTTCTCAGGCCTCACTTAAAGCAAATTTGTTTTCCAGGCGGTTCGATTTTTCTTTTGCAAGGAAGCTACATACCTTCACTTTTATAATGTTGTCCAAGTGAATTTATTGCTTCTTTATTTTCTTTCTATATATCCATTTTTATGTTTATTATATTTCATTCTTCTTCTCTATTGTTCTATTTGTACATCAATTATTCGAAGACTTATCATACCAACTTTTTTGAAATGCAAAGAATATAAGTCTAGGTCACATTTTCATAGTCTACTTTATATATAATTTAATAAGGTACCTGCAACTTATTATTAAAACTTCCAATTTAAATTACAACAATAATGGGCTGAACACTCTCGCTCAGCAGAGAAACCACCAGCGAAATGTTGCATTATTTTGTTTACGAGTAAATAGACATGTATATAATTTAACCAAGATGTTCGTGTACAAACACAATCTATATACCGTGACAAACTTACTCGCAGATTTTTGTTATTATTTTTGTTTTTACAAAATGGAAATGTGGAAATTTGTTCATTATGCAATTGTTATCAATTGCGACACAGTTATTTATTTAACCCTGTCTTAATCGGGAAGTTGCGCTTTCACTTTCTTTTTCGACACGTGGTGGTTTGTATTCGATTAATAATAAACTGTTCGTGCAATTCTTGAAAGATAAATTCGAGTGTGATATCTTGACTGATACGTACTATGAATAGTGCTTTTTATGACGATATAAAAACACTGATTAGGAAAAGTACGTACAAAAATAAACCAACTACTCTGTGTTATTTTATAAGAATGGAGGAATACAATGAGTTGGAACTTTTACAGATAAAACAATAGTTTTTAAACGTATATTAATTATTATCGATAACTATAATTAAGTACAATGTGTACCTTTTTGCACTTCCATTAAAAATGATGCAATCTAAACGATTTATATTTAAAAGTCTTTTTTTTTTTGTATTTAGTCAATATTTTCAAGTTCAAATATACTGATAAAAGACAATGGGGCATGTTCATAGTCACTTTTAAACTCCAGTTTATCTTACACCTGGGTTTATCCTATCTAAATAACATTGATTAAACCCCAGTCTTAGATAAACTGGAGTTTAAAAGTGACTATGAATATGTCCCAATAGGTACGATCATCGGAAATACTTTATAAATTATATTCTTTGGAGATTAAAATACTGCAATGCACAACAGTTAAAGAATTTCACCATTTCTTTTGGTGAAAATTTAAATTTACCGATTTAATAAGACGCACGCACAGAGCCAGTCAGCCAACCCAGTGACCAAATTAGTGGGTGCAAGGTGAGCAGCTGATGTACTCTTACAAACAATGAAGCTTGTTGCCTGAACTGCAAATGCCTGTCACTCTAGAAAGACCCATCTTGTCAAGCTGACACAGTCCGTCGATAATTACAAAGTCATGCTACCATCAAATCTTCCTTGGATGCATCTAATATAGAAAAAAGGATAGCATAGTACCCTACTGGATTGACTTATCACCAGTAGCTGAACCACCTATATTCTGTTAGCGGCTACACTATGATTACGAATTATATTAAATCCGCACAATTTTTGCGCCATGAACCTGAACCTAAACCAACTGTACAAGTCTTTAGCATATTCTGCTACCAGAATAATAAAGTTTCCTACCCCCGCGGCCCACGTAAATAATATTTACCTTAATTCTGTTTCTGAACCTCTACCTTGAATTTTTTTGTTACCAACTTACTTAAATTATATTTCTTCAAAATGCTTTTATTTTAAAATTAAAAAAAAAAAATACTTAAGCGACAGGTTATTAGCTCTAATCGTTATTTTTTATTTGTATGTGTGACGTCACAATTTCAGTGCACTCATGTTTCTCCCATTAAAATCACATTTAAAAGTGTTCCAGACACTTCACTGTGGAACCAAACGTAATGAATACATAAAAATGAAGTACCAATTACTTTCATCAAACTTTTTACATATCTATATTTATTCTCATCGATCCGTTAACTTCTTTGTAAACAAAAATACATAACTTAAATAGGATTGATAATATACCTAAATGCAACAATCTCACTACGAATTGAAGGTTAAACAAGAAACAGTACAAAAACCCCATACATATATTAGTCATATTCATTGAACCGGATTTCGGGGCAATGTTGTTGAACGCTTCTGATTAATAACGCTGTAGCTAGTAGGTCTCTCACAATATGCAAGTTCGTTGGATTCCTAGATAAAACTCAATCAATTGTTCGTTGATAAGTGCTTCCTATTCCATTAGTTACAATCTATTTTAGGTGTTCATAAAATGTCCACCAATCGAAACAATTATACTTAGATATTTGCATTTATCTTGAATAAATTATAAATATAATGTCGTTAAAGAAAAACGATTTAAACTCCCATGTGCGTCAAAATTACTTCAATAAAAAAAAAAAAAAACAAAAATAGAAGCAGAAAAGTCTGACCAGCATTTTGAATTTCAAATTAATTCAAATTTTATTGGTATATAATACAAATATTCAAAGGGTCTTAGGCTATGTGACGTTTTATTGTGCACAACTGCTTGTGTTTATATCTATTATTTTCAAAATAACAATTAAAACCCATAGACCTACATCAAAGCACATATACATATGTTAGGATTAAGGTAGATCACGAGTTCAAATCTGTGACAAGGTCAAGTCTCATTTAATATTTGATAATTCAAAGACTGCTTGCTTTAATAAGAAACAAATGTTCGGGATACAGACAAAATTATCTGAATTTGTTGTTGCAAAATAAAAAAAATTGAAATTTTAAAAGTGAACCCTAAGCTACCGTTAAACCTTGAAAATTTACCAAAAAGAATTCTCTAATTAAATACGATTATGTTTCGCAAATTACTTTCTAATTTGACAATGAGTACCTTCGGATTTTTTTCGACATCGTATTTGTGTTTGTGCCGCGATGCGCATAGTGGGACAAGTGACTTATTAAGCCGGCAAATAATCGATTTTTTTCTCCTGTCCGTAATAGAAATAATATCGTATTGAAATGATTCCTGTTGTTTAAACGACAAATATTTAAACTGATTTTTTTTCGGCGCAAAAGATTTTTTAAAATCACACATTTTGTAAAAAATTACATTCCAAGAAAAAGTTTTCAGCGGATATACAACTCTTTAATTCTTTGTTATTTGAGCGTTGTAAAAAAAAAAATATACTCGATATGGATGTGCAGAAAAAAATCAATTTGATTTTCGATTTTCAAATTGAAATCTAGGTGTAAAATTTAACATAGAAAAAAATATTTTATAAGTTATTGCCCCAAGTGTACTTAGCAGAAATATAAGCGATCTTGTAAGTAAGATGGAAGAGTAAGGGAACTTTGGGAGTTTTGATTAAAAAAAACTATTTTTATTAAAAAAAGGGAAAAAGCCGAGTTTAATCAAAATCCTTAAAAGTTGTTTCCTTGGGAGCTACCCGTTCTTGGTGTTAGATTTTATTTTATTTCTGCAGTGGTTTTTATGTGCTCAGAGTTTGAACATATAATTTTTTTCCTTTTATAAATTTATTATAGTCTAGCTCTAGCGTTGAGTTTCGATATGAATTTCTTGAGATTTTTCGTACATTAATATCTCTCGTAACTCGTATATTATATTAAGTTCGTTATTAGAAGATTTACGGTTTTTGTTAACGATTTCGAGGTAAATGAGGGGATTTTTTTTCCAGAAATTGAAGTGCACTGTGCTACTGTTCAGATGATGGTAATGTTAACTCATTAAAACATCGGCACTTGATCTCTTCCACAAACCGATTAGAAAAAAAACCTTTGAAGAATTTCATAAATAAAATAAAAGACCTAATGAAATCAAAACACCTTCTCTATTTATTATTATTTATTTAAATTTAAATGAACTTCAAAAGAATAGGTATGTACTTACGAATTTCAAATTTTCTGTGTGAAAAAATCTTTTGCAATCGGGCGATCACATGTTTTGTTTGAATCAGAGCCAACTGAAAGTATGAATGGGAAAATAAAATACGTCAATATTTTCATCTATATGCATAAATTCAAAAGTAAATATGTTATAATGATCCCCCATGAATTTAGGTCAGTTGCATTGAATAGACAATAACAGCTCCTAAATTCAAGTTCATCTTAGCTTAAGTCTTCGAATGTTTGTTAGTGTATGTCTTCTCTTTTTTCATTAGCAGAGAGACGGTTATTCAACTTTTTTAGGAGTGATATAACATGACTCGGACTTCTAGAGCGGATATTGAGTTATTGCTTTAACACTACTTGCGTTGCTTTTTGATTAAATTTTTGTCCCAGCAAAGAACACAATTGAAAATGAATTATTCAAAGGAATGAGAAATATGCAATGGAATAAGTAAAATGTTATTTAAAAAGTAAAAACAAAAAAAAAACTTACTTCACTTTTTCTAGATCCAACACGGATTATTTTTTCGTCTCCATTCATTTTTCTTTTTGGTTTTTTTGCTTTTTTAAACTTTTCTGAATTGGTTGGATCTTGGTTTTCAAGTTTAATATCTTTTAAGTGACTGGTGTGGTGTTTTTTTTTTGTAACATTCAAGACTTTTTATAAGGAAGAGTGAAAGTTGGCAGTGGGGCGAAAATGTCGAAATACTTTCGATTTTTAAGTAAAACACTTTATGAAATGTTGATGCATTTATGAAGGAACACTGAAGAGAGTTAAATTGATTGCATTTTCGTTAATTTACTAAAGATTATATGGTTTATTTGAAAATTTTTGTTCCACACTTGTTGGATGAGGAAAAAATTCGAAGAGGAAATCCATACACTTGCTCGTTTGGGAGATGAATGGCAGAACGTGAGTATTTTATTTACGTAATTTTTTTCGCTGCTCGAATGTGTCAAAACGTAAAATAAAAGGGGAATTAGGCTTTTCCAGAAACTATCTTTGTCTTTTCTCTTTCTAATTTTGACATAAAAATATGTAGGGAAAACAAACAAACGACCAATCACAATCACATGTTTTTGTTTTCCCTACATATTTTTCTGTCAAACTATTGATTTTTTTTTTTGCTTGTTTGGGACTGAAGTTTGGTGGAAGTTCCAAATGGGGTTTGGAAAAGGAATACATTTTGCGTTACGTTGTTTTTTTGACAAGAGCTTGTGTCAGTTAGGGTTAGTCCACAATGAAATAGGGAATTTTTAAAATTATGTATTGGTGTAGTATTTTACATTTTTTAAATGTGTCTCTAGAACTAATAAGCGCTCAGTTCACTTTTGTGGACAACCGAATTGTGTTGTAGGAGTCATTTGTCACCCCGAGTTTAGGTAGGCGAATAGAATCAGTTTATCTTTGCTAGGGCCACTTCATTCACAGTGAGATCAAATTTTGATTATCATAAAGATGAGAAAGTTTCGTCCGTTTCACCCTCCAAAACCCATTTGTTTACGTTGTTTTTGTAATTTCATCCCGTGTCGATGAATAGATGCAAATTGCAACAACAATTTAACCAGGAGTACAAGGTATGCTCATTGCAAACACCCAAGCTGCCGTACTGGTATTTATGGGACGTCTCAATCTTCTTTTAATATTATTGTGGCATATTCATAGCCACCTTTAAGGCTGCCCCAAACCAACGCGAAACATTCGCGCGAATATGCGACGACTGAATAATGTTCGAAGATTCGCATCGCGCCAGTGTGGGTGCTCCCATTAATCTCCATGTAAATAAATTAAGACAGGCGGAAGTTTCGCTGTCGCGCCGAATGTTTCGCGTTGGTTTGGGAGAGCCCTTAAACTCCAGTTTATCTTATACTGGAGTTTAAAAGTGACTATAAATATGCCCCATTTTCTTTTTAAATCAAGACTACGTTTTAGAATTTAGCATTTTAGTGATGAGAGCTATAAATCAAATAAAACAATCAAACGAAATAATAATAGACAGAACTAGATGATTGTGATGTCACACAGCTATGTGTCTGTATATCATGGTTTTGTTAAATTTTTTTTGCAGTAATGCAACTTTGTGCCTATGTTGTTTTTTTTATAAAAAATCATACATCATGGGTTTGCAAAGAAACAGTGCTAGTAAGATAAATTTAATTTGCACCGACAAGATGATAATCCTCGATTGCGTTTTTTTTTAACCAAATCCCTATATAATTGGAAAAACTATCTATAATTAACGGCCATATTATTCACTCGATTGATCCAGATTAAAAATATAAATCCAGATGTAAAGCATACAAATTCAATGTAAATACATCTGGATTTAAGTTTTAATCTGGATGTATCTAGTGAATAATATGGCGGTAAGTAAACGAAATTGTTTACTTTCTTTTGGGTGGTAAAAGACTTATGACTTTCAGTCTTATTTATAAACCCATTCTAAAGCATGTCTAACTTTGGACAGAGGTCCAACTCCAAAATCTTATTAATATATGTTTGCCATTTATTATCTAACTTATGGGATTTTCCTTTGTAAAATTTTGATTACTTTTGTAGAGAATGTTTAACGCATGTGAAGTACAATATTCCAAAAAACCATTTACAAAATTTTAATAAACAGCGACCAACTACGTTTTGACCCTAAAACTATGTTAATATTTCCCTGTTGGAAAATCCCAAAAATGTGCGCGAAAGAGAAAGCTACAAAACAAATACAAAATTCCTCTCCCCCCCAGGGAACTGCATAGATAAACGTCATTTACGAAAGGATGACGTAAAAGCTTTACTTTTTTTTGTAAACAATTTGTTTTTTCCTTATTTAATGTGAATTATTTTAAACTCATTCCACGAAATCCAAGTGCATGAATAAGTCACAAGAAATCCCCAACTACAAATTATTTTGAATAAACTCCGTGAATGCTGTTCCAGCTTTGGAATAGACCGCTGGCAGCTGCAACTAGAGCTGCTAGAACCAGAGAACGCCTTGGTGATGATTTGATCGATAAACTTGATAGACTGCACGATGGAGCCCTACGGACGGGTGTCGTCACAGAATCTGACTTACGAATGGCCTATCGTAAGTCACTCGAACAAGAACAACGGAATCACTTGAATCCATGGTATGCCATCGGAATCCTTTTGTTCATAATGTTGGCCACGCCTGTGTTCTTCGGGACGATACATTTCATCTTAGGTGTTCGATGTTTCCTGCCAAATAATTATCTCGTCTGGGAGGCAACTCGTCCCATCAGTGATTGCGGATTTTGCAGGTAAATAAATCTCTTCTATGATAATGATGATGATGACCTATATAATATTGAATTTCCATTCACAGTTCTGTTCAGGGACCATTGATATTACAGAATCTCACACGTGAAGAATTTGCTCCATTCGCATACTCCTCTCAGCCAATTATTATTAAAAATGCCGTTGCTCATTGGCCAGCAGCGAAAAGTCTGAATTTCACGTATCTGAAAGATTTATACGAACGAACTCCAGGTGCTCTGGACGAAGACTGCCAATTCCTACACTTCAGATCCGATTTTAAGTCACTCAAGGAAGTTTTCCTGATGTCCGATCAGAGGGCTAACTTTGTCGGTGGCAATCATCCGTGGTATGTGGGTTGGAGCAATTGCCATCCAACTGTGCTCGAAGAACTAAGAAAATTATATCCACGACCACATTTTCTGCCCGAAGATGCAGAGATGCCCAATACGGATTATATTTTCCTCGGATATGAACAGGGTGCTTTTATGCATGTAAGTTTTAAGAGGGGACTTGTTCAAAAAGTTCCTGATTACATAAGAACACGGCAAATGATTTCATTTGGAGAGACTGATATTTCAAAATATGACAACTACTTATCTTAGCGTTGTTTACAATTCCATAATTTTATTTCATTTTGCGTTTCCTATTTTTTTTTTTTTTTTTTAATTCAGTTGGATTACATCCCACGTCTTATGTGGCAAGCTCAATTACAGGGCAATAAGAGTTGGATTCTTGCCCCTACACCAGAATGTGATCATTTATGTCATTCCTTTTCATTCTATGTGGAACCTGGCGATGCTGGTAAGCTTATAAAATTTTTTTGTTTACTAATTTGTAACATCTACAACATTTATCTTAATCCACAAAGTTCTCGTCGATACTCGTATATGGTACCATGGAACTTCAATACCAAAGGGTCAATTTGCTCTGACCATACAATCCGAGTACGGTTAATCGAAAGTTTCTTACTCGTATCAATATAAAACAGTTATATGTAATAATAATCTATATAATATGTATTTAAATTATTTATCCGAAATTATTCCATACTTCGTACGTATCTAATATTATAGAAAGAAAGATGATTTAGTTCAGCTTTTACCAAAAATCTTGCCACAAAATATTGGTAACTAATTAAAATAATAACAAACTATCTTAAACATTAAGTCTAGTAGTTAATAGAAGTCCGAGCCACACTGTTTAGATAAAACAAATATTTATGATGATTCTCAATTTTCAATACAAAATTACTCGTATATGCAAATTGTGTTATGCAACTTATTTATTATTTACCACTAAAGATTCCATTTGGGTATGTTTTATTACGTTCTCTGTAAACATTCTGACTTTTCTGTGTAAGCAGAATGTGTTATTACTATTAGTTATTATAATACATATATATAAATTCAATTAATATTAACGTTGCGTGTGTTAAAATAAGAAAAATCACTTGCAAATCATTGAAACAAAGACTGTTTGAAAATTAAATCATTTTCGATAAAAAAAAAACTTTTTACCTAAAAATTAATTAATATAATGCAAACAAAATTTATTACAAAATTCTTGTCGAAATCTCACTCTTTACACAATTTATTTGAGCACTTTTTCAACTCACTAGTCAAAGTAGCAGCTTTGGTGTACAAAATTATATTATAAGTTTCGATTTGATTAGAAATTTCATTTGTTTTATTTTTTAAAAATAAATTATATACATAGAAATTCGAAAACAAACAAATTGTATACAAATTTATTAACATTCGCAATAGTAGGCTTTATATGAAAACAAGCTAGGTATCTCTGTTTAACAAATTGTGATTCTGTAGTTTTTTGCACTGGATTTGAAATTTTTGTTCACTATGTGCCGATTTATGAAATAATAAATAATAAAAAAATTATGTTTTTATCAGTTTTACATTTCAAGAATTTTCCAAATAGGTTAAGTGAAAAATATACATAGAAGACAAAAATGTATGAAACATACTCGTATATTTTTAAAGTACCTCTACGCTACATGTTCTAATTTTCAGAAATATTTTTTTATTTTTCAAATCGAAAAAAAAATAGCTCATTGAATTTATTCCTACCTTAAATTTTAAATTTGATTTTTACTTGAAAAAATAATAAAAATTATTTGTTTACATATATTTTATTTTTCTTCAAAATAAATATGTCTTTCATTTAATAAAAATGTTTAATTTATGAATTCAAGCCAATAAATTTCCTTACAAGGTCTCTCGTAAGCTGCTCAAGCCAGGTATGTATGTACACAGGTAGGTATACCATAAAATGGCAAGTTATGCATTCGTGAAAAAATGCAAATCATGATCCAACTTGACATTAGATATGGAAGGTACCATTGCCATACATTACCTATTTGTTTGATCTAAAAGAGCAAGTTCGTGCGATCCAATCGTGCATTATATTTTATGTATCTTAGGACCAAAAATAATGGCCCCCCATATACAATTTCGTAGCCTTATAAAAAATATATTTTATACTCAAAAACTATTATTATTATTATTTATTCAATGTACATAAATGTACAGACAATATTTGTACAGTAGGGTGTCCCGTCGATGTATGAGAAACATTTTTTTCGAGCTACAGTATCAAAAGGGGTATCAAAATTTGCGTAATTTTACACAGATAAAGAAAACGTCAAAAAAACTGAAAGAACATGTTATCTTGGGGGTAGTACCGGGCTTTGAAGATTTTTAAATTTCATGTTTTTACATACTTTAACCGTTTGAATAAAACTATAAAAAAAATAAGTTTTAAACGTATTTTATTATTAATATTATTTAAACAAATCACATAAAAACAAAATAAGCCAGAAATAATTTTTAATTAATGACATAACCTTAGAATTTAAACTTATTTTTGTGTCCAAAATTTGGCATTTCTGCACGAAATTTCAACTTGTTTTTAATAAAGCCATCTCTAGAAGTAGTGTCAGTTACACTCTGTGATGCCTCTGTTACCAGTTTAACACATCTTTCCACAGATTGGGTGTGGCACCAACTCTTCATTGCAGTTTCCTGAGACAATATCCGTTTCCTGCGTAGACCATTTTTTTGCTTGCCTCTTTGACTCTTCAATTTGCCTCTGCTGTCGTTTCTTCAAGATATTTGTTTCTTTCTTGTCAACCCCGCTTATAACCATTTTCCTTTCATTTCTTTGATCCAACAAAAAACTTCTCTCATGGATGGGAACTTTCTTTGGTTTTAAACACGAACAAGTTTCAAATGAAGTGCATTTACAAGCAGCAACGTCGAAAAGCTTCTCAGATGACTCTAAAAAACACTTCAGTTTGTTTTCGAAACTAGCATTTTGTTTGCTTTTGGGGTATCGCTTCACAATATTGTAACTTTCGAAACAGGATTTAAGTAATTGAATAACTCTTTCCTTAGTTACAATTGGAATCGAAGCTTTAGCCCAAATATTGTCGATTTCTTCAAAAACAATCGCATATATTTCTGAATGGGAAGGATCCTTTCCGTTGAATTTAGGTTTTAGTTCGTTCCTTACAAACAAAATGAATTTAATGACATCTCTTGTAGTTGGTAGCTGCCGATCGTCAAGTTTTTTGTATGACCCCAATATAGCACAAGTAGTCCCACTACGTCTTGAACTCATTATTTAAAAAAAATCACAAAAATTGCTTTTAAAACTGTTACAACGCACTTTTCACAACCCGTTGAGGATCTCGAATGAATACTAAGGACTTCAAAGTGTGGCTTTTTTATAAGATCAGGTCTACAAATTATGGAGTTCAACAACTCATTTAGTCATAAACAAATGGTGTATGAAAAACCTCTACGTTTCCTCAATAAACCACATATGTGGTTTTTCCCATATTTGTCCACAAAACGCCCACTTTTCAAATCCGTGCTTTAAATCCGACTTTATTACCGGATTGAATTGTGTAGATTTTTGTCAGGTAGAAAACAGTCTTCAGTTTTAAATCAGACTTTATTACCGGATTGAGTTGTGTATTTTACAGGTAGGAAACAGGTAAAAACCCATATCCTTAAAGGACATCAATAAATTAAGTCATTTGTGCAGGTAGGCCTCAAATTTATAAACAAATTTTTCTTCAAAATCGGATAGGTATAGAAACTTTAATTCAAATTGTGTCAGATTTATAGAGCAGTGGTTTTAAGTTCCAGGAAAATGATGATAATAGCAATAAGCGCCAAAAATTAAAAAAAAATCAATTTTGGTCACCTATTGGGGGTATTTTTAGCTTAAAACCTTATAAATTTGAAACCGCTGGAAACGTATTGTTGCATGCAAATCAAAACGTCAAATATGGTCTTAACCTAATAAGATCAAAAAGTTAATATTTTATAATAAATAGTAGCTCAGGAACCGAAATTAAGGGAGGGAACAAAAGCATAAAAATATCAATTTGTCAAAATTTTGAGGGTCGGTACAACCCCCTAGACAAATTTTAATATTTTTTTTTTATATATTTTTGTAATCTAAGTCCAATTATGCAAGTTTTGAGAGGTCTTTTGTTCGGAAAATCCAAAAAAAAATTTGTCAGGACACCCTATTGTACAGCAATAGCTACCAGGACTTATAGCTGGACTTAAAAATACATTCTATGTAAAAAAAAAAGAAATATTTTATAAGTAAATAAATGTAAACGCTTAGTAAAGGGGCGGTTGAGAGAGCTGAAGGCAACCAGGGGGTTATCTACGGTCCCAAACCGCCCCCCAGTCTAAGTTAGAGAGGCATAAGGTCATATGCTATTAACTAATTTTGTTATTTCAAGTAGCTTAAAAACATTTTTTACATTTTGTTCTGAAGGAACTGACAATAATGAGGGTAGATTTGTATTGAAAAGACTATTTAAAATGAAGTTTATTCTTGGACATTCTTATGAGAGATGTTTAAAGGTGAGAGTAGCATCCACTCGGCAGAGGGGGCAGTTGGGCGGATCCTCTCTAGTTAGAAGGTGGCTATGCGTAATTTGTGTGTGTCCTAATCGAAGCCTAAAAAATCATTTATTTATTTTGGCTGTTGTGGTTGTTGGATAAGTTGGTGATTCAGCTTTCGGATTGATTTCAGAGTAATGATGGGAGTATTGACTCCATATATCTTTGCGTTTCTGCCGCCAGTAAGCATCAGCTAGTTTTTGGAAATCGGATTTTGTTGGAGGATATCGATTGATTGCGTCTGTGTTGCATATTGATTTCGCTGCCATGTCTGCTTTTTCATTCCCAATTATGGCAATGTGTCCTGGAACCCAAATAAGATGAAGTTTTGAGCATTTGCTATAGAATTCGTTTAGTTAAAACGAATTGTTCCGACAAATTATGATTAACGAAGCCTGATATTGACTTTGCAATTTTTTTTGAAAACTGGGTGAATCAAATTTGATTACATTTTCCAAAAAAAATCATTTTTTGTCTGAAAACGACGGTTTTTGAACACTATTCAGAAGATTTTAAAAAAATTGTTCTTTGAACAAAATATATCAGTACCAACACTGCTGATAAAAAAAAAACGGTTAAGGATGTCACATGCGTTAAAATCGCGTTAAAATCAGTAACATCTACCATTTAGTAGGAAACAATTTTACGAGAAGTGGTAAGATATTAACAGTACCTCCCATAAAGAACCCGTTGTTTTTGTATTTAAAAAAATTAATTATTTTTTGAAAATTCACAAAAAATTGTAAGCCGTACCTTTAGAATTCTTTGTCCAGTCATGGTAGACCTTTGGAAATTCTCTTTCACATTTTCTGCAGCGGTAGGAGGCTGTTTTGAGCTTCAGGTATTCTTTACCACAAAAACATATTCGGAATAATGTTTCTTTGACCTACCGTCCTATCTACTAATTTAAAAAAAATATGAAAGTTTGCTTGTTTGGATGTTTATCTTCGAATTCGAACACAAGACGGATTCTTTTGAAATTTGTTACGTATGGGAATAGGTTATAAGATACATTTTATAATCTAAGGCGGTTGCGGGGAGCTCAGCTAAGCGAGCGGATAACAGCTTTTTATCTCATATAATTGACACAATTTTTTTTTGTGGAGCGCTGTAACTTTAATGCTAAGAAAATGAAAAAACCTCCCAATTATTTTCTCACTGAATTGCACCACATGAAAAATTACAACTCGAATCTATAACGAAAATCCATGTAAGATGGTGTATTCTATTTCTCCAATACTTGTTTGCCCTAGAAAATCGGCAGATTTGTCTAAAGAACCATCTTACAATGCCTAATTTTATATATATTTATTTTACAAGAGGTACATACATGGCTTTCTGTAATACTACAGATAGCGAATCTTATAATTAGAATAAAAAAAAATTAAGAATTTCTTTACAAAGAATAGGTAGGTAGGTATCTTAATTTCAAAGAAATAATTTTCTTTTCGTTGTGAAATCAATCTTTGCCTATGACGCCGCCCGTCCACCCTTTCGAAGGTTATCTAACAATATATGTACATTTGCACATGTATTATATACACCTGAGTAGGTACATAATTTAATGTTTTTCTTTATATTATTTAAACGAACTTCAATTCAGTAGTAAATGTTCACTCATGTCCCTACTTATCTGATTAGGTGTATAGATTTTTTTCCAGCAAACTTGAAACTTTGTTGCAAAATCTAGGAAATGTGAGAAAAATCCATGCAGTTAGGTACCAATGAATATGAAAAGTGGAACAGCAAAGAATCATTTCTAACGTTTCTAAGAAGCAATCAAATTTCAACTTCAATAGGAAGTTCTTTCCAGCATTTTCTATCGAGAATGGAAACTTCCGAAAAACGCGTCTTAACCTCACTTTGACCTGTGCCCAAGTTCTTATCAACACACACCGAAATGCATCACCACAAAAACTATTCACTATGAAACTGCATATGTAAATAAACAGAAACTATTAATCCGCTGCGGCATGTTGCATAACAATTTTCCGATTTTCGATTACAAAATCTTTATTTCGGGCCAAATTATGTACATAGTATTTATCAGGCATCGTTCTGCCCACCCTTTTTCTTTTATACATTCACATTCTAGGTTATGTAGCACTTTTGCATAACAGCACATCGTTGGTGACAGAGAAGAACTATTACGTAACAAAGAACAAGAAAAAAAACGTGAAATCTTTCTTTTTCGCCAAAAACTCAGATTTTATTTATTCACTTTTGGGCTCACATATTTTTAAATGCCTAATTATTAGGAAGGAAAAGAAAAAGATAACTGTTTTTATGTTTTTAATTACTTAAGATACGAAAGAGAACTCCCCTCCTTTTTCAGTGTTGTAGGTGTGGCAGGTAGTTTTATTTTCCTTAAGCAGCAGCTTCCTTGGCCAGACGTTCGGCCTTCTCGACAACCTCTTCAATGGGCCCAACCATGTAGAAAGCAACCTCTGGCAAATGATCGTACTCGCCAGCCAAGATTTGTGTGAATCCCTTGATGGTTTCCTCCAAGGGGACCAATTTGCCGGCGTGACCGGTGAATACCTCAGCGACCTGGAAGGGCTGTGACAAGAAACGTTGGATCTTCCTGGCACGAGCGACGGTCAACTTGTCTTCTTCAGACAATTCATCCATACCCAAAATAGCAATGATATCCTGGAGGGACTTGTAATCCTGCAAGATCTTTTGCACGCCACGAGCGACGTTGTAGTGCTCGTTGCCAATGATGTTGGGGTCCATGATACGGGAGGTGGAATCGAGGGGATCCACGGCTGGGTAGATACCCAATTCAGCGATAGCACGGGACAACACAGTGGTGGCGTCCAAGTGAGCGAATGTTGTAGCTGGAGCGGGATCAGTCAAATCGTCAGCGGGCACATAGATGGCCTGCACGGAAGTGATGGAACCCTTTTTGGTGGTGGTAATACGTTCCTGCATGGAACCCATGTCAGTGGCCAAAGTGGGTTGGTAACCGACAGCAGAGGGGATACGACCCAAAAGGGCAGACACCTCGGAACCAGCCTGGGTGAAACGGAAAATGTTGTCGATGAAAAGAAGTACATCCTGTCCTTCTTGATCACGGAAATATTCAGCAACGGTCAATCCAGTCAAAGCGACACGGGCACGGGCGCCTGGGGGCTCGTTCATTTGACCGTAGACAAGGGCTACCTTAGAGGTCTTGTCCTTAAGGGAGATAACACCTCCCTCAATCATTTCATTGTAGAGATCGTTTCCTTCACGGGTACGTTCTCCTACTCCGGCGAATACGGAGTAACCACCATGGGCTTTGGCGACGTTGTTGATCAACTCCATGATGAGTACAGTCTTGCCGACTCCGGCACCGCCGAAGAGACCAATCTTACCTCCCTTAGCGTAGGGGGCGAGCAAGTCGACGACCTTGATACCGGTGACAAGGATCTCCTGTTCGACGCTCATCTCCACGAATTCGGGGGCTTCGGCGTGGATGGGGGCGGTCTTGTCGGTTGGAATGGGACCACGTTCATCGATGGGCTCTCCGATGACGTTGATGATGCGACCCAAAGTCTCAGCACCGACTGGGATACGGATGGGGAAGCCAGTGTCAACGACTTTCTGGCCACGCACCAGACCCTCGGTACCGTCCATGGCAATGGTACGGACAGTATTTTCTCCCAAATGCTGGGCGACCTCCAACACCAGACGGGGGGTCCTCTTGTCTACTTCTAGGGCATTTAGAATTGGGGGCAAATCCTGATCGAACTGGACGTCGACGACGGCACCAATAACGGCAACAATTTTGCCGTTGCTTACACCAGCAGCAGCTGCGGCTTTAGCAGCATATTCGCGATTGATTTGCTGGAGCAGTGATATAACTTTCTTGTCCGAAGACTTGGTCACGGCCGATCGTACAGCAGAGAACATTTTTGGGTAGATTTTCGCAAAATTCTCTGGGAAAGTTTAAAAATTCTTATTAGTGACACCTAAATGAAAAAGAATTTGATATTTTTTGTAAGTTTTATGCAATTTTTGGGAGAAAATTTGATGAGTGAAAAAAAGGAAAAAATTTTTTTCCAATCTTACCGATTACGAAACCACAATTTGCGAGCAGGGTGACCGAAGAAGTAGAAGTGTCACTTAATTTTAATACATCGCCATGCCGTTCGTTGTAAAAAGTTGGACCGAAATTAATATCCCAGTATTTTGTTGCTGCACAAACAAAATGGTGGGCACGTTGACAGGTCGAAAAGAAAGCATGATTTGAAGGTGGAAGTGCATTCGAAATGAGTACACTTTTTTCAAAAACCGTTTAACAGAAAAAAACTGCAACTTTTATGTGAATTTTACACGACGAATTGATTCCTACTCTTTTCTGTATTTAATGAAATGGAGTAAAATTCTTTAATTCACCGCATTATTATGGTTTTTTGTGGTGAATGGAACACGATTTCAAATTGATTTATTTTTGTGATCGTATTTTAGTTGTTCCCTTTCAGTAGCTGCGTTTTATTGGTAACTTATAGCTAGCACAATAATCAAGTACCAATAAAATGTCTTGGCTGTGTTAATCAAACGCTCTAGCAACTTTTGGCTTTGTTCCCTACAAATATCACAGATCACATTCATTTTGTCTCCACCAAACTACATCCATTTTGTGAGTGAAAAACAAAATTACGGTTCAAGTCATGAATACTTTTCAAGAGCGCCATCTTCATCTTCACAGTTCTAACTATATGTATATCCACTCTTTTATTGGCTAATTTATAGACACTCTTTGTTTTTGTTTGCCAAGGGAAATTTTACTGCGCTGGCTATAAAATTACCAATTAAACACGTCTTGTGTCAATATTTCAATAAAAATTATTTCATCCCTTTTAGAAGAGAAACATCGGCTTAATGAAGTTACCGATTCATTGTAAACTTTTCCATTTATAATGAGCGTTTATTTCTCACATATTTTGAACAAAAATTTCATTTCTGAAATACCTCAATTAATTCAATCAACCAGCACATTTCCCAACTGACAGCTGTTAAATATGTTGGTGTTAGTACAGGAAGGAGTAAGGCCAGGCGCGCACATGCAACTAAACAGTTTGGTTGCGATTTTGAGCACATAAACCGGCGGACTCTCATATAACCTAACTCTTTAGTTGCATGTGCGCGCCTGGCCTAAATCTGCCGAAATATTTAGATATGCAAAATTGATTTCAAATCAAAAATATATTAATTTATTCTGCCCAGTGGAACGCAAAAATGTTCAAAATCGGCTTTTTGACAGATCCAATTCAAAAATAAATTGATTTATTTTAAGTTTTGAAAACAGTCTTGGATAGAGAGTTGTTTTGTAAAAGGTTTTTATTATTTATAATTTTCTTGTTGCTTTTGATCTGCGGTAATTTTTGTGTCCAATATACGTCTTTTAAGCTCTGTGGCAATTAAATAAGCATTGCAGGTGCATCTATTTGGTAACTAAAACTTTCACCAAGTTTCCCGAAACTGTTTTTTTTTTCATTTGCGAAAATTTTTGAAAAATTTCACGTTACCAAACAGACCAAGTATCAAATAAATTTACCTTGTAAATATCTTTTTTTCTATCCCTTTATTCTTGCGCTTCCACCCATAAGTTATAGTTCAACCTGTTCAAAAAATAATTTGTCACCGAACTGTACATTTTAGAGGGAATTTTCATATCCAACGGCAATTTTAAAAATCCCATTTTTCGTTCCGTCATTTATAAGTTTAAATAAAAGATTTTAATTTTTTAATAAAAAAATGGAAAATTTATCGCAAAAAATAGATTTTGATGAGGTCGCCAGAATTATCAATTTAGATTTCGATGAGCATAAAAAAACTATTCATAAATGTTGCGTAAAGTCGTCCATCATTCCTTTGAGCGATTATTACGAAGCACTTCAAAAGGAATACAAAGCCATCGAGAATTGTACAACTCCGCGAAAAGATAAACCTGATCCACTCGAGTATATAGATCTATTCAAGGCATTCGAAGAGTATCCTGCTAACCTACCTAGACCCAAGAAACAAACAGCTCGAGAAAATGCTCGTTTTCATATAACAATCAAGTCGAAAACGAATTCATCATCGACTTCGATTAATTCTTCAAAGATTATTGAAGATCAACCGTCAGCAGCAGTGATATGCAATGACTTCTCCAAATTTACGGAGAAACTAGCCAATTTCAAAAAGGAACTTGCTGACCAATCCAGTTCAAAAGAGTACAATGAGAAACTGGAGAACATAAACACGTTTGCAAGGGAATTGGGCAAGCTTTCGCAGAAGGATGATGTTGGCAACGATGCATTCACAGAGGAAGAAGAGGCAAAGATACGACAGATTTCAGAGAATATGGAGCACTTTGCATTTATTCAAGAAAATCAGGATCTCTATAGTAATTTAAAATCAAACGATGCAAGTTCCACCAGATTAAATGATTTGGTTGACATTGTTACCGATGCCCTCGTGGCAGTAAATTGTTATAAACCTTAAGAAATAAATATTGTAATCTAAGTGGTGTTTTTTATTCGCTGCTATTGGACTCATCAGGGTCTGTTGAGTACAATTCAAAATCACTGTCGTGTCGAAGTTCACTCCCAATTTGACTAACTGTGTCATTCAAAGCCAATAGTTTACGCAAAGCACTCGCAAGAAAGTCAATCTTGGCCCGGGTTGTGGTAATGTACGTCTCGAAGTCAACCCCTGATGACTGATGTGGAGTTTGAGCATCCCGGTTCAAAATACGGTCAAAGGTTTCCATAGTCTTGGCCAAGGCATGCAGCGTTTCTTTTCGATATTTGAAACGAGCGGCTGTAGCGTTTGCAGGAACAGCCTTTGCCTTTCGTGAGGCTTCAATCTGGAGGAGGATGTGGTTGGATTTCTCACAAATATCTGAAATGTAACCTATCTGCTTTTGTTTTGTGATACGAGCTCGATCTGAAACAAAGGTGGACAATTAAGTTGAAAATTGTGTTAATAGCAATGTTATTTACCGAGTTGATCAATCATTTCATCAATTATTTCAGATTTTTGTGTTGTATTCATGTTTAAAAAATCGTTCTTATAAATTGGAATTTCCGCGAATTGGATTTTATTTTTAATTTTCAAATTTGAAAAACTGGAATGTCAAAATTAGGATTGACAAGGAAATTTTCTATGGGATATTTCTGGTAAACTACAAATATACAGGGTGGTCCGTAAGAACATCTTATTTTGTTGAAGTTTTTTAATTGATATGATTTTATTCAATAAGCGTGGCGGGGAACCTCGAGGCGGATGTATATAAAGCCGTGTTTTTTTGCAAGCCCGGGGAGATTTGGTTGAAAAAAACGACATCGGGGATTAGCGACGCCATTACAGAAACAAAATTGAGTTCCCATACAAACTATCGATAGCAAGTATGCAATTCACGCCGGTAACACAGTTTTTCTCAGTGCTTAAGTTAAGCCCCGAGAATTCTCCGCGCTAAGCTAAGACCGAAGGGGATTAGTTCTTGTTGCATTTAACACGTAAATTGCAGGACAGGACGTCGTTTTTTTTCGATCGATTTCCTCGGGGCTTGCAACAAAAACACGGCTTAAATTATAATTTAGGCGGATCTCAGAACGATTTAAGATTTTTTATGTTAAACATAAGAGAAAAATGGAGAAAAATTTGGATTCCTATTTAAATTTTTTTGCTCAGATATATCCCTAAAGTGTATTAACGAAGGCCAAACCTAAAAACAGCATAAAAATCAACTAGACAAATATTTATTTGTCTCTAACTTTCCATTGTTTTGTATTCATTCAAAACCAGAAACCTTTATTAAAAAAACTAATTTAAACGGCTATACATATTTCTTCTAAAGCACTTCAATTTATAAGAAATACACGATTGATACATTTTAATAAAATTATTTTACTATACAAAATGTGAATAAAATAACAAAAAAAAATTCACATCCACTGAAATTTTAAATAAAAGCCATTAAGGTAAGTTGTGTGAAGCCATGAAGTTGTAATCGCCTGTTCCTTATAGCTCTTTACCGAATCAAAATTCTCACTTTGTGGCAACTGACATTTGTATATTTTATTTTGAAAGGACAAATGCTTTAGCTATAAAAAAAAACTCATTTTATTTTTGATTTGCTATTTTTCATCCCTCAGTTCCATTTTTTGGAGTTAATAGTTTTTCATTTCATAAATTTTCTTTTTGCCGAAAAGGACATTACCAAGCCCAGAATTTCATTATTTTTGTAATGTGCTTTCACTCTTTCCCTGAGTCCACATCTAATGCAACTATTTCGTATCGAAGAACAGTCAAAACCAAAAAAACAGCTGTTCCTAGCAGTACAGTGAATCAGAGTATCATGTAATGCTAAGAGCATTTTTGTTTTTGCCATAAAAATCTATTCAAAAACTATGACCAAACCAAATAAAATTGATTCAAACTATATAATTCGCGTCGAAGGCAAAAATGCCTTCCGCCGGGGTGATACATTCGACAATTTCGAAGAAGTAGCCGAACGTCTGCGGGCACACACTCAGGAATCTCTAGTCTACTATTGGACACGCGATAGTCGTCTTGTAAAATTTGCTCATCGCAAGGTGTCTCGAAAGTTGAACGAAGCGATACAATACTACAGCATAAGATTTTCTTGTATTTTCGGCGGTCAGCGTTTTAAATCCAAAGCCAATGGTTTGCGTCCTTGTAAGCGGCAAACTCGACAGATTGATTGTCCAGCTTTTATTTCATTGCGGGCAACAAAATGCGGTCGTAAGCTAGAAGTAATCGATGTCTGCAATGATCATACTCATGAAATCACGGAACAAGCTGTCAAGGAGCTGCCACAAAAGCGAAGACCATCGCAAAAATTGCTGGAGGAGGTAAGATGTGAATTTGATCCAATGAAGGGAGTGCGTTTCCCTGACGTTTACTTTTTCTTTTCAAAGATTCACGAATTACTTTACTTGAACATCGAAAAGAAAATGATAATCGACTATGTCAAGCAGAAGGAGAATAAGGCTATCTTGAAGAAGGATCTCTTTAACATGTCCACTCATCTGGGATTGTCAAGGACCCGAAGTGAAGACGAACAAAAATCGATTCTCCAAAGAATTCACCGTAATTTAATTAATTTTGTTAGGAATTTATTAAAATATATAATTTTTTTTAAAGAGACTGCAACGCAAGATGCTATCCAACATGCTGTCATTAATAGATTCTTCCAATTTGAATCAAGTTACTCTCTTAACACTGAAACCTTTCAAGAAGATCTAAAGGCAAAGCCCGAATCCCTTGATATCTTTGAAAGCAGAGCATCTCCATCATCGATGGATTTTCCATCTCTGACTCCTCAAGTTGATTTGCTCAATTCAACTAACAACTCAAATCAGGAGTATGATGAACTTTTGAGCAATCGCATAATCGTCGATTACGAAGAAGAATCTGAAGTCCTTGAGGAGAAGTCAAACCTGGAAACAAATACAGGTTCCATATCCGAGAACAGTTGGAATGAGGTGGGAGGAAGCAGGCCAACTATAATTTATGAAGATCTCATTTGTGGAGAAGAAACAGGCTATGTTTATGACGAACTCAATCTTACTAAAGAAATATCAGAACAAGGAGAGGTGCCTATTGATGCACCCAACTCGCCCAATCATCCAAGTGACTTGGACGATAAGGAAGAATTCTTTAATGATTTTATTCTAATGAGTCCAGTAAGAACGGTTTGTCTGTCTGAAATGACTTTGGATGAACAAAATAAAGCAAATTTAACCGAAGATGAAAATGAACAACAAGTTGCTTCAATGGACTGCACTTTCTCCCCAACCACTAAGTCTATTGAAAAGAAAGAATTACCTAAATACGCCTCATGGAAAACACGTCGGAGAATAATGAGATGCCGTAGTTGTGGAACAAACGCTAGGTTAATCAAAATGCAGATGTCTTACCTGAGACAACAGAGGTTAAAGCTTTTTGAAGAAACTAAAGTATTGAGACTTCAGAAGCTTAAGCTTAAGGCAGAGATTGATGCTATTAATAGTGGTTTACTGTGATCTAGTATATGATTAGAAATTTAAGTTAAGATATGCTTGTGATAGAATTTTGTTGTTGATGTAGAGCTTCAATTACATAATTAAGAAATAATAAAAATACATACATGAAAAAGTTCAATTTCTCAACATTAACATCACATAATGATGGAAAGAACATTATTTTTCAAGGATGAAACCAAAGTATTTTGGAAAATCGCTGACACAAATATTTTAAGATTTCAGCCATAAATTATGCTGATGATATCAAAGTAATTTATAGCTTTAATTCTAATAAAGCTGCATATTCGTCTCAAACTAGTCCTTTCGTGTAGGATGTCGATGGAGAACGCACGATGATCCCGGCCTATTTAACACGGTAGTATATCCTCTAGTAGAGCTTTAGGTAGCCTTTGATGTTTGACTTACTTGGATGTGGCATCAAATGACCCCGAACACAATGTAGTATCGGAAACCCTGATTTCAACTGTGGCAACCTTTTTTTGGAGTTCAGTGGGATTGTTTTTCTTCCTCTCCGTTCTTCAATATTTAAACAAATTGCAACAACTGGAAAATTATTTTTTTGAAATATGAGGTGTTGAGAATAATAATGCAATATTTCCATGCTTAATTTGGCAATTTTGAGCTCTCAACTCAATACTCAACTTTTATTAATTTCAAAAACACAGCTCTACAAACATATTATTCTTCAACCATTTTAAGCTGGGGAAATTCAAAACAACTGTTCCTAATTTTTGTCTTCATGTGTTTATTGAATCATAAAGTCTCCCTTACATTTTATCATTTTACATTCTATAGACGCATTAAGGAGTTATGTCAATTTAAAAGATGAAAACAATAAAGGCAGTTGTTTAAAAGCTGACAAATCGTATTTTTAACTTTTTTAAATCAATATATCTTTTTCAAAAAAACTCCTCGTTTTGTTTTGGTATCTTTTCAAATGTTGTTTTAAGTTATTTTATTTTGTTTTATTATTTATTTAATATACACATTTTTTTTATTCATAAACATCTTCCTTATCGGCAACATATCGAATTATATCGGCAGGCCTCAATAGCTTCTCGGCATCACCATCGGGAATTTCAAAACCGAATTCATCCTCCATTGCCATGATCACTTCTACATGATCCAATGAATCAAGACCAAGATCGGTGATGAAATGTGAATCAACGGATAGCTTTGAAAAAAGAAAAAAATATTAACTTTATTACTTTTCAATTTCAAAGTAAGTTATTATGGATGTTTTTGGGTTTGGCAATTGCAATCGATATTCAAAAATGGATAACAAAATTAAATTCTCCAACTTTACCTTTTTAGGATCAACCTTATCGTACAAGTTCAATACCAGTAGAACACGTTCTTTGATTAATTTCAATGAAAGTGGTGGTAAACCCGAATATAAGCGTATCGATTGCGACTGCCAAAGACTCCTTCTGTCCTGAGGACAAAGAAATAAAAAAAAAAAAACGAAAACATGCATTAATATGGTTGTATTTTGGAAATTACCTTATCAGCTGTGACTTTATCGTATGCAGCTACAACTTTAAGAACACGTTCGCGAATGTCTTCTTTGGTTAGTTTTGAAGAATAAAATCGTTTGACTGCTAGTTTATTCTTAAAAAAAAACATAATAATACAAAATATAATGTACATATAAATGATTAAACGCAAACCAAAGAAAAGGGTAGGGTTCGTTTCTGTTAAGAAATCAAACTTTTTAAACCTCAGCTATATAAATTAACATGATTTTTTATACTAATAAATACTGTTAATATATCGTTTTCCATTTAACCACTCTAGATATGGGGTCAGGACTCAATAATTGGTTTGCTATTTGCGAGCGCTATTTTTCTATTGAATGATTTGTCATTATGAAAAGTAAACAAAGCAGCAAAATGCTTTATTCAAACTTTTAAAAATATGTTGCTTTACTTTCGTGTATGTGCAAGTCCGTATAAATCTCGCTCGAAATTGAGATTCTTTGATTCGACCTCAGATCAAAACAAAAAACAAAAATTGGGAAAAAAATATATTTTTTGTTGAATGTAAAGCGAAATCTGAAAAGGATCGATTTTCTAAGTTCATAATAACGAAATAAATATGCTAATAACTCAACTTTAAGTTTGAAATCAATTATTGTTCAAAATTGTTATTATTATTGCTAGAATGCCAAAGTTTTATAGGAAACAAACATTCGCTTTTGAATTGGGGAATGATTTGCATTCGATAGTCAATATCTGCAAGAATAATCCAAACGAAAATTGCGGAGATAGTAAACTTCACTTTGCTAATTTTATGCAGATCGGCAAGTTATGACTAGACGCATTTTTATAAGGCTACCCCAATTGATATTATCGATTCTTTCTAGGTAAACGTAGAACATCAATTTATCCAAATTAAAGTTGGTTAAAAACTTCGTATTGTATTTGCAAACACTCTTTCTAATAAAAGATAGCAAAATTAATTTTGGGATACCTACATGGTTTGAACTTTTAAGTCACTTTTCGTGTATTTATAAATTGTGTGTGAACTGTAGTAATTTTCCATTGTTCTTTTATAAGAGAATACAAAAATTGTAAGCTAAACAAGCATTTTATAAAGGACAAGACTAGAGATATGCCTTTATAAAAACAGATTTACTTCAGTTCCTCTACTTCTGGAGTTTTGTTGACGGAAATACGGCCAAAAATTAAAAAACAAAAAAAACAGTTTATCAAATAATTTTCGATATCCGATATAATGTACACATAAATAAAAACTGAAGACAATATTTCTCGAAGGTGGCTATCAAGATCAACATTAATTAGAGAATATTTTCCTAGGTAAGTATGTAGGTACTCTAGAAATCTATACTTTATTGAGGTTAGAAAGAATGGTCTATCTAACTTTCGATAACCCCTGGGAGGTCAGACACCCAATCATAAATAACTAGTTAAAATTGATTATTATAATTATTGGTATTATAGAAAAATTACTTGATTGATTTTGGTGCAAATCGCCGGTGCAGGATTCATGTGCATCTTGCGAATGGCAGGAACAATAATTGCTGGAGCAATACGCCGACCATTGGCACGAACAGAATTTACAGCAACATTTAAGCCACGGCTACAGCTACGAACAACTTGAGTCAGTGACATGGTTTTAGCCTGTAATAATTTAAGTAAATCACTATTTATTTAAATTGGTCTTTATAGGAAATTCATTAAAATTGAAGAATATTACACTGAATTTTTCGTTCTCAGTTGAATTATGTAAAAATTTCTGCTGTCTGTCGACGTGAATATAGACAAAAGAAAAGGATAGCTAGTTGTTGAATGTCAAAAAATCAAAATGTCAAGAAATTTCCTAATTTGGAACTTCCACCAGACTTCAGTGCCAAACAAGCAACAAAAAAATCAATAGTTTGACAGAAAAATATGTAGGGAAAACAAAAACATGTGATTGTGATTGGTCGTTTGTTTGTTTTCCCTACATATTTTTATGTCAAAATTAGAAAGAGAAAAGACAAAGATAGTTTATGGAAAAGCCTAATTGTCTATAGTCACGAATTTACTGGGATGTTATACAATTATAAACGGAAGTAATGGGAAATGAAATTTCCCTGGCGGGAGTAATGCTGGTTTTACACGGCTGACAAATTGGCAGTATTCTGGCATTTAACTGTCAAAAAAAAATGACAGAACAATGGAAAAATTAATTCTTTTGACAGTATAGTGTCAGAAAAATGCCAATTTGTCAGTCGTGTAAATGCAGCATAAGTCATTCACGTTTCAATAGTAGCTCTGTTTGGTAACGTTAATTTTTTCACGAATTTTCGCAATTTTTCACAATTTAGGCCTGCCGCCCACTAGGCAACTTAGTTGCCGGCAACTTTTAGTTGCTGGGTGTTGCCGGCAACTCCGAGCAACTAAAGTTGCTTGCCCTCGCCCACTAGGCAACTTCCGAGCAACTTTTGAGAATTAATATTTGTGTTTTTTTTTGTATTTAATTTCCTATAAAAACGTGCTCCACCTAAACCTATCTCAATTTGAGCTGTCTAAAATGCAAAATCAATGTAATATTTCAATGGACAACAAATAAAAACGTTAAATTTTCGAAAATTCCTGAAAGTTGCTCGGAAATTGCTTAGTGGGCGGGGGTCAGCAACTAAAAGTTGCCCGGAGTTGCCGGCAACTAAGTTCCGCGAGCAACTCCGAGCAACTTAAAGTTGCCGGCAACTAAGTTGCCCAGTGGGCGCTCTCCCATATAAGCCAATGTAATTGAACCGGGAGCAACTAAAAGTTGCTGGAGTGAGCAACTAAAAGTTGCCTAGTGGGCGGCAGGCCTTATTGTCAAAACCCATAGAAAAAAATAGTCTTGGGAAACTTGGTGAAAGTTTAAGTTACCAAACAGGCATAGTCTGTGAACACAGGGAGCATTCTTTTCCTTGCATATTCGTATAAAAAATACGCAAAAAAAGAATATAATCATTTGTTATGAAACTATCTTAAAACAAATGTGAAAAGTCCCCTACCGGTATGTAATGTCTTTCACACAAATTCCATAGTCACCGATGCAGTTAAGCCCGAACCGAACCACACTTCTCTCGTGTGGTGTTTTGAGGAGTAGTGTGTCGCTGTCATTCCAATGTATTTCATAGATTTTGGCACAACACATCATACGATACAAAAATGGCTCTACGCATATGAAATACATTAGAGCGATAGCGACACATGACTCCACAACACACCACACGAGAGTAGTGTAGTGTGGTTCGGGATTTAGGAAATAAATTTAAATTCTAGCTACCAATCTCATGGCCAGTTGTTACAAGCTCTTTAAATTTGTATTACTCGGTAATACAAAAGTAAAAGTAAAAGTGTTCGGCTTAATGTATAAAACATTTTTTATACATTAAGCCGAACACTTTTAATTCTAAAAGGCCAATAAATCAAACACAATGGCCAATAATTCACACGAAGACAGAAGGTGTTGGAGATTTTTTGACGTTTTCTTTTAATTTCTTCTAAAATTTCTTGTACCTATCAAACGAGATTTTGTGTAGTTTCTATTTCTTTTTCTTAGCATTTTGACAACAAAACTGAGAAATTTATTACTGAGGAATCATGTTCATGTCACTGAGGTTGCTGAGCTCTCCGAGATCTCATTTTCTTGTACATGCCTACTGAAAAAACTGAAACTAAAATAAACAAAACATACAATTTTGATTCCCGATTTGTTTGTAAATATATACTTCAATCGAACTGATTTCGGATTGTATGTATAAACAACAGGTATCATGTTTATTTGACGTTTTTAACATACGTTTTTATCATATTTTTATGTCACTCTTTTTAGTTAATTTTTAAAAGAAGATGATAAAATTCAGGGGGGATGGTTAGCAATTTTCATTTTAGCTGAAGACAAATCTACGAAGGTGCAACCTTTATAAATTTATCATGCCAATTATTTAAATGTGTAAGGGTGTTATAGTACCTATTGTAAGCCATTTCTTAAAATTTCGTAAACGACTTGGTCGATTTTTGTTTTAAATTTGGTAGCGTTTGGACCAAGACTAATGACAAATTCTCCATGTTTTCTTTGTATTTTGTCTACATTCTAGAAAGGTCTTCCTTGAATTAAGGTTTAAGTGTCAATCTTAAAGGAAAGTAGTCAGAAAGAGGCATGAAATTTCAAAAGAATCAGCTCATAAATGTGCTTGGTTACTTTAAGATTTACGTGTTGAAAAAAATGTGTTCAATAATATAAGAGCTAATTACCTTTTTGCCTTTCAATCTTGTCATAATAAATATTGTTAAAAAACTTTAAACTTTCTATTTATATAATTTTATTACAAAAGTCTTTACATTAATAATAAACATTTAAAGTACATACTGATGTTAATTTTATAAATAAATCAAACAAAGTAAAATAAAAGAAATGGGAATATCCATGATAATTTATAGGACGCATTTTATATCGCATTGATGTGGACTAAATATATTTACTAAATATTATTATAATGCACCACATTTTATGACATAAAAAAAACTAAACAAAAAATCAATTGCAATACATAAAAAGTAATTATAAACAAATGCTATGAACCAAGCATATTACTCAATGGCACACAAAAAGTACGCAATATTTCTTCTTTTTTTTATTCATTTATTTATTTTTAAGTGTGCAGTTTTTTCTTATTTTAATTTTAATTATTTATTTAATACTTAAAGAAAAAAAAATTGTCTTCGTTGTATAAATTCAGTTTTAAACACAAAAATATTATAGTTAAAGCCATCTTTAAGAGGTCTCTCCTTGGTTAGGTTTTGTTAGTAAATAGTTTTATAAACATTTGCAAGTTGTTTATTGTCCAGCAATCTGAGAATATAACAAAAAAAAAAAGAATTAGACATCAGACATCGATAATTTTTGTATGAATGCATGTAAAGTAATGATTTTAATTGCATACTTTTGTGCTAAGTTAGATTTCATTGTTTAACATGACATGAGTGAAGTTGCTTTATGCAAAGAACTTAGCCCAAAAAAGTAAATAAATTAATTTTCTAGAAACCATTTTTCTTAAATATATGATTTTTGGTTTTGCTTTAAAAGTATGCAAATTTTTTTTAATAAGACACATTCTAATCAAAATTGAATGCGTTTCCTCAATTTGAAAAAAATAAAACTACTTACAACAACTAGATGTCCATTTTTGTCTCGATTTATACCAGGTTGTCCACCTGTTTGAATGTCTATGAAACCTGACTTGCCCTTGACAACATTGTGCTCCAATCTGAAAATCAAAATCAATCCATTGAAATCTGTTTATCAATGCAAAAAATAACCCTAACTTACGAATCTTTGTCCACAATACTGATTATGTTCGCTGTGCCCACTGTATGAATAATGTACGTGCAGCACTCAATAACTGCAGGTATCTCTAGAATAAGATCACCCTTGTCTTTCTTTAAGTCTAATGGAATTCGAACCAACATCAGATGATCACTATGATTTGTCAGCACAAAATCAATTTTATCCAATGGCAGTCGATGCTTTTGTTTGTAGGTCTTTGCGTCCAGAAGGTAGATAGCTTTGTTGCTGAGAAGGATGAATCGATCTCTTGGCTTGTAGCCATGTCGATCGTATTTAACGCATGGCGAGGAATATTTAAGATCTTCGGAGCCTAATGTTGTCGTCACAAAATTACTGACTTGGGCCGCGTGTTCCTTGGGAATGTGGTCTTCATTGAACCATTTGGCAATACTTTGGGGGTAGTTCTTCTTTTTATCTATGTTTAAAAATTCTTATAATATAGAAGGGCAATATAGCTATTTAGAAAAATAAATTGTTACCTTTGAAGACCTTTTCAGCTGTGACTTTGAGTTCGAATTGCTGCTTCTTTTCATTGCTTAGCTGCTGACGATAATTCCTCGCTAAGTGAAGTCTATGCACCCTATGGAGGTATGTTGAGGCTTCTTGGCAATGTTTTGGGGCTGAAGGCCAACTCATGTCCAGCACTTTTGTTGGCAACTCCTTGGACAATCTCATAAGCCACGATCTCTTAGCATTGGCAATAAATGCTTCATTCAAACCATTTGGTGGATCTTCTCTGGTGATGAAACCCTTAATGAATGCCCGAATCTTGTCAGCGGCCTCTCGTCGTTTTTTCGCAGCTTGAATTGCCAGATACCGTCGGCAATATGATTGGAGAATAATTGTATTTTCGCGAAGTTTCAGATAGACCTGGCGTTGTTTTCGTCCCTTCCAGTGTGACTGAATAATGGCAGCGACATCGTGTTTCTTTGCTTGGAATGCATCTTCTGTATCGAAGAGGGTCTTTGGGAATCGAATGAAAATCTTAGTCTGCCCCAATCGGAAATCATCGGGTCCGAAACCGATTTCCTTGACCAGGATTTCCACTCCATTCTTTGCGGGACCCTTATAGTTTGGCCAAGTTTTCTTGCTCAAACACTTGTATCGTTGCAGGAACATCTCATAAGTTCGTCTGTATGCGAAACCAGCCCTGCGAACTCTCAAATTTTCCATCAAACCCAGGTATTTCACCTGATGCAACACCAAACTGTCATTAAAGATGCCAGCTGCTTGTTGGTCATTTGGTTTAATACAACGAATATACGATGGCTCCTTGCACATTAGGATGTCCATAAGGTTGTTGAGTGAGATCCTAAACTGAGTCACTGCGGTATCAGGCCTCTTCTTCGATAAATATTCCTGCTCTGGGAAGCAAGCTCGGACAATAGTATTTTGAGCTTTGCTCATAGTTTCTTTCAGATCTCTGAACAGAAGATCGTTGTTCTTATCTAAAAATCCAACCACATTATAAGTCACATCTCCGGCGTAGTGTACTAAGCGGAATTCATCTCGACCCATGGTCTTTTGAACTTGAGTCGGTGCCTTGTGATGGCAGATATAATGCGGATGATTTCCCAACTGGTTGGTTAGCTTAGCCAAGAATGTCAAATCCGTTGGCTCACCTGGACGTAAGCACTCTTCGTCCAAGATTGAAATAATTCCCTTGTACTTTTCTTCTATGAGGTTGCAAATGACTTTATTATCGAAATACTTCACGGGAACCCATTCGATTCCCTCGCGATTATATTCTTCCTGTTCGGACTTCAAAGTGAGTTCGATAAACAGCTGCTGCAATTTTTCATTGCAGAAGTTGATACAGAATTGCTCGAAGTTGTTCTTTTGGAAGATCTCAAAACCATAAATATCAAGAATACCCATGACATTTTTTCGTGCTGCACGAATATCTTTCGCCTGAAGAGAGACATTAAGTCGGTGAACCAACCAAGTGAAGAGACGGTCATAGACAGCCTTGGCTAGGGCATCCCGAGCATAAATAGCCATTTCACGACTTAGTGGGGAAGTAACAACATCACCTTGAGCATCGATTGTCCTATGAGTCATAGCCGAGGAGAGTTCCTCAACATCGCATCCAAGGAGCTAGAAAATAGCAAATGTTATAGTTTATTTCTAACAAAAGCACAAAAGGAGAACCCACCTTAGCTACAGCTGCAACTGATTCCGGTTTCAAAATTTTAGCATGACCTTCCTCCTCGGTGAAGCCTACATTACCCATATGCAAGACACTTCCAATTATATTAAAGATCTCCCTTTGTTCCTCATCGGTAAAATCAATAACACTCATTGCTTCTTTGATAGTTTTAAAATTAGCTTTGTCATTAATACGAGCAATTGAACCTTTTTCCTAAAAAAAACAATGTATTATACATAAAAGGATAATTGATACTTTGGCAAATTCATTATACCCCATCACTCAAATAATAATAACTGTCCAAATTCCTTTTCAGCTGTAAATCCTTTAATTGCTCATCACTGGCTCCAGCCAAAAGCTGATAAAAGATGTGGAAATTTCTTTCACCGTTATTTTGATGCACAACTCGAGACTTCTCGAGAAGATAATTCAAAATATTGCCACCAATTGGAACTCCTGTAAAGTCAAACTGCACGTCCATGTATTTTCCGAAACGGGAAGAATTATCATTGCGGTTGGTTTTAGCATTTCCAAAAGCTTCCAAAACTGGATTACTCTTAAGAAGTTTGTCCTTAACACCTTCAATGGTCGTTTGATGACCAGAAGCAGCAGCAATGTATTGGAGAACTTTTTTTGAGGCTTCTGTTTTGCCAGAACCACTTTCACCTGGAAAAAAAGGAAAACAGTGGTTCAATTACACTATGATACTCGTATCCATTATATTGGTTACGTTTTAAAAAAATGTGTTTGATCTATGAATACTTCACATGGTTTAAGGCTTGCGTATTAAAATAACGGTAACACCTTTTGAAAGTTCCTTTAAATGTTTTGTGGACAAAATAATTAAGTAAATATTTTGGCCAAATGCCCAACAGTTACTTTTTGTTGCTAAGGACTGCTCCTCTTCTTACTTGGTTTTGGAGTTGAAAAGGTTGTTGGCAAAAACAGGAAACTCTCAATCTCAAGTTGCATATTGAGCACTCTTATGCCGAATTCCTTTCAACAAAAGAATCGATTCTGTTCAGAATTTTGTCTAAACAAAATCGATTCATTTCTGTCAAAACAAATCTTGCGTTTTTAGCAAGATGTCACACCTATTTGCACACACACTATGAAGAATTGACATTTCTATTACGTCAAATTGAAAGTCGTGGAATTTTTGGAAGATGAGTTGCTTATTTTTCGGTTGCAACGAATTCTACATAATTAAACAATATTATCAGTCAATATAACTACAAAAATAATTAATTGCTTGTGTCTAGTAACACACACAATCACACGAAAAAAACTCGATTCTTTTACGAATTCCTTTCATTTGACAGAAAAAAATCGATTCGGTTTAGAAAAAAATCAATTCTGTTTAGAAAAAAATTCGAATTCTTTGTTGAAAGGAATTCGCCATTACACACATATATGAAACACAATAGGCCGTATTCATAGTCTTTTTTAAGATGTTGCCAAGTTAAAAGTAGGCATAGTAAAACACAAGTTTAGCAAACGACCATGAATTCGCGCCAATGTAATCGTAGCGGGAAGGACGTTTGCTGCTAACAAGTTGCAAGTTGGTGCTTGATTTCCTTGATTTTTAAAATAAATATACATACTTAATACAGATATGTATGTATCTGCTAAAACATAGATTTTTCTGCTCACCATATTTTTTTTTTTTTTAAATAGCCTTGATCTTTAGTACAAGTTCAATAATTATTTTTATTTTCACTAATGGTAATTTGACAACGCAGTTTTTCTATTGTATGCCTTGTTCTTTTACATTTTAAACCTCATGTAATTTATTTAAAAATTCTATTTTTGTGTCAATACTTCAAATAATTTTAGCAAATCTTATCTACATAATACATATGTATATGTATATAAGATTGAAACAAATCAAAAACCTGTCATGAAATTATTTCAAGCAGATGTCAATTCAATACAATAAATCAAGGTTGAAAAGTAAAAAAAAAAAATGATTTTATCATAGTTATCTCGAATTAAAGTTAATAACAATTATGGGATCTAAGAACTGACATCGATAAGCCTATATAATAATTATTGAATTAACTTGAAATAAGATAAGAGAGTAAAGTTCTTGCAATTTATCGTGCGTCAATAGTATTATGAAATGGAACAAAGTTTTTTGTCAGTAAGGATTTTTTTGGAGCTTTTGTGATAATAATTCATAAACTATTTCGTATATCTCAAAGAATATAAGACGGTGTTTACATTGGATTCACTCTAAATGCATCATTTTGACGTTTCCTTATGTAACCTCACTCCCATTTCATGGTACAATAGAAATAGTCAAGTGAAGCAGGATTTTTAAATTGTTTAAAAAACTTCTGTCTCATTTGAGTTTCTCTTTTTAAAATGAGGTTGGGGTGAGATAAAACAAAGAGACATCAAAATGAGTCGCACTTGATAAGTTAACACTAATAGATTCGGTATAGATTTGTATAATTCTCTTTGCTTATAGTTTTTCCCTGATAAGTTCACGGAAATATTAAAGTGATATAAAGTTTAACAATAAAACTTAAATTTTTAAAAGAAAACAAATTATTAGTAATAACGTACCTGAGATAAGCACACACTGTGCTTTATTCTCTTCGATGAGGGATCGGAATGCGTTGTCTGTTACTGCAAACCTGTATAAAATTATTAAAATAGAACTATTAATAAATAAAATAAAATATAGATTTTAGAGTTTTATTAATTGCGAAATGGGTTTTAATATGCATCTTCGTTCATATGCCAATACGATTATAAAAAGAAGAAAATGCTAATTTTTCAAAAAACATTAGTTGTTTATTTGAAGTATAATTTATAAGAAACATCTCCACAAGTGCAAATCCAATTACTTTTAATAATTAGCTTGTTCGTATAGAATGTAAGAAAAGTTAGGAAAAATGCCAGCAATTCCACTTGTCTCACTAAAATGACGGAAGGAGCAATTTTTAATAAATGCTATAGGATTTACAAGACTGACACATGACAAGAACTATGGCAATACATGGCTAAAATAGGTCTGCTTGGTAACGTGGAATTTTCTACAAATTTTCACAATTTACTGATTTTTAATTACCAAACAGACATAATATAGCACAGAAATAATGTCTCGAGTAAGTCTAGGGTCCAGTATAAATATTTGTAATGCAGAAATATGGCAGGTTTCCATTTTGCAGAATACAAAAAATGGTGTCAGCATAAAACTGCATTCACACGACTGATAAACTGTCTTACAATTTCGGCAAGAAAGCTGCTGGCAAAATTTAAGTAAGGATACAATCAATTTCTTAATAACATGTATTTAATGGCGGTTTGATGATCTGCCAGTATAAACCTAGAAACTGGAAAGTCTGCATTTACATTGACCGATTTTTCCACGAAGATTTTTCCAGAAATCGGGCGAAATGTTAACATTGAACAATTTTCCCAATGAGATATATTTTTCGTTGCCCCTTCATTTTACATTAACATTTACTCACACCATCAAACAAAGGGGCCAATGTGGCCCAAGAAACTGGAAAGAAGGTGAAAGAGAACCAACACAGACTGGAAAAATTGTTGAAGTTTTGAGGAACAAACGATTTTGTCCTTTCGCTCCACTTTTTACTCCCTTTAGCAAAGAAAATAAGATCGCCATAGGAAAAATCGTTCAATGTAAATGCGGACAAAGCTGATTGAAATTCTTTTCACTATATTTTGTCATAACTTGCCAAATGCTCCAGATAAATATTTTCAAGATTTCAGTATAATAATAAAATCAAACGTTATAGTTGCACTTTAGAGTTTTATGTGACCAACATGCTGATACTAAATTTTAAACCTTTTACAAGAAATAATCTTCACAAGAAAATGGATGAATTTATAACAACTTCTCAGTCCTGTAAATGCGGCATAATTCTGGAACGACTGCCAAAATGTAATAATTACTCCAACTACCATTTTTTGTCACAGTTATACCGATTTTATAATAAAAAGTGGTATAAATTATAGGGAATTTATGGGTATTTATCAGTAGTTGTACAATAGGTCTGTTTGGTAACGTGAAATTTCTAGCGAATTTTCACAAATTTTTACGAAATTGCAACAATTTGTCACAAATTCCTGTTTGCTAACTCGAAAAAGTTGCAACGAGAGAGCACATCGAGAGAGAAAAAAATTTCCCCTCCATTGGATAATTTGGGAATTTGTGCTACATAATTTCTGTGTGCAAGAAGAGTAAAGACTGTCAAAACACCCAGCTGTAAGCATCTTTTGCTTTTAATTTGTGGTTTCTGATATGTGAAAATTAACTTTATAAATAATAAATAACCTGGGACATTTATAATGTATGTAATTTTGTTTTAAATTGAACGCAAATTGTTAACAAAACCAGACTTTTGGCATGTGATTGTTGATGTGAGGAGTAAAATTCTGACGTTTTGTACACAAAAGTGGTTCAATGCGTTTCTTAACTTTCTTGTGAGTTTCTCCATTTTTGAGAAATTCGTTCTCTCTTTGGTGTTTCGACAGATTTTACAAATTTTGCTGAAAAAAGATACCAAACAGATCTAATATTAAACTCTGTAAAGTATCATAGCCATGCACAAATTTCAATGTAAAATAAGGAAACCCTATTTTTTGCAAATTAAATGCAGGTACATTATAATAAATTAAAAGAAAAGACTTACACATGCGGTGGAGCTTCAAAAAAATGTCTGTTTCTATATTCCTTGATTTCATTTTCTGAATAAATTGGCAACTCTTTGTAAGGGTTAACTGAAACCAACACCTGTCCGATGTATGTCTGAAATAAAAACAAACAAATATAATATTTTTTATGATTAAAGTAGTGTGAAGTAAAAAATGTTAGTTAACAAGTTGTCAAGTGCATGAGGGTGCAAAACGTGATAAAAGCTTATTTACACAGACATCAACTAAATTACTATACACACAGTTAAAGAGTCACTTTTTCTTACACAGTTCATAGTCTATTTTTAATAATTAGCCAAATTGTAGCAAAATACATAATATGTAATTATTTATCAATTGTTGTAAGCAAAGAATAATTATGATTAACTTACATAAATTAAGTTCTCTTGAAAACGTTTCCTTAAATTATCAATGAATGCATCTTCACTTTGATAGTTTTCCAGCAAAACAGAATCCTGTACACCAACTCGATCCCGATCGTGAAGTCCTTTCTCCATTGCGCCGTGTTTAGCAGGTGAATTTGTGCTGCAAAGAAAAACAAAATGAAATATTTATTTAAATAATAATTGTTGAGCCAATATTTATCTTTTTTATTCAATTGTATCGTACATATTTTTATTAAGCCCAAAACACTTTAATAATTTTTGAAGACATTTCTAGATAATGAGTATATACTGACAGAATAAGAATCAGATTTGAGACCTTTTTGTCAAATTATTAACTGATAAATTCTCATGTGAAAGTTATTTTCTTCAAGTGTAAATTTGCAAGTTTAAAATTGCAGTTACAAAAAGGGTATTATAGCAATAATGAAAACACTTCACTCTTACCTACATGGCAGCATTATTACAATCAATATGGCTTGCTCACAATGATGAAGATTTGCTAACATTATTTGATGATGTAATGTTGAAAGTAATTAACAAAAGAGCACATAGAGAGAAAAGTAAAAGATACAAAACTGCAGTATTGTAAATAATAGGTCATAAAAACAGTTACTGAGATTACATTACGAATGTCTTCTTTGAAAGCGAGATCATCTTGCCTTTCAAAAAAAAGGAAATATTTTTATATCAATAGGAATTCGAAAGACATGGCATTCTGCAAGTTTTCAGTATAGAATCCATAAATTTCAAAATTTTGATATTCAGTCTTTCAATTCATGTGCATCATCCATACCCCAAGGACCTCTAATGCCTCAAATTATATTTTAACAAGTGAGGTGTCAAAAGAAAGAAAAATAACTGGATAAGTGATAACGATAAGTATACTTTCACTACATGCATTTATCAACAATCAATAAAAACTTGTATTTTTAAATAAAACATTCCAGCCAAAATGAACTCTTTAACGAATTTTCCATTAAACTCACAAAAGGTCCCAAAAACCGTTTCAAACTAGTTCAGAGTCAAGGAGAGTATATTCATCTGGCAACTGGATGACCGGCTAATCACTCTACAATAATTAGTAACTGGGAATATAATGGTCAATGCAGTATGCAGTTAGTTGCTGCGATATGCTAATGCGGATAATTTGGCTAACTTTTATTTATTCAGAAGGAACAGTGGATGTCTCTCGACTCAAAATTACACGCATGCGTTGGGCTTCGAGAATAACAAGGTAATTTTTGTAAAAAATATAACTATCAGGATCAGCCCTATTCTGCTAAACGTTCGCGTGAACATTTGCATTCTGCTATCCGCGGGAAGGAAATGATTGTTCCATATTGCGTTTAAATTGCGATAAAAATATAATTAAGAGAATAAGATCTTCTTTAGAATTTAAAAAAAAAACAAGTACTTGGTAAGATTTGCATTGGAGAGGCATACGTTTCAAATAAATAATTTTTAAGCAAATTGAATGAAACATTCACGTGAATCGAAAGTTTCGATCGAATCGGATAGCAGAATATGGCTGTATATGATTTTTGCTTAAAGTCACGACATAAATAGGTATATTTTAAAATATATTCTTGGTACGATTGTGGTTTTATGGTTAGATCTTTCTTGGTTTATAATGATAACAAACTCGCTTTTGAAGACTGACAATGATCACAGATTTAAATCTAATACGACCTTTGTTATTTTTGGCTGAAGATAATGAAAATGTGGTATAAATTAAATCTTACTAATTTTATTCCTGAAATTTAAATATCATTTAAATACTTTCTATCTAGAATTGTCCAGTATATACTGCCAAGTACTTCTGACTGCAGTCAACTACTTCTACTCTTTGTTCGAAGTAGTTCAAAGTCGTTAATTATTCTTGTTACAGAATGTTTCCAAACAAGAAAGAGACATGACCAGTCAAACGAAATTACGTATACTCTGTTCAACAATAATTGTCAGTACAGGGCTTACGGACAAGCTTTTTCCAAAGCAGTGGCGCTTGATGCACGCTCACGGCACTGAATTGGGAAAAACTCCACTAAAAAAATTAGCAAGCCACTGACTTACGTATACGAATTGTTGTTGTAATTCTCGGCAAAAAGTCGTTCACTCCACCATGACCGTTGTATCCCACTGCTGAAGCGAAAGGGATACTGATGGACGATCGTGCGCTTATCGTCATCATATACGATCTTTGTGCTCATCCAAACAGAGTTACCCTTCTCAATTGTAAGCAAATTCAAGAGCTTTTTTTGTAGAATTTATTAAGGAACTTTTGTTATTTGAACAAATTTATAAAGTTGAGTATTTGAATGGTGAAGTATGATTTATAATTTAAACTACGGAAACCCTGTGAGAGCTTTAAAGAGGGACAGGTTTATGCGAGCCAATGTAACCAGACTGAGAGGCAAACGTCCTATCTTCCCTGTACTGACAATTTTTGTTGAACAGAGTATAGACGATTATTTTTGTTGACATTTTTCTTATTAAAAATAAAATATAAGAACAAATAACCGAAATTAAATTGATATTGAGGTTAGATTTTGCTTTTGGCAAAATGAAGGCGTTCCATTCATCATCTACTGGGAAGTACTAAAAAGTACTTTGGAAGACCCAATGGAACACACCTATTCCTAAATTTTAAGTGCCGAGAAACAAAAGATAAGTCATATTAGCTATGTTTTTACGAATTCATTTCAAAAGTTGACAGAAGCTCTTATGGAAAAATATTATCAACATTCTAAGTTGTTATTGTCTATTTTCTTTTATTACAAAATTATCTACTGATAATATTAGACGTAAGAACTTTGAAAATTACAGGAAGTACCATTAATTGTTAGGCTCTTAAAAACACAACAGTATACAAAAACTCATATAAATTTTAACGAATTTCCAAAAGACAGACCCTTGGCCAGCATAATCGCTCCATCAGTATCATTACATTTGATTTTTAAGACGTTACAAATCCCTCACTAGACAAAAGCTTTTCCCATTATGAATCATTTATAATAAATTGTTTATTTATAGGATCTCTTCAACAAAGGGCAATTACTATGAAGCTGCAACTGATAATACATCATCTCAACAATTAACATTGCTGCTATACTTTGTATACAAAGAAAATAAATGTTATATTCTAGTTGGAAAAACAACTGTTTCAAAAAAAAAAAAGAACAATGAAAACTTAAATAAAATAAAATTAACGAATACATTCAGTGTTGTGTAGATATACTGTAAATATAAATGCAATCGAACTCCCATTTATCAAACAAAACCACATTAGACCTTCATTGGCTTCGAAAAAAACATGCGTTGTAAGTCATTATCAGTAGTTGTTCTAATTTTACAAATTTAATATTTGCTTAGAGTTGTGGTACACAACAACAAAAAAGACAGCAAAATAAAATCTAAATTGCAATCAAATGATTGAACAGAACAGACACATTGGGAGTGAGAATTTTCCAATCGCCTTATTTAAAACGTTTAATATATTCCAAGAAGTCTTAATTGATTGCTTGATGAATTGATAATACAGGTGCACATTTTTTGAAATATTAGGAGCTTAAATTTACTTGACATCTAGACTCTCTATATATGTAGGTCAACATATTTTTTATTTTTGTATTTACTATTTTTTAATAAGCTTTAAGCTGGGAATTTGAAAGTTATATTTACATATGTTTTTATCAGGGAAACTAACTGGATTGGGATATTCCATTGTCTACTGATTTTGATTCGTGATCGATGAGACTTGAGAATAAAAAGAAGATAACTCTGATAAGAATAAGTAAACAATTTGCAATCTATTTCGGAAACGGGTGTTTTTTTAGAGGTGTAGAACTTTAAGTTTGCAACACTACTTTAACTGGGAGCCATTTTGTCAGCTGTTCAATTTGGGTATTTTTTTTAGAGGTGTAGAACTTTAAGTTTGCAACACTATTTTAACTGGCAGCCATTTTGTCAGCTGTCAAGTGATTTATTTTTAGTTAAATTTGGCATTTCAACGTGAATAGACTGACGCCTGAATAACGCTTCCAAAGTGTGCCCAAATGGGCACAAAACGATTGCCGTTGATAACAATTTTCATAAGCGAATTTTGTTTAGCGATGTTTAGTTGAATGGATACGTCAATAAACAAAACTGCCGTATTTGGAGCGATGATAATCTTCAAGTGTATGTTGAGACACCGTTACATCTACAAAAACTGACTGTTTGGTGTGCTTTATGGTTTGGTAGAATAATTGCTCCGTACTTCTTTAAAAACGATGCTGGCCAGAACGTTACAATCAATGGTGACAGCTATAGAGCCATGATTACTGACTTTTTCGTTCATCAATTGAACAACCATGATGTGCAGGAGCTGAAGAAGAAGAAGGCGTAACATGTCACGCAGCTCGTGCCACAATTAATGAATTGAAGGAAACGTTTGGTAACTGCATAGTTTCACGTTACGGACCCGTGAATTGGCCTCCAAGATCGTGCGATTTAACGCCGCTTGACTATTTTCTGTGGAGATATGTGAAGTCGCCAGTCTATGCGTCGATAAGCCCGAAAGGATTGACCACTTGGAGGACCTCCAGTCTTGGCGGTCATATGCCAGAAATCATATTTAAATTATAATGCCAGAAGATTGTCTTTCGAATAAAGTAAATTTCATGTCAATTTAAAAAAAATCATTTTTGTTTTATTCAAAGATCTATACCTCTGAAAAAAACACCCTTTAGAATTTCCAATTAAAAATTATTTTTTCACATCTAAATATAACTTTTTTGATACCTTTCAATTCAAAAAGGCTTTTTTTCTAATAAGTCACATATTTAAACAGAACCTTTATACATAAAAATGATTATCTAAACAAGGTTTATTTATATAATAAATAGAATCAAACCTACAGATTGTGCAATATATGTATAGCAGTCAAATTAATTTTAGCGCTTTGAAGGACTGTTTTAGATTTCAATGTGAAATATAATCATGAGTAGGTATTATGTATTTATAAAGGTGCTACACATTTTTTCCTTCAATTAATAATTTTACTCCACTTCAACTTTGTTATCTTGAAAGCTTTAATGAGCACTCATATTAAAACCTCATGGAGAATATCTTCAATCAATATCTGTTTTATATAGCATTCGGAATTTAATGAATTATTTTCGAGTGATGGTTAACATTTGGCCAAATTATTATTACTTTTAAAATTAAATATTTAACTATAAGCATTTAATGCGTTTTTATTTTTTTAATTAGTAATTTTTACTACAATTTTCAAATTTACATTTAAGTGTTATATTTAAGGTGTAATAAATGGAAAAACTACTAAAATGTATGACAGGAGCTCACGAACTTGATTTTAAATGCTAATATGATTGCTTTAACTTTGACTATGTATCATAGTCTGATATGTTAGCCTGCGCAGGCATACAAATTATTTACTGATAATGTTATTAGCTGAGTTATCACGTAAAAAATTGCGAAACGTCCAAAGTTTTCAATTTTTGCAGATGTATCACACACTTTGGATTGATGCATTCATAAACTCTTTATTAGGAATCTTTCATAAAGAAACTGGTTCTTAAAAATATGAATAGTAGTAAGAAACCGTACTGAGAAGAGAAAAAAGTAAAGGGAAAATAGATTCAATTTCAATGATCAATGGTTAAATTAAATTTCTATTAAGGCTTCAACAAGTATTGGTGTTGAAGACACTAAGTGGACTTTAGTATACTTTATGTTGGACTTAAATAAAAATGATTCACTTATATCTGTTTGCTGATACGAAACTTAAATTTACTTAAACGCTTATGTGCTACTTGTTCTTGTTCGTTATCTGTCACATAAGCGTTTATGTATGTTGAACTTAAATATTATAGTTCCATTTCAGCAAATGCGACTTTAAGGCATATTAAGTGTGAAATACTAGTTTAACTTTGTCAAATGAACTCATAATTACTCTTCTTATAACCACATACCTTGCCATTTTCCCCAAAAATGTACTTGTATTTTTTTAAATATTTGTAAACCCACAATAGGTGTATTTGAAGACGTTTTTAAATTAGATTTTCCTTGTTGTATAACATCAAATGATAACAAAACGCACGATCATCTGTTACATCAGCAATTTCACATTTCACTTTGTCCGATCAATTTATTTACTTTTTTCTTCCCTTTCCGAGATGGGTTTTCCAAGAGACAAGAACACACACACAAAAAAAAAAAAAAAATTATGAGATAAAATATGAAAAGAAAGTAAACAATCGAAGAAATAGAAAAACTGCCGCACTTGTTGCCAGCACAATTCCAAATGTGCAATTCAAGTCTCAATATTCGCACCTTGGGTGCCAATCGAACCACGATAAAATCGTTGTCAGCATATTATTGGGAGTTGGTGTTGTTGGTTTTGTTGTTGTTTATTCACACACACGTAATCAGGTATAGAGAAGAAATCAAATTGAATTGAAAAATAATAAAATAAAATATAATTTATTGATACGAATCATTTTATTTTAAAGTTTTTGTTCTATGAATTCCAAATCAGAAGCTGGAAAATTATTATTTCAATTTAAAAAAAAAAAATCTACACGAAAGAATAACAAGTATACGCCGTGGACAACGATTGCACGATTTGATAACTTATCGCTACTTCATCGATATTTTTTTATTTTTTTTTTCATAATTTGTTTCATTTGTTATCATCCAAAGCTCCTAACGGAATCCAATTTGCTATCAAACGTGATAAAAAGTATCTTTTTTGTTTCATTTAATACGAAATAAGTAGGTATAATTCGGTTTAAGAATTAAAAACGATTACAAACTAATTCAATAATAAAAACAAGCAACACTAATTATTATTTTCTCTTTCACTGTACGCAATATAGGCTGTTTATGATCCATTTTAAAAAAAAGCTTTTGTATTTAATCAATTTCTTATCAGTCTCTCGGGGTAAATTGTTACTTATTTTTGTTTTGTTTATTGAAAGTTATCGTGTATAATATTGATGTAACAACAAAGCAATTTGGAATACTTTTGCACTATAAAATCTGTTATTTGGTCGAATTAATAAACAAATTGGGAAACATCATTGACAAAAATTGTTTCTCTAAGACTAGACAAGCCGGCGATTATAGTGTTATTGTTTTATTGTTTCATAAAATACACAAAACTAGCTTTAATTGGAGACAGTTAATTTTCTGTTTCTTATAGAACTTTAAAGGTTGAAAAGTTATCAATTTATTCTTTCAATATATGAAGTTAAGTTATATATAGTCCCTTGCATGTCTTGCAAAATCAATTGCAAGCACTTTAATCAGATTAATTTTTTGTTATTCTGAATTTTCAGGCGCAGAAGTTAGTAAATTTGATAAGATTTATTAAACATAAATCTCAGCTTTCAAGTTTTGTTTTTTTTTTTTATGTTTTGAATTTGTAGCAATCCTAGAAATTATCACAAACATAAATATATATTATAACTGTATAATTATGAAGGCAGCAACATTGTATGGGGTACATTATTAAGGTTGATTTGAATTTTATCTTTGAGGACGCTGTATTATAAATAGATTATGAAGGTAATGGCGCATGGTGATCACTGTAAGAATTAAAAATGTTTTTTCTCGAAACAAAATATAAATCTTATTTGTTTGTATATATAATTAAAACAATCAATGAGAAGATGAACTAAAAGACAGTCCCTCAATTCCATATTGGTATTAAGGCAATTTTACCCAGATCCACTGAACCAATTTTGTTTCTATCTTGAACCATACATTTTTTATGTTTTAATATACTTGAAAATAATAAAATAACGATTTAGGAAAATAATTTATTTTAAAGATTTTATTAAAAATGTTTGTATGGACTTTTGCAAGTCTATCATTTTATTTCTAAAAAAATACATGAAAATTGTAGTCACCAAACAAAGGATTTCTTTTTCTCAAATAAGAATTTGAAAGTAAAAGTAAAGTTACATATTTGGGGAACACTTTTTGCGGTATTGTGTTTAAACCCTTATGAAAACAATTTGATGATACTTTAATGAATAATGTATAGTTTGGATCTCAAAAAATCAACAATCTACCAAAATCTCGATTAGATAAGCTATGACAAAGAAAAGACCCAAGAATATTGAAGCAAAATACCATACGGTGGTACTTGAATTTGAACTTTATGTTATTTTTAAATTCGAACAGTGACAGAATAACTGATAGAAATAAAGCTAAACTATTGAAAATAAATTAATTATTCAAATAATGTTATCCATCAAAACCATCGACAAAAACTTTAGAAGGTTAGAAGCATTTAGATTGTTTGAAAATTTAAAACATTTTTCAGGATTATTGAATAAGACCTGAAGACATATACGTAATCACGTGCGAAGCGTCATCTATTTAAATTTATAAACAAAATAAACTCGAAACCCACGAGATACAACGGGTGTTTTTTTTAGACGTCTGGTTTTCAATATGGCAATCATTTTTTCGGAGGTGGTCTTTTTGACAGCTGTCACTTGATTTATGCTCAGTTTGGTTTGCCATTTCATAATAATAATATTTCTGAACAACAAATGAAAGATTACCGAAAAATGTGCCACTTAAGATTCCCATATTGGGACCTAATAGGCACAGTTTCATAGGCTGACGAGTAATTGGCAGCGAATAGTAAAAAAGTGTTGGGTATTGAAAATCGTTCATGTTTGGGTTATTTATACTTCTTTGTTAGTTCTTAACAAACATACAAAAGTTTAGTTTCTAAAAAATGTAAAGCGTTTAAAAAATATTGAATTTTCAAAAACAAAAAAACATTTTTTTTTTAATTTTTTCAAAAATTCTGACAATTATGTTTTGAAAATTTTGATATGCTGGCTTAAAAATTGTTATCGTAATTCGTTAAGACATTAAAATAAATCTTTTAACCAATACATATTTAAAATAAATAAAAAGAAATTCTTCCGAAAATAAAACAAATATTATGAATGCGTCGCGTTGTTCCTAAAATGCAAGATATAAATGTTTACTTTGAATTCTTTTGGTGATAAGTCACATTAAACCACCACAGGGGACCGGACATAGATTTATATGTTATCGTTGTGGTAGTTATAATTGTTATCGACTTTATTACATTTTTCCAAAATTCCTTAGTGTTGATTTGCCATTTGCGCATCCATCTCAACGGGGTAGGCTCGATATGAAAAATAATTTTTTTTGGTATATGATTAAGATTGATATGTGATTCGTTTTGAAAGCTATTTAATTTTCTATCTATGATAAACCTTAGTAGAACTCTTATGTTGAACTTAAACTTGTATTTATGTTAATGTTCATTTAAAATCCATTTCCCAAAAAAAAGATATTAGAATTTTTTTAAGCTGTAAGATATAATTGTGTATCAGATCTCTGAGTGAGTTATTGTAGTAATTAGTTTTGTTAAAGGTTTAATTTATGAAAAATAAGTCTAATTTTTCAAGATCTTTTAAAATAATTTATTGAAAACACACAATTATTGAACATTAAACAAATTATTATTTGTTTTATTGCTCTTACTTCTAAGACACTCCACGACTTAAAGTTAATCGGCGTTAGACATTAACGCTCAAAGAAATAATGAAATGAGTCCAAGTGAGATCGCTGGGACGAAACGCCAATTTGTATGGACTAAAAGCCCTTAAAAACTATTTTGAATCAATAATTCAACAAGTCCAATTAAATAGTGCTAAGTCTTCTACTTGGCTGATGTATTTCAGTAGTATATAGAATTTGTATTATAATCCCTTCATTCCAAAGAAATAACGCCCTAATCGATCTGGAAATATCGTCCAAAAAAGTTCTGAACAATTGTTTTTGTTTTTTTGTCGATTTGGGGGTTATTTCAATTTAAAAAATTTTTTAAGGAAAAATGGCCCAAATAAAAATTTTAAAAGTTAAATGGGAAATAAAGCCTAAAATTGGAAATATCACCCAAAAAATCCTGAAAAAGGAAATAACGCCCAAATTCTACAGGAAAAAACGCCGAAATCAAAATCTTGCCAATAATTGTATTGAAACAACTCCGTTTTAAATCAAATCAACTTTATTTTACTTTAATAAAATAAACAGTGTGGTATGTATGGAGGGGGTATGCTGCCCCCTGCTTGGGCGCACTATAGGATTTGGGGTAGGTGCGAGGCTGGGTGTATGCAAAGTTTCTTTAAATCCAGATTCTTTAAATGCAAAAGAGACTTTGCTTACACGCCTTGCACCTACCTCAAATCTTGTAGTGTGCCTAAGCAGGGGGGTTGCAGGGAGGCAGCATGCCCCTCCATACATACGTCACTGTTAATGCGGCGCAAGTTTCATTGAAATTTAACTTTGGAAAAATCGCCCAAAATTTAGGAAAGAACGCTCGATATTAAAAAAAAAAGTTTGGAAATATCGCCCAAAATTGACAACGCCCAAATTTTACAACAACAATTTACATTGAAATCATTTGGGCAATATTTCCAAATCGATTTGGGCGTTATTTCTTTGGACGTTATTGAGTTAAGCCAGTTAATCAGTTGGGCACTTAAGAGCAAAACGTTTTTTCTCATTATCACTTTTTATTTTGTTTAGCCTCAGACTATGAGTACTGTCAAAATGATAGATTGATTGTTCTGTCCAAAAAAAAGTACTTTATTTATAAAGAACTTTGATGTAAATAATTTCTTTAATTAAACCATTATTAAAACAAATAGTTACATATATCTATTTCTATAGACATACCTACATATATGTTTATCTATGTATATCACCAGAGATTAAAATCCTCACAAATCTTACCCAAACCCTGCTTCTAACCTCACCTTGCTCACTTTGCTATTGTCGAGTTTGTGAAGATTATTTGAATTTAAAATTCAAATAATGTTCCATATTCTATCTCACAAAAGTATACTTCAATAAATTTAAGCAAATCAGCCTGTTTCTATGCAATGATATACATTTCCAAGTATCTGATATGAATTTGTTCCCAACAACTACTTTCAAATATAACGGCATTAAACCGCTTATAATGTTCGTGCTATAGGAAATTACCAACTAAAGCCCACTACTCACCTCTTTGTGAACAAATGAAAAATAAAACCGATTCAAAATACACGTGAATGATGATTATGAAAACATTATAAATTCTCCACGTGTATTTTCGATACTCAGTTTGTAATTTTTAATAATACTCACTTTGAATGAAAAAAGAAAACGATTGATTATGATTAATAATAATAATTAGTTAGACAGAACTTTGGAAAAATCCTAATGAAGATTGTTTGGGTACCGCGGTTTGTTGTTTTTAGCCTGTTGGTTGCAATAAATTCACACAAGGAGACGGTGGTTTCATCATTGAATAATTTTTAAGGTATATCTTTTTTATTTTTCAGAACTTCTTTTAAATTAATTGACAAATGTCAATCTTTTTCACATCTCTTTAGATTTTCCTAGTGGTTGTACGTTACGAAATGAAAATTATTGTGTGAAATTGATTACGAACCGGTTCATATTCCGCTTTCACATTTGGATACACACTTCTCATTGAACCGCTGTGAACTAACTGTCAGTTTTATATTGACATTTCATTTCCACTAAAACTGAGTAGGTACTAGGCCTAATGCATACAATTAGGAATGCTAAATATTTACTGGAGGTAGACAATGTAACTGGGATCTTAAGAAATTGACAAAACCCTTGTTGCAATCCTTTCTTTTTGTAGTACAAAAGGAAAGTCTACCAACATTATGTTGTTGATGACATGAGTAAATTAATAATAATTTATAAGAAAATTTTTACTCATGAGTTAAAAATGCGAATATTATTTTTTTGTTCATATTACTAAAGTTCTTATCTGCAAACCCCGGGGGCTGCATAGAAAAAACATTACAAAATGAACATACATTCAGATTATTGATATAAACAACATTTTTCCAAATTCCCCTTGATAAAGTTTGTTTTTTCGTAAGCTAGAATGACTAACCTGTGCTACTTGGGTCATTTTGCATTGTTATATAAATATAAATAACTCTGTGACATTGCTTCTCTCGATCTCCATATCTTATCCTTGCGGGTTAAGTACGCAAAATAAAGTATCTATACTAGGTACATATATTATCTAGATACATATAAATATAACTAATGCTATATACAGATACAATCGATATGTGCTTTAACGTAAAATGTGTTAATTTATTTGCAAAAAACGTGATTATTTTTGTAATCTTATCATGTTTCTGTCACTGTTCATTTATTAATTCAGCAAAATATGTATTTCTCATCATAATATCCTCAATAAAGTGGATGAAAAAAAATTAAACAACAAAGAAAACCCGTACGACGAATGAAATCACCTTTGATCAGCAGAACCGATTCGCCCCGTAACCAAACACAAATCCATTCTTCGAATTAGCCAATTTTCTCGTCAATTGCAATTGCAATTTTCTTCAGTTTGGTTAATATAGTATTTACACTCTTGGTCACGTGAACTGGTACTAGTGGGGTTTAATTTTTTGACGGATTCCAAAACACACTTAAGTACATCGTTTGTTAAAGTAGAGAAAAATTAGTCGGAATATAAGGCTTTTGTACGGATTGTGCCGATTCCACACTAATGTTCGGTTTCACAAATATTTAACATGCTTTTAAATTTTTAAATGACGTATTTTGTATGGAAGAAACGTCATTTAAAAATTTAAAAGCTTGATAAACAGTTAAAAGGGCTTTATGAAATCGGCCATAAGTCATATAGTTACTGAGGAGTAATTGTGCTCTTAACTTTTTTGATGTGTAAACATTTATGCTGGCGGTAGAGTGAAAAAAAAACGTGAACGTTCGTGTGCAACTTTACGTCGCCGTCGTGCAACTTTACGGTGTGCAACGTTACGATCTGCATACTAGGATGGGTGCGTTCAGTGAAAAAAAATCTTAAGATCCCCTTCAAGCAAAAACAAGTCCGTTTTGGATCCGCGCACGTTGATGTTTACACATATTAACCGTGAATCCCGGCACTCACACAATTTTTTTTGATTTATGATTTATTTAAATAAAAAAAAAGAATTGAATTGAAAATGGCAATTATTCTTGGTCCATAAAAATAAACACGATTATCCGCTACAAAAAAAGGCTTGTCTTCTAGTTGCTAAAGATATCAATTCACATACTGGTTTTATATGGTTTGCTTATACATTAATTGAATTTACAAACAGTTTAGACCTATTCATATAATCGGGAGTGTAATTATTCTTCTTTAATAAGCTTGTTTCACATAATAGCATATCCGTTACTGTATTTATTTTATATTGTTTGTACAATGCATCAGCTGTTGGATGAAATGCATTTTTATGAAACTTTTTGGATTGAAATCAAAACTGTTAACTACAAAGTTTTCAAAAGAATGTCGCACCGTCTTGATAATTGGCAAGAAACGAAGAAAAGAAAGACTGACCTACGAAAAGTTTTCTATACACGCAACATAATGTATTTATTTTCTTTTGTGAGAAGGTGGAATGTTGTGTCGTGTGTGTGGTTTAGTTAGTGAATTTTACGTGAGAAACATTTAAATACATCCAGGAACTTTGATTCTTTTGCAAGGTAGAACATTTTATTTACGTTAAAGTAAAGGTTCAAGGTACTATTATAAGACGTAGAAGGTAAGTCTGGCAAACTGTCTGGTGATTGTTTATAGGAGAATAATAAAACATCTTCATGAGTAGATATGAGAAATATGTTTCAACGGATGAAGTATAAATAGTTATGAGCATTTTAAGGAAGATACAACTTCGGGTAACGCATATCTTGAGAATAGTTTTGAAAGTTTCTTTAATTATTCTCACTATGTAGTTCACCTTCACTGTGTACCTATTTACTGTCAATATTTTAATGAAGGCACTTTACAATTTGGCTGGCATTTTATAACTGTCAATGTAAGTGGAAATATTTTGATTTTAGCATTTATATTTTGGTTTCTATGTGAACGTTTTCTTAGGACAAAAGAAAAAAATTAACAAAAATATTGACAAGCTTTGTACTGGCAAGTCTCGACGCAAACTTCGCAAAAGGAAAGCTGAAGAAGCATCGCGATTGTATGCATACCTTTACCCTAAATCTCTCTTCACATTTGTTTCTACCCCCGCTGACATTCGCTTACTCCGAAATGACCTAAGCTTATTCCAAACTTGGTGCGATAAGAATTTTTTAGAACTCAACGTTGCTAAATGTCAATCTATAACCTTCTCCCTTACACTACTACTTTTGTAATGAAGCCATTCCCATTTTTTATTCTATTCAAGACCTTGGGATTATTTGTAGCAGTGAGCTTAAGTTCCGCTCTCATTTCGATCAAATAATTTCTCTCTCGGCTTCATAAAACGTTGGTCTAAAGAATTCTCGAACCCTAACGTCACGAAGGCCCTTTACATTACTTTCGTTAGGCCCCTCTTTGAATATATGCTAGCTAAGTTTGGTCGCCATATCAGATTTCTCACTCCCGAAGAATTGAAGCTGTGCAAGGTAGATTTCTTCGGTTCGCCCTCCGCGGCCTTCCGTGGTCCGATAATACCATCTTGCCCCCCTATGAAGATCGATTAAAATTGTTAAACTTGCAAACTCTTAAAAACGTCGATAAGTCGCTGATATAATTTTCGTGCACCAACTCTTAACGGTTACAATCGATTCCCCTATTCTATTGGAAATGATCTCGATCCATACTAACCCACGTTACCTCTCTACCCCCTGTCTTTTCCTCACTTATTAGTTTAAGATTTAGTTTTTTCTTTAAATAACTGGTGGGTGGGCCTTCGGGCCCACCATAGAAAAAGTTTAGTTTTAAGAATGATAATAATAAGTTTCGCTTGTAAATATTAAGCGAAAATACATAAATTTACAATCTTGATAATTTTTTGTTCACAAGACGACTAGATATATCGAAATCTTCACGTAAATATTAGATTATTCCATTCCATTTACGAGAAATAAAAGATTGTTATCTCAAAACCTTCGAAGCAAGGTCAAATAAGTGCAATTAGCCAACTCATCAACTCCAACCATGATTAAATCTGGCCATTTCACTTTTCATCATTTATTTAATCTTCTTTTTTTTTACTGAAATCTTCATACTTAACAAAAGAAAATCAAAACAAAAATGATGAAACTTACACAAGTTTTTATTCAAGGTCCAAGATTCTTTTGTTTTTTTTTTTATACAAATCATAATGCGGTCTTCATTAAATTAACTAAAATTCGTTTCAAAAAAAAAAAACCTTTTGTTATTCATTGGATAATTTATCACAATTTTATTTCTTTATTTTTCTCCCACTAATTTCTTTGTATGGGCAAATATTTTCTACGAAAAAATGAGATATCTAGTATTTCGAAAAATATGTTTAAGAACTCACCGTTAAGTATTGAAAAAATCTGTTGTAATATCTGAAAGAAAGAGCAAAATTATTAATAAGTAATTAACTAACCGTATAAATATTTTTTTTTTTTTTATTTTGCAAAATTGTGAATATTTAAACTTGCATAATTTATAAATAACAAAGCATGCTTGGTTAGCCATCAAATGCAAGTTAATTAATGCAAAAATATTTCAGCAAAGTGGAGTAACACTTTCGATATCATAACGACCATCTATATTTATGTAGGTATATGCAAAGGTTCTCTAGATGGACTCTTTTACTTCAAAATTAATGAATGCATTCTAATTTATTGTCAGACAAACCACACAATAATGCATCTGATACTAAGAGTTTGTCATTTTACCCTGTCAGATTTTAAAACTGAAGTATTCCAGATGACAAGCATCACTGACTTTAATGGATTTTTCTTCCAAATAGACTATAAGGTGTGTGTAAATTACACCGAGAAAGAACAAAGAGTCGATTAAGTTTTTCTATAGGGAAATTTATTTATAAAGTGGGTAGGTGGTATAGGCACCTTCATATGCATGGGCTTCTCCGTCATCACTTGATGAGCGAAATGAAAATTTATCAAACGAAAGCAAAAGTAAACCTCACGTTCATGCATATATCAAGCGAAATCAAATGCATGTTCCGTATATCTACTCCCAAGATGTAGCCGCGAAATTGCACTTTTTGACCTCAAGCTGTATAGTTCTATTTTTGGCATATATGCAAAAGATACACCAACAAGGGCTGCAGAAGAAAATGTAAACTTTTTTTTTTTTTGTTGAGACACTATTTTAAGAAGTTAGGCCTAGAAGATTTTGTTGCCGATGTAAAAGTATCTTTTTGAGCATGAAAAACCATAAAATTGAGTGCATATGCTATTATCTACTCCAATGCAGCAAAAAAAACTCGTTTAACATCTGTTATTAGACATTTCAGAGCGAAAAAAAAATTTTTTCTGGCGTCTGAACTCCGAGCTATCGTTTTAGACTTCTAAAAACTCAAGAACTAAATTAAAGAAAAAAACAAGATCAAACTCTTCAAATCACTTAGGGCCAGGTTTTCAGTAGTGAGTTAAATCAGAGTTAGCTAACTCCCCAAATAGTCTACCAAGTACAAGAAGCCATTTTTTACTGAAGTATGCGTATGCTGAAGGGCCTAACAAACTCAGACGATAAAACAACAAAATAATTTGTTTAATTAATCCAGAGTTAACTCTCCCAATTTGGCGATTTAACTCAGGATTAACTTTAATCTCGCACTGAAAAACTGGGCCTTAGTTTCAAAAATGTCTTTATTTTTAATCATTTTTCTTGTTACAATCAATATTTTATATTAATCCAGAGTTAACTCTCCAAATTTGGCGATTTAACTCAGGATTAACTTTAATCTCGCACTGAAAAACTGGGCCTTAGTTTCAAAAATGTCTTTATTTTTAATCATTTTTCTTGTTACAATCAATATTTTATATTAATCCAGAGTTAACTCTCCAAATTTGGTGATTTAACTCAGGATTAACTTTAATCTCGCACTGAAAAACTGGGCCTTAGTTTCAAAAATGTCTTCATTTCTAATCATTTTTCTTGTTACAATCAATATTTTATATTAATCCAGAGTTAACTCTCCAAATTTGGCGATTTAACTCAGGATTAACTTTAATCTCGCACTGAAAAACTGGGCCTTAGTTTCAAAAATGTTTTTATTTTAATCATTTTTCTTGTTACAATCAATATTTTATATTAATCCAGAGTTAACTCTCCAAATTAAGTGATTTAACTCAGGATTAACTTTAATCTCGCACTGAAAAACTGGGCCTTAGTTTCAAATATTTCTTTATTTTTATTCATTTTTATTGCTACAATCAATATTGGGAACAATCTTTCCCCTGTTGGGATACCAGGTTGGCATTTGCACCGAAGTAACTGTCGGCGGCGCTGGTTTTGGATTGATCAAGACGACTTCGTGATTTTCACTAGTTACAGCGCCAAGTTTACCAAATAAATTCCACAGATAGTCGGTGCCTTGATTCAGTAAATCCGTTGGCTTAGGGAAATTCTGGCCGGTGTTGCTGGAAGTTTGTATTATTGTAGCGGATGGTTTCATTGGAGGTGCATTGTAGTAAGTTGGTGGCGGGTAATAGGGATATGGTGGTGGAACTCCAGGGACGGCAGCATATGGTTGAGGCATTCCATGGGAATATGGCGGGTAATGGGGTGGATAATAGCCTGGATAAGGTGGGGGATAATGGTGATGATGTGGCGGCGGATGATGATGATCGTGTTGATGGTGCGGTGGTGGACGTGCTGGTGGTGGATGATGGTAATCATGCTCATGATGAGGATCATGACGGTCATGATATGCGTGATGGTCATGATATCCGTGATCATGATGTCCCCCTCCTCCTCCTGCTTGGTCGTGGATAACGACTATTTCACTTTTTATGTTCCCTTTGACGCCGCCGCTCGGGTTACTGAATAATTTTGTGTTCTTATCTGGACTCAATGTTGTTTCAGAATGTTTGATTTTTTGAGTCAAATCGGGTAAAGGTGTAATAATTTTTTCTGTTACAGCATCAACAACCGAAATATTTAGAGTTGGAGAAGATTCGATGGATTTTTCGGAAGCAACATCAGCTAAAACTAGGACTGCTGAAATGCAGCCTATAAATAAAAATAAAAATTGTTTAAATACAAAAAATATAATTAATAATATATCTATTTCTTACCCAGAACAAAACGACTAACCAGCAGCTTCATTTTGATAGTTCTAAACGAAAATTCCAATTCCAATGACCTTTTATAAGGCCGGTGCGAGAGTGAAGTAAATGCCTACGCATAATACGCACACGCACGCAGGAACTGAAACAAGTTTTCCGTTTTTCCCTGCGGCAAATCAAAAGATCCCACATAATGCATCTGAAGTAATCTATCGGTGCATCCCACTATAAAAAAAAAAAACACCTTCGGACTTTCTCTATAGTTTTAAGGATTTTCCACTTCTTTGGCTTGCCATGTGGCGCTATTATTCTAACAACATTATACAATTTTGTTCTTTCAATGAAAAAAGGTTTTTTTTTTGATTTTTGTTGTTGTTATCTATTCAGGTATAACGTATAACATAAAAATAACCCTCTTCTGAAAAGAACAACATTAATGATTGTTTATAGTCTTTTCGGTTCAGAAGATTTTCTTTTGTCATAGAGGTATAAAAAAGGTCTTTCGATATGTGGTTGGGTCCCGTTATAAGGTCTCAAATTATTTAAATGCCCTGGGAGAAGGTTTTCCTATTAGTATAAGTTTAAAAACTGTATGAGTGGGTGTGAGTTTGAATCGATGAACCAACAAAATATAATACTAAATGACCGTAGGAGAAAATGAGTTTTTTGCTATAATATAATAGTTTTTTTTCTTGCACTATATACATATGTAGGTACCTTGCTTATAGGGAAAGTTTTGGAATCGTAATGTAACGAGAACACGAAACAAGTGGGTCCCGCAATTCCATATGTTAATGTGTATACATATAATTATCTGTTTGTAAACGGTGTTTTTTAAGAGGTATAGGTATATAGAAATGAAATAAAACAAAGATGATTTTTTTTAAATTGACATGAAATTTACTTATTTCGAAAGATAATCTTCTGGCATTATAATTTATATAGGATTTCTGGCATATGACGTACGTATACGTAGTCTAATTTGCAAGTCCAATTTTCGATGACTTTTTCCAACATTTGTGGCCGTATATCGGCAATAACGCGGCGAATGTTGTCCTCCAAGTGATCAATCGTTTCGGGCTTATCGGCGTAGTCTAGCGACTTTACATATCGCCACAGGAAAAAGTCAAGCGGCGTTAAATCACATGATCTTGGAGGCCAACTCACATCAGGTCCAAAACGCGAAAATATGCGTTCACCAAACGCTTTCTTCAACAAATCAATTGCGCCGTTTTGTTAAAACCACAGCTCCCCCACATCAAGGCGATTCAATTCAGGAACGAAAAATTTATTAATCATGGCTCTATAACGGTCTCCATTAAATGTAACCCTCTGGCTGCCATCGTTTTCAAAGCAGTGAGGACCAATAGCCATTTTTTAATATTAGAGATGATCCATATAGATCATCAAAATACATGCATTACAACAACAACACGTGATCCTGCTCTCTATCGGGATCACGTTTCATGAACCAAAAGTTTAGTTCTTGCTATTGCTTCTCAGCTTTGCGAATTGTTAGGAATTGTGAATTGTATAGTGTAAAGAAAAAAGAAAACCAATAAATGAAAAATAAATAAACGTAAGGAAAAAGATACAGGTATACTAGACAGTTGTCACTAAGATCCGTATATTTTCACGAGATGATCTAAATGGATCATCGGCGATAATTAAACACGGCTAATGATGCCACCAGCCCATAAAGCACACCAAACTGTCAGTTATTCTGGATGTAACGGCGTCTCAACAATGGCTTGAAGATTATCTACACTCCAAATGCGGTAGTTTTGCTTATTGACGTATCCATTCAACCAAAAGTGAAAATCGGGGTCAACAACGATGTCGTTTAAAGCCCATTTTGCAGAATTTGCATGCGTTGCTTAGGCGTTAGTCTATTCAAGTTGAAATGCCAAACCAAACTAAAAATAAATCACTTGACAGCTGTCAAAATGGCCGCCAGTTAAAATAATATTGTCAACTTAAAGTTCTATACCTCTAACAAAAACACCCGTTACTTTGCACCTTGACTTCTTATAGTGTGAACAACTAAAGTGATTTTCTTCAAACGATTTTTAGGAGATTCTCTAGAGGGTATATTGAAATGCTTTTTTTAGCTCCAAAAGTAACGGTACCTGCCATAGAACCTGCCATTTCCCTTTAAAACGTCTCATTTCCATGCCCTATGAAAACGTTTTTTGGACGTTGCTGAGGGATTTTTGGGACAAAGAATTATAAGATTCCCTTAATATGAACTGAAATTTGTATTGCTCCTTTAATTATCATGTCATTGTTTTACTGCAACTATTTTAAGACTTTCTAGACATATAGACATTTATATTAAATCGACAAAGATGGTTAACAATCTACACGTGACCGACCACTGCAAAAACAAAAAAACTTCTTTAAAACTCTTTTTGGTCTATGAAAGACCTTAGACTGATAAAATTATCAATAAACTAATAAAGATACAAACTAACGTTCAAGCGTCCATCGGTAAGTGGAGAACAATGCAATAGCATGCAATATAATTATTGAATTTAATTTTAGCTGTTGCCATCCTGATAAGAACTTCAAAGGGATTGGTTAAGTGCATTGGTTTTGTTGCTTGCCGATATTCCCTTTTTACCAGGTCAATAATGCTGCAGTATATAAATATATACTGAAACAGAATGTCTGTTTCCACAATCTATTAATGTTAATTACATGCCATTCGATAAAAATAAAATCTGGTCTGAGCGCACTATATTCTCTATTTGTGTTAATTACTTCAATTGAACTAAGCGAAAGCGAGACATTTATTCAATCTGAATCTACCCACGCAATTAACTCTTACGAGTTGAATAACTTTTTACAAATTGTAGATACACTTAACAATAGTGAGCTGCTGTACGATGACCTAATTATTTTTTTTCGGCACAACTTTCGTTCCAATTTTTATGACAAGAATGAAATCTTAAGCCGATTATTAGGTATTATTAACCAGGCAGGTATGTATGTGGTCATTAAGAATATGGTATATCTCATGTTGCCAAATAACAGATGTTTACTACTATATACATATAATATCTCTCGGCAATTGGGTGTTGTGTCGAAAATGATTTTTTTAAATAAATTAATCAGCCGGTTATGTTTCTTTCTTTTAATTGTTGTTTTTATATCTTCCTTTCAGATAAATCGTGTCTGCATGTGACTTATAATAACCTCTCTTCTCCATTTTGTAACATTCTCAACTCATTCGCTTGGGAAAATTAAATTCCCGCCGCCCACGACACATACGGGCCGCCCTCAAATTGATGCGTGATCATCGAACTTCGGAGGATAATTGGATTTTATCCGACTGTTTCATATTCTTAATGTGTTCGTCATCTTGGGTCAATAACATAACGTATTGAAAGTCGAAAAGATCAACATCGAGTTTCATGATCGGGAGATGTTAAGATAAAATCAGGCGATGCTCTAGAAATTAATTTAGAGGACAAAGATGGTTGAGCTTTTTATTTCAAATGAATTCAAGCGAAGGCTATTCATTGAGGCTATTCATTCATGTGATTTTGAAAAATTAACCTTGTATATTTGTATAGCGAACTAAGAATCTGCGGTGTTTTTTTTTCTTCTATATGTAAATATATTGCCTTTATGCCTGGCCTGTAGACCTTGACAAGAGTGATATATTACAAGACTATAAATAACGAAAAAATAAATAATATAAGGTACCTACTTCCCGACTCATAAATGTTTACTCTTTAATGAATGAAATCCATTGAGCAAGAAAATACGCATTTATGAGTGTGAAAAGAAAGATGTAAATTGCAGGTGTTAATTGCAACTGCAACAACTTTTGTTTAAAACGTGTTTGGTTTACTGTGTATCTCATTATATGCAGGTGAGTCATAATTTACAGTGATGAATCAACAAAATTGTTATTCAAGGATTCATCGTGAACTTTATGGTCTTTTAAAAATATTTTCCATATAAGTCATCAAAAAGGCAATAAATAAAAATAATAAACTAACTTTTTAATATTGCCAATTGCATATTCTTGGTTGGTTTAGTTTAAATGAAAGCAATAAAACACTCACATTCTTTAAGAATGAAGCGTCTGAACTCTGAAATTATTTTCACTGACACAAGAGATTGACTATAGAAAACGACGTTTCCTATATACTCTTTTATAGTTTGATAAATTTCATTAAAATTAATTTTTGTTGTAAATGGTTTTTTTTTAGACGTGTAGTTTTCAATCTGGCAACGCTTTTTTTTAGAGTTGGTCACTTAATGTATACTCAATTTGGTTTGCCATTTTATAATAACTAGATTTACTCCTGAATAACGTTTGCAAATCGTGCAAATTTATTTATTTCGGTTGGCGCGACGCATCGTGCACAGCGTCCAATATTCGGTCGACATAATCGAAAAGTCGCATAAATTCGAGCAACCATGGATCGATTTTGCACCACGTTTACTCTAGTGGATAATGCGCATCCTCAGAGACGCCGTGCAGTGCGCACCGAAGAAGCTATTGCTGCTGTGGAACAGAGTATCGAAGAAGACCCGAATGAGTCCATCCGCCATCGTGCGCAACAATTTGAGATGTCGAAAATTTGGCCTCTCTGCTTGAATTTATTTTAGCTTGCCGCTGCGGCCACTTGCCCAAAATCATTTTTAAAAGATAATGGCAAACCCTTATCTTTATCTTTATAATAAAGCTAAATTCTTGGCCATAGCATTAAATAATATGCATTTTATTTCTTCTTGAAAACCACACGTCTAAAAAAACACCTTTTACAAGGCGTGTTTTATTGATGAACTAGTTGGCGCGCCCGGCTTCGCAAGGTGAGACAAACCTAAGCTTAGTATAAAAATTACAAAAGACAATATAATTTTTTGACTTTCTAATCGAATACTTCTTTCTGGGTTCTAACCCACACCCACTTCACGTTATGAAACCAACCAACCTATATGGCTTTCCCAACACAGAGAGAATTTTTGTATTCCAAAACTCCCACTATTTTATTTTTATCCCATTTTACTCTATAAATAGCCTTTTTTTAAATAACCTTTCTAATACAAACAGAATTTTTGAAATCGGATGCTTGTTTTCGTTTGTATCCCCTTTCACCCTATAAATACAACATTTTTGAAAAAAATAATAATTCTACCTCAAAATAACCTTTTAAAACACAAAAACAGTTTCTTAAGTCGGATATGGCTTTATTTTTAGCCTATTTCACCTTTTTTTCATTTTACCCCATTTCGTCCTACAAATAACAAAATTTGAAAAAGAATATCCCTAAAGCCATTTCCTCAAAAAAACCTTTCAAACTAAAAACGAATTTTTTAAATCGGACATTTTTTTTATTTGTACCCCTTATCACCCTACAAATAGCAGAATTAAAAAAAAAAATATCCTTGAAGCCATTTCCTAAGAATAACCATTTAAGCGCAAATATAGTTTTTTCAATCGGATCCGTCTTTTTTATTTTACCCCATTTCACCCTACAAAATGAATTTTCCCGATATATTCTGTTATACTGCTATTCGGTTCGGAGACGGAGAAGTTCTTGAGTTATAAATGGTGTAACCAAACCGACTTTGTTTATATATATTAGTGCAGTCAAAAACAATAACAACACAAACTACCCACTTAAATGCTGGCTTATTTATCGACATTCTCTTGGATTTGTTGTTGTTGACTACAAAGTGAAATGAAATTTGATTGCAATAGCTTAATTTCCAAAAAAAACACGCTTATAGATGAACATTAAAAATTTGATTCATTAACTCTTATCAGTAAATGCTTGTTTTTCTGTCTATAAATTGTACTTTCTCTTTTAGTCGGAAATGTAGCTAAAAATAACTTAATGTCTGGCAGTATGATAAAAATATCAATTAGTTTTCCACTTAAACTACAATTTTTTTTTGTAATGGCAACAATTCCAAAGTAGACATATCTTCTTGCAAAAGGTCGCGGAAATAACGATGATTCCATCATCTCCTGTCTTATAATCTTCCAAGAAACTAATAAAATAAAATATTTTATTTATTTTAAAATGCAGAACAATTTACATACATTTGTAAGTTTTTTTTTTTGTTTTTATAAAAACGCTCGGCGCGGGCAAACGACTAGCGATCATACTTAACCCTAATACGAAACTTCACTTTGGCATTTTGCTTGTTGGTAGGTAAGTCGGCTTCGTTCAGTGTGTCAAAAGCAATTAAATGCAAGTTGTTGCCGATGTGCGTTCGCTCAAGCTCATGGGGGAGCCGGTAATGCAACATGGCAAGACAGCTCTGACCGGAAAAATCTCATAGATATGGGTATGGTGTGAAATGTTATAACCAGTTTAATGTTTTAAGTAACTTTGCTTCACATATAAGAGATATTGATATGTAGTGCAGCAACAGAAGTCTCCATTAGTACATTTAAATGTATATCTATACACAATATTTTAATCTCCATCTCCATTAAAAAACGCGTGATGCACTTTTACTTTGAACTTGAGACTCATTGTGTTTTGTTGTTGATCGCTTGCACAACTGGGTCATTGTCCAATGAATTTAATATTATTTATTATTATTTATCGTTTTAATGAACTTACATTGTTTTGTGTTAAATTAAAAAAAAAAAAAAAATAACAATTTGATTCGTTGAGTCAGAAGAGTTGATTGCCGAAAACCAATAATAAATTATGTATGTCTATGAGTCATCGATATTTTGTTATACGATAAAGTCTGCGCAAAAGAGAAACCTAAAAAAAAAATGACCTCATCGGAGATTGGAAACAAGCTGGCATACAATGTACTCTGATGTGAGGAGACCTCAATATGCTCGTCATAATGTGGTATTTTGTTCTTAAATTTTGTTTATCTTTTGTGACGAGTTTCTATTTGGGTGTTATGTAGAACTCGTTTTGAAACACAAAAAAAAAAACAAACAATAATGAAAAACTAGTTAGACTAAATATGTGGCCATTTGAAAAAAGTTCCTCGTATAGAGGAGGATAAGAAATCAATGAACCATAATTAATCAAAATTTAACATAAACGTATACAACTTTATTAACGGAAACTGTAACAATATTTAATTTTAAAATAAATAAATAAAATTTATGTTAACACCGAAAACAATTAACATTATTAGGGAATTTCCATAGCTGTTTTTAAGCGTGCTACAACTGTTACCTTAAAAAAAAATATGTGAGTGCCGGGACTCACGGTTAAATATGTGTAAACATCAACGTTTGTCCAAGTGCCTGATTTTTGTTACTGAACGTCATCAAAAGAAACATATTGAATAAATAACACTACATTACTTATATGTAGGCAGTGCTTAAAAAGCTTAGTGTTAAAAGAACGGCAGCGAAATACCCAGTGGGGGAACCGCTGTAACGAAATTTCCAAGCACTAATAGGCTGGTGGTGAAGTGTCCAACGAACGGTGAAGGTTCGGTACTGAAAGGTCCTGCTTCGTAGTTCACTCTCAACTTTAAGATGACTTCACATTACACATGGTTATTGTTTATGGTAAACACTCTCTGAGCATCGACAAACAACAACTGTCAGCGGAGAGCACTAAAATTATGGTTTCAATTAAATGACACCGTACCCAAATTCCAAAGGAACTTAATGGTTTGACTGGCAGGGGCCTAATTAAAATATCCAGTTAGAACTGTCAACGAACTTGCAACCCTTATGAAACTCCATCTTTCCTTCGAGTAAAACTAACAAAAAGTTCAATCTTAATTTTATACTGAACGAACCTCAAATGAATGTCACTATGAGATAGCCGGCGAATTGTATATCTTGAGTTTTTAGAATATTTAGTTGTAGTTGTTGTCAGTGGAAATCACTAAAATCGCAGTTTCAATCGATTGACACCATCAATCGCCTATGGAATTGGACGCTGTGATTTTTAATGAATGTTAACTTTGTGCAAGTACAAAGGTAGCCGATAACTCTGCAATTTGTTCAACCTCCGCTATTTTGTATATTACAGCCTACAAATTGCAAGAAAAATTGCATCGTTTAAAAGCAGTATAATGTAAACGTAGAATTTAAGTTCAGATTTGTATCACTGAACGCACCCGATATCCTACCATACCTACAGCCATTGATCTACCACACCTACAGTCAATTGTCAATCCCTACAGGCTACAGCTGACTACTATTAATTTGTTTTGATTTTGTTTTCTTTTTAGTTACTAGTGTCGCGTCCATTTTGTTCGGGGAATAATTACAAATTAAAGAAAAAAATATAAAAATATAAGTGTTAAAATGATAAAATCGTCGGTCGCGCTAAAAACAATTTGTTTTGGTCGGGCAAATCAGATTTCCTAACGTAACGTGCTACAGCGTAAAGTGCACGACGTAACGTTGCACACGAACGTTCACGTTTTTTTTTCACTCTACCGCCAGCATAGATGTTTACACATCAAAAAAAAAGATTGAACTTTAACATCTCATGAGTTGATTTGGTTTTTGACCGATGTTTGATTTATTTTTCAAGAAATAAGGAAAAAAAAGTCAATTTTCAAATAATAATTATAAGTTTTTTTTTTTAAATAATATGTTAAACAAACCACAACTTTTCTAAGAACGCTTCGATATATGCCTTATTCGAACTATTGCCGCCAATGACCACATCGTGTAAATTGATCAAAATATTCCGTTGATTTTGTCATGTTCTTATAGTGTCAAGTAGAAGTAACGTGTAAATATTGCGCTGACACCATTTTGAAAATAATGAAAATTTATACACAATAAAGAATGGACTTACTGCCCATTCTTGAAAATTCCAAACCCAAACAAAAAACTTGCTCAGAATCAAAAAATCTTAATAGAATCTATTTAAATTTGTTGAATTAAAAATGAAATATCGTGGGGCATAAATAGGGCATACCACGTATAAACATTTACCCATTTTTTTTCAAATGGCAACACTATGTTTTAGTTTTCACTAAACCATATTGCATCATATATTTTGTCAATTATTAATTTAAACTTTTGTTTGAAGGGCTAAATAATAGTGGCAAACAGTGTATTATCAAGAGGGTTGCTAACACCATCTGTCGAATAAAAATACCGTTATATGTTTTTGAATCTATCTCTTTGGCCTTTATAGTTTGGGTATAGTTTAAGCCTTTAACTAAGTGAGCTTTGCTATGGTCGAAGAAAAAAATCACCGGATGTGACCTGTTTTAAATTTAATCCACCTAGGCAACCTATATCCGTTAAGTACCTCGATTAAATTGCAACCATTAACCTTAAGTTATCTGATTGTCTTCGCTTGGACTATATTCCTAAGGGGATCGTTACGAAATCCCGTAGAACGGAATCCCGCAGATTGCAAATACAACAAAAACGCACAAGAAAGTACGCTGCGGGATTTTGAATGCTTTTAAAAAAAATACGATTGGAAGAATTTTGATGGTGATTGATTACGAATAAAATAATACAATTGGAAGAATGTTAGTAATTTCGAATAAAATATTTTTCTGGAGATTCTGGACCTGAAATAAACTTTTCTTAATTTTTTTTTGGAAAAATTAAAGAAAACATCTTTTTCCTATTTTTTTTCCTTAACAAAAAAAAGTGAGATTTGTTTCTTTTAAAAAAAAAAAAATAAAAAAAATTGAAAAAAAGTTTAATTTTAGTTGAAAACTGCCGACTGAACATACCATAAGCGGAGCAACGGAGTTGCGTGAGCGGGATGACCACCCGTAAAAAGGTAGTTAAAATTCATATAGAACCCACGCAGCGGGCCACCCAAGGTACTAGTGCGCAAAAAAACTATTGACAAAGACGCCTGAGTGGCGACTGATCGGAGTTATACGTGAGCGGTTAAGAGAACCAAAAAAGGGATTTAAAAAACCATTTTTTTATATTTGTAAAACAAAGTTTATGAAAAATGTTTTGTTTCCAAAAAAAAAAAAAATCGTTTGTCCAAGTTCCAGACCCACTTCCACAACTTTTTTTTTGAATTTTTAAAAAAGTTGTTTCCAAAAACAAAAAAAATTAAAAATTTGTCCTTTTTCGAAGATCCAGACCCACCTCCAGGACTTTTTCCTGGTTCCAGATCCACCTCCAGAAGAAGTCCCAGATCTAGAACCTCCGTCCCAGTTCCAGACCCTAGACCAGAACCTATTTCCCAGATCTAGGGCCAGAACCTATTTCCCAGTTCCAGACCCACTTTCATCAGAACCTCCCCCGTCAGACCCACTACCGTCGACCGACCAGATCCGGACACCAGACCATATAGTCGTCGTCCCAGAAAAAATTGTAGGAAACTTCGTTCTTCGTGACCCTCATACAATCGAGGCACAAATTCCTATGGGAAAGAAAAATTGTGTGCACTGTCGCATTGTAGTAGTTCCTGCGGGATTTTGTGATGCGGGATTTTGTGATACGGGATTTCGAGCTGCGGGATTTTGTGATACGGGATTTTGTGATGCGGGATTTCGTACCCAACCCATTTCGATAAGCTATGAATATGTGTTGTCTATCTGTTTTCACTTGAAGTCTAAATTTATTTTGTGCAAATTTAGTGAAATTACGTCAATTGAATATTTATTTGAATTTGTATTGGAGATGACATTATTAGGAATGAAATTTGAAAATCTTCAACAACATGATATCATTTGCCCTAATGAAATTAAGTTTAACACAATTAAATAAGTTGTGACACTTAGCAGACCTAACAAGATTTCAAAAATTATCAAAGCTGATGGGGTATTTGTTTTCTATATGATTAAGATGTTTATTAGAGAACATCTACTTATTTCCGAGTAGTTAAATTTTAAAATCCCATGAATGGATTTTGTATCCATAAAAATTAAACAGCAAACAAATCACTTTTAGAAGGCATTATTGCAATCAGCAATCAATATTACTAGGTGTAATAATATATACATATATGTATATATTAGTTAAATAAACCCACCTTCATACATACATATGTATACATATAACTTCATCGATTCAAAAATTTGCAAATCAGTTTATTAATCACCAATCAATTATCTCATGTATGCTAAGTTTATTTTGTTTAGGTATTAGCAGCTGCCGGAAATGACTAAAGTTCTTCCTATTTTGTATATAATTTTTACTATTTCTTAATTTGCTGCTAAAAAAGCACACACGTAAACACGAATTCATCACGAATACCTTATACCTTCTTCTTGTATCGTGAAATTCAATTCAGGTCAATAATTCAATCTTGATTATTATTATTTGTATGTATTCCTTCTGTTCGTTTAGAACCGAAAAACTAGATTCCTTTTTACTTTATTGGCAATGACTTCCTGAAGTAGGTATATACAAAATAATATTTTAGTCATAAGAAAAACAAAGGAACATTTGGCGGAAATTGCTAAATTATCGTATAAATTGAATCGGTTGATAAAGATTTTTGACCTTGATTGCGGGTTGAATTTGGTAAAAAAAACTCCTCAAACTGTTTGTTGAAGAATTTTTCAAAAAATGTTGAAGTTAGTGTGGGTGGTGAAGTTGAAAAAAGTTTTGGTTAAAAATAAATCTCAGTTAATTTATAATTATTTTTTAATGTTGAATTTTTCAAGGCTTTACCGCAGGTTCAATATACTGGTATAATAAATTTCAAAAAGTTTGTGTATAATGTACAACAGAGGTGCAAAGTTACAATCCAAGCTGTCACTTTTCTACTTAATCTATCAAACAAAATTATTGAAATTTGATGTATGCAAGCGTATATAAGTTTAAAAATTAATTAATATGTAAAACATAGCATCTGATAGCTATCCTATTCCTATACCCATATCCCTCAAGTTAGCAGAGCAAAGTAAGCAGAACAAATATTTTTTGATGAAATCATCAGGTGCTAATTAAGTTCCCAAGAACAAAATTTAATACTCCGCAGTACTTTTGGTAAAAACTAATACAATTACAAGAAATGTTGAAAACGTAAAAAAAACAAGCTATTTAAATGCTCTAAGAATCAAACAAAAATTTTAAGCACAAAAAATTTTGTTTTGATAATTTTGACAAAAAAAAATTAAATTAATTTATTTTTTCAACTTTTTTTTAACCAAATAGGTACCTACTTATTTATTCATTTATTATTTAAAAGCTCCGCTAGCTCGCATTAAGTACCTCATTGTAATTCAATTTCCATACAATGCTGGCTCTGCTTACTTAAATTCGATTTTTCTCATTTACTTATTATACGAGAAAAGTATCACGTGATAAAAGTGTCATGCGATAAAAGTATCATGCAATAAAAGTTTCATGCAATAGTAGTTTCATGCAAAAACAGTTTCATCCAGTAGAAGTTTCATGCAAAAAAAGTTTTATGCAGTGAAAATATCATGCGAGAGAATTATCATGCAAAAAAAGTATAATGCGAGAACAGTATCATGCGAAAAAGTTTCATGCAGTAAAAGTTATATAATACAAGTCTAGTTTTTTCAAAATTTCTTATATTCCATTGGAATTAAAAAAGAGTGAACATTTCGAAGAAGGAATGGAAAAGGACGTCAGAGAGCAAAGTATTTTTTTTGACAGATGGCGCGTGATATTTTCTTTTCTTACCTTCTAAAGCAAACGTTGGAATCAACTTTAATTTAGTTTAAAGCAAGGGTTCTATATACTTTTAATGTTTTCTGTCATAAATTAAGAAAAAGTAACTTATAATGAACTTGAACGAAAGGATATTTTTTGTATTCTTATCACATAAATTACAGTTAACTGTCAACTTTCCTTTCAAATTTTTCATAACAAAAAAAAAAGAGATAAAGCAAAAAATGTAAAGCAAATTACCTACGACACTCAGTGACAATTATCTTTACAGCTCCCTTCATCGAGGTGTTCCTGTTCATATCTAAACTTATCTAAACCGATAAGCAATATTTTATTTGATCAATATTATATTATTTCACTTGAATTGAAACAATATAACTTTTATGCAGTCTAAAAAGACATATTCAACTCACTTTGAAGGTAGATAAGTTTAACATCTGCCGCATTGTCGTTCTATTAAATGACATCATCAATCCTCTATAATTTCCCCCATCGTTAAGACTTCAGTGAGTCAATAAATTGATCATCTAAACTTAATATTTCGAGCAAATGATGTAGATTTATAGTTCATATATTATGTATAGGTGTAGTTCTAGGTGTATGCATACATTACATAAACTGACTGTCAGACCTGAAGAAGAAGCACACGATAATTATGTACATAAATTGTATGTAAAATGCTCAACTGAGTTTCTTTTGTTTTGTATTTTTTTTTTAAGTTTTATTTTATAGTTTAGTAAAATAATCAAACAAAATTTTTACTATAAAAGATTAATAGTTGAAGACAGGTGACGCTCTGAATTACGTTTGTTTTGTATGTAGTTGTTTTGTATGATAAAAATTTATTAGAATTTTGTTTTGTCAGTAAAACTTATCTATAAGTCCAAAACGATCGGTCGATTGAACGATTGGAGTGGATAAAAGCCAGGGGGGTCTTCAAAACAATTATCGTTAACGCTATTGTCAATGATTTGCTTCACGTAACTCGACCACTAAGATCTCGTCTATCGTTTTCAGTTTGAGATTGTTTGGTATATTTCACAAATTCTCAAACTGTGGTGAAAAATGTTTTTTTTTTTCTATGGGGTTTGACAGAAAATTTGTAGTAAAAAAGCACACCTAAAACTTTTGTGTGTTGTTTATTGCTGTGTGTTTTGTTTTGGTGCGACCGCCGCCGATTGGATTGAAAAGCCGTCTGGCAAGATTATTATTTCGAGTACCATCACAAAGGCTTCTTTTGATAGCCGAAAACTACCTATAATGGTTAGAATTATTATAACAATAATAAAAAGATTATTTGTTTGTTTAATTTTATTTAGCAACCAGTGCCATTAAAGATATTCTACAATAGTACATTATGCACAATAGTGCATAAACATAAAAACATTGTGGGTTGGAAGAGATAAAGGATCTGATTTATCTCTTAATTGTCTTCTCAATCGTATTAATTGTAGTTTTTCTTACTTTTCATTTTCACTTTGCAAGACAAATAAATTGCGTTGAAACATTTTTACTTCTATTTATCTACTAAATTGACAGATTTCAATGCCAGCTATCGTGTAAACGATATCGTTATGATGATAGCACTTTGACGATTATCGTCTTACGTGAAGCGCGACTATCGCCGAAACGCTATCGTCTGACGATGATCGTTTTACGGAATGATCCCCCAGGTCGTTCGATTAAGAAGTGTATTTTATTTATTTCTATGAATCCCCTAAATTAGCCTTTGTAGTGTAAACAAAAAGGATTTTATATTCAAGTAAATAGTCAGATTACCATGAACACCTCTATGTGTTTACTTATATTAAATTTTTTTAAACTTAAAAAAAATATAGGTATCAAATTAATCGTTTGTCAAGAAAGTTTGTTGAACTGAACCCGCACGACTACCTACCACTTATGTTCCTCAAGTTGAATCTTATGAACGGGAGAGGTAACCTCTGAATCATGTTGTTTTTGATTTAGCACCAATTGCTTTGCACGTCTTTTTTGGGTTTTTATTTTTACCATACAATCACGTTTTTGTTTGTTTTATCCAAAAAAAAAAATAAAACAACAATAACAAAAAGTAAGTGAGATACCCACTCCGTGACAGTATAACGATGTGAACAGCACCTTTTACATAAATGAACTTTATATACCAAAGGTTATTTTCATAATTTCCAAGAAATAAAAACTGGGCTAGCATTAAAAGCATGTGGCGTTAAATTATCAAGAAACTAGAGGTTTAATTTTTTTGTATGTTAATCTTGTACAGTTTAAATGTTAAAAAATCATAAGTTCAAGTTTCATTATAGTCAGCGATAAGACATTTTTTTGTTCTCTTCTTAAATTTATTTCTTAACTATCAAAGTTGGATAACTGATAAAATTATAACATATGTACATATGTATATATAAGATTATATAGGCACATTGATTATTTAAACATAGCCATGGGGAGAGAACGATAAAAATTTGTTTATTTACATACCGCTATATCGTTGTCGTTAAATATGGAAGCTCCTATACTAAGTCTATTTCTATTTTATTTTTAGTTTTGCATTTTTTTTTATGGAAATTAATTTTTAAATTTTCGAGGTAAAACGTTTTGTGACGCTCAGAGATTGTTTAGCCCATGCAAATTTTCCTGAAACAGGAATTCAAAGAAAAACATTAAACTTCTTTCTTCAATCTTCATCTCATAGAAAACTTGTTTGATAACAGCCATATAGCAACGACATAATATCTCCGAAAACATTAAACATATTGGTGCGAAATTTTAAATAGCCTGATGTTAAGCTGTCAGCATAATAAAGGGTGATTTTTAAGCTGGTTTGGTTTTGGCAACACTGGTTTTGACAGCTGACGTGTGTTTAGTACCTTGTGTCACTGTCAAACAGCTTCAGTTTGGTTTGCAATTTAACCATGGATCGTCTTACAAATGAACAACGCTTGCAAATTATTGAATTTTACTATCAAAATTCGTGCTCGGTTCGAAATGTTCATCGCGCGCTGCTTGTGTTCAGCGATGAGGCTCATTTTTGGTTGAATGGGTACGTAAATAAGCAAAATTGCCGCATTTGGAGTGAAGATCAGCCAGAAGCATTGCAACAGCTACCAATGCATCCCGAAAAAGCCACTGTTTGGTGCGGTTTATGGGCCGGCGGCATTATTGGGCCTATTTCTTCAAAGATGATGCGAATCGCAGCGTTACTGTCAATGGTGAACGCTACCGAGCGATGATAACAAACTTTTTTTTGCCCGAAATGGAAGTTCTTGACTTGCATGATATGTGGTTTCAACAAGACGGTGTCACATGCCACACAGCACGCGAAACAATGGCGCAATTGCGAGGCGAGTTTGGTGAACAGTTAATTTCACGTTTCGGGCCGGTTAATTTGCCGCCTAGATCGTGCGATTTGACACCATTAGATTGTTTTTTGTGGGTTTATGTCAAGGCTAATGTCTATAGGGACAAGCCCGCTTCAATTGACGCACTGGAAGCCAACATCCATGCATTCATTCGTGAGATACCGGCCGATATGTGTGAAAGAGTATGCCAAAATTGGACTCAGCGGATGGGCTACCTGAGACGCAGCCGCGGTCAACATTTGCATGAAATTATCTTTAAACATTAAATTGCAAGGTTCAAACTATCGATTCAAATAAATATATTTCATTCATTTTTTCGAATTTTTTGTGTTTTTTTTTTTAAAGTTCTAAACCTCTTAAAAAATCACCCATTACTATATAGTTAACAATTTATTAACTTTTTAGCTCTTTACTAAAATGTTCTTAGTTTTGAACTAGTTTCATATTAAGCTTGTTTTCTTAATAAACACACCTAAAACAGTGACAATTCACGCAAAAAAGTAAGCAAACATACCTTTTTCACAATTGGTATTGTCAAAATGACATATGGAATTAGTATGAAAGTTAAGTAGAATATAAAAAGAAAACAATAAGGATGCGCATATGAATGCTGTATTATATACATCTATAGGTATTTCAAACGCAAATAAATACATAAATAAGAAAAATGAAGCTTTTATTCCGAGTAGCGGAAAATGCTCAGAGTAAATGCCAAACAAACGGCTGTGCTAAGTGTCAGCTCGTTGTATAAAGAAAAAACGATTAACTCACTTAAAAAAATCAAAGAGTCTGACCGAGTGAGATTGTATCAGATTGGCACATAAAATGAATCACTCATCAGAGTCAAGTGCAGATCTTGATTAACTTAAACCAGTTCGAGAATATTTTGTGTTGTTGTATAAATACCCAAGTGACAAATAATGCCACATTACACATTGGGCCGTTTGGTGCAAAAAGTATGCAAATTTTTTTTCTTTATGGTGGTGATGACTGTATAAATCGTGATTGTGTTCCTATACGTCTGTGGTCAAAATAAATATATTAAAGGTAATATCATTAGCTTATATTTGTTGTTGTTTCTAGTAATGCCATGTGCAGTTTTCGTGGGCACTCGAGCCGCCATGTTTAATTTCAACTTGAAAAAAATATGATTTTTTTGTTGAAGACTTGCACGAATAAGCTACTTGAAATTGATTTCTCAAATTGTACCCCCATCGATACAATATAAACTAGTCGTACCTACATTTTATTTATTTGACTTTAATCCAACTTCTAATGTCAAATAAACCCATGTCCAGCGCTTAAGGTGTGCGCCTATAACTTTGTGTTCTTTATAGGGCACGTTCCATTACTGTCCCACTGACTTGGAATATATATAGTTACGTCCCAGACTACACCGCCTACACAGCTCAAGGCACATACACATAACGTGTTACTTCGATCCTTTTGAACATTGATGATATCATCATCATTCAAATTTGCCACTTCATTATGACCACCCAGAGTCGTATAAACAATGCATTATTCCATTCCCAAATTGGCTACTCAGCAGCCACACATAAGAATCCAATGGATGCAAAGATGCATCCAATCCAAAGGATCATGTTTCATAATTAAATTCCCAAATTGGCTACTCAGCAGCCACACATAAGAATCCAATGGATGCAAAGATGCATCCAATCCAAAGGATCATGTTTCATAATTAAATTCCCAAATTGGCTACTCAGCAGTCTCACATAAGAATCCAACGGATGCAAAGATACATCCAACTCATAAGGATCATGTTCCATATAAAGAATTATACACCCACTGTCTTGGTACAACAGTTGGGATAGGCTAAGACATCAATGTAATAAGTTTAAGTTTTTAGTTTAAGATCGGACTCAGAAGCGAGTGGTTATACTCGTTTAATAAAAATCTATTATAAAATTAACTAGTGCGTTTTAATGCCCTGCTGTGGGTAAAAACATTTTTTTGATCAAGCCGCAACCTCAACACGTAATTGGCGCAGTCGGTATACGTTGATCGGGCCGGGAAAGAAAAATTAAAACCGAGTGAAGACGTTTATTTTTTTTAACCCTTAAAAATTAAAACAAAAAAGTTTTAAAAAACCCGTCAGGTTTTGACCTGTTTAATCAACGTTTAATCATGCTTGAAAGAAAAAAAAGTGAAAAAAAACAGTGCTTTCATCAAAAAAAAGAAACGGAACATAAATTGAATTGTAACCAGTACATGTAAACTTTACTCAGTGAAGACAGCTTTCATGACAATCCCATACAAACTTCCGTAAATAGTTTTTACATAAAATTCTCTGTGCTCAGTGCATACATTTTTCCCTCAGTGTACATTATTATAGACTATGACTACATATTTAAAAGTGTAAAATGGCAAAAAAAGTTATAATAGTGCCAAAAGTAGTTTTAAACACTACCCCACCCTTCTCGTTGGGACAAAAATTCTTAATCCTAAAAAATATATGTGCAGAAGCCCAAAATAAAAAGTAAAATAATCAGAGCAGAAAATCGTGACATCAATGACCGTGTACCAGGAGCAGCAGTACTAGGAGCAGCTATACAACAATAGGCAGAAAATCTTCAAACGATTGCAGTTTTATTGTAAGTTATATAATTAAAAAAAAAAAAAAAAAAAAACTGAATTTTATTTCTTAAAAAAAAAAAAAATAAAAAAGTGAATATTTCTTTTATTATTTTATAAAAAAAAAAAAAAAAAAATTTTTTTTTTAAATATTTCAAGCCTAGTTAACAAGACGAGAATATAAATAAAAATGGCAAACCTTTTACAAACACCAGATATTATAAAGAATTTACCAGAATTCGATGGAAAAAAAGGCGAGTTAGATAATTTTGTTAAAAGTGTGGACACAGTTTGGGGTGTCCTTAGGATAATAGAACAGGCACCTTTATTGCTCTGGTTTCAGGGAATAAAAAACAAACTTAAGGGTAGAGCAGCAGACAGAATTAGATTATATGGAAACCCAGAAAACTGGGAAGATGTTAAAGTAATTTTGGTTAGACATTTTAGTGATCATAGGGATGATCGAACGCTTTATAAGCAACTGAGTTTAGTGAAACAAAATAACAATATCCACAAGTTTTATGACGAGATATTAGACATAGTGACTACTCTAAATACAAAACTAAGACACACAGAAGGTGACGTTCATATCAGGGAACGTATGACAGATAGGAATATTAGGGAAGGACTTGATACTTTTATCAAAGGTCTTCGCGACCCCATGAGAACAATTTTATTAAGTAGAGACCCCGAAACATTGGAAGAAGCTTATGAAATTGCTTTGCGATTGCAAGACAATATGCCTTCAGTCTCGCAACAACCATCAAATTATTATAAAAATAATCATTATATTCAAAAATATCCACAATCTCAGAACCAAAATAATTATAGAAACAGTAATTTTAATCAAAGTTATCAGAATAATCAGAACCCAAATTATTATAGAAATAATCAAAACAATTCAAGGTTCAATAACCCTTTTAATCAAAACCAAAATAAAAATAATCGATCTGAACCTATGGATATTGATCCATCTCCATCTCTAATGCAAAAAAGTCTCAATACACGACAGATGCGACGATTAAATAATAACAACCATAACGCGGTAGCCTGCGATGAATTATTCAATCAAGAAAATTTTTAAATAATGGCCTCGGAATTAAAACCCTACCCTATATTAATATTAAAACGCCGCGTAAAACAATAAAATTATTGATAGATACAGGAGCTTCAAACTCCCTGTTAAATCCCGAAATAATAAAACCACAACATAAAATAAGAATAAAACCAAAGATTATTAAAGCATTAAACAAGGAAACTCTTGTTAATGAAATGGTTTATACCACCCTGTTCAAGGAATTTGGTAATGACAGTCCTACAGTGACATATTTGTTGTATAATTTTCACTCGTACTTTGATGGGATCATTGGAAATGACATTCTAAAGAAATACAAAATGAAAATTGATTACAGTAAAAACCAACTAATAAGAAAGGACAAAGTATTAGAACTAAAATTTAAACCAATTTTAAAAGAATATTCGTATAAAATAAACCCGAAAGAAGTTTTAACAATCAAAGCACCCGTAGATAAGGAATTTGGAAATATTTTTATACAAGAATGTAATTTAGGAAATATAACAATAATAGAAGGAGTATACTGGGCAGAAGATTGGGTTGCAAAGATTTTAATAGAAAACAATACCGACAAATATTTTAAATTACGAATTGAACAACCAATAAAAGTTGAAGAAGTAGAAATTGAAAATTTTGAGTTTAATACGTTAGAATATGAAGAAACAGAGGGGGGCGTTAAGAAAAATATTGAAAACTCAATTAATATGGAACATTTAAATAGTGAAGAAAAAGTATACATAACAAAACTACTATCGAAAAACTCTGATTTATTTTTTCAAAAGGGACAAGATCTTAGTTTCACAAATCAAGTGAAACATGAAATTAAAACAACGGATGATAGTCCAGTTTATTGTAAAAATTACAGATACCCATACGTGCATAAAATAGAAGTCCAAACTCAAATAACTGAAATGTTGGAACAACAAATTATTAGGCCTAGCAATTCACCTTGGTCATCCCCAGTGTGGATTGTTCCAAAAAAGTCAGATGCTTCAGGGGATAAAAAATGGAGGATAGTTATTGACTATCGAAAACTCAATGAGAAAACCATTGACGACCGATACCCTATACCAAACATAAGCGACATATTTGACAAATTAGGCAGATCAATGTATTATTCAATTCTCGATTTAGCCTCGGGATTTCATCAAATCGAAGTTGATGAAAGAGATATTAAGAAAACAGCCTTCACGGTCGAAAACGGGCATTATGAATTTACACGTATGCCCTTTGGGTTAAAAAATGCGCCCGCCACTTTTCAACGAGTTATGGATAATGTACTCAGACACTTAATTGGAAAAGCATGCTTAGTGTATATGGATGACATTATTGTCTATTCAACTTCCTTAGTAGAACACATGCAAAATTTAGAAAAGGTATTCGATGCATTGCGGAAAGCTAATTTAAAAATACAGCTAGATAAAAGTGATTTCTTAAGAAGAGAAGTTGGATTTTTAGGCCACATAATTTCCGTAGATGGAATAAAACCTAACCTAGCAAAAATAGATTCAATTAAAAGATATCCTATACCTAAGACTCCGAAAGAAATTAAACAGTTTCTTGGTCTTTTAGGCTATTACAGAAAATTTATTAAAGATTTTTCGAGATTAACAAAGCCACTCACACAAAAGCTTAAGAAGGGAGAAAAAATTAATATTAACGAAGATAAGTATAGGAAATGTTTTGAAGACTGTAAAAATATGTTAATCAATGAACCGATATTAGCATATCCAGACTTTGAAAAACCCTACATCTTAAGTACTGACGCATCTAATGTTGCAATTGGTGCGGTACTTTCTCAAGTTCAAAACGGCAAAGAACATCCTTTGTGTTATGCTAGTAGAACCCTCAACGAACATGAGAGGAACTACTCGACAGTAGAAAAAGAATTGCTTTCAATTATATGGGCTACTAAATATTTTAGGCCTTACTTATATGGTAATAAGTTTACTATCCAGACGGATCATAGACCACTAGTTTGGTTAAAAAATTTAAACGAGCCCAACAGCAAATTAGTTAGATGGAAATTGCGCTTAGAAGAATTCGATTATGATATAGAATATAAGCCTGGTAAGAAAAATTCGAATGCTGACGCGTTAAGTAGAATACAGATAGAAGCAAGTGATATAGAACCAACGAATAAAATTGAAATGAATACTGGAGAAATAGCAAGTGATGTAGCTACAATACATAGTGGACAAGAGGATAGTCAAGATTTTATATCCATATCAGAATCACCACTAAATGTGTTTAAAAACCAGTTCATAATAGATAAACTTTTAAGTGGGTCAAACCAAATCAGATGCAAGAAACTTTTTAATAAAACAAGAAAGATTATTAAATGCAAAGATTTCACAGAACCAACAATAATTCAGTTAATGAAAAATCACTTTAACCCAAAAGGCGTTAATGCGATTTATGTTAAAGATTTAGATCTTTATCTTAAGATACAAGATGTTTACAAGAATCATTTTGCTAGAAATAAACAGTTTAGAATCCTCAAGTGTGAAATTATTTTAGAAGATGTAGAAGAAGAAGAAAGACAAGACGAAATTATTATTAACTATCACAAGGAAAATAACCATAGGGGTATAGGAGAATCTTTTGAAAATATCAAGAGAAAATACTACTTCCCAAAATTAAAAGAGAAGTTAACAAAATATATCAACAATTGTGATATTTGTCAAATTGAGAAATATGATAGGAACCCAGAAAAACAAAAGTTTGAGTTTACAGAAACACCTGAGAACCCATTAGAGATAGTCCATATCGATATTTTTTTTCCTGAAAAAGGCCATCCAGTTTTAACAATCATCGATAAATTTAGTAGATACGCTTATGCAGACGAATTAGAAACTAGGAACTCCATACATTTAAAAGAAGGAATTTTGAAATACATTGGAACTTTTGGTAAACCAAAATTAATAGTGATAGATCAGGAAAGAGCTGCCACATCTATAGATTTTAGGGAGTTTCTAAGGGAGGAAAACATTAAAATTCATTTTACAACAGTGAGTAACTCTAATTCGAATTCACCGGTAGAAAGATTTCATTCTACGTTAATAGAACATTTAAGAATCTTAAAAAACCATAATAATACAACTACTAAAGAAGCATTATTAAAAGCTCTTTTTGCTTATAATAATTCTATAAATTCAGCTACAAAACAAACACCCTTTGAACTTTTTTTCAAAAGAATACCCGAAATATTAAAAAGGAAATCCTTTTTGAAATCGCTCAACACAAAACGAAATATAATTGAGAAACGAAACAAAACTAGGAATGAACCAATAGAACATAAAGAAGGAGATACATTTTACTATAAGGAAAGAAAAATAAGAAAACTTCAACCTAGATTTAAAAAACTAAAAGTTAAGAAAAACAATAAAGTAACTATTTTAGGAACAAATAATGTTCAATACCATAAATCCAAAGTTAAGAAGCCTCGACAATTTCAGAACAATGGCACCACATCTTAAAATACTAACGACAATGACGACAATATTGACAACATTACATCTAATACAAGGACAAAGACTTGACGTACAGTACTTAAACGAAGGACAAGGATTTACGATGATAAAAAATGAAGAACTTAAAATTATTATATACTATAGAAACAGATTCGTGGATAGAAAATTTAGAAATAATTAGGAATAACATAGGAAACCTTAGCTTTTGCAATCATTATCCAAGTATGTTACATAACTTTCATTCATTAGAAGAAGAAATAATTAGCTTTTTACCACATACAAGAAAAAGGCGAGGATTACTCAATATTGTAGGGAAAGGTTTGAAATTTATAGCAGGAACAATGGATTCCGATGATGAATTAGAAATAAGACAGAACTTAGAAGTTAGTGAAAAAAATAATAAAAACATTATAAATAACCTCAATGACCAGGTTCGAATAAATGATCAATTTAACTTAGCAATGAAAAAAGTAACAGACCACATCAATAAACAACAGAAACAAATAAATATCCAATTGTCAAATCTATTTGACATAAACTCAAAAGATGTTACTATAGAACATATGCAACACATTTTCCAAATTCAGTACGATATCCAATTGTTAAGAGAACAAGTTCGTAAAGTAAAAGATAATTTAATGCTATGTAGATTAGGAGTATTAGGGAGAGATATTTTGACTGTAAAAGAAATAAAAACATATAATATAACTTTAAGAGATTTAATGTTTATTAAAAGCTCAGTCATTTTACATGATAATACAATAATTTTTGTAATAATGATACCTAATTATTGTAATCAAATGTACCATAGAATTGTAATCGAACCAATACCAAACAAAAATAAATTAGAATTAGACATCAATTATAGAGAATTAATATTAAGTAACTATACATGGTATAGATATACAGAAGATCCAATTATAATGAAAAAATATTTAATAAAAATAAATGACGAATGTATTGAAAACATATTAAAAGAAAAGCCAATATGTAACTTTAAAGTTAATGAAGATATTGAAATAAAACAATTAACTAATAATATTGTGGTCACAAAAAATATTCCTAAAACAAAATTAATTCATAATTGTAACACATATGAAGTAATACTTCATGGAAATTCCATAATAAATTTTGAAAATTGTAAAATTAATATTAATAATAATATTTACGAAAATATAATTATAAGTGAAAACTTTATTGTACCAAATTTTAAAGATATAAAAGTTAAAAATATAAAAGAAAACATAACCTTGCCAGAACTTCATTTCAGGAGTATTGAAAACAGAAAAATTTTAGAAGAATTAAAAAGCAAGCATTTAATAACAAATGGCATAACATTTAGTTTCATAATAATAATAACTATTGCATTAGTAATAATGCTTTCATTTTTTCATAAAAAATCAAAGTCTAAAAAACAGACTCTTGATACCCAAATTAATATCCAATTAGAACCTCTCGATTCTTCGGAGCAGAATCCTAAGGGGGGAGGAGTTACGTCCCAGACTACACCGCCTACACAGCTCAAGGCACATACACATAACGTGTTACTTCGATCCTTTTGAACATTGATGATATCATCATCATTCAAATTTGCCACTTCATTATGACCACCCAGAGTCGTATAAACAATGCATTATTCCATTCCCAAATTGGCTACTCAGCAGCCACACATAAGAATCCAATGGATGCAAAGATGCATCCAATCCAAAGGATCATGTTTCATAATTAAATTCCCAAATTGGCTACTCAGCAGCCACACATAAGAATCCAATGGATGCAAAGATGCATCCAATCCAAAGGATCATGTTTCATAATTAAATTCCCAAATTGGCTACTCAGCAGTCTCACATAAGAATCCAACGGATGCAAAGATACATCCAACTCATAAGGATCATGTTCCATATAAAGAATTATACACCCACTGTCTTGGTACAACAGTTGGGATAGGCTAAGACATCAATGTAATAAGTTTAAGTTTTTAGTTTAAGATCGGACTCAGAAGCGAGTGGTTATACTCGTTTAATAAAAATCTATTATAAAATTAACTAGTGCGTTTTAATGCCCTGCTGTGGGTAAAAACATTTTTTTGATCAAGCCGCAACCTCAACACGTAATTATATATCGCGACAATATGGGATAAGAAACTGACAAGCGATACATAAACTTAGTGTGTATCTATGCCAGTCAGTGTCAAAGAACCTGAGGTGCATACTTAAACTTTTACTTAGGTATCAAAATAAAGTCAATAATATATTAAAAGAATTTTAATGAAGTAGAATTTTATTTGGCTACAAATTATCTGAGGTTAAAATGTCAAGAAACCATAGAGAAAGCTATAAAACTTTAATGAAGTGAAATTAAATTTGTAATCAATTCAAATCTCTGCATACAGTTATTAATAACGAAGATTATTTAATGATTGAAAAAAAGGTTTCCAACATTGAATTAATGCCACAAGATGTTTGACATAGGAAAAAGTAGTCGATTTACTGGTAAACGTGTTTAATTTATAGTGCATGGGAAAGTTTATCAAAAGAATTTCCCAGCTGAAACGGGATAATTAATATAGTTTGTATGTCTCAGGATTTCTAAAAATAAACAAATATAAAAAAAAAAACTACATTTAATTTTCACAGATTATTGGTATCCCACATTTTAATACCCAAACTCTAATTACAGAATATTAAGTTTCCTTTTTTTGTTTCACAATTTTTTTTTTTGTCAGTCCTCTTGGGACTTGAACATAATCTGACACAAGTTCAGGTTTATAAAGACACAAGGTGACGTTACCACAAAAAAAAAGATAATAATAAAACTTAACGAAAACCACTAACAGCACATGTACATATGTAATTTGATATTGTCGTATAGACAAAAAAAAAAAAAACATAAATATAATATCACGAAAAAAACAGGTGAGTTTTTTGTTTCAATTAGCGTTAGCAAGACATCATGCTGACCTGACCACACCATACAAGGCATTAAGTTTCATTATGGATTTCATTGAATTGATGTTTTGTATGTTTATTATCTGATTGAAGTTGAGGTAGTCTACTAGTTTTTCCATTGTTTAGATGTTTTGCTTTGATTTTAATTAAAAAAAGACATTCAATATTGCACTAGGTCATTCTTATTCTGATGAGTCTGTTAAATAAATTCGAGTGTCGAATATCCAAAATGGACGATTTAAAAAAATATAAACCTGTAGCGTTATTGTTAGTTTAAGGCGAAAATTTAATATATCAATGATGCTTCCTTAAGCTACGTACAGTCCAGACGAGTGGCAGATCTTACAATATTGTCAGATCTTTCAGTAAAAGAATTGTGCCAAATGTCTTACAACCGTGTAAACTTACAATTTTGTGTGACAATATTGCCAAAAACGTCATTGCAAGCCATTGTCAGACGACGATCTGACATTGAAATTGTCTGAACAGACAAATTTTGTATTGTCAGACGATTAAGACATTGTCAGAATCGTTTGATATTGTCAGAAGTCGTTGTTTAAGGCATCTGACAATTGCTGACAAGTTCTTCATTGTCATATAATAAATCTAGCTATATACGTGAACGGAAAATCGAAGTTGATTTTTGGACAAAATCTGCCAACACTATATGAACATACAATTTTTCACTGTAGGATATTTGGCTATTATCAGCACATTGTCAACTATATTGTTAGAGAATTGACAGACGTGACAAAACTGACAATGGTCTGTACTTAGCTTTAGGCAAAGATTTTATTATAGGACATTATTTCTTTTGTGCTTTTGCGGCAGAACTGAACAAAAATGAATACACTAATGATATAACCTTAAAATACGTTCAATTAAAAATGTGTACTGTGTTCGATCTTATTTTCTCGGGTAACAAAAAGAAATCATTTGACTTAAAACATTATAAAAGTGATTATTATTTATTTTATTGCTTGATCTGGTTCAAGTAAAGGTAGCAACAAAAATCTCAAAGTGGCAACTCTGGTAATGCTTTTTACTATTTTTGACACAGAGCTAAGGAACAGCTCAAAGACTTTTAACGTTTATTAAAGAAGAAGATTTTTAAATTCGTAATAATACCATATATCTTAAGAATCAAGAATTTTTAATAAATCTATATCTATATTTGACACACCCAATGTCACTCAAGACTTTATAGTAGGTATAGGTATGTTGTTTTCACCGGAAATGTCTGGTGCATTCATTAATGTTGCCATACTTTAAACGGGTTAGCCATCGCACCATTTGAAAATTACAACATTTATGTATGTATAGGTATACCATCCGTGTCATCTTCCTGCTGCACAACTAACAGCGTCAAATTTAATCACATTATATGGGCAATTAAATGCATATAGATATTGTTGATAGTTAAGTTTTCTTATCACGCAATGCAAACAGCAGTTATTTACAATGACAAAATGACAGACACAGTAAACGCATTCAACTTGAGGTTGAGGTAACATCAACTCAAGCGGATAGAGAGTGCATCAACCATGGGCGTACGTACAATAACACAACAGTTAGTTCCTTTGTTTATGTGAAATATTATAAGATTAATCAATTACACGCAGAAGATTAGTTTTTATTATTTTTTTAAGGACGTTAACTTTTACAATAATATGCATACATGCACGAATATCTACATAAATGTATGTTTATGTATATATATTTAAATTTAATTTCGTACTGAAATATAAACTTTTACATATCAACCTAAACCTATGATATGTATTTAAACAACACAAGTATCTCAGGGCTCCGGACTATCCTGAGACTAGTGTTGACAAAAAAAAAAAAAAAAAAAAATAATTTGTAAAGATATCCAGTTCGTTCTTTCTTTGATGAAAAATCAATAAACTTTTTATTAAGAAATATGCTTATGGTAATTTTATGCATCTGCATACATTTTATGTTGGCAAAAAATTGCATTTTCGTGCATATTCAAAATAAGCACCAGCAAATGTCAACTTTTCGCATTTAGGCCAATTCAATCAATGCAAGCAATATCTAAACAAAAATTAATTGAAACCAACTTTTCATTCAACAATAGTTATTTATGTTGACAGACATTTCTGGTTTGATAGTCAATTTCCCAAAAGTGTCACTTTTTTTCCAAAGTCGGCATTTTGGTTTATGTTTTTAAAAATGTTTTGTTATAAAGGGTGTTTTTTTTTTGGAGGTATAGAACTTTAAGTTGGCAACACTATTTTAACTGGCGGCCATTTTGTCAGCTGTCAAGTGATTTATTTTTAGTTTGGCTGTAATTTGTTGTAATTATATGGATGAATGTCAAAGTAGAATTGACATTAAACTCTAATAAGAGCAAGTATACGTGCATCTAATTTAATTTAGAAACAGGTATCTTATTTGGATCAAAGTGTTTGATTTTCGATTGTCACCTTGTGCTCAATTAAACACATTTAATTAAATACACATAAATGTCGATGTATCATTAACATTAACTATAAAAATTAATGTTATAGTTCGAGCATTTAATATAAAAAAAAAAAAAACAGATGCAAATTTTAATGCAATTCACAATCAAATGAAGATACTTGACATAGTTGTTTGAAATTCAGGTTTCTTTCGCTCTTTTCCTATAATAAAATCTCTAATAAAATATTTTCGCGCAAAATGTTTTTTGTAGGTACATAAATTTCCAATAATATTTTTAGAAGGTAAGCTGTTCGTTGAGTACCTACATAATGTGCATAATGTATTATACATATACATATATGCAAGCTTGTCAAGGTGTTTTCGTCCTGATGAAATGACTATTTTAAAATAGTAAAAAGTTAAATTGAAAAGTTTTTAAACTTGGCTTAATTTTGGGTGTAGGTACCTATATAAATACATATAGAATTTGAATTTACTTTAGACTTGACGAATTGCAATTTATGTTTATAAATAAATAATTATCACGTTTTCCTTTGGAGGTGGCGAAGTACTTGTGAGTAGATAAAAACTTAAATCTAGTACCTTCATCTACTCATGCTCTATTCGCCGAGTAGATGAGATTTGTAGGAAAACTAATTTTGTGGGTTCCATTCAAAATGGCTAGCAAAGTACTTGCAACTACCTACTTCGCCACGTCCAAAGGAAAACGCCTTATAATGATAATAGTTTATAACATTTTTTTTGCTCAAAGTTTCGATAATGATTTTTAATTAAATTTCAAGTTAATTGCGCGTTTTTTTGCTATGAAAATACCATAAACTTGTTGCCATGATCCCCAATTGGTCTTATCATAAAAATAAATTTACCACATAATTATTTCAAGTGCAACTTGCATCGGCGCGGCGGACAAAATGAGGTAATGCTTTTAAAATATTTGAAAAGCAATCAATTGACTTTAATCTCTAATAAAAAATAACTTATTATTTCCTTGCCCTCTTATTTATTGATAGCAAAAACAATAATTATTGTTATATTGCCTCTTATCATTTGGCACTTTCGAATGAAAATAACCCAAACTAATCAATCAGTCAATTTAATTCACCGAACGGTCACATGATACATGTATATGAATAATTTATGTGGGATAATAAACCACATTATCTTAATAAGAAAATAAAAAATAGACTTGTTCCTCTAAACTTATACACATGTACATATATGCTGTATTAATTGAGGTCAACAAAGTTTAAATAAAAAAAAAGTTGTTTTAAACCAATTGGGACAACTATAATTCGAAATAAAGAAAATATGAAACTTTAAATTTTAGGTAAATGCGTGCGCGCTTAAGAAGAAATTGTCACCCCAAACACTTGATGTGGGTTTACGATACATTGCTTCCACGCTTGGCTTACATACATACATCAAAGCGATCAAATAACACTTCGCTAGCCGAAAAGTTTAATTGTCAGATTGGAATTGCTGTCAATTTTATGTCTATGCCTTGGTGCATGGTACACATTGTGACTTCTGTAACACAAGGTATATATACTATACTGCGATGTTCACAATGGTTAGGTACATATGTATATGAAGATATCTATTATGTGGTATGACAATTCGATATATGAAATCATTATGACAATATTAAGCATCTTATTCTCGAATGATTGTATTACGTTACGACCACAAAGACATGACAATAAATACCATCGTGATTGTCGATTAAAATGAACAAATGCAAGTGTCAAGAGAAGAAGTTGTAATGATAACAATTACTATTACGATACTACACATTGCAAAAAGAAATCCTACTTGCAATAAGAAGGAATGACACAATAGTTAACTACAAACACGAATTAATGCATCACATGAGTAAATCAAAAAAAAACTTCTTCTATGCAGACATCCAAAATATTTTAAAATATACACATACATACATGTGTACACATAAATTATGTATGAACAATAAATCTTTTTGCTTCAGCTTTCAATAATAATCAGGAAATTGGTTTATTTGAATTATGTTTTATGTAACAATTCAATTATTTTGAATGCATGATCAATCAAATGTTATGCAAGTCGCGAGTAACTGTAAACAATTTCAATTTGCTTACAACGACCGGCGACGGGCGCCAGTTAAGAAAGTTAATCTTAAAAATTAAATAAGCTATGTACATATGTAGCTATTGAGGCTGTTTGCCGAGCCTATATTCTGCAAAATAGAAGTTTGGTTAGGAATGTCATAATATTTCTGTATCTATAATGTTCACGCTAAACGGACGTACAAGAAATATTTAAAGGCTTTTTGAAAAAAGTCAGTTGTATTTTTTTAAGGAAACTTACTGTTTTATTTTTTTTTTTAGAAAAATAAGATGAACAATCCACATGCACAAAGTATAGCTCTCATAAGTCAAAACTATATTAAGCTGCTATGCATTGAAGATGTAAGACAAGGCAAGGCATTGGTTTATTAATACTGTGACCTAGTTAAGAAGAACATGTGTGAAAGGTTATCCTACTAAATAAATATGTAACTTCTGTGTATAGAATTTAAGAATTCAAGAAATACGACGGGGATAGATAAGGAAATATGTATATAAGTTAAATTTTGTAAGAAAATTCCAACTCCAGGACGAGACTAGAGACATGCCAATTAGTAACATTTATAACAGTTTTTTTGCAATTAAAAGTCGGCGTGCGTTCACCCACTTCGCGCGACTTGAAAAAAAAGAAATCTGGGTGCCTGAAGAATACCCACCGGTGGAGGGCCCGGGCCCTGTGGGGCCGCATCAACAGTACTTTTATAAACCAAAACTGTTACATAATTGGCATTTCTAGAGGGTCACTTCCATTTAAAAAAGAGGAAGTAATGACAACTTGTTCAGTTCGAAATATCTGTATTAATTTTGAAGATAGAGCGAAGAAAAGTTTCCAAAAATTAGTTTTTTTTCATGTTTTAGCCTAAAAAACTGAAACTTGAAGATTATTGCTCTCGATCTTTGTTGGCACCAACCATAGAGAATTTGAATAAGGCATCATATACAAAATTTAAGATTATCAAGTTGAACATTTTTTTGCTTACAACTTAACGAAAAATTTTTGATTTTGCTTTAGACTCTCAGAAACAATAACATGCAAATAGATATGTATGTATGTCCAGGTTTATTACAATTTTTTGCAACGCACCCCCTATTTTGTGTGTAGTATAATTTGACTGACAGTGGGCATACTTAGTAAATAAAACTCAAAAAGACTGATTGTTTCAAAAATTAGTTAGGTTTTAGACAGATTAAAACAAAATTTTCGCTTAGATTCTGAAAAACCTAACTGATACTTCAAAGGTTACAAAAACTTCATAAGGTGAGGTAAATTAATTTTGTGAAGTTTTCATATTTTGGCAGCAACTTCACCTAAATTCGATCCTCACAAAAAATCAAAAACTATCGAAATTTTGCTCTCCTTCTAAACAGAATAGGTCAGGTTTTTTTTGAAATTGTTTTGTATAACGCTTTTGGATTTTTCATATAGAACTGTCACTTTCAGGCATTTTTATTACCAAATGAGAAGAATTTTAGTACCCTTTACCTGCAGCACATACGTTTTTCTTTCACAACCAATTTTATTATTGATCTTTTCACACTTTATATAAATAGCTACTTAATACATCTAAATACAAATCTAGGCCCTTATTATGACTCGCGAGTCACATTAAAAAATCAGCGAATGTGACTGTTTGGCATTACTGTTTGCGAATCGCCAAGTTGAAGTTCGCCTTTAATGTCAAAATGTTGGCACTTTTGTCTTCAAATGCGAACTTCGAAGTTCGCTATTCGTGATATCACGGAACTGATAATTCGCTAAATATTATGACTCGCGAGTCATAATAGGGCCCCTAGTCAACAAACCAATAAGAAAATAAAATGACTTCTTCAATAACTGGCGCCCAACGTAGGCTTTAGTTAACCTTACCGAGAAACATTATATATTTTTCTAAAAACAATGTTACTTACCAATTGAAAAAAAAAACAATCGTTATCCTTCAAATCGTTAAACAGGTTTACAAAATCATAAGCTTCAATGTAGTTGGATCAAATTTGATCAATGATTTCACACACACACACAAGTATTGATCACTCTTCGATTGTTAACGAATATGTATGTAATTTAAACGAAATGCATACACTCTCTCCACTACAATGAATTATTATCAATTATTAAAATAACAAACTTGAACAAAAAAAAACATTTTCACATTTAATTTAGTTATAAATATTATGTAAATAGGATGTATGAAGAAAGGAAAAATAAGCAAATCAAATAAGAAAAAGATCAGCTGCATAGATCTAAACGTAAACGAGATAAAAACACACACAACTAGGTATGATGGTAAACATAGATAAGTAAATTTTATAACTATACGACTCTGTCATTTTCACTTTTACAACCGACAACACACGGTAAAGGTGAATTATAATTCCAATCAAATGATATGGCACTTCAGTTAGTCAGTAACTATTTATAGCAAGAGATGTACATAGTTATAATGCCAATGTGTATCTTATTAAATTCCAATAAATCATCCAACGCGACAGATCAAACTTTTTTTTTATTTCTTTTTAATTTTACGCAAAAGCCTTTTCCTTTTCGATCATCGGCAAAAAACGTGCAGACTGTCAGACGAAAACCTGAATTCTAACCAAAGTCGTATTTGAAAGATACAAATAGCTGCTGTTGTTGAATGACAACAACAACACAACAAAAGTTAGATTGAAAAACCTGACCCGCCAATAAGCAGCAAAAGATCGAAAGGCTCTTTCTCTTAAAATAAAATAAAAAAAAAAAGACAAAACAAAGAAAGAAGCACACCAAAGCACCACCGAAATGAAAACAAGAATACATAAACGAGGCACGAAAATGTTAAAACAACAACAAAATTTATCAAAATAAAACCGGCCTAGCAGGCTCTGTCCTCTTTGAACTTCAAAAAGGAGAACAGCCTGATGACTTCTTGAAGACACGAATGCACATGAAATAAAAAATAAAGTTAGGCACTATAAGATCGTCAATCCTCTTTAGAAGTAAAGGATCACTTCAGAGGTTGAGTTGAGAGGTGGAATGCTATACGAGTAGTTAACCCTCTGCATAAAACACCCTGTGTTATTTTATTGAAATTAAATGCCAAAAAAAAAACAGTATTTTAAATCCTTTTTTATCCAAAGTATTTTTCATATTTTTTTAAATAACTATCTAAGTAGTTAGGTGCTTAAATATTTTTATTGAAGTTGTTAATATTTATAAGTAGGTACCTAGCCGGTGTTTTTATTATTTTACGCGAATTTTAATTATTTGCGATTGTATACACGGTTTTATCACAAACGAATACACTAGCGCTCGATTCAAAAGACAAACGGTGACTGGCAGGCAACTGGCTGGCTAAACGATAATTTACAAACGAAAAAGTCTACCAGCAATGACAGAGAGCCAGCCCAGCCTTGCCTAGTGCCTAACCAACAGAACACGAACAGCGGTTTGTTGACGTAAAACCAAAAAGACTCGATGTGCCCTACCATCGCCATCACCATGCACTGCAAATAGCATCGCTGTAGTCGTACCGTCAGAATGACTTCAGAGATGACAAAGACTCGAAGACGATTTGGGGTATACAGTGGAGCCAAACAGTATGGGTTTTTATTTTAAACTTTGAAATTGAAAATAAAAAAAATTCGGAATATGGCTGTAATTTATTTGATGAAATATTTCGAAAACCTTCGGGATATTATAGTCTTGTCTGGTTTCTGGGTAAAGAATTTTGAGAAAAATCCTCAAAGTTGCACTACAGAAACTGCTGTTATACTACGTTTTCACCAAGAGATAATCCGGGATTTAAGGTAGGAGATTTAAAATTAATCTTGAAATGTTTTCACCACAAAAAAAGGAGATTAATTTGACGTTTTCAGTCTGAATTGCCATTCAATTGTCAACTTAATTTGACAAGAGTAAAACAAATATATAATCGGCAAACGTATAGCAAACGGAAAAAACAATTTTTGAGCAATAAAACAATTAATTTTGAATAAACTATTTATTAAAAATGAGTCTAGTAACCAAAATCTATTGTTATCACACCATTTGAGTCTTCAAAATAACATTAGAGTTAGTACATTTAATAGGAGAATCCATAAATACAGAAAAAAACAAAAATTTTCAGCCCACTCTTCCATGAGAAGCTCCCCATCCTCCAGTGCCTAGGTTGTCCATTGTTTTTTGTTTGTTTTGGTTGTTGCATTATCTGGAATTTGTTTTGTTTACCAAAATATTATTATAAATATATGAAATACATTGTAAATACTTGCATTTTTATTCCTACAGCCAACGCGCAAATATATTTTATAATTTTTTTTGATTGCAATGAAAAAACTGATCTTTAAAAGGGTGCGTTCTACGAAATTAGGATTTTTTGATTTGAAAATCTCCTTCTTGCAAGAAGATTTCAATGAGATTTATTTTAAATCTTCTTTTGAGGAGATTTCAATTTGTATGGTAAATCTTGGAGATTTGAAGAGGATTTACACTTAAATCGCGATTTAGTGCTCGGTGAAAACGTAGTATTATAGTAGTATATCACGTTTCTATACGTTAAATCACTCTTGTTGCAGCTTGCAAGGTGTAATTCGGATCATCAAATTCGGAATACAAAAAAATTAAAGTGAAATTTAATATTACATTCGGACAACACTAGAGACATGCCAATGTATAACAGTTATTTCAGTTTTTTGCCTTTAAAAGTGAGCTTGCGTTAAAGCGCTTCACGCGACTTGAAAAAGAAACTGGGTGCCTGAAGTAGTGTTGGATAAACATCGATAGTATATCGATAGTTTTTTACCATCGATACTATCGCCGATAGTTTAAAACTATCGATACTATCGAAAAAATAAGCCTTAAACACATTTTCTTTGAAAACAAACTAGTCTCATTCACTTTTTCCTCTTCTTTTAAAACAGAATACTAGGCCCATTCACACGGGGATGGAAATTGAATTGCAGTTAGAGATTGCAATAGAACTGTTAGATTCTGTTTTTAGTTTAGCAGATAAGTGCGAATTTTCTTAATGAAGTGAAGAATTTTGTAACTGAAAAGAAATAATCCTCAATATTAAAATTATTGGTTGCTATCGTGAATAAAATTTCCCTAGGAATATTTCCCTACTTCGAAAATTTGAAACGCTAATACTTTTCCACTACACTACGTAATCTCGAATTTGGCTCATCGAAAAGATGGCCAAACTTCCCTGGAAAATTAATTCCCGGTACCATTAAATTCCGATGGAAAGTTTCGATCATTATTCATATTCTAAATTTACGAAGGAGGGAAACATTTCCAGAGAAATTTTGCTCGTGTTATATATTTTTGTAACAATTAATTGAACACACGACACCTTTCGTATTCAAAATCGGACTCTTTCTTTAATTGTCATTCCGTCGATCGTGAACCCCAATTCAAGCAGTGGAAATCGTCGACACGTTTGAAGACTCAGCATAATGTGTTAGTGCACTTCGATTGACCCAAAACAACATCCGTAAGATGATACCAGGTGGGCAACCGATGAGCATAAACACATTGAAGTGCATTGAGTTCAATGCCACGACGATTTCCTTTGATAAACACGTGAGGAAGTACAACACTCGCGATAGCCCCCATTAAGGATGCTGAAGACTTTTGGGAAATTATTTCTGACTTTATCGCTAACGGCTTTACCGATTTTAACGAAATTTTCTAAAAAAAAAGTTCGTCTTGCATAACAAAATTATCATTCAAATATTTATATTTATAGTTATTTTATTATAATATTTTAATTTTTTAAAAGTGGGTTGATGTTTTTTTTTTTTTTAGTTTTGTGTTTTAATTTTTTTTGTCCTACCAACAAAAATTTATGCTTTGCAAATATTTTTGTTTTCCTTATTTTATTGTTATTTTCCTTTAAATTAAATAAGTAGAATTTACCAACATTTTTTACAAAAATCAAAAAAGAATTCTAAGCAACTAAAATTATTAGATTTTTTTATATTTAAAGTAAAATATAAAATCCTTAAGCTGTTTAATTTATATTAGCTTTATTATTAAAGTATCCATCACACCCACTTGATTCTTGTTTGCCCTCACCGTCCTTTGTACTATATTGCTATGACGTCGTAGTGTTTTTAATGTTCGCTTTACCTAGATTCCTTTTTACTCATTTTCATTTACCATCCATTTGTATTGAATTTTCGCCCAACAAAAGTAAGAACCAAAACCTACTCTTAGTCCCATAGAACATTTTGTCCTCACCCCACACTGCAGCCTTATTTCAAGATTGGAATGGATTAAGGGAGTCTAACTCAACTACATATATAGTTCTATGGGTCATGACGATGATTTCTTAATGACTCCAATACTTGGTGTTTGGGACAATGGAAAAATCTAAACTGACAAACTGGAACTGGAATACTGTACTCGAACTCGACTTCGTATGTAAATTCAGATCGCAGTCGATATATGACGTAGTTTGGGACTGGGATGGGCACAATTTTGAACTGGGTCACAAAATCTGTATCATCTTTAAACCAAAAAAAAACTGGTTCCATTGCGCTTGTGAACAGTGAAAAAGGGATGATTGCAATATTTGATGTCAAGGTTAGTATGCTGCGGGTACCAATAAAATCATCTGTTTCCGATTAGGTAATGCGACTCTACCTATAGCCTGGAATTTGTATGTGCGCAGGAATTTTGTATTGTTTTTTTTTTTATTAAATGCAAAGAAACGATGGTTGATAGGTACTCATCAACTAGATATGTTTTTTTTCTATTTTTGTTTTTATTGACAGGACGTTATGGCAAGAGTGCAGGTGAAATGAAACAACATGCATACATATTCTATAAACAAACATCTGTGTGGTTGTCTGCGCCTTTTTTTAAATTACAGGGTGCATACCATTCCTATGGGCTTATGTATTATATTTACATGTTTAAGGATATATGAGATGTGTAGTTAACTTTATTATCTAAGAAAATAAGTTCGTTTTATTTTAAAGGAAATTCATAGTATTTAGGTAGCAGGCAGGTATTATTAGAACTACTCATTTTGTTGGTTAATTTTAGATGATATTATAACGGCTGTACATTATCTAGGGGTGTACCTACTATCTTGCATTTTTACTTGCGAAAAGCATAAATTTATATACCTAATTAGAATTATATCGCAAGTTATGGACTCTTAAAAAAAATCGAACTCAAGACTTAACATTACGAAGATAAGGAAGACGAAAAAATTGGGTATTGCAATTTTATCCGTGCGTCTGTCTGCTAGTTCGGCTACAGCGTAAACGGTAATGTCTATTTTCCTTATAAAGGGTCCGCCAAATAACTTCTTTTTTTTTGAAAATGGCGCAAAACATCGAGTGTAGCTTCGGCTGTGTGGCACGTAGCGCCGTCCTGTTGAAACCAAATGTTGCCAATATCCTCCTCTTCAATTTTTGTGAACAAAAATTCGTTCAACATGGCCCGATAACGATCGCCATTGACTGTAACGGCCACTCCTTGCTCAATTTCGAAAAATGCCCCAATTATGCCTCTGGACCAAAATCCGCACCAAACAGTGACTCGTTTTGGGTGTATCGGCTTTTCAATGTATGCGTGCGGGTTTTCTGTGCCCCAAATGCGACAATTTTGCTTGTTTACTACCCGCCAAGATCAAAATGAGCTTCATCTGAAAAGATGATTTTTTTGGCAAAATCGGCATCTTCTCTAAGTCGATCGCAGGCCCACTTAGCGAAGCGTATACACAACCATATTCGTTCAGCGGAAGGATAAAACTAATTATCTGTCAAATCAGACATGAGCTAAAAGTGTTACCATTCACGAAATAAGCACTATAGTTGAAAAAAAACGTTAGATGGCGGACCCTTTACTTGATAGCGAGCGTTTTTGGAAATACCCCAACATTTTTTTTTTTTGTTTCAAAAAGGACAAAGTACAAAAGTTGGGCCAAAAATAACGGTACCTGCCTGACGTTAGTTAAAGTCTTATTTTTCTAAAAAAAAAAATACGGCTTTATGTATATAGTAAGTAAAGGCTATCTTTTGGTAAGTGAAAATTTTCCGATCATTGGTTATTATTGGGCACCTCCCACAAAACCATTTATTAGGCGTGTTTTTTTGCAAGTCCATATGGATTTGTCGAAAAAAACGACATCGGGACTTAGGAACTTCTTACTGACAGTACGTAAGTCCCGATAATTATCTGGACTTAGCTAAGTCCATATGGATTTAAGTTGTTGTTGTATTTACGTGTGAAACTATTAGTCCCGATGTCGTTTTTTTCGACAAATCCATATGGACTTGCAAAAAAAACACGGCTATTATAATTTCGCTTTTCTCGAAAACCGTTCAACTGATTTTGATCAAAATTTTTAAGCTGAATCTTCTAGAAAGTAAGAAAAAAGTAAGTAATGTCAACTAAAATGTTCAAAAAATCGATTTAAAAATGTCGATTTAAAAAAACTCAATTTTCGAAAACTATTCGGTCGATTTTTACTAAACTTGGTACCAAGCGATGGTTAACATTATCTGCAAAATGCTTAGAAAATCAATCTTTTAACTGTAGTGTCTTCAAACCATTAAGGAAAAAAAATTATTTTTCTCGAAAATGACTCCTATGATTTTGATGAAAATTTTTCTGAGTGCTAGTTTAAGTACGAAAGACTATTAAACAGGAACTAATTTTAGATTAAACTATTATTATTAACAGTACCTACCTCAGTCAGTCTCACATAGAACAGTTTTTTTTTTTTATTTTCGAACTCTTCATTATCCGCTTATCTATTTAAATTAAATTTCTAACCAGGGACCCATGTTCTCTAATGTCGTTTTCGAGTGGACGTTCGGAGCTACTCCTTTTTCACTCCTTTTACTCCAAATTTTCCATTTTCAATAGGAATGGAACAATGAAAATTGAAACAAATCATATGAGTTTTGTTCCATTTTCCATCGTTTCTCGACTGCTTTATCGATGCGAGAGTTATGTCGTTTTCGAGTTGACGTTCGGAGCTACTCCTTTTTCAAAAGTAGCAAGAAGTGTTGGATTTTCCAATGAATGCGTTCAGCGCGACATACATTGGTTTGTTCGATTTGTAAAACTATTTGCCCTATGAAGATTTAACAAGATTTATTTGAAATCTTCTAGACTTACGAAATAAATTTGTATGGTAAATCTTCGAGATTTGAAGAAGATTATGGCAAATCTTATCAAATCTCGGTTTAGTGGTCGGTGGAAACGTAGTATAATATACTTTACATATATCAAAATTTTTCCAAAAAAAATATTACAGAAGTTCGTATTTATTTATAACCATACATTTATAACAATACAAAATAATTTCCTAAAGCCCAGTTTCAACATTTAATAAGTTTAGAATAGAACATAAAATAGTATTAATTAATGATGATAAAACATCATATTAAAAAGTATTACAATGTTAAATGTAGCTATACAACTGGCAGGACATAGTCTCTGGGCTGCAGCTGCCTTAAAAACCTTAAAATATGCCTAGACAAATAACAATTAGTTAGTCCCTAATATCACATGCAAAACTAACAAGAGAAATATAAAAACTCTTACAAAAGAAATTCACATTTTAGAGTGCGAAAATTTCGCAAGTTTACATTACCTATAACTAACTATAGTTGATTAATCTTTCAACACACATTAGCCGTTTTTTATTATCAGAGATGATCCTTATTGATCCTCAAAATACATGCATTACAACAACAAAACGAGATCCTGCTCTCTATCGGGATGACGTTTCATGAACCAAAAGTTTAGTTTTTGCTATTGCTTCTCAGCTTTGCAAATAGTTAGGAATTGTGAACTGTATAGTGTAAAGAAAAAAGAAAGCCAATAAATGAAAAATAAATAAACGTAAGGAAAAAAAGAGATATGTATACAACACAGTTGTCACTGAGATCCGTATTGTTTTATTTTCATGAGATAATCTATACGGATCATCGGCGATAATAAAATACGGCTACTATAACCAAAACACAAAAAAAAAAAAACAAATTTGCTTCCACCTTATAGTCAACACACAACACACCTTTATTTTTCCAAGGTCTTTCTAACCTGGCATACTAAGAAATCCATCTTATACGCAACCAGCTGTCATTTCATTTTCGAAAATTGATGACAGTTCTCTGTTGTTTTCCCTTTTTCACACACAAAAAGTGTCCCAAGAAAAAAAGAGTCCACAATACTTCTGTCCAGCTGATTTGTTGAACTCTTCTCAGCTGTTCTCTTGTTTTTCGACCAGCTGGACAAAAAAAGCTCAACCATCTCCCCTTCCACAATCAAGAAAAAAAAAGAAAAAAAGATAGCCAAGCCATCCATCATTTGTGTTTGGTTGCCGGTGTTAGTAAAGTGTTTTCTGGTTTAATTTTTGAAACATACGAATATAAAGATTCTCATCGCTAATTAAACCAATTACCACAGTAATTATCTTTTCAATTCAATTCAAATAAACAAACAAAGTAAGTTTAATTTGAACTAATCCAAATTATTGGTAATTATTTCATTGTAAAGTTTTAAAAGTTAAAATCCCAAAAGCACAATCTATTCCTCTTCGAATCTTCGAAAAAGCTGAATTTTTTGACGTTTCACAATTTGGCTTTTTTAATTCCACCAAGTCAGAGACGTCAGCCCAGAGAGTGGATTTTTTGTTAGTTTTCACACAAGGGCGACGTTTTTCAACTCCCATCATAAAAGAAAAAGATTTCCTCCAAATTTTGTGTTGCAAAAGTACCAACAAAGCCAATTTGTTCAGTTTTTTATTTGTTTCAAAATAATTTAAAACAATTATTGTGATTTTCGCGTCTCGAAAAGAGTGAAAGAAAAAAGAAATTACCTAAACGCCTGACGACAACGACCACTTTTCTAAAAAAAAAAAACCCCTCAGGAAGACCAAGACACTTATTTTCTTTTTGTCTAGCCATAATTATTAATTAATAAAAGAAAAAACAACGTTTTCCAACATTTTCTTTTATTGTTATAATTCCTTTTCTTGGACAAATTTTAGTGTGTGTGCCCGTGAAAACGCATTTGGAAAAACCATCATTATCATCAGAGGTGGTTAAGCCAGAAAAATACGAAAAGTAAGTGTTTTTCTTTTGAAATGGTGGAAGATTAGAAAGAGGGTGGTAGAGTTGGGTGACTAGGGATGAGACAATGGAATTATGGTGAAAAAATTTATTTTGAAGAAAATCAATTAATTTTTTTTTAAATATTAAGTGTCTAAAGTGTGGTGGAAACAAAGAAAATTTGTCTGCCTACAGTCGTCGAGGTCGTCAACTTCGATGAAGACCGACATCTCTTCTCCAATATTGCTGTGGAGCAGAGGAGGAGAGATAGAGGAAAACCACAGGCAGGAACGACAAACGAACAAACATTTTGTTCCGATTTTTGTTTTTTTTTTTTTTTCAATTTTTTGCACCGAGACTGCGTTGTCACAAGTCAATTGCAATTTGTACTCTTTTTTTCACTTTTTTTGTGTTGCTGTTACTCCTGCCTTCATCATGAGAAATGCACTTGGAAACAGCAGCGGAGCTGGCTCTGGCTGATGTACGAAAAATCAAATATTGTTGCCAACCTGCCAGTGATTGCCTTTGCCAGCGTCTTCCGCCACCACCTTTTTCTCTTGTTCTGTTCGTATCCCCAAGAAGGGAATGCTGCGACTATATAAAAAGAAGGAAAAAAGAAGCCCCACAAAATTAACAGAAACAGATTGTCGCATGTTTGAAGATTTATACAGTGAGTCAGTGGACTGACTAATATTATTCCCGTCGTTGTTCTTATTTTTTTGTTTGCTGTTTGAACATGTTCTTTTGAAATAAATGTGATTTTGTAATTAACAAGATTTGTTGGTTTTCATTTTCATATCGACTGTTGTCATTTTGTTATTGTGTGAGTACAAATCCTCAAATATCTACCTACCTGGAAATGTTTAACAAAGCTATTTAAATTATGTCAGGATAGGTATTTAATGGTACAAATTACCGTTATATTGAACTTGTCTCTATGTGAATCACTTCTTAAATCCAAAAACTTGCCTTGATTTCAAAGATTAATTAATCATCTCTGAGATCTCACAACTCTTTCACCTTCTACAGAATTTCGGATTAGAAGAGTTTCCAAAAAAAAACAGAGTTTGGGTCATTCAGAAGGTATTTTGAAAAGCTGATTTTTTAGCTGCTCCCAAACTAATATTTTCTTACAGAGTTTAACAATAAAATTAAGACTTTTTTTAAAAACAACAATGATTAATCAAAATTTAATATAATTTAAAGAAAAGAAAGCAGTTAAAGTGTATCCCAAAAAATTAAGTCTCAGATGATGATTTCCACAAATATTTCACCGCTTTTGTTATAACTTCTTATAAGTCTAACAATGAGAATATAAATTATCGAAATTCTTTCATTTATTCTTGCCTAGTTTTTCCTAACTAGTAAACACTAAGGCGAATAAGATGCCTAATCGTCACCGCGAAATAAGATACAAATACTTAAATTTAATATACAAAGTGTTACATAGCACAGTGAAGAGCATAAAGAGACCATGAGAAGCAGAGTGCCCTTACTTATTTTCGCACTTTTTAAAAATAATAAGAGGCTAAACGTTTTGGTGTTAGTGGAAAGAAATGTAAATCTTATAATCTTGAGATCCAATCTTGCTACTTTCATTTGACAAATTATATGGCACTACGGATGTAAACGAATATTACTTTTGATATGTACATATTATATTGATTTTGATAAAACATCCCGCGACAGAAGGTGGCATACACAATTCTCGCTGTAAAGTTCCACCGATTGGTTTTTTGTTGGGTATTCGATAGTTTTGTGTTTTTTTTTTGTACTGAGGGCATAAACATTGTACGACTTAATCTATTTTGATTAAGGCTTTGTAAAGGATATTAAAATCTGATTCATTTAGAGACACATACGCATATATGTTCATACAAATGTATGTACTTTTTTCTTCAATTTTATTAGCAAACAAAAGAACCATTCCTTACATTATTTTCTTAAAGGTTTTTTTCTTCCAGATCTTGAACGTAACTGTGACCAACATGGTTTATTCCACATCTTTCCGATGTTATCACTTTAAAGATACAAGAAAATTATAAAGACCTACAGCTCACATAGTAATCAACATTTATTCAATGATTTTCAAAGATTGATTTAGTATCTTAGCCGTCATCCAGTGTCGATATCAGCTAGGCTGAACACTAATCACTGGGCTTAGAACTAGAAGCATGTTTCATTAAATAGTGTAATTCGGCGTTAAGAGACATTCACTATTTACTTTTTAACACTTGTATTTACAAAATGTACAAAGTTCTACGCTCTTGCATCGTGACTCGTTTGTACAAAAGCATTTTGATCTTCCCTCAATTCTTGACATTGCGATGCGATAATCTATACTTGATTTTGAGCAATCTCTGGCAACATTTATTTTTTTCATACATTTCACTGCGCACAATGCTTATCACCATCATTGTTCAACATTTTAAGAAAAAAAGAGGTCAACAAATATTCTCGGTCAGAATATGGTTGCCCGAAATATTTGAAGTATAAAATAAAAAATAAATGTACAACTGAGTCGCATGTACTTACTGGTCCATTTGCTGAAAAAAAAAACTTGAGCATTTAAGTTCAACATAAGCAAGGAGAAGTGCATTTAAGTTCAACATAAAAGTTTAAGTTTCTTGTAAGCAAATGGATACAAGGGCTATAATACAACGTTCATCGGGTTCCGCTAGTAATTTAAATACGAATCAAAACAAATATGCCTTTTGTTCATAAATCAGAACTTCGTTAAAAGCACTTTTTAGTAGCTTTTAGGCTTTTCGTGCATAATTTACTGATTTCGTCATTTTATTTACTTTGAACTACATACTTCGACCACAGGAGTTGACGAAGTTGATTGCAGCCAAGTGTACTAAGCAGTAGATAACACTGGAGCCCAAAGGAACAAACCTAATATTAAAATCGATGTAAAGACAGAATAAAAATAATCAGAACTTCGTTAATATCAAATTTGATCGAAATTTGTCGTTAATGAAAAACAGTTTAAATAAAAAACTTTTTCGACACCGAATATTTTCAAGGATCAAGAATGCTATGTTGCTACAAATTTTGAACAATTTGTATTAAGCGGCTTAATTTTTTTTTGGAATACCAGAGTTGCATTTATACAACCCCACAAATTAAACTTCCATTTAGAATTATTTTTACTATCAGGCCAGTTGCACTGTTGTCGTACAGTCGAGTGGAATATTTTCCCGAAATCTGTACGTATGCAAACAATAAACAGAAAAAAAGGAATACAAAAAACAACAAAAATACATATGTACATATAAATTTAATTCTAGTTCTTTCAGTAGGTACGTCTCGCTTCCACCGCATATTGTCAAAGAAGCTTTGGTCATGGAACGATGACAGCATTTCAAATCACAATAATAAAGTTACTCATTTCTTTTAGCGTACCTATTATACTTTCTGCCGGTTGCAACTCTGAGAGGAGAACTAATACAATCGAGAGCTGTAATACTTGTTTAACTACACTGAATCCGAGTCATGCTGTTTGTGTACTTTATTCAACTGTATGAATCATTTGTTGTTGTTTTTTTTGTTGTTTTTACTGAAATAAAATAACAAATACTAAAACAGCACTCTATTCCCACAACCTCATAGTATAACTACGAATTCGTTTGTTTCGGAAACGTCCAAGTTTTTTTATTCTTCTAATTTTATTTTTTTTTATAATTCATTTTTTTCTTTTTTAATTGTTTTGTTTTGTTCAGTTACATATAATCATCATGACTGTTGAATGGAAAAAAAATTATCGAAATCATTTAAGAGTCGTAATCGGAGAAGTTTTTGTCTTATCAAGCCTATGAAACTGTGACTAACACATTGTTTACGCACGCCGCCGTTGTTAAGTTGAGTTGAAAAATAGTTTAAAGTCGTGTGTTTCATCCATTTTTAGCTCGCTTGTGATGAGCAAAGCAAGAGGTTAAGGTTAGCTCTGATAAGAAACTAGACCTGTTGGAGCACTTAATTTTTTTTTAATAATAAAATGTTTTTAATCTTTTAAATTGTCTACAGTTACGTTGTTATATTTGTTGGTCCAGGTTCACTGTGTTATCGTTGGAATTGTTAATTGAAAGAAATAAACAATAACAATCGCACACACTGACCAATTACGAAATGCGTTTAATAAAAATGAAAGTTTTTGTACTTTGCGCCATGTCTCTCTTGATATATTCTCAAAAACTTACAATTATGAATGATGATGATAATACCATAAGATCAAGATAAGAAAACATACATTTTGCCAATACGACTTTCGTAATTGAGGTTTGCATACTATGTTGGATTTGTTTCAAGAAGAACTACATATATATGTACATAGTTGATTTTATCTATTTAAATTTGTTTGAGATAAGTTTTATCCTAAAGCGAGACAAATTTATACAATATACAAATGTGGGATTGGTGATGAAGAATAAAATTTGGTGCGAAAACATATCTCTCATAAAAGTCTGTGTACGTCGTTTTATTTCTGATCATCTAACTTCAAAGAAAAAAGTTGGAGTTAGCTACCCAGTTGAGGGTTTTGAGATCTCTGAGCATTTCGCTAGTTCAGAAAAATAAGATCACACACATTTTGTACCACCAAGAAGTGAGCAAGTGAATCCAAAATTCTTTTCCTTCAGAACGAAATTCAAAATCTGAAATATCCAAAGCAGTGAATCTTTCTCATTTTTCGCAGAAATCATTTTCACACTTCTGAAAATATGCTCCGATGTTCCGATATCTCAGGAACTTGAACTGGAAAAAAAATCATCACACTATGGAGTTATCAATGTCAACTCATTTCTGTCGATAATTATTATTTGTGTTAATGAGTTGGAAAAAAAATTAATTTTCTAAGTGTGGCCCTTACAAAATTTGAATTGTTTAACCTTGGTCGATCCGCCCCTTAATTTCTTTCAAAAAAAACTTTTATTTATTATTGATTTTTTTTTGTTTAATCTGGATCGATAAGAAGAAGCCTTTAAGTAAAAACTCATTAGCTTCATCTTCCTCTATTCCAAACAAAGTCGTTAAAAATGTTTCAAAAAGTAATCGAGGAATAATTTTTTAACCCAAAAAACTTTTTCTAGATCATCACAAATAAAAATAAATCAGAAAAGCCACCCGCAAGTAACCCACCACGAACTGACATCATCTGTATTCATAAACCATAACAGTAACAGAAGCAATCATGGCTCGAAATTTAAACAATCCGGCTTTGCACAGGGATTATGGGGCAACATCATCAACAAGCACCTCGGCCATCACAAGTATACCCGATGTCAACTTTTCCGGCTTCAGTCCCACAGAGTTTATGTCTCTGAGCGATAGCATCGGTTATAATATCAATTATGTGATCTCAAATTGGAAGCAACTGGATAGAGCTTTGAAGGTGATTGGAACCTCAAGGGATACTCAAGCGTCTCGTGATGAAGTGCATCACCTTCAATCACAGACTAACATACGAATCCAAACGACCAGCAAGGATCTGCAGCGTCTGACAGCGGTAGTGAGACATGCTGACAAAAAACAAAAGCTCAAGCAAGAAAAGTTGACCAACGAATTTCTCCAAGTGGTGGAAAAATACTCGGAGAGTCAGAAAAAAATAGCAGCCGCCATGAAGCAAGTTGTTTTGCTATCGGTGCAAACCCAACAGCAGGACGACGAATCGACGAACATGATGGACGAGGAGGAGACTAGAATACAGCGACAGAAGAACGCCGCAGCAAGTTTGCAATTCGAGCAGAATATGTTGCTAGATCAAGAGAAAAGAATTAAAGAAATAGAGGCTGATGTATTGGATGTCAATGCAATATTTCGAGTATTAAGTAGTTTAGTGCAAGAACAAGGGGTTCAAATTGGTAAGTAAAATGAATCGCACACTTTTTAAGCAGACTAAAACTGTTGAAGCTTATTTGTAGATATAGTAGAAGAAGATATAGATTCGACCCATGCTGCGGTGACAGACGGTGCTGCCGAACTAAGGAAAGCCGCAGAATATCGAGCAAGTTATCGTCGAAAAATTTTAATACTACTAGCGATCGCTGTGATAATAGGTTTAATTGTGACTGGAATTATTGTAGGAAAGTTAAACAGTTAAATTAATATAAATATATATATGTAATAACAACAACAAAAATGAGCATATGTTTTACTTTCTTAATTATTATTATTAACAAAAAATTAAGTAAATGAAACAAACAAACAAACAAACATTATTACACACATTCTTAGTAAGTCTTTATACATATACCATGAATATATATATTATATAACTCTAATTAATTATTCATTATATTATTAGAAAAGTAAAAAAATCAAACACAGAAAGAAAATGTTTTCATCTTCACTTTCATTTCTATTTAAATATTGTTGAATAATCTCTACATCAATTGTTTAAAATATAAAAAAACTTAAAAATGTGTCGTAAAACATACATCAATTCGATAGGCGTTTGTTATTCGTTATTAGTTATAATTATTATTAATATTATTATTATTACCAGTCAGTGTAACATTTCTTTTTTGTTTGAACAAAATTTTAAATATGTACTGTTAAAAGTGTGCCAATGTGTGTGCACTACTTTCTATTTTATTTAATTTTCATGTAAAAAAAACTCAAATGCAGAGTAACAATAGAACGCCATTAATTCATTTAAAATGATTATTATTTTGCTTTTACAGAAATATATATAAGCAAAACTACCTAAATATATACATATTTTTAGTATCGTTTTTATTTGTGTTTTTAAACAAAATTATAATTATATAAAGAAGCAAAATTCAAAAAAAAAAAACCAAACGAAATTAATCACATACAAACATTTATTAGGAAAATAAATTTAAAAGAAATTTTATTTTTTTATACATAAACCACTTTGCATTTTCTTTATTAATTCATTAATTCATCGGATACATATTTAAATCGCTTATGATTTTTCGTTATTGGATTTTTTGAGGATCGGTTCTTCACGCATGGGACATGCATTTGTGGAATTTTTAGGTGTATTCGTAAAGAAGTCCCAAGAGTTCAATTAATATGGAAACTACAAAGCATTCGCTCAATCAATGAATATTGAAAGGTTTAAATGAAACTCTGGGGCTGTAGAAATACATATTCAGCCTTTTTGTGAGTTTCACCCGAAAAATATTTCACCTTAAAATTTTTTGTTCGCCCGGAATTTAAAAAGCTATTGTGAGTTTCGCCCGCACGAAACTTTGTTCGCCTACAAAAATGAAGTGAAATGACATTACATTCCGCCCGAAATGAATGTTAACAATAAGGGGAATTTTTCGATCATGTAATTTCGGGGGAAACTCACAATGGGCGAAAAGTGAAATGTCAAATTTTCCGGGTGGAATGTTGTTCGGGCGAAACTCAACAATAAGGCTGATTGGGCCATCACACACTGGCTCAATTGAGCCTGGGGAAATCGAAGTTTGTAGGCGAGAGATGTGAAGAATTCGGAATGAAACGAACAAAATGTTCTTCCTTAATTCGAGTGGAATAAGAAAGTTTAACTACTAATACACACAAGTTGCTTGTTTCTAGGCGAAAAAAAAACAATCGGTTGTCATGACCACTAAATTTTTATTTTTGTTAAAGGAAAGGATTTTTTGTATTTTGAATTTTAAAATTGAAACAAAAAATACACATACAAATACAACGGTTTCATGTACACAAAATGTTCTCCCAGCTTTCTTCATCCCGTGTGCGATTGAAGCAAAAGTTAGTAAGGATTAAGTCTCGTTCAAAATTGAACCAGTGTATGATGGCCCATTGAGAATGCCAATTTCGCTTCCCCCGGAATATTTTATTTCCCCGAAAATGTGTATGCTTTCACGAATCTCACCAGAAAAAAATTTCTACAAACAAAAAATCCAATGAAATGACACCTTAATTCCCCTGGAAAATTTATTTGCGATACAGACGGAAACCCCCATTAACACATACGAAGTTGATTTAATTTCTGTTATTGTTACAGGAGTCCGCCGTCGGCCAGGAAAAAAAAATTTAAGAAGAAGAAAAATACATCTATCAAAGCTCAAAACTTCCATTCAATAAATTTGAACATTTTTTTTGTATTCATTAATAATTTCACTAATTATATTAAACATAAACAATTCAAAAGGCCTTAATTCATGGAGTTAAAGTACCTACGTATAAATATACTAAGAATCCATACTTTCGAAATCATCCTAATTAAAAAAATATTTATTTTAATAATAATAAAAAAAAAAACAATATAACCAATAATAAAAAACCAACCAAAATAAATATAAGTTAATCTTAAAAGAGTTCCTCCATACCATATTGACGACAAACTATGATAATAATAATTAAAACTCGACTATAAAAGAAAACTTAAATTTTCGGAAGCATTTCAAAGAGTCGAGTCGTACTGTTTGCTGTTCGTTATCAGCGAAAGACTATAATTAATTATAGTTTGCGTTCAATTAAGAGATAGAAGCTCTTTTCTGATAAACTAATCTTTCGATTGGAAAATATCGGTTCAAGCTGCTTCTATTTGTGTGTTTTGTCATCATTTAACCCTCAGGCCTGCATTGAAGGGATTATCTAGGAGTTAAAACCTTCTCTGGGATGAATTTTCAGAGAATTGAATTTCAAGGTAAAATGTAAATTTGAGGCTACTACTTATTATCTATCCCATGACAATTATGTGAGTAAACTTATTTCGAAAAAAAAACAAATGAACTATTATTATCATTAATGTTAACAATTTAATTTTGTTTGATTTAATTTATTTTGAGAACGATTTTAGTTTTTTTTTTACTTAAAATTGGTGATTGCTTGGAAAAATATTCAAAGATAATTTTTTTTTGTTCTGAGATGATTTTCATTTTGTGGGGATTTTTTGAATGAAAAGATTTTGAAAATGCTTGAATTTAGAAAAAGTAAAATAGCAATTATCTAGCTTTACGAGAGATATCGTATATTTTCTAGAAAGGAAATGGGCTTGAGGAGTTCGTCTTAGTCGGCGACGAATATTTTATGTAAGTCAAATTTATACTTGTTTGTCTTGACATCGGGGCTTTCGCTCAATGATAGAATCGAACCAGAATCAGGCCATTTTGTATTTATTTTATTTTGTATTAAGACTCCTGCCAAGCAAAGCTAGTGTGTTGGACAAGTTTTCAAGAAGTATTTTTTTTGTGTGATTATATAGCATAAGTAAGTTGAGCTTAAGCTTAATTCGAACTATGTTTTGATTGGCTATCTAAGCATAATAAGTTAGGTAGATTACAATTGTATTTTTATCTTTTTTTGACAATTTTCTTAAGGGTTTTTCAGACTTCACTGGTTTTAATTTATTTATCTTAAACTGTCTTTATTGGACGGTTCTTTATTGGACGGTTCTTTTGAAGTACGACCAAATACTTTTATTTCAAATTATTCATGAATATTTAAGCAACATAAAACTAAACGCTCCATTTTATACAAAATTTATAATTTCTCCTACTAACATCTCCAAATTCACCCCATTTAAAATATTGTCATACGCATTCAACTTCGCAATATAATGTATAACATCAAAACTCTGTTTCATTTTACCGGAAACACAAAAAAAAAAAATATCAAATAATTTAAATTATTCATTAACCTTCATCAGCCATCTTAAGAAAATAAAATAAAAAAAAAACTTGACTAAAACAATGAAACGAAACAATTTTTGAAATAATTATATTTATTATTTTTTTTTTTAAATAAAATTTTAGTACAGTTTTAAATACAAAAATTATAGGTACTAAAATTACATATATTATATCTTACCTACTCAAAAAAAAACAACATCTTATTAACAAAATCAATTCAAACAAAAATGGCATGTGATAAAACATATTTAAAAAAAAAATATAAAGTTTGTTTCAGTTAAGAGATTAAAAGTAAAAATAAATTTAAAAAAAATACAAAATGGTATAAAGTTATATATACGAACCAAATTAACTTTCACTTGAAGAAAACAATTTAGTTTAGATAAATTAATAAATGATAAAAACAAATAAAAAAAAAAACAAAACAACTAATATGAGATAGGAGAAAATTTCTATTTAATTTCTAATGCGAAGATCATTTAAGTACAACATTAAAAATTTTGGAAAATCATGTTAAATGACAATTATCACAATAAATACAAAAAAGACAGTTAGAAATACAAGAAACAAAAGAAATTCTATATTAATACTAGTAATTACAAAACAAAAATGGAAAATCCAAACAAAACTAAATTGAACTTGGGTTGTCAGCTATTTGGCGATGTTTTTAAGGAAAATAAATGAAGAAATTTGCATAGAAACTACAACCATATTATTGTATTTCTGTTATTTAAAAAGAATCATCTTCGGCTCCACAACCTGCAACAATTCTCTACACACTACACCTAACCCCGATCGTGAGCCAATGTCCCCAACCGTTCGGACGTCCTGACCAATTCCACATTTTTAAATTTTTTTATTAATTTATTCAAATATATAGCATGAAGAGTACACTAAGTAAGGTTTGCACGCTGTCGCCTACCAAAAACATGCGCTAAAGAAGAAAGTCTGTGCTCTTACCAAATGGGTACTTGTAAGACCATAAACTTCCACTTTCTACAGCATTAGATTAGAAATTATGGGTACAAAATTATAAATGTTGCATCTTTTAATTCGGTAAGAAGGTCCAAATGGATGAGTTATCATATTAAAATAATCGTTCCAAGATTTCGACCTTGGTAAATAACATTCCTGCGATGGTTCCACAATTGTTCCAATCCGTTTACTCCAGCAATACCTATCTATCTTTACTGAATAACGAATGCAGTGAGCTATGTGCTTTTCTTCACAAAACTCCATGTTAATTCTGAAAATTTAATTTATCTGTTTAGATAGAGACTGCATCAGGGCCTGTGTGTTAATAACGGATTCGTATTTCCCTCATAAGCACCAATTTGATTTAAATGGACAAATCTTAAAATTTCTAACAGAAAGAGAGGAACTTCACTTTACACCAACACAAAAAGGAAACAAAAAAAAATCCCAAACTATGAAAACTATTTTTATTTCATAAATTTCCCTATAAAATATACATAGAAGTTTTTATCTTTTCAGCTTAACGTAGATCTCCATTCATCAGGTTTAAAAAAAAAATGGTTCATCACACAATTACGCCACGCTTGGTGCAGCACTACTTGTACTAGGGAGAGATTTGTGATGCTTCGCTACTGCTTCTTGTGCTTTGCTTAAGTTAATATTACCTTCAGTAGCTCTTCCTCTTAGTTCATATTCTACAGATTTATTAACATTCTTTGTAATGACTTGTTTAATTTTCTGGTTTTCATTGAATTTGTTTTTCTTTGGTTGAATTGGAGCATCTGCAAGGAAAATATTTTAATCATAAGAGTGTTGATTCTTTTCTTGGTCGAATTATGCAGATTACTTACTTGAGCGCCTTGTAAACGCTGGTGAGTTCTTTTGTTTTTGCTTTTTTTGTACAGCTGCTGGCATTTTTGCCTTTTTAAATTTACCTTGGGCCATAATTTAAAAAAGTATATTTTCACTGTTTTTAGTGTTTTTGTAAAGAAATAAAATAAAAATAAGCACGTTAAATTTTCTGTGGTTGATTTGACGTATGAAAACGTCAAAAATTTGTTTTTGGCGTTGCCATCATTTGAAATCTATCTAATGTAGAGTTCACACCAATTTACAAAACCAAAAATTGGGCCTCAACTGCACTAGTTTGATTTGTGTTTTTTTGCAACCCGACAGTTTGTGGAAAAAAACCTATTAACATATTGGGGCATATTCATAGTCACTTTTAAGGCTGCCCCAAACCAACGCGAAACATTCGCGCGAATATGCGACGACTGAAAAATGTTCGAAGATTCGCATCGCGCCATCAGTGTGGGTGCTCCTATTAATCTCCATGTAAATAATTTAATTTCGTCGTTCTGAAATATTCGCATTGGTTTGGGAGAGCCTTTAAACCACAGATTAGTCACATGAAGATGAGAATCCCCGGCAGCCATTTTAATTTGCCTACAAGCTTGAACTGGCAGTTATCAGATAAAAAATGAGAATGTGTGCATAAAAACCTCACACATAGACAGTAGGGATCTTCACACACCTGGTTAAATTGTTTTTGCAATTCACATCTATTCATCGACGCGGGAAGAAATTACAAATACAACAATGTAAACAAATGGGTTTTGGAGGGTGAAACGTACGAAACATTCTCATCTTCATATGGCTAATCTGTGCTTTAAACTCCAGTTTATCTTAGACTGGGGTTTATTCAATGTTATTTAGATAGGATAAACCCAGGTCTAAGATAAACTGGAGTTTAAAAGTGACTATGAATATGCCCCATTATGTCTGTTTGGTAACTAAAACTTTCACCAAGTTTCCCAAAACTGTTTTTTTTTTCGTACGGATTTTGACAGCAAACTGTGAAAATTTGGGAAAAATTGAGAAAATTTGTGAAAAATTTCACGTTACCAAACAGACCTATTAAATGCAACAAAAAATAATTCGTTTCGGGCTTAGCTAAGCGCAAAGAATTCTCGGCACTTATGGCGAATTCCTTTCAAAAAAGAAATCGATTTTTTTCTAAACAGAATCGAATTTTTTCTGTCAATTGAAAGGAATTCGTATTTCGTAAAAGAATCGATTTTTTTTTGTGTGATTGTGTTTGTGACTTTATAGCTGCAATTGACGCAAAACGTCAACAAAGGTTGTTTGTTTTTGTTGTGAGAAAAATGTTTTAACAATAGAATTAAATTAATAAATAAAAGATATTAGCCAGCTTATACGGTGCATTTTATTTGTTTGAACTTCTATTTGCACATACATTTTTAAAGAAAATTATTGTTGAAAAGTTTCATCACTTGCACTGAAAGTTTTTAACACGTCTTTCACTCGCGAAAACTATTTTTTTTTGTCAAATTTGTGTTTGATAATGAACAACGCACAATAAATTATTTTTATATCTGTATTGACTGAATAAGGGTATTCATGCAACAGAGGAAAACCCGAATAAACCTCAGAAACCAGATAATATTATCTCCGTAGAAACGAACTGTCAAAATTTGTATGGGAATATTTTTCTGCAGACCTGATAAATTTATCTCATCAATTTGATGCGGAAAGCGTAAAGATAAACCTGATAAATTGAGAAATGACATTTGTGATGTGCTGATGTGACTTTTCACAAGTATTTCTAAGAGGTGTTCATGCAAACGTCTGGCAGAAAGTTATATTTTTCTGCAAAGCGGGAATTTATCTCGTTGCATGAATACCCTTGAAATATTGTTGAATATTTTATTAAATTATGTAGAATTCGTTCCAATCAAAAAATAAACAACTCGTCTTCAAAAATTCCGCGACTTTCAATTTATGACGTATTAGAAATGTCAAGTCTTCATAGTGTGTGTGCAAATCAGTGTGAAATCTTGCTAAAAACGCAAGATTTGTTTTGACAGAAAAGAATCGATTTTGTTAAGAAAAAATTCGATTCTGTTTAGAAAAAATTCGAATTTTTTGTTGAAAGGAATTCGCCATTAAATTAAATGGGAAAAAACTGTGTGATTGGGGTGAATAACTATCAGTGGCCATTTTGTATTATGATCTATACTGGGCGTCAACGATGTCCAACATCACAATCCACAGTTTGACTTGTATGGATAATGTGACCAAATGACATGGTTTTTTTCTAGATGAGATCTAACCTTTTATGACGCCAATCAGATGCTCAAAAAAACCAGAATTCTGAAAATTCAGATGCAAAACGTAATGATCTTCTACAGGACAAGATTTTTGTTTGTATGTGTAGGTGGAAAGTGTAGGCGTATTTTTTGTAGAAAATTAAAAAAAAAAAACAGGATAGATTCTCAAAAGTTGCCTAGAGCGTGAGGGGTAAGCAACTTCAGTTGCTCTGTGTTGGCGGAAACTAGGGGCAATACAAAATTGCTGGCAACTAATGGCCTTTTCGATTGGTAAAGGCTGCCCCAAACCAACGCGAAACATTCGGCGCGACAACGAAACTTCCGCCTGTCTTAATTTATTTACATGGAGATTAATGGGAGCACCCACACTGGCGCGATGCGAATCTTCGAATATTATTCAGTCGTCGCATATTCGCGCGAATGTTTCGCGTTGGTTTGGGGCAGCCTTAATCCGGGAGAACGATTTGATACGTGTGAACCCTTCTGGAACGATTCTGAAAACAAAATCAGAAGCAAATTTCTCTTCTTTTCAGAAGAAGAACTGTCATTCCGACTCCAATCGATTAGGCCATAAGTTGCCAAGTAGGCTCCAGACCTGAATGCAGTTGGGATGAGCAACTAATGGCGAATTCCTTTCAACAAAAAATTCGAATTTTTTCTAAACAGAATCGAATTTTTTCTGTCAATTGAAAGGAATTCGTATTTCGTAAAAGAATCGATTTTTTTTTGGTGTGATTGTGTTTGTGACTTTATAGCTGCAATTGACGCAACACGTCAAGAAATTATTCACAAAACTATTAAGGTTGTTTGTTTTTGTTGTGAGAAAAATATTTTACCAATAGAATTAAATTAATAAATAAAAGATATTAGCCAGCTTATACGGTGCCAATTTGTTGGTGCATTTTATTTGTTTGAACTTCTATTTGCACATATGTATATTTTTAAAGAAAATTGTTATTGAAAAGTTTTCACTTGCACTGAAAGTTTTTACACGTCTTTCACTCGCGAAAGCTATTTTTTTTTGTCAAATTTGTGTTTGATAATCAACAACGCACAATAAATAATTTTTATAGCTGTATTGACTGAATATACTGTTGAATATTTTATTAAATTATGTAGAATTCGTTCCAACAAAAAAATAAACAACTCATCTTCCAAAAATTCCGCGACTTTCAATTTATGACGTATTAGAAATGTCAAGTCTTCATAGTGTGTGTTCAAATCAGTGTGAAATCTTGCTAAAAAAGCAAGGTTTGTTTTGACAGAAAAGAATCGATTTTGTTTAGAAAAAATTCGATTCTGTTTAGAAAAAATTCGAATTTGTTGTTGAAAGGAATTCGCCATAAAAGTTGCCTAGTGGGTGGCAGGCAAAAAGAAGTCCGATGCATTAGGCATTTCCTGATTTATCGATAAATACATTTTCGTAACGTAACGTTAATCTTGATTTTATTGCACATCTCCAGAATACTTTGACATTTCTTATTTATCTTCAAACTCGACTTCTTGTCATAACAAAGTTTATGGTTTTTCTAAAATAATTTCATAATTCATATTTGTTTTTGTTGAGATTATTATATTTTAAGATATAAGATGAGATTTTAAAATAATGCATGTGGATGGACATAAATACTGGCTGGCGTACAAAACTGGTTCTGTAAGGTAGATTTCTAATTTTCCTTTTGTTTTAGTATTAACTAATATGCCTGTAGTTTAAAAGTTCATAATTTTAAAACATATAATACAACCTTATTCAACCAATAGAGTTTTTGTAGAACATGTTAAAAGAAAAATTACAAAAAAAAAATCAAAATACCTGTTATATAGTTACTATCGCTGCCACCGTCACAAGAGCACCAAGTGTCCCGGTCGTTTGACCAGCGAAAATGGCAAAACAAAAATCATTGTCGAGCATGACCATGCCCCTGTCCCAAATCAATTATCAGTCGATGCATTCCGTAAAGTACTCACTCAAAGAGCCACTGACGAAACGACTGACTTGAATGTGATATACTGTGATGAAGCCACCAATCGACACGCTGACGCTGCTCTACTCTACCCATTCACATCGGCAGAAAGTGCAATGCGGAAAGCACGGCGAAAACAACTTCCCAAGGAATCAGCAACCAAAATTGCCGATATCGTGAGCATTCTTGATGGGGGAAAAGATTTCCTTCAGGTCAACAGTGGTTCACAGAAGGAACGCATCTATCAGAAGACAATCAGTTTGCCCGATGCAACATGCATGATATTTATGCACCGGAAAACTTTCGAATTTCTACCTCGGATTGACGAAATCCATATGGACGGATCTTTTGAGTTTGTTTGCCCCAATCAGCCGGATTATTATCTTCTGACGTTTCATGCTGTCAATGGACATTTGGTAAGTGTTTTGATTTCTTTAGAATCATTTCTATAAATCGTTCCGCTCCTTTCAGACAGCTCCGATAATTTACTGTATGATAACGGCGAAAACCAAGTCAGCTTATGGGGCTATTTTTTCTTATATCCGACAAGAACTTAAGGTCACTCCTAATATCATAGTCTCCGACTTTGATAACGTCGTCCAATCAGAGTTGGCCTTTACTTTCCCCGAAGCGATTATTAAAGGTTCTTGGTACCAGTATACCGATGCAGTTCTTAACAAAATGAAGCAGCTTGGAATGCAACGTGAAACTGCTAAGGGAGTAGGAGCCAGTGCTTTGCGGATGTTACTGGTCCTGCCTTTACTCCCTCCTGAATATATGGTCCCCGGCTTAGAAGCACTTCGTAAATGGATGCGAGAGAAAAGTATTTTCTCAACCGGGCTCTCAAATCTTTGCGACTATGTAGAGAACACTTGGTTAAGAGCTGTCGGAACAGAGAAAATGTCCATATTTGGAACGAATCGTATAGCTTCGAATCACATAAAGGTTTTCAATAAGGACCTAACCGATCGAATAGGGCAAAATCCTGTAATTTGGACAATATTGGATGCCATCCGCCAGCTGGCGACGAAGTTGTATGTGAATCTCAAACGAAAACACGGTAAATCTTCGAAGTCAAAGAATTTGACTCCAGCCATGAGACAGAAACGTAACGAAATGGTTGCTGAAAAAATTGTTGAAAGCGCCACACAATTGTGGATAAAAACTCCAGTTCACTTAAGAAATCCTCTGCAGTTTTTGCAGCTCAGCAGTCATTGCATAACTGATTCTATGTACCTGGCAAATTTATCGAATATCAAGGACCGAAATTACACAATGGCAACGTATCCGAAAACTGGTAACGTCTCAACAACTACAGTTCCTCCATCGCCTGGTCTAAAAACTTGGGCAATGATAAATTCTAGCACGCTACAGCTTGCCAATTCAAGTTCAGAAAAGATTGTCACAAACTCTCAACCAGAATCGAATGCACCTGCATCTGAATTCATTCCAACATCACACATTCCACAAGATTCGTATAATTGTGGTGATATTGTGATAAGCGATGATGGTGCAGGAAATATTTATCCTAGTTGTTTTGCTCAATGTTCGAGCATGAAAAGCTGTCCGGGAGATGGCAACAGCAATGAACAAGTTATGCAACCGCAGAAATCATCTAATCAACCAGTCATAGAATCATCGAGAGAATGTACAGAAAGAGAAATCCCACCTGCCCAGATTAGCATGATAAAGGCGAGAGATCTTGCAAGCCCACCGCCATTAGTTTTTTTGCCTCACATTAAAACGCTGAAAAACAAAAGAATCTTACCTGTGCTCTCAGAGCCTCCACCATTAGTGCTGATAGGTTCTAAAAGACAGAAGATAAGCTAAACACGATTTCCAATGCCAGATTAATTCGATTGGATTGTTTTGACGTACTTTTTGAACTAGTGTAAATGGTCATAAAGCTGCTGGTATTTTAATCATACATAGCTGATTAGAAGAGGACGAGGTTTTATATGTCATTTCATTAATCTGGTACCGTGTGAATATTGTGTTATATAATATTTAAGTGTAAAATAAAGTAAATTATGAAAAATTTTGTTTTATTTTTGTTGGGATCCATTGGGAAAACAATTCATTGCACCAAATTCAAGTTTGCACTGAAATATCGAAATTAAATCTTGTATCAAAATATTTTTTGAATTGAATGCATTTTTTTCTTAAATGGGGAGGTTGTTTTTACCGATTTTTTTTTTTACTTGTATCATATTTAAGGTACCGTACCTACTAGTTCGGCTTTCAGTATTAATCATTCACCCTTATTTTTTACTGTTGCCGTAATAAATAAGGTTCTAGAAGCTCCAATTGACGCTGCAGCAAAACAACTCTAGGTAGTTAAAATAGCGGTGAAAGGCGGTGAGAAAACTGAAGTTTTACTTTTATTTAAGAGTCAATTGTAACTTCTAACCTTCTAGAGCTTTGTTGTTTAACTTTCGTTTTAATAAAACGACAATGGAACGCTTCAAACCAGGTTCTTTTGGGTCTTCTAGTTTTTAAAAAAATTTCGAAAAATAATTTTTGTAGATTAATGATAACTTGGCTTCTTCACGACTTACATTTCTGGAATAAGAAGAACAGGCAACAAATACCTTCCCTCCAAAACAGTCCCGATATAAAAATTGCGTCCAAATAAAATTTAAAAAATCCAAATACCGAGCTATCAAAATCTAAAAAAAAACGACACAGGTAAACCAATATACTAAAAAACTGTTAATTCAATAGCAGACTTTTATTGCAAAATGTTCTACATTCAATTAGGGCACCGTTAACAGCTATTGTTGAAAGATTAATTGAACATTTTAGAATCAAATTTTGAGACTTAAAAACCGAAATCAGTAGATTCAAATTTGTATACGAAACTAAACCTGACTTAAACTTATGTTTAGTAAAAAAAATGATCATTCTGACTTAACTTCAAAAAACAATAATTATTTTTGTATTTTAATGTAAATAATCATTAAAATATAAAAAGTTATTAATGTTAAATTATCATTAAAATAATTATTATATAATTCAATGTGGAAGAGTGCGCCAGAATTAAATTGTTTGTTGGAATTTATCGTTGGTATCACTGATTTTGGCTTTTTAAAGTTTCAATTATGTTTTTCAATTATGTTTTTCAATGATAGCTATATAACTATTCAAGATAAATATACTTACATAAATGTATGTATGTATATTCACTTCACTTTAAACGAGAAACCCCTTGAAAGACCATTTTGTATGGAAACTAAAAGCCGTCGCCGTTAAAAGCTATTTTGAGTCAAAACCAGGTTAAATCTGAACCATCGAAGCTATACACCCTTAATTTTTGCTAATCATTCGAAATGAGTAAAATTATTTACCATATCTAGATTTCATTATGTAGGTACTCGTAACTTAAATGTTTGATGGAAACAAATAAACATGAATCAATACGTTTAGTGGTATATTATAGTTTTATTGATCTCTTTTTATCTGTTAATTTATTTTCTCAAATATACATGATGTTGCTTTCGATATATTCTAAAATGTGAATGCCAAAAAAATTCAACATTAATGAAAGAATGAAATTTTTGTAAAATCTCTATTCTATTTTGTATTTTTTGTTGAATTACAATATACAATATTGTATAAGGTTTATAGTTATTATTTAAAAATTGTATCTTCTTCTGCAGCTTGTTTAATCATTCTTAATTGTTTGTATTTTTTCATAAATTAACCTTATGTAAACAAAAATAAAATATATGTTGATTTCTTTGGCATATATGAATATATATATTATTATAAATACTGTTTTATTTCTAAATTGTTATGTTGTACAATAAGTTTATTTTTATATAAATATTTAGATAAAAACTATGGCCACATAAATTTCCATTATTGTTCTGTTTAGTAGGTTGTTACAAAACTATAAAAGTCTATGTCTATGGATGCCAATTAATACAAAAAATACAAATCATATGCCTGAGTTTATTTTTGTTTATCCTATTACTATTTTGAATGTAATTGTATGTCCAAATTCGCGAGAGTCTGTAAATGAAAATCAAATATTTTGTGTTTTTCTGGAGATAAATTTTCTTCCCAACATTAATGTCCTGAGACAAGAAAAACCTACAAATTTGTAATGTGAAATATAATACATAAGGTTCAGTTAGTTAATGAACAGCAATACTCCAACAATAAGATGCCTCGAATAGTCGTTTTAAGTTTCCAATACATTATTAGGCATAGTTTTTTTTTAGATAAACCAGGTTTCGATATTTGTGTGGAAGAGTTGAACCAAGAAATGTACAATTTTCGATAGTTAATAATTTAAAATATACCGAGTTATTTTCAATTGTGCCAGAAAAATTTCTTTCCTATCCTTCTAACTAGTGCCGTGCAATTCAGGTTGCATTTAAAAGACCTTAGGTCTTACAGGCATTTAGTTAAAATTATTATTGTTATTTAATAAAATATTGATTTGAAAAATAAAAACACAAGAAAGAAAACGAATGAGATATTTTTTTTTAATAATCCAGTCATTTAGGCCCATTTGCTGATACGATATTTACAGCTTATGCAGTAGACAGTTTATTCTGAGGAAAAAGCAAACGGCTCTTAGGCCTCTATATGCTGAAACATAACAAAAGAGCTTATGTGAGAGTTAACGCTGATGAAAAAGTAAACACAAGCTGTTATATTTTAAGAAACTGTCTAAAGGCACGTAGTTTCGCGTACGCGAAATTTGTTCTCATACCTGTATATACAGTGAGGGTTCTTTAAATCCAAAAAAAATGCATATAACCAACCTTGCACTTACCCCAAATCCTATAGTGAAGCCAAGTAGGGAGGTTGCAGGGGGGCACCATGACCCCCACATACCTCACTGTTTAGATATGAGAACTTATTTCGCGTACGCGAAACTACGTGCCTTTAGACAGACTCATATTTTAATTGGTGTCCGACAGTAATACCAATCTCATCGCGGCTGTTGAAATAGAGAATACCAACAGTTAGCTTTAGTCCGAAAATCAACAAAACCGCTGGTCAGACAAGCCTCGGTTATAAAATGCACTTTTCTGTTTGTATTTTGGAAAAAGTGAACCTGTCCTATTATAGACTTCTGTTAAAAGGGCATCAAATTAAAGGTAAGACAGTATCCTCTTTACGAAACCAGTGCAGTGGTCGGAAACATTAATAATTGAGTCTCACTTCTATTTCAACAGCCGCGGTGAGATAGGTAATCATACGGTCTCCTCCAGACTATCATATCATGTGACCCAAAAAATGATAAAAAAATAAAGTGGAAAAAGTTATGGTGATGCGTTATCTAAAGAGCAAGTTAAGATTAAAATATAACATGATTTTGTCCAAATTTGTTTTTCTGATATCCTGAATCTCCCCCGGAAACAAATTTAAAAATTCCAATTAAATGACAGCCAACTCCCAACATTCTCTGTCTGTCTTATTTTTCTTTATATTCTTAAATTGTTAATATTTTAAATTAAACCAACAAAATCAAAAAAATTATGACTGCAAAACAATTATTTTTTATTTTACGAGAAACAACTTTCATGTCTTTGGAAACCGCTAACTTCAAATTGAAAAATTGGAAGAACTAATGAAAATATCTTGGAAATATTTGACATTCAATTTGGAATACTACGAGGGTACTTTTCGACCATCTTCGCTTTTGGGAATATCCCAAAGCGAAAGAGGTCGAATTTGAGATATATGTAGCTTTAAATGCGATCCGACGCGCATTTTTGGAATATGTCTAGAGGTTTCTCCTTCTGCTCAGTCAAACCTTCGGGAGTTTGCTCAGTGAGATCTCAGAAGCGTGAACTGGCTAATTACATAAAGTAAAGGGGCTTTAATTGTATTTAACAGATCGTTCTAAAATGACTGGATTATACAAACTAGAAGAAGAAAAGAATACTTGTTATAACTCTTAACTTCTCAACATAAAAATAAAAACAAAAATGTGTTTAAATTCATTGTTTCTATGTTTAATACATATTTTTTATTTTGTGTATGAAACATAAATAAACGAAGATGAATACATTTTATAAATGGTAATTGGGTATTTGGTCCTGCATAATGTATATTTACTCCTTCATGTTGTATTTCATAAAGAATAAAATAAAAAAAACTGAAATAAATTTTAATAAAATATAGAAAAATATTTGTATTTTTGTTTTTGAAAGTGAATATTTTATTTTTGCTTTTATACAAATACATACTTATATAATTTTAAACAAACAAAAATACTTTAATTATAATTATTATATTTAATAATAGGAAAACATAAACACACGTATAATAGTTTTTTGTTTAAAAAGCATATTCTACCTTTGTGTACGATGTACGTGCGTTAATTTAAAAATGTTGTTTTAATTATTTTTTTATAAATTGTTAAGTGTATCGTTTTTTTTTTTTTATTTATCTTGACATATAACACTGTTTTTTTTCTGAATTTTATTATGATTTGTTTTTTTGTTTTATTCTAAACACTCAGTATAACTGGGGAAAGAACTTATTTTTCTTTCTTCGCCTGATAATTAAATATTCTTCATCTTTCTCTAAATCTCTAGATTTCAACATATTAAAATTATTTCTGATCTGTTTGGTAGCTGTGGGGGAAAAAGAGAAAATTTATAAAAAAAAAATAATAATCATCAATTTTTTTTTTTTAGTTTGGTATGTTGAGTGAAAGTTGAGCTTGAGTAGATTAGAATTGAGCTTTAAAAGATATTTTAGAATTGTAACTAAGTTTTTTTTTGTTTGAATTTGGTTTAACAAAAATTTAACGGCCAAAAGAATTCAATTGCCGAATAGAAAAAGAATTAGAAGAAGAAAATTTTATTTCTTTTGGAAATTCATTGGTCTACTTCAAAACTACAAATAATGATTTCAATCAAATTTAAGTTTTTTTTTTTGATCGCAAAATAAATAAACATACATTTCTTTGCTTCTTTTTTAAACTAAAGTTCTACGAATAATAGGTAGGTAATAAGAATGATTGCAAACATTTCTATTCGGTTTTTTATTCCCTCCGAATGAATATTTCAATAAAGATAAGAACAAAAACCTTTAGAAATATATATATAATAATATATAAATAATATACTTTGTATGTTTGTTTTTTTTTTTTTTTAATATATATATTTCAAATCTTAATCTATATTTAATTTTAACTTAGAAATAATAACTATTAATTTTATAATTAATTAACCTGTACAAACTTCCGAGTGATCATCCCACGCTGTAACCTGTAAGAAAGGAGAACGTTAAATATGTGATATTTTCAATCTTAAGGAATACTATTTTATTCATAAAAAATTAAGTCCATATTTAAATAATGTAACATCAAATTGATGTTTTGCGTAAAGAGGACTTTCATCTTGTTCAATTTTGTTATTACATTACAAAGATACTTGAACAAACTCCAAATTGTATAAATGAAATAGTTAATGTGTGATTTATTTACCTGACACTCTCGACTGCAATACCATTGATTACCACAACCGGCACACACAAACTGAGCTTCGTGTTTCTTGCATCCTTGACAAACAGGAACTTCATTCTCGTTGAACTCTTGGCCAATGGCATGCGGTGCGATTCGCTGATTATCTTCACCTCCCACAGTCATTAAATCACCTTCATCAATAACCAGCCGATCAACACTGTCCTCGGCATCGTCATCATTATTAGGAGCAGATGGCGCTACAAACGATGACTAAACGCAAAACAGACAGAAAAAGAAAACAAATAAAAGAAAATACAAAAGCGATAGAGAAAAGTAAAATAAAAAAGAGGTTGCCCCTCATTAAAAGGCAGTAAGTTTAAAAAAAAATAAAAGGGTAATTCTTGAAAAAAAAAAAAAATATCTTACAAGTTTAAGAAAATGCTCTTCCTTGACACTATTGTTGGCACCAACAGCAGCAGCGGCTCGTGTTAGTACATCCTTGATTTGTTGTTGTTGTAACTGCTGTTGTAATATCGACTGTTGATGCATGGAATTCAATACCGGTGTAATTGTGATTTCACTATTGTGACCAACCACCTTGGATAAGTTGACCCCAAAGCCCGGCATGGAGTGGTGAGCATTGCTGCTGTTGATGTTGCTCCCCCCATCACCGCCGACTCCTACTGATGAGTTGTGGTGACTTTGAATGGTTCCAGATCCAGTTCCACTAGGCGAGATGCGTTCTGGGGCTGTTAAAAGCCTGGCGAGAGTTGGCGAGAAATTACTTATGTAATTTGCAGATGCTTGAATGGCAGCAGATTTGGTATTGACGGACTCACTCGGCCGAGAGAACTAAAATAAAACCGATCATTCATGTAAAAATCATTAGAAAACTGGCTTTCAGGAGTAGGTAGGTACTCACCTTCGTAAGAATGCCATGAAGAAGAGACCCAGTAGGTTGATCTTGTCCCCCAGATGCATTTAGTGGCGTCGAAACTGGATGCAGTGTTACTTCTGGATACGGAGGATTCTGTTGTTGTCCGCCAGCCGATCGAACAGCTCCTTGAGATTTCGAGAATGGTGCTAAAACATCTTTAAAAGAATTCACACTATTATGATTTGTGGTCACTTGATTTGTGTTGCTCATGCTTTGCGAAGATGAATCATTACTCGAGGGGCGGGAGTTCTGTAAACGAGAAGAAAAAAAAAACATTCTTTACATGCCTAGCTCCGAATGGTAATCCCATTCCCACCGTATCAGATTTCAAAGCGTTCGCCAGAATCGTATTGGAATCCGATAAGTTGGAATTGTTATTAGTCTTTACTCTTCGGCCTCGGCGTGGCACCACCTCCGGGTGCTGTTGTCTGAAATCTGCAATAATGCTGCGCACATCTTTGAACGGTCCCTGTCGGCCAACCATAGCTGCTGCTTGGCTGTTGCTTGCTGCACTGCCACCATTATGTAGTCCACTATGATTGTGATGTCCATTCATCATATCGACAAGTTGCTGGACACTATCTGTTGCTGTTAAGTAACTGTTGAGAATTGGCTGATTGCTGGCGTTCGGTTGTGCTGATGATGTTGGACCATTTGTTGATAGACTCTGTTGTTGTTGTTGTTGGTGTTGACTGCTGTTAGCAGCAGCAGAAGTTGACGTGTTGGGCGATGCAGTGTTAGGCTTCGGAAGGATATTTCTAGAAACAAGAAGGCTGTTTTTTCAGAAAAACAGGAGGAGGTGCAGGTTAATTTTTACAAGACAAAAAATTAATGTGGCGATGAGTTAAATTATAAGTGGGATGGAATAAAAAAAAATATATTTTGTTAATAAAATGAAATTTTGGTTACGGATGCGATGGTTGGTTAGTAAGTGAGTTTGTTGGTGTTTTAACGAGGTCGTTCAATAAGTAAACTTTGGTCAAAGCTGATGTCTAAAAAATATCTACACCAACTCAATGCACATCTTTTGACTCTAGATTCCGCTGGAAAAGAATTCTCTCTGTTGCCTATGCCACCTTCGAAGCAACAGGTGGATATCGGACGAGATAATGTGAGGTGAGTAGAGAGGTTGCGGCTGCAAGTCTCATTATAAGGAAGGGTTAACATTTTGGTAGCCCTTTCAAAGAACTGGCGAACAAATTTAACTGACGAACACGGTCACAAGTTCAAAACATTCAGCGGTGTTTAATCTTTTGCCTACTTAATGACAATGTATTACTCTTTATTCAAGTTGGCTTTCACGGAATTTTCATTCATTCTGTCATAAGTTTCCCGAAGCAGCAGGGGATTCAATTGCAAACTGAACCTAAAATGTCCAATTACTTGAAAGAATGTACTGCTTTTAATAGGATTTAAGTCCACATCAAAATTGGGCGTCTCAAGTATTTATTTTGAGAACGAAGGTAATTAGTTATTATAGCTTTCGGTAACAAGAACTAAATCAATTAAAGTGCTGCACAAATAGTCTTGCAAAACCAACATTTCAGGAAATAAGACAAAGAAAAGTTGTTTTTAAAGCTACTTAGGTCGATTCTTGAATCAAAATTAATTTCGATAGCGGTCGAAATTTGAAACAATCCGTACTGTTCTAAGGGATGAGAAGTGGGTTCATAGAACGTCTCCTTTTCATCGGCAGTATTTAGTTTTTTTTTTTGCACGTTTAATTGTTTTGATTCTTAATTGAATTCAATTATGTATTAGTCGTCACTTTAAAAATCAAAAAGGATTATTTATGTAAATACTAAAATTGTGATAAATTACAAAATAAAAATGTGATCGCCACTGGGTTATTTTTGTCGCTAATCATTCAAACTAATTAGTAAAGTAAAGTGGAATTTAAGGTTGTTAAAATCTTTCCTCTAACTATCCAACATTCTAACATTCCAAAAAAAAAAAAAAAAAAACAAAATAAAAAATGAAAATGTATCAAGCATGGGAGGAAAAGCATTTTCGAAACTCAAACTAATAAAAAAAAAACTACTCACCGATGCAGTCTCAAAGTGTTGGCCTTCTCTTTAACCAAATCTGAACTTTTCATATTTGCTCTATTCTGTAATATTAGCTGGGCAGTTGTCGGTGTCGCTGAGGATGAACTACTCACAGCTGTGAAGTTACAAATATTGCTGCTCAACGAACTAATAGCAGCTGCTATTGGTGTCGATGACAGTGGGATACTTTGTTTGGCTGCTGGTGTACTTTTGGCCAAAATTATTGCAGACTCATTGCTCACATAATCTTCATCCAGTCCCGCTGAACGCCCAGTTTCACCAACTTTAGTTGACATTATTTCCAGACATTGCTTTCGTCTTGTTAGCCGGAAGCAAATCTCTTCCTTGACCTTTTTTAGATGCAACATATTATTCCATTCGACTTCTTTGGCTTTGATCATGTCATTGAGCGTATGAATCTCGGATACCATTTGATCGATATGCCTCTGTATAGTATCGATAGAGTCGTTGGAAGTCTTCTCGATGTATTCATTGAGAATGCGATCATGGGCGGGGTAGGCGTTTTGTAGTTCTTCACGAAGTTTCTTTGTTGGGTGGATGTATTCTTCGTCATCGTCTTGGTTACCTACTGCTGTACCGGCAGCTGGTTTGGATGTCTTGGATTTATCTACGACAAAAGCCGACGATGACCGACGGCGTTTATTGGCGCCACCACCTACTGGCGCTGGATGCGATGACGCAGTTTCTTCTTTCTCTGGCACATCTTCGATAGTCACTTTTGAAGCAACGGAAGCATCTTCCGCTACCGTTGGGGATGTAGTTTCTTTGTCAAGCTTCTCTTCTTTTATATCAACTTTCAGAGACGCCACTGATGAAATCGCCAAACCTGTTGCCTTTATTGTGCTCTCGTTGGTCTCTTGTTCAATTGTATCCATATCTTCTGGTGATGCAGTTGCATCCTTGGCTTCTGCTTCGGCTTTCGTCACCACTTCATCGCTATCCTTTTTGAGCGCATCATTACTCTGAAGGTTTTCTTTGTTTTGTTCACACTTCAAACGATCCACTACTGTCGTCTTCACCTCTTCTACTTCTTCGGTGGACTTTTGTATACTATCACGAATTTTATCGGTTTGTTGCATTTTTGTGGGTTCTTCTTCGCCGACGCGTTCTTCTTTTGCTTTTTTATTATCAGGTGGTTTCTTAAGATCGAACTCTAATTTCCGCTGGTCATCACTTTGATACTGACGAGGTATTATTTTATCCTGGGTCTTTTCTGGTGAAGAATCCAAATCAATGACACATTCTTCCTTAGGTTTTTGAGTTCTTGATGCTGGACCCGGTCTGGATTCAACTCGCGATATGATGGGAGTTGAAGTGGATGCTTTAATTTCAGCCCTTTGACCAATCAATGTGACTGCTGGAGAAGAAATTTTTAAATGCAACAATCCACCCGATTGATCACTGCGCATTGCTGCTTCGCTAAAATTGCGAGGTTTTTGTTTTGGTAAAATTAATTTGTAAGCTTCTCGTTTCTTTTTGTTATATAACCTAAAAAAAAAAAGATTAAATAACAAAATTAGGAAGAGTTAAAAATTGATTTTTTAGAAGTTTTTACTAATAGAAACAATTAATAAGACAAATGAATAAATAGGGGCTATCATTTTTAACTATTTCAGTCGTGGGAACGTATTACATACCTACACAATTAGATATCAACTGCGCTCATTTATGATCTAGGAATTAAGTTTTCAAATGATTAAACTATTTTGCTTGAAATTTTTTTGGTTAATAAATGTTAAATATTTAATTTAGGAAAGGTAACAAACAACAATGATACGCTGATAACTTAAAATTTAGTTTTCGCTTCAATTGAGGTTATGTTTTATCATTAAACAAATTGGCTCCAAAAAATTCGTTACGTTATCTGAAAGTAGGTACTACCTCTTACCCTTTTTGCCTTTGGATTTTTTACAATAATTGTACGAATCTCAGAACAATTCACGCTCAACATTTATGAGACTTGCACATCAATAAGGTATTCAGAAAACAAGGATTGTAAGACTTAGACTAACAACTACTTAAAGATTTCTGGAAAAGGAAACAGAGGATTCAAAATGATTTTGGAAGCTGAAGATTAGTACTTTCAGATGGCATATCAAGAACTTTTGAGACAAGATATTTCGTAATTTAAAACATAACCTCAAATATAGCACAAAATCAGCTTTTTTATGTTTTATAAAGGAAATCTGAGTATACTTCGGATAAGTATAATCTGATTCAGGATATACCAAAATGTGTTGTCTAATGTAACCCTCACTTCCTAATTATCGATTTAATCTCATTGGTTGGTTATAAGCTACAATCTGTACAGCTCTATGCCATTGAATAAATCCAATGTCCACCTACCGTAAAAATATTTACTATGTAAAAGAATGAAATACATACATACATATATAAACTTCTGGAAACAAAAAGGATTCTACCATAATGGCTGGCAATAAAACAATGGTAACCAACCATCTCAAATAATCTGACCCCACAGATTTCGCATAATTAATTTGCATCCGTTTTCTCTTGTTTAACCCTTTGCTTATATACCAAAAAAAAAAATACAGGAAAGAATTTTTCCCCTTTTCTAGAGTTTGAATAACTAAATTGATATCATTATAAAAATACCAAGTAAATAAAAATAAACGCTGGAATGGAATATAATACGATATTCAATTCTTAGTGGCGAGTGTTCTTTTGAATATGATTGTATGGAAAGTTATTGCGGCCGTTTTCAAATGAATGACTTCAACTTTGTTGCTAGAAAGGTTTCTGGCCCTTAAAAAGTGAGGGCATATTAAACAAATGGTAAATGTGCAGAAAGGGCGAAAATCTATAGTTGAAAGTTGATTTTGTTTTTGCATTCGACAGATCATCTCTTTTTCCAGAAAGTCGTACATAAATGTAAGTTGAAAATTTAAAATAATGCAGGAAAGAAGATAAATACAAGCAAATATAAGTAGGTACTCATGTGTGTTGAAGGCTTTTCTTGCAACCATTTTTTCACATTGAGAATTTAAGATAAATGGGTTAAATTTTTAAACCAACGCAATGTTCTCCCCACAACTAACAGCCGAATTTATAAACGCATCATAGCGAGTGCATAGAACTATTCACTCCTTATAATTCCACTAAACGCAAAAATGTTATTCATAAAACTTATGCAACGTTGAATAGAGGCATTAGAAGCTAAACGCGTTTGGAGGTTGAATAGTGCATACATAAGGATGTTTAAGTATCGAAATGTCACTTTGACTCATACACAGACGAGAATAAAATACAATGTTATAAGGGTGGCGCTTATTTTGGGAATGCTTAAAAATCTTTTTTGTCCCCTCCTGAAAGTGATCAATCTATATTATGAAGGTACTTTGTACAAACAAAAATGTTGTTAAATTTGTTTTAAATCGGCTAAGGTCGATAAGTTACAACTTTTCATTAAATATGCACGTAGTTTTCCGTCTTTTACTTAAAATGTCGCTGAAAGTGTAAAAGTTGATGGAAATTCTTTATTTATAATAAACATGTGCTTAGATGTAGCCAAAATTGAGGTTTATTGAATATTTTCAGAGGGACACACAGAATAAATAAAAAAAAACCTTGCCAAAATAATTGCCACCCTAATAGATGTTCCTATATTCTTCTCAATTTGATCGCACTGTCAGTAAATGGAACAATTATTTCAATAAAAACAATGAATTTTTTGTTCTTAAATATTAAACTATATTTGCTAACACGGCACAAAAGAAACAGTAATAAGAATAGGTAGGTACATAAGTAATATTAAAAGAAATTTAAACTAATCCAATCGGCGCAGCAGAATTCTTTTATTGATTTTTCACTTTCAGAGCTAAGTATTGTCAATCAATTGTGGCAGTAAAACGTAATAGATTTTCCCTTCTTGGTACTTTATTTGACACAAGCCCATTATAACTATAATGTGTAGGGAAATATTTTATGAATTAGGATTTATGCAACGTTGAATAGTGGCTTCATAAATGCTTATGAACTACATAACTATTCAGCCGTTTAGAAGTGTTAAGCGAATTCTAATAAATTAGGCTGTAAATGTTTATTATTCGATTTCTTTAAAACGTGCCACAGAAACTTTTACGTTAAGTTTTCATAAAATATTTAATTTGAAGCCTCAACGTTACAGAAACTTTTACGTTTTTGCAAGTAAACGATCGTAGAATAACGTAACGCAGCAAATTCATAAATCCAGTACAAATTAAATGATTTTTCTACTACATTTCGACTGTTACTTGACAGCTTGCAAAAAAATGAAAAGAGAGGGAAATGAGTGAATTCCATCACAAAAGAAATGAAACCACACAGCATTTCGGTTTATGTTGTTTTATTTTTTGTGTAAAGATATTTCTTTATGGTTTATTTGTGAGATTTAGATTAATTTGCTCAAATAAATCTTAAATGTTTAAGTTCAACATTAATGCTCACGATGAGGACAAAGTAGAACATAAGTGTTTAAGTTGAACATAAATATTTAAGTTTCATATCAGCGAACGGCTTATAGTCCTTGGCTTTTGCTATTCATAAATAAAAAACGAATGAATTCATTTTACAAAACCCGATTTTATATTTCTTTAATTAAAAAATTAATTCTACATATTTCTTTAAACTATTAATACCAATGTGAATATGCCATAAAAGAGAATAGGTACGTCAATTCCACTGAACCGCTCAATATTCCTTTGTCCCCTTTCACACGAGGAAACAAGTTGCTGGAGATTTTTTTGACATTTCCTTTTAATTTCCTCAAAAATCTCCTTTACCTTTCACACGAAGAAACAAAATTGTGGAAACTTTCTGTTGTTTCCTTTTAAAATAGCTTGGTTGAACACACTCTACTGTGTGTGTGAAGAGGAATGTCAAAAAAATCACCTCGAATCGTTGATCGGGGAGATTTCATTTTCCCCTCTTACTTCTTGCCCTTCTCTCCCACAAAGTGAATGTTGCTGGCAACTCAGTTTCCTCGTGTGAAAGGGGACTTTTATTCCACTTCTCACATGGAATGAAAAGAATGCATTCCAAATATTCTAGAATGAATACAAAAAACAACAGAAGGGTTTATCCGGAATATTCTTGTGAATAAAGAAACGCAAATATTCTAAATATTCGGAATGAATACAGAAACACACTCGATAAGTGCTACGTATTTAACACATTTTTTTTTTGTCTTCTGATTGCCATTCTTTTTGTTGTTGCTTGTTCTTTTTTTCTTTATTCATGACATTCTGGAGACAAATTTTGTCTTTTCCATCTATTTTGTTCCTTATCCGGAATAAATAAAGAAACACATTCAGGCCCAGTTTTTTAATGGTGAGTTAAACCCGAGTTAGCTAACTCTAGAAATAAATTATCCCATAGTTAACTGAGCAAGCATTACCAAAACTCATACTGGTGAACAAATTGTGTTTTTTGAGACCATGGGTCGCCCTGAACTCGCCCTGATGTAGACCTTTGTTTTTTGCTGAGGCGAGTTGAGGTAACGAATAAACTGTCAAAGTGACATGAACTGTGAAGCATTTGTTTTATTTATTTTCCAAATAGAATTGAGATTTAATGATAAAAAATATGAATAGTAAATGGAAACGTAAGAAGTTGTTTTTATTCAATTTTAAAACTAATTTTAATTTTAAAGAAATTTTAAGTTTTAATCATCAGAACGCTGGACTTTTGGTTTTTTGCTTTATATTTATAAATGTCAACAGTCTTCGGGTGTTTTTTTGGGAACCGAAATCCCCAGGTTTTTTTGTTTTGAAAATTCTTCGAGTTGTCAAGAAAACCTGGGTTAACCCCGGGTAAAGTTCAACGAACTTTGGTTTGTTGGTTTACTCCCCAAAACGGGGAGCAATTAATTCTGTCACAATAAAAAAAGAGTAGAATCTTGTCTAAATATTTCCATACCTAAAATTTAGTATCAATTTCGTATTGGAGAACGAAATTTATCGTTTATGATTGCGCTATCATTTTTTTACGTGTTCCTTTGGAGGTCTGACGTCTGTTGTAAAATAAGGTACCTATTTAAATTAAAAAGTGTGAAGATCTAGCTCTAACCGGCAATTCATCGCAAAATATACATTTTACAGGTAGAAAACTATTTTGTTTAAGTTTTTTTTTTTTCCTGAGCAATAAAACCCATCCGTTCTAATGTCATCATTCAGTTACATAATGTCCCTTAATTGTTATAATAATTGTCAAAATATATTTTTTTAAATGTTTGTCTTCAATCACGCTTCAACGAGTGGACGGATTCTAATGAAACTATCGATTATCTCATGGAATTGGTAATAGTACATTTTGTATAATGTAATTTAGCGGGTAGACATATACTAACTGTGTATACTACAATTTAATGGTGACATTTTACTGAATTAGTTTTAATGCTCAAGAAATAAACGTGCTCCATGTTGAATTTAAATTTTGTCGCTTACGATAAAATGGCGGTAAGAGTTGAATAGTACAAAACAAGAAGAAGAGTAAAGATATTTCGCTGCCAAGCGGATGTGATTTTTTTCAATACAATAAATTCTAGTTTAAAAGAAAACAAATGTTTCATTTCCCGAAAATAAATAGAGGATAACAACTCACTCCTTGAATATACATACATATTATGAAGATACATTTTAAATATGTGAAAGATATTTTTGTCGATACTCCTAAAAGAAAAACTTCAATTAAATGAGGGGGAAAAGAAGACGTCCCTGATAAAATATCTTGTCCCCACTGTCGCCACCGTGTGTCGCGTCGTCGTACTCTTCAATAACACAACAAAAATGATAAATAATTGTACCTTCGAGTACTTAACGAAATATTTATATGCACATACAACAAAAAAAAAATATTTTAAAGGCCATTCGTCAAATAACAAAAAAAAAAAAAAAATGTTGCAAAAAAACTCACTCTCGACTCTCTCGGTGTCTATATCGAGAAATTGGCGAAGGTGTGCTTGCTGATTAATATATTCACTAGAAGCACCTCATCCTCTCCCTTTTCAATTCTTTCGTTACTGCTGTCGTCCGGTCTTTTTATATGATGCAGTGGAGTCTTCGTTCTGCTAACTTATCTGAGCTATTCCATCAAAAATTTAGTAGGTATGTATATCTAATGAATAATAAAGCTTTTTTGTGTGATTATACGTGATACGTCTGTATATCACTTCACCGGTCGGTTGGTCGGTCGCAACTTCACTTTGGAGTCTCCCCCATTTGCATATCCAACAACAATATTAACAACAACAACAAGAACAAAAACAAAAAGTTGGATTGTTAATGTAAATATTTCTCAAAACCTGCTGCTGCTGCTGCTGGATGGAGTTGCATAATACCACCAAATACTTTCAAGAGAAGATGTGTTTGATTGTATTTGTGTGGTTTTTTTGTCGTCGAAGCCCGAAGGGTGATGGGGATGAACTGAACATCGATGTTCGACTCTATAATATTATCCGCATAGATACTCCTGATGATTGCAAAACGCCCACCACCGGCTAAAAATTGGACGCTTCTGCTGCTTGTGGGGTAATGCAAGGGGGATTAAAATCCGCACTTTACTTCAAAGTTTCGAACAGAAAAACCGAAAAGGGTGCAATGCAAGCAAAAAAAAAAAAGAAATAAATGGCCTTAATCCGTTTTGGTTTGCACTTTCGCTTTCATTACAAGAATTGATATTTTTTTTTTGCGTTTGCTTTTGTTTATTTATTTATTTTTGGCCAATCCCGGATGGGTTGTAAAAAGAAAAGCAAACAAAATTAACCGATTTACAATTTTTCCGTGCAATTGTAACGCGTTCAATGCCACTCCGATGCAGACTGGCAGCGCCGCGCCGACCGAAGGTGAATTCTCCTTCGTTCCCCGTCCAGCGAAGCGATCTGTTGCAAATTGGATACATTTTCTTATATAGAGAGATGGAGCCTGAAGCATAGAGAGCTAGAGCGAGCCCACAGCGCACAGCACCACAGCCGAGTTAAAGCTTTAAAATTATGTATTATTTTCTGTTTACTTTGAAAATCGCGACAGAGAGTGAGAGAGGAAATGAATGGAAAATTGAGAATATCGAGAGGAAAATGGAAAATTTTCGAGACATGCGTTTTTGATCTTCAAGCGACGACTCTCGACTCTCGAGACGAAAAGCTTATTTTTTTTGTTTTAATAAAAATTGCATTGAATATGGACATCATCAAGACCAAGAGGCTAGAAGCAGAGCCAACTCGGCACTCTCATTGAGTCTTGAGACTATGGGTGATGATTTTATTTATATTATTTTTGTTTGTTGTCTTTGCAAGGTGAACAAAATGTTTTTTGGTTGCATATCGATGCGGTACGGGTGTGCGGATGCACTTTTAAGTTGACTGAGTGTCGATGGCATTTTTATTTTGTCATTGACAAGTGCATTTGTGGAGGTTTTTTTGTTTCTTGGGATTTTTTTTTTTGGGAACAAGGCTATTGGATATGAATTTTCTTCTTTTGTATTTTCAGGAGGGGTGTTGCATACCTATTTCTATATAAAGGTTTTTGTTTGAAGGTAATTGTTGCATTATAAATGGTAGACTAATGAAAGTTAGAGATTCATTCAAGTCCATTTTCAGGAAGATGTTTTTTTTTTTTTTTTAAGATGACTCGGTTAGACTTTTTGAGATTATGATAATCAGAAACGTCCTATGTAGGTTCGACTCTTAATAAATCTATGTAGTACATTAAGGGCCAGTTTCACAGTCGACACTTACCAGAATAAGTGGCACTTAAGTTTCCCATATGAGGAATTTAAGCTAAATTTCATAGCCAGCGTAAGTGGAACTTAAGTCACCAACATCGGAGATTAAGTGCCACTTATTCAGGTAACAGTGCGCTGTGATATTGGGAATTAATCTTTCACATTTTCCCACTTAAGTGTCACTTTTCTGACTGTGAAACTGGCCCTAAGAAAAGGATATTTTTCGAAAAAAAAATTGAAAATGCATACAATGATGTTTCTTTACTATCTTAGTTAACTTTTAAAGTAGGTACTTAAAAAAATCTTTATGTTCTGAGAGCGCTATCCCTTGGCATAATGGTAAGTGTGTTGTTGGACCGATCAAATCCCTGCATATGCCACCTAAGAAAAATGTCCTTTTCTGCCTTTTGCGAAGAAGTAAAAAATTCTCCAAAGAGAATTTCCAGTCATATGATAAAGTGCCTCTCATATAAGGATTCAAGAGAAAATTGTATATACTCCCTTCCTGAAAACTAACAACACGCACACAGAAATGGTTGAGAGTTGCGAAGTAATTAGGCCTTGAATCTCCACGAACTTTCACCCCACCAAACATATGAAGGTGTTTCCTTGTTTTTCTGGAAATACCCATCGGTTTACCCATGAGTCCTATTATTTCCAAAATACTATTAAGTATATAGAGATTCTTTGATTAGCCGCACTACACGAATATGGAAAGCTTTGCCTAGCCCAAGTTTTACCTCCTATTGCATAGATTAGAAATTCAAAACCAATGAGGCGGTCAGAATCTCGAAATCCAAAATCCCTAAAACCCAAATCTCCATTAGAGCAGTTTAGTGTGACTCTTCAGCAAATAATATACTTTTTTTTAAATTGGGATTTTGGGTTTTCTTGAATTTATGTTTTCGCTAATATGCGGGTTTTTGGAGTTTGGAATTTTCGAGTATTCGGGAAACTGAGATTTCGGGTTATTGAGATTTTAGGTTGTTGGGATTTTCCAATCCAGATGATGCTGATGAGAAATTCGATTTGGAGTATTGCCCTACCAACACTGAGAATCGTTGCCTGAAAAAATATTGACATGCTGGATTTTGCCTTATTTTTTACCTCAGAAGTAAAGTATCTTTTATAAACTGAGTTTTTGTTTAGATCCATTGTTCGATTTTGAACTGAGATTGACATTAAAATACTCGCCTCTGGACTTCGTTGAACGATTTAAAATCTTAAATAACGAACTTTAATATATATGTACATTCATTAAATAGATACATGTACAACAGTATATGTACTTGTACATCACATGTCTGCCCTAGTTTGGGCAATTATTTTGTTAACCATATCGGTTTGAGTTTTCCGTTCCATTCAGTTTACAATATAGAATAATTACATTGCAATGTTATAACTGTGTTATTGTTCTGCAACCTTCCTTGTATCTGCCGTTGACTATTTTATATTAGGTAGGTATTTTATGTAGCCCAATTTAAAAAGTCGGGGTAGGTAAAGCTTTTGATTCAATTTACTATGGTCGGTTTAGTTAAACAAAACAAACAAAAAAAAACAATAGAAAACAAAAGCAAAAGCGAAAAAATGGTCATTGCACTTTTCGTTCGTGCTATTATATGTATGTATGTATGTCATTGATTCATTAATGCTCATTTTATATGTTTATGTCGGGAGGTCTGAGTTTCAAGGATTTTTTTTTTGGTCTAATCTACATTCATAGATATGCCAAGCATAAATCATGCAAACAAAATATAGCAAGTAGGTAGGTACACTCATACTTTGAATGGGACCGTATATGAATCATTGCTTACAAATAGATGAGGATGCTGTGCGTGTGCATATCTACTGATGCAATGTTGATCAAAGTGTATATATCAAGACTAAAAAAAAAAATTCTTTTGAATTTTTTCTAGCCCATTCGCCCAGGGACTTTTTTTCAATACAACTTGTTTGAAAAGAGAACTTCAGTTTTCCAGATGGAAAGGTTTCACAGGAAAGTTTTGTTTTACTATTCTTTAGGAATCCATAAATTCAGCTTATTTTATAACATCCAAATATTTGGGATAAAATTAAAAAAAAAAAACATTTGCGAAAAGCAAAGGAAAAGTTAAGAAAAAAAAAAACACTTTTTCAGTATACGAATATTTGAGGTTATCAAGAGTTAATTAAACAATTTTTTTTTTTTATTTAAACAAAGGGAATGCCCATTTTACTATGGAGCTTTGGCTTAGGTATTTATGTGATTAAGTACAATTTATTTTAATAAAATAAACTTTTCACGAGAGCTAAAAAAAAAGTATATGTCATAACTGAATTTTTTGAAATTTCGGTGTGGCAAAGACCGCGAACAAAAAAAATGGCTTTTCTAGAATTTAAAACTTAATATCTCAAAATGTGTTTAACATATCAAAATAACCGTTATGGACAATTATTTATATCTCCACTTTCCCATAAACGACTTTGAAAATATGTTACTCATGTATCGGGCTTCACGTCACTTTTCATTCGATACCAAACTCGTTCGTGTACACTCTGGGCCAGAAAGGGGCAATTCGTTTTGTGACACATTGAAATCTAAAGTCTTAAATAATTGTAAAGGGTCCTCCAAATATTTTTTTTTTTTTTTTGAAAATGGCGCAAAACATCGAACATAGCTTCCTTCGGCTGTGTGGCACGTAGCGCCGTCCTGTTGAAACCAAATGTTGCCAATATCCTCCATTTCAATTTTTGTGAACAAAAATTCGTTCAACCTGGCCCGATAACGATCGCCATTGACTGTAACGGCCACTCCTTGCTCATTTTCAAAAAATGGCCCAATTATGCCTCTGGACCAAAATCCGCACCAAACAGTGAATCTTTTTGGGTGTATCGGCTTTTCAATGTATGCGTGCGGGTTTTCTGTGCCCCAAATGCGAAAATTTTGCTTGTTTACTACCCGCCAAGATCAAAATGAGCTTCATCTGAAAAGATGATTTTTTTTGGCAAAATCGGCATCTTCTCTAAGTCGATCGCAGGCCCACTTAGCGAAGCGTATACACAACCATATTCGTTCAGCGGAAGGATAAAACAAATTATCTGTCAAATCAGATATGAGCTAAGTGTTACCATTCACGAAATAAACACTAGTTGAAAAAAAAAAACGTTAGATGGCGGACCCTTTATTTAAGTTGGGTTGGGGACGCAATCTCAAATGTAAAAATACCGAATACATAATTCCGACTTCCAAGATCCCGAATCCATAATTCCGAATGCCATGATTCCGAATCCCAGAATTCTGAAATCCCAAAATCCTAATTCTGGAATTTTGAACAATATTTGTTCTTGTTGATTTAAAATGATTTATTTTTTTTATTTTAATTTTATTTTTGTTTTTTTTTAATCATTTTTCTGATACAGGGTGGACCAAAATTCCTTTTTCTATGCAAACAAATAATAACTTCTTTATTTATAGATATTTTCGAATAATTTTTTTAGACATAAAGATTGGGAATTTTAATAATTGAATACTAGACGATCGCACAGCGAACAAAAACTGTCCAATTATTATTTTTGGAAAATGGTCGGTCAATAATTTACACATTTTATGGTTTTCAAAATGTTCCAACAGCTGCGACAATTTGTCCTGTTTGGTGACCAAATTTGAGCAATATGGGAACAATAGAGAAGTGAGAAGAAGGCATAGACTTCTTCCGAAAACATACACGGTCGTTCGTGAAATGTTTGCAGCTGGTCCTGAAACATCGACACGACGGAAGACGTTCAACACAGTTAGTTATACCGCGTGGCATGATTTTGAAGAAAGATCTGCACCTGTCCCCTAACAAAATTTCAGTTGTTCCAAAAGCTCAATCCTGGTGATCCAGAATAACGTTTAGAGTACTTCAGAACTGTTGAGTTGTTTACATTTACACATAGGAAGGTTTTAGGTGGCCCACCCTGCATTACGGATTTAATAAAGATCTACGGAAATGGCTCAATAGTAATATGATACAACAAAATGTGAAAAAATACCAAATCATTTTTTTTATTTTTTATTTTTTGCTCATAAAAAAAAATATGCACGACTTGATCGCATGAACTTGGTCTTGTGGTTAACAACTGTGTGTAACACATTGAAGATGCATCATGTATAAATTTAACGAGAAAATATTGAAAGAGTCAAAAGTACTAAACAATTTATTTTTTGTTTATACAAAATTTTTTTCCAAATTTTTCAATGCATAATTGTTGAAACTATTGAGAAGCATCACATTGTAAAATTATAACGAAATCGGTTAAGCCATGGCAAAGATATACGCGAATAACGCAAAAATAAGACCATTTTCTCAAAAAAAAAACGTGGAACACCAAATTCCGTTATGTGATTTTTTTGAGAAAAACCTGAAACGCAGTTTTGTTATAATTGACTTTGTTGTTACAGGTACGAAGTTTAATCAAAATCGTTAGAGCCGCTATTGAGAAAATTTGAAAAAAACACAATTTTTGTATGGGCAGCTACCCGAGCTAAAACAAAAATTCGAATTTGTCCTCTAGGAAATCACATAAAAATGCTCTGTACCAAGTTTGAAGCAAATTGGTCCACCCGTTTAGGCTCTAGCTCGATGTACAGTGGACGTAAAGAGGCACAGACCAATGCATATTGGAGCCCACTCCATATACAAAATGATTATTAAAATGTCACTTACTTACCCAAATTAAAGGAACAGGAAAATATAATGTTTGGTTTCTCAATCTGTACGGTATATTTGACTGTACGGTTACTTTAAAATCCAATTCTTATCGAAATTTTGAAATACTGCGCACTTCAACTAGACAAGAATGGTTTAGAAAAATAATAAACCAAGCTTATGAAAGTTTTTGGACGGTAGTCCTGATGCAACTCACTACCTGAATATAAAATGTACCACAAAGAACTTCCCGAGCAGGTTCCTCTTCGCTCATGCGAGCTAGGTGCCCTGCCCACCGGAGTCTACCGAGCTTAATTTTTGTCACGATATCTGCTTTAAGGTAGATTGCGTACAATTCATGATTGTGCCGTCTCCGGAATCGTCCTTTCTCACATATGGGGCCAACAATTCTCCTTAAGACTTTTCTCTCGAACGCGGCTAAGAGGTCGGAGTGCCTTTTGCTAAGCACCCAAGTCTCGGATCCATATGTGAGTACTGGCAGGACCATGGTCCTGTACAGCAGCAGTTTTGAATTTATGGTGAGATTTCTGGATTTGAAGAGCTTTGACAGACTATAATAGGCTCTGTTGGATTTGAGAAGCCGCCCGCGTATTTCTTCTTCTATATTGTTATCGGCTGCTACTATTGACCCAAGGTATTTAAAGGATTGCACCACTTCAAATTCGTGCTCCGCTACCTTGATTGTTTGGCCAACTGTTCCTCTTGCATTCGACGCCACCATTTACTTTGTTTTACCTTCACTAATGTGCAGCCCCAGATTTTGTGCCGCCTGCTCGATCTGGATGAAGGAGTCATGTACAGCTGGCTCGGTTCTTCCGATGATGTCGATGTCGTCTGCGTAAGCCAGTATCTTGCTGGACCTGTTGACGATAGTCCCTCTTGTTGCCGTGCCAGAGTCACGGATTGCTTTCTCCAACGCCAGGTTGAAGAGGAGGCAGGCCAAACCATCCCCTTGTCGGAGTCCATTAAAGATGTTGATTGGTTTGGATAGCAATCCGGCTATTTTTACTTGGCTTGTTACGTTGGTCATGGTCAACCTACATAGTCGTGTCAATTTATTTGGGATGCCGAATTCTCTCATGGCTTTGTAAAGTTCTACCCTGGCTATGCTATCGTAGGCGGCCTTTAAGTCTATAAACAACCTGGATATGTACCTACTGATATTTATTTTGAAGGAAAATATATAAGAAGTTGATGAATTAAGTGGATTTTCGTGGACACGATTTTTTATAGAATTCAAAGCACCCTCTAATGTGAATTATAAAATAGATTTTTCTATGCATATTTTTCAAAAACAACGTTAATAGGCAGATTTGATTTGGATCTGTCAAAAAGCCGATTTTGATCATTTTTGCGTTGCATTGAGCAAAATAAATTGATTTATTTTTGATTCAAAATTAATTTTGCAGATCTAAATTTTTCGGCAGATTAACTCCTAACTGTACTTACACCAACATAATTTACAGCTGTCAGTTGGCAAATGTGTTGTTTGATTGGATTAATGTTGGTATTTCGGGAATGAAGTATGTGTTGAAAATATTTGAGAAATATTCGATTATAAATGAAAAAGTTTAAAATGAATCGGTAACTTCATCAAGCTCATCTTTCTTTTCTAAAAGGGACGAAATTTTGTATTCAAATATTGACAGAGAAACGAAACTACACAAATACAATGACAAAAATAAAACAATTTGAAATCGTGTTCCATTCGCTACGAAAAAAAATCAATTTTTAAATTGAAATCTGAATTTACCAATGGAAAACCCCATAATTCTCATATATTTTTTTTTTTTTTTCAAAAGCACAATTGTAGGAAAGCTATACAAGCATGCCAATTGTCAGAAAATAACAATAATACTCTCTTAATTCCGGGAAGAAAGCTCATGACCATAATAACGGTTTTTGTACAAGAGGAATAATGGTGGGTGATGGGTGTAGTTCTTGCAGTTAAGCGCTCTGCCTGCTAAACAGCGAATGTAAGGGAATATGAAAGAAATTGTGGTTTTTAAAGCCTACTGTAATTTATTTTACTTTGTTTAAGACAAGAAAATATAAACATGTTTTATTTTTATTGAAAATACTTTAATGTGTTTATATTTAATGTAGATACCTGATAATAATGTTTACCTCTTTATAGAAAAAACATCTCTATTATTTTAATGATAAATTCAATTTTATGTAGGTATAAAGGGTTTTTCTCCAAATACCTACCTACATTTTTTTCTTAATTTAATCTAATGATGAGAAGGCCAAACAATTTCCTGAAAGCATAAAACTTATTTGAAATTGAAACATCATTGCCTTACATTAATCCTTTTTTTTAAATTATACATACCTACATCATTATATCAACAAGCTTTCATTTAATCTAATCGATTTATTAATTAGAAGGATATTTTTTGAGAACTCAACAGTTTTTATTTGTTCTCAGAAGTTAATTCAAATAATTATAAATATGTAATTAATTTAAAATTTATTTTATAATGAAAAATCAAATTTCCCTGTCATAAATCTGGTTTTATCTAAACAAACCGTGAGAAAAGAAATCATCATCTATAAAAGCAAATGAAAAAAAAAAGCAAATGCTCATAAAATAAGCGAATAAAAAGCTCCCAACATCATTATCATCATGGAACAAACGCAACAACAACAAAAAAATCCAAACTTGCAAAAATAATTCATTTTAAAGATAACAACAAATAAAAACTGCGGGAGAATCAAATAGACAAACATTGATAGCGAGAAGAGAGCAAGTTGTTGTCGTTGTCGTTGCTGCTGATGAAGATAGAGAGTAAACCGATTCCTCCAACAACAACAAACAAAAAAGTTGAGAGAAATAAAATGCAAAAAGTTCATTGGACTTTTCCGACAATAATCATTGCACATTATTTTTTATCTATGCGTGTATGTGTGTATAAATAATGTTGGTTGTGTTGGTGTGTGGGTTTGCAATCTCATTGGTTGTTTATTTTATTTTGATTTTGCTTTTGCCTTTTTTTTAAATTCATTTTGGTATTTACTTTTAGCTTATTTATTTTGCCAAATAGTTTTTCTTTGAATTTGTTTTGTTTTGTTTTTTTTTTTATTGCAAAATAAAATTTAGTAGGTGAACTGTGTTGCAAAAGCTGTCTGCAGTAAAGATCTCCAACAAAGATTATCTACTCTGCTGCTAGAGAAACCATAGACAAAAACTTAATGTATGCTGGAGAAGGTTTTTTTTGTTGTTTGTTTGTGTACAGTGCGGTTCATTTGCTTAGTTTTTTCTTAAAATAAAGTCTCTGTTCTTAATTTGTAGGTATGTACGTACGTTCTACGAGCTCCTGGACCAAACATATGAACAGTGCCCTAGCTATGAAATTAAAATTGTCCAAGATGATTTTAACGCCATGCTATAGGAAGAGAAGACATCTTTGGTGGTACAGTCGGAAAGCATAGCCTGCACGACACCACCTCCAATAACGGATTCAGGCTTAGACTTTGCTACAGGGCTGCCAAACCAGTCCGTTTTTATGCAAGATGAATATGCGGAACGCACGCTCCTCCATCAATGTCGGCAAAGACCTCACAGACACTTTTGATGTCAAAATTGGATTCAGACAATGCGAGGCGCTGTCATGCGACTACATTAACGTCATTCTTAAAAGATTAGTGCAAAAATCTGGCGTCAACACTAGAGGCACAATATTTCAAAAGTCCTCACAATTAATCGTATTGAAGCGGAAGAACATGCTATCAACACACAGACAACGATACCAGCGCTGAGACCAAACGAAGAATAATACTGGACTTACACGACTGACAGTTTGGCAGTATTGTGGCTGTTAACTGTCAAAAAACTGTCAAAATATTGGAAAAATTCATTCTTTTGCCAATTTGTCAGTCGTGTAAATCCAGTATAACTCTTGCCAATCGCTGCTTGTTGTCAAAAGACAACAAATGAGGTGGCTGGGTGATTAAAAGCCGCAGCCCGAAAAGTCTTTGAATCCCACTTTGAGGGACGGCGCGTAGTAGAGGAAGACCTCGACTCAGGTGGCGCACGCAAAAGGAAGCAGAAATCAACTAACTTGGCGTGGAGACTGCTGCCTAAGAACCGAGTTGACTGGAAGAAGCTTGTTGGTTGAGGCCCTGGCTCACTCCCGATCGTAGCGCCACCTTAAGTAAGTAATTAATGGTAGATCATACTAACTTTGAAGTTTTTTTTTTATCAAAATCGAAAAAGTCGTTTTAGAGCAAAATAAGATTTTGATTAACGTTTTTTTAAACATTTGTATGGTAGGTTCCATTATTTTTATACTTCGTCTATAGGGCAAGTACAGCATTACACAGAATTTTTATGTGAATTTTTTTATGACTGTAGAGACGAAATACGAATTTTTGTTTTAGCTCATCTAGAACAGGTAGCTGCCATACAAATATTTTGCTTAATTTAAATTTTCTCGAAAATGGCTCCAACGATTTTGATTAAAATTTGTACCTGTAATAACCAAGTCAATTGCAAGAAAACTGCGTTTCAGGTTTTTCTCAAAAAATTCACATAACGGAATTAGGTATTCTACGTTTTTTTGAGAAAATTTAATTCTGAGTTATTCGCCTATATCTTTGCCACGGTAAGACTGATTTTGTTATAATTTTGCAATCTTAATATTATAAACAATAATGCATTTAAATTTTTTTTTAAAATATTTTTTTATAAAAAAAATTAAACAAAAAATAAATTTTATAGTACTTTTCGACTCTTTCAATATTTTTGTCGGTAATATATACATCATGCATCTTCAATGTGTGGTTACACACAGTTGTTAACCACAAGAGCAAGTTCGTGCATATTTTTTTTTTATATAAGAATGATTTTTGTTTCAAATCTTTTAACATCCTTTTACATAAATAAAGCCTATAACTTTTAAATTCTACATATTAAAAAAAAAACACGTTGGAGCCGATTTTGAGAAAAAACAAGATTTTAATTTTTAAATAAGAAAAATTGTATGATAAGTGCCGTTATTTTTGCTTCTTAAAAATTAAAAAAAAACGTTTTGGGGGAGTACCCAAAAAACGTTACGTACCTGCCAAATTTAAAGAAAATCGTTTCATCATTTTAGGCTGTAGCCGATCAGGAAAGACGGGCGGTTTTTGGAGACAAACTTTTTTGTCTTTCCATCGTAATTTCCAGTTTGATAAAAATTGACAAATGAGACGAAAAAATTGAGACAAAATAATTTCAATTAATATCTATTATTATGTACCAGCTGACCCGCCCGGCTTCGCACGGGAGTAGACAAACCTAAGCTTCGCATAAAAACTACAAAAGAAAATATAAACTAATATAATTAAGCTAATTTTTGTCATCGAACACTGCTTAATGGGTTATAATCTAATTCACGTCATGAATGGCGAAATTCGAAAAAATATGATCATCTAAGTCCAACCTTTATTACTTTCCCAATGCAGAAAGAATGTTTGTAATTAAAAACAAATTTTTTGTGTTTATCCCATTTCACTCTATGCCTACATATCAAATTTTTAAAACCCTTTTCGTTTTTGCACCCTTTCACCCTTTTAAATACCAAATTTTTGGAAAAAAAAAATTCCTAAAGCCATTCACTCAAAATAGCCTTTCAAACACAAAAAGAATTTCTTAAATCGGACCATTTTGTTTATTTTTACCCCATTTCACCCTTCAAATAAAAAATTGAAAAAGAATATCGCTAAAGCCATTTCCTAAAAAAACCCTGTCAAATAAAAAAAGAATTTCCTAAATCGAGCAATTTTTTATTTTTACCCCATTTCACCCTACAAATTGCAAATAAAAAAAAATTCCTTGAAGCCATTTCCTAAGAATAATCTTTCAAACGCAAGTAGATTTTTTTTAATCGGATACTTCTTTTTCATTTTACCCCATTTCACCCTACAAATTGTATTTTTCCCATATTTTAATTTAAGAAGAAGATATTTAACGCTTTTGAGAAAAAAACTAATTTTTTGTAAACGAAAATTTCACTAAATTTGGATTAATAAATAAAGCTTAAGGAAAAATACTGAAGTTAATATGTTTATCGTGGATTTAAATTTACTTTCTTTTTTTAGAAATAAAGTTCCCGTTTCACTACCCTCCCATCTACCATCTTACATATACATATCTACCAAACATTCTTATTCTGAACTTTTAAAATAACAAAACTTTTAACGTTGATCACATGTGCGAAAGTTATATTATCCCGTTAAATGAGTTGTAAAGCACTAATTCATTGAATTTGGTAATGAGTGTAACTAATCGAGTGAATCCGCACTGTATCATTGTTTCTTTTGTGTGGGGCAAACATATAAAACAGTTCGATGAACTCTTTCGCATAGAGTTTAATGATCAACGAGTTAGATGTAAGACAGTAACAACAAAAAATGAAAGGTACAAAACTATACATAGTAATAAAACGTTGGGTAAGCGCTCTTCCGATATGCACAACCTTTTGAGGAAAATTTGCATTTTTCAAATTCAAATGTATTTTCAATTTGATATTGAAAGAGAAAGGAATTCCCTAATTTGATTCCAACAAACACAAAAACACAGCAACAAAAAAAAAGAGGAGGATTCTAAATTGAGGAAATTCGTTATCTTTTAACTCTTTTGAATCAGTTATGTAAATATTATCTAAGTGACGTAAACACTACTGTATTTACAAAAAAAAAAAAAAACAACCTCCCAATCGAAGGTTAAACTCGATAAATTTATGTGTAAATAAAAAAAAAAAAAGTCAGTAGAAGAAAATGATAAAAACCTTCGCATTTGTATCTTTTTTGTTGTTGTTGGCTTACGAATGGCATTGAACAGATGAACATAACCTAAAAAAGAGTCAACGCAATAACCTCGGAAATACTATATAGCAGCAGTAGCGCACTGGCGATGTGAGGTGAGGTTGATTTTTATTTTTTTATTTTTTATTTTTTATTTTTTTTTTTTTAAAAGAAGGCTCTCTCGCATAATAGATTATAATTTTTTTTTTATTATTTAATTTATTTCGAAAATCCATATCTGTTGAGTTCTGAGTCATAGGAGTTCGAACAAAGCTACTGCTGCAGTTATAGACTGTGTGCTTATGATGCATTTAATTTTAAGTATAGATATACATAGGTACCTACTCTATCCCAGCTAATGTATTTAACAATTTTTTTTTTTTAATTTTTGTAACAATGTATATTAAGCCTGTCCTTCAAGTTGACAATTATTGAGAGAAGCGTTGAATTTCACACACAGACATTATTGGATTATAATTGAGTTGGATGGACATGGACATCTCAGCCTTCAAGGAGAAGAAACGAAAAAAAAAAAAAAATCGAAAGGTTCTACATCTGCAAATAAACATATAATGTATGTAACTTCCATCAGTATAAGATATTATATGATACTCTATGAAGCAATTCTATTCAAGGCAAACGACAATGACGGCAGGCGTCAAAGGTCGATGTTGGGTTTATTTAAATTATTACAAGGTTATTGAACCAGCAGCTCTTTATAGAAATATAATACTGTTACTTGTGATAGTTTCTGTTGAAACTAGGCCAACAGATATCACATAAAGGCGTGACTACAAAATAAAAATTTCTTATTTGTTTGAGAGACTTTTTGAAAAAAAATGAAAAAAAAAAAAAAATAATTTTGTGTTTTGTTCATGAAATATTCAAGGTAATCGTTAAGTTAAATGAAGGTTAATTAGTATAGGAAGTTCTAAAAACTAATTGCAATGTTTGAACAAATTATTCTCTGAAACTATGAGAGACTTTTTGATGTGTAAACATCTGTGCTGGCGGTAGAGTGAAAAAAAAAATGTGAACGTTCGTGTGCAACGTTACGTCGTGCAACGTTAAGGTGTGCAACGTTACGATCTGCATTCTAGGATGGGTGCGTTCAGTAAACAAAATCTTAAGATCACCTTTAAGCAAAAACAAGTCCGTTTTGGATCCGCGCACGTGGATGTTTACACATATAAACCGCACTCACACAATTTTTTTTTATTGGGTGATATGTTGTGAAAATATGTATGTATGTTTATTTTCCTTTATGCTTTATGTTGAGGACCAATAAAGTCTAGCCTGTTAAAAAGTATTTGTGGTGGCAAACCTTAGCGTGCAGAGTATTTTTTTGGAAATGTTTATGTGATGCTAGGTTTAAATTCCGATAGAAGATAAAGATTTGAAGTTTTTGTTGATTAAGCTTCGACTTGCAAAATATTAATTTGAGAAAAATATGATTCACATCCGTGACGCGTGATGCATGCCCTGGTTAATGCTTTGTTCTGCTCTAGGGCTGTGTCAATCAGGAATAATTCGATATTTTTGATCCTATCATCGAAAAGTATTGATGATTGAAATCACAAATTTGCATTCAAATTGACCCGAATCTCAATCATTTCGATGATTCTCGATTTTCCATTCCAATGGCCGAGTTCAACGCACATCTGAATATTCAGAATTCTGAATTTTTGAAGCTCTTGACTGGCCAGCTGTCAGAAGTCATCTGAATTTTCAGAAATTTTTCTGACAGCTGGCCAATCAAGAGCTTCAAAAAATTCAGAATTCTGAATATTCAGATGTGCGTTGAACTCGGCCAATCTCTATCATTTCAATGAATCTCGATTTTCGATATCAATTTCTATTGAATTATTATTAATATATTTTATCGGAGAAAAGAAATATGGGTCACATTGGATTCGATCAAAATCGTTACAGTATTCGTTAAATTCGGAGATTGAATTTCATCGAATTCGAAATAAAATAATTTTTTGAGTGCCGGGTGTGACCTACTGTCACGGCCAGCCCTCTAGCTCCAGTGGAAACCAGAATTTTCCAGAAACAGAGTATGCCAATAGATGAAGGAGGTAGATATATTACCTGTCGTTCTGGGTCTACTATTTAGAAGAGTTTTAGTTTTGACAGGTGCCAAATGTACCAAAATCTTTGGTACGGCAGATCGAGCAAAGGAGTACGCCAATCGATTTAGGAGATGGAAATTACCTAATGTCAATTTGTCAGGTGTCAAAATGCCAAACCATTTCCGAGAATATGCGCTACGTAACGTGGTACATAGTAACGTCACACAGAGAAAAGTCCACGTTTTTATTTAATTCTACCGCCGCGCCGCGCCTGCCTAGATGTTTACACCTCAAAAATCGAATCGGAACAGTATAAAATAATGAATTGAGTGGAATGAACATGATCGAATGATCGATTGATTAAAAAAATGATCGAATTATTTTGGTAATCGATTCTTGAACGATGCGATCATTTGAAATGAACGATTTACACAGCTCTATTATGCTCTATCTCTCTAGAGTGTGCTGCACACATATATATCTTCCCCACGCTGGAGCTACTCAAAATTTTGAAATCAGTGCTGTCGAAAATCGATTATAGTTTTTGGTACTTTTCTATAGAAGGAATAAAAAATCTAAATAATGTTTAAAAAATTGAGCGAAGCATAGTGGGAACAACATTTTCCCAAGGAAGATACATTTTTGCAAATAAATGATTTTTTTACACCCCAAGGAGAGCCAGGGTCCATACCTACCTTGTTTAACAAAAATTTGCATCGCAAATAGGAAATTTCTTAAAAGCTTTGAAACGCAACAAAAACCTAAAGCTCAGGGACTAAAATTACTGATAATTATACATAATGATTTGAAAGCTTTAAAACGACACAAATACATTAAGCCCATCATGGTCTAAGATCACTGAAAAAGCCATAAAGATTTGTTAAAGTGAATTTTTTGTTTTTCTTGATCATATATTACACTATTTCCCTATTTTTTGAAAAAAAAAAAAACTACATTACGGTGAATGGATGAATAAATGTTAATATAGTTTTTATTTTGTAGCCCTCTTGGCTGTCGACATCAATAATTTAACAAAATTAACCCTTTACGACCAACGGGGGCCGAGTGATCTGTAGAAAGGTGCGTCGTCAGTTTACCCACACGTACGAAACAGAGAAACAATATATTATGGTGTGTAAGGAAAATGCAGTCTGAATTCACTAAAATCTGAACCACTGAGCCGATTTTGATGCAATTTCCAGGTATGACAAAAAAGATACCTACAAAAAATGGTCTCAGAAATTTGCCACCCCAAATTTACTACGCCAAAATTTTTGAAAAAAAAATTGACCCCAATCAAAAACGTCCCCAAAAATTTATATGAAAAGCAACAACAACAAAAAAATAAAAAACATTAAATTTTGTGAATTGGTGATTTTTCATGTTTTTGGGGTGATTTTTCATTTTCAATTTTGGGGTTGAATTTCATTATAAAATATGACCCTATACTTTAATTCTTAGGCCCAATTTCTTCACAGAAGTACCAAGGCAGCTTAGTACCCAGTCTTAAAAGGACTGTGCAATCAATAAATCCGCAGTACTTAAATGGCGAAAAGTGACAATTAGCAATGCAAAGTATATAAGGACGACTCCAACCACAAGCAAACAAATATCCAATCTGTTAAATAAAAAAATTGAAATATGTACTATACGCAGTTTCTTTTTATTACTGCAATTTCAAAAGAATATCTTTTTTACAGTACGATTCCTATTAACTCTTCTGCTACGTGGAGCATCTTAAATCTCAATTTTTATTTGTCCATTAATTATTTCACGAAAACGGTTTTCATATTCTGGTGTTTCTAGTGGCTGAGATTCATCGGCATTTATATGCATAGATACTATGCAGTGTCTTCACAAGCTTGCCAAAAACTAAATCCATTTACTACATACCAGATTATCAAGATACATAAAATTGAAAAAACAAGAAATAGAATAAAAATAAATAAAAAACGCACTTATTACCTATTTCTAAAAAAAACAACAGTCAAGAAATTATCAAATGGAATAAAATGAATTGGTATGATTTACATAATTATTAACGTGTTAGACTGTCGATTCGATACTCAGTACCAATTTGACAAGACTAGAGCTAAAAAGCTTGTGCGAAGAAATCTTTTGGCACAGATTTGAGTACTAACAACTGGTATAATAACCCAGGTACTATCTGATTTCAAATAGCCAGCTAGTACCGAGTCCTAACTGATACTCGGTACCAAATTGACAGGACTAGAGCCTAGAACTTGTGTGAAAAAATGAGTTGATACCGATTTGAGTACTAACTTTAGAACTAGTACCCGTACTAGCTGTGGAGAAATTGGCCATTAAACAATACATGCAAAATCACAGCAAAAAATGGGGTCATTTATCATTTATAAAAACTAGCTGAAATTAAAAACTTGACCTTAATCAAATGAAAAATAGCCCCGAAACTTATTTCAAATTAAAAAAAAGCCTCAAAACAAACATGAAAAATGAAAAAAAGGCCCTTAAATATGAAAAATCACCCCCAAACCGTAAAAATTTATCAATTTATGTTGTCGCTGCTTATCATTAACATTTTTTGGGGCGATTTTTTTAATTTTAAAATCGCAAATTTTCCATTATGAAAAAACCCCTAAGTTTAATTTTTTGCTTGAGGTCATATTTCGTTGGGCCCAAATTTCATGTAGCCCGTTCCGTAGTTAGTGTCTAAAAATATAGTGGCAAAAATTTCCAAAAAAAATCAATTTCATCATTTTTTCATCTTAATGACTTTTAAAACATATTTGTAGAAGAATTATCGAATACTCCGAAGATTTCAAACCGTTGATTTAAATTCGACACTCCTATTATTAAACAAAACTTAAACAAATATCAATCCAACCAGAACTGTCAATATATCATTTTAAAATTGTCAATAACAGTCATAAATTAAGTTGTCATTAAACAAATCAACTATTTCAAAAATCAATTAAGTTGAATTCTTTCCAAACTGTACACCTACCTACCTAACTTACATACCTACATGTGCTTTGTGCATCTAAAGCTATAGAAGTGTCAACTTCATTAAAAAACAAAAAAGTTACAACTCATTGAATTTATCTTTAAAGATGAAATTCAAGAAAATGTAAGAGTAACCGATGACAAAAAATGCCAAAGAACCAACTTAACAATGATAAACGATCTAAAGCCGATCACACATACCTACTCAAAGAGTATACAAATAATATCTATAGGTACTCACACTCACCTTTTATCTAATGCAAATCCAATATATTTAATCTCTACACCAAACCAAGTTAAATAATAATAACAAAACAAAAAAACAACAAAACAAATGCAAAAACGTTCCAAGACTTTATGAATCGCAAAAATATTATATGGAATGCAACGATAGAAACAAAACCATTATTGACCACCTTCGGCGGCGGGTTGGACGACAGCGGAAAGAATCTATTGCAAGTCTACGAGGTACGAGGTCTCTGTTGCTGAAAAACCAACTAGCTACCCAGCCAGCGATTGGAGGAAAGAGCTTCTATATTATAGAGAAGCTATATGGCTGCATATACAAAAAAAAAACAAATGGTATATGTACAACAACAAAGCAAACTCTGACGAACGAACGCAACGCAACAACGAATGAAGCAACGTCGCGTCGCTTCGGTCGTCGCGAACATTTGTTCAACTCAAGATTCGAGGTTAATGGACTTTTACCCTCTGGATGACTCGCCATGCACGATTCGGGTGCAATATGAAGGTCATTTATTTTAATGCAACACTGTGCCAGAGCGAGTTAGGTGCAGACAACAGTATACCTATACCAATGAGCCAAATAATATATTAATACGTTTTTTCTAACTAAAACAAAATGAACGGATGCAATTGGCATGTGCACTGCAAAGTAAATAAAAGTAAAACCATTGCCACCATCACTGTACCGTAGTGTGATGGCTTTGTGGGAGAGGGTAGTAATCATCATAGGTGAACTATATGAATATTTATTCTGTTAACTGTCACTGATAAATGTCTGACAGATTGCAATGAAATGATGACAGGTTCATTTGACACACTTGTCAGGTAATGGCGTCACTTTGAAGAATTTGAATGGAAAATTCACAGCTAAAGTCTTTAGATTGTTTCAAGGATATGTCAAGAAATCAAATTGCCTCAGTGCTAACGTTAAGGATACCAAAACGCCCTTCCCAGCATAATAACAAAGTTACATAAGTATTAGTTTGCTAAAGTAATTATGTGTCAATACCTTACATTTCCCCCTGTCTTTGGCGAAGTTCAGCAAATAGGATAGGGAATTTCTCCAGGATTGTAGATTTCGAGCAGTAGATTTCAGAAATGTGAAGCGTCGTAAAGACTCAGACGAAATAAATGAAATTTGCTAAGAAGAAAAGTAGTGCTTCAGAAAAACATTTTATGAATTTTTCGAGTTCCTAAAGTCTAATAGACTACGTTAGGGGAAAATTAGGTGATTTAGTTGAAAATTTTCAAATTCGATTCCAAATCATCTTATTTCAAATAAAAATTCACATTTCGAAATTGGATAATTTCAACCGAATTTGCACGAAATTCGGTAGGAAATTAAGATAAACCCTTTCGAACACACTCAAGGGGAATTCATTTAAAGTGGAATCCATTGGATCCAGAAAGAGAAAACAACAAAAAGAAGCGAATAGTTGCCAAATGAGAATCAAAACGAAATAAGTTGTCAAAGGAAAAACACTTTATCCGCATTTACATTGCTCGATTTTTCCAATGCCGATTTTTTTTTTTTTAAAAATCGTGTGGAACATGTCGGCTGTAGCTCGAAATCTCACACGATTACAACAACAAATAAAAATCGGCATTGGAAAAATCGGGCAATGTAAATGCGGAGTTCGTTTCGTAATTTTCCAACTTAACTCAACTCTCGAAACGTAAAGAAAAGGGTCCAAAATCATTTACCGGATAATTCTGAGCTTGTGGCTATTAGAGAAACAGATTCAAAATCCGAACAAAAAGGAAAAAGATCCCATAACTATTTCTGAGAAAAATATGTCGTTAAATAATTGAAGAATTTCTCCTCTTTTCAAAAGCTTCATACACATTTAACTGCCTTGTCTTGCACATGAGACACGACCAGCGAACTACGAATCTCGATTTGCGCCAACTTCTGACATTTCATTCACTTGAGTGGTAGCTGACAGCTGCGAAGGGTCATACAACAAAAACAAGTAAAATGAGTTGTTGAGGTTTGAAAGAATTTTCTATTCGCCGGTTTGTAGTTGGTATGCACCTTGCTCGTGTGGATTGCGAATTTACGTTTGACAGTTCGGAGAAGATAAGTTTTTGGTCGTGTAGTGTAGAAAATATTTAAATAAAAACATATCTATAGTTTAAACTAATTTAACGCAATGTTTTCTGTCATTTATCAAAAAGTTTAAACAAAAAATGTTTGCTTTAAAAGATTTATTCGCATTCGCAGGTCACAGCTCAGGTGCGAGGCACTTAAGATTGTTTCTGTTGTCCTCGTATTAGGTCTGTTCGTTTAATTCCAAAACAACCCACTTCTACTACATTTTTTTTTTGTATGTGAACTTTGACAGAACTTTGGACTAAAACTCATTTTGGCAGGATTAATTAGACATTTTTCACTTACAAAATGTAAATCTTCTTAAATAAATATATTTCCAATTGACAAAAAAAAAAAAATTGGATTCTGTAGGACTTAAGTGCCAAAAATAAATCACACACAGTGAAAACAGATAAAACAAAAGAAAATGTCAAAAAAATCCACTGATTTAAAAAAAAAATTAAAATCCTGGCTATCTCTTTCTCACCATGAAGTAGCAGTAAGCAAAAGCACATAGATGTAAAAAAAAAAAAATCGGAGGGGACAGTCCAATGTGCACACCGTCCGTCACTAATGCCGAATTCCTTTGAACAAAAGAATCGAATTTATTCTAAACAGAATCGAATTTTTTCTTTCTATTGAAAGGAATTCGTAAAAGAATCGATTTTATTTTTGTGTGATTGTATGTGTGTTCCGTGATAGTTGCAATTAATTATTTCTAAAGTTATTTTCACTGAAAATATTGTTAAATGTTTTGTTTAATTATGTACAATCCATTACAACCAAAAAAAAAAACAATTTGTCTTCCCAAAATTTCTTGAGTTCAATTTGACGTATTAGAAATTGTGAAATCTTTATAGTGTGTGTGCGAATCGGTGTGAAATCTTGCTAAAAATGCAAGATTTGTTTTGACAGAAAAGAATCGATTTTGTTTAGAAAAACTTCGATTCTGTTTAGAAAAAAATGGATTTCTTTGTTGAAAGGAATTCGCCATTAGAGGTACTATTTTTAAGTATCGATTAATGAAAGAGTATTTTGTTTACATTTAACCATGAAATGACTTAGCCCAGCACCGCGTATTAGGACAATTAAACACCATTAAAAAATGTGAAACCCAATTTTCATTATTGGTTAATACGCGACCAAATAGACCACATCCAACTGGTCATAAATAAAATATATAGCGGCGGCTGCTGAGTGTACACGATGACAGTGATGAATCGATTCGGCGCCGTTCTTGACCCCTTAGGTTGTCGAATGCAATAACTCGGCGTGTTTTACCTATAAGGATCTTACAAAATTCAATCAGTGCAAAAATTGAAGCCTATTTCTAGTCTAGTTTTTGTGCTGAGGATACATTTTATATGTCTAGATCTTATGAACTCTTCCTTAAACAACTTCCTTGTAAAACTTCATAACAACTCAAAAAGATTTCAGAAACTTTGGTGAAATACCACCAATTCCAGCCAAAGGTGCAAAAGTTCAATAGACATAAACACACAGAATAAAAGATAAGCTAAAGTGGGTGAATTCTTGGGAAGAATGTAAATATGTATACCTTTCAGGAATCATCATTCCTTCATATACATACCATATAAATCCTCTTTCTTCTTGTCTATTTTCCAAAGAGGGTTGGGCCGAACATAACGCACGAATAGATACAAAGATACTATATACACAGAGAAAGAAGGTGATTCTTGTTGTTGTTGTTGTTTGTATGAAGGAAGTAGAAAAGTTCAAAGATCCTTGTATAACCTAATACGAGTATAGGACATCCACTTCATTGTATGTTGTGTCGACAGAAAAATGAGGGCGTTGGGTGACAAAAGCATTTACCTATTTACACTTATACATAAATGTACATACATATATGTATGTAGGTTCATGTCAGATGTGATGTCAAGGAACTCATCTGCAAAGCTTACTTTTTTTTGTATCCTTTTGACAGTATGTTTTATTTTTTGTTGCAAATTTTATTAAAAGTCTAACAAAAGTTCAATCAACAACTGGAAGTTTATAAATGAGAAAGAAGTTTTATGGTTATGCGATAGTTTTTGGTGCGGTCATCTTATTTAATGACATGTAAAAAAAGGAGACATTCTTCTATGTTAGATTATTGACTGGTATAAGCAAACAAGGGTATAGTAACTTATACTTTTACGTTAAAGTAAATCGATACGATAGAAAGTGACCAGATTTTAGGAATTGTTTTACAGCTCCTTAAAGATAGGTGTGAATCATATTTTGACGAAATTGTAACATTCAGACGAATGAACACATAAATTCTTACCCTCATAAAAGCTGGCAAGTTTTTTTCTCTAGCCATGAAAACAAAGAATCAAAATAGTTCATATGAAAATATCAATGATGGAAGGATGTAAATATATTGTGTGCCATATGTTTAGATTGCACCAAAATAAATATGATTTTAGGGTGATCTTCAAAGCGGGATCAGACCAAAACCAAAACGATAGGTCCACCCTGAGCAAAAGTTAAATTCCTCTTTATGTAATGATGACTTTTTTAAAAGTACAACAGGAAAAAAATATTACCGAAAACCTTTTGAAAAAACATATGGTATGGTAATGAAACTTTGAATTGATGTTTCATTTTGACATAAGAAGCCTTTTGCGGAGGGTCGGGAAGATGCATTTCTGTCTCACTTCAACTTCAAACAAAAAAATGAAACAACATTTGCATTTTGAAAAATACTGTCAAAGTTAATCTATTTTGCAATGTTTTTTTTGTGGTGCAAACACTAGATAGATTTATTGAATCTAAATTGAGATAAACCTTTGGTGGAAACATAGTATAAAGAAGCTCGCTAAAGAAGTACCGGCCGGGATCCGTATCGTTTGGAATTCAAATTGGCAGCCAATGTTTCCCGCACACAACATGGAAATACATATTTACATGTCGAATGAAACTGGGTGCATTCGCTAGTGTAGTTTCTACGTAGCCAAAATACAACTAGCTTTTGGAATGCAAAATTGTACTACAAAGCTAGTCAATCCTAAACTGCCATATTAATGAAAGATGTAAACATATAAAATAAGAAACATTTGTGTTTTGAGGACTTTAAATAAACTTTTTTTACAGTTTAAATTAAACAAAATGTATATTTTCATAATGCATCATTAATTTCATATTCCACCAAAAATTAGACTTGTATTTTCATCGAACAGCTGATTGTGAAATTTCAACTAATTTCTTAGTTGTATTTAGCCAATTAGAGTGTGTTGACTACATCTACGGAACCTCGGTCAAAATTTCATCGTTTTTTTTTTTTCAAAAAATGTATATGGACATCTTTAAAACAAAGTCGGAACTCAAGACGCTTGGAAAAAAATGACAAGTTTTAATCTACTTTTGGCAAGGGGCTGCAGAGCTTTCAGTAAGGAAAATCTAGACGAGGAAAACATGACTGGCAGTGGCAAGTCCCTCGTTGATAAATGTTTTAAATAAAATAAATCATTTTATTGAAATTAATAAAAGCAGAAATAAATGATGCCTTGCATTAATGAATATACCATTTGATATCGTTATTTATTTATTCTGCGATTTTTTGAAAAGATAAATTGAGTCGATGAAAAATTTAACAAAAAAAAAAAAAAAACAATTAACAAAGCGTCGGAAATAAAACTAACATTTTTACGATTAACGAATCTTTGATTCCATCCCAACTGGAAAATAAAACAAGTTTTCGCCCCTGGAAAAATTACAGTAGGGCATACTTAGACGAGAAAAACTTGTCAAATACTCGTAAGGCGCTTGCTAGTTTAAACTTGTTGGCCATCAAATCAAGGTCAATTTGACCCGAAAATTAACATTTATGAGGCAGAAGTTGCAATCGTCCAACATGGCAAGGTCCTGCCAGAGGCGGCGGAAGGATTGTCGGAACTGTGCCACCGCACAGCCTCCGCCTCCGATTTTTCAAATCAAAAAATTCAGCAAACAATGACTATTTCCTTCCTCATAATAATCGAACAAACAAAATAATTGAATTTGGTTTGATTCCAAGCGAATTCAATGACTGTGTGGAGTTGAGTCGAAACCTGCCTATATTTAACTTCACTGTGATCGACTCTATTATTTATAAGCAGCATGCACTCCAGATTTGTTTCATTGAATAAACATTTTGAACATTTTGGTTTTCTGTATGATTTGAAGAACCTAAGATCTCTTTCAAAAGAAGATGTAATAAAAAATTGTCAGGATTTACATACGGTCTGAGTGGGTGAGTGATTTCCAACCCTATAAATTATATAAAGAATTGCAAACTATGGCTCCCAATTTACCCGATTGTATTAAAGACATAAGGCAGCTGGTCCAATACATAACAGAAAACAACCTTAATGAAATTTATCCAAATATTTTTATTGTAATTCGAATCAGGTTTACAATACCTGATAGTACAGCCTCCGGTGAAAAAAGTTTTTAAAATTAAAATTAATGAAAACATATTTGAGCAATAAAATGGGGCAAGAAAGGCTTTCAGCTCTGGGGGTTTTATCTGTCGAAGCGGATATAGCTTCCAAAATCGATTACAATAGACTTATTGAGGAATTTAGCCATATGCTAAGAGCAGGAAATTTATATTTCTATAGTTTTTTCTTCTTAATGTATTTTTCAACATGTTTATGCTTAAAAAATAATTGTGATATGTAAATAAAAATATAATAAAAATTTGAATTAATATTTTGTTATTCTTATTTTTATGTAAAAAATAGGGGTAAGTATGTACTATGAAGAAAATTATTTGGTAAATAATCGAATTTGAGGTAAAAATGAAATGATAAAAGACATCAAGATGATTTAAAAATTAAGGTATAACTGCAATCTATAATTTGCAAAATAAAATATTTTGTTTAAATTGAGCTGATGAAAGAAAACTGTTCTGAGTTGTTTTCCAACTCATACGTTTTGTGTTATTACTATTGTTTTTAAATAGTAAGTCATTTTGTCATTCACTCAAAGCTTGTTTAACTTTAATATCAGTTGTAAAAAGAAAAAAATATTTTCTATCGGTTACCTACTTATTATTTAAATTTTCGTTTATTCAGTATTCAGAAAGTGAGCGTATTATTTTTTTTTTGTTATACATGCAAATGAGAAAACGCTCAACAAGTTTGAAATCTTTGTCTTAAATTTGTTCTAACAGTTTTTAATTTAAATTTATTGACTTTGGAAGATTTGATGACAATAGTGTAAGCGCAAGATTGTATGAAAGTTGTGTAATATACTTTTTTCGTTATGATGCAGTCTGAAATCATTTTGCCAGGGGCCCCACAAATTTAATCTCGAACATGCCTCATTTTGGTCTACCGCCGCCGCCTCTGGGTCCTGGCTTGCACACAATCATGTCTTTGGATGAACGCTTTCGAACAAAAGCTAAAACGAAATGGCAATTCAGATTTTGTGAGAAAGTGTGCTGACAATCGCTCGAACCACCATGTCTGTTTCTTTCGTCACCTCCATTTTTTTACTGCACATTTATGCACCGCAGATGATTTTTTTGGAAGATGTGACATCAGCAAACTGCATTATCGAAAACAATGCTAATGCAGTAAAATTTATATTTGCGTTTTGGAACAGAGGACTTTTGCAGTTTGAGTTTAAAAGCATTCTGCGATTGCATTTTTGACGCAGATGTAGATTTCGAAAACCGCCATATTTCCTTAAAAAAGAGTTAACATATACATATCGAATAAATTTATGTACTTATACAAATAATTAACTATTTTCCTGACCTTTTTATTATTAAAAATGTATGTGGCCTACAACTACAGTTCACAAGATGTATGTAGTACATACCTTTATTTTGAATATACATAGGTACTAACATAAATATGTCGAATAAATAAAAAAGAGCTTAAGGCAAAAACGAATCAAAATAAAATGATGCCCTTTATAAGCATTATTGAGTGTTGCAACTTCCAACGCATTTGTTGCAAGCAAATAAATTATAGCCTCTCATTCGAAACATACAAATATATACATACACAATGTACATAGTTATATAGAACTCAATTTTTGTTTGTATCGTCTGCAAACAGAGAAGCAAAAAGAAATAATCTAAACACCAGCATCCATCGATAAAAAGAAGCATAGAAAGATCTAACGATAAAAAGAGTCGAGCACATAGGAATTCACTATAAGTGGTGTCCGGTAGAACGCCATATAGCAACATCCATGCCCATATCAACGACCAGTGCTGCGTTAAGCTTTCCACCAACTGCAACACCCGCAGCTAGATAAACGAGCGAAAATGCTATAAAGCTTTAACGCGACATAAAAATAACGCCACCAAACGCGTTTGGATTTTGGATTTATTTGTTGTTGCAGGTTTTGCATTGAGAGTCATTGAACGATAGACACTGAGTCAAAGTCTCTAGCGTCATTTTAGTTGCATGAAAATGCACGTTCTATGTATTTTTCACGATGAACTCAACCTACCCCCCTACGTCACCTCCTCAACAACCACAACCCCACCGACAGTTTCGTTGCCTTATCGAGTTCGAGTCGTCGTCGTCGTCGTCTTCTTTTATTCTCTTCACTTACAGAAGAGTTGTGTGGTTGATGTGCTTGCGCTACTACAACAACTATGTACATAATACTCCTTTCCTTAGGCACAAGCAGTTTCACAAGTCAATCCGAATCCGAAGTCGTCCGTCGCCGTTGCCGTCGTCGTTGTCGTCATCGTCCACTTGCTCATCTCCGGGTCACTGAACTCAAAATAGCAAGCAATGGCAGCAGCAGCAGTTTTCCATAAATTTTCTGCTAACTTTAGTATTTTTTTGTGTAGTCGTTATTGTTGTTGGTATTTTGCTGCCGAGTGCACAGCAGCAATTGTGCAATTTTTTATATGTATATATGTATTTAAATATTTTTCTTTTTAAATTTCTTTTGATAGGTTTTCACTCACATCAACTTTGGGTGGTGCAAGACTAAAAAAAAAATGTGTACCTACATGTTCGGTTTTTTTAAAAGCCCACTTATTGAAAGCAAAATAAAATGAATAGAAAATAAATTATTTCATAGATGAACTTAGAACTTAAAATGCATTTCCCGAGCTTTAACATTATTATATGAGGCAATGAGAATGAGAGTTCATCGGATTCGAGCAACAACAAAAAAAAAGGAAGAAAATTGTTTCTCAATTGCTCACCAAATTTGCCCATCGTTTTCAAAACATCAAGGGATGAGAATGTATAATTTTTTATTTGGTTATGTAATTCATATTAGAAATAATGATCATCTTTAGAAAATTAAATATAATTTGAGTTAAATTTGTGATTATTCTATTTTCCTTAGATAAGTATGTAATTGAAATGAATAAAAGCAGAGGGTACGTCATAATCAACATGATATTCATACAATTACTTTACTTAATCATTTTAGTGAATTAAGGAATTAAACCCTGCTAAGGTTTGATTAGTTCTGGCTTCTGGATTCTTGGTATGATAAAAAGCAGTTATCTACAGATTTTTAAAGAAAACAATATACACATGTATGAAAAATTAGTAAATTGGTTATTTTGTGGTATTCCTATGGTGGATGGCATAGGAAGCGAAGAATAGAGTCCTGGAGGAAACCATGAACATTACACTTGAATCCTGAAATTATATTTACATGTAGCTGAAGAGCGAGAATTAGTCTGCTACCCTATGTCTATGTAAGGGTTTTTTAAGGTACTGTGATAATACGTATATTTTTTAGGCACGTAGTTATACAAGGTGGCACACAAATTGTCACCTGACGAATTATTCCGCCAAAAAATCAAAACAATTCTTCTTCGTTCTTAAGATTTGTAGGTATCTGTTCACTTCGTAAATGTCAAAATAGTATTGCCATTTGCCACCATGTGCAAAAATTATAGCATCTGTCGGATAGGGTGATGACATTTGCGCCACCTTGTAGATAAAAATGCGCCCGCCACTTAAAAAAAATTATAATTATAATTTTATGAATCAAATCGGTTTTTTTTTTTATTACACCTAATCAAATATTTATAAATTAATGACGAGGACCAATAGTTCTTACACTAACACTAATTTTTCTTGTTAATTGATCAGAATTTTAAGAAGATTCAACTGTCAGAACTCAAGCTTTAAGCTTCCAACTGAAACCATATCGACATTTTCGCAGGTTTTAAGCAATTTCTTTTTTTTTTTTCAAAAGTCCATAACGATTATGGACGGTATAAATAAAGGTATACGAAATTTGACTTTTCTACAACGTCAAATTCATCACTTTGTGGAAACTAGCATTTTTTTTGTCTATTTTTTTAAAGCAAAGCTACATTAGGTCTGTTTGTTTACTTCCAAGAACTACCAATAGCCGTGTTCCTATGGATTTGGCAAACTACACATGAGTAAACAATGATCTAGTACTACCAACTACTTCTGCTGCCATGGGGAGTAGATAAGATTTGTAGGGGGAAATCAATTATGTGGTTGCCATTTAAAATGGCTACTAAAGTACATATGAGTACTTCCACCTTCAAAGTAGGGTTGCTAAGTCACCTACTAGCTTATGACTTAAAATATTTTTTTTTATTCAAAAATTGGCAACCCTGGTCCAAAGGAGCACGGCTAATTTCTACCAATTTTTTTTTCGTATGAACTTTGATAGAATTTTGCACTAAAATTGGCAATTTTGGGAAGTAAATGAACAGGTGTATTATTGTAATTAAAATTACACTTTTATTAACAAAATTGAGCACAAAACTTCTTTAAGATAAAATAAATCGCCTTTTACAATTCCCCCTTTGCAATTTTCCATCCGTCAGTTTTCACAAAAAGATGGCTGTCACTTTTGACGTTCAAAGATTCGTAAATCTTTCTCCTGCATCACGTCACAAAGTTTTGCTAGCCCTGGCTTGAATAAACCCATTTAAAAAAAAAAACCTCAATCGCCGTTTAGGTTTAGGCAGAGATAATTACGTATCGTATTTGAATAAATCGAGCATTCGATTTTTTTGTGAATGAAAAACTTTATTTCTACAAGTGTGCACAATGCATAATTATGTTTCAGGTACAAATGCGTGTTTTATGAATCTGAATTGCCCTTGGTAAAAGTTCATTGCACAATTTGTATAGCATATGAAGGTACAAAATCAAATGATTTTTTTTTTTGGTTTCATAACGATCGAACATGCATTTGTAACAACCCCCGACCTGACATGTGCAAGGTGCAATTCAAAGTTCAACAAACAGACATAAATCTAAACTAAAATTTCTCAAAAAGTTGGTGTATTCACTTTGCAGTTGCTGTTTACTGATACACCACCGAGCACCTCAGCATATTCTACTTGCATTGTTGTTCGGTTCAATAGAAAACAAAGGGGCCACGCCATACAAAGTGCAATAACGTTGTGTTTAATTAGATTTTGAAACCAAGCGCTTGATAAATAATAAAATTCATTTTGGTTCAGCCAACTACCACCACACACCAATTATTATTTTATTATTGAAAATATCTTGTATGGATGCCAGGGGAGGGGGGGGGGGAGGGATAAGAACATGGGCTTCCCAAATAGTTTCTTTAAAACATTCGTGATATTTGCCATTTATTGAGATTTTTCATCTCTAGTCAAGGTTGCATCATTATTTGGCGGCATGAAATTAACGTCAGCAACAACGACACAGCTATATAGGAGCTGCTGTGGTTCGATTGCGCTGCATTAGATAAAAAAAACTACGCTTTTGGATAGTAATATATAATATCAATATTTATACTCATGTATAGCTTAGTGCTGCTGCTCTATACTTGAATATTCTACACTGACGAGGTCATTGGAATTAATATAGATGCACTAACCTTGGAAATTTATTAGCAGCAACTGCTTTGAACAATACAAAAAAAAAAAAAAAAAAACTATAACCTCATGTCGTGCATACGATATTCTTTGGAATAGAACACGCAAAATATTGGAAGCTTTTAGGAGACAATTAAATGATATGATTTTAACCATTACACTGAAAAATATTATTTTACAAAAGGTTTGTATGAAACAGTAGGTGCTAGGAGCCCTATTCTGTAATTATTGTGTCTTTCATCGGAGGAAAACGATTTTTTTAAAATCAAATAAAATGCGCTCAAAATAATATGTATGCTCTTTCTTGAGAATATCAAAAATAAATAATTGTAACGCCTTGCACTCGAAAGATAGAAGATTTAAGAAACTAATTTAATTCAAATTTAATGAAACATTCGTGTGAATCACAATTTCCGATGGAAACGAGTAGCAGAATAGGGCTGTTAGGAACTAGTGATGCAAGAACCCATGATTTTAACGACGGATTTTTAAATTAAAATCACGAATAGGAGGAATATGATAGATTTAAATACGAACATAAGTTACTCAAAAACATTTAGTCCCTTCAGACTTCGGATTTTTTTTGTTCTTCAAAGTCAAAACAAAAATAATATATAGTGCACGACTTGGTCGAACGTACTTGCTCATATGTACGATCACACTGTGGTTTTAAAGTCTGAGTATAAACCTATTCATCTGATTTTAAGATTTTTATACCGTTGTACGTAGAATTATTTTTGGTTCTAAGACCAAAATATTTAGTGTTAAAAAACCGCTAGTGCCAAGCTTAAAAAAAATGGCATTCGTTTTCGAAATATGTATTTAGTTTTCAAAAAAATGTAAAAAAAAGCTAAGCATTTTCCGAAAGTAATAAGTGCGAAAAAGAAGGAAGATATAGCGGAAAACAAACTGCCCTGTGGGTCGTGGCCCAAAATTTCGGCGACTCATTTTTGTCATTACTGTTTTCGTTCTTTAATATATCAGAAAATCACTTAATTTAGTTTCGTTGTTTGTAGACCGCACACATACATACATACTACCTATAGGGTTGCTAAGAAATAGAGCTTAGATAATTTCAATAAAATGCACTCCATATGAAGGTACTAATCTTTCCTGTCTCTTAGCGTTGCCTTCAAGCTGAAAAATAATTATTTTGTTAAACTCTGTTCAATTTGAATAAGCAGTACAGGGAAGATAGGATATTTGCCTTTCACCCATACTATTATGGATTTCAATAAGCTATCTCCATTTCAAAGCTCTTACAAGGTTGCCGTAGTGAGCATTTAAAATTGCAGCAAATCTTAAAAAAATCTTGCTATCAAAAGCTTTAAAAAAGCTTAAATCCTGAAAGTTATACATAGCAAAAACCAAAGAAAATGTCATACGAATTTCCAGCAACTAGGCAATGGTAACTCTGATTCAACAGAATGTCGATAAGGGTTGGTTGCAAATTGGCGACCAGTCTCCTTTCACCCAGGGAGCAGATAGGTCATGGTGGGATGTACGTGAGCTCAAAGAAGATTACACAAACAATTTAAATGTACGTCAGTGATTTTGTTTCTTGTTTCAGTGGCAATTTCTTAAGTTAAGGTGCCGTGCAAGCAGCAGCAGCAGGCACCAGTGTGTTTGAAAAAGCTCGCCCATAAGGAATGTACTGCACATTCAAATTGAACACAGTATATTAATTAAACCGACCATATTTTCCCTTCATTTTGTCAGGCAGAACCCTGCCTGAATGTAGCCTTAACTTAGGTTTAAGCTTCTGCCGCATGGAATATTTTCTTAAGTTTGTATTAATTTTTGACACAAAAAGTATCAGCTTTCTGAATATACTAACCAGTATTTTTATAGTTTTTCAATTCTTATCTTTTAGTTCTCAAATTAACTAAAACGTTAAAAAAAATTACTTCATGCATGCAATAGTTAATCCAAGTTTATATCCAAATCTACGAAAGTCACCAAAGAGAATTTTTTGACTGCATATACTCTTTCTCACCAAATGTGAACTTTTTCACGTACAGTTTCTCGTTTGAGCTTCTGTCACTAGAGCAATACCTAATTCTTATATCTCTGAATTGAAAAAAAAATAATTAACGTCAATTAAATCCAGTTTTGTTTTATTGACAAGATTTCACACTTAACTCAAAGTAATGGATCGGTTTATTTTTAGAGGATGTTCATGCTTAATTCACACATTTCACCACCAACGATCGAAAACTAGGAATGTAGCTATCGCATCATTTACAGTAAATTAATTTCTGAGAATTTCCTAGAACCATACAAAATTATTACAATTATTCATGCATTCTTTAAGTAGTCAACAATCTGGAGGAAAAGATGGAAACTCTTTATGTTAGTATTCCCTATTTATAGCATTAAAAACTACGAATATGAAACTATTCAAAGTTTTTTGGAAAATTTTAACTCACGAAATGTTCACATCTGTCCAAATTCCACTTCAAAACAATCAAAAAAAAAAAAAAGAAGCCTTGACCGAATCTAGTTTTTTCTTCGATGTCCTGCTGTGGGGCCCCACTGGACCAGACCAGACCAAACCAATTCATTTATAATAAATATAATGTACACAAATTGACAAGCAGTTAATTTGATCTCTTAATAATTATACTCCCTTATGGTTGTAACGATCTTTGAATCGTCTATAAAAAGGTTACATAACACTTCAATTTTTGAGTTCAACCCGCCACTTATATTTATCGATGTCTGGCGTGCTATGTTAAGTTAAACACAATCCAATCATATTCTCATAAACAAACAATAATAACTGCCTCCTCGATCATTTAACAAAAATGCACTCCGAGCACACAGTCATTCCATTGAAAGTTTACACGATTTCTTCCCATTGCACTGTGTCGTCATAATCAGAAGATTAAATGTTGTGCACACCTTATTACGCATATTAACCTGGCAAAGTATTCACCATCTCCACCATAGCCACTGCCATTATCGACTCAAGTGTCGTAGTAGTCGGACGACGAAGAAAGATCACTTGAAGGTAAGTGTGAAGCTGAAGCATCATCGAAAAGCAACGAACCAGTCTCGAATGTGATCCCCTGTATGCATATACCCCGACCCCGGCGACAAATTGAACGCCGCGCCGTCTTAAATACATACATAAATATAAAAATGTGCGAAAGCGACCTCGTTTTGTTTAAATGATTAGTGTGTATAGAAGGTACCAACGACCTATCCTTGACCCATATCGCATGACAAGGCTGATGTGACTTCGAAACAAAAGCCCACACGTACACACGTACATATTTGTGGAAACATCAGTTGAGAGACTGCAGCACACAACACACCCTGTGACGTGCATTGATGGCCAGCGTCTCACGATCTCTCCGAGTGGTGGTTGTAGTTGGTATAATATGTATATGTAATACAAAGATGGTCAGTAGAGGTGCAAAGTGCACTATACGAGTCTCGAGAACTGCTGTAGAGAAATTATTTGATTTATTTTAAATGGAAATATAAAGCCTCAAGGTTACTACGAATTACTTTGCGCTGCTATTGTGCTACCAAGCTGCCAACTACAGTAACAGCAGTGGTGTGGAAATCGAGGAGCTAACTTGAGCTTTTCAATTTGCTCTTTATGTTACTTTTCTTTGTTTTTTTTTCATTTTTAATTTTATTTTAAAATTAAAAAGACCCTGAATGTTTGTATTTCTTCTTTTTGTCTTCGTTTATGGATTGAGTTTCTTATACATTTTTTTTACATTTTACTTTGCAAAAAGGGCATGGTACAAGTGGTTGACACAAATTGGGAAATTTGAATTGCACTTTATTTCCTTTAATCCAGAGAGAAGTAAAATACAACACCGTTCAACATAGAGTTTTATAAATGAGAACGTTCGGAAGGAAAGAAGTTTGGTTTTTATCTTTTATCTTTCTTTCCTTTTGTTAAAAAAATTCAATGTAATATGGGATAGCAAATTATAGGACACGCATATGGTAAGAAAATTAAGAAATTCAGTTTAGCCTTTACATTGCGTAGGATTATTTTCTTAACTGAACTGAAAAATTCAAAACAACTACTAGAGGATGTCCAGAAACGCAAGGTACTAACTACTAGAATGCAACCGAGTAGGTTATGGTTTTTTTGGATTTTTGGATCAACATTATTCTTTGCTCAGACCTAAGACTTAATGGATCACAAAAAAATCTTAAAATTTTGACAACCTTTTTATTGTGTCTTTCTGGACTTAAAATTGATGAAAGCGTTTTCCAAATCATATTATTGCTCTGAGATGCTTTTGTTACATTTTGAAAAAAATGTTTTTGTTTTAAGGTCTCGTTTTACAAGGTGTCTTTGGAAAAATTCCATCTGTAGATTTTTACAATATAAATTTGTATGGGTTTTTCATCGGTAAAAAATGAAAGAGAAAAGAGCGCAAAAAAGATAAAGATAAAGAAAACAAAGAATTGTCAGAAAATAAAATTCAATAACAAATGATTATCGGTAGAATCGCAATTAAGACATAATGGGTGGGCAAATAAGTCGGTGCTTATCCGGCGCATAGTGGAGTGAAGGCAAGATTAACTTTCAGACCTTAAAAGTTCTAATTTATAATTTTGAATAACTTGAATAACTTGCCAAAAATGAAAACCCAACAGATTCAGATAAATGTCCTTAGCTCCTGAGAAAGTAAGCTAAAATTTGGTATATATAGGCTTTCTGGAAACAGAATCATTGACTCAAGAAAGTAGTAATTAAAAAAAAAAAAAATGTGTATGTTATTTTTAGAAACTTGCTCTCTGTCACACCTAATTTTCTTGTAAATGAGTTCTATCTACGACTTTGAAGTTTTGTGAATAAGTTACATAAATTATTCCACATTTTTCTGCTTACAATTCCGCCTCTTGCAACGCCCAGTTGTGCTCATATTTAAGTTTTCTACTTATCCAATAACTTCCAAAAAACTGAATATTTTTTTAAAGTTATAAGTGAAATTTTAATTTCTTAATTGCTTTAGTCAAACAAAGTGCTTTTTTTTTAAGTCCACACTATTGCCGGAAAACCTAAAGACTCCATTAATCTTATCAGAAAAAAAAATCAGGTTTGCTGTTTTTAAAATCCTTTTTTCATTCTTGTAAGAAATCAAAAACAAAATAAAGAATCAACTTGCTTGGCAAGTAAGACGACCAGTAACGCTGTGTTCGGCCTTATAAACAAGCTCTCTAAATAGTTACCTTCAATGCCACTTTCATAACAATTGGATGTGGGCTTAAAGTTAAAAAACAAATGTTTTATTTTATAAAAGTGGTCGCACTCGCAGTTACAAGTTTGTCTCACCACTGTTTTCGTAAAGAGGGCAATCTTAGCTACGACTTTGGGATAAGTATGTATGTATGCAGAATTTCTACCGGAAGTGGCAATTTTCTGACCAAACCAACGTGAAAAACTTGTTACGCGCATTATATATCGAATTTTTGGCATTCAAACTATTGATTAATAGAAATCGCCGCTTTAAAACTTTCATGGCTTCAGTTTTTGTTTGCATTTTTAATTTTGATCTGTAAAAATTCTATAAATGTGGATTTTCAACGATGTTACATCAGTAAAAAAAAAAAAAAAAAAACAAATGTATGACCCTGACTCTTAATGAATTTGTTGCGTTACTTATTTACTTTCTGAAGGTGACTTTCAAAGCCTTGGATTATTTTTTAATATATAGGTATGTCAAGACTTTTCGGTTTTATATTATTTCGGATGTCTTTTGTCTAAATTTCCAAAACACAGATATATCTCCAGAGCTAGAAATTCTATTTCAATGAAGATAACCCGATATCCAAAAGCTTCTTGACATGTTTTAGGGAGTTTTAGTTCAATGCCACAGAAATAAAACTAAAGGAAACATAAGAAAGAATAACTCACCAATTCAATGACTTCTTCTTGGCGATTCTGCCATAGTTAATCCTTCTTGTAAGAACGCTAATCTGATGCGCCTCCCTTTGTCGTGCCTCAGCAACTGGTGACTCGGAACGGGGGCGTTTCTTTGCCGGTGATAGATTCTTAACAGCCGATGTGACAACAGCATTCATCAGATCATCGTCATCGTATTCATCTTCGTCCTCGTCGTCTTCCTCCTCATCATCATCATAGTCCAATTCAATGTCTTCAAAGTTTCCAACTCCAGGTGCTTCTGGTAATGGTGGCTGTTGACGTGCCTGTAACACTAGGTTTGGTTGTTGCGGTGGTTTTTTAGTTTCTTTGGGAATCGATCTAGAAACTGGCTCGTCCTCGTCCGATGATCCGATTACAACTGCTCCCAAACTGTCATCCTTCAAGTCAATCATATCATCGTCCTCGTCGTCATCATCTTCATCGTAGTCATCGTCTACGTCTTCCGATTTTAGGACTTCCCGAGATGATTTAGGTTCAGTTTTCTCGTTTTCCTCCTCGCCATACAAGTACTCATCATCATCATCCTCCTCATCATCGTCGTTCAGGGCTTCATTGCTGACGCCCTCGACATCATCATCTTCATCCTCTTCATCGTCTGGATCTTCGGAATCCTCACGTTCATCAATTGCAAAACCATCATCATCGTCGTCGTCGTCCAGAGCTACAACATCTGATCCGGGTTTACTGTCACTGCTCACGACATGCTGGTCCTGTTCCGGATTAAATGTAGTCAGCTCGGCGAGGAGAAAAGGTTCCTCCCCTGATTTTTCACTTGCTGGCAGTGCTTCCGCCTCTTCAAGCACCGGAATGAGAGGGGCAGGAACATCTGGAAGCTCATCGCCTCCAGTGTCGCATTCTTCAATTGCTATGGGTGGCTCTTTGACTTCATCTTTTGCCTCCTTATCTGGCACAGCGGCAACCATTTCTTCCTGCACTTTGAGATCAACTTCTGGTTCTTTTGATGTTTTTGTCGGACTTTTAGTTACTTCCGGAATGACTGGTTTAGAATTGGCTTCTAATTCTGGGACAGATTCTTCAGCCACAGCCTTTTCTGCATCAACTAACTCGGCATCTTTCGACTTTTCCTCCAGTTGTTCTATTTTCTCGGGTTTTGTGTCCTTTTCTTCGTCTTTTTCCGCAACAATTTCGACTTTTTCACTATCCTCCATTATTGTAAATTTTCTTTTTAATTAAATTTGAAGATAAGATGTACAAACAACCGCGCGGTTGCAAGGAGGAGGATAATTTCCACCCCACCACTCAAACACTAGCACTCTTTTTGCTCGTTTCTGCTGCAGCTGTCAAATGTATGTTCAAAGTGTCAAACCTAATTCCAATGAAAAAAAAGGGAATTTTGTTTTTTCTCTCTTTTGGTTTCCAGCGGCACTCAATCGCTGATTGATTGTGCAAAAGAGACAACTATACTAGCATATTTTTTCCAATAAACAACAATCAAACGGGGTCTGCAAAAAATAGTAAGAAAAAAATTACAATGAAAATGCAATTAATTAGAAAAAGACAAAAGGTTATTAATTTACCATTGAAACTGCACTTATTGAAAGGGAACAGAAAATCTTGAAACTTTTTTTTTGTCTTCGAATTTACATGGAAAAAAAATTTCATCGAACTAATCGACGTGTGGAAGAAACAAAACACAAACGAGACGCCGGCGACTAATACAATTATTAAAGTTTGATTTGAATAATTTAACTGGGTAATTCACCTAATCTTTATGTCGTGAACATGTAAAGCACTATTTTTGAACAATTACATTTAATTTTGTGAGAGAATTTTAGGGTAAATGAAATTTAGCACAAATTGATTAAGGAACTCACTGGTGGTGAACCTTTGACAGCCATATTTGATTCGAATGGAAAGTTTGAAATTGGCAAATGGAATAGATTTCTAATTGGGAAAATTGCGCGTAGGTATATTTCCAGTGGGATCAGTGGGGCGAGTTCGTGGAGTATACAAAGAAATATTTTTTTCTAAAAATAAATTGAAATTGAAAATGTTTTAAAAATAATACTGTATCAAAATGATGATTGAATGAAGGCTTAAGGCAACTACATAAGCCCAAAAAGTGAAAAAGTACAAAAGTGAAAATTTTAAAACTCATTATGGAATAGTTTTTCTGACTGGAAAACTTTTTAAAATGATGCAGAAAGATTAAATTTTGGTTTAAAAAAAATTTGTATATTCTTTTTCACAAAACAACTGCGCTAGCGGGAAAAAAAATATTTTTACTTTTGTACAAAAATATTTTTTGGCTTATGCAGTTAAGCCTTGAATCATACAGGTGATCTCCCTGAACCCAAAAGAGCAAGTACCTTGTAGCGAGTTGCTATTAGAGCCCTTTATTGCACGTTTACCCATGTTATACGTTGTGTAATTAAATTATTCGTACACGTGTATTTATATTTGCACGTGTATTTTTATTAACACATGTATTTACAACCTATACGTATAAACAAATTTTACTACACGTGTAAACGTGACTCGAATGCACGTGTAATTAGATACACGCTTGAAATCGAAGGCTATACACTTAAAATAAAAAAAAATTACGTGAATAAACTCTTCTGTTTCGAGAGGGTATTTTGGATATTTATCTTCAAATCCAGTTATTTTGATTCTATGTAAGAAGTGCATATCATGTGTATTGGCAGTTTCTTATTTAAAAGCCAGTTTGTTCAAAGAGTGTGTTAAATGTATACCAAGACTTCCAGAGATCTAATTGAATCGCGCTAATTAATCAAAATCGGCTGATAACCGATTTTCATAAACATTTTGGTTTACATGAACATTTGATGATGTACCCAGTTCCACTTATCCTTGATTATAGATGATAAGCTGTTATCAAACTGGCCCTAAGTTAAGGATATTCAGAATTTTTATTTTTGACGTTTGACGCATTATTTACAAATATCGTCAGAATGAGAACAAAACATACATGAACAAACGCGTTGTTGAAGGTAATTCAATAGGTAACGTGAAATTTTTCATAATTTGATGTCAAACCCTATACAAAATATAACCCAAGTTTTCAAAACTAGGTGAAAATTTCAAATTACTAAATAGGCATAAATTGAGTTGAAAGGACACAATCATTTACGGCCATATTATTCACTCGATTCATCCAGATTAAAAATTTAAATCCAGATGCAAATTCGATGTAAAGATTTAAGTTTTAATCTGGATGTATCTAGTGAATTACAGTGGAAAACTCAAAAAGTTTTTCCTTCTCTTTTTTCCAGTTTCTTGTAATTGATTTGTGAAAGGTGTGTGCACTTTGTTTCAAATTTTGAGCAAATCGCAAAGCAAAATGACGAGGTCAACAAAGAATCTGAGTAAACAAATCTTTCCGTATAATTATATTTTTGGCAGATTGCTGCAATTATCTTAGTGGAATAATTGAGCAATGGACGGTGTTCACATTGGACTCACTCCGCGCGACTCATTTTGACATCTTTTTCTTTTATCTCACTCTACACAACTATATGAGAAAGTGAGGCAGGATTTTTAATTTTTTTGAAAAAATCCTGCCTCACTAGACTCTCTCTTTCTCATCATTAGTTGGAGTGAGATAAAACAACGAAATGTCAATATGAGTCGCGCGGAGTTAGTCCAATGTGAACACCGTCATGTAAACCGCACTTGTCACAAAAGTCGCAGCGTTTAAAACCAGTATTTCTGGTTCCACTTTCCATTAAATTTGATGATCTACTACGTTCAACTACAACTACATTATTTTACCGACCGATGAAAAAACGCGCTTCTTATTTCGTGCGTTAAAAAAATGTGATAGCTTTTTTATTTACCAAATAATAATAAACAAAGCGAACAAAAATCAACACAATTTTGATTAGATTCTCAAAATATTTTAGACAAGAAAAAATGAATGTCAATCGTCATGTCACGAATACAGAAAGATTTATACATGAAATATCGACCAGATCTTGCATTTGGAATACTCACTGTATGGAATATAAAATTAAAAAAAAGCGAAAAATTGCTTGGGAGGAAATTTGTACAGTTTTCTTTGCCAATTTTAACAGCAAAAAGAGTGACAGAAAAGAACATCTATGTGAGTAATGTTATATCTTTTTTAACTATTAATACCTGCAATTTTTTTTTTTTTTTTGTTTACTAAAGAAATTTCAGTGAGGTTTTTAATTACCTTATGTAGCGCCAAGGAAGGTTTCAATCAGTTTAATTTTGTTAGTATGTTCATGTTATGCCAATGTCATGCGTTTTGTATGGGTTCAAATCTTCAAATTCAAATCCATCCTCAACTTCTTCCGTAGCAAATAATTGAAACTGACAAAGGAACACGCAAGCTTAAAGTTCAATCGGATCAACACTTAACTTAAAATTAGAGTGTAAAAACTGTTTGATAACTGACTGAATCAAAATATTTTAGGCCAGCAACCCAGCTGGGAACTTTGTCATACCACTTGGAAGTGAGCTAGCAACAATTTGGCAGAATTTGCATCATTCATAATCCCCAAAAACAATATTAATGGCAAACTATGTCTTGGGCTCCCGCTGTGTTACTCAATTTCTCTTAAAGAAAAGTAAAACATTAATGTCAGGGGGAAAAATAATGTATTGAATATTTTTTTTTTCAAAAATGCCTTCAATGTTAAAAACTGCTTCACAAACTTATTTACCTTAATTTTTTTAATTATTATTAAATGCTTCATATTTGAGCATTCCTCTTGTCACCTTGTCAGAACAAGAACAGCAACTCCATGCTAGTCCTATTATAAATGACGACGACTTTATTTTATATAAAAATGTAGAGAACTCAACTCAGTTGAATTTATTATCGTATCGACTAGGGAATAGGGGATAATATATTCTGCTGGATGTTGTCGGAGTTGTTTGTTAGAGCTCAGTTTGATTGCGATTATGATTTGCGCCTTCTCCGGTCTGTGCCGGGACATATGTCCTCAGGTCAAAGGACCCTGAGGCCGGTCAGGATGATCTTGACTAATTTCTAATACTCATGGGATGAACCTTGGAGTTCTTTGAATCGTATTTCGATTTGGAAAAGAAGAGTTTTGACAAGAACCATTGGATTAAAACAGTTGATCTACCGTGTCATCAATTGTTTGGAAAATAGAATTGTTTTGAAAAATTGCTCAATTTAAACAGTTTTTGTTTATTTTTGGTATATTTTTGTGTGGCTGGAAAAATGCGAATTTTCTCTAGGCCTTTGCCCAGATGGTTCTAATGGTGGCATATTTAAAATAATTTTAAAATGTTAGTTCTCGAGAGCTGGGAGTGTAGACATCGTTTCTTTGTTTTTTTTTCCTAAGGGCCATATTTGAAAATATAGATGTGTTTATTTTTCTTTACAGATATGACTGAGATGTAGCAAAGTTCGATATCGTTTTCGTTTTATGTAATTGGGCCCTAGGGTTTGGCGGTTGATGGTTGCGTAAGTTGATTATTATCTTATACTTATCAGACGTTAACTACAAAACAAAACCTCAGCCTAAAATCAATAAGCAGCATGTTTTTTTTTTTTTTTTTTTTTGCAACGATGATCTTAAGTCGTCTCTAGCTTTTAGGATTCATTCGGGCCGAAATTCGTCACTTTTAATATGTGTATAACCTCTCTGCCATTTTATTGATTTCGTTAATAGTTGGAGGAGTCTCAGCTTTAAACTGTCCTTTGAGCAGAAATTTTTAGGCGCTCTTTAAAGTCGCATTGTTATCAAAACAAGTTTTAATTTTCATTTAGGAATAAGACTTAAAGTTTGTTTCAATAATGTCTATACATATATGTATATTTATATTTTTTTGAATATCAATAATACTTTTATTTGAGAGATTCAACTTTTTCTTTAATATAACCCAGGTCGATTGCTCCAAAAAAAATGGAAAAGTATACGTGACACCTATGTGCGTGATCTTCGGAAAAATAACCACCAATCAAAATATATGCACGCACATTCGCTAAGCTTTTTGGGCGATAATATCAAACTTAATAAACCTCTTGATGCGAAGACGGAGATCGATGACGATCCTGATTATTATCCTGAGCCTGATGAAGAAGAAACCAAAGATGAATCAGAAGCAGACGCAGAAGCAGAAGAATTTTATGATGAAGATGATGAAGAAGAAATGATGTTTAGAAATAATTCTTTTTTTTGTCCACATGATACTCAACAAAACTCGAATAGTAATTATTCAAAAAATTTAGAATTTCAAACGCCTGCCGAGTCAAAAATACCTTCTCCTCTTCCTGAACAAAGTACAAGTGCAATTACAAGTAAATCATCAACTATAGACGACGACGACGACGAGGATCGGTTGTTTTTGCTATCGCTATTGAGGGATTTAAAAAAAGTTCCCGAACCTAATAAACTTGAGGCGAAAAGTGAATTACTTTTAGTGCTCAATAAGTGGAAGAAATCGAAGACGCAGCTTGCCTGCCCGTGCTCATTGTAACTATGTGTAGGTATCTTATACGTAGTGTTAAAATATATTTTCTTGTAAGATTCAAGAGGAACTACATAAATAAAACTACATGTATAGATACATATCACATTATGTAAATAAAAAATATGTTTGATATAATAAGAATTTAATACGTTAACAAAATAAAAGTTTATCTTTTTTTATTTTAATTACATGATGGCAGTAAACAGAAGTAAACGGTAGCGTAAATATATAACAGAAAAGTTGCTAAAAAAAAAACATAAACAGATAAACATAGAAAATCAGGTTGGATGATGGTTTCGAGTTGTTCCTCGGCAGCTAGAGGCTAGGTAAGCTGGATATCTTTGAAGGAATATTAAACTACAGATAATATATGAACATTTTGATGAAAATGGTTCAGTGCACCAAATTGGGATTTAAAAAAAAATACTTTCTGCAAGGGAAAGAACAAATAATTGTATAAGGCTTGCATGTTCCTTATCTACAATAGTCGAAAATTAATAGAAGATTTATAATATTAAGCAGATATTAATCATTTAGAATATCTATAGGGCCCTCTACAGCAGCGACTATGAAAAGTGACCATAAGAAATGGAAGTGCAATATAAACGAAAAAGAAATTTGTAAAGTCTTTCCTAAACACACTAGAACATAGCATACAAAATATGGCACATTATGTACAAGTATTGGAATTGTGTTAATTTTTGGTTTAAATCCAAACACATTGGGTGTTCGAATGTGAATTTGTCGTCTTAAGTTTTTAAAATTTTTTTAATCACCCTTTACTACGGTTGTCGTTTTACTATAACGACAGTTAAATGACATCTATCGTAGTCCTAGTTTGGATAGTAATTCAACTTCTAACGAATTAGATGCACTATCCGACTCCATCCAGAGAATTATTTACCATTTTTCGCACAGTGAAATCGTTGTTACAACCTGACTCAGCTTGTTGACGAGCATACTCGGATTCCTGTTTTGGTTTTTCTAATGAAATCTTATTGACACTAACAAATTAAATAAGTGCAATTTATCCACTGGGAATCTTCAAGCGAAAATGTAGAGCAAAAACAGTCTCGCCGTTTTGTTTTATTCGTTTTGAAGTTCATGTGTTTTTGACACAATATTTTTTCTACAATATTGGATACTTCTATACAATAGAACTTGAAGTTATTTGTTGTGCCATGCCAATGCAATAGTCATGTCATATTTGTTGCTGATAGCCTCATTGTCCTAATTAGAGTAACAGCAAGTTTTAAGATCGCTGGAGATACAGTTGATCTTAAAGGAGCAGAAGCACAGATTAGCTTCCCCGGCAGCCATTTTAATTTGCCTACAAGCTTGAACTGTCAGATATCAGATAAAAAATGAGAGTGTGTGTATAAAAACCTCACACAAAGACAATAGGGAACTACTCACACCTGAAATTACAAATACAACAATGTAAACAAATGGGTTTCGGAGGGTGAAACGTACGAAACATTCTCATCTTCATATGGCTAATCTGTGAGCAGAAGGTTCATCTTGTATGGAATTTAAAACATATACGGCCAATTTCTTCACAGAGTTCTAATGATAATACCGGTACTAGTCCTAATATTAGTACTCAAATCGGTATCAACTCATTTCTTTTTCTTCACACAAGTTCTAGTCCCTAGTCCTGTCAATTTGGTACCGAGTATCAGTTAGGACTTGGTACTAGCTGACTCCTCAAAATAAGGTAGTACCTGGTTATTATATCAGTTGTTAGTACTCAAATCGGTACCAAATGATTTCTTCACATAAGTACTAAGCCCTAGTTCTGTCAAGTTGGCACCGAGTACTATTTAGGACTCGGTATTAGCTAGGACTTTCAAATCGGCAGTCTAGTGGCGCTTATACCTGAATCAGAGACATTTCATTCATTTTCTTCAATGTATTCGTTGTTGATTTTCGATAGTTTTTTGGTTGTTGTTTATTAAATATATAATAAATTCGGCTTTGCAGACTTCGTACTGACCCCAGCTTTATTTTGGTACATTTTAAATTTTTTCCAATTATATACGTGGGATGACATAATGAGAACGGATATATGTATTGTACTGCATGGACGCTAATGCAGTCGTAAAAGTACATATAGCCACGGCCTGTCACACACATACCTACACAGAAAAATGTCCAAAACTACACGCAAAAAATAACACACAATGTTCTACTTCAATCAAATGCTTCATCTGGAAGCTGATTCAGAACAGAGCACCACGGACCACTCCTGCAAATATCGGTTGGACTTCATTGGCATTCGTCATCTTCCTACTCTCTATCTAGCAGCGACGGCCGTTTTGCTATTAACTGCGTAAATTAAAGACCAGAAAATTGTTTACATCACTTCCAAATGACAAATTTCAAAGTTGATGCTGCTATCGGGAGAGATAGTCATCGCAGAATGGATATTATGTCCTCTTTTTGTTAAAATGAACATAATCCCTTCGAAATAAAAATTAAATAAAAATCGCTCAGTCAAATAAATATCAAAATAATATTTGAAATGCCAAAATATCAAATCAAAATCAGAATTAGACCAGTTTTAGACGTATTAAGTCCTAGTACCGCTTGCTGTATTTATATCCGGTACAAGTGATGTGAAGAAATGCTCAGGTATTTACTTTTCGTTAGGACCAAGTACCAGAGCTGCTAGTACCTGGTCTAGCTGGAATGGGTACTAGGCTGGCTTAGTACTTCTGTGATGAAATTGGGCGTAAGCACTTGACTCTTTTTTCTTGCTATAAATGTCAACAGCCCTTGCGCGTTTTTTGAGAACGGAAAAACCCAGTTTTTTTTTTGACAATTCTTGGGGTTGTCAAGAAAACCTGGGTCAGGCCTGGGTAAAGTTCAACGAACGAAGCTATTTATAAAATTTAAATAAAAAAGGTTTTTGAATTAGTCGTTACATCTGTAAATTAGATTAGTAGTAGCACAAAAAGAAAGAAAGGCTTAGGGCCAGTTTCACAGTCGACACTTACCGAAATAAGTGGCACTTAAGTTTCCCATATAAGGAATTTAAGCTTTATTTCATAGCCAGCGTAAGTGGAACTTAAGTCACCAACATCGGAGACTTAAGTGGCACTTATTCAGGTAACAGTGAACGGTGATATTGGGAATTTATCTTTCAAATTCCGTACTTAAGTGTCACTTTTCTGACTGTGAAACTGGCCCTTATAATTGTGTTCCGGATGAAACATATTCGGGAGGTCGAATTTTCGATTACTGGCGCGTAAATCTGCCTGAATTTACTGGATGGCGTCCGTCTGTTATGCTGACTTTGAGGGGTATCAATTGTTTGCGGTTTATTCGCATAGATTTGCGTACTGGTTTACGTCGCCCCCCCTGCGAGATAAACAAAAGAGACAACATTTATGTTCATTTTCCTAATAGTTTTTCTCAATTTCCAATTCCTCTAAACATATTGTCCATTAAAATAATTAGAAATCTTTTCTTGTATAGGTAGCTGTAAAAAGTAATTAATTTAACAGTTTCCATTAGCAAAATGATTAATAAATCATCTATCTAATGCATTTGTGCTATTTTGTGAGCATAATATGTACATGTATTATTTATTTTATCCACAACTATGATAATTTATCAATACGTAGAATTATAGAGATACATTAATTCACCTTATATACAAACCTAGGTATATTTAGGCATCTAACTATTCTCATTTGCGCACCGCTTAAGGCTAAAACTATAACAGCAATGAAATAGAAAAGTTAAAAAAAAACGTTTTTACTTCACATATTGAGGTCAGTGACCGTGCCATAGATAATTACCGCGTAACGCTTACCATTTTTATCTTCTAAAGTATTAAACACACATTTTTATTTATAAAATAGTTGAAGATACGACTTCATATACGTACATACATTATATACATAATAAAGTGTATGTCGATATATGCATGTATATAGGTTGGTAAAGCATCTGCGTGTCTTTTTCAGACCTGTACATAATGTATGTACATAGATACAGTCTGAATTAGTTGACTGAGTTCATAACGTAATTAAATTCTTTTTCGATTCCTATATAAGTAAATTGGATTGCTTATTTCACGGGAATTATTATATTGTGTTCTTCTTTTGGGAGGGATTCTTACACTCCCAATAGAAGAACATTGGGTACGTTCAGCAGACACAAGGGACTACATAATGTAGTCAAGTTCATTCATTGAACGCAAATTTTACAAAGGAAGCTAGTTATTTCTTGAGATGTCATTAATGCCAAAATTGGAACTTTACTGCCAACCTTTACCTTCGGTTGATAGTGCAGATAGTATTTAGAATAATATTTCTATCTGAGAAACACTTCACCCGAATCAATTACGAATTGTAAATTATAATTTTTCAATACTTCTTACTAATGATGCATTTTATAATTCAATCTTTTCTATTATTTTGATAAAGAACTTCTCCACCCAAAACAATAAAACAAACGTTGAAAAAAGAAGTCACTGAACAATGAAGTTCAGCTTACTGTTTAATGACAAAATATAATCAGCTGATATTTTGACAAAAATGCACTTGACTTGGAATGAAGGGAGATATTTCTTGACTAGCTTTCGAGCACAGATAAGCCACATGAAGATGAAAATCCCCGGCAGTCATTTTAATTTTCCTACAAGCTTGAACTGTCAGATATCAGATAAAAAATGAGAGTGTGTGTATAAAAACCTCACACAAAGACAGTAGGGATCTACTCACACCTGGTTAAATTGTTGTTGCAATTCACATCTATTCATCGACGCGGGATGAAATTACAAATACAACAATGTAAACAAATGGGAAAGATTCTCATCTTCATGTGGATAATCTGTTCTTTCCAGTAACTTTCCAATAAAAGTTGCCTTAATTGGAAGACAATTTTGCGACAGCTGGCCAATCAGAGACGAGAAACTTGCCTTGCCTTCAAGTCCCTACGTCTTCTGAACCTACCCATTGCATTGGTAAGCTTCGAATAACTCGAGTACGACAGAAATTCTGTTGGCAAATACAATAGTCAAATGTTTTTTTCTTGGAATTTAAGCATACGTTTTTCCTCATACCTTTTTCCTTGGTTTGCTTACAAAGTCAACCCGACTAGAAAAAAAATATAGAGTTTTCGACGAGACACTTGAGAGTTTTGGTAGTAACTAGTAGGGCAAACTCTCTAAGGCCTCGCCAGTTATGTGCTATGGTTTTGCTAAAAAAAATTCGACAGATATCGAGTAACCCGGAGTGTTCAGATTCTTAATTGTGTTAAATAGAATATTTTATACAAAAAGACCTGCAATGAGTTGCTAGAGGTGTTTATACGGTCGTTGTTGTTGTTGTTTTGGCACACTGCAACTTGCACTATAAAGGTGTTTTAGAATAAAAGATAATTTAAACTACCGTCGTCGTTTATACACAGCTATCTATACAGTTCATGAGCAAATTTATTAAAACTATCTATACATTTGATTATATCACTGATGGTAAATATGTATACTTGCACAGCTGCACTTAAAATAAAACAAAACAAAAATTTAAATAATAATACAAAGTAAAAAAACTAAGGTATACCTACGTACAAAAAACTTTTAATTGCTAATGCAAAATAATTGTTAAGTCAAAAATAAAAAATGAAAAAAAAAAATGAAAAATAGCTTTTGTACAATAAAGAGCTACAGATGGTTAAATGGGTATAGAGATATAGAGATGTATATTCACTCACTTGTATATAATGTGAATGGTGTTATACATACATATATGTATAATAAAGTGCTTTATAATGTATACAGAAGCTCTTTGTGCAAAGTCATACAAATATATTATATTATGTTTGTATGTTTATGCATGCATTCGTGGCAGAGGTCGAATGTGTTGACCTGGTTTACATTCTGAGTGTATTGTATACATATGTGTATGATTTAATTTTAAATTAAATTTGAGAGTCTGAAGCTGATTAATAAATTTCATCATCCACCATCAGGCACATTTTTAAAGCTAATTGACTGAAATTGATTTCTTAAAAGGCGTGAGAAAAGATAAAGAGAATGGTTGAGTGGATAGAAGGAGAGGTTTGTATGAAATACTTAACACACTAATGTGGTTTTCCAGTCAACCATTTCAGATTTGGGGGTCAGATTCCAGATCAATCGTGGTAACTAGAACGAATCGCGATTGATCCTTTTTTTTGTAAAGGTGTAGGTGATTTGTCTGTGTTTACTGATGTAAGTAGTGATAGTATATGTAGGGAAAAATTCCTACAAGCATTTTTTTCCTAGGGAACAGTTTTTTCTTTAATACAAAAATATTATGTATTTGGCTTTATTTTCTTGATGAAACTGGTGAAAAAATGCGTAAGAAAAAATTCTTACAAAACGTTTTTTTTTTCAAATTATAAAAGAACATTTTTGTGTTTAAATTATAATTAATTTCAACTACGCGAATACTTTCACCTGTCTTAATTTATTGAAATGGAGATTAATGAGAGAACCCACACTGGCGCCATGCAAATCTTTGAACATTCTTCAGTCGTCGCATATTCGCGCGAAGGTTTAGCGCTGGTTTGGGAGCCTTTATTGATTTGTTTCATAAGAAAAAACTCAAAAGTGGGACTGACTTTTAATCTTGAAATTATCAATATCCTGAGGCCATTTTGAAATTATGACAAAATATAAGAAAGAAAAGATTTACGCATTCTTTTCTTGACTTCATTTAAATGAATGTGATATTGTACATTATTTTGTTCAATCAAATTGAAATCAAAAAATAGAATACAAATTAGGGAATTTTTTGTTCCCTAGCAGGAATTTTATTTTGTTGGTATACTATCACTGCTTTATAACATGATTTGGCCATCGGTCGGATCCATATATCCACAGGAATCCCGTCCATCCAAAATCCAAATCAAAGGAGAAGCTATCGGTCGATGGTGAGGAAGAAGACAATGAACATGAAACAAGGTCACTACATAAGGATTACTATGGAATTTTAATAAAAATAATTTTACTTTCACAAAAAAAAATGGACTAACCCACATGTTTCCACAATGCCTTTCATTCCATATGAAACATTTATCCAATTTAATCACTAATTGACTCCGAACTCAAGAAGTCAACGGTTAACGGTAATGAGGACAATAAAGACAAAAATTTCATTAATTAAACTTTATTATTTGTATTTATTTTATTAAACAAATGCCTTATCAAAAGTAAACAATGCTAGCGAAAGGCCAAAACGAATTTAAACTGACGAGGAGAGGACGACGTTTAGAAATGTCAATTTGGTTTGTGTGCAAGTGTGTGTGAAAGTATGTGTAAATCTGCCAATAAATCGAGATTTGAAAGATCAATCGAGAAAAAAAACAGACCACGAAAAAAATCAATTTTTTTGGTTGTTAGGAACGTAAAATCTGAAAAAGATCAAGTTGACCCCCATAAAAATCAATTTTTTTGGTTGTTTGGAAAACCACATAAATATGTTATGAGAAATTTGGAGTGCGGTTGCATACAAATAATTATTATTTTTACATTATGGGAAACTTGACATTTTTACGAAAAATATCATATTTATGTAGAATGAGCTTAAGCAAAAACGTCAACTTCTAGACTAGGAAAAAGTTTTAAATTGATCGGAAGGAAGGAAGAAGAAGGAAGTTTTCACAAAATCTATTAACGATTCAAAGAAAAAAATGTACGTTTTGATATATTTGGTCACAACTCACAATGTCTCAGTATAGTTCCGGCTTGTTATCCGCCACATACCTACATTGTCAGACATGGTTGCTAAGCCACAAGGATTAATTTCTGGATTTCAGAAGACAACCAAAGGTCGTTTTTAATTTCAGAAATTATAAAAAAAATTATGTTTTAAAATGACAAAAGAAATAAACAGAAATGAAACCATGAACAAAAAAATCAACCTTAAAGCTTAATCCAATTAGTAAAAATGAGTTAACTACGAGTTAGATAGGAGTTAGTTAATCCTGCAAATACTTTAATCCCCCGAGTTAATTCCAAAGTAGTTTTTTCTGTGGAGAATTAAATTTAACCCCTAGTTGTCAAAAATCTATCGAAATCGAAGTGCGACAGTATAGAAATCAATGTTTCACAATCGAATTCAAGATGGCGCCACTATGAAAATCACCCTTCTATCCATAACGTTGTACCTCGATTTGAATAGATTTTCGATACGCAGCTTTCAGAAAAACATATTCAGCTAATCCAGAGTTAACTGACCAAATTTGTTGAGTTAACTCGGGATTTAAAATTTACTGAAAAACATGTTTCAGGAGTTAACTCAGGTTTAACCTCGAAACTAGGATAATCTCGGAGTGAACAACTAGGCCTAAATGTCTTTAATGTTACTAAGACCGTTTGTTCCCTCCACGTAAAACTGTCACATATGTATAATATGTTAGTGCTTATCGTTTTAGTTGTTTTGCTTGTAAATATGTAAATTAAAATTTTAAATAGGAAAAAATCACCTATACCAAATACGGGACTAAAAATAAAATACGCGATATTTTAACGTCCCATATTTATTAAAAAGAACCCGGAAATAATAATTATACAAGTTGGATGGTCATCGTACTTATTCATTCCTACCTTAAACGCTGAAATATAAATAAACATACATACACTGCCCGACAACCGATTAGCGCCCCCTATGCTTCTTGTCTTTGGGGCTTAATATCAGCCAATCGAATAAAACGTTTGAAGTGAATTTTTTTCCAATGAAAGTTTATAATATTATATACGAGAAAAAATTAAAGTTTTAATAGTAACTCAAAACTAATACCATTTTAACAAAATTTTAAAGAATTTAATATGAAAAATACACTTTTTTTTGGACACTTGATTAGAACCCCCATTTGAAAATGCCGAATAACGTTAAAAAATTAATTTTTTTTTGTTTTTATTTTAATTCAATACATTTATAACTTATTTATAAAATAATTAATAATGTGTTGTGCCATTACGGTTCACTATGACCTCGAACATCCTGTTCAGTAAGGAGTCATGCAATTTCTTAATGTAATCAAGGGAAATAGTCTCCCAGGCACTTCTTAGTCCTTCTATGAGTTCCGATTCAGTTGAATATTGCCTTCCAGACCCGTATACTTTGCGTGCTAACCACCTCCAAACATTTTCTATAATGTTAAGCTCGGGCGAGTATGGCGGCCAGGTCAGTAAGGGCATCTTTTGGAGCTCAACACAAGACTTTACGAGCTTAGAGGTGTGGATAGGGGCGTTATCCTGCTGGAACTTCCATTCCAAGGGCCCAAAAATATCCTTGATTGCAGGGAAAGCCGTTTTTAATACAGAATTGTATGCTGTGGCATTCATACGACGAGTAACAAATTGCAATTCAATAGTGCCATAGTACGTTATAGCTCCCCATACCATGACACCACCAGCACGGCTGTGCAGTCGATCTAAAGTATGCTCTTCCTTTCGAAGATCATGAAAGTAGTATGCGTAGCCATCGGGACCCTCCAAATTAATTTTTTTTTGTCTGAAAAGACTACAAGCTACCACTCCTTCATCCAGATCATATGCGCTCTGCAGAAATCGAGGCGTTGAGTCTTTCGAAGTTGGTTAAGAGGTGTTTTTTTTTTTTAATTTTTAGACGTTTTAAATGTTCAGCATTAGAAACCGGCTTTTACACCGGTTTTTTCTTTAATTTTGGCTGCAGAGTCGTGCGAGTTGGACGGGTGCCTCAAAATAATTCACTTGTCAGCTGCTGTAATCACAGAAGATGGTCGGCCCTTCATATTCTTTCCATAGTTATGCTCATTCCGTAAAAATGAGAAAATAACTTTACGGCTGCGGTTAATTTTTTTTGAAATTTGATGGATTGATTGGCCACATTCACTATAAGCCTTTATTTTCGCCCTTTCGGACTCATTTAACGGTTTTGCTTTTCCCATATTTACTAAATTTAATTGGAAATTGTTCAAAATTAACTAATGATGACTTTTATAAGAAAATTACGACTACTTACACTCAAAAAGTAAAGTGAAGAGGCGTTAATCGGCTGTCGCAAAAAAAAAATGAATTAATTTTTGTCACATTTGACAGAAAAATCCAAAACAAAATAACGGTTCATTTTCAGAACTCAATTTTTTCAGAGTGAGAGTAATTGGAGGAGAATAAAAAAAAAATTAAGCATGATACTCAGAGTTCCGAGTTGTTTGCATTTACACTGAAAGATTAGAGGGGGCGCTAATCGGTTGTCGGGCAGTGAATATACGATGCGATGTAAGAAATGTCCCCTTCTACTCCGATCTGCCCGTTATCTAAGAGCGTCCTTCAATAAAAAAAAAAAAAAAACAAAAGGACGAACATTGGGGAGGTATAAAATGTGAAATCTCTGCTGAATAACGGATGATAAAAATAAGTACGAGCATTATATTTCCTGAAATTAAACTTAAGCTTAGATATTCATACAAATTTATTTTGCTGTCAGCTGAATATATTGGTGTCTAGTTAAAAAGCTACTGAAAAAGTTAATCGAAATTATTCTTAAAAAAATTTACCACAAAAAAAGTTACGTATTCGCCATAGTGAATTATAAGAATAACCTATCTTAAATAATGTTTAAATGATATAAAACAAAATTATGTATTAAAAAATATTTAAAGTTTGGTATTTTAATAGTAAATTTATTAATCCAATAATAAGTAAATAAAGGGTGTTTTTTTTAGAGGCATAGAACTTTGAAATGGAGCCGCCCGGCTGGCTCGGACGTAGTCTAATCCGGAGGTCCAATTTTCGATGACTTTTTCCAACATTTGTGGCCGTATATCGGCAATAACGCGGCGAATGTTTACCTTCAAGTGGTCAATCGTTTCGGGCTTTTCGGCTTAGACTATCGACTTCACATATCCCCACAGAAAATAGTCAAGCGGCGTTAAATCGCACGATCTAGCAGACCAATTCACGGGTCCGTAACGTGAAACTATGCGGTTTCCAAACGTTTCCTTCAATAAATCAATTATGGCACGAGCTGTGTGACATGTTGCGCCGTCTTGTTGAAACCACAGCTCCTGCACATCATGGTTGTTCCATTGATGAACGAAAAAGTCAGTAATTATGGCTCTATAGCGATTACCATTGACTGTAACGTTCTGACCAGAATCGTTTTTAAAGAAGTAAGGACCAATTATTCCACCGAACAAAAAAGCACACCAAACAGGCAGTTTTTGTGGATGTTATGGTGTCTCAACATATACTTGAGGATTATCTCCAAATACGGCAGTTTTATTTATTGACGTATCCATTCAACCAAAAGTGAGCTTCATCGCTAAACAAAATTCGCTTATGAAAATTGGGATCACCGGAAATCTTGTTTTAGGCCCATTTGGGCATAATTTGGAAGCGTTTTTCAGGCGTCAGTCTATTCATGTTGAAATGCCAAACCAAATAAAAAAATAAATCACTTGACAGCTGACAAAATGGCCGCCAGTTAAAATAGTGTTGCCAACTAAAAGTTCTATACCTAAAAAAAAAAAAACACTCTTAACAACAGTACAATATGACATAGACGATGTACGGATAAGAAACAAAAATAATAAACGTTCCTATATTCTGTAAGCATATATATTTCTCTCAAATTTGTGTTTTAAGTTATTTTCAAAGCATAATTTTGTTCAAAAGTAAAAAATTATTTGTTTTTGTTTGTAAAGCCTTAAATCATTAACACATAATGTATGTACATATAACAATTATTTTTTGTTGACATTTCAAAATCATTTACATACTTTAAAGAAGTCACAGCTGTAATAAAATTTCTCCTCTCTATTTAAAGCTTATGAAATAATTTCCAACAAAAACTTGATTTATTTATTTCAATATTTACATAAGATTTTCTAAAGCTGCTGACTGTTGAGGTAGCGGTAGGCAAGTCCACAATAATTTGCGAAGTCAAAAAGATTAAAATTTACAAAGTAAGGTAGCAAAAAAAAAAAAAAAATTAAAACTGTCATGATGAAAAAGGTCATTTGGAAGGTGAGGCTGTTTACCATTTGCAAATAAATAAAACGATAACAAACCGTGCAAGCGTGGGTTTGAAAGCATTAAAATAAATATTAATGAGATTTATTTTTTCATAATTTTTTTTTTTTATCGTAGGTATGTACTTTGAAACTTTCTAACCTTATTTGAACAAATTATTGTCGAATGAATAAATTAAAGCATATGTTCTTGTTACCACGTATAAATAAAAGCTTTTTGATCTAAAACATTAAATTTAAAAAGCTTTGTTTTTTTTTGATAAATTAATATTAAATATAATAAAACCAACAAATTTGTTTATAAGGAATTTATTGGTTGAATAACAAAATCAGGTAGGTATACCTATTTGAGCTTATTTTATTATGTAAAATTGATCTGGTATAACAGTAAGATTGAAAACCATGATGTATTACCATACAACGACAATATAGCTTGCTTCTACCTGAGCAGCATACAAAATCACGAATATCTAACATAAGATACAGCATCCAAAAACATATACAAATACATATATATGTATGTACATAGATATAGATATTACAAATTTATGTCAGTATGCCTAAAGTTACTTGAAGTTATTGTCATCTCTAGGTTTTGATGGGTAGATATATTTTTTCATTTTTTTCATACAAGATGAATGTCAAAAAAAAAAAAAACATCTTACAACGAAAATAGATTTTGTGTTCGTGTTCGCTGTACTGTAAAATATTGTTTACCTTCTTCCTACAAACCTATCTTGAAATAAAGACATTTGTGCGCATAACAAATCGGGTTGCATCATAAAAATAACGTGATTGATGCAAGTTAACTTTTGTAATTTATTTATGGTGTGTAATGTACATATAGATATAATGTAACTGTAAACAATTAGAAACAAATCAAAAACTGAAATCTACGAATGATGGATGGTCTTAAGGTTTTGTTTGTCGACTTATGATCCTTCGCCAATATGTAATGTCGCTCCGTGAAATAACTCCCCAATGCAACTAACCAAAACGAAGTAATGTATGTAAAAATGTATAAAAAAACACCAAAATAAAGGGATTTTTTCATAGGTTTTTGGAGCCTTTTTTTATTTTAAAATCATGAAATAAGTCCCCAAAATTCAACTATTTATGAAATAAACCCTCAAAGGGAATTGCCCGCATTTCTGGCCCAGAGTGTACCCGAACGAGTTTGCTATCAAATGAAAGGTTACGTAAAGCCAGATACATGTGTAAAATATTTTTAAAATCGTTCATGGGAAAGTGGAGATATTCGGGCTTGAAGTTGCCGATTGCAAAATAAGGATTTCAGATTTTGTTCCAAATAATTGTCTATAACAGGCGAAATAATTGACAGAGAAAAATGGTATGATAATTTGATAAAAATTATTTTTAACAATAGCTGTGTTTTACTGGTAATTTATGGCTAGCGCAATAATCAAGTACCAATAAAACAATTTGGCTGTGTTAATAAAACGCTTTAGCAACTTTAGGCTGTGTTCGCTACAAATATCATAGTTCACATCCATTTTTTCTCCACCAAACTACAAATATCATAGATCACATCCATTTTGTGAGTAAAAAACAACATTAAGGTTCAAGTCATGAATACTTTTCAAGAGCGCCATCTTCATCTTCAAAGTTCTAACTCTGTATAACCACTTTTATATCCACTCTTTTACTGGCTAATTTATCGACACTCTTTGTTTTTGTTTTTGTTTTCCAAAGGAAATTTTACTGCGCTGGCTATAAAATTACCAATAAAACACGGCGAATGTAAAAGCTTCATTCTAAGAACGTTTGCGAACATTAAAAATGATTCAAGTAAATTCGATATTTTTTGCAAAAAAAAGTTGTGTGTGTTATTGAGAAAAACAAGTGTACCAAGCATATCTGTGTATACTAACTTTCAGAGGGTTATGATTTGTTTAATAAACACACCTGATCAAATTTTATCTGCCATTTCAATACCTCCGTTCGTTTATTTTCCCAAAACTATCAAATTCTACCAGTTTTGGTCCAAAATTCTGTCAAAGATAATCAGCTTTATTGTGAGTTTCACCCGAACAAAATTCCACCCGAAAAATTTGACATTTCACATTTCGCCTATTTGTGAGTTTCCCCCGAAATTTCATGATCGAAAAATTCCCCTTATTGTAAACATTCATTTCGGGCGGAATGTAATGTCATTTTCACTTCATTTTTGTAGGCGAACAAATTTTTGATCGGGTGAAACTCACAATAAAATAAAAATTGCGTATTGACAAGGCCCTCACTAGTCAACTGAGGAGTGCAAGTGAGATCGCCGGGACGAAACGCCAATTTGTATTGACTGCTGGCTGTTAAAAGCTATTTTGAATCAAGAAACTCACAATAGCTTTGAAAATTCCGAGCGAACAGAAAATTTTAAGGTGAAATATTTTTTCGTGTGAAACTCACAAAAAGGCTGAATATACAAAAAACAAGAATATTAGAATTTAATTGCAGTTTTGGGAAGTAAACGAACATACCTAATGTGTTTTTATACTTTTCCCCAAATTTCTCCATCTGCCCGAGTGACGTTTGTCAAGCTCGGTTTTTACATGAGTGGAAATAAGATTTTGACAGAGTTATAATTCCACACCGGATCGAAAGATTGGATTCAAGTGTACTTGAAGTGACAGTTTTGTTTCTTTAAGTGTGTGCGTTTGGAGGTTTCTTCGTTTTCTCTAAAGCTGGCCATACACGATCGAGCCATTTGAATAGTGGATTTTCGACATGCTGAAAATCCAATCGCCCAATCACACGATGCAATTTGGCTCTGCCGATATATTAATCGATTCAGCTCGCAAAGTTGAATATCACGAAAGCAAAGAACACAAAATTGAATCCGGTTCCATTCTAATCCTCCATTTTCTATGGAGCTTGTAAAGCGTGGTCTGAAGACGTTTTGATCATGCTCTCAACGAAAAAAAGAGCTGGGCGCTCTGAAATAAAAACAAAATTTACTTATGCAAATGTTGCGTGGACGAGGAAGAGGAAGAAACCATTCAACCTCGGGTATTATATTTGCAATAAAATGTTTTTAAAACCAACCTTGCAATCACAGATAAAAATCTTTAAAAATGATAAATTATTCTTATCTTAAAACCACATTCGGCACAAACTATGGTTTTCTCGGTTTCGAAGATTCTTCAGTTACAGGACCATTATATTCCGAAACAATATTATATTATTAATTATGTGCGTTTGCAGTGCTGGATTTAGGCTTAGGCTCGTGAGGCCCGGGCCTAGGGCGGAAAGATCTTGAGGGGCGCAGAAAAATAATTGATTCTCAAAGTGAGCGATGATGCCTGTGGGCGCTAGTGGGCCACAGGGGGGTGGCAACAGACCTGAGAATATTTTCTAGTAAAAAAGTAAGTATAGGAGGACTATGGATAATTAGTTGAGAAAGTGCAATCTTATTGAAAAAATGGCTAAATAATATTTTATATTTTATCTCTTTCTTAATGGGCGCTGAAAAATAATTTATTCTCAAAGCGGGTAATAAATGAATTAAGTTTGAACTTTCAATAAGTAATGCAACCATAAATATGCATTTCAAAAAATGAACTTTTACAATTTATTTTAATACTAAAGGGTTTTCCAATAAGAGGTGTTATTTTGATATTCAAAGAAAAATGGCATTTTTTGAGATAAATGATCGGATGTTTATTTCATTAGAAAGAGGAAGGTATGCCGTTAATAATGAAACACAACATCAGCCAAATGGCCGCCACGACCACGCTTACAGGACCATATCCTTTTCATAAAATTTTCCATAACCAAATCGCAAAGTGGCTGCCCTATGTCCTCGATAGCCTCACGAATTCCATCTTTGAGGTCTTGAATCGACGCTGGGCTGTTGGCGTAGACCTTATCTTTCACGTGGCCCCAAAGGAAGAAGTCGCAAGGTGTTAAATCACAAGATCTCGGTGGCCAATTGTGATAACCTCTTCGAGAGATAACACGGTCCGGAAACTTTTCCCGTAAAAGATCGATGGTTTCATTGCTTGTGTGGCACGTAGCGCCGTCTTGTTGAAAGTAAACGTTGTCCAGATCAATACCATCCAATTCCGGCCATAAAAAATCATTAATCATCTCTCGATAGCGCAATCCATTGACCGTAACTGTTGCTCCAGCCTCATTTTCGAAAAAGTAAGGTCCAATGACCCCGCCGGACCATAAACCGCACCAAACAGTCACGCGTTGAGGATGGAGAGGCTTTTCAACAATAACTCTTGGGTTTTCCGAGCCCCAGATGCGACAGTTTTGCTTGTTGACGTAGCCTCCGAGGTGGAAATGGGCCTCATCAGTCAAGATGATTTTTCGATGAAATTCCGGATCATTTTCATGCACTTCAAGGACCCAAGCAGCAAAGACACGACCTTGTTGATGATCAGCCGGCTTGAGTTCTTGTGTTAACTGAACTTTATAAGCCTTAAGACCCAAGTCTTTATGCAAAATACGGTGTAATGACGTTTGTGGAATGCCTAATTCCAAAGAACGACGAGGAATGGACAAACCTGGGTTTTCTTCAACACATTGGGCTACAACAGCAATATTCTCAGTTGTTCTTGAGCGACGTGCACGGGTTTTATTCTTCACATCACTAACTTGTCCCAACAGCTTGAATTTGTCCACCAATTTCTGTATTGCGGTCCGACAAGGTGCTTCACGACGACCCAAAAATGTTTTAGTTTTATGAACCGTCTCTGCCAAATTTTCACCATTTGTATAGTGAATTTTAATAATTTCAATGCCTTGTTGAAGCGTGTATCGTTCCATTTTTATTAATGGCGTAGTTTCTACTTGTCAAATGTCAAAAAATGACAGCTTCAAAAGTGACAGCTACCGAAATAGCGGGCTATTCAAAATAACACCTCTTATTGGAATACCCTTTATTAAGTATTTGTTAACTTTATTATTACTATATATACAACTATAAATAAAATAAAAAAGGAGAAAAATAAACAAAAAATAAATATGTATCTTCATTTTGTTATTTTTATTTATTTTATGCATTTGTTGAGGGTGTAGTGAAGATGTTGGGAATTTGTATCTATGCTGTAGGTACTTCTCTTGTTTTCATGTAGCATCACGGCTTTTTAGATCGGTTCTCTATTAGAGCTTCAGTTTTTTAAAACTATTTATAATTTATTTTTAAGTCTTATAATAAAGATGCTGCCATATAATGTATGGGGGTATCTGACCCCACATTCCCTCCCCTGATGACGGTACATAATATCATATTGTAGGTCAACCTAATAAAAGCGTGTTAAAAATGTTCGGGCGTTTTCTGGCAGCACAGAAAAAAGGATCTGCAAGAACAATTAAGAATAAAGGCAATTAAAAGAATTTAGTTTAAAAAAAATAAGGGGGGGGGGGGGGCGGCGTACTCAACCGGGTCTAGGGCAGCAGAAAACCTAAATCCGCCACTGGCGTTTGCATGTACCTTATATACAATAAACATACTATATAATGTACCTACCTCATATAAATTTATAGATATAAATAATTCTGACATTAAAAAGCGGTTTCGGTTTGTGTGGTTATGTGGTAAGCCACACATAAACTGATAAAGGAAAATATATAAACCTTCTGTTGTACACAATCATGGCTGTAAATTATTTTTTTATTTTTTTGTTATTTTGATAATTTGTTTTTTATTTCTGTGGGTGAATGGCTAGATGAAAAAGTACCTTGCTATTCCCAACCGCATATTGAATCCTCTTGAATATTGAAACTCAGCCGAGGATTGTTCACAATTCAATGACATAAACTCTCTCAAAAAAATACCAACAAAAAATAAAAAAATACCTACTGCTTACCACTTTCATGTCAATCACTCAGTATTACAGCCAATGTCATGAAATAAATAAAAAAAAACGTTAAAAATTCCACATCAACTTAATTGAAATCAATTAGCGCCGCCAACGATGACGATGGCTATGACGGAAAATTGCAATCCATGTTCTTCCACTTTATGTGTTTCTGTCTATCCGGCTAAATGTGTATGTAAGTGTCGAAAAATACAAAAAAACATCCTCGAATGAACATTTAGAAATTACAAAAAAAATCTACTTTTAGTTGATGCGACTATATATGTATGTAGGTACGAGTTTTGAAGTAGTCTTTACTTCTAGTATAGTTGCTCACTTCCCTATATAAAATTCCTAAATTGACATTCTAACTGACGACAAAGCGACATGATGGCGGCTGCGGAGAAGGCAGCAGGAAGTTGACTAACGAAGGACTGATAACTGTTGTTTGTGCGGTATGCCAAGTTGTTACAATGTCGTGCTGACAGAATTTCATTCAGTCAATGTAATTAAAGTTAATTGAATTCAATTAATTTTTGTTTTTCATTGATATGTGAGAGTTTTTAAAAACTTTTGCTTAGGTTTAAGCGAGGCAGCAGCATCATGGCGGCTGTTTTTACATATCTTTTTATTTTAAGAGCTTTAATTTATAGAATGGGATTTTTATTAGTTTGGGATTTACGGAAGGATGCAACATTTTTAACATTTATTACCAGCTCTAAATCAGCTATGTATGAATCTACATTGGTGGGTATAAAATATGTGTGTGCATAGATATGTTTGTTTATAGGAGAATCCACTCTGTTGATATGAATTTTAATAAAACAGAGTATAACAGCTATATAGGATGTTGGGTTATTTGACATAAGCCAGAGCCCTTCCCAATTTTGCTTAACCAACTGTAAAAATAATGAATTTCTCTTTGATCTTTTTTGTTTATAAAAAAAAATTATTGTAAAATTCTTATGCGAAAAATTATTTTAACTACAAAGTACCGAATCACAGAAATAAACCAATTCGGTAGAGCCAGGAATTACTCAGTTTTCTCAAGAAAACTTACATATTCAGCCTTATTGTGAGTTTCACCCGAACAACATTCCACCCGGAAAAATTGTCATTTCACTTTTAACCATTTTGTAAGTTTCACCCGAAAAATGTTAAATGTTCGAAAAATTCCAGTTATTGAGATTAGTTAGTCAATTCGGGCGAAATTAAACACAATTAATTGGCATAATGTTCACTTGTTTTTTGGAGGCGAACGAAAGAATAACAAGCGATATCATGATGGAAAATTCTTTATTCTAGGAAAACGGAATTATGAATTGAATTTCTTATATCAGGAAGAACAAAAACAGCAATATATAAATTAAGGTAAAGGGTTTTCCAATAAGAGGTGTTATTTTGAATAGCCCGCAATTTTGGTAGCTGTCACTTTTGAAGCTGTCATTTTTTAACATTTGAAAAGTAGAAACTACGCCATTTATAAAAATGAAACGATATACGCTTCAACAACGCATTGAAATTATTAAAATTCACTATAAAAATGGTGAAAATTTGGCAGAGACGGTTCGTAAAACTAAAACATTTTTGGGTCGTCGTGAAGCACCTTGTCGGACCGCAATACAGAAATTGGTGGACAAATTCGAGCTGTTGGGACAAGTTAGTGATGTGAAGAATAAAACCCGTGCACGTTGCTCAAGAACAACTGAGAATATTGCTGTTGTAGCCCAAAGTGTTGAAGAAAACCCAGGTTTGTCCATTCCTCGTCGTTCTTTGAAATTAGGCATTCCACAAACGTCATTACACCGTATTATGCATAAAGACTTGGGTCTTAAGGCTTATAAAGTTCAGTTAAGACAAGAATTCAAGCCGGCTGATCATCAACAACGTCGTGTCTTTGCTGATTGGGTCCTTGAAATGCATGAAAATGATCCGGAATTTCATCGAAAAATCATCTTGACTGATGAGGCCCATTTCCACCTCGGAGGCTACGTCAACAAGCAAAACTGTCGCATCTGGGGCTCGGAAAACCCAAGAGTTATTGTTGAAAAGCCTCTCCATCCTCAACGCGTGACTGTTTGGTGCGGTTTATGGTCCGGCGGGGTCATTGGACCTTACTTTTTCGAAAATGAGGCTGGAGCAACAGTTACGGTCAATGGATTGCGCTATTGAGAGATGATTAATGATTTTTTATGACCGGAATTGGATGGTATTGATCTGGACAACGTTTACTTTCAACAAGACGGCGCTACGTGCCACACAAGCAATGAAACCATCGATCTTTTACGGGAAAAGTTTCCGGACCGTGTTATCTCTCGAAGAGGTGATCACAATTGGCCACCGAGATCTTGTGATTTAACACCTTGCGACTTCTTCCTTTGGGGCCACGTGAAAGATAAGGTCTACGCCAACAGCCCAGCGTCGATTCAAGACCTCACTTTTGCGATTTGGTTATGGAAAATTTCATGAAAAGGATATGGTCCTGTAAGCGTGGTCGTGGCGGCCATTTGGCTGATGTTGTGTTCCATTATTAACGGCATACCTTCCTCTTTATAATGAAATAAACATCCGATCATTTATCTCAAAAAATGCCATTTTTCTTTGAATATCAAAATAACACCTCTTATTGGAAAACCCTTTACATCGTATATTCCAAAAATTTACACTGAAACATCTTCGAATGTTCGCTTTAACTTTGCATACAAATTGCAATACAAATGAACAATTTTCTTTAATTATCACTTCCTTATTTAACTTTAATTTTGTTTACATACAAGATTTGCAGCGCGATGCTTATATTTAAAAAATTTGTGTAGTTGGAACTTTGATTTTCAGAGCTTACAAATATCAAATCACCTACATCCAGTGATGGTACATGTAGTAAAAAATTCTTTTATGGTTTAGTTTTTATTTATAATCAAAAAATCACTGTCATAAAATTTGTCTGGCTCTAAATTCAACTGTTTCTAATTATCATATTTTGCTTCCACACTTGCATACAAAAAAAAAAAACAAATCAGTTTTAGCATAACCTCAAACCTTCAAAATGGATAGAATGTGTGAGTCTTAAAACAAATCCTAAAAATTTTTATGTATCAACACTCATTGCAAATTGTGTGAGATGGAGTAAATAAATACAAATTAGATAATTATCTTAATTTCATTGGTGTAGGGAAGAATTTGAGATTTTTCTTTTATGTAGTAGGTATTTTATTTATTTTCATATCCCATCACAGCTAATATCCCAACTTTTTTGTTCGAAATGTCATTTCTAGTTCAAAGTGGAATTTCGTTCGGGCGAAACTCACAATAGCTTTTAAAATTCCGGGCGAACAAAAACTTTTAAGGTGAAATGTTTTTCTTGTGAAATTCACAATAAGGCTGATTATATTGGTCCCAATCCACAAAATTCGAACAACTTCAACAGCTTTATAAACCGTTGATGTGATTTTCTTGTAATCGTCGTTATTTTGTTTTGTGCTTTTTTGTTTTCCAGTATATTTTTTCGTTCAGATGAGCTTCGGGCGAGATATAGGAACCCTAAAAACAATTTTTTAACTAAAAAATTGACAATTTTTTGACAATAACTTTTTAGTAAAACAAATTGCCAAAAGTTTTGTAAACAAAAGTTACTTAACAACAAATAACGGCCGAGAAAATCGCACTAAAGCTTTATAAAGCTTCATTCAAAATGGTGGACAACGTAAAAAGTTCTCTTGTTAGAATTTTGTGGATTTCCATTCCCAAGGGTTAGGAATTCTTTAATCTTTTTAAACAAAAACAGAATTCTAGTTAAATATTCTCTTTTAATTTGGATAGTTTAACTTGACTATTAGAATGTCTAAGGGCCAGTTTTCACTGCTATCTATATAAACGCTTGAGTTAATCCAGAGTTAGTTAATTCTTCAAATAAATTTAAATCAGTGTAGCAGTTTTCATTGAATTATTTACTTTAACTCATAGTTGTCAAAAATCTATGAAAATAGAAGTGCGACACGTTTTGCTATTGAAATCAAAATGGCGCCACTATGGAAATTGACACGCATCTGTCAGAAATATATATATTTAGTCAATCCAGAGTTAACTCAGTAAATTTATTGATTAAACTCGGGATCTAAATTGACTGAAATTTTTTTTTACGAGTTAACTCAGGTATAATTCTTAAACTATAGGATGATTTCGCACTGAAAAAAAACTGGGCCTACGAGATCATGTTAGATGGGACATGTTTAATTGTAATTCTACGTTTTCATTAGAGACGAAACTAGGTAACTTTGCAAAGTACAGAAAAAGTGATTTTCATCTTAAATTTTCTAATTTCGTTTGACAGCTCATTTCATTTTAAATTTGATTTGGCCATTAATTTGTTTTCTCTTTTTTTTTCTGTTTTCCATACACCGACTTTTGACATTTCAATGCATACACTTTTCAAAGCCTTTGGATTGCAATTGGGTATGTTCGCAAGGTCGGCATGTAATTTTTAACCTAATTTCGTGCAGGTTTGGTTGAAATTACCTCATTTCGAAATGTAAATTTGTATGGAAAATGAGGTCATTTGGAATCGAATTTGGAAATTTTCAGTGAAATTACCTCTCTTTCTCTAATGAAAACGTAGTATAAGTCTTTTTGAGAATAATGTCTGATGATTTTGTACTATTAAACTTTTTATCATTCCTTAATTGGAAATATGTATACTATGGTGATTCTAAAAGGATGTTCAAAACTGAGTTGCATTCCCATTTAAAGTCTTCTGCCAATCATTATACAATCTTGTATGGGGCAGAAGTAATGTCATAATGTGAATGTGCCACCATTTTTTCAAATAGACAGATAGAGAATAAGTTGACAACATGCAATGGAGCGACACACATCTGAAGAACGTGGAATTCTTATTACTGTTTGTTTGACCGTAATTTTCGATTCTTCTTCACTCAGGCCTGGCCTTAAGTTTATAAATATATTTCTCCCGCCCGAAGGTAAAATATAAGAAGAGCAATTTTTAGGGCCCCGCATTTTTATAAAATTTATTCCACTGATAGATATCGGAAAAAGAAGTAATAAGAAGAATTTAAATGTTCCTCTATAAAAATGTCCTCAAATAAAAAGTACCTACCGTGTGTTTTTAAATAAACGCTGTTCTTTTGCTTGGCGCCCCATTAATCATACCCCCAAATTTGTTTACAGTCAAACATCGCAAAAGGGATGGATCTTAGGCCCAGTTTTTCAGTGGTGAGTTAAACCAGAGTTAGCTAACTCTAGAAGTAAACTTACCTACTGTTAATTGAGGAAGCAGCTTTTCGGTGGAGAATTCATGCGGAACGACTAAACAAACTGGGGCATATTCATAGTCACTTTTAAACTCCAGTTTATCTTAGACTGGGGTTTATTCAATCTTATTTAGATAGGATAAACCCAGGTCTAAGATAAACTGGAGTTTAAAAGTGACTATGAATATGCCCCACTGTGTGGATTAAATATCAAAAGCATCTGTAAAGTAAATCCTGAGTTAACTCACCAATTTTGATGAGTTAACTCGGGTTTAACTTTAATCTCGCACTGACAAACTGGACCTTAGAAAAAGAATTTAAATTTTTTCTTCCTCGAAAGCTGAAGATCTTCTTCATAGACATACAAACTGCTGCCTGCTGGCCGTTAAGTGAGGTTAAATTACTCCTATGCTAGGTTAAGCCTGTTGGAAGAAGAGGATTAATTCGTATTCAAATTCATAATCACCGATGAAGCCAAGATCTGACGGTGCCAGACTCCTTGCAAGGATTGAAAGCCAACATTGAAGAAAAAATCACCAATTTGCAGCCAGATATTTTGAGAGCAACTATTCAAAATGCCTTAAAACAAGCACAAATGTGTATCAACTCAGGAGTTAGTCATTTGGCCGATATCATATTTTTAACTTAATTTCATACAAAATTTACACCTCCAAATATAATTTCCTTGAAAACAGACCCAATTTTTCTAATTGGTAACAAAATGGACGCCAATTCACATTAGTCGTGTTCCTTTGAAGATGACGAAGCACTCATGAGTACTTTGCTAACCATTTTAAATGAAACGCACAAAATTGATTATTTTACAAATCTCATCTACTCTCACTAAGAGCACGAGTAGTTGGTAGTATTAGATTTTTGTTTGCATCTACTCATATCAAAAAGAACACGGCTTTTATGACAATATTTTCGCTCCACCTTGTATTTAAAAGAAGAATTTTACATTTTAGATTGCTTCAAAATATCTATACTTCTCAACATTACCGCTTGAGAAAATATTGCATCATCTAAAATTCAACAAAAAATCGATTTTTCCTACAGACTTATGTATACATAGACATACATATACATATCTACCTATTCTTCTTTATAATTGAAAGCCCTTAATTAACCTTTACACAACAATCCAATCACCCCATCCAACACCTTCAAATAACCTTCACACAAAGGTCAATGTAATCAGCATGCCCCCCTAGGATATTGTTTAACTCGTAGAAATTCATTATTCCATTAACACCAACAAAATAAAATTACTCTCACTACCTGTTTTTTTTTTCGGAAATAAATAGGAAGGTACAAAAAAAAAAAAACAATTCCACAAAATCAAATGTAAATAAAGGTTAAATAACCTTTTTTACCTCAACGAATCTTTTCAGTCACCCTTGAAATATTTACAGCAGATTTATTTTTTTGTTCGTTTTCTATAATTTTACCGGCAATTTTACTATAATCCTGCCAGATTTACGTATAGCGTACACCATCATTCTCCCACGCAAAAATAAGGACCAGGAACACCTAAAATAAATATAAAGTGAAATAAAAAAAAAAAAACAATTCTTCCTCAATGTGTACATAAATCTGTGTGTTTTCTGTCAAAAGCAGAAACAAATATTACGCAATATCTGAAAAAAAATATAATGTACATATGTACATATACATATGTATGTATGTATACTGTACATACACATTGGTATTGAATAAGCTTTTGACCCCCAAAAGGACAAAAAGTCAAATGTCATTGATGCGAGCAAGATGAAAATATGTAAAAAAAAAAACCAAAAAGCTTTTTCTTCAATCCTTGTTTGTTTTCCGTGGAATTTGCTTTGTTATTTTGAGTCCCAATAGGACCTGGTTTAAGGACCTTTTCCTTCCTGGCATAGCCCCCATTTCCCATAAAATTCCATCCCACAGAATACCTACCTGTAAGATGGTAATTCAAAAAGAAACTAGAAACCTATTACCGCAGGTGCTTTAACAGTTCAATACACAAGAGTGTTGCGAGAAAAAGCTTTCTCAGAACATAATACATACATACATACGTACATTTACACATACATACCTATATATACATATCTAAATGTATTAATGTTGACGAGGATATAACACAATTATTATTGTTATTATATTTATATCAAGGATATGAAAAAATATTCGAAGATGAGTTGGGGTGGTCAACCTAACTCAATCCAAGTGGAAATAATGAAATTTCAGATGAAATGTTGGCAACAGTTTCTATAGAATGGCATTATGACTTGTTCTTAAGAGGGTTACCAGGGAATGACTTTCCTTATTCATATTTGTGTATAAACCAGTGCTAGGGGATCATGGGAAAAATCCCTTTCTCCGGGAATTTTGAATTTGAATGAATGAATTTCCAAAGGGAAAATAGCCTCGTTTTGTGGGAATTTGTTGTTCATAAAATTTTACCCAGAAGAGGAGAACATCAAAGCAAAAATTTAAGCGATTCTTTTAGAATTATTGATAAAAAAGAATATCAGAATAATTTTATAAAAAATTCCAAAAGGCCTGACAAATAAATCATATTTATTTTTAGCAAGGAACTAAGGGCCAGTTTCACAGTCAGTCAGTTAAGTGTCACTTAAATGGGGAATGTGAAAGATTAATTCCCAATATCTCAGTGCACTGTTACCTAAATAAGGGCCAGTTTCACAGTCAGTCAGTTAAGTGTCACTTAAATGGGGAATGTGAAAGATTAATTCCCAATATCTCAGTGCACTGTTACCTAAATAAGTGCCACTTAAGTCTTCGATGTTGGTGACTTAAGTTCCACTTACGCTGGCTATGAAATAAAGCTTAAATTCCTTATATGGGAAACTTAAGTGCCACTTATTCCGGTAAGTGTCGACTGTGAAACTGGCCCTAAGTTTACTTAAATAAATGCTCAATGAAAACATTTTTCTTTCTGTTCTGTGAAAAATAAAAAGGGAAAACAGAAAAGATTTATGGGACAAAAAGGGAATTTCGCAGCTGGCTGGAAGGATTTCTCTTGAAAATGCCCCCCTAGAACTGGGATGTACCTGCTTTCGATAAAGTTTGCAGTAAGGGTAAGTTATATGCATTCGTACAAAATCCAAAATGAGATGAGGTTTTTTTTTACAATTTTCAAACAGGGAAATAGAAATATAATGTTTCTTTACAGTTTTAAAATTTACTAAATGACTGTGTTAGTATTTATTGGGATCTACACTAGAAATTTGTAAAGATGTTTTGAATTTTGCCCATCCGATAAAATGTTCAGTTTGAAACGTCTGATGTGACATTTCGAATTAACATTTATATATGTATTTAGTTACTAATGTTCTGACAACATATTGTGACTTCTAACAAGCTTGATGGGGTAGGAGTAAGTATGTGCGACTTATTTGTGCATTTAAATTAAGATTCTTATAGGTTATAGCTGCTCTAAGTCCAGTGCCAGTCTTCGTTGAATTGCTGGTGAATTTTGTGTGTGTATTTAAATTATTAAATAATAATTGCGACACACAACGCTGATAGCTATATAAAAGCTCCATTTAGGCTCTAAGTGCAAAAAGGTCGTTATATTTACATGCTAACAACTTAATAAGCCACACGTGCTTATAGAATGATACGTACATAACTCTATGGGAAGCAACGACCTGAAATAATAATAATTTATTCGAATTAACTGATAGAAATATGTATATTTTGTAGGTATAATCTGTATCAATTTATCTACGTTTAAAATAACTATAGTTATTATTGTATTGCTAAGGTGATTGCAACAATGTATATCCTTAAATCGTGTTGCTGAGATACTAAAGTGTAACGGAATGTAAAAATCTAAACAATGTTTAGAAAACTGATGCTTTTATGTTACGGAATAGAATCTACATACAAATTGGCAAAATCGGTATATTTTGAAAGATTGAAAAATTTCTTTAAATAAGACACGTAGTATCATCATCGTCGGCTCGACAACCGGGGTCCGGTCCTGGCCTCCTTCAACAAGTCTCTCCACCCATCCCGGTCTCGAGCCGCCGCCATCCAGTTGCGCACCCCAAGGCTCCGGGCGTCCTGGTCTACGCCATCTCTCCAGCGCAAGCATGGTCTACCACGCTGTCGTCTACCATAGAATGTACCACAAAGAACTTTCCGAGCAGGTTCCTCTTCGCTCATGCGAGCTAGGTGCCCTGCCCACCGGAGTCTACCGAGCTTAATTTTTGTCACGATATCTGCTTCAAGGTAGATTGCGTACAATTCATGATTGTACCGTCTCCGGAATCGTCCTTCCTCACATATGGGGCCAACAATTCTCCTTAAGACTTTTCTCTCGAACGCGGCTAAGAGGTCGGAGTGCCTTTTGCTAAGCACCCAAGTCTCGGATCCATATGTGAGTACTGGCAGGACCATGGTCCTGTACAGCAGCAGTTTTGAAGTTATGGTGAGATTTCTGGATTTGAAGAGCTTTGACAGACTATAGTAGGCTCTGTTGGATTTGAGAAGCCGCCCGCGTATTTCTTCTTCTATATTGTTATCGGCTGCTACTATTGACCCAAGGTATTTAAAGGATTGCACCACTTCAAATTCGTGCTCCGCTACCTTGATTGTTTGACCAACTGTTCCTCTCGCATTCGACGCCACCATGTACTTTGTTTTACCTTCACTAATGTGCAGCCCCAGATTTTGTGCCGCCTGCTCGATCTGGATGAAGGAATCATGTACAGCTTGCTCAGTTCTTCCGATGATGTCGATGTCGTCTGCGTAAGCCAGTATCTGGCTGGACCTGTTGACGATGGTCCCTCTTGTTGCCGTGCCAGAGTCACGGATTGCTTTCTCCAACGCCAGGTTGAAGAGGAGGCAGGCCAAACCATCCCCTTGTCGGAGTCCATTAAAGATGTTGATTGGTTTGGATAGCAATCCGGCTATTTTTACTTGGCTTGTTACGTTGGTCATGGTCAACCTACATAGTCGTGTCAATTTATTTGGGATGCCGAATTCTCTCATGGCTTTGTAAAGTTCTACCCTGGCTATGCTATCGTAGGCGGCCTTAAAGTCTATAAACAGGTGGTATGTTGGGATGTTAAATTCTAGACATTTTTCCATCGCCTGCCTAAGGGTAAAGATCTGATCAGTTGTTGATTTGCCTGGAATGAAACCGCACTGATATTGTCCGATGATGGTTTTAGCGTATGGGGTTATCCGGTCTTGTAGGATAGAGGAGAGTATCTTATAGGCGGTACTCAACAACGTGATACCTCTATAATTGCTGCACGTTGTGACATCTCCCTTCTTATGTATGGGGCAAATGATACCTTTTCGCCAGTCTTCTGGAATTTCTTCATGCTCCCACACGTGCACTATAATTTCATGAATTGCTTGACGTAAAGCTGGCCCACCGTGTTGAAATAGTTCGGCTGGTATACCATCGGCTCCCGGGGCTTTGTTTTTCTTTAGCCGGCCTATAGCCTTCTCAACCTCTTCTATGCTTGGTGGCGGCAACATAGGGTACTCTTCTTGAAGTAGTGGAGCCTCCACTTCTGCAGTGAGCTGACCATTTAGCAATTCATTGAAGTACACTTCCCATCGCTCCAGTATGCTTTGAGGATCGGTGATCAGATTTCCCTCTCCGTCCTTGCAGTATGTGCAGCGTGGTGTGTACTGCGTCATGTTTCGGACGGATTGGTAGAACTTCCGCGCCTGGTGCGGACCTCGCTCTCGGCTTTTCTCTATTTCACAGATTATGTTCTTCTCCCAGGCTGATTTTTTCTGTCTGTGAAGCCGTTTTTCAATTCTTCTGAGCTCTTTATATTCGTCTTCGCGTGCCCGCGTTCTATGAGATTGTTGCATTGCTCGGTACGCAACATTCTTACGTTCAGTCGCTAGCTTGCATTCATCATCAATCCAGTCGTTCCGATTTCTACGACTGCTGCCTAAGATGGAGTTGGCAGTACTAATGACAGTATTCTTAAGGCGTGTCCACTTCTCATCTACGCCCAGCAAACTGGCTCCAGGACTTACTCTACCCAGTTCTAGGGCGAGTCCTAACGCATTACCAAAGGTGTTACTGGTGTTTTCATTGCGCAGAGCAGCCGTGTTGATTCGAACCTGATCGGCGGATGCAATACGTCTTCGCAAGGCAATCCGCCCTCGGAAAACCATACCAACAAGATAGTGATCCGAGTCGATATTGGCACCTCGGTACGTTCGTACCGTCATCAAGTTCGAGTAGTGGCGACGGTCTATCAACACGTGGTCAATTTGGTTACGAGTGACTCCATCAGGTGATACCCAGGTGGCTTTGTAGATATCTTTACGCGGGAACCTGGTACTCGCAACGACCATGTTTTTCGATGCTGCCAATTCTAAGACTCGAAGTCCATTGTCATTAGTGTTCTCATGCAAACTATGGGTGCCTGCGTAATGCCTGAATACCGGCTCCCGACCTATTTTTGCATTCAAATCCCCAAGGATGATTTTTACGTCATACCTTGGACAGGCATTGAGGGCCCTCTCGACTTGTTCGTAGTAAGTCTCTTTTTCTTCGTCTGAGGACTCCTCCGTAGGTCCGTGAACGTTAATGAGGCTGATGTTCTTAAATTTGCCTCGCACGCGAAGGGTGCATAGCCTTTCGCTTATAGCGTTAAAGCCGATGATGGCAGACTTCATTTTTTCGCCGACTAGGAAGCCTACCCCGAGCACATGGTGTTTTGTATGACAGCTGTAGTATAAGTCATAATCTTTCTTCTGTAGAACACCATTCCCTGTCCATCTTATTTCTTGAAGTGCTGTTATGTCAGCTTTATATTTTGACAGGGCATCGGCTAGCTGCTGAGCAGCTCGAGCTCTATAGAGCGATCGTACGTTCCATAAGAAAATTCGTAAATCGTTATTCCGTTTTCTTTGCGTGGGTTGTCGTCGTGAGATCAGTCCGTTTCCGAGGCTTGTTGCTGGTCTCGTAATTCTTCTTGTTTTACGGAACAGGGAATTAACCTGTTGCCAACCTGTGGAACCAGCCTGATCATATTAGCCAAACCTTTTTACAGGCTTGTTTCTAGCGGCCGCCGCGAAGAGGCTATGATCACACTTCCACCAGTCCGAATAGTTACGGCACGTGCATGTTTTCGTATGCTACATGTTATTCCCCCTATTCGGCTGATGGCTGACACGTAGTATATATAGTTAAAAAGCTTCTTATACAGTAAGGGCCAGTTTGTTCACAGTGCTGGGATAAAGTTGCGAACGCACTAATGACTAAAGTGCGGCTTAGTTGGACGCTTTTTGATGTGTAAACATCTATGCTGGCGGTAGAGTGAAAAAAAGTGAACGTTCGTGTGCAACGTTACGTCGTGCAACGTTACGGTGTGCAACGTTACGATCTGCATACTAGGATGGGTGCGTTCAGTGAAAAAAATCTTAAGATCCCCTTCAAGCAAAAACAAGTCCGTTTTGGATCCGCGCACGTTGATGTTTACACATATTAACCGTGAGTCCCGGCACTCACACAATTTTTTTTTGTTAACTGTCCGATAAATCGAAGTCGTTGGTTTTTTTTGGGGCTTTTTAAACGCACCTGTATAGCGGCTGAACTAAGCACCCTATAGCAACCTTAAAATAGCATATTCGTGATCTAAGCTTTGCTATCTTTCCATTGAGGTGTACGATAAACTATCCGATACATCGAAGGCGTTGTTCTTTTAACTTACTCTATAGGGCAAGTATTGGTTTCGTGTCGAGGTTGTAATCAAAACTAACACAACGATGATCGAGAAGTCCGAAAAAGTGGGTTTCGTCATGCCGTCCGTTGGTCTGTGCGTCGCGTGCGTCGGTGCCTCTGTGCTTCAACTGTAATTTGAGCTAGAGCCTAAACGGGTGGACCGATTTGCTTCAAATTTGGTACATAACATTTTTATGTGATTCCCTAGAGGGAAATTTGAATTTTTGTTTTAGCTCATCTAGAACGGGTAACTGCCATACAAATACTTTGGTTTATTCAAATTTTCTCGAAAACGGCTCTAACGATTTTGATTAAACTTCTTAACTGTTATTCAAGTAGGTATATCTTTTTGATAGTTTGAACGATTTTGTTATAATTCTGCAGTATGGTGCTTCTCAATAAAATAAACAATATTGCATTTAATTTTTTTTAAAAAATAGTGTTTATAACAAAAAAAAAAATCAATCACAAAATTAATTTTTTAGCCATTTGTTGCGAGGCAAGAGGATGGGTAGGAAAGGTCAGTGAGATAGTAGGGTAGGAAAACGGATGGGATAGGAAATAACGAAAGGGATGTATTCGGAAAGGTAGGTAGGAATGTCAGCCTGCTTGCGAAGCTCGGCAGTTAGCTCGCCGGAATGGGGGTAGGGGATCTTGCCCCCTGAAACTCAACCTCACCAGCAACAAAACATACATCAGGCCAGAGGAAATAATCAATTATAATTACAGCGTCCGGACAATCAACACTTAAAGGGCACTGCTGGTGATATTACAGCGATGCCATCCCACCCGACCTAGAAATCCGTGGCGAACCACGTTCCGGTCAATCCATCTTCACCAAAAAAAACTGTGCTACTGTCCACACCCCTTGAAAAGTTTTTTTCAAAACTCATGATTTCTTTAATCGAAATCAAAATATTAAAAATCATGAATATAACAAAGGGTAATATAGAAAATTAGGCATTTAACAAAAAAAAACATTAAGAAAAAAGGTAAGATTTTACTTTAAATTTAGTTTTAAAGTTTATTACAAACAATTTTAACAAAAGTAGCAAAAAAGAAAACGAAACAGAAAACGTGACCACGAGGTATTTCCTACCAGGACTATCAAAAAAAAATTAATTAACACAAAACAAAAACGTATGATGCGTGTGATTTGGTGGCAAATCACTTTTAAAGGGGTGAAATCGTCGATTTTTATAAATTCATAAATTTGATTTTTTACCCAACAATGACTATATATATTTAATTTCCGTATAGTGCGATACCTTGATGGAAAGGTAGCAACGCTCAGATAACGAATATGCAGTTTTAAGATTGCTAGGGCTCTAAGTTCAGCCGCAAATCGAATAAACAGTTTTCACGTTTGCTCTAAGCGTACACCTTCTTTACGAACCGAACAAAATTAGGATTTTTGAGGTTGTTTTGTTAGGACTTGTAATCAGGGACGGCTCCAGCCGAACTTGTGCCCTGTGAAAAATTTGTAGAAAACGCCCCTTTTTTATATTTGCATCTTTAGTTTTACGATATTTTGAGTTAAATATTCCTTGAATGCAACAATGAAAGTGAAGTTATGTAGTTAGTGTGTGCAAGAAATAACTTAGCACAGTTGTGATGGATGTTATTTTGGGATTATTTGAAGAAGATTTGTGGTTAAAATGCATATGGCAGTACATATTTGCCTGGTAATGCGCCCCCAGAATTTTGCACTCTGTGCATTTGCACATCTTGCACATATAGTTGGTCCGGCCCTGCTTGTAATACTTCGATTGTGAAAGGTGGCGCTTTCAAGATCATTGCACTGCCATTTATAGGTGGCTTTTGGAAGCTTGGCTCAGCTGAAAATTGCTTTTGAAAAAGTAAAAAGGCCATTTTCAAGAATATTCAAATTACCTATTTAAAAATCTATTTACCTTCAGTACCATTTGGTTAGTGCTTTTTTTTTTATGTACATAAACATACATGCAATGTCTGAGTGTACACAAAGATATACAATCATATAAGGAAGAGGTTATTTCTGAGTTCTGAAAATATTTTTAAGTAATGCAAAAAGAAGAGGTATAAGTTATCTCCAGTTCAAATTAGTTTCGTAAAGATATCTACAAAAAACCATATACATATGGCTATGGACATTGTTTTGTACATTGCATTGTGCAAATTTATAATGCTTAAAACTTTATACTCTTCAATGTGAAGTAATTTAAACATTAACTTAAAAGTCCATTAACCCTTATATACTTTAGGTACCTATATCACTTAAGCGACCGCAACAATCCGAACATTGCTTCATGATGAGCTATGAACCTTAGCTATATCTAAGTGCTAGATAGATTATTTGAAATCCAATATACCTACTTAGCTATAGCCACTGCCAAGAGAATAATTAATGACCCGTATGGTAATTAAATTGCAAAATAAACATTAAATGCGCATGTAAGTTAAATTTAAATGCGAAAACCATAATAAAAAAAAAAAAAAACAATATAAGTATAAATAAAAAAATCCCAATCTAATTCCGTACTTCCTCTTGTGTTTCCCGTTTTATCCGATTCTTGTATAAGCCACATGCGAAGATATACTCTCGTACTCTATAGCTTTTGTGTGAGTTGAGTTTTGTGTCAGTATGAGTTCCAATATCAATCGTATCCATCAGCTTGTCAGTTCGATATCCATTCAGTCATCAATTTCTCCTTTGGTATCTATTCATCATCATGTCTTGAGTTTCAAACATATAAGTAGATATGTATGTATATCCGAGTATATATTTATATATATATATATGTATATGGGAATATAGTATATTCGCAAAATGTATCTACAACATGGTTCGATTTTATAGTACTCGTTCTTATATTATTTTTTTTTTTCAGATACATCGTCGTAATAAGATACATTGATGGTGAACCCTTTTTTTCTGGATTTGTTCCTAGATGGAGGTTTAGAGTTGGCATGGATGGAGTAGTTCCAATATAAAAAAAACGAGGACACATTTTCCTAAAAGGAGAAACAACGCAAAAAAAAGTGAAAAAGGAAATTAACGACAAAGAAACAACAACAATAAAAAGCGCCACCAAGAAATAAAGCACATTAACGGGTCGTAAGTTCTTTCTCTAAAATTCTAAGATTTTTTTTTGTCAAAAAAAAAAAAAACCAATAACTCAAAATTTCCCTCTCACGCTTTTCGAAGGAATTGTGTGTTTAAGTTAACTTATGTATGTACATTTTAGGAAGAATAATGCATCTGTTCAGTTAATTATGAGTTAACTCACCAAATTTGATGAGTTAACTCGGGTTTAACTTTAATCTCACACTGAAAATTTGAACCTCAGTGACGCAAAATAAGAAAACAAATGAAATACAAGAAAAGTGGGGGTGGCTGTACATGCTTTCTACATGACTTACTTTAAGTTCATGAGGGCTTAATTACAACTTGTTTGCTTTCTATAAGGACGTTGAATAAGGAGAAAACTAAAATACAGGTAAAGTTGTTGTTGCAGGGTTGGATTTTATTCTGACAACTTTTTAAACCTTCCTGTTGTCAATAGCCGTGTTTTATTATCTTCTATCGGGATCCGGATCTGGATCTGGATTTACTTTTAACACGTAATACACAAACAAAATACTGGGAAATTTTCAAAATTGTTTTTGTAACACGTGTTAAAAGTTAATCCAGATCCAGATCTGGATCCCGATAGAAGATAATAAAACACGGCTAATATAAACAAACTCTGAAAATTTCAGTCACACCGGCTTAGTAGTTTTCGAGTCCATTAGCCACGCACACAAAGTAATGTTTGATGCTTGATTTGTGCTCTCAAATCTATCGTGACTTGCGCCATGTAAACCCCCCCAAAAAAAGTCCTATTGATAGGAATACATTAGGTGTTATCCTCTTAAAATATTTTATATTTCCACTTTAATTTCTATTTTTAAACATTTTTCCTCGAGTTTCATTTTTTTTTTTTAACAAAACCATAACAAGCCTTTAGATTCCATTTGTCGCATGTACAAAAACAGAAGAAAAAAAAAAATTAAATAAAAATGTTTGAAAATTCCCTTGACATGCGCCTCAAGCAGTCCTATAATAGAGTTTTCGTACTTTTTTTTATTTTATGTTTTTGAAAATAAATTTATGAAGGCAGAGATATAAAAAAAAAGATGAGAGATAAATAACACAGGTAAAAGAAACTGAAGAAGTTGTAAGTTATTACTTAGATGATTGTGTTGGAATTTTCTTGATGTTTTCGTGTTGTTTTTAGCTTCTTCTGATGATTATAATGTAGGTGGCTCGGAAGGTCGGTGGGTATGGAATAAAGATAGAAATTAAAGAATTGACATAGAGTATTAAGAAAAGGTGGTAGTTCATGAAAATTATCATTGCTCCCGCCACGTGGCTGGGAGAGATTTTTATAATTGAGAGGTGAAAAGCAAAAAGGAAATGTTAATTAATCAAAAAATTGCAGTTTCTTGTTAATTTAAGATTTACCAGATTAAGGTAAGTCGTTTGTCAAAGGATACTTAGGTACCTTACTTATCGTACTTTGTTTAAAGGACAATCAGAAGGAAAGTGTGATACAGAGGAAGGCTTTTGAAATTTTTAAGGTTTTTTTCTGAATAGACTTTACTACGAACACAAACTTGGTCCATTTTCCTGGCAAAAAATTATGGAAAAACTTGCGTGAGATCGGTATTGGGAAACAACCTGCAAAGTTTGCTGATGACATCGATTGTGTTTCTCTCAACATAAAAATCTCCTTTACGCCCAAGGCCAAGCCTTAAACTTTGTTACACCTATTGATTCCTCTATTGAAGAGGAATTAACTGGTGTAAACAGCTCACTCTGCTTCATAAGAATACGAGAGGAAGACATAGTTGAGGCAATGATCACATCACACTTCTAACGCTCTTAGACTTTTCAAAGGCTTTTGACACTGTTAACCACTCAATTTTATGTAAAAACTTCGAAATTTCTTTCGGTTTTCTGTTGAGTCCTGAAAGTTGATTTCGTACCCTAGCGGAAGGCAACAGTGCGTGGTGGCAAATGGTCGGTTATCAAGCTTTCTCAATGTTTTAACTGGAGTGCCGCAGGGATCCATCCTTGGCCCAATTCTCTTCTCACTTTACATAAATGAGCTTCCAAAAGTTGTTAAGCACTGTCTGATTCATCTTTACGCTGCGGATGATATACAGTTCCTGATAAGTCGACCTTTTCCGGAGAAAAATGATGCTGTTGCATTAATGAATGAGGATCTTCTTTACATTAAACGCTGGTCTAAGAAAAACCATCTTTGCCTAAACCCTATCAAATCAACAGCCCTTTCCATCTACCGCAAAATCTTTGATTTATCGGTCTTAAGCCAATTGAAGCTTGAAAACGAAAACATCGAATATGTTAACAGTGCTAGAAACCTAGGAATGGTTTTCCATCGTTCCTTCACATGGAACGACCACCTAATTAGAGCAATTGGTAAAGTCTATGGTAGTCTCCGCGCTCTCCAGGTCACTCGAAGTTTCGTCCCTACAAAAACCAAACTACTTCTTGCCAAAACGCTTTTACTATACCTATTGATGTGAATTTTTTTGCAACTTGGACTCAGCCACTAACCGCAAATTAAATGTCGCATATAACAATATTTCCCGCTATGTCTTTAATCTACGACGCTATGACCATCTTTTCTCTTTAGCAGCTCGTATTTCTGGTTGTAGCCTCGACAATTTGTATTGAAATTTCGCTCACTAAGCTATCTACATGAAATCATTCAAACAAAACAGCCTGAATACTTACACGGTAAACTGAATTTCCCTCATTCAACAATGTCATTTGCTCTTATACTACCTCGATACAATTTTCTAATTACTGAGCGTCAATTTTTCTTCCATGTTATATGCCTCTGGAACTCCCTGCCCTTAAATATGAGAAGTGTACGAAGCACAAGAAGATTTAAATTTTTTACTTTTCAACTATCTGGCAAAGCATTGATATTATCTATTTAGTCAATTTCATTAATTTAAAGGCTTTCAACAATTTATAAGACCCTTGTCCTACCTTGTAAGCGATTTGAAATAAATAAAAATACAAAAATTCAAAATATTTACAAATACGTAAACGTAAAAATGCCAATTTGCCAAAATGTTTTAGAATCCTATTGAGTTAGAAAACATATCAAAATATTTATACTGAGAGCTTGAAATATTGAGAGCTGAAATATTTATATGCCGGATATACATACATACATATGTGCCTCTTGAGATTTACTCTTTTCGACATTTAATGAGTGCGAAGGTGAAACGTGACCTTTTTTCAACGTGTGTAATAGCAAAAATGATTTCAGACTCATGAGTACATCAAACAGCATACAGCCATCTATATCTGATTTCGAGCTTATGGTTAATTTAATCTGGAGATCACCACGAAGTTTGTGAAGTTCTGGTTTTTCTGGAATAGTTTTTCGAATCGAAGTATTAATTAAACTGCTCAATTAAATGAAATAAATGTAGAGTCCAATTCTTTTTTCTGGAGAAGTTATAGGCAAACTTTCTTCTGGTTTTAAAAACAGGTTCAATGTCAACCCCTTTAGTTAACTCTTTTGCTGTTAAAATGGTACTTTTAATCCCAGTTTCTCTCCAATCTACCAAGAAATAACATCCTTTTTTCAACAATTCTTATGAGCAAATACTGAGATCCATATGATTATTGATTGGCGAGAAACTTACTAACAAGTATTTCATACCAAATCACCGATGAACTTATGGAACTGAAATCTTTTAACTGTTCCGCCTCATTAGAACCTTGAACAACATTTTTTTCTCAGTTTCAGAGTGGCCAAAGTAATTAAAGCATCATGAATAGCACTAATTTGATAAGGAAATGCCTTAACAATGTTTGAAGTAGATAGTCCTAAGTGAGTGATCGTTCAGAATTATCCATCTATAAACTGAAGTTTGACGTTAAAGTTTGCCTCGATTAACAAAGTGCCGCCCATCATGCAGCTCTTTGGGGCGTCCCTTTATTTTTGGCGCCCTAGGCCTTCGGCAAACTGTGCCCTTTCCTAACGCCGCTCCGGTACTGATTCTAGCTGTCCCGTCCCGCCTCGGGTAGACAAATCTAAGCTTTCGAAAAAAATTAACAAAAGAATATATAAATATTATCAGCATATAATCTATAAATCGGTAGCTTAGCTTAACACGAGATTCAATCGGTGTGTTCAGCTAAGTTCTTCAGTTGATTTTTCAATTTGAGCGCGTTCAACGCATTACGTTTTAGATTCTAAATTTTCAGAATTCTGAATTTTTGGAGGCTTACGTTGAAGAATCAACAAATAAGTATAAAAAAAATCCGATAAGGTTCGCTTAAAAAGCTTATATCTTGAGTTCTTTTAGTTGGATAGTCAAAACAAAAGCTTTTGCACTTAGAAAAAACGACAGAGCATCATTTCTTATTTTCAAAAAAATGAATTTAAGTGATAATTCTACTTAAAAAAAATTGTAAAAATCGCTATTTTATTTTTTATCGCTTTTTGAATTCCTTCAAAACAAAAATAAAATGTTCTTTTAGGCCACTTACTTTCTATAATATTCTTTATATGGAAATTTTATTTTAAGTGGCACGCAGTGTACGTATATGTATATCGTCGTTAATACTGCAAATAGACGTTATGGCACATTTTTAAGAATGAAGAAAAACATTTTTTCTTTTAAATTTGTGTCTTATGTTTCATGTTTATGTTACATTTGTATTCTTTTCACCTATGGATCTTTTTTTTGGAGTAGATAAATTTAATAAAATTTTTAGGTAACAAAGTTTCAAAAAATATCTACTGTTATCAAATAATATAATAACTCAATGAATTTTACAAACTAAATCGTTCAAAATTGATTTTTCAATTTTTTTTTTTCAAAATATAACATGCAGAAATCAAATCAAATAGTTTTCTATTTTAAATCCACAAAACCTTGTAAGTTTGTTATTCATAGCAATTTCAAAAAAGAAAAATCACTTTTACCCTTTCGTTACTAGAAAAATAACATCTCACCCCACACTATATCATTCACTATTTTCGTATCCTAAAACAAGTTCATTGTCCCTTAAATTCAGAGAATATACCTATCCCATCCCATGGCTATACAAAAACGAGTTGTAATTTCCTTTCTTCCAACAAAGAAGAACCACCGCACCCTTCTTCGTAACGAAGAAGATAGAAAATCTCAGAATTCTCCATCCAATTCTCCATAATCGCTGCGCTACCATTTAGTATGACATCGAATGAAGTCAATATAGCCAACAACAGGATTACGAAAATAAAATAAAAACCAAAAAAAAAAACATAAATATATCTAGTATTTGGATCTCCAAGGCAAGTGAAATTGTAAGAGGCTTTTCCACCACCCTTGGACGGGAAGGCATTCAAAATAAAACGACACACACAAGATTTTCGCAGGAAAACCACAGGTTCCCAAGAAATATAAAAAACAGAAAGCAAACTGACTGACGAACAAAAAACACAAACAATTCTCCCTCACAAAACCGCAAATAGTACAACATAATTTGGGTAAAGCACATAACATTTATGCGAACAATAAGCGTCTAACTGTGAACGGATTTTCTCACCCTTTTCTGATTCTACAACTAAACCCAGTCACAGCCCCAACCCCAACCCCAACCCCAATCCAAAGCCCCAAATCGCAGCTGCTGCTGCCAAGCCAAATGTCCTTAAAAACGTCTTAAAGAAGAAACCAAAAAATTCAGCAGAAAGAGAAAACGCAAAAGACGCTTACTACAACAGAAAGACCAGACAAAACTTTTTTTTTTCCTTTGAGAAACTTTACGACGACTAAGAAACTCCATCATCCCGAAATTTATCGATTTTCCACATTTCTTTCCGCAAAATATGGCAAACGGAAATGGAAAAAGTTTCCATGAGAAATGGAGAATAATTGTGAGAACGAGAAGTAAGAAGTAGGAGAATTCAGCAATACAAGGAAAAAGCGAGCGAAAAAAAGAACTCGGGAGAAAAATGTGTGGTAATTCTTCATCGTCCTCGAGCCGTCGTCCTCGTCCTCGTCTTTCGTGCTTCGTATATCCTTCGTTTTATGCGCTTCGACTGTTATTCACCCTTAAAACGTCCTTGCCGAGGCGAGATATTTTGTTCTGCGTCTTCCTTCCTGGCCTGACTGGTGACGTGGATATAATAAAGCCACTGTACTGGGATCGGGGACGGGATGAGCTTAGCAGAGAAAACCAAATCCCAGATGGATTTTATGAAAAAAAAAGGAGTGAGCTGTGCCGCAAATTGAATGAAATCAACTTTAACACCCAAAGCTTTTGCACGCATCAAATTTAAGTGCCACGAAAAAGGAGGAATACAAATACCAAGGCGAAAGAACAAAATGGATTTTCCATGGAAATAAACAGTCTTAGGCTTCTTCCTACGTGAGATATATTTTCATAAAGCACGCATTACGTTTTCATTCATTGTTTTATGTGTGTGTTGTTAAATGTGATACATAAACTTTCATTATTTCCAGGTGGCTGATATTGGGTGTTTTGAAGCTTTTGTATGTATTTATGCAATGCAGGAAACATTCCTATACAAGGGCTTATCGGCTAATATTTTCCATCGATTACAGTTAAAAGGGTATAATTAAGAAAAAGTGTTTACTTTTTAAACTTTTCCTAAATCCTCGGCGATAAGGAAGAGCTGCGTATTTTTTTAAAAGCTCGGGCATTATTTTTTTTAGCATAAAATGCTCGTAAATTTATGAAAATAAGACTTTGAAGGCCTTGATAATATTTTTTAATATACACACCTGGGTATAAAGTCTTGCAACATTATATTGTTGCTCTTAAGAGAAACTTTTTATGGCCTCCATTATGCGATTATAATAAAAAAAAATTTAATTAAAGTACAAAATCATTTAAAAACCCGTGAAGAGTCTCTATATCTAAGACACAGCACTTCCAATCGTGCAGACAAAGCTCTCTTTGAATCAGAGTTGCGGTATACCTGGCCTGACTGACGCACGCCTCGAACCTGGGCGCTGGGATCCAAAGACTCTCGTGACTATGGAGCATTGTTGTCCATTCGCTTTATGTGCCTTAGCCAAAGTAGACGAGTTTGACTTTTTGGGCCACATCACCATCTTAGCACAGCTAGAGTTTGTGCAACCTAAACTCCTCGCGAACAACTAAATATTAAATATATATTCTGCAATTAAGTAAAATGTGAAGTGCTTCCCGTGGAAAGTAATGTATACTTGTTTACGGAATACTCAGGTTTCACTTAAGTTTAATGAAATATGAGTATTTTATTATACTCTGTCCAACAAAAATAGGCAGTACACGTCTTATGAGAAAGCTTTTTCAAAATCAGTAGCGTGCCATATTTTTGAATCATATTAAATTGAAATAACTCCTCCACAAAAAGTGTTTGCCCGCCCGTGAATTTTCAATAGCATCGGACACAAACCCAACGTCCTATTCAAGGCGCATCGGAGTGTGCGCTGAATTGCTTTGGCCAATGGCGATTGGCTGCTGCTTGATGTACATTCAGAGTAACCCTTGTCCATTTGCTAATTCGTTTAGCTTTTTTTCCTTGAGTTTCTGTTAAGGTGCTTTTGATTTTCGAGCTTTATGAAAAAGCTTTTAATGATGAGTGTTATCTTGTACACTACGACAACCCTGTGAAAGCTTTAATGACGGACAGATTTATGCAATCCACTGTAGCCAGAATGAGAGGCAAACTGCCTATCTTGCCTACACTGTCCATTTTTGTTGGACAGAGTATAGTGCTTTTTATCTGTGTTGAAAGGATAGGGGAAAAGGTGTGCATCCGGACACATTTCGCTATGTAAGCGAAAATGGTCGGAAATAGCGCCTTTTCAAATTTTTTTACGAGCATAGTATCACTTGAATTTAATAAAAAAAAGAAATGATGTTCTGCATTGAATTAAAGTGATAATGCTTCTGAAAAAAATCGTATTTTTAATATCCAACCATCGGCGCCTACAAAAAAACCTGCCAGATTTTGTTCTCGCTAAATTGACGCCCAAAATTTTTTTCCTCCGGATTTTGACATCAAAACTCAGAAATTTAGATGAGAAATCCTTATACTGTTCATATGTAACTGAAATTGCTGGGGTCTCCTGACTTACTTTTGAAGATTTCTGAATTTGACATTAAAAAACAATATCAATTAATAAAATCAACTCCAGTCTCAAACTGATGCTCCCGGAAGCAAAACTAGCAAGTGGACACAGTCAGAAGATTGGCTGCCCGAGGTTTATACATACAGTCATCCTTGCGTTCGGGAAACTATATCAGATAGGCTATCCACCTTTCCAAAAATATTCAGACACGTTGGGTTGTTGTTGCATCAGCTGTTTTTTTTCACAAGGGATTACAACACCACAAACCAACGCAGATAGGTTTAGATAATTCCATACGAACGCGTTTTCTATTGAAAGTAGTCTCAAATGGACAGCCACCTTTAAGGTCAGAAACAAAAGGGTGTGATTAAACGGCTGGCCCGTGCTGGCATGGATATAAGGTGTGTTCCATTGGGCATTTAGTATACTTTTCAGTACTTCTCAGTAATGCTTTCTTTTTGATAAAATTAATAGGCGTGTTTTTTTTTGCAAGTCCATATGGATTTGTCGAAAAAAACAACATCGGAACTAATAGTCTTACACTTAGATACAACAACTTAAATCCATATGGACTTAGCTAAGTCCAAATAATTTTCGGGACTTACTGTAAGTACCGATAAAAACGGTGATGCCAAAATAAAATATTCTATTTGTTATCGATAATTTATTCAGACACTTCAAAATTGACGTTTTTCGATGCTGATTGAACAATTAATTTTTTTTAATTTGAAAAAATATGGCGGAGGAAGACAAAAGGTAAATAAATATTTAATTGAGCCATGTAACAATTAATTGATTATTAACCTTTATTTTCTATGAATTTTCTTTGCTTTTTCTTATAAATTTGTATGTGTGTTGATACTTTTCTTCTTTCTTGTATCTTTATATTTTTTTATTATTCAGCTTCTCAACAAATGCCATATAGAGTGCACAGTGCTGCCAATTTTTACGGAAGAAGTTTCTAAGTCCCGATGTCGTTTTTTTTCGACAAATCCATATGGACTTGCAAAAAAAACACGCCTTATATCTAGTTTTGGATTGCTTGCCATTGTATTTTATTTTATATAGTAATTTCTTTTTACTGGTGGTATATCGCTTTTTTATGTGGCTACAAGTTGTAACTACATTAATGAACTAATCCGACCATGACTTCAGCCACGTGGCCCAAAGGAACAACCGTACTATTATCAAATTAAGTATAGAATCTGACTGCCAGGTTAACTTAAAACTTTTAAAGCTTTTTTAGTTTTTCAGTGGTGAGTTAAACCAGAGTTAGCTAAATCTATAAAAGTAAATTAACCCCCAGTGAACTGAGGAAGCAGTTTTTTGGTAGAGAATACATGCGGAACGACTAAACAAACACGGTGTATAAAACCATCAAAAGCATCTGTGCAGTTAATCCTAAGTTAACTCACTAAATATGGTGAGTTAACTCGATTTTAACTTTAATCTCACACTGAAAAAGTGGAATTAAATGGAGCATGGAAATAAAATACACTCATGTCAAAACAAATTATTTAATTGGTAAAAAACACGATAGTACTTTCACATTTTTATAGAAATTATCGATAGCAAATTGGTAATAAGCCATCATCCCTATTGGTTAATTTTTTCCCAACCCAAAGGGAATTGGACGGAAAAATGATACAAAAAAATTAAAATTTGTATACATATTTGACACAATAAAAACGTATTCCCTATAGGCTTTTATAAGTTCAAAAAACATTCGGGTCTTATTTCTCATTTCTCAGAAAAACTGTTACCAAAAAAAAATTTTCAGAGCATAATTCTTAGTGCGGATAAAAACCGTATAACAGACGCCGCCGGCCGACGTGAATTATTACTTTTTTTTCGATAGTTTGTACGCATAAAGAGAATTTCAACTATTGTCAAAAAGAGCAAGCAATCTTCTAGTACATTTTCTTCTGAGTCAAGAAATTTGTGCCCATATAATTTTTTAGTATTTTTCTAAACAAACAAATTGTCAATAAGGCGTTTTTCTTTTTTAGTTCAGAGCAGAGCCTGAACTGTCAAACAAAAAGTTGTGTTCCTTTTTTCGCTCAGAGCATTCAGAACTTCAAACTTGTGTTTCGTTTTTCGTTCTGAACGTGTTCTGAGCGTGTTCAGAGTGCGCTCTATGAGCTCAGAATAAAATAACTTAGCAGACAGAGTTAAATGCTGACCATAAGCATTTGACAGCTTAGTGTTCTTCAGGTGTGTTTCAAAAATAGTTCAGAGTGCTCAGATCACACTTCGTTCAGAGGACGTTCAGAACATGCTCGACATGCTATGTACCACTCTGTTCAGAGCTCTATTCTGAGCTAAAAAGAAAAACGCCTGTAAGTGAATTTAACGATTAAGATTTTTTACATCCACTGCCGCGACCACATTTCTTTTACTGCAGTACTTATTTTAATCAACGATTATTATTAATAAAGCCGAACTTTTTTAAAAAAAGCTTTCTAGATCCTACTTTTTTTTTTAATTTAAGCTTTCTACTTATTTGACGACCAAACAAAACAGACATTTTGTGAATATAAGCTCTCTCAATAATCTAAAAATTCGTTGTTTAACTTAAACTCTCTAGTCTCTAGAGTATAGAATAATAGATAGATAGGTACCTACAATATAAATTGGCACTCGAATTACGAGTGCTGGGACTTACTAGTTCAATTAATTACTGCACTTAAAATTATTATTTCTTTGTGAACAAAAAGCAGTTCAGTTTAAAACAAAAACACACTCAATTAAGTGTCCTGTAATAGGTGAATCAAGAGCGTTTTGCAAATTTGTTGATGGAACTTCAATTAGAAGTGAAATTGAGGTAAAAAGTGAAAATATGCATTGATCATTGATTGTGAAAGTGTAATAGAACAATTAACTTTGTAGCTAATTAAGTTTTAGCAAACATTTATGGCGGTCAGCCATCAGCCGAATAGGGGGAATAACATGTAGCATACGAAAACATGCACGTGCCTCATTAACGTTCACGGACCTACGGAGGAGTCCTCAGACGAAGAAAAAGAGACTTACTACGAACAAGTCGAGAGGGCCCTCAATGCCTGTCCAAGGTATGACGTAAAAATCATCCTTGGGGATTTGAATGCAAAAATAGGTCGGGAGCCGGTATTCAGGCATTACGCAGGCACCCATAGTTTGCATGAGAACACTAATGACAATGGACTTCGAGTCTTAGAATTGGCAGCATCGAAAAACATGGTCGTTGCGAGTACCAGGTTCCCGCGTAAAGATATCTACAAAGCCACCTGGGTATCACCTGATGGAGTCACTCGTAACCAAATTGACCACGTGTTGATAGACCGTCGCCACTACTCGAACTTGATGACGGTACGAACGTACCGAGGTGCCAATATCGACTCGGATCACTATCTTGTTGGTATGGTTTTCCGAGGGCGGATTGCCTTGCGAAGACGTATTGCATCCGCCGATCAGGTTCGAATCAACACGGCTGCTCTGCGCAATGAAAACACCAGTAACACCTTTGGTAATGCGTTAGGACTCGCCCTAGAACTGGGTAGAGTAAGTCCTGGAGCCAGTTTGCTGGGCGTAGATGAGAAGTGGACACGCCTTAAGAATACTGTCATTAGTACTGCCAACTCCATCTTAGGCAGCAGTCGTAGAAATCGGAACGACTGGTTTGATGATGAATGCAAGCTAGCGACTGAACGTAAGAATGTTGCGTACCGAGCAATGCAACAATCTCATAGAACGCGGGCACGCGAAGACGAATATAAAGAGCTCAGAAGAATTGAAAAACGGCTTCACAGACAGAAAAAATCAGCCTGGGAGAAGAACATAATCTGTGAAATAGAGAAAAGCCGAGAGCGAGGTCCGCACCAGGCGCGGAAGTTCTACCAATCCGTCCGAAACATGACGCAGTACACACCACGCTGCACATACTGCAAGGACGGAGAGGGAAATCTGATCACCGATCTTCAAAGCATACTGGAGCGATGGGAAGTGTACTTCAATGAATTGCTAAATGGTCAGCTCACTGCAGAAGTGGAGGCTCCACTACTTCAAGAAGAGTACCCTATGTTGCCGCCACCAAGCATAGAAGAGGTTGAGAAGGCTATAGGCCGGCTAAAGAAAAACAAAGCCCCGGGAGCCGATGGTATACCAGCCGAACTATTTCAACACGGTGGGCCAGCTTTACGTCAAGCAATTCATGAGATTATAGTGCACGTGTGGGAGCATGAAGAAATTCCAGAAGACTGGCGAAAAGGTATCATTTGCCCCATACATAAGAAGGGAGATGTCACAACGTGCAGCAATTATAGAGGTATCACGTTGTTGAGTACCGCCTATAAGATACTCTCCTCTATCCTACAAGACCGGATAACCCCATACGCTAAAACCATCATCGGACAATATCAGTGCGGTTTCATTCCAGGCAAATCAACAACTGATCAGATCTTTACCCTTAGGCAGGCGATGGAAAAATGTCTAGAATTTAACATCCCAACATACCACCTGTTTATAGACTTTAAGGCCGCCTACGATAGCATAGCCAGGGTAGAACTTTACAAAGCCATGAGAGAATTCGGCATCCCAAATAAATTGACACGACTATGTAGGTTGACCATGACCAACGTAACAAGCCAAGTAAAAATAGCCGGATTGCTATCCAAACCAATCAACATCTTTAATGGACTCCGACAAGGGGATGGTTTGGCCTGCCTCCTCTTCAACCTGGCGTTGGAGAAAGCAATCCGTGACTCTGCCACGGCAACAAGAGGGACCATCGTCAACAGGTCCAGCCAGATACTGGCTTACGCAGACGACATCGACATCATCGGAAGAACTGAGCAAGCTGTACATGATTCCTTCATCCAGATCGAGCAGGCGGCACAAAATCTGGGGCTGCACATTAGTGAAGGTAAAACAAAGTACATGGTGGCGTCGAATGCGAGAGGAACAGTTGGTCAAACAATCAAGGTAGCGGAGCACGAATTTGAAGTGGTGCAATCCTTTAAATACCTTGGGTCAATAGTAGCAGCCGATAACAATATAGAAGAAGAAATACGCGGGCGGCTTCTCAAATCCAACAGAGCCTACTATAGTCTGTCAAAGCTCTTCAAATCCAGAAATCTCACCATAACTTCAAAACTGCTGCTGTACAGGACCATGGTCCTGCCAGTACTCACATATGGATCCGAGACTTGGGTGCTTAGCAAAAGGCACTCCGACCTCTTAGCCGCGTTCGAGAGAAAAGTCTTAAGGAGAATTGTTGGCCCCATATGTGAGGAAGGACGATTCCGGAGACGGTACAATCATGAATTGTACGCAATCTACCTTGAAGCAGATATCGTGACAAAAATTAAGCTCGGTAGACTCCGGTGGGCAGGGCACCTAGCTCGCATGAGCGAAGAGGAACCTGCTCGGAAAGTTCTTTGTGGTACATTCTATGGTAGACGACAGCGTGGTAGACCATGCTTGCGCTGGAGAGATGGCGTAGACCAGGACGCCCGGAGCCTTGGGGTGCGCAACTGGATGGCGGCGGCTCGAGACCGGGATGGGTGGAGAGACTTGTTGAAGGAGGCCAGGACCGGACCCCGGTTGTCGAGCCGACGATGATGATGATGAAACATTTATTTCAGTTCTCATTTTATTCAAGCAACGAGTGTTTTGTTACTAAATATTTCATGAAGCGGCCGAGTTGCCTTTCCTTTTAAAGTGCTTTCGATTAAACATTCATTATTTTTGGCTGCGAAAAAGATATTTTAACGAAAATTTCCCAAAAAAAAGTATTAAAATGACGCATGCTGATGTCTTTATTTCTCAAAAGAAATTCGATAAAAACGAACAAAACTTTTTTAGTACAAGATCATCCCAATTTGGGTTAAAATTCAAGTTAACTGTTGAAACGTGTTTTTCATTCAGTTTAAATCTCAAGTTAACACGGACTAAACCCATAAGAAAAATTATTTAAATGAAAGGTTAACCAGCTGTGGCCTTATTAAGAGTTAACTCAGCACCAAAAACTGCCCTTAGCGTCCTTTATTTGCTCCTTTTTATGTTTTTTTTTTAGGAAAAAACTGTGTCGTTTATGTTATATCCTTTATTTTATAGTTATTTGCAATTATTTGTCACAGTTTTTAAGGCTACACTTAAGAACGTGAGAGAATTTAGAGTATGGGTTCAATCTCGGTTCTTATGGAGCTTACAAAAATTACATATCTTACCGTCAAAATCAACAAAATATGTATCGGGTTTTTAAAAGCGCTACAAAAGTTTTTTTTAAATAAAACAAAACCAGTTTTGGATACCAATGAAATTCTTTATTCCTGTGAAAGTAAGCTCGATGCCATTATGTATGGAACTCGATTTCTTTTGCATGGCCACCACGGGCACGCTTGCAGAAGTCCAGACGCTGAACCCAATTTTCGACGGTTTTCAAGCATAAATCGGCCGATACTGCTGCAATTTCACGTTCGATATTCGTACGAAGTTCATCAATCGTCACTGGCTTGTTGGTATGGACCATAGACTTGACGTAGCCCCACAGGAAATAGTCTAACGGCGTCAAATCGCACGACCGAGGCGGCCAAGCGACTGGACCATTTCGTGAGATAACACGTTCTCCAAACTTCGTTTCCAATAAATTGATTTTGAAATTCTCTGTGTGGCTTGTGGCGCCGTCCTGTTGGAATCACATGTCCTCCAAGTCCATATCATCCAATTGGGGCTAAAAATATGTGGTTATCATTGAACGGTAGCGATCCCCATTCACAGTAACGTGCCGGTCTTGATCATCACGGAAGAAGTACAGCCCAATGACGCCGCCGGCCCATAAACCACACCAAACCGTAATTTTTTCGGGATGCAATGATGACTCATAGAGTACGTGTGGATTGCTACCTGACCAATACCGCATATTTTGTTTATTGACGAAGCCATTCAGCCAGAAATGAGCCTCATCGCTGAAGATGATTTTTCGATGAAAATCCGAATCATTTTCAAGTTGTTGCTCAGCCCAATTTACGAACATACGACGCTTCTGGTGGTCAAGCGGCTTCAGTTCTTACGTCAATTTAATCTTGTAAGGATCCAAGGCCAAGATCTTTTCGCAAAATGCGCCACAACGACCTCACAGAGATGCCCAACGCTTGAGAACGACGTGTGAGAGACACATTTGGGCTTTCTGCACCTGAAGCCTCAGCGGCAGCTATATTCTCGACACTACGGGCAATTCTTTATCTCACTGGCACGAGATTATTTTGTACTGTGCCTGTGGATTCAAATTTTTCCACTAGACGCTCAATTGGTGATCTGCTAGGACGATTATGACGACCATAAATTGGCCTAGCGCTCTTAACGTTGAAGCCACTGACTACGAATTTCGGTAGTAAATTTTTAATAATTTGGACTCGTTGTTGGCTCGTCCATCATGAAATGGCAAACCTTACTGAAGAGAAGTGTCAAAAGAGCGGCAAGAAATATGGCATCGTTTGCTGTCCCTGTTGCTCTACTTTTGTAGCGTCCCTGTTGAAAAACCCTTTACATTCATGTTTGCTTTTCAGAATTTATAAGCTTCATTGAAAACAAATAATTTTTTTTGTCGCAATTTTTATTAATTTTATTTTATTTGGAAAATTATTTTCCCTTCTCTGACTGACAGGAATACAAAAAGAAAAATTGAATTATCAAAATCGGAAGGAGCTTGTTTTGACCCTTACTCGAAATTTAAGTAGAAATCAAGCAAGGATATATAAATTGGGTATTTTCTTCTGGTTTTTTTAATTAAATTTCATTCAATATAAATATAAGGACACTGTGGCGTATACTTAGCATTCGTATGATATCTTTAACATTTCGGTGGCAGCGTAGGCTTTTCATCATAGACCTTCCCTCTTCAGGAGAAAAGTGACTAACTTTTAGGAAAACAGGACCAGGACCAAAACTAGCGGTCAGTTTGAAATAAAAACTCAGATATTTTTATTTTTTTTCTAACTATCCAATGTTTTGCTTTTATTTGATTCTTGTTTTCTTCAGTTGTTTTTTTGTGTTTTTTTTTTTGTTTACTTGTTTATTTCAGTTTTTTTTTCGTCTTCATCATCTTCTTCAGTTTCTTTTCTTTAACAATTATTTAATAATTAATTTAAATAAATTTTCTTTATACATTAATAATAATAATAATTATAATAATAATAGCTTTATTCTTTGTCTTAAAACTAAATTCATTTTTGTGTTTTTTTGCTTTTATTTTTATCATCTGCAATTTAAATACATTTATAAACAATTAAATAAAATATACTTTATTAAACAAAAAGAACTTAAACAAAAAATAAAATAACTATAAATAATAATACAGAACAGTACAAGAGTTTGTAATAATAATAATAATAATTTTTTTAATAATAATAAAAATAAACAAACAATATAATTGTTATACTAGATTCTAGGATATAGTTTTGTTTTGTTTTGTTTTTTTTTTTGTTTTGTTCATTAATATTTTTATTTGTTTGTTTTTCATATATAATATATATAATTTATTTATTTAGAGTTTTCTTTAGTTTTTTTTTGTTTCTTGGAAATATTTTGTTTTAATTATTTTGTTTTTTTTTTTATATTTTAGTTTTAAGAGTTCTTTGTTATTTAAAGTAGTTTTTTGTGTGTTTTTGTTGTTTATTTTCCTTTTTATTAAATAAATTAGATTTAAATCAATTCACGTTATTTATTGTTTTTAACATTTTAAGATATTATTTTTTTTATTCTTTTGGATAAACTACGTTTGATGTCATTTATGGTTTACTACGTTTTTTGTGTTTTTGTTTTTTTTTTTTTTGTTTCATAATAGGGAGCTAAAGACAGTACTAAATATATATATCAAATATTTTTTGTTTTAATTTATGCTAATTTTTTATGATTTCTTTATAAATTTATTTTTATAGATATCCTCCAGCTCGATAATTGTAGTCATATCCAGCGAATGGAAGGTTTCTGGCAGCGAATACACTTTGTGTAGCGCTACTGTGTTGATGATGAGCAGTTGTAGTGGCATGTTGCTGCTGAAGCTGATGATTTTGTGGCTGCTGTTGTTGCTGATGCAATTGTTGCTGATGGGCGGCCGTTTGCATCAAAGATGGTGGTGCCTGATGGGCGGTGGGTGTTATGTAGCCAGCTGCGGCAGCAGCAGTAGCCGCTGCTAGGGCGGCTTGGGAATGTGCTGCAAAGCCAGGTGGTATGCCACCCATATGGAAATTGTAATTACTTTGTTGTTGTTGTTGAAGTTGTTGTTGTTGTTGTTGCTGCTGCTGTTGTTGTTGTTGCTGTTGCTGCTGTTGTTGTTGAAGATGCTGATGCAAACTATTTGAGGTTTGATTTGATGTTGCTGCCGCATAAGCTGATGATGGCTGTTGCTGTTGATTTTGTTGCGAGAGTTGATGATTTGCATGTTGCTGATGTTGTTGCGGGTGGTTTTGATGATGTTGCGTATGATATTTACCACTGGGGAACATCATATTGGCCGCATAAGTACCGAGGGCTGCTTCGGCAGCAGCATATTGTTGCTGTTGTTGCATAAGACTACCATCGGCATAGGAATTATTGTTACTCTGGTGATTATTGTTGTTTGTGCTAGACGATGTATTGCTACTTAACATACCATTTGTGGCATTAGTACTATTTGTATTATTGCTGTGAACGTTGCTGGTATTGCTATTGGTGTTTTGGCTATTGGAACTTGATTGATTACCACCACCATTGAGTGCGGGCTCTTTGCGAGCCCCTATATGTCATTCGCCACTTGCCGTTACAGTCGTCCATTGCCACGGGCTGTTATAGCCAGCCTTTTGTGTGCTGAAATGAAAAAGAACAATAATAATTGTTACTAAAAATCACACACAAAAAAAAAAAAATAATGAAATATGTAATTAAAAATTAAAAGTTGTTGATTTATTTTTAATCTAGAAATTACAGCGTAAATATAAAAGATTCTTTTTTATCTTATTTCACGCTTATATAAAGTTAACAAAAAGGTGTGACACACTGTTGTCGCAATTTTTTTTAAAATTTTAACCACCTGCTATTGAATAACTAGGTACAACATGCATGTACAGTTTGTACATTTATACGTACATATATCCATTTATTGCAGATAAAATAAAATACAAACAAACAACAGAACCTATACAAACTTCCTTAAAATTCTGCAAAACATTTAAATAAACAAAAGTATGGGTAGGTATGGTAATAAATTTCCAAACCACAATTTACGCAGTTAAATTTACAAACAAAACAAAAATATTTGAGTGGGTTATGCAATGCATTGAGTAATTAACAGAGTATACGTTGAGAGAAACAGCATTTATTATAATTATATATAATGCAATTAAAACATTTGACGTCTGTTTTGATATGAAACGTGCACTTAATACCTTAGAATTAAAATAGACGTAAGAGTTAAACGATATACAATTGTGGATGGAGAAATAATCGGATTGGTTGTAAAGGGTGTTTTTTTTAAAGATATATGTATATAGAACTTTGAAATGGAATAAAACAAAATTGATTTTTTTAAATTGACATGAAATTTACTTTATTCGATAGATAATCTTCTGGCATAATAATTTATGTATATGATTTCTGGCATATGACCGCCTCGGATGGCTCGGACGTAGTCTAATCAGGAGGTCCAATTTTCGATGACTTTTTCCAACATTTGTGGCCGTATATCAGCAATAACGCGGCGAATGTTGTCCCCCAAGTGGTCAATCGTTTCGGGCTTATCGTCGTAGACTATAGCGACTTCACATATCCTCACAGAAAATCAAGCGGCGTTACATCGCACGATCTTGGAGGCTTACGGGTCCGTAACGTGGAACTATGCGGTTACCAAACGTTTTCTTCAATAAATCAATTGTGGCACGAGCTGTGTGATATGTTGCGCCGTCTTGTTGAAACCACAGCTCCTGCACATCATGATTGTTCAATTGATGGACGAAAAAGTCAGTAATCATGGCTCTATAGCGGTCACCGTTGACTGTAACCTTCTGGCAAGCATCGTTTTTAAAGAAATACGGACCGATTATTCCACCAAACAGTCAGTTTTTGTGGATGTAACGGTGTCTCAACATACACTTGAGGGTAATCATCACTCCAAATACGGCAGTTTTATTTACTGACGCATCCATTCAACCAAAAGTGAGCTTCATCGCTAAACAAAATTCTCTTATGAAAATTGGGATCAACGGCAATCTTGTTTTAGGCCCATTTGGGCACAATTTGGAAGCGTTGTTCAGGCGTCAGTCTACTCATGTTGAAATGCCAAATCAAACTGAAAATAAATCACTTGACATCTGACAAAATGGCTGCCAGTTAAAATATTGTTCTAAAATAAGTTCTATACTTCTAAAAAAAAACACCCTTTAAGTGGCTAATGGGAGCAGGAAGCTATAGAAACCAGACTTGCTAGATGGGATTGTTGGTTGAGGTCTTAGTCGAACATTGACTGTAAGCGCCAAATTAATTTAAGTAAAATGTAACGGAAGCGATCAAGAAAACAATTTTGATTTTTTGTGAATACTCTCCAATATTCTTGAATACTCTCCAATATTTATTTTTGCATTCCCAAAAATTAGGTCAGGAAATAAGGCCCCAAAGAAATGAAAAAAAAAAAAAATTAAACAAGACCTCGATTTATTTTGTGATCCAAAGTGATATTACTTTTTTTCGATTCAACCCTAAAATAATAGTTTGGATGCTCATATTTCCGCAATTTAGCCTCGTAAGTGGTTGCGGTTTTCAGTATTTTTTCTTTGTCATATCAATGGCTTAAATATATTCAACACTATTTTGCAAAAAAAAGGTATGCCTATAGGCGAACAAATTGTATTGGATATTCGTATGCTTTTTTCCCGTACATACAGCTCTAGTGCATGTTTTTTGTCTAGTGCATGAACTTGAGCCTTAATGCTTACTCAAACCAACGCAAACATTCGAAACGACAAGGACAACGTTGGGTTTACAACGGCAACGTTGCATCGAGTTAGTGTAGGTGCTCTCATTTTTTTTCATGAGGTTTAAAAGAGCCTTCAATCTCTGTTTTCAAAAAATTAAATATTATTCCAAAACAATATTCGCCTGCAAGTTCTTGCTAATACATATTAAACAGTATCAGGGCTTTCACCTTATTTTAATGCTTAAATGTAAAGATCGTGTATTTCGGCCCCAATAATTATATGAGGTTATTTTTTGTGGGGGCTTTATCGCATATTAAAATATGGCCCCAGCAAAAAAGGATATAAAAGATGAAATACTACCCAAAAATTTAAGGTTTTTCAAAATTTCATATTTAAAGACCCTGAAAAGTTTAAAATCAAAAACTAATATATACATATTTTCGGGACTTTATTTAATTTTACTGAGCATAATTTTCATGAGCTAATTTTGCTGCATTTAAATACAAGTTCCAACTAAAAATTTCCACTATTCCTTAAGATTTCATAACTTAAGACCTCAAAATATAAAAATCAAAAACCACCAAATTCAAAGCACTTTTTCATTCACGATCGATACTCTTGAAGGCTTTGTCCCTTCCTCGTGGCTGTATACCTTAATGTTGTTGGGTTTAAGGTAGAATATGTAAGTTGGGATTCGATCCCCAAACGTCTAAAGTCAATTCAAAAGAAAATGTTTAGTTTTGAAGACAAATTCAATAGATTGACTAATGTTGAGCTTTTCCACAAATCTTCAGAATTTTGCCATTTATCGCAAGTGTTTCAAAACTAAACAAAATTTTATGTTATCTGAATTCACACATATTTTTTTTGTCATTTTCACACGTCATTTCACAGAAGGTGTGAGTAACTTGGTTTAATTGATTTATTAGTGAAATGTCTAAACTTGAACTTTCTTTACTACAATTGTCTGCTTATTTGATTATTTATTCACAACTACAATAGGCAACCTAGACAAACACTTTATTAGCTTCATGCATTTTGTATGCAATTAACGAACTTTCTTCTTCGCAGTTCATTAAAATTCGTTCAAACAAAAAAAATAAATAGAAAAGAATACATTAGCTACCTATACAAAGCGACAAATATACCTAGAAAAAAACTAACTAACGTTCACGTTTTGTTTTCATTAATTACTTCACCCGAGTAAAATGCGTCTCAACTCACCCCCCCCCCCCCCTTTCCAAAAAAACCCACAAATTGTCCTTCAACCCTTAAGCAATCTATTCGTTTTTGATAAATATTTAGGGCGCGCGCAATAGCCAGCCATTATGACTTTTCAAACTCAATATTAACTTTTCCTGTTTTTGTCATAAATTATTCAAATTCCCAAAGCTAATGGAATACCATTTATTCAAAAAAAAAAAAAAAAAAAATTGTTAATTGATTGTGTGTGTTGCCATCATATTGCACAGGACATTTGTATTTGTTCTGCGCAAAGTCCGAACAATTAATTACTTATTTGGAAAAGTGTATCATATTTCATCTTCAAAGAAATTTTGTTTAGAGAAAGTATATTCTTTTTTTTCAAAAAAATAACTGAAATAAAATTAAAAAAACAAAACAAATCTAAATATAAACATTAAACATGTTGTGTATAATAGTTCGTGTATCGTGTAGGTTATTTTATCATCAAAGTCTCGTTTTTCTTTCGTTCGTTGTAGAGTGGTGTTGTTTTCTATACACTATCTGGGTATAAAATTGTTTAATTAATATATTTATGTTTGCACCTAAATTAACTGCAAACAATTCTCTTAACACAAAGGCAGCGCCATTAAGTATGGAATGGCATGGCAACTCATTCAAGGTTGCTGAAACATAGTTGATTGTATCTCGATTTAGTTCGAATGTTTATGAGACAGAAACAAAGTTGTGCATATTCCTATAAGTATAGATTTTCTTTTTATCTGTTTCAGCTTGTGTTTCATTTAGCCATAGCTGGATTTATGTATCTTAATGTGCTCAGGATAACCGGAATTCCAGGGCCCTATTTAAAAAAAAAAAAAAAAAAATGTTAAAATTTGTGTTAAATGTATTGTGTCTGAATTCTCTTTGGTACATTAAATACAGAAAGGTGATGTAATTGTCAATTATGTAAATCATGACGATCTATAGGCCCAAGCGTTTGCTTCTGTCAAACATTGACATTTTTGTTATTTTAGGTACTATTCCCTGAAGGCCATATACACTCAATAAATTTTTCAACAAAAAAGTGTACCCATATACTCCCAAAATTTTTATTGAGATATTTGTATTTTCATATGACAAAATTCAAGTCAAAATTTTTTGAAAACCACTTGACAAATTGCTTATGACAAATCCCTAAATAAGTCCCGAATTTGACAGATATGTAATTCCTTGTATACTCTCTATTTAGGCCTCTTTGTTCCAAGGCCCTTTAATTTTTGCCTCCGTCTCTGTTTCTATCCGTTGGAATGAACAACACTTAAAACAACAACTATCAACAAAGTCATCTTGTTCATGCCATTTATGTGTAGAAAGCACGAAATAAATTGGGAAAAAAAAATTAAAAAAAAAAAAAAATTGCGAGACTCTATAGTAGAATGCGATGCTGCTAAAAAAGATTGTAAAGTGCATACACTGTAAAGTCGTCCAAAGCGAAAGAAGAAAAATTGAGAGAAATTTAGGTCATAATAACCAAACATAATATATGTATATGTATAACTTTATAGTCATATATATGTATATTTACATCATGCCCACTATATACAGTTAAAAATATATTTATATGCAATATCAATGCAGTTTTTATAAGTACATATTTTTATATGCGAATTATACTTTTTCATGAATATGAGAGGTGCGCGCAAGAAATGATTTAACCAAAGATGGCAGCTATGAATATACAATACATCCATTGCAAATGCCTTAGTTTAAGGTTTGTTAATTTAGACTTTCATTATTTGGAATGGGCTTACAGAAAATTAAGTTTTCGAAGATATAACAGAAAGGTATTATTACCAATTTCTTTTTTTTCTTTCTTATGAACTTCTGTGCTAAATATTTTTGTGTGTTAGGTGTACGTTTATATATATAGACACACTAATAGTTATGTCAACATTTTTGATGTGAATAACCAACCAAAAGGTTTGTGTAAATGTAAATATTTTTAGGGCATCACGTTTCAATATACACGAGTAAAATTTTAAATTATAAGCAGTTGTTTTATGGATGTTGAAAAAAGAGTGTTAACAAACACAATAAAATTAACGACTCTAAGGTTCAGTTTTTCAGTGGTGAGTTAACCCAGAGTTAGCTAACTCCAGAAGTAAATTAACCTACAGTTAACTGAAGAAGAAATTTTCGGTGGAGGATGCATGTGGAAATACTGATGAAACTTGCAGTCGTATATTTATAAGATTTCCCTAGAACACTCTTGGATAGTTTTCAAGCTGGACAGTGTCTAAATAGTTGGATATCTCCTTATTTATAATCGCATTCCAACAGTTAATGGAATATGTCCTCATATATTCAAAGACATCCCTGTAATCTGTGAATTTTGTGAACTTTGCGATACGTTCAACTAAAATTTCATTAATTTCAAGATAACTTTTCAATTCGTAACTAGAAACATGCCTTGCTTTGTTCATTGAACTTACCTACTTTAGAATCGGTTTGGACACCGAATTGTAGTGTCCAAATTAGACAATCGATAGAATTGAAGTTGGACGGCTGTCTTAAGTTAGACATACTTTGGAATGGGATTATAAGTACGACTGTTGGTGGATCAAAAGCATCTGTTCAGTTAATCTTGTGTTAACTCACTAAATTTGATGAGTTAACTCCGGTTTAACTTTAATCTCGAACTGAAAAACTTGAGCAAAGGCGCTTTTTTTAATACACAAATTTTAGAAAAGAAATTCAATGAAGGTTAAGAGTGACTGTAGTACACGACTGGATAGCACGAACTTTCTCCTGTGGCTAACAACTATAACATTTGTTGAATGTTGAAATGGAACATTGTGGCACTTAGCGCTGGCACCGTTCTGTTGGAACTATACATATCGTTCACATTCATATTATCAAATAGGAGTCAGAAACAATTGGTTATCATAGATCGGTAGCGCTATTTGTTGATGCTGCTGGCAATGACACCGTCGGTCGGCGTCGTTTACGAAGAACTACGGACCTTCACAAACAGTGATGAAGTTTTCGGTTGATCTTGCATTTCGTTGTTAACCGCGTAAAATGGCGTCTACGCACGTATCGTTGCCCCCAAAGTACAAATATAAATAAACTAAATAAACTAAAGTAAATATTTTTTTTGAACTTTTTAGTAGCACCAGATTACAAAATTATAACAAAATCGGTTAAGTCATTAAAAAGCTATACGTGCATAACTGAAAATAAGGACAAATTTGTCAAAAAACTTCAAAACCTTATTTCCGTTAGGGAAAGGTTCGGCCAAAAACTTGAAAAGTAGTTTTCTTACAATCACTTTGGTTATAACAGGCACATGAAGTTTTATCAAAATTGTAAAAGCCGTTTCTGAGATAATAAAAAAAACAAGAATCATTGAATAACAGATACCTGTTCTAGATGATATAAATTAACAATAGAATTTCCCCTTTAAAGAATCACAAAAGTTGTTTCTTACGCTATTCTGTATAGGTTTAAATATTTACAGTTATTTTTGTGTGCATACATTTCATTTCACACCTTATTTATAAATGAAAATTAAGAAAGAATTGGCAAAGTCATGGACCATTTTTGATTCTCTTCCCGCCATTTTCCAAAGAAAAAACCTTAAGCATTTTTTGACAAATTTTCCCAGAAAAACGGTTTTATCAGCTCTTGTCTTTTATCCCTGTTTTTGTTATATCAAAACAAGTTGATAATAAGAGAAATAAAGATATTAAATTGTAAGAAGAAAAAGTTATAAGCGGCGCGCGTAATGGAAAGTTAAATAGTAAATGAATGCAATAAGTTCAAAGGTTATTAAATTTCAAAATTTTAGCATTAATGTTTGGTTTTTGGCTTTATTATCACCAATTTTTAATAGAAAATTTTTCTTTATTTTCAATGTGTATACCGTTTTCAATTATTAAGTCAATGTAGAAAAATCATTAATGATGTATATGTACCTGTATTTGGTAATAGTAGAAACGTTATAGTTTTGAAAATAAGTTGTTTTGTAGTTGTGAATTAATGACAATATTTAAAGACCAATTTTTGAATATATTCTCTGTTCTAATTTATCGTTATGTAATAGGGGCAATCACCCTACCTTTCGAAACAAAAACAGGGAGGAAATCATAGATTTGACTCTTATTAACAATAATAGTAAAATTTCAGTTGAAGACTGGAGAGTCTCACCTAAAGAATCTTTTTCGGATCACTTTAGGATACTCTTCTCTATAGACAGGAACTTTACCGAAAAGAAACCTTACAGGAACCCAACTAGGACGAATTGGACAGAGTACGAAAAATGGCTGAAAGACTGTATTGATCCACCAGAGGACAATACAAGTCTAAGTATTTCAACCATTGACACTGTTGTCCAAAACTTGTCCAGCAAAATGAGAATGTCTTTTGAAAAACACTGCCCTTTATCTCGTTCCAATAACTCCACTAAACCACCCTGGTGGAGTGGTGTACTAAAGAAACGTAGAACAGAGGTTAGAAAACTTTTCAATAAAGCTAAACTGAGTAAATTAGAAGAGGACTTAAAGTCTTATAGAGCCGCACTTAACACTTACACCAAAGAGTTAAGAAAGGCCAAAAAGGATTCGTGGGCTAAACATTGTGAATCCATTGAAAAAACAAGCGAGGCGGCAAGGCTCCGTAGAACCCTGGCCCTTAATCCCACGATCCCGGGGTACATAAAACACCCTGATGGATCATGGTCGAACTCGAGCCTAGAAACGCTTGAACTCTTCATGGAAACTCATTTCCCCGGTTGTAAAAACCCAGAAAGCTCTGATTGCTTGCAATCGAGCACGCTGGATTTTACTCACACAGAATCAAATTTAGAACTAAATCAGGTTATTACAGAGCAGAAGATTATCTGGGCAATAAACTCGTTCAAACCCTATAAATCAGCGGGACCAGACGAGATTTTTCCAGCTCTTCTTCAAAATGCTCTCAAAGTAATAACTCCGTGGCTTAGGGTAATCTTCATAAGTTGTATCAAACTTAGATACGTCCCTAATAACTGGAAAAAGGTCAAGGTAGTCTTTATCCCAAAAGCAGGGAAACCGACTCACTCGACCGCTCAGGATTATAGACCAATAAGTCTCTCTTCGTTTCTCCTTAAGACACTAGAGAGGATAATTGATCTACATGTAAGAGAACTTCTCAACGAAAACAATTTGTGCAACTACCAACACGCTTACCTTAAAGGTAAATCAGTGGAGACTGCTTTGCACGAAGTAGTTTCACATATAGAGAAAAGTCTTGAACATAAAGAATATACCCTGGCAGCATTTCTTGATATCGAGGGTGCGTTTAATAACGTTAAAACGGAATCGATCAAGACTGCCTTAGTTGAAGTTGGGGTTGAATCTGTCATGGTCGATTGGATCTTCACCATGTTAAATGGCAGAATTATCAACTCTCAAATAGGAGTTAGCACTATTGAGAAAACAGTTACAAGAGGCACACCACAGGGAGGAGTCATCTCACCCCTGCTCTGGATCCTCGTAGTCAACAAAATTCTCACAAAGCTCAAAGATCAGGGCATTAAAATAGTAGCATATGCAGATGACATAGTGGTTTTGGTATCGGGCAAGTTTCTTACCATCATCGAAAGCATTATGGAAAATGCATTAAAGGATTTATCTTCTTGGGCAACTAAGAATGGTCTCGGGGTCAACCCCACCAAGACAGAGCTAGTTTTGTTCACGAAGAAAAGGAAACTGGAGGGCTTCAACCCTCCCAAACTAAATGGCATTCCTCTAATACCTTCTAAGGAAGCTAAATTTCTAGGAGTAATCCTTGACTCCAAGCTTACATGGAAGCGTAATACTGAGGAAAGAATGAAAAAAGCACTATGTGCATTCTACACATGCAAAAAGACCTTCGGTGTACGTTGGGGTATGCGACCGCAAGTCATCCAATGGATGTACACAGCGATTGTCAGACCCATTCTTACCTATGGCTCTATTGTATGGTGGAAGGCGGTGGAAAAATCAAGCTATCTCAAGAACCTGAATAAGGTACAGAGACTAGCCTGTGTAGGAATAACAGGGGCTCAAAGAACCACACCACAAGCTGGATTGGAAATGATCTTGGACCTCCCGGCTCTGGATGAGTTCATAAAGTGCACGGCAGCCAAAACTGCAATTCGCTTAAGAGAACTGAGTTTTTGGAGGCACAGCACTTATGGCCACGGGTCAATCTTACAAAGATATGACACGATTCCAGGACTGAGGGGGACCACCGATTACATCCCCCCTTTACTAGATTTCGATAGGAAATTTTCTATTTTCATACCAGAAAGACAGGGTTGGGATCCCAATTCACTTATAAGTAAACAGGGTATCCCTTTCTACACTGATGGTTCAAAAATGGAATCGGGAACAGGTGCTGGAGTGTTTTGCCAATCTCTCAACATCAGAGCGTCATATACACTCCCGGCTGACTGTAGTGTCTTTCAGGCCGAGATTTTTGCCATTGGAAAAGCAGCTGAATTGGCACATCACGAAAAGCTAAGCTCTTCGGAGATTACTTTTTTCGTGGACAGCCAGGCTGCTATCAAAGCCTTAGCCAGTGTGACCATAAGATCAAAAGCAGTTTTAAACTGTAGAAAGGAATTAAACAAGATCTGCCACACTAACCAGGTAAAGCTCTGCTGGGTTCCCGGACATAGCAATATAGAAGGGAATGATATAGTAGATGAACTAGCCAGGAAAGGGTCAGAAGCAGACACAAGTAGTAGCGACCATTCAGTTAGGGGACCACTCGTCCCGATTGGGGTACTCAAGAGGAAGATAGACCTTAAACTAAAAGAGAAAATCAATATCTCCTGGAAATCCAGGAACGATTGTGTAATCTCTAGAAGTTTATGGCCTAACACAAATGAAAAGGAAACTCGGTATATTTTATCGCTGAGTAAAAAGAACATTAAAATCTTGATAGGTGTACTTACAGGTCATTGCGCCATTGGCATAATGGCTAACAGAATAGGGGCATTTGCACCCGATTTTTGTAGGAGCTGTCAGGATGAGGAGGAAATGGAGACCATTAAACACCTGCTCTGCGACTGTCCGAACCTCCAAACCAGCCGACTCCGTCATTTCGGAAACAGGTTCGTTGGAGAACTGGATGATCTAGCACAGGTCTCAATGGCAAGCATGAGGAAATTTATAGATAGCACAGGTTGGTTCGTTAACGAGCCAGTCTACGCTAATCAACAGAATTGAGGGGCATCGATGCTAAATTTTTACTTTTACAGGGGATCACAATGGACCAGTAGGCCCCCGTGTACGCAACGGCTTCATGCTGTGCACACCCCTTAATACCTAACCTAACCTAACCTAAGACCATACACTTGAAGATCCGTTTAAATTTTTGAAGTTAAAGAGTTATGAACGAGTCGGAAGCTTTTTTTTAAATTAAAACCTATGAGTATTTTTGTAAACAAGTTTAAACGAACCCTAAAATGTCTTTTAACATTTATTTTTTTCAGAAGGCTAATGAAAAAAAATTTCATCAGCTACGATCGTGCCAAGAATCGAATTGAATTTTTACTAAAATATCGCATGATATTCAAAAATATATCAAAAATTTACAAATCATTTGCTCTAAAATTGATTTCGTGAGAACAATTTTACGAAAGTTTATTTAGGGACGAGACAAGTGCGAAAAAAAGTAAAAAAAAAAACGGAAAAAAAACAACGACATGACCTCGAAATATTACCCGCTCAGGAAAAAAAAAATTTGTTCAAAGAAAAGATAGTTTTATTCTCAAACATTTTGGTCTTGGCTCCTTTTCAGCTAAAACCAATAACTTCGGAGATATAGATCAATTCGTGTTACCCTAAATATCGGATATCCCCATCAGGAGTAAAGCGTCCCGCAAAACTTGGCTGTAGCTTTTCTAATAGCCCTCTTTTAGATATAAAAATCAGCTATCCTTTATTTCGTTTCTCAAAAAGGTCTATCTTTAATCTTTCGGGAACTATACAAAAATGGTGCGGAAACGCGTCTAGTATTTTAAACGTGTGGCCGAGATTTGTGAGTATTTTGAACAGCTGATGATCGTTTCGCAAAATCTATTGCTCTTACCAAAAAAAGGGTTAGAATCCTTTGTATATAGGTATACACCTACCATTTTTTACTCACATATTTTCGATAATTTACAAAAATAAATGCATTTCACCCCCTTTAAAACTCTGGCCCAAATTTAGGGCACTTTTTTTTAAATAAATAGCTCAATAAGACATATAAATAAAGCTTTCCAGTTTGACCGAATTTTTCTAAGTTAAGCCTCTTTTTTGTCTAATTTTCTTGGGCTATCTGTACTTAATGTCTATCAAAAAGAAAGTATAGGAAGCAAGATTCCACAGCTTTCAGTTTTTTTTTTTTATTTTAAAACATGAAAAACTAATTACCATAAGAACTTTGATTTATTTGGCACTAACTACGGAGAATTTGGTCTAAACAAGAAGTTAAGAATTTCAAGTTAAATATATTTTTCCACACATTTTTCTCTCCGACCAACAGGAATACAAATTAATATTTTAACACTCGAATCCTTCTCATTTTCAAGACCGCAAGTGTTTTTAAATTAAAAAAATATTTGTTAAAAACTTAAATATTCAACAATATAAAAAATAAATATTGTTCTAATCTTTGTATTTAGGTATACTTATGTAGGTATGAATGGTATACATGGCCTTGTGATAAAAAAAAGAGAATCTAATAAATTCGCAAAGTTTTCAAATACGTTTCATTAGCAAGTAGCTATATATATTTAGTAGTCTCGAATATTAACCACCTTAAGCTAGAACAAACAAAAACACATTTGTGTTCGGCATTTATGTATATGAATCGTATATACGATTCTAATCCAAGCGTAGAGCTGCAAACTGTTTATGAGTAAACATCGTCGGAGAATTAGGTAAACATCATACACGCCACCATTTTGCGAATTAAACAAATACCAACGAGGCATAGACTCAAGGACAAGTTGATAATAAACACCAATTCTATATTTTATCTACGCACTAAAAACTATTTGATTAAAACTTTGCGTAGGTAAATATTAAAATCAAAAAAATAAAATACAAATAAATTTCAAGGTCTAAAATTTGCACAAAATCAACACATACATAATAATATTTAAAAGTTAAGTAATTTAATTTATTTATTTTGAATGCGAATGATAAGATAAAAAAAAAAAACGCCACCTTCAATAATGATGAATTTGTTTAACGCCGCCGCCGTTCTTTTCCATTAATTTCGCATTTTCTTGCATACATGAATATATATTTTGTTTAATTATTATATATTAAAAAAAAAATGTAAGACAGTTTCCGGTGGTTGATATTAATTTATTGATTATCATTGTGGGTCAAGGCTGTCACACCTTTAGCCTATACTGACTACTGACGAAACAACGATAGTTAAACTTAATTAACACTCTCCAATTTTACAACACAGCAGAGAAGCTGACGATGTAGATTTGAATTTTTTATTTCTGTTGACTTGGTTGTTTCTAAAATACAAAAAAAAAAGAAAAAAAAAATGAATTCTTGACTGAAACGACATTGGCAGCACATCAAATGCATTGGGGCTATAGGGAGAATTTATAAACGACAATAATAACAAACAGCAGCAGAAAGTTTATGTAGCTAACTAGGCCACGACCTTCAATTAATCACAGATACAATTTATTATTGGATTGAAACAAAAATAAATTCAAAATACAAAAAAAAAGGGGGGAAATATGAGTACGAGCAGACAAGGCTATACAGGCCTATGTTGTTTTGAAAGGTTGTATAGATAGAGATTAGCACTGGCTGATACAATTTCACAACCAAGTAAATTTTTAGGTATAGTTCCTTAGAAAATTAAGCAGATAAGACTACAGATTTAAATTTAATACTTCTTGGAAAATGTAAAAGAAATTCAAGTTTTTGGAATATTTTTGTTTTTAAACTATAAACACCTATAGACGATTGGAGCTGCGATTCTAGCGAAGAAAATTATTGCTTGTAGTAAATTTTTAAAGTTTTTATAGTTGATTATGTAAATTAAACCTCTAATGATGAATGATTAGAATGAAATTAGAATACAGAGACTACATCAAGTCTATGTGTGGTAAACAATTTGATGTGTATACCTAAACCCTCAGTTCTTAATTTAAATACAGTACGGATTTCATATTTTTTTTGTGAATTTGTGAAAGTATTTTTCTTCAAAATGCTAAATACTTTATTTTATATCTTCAAAATTTACTAAAATGTTCTTATTTTTAAACACTTTTTTACTAGTAACCACTATTTTCTTATGGAGTTTTCCATTGGTAAATTCAGATTTCAATTTAATAATTGATTTTTTTCGAGGCGTATGGAACACTTTTTCAAATTGATTTATTTTTTTTCATTGTATTCGTATCTAGTTTCGTTTCGGTGTTAATATTTCAAAAAACTTCATCCCTTGATGCACTTTTAGAAGATATAAAGATGAGCTTGATGAAGTTACCGATTAATTTTAAACTGGTTCCATTTATTGTGATCGAATATTTCTCACATATTTTTTGAACACAATTTTCACATCTGAAAAAAAATTAATCAATTCAAAAAACACATTTGCAAACTGACAGCTGTAAAATATGTTGGTGGTAGTACATGGAGGGGTAAATCTGCCGAAAAATTTAGATCTGCAAAATTGATTTTAAATCAATAACAAATCAATTTATTTTGCCCAATGGAATGCAAAGATGGTCAAAATCGGCTGTTTGACAGGATCAAATCAAAAATAGATTGATTTATTTTACCAATGGAAGATCTCATTAATAAACTCCAGCTGAACAAGCCTAAAGGCAGTGACAGTTCGTACAAGAAACTAAGCAAACTTACCCTTTTTGACATCGATTAATGTCAACGTAACACATTATGGAGTTTGTAGGTCTGAAACTTAAAAGATAAAACAACCATTTGGTTACCCATTGAATAAATAGAAGCTGAATAAATAGAATAAATAAAAGCTGAATAAACAAGTTATTTGGCGCAAACATATGGTATTTCAAAAATTATTTCTGCTGCAAAATCTCTAAACTAGAAAATTAAAGAATGATTTTGTTTTCTTCAGGCTTTTCACACTAAACCCAAGCCCCGGTTTTCACGAAAAAAAATCGGTTTTGGCGTTAAACCTACATCGAAAACACAAGTTTTACCATACATTTTTGTAAGCCACATAGAAAACCTGTCGAAAACCAGTTGGAATTCAGAGTTGAACTAAACAAACACACCTTTCGATAAATTCAGTGCTCAATCAAATGTCAAAACGAAAGTCGATGGGATGCTGTCACGAGAAATTAAATTAAACACAGTAGACGCGACGGGACGCGCGTCCTAAATTTTAAACGTATCAGTTCGCTTACAAATTGAATTAAAAAGCCAGGGTTTTGACGTTCAGTTATTTGCTTACGACACGAACAAAGGGGATTAAACTTGTGGGAAATACACATTTTCGGAACATGCGACAAATTTTCATCCGATTCTCGTAATATTTTGTGTTTGTTTGGTATTATTCTGCTCTTGATTTATTCAGAATCATTTTAATAAATTTAATGTGAAAATTAAAATTACATGAAACAATCAATGAATACAAGCAAATATTTGTATGCAACAAAAGGGAATAAAAAGAAAGGTATTATGAGACAAACATCGGAAGATGTAAATGTTTAATGCGAAACTGGAAGAGAATTAGGATGTGTTGAAATAAATAATCGAAATGCATGAATTCTGACGGCAATGAAACACGAGGCTATAGTTGCTTACGCTTTCTTTTGATTGCTAGAAATTGTATGATGTCTTGTTTTTCCTATATTTTAATTATATTTAATAAAATTATTTTTTATATATATTTGATTTAATAAAAAATGCTTCAACAAGGTGAATTTTTACCGATTTTATTTTTAATTTTAATTTTTTTTTAGATTATGGGCTTAGCGTCACGGCTCTACGTTGCTTAAGCTGAAATTTATACACTATAACCACACTTAAACGAGTTTGTTTAATTTATTTTATTTTAACTTTTGATGCTTTTCAAAGTATCGCGGTTCGCGGCCCTTGTCGCGTCCATTGTCGTGTCCATTGTCGCGTCCATTGTCGCGTCCATTGCGTTGATTTAAAAACAATTGAAATATCAAATGGAAACAGGTAATTGTTCGGTGTGAACGCTTTATGACTTTTCGTAAACTTTTTGCCGAAAACCCGGTTTTGAGTTTGATGTGAAAAGGCTATTAAAATAGATACCACCATTTTGCACGGAGAACTTAAATTGTATCCTTAAATTTGTTTGATAATTTTTTAAGTCAGAAAAGTTGATTAATTTTGCACTGAATTTAAACACAAAGACAACAATATTGTGTTAACGGTATGAATGATAGAGAAAAAGATATTTGTATAATTTATTTTGATTTATTAACAACGGTTTCTGTTCGAGTGTTCAGTGTGTGTCAAATTGACACTTAAGTGTAACCCTGGGGAAGAGTAATTCAAAATTTTAATATTTGTTGGATGAAATGGTGTAAACATATAAAAATTGTTTGATTTGAGAAATTTTGTTTTTTTTTTTGGTTTTCTCTCAGAAAATGGCTCTAGGGGTATTCTTTTCCAAAGTTTAAATATTTGAAGGGTGAAATGGGGTCAAAATAAAAAAAATATCCGATTTCAAAAATTCTTTTGGTGTTTGAAAGGTTGTTTTTTAGTTGATGGTCTTAGCGATTTTTTTTCAAAAAATTGGCGTTTATAGGGTGAAATGGGCTAAAAACAAAAAGTGGCAACTGATTTCAAAAATTCTTTTTGTGTTTGAAGGGTTATTTAAAAATAATAGCTATTTATAGAGTAAAATTTGATAAAAGAATGGGAAAGTAATAAAGGTTGGACTTAGTGGATCATATTTAGCTATTCATAACGTGAAGTAGGTTAAATCCCATAAGGTACTATTCGATTACAGAAATTAGCTTAAATATTTATATTTATAATTTTCTTTTGTAATTTGTATGCGAAGCTTAGGTTTGTCTGCTCGTGTACAGCCGTGCGGGCCAGCTAGTTAATTCAATACAATTAACGATCAACGCTATTTTACAAAATTCTATTTCATACCAACTTACATTTAGGTATATTTTTGTCTCTTTTTTTGTTTTTATATAATTCAAAAACATTGTTGCTAGCGATTTTTTTTTTGTCTCCAATGAGTTGAATGACAATATTTATTCATCTGATGCAACAGACTGAAGTTGAAGTGCAAACAATATCCCTTCAGAACCATTCAATCAACTTACTTACAAGTGCCATTGAACTGTAACAAGACTTCAAATTGCACAAATACATTCAAACTGCATTGACTAGAGTATATTTGTTAAGGTACACACATGCATACATACATACATACATACATATTTTTTTTGTTGTTGTTTACCAATCAATATGCAACAGCTAAACAAACTGATTGATTGATGCACCTTCAAACACCGTCACACCAGTTTATATTGCACGATTGAACTGTCATTTTGTAAATTAAATTGTTTCTTCTTTTTCTGTCTCTCTCATTTTAACAATACCAAATAAAAAAAAGACTTACAGGTTTTCTTTTCTCCCGAGGGGGTCTAAGGGAATCAAGTGGAAAGACAAAGATTAATAGACTAGAGAGTCCTGCTCCCTGCAGTTAGGATTGTAGAGGAATAAGAAGGATGAGGATGGATGGGTCTTTTCTATTCTTCTTGCACAACAAAAGCAGTTATAACTACCATCCTATATCATCACTATCTCCATCTCAACTGTCACCCAACGACGTTGTTATTATTATTTTCTGTTTTCTCAGATATTGACATGAAATTAAAGGCAAACAAAACATTAACTCTAATTGTTTGTCCAACAGAGTGCGCTGGCTGCTGCTGTTATTGCACTCGAGTTTATCTCGACTTGAGTGTACTAAAATAAAATGGAATCAGAAGGAAACAGTAAAATTACAAAAACAAAGAAAAAAAAAATTTATATAAAATACAGGAAACAAAGCCAAAAGAACGGAATTGCGAGGAGATCATGTGAAAAAGAGAATGCAACCTGAAGGGGAGAGATAGACACAGATAGACCCAGTGGATTTGCGCTTGCGATTTATATTATTTACTTTAATCAATGAACTGATGTTTGCGTGTGTGCAAACATATTGCTTACAGGGTAGTGTACTAAGCTTCTGATAATGAACTTTAAGAACCTTTGGAGATATCTATGTAGTCATATTTAATAAATTTACTAAGAACACTGATGGACTGTTGTCTAGCTAGCCAATGTCTAAATAGTTGGAATCTCTTTCTCTTTATTTATAAACGAATATCAATACATAGCAGGTATTGTCTAAAAATGCCCTGGTCCTCATAATATTCACTGACATACCTGTAATCTGTCAATTTCAATAATTTATTAATTTAAATTTCAATGAAAATTTAATTAATTTCAAGATAACTTACATTTTTCTAAGACTAGTTTATCTTTTGATTTAGCAACTCACTTATCAATAAACGATAAATTCTTTTATGTAAAAAGTATTAATTTGTTAGCAATGAAACCATCCCAAATCAACCACTAACCACAACGATAATCATAAAGTTCAACTTCATTTCCCCCACCACTATCACTTTACTCTGAATTTTCAGATGAGACTTTTTGGCTGAAAATTCAGATGAAACGTAATCAAACGTAACTAAAAGTCATCTAACTTTTAATGGCAGCTGACCAATCAGAAGCTCTAAAAATTCAGAAATCTGAAAATTCAGATGTAAAACGTAATGCGTTGAACGTACCCAATATGATATCTGGCATATGACCGCCACGGCTGACTCGGACGTACTCTAATCTGGAGGTCCAATTTTCTATGACTTTTCCCAACATTTGTGGTCGTATATTGGCAATAACGCGGCGAATGTTGTCCTCCAAGTGGTCAATCGTTTCGGGTTTATCGGCGGCTTAGACTAGCGACTTCACATATCCCCACAGAAAATAGTCAAGCGGCGTTACATCGCAACGATCTTGGAGGCCAATTCACGGTTCCGTAACGTGAAACTATGCGGTTACCAAACGTTTCCTTCAATAAATCAATTGTGACACGAGCTGTGTGACATGTTGCGCCATCTTGTTGAAACCACAGCTCCTTCACATCATAGTTGCATATTCAATTGATGGACGAAAAAGTCAGTAATCATGGCTCTATAGCGGTCACCATTGACTGCAACGTTCTGGCCAGCATCGTTTTTAAAGAAGTACGGACCTATTATTCCACCAAACCATAAAGCACACCAAACATTCAGTTTTTGTGGATGTAACGGTGTCTCAACATACACTTGAGGATTATCATCACTCCAAATACGGCAGTTTTGTTTATTGACGTATCCATTCAACCAAAAGTGAGCTTCATCGCTAAACAAAATTCGCTTATTAAAATTGGGATCAACGGCAATCTTGTTTTGCGTTGTTGTGTTGTCAGTCTATTCATGTTGAAATGCCAAACCAAACTGAAAATAAATCACTTGACAGCTGAGAAAATGGCCGCCAGTTAAAATAGTGTTGCCAACTTAAAGTTCTATACCTCTAAAAAAAACACCTGTTACATTTGTACCTATAGGTATATACGATTATGTTGTTTTGAATTGATAGAGTGAGAAGGGAAAAACATTAAAAAATCTAAAAAAGTTGTATTAATAAAATATATTTTTACAAATACCTATAGAGATGTTTTATACTTCAAATAAATAGTCTTCTGCTGTGTTTCTGTGGGTACCTTAATATTTAAATAAAAAAACCATGTTAAAAAAAAACACCCTAGATAGACGTCATGAAAAAATATATTTTAAATTCTAAAACATATCCCTCTATTTAGCAAAAACATGTTATTTCCCATCACAGCGAGTTTTTTCCTCCCCTAGGTGGGTATAGGTATACAGAAAATAAATTTTATAATCCGACATATGAATGGTATTTCGTTGTGCAAATTGAAATGACCTTTTTGACGTATGTAGTTGAATGAATTAATTTTGCCATTATGGGTCGGAGTTATCCATAGACAGACACACACAACACAACACACACCCCATTTAGCAGAGGTATGTCACCTTTCCTTGACCTATATTTTCATAAACGTCTGCTTTTATTCTCTCATGGGAAGATACACTCTGATGTGTATTCGGATTCTAATGTCATACAAAAGGTTGACCATGAGTATGAAAAAAAAAAAAAAAAACAAACAAATAAAAACAATACAAAATGACAACTTGGACAACCATAAACCTCTGTGGCTATAAACATCTAAAAAAAATTATTACACAATTAAAATTGTTTAATTTTAATTTTCTTCCAAAAGTTTTCATTGTCATTAAGTCTTATGGCAAAATAAAACCTACAAATTGCGCAACATTAGCTATGTATTTGCAAAGATACAGACAAGAGGTACCTAAATATGTACATACATACATACACATGAACGTACTACGTAAATTAAATATATTTGCCGTATATTACAACAACATGTGACATTTTTTCGCAAGACAAGTTGTCATTTTGTTTTTAATTATTCAATCCAAATGTGACAGTTGTTAAAAAGGGGTGAATTTTTGAGTTATGTATGCGCTCGATTGGGTAATCTAATTTCAGAAATTACAATTTTTATATGTGTATGTACTCGTATATGTGGTGTGGGGTATTTACAAAATACTACACGATAGCCTGAGTCTGAGAAATGTAAATGAATTGAAAAATTATTTAATACCTACACTAATGAATGTGATGTGACGAGCATGAAAATTGCATGATCTGAACATATAAATATGTATATCTAGACATAAATTGAGGAAATCATCTGTCAGTTTAAAATGAAGCAAAATATTTAAATGGAATTGTAAAAAAAAAAAAAATATCTTGACAGAATGCGTATCTTTATAAGTTAATACACAACATTAAAAATTTATATGGGGATTAATCTTCGTGAACTTTGATTAAATTAAAATGCTCTTTAGAAATTAAAAATAATAAAAAAACAACTTTTATGGAAAATGTTTATATTTTACTTCATAAAAAGAATTAAATTAATTTTTACGATTTTTATTTTCTATGCTTAGTTTTTTGTTAATTTATTTATTAATAATAGGTGCGTTTTATTGGTAATTTACAGCTAGCACAGCAACACAAGTGACAATAAAACGCTATATCCACTTTTATATTTACTTTTTGTTTCTGTGGCTATGTTCGCAAAGTATTCTTGTTTCTTTGTGTCCATTCTACATAACTTTATGTCATGAGGTCTGTTTGGTAACGTGAAATTTCTTGCGAATTTGCACATATTTTCACAAAATTGCACAATTTGTCACAATTTCCTGTTTGTTAACTCGAAAAAGTTTCAAGGAGAGAGCACATCGAGAGAGAAAAAAATTTCCCCTCCATTGGATAACTTGCGAATTTGTGCTACATAAATTTCTGTGTGCAAGAAGAGTAAAGACTGTCAAAACACCCAGCTGTTAGCATCTTTTGCTTTTAATTTGAAATTGTGGTTTCTGAAATGTGAAAATTAACCAAATAAATAACTTAGGAAATGTATAATTTATGTAATTTTTTTTTTTAAATTAAACGCAAACTATTAACAAAACCAGACTTTTGGCATGTGATTGTTGATGTGAGGAGTAAAATTCTGATGTTTTGTATACAAAAGTGGTTTAATGCGTTTGTTAAATTTCTTGTAAAGTCTCTCCATTTTTGAGAAATTCGTTCTCTCTTTGGTGTTTTGACAGGTTTTACACATTTTGCTGAAAAAATATACCAAACAGACTTAATATTTTTCAACTGCGCAACCTCTACCTCTTTGTCCACTTTTATATTCACTAATTTATCGTCACTTTTGGTTTTTGGAAGTTGGGTTTCTGTGTGATAACACACTTGCATTAAGGCTGCAAAGCTTACGCACCATCATATTAATATTGAAAGTTTTGAATGAAACAACAACCACCTGTGAGTGAGCTATACCACCAAGTCTTTATAGGCTGGAGTTATAGCTATTTCACGGCTGCCGATCATCAGACACCTTTTAGTGGTGCTAAGTCTATTACGTTCAATTTTAATTTGAAAAACTTTTTGCATTAGCTGAGAGTTGAACATGGCCAAACGTCTTCAGAGCCAATCGCACTACGCACTGCGCTACCGAAGTCACGTGATCATGTCCAACCTAATGTAGGTTTTATTGTTTGACCATTGCATTTGAATCAACTAGCATTTTTATTAGCTACAAAGGCTACGGGCTTGTGTAGCAATGGAAACGTCAAAAAAAAATCCACTACTTCTTAATTTTTTTTTTTAAAATACTGGCATTTCTGGCCATCTCTTTCTCACCGGCGAGCGGAGGAGACAGTCTAATGTGAACACCGCCTAAGGCGTTCTAAACTTTTTTGGCAGGTTTCTTCTCTCTGAGAGAATTTCATCACCACTCGTCAAAATTTGACAGATTTCCCATTTCTGCCCTGAAAATATTTTGAACAAACTTTTTAATTTGCTTAGAAAAAATTTAAAAAAGTCAAATATTTATATGGCTTCGGATGCATCATGAAGGTTTTCCAAAAAATTAAAGTGTTCGTTTTCTGTAGAAATTTCATATAGATTTCATTTTTTACAGCACACGCCTCTTCTTTGAGAATGATTCTTTTCATTTTACTATCCGTAAAGGGTAAGTGGCTAGTTGAATAATGTGAGATCAGGGTCACCTTTGGGACACTTGGGTTTCAATTTGACACCCTTAAGAATCCTCGGACACTTCTTTTGAAAAAAACAATCAATTTTGGACGTTTTTTTTTTTAAATCTATTAACTCTTTGGATACTATTTGAAACAAACAAACAATTTGTTTAAAATTGTATATGATTAAAACTCGTTGTCAATCAATCAAAGCAAAGAATCTAAGGATCTATTTATGTATCAATTTATACAATTTTTGTATACAATTTTTGTCATTGTGTTTGAATTCAATGCAAAATTTATATTGTTCCCACACAACGAAAATGTACAAAAAAATAATGAACTCATACAAATGTATAAAAACTAATTAAGCTTTTTTTATCAAACATTCTATTTACTAAACAATATTAACCGAACAAAATAACACTTATTTTAGTATTTTTTTTTTTGATTTGTCTTCCAGGTTGTTTATTAAAGGTTATAAATTAAAAATCAAATCTATTCTTTATAAACACAAAATTTGGAGAGAGAATTTTTAAAAAAAATTTTAACATTATTTTTAATCTCATCGGTCGAACCAGACGTTATGTAGGTAGGTACCTTGAATTTTTTTTCTCACATCTATAAATGAAGGGGGTTATTACACTTTAAATAGTTATAAAATATGAAAATCAAATCAAGTTTGGTTTTATTTTAATCTTGAAAAATTGCAAATTCAAAATTTTGGATTTAATTGAGTTGAACTTTATTTCAAGGCATCATCGTAAAAAAATATAAACTATAGACTAATAAACTTTATGAATTCGCGAAGAGAATGATTCCGTCAATATCATTTAACCAGTAGACAAGTTTAGTAAGAAAAAGTGATGAAAATTTAAATTTTATGGCTTTGATATTTAAGCTAGAGGATTACAATTTTTTTTTGTTTGATTATGGAAAAAATATTTTTATTTTTTTTTAATATGTTTTTATTTTTTTATTTTTTTATTAACATGTTTTCATTAACTGACTTTCTTGTCTGTGTGTTTGTTTGTTTGCCTGTTCAGTAAAAGTTTTGCAATCGTTTTTAACCTTACTATAACCACATGAGCTTGAAAATTGATGTAAAGCTCAGAACTGGATGACAACACGTATGTTTATAAAGTTTCAAGTCTCTAGCTTATCGAGAAGTTAGGTGATATCGATTGTAAAATTTGCTGGCAAAATAAATTTGCAATTTGTTACATAAATGTATATCTCTTAACTTCATCAAGATGTTTAAAATCGATTGTACAATTTAACACATACACACAGTAGCGGATGTAGGATTTGACTGTGTGTGTGTGGGGGGGGGGGGGCTAGGGGCTGGAGTTTGAGACAAACATAAATAAAATATTTGTAAAATTACAATATAAATGAAATCACTTATGCTGGATTTACACGAGTGACAAATTGGCATTTTTCTGTCACTAAACTGCCAAAAGAATGAATTTTTCCATTGTTCTGTCATTTTTTCACAGTTAAATGCCAGAATACTGCCAATTTCTCAGTCGTGTAAATGCAGCATTAGAATCTTAAGAATCCTCTTCTGCCCAGGTCAATGTTTCAAGTCGCCGAGGTTTCAACTTGCAGAAAGTTTTTACGACTTCATCTTCTGAAACTTCAATCTCTTTGTGAACGTTGCACAATGCTAAACCATTGAGTCTGAGTTTTGAAACTTTTTAGTAGAGAGAAAGTGCGCTCAGCTGTTGCAGACGTGATAGGTATTGTTGCCTAAATTTGAAAAAGTATTGCAATATTTGGAAAGAAAAAATTGTTGCCTTTAGATTGGATGATCTGCAATGTCCAGTTTCGGCTTTTCTAATTCATTTTTCTTGCAATACTTTTGCCACATAATTATTTCTTGTCTAAGCTCACATTTGGTGCAACCAATAAAATCGATTTCATATGTTTGGGCAGCTTCAACGATTATGTCTAACTCATGTTTTGTCTAACTTTAAAGCCATGATTTTCAAGAAGTTAAAATTAAGTACTGAATTTGTATCGTTGAACGCAATACGCACATTAAATATAAAATGTCAGCTATGTAGGTATGTATAAAAACTCTAGATTTTACGTTCAAGTTTTCACCAGAATTTTCATGTGACTAAACGTCACTAAAAGTCTTTTTATGACAGCAGAAGGTCAGTCAGAAGGTCGAACAATTCCGAAATTTGAGTATTTAGGACCTTATCTACTCCTAGTATGATTCAATGTCCCCTATCACAAGAGGAAATTAAGTTTCCAGGAACTTTCAGTTTTTGGTCGAGAAGGGCACGAAGTAAAGGAATTGAACAAAATCTCCCCGGTCAAAGTTGCGGAGATTTTTTTGACATTGCTGTTACACTACGTAGTGTGCGTTCAACCAAGAGCATTCATAAGGAAACTACAGAAAATCTATTACAATTTTGTTTCGAATTGGAGTTTAGCTCGCTTATGCGCATTGCATTATATTTGAGTCGCGGCAAGAAAAAAATTTCAGAGGTTTGTACAACTTTTAAATAATTCTATTTCACAATGCAGCTGGAGTATGTTTTATTTACAATTCTGCATTTTCTCTAAATGAAGCAGATTGATAGGGAACACTTCTTTTCACTTGAACAAAGTTAGTACAGTCAAACTTCTTTATAACGAACCTTCAAGGGAACACGAAAATTGCTTCGTTATAAAGAAGCTTTATACAAAATTCGTTATATAGAAAATATTTTGTTTTTAAATACTGCAAGGGGAACAAAATGAAATTCGCTATAGAGAGAATTAAGTTATAAAGAAGTTCTTAATAAAGAAGTTTGACTGTAGTTCTGTTTGGTAACTTGAAATTTCTATAACAAATTTTCAGTTTGCTGCCAAAATCTTTTGGAAAAAATGGGTTTTGTGAAAACCTACCCGTAACTAAAAGTATACAGCATTTTTAATTGCATTTGCAACAACTGAAATTAAATTAAAAGGGACACAAGTATTAAGCAAAATTAGAATGACTGAAAAGAATATTTAATTCAAAATATCTTTGAACGAACAAAAAAGTAATCTGAAATTAAAACAACATTTTTGGTTGCTTTCTTTGTTTTATGTAATGTGTTTCCCATTTTACTGTGTGGGGGGGGGGGGGGGGGTAAAGGGACTAAAGGGACTAAAGGGGCTGTGGAAGGCCTATAGCCCCCAACCGGGATCCACTACTGCATACACACGACTAACAATATACCGAACCAAAAATTTTAAGATAATTTCTCTTTTTAAATGTAAATATTCTAGTACCTACCTAGACGTATAATCAAATCAAAGTACCTCATAGATATAACAACTATTATTCTCTTACAAAAACCAAGTATACCAATTAATACATCAACTTGTATCGAATACGGGCTTAGATGACTATGACAAATGTCAGTTAAGTAGTTATAATCTCCTTTTGATATTTTTGGTTTTGAATTGAATTTTGTATTCATTTTATTTTCCCTTTTATCAAGACCCGGGTGATTTTTTCCTTTTGATTATATATATTAAACTAGAGCATTTTTTAGACAACTTTTGCTTTTGCTTTTGCTTTGTTTTTTTGTTTTAGTTCTGTGTATTTCACTATCGTATTATGAGTAAGGTATGTTAAAAATACATAGTGACATCATGTTTTGCGAAAATATCACGCATTAGTTACACAAGCAGACATATAAAAAAAAAATAGCAGGAAATATTTGAACACGACTATTGGTAGAGTGACAAGAATTCGACGATGCTTCTGTAAAGCATGACTTCATGATAGAAAGGAGACAAAAAAAATGTGATTTCGCAAATAACACGTTCACGACCTTGGGGCATTCTCACGATTCATTAATACCCTGCAATTCTAATAAGCAAAACCGGAAGATTTATTTTAGGTCTATAAATGCGGGATGGGAATTAATTGGATAAATTAATTTTTTTATGGGAACCTTGAGATGAGAGGCTCTTGTGCTTAACCAAAAATAAAATGAAAAAAAAGGAATTTGTTTCCCAAAAAAAAAAAGGATATAATATATAAATAGGTATGTACATGCATTAAAAAATGAGTAAAGTTCTCCTACACAAGAAAAAGATAAATTTAAATAAAAGTTCTCATTTTTTTTTTAAACTTCTCATCATTTATGAAAAGACCAGTAGACTCGTTCTTCACGTTGTTTCCATTAATTTTGTTAAAAAAGAATTCAAACAAATTAAAAAAAATGTCGGAAAATACTTACATCATGTCCGATTTCGTCGACAGCTGTACATAATATGTAAACATTGTTTAAGTATGCATTTATTAATACATACAGGGTGTCCGCCGGGAAGGTATACTAAAGGGTCCGCCATATAACGTTTTTTTTTTCAACTAATGCTTATTTCGTGAATGGTAACACTTAGCTCATGTCTGATTTGACAGATAATTAGTTTTATCCTTCCGCTGAACGAATATGGTTGTGTATACGCTTCGCTAAGTGGGCCTGCGATCGACTTAGAGAAGCTGCCGATTTTGCCAAAAAAAATCATATTTTCAGATGAAACTCATTTTGATCTTGGCGGGTAGTAAACAAGCAAAATTGTCGCATTTGGGGCACAGAAAACCCGCACGCATATATTGAAAAACCGATACACCCAAAACGAGTAACTGTTTGGTGCGGATTTCGGTCCAGAGGCATAATTGGGCCATTTTTCGAAAATGAGCAAGGAGTGGCCGTTACAGTCAATGGCGATCGTTATCGGGCCATGTTGAACGAATTTTTGTTCACAAAAATTGAAGAGGAGGATATTGGCAACATTTAGTTTCAACAGGACGGCGCTACGTGCCACACAGCCGAAGCTACACTCGATGTTTTGCGCCATTTCCAAAAAAAAAAGTTATTTGGCGGACCCTTTACTTTGTTTGTTTATAATTTTTGATTAAATGAAAGAGAATGGATCTTATATTGATAAATGTTTTATTTAATGTTGGCAATTATGTATGGAGGTAAATTTCCGCCTCTGTTAGTCTCACAAATGCGAGCCCTTTTGAGCTCATTTTTCATTACATTCTCACACATTTCACGCGGTATTTCATTAATTTCATTACGAATATTTTGTTTGAATTGCTCAAGCGTTTCTGGTTTGTTTGCATAAACCTTTTTTTTCAGATATCCCCACAAAAAGAAGTCCGGAGCAGTGAAATCAGGCGACGCGTGGAGGCCAATCAACATCACCATATTTCTTGAAATAACTTGTTGTGGAAAGAGGTCTCGCAGTAATTCCATTGTAATCCTGGCTGTATGCGATGTGGCACCTTCTTGTTGATACCACATGTTAACCAAGCCCAAAGCATGCAGTTGTGGCGTTAAAAAGTTTTCAATCATATCACGATATCGCTCCCCATATTCACAGTTACTGTTACGCCGTTTTCATTTTCAAAGAAGTAAGGTCCAATGCTTCGTCCTGACCAAATTGCACACCAGACTGTATAACTTTTAATGGATGCAATGGTGACTGATGATTAATTTAAGGGTTTTCCATTGCCCAGAACAGAAGACTATTCTGTTAATTCACATATCCATTCAAATGCAAATGTACCTCGTCACTCATTATGATTTTTTTCCTGAAAATCGGGGTTGTCATGGGCTAGCTGTAACATCCTATTGGCATATGTACGGCGGCGTAAATGGTCTTGTGGAAGAAGCTCTTGTGTCAACTGAATCTTAAATATAAACAAATGCAAATCCTTGTGCAAAATTGTGGCCAAAGTTGTTCTTTGAAGACCAAGCTCCTGAGCACGGCGTCGAATTGAGGTTGGTGGATTGTTTTGCACACTTCCTTGAGCAGCAGTTATGTTTTCAGCCGATCTTGTAGTACGTTGTGGTCCATGCTTGGGGCTATCACCTACAGACCCTCTTTCTTCGAAATCATTCACTTCACATGATAAATAGTCCGTTTTTTTGGCACGTTGTTTCTCCCAAAAAAATTCACGTAACTTTCTCATCGTCACAGTAATCGATGATTGATAAAATGTTTTAACGATTAAAACACTTTGATTTATCGAATATTTTTCCATAATAAATTTGCCACGTGTCTACTTCACGACTGCCAAATATGAACTGTCAAGACCAATGTTTACCAAAATGGCGGCAAAACAAAGTAGTAAGCCTTCCCGGCGGTCACCCTGTACTATGTACCTTTAACTCGAATCCTTTGCCCTAAGGCATTTACCTAGTAAGTATATAGGTATAACTATAACTAGGTATATACTTCAAGCATATGTAGGTAAATTAAGAAAATTTGATAGCTTATTCTTTTTATTGCCTACTAAAAAAACATGCAGGTCTGTTATTAAACTCATAAATTACCCTTATTTAAAAAAATTCATATAATTATGCTCTGGCCAATTTAATTTATGAGATTTATAACCACACCCTATTAAAAAAAAAGAAGCAATATATGCCGCTTGGCATTAAAATCCAAAATGACACATCTGCATTTTTCTTCACGCTCCAATTAATTTTAAAGACCATAAAAACACTCAGTATGGAATGTTAAAAATGTTTCGTCCTAGTTTTGCGCAATTAAAAATGCCAATAGAAGTATCCCGACATGGGTCCATGTTTGCACGCTCTTCGACGAAAAAAAAAAGAAATACGAAATAAGAACTTCTGGCGCACTCCGAAAATTCAAAGCAAAAAAAAAAAAAATAAAACTTAAATCATCCCAAAAGAAACTAAAAATGTCAATCAAGTTCCTCTCTCTTCTTTCGTCTGTTTGACGAAAATAAAAATATAAAAAAAAAAAAACAGTCACAAATTCCACCATCACTTCTTCTGTTTCTGTGTCCCGGGACTTTGGAAACTATTTTCATTAGAAAACGACACGACAGCTGGTTTTTGTTTGAGTCAAAAACACACGGCCACATGCCAAACAAGACACACAAAGTGCGAACAAACAAAACGAACAGGCGCAGAGGTAAACACACAAACACAAACACAAAAAAAAAAAAAAAAAGGATCCAGAATTCAGAATCCACATTGAAGTCTCGAGGCGATATAGAAAATTTGTAAGACTGAAAAAAAAGGAATACCTACTTATCTACCCAATGATTGAAGAAACGAATTTCAGGGAACATATACACCTTTTGACAGGCCGCACGAGACAAAAACCACCAGAACCACCACCAGAGTAAAAATCACGCACACTGATACACTCCACTCGTCAGGGCGATGAGATAATTTTACACAAGAGTGTTCCCTGGGGATAGAGGTCTGTGCGTGACATGCATCCCTTATTACTCGGCTCAAATAACCGAATTGCACGATTTGATGCGTTCGTTTTACATAAAACCATTACCAAGTTAACCACCCACGATAAGCGAGTCTACATACATACATATGAAGTTGGTTTGCTATTGTTCAAAGGGTGAATCTATAGAAGCGAGAAGTCCTCAACATTTGGGATAGTGAAACGTTTCAGGAATTGCTAAATTAAGTCCAAAGTTGATTGTTTTTCGATTGAAGCCATAAGGGGAGCCAATTTAATTACTAAAAGGTCATTTTCCGATAGTTATCTTCGTCTTTGTTAGACATCATCATCGGGGGCTTTGAGATTCGAGGCAAAAGAAAGGAGTCACTTTCAATTAATTTATATCTATCTATGCACATAAAGAACTTTTTAAATAGAAACTATTAATTATTCGTTCGTATTTGAATAAATTATGAGTATATGCTCGATTTTGCTAATGCTTAAGTAAAGTTCAGTCAAACCAAAAGTCATTTAGTATCAGCTTTCTGTTTTTGCATTTTAGGTATGCATTTGTAAAATGTGGATCTTGTGAATAAAAAAAAAAGCAAAAGCTAAAAGTTGAATTTTTGAGTAAAAGCTAGGTTTTGCGAGCATAAAAATAAGTTTAAGCCAGCTATTATAGGGTCTTGTGAATAAAAAAATAGCTAAAGCTAAAACTTTGATTATTAAGTAAAAGCTTGATTTTTGGTGAAAAAAATAAGCTTAAACTAGCTCGTTAAAGATGTTTTTGAGTAATAGCTATTTTAAAATAGCCAGCGCTCAATTCATTCAGTTTTAACTTGTTTTTCCAGATTGAGCTTCAATTTGTGTAAATAAAAATAGCTTAAACTAGAATATTATAGTAAAAGCTACAACAAAATCAAGATTTTTTTTTCCTGTCTAGAAAGCTTTGACTATAGATATTATTTTAAGTATTTTGTTTAGTTATAGTGCGAATATGGCTGAGTTTATACGCGTAAGAAAACCAAAATTGTATAGGAAACGGTTGGAAATTAGTGATGAGGATTCAAAAGAAAATGATCAGTGGCTTTCTGATTACATTTTAGGAGAATCAACAGAGCGTAGAGGAGGTGCACTGTCCTCTGAGCAGAGTGCAGATATTTTTGAGATATCTGAGTGAACCTGGACATCAGTGCGGTGTAGGACAAGATCTTGGAGTTGAACGCTCTTCTGTATGCAAGACTGTTAAGCTCACATTCATATTAGATTTCCGTCGACTAGCGGAGAAATCGAAGCAGAAAAGTTAAAATGGGCGGACAAATATACGTTTTTCGGAACTTTTGGGGCAATAGACTGCACCCATATTGCTATCTCCAAACCCCCAAGATTTTCTGATGAATATATTAATCGGAAAGGCTTCCACAGCTTTAATGTACAAGCGAAATGCAATTCAGCCGAAGAATTCACAAGTGTTGGACGCCCAGTGGCCAGGGTCAATTCATGAATGATATGTACAATTCAATCGTACGAACTTGCTCTTGCTACAAGATGGCTAGGCTTGGAATATGGAAGCATAGGTACAATTAAAAAGTTAATGAAAAAGTATGGAGCAGGTACTAAAAACTTGTGCAAGGTGTTAATTAAATTTTATAGTATAACTCAAAAACAAGACAATTTTTTGCGAAGCTTTTTTAAAAATCAGAACTAGCCAGCCTAGATGAATTATAAAATCAAATTTCTCTTCTAGGGCATTACGTACGAATTTGAAACAAATCGGTCCAATGTGAACGCCAACACATAGACGCAGAGACTGAAGAAAGAATATGATAAAAACATTTTTGACCCGCAACCAATATTGGCCCTATAGAACACATAAAAAGTTATGGCAAAATAAAATGCAAAACAACCTTCCTTTTTGCTTCGGTCTATATAAAAAAACAGTTCTAGCTTAAGCTATCTAAGTCAAAACATGTGAATAAAAAACCGAGATCTTAAATAACGAAGCTAAAGCTAGAATTTTCCAATTTAAGCGTAGCGTTATCATTTTTTTATTCACATAAAACAAAGCTTAAGCTAGAACTGTCTAGCTTTAGCTGCTAGTAAAAGCTATGACTAGTTGGCCTTAGCTTCATTCAAAAGAAGTTTTTACTTTTTTTTATTCACAAGACCCATTAGCTGGTTTCTGTTTTTGCTTCTTGCTATGCATTTTTATATGGTGGATCTTGTGAATAAAAAAAAAGAAAAAGCTAGAACTTGATTTCTAGAGTAAAAGCTAGGTTTTGCGAGCATAATATCGGTGAGTTAAAACTTTCAACACATTTTGAATTTTTGGTTCGTTTATCTTTTCAAATAAAGAAGAAGACAATATTTAAGTACCTAAGTAATTTATAAATTTGTTTCCCTAACTCTAAGGTGCAGTTTTTCAGTGCAAGATTGAAGTTAAACCTGAGTCAATTCATCAAATTTGGTGAGTTAACTCAGGATTAAATGAACAGATGCTATTGATGTTTTATCCACCGAGTTTGTTTTGTCGTTCCGCATGCATTCTTCACTGAAAAACTGTTTCTCCAGTTAACTGTAGGATAATTTACTTCTAGAGTTAGCTAACTCTGGTTTAACACACCACTGAAAAACTGGGCCTTAGACGGACAATTCTATTAATTGATGGACATTGCCATTGTAACTGTTCACCTAAGAGAGCTTTCACTGTGTTTTTTTCATTTTTCCTTCCAGTTTCTCTTAAATCCATATTTCCTGTATCTATCTGCATCTGTAGACGTTGCAGTTGCCATATAATAAGATATTCCTCATCACACAATAATTATTACCTACCTAGTTGCAGTTTTTCTTTCAGTCTTTAATATACATAGGTAAGTTCTTTTTCACATCAAGTAAAGTAACTATATCTTTGCAACCGAACGACGACGATGAGAAACGTTCCGAAACACTAATGAGCCCAATTAGAAGATGATATAGAATTATACAAACATGAAAAATGGATGAAAAAAAAAAATACAAAATAAATTGCTTCGCATATTACGAAATAACTTTTCAAGACCTATATGTATGTATTGCACACATGGTTTTTATATGAACAAAAAAAAAACACTAATTAGCTACGATCAACGAAATTATATACACAAACAAACAATAATAATTTAAACTCCGCCTCACTTGATCAAGTTGGTTAGTTTTTTTTTAGTTTATAGTTAATTCTAGTGAATAAACAGGTATTTTTCTAAAATTAACTATTATAGAGGAAATTAAAAGTTCTTCAATTATATCTGTGGCGGTGATGAAAAACCACGTGAGTAGAGTCACTTCAATTAAAATATAATTATAATACTTATAATTATTTTACAATACTTTAAGACATTTTATTCTTGTATACAAATTCGAAAATACAAATACAGGTGTGTCAAGGAGAGCTTATCGGAATCCCGCTTCTTAAAATCCTGTTTGTCAAAAATCCCAACAAAAAAAAGTTTTAAAATACCGTTTTTTATGATACTGTTTTCTAAAATCCCGTCTATTATAATCCCGCTTTTGCAATCAAAAATAAAATCCCGCAATTTTTTAAAAGGAACCCAATAGTTTTGATTGCAAAACTGGTTGAGTAAAAAACGGCATTATAAAAAACGGGATTTAAAAAAAAAAAAAACAAGAATATAAAATTCGGGATATCGTACCCAGCCCGTGTCAAGCTGGCACCGCCACAAGCGATTCAGTGCTGCAATTTCGACAGAGCACTTAATTTCCCTCTACCACAAACTTGTGGCGTTGCTAACTTGAAGGCAAGATTTTTCTCTAAAAACGGTTCAATAATCAAGTTTTGTATGGATAATCAGAATATTTATTTTAAAAAACCTTGTACTGTATACAAAAATTTAAAAAAATATTGTATGGACTGAAAAAAAAAATGATTTTTTTGTAAGACTCAATTGGTGTTTTTCTTTTTTAACTCAGAGCAGATCACGGAACTGTCAAACAAAAATTCTATGTTTTTTTTTAGCTCAGACATATCAGATCATAAAAAGTGTTTTTATTTTTTCTATCGGAGTTATAAAAGAGCTTACTCAATAAGCTCAGAATAAAATGACCGAGCAAATCGAGCGAAACGCTGAGCGAAGCCAACTTCACACATAATTCCAAATTAAAAATGGATTCCCTATAAAATGACAGTTCAGTGCTCAAGTGTGTTTCATAATTAAATCCGAGGACTCTGATCATAATCTGCTCAGAGCTCTGCTCTGATCGCTCAGCCTCTGCTCAGAGCCAAAAAAGAAAAACACCAAATGTTTCGAAAACGACGTGTCCCATAAGGGATAGTTTTAAAATATCGAGAAGACTTTAAGAAAAATTGTTTTTTGAACCGAAATACAGGTAGATACCAATGCATGTAAGCCATACAAATTTTGAGAAAAACCAGGATTTAAAAAAAAAATATTTTTTAACCAGCTGTTATTCGGGTATTCTCGCTGAGTGTAAATTTATGATTTAAAAATTTAGTTTTCAAATTTTGTATTCAATATTTAATTGCGATTTTGTATAATTTCATTTTCATTTTCATTTCCATCCAATTAATTTCAGACTGAACGCATTGGTCGATTTTTTAGTTGGTTCCTAGCTTTGTACTACATTCCAGGGACATATTTTTCGTAGGAGGAAATTATAACAATACCTGCCATACAATCCTCTCTCTTCCTCTCTTAAAAATTGCCCCTATCTGTGATTTTCTGTTCAAGCTACTTTTCTGAAGACAGAAATTGACAGTTCAGCTAAATGTCATTCTGAGAGTAAGCGAAGCTTGCCATTCAGATACAGATTATATGGTAAGGAATACTGTGAATTTAATCGTTGCTCTTCTGTCTGTGAGTTTCGATGCAAAAAGTCAAGGATCGGACCTAGGTTTATGCACAACTCAAAGTCTGAAATTTCAAGGAAGAATTCGAAATAAAGCCACGATGCAAAAGTAGTCAAGTAAAGGGGTTTTCTATTGGTAAATTCAGATTTCAATTTAAAAATTGAATTTTTTGCGTGGCGAATGGAATACGATTCTGTGTCGATATTTATCGATTATTTCTTATTATTATTTATGGACACAATTTTCGTACCTGAAATAAATTAACCAAATCAAAAAAACCCTTTGGAAACTGACTGCTGTAAATTATGTTGGTGTTAGTACCTACATATGTATATGGAAAGATAAAAATTGCCAAAATCGGCATTTTGACAGATCCAAATCCAAATAAATTGATTGATTTTACCAATAGAAAACTCCATTAGAATCCATTATTTTTATAATTTTAGAATTAAATTACTTTTTTTAAAGAAAACAATTCAAACAATAAACTGACAGAGAAATAAAAACTTGACGTTTTCCAAACTCCAAGTTGAGGCAGTTTAATTTGTCCGGTGGGACAACACATATGTATATATCTACCTATTTTGTCTTCATTAAATTTCAGAGCAATGCTTCCCGCTCACGAATGTCACGAAATAACTAAATAAAAATTCAAAAATGGGATTTAAAATATTTTGCTCCGTCAAAAAGAGATCAACGCCCAATTTCTTCACAGAAGTACTAAGCCAGCCTAGTACCCAGTCCAGCTAGAGCAGGTACTAGCTCTGGTACTCGGTCCTAACGAAAAGTAAGTACCTGAGCCTTTGTTCACATCACTATAGTACCGGATCCAAATACAAACAGCGGTACTAGGACTTAATACGTCTAAAACTGGTCTAATTCTGATTTTTACAATATTTTGGCATTTCAAATTTTATTTTGATATTTATTTGACAGCGATAAATTTTTATTTAATTTTAATTTCGAATGGATTATGTATGTGTATATTAACAAAAAGAGGACATAATATCCATTCTAGGATAACTGTCTCTCCTGATAGCAGCATCAACGATGAAATTTGCCACTCGGAAGTGACTTCAACAATTTTCCAGTCTTCGATTTACGCAAAACGGTCGTCGTTGCTAGATAGAGAGTGGGAAGATGACGAATGCCAATGAAGTCCTTCCAATATTTACAGGAGTGATCCGTGGTGCTATGTTCTGAATCAGCTTGCAGATGAAGCGTTTGATTTAAGTAGAACATTGTGTGTTATTTTTTGCGTGTAGTTTTGGACATTTTTCTGTGTAGGTATGTGTGTGACAGGCTTGGAGAAATTACCTTTATTATGTGCATTTTATGTTCGGTTCATGCAATGCATTTTTAAATTGCATTTTTAAATACCGATTTGAAAGTCCTAGCTAATACCGAGTCCTAAATAGTACTAGGTACCAACTTGACAGAACTAGGGCTTAGTACTTATGTGAAGAAATCATTTGGTACCGATTTGAGTACTAATTTTAGGACTAGTACCGGTATTAGCATTAGGAATCTGTGAAGAAATTGGCCGTAAGTAAATACATTTTTTTTCTTCAATATTTTGACAGCAAAATTGAGAAATTTTATTGAGGGATCCGGTTCCGCTTTTAATTGAGATTTCTGAGATCTCTGGATAGCGTGCTTTTCTTTTACGTCCAACAGATTCAACGTTGCGTTGACTCAAAATTCTAAAGCAATCGATGAAGAACCTTCGGAGATCTTATATTTTGAATGCAAATATGAAATTATAAACCTCACTTCATAGCTCTGTTAAGGGAAAATGGCAGATAATCATTTTCTATCTAAAAAAAATGAAAATGAATTTAGGCGATAATGGTCCTGAAAAAAATTGTAAAAATTGCTATTTTCAACCTCCCACCCCCACCACAGCCGGGGTCAAAAAAAATCGGCCAGTCTTTTGTTTTTTATATAACTATGCGCATACACCTACAACCCTTGGTACTCAATTTTTGGTTATATGTATTTTACCCGAAATTTGGTGTCAGCTCTCTTATACTATTTTATTTCCTCAATTTTTTGACTATTAAACTGACAAGTTTTTTTGATAAATAAAGTCCCTGTATTGCTTATAGGCATATCAGTATAGCGGGTGTTGTTTTTATGCCCAACATATCCCACTCTTTTTTTCTGCACGTATTCGAATGCAATGGTGTGCCAAAATTTCAAATTAATCGGTTAAGAACTTTCAGAGATTAGCGATTAGGAACAAACCAACATTTACATTTTTATTAATACAGGTAGATTTTATTTGAAATTAGTTTTTATATGTGTTAAAATTTGTTTGCCAGTAGATATTTGACAATCAGACATAAAGCTTAAATCCCAATCCCATAAACCCCTGTAGGGTTTCCACTATGTTAAATTAAAAAGTTAATTTATTTCTCTTTCTTGCATATTAATCGTGCTTGTATTATTCGTCAGTAAAATTGGGTTCTTTATTCTCCTTTTTATTCTATTTTTATTTATATTTTGAATATTTAACAAGCTCAATTATTAAAAAGATGAAATTGACTTTTATGAGTTTAGCTTTCAAATTAGTAATTACACATTGAATAAGCAAAATTAGAAAAACAAAATATCATAATAAACAATTGCAAGAACAAGAAGATTTTTTAACATTCGTAAATTTGAAACATTTGTTAGATAAAATCAAAAAAATACGGATGTTCCTGACTATATATATTCGTGGAAAACGAATTTAAGATGCCGGCAACCCTGTCTGAGATTTTTAGTGTAAAATTCGGATTCAAACTCCATGTATGATACCCAAACGAAATTAAAAAAAAAACCCTAACTAGATATGTAGGCCACAATTCAATTTCTTTTAAAAATCTTGCAAAGTAGGTACTGCAAGAAAGGGTTGCACAAATATGGAACCACAATCAAGTGACGTGGAGTGTTTTTTTTTTATATTTTGCATGCAAAGATACATCATGTACATAATATACGTTTGTTAAGGTGTATCGCAGTTCGAATTACTTGCTCAGGTTACGAGAATCTCCTGCTCCTTGCCATCTCCCTCCTTTTGGCAAAAATTCTCCTTTAATTTGCAACCATCAGGAAAATATATATGTAGGTAAGGTATTCCCGCGTTTTTGGATGAAGTACAGGTAAAAAAATAAAAAACAAAAAATCCAAATTCGCATGCGAAATTTTAATGAAGCATTTTGTTCGTTGGCACATCTCTCTGCCATTCTCAATTCTTATTCTCTGCAGATACATTCTTGAATATTATAATGAATTGATGGAGAGATGGGGACAGAGATGAAGATACACAAATATACAATAGAATCTTTATAAATATGTACAGATATATATGTATGTATGCGCATTATGCATGCAGAAGCAGATTTGATTATTTTCCTTTAGAATTTTTGTTGTTGCTGATGCTATAGGTATATTACGTACTCGTATATTGAAATTGTCACGTTCATGGATTGTATGTAGTTCATATGAATTAAATTGAAATTAATTAAAGGATTCACATAAGGAAAATACTTATTGTTAAATGTACATAGCTATATGCACTATATGTACATAATGTATATACATATGTATATTGAAAAAGACGAATGTGGATAAGATAAATTTGCAGATACTCTGCACAAAACGAATTCGTGCGTGTGAAAGACAAAAGTGTCAACCATTTTTTTACATTTTTTTTTTTTTGATATTTGAATAAAAAACACGTTTTAAATTCAAAGCTTTGTGGGAAAAGTACATTCTTGAACAAGAGATTATTATTGTCATGAAGTTTTTAATCAAAAAACTTGTTCCGCATAGATAACACCCGTCGCGTCGTCGGTCTGTGGATGCGCTACCACTGTAATTCGAGCTAGAGCCTAAACTGGTGAACCGATTTTGTTTAAATTTGGTACAGAGCATTTTTATGTTATTTTTTAGGTCCAGAATTTTAATCAATTTTCAAATTATATAAAGCTGAAATTAAAACCAATTTCGAGTCTTCTGAAACCTTCGTTTGAACTTTGTGTTTTTTTTTTTTTTGTTATGGAAAGTTCTATAACTTGAGGTTATTTTTTATAGTCTCATCTTATGGCTTAAATTTTAAAGGAAAAATTTGTATTTGGGAGCTGATTTGCACAGAAAAATGTGTAAGTGCCGGGACTCAGGGTTAATATGTGTAAACAGCAACGTTTGTCCAAGAGCCGAATTACTGAACGTCGTACTTAATAAACATAACAATGCAAGCGTAAAGTTACGTATTATACACAGCCTTATGTAACTGCAGTGAAACTTACACAAATTTCAGACTTAATCTCCAATGAATGTTTTGTTTTATGAAAGATAGCCGGCAAATTATATATTTTGACGTTTATAGAATATAAAGTTGCAATTGTCAGTGGAAATCACTAAAATCGCATTGAAAACGCATCCAACCTCCAATAGAATTTGACACTTAATGGTTTTGACAGTTAGGAGGAGCATTATAATATTATATTAGTTATTCGAATTCGAACTTTCAACCAACTTCAAACCCTAAAGGCTCTCCCAAAACGACGCGAAAAATTCGGAGCGAATGTGCGACGACCGAAGAATGGCCAAAGATTCGCATCGCGACATTGTGGGTACTCTCTTTAAAAACCACATGTAAATTACTTCAAGCAGGAAAAAAATTCGTTGTCATTGCTAAAAGGTCACTTTACACGATAATAGAAGTCATTTGACCTGTCATTACATTTTATTTATGATTTCTCAAATGAGCTGTCATTCTATTCGTGATATCATATCGTTTTATTTTTGTATGTTTACACGTCTACGACTTTCGATTTGATTTTCTCCAAAATAACTCTATATTCTCAAGTTTTTGGTACTTTCTATTTTTGTTCACACAAACAATTTAACATTGAGCACTGAATTTAAAACATCCAACTAGGAATAATTGGTGATTTCTTAAGAGGCTTAGAACTTTTTTAAAAAAAAAAACACAAAAAATTCGAAAAAATTAATAAAATATTTATTTGAATCGATAGTTTGAACCTTGCAATTTAATGTTTAAAGATAATTTCATGCAAATGTTGACCGCGGCTGCGTCTCAGGTAGCCCATCCGCTGAGTCCAATTTTGGCATACTCTTTCACGCATATCGGCCGGTATCTCACGAATGAATGCATGGATGTTGGCTTCCAGTGCGTCAATCGAAGCGGGCTTGTCCCTATAGACATTAGCCTTGACATACCCCCACAAAAAATAATCTAATGGTGTCAAATCGCACGATCTAGGCGGCCAATTGACCGGCCCGAAACGTGAAATTAACTGTTCACCAAACTCGCCTCGCAATTGCGCCATTGTTTCGCGTGCTGTGTGGCATGTGGCACCGTCTTGTTGAAACCACATATCATGCAAGTCAAGAACTTCCATTTCGGGCAAAAAAAAGTTTGTTATCATCGCTCGGTAGCGTTCACGCATCATCTTTGAAGAAATATGGCCCAATAATGCCGCCGGCCCATAAACCGCACCAAACAGTGGCTTTTTCGGGATGCATTGGTAGCTGTTGCAATGCTTCTGGCTGATCTTCACTCCAAATGCGGCAATTATGCTTATTTACGTACCCATTCAACCAAAAATGAGCCTCATCGCTGAACACAAGCAGCGCGCGATGAACATTTCGAACCGAGCACGAATTTTGATAGTAAAATTCAATAATTTGCAAGCGTTGTTCATTTGTAAGACGATCCATGGTTAAATTGCAAGCCAAACTGAAGCTGTTTGACAGTGACACAAGGTACTAAACACACGTCAGCTGTCAAAACTAGTGTTGCCAAAACCAAACCAGCTTAAAAATCACCCGTTACAATAATAGCATATGACATCTCAAATGCAATTAGCTGCAATCCTAATGTCAAAATTTCTACAAAAAAATGTACAAAAATTCTTTGTGTCTATAGGCATTTTGTTTTTTTTTTTTCACACACCTTTTTTCAGTCTATTTTTGTAAGTGGCGTATCGAGACATGTTTTTTTTTTAGTTTGTTTCTTATGAAAACTTGAGAAATTTTCGATTAATAATACAAATTTTAATGTTTCGTGGTTCATTTAATTTTTCTTAGTGCGACAAAATGTTTTTATAATTGATTAATAAAAGTTTCTAATACAAAAAAATACTTTATTTGTTTGTTGTAGGTAAAGTAGAACCCGATTGGAAAAGTTATTTTGTTTTGATTCAATTTGGATCCGTTTTGGTTTCGGCTTTCACTGAGTATGGTGAGATCTCTTTATCACAATATATGCACGAGTGGGTTTTTCTAATTTCCATTTTAGCCGCCAAAAGCAGTTTTTAGAATACATATTTGGATCCGTACGCAAAGCCGTCTATACGTTGCTGACTACGTGCACGGATCCAAAACGGACTACATAGTTTGCTTGAAGGGAATCGTTTTTGTCACTGAACGTTCCAAATAATCCCACTATGCAGATTTTCGTAACGTAACGTGCTACATCGTAAAGTGTGCCCTCATAACTTATTACAGAGGAAAAGAGCCCACGTTCTTAGTTTATCCTACCGCCGCCGGCATATGTATATCGAAAATACATGCATCACTCTTAATGCAGAACTTTCTTTGCTTCAGACGCACTCTTACCGTCAGGATATACCACAAACTTAACCTTTTCGTCCCTCCCAGTATAAGTCTAATGCTTCCTAGCTATCTTCGTTTAGTTACAAAAATGATTATGGTTCTCTATATGGTCTATACCTTCCTATAATTAAAATACCCCAGAAGGTCTGTCGACTCTTTTCCGGTAATAACTTTGTGTTTTAACATCTTAATTGCTGAAAATTGCAATTATTTTACATTTACCTAAGCGACCAACCCTTCAGACAAACCCTTTTAATATTCATACCTACATATTTTCTACAAAAGGCTAAAAATCATTTCTCTCAATTTTCATAATTCTTAAATTAATAGGAATATTTTCTGAGTATAACGCTGACCCTAAATATTATTTCATTGCTCGTAATACTCCATTATTTCAACCAAAAGCCATAGGTATAGAATTTGCTGTATGATGGGTATAGCTCGTGTATTTTGAACATTTTAATCCTTTCACAAAAGTCACGGATATGACCAACCAACCAACCATCCATTCATTCTATTCATTCAATTTAATTTCCTTGAACCAAAACACAAAACTATACGAGACTACGACGACGACACACATCGAGGTGAATGACTGCGAGACGCTCTGATGTTTTGTGCAAGTCCGGGACATCATTTAACATGGAATCCTTTTGAATATTTTCAACTATACTCAACTCATATCCTCTTCCTGCTGTTATGGCTGGCACACCCTTAGCACGTTCTCGTATAGGAGCTTGCATATACAACGCACATATATAGCTAGGTATAACATAATGAAGAATTTCAAATGAAAATTTAATTTTAACAACACAACCAACACCTCATATCGTCCGGGGTTGGATATTATGTATACCTACGAACGATACATCATGATGTTGTGATGACGCGTGTCAGGATACGGGATAGGGTTTCGACATCAGAATAAGGGTTGACATGACGAATCATACAGGTGATACAGCACGTGGATCGTGATATAATGGTAACCTTATACCTACCAACATACCATTACCGCATGCACCCCGAAATCATGCAAAAAGGGGTTGGTAACACGACGAATATACCTACAACGGTCTGGGAAATGCGTGCCCTTAGGGCCGTGAATTTTGCAATCCCCTGCAACAGGATTCAGGACTGGCAAAAGTCCTTTTTCACAGTTCTAACAAATGCATATAATTTGAAACGTTTGTCGTCGTTTTACAACAATAAAACTATGCTCTTGTGTTTCGGTGTGCCGCTCTAGTGACGGCCACGGCCGGCATGCCATTGATTGGAATTGGAGTGGGAGTAGCAGAAGCACATCGGCGTTGAAAGCCACAAGGATCAAGGGTAAATTTGCATGCATTTTTGCACAAGGGTGAGTAGGTACTAGCATACCATCATCATCATCATCGTTCCACCAAAACTCAGATTTACATTGGGGAAAGTTGAAGGACTGACTCAACAGCCCAGCCATTTCGAGAGTCAATTGGGTGCTTTTTAACATTTTTGTGTATCTCTCTCTGTGATGGATAAAAGTGACTCGCAGCATTCGGACGGGGGACTCCATCTCCATCCGCACACCATTGAGGGTGCATCGTTCGTTACATTGTCCCTGGCTGCCATCAAAGCAAGAATAGGATGAGGTCATTGAAAAGATACTCTATCTCTATGAAGAAACCTATATCCATTGTGTAGTATACACTCCAGGACGCGACCCTGAGATGTTCAGAGATCAGGTTTCAAAGACAGATGAAGATGAACATAGAATGTTGCAAATAGGTAAGTTGGGTAGATGTACATATATACCCGCTCAGTAACACTTGAGATACTTTTATAATACAATCAGATACTAAACGACAGACATCAGCTCTGCTTCAACTCAGCAGTATGCGCACTTTGGTGTGAGAGAAGAATTCGATTTGTCTGAGAAGAGCTACCGGAATTTTTATTTATTTATTTTTTTTTTGTTGCATTTTCATGAATTCACTTCGAACAATGGCATGGAATTCACAATTATTATTCTCTTTATGCGATGAAATGGTTATTTATTTTCAAATAATTGCCATTGTTGTCGTTATTGATTGTTATATTTAGTAGATACTTATTTATATCTACCTAAAGTTGCTTTATTCAACGAGAGCGAATTTTCGGATGATAAAAGTGAAATGAAATAGCTATCATCAGAAAAAGAGATTCGAATTGTTCAAATGCACGTACATACATAGGTATACAAACAATGCAGATGCTATACTTACTATTTTGTTGATGATGTTGGTTGAGTTGGACAGCCGGGGATGATATACATACATTATTGAATTTTTGATTAAAAAAAAAAAAATCAAATAACTTCAGAAGGAATTTTTAATCAAATTAATTCCTTCCTATGGATTTTTGTGAATTTGCTTTTTAATAAGAAATATTTCAAAAAATAATTAACCCGATTGTGATGGATAAATTCATTAAAAAAAGAGCATGCAAAGTAGGTATCTACAAAAACACATCTGCATTATATAGGTATACTTATCTATGTAAACAGGATGTCCAGTAAATAAAGGATATCCTAGCAACCGGTTATAGATAACAGGCCTTAAGACCTTTGAGAAAAAATTGCTTACAAAATTGGTAGGTATTTAATTTTTTAAATTATGTATATCAAAAATTCAGAAACTAATGGTAAATTTAAGTATACATATATCAGCAATAGCAGTTAGATATTTCAGTTTAATTTAGAGCACCCGCATGGGGTCAGTAATTTAGTTGTAAGTATAGTAAGACACACATACATACAGTGTGATTAGCATAAGGTGTGACAAAATAACTAGAGCGTGTAGGATGAGTTGAGACACGAAAAAAAATGTATGCGAGGGGGGGGGGGTTTATTTCCTACCCGTTTAGCCGACAGGGGCAATTTTCTAAAAAAAATGTCTTAAAACATAAAAAAAAATTATTTAAACAACAGTAACACTTACAATGCCATAGTATACGTTTTTTTTTAAACCAGAAATCTCTTCTTTTATTTTATTTTTAAATAAAGTTGTTTTACTGAATAGTTTTTGAAAAATTAATTTTCAAACTGAAAATTTCGAAAAAAAAAATTGAAAAAATTTTGTTCAAACTAATTTTGTTCACAATTTTACGTTATTAAGTTCTTGTTTTTAATATTCAATGCTCTTTTTAATTTTTAGTCAAACAAAAAGGATGCTAAAATCTTTTCTAGTTTTTTAGAAAATTGAAAATAACAGAAATAAAATTCCCTTAATTTAACTCCAATCCGTTGCTTAAGTTGCTCTAAGATCCTATTTCCACAACGTTAGCTACGTAAAGTAGATTTTTAGTTATTTTGAATTTTCTCAAAAAGTACAAGACATTTAAGCTTCCGGTTTTCTGTTTTTGACTAAAAACTAATAAACGCATTGAATTTTGAAAACAAAATTAGTACTTAATTACGTAAAATTTTGAAAAAAATTAGTTTGACATTTTTTTATTAATTTTTTTTTTTTTTAGTTTTAAGTTTGAAAATTTATTTTTCAAAAACTGTTCTTTAAAATAACTTTATTTAAAAAAACATAAACAAAGAAAAGATTTATGGCTTTACAAAAAAATATAACATAGCATTGCCATAAATAACCTTTGAAGCTTCAATTCCATGTATACATTGGTCAGTTCTTTTTTTTTTCAATTAAATGAAACTCGAACCTAGAGCCTTAAATATCAGCAAATATTTAAGTTTTCTTTTTAAACTAACTTGTTAATACATTTTTTTTACACAGAAACAGTTGTATACCAGAATAATTTAATAGTTTTTTTTTAATCTCACTATGCGATATTTTTTTTAAAAAAGTTAATCATAAAAGTCTATAAGGTGTTTACTTGCCAGCTTCAAGACTAATCTGAACTTACCTGAAAAGAAGAGAAAAAAATATTAGCTGAGATCATAATTATTTTTATTTAAATCTTTGAGTAAAATAATAATTTTTAAAGATAAACATATATAATTTTTAATTGTGAAGTTTAAAACCCTCTTGCGGGGACAAATGTAATTAAAACTGAATGAAAAATGCAATTTTTACGAGAGCTAAACAAAAAAGAATCAGTTCTTAATCAATGAGCCTGCGAAATATATGCATAAATCTGGAGTAGTGAAAGGTTATAGTATATACTTATTTCTAGTAGAAGCCAAAACTTATATACAGCCCTATCAATAAAAGCGAGTTATCTTGAAGTCATGGATTAAGTGCAAAATCGCATAAGTAAAATGCCTGCTAACTGACTTTAATTAACTGCCAGTAAGCTAGTTCACCGAAGTGGGTGGTGTAGCGAGGGACAATTTGTCAAATTTATTTTTATTTCTTAAATTTTGACTCGTGAATTAACTTCTATTCTATGTTTCAGTAAGCTCGTGGAATAGAGGTTAATTAAGCTTGTTTTTATTAATAGGGCTGATAGTAGTTTTCTTTGGTATGATTAAAATTATTTATTTATTTATTTCATCAAGCAGACCATATAACATAAGTGACTCTTATATACTACTCAAAATATACTAGTAACATGCGATACTTTACAATTTACTTTATACTTAACATGTTTTTAGAATGTATCACGACCTAGATTGTCGGTAAAATCAATATGATTGCAAATTAGGATAGCTTGTTTAATACAACGAGTGATCGGTTCATTGAGTCCATAATTAACTCTATGGTAAGGAACAAAGACTAAACTATGCACTCGCAGAGCTTTCCCAGGAGCATACAGTTGTATAAATGACAGGAGAAAAGAACAATCAATTTGATTTTTAAGTATATCCCGAATAAAAATAATTTTTAAGTATATTCTACGTGTTTTTAAAATTTGAAGATCCAGTAGTTTACATCTAGTACTGTAACCAGGGCCGGCCCCAGCCAAACTTGCGCCCTTCGCAAGATTTGTAGAATGCACCCCTTTTTTTTATTTGCATACATACACTACGGTTCACTTGAATAAAGGCAACGTTTACACATGCATTAGACTTTTCCACATTACCCAGGAGGTAGACTTTCAATGTGTTGATCTAGTGCGATCTTTTACTTTACGATATTTTGAGTTAAATTCTCCAACAATGAAAGTGAAGTTAGTTAGTGTGGAAGAAATAACTTAGCACAGTTGTGATGGATTTTATTTTTGGATTATTTGAACAAGTTTGGTGGTTAAATGCAAATAACTGTACATGTTTGTTTGTGCAAGATCAGATACCATTTTCTTGCTCCTGGTAATGAGCCCCCAGAATTTTGCGCCCTGTGCATTTGCATATCTTGCATGTATGGTTGGCCCGGCCCTGACTATAACAAGGCATTTGAATATTCCATTTAAGTCTATAAACAGCAATTCTGGTGAATCGTTTTTGGATTCTTTCAATCCGATCAGAGTGTATTGCATAGTACGGATTCCATATAACACAACCATACTCGAGAACAGGTCTAACAAACGAATAGAATAATGCTCTTTAAGTGTATGGATCGGAAAATTCTTTAGAGTTTCGTGTAACAAATCCAACTTAGCCACAAAAAGGTCGATGTGAAGGGGGAGAGTAAGCTTAGGGTCGAATATAACACCAACATCTTTCTTTTCGAAAACCATTTGCAATGGAATACTATTAATTTCATAATTAAAGCTTATCGGGGAAAAGTTCTGATGGAAAGATAGAAAATAACATTTACCGACATTAAGAAGCAACTGGTTAGAGGTACACCAGTCCGATTAAGAGTTTAGGTCATTTTGAAGTAAGGTACAATCAATAGGAGACTTAATGCAACGAATCAGGATATAAGAAGCAAAAAAAGTAATGGTCTCAAGTGGCTGCCTTGCGGTATGCAGGAAGTCACAGCTATGGGATCAGAAAGTAAACTATCAATTCGATTATACTGAGTACGGCCGCGGTTAGATAAGATTTAAACCATTTCAATACATTTGAATGAAAACCGAGCACAGAAAGTTTCTTAATTAAGATTGCATCATTATAACTTTATCAAAAGCTTTGGAAAAATCAGTATAGATAACATCACATTAATAACCATCCTCAAGGTAACTGTTGCCTTGTTACACAAAATTGAAAGATTTTTGGTAATCAATCTTCCAGAAACAAATCCATGTTGGAACGGAGAAATTATTTCCTTAACAAAAAAAGTTAACTTTTCATAAATCAGTTTTTCAAAAAGTTTAAGAATCGAGGAAAGCTTACTTATTGGACGATATTTATTAACAACTTGCTTTTTCTATCTCCTGTTAAGCTGCTGATTTAGGAATTATAGCCTACAGAATAATGTAAAAACTATTTTACAAGCAGTTTTCTCTTAAACAAAAATCCAAACTAAAACTAATTAAATCAATAACGTTGTTGCACGTCATTTCTTCAAAACATATGCTCGTATATATACATAGCATGTCTTCGGATGTATGTTTATGTATATAAATCCTTGACGATTATTTTAAGCAATATTACTTGAAGGTCTTTTGGGAATTACGTCAAACAGAAAATTTCCTTTTAGTTATAAGCAGTCCTAAGGCGATTACCATTAAAATTTTATTTACCAATTATCCAACGATGTGTATATACAATACATAGGCTACATACATACATAGGTACCTACCACGAAAACAAAGTTAAAAAGGAAGGAAATCGATATTAATTAAAACATTCCATAAATATTGATATTAATGGAAATATGTTATTGACTCTATACTTTCGTGATGAGAGTGTAATGGCTTTCATTTGCAATAAAATAAACGTAGCTATCAACTGGCACGCATATGATTGCCACTCGATGCATGCAAATAATGTTGAATTTTGTATAAAATTTAAATCTTAAGTATTTATCACAAATTAAATTAAATTAAAAGTTTATTTTAGAACAAGTTCTTGTTTTTTATAAAATTGAAAATAACAGAAATATGATGCTCTTAATTTGACTTCAATCCGTTTTGTTTAAGTTGATTAAAAGATCCTATTTCTACTTATAAGATTTTAAAGTATATATTCAGCTATTTTTAATTTTTTTTTAAATCGGACGATATTTAAAGATCTGATTTATAGTGTTCGGCTAAAAATTGATAAAAGTGTGGAATATTAAAAACAAAAATACAACGTCATAACGTATACCAATAACATTTTAAAAACATTAGTTTGAACAAAATTGTTTTTTTTTTACAAATTTTGAGAATTCTTAAAAACTATTTATTTTAAAAACAGAATTCAATAATGGATTTTTGACTTTAAAAAACAGTATAGCATAGCATCATAAATGTGGTCGTTTTTGTATGATTTTGTTTTATATTTCAAGTTATTTTTTTTTTTAAGAATATTGCCCTTCTTGCTTCAACAGATGGAAATAGAGCCTCACTCCAATTCGAATTTTATCTTATCTCAGCTCAAAGCATTTTTTTCGCATCTCTTTGCAATTTTATTGCGATGAAATACGTACTGCTCCAAAAACTGTCCAAAATAATTGTGCTCCCCGAAACATTTATCAAAAAATTGTGTTCAGCGATGCAAATTATGAATTTATTATGTGTCAATGAGCAAAACTGTCACATTTGGAGTGAAGGTAATCCACATGATATAATTAAAACTGGGCTGGTGGAGTCATCTTGATTTTTTTCTTTGGGGAAACGTAAAGTTACTTACTTTACTTTAGATGGCGCTTACAGTCCAGGATGGACTATACGGCCTCAACCAACAAGCCCCTCCAGCAAGCTCGATCCCTAGCTAGCTGCCTCCAGTTACGCACTCCAAGTTGGCTGAGGTCGTTCTCCACTTGTGTGCGCCACCTAAGGTGGGGTCTTCTTCTGCTGCGCAGACCATCAAGGGTAGATTCGAGGACTCGTCGGGCTGGTGCGTTGGTATCCCTGCGCTTCACGTGTCCCAGCCATCTCAGCCGCTGTATTTTTCAGCTTGTTGTTGAATCTTCTCCTCCATACTCCACCGATACAGACTGGACCGAAGATCACCCGAAGAATCTTCCTCTCAAAGCACCCAGGCAGGTTCTCATCCATGCCTCTCATCTCATGACAGGGTCCATGCTTCTGCCCCATATAGCAGGACCGGGATGATCAAGGTCTTATATAGGGTCTCCTTGGTTCTTTGAGAGAGGGCTTTACTACTCAAATTCAAATGCGATTAGCAAGCGTATTTCTTCGTTTGATCTCTGCACTGATGTCATTTTGCGATGTGATAGTGGAGCCCAGGTAGAAAAAGTCCTTGATGACTTCGAAGATGTACCTATCCATCGTGACGTTTTGCCCGAGTCGACGATGTTGAGATTCCTTTCTCGATGATAGCATATACTTCGTCTTGTCCTCATTAACAGCCAAACCCATTTTTGCCCCCTCCGATTCAATACTTGTAAACGCGCCGGTAACAGCTAGCTTCTTTCTCCCAATGATGTCAATATCATCCGCATAAGCAAGTAGTTGAACAGACTTCTGAAAAATTGTACCTCTGTTGTTCCCTTGCGAGTTACGTATAATTGCTTCAAGAACGATGTTAAACAGGTTGCATGATAACGCGTTGCCTTGCCGCAAACCTTTCTCGACTTCAAAGGGTTAGACTTTAACGGATTAGAGAGTTTTCTCCATCGTCATCCTGCACAAGCGGACGTAAAGTTGCTAATCTATTTTTGTATGGCAACTGGCCGTTCTAGATGGTAAAACAAAAATTCGGTTTATCTCTCTAAGGAATCACATACAAATGTTGTATACCAAATTTCATAACATGCAAATCGGACCACCCGTTTAGGCTCCACTTAAAATTACAGTGGACAAACAGACGCACAGATCGACTGACACAATGATTAAAGCCCCTTTAAAAATTTGGGTTTGGTTTTGGTCTAATATTTACAAATCGAAAATTATTTTTAATTTTGTTTTAGGCCGAAATATTTCAATTTTTAATTTAACAAAAATGCAGAACTAAAACCAACTTTTAAAGAGTACAAAATTAAGTTTTAAAATCTAAATTAAATTAACTATGAAGATGTAAATAATAATTTTGAATATTAAACTTAAAATAAATAATTGTAATAAATTAAGAGTGGCAACCGTGTATCTTTACATTTCGAATGAAAAAACATTAAATAATAACGAACATCATATACATAGTTCGTTCTTAAACGAGTCTCAATAAATTATTTATTCTTCCAATAATCTTTATTTATTACCCATCCATGAGGCAAGGAGCATTAAACTTGAATCCAAATAAGATCAATATAAGAGTTGCTTTCATATTATAATGCTTTGCAGAAATTGCAAACTATATATCTACACATACATATGTGTTAGCAAACATATTTTATAAATAAATAACAAAAAATGTGTATAAAAAAAAACATCACAAATCCATTATCCATCGAATAAAATATGTATCTAGATACAATATCTATGAAATCATCATCATATCCCGGCTCGGGTGGTAATTTCTTTTCGATGTCGATGTGACGTATGTCTGTATCTATTATTTTTTTTTTTCATTCGTGTTTTGTTTGAATTTTCCAATTATTTTAACTTTCCATATAGATAGGTAGGTACATAGGTTTCGTATAAGTCAGTAAACTTTGTATTATGTTAGATCATACCCGCAGTGTAATTTATAATACCCATTTCAACACTTGTTCACATGTCATTCTTCACACATGTGACAGGTATAAGGCACCACACCCTTGTGTACATTTTTCATGCATAAAAAGCACAGAGTAGAGTGAACGGTGTACCCCTCCTGGTGTGTATATAGATATATCCTCAAGAGGCAGAGGCATCTTTCTTCCATTTCCAATATCTCGACAAATATTTGTGCATTTGCCACTTGAGGGGGCAGAAACCTTGAGAACAAACACAAACATTCCAGAATGCTCGTTAAATAACACAAAGTATCTTAAAAAAAAAAAACAGAAATAATTATGTGTCACTGAGTGTAGATAGCGCAGTGACATATGTTGTTGCATGTGTCATGCCACGAGTGACACCTACTTAAAGCAAAATATAAAATTTGTGCCTCTCTGTTTTCATATACCAAATCACCAAAAAAAAAACAAAAACTAATAATCGATAGATTGCGTCAGAATGACTAATTCCAAAGTAACAAAAGCTAAAAAGTCTCCTTTCAACGCAGTCACTGCCACCATGACTCTGCAACCACAATTCAGCCTGACCCACCTCCAATCCGCCCCTGGCTTCCTATACTCTAATTAAACATCACATTCGGATTAATAAATAATGAGGTGACATGCAACCCAACAACCGCCAATTATAAGTTGAACTTTTTTTTCTGTCATTTTTAAAGTGGTTTTTATGTTTTCATATTATATTTGTACATCTATGTATGTATTTATAAATATAAGATTTGTATGTTTATCTAGGTATGAATATGCATCTTTATAAAGGTAGCGCTCTTTTAAGTTTTATAAATTACATGTTTAGTTTTACACATTTTAGTGTATATGTAAGTATGTATATTACATACATTATAGATACATATTGTGTGGGGCATTCGTGTCAAGCATTAAGATACGCTAAGTGGTGGCTGCAATAAATTTTATGTTTTGATGTTTTTGAAAGTTTTTTTTTCTTTTGCTTTGCTTTTTTTCAAAAAGGTCAGATGGAGTTTTTTTATTTATGCGTTTTTTTTTCTGAGCAGATGAAAGATTATGGGCGTTGACGTCATTATAGGTTGTATCAGGCGATTTGCAATCAACAAATTTTGAACATATGTAACAGTTTGCTTGTTGCTTTCAATGATTTAGTTTTAACTCAAGGTCCATACGTAATTAAGCTAATAGTTTTTTTTTTTTTTTGTTTTTGACAGAAATGATTAATTTAACCTCAAAGATGTATGTACATGTATTAACGCTTTTCTTGATATAAAGGGTTTTCCAATAAGAGGTGTTATTTTGATATTCAAAGAAAAATGGCATTTTTTGAGATAAATGATCGGATGTTTATTTCATTATAAAGAGGAAGGTATGCCGTTAATAATGAAACACAACATCAGCCAAATGGCCTCCACGACCACGCTTACAGGACCATATCCTTTTCATGAAATTTTCCATAACCAAATCGCAAAGTGGCTGCCCTATGTCCTCGATAGCCTCACGAATTCCATCTTTGAGGTCTTGAATCGACGCTGGGCTGTTGGCGTAGACCTTATCTTTCACCTGGCCCCAAAGGAAGAAGTCGCAAGGTGTTAAATCACAAGATCTCGGTGGCCAATTGTGATCACCTCTTCGAGAGATAACACGGTCCGGAAACTTTTCCCGTAAAATATCGATGGTTTCATTGCTTGTGTGGCACGTAGCGCCGTCTTGTTGAAAGTAAACGTTTTCCAGATCAATACCATCCAATTCCGGCCATAAAAAATCATTAATCATCTCTCGATAGCGCAATCCATTGACCGTAACTGTTGCTCCAGCCTCATTTTCGAAAAAGTAAGGTCCAATGACCCAGCCGGACCATAAACCGCACCAAACAGTCACGCGTTGAGGATGGAGAGGCTTTTCAACAATAACTCTTGGGTTTTCCGAGCCCCAGATGCGACAGTTTTGCTTGTTGACGTAGCCTCCGAGGTGGAAATGGGCCTCATCAGTCAAGATGATTTTTCGATGAAATTCCGGATCATTTTCATGCATTTCAAGGACCCAATCAGCAAAGACACGACGTTGTTGATGATCGGCCGGCTTGAGTTCTTGTGTTAACTGAACTTTATAAGCCTTAAGACCCAAGCCTTTATGCAAAAAAATGTGTAATGACGTTTGTGGAATGCCTAATTCCAAAGAACGACGAGGAATGGACAAACCTGGGTTTTCTTCAACACTTTGGGCTACAACAGCAATATTCTCAGTTGTTCTTGAGCGACGTGCACGGGTTTTATTCTTCACATCACTAACTTGTCCCAACAGCTCGAATTTGTCCACCAATTTCTGTATTGCGGTCCGACAAGGTGCTTCACGACGACCCAAAAATGTTTTAGTTTTACGAACCGTCTCTGCCAAATTTTCACCATTTTTATAGTGAATTTTAATAATTTCAATGCGTTGTTGAAGCGTGTATCGTTCCATTTTTATTAATGGCGTAGTTTCTACTTGTCAAATGTCAAAAAATGACAGCTTCAAAAGTGACAGCTACCGAAATAGCGGGCTATTCAAAATAACACCTCTTATTGGAAAACCCTTATGTATATTTATATATTTAGAATATAGAAAATCGTTTTTAAAAATTCGGCTGATTTTATATAGAATTAGTTGAAAATCTCAAGATTTGATTTTAAATTTTTTTGAGTTTCATAAAATCCGTTGAATTTAGTCCGCGTGGTCAAGTTTCATGTATTACTTGCACAGTGGGCAGAATTTGTTGATTTAATGGGCAAAAAACATTTTTTTTTTAAATTCCAAAATATATAAATAAGCAACATATGTTTTATTTCAAGTCAGTAGAACAATAGAACTTACTGCAAGTTATGAATGCCTTAATTTGTAAAAATATGGTCGACTAAGTACAACCTTTATTGCTTTCTTAACACAGAAATAATTTCTGTAATCGAAAACCACGTTTTTGTTACTACCCCACTTTACTTTATACTTTTTAAATAACCTTTAAAAACACAAAAAGAATTTTTGAAATCATATGCCACTTTTCGTTTTACCCTATTTCACTCTATAAATTCAAAATTAAAAAAAAAAATTGCTAACCTTTTCGCAAGTGTAAGCAGTAAGTTGGGAAAGTTTTATCGAAAGGCAGCGCATAAAATACGAACAAGCAAATATAATTTTTATACCTATATTAGATAAATATTGTAAAAATACAAATAGAACTTAGGTCGAGTTTTTCAGCGCAGGTTTACAGTTAAACCCGAGTTAACTCAAGATTAACTGAACAGATGCTTTTGATGATTTATCCACCGAGTTTGTGTAGTGGTTCCACATGCATTCGCCACCGAAACGCTGCTTCCTCAGTTCACTGTGGGTTATTTTACTTCTAGAGGCAGCTCCCTCTTGTTAAACTCACCACTGAACAACTGGGCCTTAGTCAACTCTAAGCTTAGCCAGACTAAGTTAGTGCTATAAATAAATTAAACCTGAGGTAAGTCACTTTGCAGTTTTCAGTAAAGAATTAACTTTGAAAAAAAAGTGCAGCTTTTTTCACCGATTTCGGCGGATTAACTGAGGTTTCAAGAATGTTATTGTCTATTATCAAATACTTGAACGTTGAACCATCCTTGAACCTCAGTTAATTAGACGAAATTGTTTGTACAAATGACCCTAAAACCATGTTTCTGGTTGAGTTTAACCTCGAAACTATAGGATTATCTCGCACTGACCTAAATAGAACCAGATGTCTTATGAATATATCGAAAAGTACATTATTATTCTTGGGGAATTGTTTTATGATTTATGTCAGCTGAATACAAAAAATATTTCAATAGGCATATTCATCAGGCAATCTCAGTTACATAAACAGTGCCTACGATCTGTAACTCTTGCATGGCTAAAATTGGTCGAGAAACGATGAAAAATGGAACAAAACTCACACGATTTGTTTCAATTTTCATCGTTTTTCCACTGATTTTGTCGATGCGAGATTTACAGAACTTAGGCACAGGATTCCTCAGCAAAATTTCTCAGTTTTGGTGTCAAAATCCTGAAGAACAAACATTTTTGGATTCGCTTACTCACTTTTTGACGGACCGAAATCTATCTGAGATCTCATTTTGCTGAACGTTCCTAATATTAAATTTATCATCTGAAAAAATAAACGAAATTTCAAAGCTCATTATTTTGTCCCCTGCAAACATAAAAACAAATTCAAGTTGAACTCATCAATTTTGTTTAACATGATAACTTTCAAATGCCTCTCATCAAACCATATTATGTATAAGTACACTTAAGCTTTAGAACAACCCCCCCCCCCCCTTCCACGTCCGAAAAAGGTTAAAAAAATCAATCGAAACGTCATCGTTTTGGATTTCTGATGATTAAATAGGACTTTGACAAGGCTGAATGGTGTTTCTTTTTGTCAACCATTCTTTTTCTGCTTTTGAAATCGTTCGTACCTTTACAATACATACATAAAGGTACGCCTTTTTCCTTCTTAGCAAAATAATCGGCTTACGTGAGCGAGCCCGAGCATCGAATAGAAAGTGCTGCCATACAATTTAAACCCAACATAACGAAGGTAATAATCCGATTTTAAGATCTTTCACATTTATTTTTATGTGTATTTCCCTTTTCAAAAAAAAAAAATAAAAATATATATAAAATAAATTCGTCCCCCTTCATCCATGCCATATAATATTTATTTTACATCTAGGCTAAGGCAGAGACTTAATGCATAGTAAAATATTGTAAAATACAAAAAAAAAAAAAAAAACTTCCTAAATCTCAATAATTTATTTTAATTTAAAATTCAATACACCTCCTTGTATATTATGTATCTTTCAGATACTAACGTTCATACCTATATCTACTCATATGAAATATTTTGTTTGTGCATCCAGCCAGTGCAGCGCACCCTTCCTTGCATCTTAATTTTTTTTTTTAATAAAAAAAAACCAGAGACGACACTCAACAACACAGTCTGTCTGTCTGTGTAGAGAATTTGAACATATTCGCCATTAGGTTGTGCAAATTGCATTTACATATGCAAATGAGATAGATATCGCGCAGAACCTATAGATACTTTATTTTGTGCCATCTTTTTAATGCAATCTCGGGACTTGTGTGACTGTTTTGAGATGAATAAAAAGGCGTCTGACATCAAATATAAATACACATATCCGAAGGTTGGGTCCGTCGGTATACCTACATGTGTGATAAAAGCCTTCCTCAATCAATTCACCTTCATTCAAAACGGAGGAAAATAAATAGCTGCTCAAAAATATATATGTATACAGGGTGTTTCTGTTCAATAGGGCAAATTTCAACAAAAAAAATAAGGATTTCCAGCAAAGCCCGGTAGATATTGACAGTTCATAGAAGCCATTTTATTTATTTTTTGTGTGGCAACCATGAACCCTTTTTATGGTTCCAATGTTGACCGATACTGCGGCTAACATTGGCTGTTCTGAAGTTCGAATTTTCGATAACACGATCGAGCATTCCGGGGAATATTTGGAAAATGAGGAAGTGACACGATTACAATTCTTCAACCATAGTCTAGTTAATTCCTTTTAGTATAATACGCTAAATTTTAACAGCCCTATTAATAAAAATACACTATCAGCTCATTAACTCACGTGTTAGCTGGCACACGGATAACTCTTCCTTTTGATAACAATTCTTATCAATAAACATATTTTTGCTTTGAGATATCTTTCCAGTTTTTATAACTGGAAGCACGGTGACACTTCATTAAAAAGTTTTAATATTCCAATACGTGTGTCCTATACATGCACTGATTTATGAAAACTATGATTGTAGCAATAAACGGTTCTATGGAATGTAAGCATGTGTGTATTTAGTAGTTATCCGTCTCTTAAACGCCAAATTTGTCGAGTTGAAGTTATCCGCTCCCTATTACATGTAGGTACAGACTACTTCACATTTATTATCTAATATGAATTACAAGTTGACAGATGTGTGTAAGTTCTATCACACCGTTGTTCGTTGTTTATTGATAGAAGGGTAAATAATCAGAAAATCTCTCGTAACACAAATATCTAGGTACCTAATTTGATCACAATCTCGAATTCACATTGTTCTATGGCATTAATGATTTTCTAAAATCGCTCAACTATTTGAAAGTATTAATTTGTAGCTACTTTACTAATTTATATCTCCTAACGTCATTTAATTAATTAAAATTTGCCACTTGACCTTGTATCCTACTTATTGTTAGACCTACCACCCTGTACAAAATCAACAACTCATAACAAAATGAATTCCAAAAAAAAGGCGCGCATCTGTTATTTGTTTCTTCTCCTCTACTTTTGATGACACCCAATATACATACACACATAACATATCTCAAAGATACTTTTTTTTTTTTTTGCAAAAAAAATTCCCTTCGATCGTTCGATTTATTTATTCAATGAAATTTATTTTCAGGGCCTCTTCGTCTTCGTTTGCGTTTGCGGGTAAAATAAAATGTTTGCTTCTTGATTTTTGCAAGCTGAATGAAGATCGTTCAGCCTATACATTCCCATCAAGATTCACTTGGAATGATAGGTACACTAAACGAACGATCACACAAAGAGAAGAAAATCAAAAAAGGCGCAGAAAAAAAAAAATAAAAAAAAATGTAATAAAATAAAATAAATTTATGAAAGATCACCGATCATCATCACCGAACCGAACAGCGAAACAAGTTTGTTTCTTTTGAGAGCGTTTTGCTCCTCGAATCATAATGAACTAAATAATTGTTGTTGTAGTCGTCTTTGTTGTTGTTTCTGTTGTTAAATATATTTAATTTATTAAGATCACCGTGTGTGACAAGATGTAATACACACACATACACTCATAAGTCATTGAAGTGGGTCGATTGAAACGAAACGCGCTACTCTGTGAATGGTTTTCTTGATCGGCTTCTACTTTGCATCTAGGGTTGCTAGCATGCACTATAAGTTACAGTATGAGAACTAGTTGTACGTCCAAAAACGGCCCAAAACCTCATTGACAACTTTGATTTGTTTTCCTAAGCTCTAGCTTTTTGGGAGACATAAGAAAGCGTTTTTTTTAAATTTTAGGGTTTTTTTTTAAATTCAAATAACAATTTTAAAAAAAGAAATACAACTTAAAATAATATAAAATAATGCTTTTTTATTGCTATTAAATTTGGACATATGGACATTGCGTTGCGGGATATCGAAGTCACATTTTTGACCGTTTAATCAGGTAGCTTGGGGCCTTATATCTGAAGTAAAATTAAGTGTTGTTCTGAAGTAAGTTTTGCATACATATATGGTAAAATTAAACCTATTTAAAAAGAAAAGCCCTTTCTTACAATACAATTTTGAAGAATGAAGAATGAAACGGCAGCCAATTGAGTGAGCTATACACCCATAAGTCATTAAAGAATGGAGTTATATCTATTTCACGACTGCCAGACCGATCATCAGACGTTTTTTGGTGGTACTTAGTCTATTTACGTTCAATTTTAATTTGAAAAACTTTTTGCCCAGAGCTGAGAGTTGAACATAGACTAAGCGTCTTCAGAGCCAATACAATTTTACCATACAAAAAAACTGGTGCAATAGTTAAGAATTAACCATGAGCAAGATCTTTTTCTGAAAAGTAAGTTACTTTAGACTTCGACAACCTGGCAACTCTATTCAAGTATCTTGAAACTTAAAAAGTATTTAACCCTGATGGGGACGGAGAGTAGGTATAGCTTTATATAAGTAAATAAGTGCGGACCGTTTAGATAGGCTACATTTAGACTGAAGGCTGTTGTTACACTTTTGCCAACTTTGGCCCTGTGGCGCAATGGATAACGCGTCTGACTACAGATCAGAAGATTCCAGGTTTGACTCCTGGCACAGGGTCGATCAAATGGCGTTTTTTTGTAAACCTCTTCTAGCATGATTTTTAAGATAATAAATAAGATTTTTTTTTCTATGAATATTAATGCAGATGGAGACCCCACCTTAGGCTAACAACAACTATACATAGGTAAATAAAGAAGCAAAAATGCTTGCATGAATTGAACAAGTGTACCTACATACCCAAGGCAATTAAATCAAATTCCAACACGATGTTGATGTCTTAAATTTATTATTATTGGTTTCAAGGAAAGTCAATCATATTTGCTGCTATTATAGGTATGTATGTATAGGTACATATTCGTTGCAGCAAGAATTATAAGTTTCATCATTTAATGTTATTTTTAATTAAAAATAAAAAAAAAATCTTATAGTTTGAAAGCTACTTTTCATGATATACACATTCTTAGATAAAGTTAGTTTAGAGATTTGTTGTGTGATAAGAACCATATTTAATTGGATTAAGATTTAATCTATTTTTGTTTAAATCATTTTGGCCTACTTTGAGTTCAACTGATAAAAAAAAACCTTCAATTGGAGATAAATTACAAACATTAAATCCAATCTGAAAGGCCAAATTTTTCCGTTGTGAGTTAAACCAGATTTAAGTAACTCTAGAAGTAAATTAACCCACAGTGAACTGAGGAAGCAGTTTTTCGGTGGAGAATGCATGCGGAATAACTAAACAAATTCGCTGGATAAAAAGCAAAAGCATCTGTTCTGTTAATCCTTAGCTAACACACCAAATTTGATGAGTTAACTCTGGTTTAACTTTAATCTCGCACTGAAAAACTGGACCTAATAATAGTTTTAATTTAATTTGTTTAAATTAATATGTTTTATATCTCTGTTCAAAATATAAATTTAGAGATTTTAGATAATATTATTTTTTATAAATTAAGTACCTATTTAACAAAAATCAACAATTTTTGTTGGCTTTTACTTTAAACAAGGTCTTAAAAAACAGAACAACAGTAGATCATAGATGAGTGAAAAAAAAAAAACACCAAATTCTATCGAACAGTTTATGGAGTGAAGTCGAAATATTGCTAGCTCTCTCTCTCTTAAAAATCAAACTCAACCTTACGATTCTGCTATATCGATAATTTGTGGGATATTTTGCATAAATAACGAGCTCTCTCCACCCCGTCGCGTTGGCGTCGTCAGCAAAAGAGCAAGCAGACAATTTTTTCGATTTTGACTAAACTGGACATCTTAGGGCCAGTTTCACAGTCGACACTTAGGGCCAGTTTCACAGTCAGAAAAGTGACACTTAAGTGGGGAATGTAAGAGATTAATTCCCAATATCACCATTCGCTGTTACCTGAATAAGTGGCACTTAAGTCTCCGATGTTGGTAACTTAGGTTCCACTTAATTTAGCCACAAAATTTAGCTTAAATTCCTAATATGGGAAACTTAAGTGCCACTTATTTCGGTAAGTGTCGACTGTGAAACTGGCCCTGATACACGATAAAAAGATACAATGTATGCTCATTAGATACTCCCAAGTCACCATCTTGGCATTTTTATGACTTCACAATCATCTTCAGGTGTTATTTTCTTTTTAAAATGAAGTCTATATTCAGTCGTATTTATTAGATTTTTTTAAAACACTCTTAGACAGTTGGCCAGCTAGTCATTCGCTAAATACTTTAAGTTCCATAAGTTGTCTAACTATCCAGGGTTGTTATCGAAATACCTCCTTCTCTGACATATCTATAATATGTCAATCTAGAATGAACTAATGAATTTGAGTGAACTTTGTAAGACAGCTGTTTCAACTATTACAAACATTTTCAATTCAAGCATCCAAATAAAAAATAAAAATGCAAAATCAATCAATGAGAAAAAGGTCTGAGAATTGGGAATAACCATGATAAGGTATGACGGTGAAATGAAACGAATTTATCATGTTATCATGAAAATCAATTACATCAAAAGGCATTTTTAATTTCGAAATTTTTTTTTAGTTTTTAAAATCCAAAAAATTGACAGATAAGAACAGTTGTCAATCAAGTGTCACTGGGTACGTTCAACACACATTACATTTATTTCGGATTCACTTTGTAGACATTGAACATTCACACTTTAGAACATCACTTTCGTTGTCTAATGGCGAATTCCTTTCAACAAATAATTCGAATTTTTTCTCAACAGAATCGATTTTTTTTATCTAAACTAAATCGATTTTTTTCTGTCAATTGAAAGGAATTCGTAAAAAAATCGATTTTTTTTTTCGTGTGATTGTGTGTGTTACTAGACACCCGCAATTAATTATTTTTGTAGTTATATTGACTGCAATTATTGTTGAATATTTTGTTTAATTATGTAGAATTCGTTGCAACCGAAAAATAAACAACTTATCTTTCAAAAAATTTCGCGACTTTCAATTTGACGTAATAGAAATGTCAATTCTTCATAGTGTGTCTGCAAATCGGTGTGAAATCTTGCTAAAAACGCAAGATTTGTTTTGACAGAAAAGCATCGATTTTGTTTAGAAAAAAATTCGGCATAAGATAAACAAATGAAAATTTTTATAAATAAGATTTTGGAGTTTGATGGTGTGCAAAAGTTAGCAAGGCTTAAGAATGCGGTTATAAATACTACTGATTATTTTTAACAACAACTAAAAACAATCTAATGAAATGGAATTAACTTTTTGCTCTCCTTACAAACCCAGATGATTGTGACGTCATACAGCTAATGACCATACCTTGTTTCTGTTAATCGTGACCCAATATAGGCAATTCAAATGCGACGGTATTCGGTGAAAACATATGGTATTCATTGAGTCACTCTTATCCGTCACATCCGTCACCGTCAACGGATCGGTTGGCAAAATTCAATTGGTGAATTATATGGGCACGGGGCCTTAAGAGACTGTTTGTAGTTCCTTTAAAAGTGTTTTGCTCGAACGCCTACGGTCTTATACTCAAGATGTAAGAAGGAATGTCAAAATTAATCTCTTCATTGACCTGATGTAAGATTTTGTTCACTTTCCTTGTTTCAGCACTTTTGCCTTTCCAAATATGTTGAGTCCATAGAATTTAAAAACTTCGAAAAAATCCCCACAAAGCTGCATTTTGACGGATAGCTTTATTTATAAATATTTAGCATTTCCTTTAAAGTACCTGCCTTAAATTTGGACCAGGGTTTATGAAACTCTACACATAATAGACAAGGTATACCTAAGACTTTTTTTTTCATAAAAGCAATATAGATTTTGATTTAAATGCGTGCAAACGTGGAAAAATAAGGAAATGCTTATAGGTACCTATAATACATTCAAATCTTGAAATACCCAATTTCAAAAAAAGAACAAGGTTTTCTGGTATTTTTGAAGAATGGAAAACATTGATCTGGCCCTTAATAAAAGACTCTTATTTCTCCTTTTCTTGGTCTAAAGACTATAGAACCTTTTGATGTTAATTCAAAATACAAAATTTACGGCATGTCTTGAAAAAAAAAAACGAACCAAATATAATTTTTGTGACTTCTCTGTGGCTGTTCAATTTGCTTTGCTTTTTTATTTTTGAAACCAAATTACCTCACGAACAAAAAAAAAATACCAAAAAGAAGCTAGCTCAATAAGATTCGGATGACTGCTCTCGTGTCAGTTTACACTCAAGCGTCAAGCATTAAGTATAAGATTTCCCACAGAAGCCTCAACACGCGCTCCAATGCGTGACATATCCACTCCTTCAAACTAAAACACAGCAATACCAACTTGAACACCGAAAAACCATCGCAAAAAAAAATTACCTTAGAGCACAGACAATGAATGCGTTCATGGTCTAAAAGATCTACAATAAAAAAAAAAGAACAAACCACTAAATTAAGACCTCCAGATATAAAAGCAACATAAAGAAAGGGTTTATGTTCCAGAGATACAATTTCGACCAGCAATACAAGAGTTGCCAAAAGGGAAAATAAAAATAAATAAACAAATATCTAGAACAAGAAATGGGCTGGGCATGGACGACGATACTACTTCGATTACGGCTGGCCAGCCGGGCTTTCGTCCCAGTTAGTGAGTGGTACGATTGAGGCGATGGTATAGGAAGTGAAATTTCTCTCAAATGCAATTTACGCTTTGGCACGTTTCAGTGTTCTGCACTGATGAATCTCAAAGGATCAATATTACGTCCAGAAATAGAATATCTCGTAAAGTGTAGTAGGATAAGAAATCCAAATTGTAATTTAAGCGTGAATCTTTGAAACGCACGAAAGATAAAGGAATTCATCCAAAATAGTGGAATTTATATTTTTGCTTTCGGGGAAATTTTTTTTGTAATTTAACCAGCAATCTTTCATCCATATTCGGTGGTGGTGGTGGTGGATTGGTGGTGGAGCACGGAAGTGTTGAGAAATTGGAATTATTTTTGTCAGAAATCAAGACACAAAAAAAAAAATAAAAACCTAACCCTCAGTTTTTGTGAGTGAGTTGCTTTGAGTGATGGACATTTTGTGAGAAGGGGCAAAGGTATTAAGGGTAAAGAGCTGTGTGAAATTTTCTAACAAAATGTTTTTTTTTTATTGAAAATTAAATAATACCACATTCTCATACTATCACAAGGACAAAAGCTTATAATAATGTATAGATAATTTTAATACATATTTTATAAAATTAGTATTCTTAAAAAATTTTAATGGAGAACGGCCCAGAAAAAAAAAACAAAACAGAAGAACTAACTTCACTTTAAAGTAAATTTTTCGTAAACGTCAAAACGACACAAGAGCGTTGGACCATCAGCGAGCCGGAGGTCTGGGTTTGAATCCAACCTATTTCACCTCAGCTGTATTTTTTGTGCAAGAGTGCTGCAAATTGACCAATCCACCAAGAGTATCCCTTGTCATGATAAAGTGGCTCTCATGTTAGCCGATCGGATTCGGAAGGGATTATAATTCCTTTCTAGGTCCTAGCTCTCCTGAGGTTATCAAGCCACTATTATCTTTTTTATTCATCTACTCAAAAACGCATTTGCTGAAGGTTTCTTCCGGGCTTAAAAGTAGAATGTTCCATTACGATTTTCCGTAAAAAGTTTACGTGAAAAAAAAACAATTTTATTTGCACAGCACTGTATTTTTTGTAAATTTATATTTCTGGGCCTTAATCATCATCAAAGAAACAGCTGCGGGCTTAAGAGTGTTCTTGTTCATTATACTATTTCGAGTGGGGGCTTCGGTATATAGAGTCGAAGGAGGCATCATCAGTAATTAAAAATGCTTGTTATCTTTTAAGTGAGAGAACCCAGTGGAAATAAAATTGTTTTATTTGGTGATGAGTAATTAGATAGGACATGCGGGTATAGATACGATTATTTGGGGAGGAAACAATGCAAGAAGATTTACTTAGTTAGATGAAAGATTGATAGGAAAAGATTCCATCTCTTGATAGTATTTTTTTTTAATTAAATATTACCTACTGAAAGTTAGCTTCTAAATGCTCGAAGGGATATACATACATATTACATTTTGTTAGATGACTTGAAGATATAAAAATAATTCTAGATTTTTATCCTGTTAAAATAAATTTAAAGATCTGTATCGTCAATGAATAGGAAACTCTAAATAGCTGCTCTAGAATCTAGAAGGATGCATCAGGAATCTAGTGAAATATAAAACTAATGGAATAAAGGAGAACGAAAATAATAGAAAATATATTTTGTTTTTGTTTTTGATTTAGTGAACTGTATTGAATAAATTCAATTTAAACTTTTTTTGCGACCTTTATTCCAAATGCTATTCGTCCAGGCACGACATCAGTTGGGTTATAAAAAATAATGGATGACCAAAAGAATAATGGAGCACTCAGAGTGCAACCCTGTGTGATACCTATCTTTAAACTTGAAAAAATCAAACATTTAGTTCCAGTTTTTCAGTGCATGAGTTAACTCCGAGTTAAATCAGAGTTAGTTTATCCTGTAAATACTCAAATTAACTTAAAAGTATAGTTTCTTTCAGTGGAGAATTAAATTTAACTCCTAAAGTTGTCAAAAATCTTTCGAATTCGAGATAGCGCCACTTTGAAAATCGGCCTTTCCATAGTGTCATACCTCGAATTGAATAGATTATTGAAACGCATCTTTTAGACATACCTATTCAGCTAATCCAGAGTTAACTGAACAGATTTGTTGAGTTAACTCGGGATATAAATTGACTGAAAAACATGCTTCAGGAGTTAGCTTGGGCTTAACCCCGAAACTAGGATAATATCGCACTGAAAAACTGGGCCTAAATAGAGCATCAAAAATTTTCCAGATTAAGGTACATGTTGTACAAAGTACAACGTTGGATCAAATATTGATTACTGGCTCAGCTCATTTAACTCAGTGATTTCCGTGGATTACGGGAGTTTAAAGATGGCTTAAATTTTAACAATGTGGTAATAGAGCCAATTACACGCTTGAACCATCGTTGAACCTCAGTTAATCAGCCAAAATCGGTGGGTTAATGTTGCTGAACCACAGATCAAATTTGAACTACGTTTGTAAAGGGGAAAGGACTTTTTACAACATTTGTGGCCGGATATCGGCAAAAACACGGTGAATGTTGCCTTTCAAGTGGTCAATCGCTTCGGGCTTATCGGCGTAGACTAGCGACTTCACATAGTCCCACAGTAAATAGTCCAGCGGCGTTAAATCGCACGATCTTAACGATCTTGGAGGCCGATTCACGGGTCCGTAACGTGAAACTATGCGGTTTACCAAACGTTTAATTCAATAAATGAATTGTGGCACGAGCTATGTGACATTTTGCGCCCTTTTGTTGAAACCACAGCTCTGGCACATCATAGTTGTTCAATTGATGAACGAAAAAGTCAGTAATCATGGCTCTATAGCGGTCACCATTGACTGTTACGTTCTGGCCAGCATCAAATTCTGGCAAGCCAATTATTCCACCAAACCATAAAGCACACCAAACAACAGTTTTTGTAGATGTAACGGTGTCGCAACATACACTTAAAGATTATCATCACTCCAAATACGGCAGTTTTGTTTATTGACGTATCCATTCAACCAAAAGTGAGCTTCATCGCTAAACAAAATTCGCTTATGAAAATTGGGAGCAACAGCAATCTTGTTTTGGGCCCATTTGGGCACAATTTGGAAGCGTTGTTCAGGCGTCAGCCTACTCATCTTGAAATGCCAAACCAAATTAAAAATAAATCACTCGACAGCTGACAAAATGGCAGCCAGTTAAAATAGTGTTGCCAACTTAAAGTTCTTTACTTCTAAAAAACACCCGTTACAACTCTTATTTAATGTAACAAGAAAGTTAGTAAGAAAATATAAATTTAGTTTTATGAGTTGTTCCTTACAGTTTTTGGCCCAAATTTAACTGGATTAAGTATCTTCTACCAATAACGATTGACGAATCAATAGCCTCTTTAAAATGTGCTAAACATTTCAAAAAAACTATCAGGCAGCTGACAAGCTAACATGGTCGAACTGGAAACGAAGCTAATAATATTGTCAGAAAGCTTAAACGAGGGTTATCAAAGCGTAGATTTTTTCCACTTCTTGTTAGAAATAAAGAATCACTTTGAATTTATATAGACTCAGAGGGGGTAAACCCACCTTGATACCATTTTCTGAAGGATTGGCTTTTTTGTGAATCTTAACTCTTGAATGAAGTTGCAGAAAGAGGGATGATTCATATTGGAAGAAAAGGTAAAGTAGAACACAAGAGGGATGAATTGTTCTTCTTTTTCGTTTAAAAAAAAATAAAACAAAAAAAAAAGCAATATTAAAACTCAATTTAGCTTTCATCCCTTCTTTTGTTTTTTTTTTTGTTGTTTGTTATCAAAAGATAAATACGTTTCTTTTTTCATCCCCGTTATATCATGGCGTACCAATTTATTTGAGTTCTCATTAGACCTCTGTCTAACCAAACGCCTTTTGAAAGTTAATACAACAATATTAATCAGACCATAGTTAAAGAAATATTCCCATCTAAATTCATTCACTTATAAATAACTGAAAAAAAAAATAATTTCAAAATTGACACTTGAGAGATTAAATAAAATTCCCCAAATCTGTTGGTACCTACATATATCCTTTGAGCGATATAAAGTTAAAGAAAAAAATACTTTCGTATAGTTCAGTAAAATCTCAGAAAACCAGATGTTTGCAAGAGGAAAAAATCTCACAGAATGTCAGACATGTTGATGTCAAAAACAAAAAAAAAAAAAAAAAAAAAAAACTAGAAGGAATAATAAATAAAAAAGAAATCTCAAGCTGGAAAAGATATAAAATTCCCACAATTTTTCCATTGGGAGGTATCTCTTCCTCTATGTCGATGAATCCGTCGTCGTTGTTGTCTTCCTTTGCGCTGAAATCAAAACAGAGAAATATGTATATCTGTATGTATGCATGTACGTGAGCATGCACGTGATGGCTTAAAATTGTTATTACATTTTCCTCTTTCAGGATGAGTGTCTGCTAGAGTTGATGTCAAAGCCACACACAAACTAACCAAAAAAAAAAGAAAAAATACATTCTGGTCACTCAAATCCAATGACGTGCATTACTAAAAGCAATCACAATCACCAAACCAAAAGTCACACAAAACATAGAGAAAATACCTAGAATCTGTACTAGAGCTATAGAGGTTGATCCTCCGTCCATGGCTAGCTTGCTGTTGCCATTACGCCAACCATCATCTACCATCATCATCGTCGTCATCATCATGAATCTTGATAGTTCTTTTCGTACTCTCCGACAATGTTATAGTATCGTACTTTTGCTATATGGCGGTGTGGTGGTGGTGGTGGTAAAAAGATACTGTTTTGAAGTATAACAACAACAGCAACAACACGATTTTATATTAAAACAATTTTCGGGAGAAGTTCGAAGGAGGGAAATAAAATTCTGTTCTAGTGAAATTCATAATTTAATTCCCACAAAAAGAAGACCATCAGCAATATAGCAATATAATAGATACCAAACGAGCTGAAGCGAGTTCAATGTTCACAAACTGGAAAAAAGATTCATGGTTCTCGCATGACCAGAATTCAAACAAAGTTAAGAAAATTCAGGGTGAGAGTGTTGTGTACATTTATGTACATTAACTCACCTCACCTTGCTGTATATTTTACTTCTTTGTTTAAAATGATCTTCAATTTCTTACGCAAAGTATTTTCTTTACAAATAAATTTTTAAATCAGTTTTTTTTATTAACTTGCTTTCTCGTCTGTCGGTTGTCTGTTTGGTAAAAAAAATTATTATAGATTATAAACTGAATTTTCGGTGAGCTAGATACTCGATACTGTGAACATAGTCCTCTATTACACGGTGCCTCTTTGAGCCTTACCAATAACCAATCGTTAAACAAGCATTGAGATAAACGCTACATAAAACTTTAAAGACGAGTTTATTTGTGTGCCAAGCTCACTATTGAATTGATTATTGTTATGCTTCATTATTTATAATCCACTTAAATATTTAAGTCCTGGCTAAATTTTAATATTGCTAAGAGGGCCCTTTGTCCTTGACTCTTTCTGAAATTTACTAGGGCGTATTCATAGTCGATTGCTAAACTCATGTTTAACTAAACTACAGGTTAAAGTTCAATTACTTCCTAAGTTGATTAAAATATAAGTTAACTGGGTTATTCAACTTAAAATCTTGAAAGATTAACCACCCATGACAATAAAAATTCGTCATAGAAAAAAAATGAAAAAAAAACTGAATAAGACATTTAAATAAAAGTGAAAATTTTATGCCAAGTTTTTCAGTGCGAGATTAAAGTTAAACTCGAGTTAACTCATCAAATTTGTTGAGTTAACTCAGGATTAACTGAACAGACGCTTTCGATATTTTATCGATTTAGCGGTTATGTTTACTCGATCCGTATGCATTCTCCACCGAAAAACTGCTTTCTCAGTTAAATGTGGATTAATTTATGTTTAGAGTTAGCTAACTCTGGTTTAACTCATCACTGGAAAAAACTGGGCCTTAATGTATGAAAATCATTTTTTTAGCAACATACTTTTAATTGAAAAACGTGTTAACCTATACACTCTTTACTATTTTCTTTTGCATTCACCCCACGTTTTTTCTAAAGAGCCAGTTTCACAGTGCACATTTACCTGAATAAGTAACACACTTCAGTTTCTCATATTGCAACATCCCACTTAAGGTGCAGTTTTACTGTCTGAGTAAGTGGCATTTAATTTACCAATATTGGAGACTTTTATGTCGCTTATCCGGATAAATTTGCACTTAGAAATTGGGCCTTAATCTTCCGGTTGGTTACTTCAGTCATAACACTAATTTCAACTATGAAACTGGGCCTAAATGTATCGGGCTATAGGAGAATCTATTTTATACTATTTTTAGTCCGTGGTTTAACTTTAAATTTTTAATTTATCTTTAAACAGTTTGTCATAAAAATTCGGGAAAATTTGTGGTGATACAAAAAGATGGATGCATTTAAATTTTTTTTAATTCTAAAAACTCTCTTATGCCCAGTTTTTCAGTGCTGAGTTAAACCAGAGTTAGCTAACTCTAAAAGGATATTAACCCCTAGTTAGCTGATGAAGCAATTTTTCGGGGGAGAATGCATGCGGTCGGACTTAATAAACTCGGTGGATAAAACATCAAAATCACCTGTTCAGTTAATCCTGTGTTAACTCACCAAATTGAATGAGTTAACTCGGGCTTAATTTTAACCTCACACTCTGAAAAACTGGACCTTAAAATATCGCTTCTTCATTTGCTACAACTTGCAAGTTTTACATTCGTAAAACACAACATCGACATGCTCAACAAGTGATGACTTAACGTTGATAGAAAAAACGTGAATATAATGTAATTTCTATAACTGAGGCCCATTTGACACATGTTTGGTGAAATCTGTAGCGCCGGGAATGGTTGCTCGGTTTGTCAAAAAAATGAGGATGAATTCGCACTAATTGTTACATTATCAGAATTTTTTTCTAGGTAGCTTGACTTGAGTCGTCGGATCTTTTGATGTTGCGAGGAATCGAAGGTGAAAATCAACTTTCAGAAACATCAAACTAATCTCTTCAGGATATTTTTAAAGCAAGGACTATAGGACATTCCTATTATTAGAGGTATCAGTGCCTAGATTTCGAGAGATCTAATAAACGATGCTGTTTAAACCAGCGGTTTCTTAGAATGTGACTATTATATATAATGCTAAGAAAAGTAGCAGGATTCTGTTCGATACAGCGACTGATAGGGAAGGTTAATGCGGTAAAATCACGGCGGTTTAACACCAATTTTTCTTCTAATATTCTAATAGTTGACTGATTTGACTTAAGTGTTATACATATCTTGATTCAAAAAAGCTTTTAACATACCACAACAATTTGCTTGTTGTCCTGGCGATATCACTATGACTCGTCGTCTCCAATTGACTAGTGAGGGCCTTTTCAATACAAAATTTGTTTTATTTATATCTTGGTCACCTTGAATGGATTTAATAGTGAAATTACCTCTTCTAGGTTTTTAAAGAAAGAGATGATTGGGTTTTTCTAAAATTCAAAAATTTTGATTTAAAAATTTTATATTTCGAACATTTTGAAAACACATTGGCAGTAGCAACCCTAACATCAAATCCCCAAACAAAGCCAAAAGGGGTTTTTGGTGGTTTGGCGGGCTTTTTATTTGTATTTTGTTTTATCTTTGTTCACTTAGGTACTATGTACCTACATACATACTTCTTTTTTATTTTTATTGGAATATGTATCTGAGTGAGTACCTATCTTTTGTTTGAATAAAATTTTAGAATCAAGTTCTTAGTGAATTGTCTGAATGAGCTCTGTGATGCGATGCACGTTTTTCTTCAAGTGCTCCATCACGAAAGCGGCGGCGCGCGTGGCGGCGGCAGGACAGAGTAAACACCATCAGAGAGTAGGTATAATAATTGTATGAAAGAGGTACATATATACTTTTGTAGGATGAATGATGGAACCCTACCGTCCCAATTGAAGTTAATCACTTTATATGTAATTAAATTGAGAAATAAATGCTCTTTTCGTTTGAGTGAGTGTAGACTCTATATAACAGTGTAGACTTATACAAAGAGTACGTTTTTGTGTTCTTCTTCTTCTTACAAATTGTTTGAAAAATAATTTTATTTTTTTTTCGTTGTTTACTTTCAAAAAAATAAAATCAAAGTAAATGTGTACTTCTTAGTTCTTATTCAACGAAGAGGAAGTGATGATGGTTAGACAGAGAGAGAGAGAGAGAGAGTGTAACGATTTGATGATGATTATGGTGCCCTTAGGTTGGTATACATAATATACAAGTTGAGTTTGCCCATTGAGATTGTCCTTGGCCAAAAGGAGTCAAGAGGATAAATGCAACCAAAAAAAAAGAACTTATATTTAAAATAACAGTGGTTGTGGAGTTTCAATTCATGAATAAGTTATCAAACGAATGTCGTCATTTTAAACACAATGGTTGAATTTTTAGTTTCAAAGAAAAGGATAGGTACCTATACCCACTAATGTCTCCGCCATTGTCTCCAGGGTTTTTTTTTTTACTTTTTATTCGTCTGGTAACAATAAGTATCTACTTTTGGTAGAAGAAGAGTAATTACTTTTGAGATTTTTTGCCTGCAAGGTACATATACTATATATACTACCTAATTAATTGTTTTAAATAAAATTCGAAGATAATTGATGGAATTTAAAAATTGATTTTTTGGCTATTTGAAGCTTTGGGTGTTTACACATTAAGCCACCTGAATATTTTTTGTATCTATAATCTCATAGGCTATAATTTTTGCCTTAAATTTCTTCCAAAATGGACAAAAACAAAAGCCCTGCTGTATACCTATTAAGATCACTTTTTTTGAAATGCCAAATTTTGTGCGTTAACTTTGTCATCGCAGTCAAGATCAGTCAAGGTCATATCGATTTTGTATGTAATTATTTAAATACTACTACCTATATAAATATGTACCTATTTGAACAAATTTTATGCAGAACTAAAACTACCTCGAGAAAATTATCAAGTTATGGTTTTAGCATAAGAATAATGTTTTATTTAAGTGTCATAGTTCACTTTTTGAGACTATAAATAAAATTTATCTGACATGAAATAAATTAGAAGATAAGATAACGCTTTTGCAAACAATTTTGGCATTTGATTTATAATATTTTCTCCTTTTTTTTTAATTTTTTTTTTTGTTGAATATTCCCTTCTCAAATGAACCTTACAACCACAGATTAGCCATATGAAGATGAGAATGTTTCGTACGTTGTATTTGTTGTATTTGTAATTTCATCCGGCGTCGATGAATAGATGTGAATTGCAACAACAATTTAACCAGGTGTGTGAAGATCCCTACTGTCTATGTGTGAGGTTTTCTTGCACACATTCTCATTTTTTATCTGATAACTGCCAGTTCAAGCTTGTAGGCAAATTAAAATGGCTGCCGGGGATTCTCATCTTCATGTGGCTAATCTGTCCTTACAACTTGATTGTAGTTACTATTTTAAAATATTTTTAATAACTTGCTTTTTTTTATCTCTCCGACTGTTTGGTTGCGTGTTCGCTATAAATGTAGAAATCGGTTTGAAACTAACTTAAAGATAAGCTGGATAGAAACTTAAAATTTTAAAAATAGCTCAAAAGTTGCAACACTTTTGGTTTAAAGTTTCAAGTGTCTAGCTTATCGAGAAGTTATTTAAAAATTGATTGAAAAATTTATAATGAAGAGGCAAAGTGTCTCTGTAATAATCCCACCATCATATTTAAAATCAATTTGCAAATTTCACACACACACAAGTTAAAATTAATTTTTAAAATAAAAATAATAGTTTCAGCCGGACAGTATAGTATAAGCTTAAATATAATTACTTTGTATTTGAACTGGCGGCCATTTTGTCAGCTGTCAAGTGATTGTGAAGTTTGGTGTGGCATTTCAACATAAATACATAGACTGGCGCCTGAACAACGCTTCCAAATTGTGCCCAAATGGGCCCAAAACAAGATTGCCGTTGATCCCAATTTTTATGAGTGAATTTCGTTTAGTGATGAAGCTCAATTTTGGTTGAATAGATGCGTCAATAAACAAAACTGCCGTATTTGGAGTGATGATAATCCTCAAATGTATGTTGAGACACCGTTACACCCACAAATACTGACTGTTTGGTGTGCTTCATGGTTTGGTGGAATAATTGGCTTGCCAGAATTTGATGCTGGCCAGAACGTAACAGTCAATGGTAACCGCTATAGAGCCATGATTACTGACTTTTTTGTTCATCAATTGAACATGCAACCATAATGTGCAGGAGCTGTGGTTTCAACAAGATGGTGCAACATGTCACACAGCTCGTGCCACAGTTGATTTATTTAAGGAAACGTTTGGTAACCGCATAGTTTCACGTTACGGACCAGTGAATCGGCCTCCAAGATCGTGTGATTTAACGCCGCTTGAAAATTTTCTGTGGGATATGTGAAGTCGCTTGTCTAAGCTGCCGATAAACCCGAATAAACCCGAAACGATTGACCACTTTGAGGACAAAATTCGACGCGTTATTGCCGATATATGGTCACAAATGTTGGAAAAAGTCATCAAAAATTGGACCTCCTGATTAGACTACGTCCGAGCCAGCCGTGGCGGTCATGTGCCAGAAATTATAATGCCATAGAAGATTATCTTTCGAATAAAGTAAATTTCATGTCAATAAAAAAAATTATTTTTGTTTTATTCCATTTCAAAGTTCCTCTAAAAAAAAACACCCTTTACTTATGATTCCACAAAATTACTTACAAAATTTGTATTGATTACTTCAGTACTTTTTAGTTTTTTTTTTCAAGTTAAGTACCTTTAGCTCCTTTTTTATTTCTTAAGTACATCCAGTTCCTTTAACACCTAGGAGCTAGGAGTAATTAGAAGTATCTACCTACTAAGGAATTAAAAAAGGATTTGAAAAGTAAAAAGTACAGTTCATAAGTACTAAAGTAATCAATATACAATTTTTGTAAATACTTTTGTGGAACTATAGGTATAAATACAAGTCCCGATATTGGTACTTAGAGTAATTAAGTATTTTATACTATACTTGTATATACTTAAGAATTTAAAGTACAGGGTCGCATTTTACTTAAGTTGTGCTTAAGTCGCAATATTAAAGTTTCGTTTCAGCAGATGGGCCTTAGTAGGTTTTAAAAATATTAACATTTACTTTATTTAGTTTTTAATTTTTACTTACATAATTTTTCACTAATTAAATTTTTTATTATTTTAAGAACCCTATAATACTGGACGTCCAATCAGATTGAAGTTATTTTTTTTGTTAATAAAATATTTAATACATTTTTGTATCATATTCCGAATCTCTCAAAAAAAAACATACATAAAATAGTTATGCAATTCCAAAATTGTTTAAATTTTTATAATTTTTTTTAACACTCACTCACTCACTCACTCACTCACTCACTCACTCACTCACTCACTCACTCACTCACTCACTCACTCACTCACTCACTCACTCACTCACTCACTCACTCACTCACTCACTCACTCACTCACTCACTCACTCACTCACTCACTCACTCACTCATTAAGGCCAAATATTATGGCCTTGTCCTGATGTTCTTTATTCTTAAGCATTAACTCAAAGAATATTTAAAGCGAAATAAAATTAAAACCACAATCAAGTATTAAAATCTTTTTTTCTTCTAAAAGAGGCAACTTGATTAAATTTCAAACTAATAATGACCCTCAACTCTCAATTTTGTTATCAATTTATATTGTGAATTTCTATTGGTATGTTCCATACACATTTTTAAGGAATGTGACCTTGAATGAATGTTGTCAAATTTAAACATCCACATTTTATTCTAAAAAAAAATCAATCAAAAGTTACTATCTGTTTCATAAAAATATCATGTATCAGTTCTTGGGTATCTACATACATTATGGAGTTTGTTGTAGGTATATGTGGGTATGTGACTGCATAATACAAATTTCCTTCAATCAAAAATTAAAATCAATATTTAACATTTGTCTATGTTTTCTATTTAATCAAACAATTTCTATCTAACGCTACGACTACTACAGTACATATGCGATGCCTTCTCTAAACAAATACATACCAACAAGCAGAATGTAAATAAGGGCATACGACTCTACTCTAGCCACTTGCCACGTTTATAGAATTTCGAATCACATTTTCGCCAGTTGGCCCTGTGGCGCAATGGATAACGCGTCTGACTACGGATCAGAAGATTCCAGGTTCGACTCCTTGCAGGGTCGCATTAACTTTTTTTTATTTTATTTTTTTTTTATTTGAATTATAATTTTTTATTTGGCAACACGAATTTAAAGCAACATTTTACTATTTTTTACTTCTAATACACTATTGCTATATATTTTTTTTGTTAACTCATTCTAACTAATGTTTTTTTCTTTTTTATTTATTATCTACTTATTTATTTTTTGTATGTATTTACTTACAATGACAATATTCAATTTGGCTTTCGAAATTAGTGCTGCCAAACAGAATATAAGTAGCTAAAAATAAATAAAAAAAAAAAGATAAATTCTTTAACTTTTTTTTGTTCTTTGTTTATATATTATGTAGCAAATTTTAAATTTATAATTAGTTAAAGTGAGAGTGGGTGAGTGAGTGAGTGCGTGAGTGCGTGAGTGAATGGGTGCCTATTATAAATCGAAAATACAAGACAACACCAAAAAAAAAATATAAATTTTTGTCTTATATTGGGTGCGTGATTTATTTTTGGAATACAAATTTAAATTAATTTAATGAATGCCTTAAAAAATCATAGAATGGGTTTGAATGAGATAAGCATAATAAAAACAAAAATTAAAATCAAATGGTTTTTTTTTACAATCCGCTAACAAGAGCGATTAATTGGAATATTTGTGTGGTCATAAAATCAGTTTTTTTTTTATTTATAATTAAAAGAATAATAAATATATTTTTTACTAAAACGTTGCCTTTCAGTACCTGCTATAAACAAAAAACTATAAAATTATTAATTGGTTTCGTATTAAAAACGAATCTATATTTTATTTTTTTTTAAGGACGGACTTATCAGGAAACACTAAAGCTTTTCCTTATAATAGCAATGAATCTTTTAAAACTTTCAGTCATTCATGAGACTATTCTGAAATTTAAGAAATTGTTTTTTTAATTTTAGAAATTTCTTTAAAAGGGGAACCCAGGGTAAAAGCAACAGTACTTTAATTTTTGTTGAACAATTTTTCGAATTCAGTGATTCAGTCCCTATTTTATTTAAAAAAAAAAAATTACTTCACATATGTTCTCCTCTCGGTAATAAAGAACTCATGTAACTTCGTGATTGTAGCTTAGCTGCGTTTTAGACACATCCAGTGGTATTTATAGTCGCATTCTAAAGCCTTGTTAACTTTAGCACACCATCCGACTCCAAAATCTTATTTATAAACATTTTCATTTGTTCATATTCGAAACCGAAATTGGTGTTCTAAACCTATTCTAAAGTGGGAACGTTCAATATCTACAAAGTCAATCTGAAATAAATGTAATGTGTGCTGAACGTACCCAGTGACATTTGATTGACAATTGTTCTTATCTGTCAATTGTTTGGATTTTAAAAATTAAACAAAAATTTCTAAATTAAAAATGCCTTTTGCTGCATTTGATTTTTGCTAACAATATTAACATGATAAATTCGTTTAATTTCACCCCTCATACCTTTTCATGGATATCCGAATTCTCAGACCTTCTTCTCTTTGATTGATTTTGCATTTTTATTTTTTATTTGGATGCTTGAATTGAAAATATTTGTAATAGTTGAAACAGTTGTTTTACAAAGTTCACTCAAATTCATTAGTTCATTCTAGATTGACATATTACAGATATGTCAGAGAATATATGAGGTCGTATTTCGATAACAACCCTGGATAGTTAGACAACTTATGGAATCCGTTTATAAATGGGAGGATGGCTAAAATATCTCTGTATATGTGTCAACGCAGTTTTTACCCATCGGTGACAACGCGTTGACATACGTAAAGCGCTGACCATCACACGACTTGGAAACGTTTAATTGGACTGTTCTAAATGGAATCGTATGGAATAATAACATTAGTACAAGGTAGTCATCGACAAGCCAGAATCAAAACCCGTAAATTGGCGCTATATAGGAAAATAAGAGTTTTTATAGCTTTTTCAATTAACGCCAATTTTCAAAGTGTCAAATTCCAACAAATGTAAAGTCATACACATAACTTTAAGCTGCAAACACAATGGCTAGCTACAAAGGCAATATTTTACAGTAGATAAACAACATGTCTTTGAATAGACACAGATATGAGTTCTGTTTGCGAATTTGGTAAAATTGTTAAGGAAAATTAAACAGACAATTAGCAAATTAAAAAAAAAAAAATCCAACAAACCTGAAATTTGGGGTAGTGCTTTATTTCCAGGTTTAAAACATATCCTTAAAAAGTATACCCTAAATCAACTTATGCATTTGATTTCTCGAAGTAAAAGGGACAACATTTTTGTAAATAGCTATCTCGCGAAAACTGTCAGTTTTTTTTATTTTTTAAAGATGAAAGGGCGTATTCATAAACTTTTGCTAAACTCAAGTTTTACTAAACTACAGGTTAAATTCAAATCGATCAGCGAATTATTAAAAAAAATTATTAAAATTAATTATGCTCTGACATGAAGTCCAAAGGCTTTAATTTTGAGGATTAGGTGAATAAAATTCAAGATAAGCTTTTTAAGCAACCTTATCGGCTTTATTTTTAGTTTATTTTGTTGGGAGACCTTTTATTGATTCCTGGAGGTATAATGGGGAATTCGTGGAACTAAATATTTGTGATTTTTATGCAGTTTATTCTAAAACACTAAAAGCGATAAGGTAACTGAAGTCTGATTGTATATACATATTTATAACCCGCTTTTGTGTCAAATTAACTGGCAAGGCTTGAAATCTGTTTAGCACTCGGCTGATTGTGAGACCAAAACATGCAGTGGAAGCTTTTAAAGGAATTGGAATTTTCTCTGTATATGGATAAAAAGAGCTAAAAATAAGTGAAAAATAATTCGAAAAAAAATATTATTTTATTTCAAAAAAATAAACCTCGAGTTCATGCATTTTTCATGCTTCTCAAGCTTAACGTTTACTTAAACTTGTTTAACTTATAAAACATAAGGACGAGACTAGAGACATACCAATTTATAACAGTTATAACAGTTTTTCACCATTAAAAGTGGGGTACGTTAACGCGGTTCGCGAGACTTGAAAAAAAAACTCTGAGTGCCTGAAGTATGACCACCGGCGCCGGCCGGCGCCGGCCGGCGGTAAACTTGAACAATAGTCCAATAAGTACATTCAAGTTTTGGATCTACTGTTGGAAACTAAGGAGCAATACCTACACCGCTGAGATGTTTTGTATGTCTTGTTTAAGGTTCATCTTGTTCTTGTTATTGATTATGTGTAGTCTTTCCAACGTTTAGCGTTTGGAAGTGTGTTTCTCAATTGCCAAGATCTCCACACCATCATAGTCCAGTTAGTGGCCACTTTCAACGCTGTGGCAAGCCAGTGCCATCTTTTCAGAATTTTTCGAACGAATGTCCGATTTGTTACCCGACCAACAAAGCCAATGAGAATCATCTTTAATTATTTTCAGATACACATCAAAAAAGAATTGCTCGGAACGGACAATTTTTTATTTTTACCCACAATTTCATCCAACAAATAATAAAATTTTAAAAAAAATATCCCTCAAACCATTTCCTAAGAAAAAATCTTCAAACAAAAACGAATTTGTTTAATCGGACACTTTTCATGTTTACCCCCATTTCACCCTATAAATAAAAAAATTAAAAAAAAATATCCTTCAAGCCATTTACTAAGAAAAACCTTTCAAACACAAAAAAGAATTTCTTAAATCGGACAATTATTTTATTTTTACCCCATTTCACTCTACAAATAAGAAAAGTTGAAGAAGAATATCCCAAAAGCCATTTCTCAACCGCCTACAGCGCCATTTGTTGAACGGTAATTGAATTGAACTGAAAAACAAAATGTTCGCTTACAGCGCCACCTGTTGAGACTTTTTCGGCTTTTCTTTTTTCCTAAACCTACGCGGTAGAATTACGTACAAGCCCGTAGAAGGAAGTATCCAATTTGGTGCAGTTGTTCTCAAGTTTTAAGCATCCGAACCCACCACGATTCATTTTTATATATGTATATAGAAGATATACTTATCTTAACTGTTCATTTTGAATCAATAATTCAACAAGTCCAATTAAATAGTGCTACGTCTTCTACTTGGCTGATGTATTTCAGTAGTATATAGAATTTGTATTATAAAAACCTTAATAAGCTTAAAATAGGTTTTTTTATTTTATAGCCAAAATGGTTTAGTTCCTCAAATTACAGGAAAAGTGCTTTCATCTCAAATTTGCCTAATTCCGTTTGACAGATCATTTCATTTTCATTTTCACTTTTGCTTTGGCTTATTGTTTTTGGTGTTTTCATTTCCTGTTCACTATACATCACATAGAGTATTGACATTTCCAATGAATTCCACTCACAATTAGAATAGATTCCACTTGGGTCTGTTCGTATTCGTACACATAATTACCTAACGTTTTTCAGACAGATTTGGTTGAAATTCCGTCATTTCGAAATGTGCATTTGTATGGGAATTAAATGATTTGGAATGAAAATTGGAAATTTTCAATGAAATTGTCTCATTTTCCCTATTTTATTTTTCATTTTTCCTATCTGAAAACAAAAAAGTCGATTTGTAGAAAAATAAGCGTTTTTATTGTTCCTCATTTAAATTTTTTTTGAATTGATTTTTTTCGATTCGAGTAAAAAAAAACAGATTTTCTTCAAAATTAATTTTTCGACAAAATAGCTTTTTGAAAAATTACAAATTACTACAAACACTGTTTTACTAAACAATATTTTTTAAGCAATTATTACCGCCGTAATATTCACGCGCGCCATTTAAAACTCGATTTAAAAGTCCTTAAGCCGACTACATTTAACCGAAGTAAACCGATAGAATTTAAACGACAAAATCTCGTTTAAATTGGTAATATTCACACCGTTTAAGCAAAAAATGACATTCGGTTTAGGTCGGTTTAAATTTGTGATTTAAACCGAACGTCGGATAGCATCGCAAGTATGAAAAAACTAAAAAAGGTTTTTTTTTGGCTTTTGAGCAACTGTTTGCTGATTTATTTATCAATCTTTTCAAGTTTCAGTGTTGAATCAAAATGAACAAAAAATCTAAAATTGCGCAAATACAGTAAGTGCCACCAAAAGAATACAAATAAAAAGAGAATTCAACTCAAGCCAAGCGCTTTACTCAATTTAAAACTAATTTGTTCTGTGACCTTATGTTGGCCAGCGACGTCAATATTATAACACCGTACGGTCACATATGCTGGCTGGGGGGAGGAAATCGCCCGAATTTTCAATGCCTTGGCAGTGAACAGTAAGTTGTATATTCTTGTATTTGTCTTTTCTCACTATTTTTTTGTTCTTTCCCTCTATCAGCAATGAACGGATCTTAAATCGAACATTTGCATGGTGAGAAGCAACATGTCCATATTGTTCATGTGGTGAACGCTAATATTACTAACGCCAAATAAAAATGCATTTATTTTCGAGTTGTCATTTTATATTTAAATAAAATTAATTCATTCGTGTCACACACACAAATACACATTAGAAATGTCGTTTATTTGTCCTTATCGTTGTTGATGCTGGGCAAAAATATCAAACGTCCACCGCATAGGGTCTTCCAGACATTCCTTGCAGGATTTGTTGCGAATTGAATTCTTCTTGATCTGGTTGCAGCGCCCGGTAGTAACTTCGGCACTGGTATATCCTTGATGCCTGAGTCTCCCATATCTATACATAATATTATGCCAGACGACAAACACTGCGATAGTTTTTTTTTTATGACTGGCACTCGTTTCACTTGAATGTCACTCGATCTTCGCACGTTGCATTGTTCGATATGGACGCCAAATTCGAACTTCTCTCAGGCCTACCTCTTCATCTTTGTCGCTTGACGATGAGGATGATGATGACAATAAAACCGCATTTATGCCAGCAATGGCATTTTCCATCTTTTAAAATAGAATATTTTTGAATGTTAAAATGGCAACAGAAAATGGATACACTGCTAGACTGAAAATTTGCACTGACTGAACAAACAATAAAATGTTAAATATTAGCTAAAGCTATTTAAACCGTACCTAAACGACAAGAAAATGTCTCGTTTAAGTTGGAGTCGGTTTATCGCCGTAGTTAAATCGATCATTCGGTTCAAAATTTTGGATAGCGTCAGTTTAAGTGAGTGAATATTACTGATTAGTCGGTTTAAAAATTTTAAACCGACTACTGAATTTAAACAGATTTTAAACGGCGTGAATATTACGGCCGTTAGCACCCGAAAACCATGATTTTCAATGTTATGGGATATAAGTATGGAAATTCGAGACGCAGAAAACAAATGAACAACAACAAAAAAAATGCATTAACATATTTTATTATTTTTGTGAAAAAAAACATAAATCATTTTCTTGAAAACTGATTTAATTTCTATGTGAAGATCTGTATTCAAAACATTCTAGATATATACACTACTGAAATAAATCAGCAACGGAGAGGTCCAAAGGCCGTTAAAATCTATTTTTAAATTAATTTAATTTTTGTTTAGTCATTTTCGTAATCAACACATCAAAATCTATTTGAAAAGTTACTTCGCAGACTCACACAGCTTAGCAAAACTAAAATTAAATAAACTGAACAGTAAACTTAGCTTGATATACCTACTCCACTTTGCTGGTCAGGTCGGTTACATAGTTCTACAGCATCGTTTGAATTTTTTTTCCAATTTCAGTTAAGAGGAGTTGATTGTACTTATTTTTACAGAATCGACACTTTATGTTTTGGGTCTGCTTATCAAAGTATATACCTACATAACAATAATACATATTTAAATTGATTCACGTTCATTTTGTATTTTGATTTGTGTGCCAGTAAAAAAAAAAAATAACGATAGGATCGCAAAAAGTATAGCTCTGATATAATATTGTTTGTTTATGATAAGATCGGGGAGTAAGATTACTTCTTAGCCTACTTGAAGTTTTGTAAATAATGATCTAAAACCACTTGAAAACAAATTACAAGATTTAGCTTAATTTTCACATGGTTATATACATTGAGCTTTCAACTTTTCGAGTATATCCGGGCTACTGTTTTGTTTTTTTTTTTTTTTTAAGTCAAAACAAGATAACGATTCATGCTTTAAAATCTTTCCAAAATCCACATTTGGCTTGCATGAACAATGATATCTGAGCCTGAGCAAAGATTCGAAAATAGGTCATGCAAGCAGATAAATTTTAAAAGTCGTTGCTGTAACTCGCTGATGGGGACTGAATGCAAAGTCGATTATACGGACACGCCTAATCTGATTGTCGAAGCTTAACGGATGTATAAAAATTATGTTGTCGGTCCGGAAGAAAACAGTCACAACTAAACAAATGGAATTTTGCAAACAAAAAAATAGCTAGAAAAACACAAGGCTCTACTTAGATATTTTAAACTGACTTGATTTTGATATTTTCTTCAAAGTCTAACCAAAATACAATGCACGACTGGGTCGCACGAACTTGCTCTTGTGTGCGATCACACTGTGGTTCTAAAGTCTAAAATAAATCATTTATGGAAGCCTATATTTTATCCATTTGCCAAAACTTAGTTCAGTTGCAGGTAGCATTATGTGAGAATACAAAAATTTACAATATAGCCCCGTGTTGCACACATACAATATGTATGCAAGGAAATTATATTATTTAAACAGAAAATTGTTCTAAATCAACAAATTAAGAAATAAATTGATTAAACAACTTCTGAAACTGTTAATATATTTTATATATATTTCAATTTATGAGGAACAAATTTTTAAAATCTTAGGATCGGGCTTTAAAAATAATTGGCGCAAAATTTTAAACATTTAGAACCGGCTCTAAATCACTTTTAAATCGATAGTCGGCTCTAAAATATAGTTTTAAAGCGAGAGTCAACTCTTTCCTAATTTTAAAAGACATAAAGTATACTTTAACGCAAAAACATTCGTCTAACTTTAAAAGCAGCAAAGCGCTTGTCTATTTTTTTTTAAAGTATACTTTATGCAGTTGACGTTTATCATTGAGGAAAAATGTTTTCTGAAGAGGAAGATTTTGAGCTTTTTAGAAAGCAAAGAACATTTAAAACTCGATCTATTCCATTCGAAGAGCTTGATGATCTTGAATTTCATTCGAGATACCGTTTTGATAAATATACGGTTCGATTTTTAATTGAAAGTCTAAACATCAGGCAACCAATAACAAATCGCAGGCTTCCTAATTCACCAGAACTGCGCTCATAACAATCATAACATGAGCTAAGAGTTGTAATTTTATGAGCGCTCATAAGTGTGCATCCATTTAGAAATCATTAAGTCCTTTTTTAATGCAGATAAAAACCGAACAAATGTTTTTATCAAAAAATTTCTTTTTATGTTTGCGTTCTTTCGTTCGAAGAACTCTTTCTTGAGCTTCAGATTTGTCCAAAACTTGTTTCGTCAGTTGCACTTAAAGGGTTCTCCATCAATGACATCTTAGTTTGATCAATTGATTTCAGCTTTTCCTTAGCAATGTTCTTCATTACCTTCTTGCAAAACTCATCAAAAGCTGCATATTCTGCCATATTCTTTAGATATACCTATAGGTCTTTTTGTCTGCATCCAGGACATAAGTCGCAGCACTATGGCATCAGAAGATGTCAGTCCATTCACATTTGCTCTGACAAAGGAACTCAGAACATTTGCCAGCATTTTGCATATGATAATTCATCTACGGTGAGACTTTCCTTGAAACGCCATGCCAATCTATGGAAAGACATAAATCAATAAGATAATAAATGAAACGACCCTAAACAACTTACCTACCTGCCTGAAGATTCCACATTGTTTGTAGAGTACACGAACTTGATCCAAATATTCAATGGGAGAGTGTAAAGCGTCAAAAGTTCAATGCGACGTTTTATAAAGTAAAACTTCTCAGTTTACTCAGCCGGAGTTTTTGACTTGTCAATAAATTACTCCCGAATCTCCGTCGTCTTGATTTCGGCGAACTTCTCTTTGTACTTGGACTGACATAGGAGAAGGATGTTCCATTTTCAGAACCTTCACACAAAGTTTCAGAGAATATCGCTTTGTGGGTTACCTACAAACTCTTGATTCCAGTTCATTGATACACAGAGGGGTAGCCCTGCCAGAGAGCAATATATCCCACCTATTATTGACATGATTGTCCCGCTGGTACAGCGAGTTATGATGGACATGGTTTTAATCAATGACAATTAACTTCAGGGATCTTTTGTAGAATGCAAACAGAATTGGAGTAGAATTCAAAAAGCCAAATACAAACACGAAATTGAAATTGATGTTTTTTTCTGCTTAGACTGCTTTTAAACCATGCAATTTCTTCTTGCGATTTTTAAGCACGTGGGCGAGGGACGTATGTGGTGGCCGGGGTAGACGAAATTGCTGAGGTTGAACAAATTGCAGAGTTATCGCTCATTCTTCTTTGTGCTTTTCCGTTTTGTTCGAATGTGTTTTATTTTCATTCGTCGTCCACTCAGATAACTTCGCTTAATCAAGTAGAGTAAAGAGTGCAGTGAGATGATACTTCTTCACTTGCACAAACTAAACTTTTCATTAAAAATCGCTGTCGTGTAAAAGGTATTTGCAATTAGAAGGAAACCAAAGGAGAAACGAAGATTAAAAATCGCTGTAATGTAAAAGCAGTCTTATGTTTATTTTAGTTCTGTTTGATTTCTATATCTGTCAAAAACAGACGCGTTCAACTGAAACTTTCCAATTTCACGCTAAAAACCTTCATTAGTTATACTACGGTTTCACCAAGAGATAATCCGGGATTTAAGGTAGGAGATTTAAAATTAATCTTGAAGTGTTTTCACCACAAAAAAGGAGATTAAATTGACGTTTTCAGTCTGAATTGCCATTCAATTGTCAACTCAATTTGACAAGAGTAAAACAAATATAATCGGCAAACGTATAGCGAACGGAAAAAACAATTTTTGAGCAATAAAACAATTAATTTTGAATAAACTACTTGTCGATAGTTCAGCTAGTAGAGAAAAAATATGGACAGTAAAAGCATTTTTACCCATTTACCTTTTGTGTTCTTAAGGAGCTCGTCGAAATCCAGTGCCAAAAGAAAAGAAACTTATCAGTTTTTTTATCGAATAATAATAATAATTGATTGACATTAATATCAAAAAACAGGAAAACTACTCAGTGTTTTAAGTAGAGCTAGATTTTGAAGTTATAAATCATATCCACACTCATAATCATTTACTGCATCGCTCCACTTTACGACACACTACTTATTAAAAATGAGTCTAGTAACCTAAATCTATTGTTATCACACCATTTTATTCTTCAAAATAACATAAGAGTATAGGAGAATCCATAATTACAGGAAAAAAAAAACACAATTTTTCGGCCCACTCTTCAATGAGAAGCTCCCCATCCTCCAGTGTCTAGGTTGTCCTTTGTTTTTTGTGTGTTTTGGTTGTTGCATTATCTGGAATTTGTATTGTTTACCAAAATATTATTATAAATATATGAAAAACATTGTAAATACTTGCATTTTTATTCCCACAGCAAACGCGCAAAAATATTTTATAATTTTTTTTGATTTCATTGGAAAAACTGACGTTTAAAAGGGTGCGTTCTACAAAATTAGGATTGTTTGATTTGAAAATCTCCTTCTTGCAAGAAGATTTCAATGAGATTTATTTAAAATCTTCTCTTGAGGAGATTTCAATTTGTATGGTAAATCTTGGGGATTTGAAGAGGATTTATGCTAAATCCACTTAAATCGCGATTTAGTGCTCAGTGAAAACGTAGTATTAGAAGAGTTGTTTAAAGTGTTTAAAATTAACGAAAATTTAGATATGGGCTCGCAGTTAAACGACTATTTTAACTAGAGTTGGTGTTTTTCCTTGTCGAGGACTGTTTAAAATTTTGCGAGTCGGTGTTTTTCCTTAGACGAGGACTGTTTAAAATGTTGCGCCATTAATTTTATATTTAAAATTTTGGAAACATTTTTAAGAAAAAAAAAATTGGTAAGCCAATTTGAAGTATTTATTAATGTGGATTAAAACTTGCATTTCAAAAAATACCCGTTTTTGAAATATCGAATTTTCAAGTGAACAATAATAATAAAAATAATTTTTTTTTAATCCAATAAATAATTATTTTGAAAATTTTGATAAACAATATCACTTAAACTTATTACAGATTCTTTATACAAAAATTATTTTGAATCGGTTAATGAGATAGTTAAAAACGATTTATGAGAGGTATAGGTAGGTACTGTTAATAATGTTAAAATGTTAAATTTAATAACGTTTAATTGGTAGAACGTACTAATTTTGACATAGAGAAATTTTTTTATGAAAATCGTAATAGTCGTTTTTGAGCAAAAACTTAACGGTTTTTAAAGATCTGTATATGAAAGGTACCGTTATTTTTGGTTATAAGATACATTTTTGCTTAAAATCTTTTAGATTGTGTTAAAAAACCTTTTTCGGCAAATTTAATAAAAATCGAGAAAGTCGTTTTTGAAATACCTATTGAATTAAAAAAAACACCTTTTTTTTAAAAATCCTTAAATTTTGTTTTGGAAATTTCGGTACGCAATATTATTTAAAATGTATCAATCATTCTTCGAAAGAAAATTCATTAAAATCCGTTGCACCGTTTTTTGAGAGCAACGTAAATAAAAAACGACACTTTGGGAGGTGCCATTAATAACCATTTTTTTTAAATTTAAAGCCAAGCCTATATATAATAAGTTTTACTGAATTCTTCTTAAAAAAAAATCTGTGGAATCGATTTTAATAAAAATTAGATTTTCCTTTTTGACTCAATAGTTTTGTACGTAGTTTTTGGTTTTAAGAAAAATGAAAAAAATCGTGTCGGGGGAGTGTCCAAAAACCGCTAGGTACCAAGTTTAATTGAAATTGACCCATCCGTTGTGCTGTAGCCAAACAGAAGGACGTTTTTGCGAGACCCACTTTTTTCGTCTTCACTAGCATATCGTAATGGCAATATTGATCAAAATCTCGAGTTCGATTTTTTTACGAATAACTTGCCATAATATGTTCATACATATAAATAAATACATAAGTACATAAATGTAGAACCTACAAAACACAAACGAAACATAAACAACAAAATCCTTTATCCATCCTTGTGATTTCCAAAAATCAGTTTGGAAAATGAATGGAAGTGTTTACGTGTTACAACTAACCCCACAAAAATGATACTACTATAGCCACGCCATGAAATTTATTAAAAATTAAACAATTTAAAATAAATCGAAAAAAGAAAAACCTACATACAAGCAAAACACAAATAACTATGAAAACAACGTACATATACATATCTCTTCCTTATTAAGACGAAAAAAAAAAGTAACAAACCCGAACAGAGCAGAAACCTCTAACTGAATGCACGTTTATTTCCCAGAATGACTCTTATCGATGCAATGCATATAGTAGTAACAAACTTTAAATTAAACCCTTACAAATTTAAATAAAATAAAATTAAATAACTGGTTTGTTGTTGTCAACTAACATGAGGAGACACAATTAAATTGAAATAATAAAAAAAAAAAACTTAAATTTAACAAAATAAAAAAAATTATTATCACTGACATTCGTATCGTAATTTTGTTTATTGCATTCACAATAACATGCAATCATATACAAAATCTCTGTTTACGTATCAATCAACCACTTATCGTAAAATAGCACAACAACGTGCTTCATCAAAATACCTTTGAACAGCACAAAAAGTTTATGTCATTCAAAATGCTAGACGTGATAAAAATTATTTTGTAAATGAGGGATAATAATTAAAAAGTAGGAATTTCTTTGGTTGAATTGACTATTTTATTTAAAATTTTGATTCCAATGGATTTATACATAATTTATATGAAACAACTGGCTATAGTTATGCAACTACAACTACTGTATGGTTAAATTTGTGTGTGATGATTTAATCTATCCGTTTTGAGTAAAAAGAAAATTTTTAAATGTTGAATTTATGAATTGTGTTTAACTGGCGCCCAACGTGCAACCGTCTACTTATATCGTTTTTGATTGGATTTTCAATTTTTTGATTCCAATCGAATATGAAAACCAAGACTGCTCAAATTTACACACACACTTGAGTATATCACCATTTAACAGACTTCTGACAGATGAAAAACTGAAACAGAAAAACACTCCCACAACATTACTCGGAACAGTCAATCGAAGGCTTTTGGCGTAGCTGGATAGAAAAAGGAATGCAAAAGGAGTATTTGGAATGTCCAAAATGACATTATAAAGGGTGGTCCAACCATAATGCACGATGTTAATTCTGAGTCACACCTGAACGTCAAGTTTTTTGCCCAACTTAATTTGAAATTTCTTTGTTTCAGTATTTGACAAATGTAACCATGGAGAGGTATGCAATTGAGCAGGGCGTTAAGATTGTTGAAGCCTTTTACGAAAATGGGTGTTCAAATCAAAATGCATTTCGTGCACTTTGTGATTTTTTTTGGTCAGCATAATCAACCAAATGTGTTCACGATCGGAAGAATTGTGCGCAGATTTATCACATAAGGGCAAATTAGAATCCGCGGGTGATTGTTGAAAAGCCGATTCATCCACAAAGAGTGACTGTTTGGTGAGGTTTATGGGCTGGCGGCGTCATCGGGCTGTACTTCTTCGAAAATGAGGTCGGCCAAGCAGTCACCGTGAATGGTGTTCGCTATCGCGAGATGATAACGGACTTCTTGTGGCCAGAAATTGAGCATATGAATCTGGACGATATGTGCTTCAAATAGGATGGTGCCACTTGCCACACAGAAAACGAAACAATGGCTCTTTTGCGCGAGAAATTCAATGGCCGTGTTATCTCACGTCGTGGCGATGTTTATTGGCCGCCACGATCATGTGATTTGACACCGTTGGAATTTTTTCTTTGGGGATATTTAAAAGAAAAAGAGAACGTCAATAAGCCAAGAACATGTTCAAGAGCTAAAGGATGAGATAATTCCGCACATTAACGACATTGAACCTCAATTATGTCTCAGAGTCATTGAAAATATGGACCATCGAATAGAGGTATGACCCCAAAGGCGTGGAGAGCATTTGGCTCATATTTTGCTTGACCCATAATTGTCATAGATTTTTCTACCATCATAAAAATATTAAGATAATTCTCTGAAAACTGTTTGTTTTATTTACAATTAACATCGTGCGTTTTCGTTGGACCACAATTTATGTAACTAAGTCATTTGCTTATTTTTTATTTTAATTTAAAAAAATTTAAAATAATAATAATCAATCGACAAACAACATCTTCCATATCCCAATAATAGAAAAAAATCAATTTTTAGTGTGATACGAATTATTCAAGGGTTAACCAAAATTTTAGCAACTTTTCTACTTCGAGTCTTAACCTTTAGAAATATTATAGGTATAAGCATATCTTTATTTGTGGTGTGAGGAAATTTCCTCGGTTATGCGTTATTTATATATTTTTCCATTTATTTCGATAGGTAAAACCATAAAACCAACAACCCCTGCCCAAGATGGGCACAAATGATGCATAAAAATACTATTTCCCCCATCATCGTATATCGTATACAACCCAACCTCGACGTCTTATTCGTTTTCGTTTTCGTTATCGTAGTCGTCGTCGCATCTGAGTTTTAGGTATAGTCACAGCCATATAGCCTCTTCAACATCAATTACTGTCCATTAGCGATGCACTTTTCTGCTTTCCGATGCACTTTGTGGTTTCACATTCATAATAAATGTTGTCAATAATCTCTTTTTCTCAAAGGACCGAACCAAAGACGCAGAGAATCGAGACGAATACCATCATCAGAGCAGAGTGCCTGCTGCCCCTGCCTTGTTTGAGGGTAAATAAACCAGATCCCCTGTATACATATGTATGTATAGTTGATGGAATGATGGGATATGCCATGCCATGCCATTGAATCTCAATTTTTAATATCGGATTTCACAACAATAACAACAACAACTTTATACAACCCGAAGATTTATAAATCCCAAATTTAGAAAAAAATAAATGGAAACAAAATAATTCATCGATGAAGAACATTTTCTTTTTGATTTATTATCATCAACTGTGAATTGTCTATGTGTGTATGTCGGTGCGAGGGGAGGGGGTAAAGTGCGATCGTAAATTAATAATTAAAAAAAAAATCTATTTTTGAAATAGATATAGAAATTTTACCAAGAAAACTATCTACATTATGTGCATGGCATGATGGTGGTGATTGAAATAAATTTAATCGAGATCATAACTTAAATTAGTACTAAAAAAATAAACGGTTAGAAAATATTTTGCAATATTATATATGTATTTGAATCGACTGACAACATCTGGTATCTAGAGTTAAATAGGGAGCTGGTGGGAGAGTTTTTGTTTGTAATTATTTCTGTATGGTAATGATAAGATGATATCCGTACAAGCAATTTTAAAATTTTGACAATTTATCAGAAGTGAACAAAAACGTTGTTTAAATTGCTTCCAACAATAATTTATTTCCATTTCTAGTACTTACATTTATTTGATCACGGTAAATTAAGCTTTTGGATTAAAAATGCATAAAAAAGCTGGAAAGTGGTTTTGAAAATTATATTCTATTTTCACGTGCAACCTTTAAACTAGGCTTTATAAACATGAAGCATCAGTCTACGCAGCGTCGATCACGGCAAAGAAGTAGGTACATAAAACAGTTACTCTCGGAACCTGTTCCCTGTTTCGCATTCAGAACTTGAAATTTTTTCAAGATCACTATTTCCGAAGCGGGCATATGGATTTATTGGTGCTACCGTTGTTTTTTAATATTTTTTTTTTCTAAACGGGAGGGAATAAAACCTCACCCTCCCATACATTTTTTTATTTTTTTCTAGACCCAACAGCGAGATTAAAACAAAATTTGCGAAACAACTATTGCGAGTTTATTAAAATTTATTTTGAAAATTTTGGAGTTAGATTTGCGATGCGAAAAATTTAAATTTTCATCTCAAAGCCTAATGCGAAATGAAAAATCCGATACAATAGTGACACAACGAAATCATAAACGAAGAATTTCGTTCTAATTTTCGTTTTGCAGTACGTTATTCGATGTGCAAAATTGATAATTGTACCAGATTAGCTATTTGGAGAAGTCTTCGCTCTTTTTTCGCACTGACTATATTGCATGGACCATTAATTGAGTGGGGAAAAGTGACATTTGAGTGTTTGTATTTATTGTTTTTTTTTTGTTTGCAATTGGGTGATATATAATGTCATTTTTCAATGTGGTTTCCGTATCAAAGCATTTCATTTTTGTGTTGGAGACCACAGCAAGCGTTGTTTCGTATAATAAACTTATACTAGGCTTAAGGTTTTTTAATGATTCACTAGAGGTGAAATTTAACTTTGAACTCCAAAAATAACTGTACCTACTTGCCAAAGAATGTTTTTTTTTTTCTTTATTTTCGGTTTTCTCATTTACGGAAGTTTATTTTAGGTCTAAATAATGTTGCATATAAGAATTTTGAAATAAAAAAAAAACATTTTTTGATTAAAAACATTTTTTTTTGTTGAAAAATCAAAATTTTAAAAATGAGTTAAGGTAGGAGCAGACGGCATATAAAAGTCGCAAAAGTTTGCAAATCTGACGTCATTTTTACATCATCATTTGGGACTTTTGGGACAGTCGCGCATATGCTCGCAAACCATTTGCAGAATATGTGCGACATCTAAATTGCAAATAAGTTTGCGACTTTCTTGCGCATATCATGTGAACAGGTGAACACCCTCGAATAATAATTTGTGACAGTTTGCGAGCATGTGCGGCCATATGCGACCATCCCAAGCATTTGCGATGGCACGAAAACAAAACATTGCATATCAGCTGTTGCATTTGCATTTACCTATAGGATTTACATATTTAAACGAAATGAAATGGAATTTTAATTATATTCGTAAATTAAAAATTAAGCGTGAGTATTTCTGGGGATGATATTATATGTAAGATGTAACTCAGCAACAGGTTTTATAAATTTCATTAGAAGTGTTTGCTTTATATGAAGAACAGTAAGGAGAAGTTCAAAAAATATTTTGTTTTTATCTTTTTATTGGCAAAATACAAATTACAGCAAAACTATGTAAAGTTTAATGACAAAATTATTTTACAATTTTCCGATTGTGGCTGCTTTTGACATTTCCCCCACCACAATCCATTCATTATTAATTTTCAGATGAGAATTTTTCTGTTTCAAAAAATTATTTAATGTTCGCAAACCTGCATATATCATTGAAATTGAGTGATATGCGGACTTTATAGCACATCGTCTGAACACCTCGCATATCTATCACAACATTTCCGATCACATTTGCGGACACATGATTATGATGTGCGAGTGCCTTGACCGCAATGCATTTGTGACTTTTGCGACAGTTTTTGCATATGGTGTGAACGAACACCCCCATATGCAAGTTTGCGAGCATTGATGTAGATATAGAATTTGCAACACATGACGTCATATGCCGTCTGCTCGTAGCTTTATTGATTTTTTTGAAAATGTACCTACGTTTAAACAAAAAAATATTTTTAAATATTTTTTTTTTAAATGTTTAAGAAAATTTAAAACAAATATATTTTAAAAAAAAACCGCTACATCGATTTTTGAATTATTTTTTGAACACATTCATATTTTTTTGTCCAAAGAATTGAGACGTTAATTTTTATTTTGATATTAAAACTTTTTTAGGAGTTGTATCAGCTTTTTTACCAATTTCCCTAATTTATTATAATTCCATGTCTTAAAATATACATTTTATGTACGAGTATACTGTTTACAGTTCTAACTATCCACAGGAGTAAGTTCAAGTTCAGTTTTATTTATACTCAATCCGTTCTGTCAAACTAAATTTTTTTTTTTTTTTTACAATTTGTATTTTCTCTAAAATTTGCTTCTTAAATTTAAAATTTAAAGAAAATGGGATTTTTGCTTATTGTGGTTCGTTTATTCGTCTTTAAAAATTAAAAGTGGTCGGAGAAACTAATAAATGTCATTAATGACCACTAATAAATAAATAAGGAAAATATTTTTTGTTCTTAATTTTTTTAGAATTTAATTAAGGATTCGACGTGGTGGGATAAATGTGTGCAAACATTTTTGTTAGAGTAGATGCTCGAAATTATTTATGGGGTGACAAAAGTGGTGGTATGGAATGGAGACGAAATGTAGGAATGGTTTCAAACCGTGCAGTGGTGTAGGATTTAATTTTGATGGATGGTAGAATTAATTGCTACTGTGCTAATGTTAAATACCGAGAGAAATAGGTATAGAAGAAGGAAGTTAACTGTGTCATAATTTGGTTCCAAAAAACAATATTAGAGATGAAAATAATAGTATGAATCACCTACCAGATGACCTAGCACTTGTATGCAGTCTATAAATTATATTATCACGAGAAAGCGAGAAGTGAATATATTCAATTTTCTTGAAAAATGCCCGGTCTTGAAGGAAATCAAGCTGATTTTTTTTGGCTGCAATATTTCTAGCTATAGGAAGAGATCGTATCGAAATGGAAGTCCCAAAATTGTTTAAGAAGGTATAAGTGTTGCGAGGCTGGCCGTATTGTCGTATCGCGATCAGTGGAATTGTTCATCCTTGTTGTTCTGATGGTAAATTTAAATTTTGTCCTAACTGACTGATACTGATACACAGTTTGTTTGTCCAACATAAGACATCTTTGTAAACATAATTTGCGCTATTTTTGGACAAAATTTTAAAAGGAATCGCGCAAAATTTTAAACAGCCTGATGTAATACTACGTTTTCACTGAGTACTAAATCGCGATTTAAGTGGATTTAGCATAAATCCTCTTCAAATCTCCAAGATTTACCATACAAATTGAAATCTCCTCAAAAGAAGATTTAAAATAAATCTCATTGAAATCTTCTTGCAAGAAGGAGATTTTCAAATCAAACAATCCTAATTTTGTAGAACGCACCCTTTTAAACGTCAGTTTTTCCATTGAAATAAAAAAAAATTATAAAATATTTTTGCGCGTTGGCTGTAGGAATAAAAATGCAAGTATTTACAATGTATTTCATATATTTATAATAATATTTTGGTAAACAATACAAATTCCAGATAATGCAACAACCAAAACAAACAAAAAACAACGGACAACGGAGCTTCTCATTGAAGAGTGGGCCGAAAAATTGTGTTTTTTTCTGTAATTATGGGTTCTCCTATACTCTAATGCTATTTTGAAGAATAAAATGGTGTGATAACAATAGATTTAGGTTACTAGACTCATTTTTAATAAGTAGTTTATTCAAAATTAATTGTTTTATTGCTCAAAAATTGTTTTTTCCGTTCGCTATACGTTTGCCGATTATATTTGTTTTACTCTTGTCAAATTGAGTTGACAATTGAATGGCAATTCAGACTGAAAACGTCAATTTAATATCCTTTTTTGTGGTGAAAACACTTCAAGATTAATTTTAAATCTCCTACCTTAAATCCCGGATTATCTCTTGGTGAAAACGTAGTATTAAGGTTTTAGCATGATTAGTCAGAGTTAACAATTTACTAACTTTAAAGCTCTTTACTAAAATGTTCTTACTTTAAACAAATTTTAACTAAGTAGTGTCATAATATGCCTCTGTTTTCTTAGTAAACAGTGACAGTTCGTGCAAAAAAGTAAGCAAACATACCTTTTTCACATTTGTTATTGTCAAAATGACATATGGAGTGAGTATGATATTAAAAAGATAAAATTGCTAATAGGTGATTTTAACTTTAGTAAAATGTTTAATAAAAAGAACGATGCTCTTACTCATTTAAAATTTGGAAAATCAATTTTTTAACTTAGTATCATACTTAAAATACTTTATAACACGATACTAAATCGTCTAAAATTTTAGGCCATTGTCTTAGCTTAGCTTAGGACATCAGCAAATGATTAGACTGTTTTGCAATGTGAACCTCAATCGGTCCGTTGTGTTTTTTTTTATTATCTGCGCAGCAAGAATTGTGTAAAGCGCTTCGTGTGATTAAAGATGCGAAGTCACACGTTACAGGTTTTTGTTTTGTATATGACGAAAAGAAAAAAAAGTTTCGTGTGACCGACTTAGGGGTTAAGAAGTAAAACTATACGACTTCCTATGTATAACAATAGATTTCCTCAACTCAACGACTTCAACAAAAGTATCGATTCTGTGCCGATTTTTTTCTAAACAAAATCGATTCTTTTCTGCCAAAACAAATCTTGCATTTTTAGCAAGATTTCACATTTATAATACGTCAAATTGAAAGTCGGGGAGATTTTGGAAGGCAAATTGTTTATTTTTTTTTTGTTGCAACGGATTCTACATAATTGATCAAAATATTCAACAATATTTTCAGTCAATATACATAACTACAAATATAATTTATTGTAGCTGTCTAGTAATACACACACGAAAAAAAATTGATTCTTAAACGATCAGTTGACAGAAATAAAACGATTTGGTTTAGAAAAAAAAATCGATTTCTTTGTTGAAAGGAATTCAACATAAATCAAAAACCCTATTATTACCACCAGCTCCCTATCTACATATGTAGTTATACAGTAATCGTTTATCTAAACTTCATTTTAGAAGCGAAAGTTAGTTATCTTGATTTTTTAGTAAACTATTTGCCGCACGTGTGCTTGAAATATAGGTTCAATTATCATTAACATGTCTAAATACTTTTATTTATTTGGCACAAAAATAAAAGCAAATTGCTTAACATCAACAGCAGTTATAGATAAATTCGAGGCGCAGTACCTATGTACATTTATATACAATTTTATCAATTATAATTGTGTTTTGAACGTTTCTATTGCATAATATTGGTCTCGTGGGATGTTTTTTTTTTAATGGTTAAATAGAAATTTGTGGTTTGAGTTCAAAACTAAGACACAATTCATCGAATGACGTCAGATTGAGATTGAAAAAAAAAACAAATTCTAGATTTTTTTTAGAAAATAGCTTAGAAGAAGGATTGTTTGGTTGTTTGGTCGTGGGTTGGTGCAATTCAACTCTTAAGGTATGTAAATTGTGTTTTTTCTTAAACGTGTGGTTTTCAATCTGGCAATACTTTTTTCGAAGTTGGTCTTTTTGACAGCTGTCAATTGATTTATGCTCAGTTTGGTTTGGCATTTCATAATAAATAGACTTACAACTGAACAACGTTTGCAAATCGTGCAAATTTATTACCAAAATAATAGTTCGGTTCCAATATTCGGTCGACATAATCGCAAAATCGCATTAATTCGAGCAACCATGGATCGGTTTCGCACCACGTTTACTCTAGTGGATAATGCGCATCCTCAGAGACGCCGTACAGTGCGCACCGAAGACGCTATTGCTGCTGTGGAGCAGAATATCTAAGAAGACCCGAATGAGTCCATCCGCCATCGCGCGCAACAATTGGAGCTGTCGAAAATTGAGCCTATTGGCTGGAATTTATTCGAGCCAGCCGCGGCGGTCAGTTGCCCGAAATCATTTTTAAAACATAATGGCAAACCCTTATATTTATAATAAAGCTAAATTCTTGCCCATAGCATTAAACTATATGCGTTTTATTTCTTCTTGAAAACCACACGTCTAAAAAAAACACCGTTTATATGCAATATAACCTCTAAACAATTTCTCTACAAAAAAATGAAAGATCATTAAAGTCTTCTCCTCAACCTATAAGACGCTTCAAGAATGAGGCAGTTTGAAGTTAGGCTTCAGCTGAGAACTGTCATGTTGTTGGTGAATGTTAAATGCTGGGACTTTTGAAACTTGTTCATCCTGCTGAATTTGGCGGTTTTCCTGGATTCAGAAAATTTCCCCGACGGGCTATTATATGTTGAAAAAAAATCGAGTATCAATGTACAAAATATGGGACGCTCTTCAGAATTCAAGCTTATTTATTGATTGGTTCATTTTAGCTTGATGATGCTTGAAAATTTTAAGGATCGATCTATTAGAGAAATTCCCTTAAACACAAATATTTTTCTGGTCTTTTATAAGCTTACAAACATAGCTGTCTATAAAATATAATAAAATGGTACTTACTTTCCAAATAGCGGGTGCCATAGGGCTGCATTTGGGTCTGTCATCATTTCTTCTAATCCGTTGGTGGTACTACCAACTTCGGACATATCCTCACAGTTTAACAAACGTCTTTGTAGAGCAGCCGGGTCGATAAGATGCGAGCCAGGCTTAACTTTAAGCTTAGCCTGTTGCTGTTGATGTTGCTGCTGTTGTTGCTGTTGCTGTTGTTGGAGTTGATGATGTTGCAATTGCTGTTGGTGATGTTGCAGTTGTTGATGTTGCTGACTAGGAGTCATATTGCCATGCATACTGGAAGCTGATTGATTGTTACGATGTAAGGCTGCTGCATGATTTCCATTAGTATTACCACCACCACCACCACCAACACTACTACTACTGCCGACATATTGGCCAGCACCACTGGACCGGCCAGCTGATGCAGCTGCTGCTGCAGCGGCTGCAGCAGAAGCAAATTGGAATGGATTTGCAGCGGCGGCCGCTGCAACATTACCAGCACTGCCATTAAAACCAAAATCGAAACCTGGCATGGCCATGAGATTAGACATTTTTGCGTCAGACAAGCGTTCCGGTTGCAAGAGATTTGACAGGGACTTACACGTGACGCGAGGTTTTTGATCTTGATGGTGTTGTTGTTGTTTTTGTTTAGCGCGATGGGCCGAAGATGAGTCAGTGTTGCTACCGCCCGGTGGTCGATAGAAAGGATTTGGAACCGATCGCGCCGAGGGCAAATTACTTTTCTCCACCGACGACGCTTGGTGGCGCTGATTAGACTGACTGGCTTGCGGGTGATGATAGGGCGGGGGAGGATTAGTAGGGGTTAGTTTTGAGCTTGAATTTGCTACACCGTAATGAGTACGGTTAGCACTCGCTTTTGCCTCCGAGGTTACTGGCTTTTTAGGAGTTTCCCGTTGCTGTTGTTGTGCAGCTAATGCATTCATCTTCATCATTCGCTGCATTTGGGCTTGAGTTAGAGCTTCTTGCCACATTGCCATCTCGAGAGGATTCTGGAATGCAGCCGCTGCAGCCATGGGGTTTGTTAGACTTGCAGCGGCAGCTGCCGCAGCCATTGGGTTGAACTGCGGTGGCGTTGGGAAGGCGGATTTTTGATTTTGCTGCTGTTGACTTGAGTGCTGTGCATTTTGTTGCTGCTGCAGAAGAGGCATGAGTTCGGCCAAACCGTTACCATTCTGAAGACCAGCGATGGCTTTGATGAGTTCTGGTGCCATCTGGCCTATGTAAGGTAGCCAAAGCATCTGATTGAAGGCCGCCAGAGTTGCCGCATCGATGTCTCCCATCAGAGGATTTAAGAAGTTGTTGTTCTGTTTGGCCAACTGCGGCGTTGAGGAGGGTGTCTGCTTTTTACTCGAAAGCGTGATGTCGGGAGATGGTGCCAAAACGGGCTTCTCGGGGACTCGATTTTTAACGGGATTTGGAATAGCCTCGATCGTGACTTGAGGAATCGGAGGTGTTTTCGACCTCGGTTTGGTAACCTCCACCTGCTTCTGCAATATAGTTTCCAACTGAGCCATCGATATAACTAAAATATCTGGATCTTGGAGGATAGCTGGATACGCAAAAGCTTCTGGCAGTCTCAGTTCAGGTCGGGTTGTGAGCAGGAGTGGAATTTCACGGGCTGGCGAGGCCAGAACCGCACTTAAACGATCCTTTGGCACAAGAATAGGATCAGGTACTTTCCATTCAGGATTTCGTATAAGCAAGCGAAGCTGTGTGAGAGGATCTGGATCTTTTCCAGACGATAACATCTCGATAAGGTTCTCGGTGTGACTTTTCTCGGAGGAGACATCCTCTTCGGTCTCTTCGCGTTTGATGCGTTTCTGTAGCGGTTCATCGGGACTCTCTTCATCGATTGTGACCGTTTGGACGCGTTTTGCTTCTTCGGAGCAACTCACTGTTGGACTTGCTGATTTTCGGTGTTTCCCCAGATCGAGGGGTTCTTTCTGTTGCTGCTTAGCAGGGGCGTTAGGAATTTTTATTGGAGTCACAGTAACTGAGGAGCAAATCTTCGGACTAATCGAATTGCTTGAGTTGAGCAACTGCTCGAGGAAGACATTCTTTGACGACTTATTGGAATGCACTAAGTCTGGTGAAGGCGGTACCGCTGGCAGGCCGCTAGGCTGTGGCGATTGAATGGCATCAGAGCTCCTTGAATTGGGGCGTTCGAGCAGCGCTGGCTGAGGGGGTTTCTCCTTTTCGGCTGAAATTTGTGATTTCTTGCACGTCAGGTCCTTTGGCATTTCATCGACGCACGAATCCGGCGACACAATGGTCACCGATTCGGCGGGCTTCGGTTTTACAGGTGAATTGTAGCTCTCTTCGGCTGATTTCTCAAGATCCTTAATCGTGATCGAGAGTTCTTCGAGGGTGTGTCGACTGAACGGGTCGTTCTGAGTGTTCGATTGGAAGAGTTCGCCATGTAAGCCTTCGATTTCTCCAGCTTCATTAAATGACAAACACTTGGGTGATGCTGCCAGTGACCCACCTAGTCGAGAAATTATATCAGCCACTGGTTCTGGTTGCAGCAGGACATCATCGTCCTCGTTTTCGAAGTCATCCAGGCAAATGGTCTCCTTGATTGATGGCTCATCGCCTGATATGTGATTATCTTCGCAACCTCGCTTCACTAGTGAATCCAGGAGCTCAGCTCCACTCATTGCATTATCACTGCAATGCTGCAGTAGGTCTGCATCATCAAGGAGGTCCTTAAGGTTTTTGGTATCAACGTCGGAATCGTCAAAACTATCCGACAGAACCACTGGAGCATCATGATTATCGTGATGATTGAGCTCTGGATCTGATGGTTCTGGGTCACGATCGATTTCAAGGTCTTCAACAATGGGAGTCTTTTGAATGAAAAGTCCAGTTTCTGGACAGAGTTGCAGCGGACCAACTGGATTCACGTCCTGCATGAATTGTGGCATATCGTCCAACTCAAGGTCATCGGAGATTTGTGTGAGATTCTTGGCGAGTTCTTCAGTTGGTTCATTATTATTTGGTTCCATGTGATGGTGGTGAAGCATTAGGTCATCTTCTTCTTCTTCGTAGTTTGCCATAACTTCTTCGACATCTTCTTCTTCTTCCCTAGGCTCGGGTTGTGTGGGTATCTCTGGAGTCTCCACCGAAATTGGAACTTCTTCCACTTCCAATTCAACTTCTTCCACTTCCACTTCCGCTTCTTCTTCTTCTATTTGTTTAACTGCTTCCGTCTCCACTTCCACTTCTTCTCGTTCGTGATTTGTGCTTTCGTATACTAAATGATTTGGTTCTGTTGATATGATTGGATTCTCTGTGATTGCTGGTGGAAGTTCTGCGACTTCCTCTTCTTCCATTGGCATTTTGTTCTTTTCTTCGACTTCTTGTTCTTTCACCTCGGCATCGGCAAGTTTGCGCTTTTTCTTCTTCTTCTTTTTCTTTTTCTTCTTGGCTGCATGGGAGGCAGCATTTTTGAGTGATGCTTTCAGCAGTTCCGCAGGTTGCAGGATCTTAAGCGGTTTTAGAGGTTCAACTGGTGCCACCACATCTGATTCCGTAGGAGGAACAATTGGAACAGGGGAAGAAGGTGGTTCAGATTGTTGTGGAGGTGGAGAAGGCGATGGCGGTTGTTGTGTATGAACAGGAACTGCAGCATTTCTGAGTGCTTCTTCAACCATTTCCTGCTTCACTTTGACTGCAGGATTTGGCAGAAGCTTAGCAAAGCGGGATGACGAAGGATCCGTCCGTGGTATCGCTCGCCAGCCAGTTGCCGTTTTTGTCAATCGTATTCGATTTCGTTTGTCGTAATCTTCACAGCGCACCTCCACAATCCGGGTATCGTCCTGTTTGACCCACAAAAAGATCGGATTCACCCGAGGAACTGTTGTTATTGGGGTTTTTGTTTTAGTTGTATTTGTGGATTTTGTTGGTGTGGAATTTGTTGTTGATGTTGGTGTTTTTATTGGTATTTTTGTTGGTGTTTTTGTTGTAACGGCTGCAGCTGGCACTAACGGAGTGTTTTTACGTGCCATCGAAGTCGAAGTTGGAGTCTTCGGCTCGGATTTAATCCGAACTGGTGGCACTGTCCCCACAGTCAAAGCCTGAGCCTTCTTATTCTGCCTCTTAGGTTCTGTCATTAAATGTGCGAATTTAGACTTTGGACGCGCTTTGGGTTGTTTAGCTTTGCCACCTTTCCCGCGACGCCTATTCGCCGGATGCTCCTCGAAGACTAAGAATATATCACGTGCCACTCTCCGACGATCGGATTTGCGATGTGGTATCGGACACAATTCAGGATCTTCAATCTCAGTCTTAATTTTTCTACCGCGCTTCTTGGGACCAGTCTTGGGAAGACCGGTCAAAGATGATAGTGGTGTCAGTGCTTGATCAAGCAACATTGTCGATGTTGACGAAGAATGTTGCTGAGACATGTTGCTATCGGTTGGATATATGTTGAATGTTGTAGTTGTTGATATTGATTGATTGTCTAAAACTGTGGAAGTTGTTGCTAAACTGGTTGATGTTGCTTCTTCGAAGGTGGAATGTTGAGGATCGTCTTCTTCGTTGTTGTTAGTTGTGTTTCCGTCGTCTTCGTTTGTTTGGTCTTCGTCTTCTTCTTCTTCCTCTTCCACAGTCTGTTTACTACTAATTGATAAAATTTGACTAGATGATAATGTTGCTGTTGGTGATTGTTGTTGTTGTTGTTGCTGCTCTTGTTGTGGATTGATATTGCAACAGCTTATTTCAATTCCTTGCAACTGTTGTTGTTGGGCCTTACGAATCGGTATAAGATCCGGCAATGGCGGTAGTGATGTCACTGACAGCAGCTGTTCTTCTTGTTGCTGACCTACATCACTGTCAGCAGCAGTTGCTGTTGTCAGTTGTGACAGTTCGTCTTCTTCGTTTTCTTGACCGTCGTCCTCAATACTACTTACAGCTAGACAACTGTCAGATAGAGGATCGCTAGGAGGTACTGTTGACAGCGGAGAGTTGCCACTGTCCTCGAATGTTTCTGTTTCTGTTATTGTTATTGCTTTTTCCGATGTTGCTGGTGATAGTGATGATGGTGGAGCAGCTCGTGATGTTGTTGTTGTGGTTGATGATATTTTTGCTGTTGTTGTTGTTGAATTTCGTGATGTTGCTGGTGATGTTGTTGAAACGGGGAGCAATATTGATGATAGCTGTGTCCATGATTGGTTCACACCAACAACCTCAATGCTCATAATTTTTTGTTTCTCTTGTTGTGAATAATTTACCAGTGCTCACCACTACTTTATTTTTCAAATGTGCAATTCACGGTTGCATTTCTTTATTTTTTAATTTTTTTCAACAAAAAATATATAAAAAAAAAACTTTCTAAAAATTCCACAACAACAATACAGAATAGCAAGACTACGCAAAATCGCGAACAAAAGAGAGATTTTCGCACAAAACGTGTTGTACACTTTACTTAGGTATTGGAATTTACTCTTCTTATTTGAACAACAAAATATCTCTCCCAATTGGAGACTCTCCGTATAAATTGTGTTGACACTTGACACTATTCTGAATCTAATTTTGACACTTCTTTATTTTAGCAGTATAAACTATTACATTTATCAATAAATGCTGTTTTACTTTTGTTTAATTTTATTTATTTATAAACAATTTTGCAATTATTTTGTTTTGACACTTTTTATCACTCTCTCTTCCACTAATCCAATTGAGGTAAGAGAGAGGGTATTTTTTTTTTTTAATTTACATAAATATGCATATATCTTTCACACACTCATTCACAATATTATGCTCTTTTGAGCTCGTATATCTTTTTCTCGTTCTCGACGCGCTCAGCTGTTTTGTTATGGTTTTATTTTTCTTTACGATATGGGAGAGGGTAAATAGATTTTTCGAAAGGGACAACGCGTTTTATTCTTGGCAATGGTTAAGGGGAGACAGCGATACTGTGTCTTGCTGGTACTGACACCTTGCATACACACTTTTTCTGTATCGGTTTTCTCTTTCTCGCTCTGCGAATAGAGAAATTTTTATTTATTTACTAAAATTTTCACAGAGGGGTTTTCCAAAAAAGGTTTTCATGGATGATTTTTTTTTTTTTTCGTATTTTACGTTCCGGTTGGAATTTTTTTTCTACTTCTGGAAATTTTCTTATTTGTATATTTTCTAACGGGACTAAATTTTCTAAATTTAGGTAATGGACTATTGCACTTGTCACTTCTTCCAAACTGCCAACTTATTACACAAACTATACAAAGTAGAGAATAAAAAATATGCACTTGCTATAGATAGGTAGGAAGAATCAATTTTTTCTTTCCTCCTGAATTTCTCTACACTGAAAAATTTCAATTAAGATTTTATTATTGTGATGAATAGGTTAAATTAATTTTAAATTAATTTATTTTTCAATGCAAAATATTTAACTATTTTGTTTAATTCTTTGAATTTTTCTTCACTCCCTACTTGAGAGGAGGAGAAAAAAGATGAACAAATTCACCACACGGCGACGGTTCGGGTTCCGTACGTTCACGTTTGACACTTGTAATTGATTATTCTCTGATTCGAAGGAATTATACCGTATGTGGTGTTTGGTGGCCGTATTTTTTATTAACTCTATGGCTTTCTCGCTCTGTTGTTCACTTTTTGTACACAATAGAGAGACAAGAATTTGTATTTCGTTTTGTTTTAGAAACAGATTCGTAACGATTTGTTGTTTTTGTGTGCTCATCTACTGAGTTGCATTGGTGAATGCGCGCGGAGGAGCCACCGTCTTCGTTTTGGTCGTCGTCACATTCCACTGTACATTTTGGAAGTTCATCATCGTTTCACTGTCCGTCGAGCACTAGTTAAAACGGTAAGCGGCACAATGCGAAGAGCAAGAGTGTGTGTCTCTTTTCTCAGCCATAAAAAAAAATTACAGTTGTTAGTTGTGTTAGTTGTTACACACACAATGGTGGTTGTGTTGTGACGTTTATTTGTATCTCTTTGGATAGAATGATGAAAAATAAATGGAACATTGGCCCCCGGATGAATTTGTTATCACAATTCATAAATTCACAATTGGGAATGAATCATGAGAGTGCTGCCTGCTGCTTGGTGCACTTTGACAGGAACACTAGGTGGCTATGGCTGTGGCTGAGGCTGGGTTGTTATGTGACGTCAGAATTTTGTAGATGTTCCGGTATCCGGTTTTATTTTTGTCTTTCTTGCAATGTGACATTTTGCCACTGGTTTGTGATGGGGTGTGGTGTGGTCGTGGTGCTGCTGGTTGACAGTAGTGTATGTAGGTAGTTGTTGATTTTTTTTTTTTGAAGAGGTAGGCTGAATAATTTTTTGTTTGGTTGATTACCTATCTTTATTTGGAAACACAGTGAGGTGGATGAAATTTTGTTCGGGTGTAGGTAATTAGATATAAAGTACATTTTAAGTAGATATTTAAAGTGAATGAAGATGAATTGTTGCAGCGTCTTTTTTTAACATTTCTTTTAACGCAAGTAATAGATAATCTTTGAAAAGTTATAAACGACGCCGACACACGTTGCCTTAGTTCTCACTAGTAAGACAAATTTGAGTTAAAGGATTTGAATCCGGAAAAATTCCCTTCAAGCTGAAAAACTGTGAAACGTCAAAACCAATGTGAGCGCCAGCCTAAGATACTAACTAATGCTACATTTACACTACTGACAAATTGGCAGTATTCTGGCATTTAACTGTCAAAAAAATGACAGAACAATGGAAAAATTTATTCTTTTGGCAGTATAGTGACAGAAAAATGAAAATTTGTCAGTCGTGTAAATGCAGCATAACTGGGGCCAAAGGCCCCCAAAAACAGTTTTTTTCATGAAAATTTCTTTAAAATTCAAATGGTACATGATTGTACACAGCATCTCTTGTCTATACAATCTTGGCTTAGTTCTTATTAGACTCATTGTTAAAATCATTTCGTCCTAGGTCTTTTTTTTCATACTAAATTAAATGTTTTTACCAAATTTTTAAGGTTGCTTTAATGAAAAAAATTCACTAGATCTTTTCTGGAGGAAGATTTCTTAGCTACAAAATTGGTCTTAAAATGTATGTATATATTATCTATTTCATTTATTATCTAAATAAGTAAAGTTTTAACTGACAGCTTTCCTTCACTTTATCATTTTCTGATTCATTCTCTATTTAAAAATAATAAATACCTACCTAAGGCAATTTGCACAAAACTGTATTTGGATATCTTGCAAATTATGTACAAAAATATGCAGTGGCACTATACGAGTTGTAAAATAAATATGTATTTATAAACTTGAGTTAACTTACAACTTGGACTTCTGTTATTCTCTTACAAAAAAAAAAAAAAAACTCTTAAAAAAAAGTTCATCAGGTAACACTAAAGCATTTTATATTCCCATAAAAATTGACACCGTCCACATTTTTAATGCTAACTACAACTACATATATTCGTACTTTTAAATCACCCTTTTTTTAAGATCCACAAAATCTATAGCAACGGCTACTGTGAAATGCGTACATCTGTAAAAAAAGAAAATGCAACTAAAAATGCCGAAAGTATAGATACAAGAATAATAATATACCTTTACACACAATAGCAAATATTACATATACATTCACAACCACACCGGCACAATATATTATTTTGATTCATAAAATCTCCATTCTCTCTCATTCTCTCAATTATGACAATTTGATATTTCAAAGCAAAACAAAAACCGCGGGAAACCATTACAATTACACTCTACTCTAACTTTACCACGTTCTCATCTCATCTCATTGCTTTTGTTTCTTTTATTTAGCATTTTGTCTTTTTCTACATCGGTTCCGAATTCATCGATTTATCTAATGAACTCTATTGGAATGAATACACATTTTTGAATCCAAGAGACGTTGACGAAATGAGTAAGAAGGAGAATTAGAGGAAAAAATTATATATTTTTGTTGTTTGTTATTATTGACGAAGTGAAACTGAAAGTCAGTCGAAAGAGTGAGAGAGAGACTGACAACAAACAAACAAACAAACAATATTTAAACAGGAAAAAAATAACCAACTGAAGGGAAACGAGAAAGGTAAACGCCTCCTGTGAGGAAAATGCTGCATCAAAGCCCCGCCTATGGGTTTTCGGTGGGGCGCCATGCACATTACCACACCAACACAGGAGATATGGTGAATCAAAATAAATTAAAGATGACAGATGACAGCTGCTGCGGATGACATTGACAATTAATTAGATTATCTACCAGCAGATGTCAAATACCATATAAAATGTGTATGTGTATTTTGCTACTACCTCCCCCCCCACCACCATATATACCATAATCTGTCAGAGTGAAATTGAATAACATATCGTTTCTACATCCTCGATCGATTTTAATTAAATTTAATTAATTGCATCACCAGCGCCACCCCATGGTGATAGTGTGCAAAGCAACCCTTATTTCTGCCATTGCTGGCAAAAGGCCACATGGGTCCTGCGTAACTATGGCTGAGTGTGTGTTTGCAGCTTAGGGCGTTGTTATGCTACCTCGAACGAAAAGCAGAGAAAAACTTTCGAAAGCTTTCACTTGACGGATGGATTGCGAAGCGTGTCCGTGTTCGTACTTTTCTTGGTGGCATGGGGTAACTTCACTAGGTACAACCTTAAACGAAGTTTCTCTCCAAGAGTCGTTGATATTCGACTTGGTGAGGTGGGGTGGGGTGGGGTGATATAAATTCTTCGTAAGATGTAGATGGTCAAAATGCTAAGGAAAATAAATTTCTTCAAAGTTTATGTGAACTTTTGGTCATTTTAGTTGCCATGGATGGATTTGGAACTTCAGAGGGAAGGTATTGCCGGAACAGAGTGTATACTGTATACATGATGGGCTGATGGGGGTTGGGGAAACCGTGCAATAAAAAAATAATTTCCGTTTCTTTTCCTTCTTTATGCTCCTGCTATGGGATTCGTTTAGATGATGGAAAAAATGGGGGATGCATGGGGACTGGGACTGGGACTGGGACTGGGAGGAAGACGAAAAATCAATAAAATTTCTTTATGTTATACAGGGAACTGGGATTTTCCCGAATTTCAAGAACCCCGATGTGGTAATGGTGTTGAGCTAAATGGAGAGTGAGGTTGAAACATCTCGCTTTTAGCCCCCTACTCGCTCTGGCTTACCCTTTTTTCCATTCCCCACCACCACCCATAATCGAGTTCTGTGAGAGAAAAAGGACGAATAAAATTTTATAGTGGTGCTTGCACACATTAAGTCCACTTTTTATTTTAGCTTTTCTTCTTTTTTTGGGTCAGGATAGTGAGGAGGGGGTCATAAGGAGGTTTATTTTGGGGCTCTTGTTGGGATGGATTGAAAAGTTTTTTTTTTGTTTTTTGAAAAGTCATGCTAGATATATGGGGGTTTAGATATCTACCTATGTACAAACGTAGATAGGTAGGTACCAATTTAAATACATATAAAAACGGATTATGTTTTGGTGCAAAGTTCGAATAATATGCAAGCACGTTTGAGAAAACATATATAATTTTGTAAAGGTTGTTTAGGCTTAGGTATTTCAATAACCTTGTTTGTATGTACATATGTATGTGTGCATTTATTTTATATACGAAATTTTTCCTCTACTAAATGGGTAAGGGTAGGTTCCTGTAGGTACTTAGCTTAACTATATTTTTATACAAACCAATGCATAAGGTACATATAATTTATGGGTTCTTATAGGATCATTCATATCCATACACGCACATATCTACTTTAGATTGTGAATATAATATGTAGCAACTTAAATACATTTCATGCCTAAATGTAAAGAGAAAATATGGATTAAAAGGTTGAGTGAGGGATGTGTTAGGCAAAAGTAAGACACCGTAATAAGTACATATTATATAAATATGTATCCAACTCAACTACAGGAATACGTTGATTGATTGGCTATAGATACATATATATTCCTTATAATATTGTGCATAATTATTTTTGAATACATATGTATTAAATTTTTTATTTAATATGGAAATACAAATATTTTTACCTGTCAATACTTATAATTTAAGAATTGAAGCTTGTTTTAAGTGTTTAAATATTATTGTATGTCCCTACGTTTCATTTTAACATTAAGAATCAAACAAATTTTAAAACCCCTATCATACTGGAATTAAGTGTGCGAATTTTCACTATATGTATATTTTAGCAATATTATTTAATCTGATTCTTTTCCATTCAAAAAAAAAAAGAAGAAAATACTGGAACATTCTCTCCAACCTGTACACCCAATACAGTCTGTACTGTGCTTCATTCGAACTTTGAAACAAAAATGTTTGTTGAATTCATTTAAGTAGAAATTTACAATAATTGACATTTCTACACGGCAAGAATTGAAAAATCACCAATTTCAAAATATTCAGTTTTGTTCTGTAAATCATGGCAAGATTGATATAGAAAAAAATGGGCATTCAAATATCGCAAACTACAAAATTGGGTTTGTAGAGACTTACAGTTAAACATCATAATTCAAGAGAGCTATCAGATCTTATCTACTCGTGGGATAAAAAGCATAAATTAATAAAAACAAGTTTTACAGTATATCCCTTTCAAATTTGCTTTCAAATTTTAGAGGGATTCACATTACTAGAAATTTTTTCAGTTCTTTTAAACTGATTGAAATAACATTCTTGTTCATTTATAATAACACAAAATAATTTCCCAAAGCACAGTTTCAACATTAATTTAGTTTAGAAAAATTAAATAGTATTAAAAAATGATGATAAAACATCATACAAAAACGCATAACAATTTAAAATGTAATTGAACATTTGGCAGGAAACACTCTCTGGATTGCAGCTGCATAAAAAACCTTGAAATATACAGTTAATTAGTCCCTAATATCACACGAAAAACGAAAAACAAAAGAAGAAATATACAAACTTTTACTTTAATTCGGAAGTTCACATTAAAGAGATGACAATGTACCTAAAGTTTTGGCATTTCACATTTTAGAGAAATTTTTATTTTCGGTAGTTCACATTATCGAGGGACTACTGTAATTTACGAGCAAAACTCTAATTTATTATGACGACCGCTCATTCTAGAGCAGAACGAACGTTGGATTTCATAATTAAGGGGGGGGGGGGGGGGGTTTGACAAAAGTCACATTTAATTTTATTTATTAGAACAAGATTTTGGTCGATCCGAAAATCCTGAAAGTCATCTAGATGGATTGCACATAATTAGTGCATAATTGTTACTATATTCAAACGAAACGAAAGTTACATATTTAACATAAGCGCTTGTGTCCTACTTCTACTCTTTTCTCAGCGTAAACTGTCACATAAGTTCCTATATGTTAAACATATGTATTTAAGTTTCGTTTAAAAAAATGGGCCTTAGTTGCCTTTATGTCACAAAAATTGTCGTTTCGTCCCGGAGATCACCCCTGTACTCATCAGTTGACTAGTAAAGGCCTTATCGATAAGCAATGTTTATTTTAGGATCGGTTCAACTTACCTATTCAGGTGGGTCAAAAGACAACTTTTATTTTTTCGCCAGTGAACTTAACTTAGCGAGCAACTTTACTCAGACACTGTGAAACAGACCCTTAGCCTTTTTAAAAATAATCGCGAAAATCAGTCAGGCAACTCTGCTTCGCATGGCCTCATATAAATGATTTCTATTCTCACCAAGTAAGAAATAAGCAATTTAACTCAGCTAGATTTAGCTCCCATGCAAGGTTTTTGTAAGATGCGGGTAGGAAAAGAACTCCTACTCCTCGTGGACACCCTTGATATTTAAAAAAAATATTATTTTGAAAATTTTGTTGATAGTAAATAGTTGCAGAATTCATAATCGACGACAAAAAAGTGGTAATCTACGATACGGTTTTTGCAATTCACAAACGAGCCTTTTATAAAATTGATACAAATATGATGGCAATCTTTTTTCTTTCCTTCGAATTATTAATATCTTCTAAAAAATATTGAATCATGAGTTTTAAGTGTCAATATCTTCACTTCACACAGTTTTAAAAATTTCAAACCAAAGGTTTAGAATTAGTAAATCTTGAGCTAAGCCGGATCCATTTTTCGTGATTTGCAGCTCGTTTTTCTTGATGTGAATGTGAAGAATAATTTTAAAAAGTAGCCTAGAATCATTGATGAATCTTAACTTCAGGACGATATTATTTGGTTCAAAAAGCAAGGTTTTTTTCCAAAAAAAATCTTGTGATATTTGAGGTTTTCAGACATAAGTTATCGAGACGTTTCGGAACGGAATTTCAAGTTTGTGAACTTCAAGTTTGTTTAAGCTGTTCAACAATTTTTTCCCCAAATCACTTCGAATTTAAAATCATGCAAGAAGCATCTAAAACGTCAAAAAAACTATGCTTCTTTTCAAGATTCATAACCCTTAGATCCTGATTTTGCCTACATAGCAAGCCAAAGATACATATTGCAAAATGAAAAACAGCCAACAGATCCGCCAGATAAACTCTATTTATACCGAGCAATTCTTGTAATTTATTATGTGTGTGTCAGACTATCTGTATAGCAATTGTTAAAGTTCCCATAAATATTTATTACAATTGAATAAAAAATCAATGAACATTTTGTTTCGTACCCAAAAGTATTTAAATAGTATTAATCCACCATGGAAGCTAAAGCTTAAACTGGAAAACCTCAATTTAAAAAATAAAAAGGGGAAATGGGAGGAAAAGCCCAGTGGAGAGTAGATACACTAATATTTTTGGAAGTTTTACAAAAAAAAAGAAAAGAATATTAAATTGCGAATTAGAGTCAACCATTTTTTTAAGTCTAATGCGCAGATCGAGATAAATTTCAGCTTCCATTTTTCTCTACAAATATCAGCTAAAACCCTACCTAGCGAAATTCTGATACGACAGCACTGTCGAGAAAATTGCACCGAAAACAGAGTGGTGTTCTCTGAGAAAAAATTATATTCAATCATTTTTTAAGAATTTGTTTTAATAATTTCAAGTGATGTTAATCAAATAAAATGGACCCATTTGTTTGATAAATTGTTTGTTTCCAAATATTCCGCCATTTTGATTTTTATTTTCACAAAGCAAAGTTCAACTCTACACAAAAAATTCAAAAATTGTAGAATCTGTCAAAATTTGAATTTTAATGTGCCAAAGAATTAATTCGTACTCTAAAGTCTGCGGTACGCAGTTCGGGAAAAAAATCTTTCAAAAACAAATTTTTCCCGGTCAGTACGCAGCTCAGCGTAGAATTCAAACTTTTGCTTAGCACTGTACTTGAATAATTCTCCACTTAAACTACTTGAAAAATGTTGACTTTTGATGTACATAATATGTTTATCGCACATTTCAGCATTTTCAATACTAAAATACATGAGGAGGGCGATTATGAAAAAACTAAGTGTAAAAAAAGATATAAAGTACCGCCACGACAAAAGAATCAATAAAACAGCTGTTTTAAATCAGTCATTGGTGTAGCTAATGCGAGAGGCTCTGATGAGCTGACTGGAGCTGCTTACCATGCTTGGCTTAATTTTGGAGAGAATGAAAGCTTAAATTGAGCGTGATTTGCGCACTTGGCTTTAAGGTTTTAAAAAAACAAAAAATTATGGTTATCTGATTTGAAATAAAATTGAAATGCCTGTTCAGAATTTTGGGAATATTTGTGTTGGCGCATTGAGAATTAAGTTCCAATATTTAAAATATTTTACACGCACATAAGCGCTTATAAATTGTATACCATTTAAAGAAGTTGAAGATGATTAAATATTTCAGGAATTTTAAGAACAATAATTTCTAATCAAAGTTACAAACCTACGTCCTACATAAATGTTCTAAAATGTTGTTCCAGCACATAAATATACCTCTGAATACTTAATTCCATCTACATACATACACACATATATGTATGTATCTACACATTTTCAACATTTTATTTGTGGTTACTTATAAGTTATAAAGCAAACGACCGACCATCATTATTATATAAGTCTAGTCTTAATCTAGTAACGTCATAGTCAATAATAGATTCTTTCCGTCATGCTATCGTGAATAATTATTCTAAAAATATTTTAATAGAACACCTACTTTCATACATAAATCATTTCTGGTGTTGTTGTCTGATGTGAGAAGCGCGAGTGAATTAAATTTCACTGTCGTTCTGGATGAAGAAGCACACATTATACATACAATGTACCAGTTGTACCTATCTATCGAATATATTTTTCTGTACCCTTCATCTTCATTTACATCATATAACCTCATACCTATAGATACTTAAATTATATACACAGATTCATAATTTAAAGAAGCATGCATACATACGTTCTGTCACTTCCTATCCAAACATTATTTCCTCTTATAAATACATATATATTAATCCCATTACAAACACTGAAACAGAGAAATCCAATACCAATGCCATAATAGAGCGTAATTTCCTCGCAATCGTTTGGCAATCATGACTTTTCCTCAACTCCCTTTCCACCCCACATTTTTCCATCACTGACGGATTTAGGCTATTGTGGAGCCTTATTTTGTCATGGACTGCTCATACTTAGTAAGTAGGTTTACCTATACATTTTTCATTTCCAGATTAAAATAAATGTTCATGTTTTATTGGGGGTTTATATTTGTTATTTCAGAGTACTTGAATACTTAGGGCTAGTTTCACAGTCCACACTTACCGGATTAAGTGGCACTTAAGTTTCCCATGTTAGGACTTTAGGCTTAGATTCATAGCTAGCGTAAGTGGAACCTAAGTCACCAACATCGGAGACTTAAGGCCACTTATTCAGGTAAGTGTGCAGTGTGAAATTGCGCCTTAATCTTTCTCACTGCCTACTTAAGTGCCATTTTTCTGACTATGAAACTGACCCTTAGACTTAGCTGACAAGTCTCTTGTCTGTCATTTTAATTTGTTGTTATCTTTTTTTTATTCCGTTCGATGTGTAAATTTACTCGAACTGTTCAGTTCGAAGCTCAAGACATAAAGTGCTAAAGTCTTAAACTCAAAAGAGAGCTCCTGGAAATTACGCCAGAAATTTTATTTGGCTAAAAATTGGAATAAAGTCAGCATTTACATTGCTCTATTTTTCCAATGCCGATTTTTCTTTGTTGTTGTAATCGTGTGGGATTTTGAGGAACAGCCGATATGTTCCACACGATTTTTTTCCACTCTTTCTCACACGATTACAACAACAACAAAGAAAAATCGGCATTGAAAAAATAGAGCAATGTAAATGCTGACGAAGACAGAAATATTATTAGAAAATAAGCCAGGCGCATTTTAAATTGTGCCAGAGAGACTGGGAAAAGCAAAAAACTAAAACGGAAATCAGGCCAGAATATTATTCTGACGTGATTTCTAGGACAACTTATTTGAATTTTGTGTGGATTTTTTTTTTTTAACCTGACGTAATTTCCGGGAGTCCAGAAGAGACCCCAGCTTTATTTTGTACTACAAGCATGTTTATAAGAGTTCGAATGAAAAATTGTTATTATAAAAGAAATAATTTGGTAAAGCGACAGCTCGTGTAGAACCCGGGCCTAGTTTTAAGGCTCAGATTAAAAAAAAAAAAATTTTTGTAACATTATGTCACTGAGGATAAAATGGCGGTCAAGGTTCGAATTTTTGATTAATGTTAATGCAAGTATATACAGCCATCTTGAATTTAGTTTAAACAATGTACAATGGACAATTCAAAATTCAAATTGTATACTCTAATTTCTGTTTTTTTTAGAGGTATAGAACTTTGAAATGGAATAAAACAAAGATTATTTTTTTAAATTGACATGAAATTTACTTAATTCGAATAAATCAATTGTAGCACGAGCGGTGCTACATGTTAGGCCGTTTTGTTGAAACCACAGCTCCTGCACATCATGGTTGTTCAATTGATGAACGAAAAAGTCAGTAATCATGGCTCTATAGCGGTCACCATTGACTGTAACGTTCTGGCCAGCATCGGTTTTAAAGCAGTACGGACCAATAATTTCACCAAACCATAAAGCACAGACCAAATAGTCAGTTTTTGTGGATGCAACGGTGTCTCACCATACACTTGAGGATTATCATCACTCCAAATACGGCAGTTTTGATCTTTGATGTATCCATTCAACAAAATTCGCTTATGAAAATTGGGATCAACGGCAATCTTGTTTTGGGCCCATTTGGGCATAATTTGGAAGCGTTGTTCAGGCGTCAGTCTATTCATGTTTAAATGCCAAACCAAATAAAAAAATAAATCACTTGACAGCTGACAAAATTTCCACCAGTTAAAATAGTGTTGCCAACTTAAAGTTCTATACCTCTTAAAAAAAACACCCTTTATTTGCCATATTTTCTATGAAAATTGAAATTCCTTTCCAATGTTCTATTTATTTCCTATTCGAGGTGCATTTGTCTGTATAGTCTCAGAGAAAAGAAGTCTATTTGTATGTCCTCTTCTAGCTGTAATGCCCGAGACGTGCTGCTCTCTCTCTCTCTTTGACAATCTTCAAATCCGCTCCTGGTTTCTTTAGTATCAATTGAAATGCCATCGTAATACCGTTTGCCTAGGTCGGTCGCCGCCATATAGTATACATAGTTGGTCGTGGCAAATTAATTTACGCTTAGATTATTCTATTCTACTTCCGGGCGACTATATTCTAGTTTTTTTTTTTTTTTAATGCACAATGGAAATATACTTGGTGGCCAATGAACTCATTCAAACATGAAAAAAAACACAAAATTTACAAAAAAGAAAAGCAAAGCGTGGTTAGAAAGTACATAAAGCAAAATAATGAAATGAAAAAAAAAATATGACAAATTAACGGAGACAAATGATGGCTTTATGAACGAGTAATGAGCCGGCACCGCTTAAAAATAATTTGAGAAAAAGAAATCATAATAATAATGCAAACGACGCGACGCGACGCGACCACAACACAGTTTGATTGACAGCTAAAGATTAAGTGGATTCCCGCGAGAGGGCCGCAAAAAAGATTATAAACTCTGAACTCAACTGTCTGCATTATGTCTAAACTCTATAAGATTGCCTGGTCGGTTTGTGTGAGTGGAGTGGCTTTGAAATATGAATTTCGTTTGGTAAGATTAAAAGACTATGCTATATGAAACTATTTTATGTCGAATGATTGTCTGTCTAGTGCGACTCACTTTGGATTATATTTATTATAACGACATCATGTTTTCGTGACAATGAAATCTTATCTTTGGAAGATTGTTAAACATCATCAAGCTCTGTCACCGGGTGGGCTAAAGTAAACGATAAGAGGTTTAAGTTTGGACATCAACATCCATCCTTTATTGAAATTGATATAACGAATATATATTTTGACATTTGAAATGCCTGTTCTTAAAAGATTTAGATTTTTATCAAAATCACGAAATTGCTCGTTTTATAGCTTGTGATGTATAAGATTGCATAGTAAACGGCTGGCAATGTCAGCTATTCCTTTTGTTATAATTTAAAGTGGCTCGAAATGTGTACCTTGTAGCAATAAAATTCTGGTTACATTATCACTTTATCGGACACACCAATGGATTTTTTACGCTGTGTGTACATTTAAAAAGTTCATGATAAATGGCGCCCAATTGGGGATTTCAAAATTACGAAATAACTGTTTCTCAGTGTGTAACTTCTAAAGGGCGCAGATTTGGAAACCCCTGCTTCATAAATCAGCCATAGTGAAAAGATTTTGTAGTTATCCTAGTTGAAATTCACTGCTTCTTAGACATCAAAGATCGGTCAACTATAGCAATGCAAATTTGAGTCTTTCTCTATGCTCTTAAATTTCATAGGTATAATTAGAGAATGTAGTTATAAACAAAACTTGTTGGCAAAATTATTTTACCAATATTTAGAAAGAACCTTCAACTTTTTGCCCCTCCAAGTCTTTAGCAAATTCTATATATATACCTTTGAAAATTTGAGTGCATCATTCCAACTACATATATATATACATACATACATATATATTCATACATATGTAAGTACATAAACCTCCGGCTATCATCTTCTAACTTTTGGCTCGAAAACTTGTCTCGAGGATGAGAAAATTTCCATATTTTCCGCGCTGTCGGTTGCAGAGAGGAGGATTTGTAATTTGCACATAAAGCAAACTTGTGCGGTTTAAAGTGCATCGCAACATCGCATGGTCGACGACATTGCCATTGTCGCCCGTTGCTGTTCGAGTCCGTGAAGTCTCTTTTTCAGCTTTGCTTGGTGTTTTGTGTGTATATATATGTACCTATGTATATTCCTCTTTTGCTGTTTCCCAAAGTCCATGAAACGGTGGAGTTATGGAGAGAGAATCGAAGAGTCACAACATAACCAATGCGGTTGACCCCAAAGTGAAATCCATTATCATTTTTTTCTAAATAATGTTGCGGCCAACTTTGGCGATGATGAACGATAAATTTAAAAACTCAGCAAAGGGCAAGACTTTGTCGTACATATACGCGTACATAGATACGAAAAATTAACACAAACAAAAAGACCCCAAAAAGAAACCTCATTCTTCGGGCCTTAAAACTATAGAACCAAAACCAAATCCAAGATTTTGTAACAAAGAAGCTGCAAAAGAACAAGAACAACAAAACCAGTATAGCTAACCTCACTGCAGCGTGTAACCACCACGAGGAACGACCAGAAAGAGTGGCAAAATGTGTTACAACGTGTGAACAATTATCGTAAAAATGTTCCACAAAAGTGTGCGTTTAGTGGAGCAGCCATATATACCGAGCGATAGGAATAGGATTCGCCTATAAGCGCACCTTCACAACATGATGCCATGGTGCCGATGGCGATGGCGGCGGGGAGAGATATACAAGAACCAATTGCTACTGCAATGGGAAAGGGAATAAGTATCTAACACTCAAAGTTGCCTTTTTCTACCAATGCACTTTCTGCACTTCTTTTTGCCCCCAGTTCCTCGTCCTCGGTTCTCTTGGTGTGATGGTGGAACCCATAGTCTTTCCATCTATGTGTACTTGTCTGTGAAAATTGCACACAAAGATATTATTCCACAGCTGGAGCCATAACTACAACAACAAAATGTGAAACTATCAACGTACAAGGTTCGTCGACCTTATTTCGGTAGGTATGAGAGTTGAGAGTAGTTTTTCACATTGGCTTACGGTGCGGGTTGTGGATTTGGGGAGAGGTGGTGGGTTGTTCTGATGATGGTGTGTATACACTATGTAGGATGGAGTACTTCAGTGAAAGAAAGACTTAATGGCATTGCCAGCAGTGATGTGGGATTAGTTTGATGAGCTATGCAAGATTTAACGATGATTTTGCAAAAAAAAAAAATTCAAAGCACAGGGTGATAAATAAAATAAAATGTTAAAATATCTACTTCTTCAAATAAAATATAATAACTATACCTATGCTTTGAAGGATCAACTTACACCGTTCCTTAACACAATCAGAAACCCTGGGGCGTCCGTGAGCGCGTCCACTGTAATTTGAACTACAGCTTGTACGAGTGGGGCCCGATTTGCTTCAGATTTGTATGGAGCATTTGTATACTCCCCCAGAGGAGAAATTTAAATCTTTGTTTAAGCTTATCTATTTTAAAATGTTCTCACAAACAACTCTAACGATTTTGATTAAACTTCTTTTTATATATTAATTACTAATTATTAAAACGTTAATAATTAGCTCTTTTGGATTCGAAAAAAAATGGGTGTCCTGTGAACTTAGCAGGACATATCTTACTCAAAAATATACACGGTGGGGCAAAAGTTGTTCTTTGGCTGTGATTTTTGTATGAATAAGAAAAATATGGTTCAAAACAAATATTCCGCGTTCTTTAGGAGTATATCTTGTTGACAGGTATTTGTTATCTGTTTAGTTCACAAATGTCAAAGTAGCATCTTTCGATAATGAATTTTGCGCCACCTTGTAAATAGTTATGAGATTAATTGCTAATAAGTAACGCAAACAAAAATCAATCACTTTTTTTGGATTGCGAAAAATTAGGTATCCTGCTTAGTTGACATATGAAAATGAATAACTTATTTTAAAATCCAAGTTTCTGAAAAATTTTGTCTCAAAACTTGACATTTATTAAATAAATCAGATGATAAACTTATAGGTACATCCTGTTAGTGTCAAAACATTTTTAGAAGTTGTTAAATCATATTATTTCTAATTACATAATATTTGATTTTCACAATTTTAGAGTTTAAACTGTAAGATCCATACAAGAAAAAAAAAATTATTTTACAAGCTATTTTGAGTTGGTAACATCTTTAAAAATTCTTTACGCTCCATCAATTGCTCACAATATACTACAATCAGGGGTATGTACGTGTACGTGGGTAGTGCCATCATCATTCTCAGCAGCGCCCTCTCGTCCTCATCATCGTTGTCGTTGTTTTCGTCGTTATGTGTGCCCATTGTGGCGTGTATATTAACGTCAGTAAAAAGTGCACTTACTTTACCGTACATAAAATCACAAAAGTATCTCGTTTTGAGCGACTTTATTATATCAGGTCATCACACCAACACAAACTATCATCATCTATCTTCAATCTAGAATCTACTAGATGCATTCTCCATCTCCATCCATTCTGTTTTGGAACGTTAGAATCTCAAATTGCTATATATGTACCTATACTGTTGTTGATGGTACCTAGTTTGGGAATGGATCCATATAACATTTTACGATAAATCCATCCAAGTATCAGAGATTTTGCTGGACGGAGAGTGTGCGACAACTTGTATAGTTTGTTATAGTACATAAATATTCAATTTGTATATAAAGTACCTATCTACCTACCTTCCTATACATAAGAAAAAAAATATGTATAAACCTACAACCTACATACCTTCTTATATGAAAAAATAAAAAAAAAATAAATTCCGCGCGCGAAAATCTTTCAGATACTTTTTTCCCGCTCCTTTTTGAACCAGCATCAGCATGAGAAAGCGCTTTGGCATTTTGTATATCCTTCTCTGCTTTTGCTACTTCTTTTTATCCTCCATTTTTGGATTGAAGATCTCTTTTTTCTGTTTATCTCGATCGAGATCTCTTTTTGCGATCCGTTCGCGCCAAAATGAAATTTAAATTTGCATGCGGCGCGCCAGCCGTGGAGTATATCCAACTTAGATACTTTTGTATCTGTAAAGACTTTTCAACCAAAACCATGAAAGAAAACACAAAAAAATAAAGATAATTTCTTAGGAGTGCAGCGGCAATTTGCGCCGTCACACTCGGCTTTAATCTCACAAAAGTGTGAAATTGGAAGAAAATATCGTTAAGAGGGGTAACCTACTTGTACTCTGTTCCGAGCAACCCCCCCCCCCCCCCCCAATGATTCCCTTCGTTTGACCTGGAGTTCTCTCCTGATAATAGCTCAGCTCTAAGTAAGTTCGAAAACCGGGTTGCTTGCTAGACTCCGCACTATTTGGCCAGCGACAGCCTACCGCTGCTCGACGCGACGCGACGGTAAAGCGGCTTTTAATGTGTTCACATGAAATTTTGTATTTTGTATTTTGTATTTTGTTTTTATTTTTTGTTTTAACTTTAATTACCCACCTTGGTTTGCCTTTGGCGTGATAAATGCATGCCTCCTATACCTGCATAGGTACTTATATATACAGATATGTATTTATATTTTTAATTTTCAAAGAGTGCAAGATGGGAACGCTATAAGCTCCTAGCTAAAGCGTCATTTCTAGGTGCAGTAGTAGTTGGTATAGGTACATAATGTAGTTCGAACACGAACTTAGATGTTTAGATGCTGTTTTCATGAATGCTGCTCTTTGGAGATTTGCTACAAATAAATTGTAATTGCCAGCAGATCCAATCTACCGTGAAATGTGTTAACTTCCTTGAAGAGTTGAAGGCTGGTTGAGGTGAGGGGCGGGGGCGGGGGCGGGCAATAGGTCGCCACAAAGGGGAGAAGTTGTAATTGGGGGATTTGAAATTACACGTGCAATTGCGGAAAATTATTTAAATGCATCACTGCATTTCGTAGATACATAGGTAGCACGTATCTATATTTTTTTTATAGAGATGAATTTTTGAATTTAAAGAATGAGGATATAATAAATCAAATTTGAGAAAACTAACAGTTTTTAAAATTGTTTTTTGAAAGTAAAAGGTTTGACCTTTTGGAAGTGAATAAATTCATAACTTCACTTTAGTTTACCAATATTCAATATAGAACTTGCTTCTCAAGCCAAAACGAATGTTCAAGGTGCAGTGCTGCATCCAGCTTATACACACATGGTGATTCAAACTTTTGTTTTCGAATTTTTCAGAACACCTTTCAAATCAAATCAAATCTTAAACAAAACTTCAGCAAAATCCTTGAAAATTTCACTCCTCGAAAAGTTATAACTATATTTTTTTTTAATACAAAATTGTGAAAACTGTTATAAAATTTCTTCTCCTCAAATTTTAAGGACAATTCCTTATTTAGATACAATTACATAAATGTTTTGGAATGTATCTGGAAAAAATCGAATAAAACTGTTGCTTTCAATTACCACATTGCAACTGTTCGGTTCGAGTACGGTGGAATAGTGCTGGCGGGGGCATTTTTGAGATAAATTCCTTTAGGAAGTGCAAAAATTCCTTTTTTATCCCACAATTTTTTTCGTTTTTTCCCATCTTATTTCCCGCGACAAAATTAGAATGCATGAAAAACTGTATTCAAGAATTCTTCGAATTTCGATTGTAATGAAAGACACTTTTGCTCAATAAAAAAGTTTTATTTTTCTATAACTATAAAACAATTCTTTAAGTGAACTTTTGAGAGGAAATTCTTTTTCATTTTGTCACAAGCAGTTTCATTAACACGTGTCGATCAGTTATTTTTCGTATAATAAATAAGTGAATTGCCTTTAATTTAAACACAAACATTTTGGCCAAAGATATAATTGATGTAGTTATCTTCCAAAAATGCAGTCGCTGATAGGAATATTTATCTTTCTTATGGTATATGCAATTTGCAAAGGAATAATTCTGACAATTTTTTTGTTTTACCATGTTTTCTATTTTTTGAATTACTTCAGAAAAATCGAAAATAGAATATTTGTTGTAATTTTATTCCGGTTTAAATTTTATAAACAAGAAATTCACACAAAATGAGTCGGTTTGCTCTTTGTCTCTTTGATGTCGAAATACACAATCAACTGAATTTTACCTATATGATCCCCCAGCACTGGGCGGAACTTAAATTTCTTATTTTTCATCGTTATTTAGTTTATTTTCTTGTTTGCTATGAAAATGGGGACGTTCAATCACAAAATCTGAAAATTCAGTTCTGAATTTATGCTGTTGAACGCACAAAAAATCTGAATTTTCAGTTGAAAGTTGTTGTGTCAAATTCTCAAATTCTAGCATTTGCCTAAAGGATTTACATTAAAACGAAATAAAATAGAACTTTAATTATATTCTTAAACTAAAAATTAAGCGTCAGTATTTCTGTTACTAAATCAGCAACAAAATATAGCAAGCTTATGTAAAGTTCAATGAAAAAATAATTCCACAATATTGCGATGGAGAATTCTGGAAAACATTTTTCTAAGAATAGTCAATCTTTTAATTTGAAAACTCACTTATTAATAAACAATGAGTTCTTTTATATAAAAAAAACATTAATTTGTTCGTAATGAAAATTAATCATCACAAATCAACAACTAACCAGAGCGAAAATCATAAAGTTCAACTTCTATGTATAGTACTTCCAAATTCGCCCCACCACAAAACACTTTATTCTGAATTTTCAGATGAGAATTTTTGTCTGAAAACTCAGATGAAACGTAACTAAAAGTCATCTTACTTTTTATGACAGTTGGCCAATCAGAAGCTCCAAAAATTCAGAACTCTAAAAATTCAGATGTAAAACGTAATGGTTTTGCCCGCGCCAAAATTTCACGGTGAGTATGAATTTATTTCTTTGCGTTAGCTTATACATTTGGATAAAAATTTTTTTACTGCAATATTTTTTTTTTTTTTCAGAAGAAAAACGTGTAGTTTTTTTCCGTTGATGAATTGTATACAGTGAAAGCTCCAAAAAGCGGACTTTCATGCTCACCTGACTTTTGTCCAATTATAAGAACTGAGAAAGAAAGTGACTGAAATAAAACAAACCAATAAAGCGCGAGCAGAAATAATTTCTTTGTCTAAAATACGATGCACCATTATTGCAGTTATCAACGACGTTAAAGCCATCGCCATCTAAAATTGTCATCGGCATACGGCAATTCATCATCCTCTTTTTCGTTCTCATGCCAAATACTGTGTACGGATTTAAAGTAACCGGAAGTGCGCATTTTTTTTGTTCCAATTTTATTTATTTTTTGTCACGTATTTCTCTGTATAGACATCGATAAAAAGTTTTAACTTGTCTGATGACAGTTCTTTCCTAATCGACCAATTTTGCGTGAACTAATTAATTTGTTCCAGACTTACTTCGGCAGAAATGGATAGATTGTCAAATTTTGAGGATGAGAGGTGCTGAAATTTTCTCTGAGAGAAAAAAATACCAAAAAAGTTTAGAACCCTTTGTGAGCAATTATTGCTGCCATTTTTTAAAAGTCAAAACAATAATCGACTATAGAGTTGCTCCGGATTTATGATAAATTACTATCAGAATTTTCAAAAAAACACAACTAAAGCAAAATGCAAATTTTCACGAATACATTTTATTGTATTAGAAAAGACAATTTTCCTTTATTTAACATTAAATACAAAATTTTTAATATATTCTGGTTCAAAACTCACTAACTTATTATATAAAATTCATGAATATTATAAATACATTTTCTTTTTCTTAAAAACTTTTGGTAAAAAAAACATAAATCCTATAATGATAATAAATTTTAATAAATTGATAATATAATACAGAATATCACATCTAACAAAATTAAAATAAACTTAAAAGTATCACTTGGGCAACCCTTACTCAATAGTCTTATTTTATGTTGAATTCCTATCAATAAAGAAATCGTTTTTTTTTCTAAATCGAATCGATTTGTTTGTCAATTGGAAGGAAATCGTAAGAAAATCGTTTTTTTTTCATGATTGGGTTGTGTGTTACATGACACTTTCAATTAATTATTTTTATAGCTATATTGACTGAAAATATTGTTGAATATTTTCCAGAATTATGTAAAATTCGTTGCAACCAAAATTCGGTGACTTTCAGTTTGACGTATTAGAAGTGTCAAATCATGTTTAGTGTGTGTGAAAATTATTGTGAAATCTTGCTAAAAATGCAAGATTTTTTTTGAAAGAAGAGAATCGATGTTGTGTAGAAAAAAATCGGAACCAAATCGATTCTCTTGTTGAAAAGAATTCGACATTTATTTTTGTTTATTATATGAATTTAGAATTACATTTTTGACAGATGACAAACCAGCCCATGCCTTGGGCAGAAATTGTCAGGAAGCGAAGTATAAGTGGTCTCTTCTGCCTAAAAGTACCCAATTTGTGAAGGGGATGGAATAGGATTTAGCTAAAACTGGCAGCAAATTGTGACAATTATTGACAGTTATAATCGAGGTCTGGAATAAACTTAATATCTGCCAACCGTGTGAACTGACAATTTTCAAACTGACAATAGGTGTTTTCGCGTACTAGCCCGAAACTACCCAATTTGACCATTTTTAGTTCAATTCAATTTTTTTTATAAAGGGTCCGCCATCTAAGGTTTTTTTTTTCAACTAGTGCTTATTTCGTGAATGGTAACACTTAGCTCATGTCTGATTTGACAGATAATTAGTTTTATCCTTCCGCTGAACGAATATGGTTGTGTATACGCTTCGCTAAGTGGGCCTGCGATTGACTTAGAGAAGATGCCGATTTTGCCAAAAAAATCATCTTTTCAGATGAAGCTCATTTTGATCTTGGCGGGTAGTAAACAAGCAAAATTGTCGCCTTTGGGGCACAGAAAACCCGCACGCATACATTGAAAAGGCGATACACCAAAAACGAGTGACTGTTTGGTGCGGATTTTGGTCCAGAGGCATAATTGGGCCATTTTTTGAAAATGAGCAAGGAGTGGCCGTTACAGTCAATGGCGATCGTTATCGGGCCATGTTGAAGGAATTTTTGTTCACAAAAATTGAAGAGGAGGATATTGGCAACATTTGGTTTCAACAGGACGGCGCTACGTGCCACACAGCCGAAGCTACACTCTATGTTTTGCGCCATTTTCAAAAAAAAAAGAAATTATTTGGCAGACCCTTTATATGGTCTTTGACAGAACTTCAGACTAAAACTGGTAGAAAATGGCAGGTTTGGACTGTAAAAAAAAAAACAGAGCAGGTAATATTGTCAGAAACGTCATTGTCAAACCATTATTAAACCAACCATCTGATAGTGAAATTATAAAGAAAAAATCTGCCAACCGTGTTAAAATACACTTTAAAATTTTAAGGTAACTATGGCTACTGTCAGCTCATCGGCAGCTTTAGTCAGAGCTTTGACAGAACTGACAATATTGTATAAGATCTGAAAATCGTCTCTTTCTTGCTTTAGTTACTCGGAAAATCCCCTACTAAGATCTCAACATAACATCGCTCTGTCTGGTTATTATAGAACTTCGGATTCACTAACCGGAAATTTTCCATTACCTATTGGAAAAAAAAGAAACTATGCTGAAAATGGATCATCTGCTTCTTTCTGTTTTATTTGTTGATACGAAAATTACCCTTAAATAAAATCATGTGTTCGTTTGGGGTGTGTTTTTATTTGAAATGGGCAACAAAAAGTGTACTCGTCCGTATAGAAAAATTGTTATAGCAGTACACTTTGTATGAAAAGTTGGGTAAAAAAAGTTTGTTTCCGAAAAAGTTTCCGTTGAAAGCCAGATAACCTCTACACACCCAAAACATCGTTCAAATATTTAAACCGTGGCTTAGAAATTTTTAAGACACCGATCTTTGCCGATTAACTAAGGTTCAACTGTGTTTCAAGTTTAAAGTATGTGATAATGTAGCCTTGAACCAGCTTTGAACCTCAGTATATCCACCAAAACCATGTTTTTACAAGGCGGCGCTAAAGTTGTCACCTGATGTTCTTTGGCTGTTATTTTTTTAATGAATGAAAAACTTTGGTTGTGCTATTGGATTATGTTTATTTGTATTTGTCGACTTCACAAATGTCAAAATAGCATTGACATTTGCCATCATTTGACGGTGTTCACATTGGACTGACTCCTCCGATTTTTTTTGACGTCTCTGTGCTTTGGCTCACTTCTACTTCATGGTGAGACAGAGATGGCCAGGAGAGGCAGGATTTTTAATTTTTTTTTTTTAAATTAATGGATTTTTTTTTACGTCTTCTTTTGTGACATCTGTTTTCTCTGTCTGTGATTTATCTTTGGCACTTTAATCTTAAGCGGGATATACATTGTTCAAATGCTTGTCATGCATGTGAGAGTGTATTAATACTTTTTTTTGACGTTGCATATACACACCTCATGCATGAGTCTTCAATCATTCATTTTTACTTAAATTTCTATGCTAAAATGTGCCTATGCATGATCAAGCAATCATTCTCAAATATACATTATTTCAATCCTGGCTATCTGATTGAACAAAAATCAAATCATTTTGATTTTGCTTCAAGCATACACACAATGTATACGTGTTTCATTTTTACTAATACACTCTCTATGCATGACAAGCATTTGAACAATGTATATCCCGTTTTACAGAATCAAATTTTTTTCAAATGGAAATATATTAAGGTATTAAAGAAGATTTATATTTTGTAAGTGAAAAATTTGTAATTTATCTTTCAAACTGCACAGATTTGTGTTATGTTTTAACGACTGCTAAACGTCAAAGTAAATCCGATGTGTTCACATTTCACATAAGTTTGTGTCTGAACAAAACAAGTTGGAATCACATAAAAAAAAATCGGAAGATTCAGTCCAATGTGAACACCGTCTTTGCAAAAATTATAACATCCGAGCAAACATTTTCAATCAGATATGAATCATAAATGGATCACAAAAGTGAAGAAATCGACCGAAAAAGAATTGACTTATGATTCAATTTGAATCCTTTTACCAGGGCAATTAGACACCGATATGATGCATTTTAGTGACTCATTTATGATCCGAAACTTCTTCATTTAAATGAACGTACATATATAAGGCTTCGATACATATATGCATATCTTTTTTTTTTGGGATTTCCTTGTGCACACTCACTGAAGAAAAATTAGTGAAAACTGAGTGTTATTTTTTTTCCTTTTTCGTTTGTTTTCAATCATTGTGTTCAATCATTAAAATCATTCACATAACTGAAGGTTTCACGAATATAATATTCTTCATTTTTGGTTTACAAAATCTGAACATTGAGAAAAATATTTGCTGGGATCGTCCGATAGGGTGGTGACTTTTGCACCAGGTGACAACTTTTGCACTACCGTTTACCACTGATGCCCTTATATATGTAGTGGTATCAGTTATAGCTATGTGGCTCTGAAAATTGATTTTCTTCCATAAAATAACTTTATGATGCTCAGAAAAACCCATGAGAGATGAGGAAGTATTTTTATTTTGAAATTCAGATATGGTGAACGATGATTAATCTAAAGCAATAACTTTTTATTATTCATGTAAAAACACAGATTTTTAATAATCAATATAAAAAATAACGCACACCGTTTTTAATGACAATATTTTCTCCATTTGGTTTGCTAACCTAAACTTATGCCTATTCTCATGCATATTTGAATTAATATTCTAGGCCTGAAGCCATTATAGAGTAAGTACGTGTGGCCCTATTGTTAATTTATGTATCTAATTCGTTATAGTATGCATAAAAAAAAAACAAAATCAAAATTCATGAAGACTGACTGGGTCCGACGTACTTCCTGTATATAAATGTGTTGATATAAAAATTATCATACAGGGTGTTACATTTGCTGTTTGTTAAAAGTTTTGTTTTAAATTGATTTGCGTATCCATATGAAATATACACATTATACTTATTGCTTATTTTGCACATAGTAAAATTGGATTAGAATGACGTCTTGGAAACATTTGGGCTTAACAAAAGTAAAGAGAAAAGGTGTGAAATGACTTTTTATCTTCAAAATTGTTGTAAGACATTTACAGCGGGAGTTTTTAATGAAGAATAGATTGAAAGCTTGTGTTCGAAAAATGCTGTTTCAGTAAAACATAATAAATTGTCCTATTTTCAGAGGCGACTTGTAAACGATGTGTTCTAATGTGTGATCCAACCATAATGCACAATGTTAATTTGTACGTGTCCACAATAAGTAGAATTGCCGCATTTGAGAATCTACGAGTGATTGTTGAAAAGCCGATTCATTCACAAAGAGTGACTGTTTGGTGAGGTTTATGGGCTGGCAGCGTCATTGTGCTGTACTTCTTCGGAAATGAGGTCGGCCAAGCAGTTACCGTGAATAGTGTTCGCTATCGCGAGATGATAACGGGCTTCTTGTGGCCAGAAATTGAGCATATGAACCTGGACGATATGTGCTTCAAATAGGATGGTGCCACTTGCCACACAGAAAACGAAACAATGGCTCTTTTGCTAGAGAAATTCAATGGCCGTGTTATATCACGTCGTGGCGATGTTAATTGGCCGCCACGATTATGTGATTTGACACCGTTGGACTTCTTTGTTTGGAGATATTTAAAAGAAAAAGTGTACGTCAATAAGCCAAGGACAATTCAAGAGCTGAAGAATGATAAAATTTGGCACATTAACGACATTGAACCTCAATTATGTCTCAGAGTCATTCAAAATATGGACCATCGCATAGAGGTATGCATAGAGGTATGAAGCCATGATGAGCATTTGGCCGATATTTTGTTTCACACATAATTGTCATAGATTCTTCTATCATAATAAAAAAATATTAAGATAATTCTCTGAAAACATTTTGTTTTTCTACAATAAACTAATATCGTGCGTTTTCGTTGGACCGCACCCTTTACGATGGAAGAATATATAAAAGTCATCTTATTTCAAAACCAAAATTTAATTTATAGCATAAGTCAAAAATTAATTTTCATATATGTGCAACCACAATGCGGACAAAGCCGTAAAAAAAGCCCCTGCTTTTGATCCAAGTAAGATTCCTCTTAAAATATTCCCATATTGATAAGGATCAATTGAAATCAATTAACTATAAAAGTTTCAAGCCTTAAAGTCTCGCCACAAACATTACTATATTAGTTTTGCATTAAATTTGAACTTTCAAATAATTGCCTATACCAACTATTGTAGAAGATGAAAAGGAGTGGTCTTTTGGTCGCTGTGTATGTTTATCATCATCACCATAGAGACACAGACCCGAATACCCAAACGTGCAAGTATTTACCTAATTACAATTGATTTCATGCTCCAAGCTTATCCGTCTTTCTAATAATTCATTCGAATCTTTTCGGGGCACTAAACTATATAAACTTTTGGGTGTGTTCGGCAGGCGCAGAAAGCAGCCGAACCGCACAAAATGAGAAACACAAATTCCAAAACATACCCACATCCATCATTTGTGGTGTCGGTCGGGTCGGTCGTTCGGTAGATCGGATCGGTGGGGTTTGTGTGATACCAAAATGCCAAGATCTCATTGTTTTCCAAAGAAACACAACACCAAACCACACCACATCACATCCATGCAACATGGCGGTTAACAAATTTTGTAGCAACTTAAAAAAGCTGGAGGAGAGGTTACACTTCAGACAAAATGACAAATGAAACAATAAATTTACGAGAGTATACTATATAGAGAGGTCCATAGAAATCTAAACATGAGGAAGACTATAATAGAGATCAATGTTCGATCTATGAAGAAGGAGATCCGATCCGCAATATAGCAGTCGTGACATGCACAAATCAATGATATAGATAGTTAAGTATCTTTAGCTAGATAGATAAATATTCTCTATGGCAGAGAGCAGAGTCTCTGATGACGTCGTCAGCCGGCGCGGCGATTATCGGCTCTTGAATGTGGAAATTGGACAGGACAAGTCGTTTATTACATCTGTTTGTAGTTTTCGATTCGTTTTCAAATGCAGCAAAATAGGAAATGTAAAGCGTTCGTATAAATAAAGCTACAAGGAGACATTAACGTAGAAATTTTTTTGTTTTTGTTTTTCTGTTTTGTTTTTGTAGACAAACGAGTCTTTTGTGACACGAAAGACACAAACAAACGAACGAATGCCAGAGCGATCTCTCTGGTTGATTCACAAAGAGACAAAGAAAATGCTTTGCTGTTTATTTAGTTTTTTTTTTTTTTTTTTGTATTTATACATATTTGCAGCACTTTTTGGTGAACTGGGTCAATGGACACCAAACCAAACCGAACAGAGACTTAAGATCTCATATAATGGATGCCAAGCGGAATGCGGCGAAATGATGTGGTGGCACTTGCTGTCACTGGCACTGGCACTGGTACTGACACCACTTGTGCCACTTAGCATTATTTAGAATAATTGCTCTATCCGAGGACAGGATTTTTGTATATTAATTATGTTCGTGCGTTTATGAAAAGAATGTTTGTTAGGCACTTACTTGGCTTACAACAAAAAAAAAAATACAAATAAAAATCAGACACATATACACACATACGTTCGAGGAATAAGGGGCAAATTGAAAAACATTTTCAATATTTAATTAAATTTCATTAACGGTATTGGAATAATATTTAAAGAGGGGTATAATCTCCCACGCAATGCTTTTTGATGTGTAAACATCTATGCTGGCGGTAGAGTGAAAAAAATAACGTAAACGTTCGTGTGCAACGTTACGGTGTGCAACGTTACTATCTGCATACTAGGATGGGTGCGTTCAGTGAAAAAAATCTTAAGATCCCCTTCAAGCAAAAACAAGTCCGTTTTGGATCCGCGCACGTTGATGTTTACACATATTAACCGTGAGTCACGGCACTCACACAATTTTTTTTTTTTTGAACTCTGACTTTTATAAGTATCTAGTAAATCGAGAAAAACTTGTATCTCCTAAACCAAACATACACCAATAAACCAAATATGGATATAATGGGTTTTGAAAATTAATTTTGGCCTTTTCCAAGGCTTTTGATAGAGTTAACCATAGGTTACTCATATCAAAGTTAAAGGAACAGTTATGGTTTTCAAATACAGCAGCATATATGATTCTTTCATATTTAAGTGGGAGAAGCCAAGCAGTCGTTGTCGATGGTAATATGTCCCTCCCTTAAACCTACTCTCAGGAGTTCCACAAGGTTCAATTCTTGGTCCTTTACTGTTCACTATTTTTTTAAATGATCTCCCACTCCAGGTTAAATACTGCTCACTAGATTTGTATGCTGAGGCGAAGCTCAAGTTCGACTTAGTTGCAAGGTTGGTTCGATTGAGGATGGCGCCAATAAAATAAATACTGATTTGAGAAGCATATTAAATTGTTCTAACACAAATAACTTGATCCTCAACCCAGAAAAGTCTAAACTCTAAATGCTTAGTCATTTATAAAAATTAAGCAGATTACAGCTTTTTTCCTAGCATACATCTTGGCAATCAACAGCTCGGATTTATGTCAAAAAGCCAAAAACTAAGGTATCCTGTTCAACAGCACTCTCACTTGGGATGACCATGTCCAAATGGTTATTGGAAAAGTATATGGATCTCTACGAAGTCTATCTTCATCAAAGCTTTTTACTCCTCAGCATATTCAGCTTAGATTAGCAAAAACATTAACCATTCCGATTATAAGATATTGATGTCAAGTTGTAAATACCCATAACTCAGAAACGAAAAGAAACTTGACAGTAGCGTTTAATAATGTTATTCGTTAGGTATATAATCTCAAGCGATATGACCATGTTTCGAGCTACACAAACAACATTCTTGGGTGTGGTCTTTATACATATTTAAAATACCTAACCCTTAAAACACTGAATACAATTATAATCAGTATTAAGAGCCATCATACCTATTTGAAAAATTTCAATTTTTAAGCTCGACTAGTTCATTTATGTTGCTACAACCAAGATTTACTTCTAATAACTCGGGACGTCAATTTTTTGTCAATGTTGTCAGGCAGTGGAAAAGTTTGCCCTATGTCATTAGAAAACTTCGCAACACCACGCAGTTTGAACCGGCCCTATTCAGGCAGTTCATTAAAAATTTAAATAAATTTTTAACTTTAAAGCTAACAAAAGGTAAATTAATTAGAAATCAAATAAAATATTTTGTATCTTGCTTGTCATTTTTTATTTTGAAATTTTTGTTTGTACAAAAATTTAATTTAAACTAAATTAAATTCACCATTAACTTTTACTAATTATTGTAGGCTTAAAAGCCCATTGTAAATGATTCAATTGAAAAATAAATGAAATTAGAAAAACAAGAATAATTGTAAAAGGTCAAAATAGCATTTTTAATATTTTCTTAATTTTAGCTTATTGCAAAAAGGTACCTACAAAAATATTCATCACTATACACTGCATGCAGTAATATTAAAACATTATTTCGTTTACACTCGAAGTTCGTTGGAAATTGATTAAGATTCACAGAGAGGATCACCTTGTTCTATTTATTAAGTTCTGAATTTTTTGAGCTTGTGATTGGTCAGCTATCATAAGAAGTTTAGATGCCATCTAACCCACCCATTAAGTGCCTTAAACCATTGACATCCTCTATATTTTTGAAGAACTTGTGTTCTTCAATGGTCCTCCAATCTTCTTCAAAGTGTTTGTGCAGTAAATTAGAAATATCTCTCAGCTTTGGCTCTTTAAGCTGCAATGTTCCATTTCAATTTTTGATGGATCCATTTTTGAAAGTTGTTTGTATTTTTTATAACAACAAGATTTTGAAGCTCTTATGTCGGAAAAATAGTGTGGCTTGATCCCCAGCATCCCCAGATCTAGCCAGCATCGGCAACTTCCAGCTCAAATATCTCGACTTTTCCATGAACGATTTTTAAAATATTTTACTTATGTGTCGGGCTTCACGTCACCTTTCATTTGATACCAAACTCGGTGATGTACACTTTGGGCTTTAAATATGGGCAATTCCCTTTGATGAGTTAATGCGGATTTTACTTCAATCTCATACTGATGAAGAACTGATGGACCTAAAATCTTTATATTTTTCATTTCATACCTGAAAAGCTTAAATCCTCGGAACTATGTATGTTTCAGTTAGTAGATTTGAATAATTTTAATTATTTGGACAGTTTGAAACTATGAAAACAACGTGGTTCAAGAGCTGAACTTACATCCATCAGACAAAGCAACAGTTTGGTGTGGTTGTTATGGGTTTTTGGAATCATGGGTTCATATTCATATTAAAAAAAAAAAACGAGGCCGACATGAAGTTGACTGTGAGTGACGCCCGTTATTGCACCTAAAATAGGAGCCCATGAACTCGAAAACATTTGTTTCCATAATAAGACGGTGCTATATCTGCTACACAGTTCGTGAAACCATGGATTTATTACGAGAATGACTCGGTGACAATCAATTTCACGCTTTTGGAACGGTAAATTGACCACCTATAGATTATGTGATATCAACCCTCTGAACTTTTCCCTTACGGGTTACGTTAAACCAAAAGTCTATATGGGTAAACCAGCTACGATTGAGGAAATGGAAGTCAGCAAATTACTCGCATCATTGCTCAAACGCATCATTGATAATTAGAACTTCAGAGAAATATGTAAATAATTGTTTTAAATTTGAAATCGGGAAAATATACCTTTTGCCAAATATGCCTTTTGCCTGTGCAAATCCAGTTTTTGCACATTTTATTTTTAATAATTTCATTGTATTGATAAAATATTACCATGATTCTACAATGCTAAGCCACATTACATGTTTGAGCCACAAGGAAGAATTCGTGCATTATTTTTATTTAACTAAACAGGAACCAAAAAAATTATAAACCCTAGGGTCTTAACATTTTTCGATAGGCAGAGCTAGAGCTGTCATTCACTATTCAATAAGATCTTAGTGTTCTTATGCATAACCAAATACATATATAAAATCGTTCTTCTACTAAAAATGTAAATACAACAGTTTAAAATACAACAGTCTTGCTGTCAGTTAAAACCTTTGACTTCTATTTAAATATTCTTTTCTTTACCTTTTTTTGTTGTTGTTGTAACCAGAATTGCGTTATTTCCTTTTTTTTTGAAAGGTCATTGCATTGATTGACTTTGAAAAAGGCAATCTTTTCGTTTTGTTTTTAATTTATTTATTTTTTTTTTTGTAAATTTATTTCGTTCATAAATATTTATGAACACTAAAAGGGACACCAGATAAGGTAAAACGTAAAACTTATACCCAACGACCTCAGACGCGTCCATTCTCAATTATTCAATTTAGCTTCAATTTACAATTCGGATTTATGCAGCAAGTATAAAACGTATTTATACGTATACATATATGAGGATACACATATCTATGTGTGTATACATATATGAACGAGTATATGCCTTTCGTTACGGTACCGGCGGACATTGCTTTGAATTAATTCGCCCCGAAATGGAATAATTTTAATTGCAAAGTCCGTCAATTAGGCGCTATGATGATGATGATGAAGGCGGAAGGTATAGATGAGGAGAACGAGAACTAACGAGAGAGAGAGAGATAAAGTAAGATCCATGGATTAAACCTCAGGGGGCAGAATTCCTAGTCCATTATACGTTCTCATTATACATGTATTTATTGGACTTGCAAAAGCCACTTAAGGCTCGAATGAGACATAAGTTCTTTGAAGGTCATCATCACTTGCTGCTTTTGGGTTTAAGTGCCTTTAGACTTATAACAGGCACTTCAAATTGCTTCCAGAGAAAAGCTCTTGCAATGTGTTCGGAGTTTAAAGCTAGGAGGGTGTGGTTCCTTTATAAGTATAAGTAATTTATGTAATATCAAAATACGTCTCTAATATGGCAATACTATCGTACACTCTCAGGCTATAGCATCTTGAAATTCTTAATTATGGCCTTCAATTAAGATTTAATTGCACAGAATTGAAGCTCTGATGTGTGGGTTAAAAGGTCAAAATTCATTGCGAAGCTGAAGATGAAGACACATACCTATGTACCTGTTTGGTATTTTAGATTAATGATATTCAAGATGGAAGTTTGAAATACTGAACTAAAATTAACAAATTAATAAGGTGGTGATAGCTCGTGATAGCTCGTGGAGAACTAGGGCTTACTGATTTACAAGCTTACAACTCTCAAACATTCCTGCGTGCGTGTTGTAGGTTGACTGCAATTGAGGATGATCAAGAACATCCTCAACTTGAAGTTTATTTTTTTTTATGAAAAAGGAAAAAAATTGAAATGGATTTTAAGAATTTAAGACCGATTTTCTATAGGAAATAAACATAGGTATCGAATTTTCTAATTAAAAAATATTGGTAAAAAAAACTCGAAAACAATATTCTGTTATACCGCATGTAGAAGTAGATCTAGATATGTCCATTTACAGACCATCCAGGATTTCTTATATTCTCTGAGCGCTTTCTATCTAGAAATCACTTTATGACTGGGTTTTAAAAAAATATAAAACCACTCACGTGTAATTTTATTTTAAATTGAAATTCTGATACTTACTGAGGACATAACTTAGTTTAAATGCCACCTCTTCTTCTAAGTTAATAAATTTTCATTTTTTCAACCGACCACATAAATTATATAGCTATTCCCTTGAAATGACTCTTAATTCAAACAACAATAATAATCAGGGTTATTATTATATCATGTGATGTTGAGTATAAATTTATCGTAACAATAAAACAAAACAAAAAAAAAAAATAAAAACAACTTCAACAAGGATTTTATCAAGTGAATATATTTTTGAGAGCGAAATCAACTATCAAAAAGTTATAAAAGAGCAATAAAAAAATATTCTGAATGGACGTTAGCTAAAATGCACGCTCCTTATAATAACTGCAAAACCATTAAAAAAGTTATAAAACGAAACAAACATAAATATAATTCTTGTTCATATCAAAAAAAAAAAAAAAAAAAAAAAACAAAAAAGTTTTGCACTTAAATGGATTCTCAGTTGAGACGATCAATAAAATACAGATGTGACGTGTGTCGTGTCATGAAGTTGGGTCCTAGAATTTTGTTTAAATGCCATTTGGAATAAGAAATGAAAGCAAAGAACATTATTTATTCGTATATGTTCAAATATTATTTCGAATATGCTTTGCTGTATTTATGTAGAGTTTAAGCTGTCTTTAGAGGAAAGTGCGACAGTGACCAAATGTGCATCTGATTTAGAGAGAGTTTTCTTCCATTCAATATAACTTACATAATATTAACATATATACATTTAAAATTTTAAACATATCAAACACTAAATAATTATTAACAAACATATATTCAAAAAAGATTGACTTTGTCTTATTAAACTCTAAGCTTCGTTATGAGTTTTGGGACAGTGTTTTTAATGAAGTTGATCCTTCTTAAGCGTATGATAACTTCATTGTGGTGTTGAAATCCTTTATAGAGAGTTGTTCTACTTACAAAATTCAAACTTGTAAATCTAAGCGTCTAAAGCCTTGGATTACAGATTCCCTTCTACGTAAAATATGTAAGAAAAACAAATTGAGTCACAAATGGAAAAAAAAACAAAATAATTCACAAGGTAATATTCCAAACAATCCTTCTCTATGGATGCCAAGTGTGGGGAAATTGTTCCAAATGTCATCTTAAAAAACTTCAAATTTCACAGAACAAGTTACTTAAAATGATGCTTAATCTTTCTCGATACCATTCTACACTGGACTTACATGCAAGAGCAAATGTTGAAATGATCTCTGAAAGAATAGTTAAACTTAATAATTCATTTTTGCGAAATTGTGAAATTCCTGACAATCCATTAATTAATCAATTGTTTTCTTAACCATATTTTTGATGTTATCTACTTGTTATTATAAGATCCTCATATGTTTACATGTTTACGTGTACTTATTTATTTATTTATTTATTTATTTATTTTTTTTTTTTTTATTTATTTATTTATTTATTTATTTATTTATTTATTTACTTATTTATTGTTGTAACTATTTATTTTTCTTTTCTTTACATATTTATTTATATGTTGATTCATTCGTGTATCTCGTTCATATTTATACGTTTATTTATTTATTTTTATATTATTTGTTTATTTATTTAGTTATTTACTCATTTGTTTTTCTTATTAATTAACTATTGTATTTATTTAATTATATATTTCATACAAATATGTATATTTATTCATCTATTTACTAACAAATTACTAATATACATTTATAAATTAATTTATTATTATTATTCACTAACCCAATTCATACTAACCTTCTTCATTACTATAGTTTTGAAGTTGAATTTTTGATTCGAGTCCAAATGTACCTGATTTCTTTTATCTTATTTTGTATTGAAGGTTTTATTTGTACTTTCCTTCAAAGTAAATTCTTTATTTTTTTGTAAACTTTATTTAAATTAAAATACTTATTCAGTAGAAAGATATTATTATAGCATATCAAATCTCTGTGTGTAAACTGTGCGGTAGCTTACCAAATGTATATCTAATTACCGAAAATAAAAATCTAATCTAATCTAAAAAATCCTAGACTTAAAGACTATTGCAAACAACTATGAAAGGAAATTTCTATTGAAGTTAAGGTTTGTTAGGATAATTTTTAAATAACTGAGTTAGAAAAAAATAGAGGTAATATAAGAGGTGAATGGCACGTAATTAATGACATACTTAATTGTAAAACTTGTGATAGAAAATTGTTATAGAAAGCGGCGGGTTATTGTATTCTAACCCCACCCTAGTTGCTGAACGTTTTAATAATTTTTTTTACTTCCATAGCTAATAACGTTTATGATGATTCAAATGATTCTAATTCCATTAGTTGTGTGAGTAGTTCTATTGTTGAACAGAACCACTGCAATAGTAAAGGGTTTTCCAATAACAGGTGTTATTTTGAATAGCCCGCTATTTCGGTAGCTGTCACTTTTGAAGCTGTAGAAACTACGCCATTAATAAAAACACAACGATACACGCTTCAACAACGCATTGAAATTATTAAAATTCACTATAAGAATGGTGAAAATTTGGCAGAGACGGTTCGTAAAACTAAAACATTTTTGGGTCGTCGTGAAGCACCTTGTCGGATCGCAATACAGAAATTGGTGGACAAATTCGAGCTGTTGGGACAAGTTTGTGATGTGAAGAATAAAACCCGGGCACGTTGCTCAAGAACAACTGAGAATATTGCTGTTGTAGCCCAAAGTGTTGAAGAAAACCCAGGTTTGTCCATTCCTCGTCGTTCTTTGGAATTAGGCATTCCACAAACGTCATTACACCGTACTTTGCATAAAGACTTGGGTCTTAAGGCTTATAAAGTTCAGTTAACACAAGAACTCAAGCCGGCTGATCATCAACAACGTCGTGTCTTTGCTGATTGGGTCCTTGAAATGCATGAAAATGATCCGGAATTTGGTGGTTTGGTGCGGTTTATGGTCCGGCGGGGTCATTGGACCTTACTTTTTCGAAAATGAGGCTGGAGCAACAGTAACGATCAATGGATTGCGCTATCGAGAGATGATTAATGATTTTTTATGGCCGGAATTGGATGGTATTGATCTGGACAACGTTTACTTTCAACAAGACGGCGCTACGTGCCACACAAGCAATGAAACCATCGATCTTTTACGGGAAAAGTTTCCGGACCGTGTTATCTCTCGAAGGGGTGATCACAATTGGCCACCGAGATCTTGTGATTTAACACCTTGCGACTTCTTCCTTTGGGGCCACGTGAAAGATAAGGTCTACGTCAACAGCCCAGCGTCGATTCAAGACCTCAAAGATGGAATTCGTGAGGCTATCGAGGACATAGGGCAGCAACTTTGCGATTTGGTTATTGAAAATTTCATGAAAAGGATATGGTCCTGTAAGCGTGGTCGTGGCGGGCATTTGGCTGATGTTGTGTTCCATTATTAACGGCATACCTTCCTTTATGAAATAAACATATGATCATTTATCTCAAAAAATGCCATTTTTCTTTGAATATCAAAATAACACCTCTTATTGGAAAACCCTTTATATTGTAAGCAATAATAGCCGTTCTGCAATCGAGTGATGTTAGCACAGCCATTTTTGATTTAAAAATAAAAAAAAAATTGTGGGAAAATGTGCTCAACTTGTGGAAGCATGTGCCGTTTTTAGAAAAAAAAATATATGGATTTTAGAGGCTAGCCATTTTTTTAGGGTGAAGTTATGGTCGCCATTTTAGAATTTCAAAAAAAAATTAAAATTACAAATTTATGATTTTCTTCAAATATAGCTACATATTTACGGCACAAGGCAGCATAATTTGAGCACATTACAGCACTGTTTTTGTTTTTAAATGGCAGTAGTAACTTTACGCTTCGCAAAATTAATTTTTTGCCGTAAATATTGCAAATATGCGAGCTAATTTCTTTATATCTCTTCCGTGTTTGGCAGCACAAACTTAGCATACAAAAGCAGAACTTTATATTTTTAGAAAATCGTTATTTTGAAAAAAAAAAAATGAATCCGTAAAATTTGCAAACTTGTGAATTTTTTTTTCAAAATATTTACAGCACATGGCAACACATGTTGAGCACATTACAGTACAACTCTTTTTCTTAAATAAAAAAATGGCGTTGCTAACTTCACGCAGATTCGTTCGGCTCAGTTTAGTTAACTTTCGCGAACTTAAAGGTAAAACTAGAATAGACGGAAGCTGTCATAAGCTTATGTCAAAACCGTCAATTTTACAAGTCACTCATAATGCACTTAAGTGGTTGAAACTAAGAAAACAGATTAAATAATTGTTTGTTCAATGTCAATTTTCACAGCACAGCGTGACACCACTAAAATTCGATCTGATATAAATTAATTCAAAGAAAACTTAAGATTTTATTGCGTTCATTCATCATTCAGAAAAAAAAAGTCGAAAACTAATCACCAAGCGCCAAATTGTTTTTACTTTGCTTTCACCATTTTGATTTTTGCATCCATCCATTCACGAATGAGCGGTTGATGAGCGCTCTTCACGTCCGACGGCAAAAGATATTGGCGCAAAATTTTAAACAACCTCATGTTAAGGTTTTAGCATGATACTAGTTAACACTTTACTAACTTTAAAGCTCTTTATTAAAATGTTCTTATATTTAAACACTTTTTAACTAGTATCATACTAAGCCTATTTTCTTACGAAACTCAACCTGAACGCGTCTAAAACAGTGACATTTCGTGCAAAAAAGTAAGCAAACATACCTTTTTAAAATTATTCTATTTCAATGTGACATATGAATTTAGTATTAAAAAAGATAAAACAACAATCGGGTATCATAGTATCATGTTAAACTCATTTAAAATTTGGCAAAATCCTCTTTTTAACCTAGTATCACATTAAAAATGATTTAACACTTTACTAAATCGTCTAAAATTTTGCGCCAATGAAAACTAGAAGAATAGTTCAAAATCACAATTATGGACACAACATATGAATTCTTTGTATTCGCTTGATTTTGTACGATCACTTGCGTGGTCTTCCGACAATTCTAGTTTTACCTTAAGCATTGAAATGGCTCTGAACTTGCGTAAATGCTTCACATCTGGCTAAGTTCGAATAAGTCTATTATGGTTAGGCTTAAGGAGAGACTTGGTTTATCAAAATTTCAAGATTAATATGTTTTGCCAATACGTTTTTCACTTTTAAATGCATTTCAAAAATAAAAAAATGCAAAGTAGGGTAGCGAGGCGCTGTAGGGGTTATGCTAAATTGATCTGTGTATTGGTGTCCGTGTTCTTAAAAGGGATAGCTGCCATAGAACGATAGTGCGATCCAAATAAAGCGGCGTATACTTACCTTTTTTAGAATTTTATTAGAAAATCGGTTCTATAAAGTTACAGCCACGGCTGGCGTTGCGACGGTTAGATTTTCAAAATTAATTATCTGACATTTTTTGACACGAATTTAGTTTCTGTGGAGGGAGGTGACTAGAGAAATGCCAGTTATGACAGTTTTTCGCCATTAAAAAAAAGATGTAAGTGTATTTATGTTTAGTTTTTAGTTTAGTTTAGTTTTATTTATTCATTCTTTTTTAATTATAATACACAATCATGTTAAATGAAAACAGTTTAAATAGAAATATACAAACAAATTTCAGAATATTAGAACAAAACTAAATAATGTTCTTCATATTTTTTTAGGAAAAAAAGAAAAAAAGAATAAAGGAAACATTCTTTAGCCTAGCCAAAGCGAGAGCAAGTAGCGAATGATCCAGCAATAAATTCAAATAAAAAAAAAGTTACATATTTAAAGGTATTTTTAAGGGCGAAGGAAGAGAAAAAAGATATGAATATAAGAATAAAACAAGCCTGAACTGCAAAAATTCTATCTTTGAACTTTTAAAATATTTTCAATTTCAGTATTATCGAGATTAAAAACCCATGATTTTACTTCATTTAAAAACCTTGAAAAACATCTTAAACTTCCGATGGAAGCTGGAATTTTATTAAAAACTGTAGGAGCAACAAATGAAAAGAAGTTTCTATAATGAATTTTTTTATAAAAAGGTGTCTGAACATAATTCCTGGAATTTATTCTTAATTTGTAATGATCATTATCACGAATAGAAAAAAAACCACTTGTTAAGAAAAAGAGCTTAAAGACTTTGTATAGAAGTAAAGTTATCTTAAGGGAAGAACTTTTAACTGTCTAAATAAAATTAAACTACATGAAAAAAGATGTTTTTTACAAATAATACGTATAAATAACTATCGTTTATTTTAACTTTTTGCTTACGTTTAAATAATTATAAAGCTAACCAATCATAAACAAAACCTCGTAATCTAGATCGAATCAATTTTTCAAGGAGAATCTTATGATCGACTAGGTCAAACGCCTTTGTAAAATCGATAAAAAGACCAGCAGTATTAAGATTATTGTTGATACCTTCATAAATTTCGCCGCAAAACCTTAGAAGAGCATCTTCGGTCGACATACCAGCTCGAAAACCGAATTGACTGTTACTGAAAAATTTAATTTTTATTCAAAAACACGAAAATCCTCCCCTTCATAGCCTTTTCAAAAATTTTTGAGAAGGCTGGCAGTAGTGATATAGGCCTATAATTATTCATATCATTGTGATTTGATTTTTTGTGAAGAGGGATAACCTCAGCCACCTTTAGAGCGTTAGGAAAAACATCCCCAAAAACACTTTAATTGAATATGTGTGAAAGGACATCAACAATATTATAGGATATATTTTTTAAAAAAAATTATTAGAACAAAAATCATCCGTTTTAGAGTTAGAATTCTTAAGTGAATTAATGATTCTATGTAATTCTTGTGAAGTAATAGGCTCAAAAAATATACTAAAGGGTTTTCCAATAAGAGGTGTTATTTTGATATTCAAAGAAAAATGGCATTTTTTGATATAAATGATCGGATGTTTATTTCATTATAAAAAGGAAGGTATGCCGTTAATAATGGAATACAACATCAGCCAAATGGCCGCCACGACCACGCTTACAGGACCATATCCTTTTCATGAAATTTTCAATAACCAAATCGCAAAGTGGCTGCCCTATGTCCTCGATAGCCTCACGAATTCCATCTTTGAGGTCTTGAATCGACGCTGGCCTGTTGGCGTAGACCTTATCTTTCACGTGGCCCCAAAGGAAGAAGTCGCAAGGTGTTAAATCACAAGATCTCGGTGGCCAATTGTGATCACCTCTTCGAGAGATAACACGGTCCGGAAACTTTTCCCGTAAAAGATCGATGTTTTCATTGCTTGTGTGGCACGTAGCACCGTCTTGTTGAAAGTAAACGTTGTCCAGATCAATACCATCCAATTCCGGCCATAAAAAATCATTAATCATCTCTCGATAGCGCAATCCATTGACCGTAACTGTTGCTCCAGCCTCATTTTCGAAAAAGTAAGGTCCAATGACCCCGCCGGACCATAAACCGCACCAAACAGTCACGCATTGAGGATGGAGAGGCTTTTCAACAATAACTCTTGGGTTTTCCGAGCCCCAGATGCGACAGTTTTGCTTGTGGACGTAGCCTCCGAGGTGGAAATGGGCCTCATCAGTCAAGATGATTTTTCGATGAAATTCCGGATCATTTTCATGCATTTCAAGGACCCAATCACCAAAGACACGACGTTGTTGATGATCAGCCGGCTTGAGTTCTTGTGTTAACTGAACTTTATAAGCCTTAAGACCCAAGTCTTTATGCAAAATACGGTGTAATGACGTTTGTGGAATGCCTAATTCGAAAGAACGACGAGGAATGGACAAACCTGGGTTTTCTTCAACACTTTGGGCTACAACAGCAATATTCTCAGTTGTTCTTGAGCGACGTGCACGGGTTTTATTCTTCACATCACTAACTTGTCCCAACAGCTCGAATTTGTCCACCAATTTCTGTATTGCGGTCCGACAAGGTGCTTCACGACGACCCAAAAATGTTTTAGTTTTACGAACCGTCTCTGCCAAATTTTCACCATTTTTATAGTGAATTTTAATAATTTCAATGCGTTGTTGAAGCGTGTATCGTTCCATTTTTATTAATGGCGTTTCTACTTGTCAAATGTCAAAAAATGACAGCTTCAAAAGTGACAGCTACCGAAATAGCGGGCTATTCAAAACAACACCTCTTATTGGAAAACCCTTTAAATATAAGAGTATGTAGTTGCTTAGCTGACTTAGGTTCAGATCGGTCTATTACGGTAAGGCCTTTAGTTTGGTGGCCAGAAAAAAAGTTTTTTCCTTACTTTTGACATACAAAAATTATCAAAGCAGTAGTAAAATGCAATGTTGTAGATCTTAAACAAAAATATATTATTTTGATATCCATCGCTTATAGCTGTTCCCCCACTTTACTTCTTTTAAAATTTATTTTGTTTCCGTTTGGTCAGAGAGAAAAGATATTTAGCCAAAAAATATTCACTTTGAACAGGCCTAAAATTCCCGTTTTCTTTTAAATGGACATATATGCCCCTGCGGGTCTCATTTTACTACTCCAAATAAGAAACTTTGTTATTTTCAGGGCATTAGTTGTATTTTATTTTTAAAGCATTGTCGCAAAAGTTTAGAAAATTTAGTAAGATGTAACAACATTTTTAGTATGAAAGTTAGAAGAAGATTTTCCAAATTTTTAACGACTTTAACATCGCGATTTATTTCTATAACATTGTACTAAAGTTAAAATCACCAAATGTCCATTTTGTCTCTTTAATATCATACTAACTCCATATGTCTTTTTAACAAATACAAATGTAGAAAAGGTATGTTTGTTTACTTTTTTACACGAACTGTCACTGTTTTAGACGTGTTCAGTGTAAAGTTTATTAGGAAAAAAGGTTAAGGGTCTGATTCACAATTTCATGTATTGACACAGGGTTATAAGTCCGCAATGTATTTGTGGATTTATATCCTATTCTAGAAAATTTCTCCTGTATGGATTTATGAACGTGTGTGAATATTTAAGTGTCGGATAACTAATCAGAATCTTACACAGACATTTTAAAACAGAGCGTGAGTATAATATTTACTATAGATACAAATTGTTTTGAACTGAAAACAGCATTAAAGTTACAAAATTGTTAATATCCTGCTATTACCTTAACATCAAGTTATTTAAAATTTTAAGCCATTCAAAGTATATTAATTTGATAAGAACTTAAATCTGAAAGAGCACTCTTGAGAGTTAAATTGCTCATTTTTGGACGAATTATATTCAACTGAAAAAAATATTTAAGTTCGTTTATTTGAGAGTTAATTAATCTATAAGCTAGTGTATAAGGCCATTTTAAGCATAAACATGTATAGTACTTGCCTTTTATCTAGAATTATATAATAATATTTCCAAAAATAAATGCCTGTTCATATATATTTGCAGTTTCTCAATTTGATTTAAAATAAATTGATTGTCAGGTTTTTGTTGATTATTGATGATGTAATCAAACATTTCAAGGTATTTGCTTTGCTCTTCAACAAAACTGTGTTTAAACTCGAATTTATCCGCCTCCCTCAAACTTTGAGATAACTTTTCCTCAAGAACAATGAGTTCAATTCATCTATAAGAGCCCCAATCAATTCATCAACATCTCCGCAACCACCGCACCGTACCGTCGTGCGTCGTGTTGTCGTTAGAGTTATCCGTTTAATTTGTTCTCGAAAGTTACAATTGAACACAATTGTAAACAAAATGTTCGCAACTTTGTTTATGTTCTCGTGTAATTAGCAAGTAAATGCTAAACATTATATACACATCTAAATAAAATACACATATACACATACATAATATAAAATTGAGAGGATAAATTTATATACAAAAAAAAAAGTATCAAACAATAGAAACCCTTATCACGAAAGTTTTGCAGCGGTCATTACTGTTTAGCTATATGTATCGGAAAGTTTATAGATTTTTTTTGTATATGTATATCTACGTAAGCACATATTTTTATTTATTTTTTTTTTTGCAAAGAAAGAAAAAAGGAAGTAAACGACACATATAGGAAGTTCTGTATTTATACAGAATTTTATATGGGGGTAATTTAATTTAATGCGAGACATATTACGTAGACTATGAAAAAGTCATTAGCAATTTTAATTAAAAATCAGCGCGGAATTAATTAAGGGTTGCGGAATTGGCTTTTGAAACTTATTTATGTATATGGGAGTTAGGGAGAGGTTTAAAATACATAAACCTTCGAGAAGATGCCACAAGGAGGAATGACACGATATGGGGCGAAAAGTATCGCTCTGAAAGAAGAGTGACATCACATACCCATATACCTAAGCCATCAGAGTGGACCTCTTCAGACCCATTAATTTTACCTGGGAAAAGATAAAAGGAGTCTGACTGAATTAATAAGCTTGTTTCTGTTTTTTTTTTTTTTTTTTTTTTTTATGAGAAAAAGGTATATATACCTTATCTACCTACGTACACCTTAAAGTTTTGTCGGTCTTACATTTCGCATTAAATCCCGAAATTAAATCACATTGTTCAACGTTTTTGCTTTATTTTTGTTAGCACAGATTGTGGGAGGAAACTTTCAGTGTGTGATAATATAATGAACGGAAATGATGAAAATCTGCATGTGAGTAGGAAGTGTGTGCTGTGTGGTGATGGCAGTAAGTTTGTATTCATAAATAAACAACAGAAATTGCATTATACACTCCATATCACTTGATTGCAGGTACTGTCGCATTTCATGAAATTCTGTTTAATGTTATAGCTATACCTTTTTATAATTATTCAACTTTTTTAAAACATATATAACGGGTGTTTCTTTTAGACGTGTGGTTTTCAATCTGGCCATATTTTTTCGAAGTTGGTCTTTTTGACAGCTGTCACTTGATTTATGCTTACTCTGAACAACGTTTGCAAATCGTGCAAATTTATTACCAAAATAATGGTTCGGTTCGCGCCATTGGTTCGGTCGACATCATCGTCCAGCAGAGTCAGTAATTCGAGCAAACATGGATCGGTTTCTCACCACGTTTACTCTGGTGGATAATGCGCATCCTCAGAGACGACGTACAGTACGCACCGAAGACGCTATTGCTGATGTGGAGCAGAGTATAGAAGAAGACCCGAATGAGTCCATATCCGCCATCGCGCGCCATGATTATTGACTTTTGTGTGCTTTTTGATGTTTAGGACCTTTTGTTCCAACAAGACGGAGCTACATCCCATACAGCCAACGAAATAATCAATTTATTGAAGGAAACTTTTGGTGAGCGCATTATCTCGCATCGTGGGCCTGTGGCGTGGCCTCCAAGATCGTGCGATTTAACACCACAGGACTATTTTTTGTGGGGTTATGTGAAGTCCCTTGTCTACGCAGATAAGCCCGAGACGATTGAGGGCTTGGAAGAGAATATTCGGCGCGTTATTGCTGACATACAGACCCAATTGCTGCAAAAAGTGGTCGAAAATTGGGAATTTATTTGAGCCGCGGCAGCCACTTGCCCGAAATCATTTTTAAAACATAATGGCAAACCCTTATCTTTATAATAAAGCTAAATTCTTGCCCATAACAATAAATTATATGCGTTTTATTTCTTCTTGAAAACCACACGTCTAAAAAAACACCCATTACAGACCAAACAAATCACAAATTTGAAATTTCAATTGCTAGAATTATTTCTAGTTTTATTCACAGCAAAGAAATAGTATGTTTGTATTTCAATTGAAATAATAAAAATGGCTGAAAACTACTAAACTGTAATGATTTGCAAAAAATGTATCCGTTATAATATAAACAAAATCAGTTAAATTGCTAACTTCAATCGAAAGACATGGATTGTATTTAAATAAATTTTCTGCCACTGGAGAGAAAGTTACGATTGTAAAATGGGGAGAAAAAAAAATCATACGGCGAACAAAATATCGGATGAATCGGGTGCATTCAGATTTCGCGAAGCGCATATTACATCATTAAAATAAAATACTGTTCCCCTTTGTTTATGCTGATTAACACTTTTAACAGAAGCCAATGAATTATATTCAGTTTTATTCCATTTAATCGCACTTCAAGTGTTGTTTATTATTTTTTTTTTTTTTTGTTTTTTTTTTTCCAGATAAAAACAGATAAAACCGATAATAATGAATCATCTGCAATGAAACTTTATTATTGTTTATGAAATTATTAAAACAAACAAAAAAAAACATTTAAATTATCAAATCTGATGACATCAATTCTATCTGCGTGTTCGAAATGTACAGATTTTTAAAGCTCCTTTTAAGATGATATCTAGATATAAATAATGATTATGATCAAATTTCACAACGGAATCAAATCGAAAGCTGTTGAAAACTTTGTATCAATATAATTTAAAAACATTGATGCAAAATTCTTACGATTTAGTATGGTGTTAAAGTGTTTTTAGAATGATGCTAGGTTAAGAGCAGGATTTTCCAAATTTTAATCGTATGCCTATTTTTTTTAGCATCGTTCTATTTTATGTCATATGTCACTTTGACAACTACAAATGTGAAAAAGTTATGTTTGTTTATACTTTTCTGCTCGAATACTGTCACTGATTTAGGTATGTTCAGCCAGCATGTTTGTAAAGAAAATACATTTAGTATGTTTAAAACTAAGCACATTTAATTAAAGAGCTTAAAGTTAAAAAAAAAATTGTTAAGTATGAAGTATTATACTAAAATATTAAAATCAGGCTGTTTAAAATTTTGAGCGAATAAGTTTAATCGATGTTACTACTTCACAAATTCATCGAATAATGTTTTTCTTTACAAAATAAATAAAATGTTGTTGCACAGCTTCTCAGGGAGAACCAAGGAATTAAATACGAAAACGTAGATAATTGTTCGTGTACACTTTCAATCTACCCCCCCCCCACATATGCGTGAATGAATTTGACAATGTGTGTAAATGTTAATTTTTAAAAAATTTGGCTAGCAGAATCTCAAAATTTGATGTACACACAGATTTGTGTGTTGACAGATAAAACTCACCCTTAAGAATTATTCTCTTGGGTCTTGAGACTTACAACTCTCAACAATCCATGTGTGCATGTTGTTGGCAGGAATAAAGAGAACCTACAATTTTTCACACGAATCGAAATGGCTATAGGTGAGCCCTACAGTTTTATAAAGAGATAATCATGGAGAAATTTGTCAATTCGTCATAGGAAATTGGTATTACCCGTGCATAAATCTTTTTTGTTTTTCGGTGGCATAGGCTGGAATTCGATCCCCAGACCCCCACTAGACAATCGTAAGCATAAATCACTACGCCACAGCTGATTTCTTTCTGAATTTACAATTTTAAAATTCAACTGAGTTAGTTGAAATATTTGCAAAAAAAGGTTTTGTAGACTTGTTGACTCAAAATCTTTTTTTTGAAAATGTACTAAAATTTCGCATAAACATAATTTTATGTATAATTTTGATCTAAAATTTAAGCTTGGTTAAATCGAGATAGGTGTATGGAACATGATTTGAAGGCATGTATTTATTTCAAAAAAAGAGATTTTTGGCAAGATTCATTGAGGAACGTAATAGTTTTGTCACAGGATTTCGATAGTAATAATCCCCCACTGAAACAAGTCTCCGAATTTGAAAAATAAAGAGATTCCTTAATTTGAAGACTTATTTCGTGTTTATCTACTTATGAGCGATGTGTTTATCTTCTAGTGTGCTACATAACAGTTCCACAAAGTCCAAAAAAAATGTAACTCCAACAAAATTTCTCAAATCGAAAATGGTCATATTGCCCAAAAAAAAAAAATACTTGTTTTTGGAATTTGGGTGTTATGAAATTTTGACGTTTTAAATTTAAAATTTTACTGTCCTACGTCATAAAACCCAAATAAAAAAAACGTCATTAAGTTCCAAAAACTGACAAATTGCTTTTCTAGGCATCGTCTCGTTTAAAAAGATTTTATTGTTTTTAGTGTTTAAGTCGTCAATTCAATTTTTATTTTAAAATACAGTTTTAGAATAGTCAAATTAAATTTCATTTTATTTAAGGCTATAAAATACTATAAGTCTGTATAATCACTCTTTTAATAAATATATTTGAGGACATAAAAAGCTTATACATACCCATGCTTAAGTTTCAAGAGAAGTTATTCACAAAATTTCAATTTTCTGGATCTCTTCAATTTTAGCAGGCGGATTTCAAAAAATAAAACAGATGTCTTTATGTTCAAGAAAGCTTGTCAGCAAAACTTAAGTTTTCCTTAGGACCTACGGAGAAAAATAAAAAAAATATAAAAATAGCCGTGTCAGCGGATTTTACTGAAGCCACTTTCTACATCACTTTTCCCACCGCTATAGGTCGAAACTCTGAAGATTTCAGCAAAGTTGGTTCAGTAGTTTTTCAATCTATAGATACAGTAGAGGGTACAACTCCTCCTTAGATGTTTTGTTTAGATTCTTTTGATTCTTCATTCTCAAGCTAAATAAAATATTTTCACCAAGTTTCATCAGGGTAATATTTTTTTCGAACTATTTAGTGCAGTATTTTTGTAAATACATAAATGTTGAACATTTAAATTTATAAAAACAAAAATACACTGAAAATTTGTTCATGTGTGTATGTATCTAATTATATTTTCTTTAACACAAAATTAATATGTAAATAGCTCGACTCTTATGTCACTTCAAAGAATAACCCATGAGTAATCATTACCAAAAAGGAGATAAAAAGAAAAAAGGAGCCAAATGAGCATTAAAATGCCACAATAAATTAAAATTAAATCATTAGTTTTATTATTGCATTTTGATGATGAATTCTTTTCATAATAATGAAAATCGCACGTACAAAAAACAATCTGCACTTGCCTCTTATTTTCTTGATGATATTGTTGTGTGGGCGAAGCTTTGAGTATAGGTATGTATAGAAGTTCAACAGTTTGTATATATGTATATGTGTTTGTAACTTCAAAGAAGTACACACGTACATACAAACATATAATCATATATTTATAGAACAACATTGTATGACCATAATAAAAACCACACGGACTTGATACTTAAATGTCGCCATAAAAATCCCAATTTAATGCCACAAAAGTTCATATATTATTATAGCCATGTATATGGCTATACACTACAGAGTTGTACTTATATTTAATATTATGGTTATTTTTTCAGAATATGAACACTCACGAAACGTATAGTAATATAATTTACTCAGCTTGAATGTACAATAGTAGGTATACATATATATGTACTTGCAGACGCCATCTCGTCATCATTATAAATATAATGTGCACCACAATGTGCTATTGTTCTATTCAGTTACCAATAGTACCTACCAACATTCTAGCATAGAGGATCCTTAAAAGTGTCAAAAGAGTATAACCACAAAGTGAGCCGAGGCGTTTGTTTGTAATCGGGCTACGATAACGATTATGCGGTTTCATGCAACTTTTTAAATTTCAATAAAACAGTGACGATAAAAAAAATATGCACGACTTGATCGCACGAACTTGCTCTTGTCTTTAAATACTGTGTGTAACCCCACATTGCAGATGCGTTATGTATATATTTAACGAGAAAATATTAAAAGAGTCAAAAGTGTTAAAAAACTGATTTTTGTTTGATTTTTTTTTTTTTTATAGAAGATGGCTTTTAAAATTTTTAAATGCATTATTCTTTGAACTATTAAGAAGTATCAGACTGCAAAATTATAACAAAATCGGTCTAACCATAGCAAAGATATACACGAATAACCCAAAAATAAGACTATTTTATCAAAAAACGTTGAATACCTAATTGTGTAATGTGAATTTTTTGAGAAAAAACTGAAAAACAGTTTTCTTACAATTGACTTGGTTATAACAGATACGAGGTTTAATCAAAATCGTTAGAGCCATTTTCGAGAAAATTTGAAGAAACCAAAATATTTGTATGGCAGCTACCCGTTCTAGATGAGCTAAAACAAAAATTCAAATTTTCACTCTAGGTAATCACATAAAAATGCTCTGTACCAAATTTCATGCAAATCGTTCCACCCGTTTGGGCTCTAGCTCAAATTACAGTGGACTCACCGACGCACAGACGCACAGACCTACGGACGGCATGACGAAACCCACTTTTTTGGACTTCTCGATTATCGTAGTGTTAGTTTTGATTATAACCTCGATTTTTGTATTTTACATGAAACCAATACTTGCCCTATAGAGAAACTAAAAAAAGCGTTTGTATTATTTGAAAAAAATCCAAAAATATAAAAAGTTATTCTGTACATCCTTTTGCACGAATTGATTGATTGCATTTTTTAACAATTTTCGAAATGATTTATAATGATAAAAATAAATGTGGAGTTATCAGGTTTACGCTCTCAGCCGACGAAATAAAGATAACACCCGTTAGTTTGTTCATTAGTTTCTTGCAACTTTCCCATAAAAAAAAAACTGAAAAGGAAGCAACAAATTGCAGCAAACTAATTGCCTGATGGATACAACAAACCATGTGATGGGTTTTGTTTGACATTTTACAATTTTACTACAGATTTGTTTTATTGATCTGACCTGTGAGAACTTTAACATAAGTGATTCCAGTACTTTTTTTAATTTTACAAATAAGAGGAACTTTAGTTTTGTTGCACACTGTATAAATTATGACTTTTATGGTTTTGACTCAACAAAAGAGGAATATACTCAATACAATTACGCACTATTGTTGTTGATCTCATTTAATTCTCAATGATTAATCGAGCCAAATTCCTAGTAAGTAGGTATTGGTATGTATGTATGTACATATGTGGTTTCTGTTTTAGCGTCCTACGTGCTGCAGTTTGTGACTGGCTTGCATACATATTTAAAAGAACGTATAAAGCTCAGAATGATAAATATATAAGCAAAAGTGGAAAAACAAAGAACGAATATTGTACTTGATGACTGTATAGTTAAATTAATGGAATTAGATGTAATGATCTATGAAAATATGTAACATGGAATGTCATTTATGATTTATCGATTTTTCAAACAGAGAAAACTTGTTTAAATGGTTTTTCAAGTGAATAGGTTGATTTTCCTATTAATGACATGACACTCACTTCATATATTTGCATGATTTGGTGTCATTTTCATGTCATGATCTATCGAAAAGTTTCAGTTCTATATCTTATCGATGAAATCTTTTTTTGGAAAAATTATTGCAAACATTTTAAACAGCCTGATGTTAAGGTGTAAGCATGAAACTAGAATGGTTTCGTAGAAAATTAACAACCCTTTCCGCCGATATAAATCGAAAAATTTTGTCAGCTTTGTTTCTCGAAATATTCACATCCAAAATAATATTACTTTGTGTACTTCGATCCAACCTTAAAAGGGTGTTGATGGCGATATTTCCGCAACAAAGCCTCGAAATGGGTTTGCGGTTTGCAGCGGTGAATAGCAAATTAACAGACCTTTCCAGTGACGTAAGAATTTTTCCAGACTTTTTCCAAATTTTTTTTATTGATTTGCATCTTTTTTTCAACTTTTAAAAAATGTTTCCAAAACCCATCGAGCTGTACATCAAATGAAAGGTCTTTTCAAATTCTATCAGGAAGTCTATATCAAAAGCGTGTGGAATTTCTGGTTCTCGAAATATTTTCATCCAAAGTGATTGTTCGATTTTACTGCATTTCTATGCAAAACATTTAAAAGCGTTTGTGTTTGGATAGCGATATTTCCGTAATCGATCCACGAAATGGGTTGTGGTTTCCAAAATTTTTAGTTAAATTTTCAAGAGCTTTCTAAAACTCAAAACCAAAATACTCTTTGCGGTTTGGTTCTCGAAATATTCGCATTAAAAGTCAAATTACTGTATTTCGACGCAACCCTAAAAATTCCTTTGGATAACGATATTTCCGCAACAAAGCAGCCTTGCAAGATAGGTTGTAGTTTTCAGTTGCGTATAGAAAATTAACAGACCTTTCCAGTGGCAAATATTGAGAACAAATTTTTGGTTGATTTTTGAAAAAAAATGATGGTATCCCCTTACAACTTTTTTTTCAACTTTAAAAAAATGTTTCTAAAACCCATCGAGCTATACATCAAAAGAAAGGTCTATCAGGAAGTCTATATCAAAAGCGTGTGGAAGGTCTGGTTCTCGAAATATTTTCATCTAAAGTCATTGTTCCACAGCGATATTTCCTTTAATATATTTACTTTAATGAAATGATTAAAAGAAAGTATGATGCTAACGCATTGAAAATTTGGAAAATCGTCTTTTTACTTAAGAATCATACAAAAAATGCTTTAACGTAGTACTAAATCGTCTAAAATATATCGCTGGTGTTTTTAAAAACACATTTCAATGAAGTGAGAATAATTGTGCCCTTAGCAACGGAAATACAAATTTATAGTAAATATTTCTACTTCTATTTCATCATTTCAACTTTTACATACAAGCATACAATTATTCTGTTTAAATTTTTGAACGGGAGCTTTAAAAAAAAAAAATTAATTAAAATTAAAAAAAAAAGTAAGTATACACCCGAGTGACCGATTCAAATTTCAGGTCGACAAGGTACTCGATATATCTTCATCATTTAATGGAATCTGTCAAAAAAGTTTTTTTTTCTTAAACTGAGATACTAACTACATAACTTGTAAATACTCCAAATTTGACCAAATTCAAAATCTAAATTTAATAGTAAAACCATTAAAAAATGAAGGAAGAATGAAACAACAACAACTTGAGTGAGCTACCACCATGTCATTATACGCTGGAGATATAGCAATTTCACAGCTGTCATGATGATCACCAGACAGCATTTGGTGGTGCTTAGTCTATTACGTTCAATTTTAATTTTAACAACTTTTTACCCAGCGCCTGGGACTTGAACATTAACCAAGCCTCTTCAGAGCCATTGCACTTACGCGTTACCGAAGTCACGTGATTAGTTCAAACCAAATACAGGTTTTATTCTTTGACCATTGTATTTGAATCAGCTAGCATTTGTTGGTGTTGGTGAAATAGGCCACTGGTCTACAAACGAAAGTATCGAGAAAATATTTATACATATTGTTTTTTCAATAAATTCTTTTATTTCCAAAAGTTGCAAAAACTGGCAGCTGCAAATTTGCATAATTTTTAACAAATATTGGAGGCCTGTTCAGTTGTCAGTTCTGCTCATATTCTAGCGGAGTTTAATTATAGCCCCAGGCGATTCTCACAAAATTTTTACAAGTAGAAGTAGGTTCTCTTGAAAATCAACTTTTTCTCATAAAACAACGATTGGTTAAACAATAAGCTTATTTTATTAAAGTCTAAAAATCAAGAGGCAAGTTTTCGTATCACTATAAATAAATTACGTTGATAAATTAAAGTTCAAAAAGAAATACCTAACTTCTAATTACTAAATCGAATAGCAAAAAACATCAAAAATTCACCTTCATCTTATATAGGTAATCCAAAAATCGATTGCAAACTCACTCAACTGATCCTTTTTGAGGGAGAGGGCATAACCTGTGTAAGAGTAAAATTAACTTGATACCATAGGACCTTTCAATAAGTAACCCTTTTAATCTTATGATTTGAATACACGATCCCCCGTTTGAAACCGAAAGACCATCCTCTCAGCGGAAGTGCTAAAAACAGTAAATTTAATTATGTAAGCTGCAATCCCAAGGGTATTCTACCCACTTCTACCATTCCCACCTACCGCCACCGACAACCGACAACCAACGACCGTCGCATTTGCCTGGGAGCTTACTTTAGCGTGATGTACTTTCTCTATACTACATTTTGTACTACTACCACCACCAACACACAGGAGGAAATTTTATTAAACTAATCCCACAAGAATTTCTGACATTTCATCGCATCGCACAGGCGACAGCGGCTCTTCTTGTCTCCTGTGTTGAGCTTTTCCATAGGAATACTTGACAGTTGACGGTTGCAGCATTTATCTATGTCTACCCCAAGGGTAGTGTAGTTTAACCATCAGCTCCCACACACAAAAATATACAAATACACCCACACACACATATACTATACGTAGAAGTGGAAAATTAGTTCCATTCGGTGCAAGTGAAAGTAAACATCCTTAAAAGAACGGATAAAACTGTCAACGTGCTACTAAGCACCTGAGTGAATTTTTCTTCTCTTCCTTCATATAAACCCCGCACGTGGATCTATGAAGTCTGAAGATGAATTCAAGAGTGTGTCGGTATTGGTATATGTAGCATAGTTTTGTATGAAATTGAATTATCCTTACAAACTGTGTCCTCAGCTTGGAAGTATTACCAGTTGTGTTGTGACAAATCACACATAAGACTAAACATATAGTAGTAAACTCAGAGCCCCAAGAGAATGTCCTTCATTAGAATATTTTCTACACACATAACGGTATCGGATAGCTGGCAGCAGTTTTCTTTGCTCTGATGTAACTTGTGGGCCATCTTCAAGCCTGTGCTAAGAGTCGAAGTAGAATGATAGAAAGCAACACAAAACAAAATCGAAAAAGGCAAAAAAAGTTTTCCTGGCAATCGTACTTGTATACCTACTTGCATTTGAATAATATGAGGGTTGCTTTGATTGAACAAATTAAATAGTATTGCTCCCCCAGGGGGAACGTACACATATATACCCAACACAGAATGGGGGTTTTCGTTTTCTCGAAGTTCTTTTCCGATTTGAAGCTAAACTGGAATACAACATTAACCTAAGGGCATCAGCATCAGCGTTGAAAAACCTTCCATTGCCATCGAATAAATTTCACCAAAAAAGTAACAGTTCAGATGAAGCTGAAATTGAAGACACAATAAGAAAACAAACAAAAAGAATACCATAAAGAAAAAAGATTAGAATCGCAGCGAAAAATAGAATTTGACAAAGAAGAAGAAGAAGACGGATAAGAAAAAGAAGAAGAAAAGCAAAGAATGAAGATCAATCAGACCTTGCACACGAAGAATCAAGTTGCAGGAGGTTTTTGACGTTGTCTTTTAATTTCTTCTAAAATCTCTTTCAATCGAGGAAACAGAAGCGTAAGGGATTTTATGGCGTTTTTCTTTTTTGGCTCATAGCAAAGATCTGAGCAGAGGCTGAGAGGCTAGAGCAAAGCTCTGAGCAGATTATGATCAGGAGTCCTCAGATTTAATTATGAAACACACTTGAGCACTGATCTGTCATTTCCTAGGGCATCCATTTTTAATTTTTAATCATAGACGTTTTTCTTTTTTAGTTCAGAGCAGAACTGTCAAACAAAAAATTGGGTTTCTTTTTTGGCTCTGAGTGTTCAGAGCTCCAACTTTGTGTTTCATTTTTCGCTCTGAACCTGTTCTGAGCGTGTGAAAAAGTGCTCTCTATGAGCTCAGAATAAAATAACTGAGCAGACAGTGTTAAATGCTGAACACAAGGATTTGACAGCTAAGCGTGTTTCAAATATAGTTCAGAGTGCTCAAAAGTCGGAACCCGCTTTGTTCAGAATATGTTCGACATGCTCGGCTCGGACTCTATTCAGAGCTCTATTCTGAACTAAAAAACAAAAACGCCTTATGTGTGAAGTTGGCTTCGTTCAGCGTTTTGCTCGAATTGCTCAGTCATTTTATTCTGAGCTAATTGAGGAAGCTCTGAGCTAACTCCGATGTAAAAAAGGAACATACTTTCTATGCTCTGATATGTGTGACCTAAAAAAAAAACATAGATTTTTTATTTGACAGTTCCGTGATCTGCTGTGAGTTAGAAAAGAAAAACGCCAATAGTCTCTTTGGTTGAAAGGTCACTACGTTGAGTTTGAAAGAGAAAGTCAAAAAAACTTCCTCAGATCGTTGACTAAATCGATTTTGTTCACCCTTACTTACTTCTTGCTTTTCTCTCCTAAAAAGTGAAAAATGCTGAAATCTCAATAGTCGCATGTGAAAGGGAACTTTGTGTTGTAGATGAAGACGAACATTAAAAAGAAAATAAAGAAGAAGACGTGGAAAACACGATGTTAAGCCCTTAAGACTGGCTGCGTTCCAGTAACTATCCAAAGCTACCAGGATAGATTTATGTTATTGTAATCTCTAGTTAAAAAAATAGCTGATGACAGCTGAAGCTATTTGACTACCATACCCGAACGCGGGTACTAGCAAGCGGCTCCCACTTTTCTCTCCAAACATCAGTGACAAACTCTATCTAAATTATAACATAACAGCCACAGATTAGCCATATGAAGATGAGAATGTTTCGTACGTTTCACCCTCCAAAATCCATTTGTTTACATTGTTGTATTTGTAATTTCTTCAAGCGTCGATGAATAGATGTGAATTGCAACAACAATTTAACCAGGTGTGTGAAGATCCCTACTGTATATGTGTGAGGTTTTTATAAACACATTCTCATTTTTTATCTGATATGTGACAGTTCAAGCTTGTAGGCAAATTAAAATGGCTGCCGGGGATTCTCATCTTCATGTGGCTAATCTGTATGATAACAGCATTGTGGAGAATGTGTCACAGAAAAAAGTTGTTCTCCCAGAATAAGTCATATTCAACCATTTCAAATTTTTTTTTTCATTATTTCAGGTGAATTTAATAAAATAAGATGAATTGTTTTTCCTTGCTAAGATAAACCATTAATTTGTTCTCAAAAATTCCTCCATTTTGATTTTTAATTTCTCAAAATGAGTTTTTCTTTTTTTCGTTAAGCCTAGTACGTTGCTGATGCGAAACGAAATTTTTCGGTGGTCTCCAACTCGACAACGAAATTCTTACGTAAACCACAGCGAAAAATGGCAATTAAAAGCGTCACCATTCCCAAAAAAAAAAACACAAGCGCAAAAAAAATCACAAAAAGCCATGTTGTATTGAAAGACCATCAAAAACAAACACGAACAAACCTCAAATGTCACTTTTCCGCACACAATTAATGGTCCGGGCAATTAATTTAGTGCGAAAAAAGAGCGGAGACCTCTCCAAATAATCTGCTATAATTATCAATTTCGCTCATCGAATAGCGTACTGCAAAACGAAAAGGAGGACGAAATTTTTCGTTTATGATTTCGTTGTGTCATTTTTGTATGGGATTTTTTGTTTCGCATCAGCAGCGTACTAGGCTTTAAGGAGAAAGCTCTGAACAGAGCTCGAGCATGTTGAAGTTCGGACTATGAACAAGCAGTAGTCTTTCTCTGAACGAAAAAAAAAAAACACAACTTAGAGGCTGTGAATGCACTGAGCAATAAACATTTTTTTTTTTGACAGTTCAGACTCTGGTCGGAACGAAAAAAGAAAAACGCCAAAAGCAATGTTCATGCACAAACATTATGGATAAAGGAATCTGTCAAATTATTAGCTCGAGAATAATTAATGTTCCGAACAATTGTTTCGTGCGTAAAATTTAGACAGGTAAGCAAGCGATGAACAGTAGTTTGGCTCAATTTTGGAGAGAATTTTCTTAAGGGAGCGAAAATTTAGCGCGAGCTGCGTACTAGACTTGAGTAAAAAGATACTTTTGATAAACATTAAAATAGAATTGTAATATTCTTAGTGTGAACTTCACCTACATCAAATTTGATTGTGCAAGAAGATAACGAATAGAAGTGTCAGAGAGGATACAAAAAAAAATCTTAATATATCAAAAACAAATTTTTTTAAATTCCATTTTTGAACATAATTTGATGGAAAAATGTACTTTTCTTGTTTTCTCCCAAAGGGCAGTACCCATCTACCATTTTCTTACTCTTCCTATTTCGTGTTTCCATCCCACATAAATACCTACAAGTACGAGTAAGTATACTTATGAGTTATTTATAAAGTTTTTTAATTTTAATCTTTTAAAGATATGAATGTGAAGGAGGTATGGTCTTCTTCAAGGACCGGAAGCCAGCGCAAAGACTCCATGTACATACCTAATTTTTTTTTTTGTATAATATTTTGAAAAGAAAAAAAAAATAAGAAATAAAATGGCTGGTTGAAGTAATTTTCCAGCAGCTCATAAAGCATGTTGAATTTCATGTTGGTGAGGTTTTTCTTTTGTGGAAATTCCCAAACACATGTTTTTTTTTTTTGATGAAAGACGAAAACAACTCACACCTTTTACGATGAAGATGATGTCTGTTGTGAATCATAGCAGGTGAGTTAAGCACACCATCTTTGGTATCCACAGCAAACTATTGCTGGAATGTAGAAATTTTTTTTTTATCTTTATTCTCTATACAGAGTTTTCTTTTGGTTAAGTATACTGTCGGTCTTGGTATATAGTATCTGAGGAGAATCACGCCATTATTGTATTATATATATATTTTTTTTTTTTGAATGAGTCATTGAGATGATTTAGAAGTTCTTGAGATCATCAAGATTGCTGTTGAAAACAAAGTAAAGAAATAAGGAAATAATTGTATTTGTTATATGATGGAAAGACAAAAGACTTGAAAATCAACTTAAAATGTTAATTTTATATTTCAAAAGTCATAATTATATGTATTTTTGGTTTGTTTAGGGTCTGTTTCACACATATTTGATGGCAAATTTATAAATTAAAGGTCTGTTTCACAATGGGTGAGTAAAATTCAGATTAGTTATTCGACACGTTAATACTGGCACAGGGTCATAAATTTCCAATTTCTAAATTCCAAAATCTAAAAAATGAAACACCCAGAATTTTGTTTGAAAGTGTTTTTTTTGCGTTTCTGTCTTGCGGAACAAATTTGAAGATTGTTATTCCAGTCGAAGAAAATTCTTTTTAAATTACATTTTTGAATATTGGATCTCAGAGTTGAACAACTGTCTGAAATTATAGACTAACTATGTATAAAACATGCTAAATCACTGTCAAAAACAATTGCAAAAAAAATCATTCTATTTGTGTATATTTAAAGAAACATAAACTTGCCTTTGGCTCCCTTATTTGCAGAGCTATGGATGGAGAACTTTGATAAAAAGGCTCTGAACAGCTCAAAAGAAAAACCAAAAGTGTGGTCGAGAACGTGGATGATACTTTCTGCATTCTTAAAAATTCCGACATTTGAAATTTCCTAGAACAACTCAATTAATTCACAGCATCCAAAAATGAAGTTTACGATGGAAAAAGAAATTGAAGAATCCATTGCATTTTACGATGTGAAAGTGATGCGGAAGCAAAATGGATCTTTAGCACACACGGTTTACCGAATATGTGACAACGAACATTTAAGCACTGAACTATTTTTAGTAGACCAGGGGCCGTATCGCGTAAGACTAAAGCGATCGCTCTATTAAGTGATGGTCGTTTTACGATTGCTTCCTCTATCTTTCCCTATAGATAAGATAGAGACAGCTATCGTCAAAGCGACAATCAAAAAATTGATAATCAACTATCAACTTAGCCGATTCCACCCCATAGGTCTTTAAAGCGAATGGCTTTACCAAAAAGTAAAGATCGTGGAAGCCAATTTTGCACGGCCAAGGATAGGAAGAGAACCAATTGGACAAAAAAACTTTCCTGTCGTATGTAAGAGGTGTAACAGACAGGGTAGGGAAAATCTTAATGCTGTATAGTATAAAATCCATATTTCTACCTCCCAAAAAAGTGATAAGCTAGCTGCAGTCACCAAAAGATCAATTCTCCCTACAAACACCTGGAGTACCCTGCAGCTGTGGGTAGAAAAGGCTCAGAGGAGCATTGCTACACGTCTGAAAGAATATAATCAGCGCTGTAAGTAAAAAGCAAAGAGAAAAGTCCGCCATATGTGAGCATATACACTATCTTCTAGATAAACACCACCGGATCCATTTCGATCAGGCTAAGGTTCTAGCTAACGAGCCTCATATAACATCCCTCGCCCGGTTCGCGAAGCGATTGAAATTAAACGACACCAAAATTTCAATCGGGATGACAGTTTCAAGCTGTCTCGAACGTGGGATTCCATAATTAATTCATCACGGTCGTTCCAATTACTGCTGCATATTAACAGGGAAACAGTGAGCACGGTTTGCTCCCAACTTGCTAATCAACAACAACAACAGCAAGAGATAGAACCTTCGACGCACCGCTACAATCTGCGCAGTCCGCCTATTACATCTCGCTGGCATTTCCCCGGTGACCATGCTCAATATAATTTGTAGCGAAACGTTCGGGGTGTGTACTGCTTTGAATTCGCTTAATATTAAATATTTATAACGCGGCTAATCCAAAAAACAAGACAATGTCATGTGTTAAAAACCGCGAAAACCTTAAAAGTTATAATTATAACATTAACTCTTCAAAAATAGTTAAAAAAATTTCAAAAGGACAGTATTTGCTTTCAGAAGTTAAAGTGTTGCCAAACCTTCCTTTTACTCAACCATACCTTTCGACAGGGTTTATAAATAAAACTGTATATCGTGGGTATACAAGCAGAAGGCACTAGGTCAATTTTTTAGGATTTTTACATTTGAATGCAAAGTGATCAAGAATGATGATATCTATGTAATCCAAACACCTCCTAAGTCATTATGCAACGTTAAACATGAATTATTTGAGGTTTAGTTTTGCACTAAGTCAGTTAAATAATTTATAATACTGTTAAAACGCACTTAGTTGACTTAGTGCATTTTGGCTGTCATAGAAAAAACACTTCATTCTATAATAATACAGCAAGAAAGCATTAAAGTGGACTTAGTGCTTTTTACCTGTCATCAAATAGGTTTTTTGATTTAAATAGGTGGTGAGTTACTGTTCTGTAGTCTACACATAAGAGCGAATTGCATCTAATTGTTTCAATTTGGCAGTTTTGGTCAAGAAGAAAAGTATTTTCTTAAAAGTTTTCCGGTAGTAGGTAATAGTGAATAATCTGCACAACCTTACACATCAGAAGAAAGCGATGGTAAATAGTTCCAACCTCTTTCTTTATTTATTGTTAAACTATTCTTACCTTGTTTTTATTTTGAACTTATTAAAACTCTGACTTTTTCTTAAATTTATTATTCTAACTTACCATACCGTTTTCTTCATTTTAAAACTTATTATTCTTACCCCATCTAGGCCTTTACTTATTATTTTATTTTCTTACTGTTATTATTATTCTTATTTCTACTTGCTCTTAAAGTGTTAAATTCATTAAAAAAAAATGTTTCTTCAGATTTATTTTTTCAGTTATAATTGACTAATTCATACATTATTGCAATATCAATTCAGCTAAAAAGCACTAAGTCAGCATATTTTTACTTGCGATATAGGTACTATATGGGAAGTTATGGATTCGTACAAAAAATCGAACTCGAGATTTTGATCAAACTTTACATTACGATGATAGAGAAGTCAAAAAAAGTGGGTCTCGCAAAAACGTCCGTCTGTCTGTCTGTCTGTCTGTCTGTCTGTCGGTTCGACTACAGCCTAAACGGATGGGTCGATTTTCTTTAAACTTGGTACCTAGCGTTTTTTGGACATTCCCCCCACCCGTTTTTTTCTCTTTTTTTTTAGGACCAAAATTAACAGTAGCTGTCATACAAAATTTCTTGGCCAAAAAGGAAAAACTTATTTTTCTCAAATCCAGCGCTACCGAATTTGTTTTTAAGAACTCCATAAATTTAAATAGTTATAAGTTGCTGTTTAATAAAAAAAATGGTTCCGAAAAATGGTTATTAATGGTACCTCCCAAAGAACCATTTTTTTGATTTTCGCTTTTCTCGAAAACGGTTAAACTGATTCTGATCAATTTTTTTATGAAGAAGTATTGACACATTCTAAATATTATTATGTACCAAAATTTTCAAAAAAATATTTTTTAGATTTTTAAAAAAAGTTTTAATATTTTTTTTTGAAAACTCAATATTTCAAAAACGACTTGGTCGATTTTCTTTAAACTTGGTAAATAACAGTTTTTTAACTTTATCTAGAAGATTTTTGACAAAAATTATTCTAATACTCAAAAATAACGGTGCCTCCCATACAAATGTTAAAAAACCGTTATGAAAAATATTTTGTTTCTCAAAAACGACTCCTACGATTTTCATAAAAGTTTTTTTGTGTGTTAAAATTAGTACGATCTACCATTTAAAATTTTTAAAGTTTATGTTTTAGGTTTATTAACAGTACCTCTCATAGAACGGTTTCTTTGATTTTCGACTATATCAACATCTGATCAACCGAATAAAATTAGATATTGTATACAGAAGCTTGTAACAAATATCAATAAAAGTGCGTATCAAAATTTTCTAAAAAATGATTTTTGGATTTTTAAAAAAAAAATCAAAATTATTTTTTGAAAATTCGATATTTCGAAAACTGGTAGCAGATTTTTTTATGAAGTTCAATTTTTAACGCAACATTAATAAATGCTTTAAATTGGCGTACCAATTATTTTTCTCAAAAATGTTAACGAAATTTTATATATAAAAAATTAATTATTTTTAAAACCGCTCCTACGATATTCAAAATTTTTTTCTCATAAATAAAGATTTATATAAGAAATCAGATGGTGTGCATCGCGTTGGGTTAAAACGGATTCAAAGTATTTTAATCAATTTCTTTCTAATTTTGCTGATTTAAAACAATTTACCAGTTTAAATAGTATAATTTCCTTTTATGCATATCGCAAATGTGCAACACTAGCCTATATTGTTAATTTTTGTATACTCACATAATACCACCTGAAACTAAACTAAGATTTGGCAAATGGATAACATATATACTCCTATAGCTAATTTATTTCAGACTATAGAACCACAATGTGATCGCGCATAAGAGCAAGTTCGTGCGACCCAGTCGTGCATATTTTTTAGTTCTGCTCCAATATTTTCGAATAGGTTTCGCAAAACCTTAAATTTTAAATTGTAAGCTTAAGTCATAATGTCAATAGAGCTTTTTATGTGATAGGATGAAAAATTACCATCGGTATTGAATTTTCAAGAGTAAACAAATATTTAATATCAATTTACTCAAAACTATGTTTTTTGACTTAGTGCCTTCTGCTTGTATACCCACGATATGTTAACTTTTATTACCTTTTCTTACATCTTCTCTTTTGGTTTTATTTATTTTACGTGTAAAATTTTGCTAAGTTCATTCAACTCCTTATAAAATAAAACATTCTTGAGACACCCAAAACTTTGAAAATAGAAAATTTAAATTTAAAAGTTTTCTAAATTGAGCCAAAAAAATTGGAAACAGTTTTCAATGCCAAGCAGATGATAATAATATCCTCATAAGTTCTTGTAATTATTACGTTATACAAATAATAAAACATTCCTCGTTTATATTTAAATAAAACAAAAATATTGTTGGCTTTTTTCCAAAAAAAAAAAAAACAAACTCATTAATCTCACCCTAGATTTTAAAAAGCAAACATCTCGCTTCATGTTGCCAATATCGAACAAATTAAAATCATCCTCTTCTCACCCTCGCCCCCGCCCCCAGCTTGCAGTGTAACAAACACTATATCAAATGACCATCATTTCCTCCTACGGTTTCCTGGCATTAAAGCTACTCTTAATTTGGCATTTTTGGAAAGAAATATCAGCCATAGACAAACAAACATACATACAGACATATCTATATATACAGATATACCTACTCCCACTGCGATTCCAATTAATTGTAAGTTTCCAGTGGTTTGTCTTCCTCTCTGTTTGTGTGACACTTGTGTTTGTCGCTTCAAAACCAAAACTCTCATTGATTAAAATCATTATACCACCTACATATATACATATACATATACACACATACCAAACTGTGTCCTTGTGGCGCCTTGAGATAGATGATGACAACCATTTTCACATACCTACTCCTTCCTCTGTATAGACAATATAATATAGAAATTATCTGAAAGACCATTATCTAAATATAATATATAGATAATAGCGGTGTATAGTATGTATTTATGTATGGCTATATGTATAGTAAGGATCTACATATACATACATAGTACATAGAGCAAACTAATAACAATTAGTTTTGCCTCAATTACTCACCCTTGATGGTACGGTTCAAATACACACATCCCCCCACATTAAGTGCGATGTGTATTCTGCACTATATATAAAACAGGCTCCCTCCACCACCCCCTAAAAACCCACTATCCTTGATAGCTGCTGATGCCATTAGTCAGCAAAAATCAATAATTTTCCATTAACAAGCGCGGGCTCTAAAAATTGTTAATCCTAATGAGCACCTAATTTCCGCTTCTATAATTGCGACAGAGACTTCCAGGGAAAATTTATTATTTTTCCATTTCCCCTTCATATGATTTTAGGAGGAGAGATTGTAATGAAATTCATAATCTCTTGTAAAATTTGATTAAATTTATTCATAATTTTGATTCTAAATGGAAATTTTAAGCATACAAGAAAAAAATAAAATTATTTTGAAACATATTAGTCCTGGGGATAAAATTATATACTCGTACATTGAGGGTATCCTGATGTTGATCCATATGGATGAGGGGAAAATGATGTTTTGGCCACTTCCCACCAAAAAACAAAAATGTTCTCCTTCGTTAATTTTTTTTTTTTTTTTTTTTTAAGGCAAACACAAAATTTTTCAACAAAAGCAATATATTTTTTGTTAACTCACGCAGGATGACCCAATCAATCATTTTTGCGCATATGAAATGTTTGTTTATATGGACAAAATTACGTAATCCTCTATTGTTGTTATAATATTCTCGAAAACATTATTCGAATTTTTGATAGAAACTTCCACCCTTATGTAAACAAATCTTATGGGGTGGGGGAGTGATTCAAAGGAATTTTAATAAAAATACAAATTTGTAATGGAATTTTTGGATACATTTTTTTGTGTAAAGTATTTAGGTATATCAACTAAGGGATGGGGATGGTATGGAATAAATACCAATTTATATTTTTCAATTGGAATTAATAAGGATATGATTCCCAAAACATATTTACAAATATTTGTATTGAATTTGGAAAATAATTTGAAAAATATTCATCGGAATCGACAATTTTGGTATCAATGGGGAAGTTTAACATTTTAAAGGCTAAATCATAGAGTTGGGATCAACATTTTTGTATGTTTCAAGTAATACATTACAATTTTTAAAAATTGTGTAGTATTTAAAAATTCTGGTTATACAACATCCTGTATGACCATTATTGAAGTAAAACTTCTTTTCCGGCGTTGGGGGTAAAAATGTTCGTATGGAGCTGTCAGTGACATATCAAACCGACTCTTTATTTGTCAAATACCGACAAAATTTTCCGAGACAGATTTTGCATTAGCTCTCTACAAAAACTTTTACCCACCAATAAATTATTAAAAAAAAACATCTTTTTATTCCTAAAAAGAATGTTTTTTTGGCAAAAGAACCACAAAAACTAACCGGCACACCAATTAAACACATAATTTCCTGAAAAAAGCACATGAAAATAGTTTTTTTTTAATAAAACACAACGAAGAACAACCACCGAACAGAAAACCATTTTCATTGTTAAAAAAAAAAAACACTAACAAACATATTCTCTGACCATTTTTTTTTATTTAAATTATTAAATACTTAATGCTAAACACCATAGTTCACTTTTTTCAACTTTACTTATAAACTAATTACTTAAAATAAACAAATAAATTTACCTAAAATAAGAAAAACACAAAGTAAACAAAACTATCTTGTTGAATGTTGACAAACATAGACGAGCATTGCCATATACGAGGAATCCTTAACCAGCTGACAAATCTAAAACAGGATTGCCGTATGCATTTGAAATTAGTCCTCGAACACAATGGATGCGATAAGAAAACGAGACGTGAGTGTGACGAGATCTCGTCGTTCTTGTTAAATAAGTTTCAAACTATGACGAGGATAATATGCATAATAAAGCATTTCACGTCGCCGCCGTCGTAACGTTACGTAAAATTGTTTGATTAAGAAATTGTATATCAGAAAGCTTTAATATTATTTTGTTAAATCTCAAGCTCTCGTCTCGTTTTCTTGCGTCTCGTTTCCTTTCTTAAATCTCGTCCCAATTTAGGAGATTTTACTGAGGTGAATCGGTGAGTTGAAATTGCTAAGCCACGGATCAAAATTTGAACCAAAGTTGAACTAAAATTGCTGAACCACGGATATAAGTTTGAACGACATCGACGTTTGTACAGCTGGCCCTTAGGGTTAAACCTGATTCACAATACGACGAGCAAATGAGACGTGAGAGTGACGAGAACTAGTTTTAGTTGTCAAACCAATTCCAAGAAATGAGAGTATTCCAGAGTATTCACAACGCGTTTCTCGTTCTCAAGTCACGCCACGCCCACCGCGCGCGCCGTGAGTTCGAAAAATTGAAAAAAAGACGCAACGTTACCATGATTTTCAGAATTTGTTTCGCTTAGACAACGTGTTCATTTCGCAAATAATTTCTTCTATTCACGTTTTCGCGAAAATGAAAATTAGCACGGAGACTTCTCAAAGGAGCCAAAAAATGTATACGCTATAAAAGTTGAGGAAAATTAACATGATTACTGACAAGGTCTTTAATAAACATTACACTAAAATATTTGCGTCTTGATTCGAGCGTTTGAAAGTTGAAAAGCAGACATCTAGTTGAGTATGTCGGAAGTTCAATATTTCATTCTAATTTGAAAAATAGCAACTTAGTAATACGTTTTTGAACTGTCTCATTTCTTAAGGCATTTTTTGCATAAAAGAGATTCCAAACTATGTTACTAGGGAAATGTATACAATTTTGATGGTGAAAAGATCTGTGAAATCTTGTGCATTTCTTCGTATAAATCCTGGTAATCTGCTTGCTTTATTTAAAATAATATAGTCAAAATGATTTGAATATGAAAATTGAATGTCTACAATTACATCCAAATCTTTTTTAATAGAGACCCTTTCTAAAATGATGGTGTTAATTGTATGCTCGTGAATAATTGGGTTACATTTACTGTGGCATGTAAAAATTTGACATTTTTTAACATTAAGAATCAGCTGATTTTCGTTACACCATTTGGCAAATGCATGAAGGTCATCTTGAAGAAGTAGACTATCATTTGGCGAAACAATGGATAGAAAAATTATCAAGTCATCAGAGTCCATAAGATGCATAGAAAATCTAAGACTAGATGGGATATCATTAATGAGAAGAATAAACATCATCGGACCTATGTGACTTCCTTGGGGAACCCCAGAAGTTACATCAATCTTTTAAGACGATTTAGATCAAATTTTTACAAATTGGGTTCGATCCTTCAAATAAGAAGATAACCATTTAACAAGGGTTGAATGGAAACCCAACCTAGAAAGCTTGAAAATAAGAATTTCGTGATTAACTCTATCGAAGGCCTTTGCAAAATCTGTGAAAATAATGTTCGTTTGTAATGAATTACTAAAACCGTTTAAAACAGCAATGTAAGAATGGTATTGAAGAAGAGTATTCAAGCTTTCTTCACCATGAAAATATCAATACAAACATTTACATAATATTTAAGTATTATTAAAAGTTGGCGTCATAGAAAGAGTATTTCACTTAATTTTTGTATTGAATAAATTTTTATGTTGGTAGCGAGACAGCTCTTGGAGAGCCAGAGCGATCTACAACTCTCAACTATTACCCAGTGAGTGGTGTTTGTTTTCAGAAATTGATAGGACCCATAATTTTGTGCCGAATCCGAACGGCTAAGGTGAGAGGCACTTCCTCTTAAGAAGCAGAAGCCAGTTTTTTTTTTATTTAGGTGGACGAGACTGGGAATCGAACCCAGACCTCTGGCATGACAATCCTACCCACTAGCCAATACGTCACTGGCTACTACTAAAAATTTTACTGCGAATCAAATATTTCAAAAATATACATATATTTTGATTTTTTAAACAACTCGTTAATGATTTTTTTTCAAAACTTCACATTAAAAAATACTTAAAATTGTTGTACCAAATTGTACATTGCGTTGGTGTCAAAATAATTTTAGAACTTGTCTACTGTTTGAACCACAGATTATACCCATATGAAGATGAGAATGTTTCGTACGTTTCACCCTCCAAAACCCATTTGTTTACATTGTTGTTTTTGGTAATTTCATCCCGCGTCGATGAATAGATGTGAATTGCAACACCAATTTAACCCAGGTGTGTAAAGATCCCAACTATCTATGTGTGTGGATCTTACACACCATTCTCATTTCTTATCTGCAATTTGACAGTTCAAGATTGCAGGAAAATTAAAATGGCTGCCGGGTATTCTCATCTTCATGTGGGTAATCTGTGGTTTGAACAACATTGAATAAAAATTGTATTATTCCTTTTGAGTGAGTTTTCAGTTCAATTTAAATTTAAGATTTGTATTGACCTAAAATTGAAATAAACCAATCAATAAAAAGATCATTGTAAATGCCACTATTATTGGCACAATGGTTAGTGGATTAGTCTTTATAGCAGCCCGAGGTCTGGGTTCAAATATAGCCACTTAAAAAGTTTATTTTTCTAGAGTTGGGCCTCTTCTGAGTAAGTAACAAATTTTCCAAGAGTATCTCTTTTCATGATTAGGTGCCACTCAGTTAAGCCATTCGGAATCGGCAGAAAATTGTAGGTCCTCTCTATATTCCTGCTAACTATCGACGGATATGGTTAGTAGTGTAGATGTAAGTTGATCCTCTGTTTCTCAAATTTGATTTTGCTTTTAGACACTAAGGCCCACTTTTTCAGTAACAGATTGAAGTTAAAACAGAACTGCATTTACTGAAAAAGGGCTTTTTGATGTTTTATCCTTCGAGTTTGTTAGTTTGGCAAGCAGTTTTTGAGTAAACTTATGCTTTTAATACACATATATACAGGGTTTTTGCATAAGAAGCGACAATAGGCTGAGGTTTGTAGGTTGATCCAAGACAAGAAAATTGTACATGTGATGGGGGGGGGGTCTATTTCCTCCTATGTCCTCTGTATAGGCGGTAGGGACAATTTTCTAAAAAAATCGACCTAAATTAGAAAACAAAAGAAACGGCAACACTAACAATATGCCATATAAATCCAAATCAAATTGAATTAGTGAAAAGCTTATGAAAAATAAATTTACAATCTCAAAATTTAAAATATTGTTCTAACTATTTTTGTACAAAATTTTACGTTATTAGGTTGCATTTTTGTTTTAATATTCAACGCCCTTATCAATTTTTAGTAAAACACTGAAAACCAGATGCTTAAATGTCTTCTAGTTTTTGAGAAAATTGAAAATAACAAAATCTGTTTTACAACTTACTTAGAGGAAATAAGATGAATAGACCAACTTAAGCAACGGATTAAAATAAAATTAAGGGAAGGTTAGGTGCCAAGCAGTAAAGCTTGACAAATAGACCATAGTTGGTCCATTGTGATACCCTATTCGTTGCACCACCTGGATCTCCTTACAAAGCATGCGAGATTACTTATTTCAACATTTGCCAGATCACTACTCTACTAGATCAGTAATCTCCGAAAATACTCCGAGCCGCGTGAGTGAAACATATTTCTGTTATTTCAAATTTTCTCAAAAACTATAAGACATTATTAAAGCAATTGGTTTTTAATAATCCAAACCTTTATCCCAGGCTATTGCCCTATTGGATACCTACACATCAACACCAAAGTCTGATATCATATTGTCACCTATCTCTATAATAATTGTAAGAAATGCTTATAATTTCATGTTAAGTTTTAAACTATCCAAAGAAGCTTAAAAAAGCTATGCAAAATTAACCTGTAGCTTACAAAGTTCTACGCATTCGGAGTAAAATAAGCTACCTAAAGCTTAAGTGTGTATTAGATAAAAAAAATATCTCATACATAAACCAAAATAAATTATGATGACTTCAAGAAATTTTTTCTAATCGTATGGATTTTTTTGAAAGCTTTTAATAATTTAAATTTAAATATTTTAAGAGCCGATTTTTCAATCATCAGTTAAACATTCAGTTGACTGTCACACCAATTAATATAAGTTAAGGCTAAGCTGACTAATGTAAAATTGGCCCTAAAAATCAAACAACGTTAATCATCCAATAAGTTCACCCGTTTAGATTTTGTAACGTCCAGTCATATTATTTATTGAAAATGAATGAATCAAAACAAATTGATGAATCAGCACATCTAGGCCAGACCAATCGCATAAATTTGATCTTGTGGTTCAATCGGCTTAGAATAGACTAAGTATCGTCAAAAAATATCAATTTATGCTGTTAAAATTTCTGAAATCATTATTATCAAATTCGTTAAGAAACTAACGTTAACAATATTAGAATATACTGGGATGTAAAAAACTTATGAACTAAATACTTAAATATTAAATACCAATATAGAGTGATTTTCTTAAAAAAATAACCTTTTAACCTTTTTATTTACGAATATAGCGTCTACAGCCTAAGCGGATGGTTCAATTTTCTTTAAACTTGGTACCTAGCGTTTTTCAAACATTCCCCCCACCCGTTTTTTATTTTTTTTTTTTAGGACCAAAACTAACAGAAACTGTTGTACAAAATTTTTTGGCCAAAAAAGGAAAAACTTATTTTCCTCAAAATCGGCTCCACAGAATTTTTTTTTAAAAACTCAATAAATTTAAATAGTTATAAGTTGCCGTTAAATAAAAAAAATGGTTCAGAAAAATGGATATTGATGGCACCTCCCAAAGAACAATTTTTTTTTTATTTTCGCTTTTCTCGAAAACGGTTCAACAGATTTTAATGAATTTTTTTATGAAGAAGAATTAATACATTTTAAATAAAATTGTGTACCGAAATTTTTAAATAAATATTATTTGAATTTTTTTAAATAAGTTTTAAATTTTTTTTTTTTAATCGAAATTTCAAAAACGAATTAGTCAATTTTTATTAAACTTCACAAAAAGCATTTTTATAACACTATCTAAAAGATTTTTGACAAAAATTATTCCTACCTCCTATTCTAATCAATTTATTTATCATTTTGTTGATTTAAAACAATTTTCCAGATTAAATAATATAATTTCCTTGCATGCATATTGCATATATAATTTTTAAAAACCAAAATATCTATAATGCTTAGAAACTTTGCAATGTTAAGATCTTCAGTGTAAAAGTTTGTATCGAAATCGGTTAGCCATTACCAAGAGAGTCCGAAATCACAAAAACATTTTTTTTAATACCAGTTTTTGGCATGTTTTTTTTTTTACTGAAATACAGACCATACTGTAAGTACATAGGAAATTTTTCAAAATCGGTAGAGCTCTTTCCAGGATAAATAACCCCCTCATCGAAGGAAATTAAGGCAAATTGCCTATTCCAACGTGAAATTTCTAAAAACACAATATAAGAACCACCCTAATGTCCAAAGATGTACAAAAACGTTGGAGGGATAGTTTTTTTTTGCAGAAAAATGTAACTTCCGGTTGCAATTCCGTAAAATAATATTGTCTATTATAAATGTATAGGATTAAAGAATTGTGACTCACTATATATTTTGGACTTTTGCCTTATCACAGGCTCCGTCGTAACAGGTTCGTACTACGAACTCTCTCAGAAAAAATTGCAAAATAGTCACATTTTTGTATGTGCATACTTTGCCAAAAACTTTAAACTCTGGTTCATTATACTTTATACATAATTACTTATAATTAATTACCTATACAAAAAGTTTAATTCAAGCTATCAGAGTGAAGATTAGCTCCGTTAGGGTGTCGATTTTCAATCTTTTAAATTTAAATTTTGAATTGTTTACCTAGTTCTAAAAGTGTTTCAGAAAAAAATGTTTTTAGCCTTTTGGAAACTGTCCTATTCATATAAATCTCATTTTCTTATCTTTTTATTTAAACCTATAAGAATATTTAAAACTTATTGCTATCAATCCTTCTCTTGCTTTTCAATTGTTATTTTAATATCATCTTTTTTCACTTACATATACTTCAGCTCTCATTAAGTTGTTCAAAAACTCGTTCCAAAAACAAGATCTAAACCGTTTCGACTGAATAAGCTTTACAGATGAAAATTTACAACCAAAGTAAATAAATAATTATGTATGTATACGTACATACTCTTCCAACTTAAAATTACCTACATTTCCAGCATTTACCGCTTGACTGGCTGTAAAATTTCAATAGGGCACCCCCTCATTGACTTGAGTGTACCTACGAACATATTCAGTTTAGTATCTTCAAAAACAACATTGAAAATTAAAAATAAGATACATTGTGTAGGTAGGTACAGTCCGAACAGAAAGTTCAACAACAAAAAAATACTCATTCAAATGCACCTACGATACAGCTAAAATCAGGTATGATAATTACTTTTCAGACAGGGTTGCCGCGGAGGAAGTTTTAACTTTGCAAAAAAGTATGGAGAATGTGGAGTCGAATGGGACATAATGGCATTCATAAGCAAAAAAAAAAGTATTCTAAGGTAAAGCGTTGTCGTCGAACTTTATAAAAATGAGTGGCTGTTTTTTTGTTTTTTTTTTTAAAGTCGACAAAAATTAAATATATTTAGGTCCATTTTTGTCAGTGCGAGACTAATAGCCCGATTCTCCCCATCATCACTGATACCTCACAAGTCATAAGAAGTGGTGAAATTAATATTGTGACTTTTTCGAATTCTCCCCCAGTCACAACTTATGAGAGTCACAAAAACAATCGAAATTGTGATCTCCTTCATAGCAGGTCACAACTCACAAATTACATGTGTTTTGAAACTTTGATATCATAATGTATTTATTTTTTAAACCAAATTGATTTGTTTTTTAGATTAGGACAGAGAAAATTAAAGTGGATTTTATTGGGCGTATCTTCTTTGGCATCTTTCATCCGAAATAAAAAAACAAGATTTTCACAATAGCACAGACTTTTTTTTCTAATGCAGGAAACAAATGATTCATTAGCTCTCGAAAACAACATTTTTTAATAGTTTTTTCACTTCCATTTCACAAACATATATATAAACAATTTTTTTACTCACTTTATTGCTAAAAAAATGGATGAGAACTTGATTTTTTCAAGTTTTAAATAAATTTAAACGGACCAATTGAAAATATTTTTTTATGTTTTTAATAATCAGCTGTTGCAATTACGGCACTCCAAAATTCACCTTTGCTATGGTGAGTTTAGTTGTGAGCTTTCTTGTGATGATTGGGGGAGAATTCCAAAAATGTAATAGAGTCACAACAATCCTCACAAGAAATAGTCACAAGAGCTTGTGACTTGTGACTCCTCACAAAGGGGAGAATCGGGCTGTAAAGCTAAACCTGAGTTAGCTCATCAAGTTTGGTGAGTTAACTCAGGATTAAGTGAACAGAAGCTTTTGATGTTTTATCCACCGAGTTTGTTTAGTCGTTCCGCATGCATCTCCACCAAAAAAACTGCTTTCTCAGTTAACTGTGGGTTAACTAACTCTGGTTTAACTCACCACTGAAAAACTGGGCCTATTCAGATATATTTTGAAACGTAAGTAAAATTGATAATTGACTAATAAGTTCCAGGTTACTTATTTATAACTTTAATCAGACATTGTGAAATAAACCATTAGGCGGAGTTTACCATGAGTGGTGAGTTAAACCGGGTGAGCTAACTCTAGAAGTAAATTATCTCAAACTTAACTGACGAACCAGTTTTGCAATGGATAATGCATGCGGAACGACTTAAGAAACTCGGTGGTGGAAACCATCAAAAGCATCTGTTCAGTTCATCCTGAGTTAACTCACCGAATTTGATGAGTTAACTCGGGTTTAACTTTAATCTCACACTTAAAAACTGGACCTTAAAGATGCAAACTGCATACAATTTCCATTTAGTCAAAATAAAGTAAATCAATAATTATTAAAAAAAACTTCAAGTGAAAGTTGTCCACTCAGAATTAAAAATTTAATAAAAACATTGTTAAACATAATATATTTAGAAATCTGGACTATGGAATTTTTAGATTAACGAAATTGATGAGCAAAATAGGAAAATAAATAGTTTTCTTCTCTTTGGTCTTCTCTAGCTTCTAGTGACTTAAGTTGTACACAACTTAAAACTCAATTGGACATATTTAAAATTTCAATCGAACTTAAAACTATCGATGAGCTTTAAAATTGCATCTATAAATTGACACAATGGCAACCGTGTTCAAAAAGTCTTGCCTTGTTTTAGTCTCTATAAACTATATGCAAAGCCTCCAAGTCACCAATCAGTTTCTCAGTCAATACAGTTCTCTGCTCCGAGGCAGTTCGCTTATCCGTGAAGTGTGGCAAATAGTATCATAACAATAATAAATCGAGTGTGATAAATAAACTCATTGATAAGATACGAGTTTTTATTTTTAAACCTAACTGTGATCAATTTGAGTTGCAGTTTTTTTTTTCTAGTCGCATACCTAGTGCACATTAGTCGTGATAAGAAAATTAAGTACTTAAAAAAAAAAATACATAAAAAAGGAACCTATAGTCTGATGTGTAATTAAATTATTATTTTTTTTTTTACTTACCTTGGTTCAGAAGTTGTTGTTATAAGAGTTACAGCGAAATAATATAAACAAGTTGCACAAAAAAAGTCGTACGCGCACACATTTTTACATTTCGTCATAGTTAAATAAGTTAATAATATAATAATTGGAACTGGTAGTACATAATTAGATAGGTAAGTTTTTCTTGTTTGGTATTATACGAAGAATTTACGAGAACTTAATTATTTATTTATTATTAGTTCAAAATACAATATGTTGGTTAAGGTGTGTATAGGAATACCTTAAGTGACAATGGTAGATACTTGTTGAGTGAAATTATATACACTCACTCAAGGTATGATTAAAAGTGTTGACTTCCACAAGATCTTTTGAATTCTATATACATACATAGTACATACCTAATCGATTCAGATATTATGGCGCGGCGGTGTGTTCGGTTTGGGAATGGATTATCGGTTGGCTCACGCTCTTCTGTGACACAAAACCACAGAAATGTATGATTTTTTTTTTAAATTTTATGTGAAACGCTTCATTTCTATAGAAATCACTTTATAATAGAGAGAACAATATTTAATAATAACAATCGTGCTTGCTTTTATATATATTTATTATGGGTATCTATAATAGTCATTTTTACCGGCATGAACCTACTACACCCAATGTCACTGAATTGAAGTCGTGTCACTATATGAAAATATTTGTATTCATGTTGCTTAAGGCAATATTACACTGTCATATAAATATGTCTCACTAAGCCATATAAAATATGACAACATATTTGTTGTATGTCAAAGTAGTATTGTCTACATGTATTTTGTGTCATATAAATTTGACTATAACACTTACATATATGACACTTTTGAGTGTTTCGTGTTTCGTATTTTTGGAATTTGAATAATAAAGATGTTTCATACCGGCTCATATACATTTATAGGACATGCTCCGATGATAAATTTAACTGTATTTAATCTGACCTTCAACATAGCGTGTGAATCAAGTTAAAGTTTAAGGCCTATAACTATGGCTTCGTGATGAAAAATTGATCAAAAATCTGAGTTAAACCCGTAAAACATACATACATTTACGAGATTTTAGGGCTAAATGTCAAATGTCAAATTTTGAGAATTTGGAATAAAATAGGGCTGTGTCAATCGGGAACGATTCCATTTTTTTGATCTGATCCTTGAAAAGTATTGATGATTGAAATCACAAATTTTCGTTTCAATCGGTCCCAATCTCAATCATTTCGATGATTCTCGATTTTCCATCCCAATCTCAATCATTTCAATGATTTACTTATATTTTATCGGAGAAAAGAAATATGGGTCAGATTGGATTCGATCAAAATCGGTACAGTATTCGTCAAATTCGGAAATTGAATTTCATCAAAACCGAAATAAAAAAATTGTCTGAGTGCCGAGTCTCATGGTTAATATGTGTTTGTTTGTTTTTATTTACTGTCCCGGTCAGCCTTCTGGCTCCAGTGGAAACCCGAAAATTTGCAATGTCCAGAATTTTAGTACGGCGGATCGAAAAATAGAGTAAACCAATCGATTTAGGAGGTGGATATTACCTATGTGTCACGGCCGACGTTCTGGGTAGACTAGAACACTTTGTTTGACAGGTGTCAAAATATGCCAACATTGTTTGTACGGCGGATCGAAAAAACGGAGTACGCCAATCGATTTAGGAGCTCTCTATGTCCATTAGAACACTTTTTATTTTTAAATAATGGGCTTTATTGATCTTTCCTTTTTTATGCGAATTAAAACAATTCCATATTTTCTCCCTACGTTTCGTTGATGTTTGTCAACTTCTTCAGGGGCAACGATTTATTGGAACTTTATTTAAAACGATAAATACAATAATTTTACTAAAATTTCCTCAAATAAGTTGTTTTACTTACTGTTTCTTGTCAAGTTACATTTAATTAAATTTGCCGTCAATTATGTTAAAATAAATAATTAAATATTTTTTGAACACTCTAAACAAAATCGTACAAACGCAAAAAAAAAAACACTTAAATCACAGTTGGGTTGCTTTATCACATTAGTGTAGACTGCGTAAAGCTTATCCTTGTCTTCTTTTGTGTTCATTGTTCGTTCAAGTTTTTGCTGAATGCGTAAGCTTTCCACAGTGGAGCGTGTGTTTTCTCTTTTTTCTTTGTCTAATATTCGTACATTGTCGAAATCAGCTGTGTGTCCATTGTCCTGTATGTGCTGCGCCAGAGCTGTTGATGTGCGCTTATTTCTTATGTCAGCTTGGTGTTCTGTCAGTCTAGTAGATAGTAGGCGTTTTGTTGTTCCAATCTAGAGCATATCACATCTCTCGTTGTTTGCCCCCCCGCATGGTATTTCATATAAAGGGTTTTTCAACAGGGACGCTACAAAAGTAGAGCAACAGGGACAGCAAACGACGCCATATTTCTTGCCGTTCTTTTGACATTTCTCTTCAGTAAGGTTTGCCATTTCATGATGGAAAGATATACGAGCCAACAACGAGTCGAAATTATGAAAATTTATTACCGAAATTCGGAGTCAGTGGCCTCAACGTTAAGAGTGCTAAAAATCATATTCAGCGATGAGGCTCATTTCTGGCTGAATGGCTTCGTCAATAAACAAAATATGCGGTATTGGTCAGGCAGCAATCCACACGTACTTCATGAGTCATCATTGCATCCTGAAAAAATTACGGTTTGGTGTGGTTTATGGACCGGCGGCGTCATTGGGCCGTACTTCTTCCGTGATGATCAAGACCGGCACGTTACTGTGCAATATTTTTGGTTGCGTCAAGGATTCAAGGCGTTCCCTATTTACATTGACCGTCTTATCGTAGCCTCATATGAATTAAATTAGATCGCGCTGTAGCTCGGTTTAAACATGGACCTTGCAACCAACAAGTATATCTTCAGTAAGCTTGGTCTATGGCTTACTTTCTCCAATTACGCATTCCAAGTTGGTTGAAGAAAGTCCCTTTCCATTTCTGCCTTTTTCTACTGTATTCTCCCTCCGATTTAGACTAGGAGACACTACGTGCCCTAGCCATATCCGTGCCAATCAATTAGTATTCCGTCATTTAATCTTCTCTTTCACAGCCCCCCAAGCCCCAACGCAAATGAATCCGAATATCTTACGAAGAATTTTTTGGTCGAAGCGAGTTAGACAAAAGTGTCAACCACCCTCCATAAATAAGGATTGGGTTGATCAAGATTTTATACCAGATACCAGTCTAGTCTTTGTTCTTTGTTGACAGGGTCTTTAGCCCAAGAAAATAAGACCCTCACTTTTAAAAAAAAAATCCAAACCTGATTTTTGGTGAAAAGCTTTAATTTTATGTGTAAAGTAATTCCTAAGAAGTGATCTATATTTAGTTTAAGACCAGGGCTTTGAATTTTGTGGTATAAAGCTTGTTGAGTTCCGCCAATGATATCAATTAATATCGCCAGTGTATGCAATTAATTGTAAAAGGACTTATGCCAGATTCATCGACTTGTGAGTTTCGCACTATCCCGTTCCAATATGATATTTACCAACCTTGATGGAGCACCGAGCATTCTCCATTGTCATCATGCACAGGCGATGTCACCAATGGTATTCCGCGGGGCACCATAGCTACACCAGACCTTTTTAATATAATATACATACATTTCTGCTGTACTCATACTCATAGAACTCCAGCATTGTACTTGACCAGCATTTGACGACGAAATTTCTGTTATAAACAATACCTTATTTATGCGAAATCTCTTATCTGAGACGAATTTGGGCAAAATGGCAAAAACCACGGATTAATAGTTATGCGTTTCTCGTCCAATGGCGCCTTGTTTTGCTACATTCATTTGCCATCAGCTATTCTCATAAAACCAGTTATTGTGACTTTAGTTTTGACCTGGTGAGACCCATCCCATCAGATTCGGCTTGATGATGACTATAGTCAGCATCATTGCCATTGATCTTTGGTAGTTGACATACAGATCGCCAAGAATTTGCGTCCTTTTCTTATTTAGCCTTAAAATCAACTATCACATTTCTAACGTTCGTCGTTCTTAGTAGCATATTACTCTTAAATTTTTCCGAGAATATCGTACACAAATTCTTTGGTATCATCGTCATTTTATCCCTTTTCGGTCTTTGAGTGCATAAAATGATGTTCTTTAATTTAGTCTTGACGCGAATAAAGACCTGAAATCACCTATCGCAGTTTCTTTCTTATAGTTAATTCAGTTCATTCGTTAAGTGTGCCAGATACATCTAGAGCAACAATAAAGAAAACAAATGTGTGTTAAATAAACTCATTGGTAAGAGATCTACGACTTTTATTTTTAATTCCAACTTTATGATTAATTTTAGTTGCAGTTTTTTTTTATTCGTGTATAGTCAGTATTATTTTCAAAAAAAAAATGTATATTTATTATTTGTCTGATGTGTTATATTTTTTAAACATTTTGTTTATTTACCTTGGTCAAGAAATTGTTAAGTAGCAGCTATAAAAGATTCGTAGGTAACCACAAACATTTTTCAGATACATACCTACATTTTGTCAAAATAAAATAATTGGAACTGGATGTTAGTTGATTCATTTTACTTTTTTTTGTCATGGTTTGTCTTACAAAGTATCTTCGAGAGCTTATTTCTATTATTAGCTCGGCATGCAAAATGTTGGTTAAGGCGTTTAACAACAGCCGTGTTTCATTGCAAGCCCCGAAGAAATTGGTCGAAAAAAAACGACGTCCTGTCATGCAATTTACATGTTAAATGCAATAACAACTAATCCCATTCGGGCTTAGCTAAGCGCGTAGAATTCTCGGGGCTTAACTTAAGCACGCAGAAAAACTGTGTTACCGGCGCGCGAGTTACATATGATATAGCTCCTACAAACGGGTCCACCAAGCAACCAAGTGAACTAGCACATTTAGGTCAACAACTTATGGAAACAATAAATACAACATCAATAATAAAGGGTCAACAACCAATAAATGCAGCTTTAACAACTTATAACTATATAAGCAAAGGCACTATAAACTGAAAAAGTCTAATAATAAAGGGTTTTCCAATAAGAGCTGTTATTTTGAATAGCCCGCTATTTCGGTAGCTGTCACTTTTGAAGCAGTCATTTTTTGACATTTGACAAGTAGAAACTACGCCATTAATAAAAACACAACGATACACGCTTCAACAACGCATTGAAATTATTAAAATTCACTATAAAAATGGTGAAAATTTGCCAGAGACGGTTCGTAAGACTAAAACATTTTTGGGTCGTCGTGAAGCACCTTGTCGAACCGCAATACAGAAATTGGTGGACAAATTCGAGCTTCTGGGACAAGTTAGTGATGTGAAGAATAAAACCCGTGCACGTCGCTCAAGAACAACTGAGAATATTGCTGTTTTAGCCCAAAGTGTTGAAGAAAACCCAGGTTTGTCCATTCCTCGCCGTTCTTTGGAATTAGGCATTCCACAAACGTCATTACACCGTACTTTGCATAAAGACTTGGGTCTTAAGGCTTATAAAGTTCAGTTAACACAAGAACTCAAGCCGGCTGATCATCAACAACGTCGTGTCTTTGCTGATTGGGTCCTTGAAATGCATGAAAATGATCCGGAATTTCATCGAAAAATCATCTTGACTGATGAGGCCCATTTCCACCTCGGAGGCTACGTCAACAAGCAAAACTGTCGCATCGGAAAACCCAAAAGTTATTGTTGAAAAGCCTCTCCATCCTCAACGCGTGACTGTTTGGTGCGGTTTATGGTCCGACGGGGTCATTGGACCTTACTTTTTCGAAAATGAGGCTGGAGCAACAGTTACGGTCAATGGATTGCGCTATCGAGAGATGATTAATGATTTTTTATGGCCGGAATTGGGTGGTATTGATCTGGACAACGTTTACTTTCAACAAGACGGCGCTACGTGCCACACAAGCAATGAAACCATCGATCTTTTACGGGAAAAGTTTCCGGACCGTGTTATCTCTCGAAGAGGTGATCACAATTGGCCACCGAGATCTTGTGATTTAACACCTTGCGACTTCTTCCTTTGGGGCCACGTGAAAGATAAGGTCTACGGCAACAGCCCAGCGTCGATTCAAGACCTCAAAGATGGAATTCGTGAGGCTATCGAGGACATAGGGCAGCTACTTTGCGATTTGGTTATGGAAAATTTCATGAAAAGGATATGGTCCTGTAAGCGTGGTCGTCTATCAATAAAGCGTAAGAGGCCTGTGGCCCAATTGAAATAAGAATAAAAAAGTTTTTTTTATTTCGTTCGGACACATAAAAACATAAATCGCGTGAATTGCCTACTTGGTATCGATAGTTTGTATGGAAACTCCATTTTGTTTCTGTATTGGCGTCGCTTATCCCCGATGTCGTTTTTTTTAATCAAATCACTCCGGGATTGCAAAAAAACACGGTTAATATCTAAGTTGATCATGATTGTTTAGGTAGATAGGTAGATCTTTGAGTGAAACTCTAAATATATACTCACTCAAGGTATGATAAAAATGTTTACTTTCACGAGATCTTTTGGTTTCAACAATCGATTCAGATACGGGCAGCATGTCAGGCTTGAGGGGAAAAATGACGGTAAATAGGTTGGAGCGCGGTTACACTCAATTGAGTAGTTTATATGACAGAAAACCACACAGAGTTGTATATAACTTTTTTGTGAAAGCCTTCACAATCTTAACAATAATCGCTTCATAATAGAGAGAACAATATTAAACAATAACGATCCGTGTTTTGTTTATCTCTAATGGGTGTATGGCTATATATTTACCGGCATCATGAAACACACACTCCATATCACTTGATTGATGTCTTATTTTAACAAGTATTCCCGGAGGCGCGGCGGAAGTAAGTGGCCCTTCGTAACTTATGTAATAAAAACTGGTTTTAAATAAGCGCATGTCTTGAGTCATTCCATTCATAAAATTATATTTTGAAACATTGCGCGCAGACATATAATTTATTTGCAAAAATGACTACACATATAAACCATGTTTGGAATTTAAATGCGGTACCTAATTCAATTTGTTTCCGATAATGGATTCTGAGAATAGATAGCTTAGCTAATTCATCAAAATCTGAATATTTTTGAAGTGTAAATTGATCAGAAGAATTACCATTGAAAGGAAATAATTATGTATAATAAAACCATTTGACATGATCGTGGTAATGACACCGAAAAAGTATTTTATGAAAATTAAATCGATTTAAACAGAATTCAAAACTGGCACACGTATAGTTCTATGTTCAGACTACTACAAAAAAAATTAGTCATCAACTGCAAGTGTTTACCACTATATCAAGAAAACTGACATAAATCAGTTGTGCTTCATCCGTCGTAGAGAGAGATTGATTTTAAATTTGGCGAAAAACGTTATAAGTGCGGGTAAGTGTCTTTATTTTGTTAGAAATGTGCATGTTTGGTTAGAAACGTATTTAGTGAGGTGTATGAAGTTACCAGCACCCATGTTCTTTAACTCTCGCATCGATAAAATCAGTCGAGAAACGATGGAAAATGGAACAAAACTCAAATGATTTGTTTCAATTTTCATCGTTTCTCGACTGATTTTAACGATGCGAGAGTTACAGAACATGACCCCAGGACACTTTCGAGAATTCAAATTAAAAGCATGTAGTTATTATCTGTAAGTTATTTGTTAATTAGTTACGCAAAGAACAAATAAATCGCGCTTTCGGATTCCGAAAAAAAATGGATATTCTGCTTATTTGACGTAAAGTTTGTGGGACACCCATTACTTCGGAATCTAACATGGAGTCATTTTTAATCTGAATTCTCGAAAGTGACTAAAAAAATTAACACATTTAAAAATATGATTTTTTTTTCGTATTAACAAATTAATCCGCAACTAGGCCGAAATTTAAAACCTCAAAAAGAAAGTTTGTTCGTTATTGCTCCGCGAAGGTTAAGGAAAAAATAAATATCGGAAAATTCACAATAGATGGCGCTGTAGGCGCACATATTGTATTTCAGTTCAATTAAATAATCACCGTTCAACAGGTGGCGGTATAGGGGGTAAGGAAATGGCTTTTGGGATATTATTTTTCATTTTTTGTTATTTGTAGGGTGAAACGGGGTCAAATTAAAATAATTGCTCGATTTTAGAAATTATTTTTTTGTTTGAAAGTAGTATTCGATTCTAAAAATAAGCTTAAATATTTATTTAAATTTGCTTTTGTAATTTTTATGCGAAGCTTAGGTTTGTCTACCCGTGCAAAGCCGGGAGGGCCAGCTAGTTAATTTAACAAATTAATTGATGTGAGGTAAATTAGAAGACTTATGATGGTCGGACATGGTTATTAAATTTTACGTTCTTTAAAGTGATTTTACGGTTATTACCAACATTTACTGTGGAACACTACCTACTTACTGTAGGTAAATTACCTACATATACATATGTACATAATATATGAACGTAGATCTTAAAAACTCATATCAATTAGCATAAATGTAGGTATAAACATATATATGTTTTCTTTATTGAAAAACTTATACTTGCCACCGTCTCTCCGAGAGCAGCAGGGAGTATAAAACTTAATTAAAAAATGCATTCACATATCGTTTTAGTCAATCGACGCGCATGTATTGTTCAAGATTGAATTGCATTATGACAAAACAAAAAAATTTATTTAATTCATTTGTCATCGGTTTCCTGTGATTTCTGTAAATAGAATTGGCTATAACTGTGTTCTCAGACCTCAATTTTTTTTTTTCAATATCTCAATACGCATACGAATTTTACTCTCAGAGTTACCTACCTTCATAAAAGGTTTTGCTACTCAAACTAATAGTCTAGGAATTAGCGTTGCTAAAATAAAATATTTTTATTGATAATATATGTATAAGATGAATCGTTATTCATTGAAAATCAAGGCTCTATGAACTAATTACCGAGTTAGAAAGGGCAATGTATCTATTTTCAATCATTTTTTTTTACGGAATCCAATGGTAGGTGTTAAAGCTTAACAAACTCCGTTATATCCAGAAAGATATTTAATAAATCCCGAACAACTGACCTGATATATATACCCAGGTGAGACATAGCCATTGTTGTTGCGACCTGTTGTGTTCACTGGCCAATAGCCAGCATGTACATGTGTCGAAGCTGGGAATTCCGAACAATACTTACTTTCGTATTGTTGTGGGTACCAGCAGGCAGGGCCGGCCCCAGCCAAACTTGCGCCCTGTGCAAGATTTGTAGAAACCGCCCTTTTTATATTTACATACATGCATACATAAACATGCATAAGACTTTTCCACATTACCCAGGAGGTAGACTTTCAATGCGTAGGTCTAGTGGGATCTACAATGAAAGTAAAGTTAGTTAGTGTGGAAGAAATAACTTAGCACAGGATGGATATTATTTTGGTATTATTTGAACAAGTTTTTTGGTTAAAATGCAAATGGTACTAATGGCAGTATATAGTGATTTGCGCAAGATCAGATTACATTTTCTTGCACCCCCAGAATTTTGCGCCCAATGCATTTGCACATCTTGCAAATATGGTTGGTCCGGCCCTGCCAGCAGGAAAAGGAAACAGTCGTTCATTTCATCTGTAAATGCCCCGCTCTGGCCGGAATGAGAGTAAAATCATAACTTTCTGAGCTAAAGATCAAAGACATAATCTCTTTCCTCAACGCTATCTAGGACAAACTTCGGTTTTAATTCCTTTTCTGTATCAGTTGAACTCCTAAGATCGCTCGAAGCGGACTAAGGATACAACCCCTTTCAGATCCTTAAGGGGGTATATCCACAAACCACTCTATTAAAATCACTTTCCATGCACAGGTCAATACGAGTTATGGTATCATAACGACGCACTTCAGCGCTATATAATTGGGTCACTGAGCTAGATTGCTCTGGGTCGCAATTTCTTCCTACCTACCTAGTTTATAATTTTGATAGTAAGTTCAGTTTACGTTGGGCTTTAATTCCTAAAACTGACTTCCAATTTCGTTGTGGGAGTGAGTTTATTGAGGGGAGTTAACTCTTTTGGGAGTTTATTCTTAATTCCAAAAATCAACTATTGTGCCTAGCTATAGCTCATTTTGAAAAAAAAAACAAATTATTTTTGATATAACATTTTTATCTACACTTTCATTAATACGAGTATTATTGTAAACATCACTTTTGGAAAACTTACAAAAAATCGCCCATCCATAATATAGAACCTGCCAATTTCCTTTAACTTATTTCTGTTGAAGAAAATCTCAAAAATTTTAATTTTAAAATTTTTTTTGAAATGTTTAATTAAAATTATTATCAAATACATTTTTGCAACAACAAAATGGGGAATTTATTATTTTATAACTATATTGTCCCTCCAATAGGGATTGATGCATTTACAATGACTATTAACTTTTTATAAAATTGTAGGTAAATATATGACCTCACACCTCACTGTCTGAATATTATTTTCGTTATCAAACGATAACTTATCTTTTTGTTAAAATATCAATTGGTATGTTGTATAAATACGACTCTACCTCCCGGACTGTAAAATAAATTACAAAAAAGGCCAACATTATCTTTTATATTTTCTTTACAATGGTTAATGCTTGTCATCATCGTCAGTCGCGTCACATTGAATTCTTAATTTATTACGAATAATTTTTACTTGCTCATAGGGCAAATAGCTATTAGTTTTGTGAAGAAAAAAAAAATGTTAAGGTTTTAATCAAACTTAAAAGTCCATATCGTCCCCTCTGCCACACATTGGTAACAACTTGTACGTATGAACAGGCGGCTAGTCATGACCATGAGTCGATCGAATCTGAACCACTATGCGTTCCGTATATAAAATGAGGTTATATGTTTTTTAAGAAAATTCACAAAAGTCTAAATAATGTTGCATTCCAAAATTATACAAAACAAAAAACCTAAGAAAAATTCCCGTATTATCACCATTCATCACAAATTCAATGGTTTGTGTCATCCATTTTATTTCCGAATGTAACGAGTGTCAGGATTGTCGTCATAATCCATATTATTTGGAGAGCCTTTTTAGTGAGTCTTTCCATTATTGTTTTTGTTTTTACCGAAAGTCCATAACTCTTCTAAGAATAAAATTTTACGCGTTAAGTGTTATCATTTTTTAAAAAGAATAATACACACATTATATATACAGTGTTGGCCAAAACTAAAGCACATGTACCTTATTATAGAAAAAACTCGCCTGAATTTAGTCAATTTACTCTTACTTCAAATTTAATTGTTTCTTTCAAATCAAGCATGATCTAAATAATAAAATTATTAATTGTGTGTCATCGGCCCCGTTTCAGATCGAGTATTATAATTGATATAAAAAGTGATAAAAAGTATCAAAGTAAATATATTCCAAAGGATGAAAAGAAAAAAGTAGTGTCTGATTTCACTAACGGTGAATCAATACCATTTATTCGGTATGAGTCGTACGGTGATTTCGCAAAAAATAGCACGATTTCATGCATGGGAAAATGTCAAAACGGTCTATAGTGGCGATGGACCTTGAAAAACTTGCCGTCGCCAAGATAAAAGAATCATCAGGGATACCAAAACAGATCCTCTCATTTAGACAATAAGTGTGGAAAAAAAAAATTGTGTGAGTGCCGGGACTCACGGTTAATATGTTTAAACTTCAAGGTTCGCGGATCCAAAACGGACTTGTTTTTGCTTGAAGGGGATCTTAAGATTCACTGAACGCACCCATCCTAGTATAGAGATCGTAACGTTGCACACCGTAACCTTGCACGGCGTAACGTTGCACACAAACGTTCACGTTTTTTTTTTCACTCTACCGCCAGCATAGATGTTTACACATCAAAAAAAAAAATTGTGTGAGTGCCGGGACTCACGGTTAATATGTGTAAACATCAACGTGCGCGGATCCAAAACGGACTTGTTTTTGCTTGAAGGGGATCTTAAGATTTTTTTCACTGAACGCACCCATCCTAGTATGCAGATCGTAACGTCGCACACCGTAACGTTGCACGACGTAACGTTGAACACGAACGTTCACGTTTTTTTTCACTCTACCGCCAGCATAGATGTTTACACATCAAAAGGCTGGATTATCTCGGGAAGAGCGGTTGATGGTGGCATTCTATCTTACCTACTATAAAAAAGCCATTTATTTCTCAGACGACATGCAAGACTGGAGATTCCGAAGGCGCACTTAAGCTGGACTGCAGCAAAATGGAAAACTGTTATTATCTTCTCTGATGAGTATCCATATTAAATTTATAGGGATCCGCCGGATTTCGTACGGTACGCAGGCCAGAGGGCGAACGCCTAAATCCTTTGTTTTGAACAGGCCCTAGTTGAGCACTGTGGAGGCTTATTATTGTCTGGGGATGTTTTTCCAGTCAAGGGTACGAGCCATTTGACAAGGTAAATAGTGTAATGAATCGTTTCATGTATCGGGAGATTCTTCAGAACGATCTGCTTCCTCATGCTGAGGAAAATATGCCGTTATGAAAGCTCTTCCAACATGACAACGATCCCAAAAATACCGCTAAACTTGTGAAAGATGAAGTGGCCAGTTTAATACGCTGATCGCAGCCCCATTGAGAATCTATGAGTAATTTGTGAAAATTCATCGTACGAAATTCGATAACTTCGACTCCATTTTTCAACGATCTTAAATTTCCTGGAATAATATCCCCATGCATAAATTGACAACCTTATTGACTCCACGGGTTGTTGATGTGCTGCAGTAATTTAAAATAATGAATGCGCCACTAAAAATAGTTTTGTCCACCTAGTTTTTTAATAAATTCTAACTTATATTGTTGATTATTAAATAAGGTGTGAGTTATGATAAAATTATTGATCAGGAATTAAAGTCTTATATATTTAGATTAGAAAAAAATAAAATTATTAGGTTCTCATGGGTTTTTATAAATTTTCTTTACATTTTTCCAAAATGAGATAATTTCGTGCTTTACTTTTGGCCAACACTGTAAGTACATACTTAATTGTAGATAACTCTGTTAAATATTTTAAAGATGAGTAAGATAAATACGAGTATGTACACTCAAAGAAAAGTCTAAAGCTAAAATCCGTGTAATCGTGCTTATTTTAATATTCATTCGTGCTTAGTATTAAAGTAAAACGTATAACCAAAGATGATATAACAAAGATATATAACTTGTTGATGTGTAAACATCTATGCTGGCGGTGGAGTGAAAAAAAAACGTGAACGTTCGTGTGCAACGTTACGTCGTGCAACGTTACGGTGTGCAACGTTACGATCTGCATACTAAGATGAGTGCGTTCAGTGAAAAAAAAATCTTAAGATCCCCTTCAAGCAAAAACAAGTCCGTTTTGGATCCGCGCACGTTGATGTTTACACATATTAACCGTGAGTCCCGGCACTCACACAATTTTTTATATCATCTTTGGTATAACTCTTAGTACAATAAAAAAAATCTAAAAAGAAGCTTGAATTCTTAAAATTAGGGAAACAAAGTTAACTTAAGCTTTAAGTTAACATATACGTATATGTTGAAATGGATGATTCTTGGCTTAATATGAGCTCACACATTGTGAAAGTTGTCAGGTTCCGTTGAGTTTTTAAATAAGCTTAACGAAATGAAAACAAGAATTTTTACTTGACCTAATACTACGTTTTCACCAAGAGGTAATCCGGGATTTAAGGTAGGAGATTTAAAATTAATCTTGAAGTGTTTTCACCACAAAAATGGAGATTAATTTGACGTTTTCAGTCTGAATTGCCATTCAATTGTCAACTCAATTTGACAAGAGTAAAACAAATATAATCGGCAAACGTATAGCAAACGGAAAAAACAATTTTTGAGCAATAAAACAATTAATTTTGAATAAACTATTTATTAAAAATGAGTCTAGTAACCTAAATCTATTGTTATCACACCATTTTATTCTTCAAAATAACGTTATAGTGAGTAAATTTAATAGGAGAATCCATAATTACAGAAAAAAACACAATTTTTCGGCCCACTCTTCAATGAGAAGCTCCCCATCCTCCAGTGTCTAGGTTGTCCGTTGTTTTGGTTGTTGCATTATCTGGTATATGTATTGTTTCCAAAATATTATTATAGATATATTAAATACATTGTAATGTAAATACTTCCATTTTTATTCCTACAGCCAACGCACAAAAATATTTTATAATTTTTTTTTGATTTCAATGGAAAAACTGACGTTTAAAAGGGTGCGTTCTACAAAATTAGGATTGTTTGATTTGACAATCTCCTTCTTGCAAGAAGATTTCATAGAGATTTATTTTAAATCTTCATTTGAGGAGATTTAAATTTGTATGGTAAATCTTTGAGATTTGAAGAGGATTTATGCTAAATCCTCTTAAATCCCGATTTAGTGCTCAGTGAAAACGTAGTATAAGAAAATCCGGGGCCAGATTCTGTAATAAACGAAACGAAAGCGATCATTCGTTTTTCAAAAACGATAATTGGCATTGGCCGAGTTCAACGCACATCTGAATATTCAGAATTCTGAATTTTTGAAGCTCTTGATTGGCCAGCTGTCAGAAAAAGTTCTGAAAATTCAGATGACTTCTGACAGCTGGCCAATCAAGAGCTTCAAAAATTCAGAATTCTGAATATTCAGATGTGCGTTGAACTCGGCCATTCCGTATCGCATTTGGTTTTTGTTTCTGTGTTCGTTTATGCTTCGAATACAACAAAATTTGATTGCATACTTTTAGGATGTTGACAGTTGTCAGATATCTTGAGAGATGAGAAATAAATATTAATCGGTACCTAAAACTTAAGAAGATCGATAATAAGAACATTATTTAAGAGATAAAATGAGGAAAAACTTAGAAAAAAAGGTACGTAGTTAGTTTTTAAGGGACTCCAATTTCAATTACAGTGATGGTTAAGTAAAAAACACATAAATAATAAGAAAACATTAAATATCGAGTGAAGAAACATTTTATAAATACAATAAATTTCGAAGGCTCATCACTATTATTGTGACAGATTGTATTTATTTGAACAATTTAACTTTTTGTTGGAAAGGAAATGCTTGAAAATAAAGTACTTCGTTCACAATGTAAGTTTTTCTACAGTTAAATTTTACCAAAACTAATTTTCTTTTATTTTCTTTGCTAAGGACTTTCAACACAATACCAGCCCAAAAGGAAATTTTACTGGGATAACATGAATAAGTATCTAGCAATGGCCACAATTGTCTTGTATTTGTTGAAAAAGTAGCGTTTTGTCTCATCCTCTTCGGATTTTGATCCATTCTGGGCAAAATTGGTCTTCAAACGCTCCTAAGACTTCGTCGAAAATTTTTGAAAAAGTGCTTTGGTCAAGGTAGCTTCCTCCACGCATTAGCTCTAAAGTCCAACAAAGTCTCAAAATGGGAGGAACATGGTGTTATTTGCGTCCGTCTTCTTATGCGTATATTATCGAACACATATTTAAATGCTATTTTATTTAGTCGAAATCATTCAATAAAGCTAAAAGTTGTTACAGTTTTACTTAACAACGTTTAATTACAAATAATTGAAACCCAACTTTGGTCTGACAACGTTAATGGATCCGAAAAATCTCTTAGATTTCTGTTTACATTTCTCAAGACCAATGATTCCGAATCATTATTTTCTTCTTCACTGTTGCTCAAAAACGTAATATATTCAGGGATCATATTTATTTAGTTATAAAATTTATTTTTTTTTATGTTAAATTTATGGCAACTGAAGCACTCACGAAGAAAAACGTCAAAGATTAAGCTGTCGTAAAATTCTTTTCGCATGTGCGAACGAAAACTTTCGTTTCTTGTGTTACATGAAGCAAATTGTTCGCACGCGCGAAAACGTTTGTTCGCTTTTGCCTTACAGAATGTCACCCCCGAGTTTAATAGACTTTCGTCAACGAATAGGCTAGCTTTGTCACTGATTTTCTTGATTTTTACTTGCTCTATAAGGCTATAGTATTGGTTTCGTGTAGAAGAAAATATGAACGAACTTGTTCTCGTGGTTAATAACTGTGTGTAACCACGCATTGAAGATGCATATGCAGTATACATATATTTAACGACAAAATATTAAAAAAGTCAAAAGTACCCATTAAAAAATTTATTTTTTCTTTGTTTTTTTTTATCAAACGATGTTTTTTTTTTAAGTTTGTAAATTCAATATTGTTTAAACTATTAAGGAGCACCAGATTTCAAAATTATATCAAAATCGGTCTAACCATGGAAGAGAATAAGAGATACACGCGAATAACCCAAAAATAAGACCATTTTCTCAATAAACGTGGAACACCTAATTCCGTTATGCGAATTTATTCAGAAAAACCTGAAAAACAGTTTCCTTATTTTCTAATTATAATCCGAATTTTTGTTAAAGCTCACTTAGAACGCGTAGAGCTGCCATACAAAAATTTTGTTTTCTTTTTCAAATTTTCTCAAATACAGCTCCACCAATTAGATTAAACTTCGTACCTGGAATGATGAAGGTAAAATTGTACGAAAACTTCGTGTTAGGTTTTTGGCCAGTAATTCAAATAACGAAAATAGGCCTTATAGGTTTTTTGAGAAAATGCCGGTCTTATTTTTGAGTTATTAGCGTATATCTTTTCAATAGTGAGACCTGTTTTGTTATAATTTGGCAATCTGGTTCTTCTCAGAGTTCAAACGATATTGCATTTACAAATTTTTGAAGAAAAAAATTCAAACTGATCCATTGTGGATTCCCTTTATGTATAACAGATTTTTTTGACTATAATTGAAGATGACATTTGGGCGCCAAGCGCACCCTTTAACGTCTACCTTTAAAAAAAAAAGAAGTAATTTGACGTAATTTTTTCGCAATTCTGCTTCACTGGGCTGAACCACTGATCTCTATAAAACACTGGATAGTGGATTCCCTTTATGTATAACAGTTTTTTTTGACTCCAATTGAAGATGACATTCTGGTGCCAAGCGCACCTTTTGACGTCTGTCTTTAAAAAAAAAGAAGTAATTTGACGTACATTTATCAGTTCACTGGTTGAACACAGTACGCGCGGCAGGGCGAGCGTTCACATGAGCGTGATTATTAAAACTTGTGTCGAATTTCTTTCAACCATTTCAGATGGCTTATTTTTGTATATGATGGTGTGAGTTCTATTTGACAGGAATTTGAACACAAAAAATAATGGTCCTTCAAATTCACAACAAATATTTCAAACTGCATTTAATTTACCATACAAAACAAAAAAAAATTGTGCCTTTTTCCGAACAACAAAAAATTACAATTCAGTGTTTGTTACAATTTGTGCAAATTCGCAAGAAATGTTATCTACTATTTAAATCCCAGAATCGCGTTTGTGGCTACAGGCACAAAACCTAATGTGAACACATCCGACTCATTCTGACGTGCAGCAGTCGTTAAAACAAAACAAAAATCTTTGCTCGTTGAAGGATTAATTAGAAACATTTCACTTACAAAATATAAATCTTATTATTAAAATGCTTTCAATGAAAAAAATTCAATCAATTCAAAACAATCTTAAGCAAAAAATCAAAAAATCCTTACTTTCTTCGCCATCATTTTCTCACCATGAAGTGTGAGTGAGATAAAGTACATAGTCAATAGTCAAAGGAGACAGTCCAATGTGAACACCGTTCTATAACGAGATTTTATGTATTTTAACATTTGCAAGATAAGGACGCGCGCCATGACTCGCGTGTATTGTGTTCAGCCACTTTGACAAAATGAAGTTATACTGTTATACAAACCTGGTGCCAAGCGCACCGTATAACAATCTTCAATTGGAGTCATTTTGTTTGTATGAATACGCTATCCAGTGTATTATAGAGATCAGTGGGTTGAACACAGTACGCGCGTCAAGGCGTTCACTCGAACGTGATTATTACAACTTGTGTCGAATTTCTTTCACCCATTTCAGAGGGCTTATTTTTGTATGTGGTGGTGTGTGTTCTATTGGACAGGAATTTGAACACAAAAAATAGTGCATCTACAAATTCACAACAAATATTTCAAAGTGCATTTAATTAACCACGTCCCTTTGATAAGATTAAATAAAATTCAATTATTGAAGGTATAATATAATACTACTTGAATATTTGAAAGATTTAATTTGTCTACAAAAATTGATCTTTTTCACTAAACAAATTAATTTTTTCATCACACATCCGACTCATTTTGACGTACATACAGCAGTCGTTAAAACAAAAATCTGTCCTCGTTGGAGCATTAATTAGAAACTTTTCACTTACAAAATATAAATCTTATCAGGAAAATATGTTTCCAATTAAAAAAATGGATTCTGTAGGATTCAAGTGCCAAAGAAGAAGGTACAGACAGAGAGAACAGACATCACAAAGGAAAACTTCAAAAAAAATAAACTAGTTAAAATTAAAAAATCCTTACTTTTTTCGCCATCTCTTTCTCACCATAAGAAAGTAAAGAGACGCCAAAAAAAAGTCGGAGGAGACAGTCAAATGTGAACACCGTTCTATAACGAGATTTTACGTATTTTAACGCCATGAATCGCGTGTATTGTGTTCAGCCATTTTGACAAAAAGAAAAATATACTGTTATACAAACCTGGTGAAAATCGCACTGTATAACAATCTTCAATTTGAGTGAACTTTTTTGTATGAATACGCTATCCAGTTTATTATAGAGAATAGTGTAAAAAACACTCTTATATAATAGACTCTAAATAATAGGTAATTCGATCGCAAATTTAAGTTTTCACTTCCAAATACAAAAAATAATCAAATGACCGGATTTTTAACACTGCTAAGAGCATGTAAATATTTTCCAACCAGGGACCTTTTTTTTGTTTTTAGACGTCAAATTAGAAAGAGAAAAGACAAAGACAAATCTTGGAAGAGCTCTATTGATCCATTTACATTGATCTTCATGGTGTGTCTGGCGTCTGCACTACAGTCGTTAACGACAAGAGAAAGTTCGTGTGATCCCGCCGAGCATATTTTGTTTCTCAGTAATGATTTCCAAACGTTCTCACTACATCCATGAAATAAGAATAATCGAAAAAAAACAATAATGGACAAAAATAAAACCTATTTTATAGGTGCCTAGTCGTAAATCCAAAATAAGTATTAAAATAATGATAACAAAAAGGCTGACGGCGCACTGCCGGGCGCCTGTCTTAAAAGTAAACCCCACAAAATGGTTTAAGTTAAGCAGACGATAAAGCTGATAAAAAAAATATAGACAAATAAATTCGTCATAATCAAAATTATGTACAATGTTTGTTGTGTTTTTTTTCTTGTACATAAGTAGGTATATGTATGTTTATTGCAGCAATATAAGTAGACACGCTTTATAATATTAAAGTATATGTAGGTATCTACATTTTCTTGAAACACGAACCATATTTTTATAGGTATAGGTATACAAAATTTATTTACATAACATTGATGTTGACTGTTAAGAAGACTATTTTCCAATTGCAATCTAAGCACGTAAGAAGGAAACGATCGATCGGTCGACATAACGATCGGGGATAGCTCTCTTCACCTTACCTTAGACAAGAAAGTAAACAATACACCTTCACGTCAGGTATCGCAAGAAAAACTGTGTTTCAACGACTGTGTAAAGCGTGTTTTGTAAAACGCTCGTCAGGCCATGCCGCGTATCACTCAATAGGTATGCGCGATGGTAGTAGCTCAGGTATATAATGAAAATCCACACAATTTATTTTTACTTTTTAAGTTTTTAACTTTCCTCCGTATGCAGTGTTACCAGATGAAAAAAAATCCCCCCCCCCCCCAGGAAAAATTTAGAAACCCCCCCAGATTACCACATTTTAACAAAAAAAAAAAAAAACTACATTTTTTCAACTTTTCATATTGATTCACTGCTCATAAATGTATGTTTTTATTTTAATTAATTCACAGTAGTTGAAGCTACAATACAAAAAAAAAAAAATATTTGTAAAGAAGGTACTAAGTAAAAAATATTTTTTTCAAGGGTTTTCTTCACAATTTCTTTATCCGCAACTTAAATCCTCCCAGTAAAAACTTAGCGTTTCAAAATTTTTAGAAATAATAAATGTATGAGGCAATTAGATGTTCCAGTTTTCTAGACAAAATAGTTTTGACTGATTGAACATTGAAAAAATAAATAATATTTAAATTGAAAGATAAAGATAAAGGGGCATATTCATAGTCACTTTTAAATTCCAGTTTATCATAGACCTGGGTTTATCCTATATCTAAATAACATTGGATAAACCCCAGTCTAAGATAAACTGGAGTTTAAAAGTGACTATGAATATGCCCCAAAGTCTTTTTTGGAGTTCCAGCTGTCATAAAATGTTCTGAAAATAGCGATAACATCTACCTTTTTATGACAAATCAGAAGATCCAAAAATTCAGATAGGCGTTGAACGCGTACAATGTGAAATGTAAGTGAGGTTGATAATTGACTAATATTTCAAGTTGCTTACTAAGAACTTTATTCAGCCTCGTGAAACAAGGCGTTAATAGCCGTATTTTATTATCTACGGATCTATATCAGGATCATTTTTTAACACGAAATACAACAACAACTTGGGACCCTGCTCTCGATCGAGTGAGAGCCATCAGTGATCGAGTAAGACCTATGGGGATGATGGCTCCATGATGTGAGCGGTAATGCCAAACTCACATAATTCAATCACGTATTACTTGATAACTGATGCGGTAAGTTGGCCCCTGATTTAAAGACCCAAAAATTAGTTCCCACTCTTGCGGGTAGATGGCTTCTCATTGTAAGGTACTATGAAATGTTGTGTAAAGAAAAAATACAACAAATACATAAAAAATAATATAACGTAAGGAAAATAGAGATAGGTATACAACAGAGTTGTAACTTAGATCTGTATCGTTTCATTTTCATGGGATGATCCAGATCCGTAGATAATAAAACACGGGTAATATAATAAATATACGAGTAGGTAATAAATAAATATGAAAATTAAAATATAAAGGAATTAAAAAAAAATTGTTTGCACTTCCCTTAAAAAGTTCTAATACATGATCTTCATCCCGTTTTGGCTGTCGCTTCGGTTTTATACATTTTCTTACTTGTGAAAGTTTACCGCATTTCTTCTGTTGGTGTAAAATTGTGGCACTCAGAATGTAAAGAATATCTAACTCGTAGAATACTGTCAGCTGTTTCATAACCCATATACTATTCCTCAACCTTTTAGTTCTAAATGAATCTTCCCAAATTTCCCCCCAAACATCTCATCCCCCCCAGATTACCCCCAACGACAAAAAGCCCTTAAATCTAGGGGGAAAACCCTTAAACTGGCAACCCTGTCAGTAGGTAAGGCAGCTACCAACAATTAAATATCCCTAAGTGCCTGATTAGTGATTACATGGGTCGTTTTACTGAAGAGCGCATCGCATGAGACAGGTAGATTTTATGTGCGTAAAAAAGAGAACGTAGATTCCACCTTCTCTTTTTTACGCACATAAAATCTGACTCTCTCACGCGATGCGCTCTTCAGTAAAACGACCCATGTAATCAGCCACTAAGAAGAATACCTTGTTTCAGCGGTTTAGCCTATACAGATAGATTAAATTGTAAGACATTTTTTTCGTGTTCCGTATCAGTGTACAGAATTTGTAAAATCTTGAGATCGATCGATTTTAGTATTGCAAACCTATTCATCTAACACCTATCTACAACCAACCTACAGACATTTATGTAGGTACAGCTGCGACCAAAAAAATAGCAGTGCAACGAAAAATAAGTTAAGACAAAAATGAAAAATCAAAAGAAGTTTGATTTTAGAAATCATTGTTGGTAAAACTTTGTACGTTTTATTGAAATGTTTTTTTTTTTTTATAAATTGAATGATAATTTATTGATCATTAATGTAGTCACTATACAAAATCAAAATATGTTCGAAAATAAAGCGAGCAAAATAATAGCAGTGCTTGTCTCATTGTGTATAATTAAGTCCAAATAAGGGTTCAAAAAGTTTAATTTATTGTAATTTTAGTTAGTATTTAGTAGCATGACACTTATTTTTTAACATAGCTTCGCAACGATGCTCCATTGAGTCGAAAACACCCTCACATCTTTGCGGTGATATTTATCTACAAACCTGCTTAACTACGGTCAATATCACTTTGTTATTTTTTGGTTTGGCATTCTAGACTTCTTTTTTATGTCCACCCAAAAGTTTTCAATGGGGCTGAGGTCCGGAGACTAAGCAGGCCACTCCTAGACCTCAATCTTCTAGTCGTGAAACTATTGTTTAGCTGTTCTGCTGGTGTATTTTGAGTCCTTATTCAGCTAAAAGACCTATTTAAGCGGAATTTTGAAGTCTGCATATGGTAGCATGATGTTCTGCAAAATTTCCACATACGTGTGTTGATTAATTATAATTTTGATCCCATATATTGGACCAACTCCATAGTATATCAGAAGCATCCCCATACCATGATACACGAGATCCTCCGTGTTTTATCGTTTTGGTGGTGTATCTAGGATCATATTCGGTATTTGGTGATCGTCTTACATACTGCCGAGATCCTTTACCACCATAAAGTACAACTTTAATCTCGTCAGTCCAAAGAATATTCCTCCATTTTTCAGGAACCCACCCGAAAGGATCTCGCGCAAACTTTATTCCTTTGGCTATGGGCATTTTCTTCAGAAGTGGGGCTTTTCTTGGACTGCGAGCATTCAAGTTGTGCTCCCTCAATAGTCTTCTTACAATATGGATACCGCATGGTAAATCAAGTTCACCCACAATCTGTGTAGCTGCAGCAGTAGGATGCATTCTTGAAAACCGAACAACACGATTTATGTAGGATGGCGTAAGAACTTTTTACGCTACCGTGTTTCCACTTTCCCCCAAATGTTATGTCATTTCTTGCCATTTTCGCCGAACACCCAACAAGTTCCTGAACTTACTCATCGGTCATAGGCCGTCCGTAATTAGGTTTTTAATGAGTTGACGCCTTTGTGGTGTCCAGTGTTTACCACGACCCACTTTATAAGACCAAATTATTAATTTTTTTTAAACAAATTCGGTTGAAATATAAAGTAAAAGAATAGGCCTTACTTTTTATAACATCCAAATCATAATTGAAGGAAACACAATATTTTAAATTGAACTTGACGATAACACTGCTATTATTTTGCTCGCTTAAAATACGGAAAGACACCAGACAAAGTGACATTTAATCAAACCATTAAGAATAAACCGTTAAACTATGACTTCAAATGGTTAACTTATGGCAAATTCCTTTCAACAAAGAATTCGAATTTTTTCTAAACAGAATCGAATTTTTTCTAAACAGAATCGAATTTTTTCTAAACAAAATCGATTCTTTTCTGTCAAAACAAATCTTGCGTTTTAAGCAAGATTTCACACTGATTTGCACACACACTATGAAGACTTGACATTTCTAATACGTCAAATTGAAAGTCGCGGAATTTTTGGAAGATGAGTTGTTTATTTTTTGGTTGCAACGAATTCTACATAATTTAACAAAATATTCAACAAAATTTTCAGTCAATACAGCTATTAAAATAATTTATTGTGCGTTGTTCATTATCAAACACAAATTTGACAAAAAAAAATAGCTTTCGCGAGTGAAAGACGTGATAAAAACTTTCAGTGCAAGTGAAAACTTTTCAATAACAATTTTCTTTAAAAGTATATGTGCAAATAGAAGTTCAAACAAATAAAATGCACCAACAAATTGGCACCGTATAAGCTGGCTAATATCTTTTATTTATTAATTTAATTCTGTTGGTAACACATTTTTCTCACAACAAAAACAAACAACCTTAATAGGTTTGTGAATAGCTTCGTTCGTTGAACTTTACCCAGGGTTGACCCAGGTTTTCTTGACAACCCCAAGAATTGTCAAAAAAACCTGGGTTTTCCGGTTCTCAAAAAACGCTCAATAGCTGTTGACATTTAAAGCAAGATAATTAAAACTTAAAACTTGTTACAAATATGTCCTAGAAATGAATAAAAACTACTTCAACCGTTTCCATTTTGTATTGCTATTTATTAGCATTAAATTAAATTTGTATATTCTCACAATTTGTTTTCCAAAAATAAACAAATAACCTGTAGCACGTGAATCCACAACAAAACATACGCATAACAGCTCACGTCACTTTGGCAGCATTTGCTTTACCTCAACTCGCCACAGCAAAATACCTAGTTCTACTTCAGGGCGAGTTCAGGGCGACCCCAGGTCTCAAAAAACACAGAATTTTTTCACCAGGGTGACTTCAGGTTTTTCAAAAAACGATTTGGGGCGACCCTAGGGTGACTTCAGGGCTCAACGAACAAACCTAATAATTTCTTGACGATTTGCGTCAATTGCAGCTATAAAGTCACAAACACAATCACACCAAAAAAAAAATAGATTCTTTTACGAAATACGAATTCCTTTCAATTGACAGAAAAAATTCGATTCTGTTTAGAAAAAAATCGATTCCTTTTTTGAAAGGAATTCGCCATTAATATCCATGAACACCACACTACAGTAAAAGTTGGAAAAAGTGGCTGCATTATAAAGATATGAAAAATTATTTTTTTTTAACTGGTTACACTGCTATTTTTTTGCTTGGCACTGTATGTAAAAAAATAATCTGTTTCGCATGTTTTCAATAGTTCATGTTAATTTATTACCATTCCTAGTATTTTTTTGAGCTATTGCTACAGTATAGGTCCTCTAAGCTGCATGGATTGTAAGACTATGGTGCTTCTTTTACTTATTGATGAGTATGTTTTAAATTATGACCTAATATTTCTTTATCATATCTTAATACCTACACAGTGTTTATAATCAGTTTGTAAATTTATTCAAAATTCTATTGTGAATTTAATAAAAAGAGTTATACGTCATAAAATGAACCCGGTGTGTTATCTAAACTAACAAATAGTTAACTATCTTTAGCAATATAATTTCAATTTGTTAGTACCAATACGCTATACCCATAGCAAAGTAGTTAATAACATTTTCAATTCATTCAATTTAAGTAGGTATACATGGCCAAACTCACTTAAATTAAGAATCTTATGTGCTAAATTTAATCGAAACGTTAACACCTTTTTGTTAGTTTTAAAATTATTAGGCCAATAAGCAGACTGAAATATTAAATTGTTTTCATTTTATTTTCCAAAAAATGCATTCAGAATACTTCGACTTGCAAGCAATAAATTATCGAGGTCGATTGGTTTGCAAAATCATTAATTGTCTGCAGTAAAATATCTAAACAATTTCTTAAATTCACTTGAATATTGTTTTCCTAAGTATGTAAATAGTTCGAGTAATAAGTTAGGAATTCGAATAAATTTATTTTTGTCATTTTAGGTAGGTAATACAAGTATAACTATATACATAGGAGTATAGGTATATATGACGTACAAATTGTATCGATAAATCGAGATTAGATATCGAATAAAAATTATATTTACTGCGGTAACAAGTTATTTCGATATCAAATTCATTTAGTTTATCATTTCAGTGCGACATCCCCGAACGTAACAGGTGAAATATAATAATTCGGTTAAGTCTATTTTTGCAGTGAGACTGAGATACTCTTAACTTAAGAGATACAATATTTAAAAATTCATAAGACTTTGTGGTATGCAGTTGTTTGTCTTTAGTATTTTCCGGTTCTTTGTTGGATTAATCATCGCGTATTAGGAAATATACTGTGAGTGCTGGTGTTGGTATTTAGTATTTTCTCCCCGCTCTAGAACAAAGCTAAGCTATAGAATAAGTGATCGCGCGTATAGGTATAGGTAGATATATACTCTTGCTTTCGTCGCTCGTGGGAAGAAGTGTCACCCCCATTATATTAGAATTCAAGGCAGTTTTTCAAGCAGAAAATGATTCTTTAAATGACATTTTTTTCTCGTTGTGTTATATGTAAATATGTATTTATGCTTGTATTTTACATAATATTGTGTTTTTCTTTTGTTGACAAATCTTCGAGGTGCTTTTTTTGTTCTTTAAATGATCACAATTCATTTTGCTGAGTAAAATGAATTTTTTTTTTCTTCAAGTGATTAAAAATGTGCCGTAATAAAATAGATTAAACTATTTACTTACGATAACAGGCCTATTAATGGGCGGGAGATCGGCTACCCTATAAAGATGTCGGTTTTTCAAGTGCGGAGACCAACAAGTGGTTTTTTAATGTAAAAATTGCTAGGTTAGTTAAGTTATACAAAAAATGCAATATACATGTAAGTAGGCACCTATTAAAATTGTTGTAAACTGTGAGCCGGTGCACTAATAAAAAACTTTGGACATAGTGATTTTTAAAAGGGGATTTTAATGAGTTGAATGTAGTTTTTTAAACAAATAAAATGGACTGATCTATAAACAGTTCAAATGAATCTGAAGATTTCCGGCACCTGTCAGCGTTACACTTTTGTTTTCAGGAACGGATATATCTTTATTTATAAACTAGCGGACCCGTACTCGCGTTGATATACAAAATTTTAAGAAAAAATTGTTTAACTAAATATTAATATATCAAATTACTGTTCAATAGTGCGAAGTGCAATTTCTATACCAAATTCTGTTTTGAGCAAAAATCTATTTTATGAAAATGGAAACATTTTTGCAATTGTTTTTTTTTTTTTTTAATTTAACTAGCTGACCTGCCCGGCTTTGCACGGGTAGACAAACCTTAGCTTCGCATTAAAATTACAAAAGAAAATATAAATTAATATATTTAAGCTATTATTCAATTTTTAAAAATAATCTTTCCAACACAAACAAAATTTTTGAAATCGGATAACATTTTTCGTTCTTACACCCTTTCACACTTTAAATCCCAAATTTTTGAAAACAAATTTCCTAAAGCCACGCATTAAAAATAACCTTTCAAACACAAAAATAATTTCTTAAATCGGAGCATTTTTTATTTTTACCCCATTTTACCCTACAAATAAAAAAAATTGAAGAAGAATATCCCTGAAGCCATTTCCTAAAAAAAACTTCCAATTAAAAAAATTATTTCTTAAATCGGAACATTTTTTTTACTTTTACCTAATTTCACCCTAAAAATTGCAAATTAAAAAAAAAAATCCTTGAAGACATTTCCGTATCCAGGTATGATTTCATTGTTTGAAATTGGTTTGACAGCTACAACGAGTACTCGTCACGCTCACGTCCCGTTTCCTCGTCGCATTCTGTTTCATGCATGAAATAAAAACGTGGACTTTCCTCTGTGCGACTTAACGAGGTCACACTTTACGATGATACGAAACTCGGCATAGTACGATATTGGGTACGTTCCGTGACAAAAATCTGAAGATTACCTTAAAGCAAACTAGTCCGTTTTGGATCCATGCACGTAGTCAACAACGTATGGACGACTTTGTATACGGATCCAAATATGGATTCTCAAAACTGCGTTTAGACAAACGTTGATGTTTACTCATATTAACCGTGAGTCCCGGCACTCAGACAATTTTTTTTAAATAATATTTTTGATCTCTATCATACATACTTCCTTTCATTCCTTTCAATCATTACGAGATATTTGCGTTTGATCTTTTAAGGAATTCATTAATTGCACTTATTTAAGGTCCTACAATTTTTTTCTCACGCAAGTTGAAACAGTCAAGAATAAAGTGGAACAGAGAACAAATGAGTGAAATAGAAATTGAGTTAAATTGATAGAAATTGAGTTAAATTGAGATAGAAATAGAGATAGAGATAGAGATAGAGATAGAGATAGAGATAGAGGTAGAGATAGAGATAGAGATAGAGATAGAGATAGAGATAGAGATAGAGATAGAGATAGAGATAGAGATAGAGATAGAGATAGAGATAGAGATAGAGATAGAGATAGAGATAGAGATAGAGATAGAGATAGAGATAGAGATAGAGATAGAGATAGAGATAGAGATAGAGATAGAGATAGAGATAGAGATAGAGATAGAGATAGAGATAGAGATAGAGATAGAGATAGAGATAGAGATAGAGATAGAGATAGAGATAGAGATAGAGATAGAGATAGAGATAGAGATAGAGATAGAGATAGAGATAGAGATAGAGATAGAGATAGAGATAGACATACGAATGGTAATTAAATAGAACAAAGCAGCCACCCAGTGATTGCGATTAAATCGAATTCCTAGATACATATAAATATTAAGTGCCTCATTACATGGGTCGTCTTGCTGAAGAGCGCATCGGTGAGACAGGTAAATTTTATGTGCGTAAAAAAGAGAAGGTAGATTCCACCATCAGGCACTAATTTTCAAATTTGCATATAAATTTATATCTTAGCTTAGGTATATGCATAATTATGAAAAGTTTTGGAGCTTAAAATTTGGGTAAAACTTTTGACTTAATAAAATAATTATCATGTTTTTTAAGTAGGTATTTAACAGGTTAAAAAGTATAATTGAAAATGTGGATCAACTTCAACAAAGAAGTGGACACCAAACTTAAAAAAAATTCATTATCTAATTAAAGAAACCAAAAAATAATCCGAAACATTCTTATAAAAATGACGAATACCTATTAAAAACAAAAATTTCAAAGAAATCATTTAAATACTCTCTGAGATTACGAGTGACAAACTAAACATTTGTTTCGTCTTTATATAATATCTATTGATGATAATACATATTTTAAAATTTGAAAAACCAATAATCACGAAATTTTGTAATATTAAAGTTTTTTTATTTATCTGTATTGCGTTGTTCAATATTTTTCTTTCAATGAAAAGTCTTAGATTATAATTTTCCATTTTTTAATATGAAAATCTACAGCAACATAACAATGATTTAAAAAAAGAAGGTGTCCTAGTTCTGTCCGTCTGTCTATCTGTCTGTTCGGCTACACCCTTAACGGATGAGTCGATTTTTCTTTAGGTACCTGTCACATAACATTTTTGGCCCAAAAAGGAAAACCATATTTTTTTGTAAATTCAGTAAAATTATATATATATTTAATAAATAAATTGGTTCGGAAACATGGTTATTAATGGTACCTCCCAAAGAACCATTTTTTATGTTCGCTTTTGTTTCGTCCAATTTGTTTTGTTCGATTAATTTGTTTTGTTTTGCAAGATGTAAATTAAGTGAATGGTATATTTGAACAAAATATAGAGATTTTTAAAAGTTTATAGGATCATTTATTTATTATTATTATTTAAATATATTTTTTTTTATTAAATTTAATTTTATAATAATTATCTTATATTTCTTTACAGAATTCGAACTTTAAATTAAACAAAAAACAATGGCACACTTACACCGAAAGGCAAATATATGTTCACCCATCGTCGGCGTCGCCATCATCACAGTCATCATAGGATTAGTTTCAGCCCAAAACATCACCGAACAAAACACAACTCTGACCATTACAACAACAAATTCCCCACCAGCAACACCCAAGACACTGGCCTTAGATATAAGTACAATCCTGCCAAGTACACAAAATGAAACTGTAACACCTGCTGAAGTAAGCACTGTCTTTCCCGAACCAAGATTATTACAAGACATTTTAACGTCTAGTGAAAAACCACCAGATACATCAATTACTGCTGGCTCAAATCAACCAAAAGACTCTAAAATCCCTCCAGATTGTTCACAAAACCGTAAAAATCGAAAACAACCACAAAATTCTGCAACTTCAAGATTACGTAAATGTTGCCCCAATGGTGAGACCTTGGTTACCGAAGAAGATGGTGATAAGATTGGCCAAAACTGCAAAGCCCATAATGTGGAGTTTGCGCCAGAAGTCCTGTCTGTTCAGCTCTATGAAAATTGCATTGAAGATCTGGAAGTGCCGGTCAAGCTTGACATCGAAGTGGGGAATCCCTGCAACGAGTTAAGTCATTTTATAGTTTTTTTTTTGATCAGACGACTTAACTACCAAATTTCTTTTCAGTGGTATCAAATATTCGGCCAGCAATGATGGTGATGGTGATCGTCTCATTGTTATTCAGGATGGTTCCCTCTTGGTCATGGATGGATTCTCCAACCAATCCTATACCGTCTTATCAAATTACTGCCTCGACACAAACATTGAGACTGGAGAATTATATGCGATTGATTGTGTCTCAGCAACGGAAGACCATCTTACCCGGGCTCAGACAATCCTCTACACCTGCTTCATGATTGTTTCAATTCCGTGTCTCTGTGTGGTAAGCTTTTTGCACTTTGCCATCAAAGAGCTGCGTTCAGTGCACGGTCTTTCCCTGGGAGTCATGTCTTCATGCATGGCCATTGGCTTTACCCTGCACACAATTGCCCAGTTCTCGGACATGGGAAAGTCCTGGATAGGTTTAACTGTGCAGTTTTTCATGTTGGCGTACTTCTTTTGGCTTTTCTGCCTCTGTTGCAATGTCGTGGTGCATGTTTGGTAAGATACTCAAAGTCAAACATATAGTTTGCAGATTTTTTCAAGGCTCTTATATATTTTCTAGTTACTATCTGCCTAACAAAGTCATCATAAATCGAACCATTCGTTATTGTCACTTCAATACTTACTGCCTGATTTCCTTCTCGTTTCCATTTGCCTTGGTGTTATGGACTAATTACAAAGGCCTACCTGGAATGCCATCCTACTTCTACCAGGGTGTCACTGAATGTAAGTTTTAAGTCGAAAAATTAGTGATTTGAATAATTTTTGATAATTTTTTTTTTGTTATTCTAGCCGTTCGTGAATCTCAACGTTATTTTATTCCGCCAGTGACGGTAGTTTTGCTTCTAAGCTTCATACTACTGATTGTTTCATTCTTCGGATACAAATACTTGGATAAAATCAACTTCCGGTATGCAACATATCAGCAAGTGACGGTTTATTCACAGACAACACTACCAATACATATCTACGATCAAGAGAGCTATCAGGAGATAAGAAAAGAGTAAGTTAAAATACTTAGAAGTAACTATATTTAGAATATCTGTCCAAAAATCACATACAAATTTGTATGTGGAACGCATGGGCACGCGGGTTAATGACCCCGGACAATATTTTTTTGGTTAATGAATTATTTTGATTGTGAAATGACAACAACAACCGCTCAAAAAATATGGGTGTCCCTTACCTACCCTAACATAGAACCTCATGTTTTACTAACTTCTGATGTTTGTTTAAATAGTTATCCAATTTCATTTAGGCCTCTCTTATGCAATAATTGTAAAGAAATATTTAATTTATTTTTCTTTTAGTACAAAATGCATCTGTTGCCTTTACATCGTCACAATCATAACATGGATTCTCGAAGCTGTCACATTTTACTCACCTGACCAGGATAATTACATCGCATTCATGGAAATCATAAATGCTCTGCAAGGTGCTTTTATCCTGATGATTTTTGTTGTTGTTCGTCGTCGTAGAAATGCAATTCTTCGTTGGTGGCATGGTCGCGGACCACACGGATTAACAGCAGTTCCAATGACAGATTTAATTCCTGCAGAAAATAGACCACCCCCAGAAAGCAGTTAGCTTTTTGTGTTTTAAAAGTCTGACAAAATATTATAAAAGAACAGAAGTGCCTGTCTCAGAGTGGTTGTTATTGAAACTCTTTAAGAATTCAATCTTTAAGCTTAAATCTACTTTAATGTTATAACATTTATATAGCTATGTCGAAAAAAAAAACTTTGATTATTTTATAGAATTAAAATAAAATGATAAGAATAAAATATTTTGTATTTAAAGAAGGAAATTTTGTTTTTATAATAATTTTGCCCATAACTATTAGATTTTTGGAAAAAATCAGGTACCTACTTGAATACACGAATATTTTTAAAACAACATAATGGTGTTGGTGGTAGTAAATTACATTCGATGAAATACATTATGTACAGCCCTATTCTGCTAAACGTTGAATGCGTGAACATTTGCATTCTGCTATCCGCGGGATTGTTCATAATGCGTATAAATTGCGAACGAAATATAATTAAGATATTGAATTTTTAAACAACATCAACAACAACTTAAAGGAGCTACCACCAATTGTTTACGAATTAATTTATAATTCGTTTACTTGGCTAGAGATGTAGCTATTTCAAGGGATGCCAAGCCGCCTATCATCAGTCTCCTCTTTATTAGTGGCGCTGAGCTTTAATCCAATTTTATTATGAAAAACTTTCTACACGCCCACCATAGAAATCGAACCCACGCATATCACATTTGCTCAGTTTGAGAAGTCGAAAATGGACTGTTTGTTTATCAAATGCATTTGGAGCATCCGCATTTTTCTAAGCGCCTCTAAGTATGCTGTCTTGTTCCGCCTCCATATTTCTCCATGCCTTATTTCGATAGCCTACAATTCGTAGTATACGTATCAAAGGAGGAGAGGATAATAAGGTCCTTTTTACAATTTTTAAAACAAGTACTGGGTTATTATTTGCATTTAAATCAGAAATGTAGGTTTTAAATACCTATTTAAATAATTTGAGGCAAATTGAATGAAACATTCACGTGAATCGAAAGATTCGATCGAATCGGATAGCAAAATATGGTTGGTAGTGTCATATCTCAAACATTGCCGTATTAATACTTTTAGGTACTCTTTGGTTTGGAACGCAATGCTAAATATTCTGTTAACCTCTCCTGATAACCATTTTTACTTGCGTCAGGTAGGTAAGATATGGAAAGTTTAATAATGATGGTTTCGTACAAAAAATCGAAAGAACTGACTTCTTTTTAATATATATGTAATTTATTCAAATATATGTACTACAAAATTTGGTGAAATTTTAAAGAATATTTTTTTTTAAATAAAAATATAAATTTTAAAATGTAAATATAATATTGTAAATTTTTCTGTTTATTTTTTTTTTAATAAAAGTTAATTTACTATTGAATTTTAGTTGTTTTTTTTTTTTTAATTGAATCCCAAAACCATCGTTTGTCATAAATAATTAAAATCATAGGTACATAGGTATAAATTTGTAGGTATGTACATAATTTGTTATTGTTTACGTGTAGTAGCTGTCATTTTGTTTTTTTTTTTTATTATTTATTAGATATTATTGAATTTATTTGTTGTAATTAAATTACTTAATAAATAAATTTACAATTAAAATTTTACTCATGATTTCTAACTATCACAATTTGCTGACAAATTTAACAATGGAACAAAATAATTTTTTTTTTTAATTTTTAAACACAATTAATTTTTTAAATAAAATTACAATTAAGATTAAAACATAAATTTTAAGAAGAATATTTTTGTATATATAAAATAATATTATCAGCAAAAACAAAGCTATGCATTTTAAATATTGAAAAGAATGTTAATTAGAGTGGGGCTCGAAGAACCCACACCTGCATAGTAACATTCAAACTTTACATAATTTATTACATTTACTGTACCATTGTGTACTTGTTTTTTGACACTTGGATAAATTACGTGCTTATCTAAATTAACTATAGATTAGCAGATACTTTTGAAGTGCAAATGCCTTCGAATTCAGAAAGTGATATTAAGGCAAAATTTAAAACAATGTGGCCTTAATTAACATTCACAAAGGGAAATAAGGCCAAGTAAGCACATTCTACCTTATTTCACGGCATAAATTAACCATCATATATGTATGTGATTCTGCTCGATTTATTATTTAAAACGACTAAAATTTATACAAATTTCTATTTCAAAACTTGTCTCAAACAATTCATAAAAATACACGTTTATAATTCTTTATAAACAATAAAGCCGTAATTTTGGGTTGTTCTATATGAGGCATTATTGTGTACTCTACGGAAAATAAGTGGTATAGTTCTATTTAAAGTAGTATCTCTACATGCAATATTTGATACAATGGCATGGTGAAACCCAATTTGGGTCGTCATTTCACGGCTGGCAATTTCAAATGTCAGATTTCAAAATGATCTTCAGCAATGTTCCGTATTTTATTTTACATCTTTATTCCTTTTATTTTTAAATATTTTCTATGCATTTCAAAAGGGCGCGTTCAGGAAAATGAGATCTCAGAGATTTTGCTTCGTCAAAAAGTGAGGAATAAGCGAATCCAAATTTTTTTTCCAGCACAACTGCAAAACTGAGAAAATGCGCTGATAAATCCTCTGTTCATGCAACTGAGATTGCTGAAGTCTCCGAGATCTTATTTTCCTGAACATGCCTTATTGAATTTCACTCAGATTTGATGACTTTAACATGTGATTCTATTAATTAAAATTTTGTATTTCGCGTCGATCGATGGAGACATTATTGCATCTATCTAGCAGGCAAGAATACCATTTTGCAATAGACGAGGCTAGAGACATGCCAATTTATAACAGTTATAATAGTTTTTTTTTTCGCGTGCATTAACGCACTTCGCGCGACTTAAAAAAAAAACTCTGGGTGCCTGAAGTATGTCCACCGGCGGGGTCATAAACAGCACTTTTATAAACTAAAACTGTTATAATTGACATTTCTAGTCACTTCCTATTGCTACAGTGCCAGTGCATCCATTAAGTTGTATCAAGTACATAAGTCTTCTAAAAAGGGAAGACGCTCTTGAATATGATTTTTTGGCCTAGTTTACACAATTCTTTAAATCAACAATTTCAATTTCACAATCGATATAAATTATTATTAAGTTAAAGTTATTTTGTTTTAATTTTTGTCAATTAAGTTATTTTATTTATTAGCTTGATTTCAAAAGAACGTTCAGAATGTAATAAGCATTTTTTTTTAAAGGGTATGACATCCCTGGATAATATAATTATAAAGCTTTTTTAATATTATTTTGTATTTAAATACAAAAAGTGTCTAAGGCCAAGTTCATTGTTTAAATGTTTTTGAACTTTAATGTTTGCTTATTTAAATTATAAAAATAACATCCAAAAATTATAATATTTAACAGTAAGAATTTAATTCATACATAATTTATGTTATGTACATTGCGTATAGGTACCTTAGGACTAATAAACTTCTATATCAGCTTGTCAATAACTGAAGTTCAATTCTTAATAAGACTTTCATTTATAAAACAAACAATTAGCGTGTAGTTAATGTAATTAAATTAACAAAAACAACTTAAAATACATATTCACATAGATATGCATATAAATTTACTGCAGGTGAAATATTAATTTCACTAAATTGATTCTTATAAATTAAAAAAAAAAAATTCTCCTACATCAGTTTAAATATAAAATAAAAATTAAGTTTAAATTGTTCATAATTTCCAAAAGACAAACACATCAATAATAATAATCAGTTTATTAATCGACCATCTCAAATCTAGGTGTTGGTGGCCTTTTTTCGGCTCTAAACATATTACTCATTCCAGCTACGCTTGTGACGCCCCTTAGTCCTGTATTCTGGAAATAAATAAGCATATAATTCTCACAGTCCTTCAATTCGATATCTTCGGAGAACTGAATTCGCATTGTAGTCGGTTTAATCTGTACAGCTCGATGATAGAAACGTGGTTCTAAGTCACTTGTAGCAGACCCAGGTGATGGAGTGGTTTGATTGACATATTGATAAGCTACATAATCATTCAAACTGGAATAGTTGGTTGGATAGATGCCAATCCAATCATTGGCTTCCTCTTCGAAGCCAGGTGGCTTGTTATATTCAACAGTGTTTTCCTCGCCAATCATCCAAATTGGCACATCGCGGAATTCAATGAATAGCTCATCAGGATCTTCGGTAACCTGTTCGAGTTCATCAGAGAAATCAGTTTCATCGTATTTGGTATTTAATATTATGCTAGCCATTCGTTCTGTGATTGGCATAGGCATTTGCCATTGCAATATAGCTTCGGCTTTAGGGAGCTTTTATTTTTGTTAGTTTATTGACATTTTGAATTCACCCGAAAGTAAATTTAAAGCCATGCAAATATTATCAGGTTAAGTTGAGGAGAATTTATTTTTGTTTTGTTAGTAAAATGTTAAAAAACAATAATTTTGTTAAGAAATAATTTAATTTTTGTTTTTAATAAATAACCATAACCATCGACAAAGCAAAGCGGTCATCACTTAACTAGGGATAATGGGAATGGGTAGTGGCATGGCCAAGATGTAATTTAAGTAATTGAAATTAATGAAACTACTTTATATATAAAATAAAGAAACGACTTATTTAAAACGAGAAATACGTACATAGTAAACATTATATCAAAATATTGACGAGTAAGGGAAAGTTTTTTATAGTTACTTTTATTTTTAGAAGCAAATACACAAATTTGTAATAAAAGCTTTGCAGAATTAATCAGAGATCATACAGCCCTATTCTGCTATTCACGTGAATCTTACTTTCGATTCACCCATTCGATTCCCTTTCGCTCTACCTTTCCATTCTGCTATCCGTCGGGTGAACTTCATTATCCCAAACCAATTTGACATTCACGTAAACAGCTGTTCATGTGAAAATCTTTTGAAATTTTTGTAAATTGTTTTGGTTAATCATTTTAAATTAAAAATACAACAAATATAAACAGTTATTAAACTTTTTTTCCACTTCCAAACAGAGGAATAAGAAAATCAACAAACAGGGCACTTGCTTTTGAAAAACTGGATTTAATTTCATTGCAGAAAATAGAGGGATGAATTGATCTCTATTTGTTGTTTTCTACCACGAAAAATGATAATAAGCTATCATTTACAGACAAATATTCTAAATTAGGCAATAAAATAGATTTTACATACTACTTCCCAGGGAATCCAATAAAAATGACAAAATCCGCAACATTTCATATGCGGATCTGAATTGTATAGAGTGAATGCTTTCACGTGAATAAGAGAATACTGCGGATTATTACCGACTTTACCTACTTTAACCCAGATTCCCCCCGATGAATAGCAGAATAGGGCTGATAGACTCCTTTTGGAAATTGAAAGGGGTAAAATATTAAGCTGTTAAGTAAAAAATCGTGGCGACCGTTTGTTTCGGAATAAGTGGCTTATTTTATACATAAATGAAAAAAAATAATAATAAAAACAAGATTAATAGATTTGTATAAAATTTAACAAATATTAACAAGATTTTAAACAGCCTGATGATGAGTTATACCTTAGCCCGATAAATAGCTACGCAACAATTTTCTAATTTTCAAGGAATTTATAATATAAATTTTTAAATTTAATAAAATGTTGGAGATACATAAGGCCCTGGGATCAGTCCAAAGCGTTTTTTTTTTTGAAAACCTAAACTAACTCTGGCGAGTAAATTCTGTGTTTTTTTTTTTAAGACCTGGGTTCTCATTCCTTTCATGAAACTCCGAGCATTACCACCTAATTATTTGACTGGAGAAAAGCAGAATAGCTAAATAGACCTGTTATGAACAGCAAAACAAAATTTAGAACTACGAATTTTGTGTCAGCCCTATGTTGTTGGACCCTAACAACAGAGGGTTTGACCTTATATAAGAAAAAACGTTCGAAAATGGAAGCTAAACGGTATTTGTAAAGAAATTTTAAAAAGCTCAAAGTGCAAATTCTTTATCTTTGTATGTGTTAGGTACCTTTACAAAAATTAGTGATTTTCTTAAATAAGTTACATATATCAATAAAAATTTGCGTTGTGCTTCATGTTTGAAATGTGCATAAGTCATTGTTGTTGAAAACTAAGAGTTCTGTGAAAGCAGTCTATGTAATTGTAAATTAAAAGATCCAACTAGCTTCAAGGAAGAGAACAGGGGTGCCAGCACGTAACTTTATACAATCGAGTCAAAAACAATTGGCTGAGGCAAATAAGGAACCGCCTATAATCGATTGTATCGACTGAACTCGATTGTGTCAAGTTACATGCTAGGGCCCCAGAACTTTTAGTTTTCAACAGATTATGGGCCCTGGACAATTAGATTGCTTTCACAGGACTCTTAGTTCTCAACAATTGTGGGCGTCCGGACGCACACAAATTTATATTTCACATTCAAAGAACGCGCTATCCCTATCCTATGGACTTGCGGCTCACAGTTGTTTTGGTATAGACGCCATGGAATATTTAAACGTTTGCATGAATCAGCATTCAGAATTTCTGTAGCTAAATAATTTTCCTCGCACAAAACCAAAACAAACACTGACACAGGGCACAAAACGCAAATGTTAAATTGTTTATAACTTTGATATAGGCTTTGTTAAAAATGTACTAGAAATTCGAGAATTCTAAGCAAAGTTATTTAAGAGACATTTAAAGAAAAAAAAATTATTTTACTTTATAGTTTTATAAAACAAATTTTCAACTTGTAAATTAAAACAGACAAACAGTAGTCACAAAAAAATAGATTGTATATGTTTTATGATTTAAAATGAAAATGAAACCAAACACATAATGCTGTTGATGAATATAATTATATTTCAATAATAAATTTAAAAAAAAAAAAGTAACTTTGAAATTATTTGTTTTCTGATAATTTAAATAATTTTACAAAATTTTAAACTTAAACAAGATTTTTTTTTGACAGACTAAACATTTTTAGAAAAAAAAAAAAGATTTTGTTTTCGATTTTTTTATAAAAGCATAAAACGTCGATTTGTTACATAAGAAATCGATATAATTAACAGAATTTCCAAACTGAATAACAAGTAGTGTAGGTAGATTTGCTGTGATGAGGAATGTGTTAATTCGTATAAATCGATTTCAGTTTCCGATTCAATCTACAAAAAAAAAATAAATTAAATGATAACATGAGGGTCTTAGAATTTGACGAAAATTTAGTTTAAACCAAGTGTTGTTGATTAGTTTGTTTTTCTTGAAATGTTAAGTTTATGTTAAGTTATTAGGATTAAAATATATTATGATGGATTAGAGCAACTTAAATTCGGGAATTAGAGCAGATGAATAAAAAAGAAGCCATTTTTCAAGACGAAATAAGTTAAGACTATAGAAATGTCCATGCGTTTAAGGCAAAATTGACTTAGGCAACTATTCAGCTTTAGAAATCTGATCCACTTCTGTTGTGAACATTATTTATTTACTTATTTATTTCGTCTTTCAAGTAACGTAACTTTATGGAGATTACAGTTAAATTAAATTGATATGCAAATTTTATAAATTCTAATACCACTTCTCTAGCAATGTAAGTTTGTCTCACAAAAAGGATGGCCTATTGCTTCCAATTCTATTTTAGTATTTAGCAGTTTAGGGAGAATTTTGCGAACTGTCATTTTCTCTGTTTTTGAAATAAACTCCTAAATGGTACTAAGCACCTCCAATAGCCTGTTTTATGCCGATGATTAGAAACAAAATATTTTGGCAATCAATTAATGTTTCTTCTAAAACCTAACCCAAATTTTAAGCAAGAAGACTATTAAAAAAAAAAAAATACCTGGTTTTAGGTAAAAATATCCAGCTTTAATTTTTAAGAATTTTAATCCTATTAGATATACATAGTAGTTCACACTGGATTTTTGCCAAAAAATCGATATAAGTTGAACTGAACTTGGCAAAAAATTTGTATTGACAAGGCCCTCACTAGTCAACCGATGATTAGACGTGAAATCCCCGGGACGAAATGTCAATTTTTGTTGACTAATAGCCGTTAAAATCCATTTTCAATCACGAAAAACTATTATTGACATTAACATCCCGCCTGAAAGAATCTCAAGTTTTAGCCAACTTTTATCAAAGTTCTTAAAAGTCTTGTTTGCTTTAAGAAAATATAATACTCATGAGACCGCTACTAGTAACAACTTGTTGGGCAACAGAAATATCCAGTATAGAACAAAAACTTTAGAACGACTATAAATATGTAAGTATAAAGTTATAAATTTTCACCACTGCAATTCTGTATTGCGAATGAGCCCAGTCCTAGAGATGAGCGTATTGGATTAGTAATCGGAAGGTCCTGGGATAGATTCTCAAGGAAACTGACGTTTTTATTTAATCTCGAAGCAAATGTTTACTGGTGAGTCCCTCGAGAAATTCGCTAGTTACCTATATGTTTTACGGATACCCTTCGATGGGTCCCAGGACATCGTGAAATATATGGAAACGAAATGGCGGATAATTTGGCCAAACTAGGATCTTCTCTTGATCTAAGCCAAAATGAATCCTTCGTATTTTTGCCACTAGAACAAGAAAAAAACAGAATTCACAAATGTTTCCTCGAAGCCGCAAACGATAAATGGCCAGCACTTGATACTTGTCGGGTCTAGAGTAATCTATGGCCTCAAATCTTTAAGAAAAACACAAACTTCCTTCTTGAACTAACCAGACCTCAATTATCCCTCTTGGTTGGAATCCTAACGGGTCACAACTGAATGGGAACCCACATGCGTAGAATGGGCATCAGCTCATCTGACTTATGCAGAGGATATCAGGATGAAGAGGCGAAGGAGGACCCTTATCACTTCCTTTGTGAATGCCCTAGCTTAGTAAGAACCAGAAAAATGGGCCTCGGAGATTACTTCTTTGGCCATCTGAGCGACATCTCGTTTTTGCAAGTAAGAAACATCCAGAAATTTATTCAGAGTTTAGGGTCGTTCAGGGAAGCATCTCATACCCACACCTAAGCTCCGCTTAGTGCTTCCCTTACCCATCCGATGATGAGGCTCGCCGTATTATCACCCCTTCTAACCTAACAAACATATCTCCTTGTTAGTATCAATTTAAAACTTTCTAGAGCCTCGTTAAAAAGTAGTTTTTTCTTCCAGGAATTAACTTATAATAAGAAATAATAATAATAATGATGAATTATGTAAACCATTTAAAAAAAAAATAAATTTACAAAACATTTGATTAAACAATTATTTTTGAATTAAGTTTAACTCGACAAAAATATTTTTGATGAATTTCATGGAACAATATATTATATCAAAGCTCCCTAACACCGAAACCATAATGTCAAAACAACAAAAACAGCACAAGTTATATAAAATGTTTGCACGAAAACAAATTGATTGACAAAAAAAAATGACAAAATCACATACCTTGATTATAAATTCACTAGAAACTGGTTTATGATCACTAATAATATATTCCGGATGACTTTTGTATGAAAGTTGTTCCAAATGAAGCTTAATATCAGGATATTTGTCACGATTGATACTGTACAAAACCCGATCAGTCCATGCAGGTCGTCGTCTATAAAAAAATAATTATGAACATAAAGTTAGAACGATAAAAAAAAAAAAAAAAAAAACAAATATGTAATATAATCAAATTTGTATCCCACTTCATATCATAAGTCGAGGTATTTTCTTTGAATTTAAAAGTTGGCGGGAATTCTGGTAGTTTCTCTTCGAGTTGATGGAATGCTTTGCGGGTTTTTCGAACCAAAAGTAATTGATCCCTTTGAATAAGTTCGGAGAGTTTATCTTTTTCAACAAGACTTCGTACTTCTTCGGGTTCATCGTCACCAGTGAGGCGGAAATTAAGATCTCCAAACCAAAACACATACCTGCAACAAAAAAAAAAAATTAATTAGTAAGATTGTGGGTGGATTTTGGGCAATGAACTCTTACTCATGGTCGAAGATTTCTCTGTACTTTTTAACATGGTAATGATGGTCTTCTAAAATTTGTTTGTAATCTTCGATTCTTTCGTCCAATTCGTGATCATGGGCAGCTAAATGGGCAACTACAAACGAAACACCACAGCCATAAACGCTCAAACGTATACTGACAGCACCTTTGTTGCCCTGGAAGTAATAAAGAGAGAATTCATATTTATATAAATAACGAAAAAAAATCAATTGAACAAACCCAAATGCCTCCAAATCCAGTGCGTGTGAATTCAGCTTCAATACTCCTCAGATGTGGAACATGTTTTCGCTTTGAAAATAGCGTCAGCATCAACCCTTGCATTTGTTCTGTCTTAATCGCAACATAATCATGATCTTTTAAGATTTCATTGAATTCAATTGTCCATGGATCATCTTTGAAAAGACCAAGTACTTGATTTTTTGGACGTGACTTGACTTCTTGCAGACCAATTGCATATAGATCTGGAGGATTTTCGCTGGGACAAGTGTGGGATTTCAGACTGAGCAGATTATAGAGTGAGATATCATCAGGATATTTGGTGCCGACATTCCATGTTATAATGTAAACACTGAAATTATAATTAATTTTAAGGTTTTTCATTATTTGTTTTGTATTAATGTGAAAACGTTATAATACATACATATATGAGAAAGGAAAGTGTGCAGAAAGATAGATTAAAACACAACAAAGTGGAAGTTATGAAAGTACACATAAAGCGAATCGAATCTTATCAATAATATTTGTAAAAAAAAAACACTTTTGTATGATTGTGAAGGTCAGAAGGAAATATAGAGATAGTTTCACATAAAATATTGTGTATATCAACACATGACATGTGTTTTTTTTTTATCGCACTTTCCAGAAAATGCTGATAAGTTGTATTATTTGTTTTTTATTTTTTTTTTACCTCAACGACGAATGAACAAAGTGATTGTAAAAAAAATGTTTTTGTATATAATATATCATAGGCTTAAATTTGTAATAGCAGGTTGTGTTATGGTTTGTGCGTAGGACTCGTCTAGCTAAATTAAAAGACTCAAGACTGACTCACACGCACCCATTTTATCCCTTTTTATAAATGTTAGCCCTATTCTATTGATTTTGGGAGAACTTTTATGCAAATAAATTGTTAATTTATCGTTCGTTGTTAAGGATTATATTGTATCTTTATTAAATAAATTTTGATCAAAATTAATAATTCAAACCAATCTAAACCAGATTTATAAATGTTCATCAAAATAAATATGTACCCTGCTTTGCTACTTCGATTAGTCTAATACAACAAACAAAAATAATTCATCTGAAATCCAAATACAGTATAAATAAGGTGACCATTTGATCTTTTCTTTAATTAATACATATTTTAAGTGAAAAAACTATAATTTAAGTGTGTTATCACCAACTTTGGGCTGGAGTTTTAGCTATTTCACGTAGGGGGCCAACCCGATCATCGGACTCCATTATTCGTATTTAATCGAAATATATTTGGCCACCACGGGGACTCGAACTTGAGACCTTAGATGTGACTCCGTCTGCCTGAAAAAAATGGCAATTTTTTGCCACGTTTAGTCAAGACTCTGGAATGTTTTCAGCAGTAGAGGAAATCAAGACGAAGAAAACTTGTCAAATACTTGTAAGGCCCTTCCAAGTAAAATCTTGTTGGCGAAGATTTGCTATCCCATCAGAACTACACACCATATAATAAAAACAAAAATATTATATAGTCATCATATACAATATGGTATATGCTACTTTAAGGTTATTCATTTTCAACACTGTGCTTCTGTATTGGAAATAAGCTGGCTGAACACACAATATTTTCCAATTTAGACTCGATTGACGACTAGAAAAAAAGTCAAAATGCGATGCCTGAAGGCAAACAAAAAAAAAATTGTGTGAGTGCCGGGACTCACGGTTAATATGTGTAAACATCAACGTGCGCGGATCCAAAACGGACTTGTTTTTGCTTGAAGGGGATCTTAAGATTTTTTTCACTGAACGCACCCATCCTGGTATGCAGATCGTAACGTTGCACGACGTAACGTTGCACACGAACGTTCACGTTTTTTTCACTCTACCGCCAGCATAGATGTTTACACATCAAAAACAACAAGTTAGACGAATATCAAACTGGACGCCAAAAGTAATTAGTTTGTTTACCATTCAGGTAAAATAATTGATTTAAAAATAAAAATTGATTTTATTTTCAAACAAAATACACGTAGATAGCTTTATTAACATTTCTTTCTTTCTTTACAATTTCAATTCTCAGAAGAAAATCCGCCAATAGACTAATAACAGGAGAAAGATAGACAGTGGAAGGTTTTTAATCCCCTTGACCCAATCTCGCGATCAGCAATGAAGAATTCTTAATTTTTTAATAAAACCGAAAAATTAAGAGTAAAGAACACTGACAAAATCGCATTCACTTTTGTTTAGGAAGCACATATATTTCGATTTTAAGAAGAATTTTGTTTTTAAAACAAAGTTTTAATTTTTGTTTATGTTAAGTTTTTCAGTGCAAGATTAAATTTAAACCCGCGAGTTAACTCATCGAATTTGATGAGTTAACTCAGGATTAATTGATCAGAAGCTTTTGATTTTTTATCCACGGAGTTTATTTAGTCGTTCAGCATGTATTCTTTACCGAAATACTGCTTCCTCAGTTCACTGTGGGTTAATTTATTTCTAGAGTTAGCTTACTCTGATTTAACTCACCACTGATAAAGCCCTTTTAACTATTTAAAACGTCTTTAAATCTTAAAATAACGTCTGTTCCATACAAAATACGTCATTTAAAAATTTAAAAGCCTGTTAAATATTTGTAAAACCGAATATTAGTGTTTTACCGCCATATTATACACTAGATACATCCAGATTAAAACTTAAATCCAGATGTATTTACATTGAATTTGTAAGCTTTACATCTGGATTTAAATTTTTAATCTGGATGAATCGAGTGAGTAATATGGCGGTTAAATAAATAATTTGCAATCAACACTTTATCCGCTCACATACGATTTATAAAAATTATCTCATTTTATGTGTCTATCCTGTTGCTACGGTTTTCCTCTAGAGTAGGGACTGTCTCCAGTCGTCAATGAAGGAGTGATTACCATCATCGTCGCTAAAGGGAAATTTATAAAATAGTTATGCATATTTTCTAAATATTTGTTTTATAAAATTAATCACAGGAACATTTTGTTTTGTATTCCAAAAATCTTTCTTTTCCTTCGAAATTCGGTAGGGTCACCATATTAACGTTGTTCGAGACGCCAAGGTTAATGCATTCAAAAACAAAACAAAAAAAAAACAATATGAATGTGTCAATGTACAATATATAATTTTAGCTACAATTATTAATATTTTTAATGCAAAACACGTAAATAAAACTTGAAATTTTAGTTTTATTTGTCTTCAACCACACATTTAAATGCTTTGTCTTCCATAATCATCAAAATAAGCTTAACGGCAAAGACAAGCTTTAACCTACAAATTTCAATTAAGAAAACAAGTTTAAATTTTGATAAGGTCATTGGTCGCTTAAAAAATGTTGCGAAAGCTAAGACGATAGACAACAAAAAAAAAAATTAAAATGGCCTCCTTAAGTAGTAAGTACCTGTTTTAAAACTTTTTATTTGTTGCATTCGTGATAGGTGTACATAAATAGGTAAGTTTTTGGTCATAAATGATGGATGAATAAAATAACCATTTACAACCTTGCCAATGGAAGATACTAATGCATAAGGCATAGGTAAATGCTTGCATTAATGCATTGCCTTTGCCATTTTTCATTACGTTTAATCTCCAGAGATGTTCTCATTCAAGGAGATAATGAGTATCTGTGGAGCTTTCGTGACGTCATTATTCAAAATAAAGTCTAATGAGAAAGTTGAGTGTATAGCTAGATGTAGAATCGCAATAATGGGTTTAGCGCGAAGCATCACCGCAATATAACAAATTGAATGGAATTCGTCACAGAAAATTCACAAATGTGGGAGAAATATTCTAATTCTGAAATTGTCGCATTATTTTTGACACGTGACTTGGACTTTCAAGGTTCCAAGCAAGAAAATAATTGGTTTATACATATAGAATTCATCAGTCACTTAGATCGCACTATGATTTCACCTCGTGAATAAGTAACAATTAATTTTCTGTATCTAGTTTGTACCTAAGGCAAACAAAGAAAGATGTATATGCTTTAAATAAAATGGGCGAATTAAGATTGTTAGTTACATTTTTCAATTGTTAAGGTAATGGTGTGTTATGAGTTCGTAAAATCTAACTCGAGATTTTGATCATTAAAAGTGGATCTTGTAATTCTGTCTTTCTGTCTATTCGTCTAAACCCTAGACGAATGGCTCAATTTTCTTTAAACTTAGTAGATAATTTTTGAGTATTGTTCTGCACAATTTATTTTATTTACATAGCTTAGGACCAAAAATAACGGTATGTGTTTGCTATTTCAATGATATACAATTTAGTTCTTGTTCTAGCGGGTAGATGTATATGATAAGGTTTAATTCTATAATGTTATATAATGAAACTGTAATATAATGGAAAAAAGACAACAAATACATACAAATAATTAACAACTATTTTTAGCTCCTATACCTAGCCGTTGGTTAAAGTTAACTCAAAATATTATTTTAAATTATAAAGGGTTTTTCAATTGGCGCGGCCTGTGAAGGCCATGGTTGTCCTTTCAAGTTAATTATCCAAGGTTTGGTGGCCAAATTTGATTCAGTGAACAATCAGCCAACGTTCCAACGAAAACATCGCCACTTGCCTTGAGAGTTCCTCTTTGAAGACGACGATGTCATTGCTATCACCATCAACGGATAGTGCTACCGATCAATGATAACTAATTTTCGTTGACATTTGGGCCCAACAAAACGGCGCTACGTACCGTACAGCGAACGCAACATTGTAAATTATGCACGAAAGATTTGAGAGAAGAGTTTCTCTCAAGGAGGTGACATAAATTGACAAACAAGATCGTGCGATTTTAACCCGTTCGACTTTTTCTTTTATTTTCTTAAGTCGCAGGCCCTCAAAGTTAACATAACTTAGGCCATAGCTCACACACCTTGTTTTATTCCATTTCAATATATACCCTCTTTTATTGAAAAAACTCTTTATAAGGACAGGGTAATAGTTCGCATAAGATGTGACAAAAAACTTCATGTAGATAAGCTAAAAGAAACATGGGGTAGGGGGTGTATTTCCCCTCGTTTATGCGGAATGGGTAAATTTTCTAAGCAAAATCGTTTTTTCCTAATTTTCAATTAAAAAAAAAATAAAATAAAATCTTCAAATTCAAAATACAAAAAACAAAAAATCCTTTGCTTTTACAAAAATAAAAATTTTGTGGCCATGACAACTGATTGTTTTTTTCGCCTAGAAACAAACAACTTGTGTGTATTAGTAGTTAAACTTTCATATTCCACTCGAATTAAGGAAGAACAATATGTTCGTTTCATTCCGAACTCTTCACCTCTCTCGCCTATAAACTTCGATTTCCCCAGGCTCAATTGAGCCAGTGTGTGATGGCCCAATAACATTTTATTTCTAAACTGCTAATTCAACTTGATTTAAAAACGAAATAAAAGAATAAATTTCTGGCTTTAGAAAAACTTGTCGCATTTCAATAGCCCCTCCCGCCTAAACAGGTTAAAATAGAACTCCTCTCTTATGCAACATTTGTGTTGATTGGCTTCAACGACAAAGCCATAGCTTCTTTTGCATTCATGATAATGATAAACAATAAAAATAGCATATTAAATTAACCTTTAAAAGTTTGCGACTTAATTTTCTTTTGTTAACACAAATGCGCAATTAAATACAAAACTTCCTTAATTCATAGTTCTTAGTAAATTGTGTTACATATAAGTAAAACTTAATTTGTTAAATGCCACTCATAGATAGATAATAAGATAAGGCCCTATTTAAACTTAAACAATGTAAATGATATCTACGTTATTGAAAAAAAAATTGTCAATCATATGACTAGCATTGTTATTTCAAACAAAAATTACTTTAAATAAATGCACACTTGCCGTAGATATAAACGAGTAAGGTAAATAAACTTACCCCTGGAGTTTGTTTCTAAGAATTTCCGTCCCGATTAACAGAAGGACAACGATAAAGCAACGATAACCAGTAATAAATTGTGAGAAAATATCGACTTTAATATTTTTGTGGCCTATGATAAGGCTATTTTTACTATAATCTACCTATAAGAGCAATCATACCTAACATTTTATATAGGTATTCTATAAAACCCCCAAATATTTTCTTATGGTGCGTTAGAGTTTAGATAAATGTTTAGTGCAACGTAGAAATTGAAAATTGAGTCGCAGCTTTTACATATGTCTCGTTTTTTTTTATATTTTTGAGAGATTTGAAAATAGAAGCGATGTTTTTTTGTATGCTAGAATCACAGTAAAAACGTTTAACGCATGTCCAATATAAAAGTTAATAGATAAAAACAATTTCACAAAAAAAACTTCTTTTTTCATCCCAAAAACACCTACATACATAAAAGTACTAGGTGAAACTCAAATTATTTCAATCTAGTAGAAAGAGTACCTACCTAAATTTAAGGAGCCTGTATTTTCTATATTTTTGAACATACATTTCTCAAACAAAAACATATAGACATTATATAGTGATTATAAAAAAGTAATAAAAGCAGCTTGAGATCACAATTTTAATTTTTGACTTTAACTTTTTTACTATTGTCCAAACTTATTATATCCATCGGTTAGGTTCGAGTTGAAACCGCTGTTTTTTACAAATAAGCTTTGGTGCGTACCTACACTGAACACAGAACGCAGAAATTACACGCAACAAAAAAAAACTTCCGCTTCGCAGCATGAGGCAAAGTTTCCAATAATGTTTCTCACAGAGGTCACGAAGCTCAACGTTATTTTTAGAGCTAAAATAATTCGATTTCCCTTCTAGCGAACTACGTGAAACCTTTGAAAAATAAAATCGTTAAGGGTATCTACAGAAAGACAGTCAGAATTTCAGAAGCCACTTTTTTACGTATTTCTCCATCTCCGTATTATAAAAGTCTCCACTTTCAGTTTATTAGGGCGGGTCTTCCACTTCCGAGAAAAAATTCTATGCGCAGGAACTATACATAATTGTAATAAGAAACGATTTTCTGCTTTTGTTGACACCTCTGCTTCGAATTTCAAAACATGATTTTGCAACAAGCTGCGTCATGATTATCTCATAACATCTACTATTATGACTGCTACTACCAAAATCATTAGAAGATATCGATAACGATAACGAAAACCAATAAAGGTGAAATTATGTTATCAATTTCCCGAAATTGGGAGTGTAAATTGGGAGTTCCTAGTTTGAAATTGATTTACCGACTTTGAAAATAATAAAACAACAAAAGATTTATACAATTTATAAAACGATGAATGGTTGTCTCATTAGAATTCATTGTAATAAATATGAAATACTAGAAAAATGTATTGATCCTAAACGTGTAAGCTGTTTGCTAGAATGTCTATTATTTCAATATAGGAGTACGATAGTTTATAGATACATGCGTCACGATACCGATTTCTAAAGCGTGGCAAATTTTTTCTTAACCTTCGGTGGAGGGCGGTGCAGGAATTTAATGGTTTTTATGTCAGGGGTGTTCCTACTTCAATTTATTTATTACAAATTCGAGTTAATGCTTTTTCATTTTGTCTTAGTCTAAGAGTCAACAATATCGCTTTCCGGTAGAGATTTTATACCGAAATAAATACAAACAATTTTGTTTGCAGATTGTTTACTCAAGAAAGCATTGGAGCACTACGCCGACATTATATTAGTTCAAATGAATGCTCATACTCAAGGTATCAAAACATAAAAAAACGAAATTTAAAACTTAAGTACATATGAGTTTATAATTAGTAATTTTGTAGACCAATGACTTCTGTTATGAAACGTTGAGTTTTGTTATCGAATTTATTTAGTGAAAGCGCATTGTGTTGAGCAAATTTAATGAAGTTTATGTGAAACGGTCCAACAAGCTGCAAATCAAGATACTGATGCAATTAAACCACACAAATTTATTTATTAGTAATTTCCAAATTAATATTTAAGATAGTGTTTTGCTAATCGTAAAATTTCAGAACGCTGTTTTACTATTTTTGAAGGTCTTATGACTTTCGATTCTTGGCTTTGGCTTGGCTTGGCACAAACTTTTTGGGGGTCAATAAAAGGAATAGAATAGGAAAAACGTATGTATATTTAGCGTGAAAAAAAAACGAAATCGGGAATTGGCGACGCCATTACAGAAACAAAATGTTGTTTTCATACAAACTTATACGCCGGTGACACAATTTTGTTACGTGCTTAATTCTCTGTGTTTAGATAGGGGAGTAGTTTTTGTTACATTTTACATATTAGTTACTTAGCTCAGTAGTCGTTTTTTTTCAACCCATTTCTTCCGGGCTTGCAAAAAAAAAAAACACCCCTATAGTCATTGTCTGGAAGGAAAAACGAACATACTGGCTAACATACAGTCAGAAAGCCTAAAATCACTTTTTTTTACTTTCTGTTTTTGCAAACGGATTGGATGCGACTTATGCAAGGAATTTAAATTTTTATCTCGATTTAAAGTTTCGAGTAAAGCAGAAAAAAGGGTGTTCGTCCTGCACTCGGACGAACGTTGATATTTAAATATCTCAAACGTGGCTCCCAGCACTCACACAATTTATTCTTACTAAATCTCCCACATATTTTGTTTTCGCCAACTATTTTTTTCTGTCTGTCAATTTAATATTAAATGCTTGGGGCTTTTTTAGAATGTTTAAATACATATCAGATCACCCGGCGGACTTATTACCCAGCGCCAAAAAGTAGATATGTGTTGGATAATTATTAATCTCTTTAATTACACTTTGTGAAACAAGCCTTAAAACAATAAAAAACAAAGAAGATAACAATCTTCATAATGAAAGCTTAAAATCGTTGAAAAATAATCGCAAGTGGCAGGAATAGTACGTATAGAACCAGCAACGGATATTATAGTTTTTTTTTTGTATATGCAGGTAATTATATTTCTTTAAGACCTCTATGAATACCAACTCGAATATATGTAAATGAATCCGAACAAAATGTATTCGAAACATGTTGACTGGCATTTGCAAACCGGTTTTACTATGATATGAAGCAAAAAATCAGCGCCACAACAACTGATGGGCTATGATCGAATCGAATCGAATTGAATGATTTGCTTTGCATTAATATTTTAAGAAAACAAAAAAAAAATAATGTAAAATAAAGTAAATGAGCAAAGGAAAATATACATACGAATTATTATCTATTTCTTGTTGTGCTACGCAAATGACAAAAACAAGCTCTGAGTCATTCCCCACTCCAAGCTAAACTATATGAATCTCTAGGAAATTCGTACTGATGAATATTAAGTTATGTATGTATTGTATCTAGTAATTGAGTTAACGAAATGAGATGAGTTGTTGTAAACAACATTTATCTTTGAAAAAAGTACACACGTACTCAACTGAAGAGCATCATTTTCAATTACACTTACAAATCCAACAGAAAGGAGTTATCCTTGACCGAATGAATGGCGATGGTTCTAGGAGAAGGAGGAGAACCACCCAGAGATAGACATACATAGAAATGCTAACGAGCCAGTCAAAACGTATGGCATCGAAATTGGAGAAGTTATGCAACAGAAAATGTGCTATACTGAGTTTTTTTGTATTTCATTTTTAAAAACAAAAATCAAACAGAAACTGACACTGAAAAAGCAACAAAGCGAAAACAATTGTAGCTATGGTTTCGTTGACAGCGAAGTCGTACATTTTAACCCGATTAAACTGATGATGGGTCTAAATGGGCGCGCATAAAATTCGCGGTCAACGAGACCACAGTTTTCTCTATAAGTAAGTCTCTTTCCTCAACATTGGAAGCTTAAGTTATCTGTAACACCTTTTCTGTTGTTTTATAACCACGAAACCAAAATGAAACAAAAAAAAAAACTAAATTTAAGTTCTTATCTTGAGTTCTAATTTTTGTTGTGTTTAATTTCAAGTCTTCAACACTTACTTAAAGTTCCAAGGCGCTGTTACTGATTTTTTATTCATTTTTATTGGATTTTTTCTGTCTTTTTCTTTCAAAAGTTATTTAAGTTTTTATTTGTTCACTTTATTCAGCGGTGGGCACTTTTAGTTCTTCACGAGTTTTCCGCAGAATTTCTAATTGAAATATGTAAATAAAAAAAAAACAAAAAAACTTAAAAAAATCAAAATTTATTTCTACCGTATGGAAAAAGTGAAGACGTGAAAAGTGATTGAGATTTGATAATAAATTGATTCTAGCTGACTTTTATGCTTGGCCTTCGATTGAACTGTACGAAAAGTAGTCTTCTTTTTGCTTGTTTAGTATATGAGGAATTTATTAAAATTAGATTAATTCAAAGACAGTTTTGATTTAGGAAGAAATTGAAAAAAAAAGTTACCACAATTCAGCGATTAAGGTTGTTGCAATCATAACAAAGGTAGAATTATTCTAATTGGTTTTCACAATGCGCACAAGATTTTTCTTCTTAATTTATTATTTAATGACCAACAATGCGTTGGAATAATTAATTGAGGTGATTAAATGCCCGACGGATAATTCTTAATTCTTGTTTTTTTCAATAGACAAGTCCTAAACACGAGAAATGCAAAAATTGAACTGAAAAAGCAAAAGTTTTCTTTTGTACTTTTGCATGTACGAAAAAACCACTGACAGGTGTCAAAGTAAAATGACATTTAACAAAATTGTAGTAGAGTAGAGTTTCTCATAAAATTGTAGTAGAAACATTGGGGTGGAGACATATTGCTGTTAGACGCTTGAGAAAGCGAGTGATTTACAAATAATATAAGACATTGTTCACATTAGACTCACTCTGCGCGACTCATATTGATATTTATTTGTTTATTGTCAATTTTTCGCTGTGGTTTGCGTAAGCATTTCACTGTCGTGTTGGAGACCACTGAAAAATTTCCTTTTCGAAACATTCCATAATGTAAAGGTACTAAATATTTGATTTTATTAAAATGGAAGACATGACCATATTATTTTGTTAAATGGAAGATTTCCCTAACATTTCGCTCGGGAATTGGGAATTTTCTACACACAAAGCTTCACGAGGTCATCCATGCAGTGAACAAGAACGCACATTTGTATAAGGATTCACGACATGGTTTACAAGTTTGTACTAAGCTTAAGTAGGATGCAATTATTTAAATTGGGGATGATTTGGCTGTATTTACAAATTAATGATTTCAGTTTAAACAAACAGAGCAGCCATTTAAACAAAAGGTCAGTGCAACATGAATTTTCTTTTCAATACAACTTTATAGACCTTCATCTGTAACTTTCAAAGTGGGTTTAGAACAGCTAAGACAGATTGCATTTGGTAAATTGAAAACAAACAATTTACGATGCTTCAAATAGAATACAAGAATATTATTTTTTCTGCTAAGGCAATCAAATGCAAACGTATTCATGCAACGAGATAAATTTTTTTCTTTCCAGAAAAATATAACTTTCCGCCAGACGTTCGCATGAACACCCCTTAGAACTAACGTAGGTACTTGTGAAATGCCACATAAAACACATGACAAATGTCATTTCTAAATTTATCAAGTGTATTTTTACGCTTTCCGCATCAAATTGATGAGATAAATTTATCAGATCTGTTGAAAAATATTCCCATACAAATTTTGAAAGTTCGTTTCTGTGCAGATAAAATTATCTGGTTTCTGGTGTCGTTTTCGATTGGATTTCCGGTCTATTCTACTCTTTTTCAATTCCAATCGAAAATGAAAACAGTGACTTTCCTAAATCTACACACACACTACCTTAAGCCGCCATTTATCAAAATGGATTGTTCAAGTAAAGGGTCCGCCATCTAACGTTTTTTTTCAACTAGTGCTTATTTCGTGAATGGTAACACTTAGCTCATGTCCGATTTGACAGATAATTAGTTTTATCCTTCCCCTGAACGAATATAGTTGTGTATACGCTACGCTAAGTGGGCCTGCGATCGACTTAGAGAAGATGCCGATTTTGACAAGAAAACAATGTTTTCAGATGAAGCTCATTTTGATCTTGGCGGTTAGTAAACAAGCAAAATTGTCGCATTTGGGGCACAGAAAACCCGCACGCATACATTGAAAAGCCGATACACCCAAAACGAGTCACTGTTTGGTGCGGATTTCGGTCCAGAGGCATAATTGGGCCATTTTTCGAAAATGAGCAAGGAGTGGCCGTTACAGTCAATGGCGATCGTTATCGGGCCATGTTGAACGAATTTTTGTTCACAAAAATTGAAGGGGAGGATATTGGCAACATTTGGTTTCAACAGGACGGCGCGTGCTACGTGCCACACAGCCGAAGCTACACTCGATGTTTTGCGCCATTTTCAAAAAAAAGTTATTTGGCGGACCCTTTATTATGTATGTGTGTGTTCCTCATCTACTCCAATATGAAATTGGCAACAGAAGAACACTCTGAAAACGTTACTCGGAACAGCCCATCGAAGGCTTTTGGAGTAGTAGGAGTGAAAAAGGAGTGCAAAAGGAGTACTCCGAACATCCAAACGAAAACGACATGAGGTTTATTCGGGTTTTCAGCCATTGGATGAATACCCCTTGAACCAACGGAATTATTTTGAATGATCAAACTAAAGACTAAAACTTGCTATCAATAATTTAATGCTCAGTCGAGCGGACATAATACAGATACCTATAGTTATGCAATCTTGTATGAATCTATCAAATCCATAATTTTATTAATTAAATTGTATCTTTTAAAACAAACAAAACAGAAAACAAAAACCTTTCACATACGCCTGAGTGACCACCATGCTTTTTATTCCATTTCAATATAATTTTGTGCCTTCTCATCCCAATCGGATTTGTAGATATTAACACAAATCAACTACCTTATGGTGTTGAGAAAATAAATCCGAAACATGATTCGAAATGTAGAGGAGTACATAAAGTTAAATGAAACTTTTTTTTTTAAATGATACTGTCATTGATATGATTAAAGTATTTTTAGGTAAAAGAAAAATGCTGGATTAACATTCTATATTTCGTCAAAGCTGCTTAAACCTTGTCTTAGCCACTGAGAATAAAGCAAGCAACAATTGATAGTTTACACCTTTTTGTGGACGGCGATTATATGGGTTGGGTATATGGGTAGGTATAGAAAAAGTAACAATGCCCTTGTGAACATTTTTAACAGTTTTTTTTTTTTATTTTCAATTCTCTAGAAAGTATAATTACAAAAAATCAATTGACAGATTATTATATAGCAATCTGTTTATGTTTTGTTTCCCCGTTACTCATTTATGTACCTAGAAGTTTTTTCTACACTTTAACTTGATGAACTCTACTCATACACTTTGTACTTAAATATTTGCCATATACAGCTCCCCTTCATCATTTTCATTTTAGTAATAAACCAAGTAAATTCACAACAACACGACGTCATTTGTTTACACTTTGATCACGCAATATGCGGTGGTTTAAATCTACCTTTTCCAAAGATGGAAAATTCACGTATTTTCCATAAATTAATAAAACAAAAACAAAGCTCAGCTGTGATAAGGTTATATTAAAATTTAAAAGTTTATTGTTCACTTGTTGGTAGAACTGCTATTCCGCTGCGCCACCCGTCTACCTTCATTTTTTGTTCTGGTTTGACGTCATTTCAAGTAGCAGAATTGCCGACGAAGGCAAAATATTTAAGTTATTATCAGAAAATTTAAAGCTAATTTCGAGAAAAAATTAACCTTTTTCTTAAATGTTAAATGACTTTCGAATATATAATCGTTATGGAAAGTCTTATTTTTCTCAAAAACCCGTTTTTAATAATTTTTAAAATTTTGTTTCTTTTAGTAAAAAATAATGATCTATTTTAATTTAGACTTTGTACTAAAGATGAAAGCAATTCCTATAAATTTTCAAAAAAGGTAATTTTTGGATTTTCAAAATAACATTTAAATTCTTTTTTATGAAAATTCAATATCGAAATATAGTTTAAATACATACAAAAATGTAAGTCAAAAACAACTCTCAAACTTTTAAACAAAGCTTACAAAATTTACCATTTATACCAATTGTACATATACTCAAATATACAGTAACCCCAATACATATCCATTAATGCCCATTTAAGTATCTACCTATGTAAATATACAGCCGAATTTATAAATGCATCATAGCGAGTGCATAGAACTATTCACTCCTTATAATTCAACTAAATGCAAAAATGTTATTCATAAAACTTATGCAACGTTGAAAAGAGGCATTAGGAGCTAAACGCGTTTGGAGGTTGAATAGTGCATACATAAGGATGTTTAAGTATCGAAATGTCACTTTGACTCATACACAGACGAGAATAAAATACAATGTTATAAGGGTGGCACTTATTTTGGGAATGCTTATATATCTTTTTTGTCCCCTCCTGAAAGTGATCAAGCTTTATTATGAAGCTACTTTGTACAAACCAAAATGTTGTTAAATTTTTTTGAAATCGGCTAAGGGCGACGTATCCCACCGAGATGTTAAAACTTTTCATTAAAAATGCACGCAGTTTTCCGACTTTTACTTAAAATGTCGGTGAAAGTATAAAATTTGATGGAAATTCTTTATTTATAATATACATGTGCTTAAATGTATGCCAAAATTGAGGTTTATTGAATATTTTCAGTGGGACACACAGAATAAATAAAAACACATTGCAAAAATAATTGCCACCCTAATAGATGTTCCTATATTCTTCTCAATTTGATCGCACTGTCAGTGAATGAAACAATTATTTCAATAAAAACCATGAATTTTTTGTTCTAAAATATTAAACTATATTTTCTAACACGGCACAAAAGAAACAGTAACAAGAATAGGTACATTATGCAATATTAAATGAAATTTAAACTAATCCAATCGGTGCAGGAGAATTCGTTTATTGACTTTCCACTTTCAGAGCTTTGTTTTGTTAATCAATTGTGGCAGTAAAACGTAATAGATTTTCCCTTCTTGGTACTTTATTTGACACAAGCGCATTATAACTATAATGTGTATGGAAATATTTTATGAATTAGGATTTATGCAACGTTGAATAGTGGCTTCATAAATGCTTGTGCACTATATAACTATTCAGCCGTTTAGAGGTGTTTAGCGAGTTCTAATAAATTAGGCTGATAATGTATTGAAAACAGAATCCAAATTATTTTATGAAAATTCATTTGGGTTATTCTTGGGTTAAGCATTTTGAGTGCTGGGAGGGCACTTCACTTTTAACAAAATATATAAAATTTACAAAACAAAGTAATAAATCTTTTTCACTTTCGTTGGCAACCATAGCATTCCATGTTTATTTTGTAATTGTTTTTGTATTTTTGTTTACATTTTAATTGCCCTCGATGCGGTTTCACTTTTTTGTGATCAAAACAACAACAAAGTTTTATTGTTATGTTTAAACCATTCACGGCCTTAACGAACCACTTTATACAATGTTTTGCTTCGGTAGATAAGAAACGTTCTAAATCTCAAACCGAGTCGATGAGTTAACCTCATCCACCGACTATCGATTCAGTTTGAAAACTTAGCTCAACGTTAGCAGCAGGTAACACCATGTCTACCACCCAACAACAGTTCCTGTTCCCAGTTAGTTCTCAAAGGCGGATGCCTTGCAAACATTGGCAGCAGTTCCCCATCCTACGGGGCTGTGTAGATTGTTTGGAGAATTTCTGTGACAAGTGTCGCTTGAATTTGGCGCACTATGATCTGGAGTTGGAAAAACGCAGTTTGGAATATCAGCACGAGAAGCACTTCTATAATTTCATTCATCGAAAACCGAAGGCTCCTCAATGTGAATGCAAACCAAATTGATGAAAGCATGTGGCATGATGCGGATGGTGTGAAGCTGTATCAACTTCCTAGAATTTATTGTAAAAAAAAAAAAACTATTCGTTACAAGTGTTCATTTGTGATAAGAAATTATTCTAGTACCTTCCTACGTACGTAATTTTTGTATTATAGTAAGTTAAGTATAGTGTAACGTTTAGTTTAAGTTTAAAACATTTTTGAAAAGAAGTTCAATAAATGCATGTGAACATTTATGTATATAAAAATGGCATTTTATTTTCTGCATATATTTTTCGTTTTGATTTCTACTTTATTTGTGTTTACCAAATGTGGACTTGCGGAACTGGTTTAACTGTTGGGGTTGGCATATTGTATTACCTATATGTACATAAATAAACAGAATCGCGCTCGGTATTAATTATTCACACAGGTATAGAGCAGGCCTTTGTGTTCAAGTTTTGAACCTTTGGACTTTTTGTTAAATGATTTAGTTAAGGTTAATATATCCATTATTTCCGATTCGGAATAAATTATTATTATTGGTATTGTTTTTCGTTGAGTTGCAGTAATAGAGAAGTGTTGTTTCAAGGCTGTAGATATTTTTTTGTTTGTAATAAAACCGATCTACCGTGATAGTACATTATTCGATTTCGGATTAAAAAACTTCATCAAGATAATAATGCAAGCTAAGCACCTTAAGATGTTTAGAACATCTGCCATGTTGATTGTTGTTGATCCTGTTTGGTAACGTGAAATTTTCACCAAGTTACCCAAACTTGGGCTGTTTGGTTTTTCAATTCAATTTGACAGCAAATTGTGAAAAATGGCAAAATTTGTGAAAAATTTCACGTTATCAAACAGACTTAATGATAGTCTTGAAAGAACTTCATTGTAATATTTTAAAGAAACCCCTCGCTTAGGCAGTTTTTCAAACGAACATTATCAATTGTTTCAGCAAATATCGTTTAACGACTTTGATGTTCGCAGTGGATGTTGCGGTGTGCGGTACGCATTCCAAAATGTTTTTTTTAACAAAGGTTATTTTAATTAAACATTAACAATTCATAATTCATTAACAATTAATAATTGTATAAGTTATCTATAGATATACCTACATATAAACGGTATTCATGCTACGTCGTAAAATTTTTGACGTCGTCAAATCGTAAAGTTTCCGACCAACGCTTCATGAATGCCCTTTAAAACATTTAACGTTAATGATTTGGTAAACTAATCAGCTGATTCAGCCAATTTCATAATCCCATTGAAATAAATACAAATTCTTGTCGGAAAAATTACGATTTGTTGTAAAAGATTTTATTTTAATAGTTCGTTTACGACATCGTTAAATTTCCGACGTTTACGATGGTTTTTTCGACGTTGCATGACGTCATAAAGTCAAAAATGAAAAAAAGTCTCAGAAGACATAAAAACCCGATTAAAAATTAAATAAATTAAATTTGTAGAACCAGGAGGTCTTAAAACTGGTTTATTGAGGCAAAAGGAATTATGGTACAGTTATTTGATCTTCATGTCAGTTCTGAAAAACAAACGGATGAAAGATATAAAATTTACATTCGTTGAAGAGAGAGAGAGGACAAATGTATATTGCATATAGGAAGTGCCCTAATGCAGTATGAAGACGAACATATTCATCCTCATAATTTTACTCTTTCACTCATTCGATTTTTCCCATACATCCATTCCGCTCTACTTTTCTTGAAATTTTTTTTCTTGAAATATAAGATTGAAATACATGTATGTAAATCAATCATTATACGAGTTATTGATATTGGAACTGTGATCTGAGACATTTAAATGTCATTTATTTGATTTAAAAAATCATTTTTGAAATTATACGTGGTTTTGAAAGAAATCTGACGAAAGAAATAATTGCTGACACAAAAGACGGCTGGCTTATTTAATTGTTTAATTTTTTCTGTTTGATGTTGCTTGTTTTTTCTGGGTTGAAATCGCGGTTATCATTTTGTTAGTAGGAAAGGCTTTTATTAAAACAGTAGAAATACATGTGCGCGTAGAATTTAAACTGAAATATCAACTCAATGTCTTTAAATTTTACAGAATTCAACCATTGTGAAAGGGGCTAGATTCCATCGGATTTAATAGGTATACAATGATATAGAATGCTTAAATGTCTGTAAAGTCATATTATAATTAACTAACCCGGAGGCCACACGAGCCAGTACTGGCAAGCAAGTTGCAATACATACACATTTTTTCACTAACACATATAAACCCAAGCAACTTGCTCGTCAACTGGCTTGCCATTTTCGAAGCCAGTAGAGAAGCAAGTAGGGCGTTCATTTTTTTAACTATAGTCAACAATCATCGTTCCTTTTATTAAAATTTCTGAATTAACTAGATTTTGTGCAAAAAATAAGGTAAAATAAATTTAGTTTGGAAGTTGATTGCATTTTAAAAATGTTAAAATTCACTTTCATACAAAACTTGATATTGCTTGACAGAATATTTGACGTTTGCCAATATTTCGTTACAAATCACCAAAAAGCTCTAAAATTGCCTTTTTCAAAAAATAAAATTTTAATTTTTTCGGATTTTTAGAGGTTTTTTAATCCATTGGCTTCGTAGACATCCTTGAATGGAATTTGAAAGTTTATGGCTTGACAGAAAGGGGACAAATTATATTTGATCGTATCGTGAATATTTCGTTCCAAATGTCAACCGATTGCCCTAAAAATCCATTTTTCTGGAGCGGAAAATAAATGGAAAAAAAAATCAGATTTTTAGAGGTTTCTTAATCCATTGACATTGTATACAACCTCCAATGGAATTTGAAAGTTTTGTGCTTAACAGACGGATAGCTAACAAACTGTATTTCGACGTCTGTAGTTTTTTTTTGGTACATGAATTTAAGTTAAAGTATATGTTATTCCCTCTTTTGTTCCGCTGTCCATAATTTCAATTATTAAAGTTTGTTTGTTGTATTTTGATTTTTTCAATCCATTTTGTTTGAAAGATCAACTAAAGTTGTTTACTATAGTAGAGAAAAGGAACGACCTACTTGCAAGCAACTTGCTTGGCAAGTGGAGTGCCACCTACGTCACAGCCAGTACACAGATACGAATTTGGCAGGCAGTGTATGAACCCAACTTGCTTGCCAGTACTTGGCCGTAAGGCTTCAGGGTAATGCTGGACTTACACGACTGACAAATTGGCATTTTTCTGTCACTATACTGCCAAAAGAATAAATTTTTCTATTGTTCTGTCATTTTGACAGTTAAATACCAGAATAATGCCAATATGTCAATCGTGTAAATCCATCTTAACATTTGTTACAGCCTGTAGTTTGTATTCCTCACCTCAAAGACAAACTATAAAGGTTCTCCAAAACCAAAGCGAAACATTTGGAGTGAAAAACTGTTCAAGAAACTATTTATTTCGATTTCTTTTGGTGTGAATAAAAAGTTTGTTTGGAATGTAATGTGGAAACAAAAGTTGCTTATTATATGCACTGTCGTTTGTAAAATCATCAGGGTACTGAGCATAGCGTTTGGAGAAATTGAACTCCTTAAATGTTTTTTGAATCTGATATTTTTTTAATTCAGTTTAATTACATATATTTTAGTTCGTTATCGTTTTGTATGTCATATTGACATACATTATCTGTTTTTGAAACACATGATGCTGATGCAATGCAATCAAAAATTTCTTCGATACTTATTGATTTAATGTAGTTAAGGCCAGTTTGCAAATAATCCAATGCCAAATCTAATACATATATTAAATAAGCTTTTAACTTACATATGTATGCATATGTGTGTATATATGTATGTACTTTACATTGTTGTTTGATTTTTTGGTTTTTCCTGATCGAAAATCTTGAGATAAACCACATGTGCCATATAATTTTAAGTCGTCAATGCAAAAAAAGCGACACAAAAGAACTACGTATATAAATTAAGAAATCAAACAATATTTTCAAAATGTGGACTTACCTACATAGCCTTATGTGCCAACTTTTATTGATAATATAAAACGCTCCCCTTGAGAACAAGAATTGAGTTTTATTAAAACAATTTGTTTGATTTTTATGCGTTATCTCAAAAAAAAATGATTTCAATAATCCCAAAGCGATAAGTTTGATAACGTTCTTCCATAGCCAGTAGTTAAAATTATCAGAAGGCTGAAAGTCAACATCAAAGGTTGGATTAGAAGCAGGTCTGACCAGACATATAAGAAAGAAAACGCGCCACACTATGATTGAACACGTAGAAAAAAAATGATATTTTTAAAATTAAAATCTTTGTCATATAAAATAAATTATGGTTGCCAAGGGTTCCTTCTAATTGAGTTCATTAGAATTTTTGTTTGATTTGTATTTTTAATATCAATAGGTAATCACGGTATCCGCAGGGTGAGGAAGGAAGAAGTATAAATGTTTATTGGTATATGTATAAGCTGTTGACACGGTATCATAAAATTTAAATAAATTTCGAGCAAACAATTCAAAATCTACAACCAATTTCAATAAGGTCTCCCATTAGACTTAATTATACCTTTGAATGTACCGCCCCTAATTAATAAACTTGCAAATGTACGATTGCGAAAATAAACATACTTTATGGAACATATTTCTTTGTTTAATATAAGAGTTTTATCACGAAAGAGAGTTGATTTTATATGTTATTTGTTTTAACATCAAACAAAATTTCGTTAATGTAGGTACAGAATGTGAACGAATTAAAGAGAAGATAAGAAGAAAATTTATTTCTACTGACATCTAGTGGTATATAAAAAATACTCTCATTCCGTGAGAGCCTGCTGCTCACCTTACTCCACCTAAATTTGTTCCATTGCAAATTATTCCAAAAATTGCCTTAAAGTAGGTATAGCTTTTTAATCATTTCAATTTTTTTTTTAAGTTTTCAGTATTTTTGTTGTTAAAGTTAAAAGAACAAAAACGGAATTAGCTGATCTCCACTCTAAGCGGACGATTTGTATTTTCATTTTAGGATGATTGATGAATTCCATTTTCTTGTCGGGCTTAAACTAACTCAAATTCAAACTGAATATTAGCAGAATTATAAAGAGAAGAAAAACACAACTAAACAATAACAGCCAAAATAAATAAACGTGGAATAGCGAAAGGTTAGGCCTAATTCCGCGCACTAATTGTAAGTGAAAAATGTCATTAATAAAAGATAATTCCTACTAAGTGGACGTTTACTAATCTAAACCACCGAAGAAGGTGGTTTAACGAAGGAATTAAAACAAATTTATTCTGGAATAAAAAAAAGTGAAGATTGCAAATTTACTTTTGAATAAAAATAATAATGTCTAGTAGATTTATCATTGCAATTATTGGGCAATCAGCCATAAACGACAAGAACAAAAATACAAAAACCAGATATGATACAATGCAAGTGTTTAGTGAGGAGGATATCATGAAGAAATATAGGTTTTCCAAGAAAATATGGGAAAAGTCGTAGCAATTGATGAAGGTGACATAAATGGGTATATACAAGAGGTGGACATAACTCAACGGACACAAAACAAACAATAGAAAAATGATAATAATTTTGACAGAAATATAATATTTACAAGAGAATTGCTATGTGTGTTTGGTCACGTGAGCCTTATTTTTTTTTTTTCAAATTATCACAATTAGCTGTCAAAGCCAATACCAAAAAAAAATAAGTTTGCGAAACTTTGTCGGCATTTACATTGAACGATTTTTCCAATGCCGATTTTTTGTTGTTGTTGTAATCGTGTGAGAGAATGGAAAAATCGTATGGAACATGTCGGCTGTCCCTTGAAATCTCACACGATTACAACAACACAGAAAAATCGCCATTGGAAAAATCGTTCAATGTAAATGCGGACTTTCAAGTTACCAAACAGGCATCTTAATCGTTGTAGTAGATTTTCTTAAGGGATTTTTCGTAAACGTCACTTTACTAGGTCTGTTAGGTAACGTGAAATTTTTCACAATTTTTCTTAATTTTTTACAGTTTGCTGTCAAACCCCATACAAAAAAAAAGTTTGGGAAACTTGGTGAAAATTTCAAGGTACCAAACAGGCATACTATTACTATACTATACACACTATAATTTGTGTGGCTATAGCCATTTTGTTTTTCTTTTCCCCACACTTTTTCTCCAGTTCATTTTTGTAAGTGGTGTTGAGAAGACATGTTTTGTTTTACTTTAATTCTTATGAAAACTTGAGAAATTTTCCATTATACTCTGTCCAACAAAAATATGCAGTACACGTCTTATGGGAAAGCTTTTTTAAAATCAGTAGCGTGCCATATTTTTGCACCATATTAAATTAAAATAACTCCTCCACAAAAATTGTTTGCCCGCCCATGAATGAAAAAGCTTTTAATGATGAGTGTTATCGCGTACACTACGACAACCCTGTGAAAGCTTTAATGAAGGACAGATATCAGCAATCCACTGTAGCCAGAATGAGAGGCAAACGTCCTATCTTGCCTACACTATAATAATATAATTTTAAATTTTAGCCTTAGTCGTTCATTTTGTTTCTAGTATTATTTATGTGTTTGTAAATGTTTTGTTTTATTAACTGATCAATAAAAGTTTCTTTAAATGAAAAAAAGGCTTTGTTTGTTTGTTGTAGGTAATTTAAGCTCGATTGTAAGAAGTAATTTGTTGCAAAATACATTTCATTCGGAAATATCCTCCGAAATTACTATTCATGCTCACTGAATGAGGTGGCCAAAGCAAGATATGCTCAGAAAAACAAAACCATGACCTTCAAATCTTATGCGTATCCTTTTACTATCATCGAATGGCTGCCCCTAAAACTAAGAAAATTTATGAGTTTTCAAACCCCAATACGTTGTTTATATAAACATAAAGCCTCTGTTCCAAAACTTCAAGAAAAATCAGAATTGGGTATATAAATGTTAACATAAAAAAATTTAAAGTAATTTTTTTAATCTTCAATACAGAAATATTGTATTTTCACGTTATCATTCATAGTTTTTCGTTAAATTTTCAATTATAAAAATTAAAAAAGTTTAAACTCAAATTTTTCAAAAAAAAATATGAAATTGTTTAGAATTATCCACAAACACACATTTTTTCGTAGGGACCGTTTTAAGAGAAAATAAAGTATTCCTCAACTGTTAGAAAATGCTATGCATTTAGCAGGGCCTACTGGAGGGTATGAATATCAAGGAGCGACTGCTCAAACTCAACTTTTCGGAGCAGGTTCTCCATTTGATATGAATAAAATACTTGTGAAGATACTCTACAATTGAGCTTCTACATGTTTAATGAGCACCTTATGAAGTTAAGAACATACTCCAGCCAGTTTAAGGCACTATTAAGAAAATGCTTAAAACATAATAGAAATCTCTCCACCATGATTCAGCTTTGTCGATTTTTTTTTTTTTTTTTTTTTTTTTTTGAAGTTTTGTATTTTTTGTCTTATGTTTTTCGGCCATATAGTTACAAATACAGAACCATGTCATCACGTACTCAATGTGAAGGAGCTGGTCTTACTGGTTGGTGTATACATACATTTATTCATAAACGAAACGGGTGCAGGTGCTTTAATTTATTCTGTTTCCTATGAATTACAAGCTCACAGCAACTTCTTCGTCTTAAGAAAATGCCCCAAAAAAGTCAAGTACCAATTTTAACGCATAGACGTAGTATACTGTAGATAAGTTGGTCAAATTTCTCTCACTGAGAGCGTCCAGACATAAAAATTCTCCTCATCGGAAGTTCTAAAGTTCCTATAACGCCATATTAAAATGGTCTTTATAAAATGAGGTTATTTTTGTCATTTTTGTTCAAATCAATTTAAAAAAAAATCGTTAACTTTGCCTTCCACTTCTATGTTTTTCCTGCTTAAATTTTTCACTTCAGGATTCCGGTTAAACAAAGTATCAAAGCTATAACCAACTCTAACATTGCAATGACGGAGAAGTACAAATAAAAGATGTGTTTGGTCATAGCTACCGCGTAAGTACATGTGTGCGTCTTGCGTGATCATCTGAACCCACATGGAGCTAAAGCCTAAGTGGATATAGACGTGGGGGAGAAGTGTTATCGCTCAAATGATGCCACTTGTTAGATGCCATAAGCCACAGTTTGTTGTTGTTGTGTTTCAATTTATTAATTAATTCAAAATTTCCCATAAATTAAACTTTTAGCGCTTTTCATGTTTTTTTTTGTTTTACTTTATGATGTTCCGCTGTTTAAAAAGTTATTTATAAAATTTTAAGCTAAAATAATTTCTTAATGTACCTATATGTATATTTACAGCTACATATTTCAATTATTATTTGTCTTAAAATGTTCTAAATAAGGTTAGGTACACATTTTGATATTTCATTTGCCGATAAACAATAGATTACAAAAGTTGTTAAATTAATCATTAAGAACCACGTCTAAATTTTTCCATTTTTTAATTATTTTTCAGCAATAATAATAATACAACAAAATAAGATAACCACACCAGCAAAAAAACAATAATGCGCAATTTTGTTATTTTGAATTCAATAACAACAACAAAGATAGCAACTCATTTGATATTTCTTACAAAAAAAAAGAAATTTTATCAAAAAAAAAACTTGCCTCCAAAAAATAAATGTGTAATAAATTATGATTCAGAAATACCTACACAAGTAAAGGTATTATTATATATGGAAGTCGAGCCCTCTAACATGTTCTTGTTTAATTATGTCTGATAAATATAGGGTGTATATGTTTAGTTTCAGTAACAAATACATAAACATACATATCTCTAGGTGAATAATATTTTAGTAAAGTAACACGCACAGTGGGACAGCGATTATGGCATAGTTGGAATAAATTGAAAATTAAAATCAATCAAAAACTAAAGAAAAGTATTTGTTTTTTGATTCCTTGCTTCAAGATGTTCAATAGGAAGTTTGATTTTTAGTATTTTTTCCAAAATTGATATAGGGTAAATAAGATATATATCGCATAATTTGGCTAACTAAGATGGAAACTACGGTGACCATATTCACAGAGATAACAGTAATGACAGCTGTATATCTTAATAATATATTTTAACAAAATTTATATTGCTGTATTGATATACCTACTTTTGCCTTTTTTGCCATCCACTTTCTCCTTAATTAGATCAAATAAGTGTAGGGGCATTTTATTTACTAATAACTGAAAGAGAGAATATACGTTACGGCGCTTTAAATCCGAAAGTATAAATCTCATAAACAAAATAGCTATTGTAACTAAGTACATGAATTTTAAATATAAAAGAAAATATATTTTAATTTCCTATCAGAAAGATGATAAAATATTTTTTGTACGATGAACTTTTCTCGCGATATTGGTTAAAACGCGTTTTTCAAAATGGATTTTTGTTTGAATACATATAAGTGACGAGCACCCTCTACCATACCTATTTCCATAAATAAATTTGACCATCAGTCTAGTTTGCCAACAAAAAAGAAACCGCTTTGTCCGCCTGACTTACTTTAATTCAAGATCTTGCCTGATTTTTTTATCATTATTGTGTTTTTGTCCCACTGTTACACGCAGAAAATCGAGTTTCACTCGAGTATGCAAAACTTGCACATCGGGAACATCTACTAGCTACATAATGGTTTGAATTAAAAAAATATAAAATAAAATATTCATTATATTCAGAGCCCATCTCATTAATATCCCTACCTCTCCTCTTCCTTTCCCTTCCCACTGTGCTGTGCAAAAAAATTCTATCAAAAAACCTAACAATATTTAAAATTGTTGGGTTAGCTCCGAGTTCACTCGAAATAAAAATTAACTCAAAAACATGTTTAAGGAAATAACTTAAGAGTTTAACGCAGAAACTTGGATGATTTTGCAGTGAAAAACTATGGCCGTGTTGGGATTATATTTAAGAAACTTAAAAAATAGTTTTTTTAGTTCATAATTAAGGCTTAAATGTTTGAATTGGTGTTTGTTTTTGGTACCTAAGCGGAGTTTTGCAGATCAGAATGCTTTCTAGCTTAATTTTGGGCAACACAACTTTTTTTAGTGAAAAAACTGAATTTTGCAAAAAAACATTTTGGCCAAATTTTGTCCAAACTAGGAATAATGCGAATGCGATTCAACATTAGCTTTTCGTCCTCATGATGGTATAGCAATTCTCATTATCTTCTGTCACCACGGCATACAAGAATTACAAGAAGACAAGTAAACAAGATATTTCTAGAACTCCCGCACTTAAAAGCTAATAAAGATTTGGACCAACAATTTTTGCACAGTGCTGTATCTCTGAAGGAAAATTAAATATTAAGAAAAACGTCCGGTTTCTTATTCCACACCTCAGAGCCGATCAAATATTTACAAAACTCGTCTCATTTTATTCATATCGCATCAGCAACAAAGACACTTTTGCGTATATTTTTTTCTTTTTTGTATTTTTTCATTTTTTTTGTTTTTTTTTTTTTGAAATAAAAAAGCACACATCATCAACAGAAGTACAATTTGTTTACAATCTTCAACTTGGATAGATATAACTTTTGTTTTATATTTTTTTTTATATATATTTGTGAGGCGAGAGTACCACGGCCCTGTGTGTTGACTGGAATTATTTTTCAACTTCAGTTTCAGTGCAGATCGAGGTATCGAATGGGAAAAGTCACCCGAAAATTCAAAGTTCGCTATAACGAGTAGCCAGTTTTTATCTGGATTGATATCACATCTTAAATAAATATAGAATCCTGTTAAACATCAAAACCAACAAAGACTGACCATCAGGGATCAAAATGCCATTCCCAACAACACCACCAATACATATGCCCTGTCCACATTGGATGCACTTTCCGATTCGGCCACAAACTTCGTTGGAAGGTCCACCATCCCCGGATCCCACACCAGCTTGTGTACAGTGTCGAGCGCGAGATAAGATGGAAATTTCAACAAAGAAATTTTAATTTTAAGTCAAACAACTGAGATAATTATACGTAGTATTTTTAATATTTTTTTTTGTTAATTTAAGTTTATTGTTTTCTAATTTCATAAATTCATTTATAAATTCATGTGTAAATAAAAAAAAAAGAATGAAAGTCCAAATATAGATTTATTTAAAAATACAAACATTGTTTTTTGTTTATTTTTGCCTTAAGTTGTTTGTTCAATAAACGTTTGGCATCAGAATTAAAAATGTTTCGTTATTTTTGGCATTACAATCCCGCTGGTGCAATAAAAACAGGTTGTGGCTTCAAAACAAAACAAAAATCAATGGAATATTTTATTTGTTTGTTTGTTTGTTTGAATTTAAATCAGTTGGAGGCGGATTATAAGGTTTACAGGTAGGTATAACGATCTAATTGAAATTCTGTGGAAATAATAATACAACAAAAAAAAAAACAAAAATCAAAAATATCTTGAGATATCTTTTGGATGTGTGTGTTTTTGCGATTCAGTATCGATTCCATCCATAAATCGAAAAATTCGTTTACCAATTTTATAGACCCACATACACAGGGGAGAGGATTTTATGTAATCATAATTTTATATTGAACTCTTTGGTTTGATTTAAGATATCACCAAAAATCGAATAATTTTGAATTCCCAATATGATCAAAGCTTTTTTAAGTTTCGGAAATCCTATTTTTTAAAATAATAATTTTAATCCCCTGTCAAATATGAATTTTCTAATTTTTTATACTTTTTTTCTTAATATTGAGACATTAAAACTTTTCATTATTTATTCCTAAAACTGTTTTTTTTTTAACTTATTAAAGTTTTTAATTTTAATTTCTATGAAAAAGTTAAAACAGAAAATTAATAATAAGAACTTATTCATTTTTTTTGAATTTATTTTGTTTTTTTTTATAATTTTTTTTTTGTTTTGAATTTTGTTCATTTTTATAAAACCAAGGCTTTAATTTTTTAGGGCCTCTCGATGAATAAGTCTGGACTTGCATTTAGGTATATATTGAATAAGGTATAGAATTTCAATGTATTTGTAATTATCAAGGCTGTACCGTACGTGATTCGCACATTAAAAAAAATGATAATATGATAAAACAAACAACTTATACGTAAATTTCGGCAAAAAACCACCTTGATTTATCTTCAGAATCTTTTAATTGTATTTTTAATTAAAAACAAACAAATTGGAAATAGATTTTAAAGTAAACATATCTGCAAATTGAAAGATATAGCTTATGTATGTATGTAGAAGAGTCAATTCCGATTAATTAAAACACCACAATTTGTACTTGCAACACAGGATGTTAGGCAAGTTTTGGATTTGAAAGTCGAGATTTTGAAAAATGATATTACTTACGAGAACACTATAAAAGCTGGTATGGCCATTCTGGCTGTACCTATGTATGTATGTGTGTATGTCTGTATAATTTAATTGCATATACCTAAATGTATACATATATATGAATCTCCTCTACCTACACATCCTTAATTACTGAAGTGATTTTCTTCAAGTTCATAGATTCTTAAATGAAACTACAGAAAGATTAAAGCCCACTTTTAGTTTGAGTTAAATCTGAGTTAGTTAACTCAAAAGGAAATTAACCCACAATTGTGGAAGCAGTTTTTTGGTGGAGAATGCATGTGGAAAGACTAAACAAGTTCGGTGGATAAAAAATCAAAACCATCTGTTCATAGTTAATCCTGAGTAAACTCACGAAATTTGATGAGTTAACCCGAGTTTAACTTTAATCTCGCGTTAAAAAACTGAACCTACAAAAAATTATTTTTTTGAAAACTAAATTCAAGGAAAATAAAAATAAGACAAAATGCATTTTGAATACATTTTTAAAAATTGTTTTAAGATTCCCTAATATACATAATTATTATATTTTATTTAGTGTTGATTTTCTGTAATAATAAATAAAAAAATTTTTAATGGATACTTTTAGACTTAAATGAACAAACATTTCGTCGACTCATTTTCAATTTAAAACATAAATTTTGTATACATTTATACAACGCTTTCAATTTATTTTGAATTTTTTTTTAAAAATGACTTGAATAAATGAACAGAATTTTGTACAAATATTATTTGTGACGCATTGCAATTTTAAATTCCTTTTAAATTTGTTAATATTTCTTTGTATCAAGTTGGAAATAACAAAAAAAGAAACTCAGTAATTGAGCTGACGGCAATCTCAAAGCCTAAAAATTCCTCTCTCTCAGTGTTGAACAATGTATTTTTATTTTTTTTTTTATAAAAATTCTATTTCCAAGTTTTATCAAAATTCAAGCATCAGTCATTTTGTTAAATAAAAACTCGAAGAATTTGGGGCGAGCGTTAGGAAAAGATTTAAAACAATATACCGATGCACATTTGTTTTGAATTTCTGAATATTTATATGGAAGAAAGCTAAGGTAAAGCATTTTTTAACATTCATGTGGTGCGGCTTAAGAAACAATCTCTGTAGGTACTTTACAGTAATATTATACGGTGGAATTGATTTAGGGGAAGAATGTTTCAGTGGAAGAATATTAATAAAAATAACGATAGCATAATGAGCAACATGAAACATTGTGGCCAAATGCTTGAGAAGTGCAAATTTTGCTATCATATTTCGATAACCTCACATGATTTATATAGGGCACAGTGGATATAAAGGGTGTTTTCTTAGACGTGTGGTTTTCAATCTGGCAATAATTTTTTCGGAGTTGGTCTTTTTGACAGCTGTTACTTGATTTATGCTCAGCTTGGTTTGCCATTTTATAATTAATAGAATTTCTTCTGAACAACGTTTGCAAATCGTGCAAATTTATTATCAAAATAATGGTTCGGTTCGCGCGACGATCGCACGCTGCGTACAATATTCGGTCGACTTAATCGCAAAATCGCATAAATTCAAGCAACCATGGATCGTTTAGAACCACGTTTACTGCTGCTGTCGAGCAGAGTATCGAAAAAGACCGAAAGAGCAACATTTGGTGCTGTCGAAAATTGGGCCTCTCGGCTGGAATTTATTCGATTACTGTGAGCTATGTCTAGACAGGTTGTCTTCATTAAAAACATGGACCCTCTTTGTTTATTAACTTATTAGATAATGAATTCTTGATTGCTCAACCAATCTTTATTTAAAATTTGATAAACTTCATGAAAACAAGCTAACTTACCTGAAGCTATTTTATTTACATTACCTACAGAAACCTATCCTATCTTTAATAATTTGTTCATGCAACTGGACGGCATTCATATAAGAATTGCACAACCAACTTAATTGAATAACAAACAACAACTTTTTTTTATAGCTTATATCAATACAAGTTTTCAAGTTAAAAGAAAGCCAAATGATAATATGTAATTCAACTTCAAGAAATTTGATTTATAGAACCATTAAAGCGTGTATTATAGTTTTAATGAATGTATTTATAATCATTATTTAATATTTCATTTGCACTATCAGCAAAAATATAATCAGTCTTATTTAGCACAGACAGATAATTTTAATTTTGTTTTACAACGTCTTACTGTTTATTGACCTTTGGTGAAAAAAAATACAAAACAATTATTATTATATATTCTTATATGTGAAGTAAAATAAATATATAACTGATTGATGCATGATTGTAGCGTGCCTTGGTTTTTGCATTGATAGGAATAGAAAATATTTATTTCAAGTATTTACCTTCTTCTTTACGAATTTGAATTTATATTTTTGAGAAATCTCGCATGTGTTCAATAAAATACACCAAACTCAAACTTGTCCTAAGACCAGGCCCGGCTTTAGGCATACTGGCGCCCCTGGTGAAATATTTTGGGGCACCCCTTCTTTCAGGTTTTAATTTTTGTTTGCTTTTATTTTACGGTTTTCAAAACCAGAATTATATTTCTAAACATAACAATGTGAATAGTCCTTTAAATAATCAAAACAATTAACTCATAGATAAAATCGAGTTTTGTTAAGGCGTAACAAAATAAAACAGTATATAAAGGGTGTTTTTTATAAGAGGTATAGAACTTTGAAATGGAATAAAACAAAGATGATTTTTTTAAATTGACATAAAATGAAATTATTCGAAAGTTGATCTTCTGGCATTATAATTTAAATATGATTTCCGACATTCGACCGCCAGTTAAAATAGTGTTGCCAACTTAAAGTCCTGTACCAAAAAAAAAAACACCCGTTACTTATATTTTAATGACAAATCGGCCTTTTCTTTTAACGAAAAGCCTTAGTTTTTAAGACCAATTACTTAGCACAAAACTTGGGCAGGTATTTAATAAACTATTTAGATACTATCTAATTTTTTCAAATTTTACGAATTCCACAAAATCACAGATTACAAAACAAGCTTTTAAAAAGGACTTGCCCAACAGTTGTTTTTTTATTTTAAGAAATTTAGTCAAAGAAACGAGGTTTCATTTGGCGCCCAATTAATTATGCTGCCAAATTTGTTTAAAGTAAATATCGCAAATGGAAGGAATTTAAGGAAAATAATTTTAGTACTTCTCTTTCCTGAGCGCTCCCTGAATGGCGCTCACTCGCTTGTAGCCTCTAAAGTTCTGGCGACCGGGTGGCCACCCGGGTCGCCCTACCTTAAAGCCGACACTGTCTAAGACTCGAAGTATCTATTGAGTTGTTATAAAATCTAAATCCATTTGATTCATCTGTACAAATTGATTGGCAAAAATTCAAGGTAAAATGTAAAAAATATCAGATTTCATTGCAACATGGCTTTCTGCGATTTTTTGCGTTTACGTTTGTTTTTTTTGTGTAACTTTCAATTTTCATTGTTTGCTGTGGTTTCCGTTAGTTTATCGCTTTATCGTTTATCGTTATCGTTGGAGACCATTGAAGAAAAATTTCATTTCGCATCAACAGCGTACTAGGCTTTAAGGTTAGGTCTTTGTAAAATACATTCTACACAATTTGTAGACTGTATGAAGTTCTCTATACATGAAAGGATCTAGTCCATTTTTCATTCGACCGATGATTCGGAAATAAATCATCTACAAAAAAGCATGTACACTTTTTTTCTTAAGAGCTGTTATTAAAAAAAAAAATTGGATATTATTTTAAAAATTCGGTTTTAAAATTAATTTCTTGGTTGTGCTTAAAACAAGTCTCGGTTATTCATCCTAATCATATGCGTGGCAAACTGACAGCTATAAAGTGTTTTTGAAAACAAAGCCGATAACAATGCCATAATTATATTTGAATCATCGTCGAAGTTTCGAATATAAAAAATACAACCAAATTGTCGTTGTTGTAGATGTCAGTTTTCTATTAACAATGATTGTACGAATTCCTAATGACAATAATATTTACTTTTTGAAACCTTGACAAGCTCAAATTAGACAAAAAATGTATTCACCAGGAAACTTAATTGCATATCGAAAATCTCGTTTTCATTAGGGCAAATGAGGTATCTATGTATATGTGCTTAAGTTGAAAATTTCTGAATTTATCTTCATTTCAAAATAAAACAACTTCAACCAAATATACACGAAATTAGTTTGAAAATTACGTGAAAACCTAACGAACACACCCAATTTGAAGCAATTTTAAAGCTTTAAAAAGCTTTTTTACAGAAATCTAGAATAGAATATGACTCCGAAAAAAATACTCGGAAGAGTAATCTACGATTTTTGGAGTAGTAGGAGTATGTGTAATGAAAAAAAAAACAATATCAAAAAACACGAATAAAACCCAAATATCAATTAATTGTTAATTATAGCCTAGTACGCAGATCGCGCTAAAATTTATCTTCAATACAAATTTCCTCCAAAGATAAATTTTAGCGCGGATTCTTAGCCGAGCAGTACGCAGTTCACGAGCTAAATTCCAACTGTCATCTAGTACTTTATCAAAAAAGTCTCCAATAATTTAGCGCGGGAAATAATGCTGAACACATTCTTTCACAGATAATTTTTGACATTTGTAAATCAAGACCAAAAATACTCAATATAGAGATGAGAATGTTTTTTACGTTTCACCCTGCAAAATCTACTGTTTTTGTTATTTCATCTCGTGTCGACGAATAGATGTGAATTGCAACAATAATTCAAAGAGCTATGTGAAGAACCCTGCCGTAAATGTGTGAGGTTTTTATACATACATTCTCATTTTGTATCTGCAAACTGACATTTCAAGTATGTAGGCAAATTGAAATGGGTGCCGAGTATTCTCGTCTTGATGTGGATAATCTCTGCTGACTTTATTATTTATCGAAGCTTTAAGCAAACGTTTGTAGAGATAAAAATAGTAGAGATAAAATTTAGTTTAGCGCGATCTGCGTACTATTAAGCCTATTACGCTGCTGATGTGAAACGAATTTCTTCGGTGGTCTCCAACACGACAGCGAAATGCTTACGAAAACCACAGCGAAAAAATGACAGTTGAAAGCGTCACCATTTGCAAAAACAAAAACAAACACTAGCGCAAAAAAATCACCGAAAGCCATGTTGTATTGAAAGAAACAACAAATACAAACATGAACAAACCTAAAATGTCACTTTTCCGCACACAATTAATGGTCCGGGCAATTAATTGAGTGTGAAAAAAGAGCGGAGACCTCTCCAAATAATATGCTTTAATTATCAATTTCGCTCATCGAACAGCGTACTGCAAAACGAAAAGGAGGACGAAATTTTTCGTTTATGATTTCGTTGTGTCATTTTTGTATGGGATTTTTCGTTTCGCATCAGCAGCGTACTAGGCTTTATTATCGTTTTCGCTTCGCATAAACAGCGTATATACTAGGCTTTACTCCATACAAATTTCCTATTTATTTTGAAACTGCAAGTGAATGCACTGTGAATGCTTAAATGACTTGAATTGTTCTGTTCAATGATATTAAGCATTATAAATAGTTGGTGAAACGATTATTTAAATGTTGGAAGGCAATTCGAAGATAAGTAAGATTTGGGATTACGCCTACGAAAAGGTAAGATACTCCTGGGACGATTAATATTTAAAATGTAAAGATAAACTGATAATACAAACTTTACTGTACTAAAACTTTTATTGTGTAAAATTAAAAAAATACAAAGAAATATACACTAATGTTACCCTATGTTAAATATTTACAAACTTAAAATTGTTTTTATACCTAGTAATTCATACAAAAAAGGAAACAATCACAATTAAAAGTAATAATTAATGAGTTTATATTGTTTTCCCGACCGCATTGCTTGTTTTAATATTAAAAACAAAACTTAGTTTTAAGTCTCATCGCCTTACACTAGAGTTTATATGCACCGTTATTGCTTAAAACTATCTTAATTATAAGAATTGTTCGCATGAAAAATAAAATGGTCATGAGTGTATCGTGTATGGTTACGCGAAACTTAAAATTAAAACACTAAATAATAAATAAACATTTCACCTGGATGCCTTTTTTTTTGTTCTTATAGTTAAAATGACATGCGTTTAAACTTAATATTAAACTTAGTTATTAAGATTTAAATAATTTTGTCGTTTTGTTTTGTTTTTTTTTTAACTATACAGTCTCCAAATTTTCGTTAATTATTAGATAAAAAGTTTTAAATAAGATTTCTTACATGAAAATTATTAAAAGTAATAAATTAATTTATAATATTTTTGATGTTCCTAACGACTAGGGATCACTTTTGTTTTTTTTTTTTATTTGTGCTTTCGTGATGAACATTCGTTTTGAGCAATCTATATAATTTATGGTTTATTAATAAATAATTTTTGTACAATGCCTAAAATATTTTAAGTTTAAATATATCCGAAAAAGTTTGAAATGATAAACTTTATAAACTTTTAACCACTGAGGCTTATCAAGCTTGGCTGTTGAATAGCTTGTGGTGAAAATGCTGACTGCACGGATTTTGCTGCACCCTGTTGAGAGAAATTTAATTAGAAATTGTTTTTTTATTTTAATTTGATAACTATGGTTTTTGTTTGCTCTTTAAGATCTTAAAATAACAGTAAGTGTCATAGAAGTCTGCGAATGTTTGTCCAGGGGGAGGCTGTCAATCAGAAAGTAAGAAACAATTTTTAATAAATTCTTAACAATTGTTTTCTATTAATATACAGAAATGAAATGCTGCTGGAGCAAAGGGAAAAAATGTCCCCTCTCTCATTTTGAGCTTCTATTAGATTCTCTTTAATAGAGAGCTTTAAAAGCTTGAGTATGTTAACGTTTGTAGAAAATTGGAATAGAATTAAATTTGTTTAAAGCTTAATTTTGGATCGCTGTTTGGAGTACAGTTAAGTCAAATTAGGTTTTATTCACTCAAATCAGTGTATTTACTATTTTATTATATCATATTGAGGTGAATATCATGATTTTTTAAGGCCTATGAAACTTTCAAAACTAAGTTAATCAGCTAAAAAAAAATTCCAAAAGTCAATTTAAGAACTTTTCATCATAGATTTTTGTTTTTAACCATTAGTGCAAAAAAGGTATTATTTCTACGAAAAATACATGGCGAAAAATGTGTGTCATGTCTGCAACCACTGTATAGATAACAATCAAAATAAAATAATCTAAATCTAAAAAAAAAAAGATAAAAACAAAAATTAATTTTATTCTTATGCTAATTTTAACCTATAAACTAGATAAATAAAAATCAAAAAAGCCAAATATTGAAATAAAAAATTAAAACATAATAAAAACGGCCCTCAGACTTGGCGGTTGTCAATATAAATCACATGAAAAGGGAAATATCAGCCACAAATTACTTTACGCTAGTACAGTAAATCTGTCAAAAAATAGAATTTGTAATAGTCAGAATTTGGCAAAAAAAAAAGTGGTGTCTTCCCCGCTGTAGACCTTCCTTCCGATTTCTCATTTTCTAAAAAATCCATATATTTCGATTAGTTGGAGAAAAAAAAGAGTTGAGAAAAAATGTTCAGTTCGATAAAATTAGGGCCAATAAAAGAACAGCAATATTCATAATTTTCAATTTGATATGTTTCTATATTTATATTTTAATTTAAATTAGTTTATAACAAAAAAAAATTATGTGAGTGCCGGGACTGTGGCTAATATGTGTTAACATCAATGTTGGGCCAAGCGCAGTTTTGAGAATCCATATTTGGATCCGTATGCGCTGTTGACTACGTGCACGGATCCAAAACGTACTAGAGTGCTTGAAGGGAATCTTCAAATTTTTGTCATTGAACGTACCCAATATCCTACTATGCAGATTTTCGTAACGTAACGTGCTACACCGTAAAGTGTGGGCTCGTAACGTCGCACAGAGGAAAATCATGGATGTTTACACATTAAGAACAATTTATTAAGATTTCTATTTTGGCCGCTATAAAATTCAAGATGGCCGACGGAGGAGTTGGTTTCTACGTTCTACCAAAAATTGAAAGCCCAGCATCTGGGAAAAATTTGGTGCTTTTGTCCGGTGTGTCAACATTATAACGATGGACGCTAAAGGGCTTTGCATATGAGACATTACCAGCGAACTGCGAATTGGGAATGGTCTCGAAATTGTTTACATTTCCCTTACATGAGCGGTAGCTGACAATTGCGAATTTTCAATAAATATAGACAAGTAAATTGAGTGTTTGTTTGAGGTTAAATTCGTATTTTTATATTCGCCGGTCTATTGAATGCGTCCTGATGTTTTGGATTGCGAACTTACTTTTGACAGTTCGCAGAACCAAGTTGTTGGTCGCGTAGAAAATATTTTAAAACAATTTTTTCCAATTTAAACAAGTTTTTTTATTTAAATCTGTTGATTAGATTATTTATTCACTCCGTCGAAAAGTTAAAACAAAAAAAAATTGATATTTGTTCTAGAAATTGCTTTAAAAGATTTATTCGCATTCTCAGGTCACAGTTGATGTGCATTGGGCATGTGCAAGGCACCTAAGTACACCCACTAATTTAAGAAAATTGATTTGAATATTTGAACAATAATAATAACTGTCATACCGAAAACGAACTCAAGATTAAAAAAAAAACATTTGAACATACCGCCAGATCAATTTTACTGTATTTATGTATGTATTGTATATATGTATATGTACGTATTTATGTATGTATGTGTGTATGTATGTAAATGTATGTATGTAAACTTTAATCTTACTTGCGTGTTTGTTTGTGTGTTTGTGTTTTGAATCATCCATTTTCAGCACTCACCTGAAATGCAGCTCCCAAAAACTGTGATACAGCTCTTGTTACACCAAAGGCTGCTGTTAGTAAACCATTGCCCTGGCCGAAGCTTGGATTTTGAGGATATTGTAAATCAGCATATTCTCCACCCTACAAGGTTCATATGAGGATTTTTTTTTGTTGGTTTGGTTTAGCAGGGTTAACAATAATATATGTATGTATTTTTGTTTACTAACTACAATAGCATAGTATAGAATATAGCGTGTTAGTGCATAGTGCATATAAATTAAAACTTAAAGCATTGTGATTTGGTGATGAGGATATTTGCAAGAGCTAAAACTACAGGAAGGATTTTTATTTTTTTTTTTTTAATTAAAAGCAGATGAAAGTATAGCATTTTTGATTTAAAATGTCAAGCTTCAGTTAGCAGGCAGAGATCTTCAGCATTCAATGCCAACTTACTTCGTTGGAATTAACCGTTGGTGTGGGTGTATCACCACCGAATGCCCCAACTAAAAGTGGACTTTCGAGCCTTGTCGAAGCTGACGCTGTTGGTTGTCGATTATTTTTGGACACACGGTTGCCTGGTGCTCCAGTTTCCTGCCAAGTTCGCCACAGCCAAGCTAGACCGTCTATAACAGGTCTTCTTTGAGGTGGTGGCGGTGGAGCTGGAGGTCGAGGTCGAGTTGGGCGCAAGGGCCTCTGTGTTTGTTCTTGAGTAAATAGGTCCTAAAAGCAAAAATGAATGAAATGAAAAGTGAAAAAAAGTGCTGACAGGATTAGAAAATCTTACATTAATAGGAAGATTATTGTGAACCGGGCCAATACCCCGTTGCTTCAGAACAGCGGCAAGAATTGCATCATTCGATTGTCCATAGATATTGAGCTGTTCTGGGGAGCCCAATGATGGATCTTTCAGTAATTCAATAACTTCTTCTTTACTGATGGGAGTTTGCGATGGGAAACTCACATCCAGCTTTGGATGAAACGTTGTTGTTGTTGTCTTAAATGGCGATGGAGTAATAAAATTTATCGTTGCTCCTGATGATGCAGTTCCCTTGGGCTTTCGTCCCGATCTCAGTTCTTGCATTATCAATGGCAGTTCATTAAGTGACACCGGACGACCCAAAAGTGTAGAAAGAAGATTGAGATTTTTCTCAATCTCAGCTATTTCATCCCTAGTCATGGGCCTTTCTGTACTTGTTGTTGTTCTTCTGGTAGTCCTAGGAGTTGTTGTTGTTGTTGTGGTAGTTGTTCTTGGAAGAGGAAGAGGAACTGGAATTGGAGCTGGTTTTGCTCGATTCCCACCAAATTGTTGTGTTATTTGTGGCAAATCTGCGATTGTTATCCGTCTACCTAACAAATTCGATAGAAGAGAAAGATCAGCTGATAAAGAAGCTTGATCTTGGCGGTGGTTTTCAACTTCATTCGATGGTAATATTTGTGGAAATTTGATTTGTGGCATGGGAACAAATGGTGGCACTGTTGTGCTAATGAAAACTGGTGATGTAGGCTTGGTTGGACGGTTCTTAAGAGCCAGCTCAATGATACGGTTGGCAAATGTTGTTGGTGCAGATGTTGTTACTTGAATTTTTCCAATTTCCCGCTGGAATAAATTTTGAAAAAGAATAATAGATATATTTTAGTTCTAGTACAAGTTCCAAAATAAATAAATATTTATTCGACAATTTTGAAAGGTTTCAATCTGGAATTTCTGATTCTTGGATTTATCATTTATTAATAGGGAATTAATATTATTGGGGAAATTCGTTATTTACTTTCAAATCTATTACAATTTCCGTCATTTGAATTTTTAATTTTAAAATCTACTACAATTGTTTTTTTTTTTTTTTAAGAAAAGGGCTAACCCACTTACCAGAGAATTGAGAAACTCAATGTCATTTACATTGGGAATGGGCTTGGCTGTTGTAGATGTAAAAGATGGCGTCGAAAAGCTATTTAACAAGTCTTGTAAATTTTGAGGAGATATTGTTATTGGTTTTCTTATTGTTGTTGTTGAAGTTGTTGTGGTGGTTGGCGTTGGCGTTGGTGTTGTTGTTGAGGTTGTTGATTTTTTTGTACCTTGTTGTTGGCTCAACAATAATTGACGCTGAAATTAAAAAAAAAGGTTTAAGTAAGTTTCGCTATGAATTTGAAATATAGCTTACTAATTGGTTGATAAATTGTTCATCATCAGCACTTGATGCTGCAATTGCTTTTATTGGTTCTTCGGTTGCCTTTGTTGTAGTCGTTGTTGAAGATGGTGTTGGTGTAGTTGTTGTTGTTGTTGTTGTTGTTGAACTACTACTGGGCTTCGGTTTCAGTGAAGCTTGCAGCTGTAAAAGTTGCTCCAACAACTTAATATTTTTCTCCAATTCACTGTTTGCACCTGTTAAAGCCGTATTCGTCTGAGGAGGACTTTGTGAAGCAACTATTGTACTAAATGTTGTAGACGGAGCTTTAAAGACAATGGTTGGTTTGGGAGTTGTTGTTGATACTTCCGGAATTATATAAATTGGTGTTGTAGTAGTAGAAGTTGTTGTAGTTGCAATAGGAGTTGTTGTACTAGTCGTTGTTGATTGAGTTGTACTAGAAGTTGTAGTCGTACTAGGAGTCGTGCTAGTTGTTGTTGAACTTGAAGTTGTTGAACTTGGAGTTGTTGAACTTGGTGTTGTTGGTATGTGCGTTGTGGTCGTCTTAGGTGCTGGTGTAACCAAATAAATGGTCGGTGTAGTTTGTCTATCAACTTGTTTTGGCTCTGCGATGGTATTTATGGAATTTTTAAAATTATCAATAACAAAACTATTTTCTAGGGAACTTATTGTACTAGATTCTTGATACATGTTTTGTTGTTGTATAGTGTATTGTGTTTCTGTGTGTGTTTGATTATGAGCTTCAATGTTTCGAATTGGACTGTATGTAACTTCTGATGGAGTGAGTTTTGTCCATGATTCCACATTCATTTCTGATGATGGTAATTGCTGAGGGGTTTCACTAAAGGGTACCGTATTATAAAGATTTTGGCCAGGATTGGTATTGAAAACCGTTTTACTGGCATCATTATTAGTTTTAGGATGTGCATCCGATTTTGACACAGAAGAGTCATCGGTTGACTCGGACATAATTGAGTTGATGGTTTGAGCATTGGCTAAAGCATTAGCAGACATTTTATAAACCAGATTCGAATTACTTGGTTTAAATTCTGAATTTTTCATCATGTTTTGAAGATTGAATTTTGAATTTTCTATAAGAATTTGGGGGGAATTCATAACGTTTCTACTATCTAGAGCAGGATCAAGTGTTTCTTGAAGAAGGTCTAACTGTTCAACGGGAGCTATGTTGTGCTTTGTGAAAGATTCTGATTTAAAACCAATGAAATCATTAGATTTATTTGAGAAGTCTTCAATGTTCTTAGAAGAATTACTCAAAGAATTTAATTTATAAAGCTTTTCTTCAAGTGGATCAATTAGATTTGTACTTTTGTTCAAACTTTTGATAAAAGTTTCTTTAAGAACCTTAACATCATTTTCAACTTTTTCAATTGTTGATTTTAACATTTTTAAGTTGAACTGATAGGTTTTGTGGAAAGTATTATCAATTGCTTTTAGCGGAGCTAGAGTTGTTGAAGGCGATACATGAACGGGAAGAACGTTATTTGATGGTAAGTGACCAAAAATTTCACCCAATGGTGTATATGCGGTGAAAATTGGTGACACTATATCATTTTTCTTTGGCAAAGTTCTCATACTTTGTAGCAAGTCTCGTGGAACTCCTCCAGGTACAAATTTGTTTCCTGTCAATTTGACAGTTTTATGAATGGTTTGTTTTGAAGACATGGTTGGTGAAATGGAGGTATCGGTATTTGACATAAGCTCAATCGGAATTCCTCCAGGGACAAAAAGTGGAACTTCTTGGAGTTTATCCTCAGCTAAGGTAGGTGTTGTGGTTTCAACAAAGCTCTTAGTTTCTAGGGTTGTCATAGTAGTCGTTTTATCACTTGTTGATGATGATTCTTTAAAATATGACGGAGGCTTGAGGGGACTGTTAAATTCTCGTTCCTGTGGAGATTTCAAATGATTTGAATTTGGCTTTCCCAATGATTCTTGATGAAGGTTTTTATTATTTGAAGGCTTGAGATCTAACAATGGCTTGTGGAGACTCTCCTTTGTGTATTTTTGATTTAAACTACCAGGCAAAGCCATATTCAGCGTAGGAATAAAGTCTTTGGGGAAGATCATTGAAACTTGACCAGGTTCCGCTGAACTCTCTGCATGTATGTTTGTTGGCATAATTATGGCTGCCTTTGATTGCGATGAGGGAGTTGCAGATTTAGGAGAATTCACTGGGTAAAATACAGCTGGAGGTTTTGAAAATTCTTCATAACTGGCAGTTACTGCAGAATAAGCTGAAGGGATTGACGAAACAACGAATATGTTTCTTGTTGTTAGTGAGCTCAATGCAGATTTAGGAGTTCCAGTTGAACTTTCGGAATGTTCTTCGTCCAAGTTTGATGACGCTGGTATCTTCACAGTGTTAATAGACTGTTGCTCAGAACTTAAATTTTGTTGTGTTCTAATGTCTTCATAATCTTTAGACTCCGATTTATAGCCTGATATTTGAGAACCTATCTTAAAGCTCCCATCATTTTTCGAAACTTCTGAAGAATTTTGTGAATTTTGTTCAAAATCGCCATCTTTCGTCGGGAACAATAAGTCAGAAATTTCTTTCGACTTTGTCCTAGAAGGATTTTGTACGGTATTCAATTTTGTATCGAAACGATCAGCAAGGTCAAGGGAAGATTTTTCAAACACTAAGCTATCATGGGAATTTCGTGGGGAATTTTCTCCCATGAAGTTTGTATTCGATATGGTATCATCAGAAATATTTCGTGCATGTTGTTCCGACTTATTAAGCAATTCAAGAATAATCTTTGAAACTCTATCTTTGTCAGCCTTTGACGGTGCTGGCCTTACTGAAGAAGTTTCGAATTGTTGTTCCAAAATTTGGTTTGCGCTTTGAAGGATTGGAATTTGAGTTGAATATTTCACTTCGCGTTCAGACCCAACTTCAACACTTGAACTTACACCATTTTTCTCATTTGAAGGTATGAAAATTTCATCCAAGTGAAATAATATGGGAGCGAAAGTATTCTGTATAGTTGACATTATCGGTGGTTTAGGTAGTGTCACAGGACGTAATTCTGGCAAGACTTCTAAAGTCGCTACATGAGAATTTGAATTTTGAAAGAAATTCATTTCATTTTGAACTGATTTGGGTAGGGAATCCTTCAATTCAGAGCTTTCTAAAGAAGTTCCAAGATTTGGCTCAGTGGTTGTAGACGAACTTATGCTCGTTTCAGTTGAAGAAATATGCAAACTTGTTATACGAATATCTTCATTAGTTGTAACCGTGGGAACATAATTGTTGTATTGCTCAATTAGAAGAGGCTTAGGACTATCTGAACTAGAATTCAACTTCGAAATGTTGGAATTGTTCGGAGTATCAGAACTTTCAACACCATCTTCCTTAATTTGGTTGTAAGAGTAAAGTGCTTCTTTTGAAAGTTCTCGAGACATATTTGGCAATAAGAAATTTTGACTTCCATCTTTTGCACTTAAAAGCTCTGACCGAAGTATTTCTTCATTATTTTTGTTAGAAGCTACATTTTCTAGTGTGCTATCCGTACTAGAGGAAATTATTTCTAACAAATCAATTGGAACAGAATTGTCTCGCAAAGCATTTCTTAGTTCTTCTGTTGAATTAAGAAAAGCGCCCTTTCTCGGAACTACATGTTGATCGGTTTCTTGTTCTTTATCGGTTATTCCACTGCCAAAACTTATATTCAAAGTTTTTATTATTGGATCCAAGAATATTGGTTGAGAAACTTTACTTGATACAGTTCTGGGCTCTTCAGAAGTTTTGTTTGAAAATATATCTTGAGTTTTTGTCAATTCTTGGCCGATGTTAAAAACTGATTCAAATTGTAATTTAATAAAAGTAGGAATGGTCTGACTATTTCCTTCACTAGAGGAAACATTACTTTTGGAGAATAATAAAGGATTTCCGAAAATTTGAGGTTTCGAATTTGAAACTTCATTTTCAGTTTTCAGAGAAATAGAAGCATTGAAATTTAAAACGTTACCAATTTCATTTTCAGAGGAGTAAAAGTTTGTTTTATTTTCGATAGATGAAACACTACCTTCTGATTCTAATGGACTTGAAGGTGAAAATCCTTCACTTCCATTGTTTTGAACAGACAAATTATTTTGCTTTGAATATAAGGGGCTATTTTCTAATGATAATTTATTTGTTAACTGGCTTTCAGATAAACTACCTTTTTCTAATATTTCTGAAGAAATTGAAGAAGTCCAGACTTCTTGAGTAGACGTCTTATTTTTACCCTTGGAATCATTTAAACTTAAGCCATTTTCTTGAGTATGAAGATTGTTTTCAAAAACTTGATCTCTACTTGGAGCAGGTCGCTCCAAAATATTTGTACTTTTTACAGAATTATGTTCAATACTTTGATTAACTGCATTTGATGAATTATATTGATCTGAAACTTCGGACTTATTTGTTTGAATAATTTCAACCTGAACTGTCCCTGGGTATTCTTTTTGAGAATCATTCAAAAACTCATTTTTTCCAGATAGTTCAAAACTAGTTTGATTACTATTTTCGCTATTTTGAGAAATATTAACAACATTTAGACTATTTTTTTTCAAAGAAATAATCAGTTCTGTTTTAAGTTTTGGTGCTTCAACTGTCATTGTATTGTCTTCTGGTATATTCGAAATTTGAGATAAGTCCTTTAGCACGTTTCCAGTGAGATCTTCTGTTTTTTGAGAAATAATGACAGAATTTGTTGCATTACTTAGGCTCGAATTGAAGCCTTGTATTTCTAATAGTTTTTCTTCTTTAAAATCTGAGTTTTCTGAAAATTTGACATTTTGAAAGGTTTCATCTTTAGAACCTAAGGCTTCTGAATAGTTTGACTTCGATTCAGCCTGCGTGCTTTTACTATCATTTGCAAATGTTTTGGACAAATAAGTATAAGACTGAGCGTTATTTGATCCCAAAACTCCTGCCTGAGAAATAGTCTCCAAATTACTATGATCGTTTTTCACCAAGTCTTCACTGGAAGGTTGTGTAGAGTTAAAAAGTTCTTGAAACAATACTTTAGAATCATTGCCGTTTGTATTTAAGCTAGTAGGAAATCTTTTTTCTGACCTCTCAGACTCAATAGTAAATTCAGGAACCGTTGAAGAAACATAGTTAACATTTTCATATTTGAATTCTAAATCATGGTATCCATTGGTTTTATTAGCACCTATTTGAGAATCCAACTCTCCAAAGTTTCCCTTAAATTTACTAGTATTAGTTACTTTCTCTCGACCCATTTGAGCACCGAAATCCTCATCCACTCTTCCACTTTGAGTTGTGTAGTCAGAGATGGGAAAAGGCTTTTCTGTGTGTTCATCATTGAAATTATAAATAAAAACTTGAACTTCGGGAATTTTCAAAGAGTCCAAGTTCGGGGATTCTAAAAGTTCAGTCTCATTGCGAACGGTTATGACTGGTTTAGGTAGTATCACAGGACGTAAGTCGGGCGGAACTTCCAAAGCATCTACATGAGAATTTGAATTTTGAACTGATTTTGCTACGGAATATTTCAAATTAGAGCTTTCTAAAGAAGTTCTAAGATTTGGCTCAGGAGTTGTAGATGAACTAATGGTCGTTTCAGTCGAAGAAATATGCAAACTTGTCATACGAATATCTTCATCAGTTGTAACCGTGGGAACGTAATCGTTGTATTGCTCAATTAAAAGAGGCTTAGGACTAACTGAACTAGAATTAAACTTCGAAATGTTTGAATTGTTCGAAGGATCAAAAGTTTCAACACCAAAAGGCTTTTCTGTTTGTTCATCATTGAAATTATAAACAAAAACTTGAACTTCGGGGATTTTCAAAGAGTCCAAATTTGGGGATTCTAAAAGTTCAGTCTCATTGCGAACGTTTATGACTGGAATTGAAGTTTTCTCGTTTTTCAAAAATCTTCCTTCAGTTATTTCGTCAATATCAATATTTTCTGAGGAATTATTCTTTGACTTGACCAATGACGCATTTTGTGGGTTGTTATTGTTAATACTTGGGTTTGGATGTAAGACTTCCTGTTCTTCAAATTGTTGGAAGAAATCTTCAACACTAAGAGTTATGTAGCTTGGATCGGAGGTATTACTTGCCGAAAATTGATCATTTACTATCGAATTATTAAAAGTTGCTTCATTGTTAATTCCAATTTGGTCAGATTCTTCAACAACTGCAGAATCTGGTGAAGGGATTTGATTTTTACGAATGAGTGTTCCAGCACTACCCTCTGGAGTTTCATTGTCGATTTCAGCCTTATTCTCATTTTGTTGATTGTCTGATGTTGGGAGATAAAATTCATCTCCAAGTTTTTCTGATACTTTAAGTTCAATGTCGGAAGTGACATCACTTGTGGAAGTAGAACGAATATCATTTAAATCAGTGTCTTCGAAAGGTGAAGACGTTGTAAGAAATGTATTTACGTGAACATTATTAGTGTGACTATTGCGTATAGAATCAACTTGATTGTAGGAATCTTCTTCACCGTTTGAAAGAGAAGGCGTGTTAGTTGATTCGATATTTTTATTTAATTCTATTGAATTCGCTGTTGAAGAAGATTTGCCATCAACAACATCATTCGCATTTTGTGTTATTTTATCGTCATTTGTTTGATCAGATTTTAAAACATTTAGTGCTTCAATGTCTGTAGTTCTTGTAGGCTTAAGTTCATCAATACCAAAACCAAATGCAAAGACTTTTGTGGAATTGTCTGCAACAGAATTTTGCATGCCTAGTTTTTGACTATCCCTGTTATTAGGAACTGAAGAATCCACTTGTTTGGAAGAACTGTCTTCAACTGGCTCAATACTTTTTATTAATTCTGTGAAACTTTCTGTAGATGTAAATTCTTCTGGTAAAATTGAGCCATTAGTATTTATTTTATTACTGAAAAAACTTCCAATTTCTAGTGTTTGATTGTTCGTATGATTTTTCATAACAGAATCATCTTCATTTTCATTAAAAGTTTGAAATCCATCAGTTGAAATGCTGTTTTTAACTAAATCTATAGGAGTTTCTGTTGAAGAAGGTTTACCAGATAAATTCAAATCCTTAATGAAGTGAGTCTGAAATTCTGTAGCATTTAGTTCATCAAGTTTTGAAACATGAACAGTTTCCACTTTGGCTGTAGATCTGATTGGTTCATTTTCTGAAATAGATAAACCAACTGAAGAATCAGTAGGGACATCATTTTTGAATTCAACCGTAAAGTTGTTTGATTTATTTCGTTCATTGATAGAACTCAAGTTTTCATTGAACGTAACTGTGGCCTCGCTTAAATCACTCAAACTTTCGTTCGCCATTTCAGAAATATCTTGTTGTTTTTGCGATGGAGACAAATTTTCATTAAAGGCATCCAAAATTTCTTTCCCTTCATTAAGCTCGTAAGATAAATTGAAATCAATGTTAGAATTAAGTTCATTACTTGCGGGACTTTTCGTTCTAAATATTTGTTCTTGATTGCTAATATTTTTCACAAAAACGTCACCTAATGGCTTTTCCATTTGATATATCTCCGAGTCAATTGTGGAATTTGAAAGTTCAGAAAAACTACCGGTGGTGGTTTCAGACTTATTATCCTTAGAAAACACAGTTATGTTTTGAGAATCAATGTCTTCACGAATAATAGAAAAACCTTCAGACCTATTCTGCGTGTGATCTCTTGGACTAAGTTCTTCACCAATCACAAGAACTTCAGCAGGAAATTCTGTCGAAGAAGAGATTATTTCACTTGAATTACCAGTAGATTGAAGACCTTGGAGAGAAAGTGAGTTGAGATCTGCATCTGCAGATTCAATCATTGTAGATTTAATAGAAGCCAAGGTTTCTGTAAGGTTATTCTGGAATTTGGGCATACCAACAAGCTCGTCTAATGTTACAGTGTTTGGATGAAAAACTGGAGATCCAAATGAAAAACTTACATCATTAGAAGCAGTTGTCAAGATTTTAGAAGTGGTCAGGTTGAAAGGTGGCTTAATTTCGGATTTAAAGTTAATATTAGCAGAACTTTCATTGAAAGAGTCAGACTCAGTGGAAATTTTGGAATCTTTTTCAATATTCAACTGCCTCAAAACATTATTTTCCTCGATTGTCTTAGAATTAAAATTAGAGTTCAAAACATCAGAATAATTCCCATGAGAAAATACGTCATTAGAGCTTTCATTTTTACTAAAACTAGTTACACCTTCCATAAAAATAGCTTTTTTATACGTGCTTGCATTTTCAAGACTTGATGACAGGTTTTTATTATCAAAATTAATTACAGAATCATTTAAAATAGCAAATGTTCCCGCTTGAATGTTTTGAGATTTCAGATTTTCATCATCTGAGCTTTCTATCATAGGAATGCGTTCATTAGTATCCTTGGAAGATTCGTGTTCCTCGGGAATTTCAGAAATCATTTCGGGATTTAAATGACTATTACCTTCTAGTGATTTGAAGTCAACATCAGAAGTCAATATTTTTGAGTAATTTTCCTGCGCTGACATACCATTCAAGCTTTCATTGCTTGTCAAAACCAAAATATTGGATGTATTTATATTATTATTATTATTATTGGAAGCAAACAGGGTATTAGTGTCTTGAAGTATTAAAGAATCATTTAAATTAGTAGATGATGCCTCTGATACAGAGGATTTGTTCTGGAAATGGTTTTCACTGATATTTTCTGTACCATTTAAAGAAGTAAAGAAAGAGTTATCTTGGGAGAACTCAACATCAGAAGTCCGAACGCCTGGAGCCTTAGTTTCAGGCTCAATTTTATTCAAGTCAGAAATTTCAAAAACCTTTGAGAAGTTCAAGCTATTAGAAGACATTATTTCAGACTCCGAACTATTATTTGAATTTAGACTAGTACCTGAATTAATTTCTTCAGAAGACTTAACTGAGGCAAAGATATTGTTAGTGTTCTTCTTTGAAGAATTATCGAAAGCATAACTGTGGGTAGAATCAAGGTCGTCAGAGATTTTGGAATCAGAACCGAAGAAGCCTCCAGATTTCGTTTCATATTGAGAACCATTAGGTGTTAAATTGTTTTGGTAACTATCAGAAATGGACTCATTTCTCAACCCTACATTTCCATCATCTAGTAAGCTTAAGGTTACATTTTTGAACTCTTTGTCATACGACTTGGAAGAATTTTCAAAATCTCTCGAAACATTTTTTATATCGAGTGGAAGATTAGAAAAGTCTATTCCAAGGCTATCATCTTTGCCATCAGATGTAGTTGGTCTTAAGGTTGTTGTGTCGTGCAAAAAGTAATCTTTATTTCCTGAAACTTTATCCAAATTAGGATTTAAAGTAGTCAAATCTTGAGAAAAAATAGTGTTCCCAACATTCTTGGTTTGACTATTTTTAGTAGGCTTTCCCTTCTTATCTGAAGATGGAATCAAATATTCTGACTCAAACAATAAAGATGTATTCCTTAATGGATTTACCGTTGTATAAATGTCAGAAAATTTCTCCGAGGATTCTAAAACGCCCTCTGGGAATACAATATGAACAAAAGGTGATTCTATATTTCCATTTTCAGAATCACTCAAAATCGTTGATGTCGCAGAATCAACTTTAAAACCATCAGAATCGGCCTTCTCTCCACTGAAACTGACATTCACATCAGTCGAATTAACTGATGCTTTACCTAAAATGGGTGATATTTCAATTTCAACCAAATCAGTTTTAGGTTCATCTAAACCGGTCTTTGTATGGTAATTACCCGTTTTATCAAAGCCCTTGAACTCACCATCATCATCATTACTATTACCACTACCTTCCCCTGTGTCAAAATCAAAACCATCATCGATAATTTTCAAACGATCCTCAGGATCCATAAAATAATCGCCATTCGCTTCCGAATCGACTTCCGATTCCAAAATACCAAAATCAATAAATTTCGACTCCCCATCACGCTTCGGTGTGGCCGTTTCCAATCCTTCAACTTCAATTGGATTTTCAACGACAACACCATGCGTACGATTCACCACCTCAGCTAAGAATTCCTTTTGAAGAGCATGATTGGCTTTGTGCATTGTGGACGATGAAAATGTGTGTATGGGAAATAGTTTTGTTGTTGTATTTGGAATGGCCATCTCATAATTAATTGGATACAATTTTGTACGTTGTGAGTTATCAAGTTTTCTACCTTTATTGCCTGCGAAAATGCTACCAATACCAACATTGGCATATGAAGTGTCAAATTGTTTCGAAATGACATTTTCATCATCGTTATTGCTGTTGCGATTTGGCACCACTGAACCTTTTGACAGGAACAAATCGTCGACTGAGTCTTTATTCTGTAAAAAAAGATGATGAATTTAATTAAAGAAAAGTTCGAACATATTTTTTTTTGAAAACTTTGACTTACTTTCTCCTCACTTGAGTCAAATAGAGTATTTTCCGAAACATCTTCCTCTTTATTTGCCTGGATTGAATTTTCTTCGATGACATTTCTCACTGTGGTCAAACTTACCACATTTGAAGACCTTGATGGTAAATCTGTCTTTATGTACTTTCTCTTAAGTAAATCCAATAGAACTGCGTTCTCCTAGATTTGATTTATTTTTTTGAAAATAATAAAAAAAAATCATTAAGATTAAATCTGTAACTGTTCTTAAAAAGGTTAAGCATGCTGATATATAATTTATCTTAAAACTAAAATCGGTTTATTTTAAATGAATTTTGTTAGACCTGATTTGTTAGATATTTTTTTAAATTTTGAATTTTTTTTTTACAATTTGTACAAGTTATTTAGTTAAAAAACTCTGTTTTGGTGAAATTGAAACTGTTCTTTTTGTGTAGTTTAAAATATAACGATTTTTTTCTTATTTGAATTTAAAAAGGTTTGTGTATTTGGTGGTTTACAATCGGTAATTAACCGATTACAGAATTATTTCAGACATGAACCAATTAGAAGAAGCAAATTATGACAAACATCAGTGCCAATGATTGCCAACTGATGCAAAACACAACTAATCAGTTGATTTATTCGGTGATGATAAGTTGTAGTTCAATTTTATGAAACTTGAAAATTTATAATTGGCACAGTATAATCAACAAAAAGTTGATGTGTAAATGATAATACTAGATTATGGTTTTCAAATAGGTACTCATAAGTACTTTCTCTTTATCGTTGGAGTTTAAATTACATCTAAAACCACAGTTTCATTTCACAAAACACTTAAATTTCTTGATTTAAATTTTTGCACACTTAAATTTGTGATGCAAAATATATTTATCAATCCATACCGTATTAGATTCAAATAGAATAGTAGAATTCAATATATTATCCTCATTTTCACTTAGCCATTGTATAAGATTCTCGTCATCCGTGTTAGTAGTTAAAGCTGAATCAGTGTTACCACTTTCTGTTGTTTCCTTAATACTATTTCCCCTTTGACCACTACCAGTGGCATAATTATTTGGCACCTCTGTACTTGAACTTGAACTTGAACTCGAACTTAATATATGATTACTCTCAATTAACCGATGTGAAGTTGTACTACGATGTGTAGTTAGTAGTAAGCTGCTTTGACTGGTTCGATATAACTCACTAAATGGATTGAAAAGCATTTTCGGATCGATATCGACCACTTCTACATCCTTCGATGAATCAACTATCATCAGTGTGCCATTTGGATACTTCCGTACCACAGTTTGATTTGGCAAAATTCCATACACCATAATGCCAACGTCAAGTTGACGTGACACTTGAGGTGGTCGTTTTCGGACGACCGTATTGTTTGGCAAAATGCCATAAACCGAGAAATCTTGAATGGGTTTTTGTTCTGTGGTTGTTGTTGTTGTTGTTGATGATGTTGTTGTTGTAACATTTGACAGCTGTTGTTGGTTATTCTCTGGTGACACTTGAGTGACAGTTATTTTTGTTGTTGAAACAGGTGTTGTTGTGGAAGTAGTTTGGGTTGATGCTGAAATTCTGTTAGTTGTGCTTTGAACAGATCCAGCGGGTAAAATCGGTATACGTCTGTTGCCGAAACGGGATCGTACTGTTGTTGTGATTTCAGTTTGAACTGTTTTAAATGGGCTAGTTTGATCGTATTTCTGTGTGGAACCTAGGATACTATTCAAATGGATTGGTAAGGACTGGGTACGAATGGATGACTGTGGAGAAGTAGTGTAATCAGGACTAGATGTATCTTGTTCTAGAGTAGATGTAGGCGGAATGGTTGTATCTGTGGTCTCGCCACCAGTCACATTCGGATTTTCCGAAAAAGAACTAGACAACTCCAGGGCGCGATCGGTTGATGTGCTTCCAGTAAAAGAAATCGAGGGATATGTCTGAGTACGGAAGAAAGTGTTTATGTTCACTGGCGGGCCAGTTGTCTGCTTCTTTTCTACCCCTACAGGAGTTGTTGTCGATTCCGGTCCATTATAGATTGGATGCACCTCAACAGCTGGTTCCGTATTTTGGTTAACCTTCTTTGCTTGAATTGTAAAAAGATCGAGAAAAGATATCGTGACCGGTGGCGATCCCGTAGAAGGAGGACTAAAAGTAGTAGTTATAGGAGGAGAAAGTGTAGTAGAAGCATCTGTAGGAGTACTGTTTGTATCCAGTGTTGCTGTTGTTGTTGTTTTTGTGGTATTTTCTGTAGTAGTTGTTGCCATTGTTTCAGAAGCATTTTGTACGGAAGTATCCAAAAAGTTACTTATAGCTGAAATTAGTAGCGGTGTTGTTATCAAGCTACTACCAGGAGTTGTTAGTGCATCTGCCAGAAATGGCATTGGTAGACTTGTTGGCGGATTACTTGCTAGTGTGGTTAGTTCTAATAGGTTAGTGCTAATATTAGTAAGGTTGGTGTTAGTTAGAGTGGGCTGAGTTGGTGAAGCGGGTAGGGAAAGAGTAGTGAAATCAGTAAATTCAAGGGTTGTTTGTTCTGTTTCGGATCTAAAAAGCAATGTAGTGTCTGATGATGATGTGTATTGAGGGACTGTTATAGTTTCAAGGGAATCACTATTATCAAGGGATGGGGGGTTGGTTGTTGGGGTGAACATTGTTGTGGATGGATTAATTTCCACATTATTTAGTAAACGCCCATCGCGATCATTATTCGTTATTGCATTAGTAATTGTTGAATTTTCATCATCCATCACATCGGTGATGGGATCATGTGTATTTACAGTGGTTGATGATATGGAGTCAATTTTTTGCTCCGGTACCTGAATTATATCTGGAAGTTCAGTTGTTGATGTTGTTGTAGAAGTGGTTGTAGTTGTTGTAGTTGAGGTTGTTGTTGACGGAGTTTTCGACAAAATATCAGCTAAAGCTTCAAAAATTGAAACTGTTACAGACGATTGGGCTAATGGTTGTACTTCGCCACCACTGTCCACACTTATTTCACTTCGTGTTAGACCACCAGCTACTGGTTCCACCATATTCCAAACACCAGCTTTTCCATCGTATACTATACCTTCAAAATTGCTACCGGATTTGTTGAGGTCGTGGTTTTCTAGATTGTGAGGAGTAACTTGATCGAGCTGGGCCGGTATCTGGAGAGAAGAAAAAAAATGTTTTTCAAAATTATTTCTTAGTAAAACATTAATGAATTATAATTTAATTCCAGATGTAATGTAGGTACCTACCATGATTTCTGTATGGATGATTAGATAAATCGGGAACTTATATAAAATTTTGATTTATTATAAAAAATATATATATGTAATTTATCTGAGAAGCTTGTAAATGATCTATTTTGGCGTGGAAATTACTTAATTTCGTTGCTTCTAAATTATTGCTATTATAATGGCTTCCCTTAGCATCTCCGACTAAATATGTATAACTGTATTTGCAAGTTGCCTAAATGTGTACCTTTGTCACGTATTGAACTTGAAAATAATCATTTTCAACAGTTTAAAAAGAAAATATAAGTCCCCTTCTAAAACACTATTGCTTTGCGTTAATCTAACATTTAACAATTTGTTTAGTTGAAGACCTAGCAAGCGTTACGGATTAAATATGCCACTTAATCGAACTTCCAAGCCAAAAAGGCCTAGTAATATAATATAAGAGTGAGAACAGATATACTCCAATCACGAACCGCAACACCGCCATTTTATTTTGTTTACTAAATGAGCTTGTCATATTTCACTACTGCAAAGTATGAAATAATGTTTACCAACATGGCAACTAAAAAATGCAGTACCTAAGAATTTACAGCCCTTCAGCAACTAACTTTTTTTGTTTTGGGTAAAAATGGATAATCTCTCAAATTTTGTGGAGTGGGAGTGAGATTTGGAACGCTGTATGGCCAACAATTGTTGCCACTTTTTAAACGTTAGAACAAATGTTTTTCTCTCTCGTGATTGCTTTTTTTTTCCCCAAAACTACCCAATTTTTGAAGTGTGGAACAGGATTTAGAAAAAATAAGCAACAAATTGTGATTATTAGCAGTTTTGGTCATGGTCTGGAACACATATTAGCCATATGAAGATGAGAATGCTTCGCACGTTTCACCCTCCAAAACCCATTTGTTTACATTGTTGTATTTGTAATTTCTTCCCGCGTCTATATGTGAGGTTTTTATACACACATTCTCATTTTTTATCTGCAATCTGACAGTTCAAGCTTGTGGGCAAATTAAAGTGGCTGCCGGGGTAATCTGTGGTCTGGAACAAACTTAATACGATATAACAAGACCTGTTCCCGTACTTTTTTTGACTATATATTTGCACACATGCCCGCAGGTTTGAAGATCAGTGATGGTTGTAACAGCGTGAAGGTATCAGTTTTCAAATTCTTATCGACTTGTGACCAAACTCCTAATTCTGCCTCAAATATCTTAACTAAAATTCACAGTTTGAGGAAAATTTTATTTTTCCTATAAAAATTATGTTATGTTCGAAATTTGTCACTTAAGTACGAGGAAATTTTGATGTTTTTCAAAATATCATATCAAAACTTGATGAGTTTATTATAGAAGCCAAACATTAGTTCCGATTCCAATGCTCAAAAATAAACTCAAATTATTATTTTATTTTTAGTTTTTACTTTATTTATTTTTGATAAATATATTTGTATTAAATTAGTGTTGCACTAAAAATTTCCAAAGTAATTATAAATAAATTGAGCAAACATTTTACTCACATAAAATGATATAATTTTAATGTTTTATTTAAGCATATGAATTAAATTAAATGATCTTAAATAATAATAAAAATTATTAACAAAACCAACCACCAATTCAAAACACACCAGAGGTTACATGAAAAACAAAAATAAGCAAAAAACAATAAATTAAACAAAACAAAACAAAAACAAAAACAAAATTCTCCTCTCGTCGTTCTATTAACCAACTTGGCTTATGCGTTTATTGCTCCAATTGGTTTGAATCAACGACAACGAGGACCAAATTTCATTCAGATCGTGTGGTATCTCCGTGGTTGTTGGTGGCGTCACGAACCGCCTTTGGAGCTCTGTCGTTTTTATCAAGCTCTTATGCAGAGCATAAGATGTTGGAGCATGTTGTTGCTGGACTTGTTTGCGATTTGGTAATGGTGGTGTCGGTGGTTGAGGTTTTTGGATCTGATTGCCGATGGCCGGTTTCAGAATGCTGTGTCTCCTTAGTTTTTGTAATTGTGCCGATTGATGATAGCTATAGGTATCTGGTGGGGCATTCCTTTCCTGATGGTAACTTGGTCCCATTAATGGTGGATGGCTTATGGACCACTCCCATATAAAAGCCTTTAAAAAGCGTTTTGGATATGGATTTCAATTGTCATAGGAAATTGAAATATTTATGCAATGCAGTGATAGATATAGAGAAAAAATAGTATCAAGATGTGTGTGTTAGACCAATTATAAGCAAAACGATGTTGTGTGATGGCATGCAATTGGCAACACTTATTTTATTTTATTTTTTCTCAACTTTTTATGTTTTTATTTTTGTACGCATTTTTTGTCATTTTGTCAACTGTGTCTTATTTTTATAATTAAAAATGTTGTATTTTTAAGATAAACCACTTTTATAAACACATAATAAATGTGTGTAATTTAAAGCTTTTTAGCAATGAAAAACAAATATTCAAAAGAAGGTCCATTATGCGAGTGGTGTTAAAGGATAGTAAAGTAATTTTCGTTTCTAAATTTCTCCAGCAACAACACTGCTACAATTAAAATCAGCATTGTTTTCGAAAGCACATGTCAATATAAAGAGTTTCTAAGGATGTCTGGTGTGTGTAAAGTAACACACATCCCTCGGCTGCAGGATTAAGTGAAAGTCCATAATGGATTAAATGATTTTTTTTTAATTTTGTCATGTCTGAAGAGGTAATCTTTATGTTTAACCTTTCAATCCAAGATTTTTGACTAGTTCGGAAGCTTTCAGTTACACATACATGTAAGTGACAAGATACTTTAACTACCCTAATCAGAGACTTAAAAATGCATAGTCAGTTGGTGACTGCAGTCAATTGATAAAAAAGATTTATTTCATGTCTTTCGAATTGCTAAATGACTTCGGCTTTAAGTTTAGAGTTAGTTTTAATTTTCTGACTTGGAAGTTAACGAAAGCTGTCATTTAAAAGGCAGTTAAAAGTCTTATGACCGATTTCATAAAGCCCTTTTTACTATTTAACAGGCTTTTAAATCTTAAAAAGACGTTTGTTCCATACAAAATAAATAATTTGAAACCAAGATTCAGAAAGCCCTTTTTATTTATTAATTTAATTGACTCCAAAATGCATAATGCAGTCAAACTACTTCTTGTCCCAATAAACTAAGATTTATGTGACTAAAAGACTGGAAACAGTCGGACAGTTGACTACTAATCAATTGAGTGCGTTTGATAGCTCGAAAGTCAGAATATTAAAAGTGATAAGTCAAACTTCTTACTACTATTTTAACAGTCTTCTACTTAAGTAAACAGGATTGAAATTAAAAATGTGATTTTTCGTTATTGACAATGCTGGACAGTCAGAATTTAACGACGTCATCCAAAGAACAGGGATGTAATTCTCTTTAAATTACATCCCTTTTAATTAAATTAATTCAATCATCTTTAATTGTTATTAATTATCTTTTAATTCACAAATCAACTAAAACGTTGATCAAAAAGTAATTCATGATTTAAAATATCTAAAAAATAAAAAAATAAACTACTATACTCTGTCCAACAAAAATTGGCAGTGAAGGCAATATAGGGCGTTTGCCTATCATTCCGGCTACAGTGGATTGCATAAATCTGTCCGTCAATAAAGCTTTCACAGGGTTGTTGTAGTGTACACGATAACGCTCATCATTAAAAGCTTTTTCTGAAAGCTCGAAAATCAAAAGCACCTTAACAGAAACTCAAGGAAAAAAAGTTAAACAAATAACCAAATGGACGCAGGTAACTCTGAATGTACATCAAGCAGCAGCCAATCGCCATTGGCTACAGCAATTCAGTGCACAGCACACTCAGATGTGCCTTGAATAGGACGTTGGGTCTGTGTCAGATGCTATTCGAAATTCACGGGCGGCAAACACTTTTTGTAGAGGAGTTATTTCAATTTAATATGATTCAAAAATATGGCACGCTACTGATTTTGAAAAAGCTTTCCTAAAAGACGTGTACTGCCTATTTTTGTTGGACAGAGTATAGTACCAAATTTTGACGAAAATCTACTACAATATCAACAAGAGCTGAACTGTGTTTCTACTTCAAAGAGTATTATTTATCTGCACATACACTTTCTCACCAAATGTCACTTGCAAACACACAACATATGTTTATTTGCTTTCCTAAACTGCTAGTTTCTAACAATCTATGCCCAACATTGTGTCAAGATTCATTTACGAAGAAAAAGACAAGAGAGTTGGAAACAAATCTGGGAAGCAACCAGTATTTATTTTTTTTTTAATTTCAAACTCGAAACCGTTCAATACATACTACTAGCACAAAGAACCGATTGATCAATATCGAATGCACACATTTTCTTTGTGCCGTGCCAAACTCCATCAAACATCTTTAAAATTTCGGTTAGATCTACATATCATCTCATTACTTGTGGAACTATTGCTACGAAAACCACGGAGTTCTATCGAAGAAGCTTTCTTTTTTAGTAACAGTTAATATTTTCCATCCAATTGGAAAGAGACAAATAGTAGAGTGTAGAGAAGATGGAAAGGGTTTTTAAAAAGCCACAACATGTCATATATTAGTTTGTAACAACAAAATTACGAAGCGCTCAACACGTTGAAATTGTTAAATTGTGCAGAAAATTAATACCAATGATAGATATAACATAAAAATACTCCTTCTTCCCTGCAAAAGCCTAGTACGCTGCTGATGCGAAACGAAAAATCCCATACAAAAATGACACAACGAAATCATAAACGAAAAATTTAGTTCTCCTTTTCGTTTTGCAGTACGCTGTTCGATGAGCGAAATCGATAATTGTACCAGATTATTTGGAGAAGTGTGCGATCTTTTTTTCGCACTGAATTAATTGCCTGTATCATTAATTAGGTCTGTTTGGTATCTTCTTTCAGCAAAATGTGTAAAACCGCTCAAAACACCAAAGTGAGAACAAATTTTTCAAAAATAGAGAAACTTACAAGAAAGTTAGCAAACGCACTGAACCACTTTTGTGCACAAAACGTCAGAATTTTACTCCTCACATAAACAATCACATGCCAAAAGACTGGTTTTGTTAACAGTTTGAGTTTAATTTGAAAAAAAATACATTAATTATATATTTCCCAAGTTATTTATTTGGTTAATTTTCACATTTCAGAAACCACAATTTCAAATTAAAAGCAAAAGATGCTAACAGCTGGGTATTTTGACAGTCTTTACTCTTCTTACACACAGAAATTTATGAAGCACAAATTCGCAAGTTATCCAATGGAGGGGAATTTTTTTCTCTTTCGATGTGCTCTCTAGTTGCAACTTTTTCGAGTTAACAAACAGGAATTTGTGACAAATTGTGGAAATTTGTGAAAATTTGTGCAAATGCGTAAGAAATTTCACGTTATCAAACAGACCTATTGTGTGCAGAAAAGTGACATTTGAGTTTTTGTGTTTGTATTTGTTGTTTCATTTTCATTGTGTGCGTTCAACGCATATCTTAATTTTCAAAACTATTAATTTTTGGACTTTCTGATTGGCCAGCTGTCATAAAAAGTTATTTTACTCCTCACATAAACAATCACATGCCAAAAGACTGGTTTTGTTAACAGTTTGAGTTTAATTTGAAAAAAAATACATTAATTATATATTTCCCAAGTTATTTATTTGGTTAATTTTCACATTTCAGAAACCACAATTTCAAATTAAAAGCAAAAGATGCTAACAGCTGGGTATTTTGACAGTCTTTACTCTTCTTACACACAGAAATTTATGAAGCACAAATTCGCAAGTTATCCAATGGAGGGGAATTTTTTTCTCTTTCGATGTGCTCTCTAGTTGCAACTTTTTCGAGTTAACAAACAGGAATTTGTGACAAATTGTGGAAATTTGTGAAAATTTGTGCAAATGCGTAAGAAATTTCACGTTATCAAACAGACCTATTGTGTGCAGAAAAGTGACATTTGAGTTTTTTGTGTTTGTATTTGTTGTTTCATTTTCATTGTGTGCGTTCAACGCATATCTTAATTTTCAAAACTATTAATTTTTGGACTTTCTGATTGGCCAGCTGTCATAAAAAGTTAGTTGTCATCTAAATTTTCAGAACTCTTTACTCTAAACCTCCACTAGCAATTTTTATTGCCATTTTTATTGCTGCGTTCTGTGGGAAAATTATGGCATGAAATCTTTTTTTATTCAGGTTGCTGAGCAAACAACATCTATTGTTTATACACTCTACAATAAATAAAACTTAATAGAGGCAGACAAAATTCCCCGCCTGGAACTCCAATTCAAACTCCTAACCCTACATGTAAAGGTGAAAATTGGCCGACTGTCATTTGAACTGACATGAGACGTAGAATATTTCTTCATTTATTGCCACAGAGATGGTAAGAAAAAAAAACTGAAATTGATTTCATGAAATAATTTCTTTCATGAAATTTGTGGTCTGCATTGGAAATTTCCATTGCATACCCGATTTTTAGAAATGAACTATTACGTGTGGAGGCGTAGGGTTATGACTTATGACAGCTGGCCAATTAGAAGCTTCAAAAATTCAAATTCAGTATTCTGAAAATTCAGATATGCGTTGAACGTTTTTAAGCATGACTTTCTGTGATTTGTTTGCGTTTGTGTTATATTTTTTTTTGCAATTGGTGATCAAAAGGTTTCTACATTTACGTACATATTTGAAAAAACAAATTAATGACAGCGGACAACTTTGATAGTATGATAAATTAGACCATTTTCCTTCCATCACCCAAAAAACCATTACTAATACTTCTTCAACCACAACCTACAAACATACAAACAAATTAAATTACAATACGTAAAGCCAATTAATTATCAAAAAGTCAATTTCGTCTTTGTCCCGTCAAAAGTCAAGTGTTACCAATTGAGTTAGACAAAAACAAAATAAAACAAAAAAAAAAATATATAAATTTGTGTTCATGTTAGGTTTGATTTATATTGATGTTAAGTTTTATGAAATAAATGTCAATTTAATGATATGGCATGATGGTGGTATTTTGAATTAAGTAATGTTGGACAACTAATGTTTGGCTTCTAGTTGTTTTGGAATTGAAAAATTTTGATGATTTTTTTTTTTTTTGAGTCTTTTTTGGAGAGCTTAACTAAACAGAAAAAAACATAATCTTAAAAGAGCTATACTTACAGGCTCGGTAGTCAAAGCTGGAATAGTAGGTGTGTAGATCGGTTTTGATGGTTCGGGTTTCTGTTGGTATCGACTGAAGGCATCCCCACGATAGCGAGAACTGAATTTATGTTGTTTTGGCTAAAATAAATTGATACAAAAGAATTAAATCAAATTAAAACTTCAGCAAATATGTGTGTAAATAGGCAAACCTTAGGTCTTGCATCTACAACCGGCCTATCAAGTGCTAAATTTCTCGATTTTGTTATCTGTAGAGGTCTAACTGGCTGTGGAGCTGGACTAGTATGGACAACTTCGTTATCATATTTGACGATTTCATCGGACGTTGATGAAGTTTTTGTTCTCAATGATGGAAATTGCAATCGGCTGTTGAATCGGTTCTTGAACTTTGTCCGCGCTGCAAGAACTTCTGGTTTTTTGATAGTTTTTGAAGTTGTAGTCGGACGTTGTGTTGTGGTTTTTGGCTTTGGTCGATAAGGCTCAGCTCTGCGAGGTAAGAAGAGAGTTTTTGATGCCTTTGTGGATTCCTCAATTTCATTTGGTTTAACTTCAGTTTCGTTGTCTTCTGTTGAAGATTCAGTTCTTCTGTTTGATTTCAATGGCACCTTTGGAATGTCTTCACGTTGTACCTCATTCGAAGGTTCTTTCCTTCTTGACTTGATTGCTGCCTTATTAATTTTGACTTGAGCTCTCAGTTTCTCAGCATCACTGCGTCTAGATTTTGGAGGTTCTTCATTTCGTAATGAGCTTTCTATATTTTCTTCTAGACGAGGTGGCTCAATTCGTCTGGTTTTCAAAGCAGCTCTCGCTGTATCTTCTCGCTTCAATTCTACTCGACGAACTTTGGGAATTGCTCGAGAAACTTGAAGAATTTCATCGCTTGTCTCTTGACTCGTCTGTTCCAGGCGGCGAAGTCGGCCTTGAATCCTAGGGGCTTCGTAAACTTCATTTAACTTTGAGTTGGTTTGATCTTCTTGTAACGGAAGTTGTGGATAGTTTTTTGGTAGCAAATCTGGGCTTGGTTGTTGTTTTCTTAGCAAAAGTTTGAAATGCTCTGGGTAGTTCTCATCTTCTAGTTGGTCCTCGTCTAAGGCTTTGGATTTCCTTTCACTTGATTTCACCTTTGATGCACCTCTTTTAATTGCAACATTTCTCCAATTGCTGCCTGTTGTTGCAACAATCAATGGAGTTTCTGACGAAACCACCTCAGCAGCAGCTTGCTTTGTCACACTTCGTGATGTAAAAGTTCTTACTTTTCGAACACTTTCAATTGATGGCCCATCTGATGGCACATCAGATCTTCTCCGAATACTTTCTGATGTCGTAGGTGATGGGCTTGTTGATGATGCTGGCTCTGATCGAGTTTTAGTTCTCCTGATGACATTTGTTCGGTCGATGTTTGATGTTGGAAGTTCAATTTTTATTGGTTGATCACTACTTGTTGCAGCTTGATTTATACGTTTTCTTGAACGAACCAAAGGAATAGCTTCTGTTGCTTCTGCAGTCAGTTTACGAGAAGACCGATCATTTGCACGTCCTCGACTGCCTCGTTGTACGGGTCGCGGGGATTCCTTGTTTTCTTCTATCGTTAATGGTTTGGCAGATGGGATAGCAGCTCGGAAGCGACTTGATGCTCTGATGTGCGATGCAGAACCTCGGGCTTGATTTGCTATACTGACTATTTCCGGGCTGGAGTTGTTTGTGTCGACATCATCTTTTTGCATAGACACACCAAATTTCACACGACCTCGTTGTTGCGCCTGAAAAAATAAATAAATTAAAATAACATACAAATTGTAAAGTAATAAATCATATAAAATATGATAAGATAACAACTTCAAGTGAGAACAACCTGATGAAATGCCAAATCTTTTCTTGGGCTAAATAAATTTTCTTAAAAAAAAAATAAAATGTGCAAAGCCACATTGCAAAAGCAAATTTGCCAGTTTTGTTCCAATTAATGCAAACTTGAAATAGAACTTCTCAATAACGAGTTTACCCTTAAACTTCAACACTCAATGCCATTAGTAGATGTATTTTAATTTATGCAACCTTTACTGGCTAATACCAAGTATATAATAAAGGTACTTATTTTTGCATTTAATTGTCCAATTGTCACTTTAAAAGCTTGTTTTATTAATATATGTTGCAACCATCTATTAACTTTATAATATCTCTACACAATTTCATTGGCAAAGCTTACCTCGCTATCTCAAGCCTTGGACTTCAGAGAGGAAAAAAAAACCAATACCGATTCTGTAATCAACTGAAACTAATTTCATATCTTTTTATAAGTAAGCTTATTCTGCGCTTGTACCAGATTACTCTATAGCTATATGTTCAATTTGCGATTAGATTTTTAATTAAAAATTAAAAAAAAAAACAAGTAACTTGTTGCAAAGAGAAACTCATAGCACCAAGCCCACCCCAATTGGTGTTATATTTTTTCGTTTTGTTTCTGTTTTCATTTAAAAACCCAGGTTTGAGACTGAGTTCCGTTCTGCGCTTGAATTTAATCAGGTTTGAACCAAACTATTGAGAGTTCATTGAACATTTTTTCGCAACAAATAACATGCAATATTATTTAGTTCCGTATGTGTACCCTCAATAATTTGTAAGAAAATAAATTTGTGGCGAAGAGACTTGTATCTAGTACAAATTATTATAAGTGAACCTGTTTTAAGGGTTGCCAAACTAGAGTTATCCATGTTGGTTTTTTATTGAAAGTTAACACCATTCAATAATTTGCAATATTTATTATGTATTTAATTACTTTTGTATTATTAGTAATAAATGTGCACCATTTGGTTATTTTAACTTGATAATTAAGTTTGACAGCTTGTCACATTTTAATAAGTTTTTTTTCTTATGTTCAAAAACCCTGATACTGAGGCCCAGTTTTTAAGTGGTGAGTTACACCAGATTCAGCTAACTCTAGAATTAAATTTACCCACAGTGAAGTGAGGAAGCATTTTTTCTGTGGAGAATGCATGCAGATCAACTAAAGAAACTCGGTGGATAAAACATCAAAATCATCTGTTCAGTCAATCCTGAGTTAACTCACCAAATTTGATGAGTTAATCTCGCACTGAAAAACTGGACTTGAAACTATAATAAAACCTTACATTTTTCAAAACGATTCCAACAATTTCGATAAAACTTTACTCATGTTCTCGTAGGTATACTTAGTCAAGCTTTCAAATAAAGCTAGTTTTACCAATAAATTTGAGATTTTCTTACAACTCAACCGCTCTAAAACGTATAAACTCAATGAAAAAAAAAACGATTAATAGACAAAATAAAAAAAAAATAGCAGCTTAAAAGAGGTCAAAGTATTTGCAAAATAATATGTTTTGTAATTTTTATTTTTACTAAGTTTTTTAATAAGTTTTTTTATGTAATTTTTTTTTGAACTGAAAAAATCTGGCAACTCTGCCTGTTATAGTTTATTTTTGCAAGTATTAAAAGCAGCAATCAGAAGGTTACTCAAGTGCAAAAAACTAAACTACCAGAGTATTATAGTTGGTAGCTTACCATCAGCCTCAACTTACTTAAAAAAAAAAACAAACTCATTTACTTATATCACGTAATCGCAATAGAAAAAAAAATTAAATAACTTTTTTATATTCAACGTCACAACGTTATTTCTAAAAGTTGGTTTTACTTTTCTTTTCTTTTCTTATGCTGATCAAGCGACGCGACGATGATGGTGGCAGTGAAAGTGGTAAAAACGTTCTTTTTTTTGTGTATGACAAACGAGAAACGACGATGGCGGTGACTCTTTTTTTTTTTTGTTATTTATATGTTTACACTTTGAACACTCTTTATTTATTTTAACTATAGATATTATGTTCAATTAAGCATATGAATTATTGAAGCAGCCAAAGTAAAGAGACATACATTAAAAGTCTTTAAATGCATAAAACGATGTTGACGCCTGCTAATTGAAGACCAATGATATCTGAATTAAAAATTTAATACACAGAGTGTTTCGAATTGAGGAGTGAATCAAACAATTTTTATTTGTGGAAAAAGGTTGTTTGATGCTTGGAAATTAAGTTTTATATTTGTTGTTAATTTAAATAAATCCTTGCTAACATCTCCAATGACAGGTTTCCGCCTTAAGCTAATACAAACACAAAATGACACATTTTTCCCGACGTAAGTGAAATTAAAATGATGAAATTTAGAGGTTGAAAACTATCGATAGTAATAGATAGGAAAACAATCGATAGTTTTTTTGACTATCGATAGTTTTTGTTCGATACATCGAAGGCATTGGATTTTTTTTGAATCGATACATTGATAAAATTATGACCATTTGATGTTCACAAATCAATATTATGCTTCTTTCTTTGGGTTATTAAAATAAATAATTTGTTGCATGATTTTGAAATTCTTAAAAGATTTAAACAATAAAACGAGGCAAACACAATCTGCAAAAATGTAATAAACATAGAATAGTATTTTTATTTTTGAGATTTTTAAAAATTTCATTCGGTTTTTGTTAAATATGTAAATCTTAGAGAAATATAAAACTACTTTTATATAAACAACGTAGAACCATTTATAATAAGAAATAAAACTATCGAAATATATCGATAGTTATCGATAATTAAACATCAATTGGAGGTACTATATTTGATTATTTATTTTATAATAATTGACACTTTGCAGCAAAAAATCCATCGTTCAGGTTCCTGGTGAAAAATGTGGTCAAACATTTTACTTTTAGTAAAATGAGCTTTTTCAGATACCTACATCGAAGGCGTTGGAATGTCTATGAAAGCATCCTTTAACATTAATGGCTTGAATTAATCTTTCAAAAATAAAGAAAAAAATTTTCCACTGTTTTTGACTAAAATTTGGTACAGCGATGAGGCTCATTTCTGAATTAATAGCTACCATATAAAATTGATTTTTTATTTTTGGAATGAGTCAGTACCTTTTGAACTTCTTTTCAGTGGGCTTTAGGTCTTTTTATTAAAAGTTACTTCGAAAAGACGACGTTTCAAACGTAGTTAAGTTCTTCTTCAGGTCTCTAAAAATAAACTTTATAGCTATTTTAAAAATTGATTAAATAAACGTCGTCTTTTCGAAGTAACTTTTAATAAAAAGACCTAAAGCCCACTAAGGAGAAGTTCAAAAGTTATAAATAAGGTCACGAAAAAGGAAATATTATAAGTCAGTACCTCTAAGGTCCAGTTTCTCAGTGCGAGATTAATGTTGAACTGGAGTTAACTCATCAAATTTGGAGACTTACCTCAGGATTGACTGAATAGACCCTTTTGTTTTTTTTTATCAACCGAGTTTGTTCAGTCGTTCCGCATGCATTCTCCACCGAAAAACTACTTCCTCAGTTCAATGTGGGTTAATTTACTTCTCGAGTTAGCTTAATTAGCTCTGGTTTAACTCACCATTGAAAAATTGGGCCTAATTGAATCACTCATTATAATGTAGCCGGGTTTGCAAAAAACATAGTTTATTTAATTTCCTAGGTTAGTATTTTGTATATTCCCCCCTTAAACAAAATAAATTGTTTGTTTAATGTTGAACGCAAATGATAATGATACCTTCGATGGAAGCGGATATTAATAAGCTTTAAGTAACACTTTAAACAGTTGATGTTTTGTTTTCCTTTTATTATTTTTTAAGAACTTTAAGCCGTGTTTTTTTGCAAGCCCGGGGAGATTTGGTTGAAAAAAAAACGACATCGGGGATTAGCGACGCCATTACAGAAACAAAATGGAGTTTCCATGCAACCTATCGATAACAAATATGCAATTCACGCCGGCCGGTAACACAGTTTTTCTCCGTGCTTAAGTTAAGCCCCGAGAATTCTCCGCGCTTAGCTAAGCCCGAAGGGGATTAGTTGTTGTTGCATTTAACATGTAAATTGTAGGACAGGACATCGTTTTTTTGATCAATTTCCTCGGGGCTTGCAAAAAAAACACGGCGATCCATCAGTCAGCTTTCAAAGTCTTCCATTGCAAGCTGTGAACTTGTTCCTCGTCGTGACTATTAATTAAATATAATTGTCTTTACATTTATGTTTCAGGAAATAAATCCTTTAAAAATAACCTTGAAAAGTTATAGGTTCTTATGAAGGACATCGAGTTATGCATCGTGATTTAATTATTTTCATGGAATAAAACAACACGAAAAAAGTTCATACTCAGACGCCAAATCCCATTCCCATCGTACATCAAGGATGATTTTCAATATATAAAATGTTTCTTCACTTTTCTTTCATTGAGTTACCTTGAAACAAAAATCCCGATTTGCAATTATTGTTTTGTTCTCTTTATTGCAGTTTTATTTTTCACGTTCACTTTGTTTTTAAATCACAAGTGAAGGCAATGGCCTTGACTTTCACTTGCCACTGTGAACAAAGCCCTTTAAAAATCCTTTATTGCGCGATATATAACCTCGAGAGCACACTTGCATGAGAATACTTTCAATTTAAAAAAACTTGTACGATTACTTAAATTTACACACATGAGAACAAATCAATTATTCAACTAGCAGAACCGTGCTTGCGTTGCTTTGCTTAATTAACAAATTCAAAACTTTGAACGTTTAAATCCTGACTTACTTTAAAAAGTGATTGAAAATATTTCACGCTCTTTGGTTGTATTTTCAAAGAACATCCTCTTTGGCTTTCTTAACAGCTTGAAATTATCCCCTATAGTTCTCCAATAAAATTTATAACAAAGTATGAAAGACTATTCTTTCCCCAACAACAAAAACAAACAAAGCTTATTCATTAATTCATATCTAATTTGTTTAACCATTGTTTCCAATTTATAAAAGCCTCTATAAAACAAGATTGTAACACAAACCTCATAACCCACTGTCCGACTAACAAACACCAGTAGGTAGAGGTAGGTGCGTATTATCGAATTAACAAGTTTTCTATTGTCAGTCAAATATTTAATTTTATATCTTATAATATAACGAAATTTAAGCCTTTTCGCTCGGACTGCTTAAATTAATTAAATAATCGTTAGAAATGAATTTCCTTGCAGATATAACATATGATTATAAGCAAAAAGTATCTTTTTACTTTTTCAATACGAATTAACTTTACTTCAATGATTTTGAAGTACCTTAACTTTAATACCTCACACGTCTGTCAGAAGATAAAAACAAAAAAAAAAACAAAAAACATGAAAGAAATGCACGCAACTTCTGGCCATTGGCTACACAATCACTACCGCATTTCTAGTAACGAGTGAACTATTAATAAAAATGGTAGCTCACAGTTTGTTGTATAGATATACAACTTCAAACTCCTAGATACCTCTCCTATCTATATAAAATTACACCACGCCACAAATATCATCGGTGAATGTGCGACGCCGCACCGCACCGTGTGTATTGCAACTCACGAATTTTAAGCATTGATTTACGCAATTCCAACGGGTTATTCTGCTAATCCTATGTTTTCTGATGATGCGGTTGTAAAACCAGGTTTAAACATTTGTGAATGCTTTAACCGATATTTTGCTGCAAAGGAATGTGCTAAACAAAAATGATAAAAATCATTCGAAAGTGAATGAACTCTTTGAAAGTTAAAATGATAACCCATGTGCTGCGCCTCACTTTGCTTGATTTTCTCTCACCATATTTTCAGTTCACGAGGGGGGGGGGGAGCTAATTAAAATAAATTAACATCTCACTGCCAAAGTGTTAAGCTGATGTTTAGCCAAATGTAAACAAGCAATTAAATCGTTTCATTTGTCAAAATTCTGTCGACGATGCGACGACTATGGTGACGCGACGCATTAAAAGAAAGTTGTAGCGTGCAGTAATTCAATTAATGAGTTATTCTCATTTTATGGTTAACCTTTCTGACTGATTTTTTTCTGTTTGTGGGTTTTTTGTTTTTAGGAAGTCTTAAAAATTTAATTGGTGAAGGGAGCACAATTTTGGCATAAAGAAGGTCTGTCGGTCAGTAATATAGGTGGTATAATGTTGTAACAGTGTTCCCAATTGAAAGTTAAACCGGTTCGAAGTCCGATTACTCGCTTCCTTTAAATTCACAATACAATACGAACGGGGAACTGACATAAATCAAAGCCCCATCACCGCAACTAACTATACACTCTGTCACCAAGGAGTTAGCTCTTTTCGGTGCCACAGCTAAATCCAGAGACAGGTTTGGATTTTTTTTTGTTTTATTTATAAATCATTTTGGTTATTGGATTTGCTGCCGGTAACAAACTGTAAAAAAAAAACAGTGGGAGAAGAGTAAACAAAAGGGAACAGAAACATCTGGAAAGAATTTTAATAGTTTATTGAAATTAGTTTAAAATTTTTAAAATTGGGTTTTAACTAACATTAAATAGGTACCTACTTAAGGATGTACCAAAATTTATGAATTTTTGCAAGAAAGTTGAATGAAATTTGTATTTCCTCCATTTTAGTATTTTTTTTATTACTGTAGTTAGCTACCTCCGAATAAATATTTAACTTCCCGAAAATACTATACAACATAATATCTAAAAATACTTCTTGAATAGCTCTTTTCTATTCTGTATACAGTATAGTCGGGATAAAATGAACAATTTAAAACCAAACCAATTCACATTTGCCAGATATTGTTCACATGATAATGTAATTTTAAAATTTACCTACATTGAAAAATCACAGCATTTATGGTTTTCAAACTTCTCACTACAAAATTCAACAGTATACAATTTCAGTAATGAAATAAGTTACCGTTGCAACAAATACGTAAGGTAACGGCTAACTAAAAACAAGAAATATAATCCAAAAAAAACTCAACAACGTGGTGCAAAACGTTTATTTTTATTCACGGTTTAGAGAAGTCAATGTAATACAAAAAAAAAAAGTGTTAACGCTAGCGGGGCCCTACTGTTATTACATACAGTTTTCTTACAACAATTAATTTTAGAAAAATTTAAACTTTAGTTCATATAGCAAAACAACTGCCTAAATTATTCAAGCTAAAATCATTCCAATTCTTGAACAAATGTAAATGTATGCAAATTTCAAAAATCGTTGCATCGGTTTTAAAACAAAATGTTTTTATTAAAAAAAATTGTTTAAGAAAAAAATATTATTTTCAAAATATTTAAGATAGTGTTAAACAAAGTTGATTTAAAAATATTGATTTAAAAAAAAAAACTGTTTTAGAAATCCAAAATAGATTTTTTTTTTACTTTCTAAAAGCTTCCGCCTGCCAAATTTGATCAAAGTCAGTTAAACTGTTCTCGAAAAATTCGAAAATAAAAAAATGCTTCTATGGGAGGTACCGTAAATAACTATTTTTTTGGAAACAGTTTACAAAAATCTAGTCACTATTTAAATATACACTAATTTTTTTATCAAAATCTTTCAAACCAAATAATCTTTATAATGGTAGGTACCGTTATTTTTGATCTGTAAAAAGTATTTTTGTTTTGTTTCTGAACACAGATTCAGCTGAAGAATTTAACATATGAAATATATGCATTCTCAAAACTGCGAGCAAAAACTGCAGTGCTGCTGCTAGCTTGAGCTTAAAGTTTTCATAACATCGGAGCTGATAATTTCTGAATGACAATCTATATGTGACACCTCTAGCTCGAATCGTGGGTGATAAGCACACATTACGTTGGAGCAAGCTTAATTTTAAAAAACGTTTTAACTTTTATAATCATGAACCCCACTGTATTTTGTTTCAATTTTAATTGTGTGCGACGTTAATGTTTGTTTTGTTTTCATCGCTCACAGCACCATGCAACTTCAATTTGCTCGCCTTTTGGCCTGAAGTGTGCATATTGGGCTGCACTAAAGCAACACATCCCAATCTGAACTATTGCACTGTTATTGTATCCCTTGCCTCTCCCCTTGTACAAAGTCAAAGGGGTAACGGGTAAAATCAATGGAACAGATAATCAGGAAAACAACTTTCAAAAATATCCTTGAGTTGGGACAGCGCATGTCTTTAATGTTTTGTGTATGAAACCAACTGCCGCACTATTGTACCTACACTACCGCTGTTGTTATAAGAGTAAATTCTGCATTTTACGTATTTTTTTTTTTTATTTGCATTATATCTCTCAGTTTGTTATCTCGGCCATGTATCTTTGAACACTGGACCGATTTTCATTTTTTTTCGCTGCCCAGTCATCAATGGGGGAACATTAAAATTATTGCAGTACTGTTTCAAATTACGTGCAAGTATAATGGAGCATTTGTACTCGAAGCACATGAATTTTATGTGTGAGTATTATGTATGGGCCTGCGATCATTTTGACTTGTCCAATGTATTGTAAAATGTTCGTTGCACAATCACCTTTGAAATGATTAACCATGAATTGGAGCGATTTTTGGTTGTTGCTGTTGCTGCTGTAAAACGTGATGCTTGAGAATAATGTGTGCTTGACAAGAATATCATCGGAGCACGCGATAAATTTTGTAATAGTGACAAGTTATCATTATTTTCTGTCAGACCACTTTATTGCCTTTATTTAATTATAGATTTATTCTGTGGGAAAATGATTTAAGAATCCATCGTGTGAACTTCACGCTAAAGGAAATCAGATACTCGAGTTTTTAAAACAAATTTTAAATTTTTGAACTATTTTTTTAAACATTTAAACTTAAACTAAATCTTGCAATACAGAGCTTGCATTCTTATTTTCAGCAAACTAAAAGCCAAGCTTTAAATAAGTCCCTTAAAGAGCCCCAGATAAAAATGGAAGACGTCTGCAGTACACAAGAGCATGAGAAGAATCAAGAGTCCTTGAATTTGCTTTTTAAAAAATGTTAATTTATTGAAGACCTAGAACCTTCCTATGTATTTAAAAATTGTGAATCGCTATAAAAATAAGGTTAACTTAAAGAGGACAAAAAACAACAATTATAAATACATATCTCATAGTAATGGCCACTGACCCGAAACACCCTAAAGTCATATAATTTGTATCTTTATTTTTTCTTTTGTTCAAACCATATCGATGAAAGAAAGTCTATTCGAATTGATTCACATGTTGGTATGTTAACTGCTAGACCAAATAGTTCCACCCATGGACACAAATAATATAGCCATAGTAGGTACATATAATAATGAGTAGGTAATGTAAAATTGCTGTTTTTTTTTATGGGACAAATTGATATTTCGAATGGAAGTCAAATAGAGTGCGTCATTTAAATACATTAAAAAAAAAGTAGAAATCTTTTAAATTAAAAATGTCGTTAATAGTTTTGCACTTTCTACTATCACTTTCTATGAATGCTATAGAATATGAATCTTTTATTAATTAGTTTAAATCATATCACGAAATTAAGTTTGGTTCAATATGGATTGTCAGAACAATTAACAGTTTTAAAAATGGATCCAAGGAAAAAGTTGAAGCCAAAAAAATTTAAGTTAATAAAAGTCAAAAAGATAATGAAATCTGAAATTGCCTTTGAGATCTATTTTCACAACTTTGCTTAGAGGTTTATCAATCAAGGCTAGCAATTAATAATTTCCATATTTTATATTTTATATTTTACATTTTATATTTTATATTTTATAGTTTATATTTTATATTTTATATTTTATATTTTATATTTTATATTTTATATTTTATATTTTAAATTTTATATAAAGTGTGTCGTAGCGGCATCCACTGTAAATCATATACCAACATTCATCAGAATGCGGTAATGTCCGAAAGTGGAGCGGTGCAGTTAATGATTATGAGTGTTGATATGATTTATAACTTCAAAATCTAGCTCTACTTAAAATACTGAGTAGTTTTGCTGTTTTTTGATATTAATGTCAATCAATTATTAATATTACTCGTTAAATGAAACTGATAAGTTTCTTTTCTTTTGTCACTGGATTTCGATGAACTTCTTAAGAACACAAAAGGTATGTAAATGGGTAAAGATGCTTTTACTGTCCATATTTACTAGCTGAACTATCGACATAAAGGGTGTTTTTTTTAGAGGTATAAAACATTGAAATAGAATAAAACAAAGATGATTTTTTAAATTGACATGAAATTTACTTTATTCGAAAGATAATTTTCTGGCATTATAATTAAATATGATTTCTGACATATGACCGCCACAGCTGGCTCGGACATAGTCTAATCTGGAGGTCCAATTTTCGATGACTTTTTCCAACAATAGTGGCCGTATATCGGCAATAACGTTGCGAATGTTGTCCCCCAAGTGGTCCAATGTTTCGGGCTTATCGGCGTAGACTAGCGATTTTACATATCCCCACAGAAAATAGTCAAGCGGCGTTAAATCGCACAATCTTGGAGGCAAATTAACAGGTCCGTTAAGTGAAACTATGCGGTTACCAAACGTTTCCTTCAATAAATCAATTGTGGCACGATCTGTGCGACATGTTGCGCCATCTTGTTGAAACCACAGCTCCTGCACATCATGGTTGTTCAATTGATGAACGAAAAAGTCAGTAATCATTGCTCTATAGCGGTCACCATTGACTAACGTTCTGGCCAGCATCGTTTTTAAAGCAGTACGGACGAATTATTCCACCAAACCATAAAGCACACCAAACAGTCAGTTTTTGTGGATGTAATGGTGTCTCAATATACACTTGAAAATTATCATCACTCCAAATAGGGCAGTTTTGTTTATTGACGTATCCATTCAACCAAAAGTGAGCTTCATCGCTAAACAAAATTTGCTTATGAACGTATTTCGAACAGAACCATGATTTTCAAAATAAATTTGCACAATTTGGAAGCGTTGTTCAGGCGTTAGTCTGTTTAAAATACCAAACCAAACCTAAAATAAATCACTAGACAACTGACAAAATGGCCGCCAGTTTAAATAGTGTTGCCAACTTAAAGTTCTATACCTCTGAAAAAAACATCTCTCTTCTACACAATTTCAGTACTTTTCTAATCCGAATTAAAGTTTTTTTTTTTTAATTTTTAAACTCTCTTGGAAGTAATTTTTTATATTGTAAAATATTAACACTTTTTTAAACAGAATTAGTCATAACTTATGACAAACTTTCCCCTCTGAAATTCTTCAACGAAAGTAAATCTGTTAAAATAAAGCGCGCATCATCCCAAGAATTTCATTGACCTCAATCCATGTATTTGAAGAAAAAAAAAAAAAAAACAGCAGAAAACGAAAATCTTCAACCATCTCAATGGTGATGCTGTTTTTATTTGCCTGATAATTTTAACCAAAATGAAGGTTAAACACCTTCTCAGCTTTGCCTATCTTTATCAAATGAAAAAGGTTTTTTAAATAAATGTTTGCACCTCAGCTCGTTTGTTTTGATAGTCTTTGGTTGATTATTTTATTAATAAAATGTACACACTTTATTATTAGTTGTGATTATAATTTTATCCTATTAGCAGTGTTTGTGTGTAAAGTGTGGTAGGAAAAAAAAAAGTTAAAACATATTTTTTTTTTCGACCAAGTAACCTCAATAAACAAAAATTTTAGCAAACAAAATTTCCAAAAAAAAACTCTCACAACAAATCATTTTTCTGTTGTATGGTTCGTCTGTTTAATGGGCAGAAAACAATGATTCGGATTAATAACAATCAATCATTTACCGTGTTACAAATGTGTCAGACAGTGTGAACTAAACATCAATTATCCAGATTTTTTTCGTGTTTTTATTTTTTACCTTATTTTAAATTGTCGTGGGTGAACCGTGAATGAACAAATCTGACTCAAAGTTGCTACTTAACATTATTTAATGACGGTCGGATGGTGATACTTTTTAAATTTTTGTGAATCATTTGTTTAATTTTTTTTTTGTTGTCTTTGTTTTTGTATTCCATGCAATGTCTAGATAAAATTTGCATTTCAGTTATGTTTAAGGTATTTTCAAAGACACACTGATGGTGGTCAATAAAAAATATCATTTGAATTGTACTTTCGCTATAATTTTATTTTTTTTGTCATGTAATTTCTATTCTCTGAGTAACGGCATTTGAATGATAGGTCGTCACTATTGCAGCATAGTTAATATTTTTGATTGAATAATATCACTTTTATGACAATTTTTTTCCTACAAAATAGAGAGAGATGAAAAATATACATAATGTATAGTTACTGGTTTTGTGCATATTTTTAACATTTGTTGCATTTTAAAATTGTATGCTTAAAATGCCAGCACAAATTTCTAGCTAAGCCTTGTCCGAGTTTTTTTGATAAGGAAGTCTTCAAGATAATAATCGTTTCCCTATTGAATTTTTGGGGTTTAAATTGACCTAGTTGCATAATGAATATAACGGCAATCAAGCTATTCTGAATTTTTATAAAATTATCCATTGTTTTTTTTTAAATACCCAATGGTTCTGAAATATATAGTTTTGTTTGTATAAGTTTTCAATAATTGCCATCCATAGCCAATTAAGATATCAAACAATTTCTATTAGCATAAATAGTGTCTAATTTGTTAAGCAACTTGTAAATATAAACAACACTCTGAATGTGGTTAATCACAGTCAATTGATGCAGCCACATCCATCACAACATGGTAAATATATGCGAGCACACTTTGAGTGGAAAAATGTGCAAATTTGCACAACTACTGTTTATACCGGTCTTCTTAGACTTTGAAAGCCTTGAATGGATGTAATCAAGTGAAGTGTCGCATGTCAATCAACATACATATACAAAGCATTGTTAGAGCGGAATATTTTAAATAATTTTATACACCACCGCAAAAATGTAATGTGATGGTGTTAAATGATATTTTTCTTGACGGAAACCATGAGTGTGTGCCGGATAATAATTAAACCTGCGATCTTTTGCATAATTAATACTGATTAGATTTTTGTTTTTTTTTTTTTTGCAGAAATTTGAGTTATTTTACGATGAAATGGAAGGGTTTTGATGCGGCTATATGCATATTAAGAAATTTTATCTAAAGATGCGGTCGGAATTTGCATAATTTTTGCAAAATCATAAATACGTTGCATGTTGGAGCTGTGCATAGAAAATCTGTTGATTTTGACATTTTTACATAAATACAAAGAAAATTTGTTGATTTTGACATTTTTACATAAATACAAAGAAGAATTTATACTCATTAATAAGATTTTAAAATTCATTGGGCTTTTTGCAATGCCTAGTTGAAACAAACACAAGCAATATGTTTATTTTTTTAATCTTTTTTTACTACCTACGTGTAGTGATTTAAAATTTCAAACCCAACCATGGATTACTTCTGATGATACAAATATACATACATTTATCGAAAGTTAAAATAAACATTACTCGTTTTTTTTTTTTCCTAACAAAAAAATGTATTTAGGTACTTAATTTAAACGATTGAATTCGCCACACGTGTATGTAAACAAGATTTGAATTTACTCAAAACCGCGTATAGCGTGGGTTCAAAACCTAAATTCAGACTAAACACTATCTGTGTTAGAGCAAAATACTATACAGACATGGTATTTATAGCTTTAAGCTAAAATCAATTTAAAATAACTAATCACAACCAGGTCAACGTGTGTGCGTGAACATAACTTTGATACGAAAAATGCTTGAATATTCATTTATAGAATTCACTGGGTATTTAAGCCTTACAGATTTAAATTTTATTAAAACCTAGTTTACAGTTACTTTCAAAACAATTTTCCACATATGCTGTGCATTATTTTGTATAATATCCACGGCGAAGAATATTTGCATTGCGGTAAGCAAGACGTAGAGTGTTTAGTAGAGGATTTAATTAATCGAAGGCTTAAAAATGAAAACAATTATTTTTGGATGCAAAAAGAATTTCCATGAAAATAATACTCTAAGGTGAATATATGTTTGTTTTTCAACATTGCCGGTCAATTCTTTTACATGGAAACAATTCGTTTTGACAGTTACATATTCAGATTTGCGTAAAGACAAAATAAAGAATTGTACTTGGAAGTGACATATTTGTTACATCACATTCCATGAAAGAAGTGGGAATTTGCATGAAACAGTAAACTAAACAAGCGTATTGTTTGTATTCATCTCAATATCTTTGAAAATGTTTGTATATATTTTTTTCCCCACGGTAAGTGTAAACTAGGCTTAAAACGGATAGAAAGGGGTGGATTTATGTATTTACGTTTATGTTCTTTAAGAACCATATTTCTTACATTTTGTTATGGTTTTAATAATAATACGTTCTTAACATATTCTGACAGTAAAACAATACCATTACCATCAGACCTGAAGGTAGAAACACACTTGCGATTTCGGGCGCAAAAATAGAGCAGACATATGAAGTTAAATTCAAAGATGCATAGACTTTTAAGGAGATTTTTTTTTACAATTTTAAAGGCAAATAATATATTTATAACAGATTTTTTAAGAAAAGTAGTTACCTAACAAATATTTAACAAACAAATTTCTTAACGGACCTTAAAAATGTTAAATATTTTAAACTAAACCTAAGCTTCGCATAAAAATTACAATAAATGAAAATATAGATAAATATTTAAGCTACTTTTTGTAATCGACTACTACATACTGAATTTCAACTCACTTCACCTTATGAATGGCAAAATTCGTCAAAATATGATCATGTAAGTCCAACCTTTAGTACTTTCCCAACGTAGAAGGAATTTTTGTGATCAAAAACCACTTTTTTGTGTTTATTTCATTTCCCTCTAGAAATACCAATTTTTTAAAAATAACCTCTTCAACACAAACAGAATTTTTGATATCGGCTACCACTTTTCGTTTTAGCCCCTTTCGAATATGTCTTTTCCATTTCACCATACAAAGTGATTTCTTTATTTTTATAATTAATTTTTCTGCTATTCGGGGTGGAGACAAATCAAAGATCATTACAATCAGTCCAGTCGTTATTGAGTCATAAGTTTTGTAACTAAGTCGACTTTGTTTTATATATTAAGATAACACTCGCACAAAGCAATCAAATCACAGACAACATGAAATAAAAAAAAATTAGGCTTTTGCGACTTATAGCTTATATACTGACAGGATGTCTGATTGACCGAATAATCTGGAATGATTAACTTATGACTTAAAAGATGATATGTAAGAAAGCGCCCTTCCATGAAAAAAATGGCAGCTTTTTTTCTAACAGTGTGAAAGTGAATAGTCTGGTTGCATTGGCTAGCATAAGCCTGTCCCTCTTTAAAGCTCTCCCACGGTTTCCGTTGTTTGCATAATAAACCGATTTATTCATAAACTGGCCGTCCCGGCTTCGCACGGACAAACCAAAGTTTCGAATAAAAATTACAAAGGAAAATATGTATTATTTTTTTAGTTTTTGTAATCGGGTTGGGTTTTAACCCACTCCACGTTATGAACGCCTTTATTGTTTTCCCAACACACAAACAATTTTTGTATTCGAAAACTACCGTTTTATTTTTACTCCATTTCACTCTATAAATAGCATTTAAAAAAAAAAACCTTTCAAACACAGGAATAATTTCATAAATCAGACAATTTTTTTATGTCTACCCCATTTTACCCTACAAATAAAAAAATTGAAAAAAGAAATTCCCAAAACCATTTCCTAAAAAAACCTTTCAAATAAAAAAGAATTTCTTGAATCGAACTATTTCTTTTATTTTCACCTACCCCATTTTACCCTATAAATAAAAAATTTCTCTAAAGCCATTTCCTAAAAAAAAACCTTTCAATTAAAAAAAAAATTCTTAAATGGGGCTATTTTTTATTTTTACCACATTTCACCCTACAAACTATAAATTAAAAAAAAATACCCTTAAAGCCATTTCCTAAGAATAACCTTTCAAATGCAAGTTGAGTTTTTTTAATCGGATACGTATTTTTCATTTTACCCTATTTCACCCTACAAAGTGATTTTTTTCATATATTTGTATAGTTATTCTGCTATTCGGGGCGGAGACGAATCCAACAAATCAAAGATTATTAAAATCGGTCCAGCGGCTCTTGAGTTATAAGTGATGTAACTAAAACGACTTTGTTTTATATATTAATGCCCGATTTCATAAACATACACTAAATTCCCTTTTATCTAAAGTCCTCTTAAATTTTATCAGACCATTAAATATTTCCAGTTTCACCATCTAAAAAAAGGAAATTTTAGGGAAATTTTAGTTAAAATTGGGTTTGCCTCACATCCCTGGATATGGAAATAGGTTGTTCCCTCTCACATTCAAAATGCACGTGAAAAAGCACTATATATGTACATATATAGACAAAAATGCTACGAAAAAAAAAATATTTGGAGAACGGATTCCAACACGAACTCGGAATATTCTTGGACGTCTTACTTTATGTTGCTCTTCATCCTCAGATGAAGAATCAATTATTCTAAAAACAAGCAAATTATGAAGGCTTTCCGAAACCAACGCGATACATTTGGAGCGAATATGCGATGACTGAACAATGTTTGAAGATTCACATCGCGCCAATGTGGGTGCTCTCCTTTATCTCCATGTAAATAAATTAAGAAAGGCGAAAGTCTTCGTCTTGTCGTCGTTCGGAAGTATTCGCGTTGGCTTGGGAGAGCCTTAAAAGATTTTTATCTACACACAAACTATATTTTTGTTTCGACCTATTCACAATTTATATTTGCAAGTGACTGCCAAATATCATCTATAATTTTCTTACTCGTCGGCTGACATCTGACATATTAGGCTTCACAAATCACACTTTTAAAATTTATTGAGACGAAAATGGGCTTTTAGTTTATGAGGGCATTTAAAAGGATTTTAAATTTAAAAGCACTTGGTGAAACCAAAAAATCCCATTTTAACTCTAAATGGGCTTTTAAATATTTAAAAGTCCTATATGAAATCGGGCATAAGAAGATTAAATAAATATGAGAACTAAAATTAATTTTAATTAAAATTTGTTGTAGTGTTTAAACTAAGCAGTTTCCAATTCTTAATGGCTATTATAAAATCTAATACAATCTTTAATTAAGTACAAAGGTGCCAACATAAGAAATTATCACAATTTGTCCAAAGCTAAGTCTAAATCGCCTTTTTCGTTTTAAAATACAAACGATTTCTTTAAACAATTAAATAATAATAATCAGTTAATATACCATACGCCCAAGCCTTTCATTTTTTTAAGTTTTTTTTTATATGTATATGTATACCAAACAAAATCAAGAGAAAAAAAATCACTCATACGCCCCTCTCACCCTAAGCTTTCCTGCAGTCTCTTAAGGCCAACGAATGTTCCAATTTACAGCAAAAAAAAATGTATCTTTAAGGCACATAGCCAATGGAATATTATTTAATCAAAAGCAATATAATCGTGACTAACGTGCACCCCAGGTTTTGGCCCAGTGCGTTTGCCTGGCTTAAATATAGGTCCGATATGCACTCAACCAAACCCAGAGTCTGCACTAAATCATGCACCATGCACCACCGTGAGAAGGAACTACTTTACTCACCTACCTCTAGTCCTAGGTATGTTTAAGATCAGTGGCGTGCGCCCGGTCTGGCTACTGGCTCTCTGAATGTCCCACCACACCACCGAGCCTCCGCAAAAAGCCTTTTAATAGAAGTAAATATAGTTCAGCGGCTCACTCTATGTAAGGTACTCTTTTTCATTTTATTTTTTTTGTGTTTGTTGTTTGCACCATTATGCATCATTACTGGCTCACCGTTTCAGGCATTACCCGACCGACGGACGTTGGCTGCTGATTGTTGATTGGAAATGCAGACGTCTAGCAACCGAACCAGCTGCATGTTAGGTAATTCGTGGGCACAAGTCTTAAATTTTTTATTTTTGGTTTTCGCTTGAGTTCGTGCTAAGTGATGGCACTTGAAGACGAGTACCTCCACCGTAGCTATACACACACAGAGCAGCAGGTTTTGGAGTTATTCCTTAAAGCAATCTGTCGACTTTGTTTATTTGATAGATGCAAACATGGAGATATACAAGATGTTTATGAGAAAAATTGAGATACTCTAAAGTGTGATGAAGATATCTTCAATGACAATGAGAATGAGCGTCCTTAAATGGTGATGCCGACAACGTTTAAACGCTGACAAAAGGTGAGGACAATTATTTAATTTGTCATTTTTATTTTATGTTGAAAGTGTCATTCGTTGAAGAGTTAGTTTGTAGTCGTGCATTTTATTTTGACAAGAAATGACCTTGAGGAAAGAGCTTATAACAAAACTACAGAAAGTGCTTATTTCTACCTGTTTTGTATTTATTTTTTATCTATTTTATCATATTTTTGATAGATACAGACTAAGTCGTTTAAGCTAATTGTTAATAGTGCCATATGAGTTGCCAATAAGTGTAGATTCATCCGTTAATGAAGTGTAGAGTGACATTTGGTACTTATTATAATTTTGTTTAAGGAATTAACTATTTGTTAAGTTCATATGGCCAATGTCGGGAAATGAAATGCATTGATTACTTTTAAGAGTTGTCATAATATACTATTAATCTTCAAACATGTTCCGCACATAGCTATGGGTGTGGTGATATATATTTTAATGGAATTTTTATTGTATCAAAACAAGTAAACAATTAATTTTTGTGGATATATTACCTAATAAATAATAGTGAAGGCCAACAACTTTTGCTGGACATATTCCTTTGGCTAACCACTCCTTTATACAATACAAAGTAATTAAGATTGATTTTTATTTACTGGGGATTTTAAAAATTAAATTTTCAAATATTTTTGTTGTATAATATGTTTATATATTCGTGATAGCTTAACGTATTTTCAAGTGTACTTTTGAAACGGTTTCATACTGGGACCTACGGGTCTTTTCTTTCAAATTAATCAAATTAATTCAATCTGTGCACGTACCTACGATTTACGAGTATTAGATTATTAGCACTATAAATCTTTATTTTAAAGATGAGCCAAAAAATTTAATGATTTGTTCATAAAAAATCAAAATTGATTACATCCATAATTTCTTACAATTCTGGAATTTTAAACTCACGTTACTTGCAAAGATGATATTTTGTTTCGGCACACATTTATGACAGAAAATTAGACTTTCAATTCCAACACAGCTGAAATTTACAGAGCTTTATTTGTATATGTTAAACATTTCTAAAAAGTACACTCAATTAAGACCATCAGGGCTTTCAACTTGGTGATGGTGGGGTGAATTGGGTAAAATTTGGTTTGGATTGAAAACTATCAATTTCATATTTGGAAGAAGTTAAGTCGAAAACTGAAGCTCATAAAAGTCTACACAAAAAGGTGAGGTATAGATTTTAAGAAAAACATGTGCAAACGGGCAGTAACAATATTGTAACATTTGCGCACGTTTTTCTAAAATTCTATTGCACTGAAGGAAAAAAGAGCCAAAATATTTTGTGTGTAAAATTCTCAAAAAAAAAAACTTTGTAAGTCCTGAGATATTTATAAAAAAAAAAAAGAATTTTGCCACTTTCACTCTACAAAATCCAAAGCTTTTGTTCAAATTTATACTACTTTTTAGAAAATGCCTAGGAAATGAAAATAAAGCTCTCCACCATAATTCATCTTTTCTCTATATTCCCTAGGGGCTATTAACGTTAATTTTAAATATAGAACCGAAATGGTAAAAAATTAAAATAATTTTTAATTAAGTTATTCTAAAAAATCAAAACGCAGCTAATTTATAAATATAACTACACACTTCTATTAATAAACTCAAATTAAACCTGAATTACCTTTAAACTGTAATCAGCGAAATCTTATTAATAAAAAAAAAATTGATGTTAACTGATGTTAAAAAAGCTAATTCAATGAAATAGGTGGATTAAAGAAAACTTAAGCTTAGCATACATGTGTTATTTTTTTTTTTAACAAAAATATAATAAAATAAAAATTAAACAACAGCTAGTAACACATACACAAATATTATTTACAAGAGAGTTGGTATATGTGTGTTAAAAATTTCATTTTTTGTGAGAAATTTTATATGGAGACTAAACTGGAGAGACTCTGACAACAACAGAGTTATTGTTGATTGCAGTAAATTTTCGAAAAGATTTGGTATTTAACGTGAATTAGTAGTTAATTTTGAATTTATGATTTTATTCGTTAATTAATTTTTTATAAATGTTTTAATTTATTTATGAATTAGAAGATAATTAAGCATATTTATTATAATAGGAGTCATACTTTTTACACAGTCCTTGGCTTTTGGCTGCCCATTAGATTTCAAATATTGCCAATTTTTGGAAAAAGCGAAGAATTTTGAAGAAGATACAAGTTCATTGTTTTTCAAAGTATTGAGGCTTAGTTTTTCAGTGCTGACTTAAGTACAAGTCAAATCCAAGTAAATTCAGAAATCACTCAAGACGTAGTTTTAAAGTAGAGGGTTAACCTTGATTCTATGAATGGTGATTTATTTGTAGTTTATAATTTTTGTGTATAGGTACTACAAGGTGGGCCAAATAAGTTCTACTTATGTAAATTTGAACAGCTCTAAACCACTCTAAATGATATTCTGGTTCACCAGGACATTGAGCTTCTGGCTCTACTGGAATCTTTCGGATCTTTCTTAAAAATTGTGCATTGTGGTTTTTCCAATTGTTTTGAAACGTCATCGTGTCAATGTTTCAGGACGAGAGCAAGTTTTTACATACGACCAAGTGACGTATTTTTATTTTTGGTCTGCGCTGTGCTTTCATTTATTTATTGTATATTGCTATTTATTATTGGTAGTTGTTAATTTAATTCTTTTTTAAATGTATTCATTTTATCAATAAAGTTTTACACAATAAACATTTGCACAAAGAGCATTTTGATTGCTTTGATTAACTTTTATTTTAATTCGAAATGAACTCACTCACTCAAAAATCTTAATTAGAATTACACAAACATGTACAAATTCATATGCATATGTGTCTAATTTATGCATGTTATAAAAAATGCTTTACAGCATTTTTATTCATGTCAATTTAAATTCAATCTGAATGTTATATTACAAAAATTACAATCAATGGCTTAAAATTGGATTGCATTCAGTGAAAGTGACTTTTTATTTCGAAACAAATTAAAAACAAAATGTCATTTGCATTAAAAATCTCTTAACCTAATTAGATGCCCTCTGGTGGCTTAAAGGTGCGTAACTACTTTGCTTATTTATTCGAACATGAGTGTAGATGTTAGTACTATAAATATAGTAAAGTTTACACCTACTTTTGGGTACGTTTGTCACATCCAAGGGAACATGGCTTAAATTGACGGAAACGCCATTCAATCTTTAGTTCCGAAAATAAATATCCATTGAATTTTAATTTCTAAGTCTGGAGACTTTGATTTTTAAAACGATTTTGGTTTATACTTTTATTCTTTTTTATTATATCCCGAAAAGTGTTATTTTTGAGTCAAAAATAAAAATCGCAGTTAGTTAAATAAACCACAGTGCCATAGTTTAAGATTTGGAATCAAAATATCTCGCAAAGAATTCGCAAAGCTTTGGTGGAGGTTTGCAGTGTGAATATCAAATGTCCAAATCATTTTTCGTTATTCTAAAAGATGTTTTGACATTTATAAGAAGGCAGATATCTCCTGTCGTGCAGTTTCTGACATTTCCAATAACCAAACAAATTACCTGTCAAACAATGAAAAATATACCATCATGAAGCGATGGTTTTTTCAGACTCATAGAGAAGCTATAGCATAACATATCACTAGAATCAATAAACCTGACAGTTATAATCGTAGCTTATAAAATTTAAGCTGACCGTAAATACACAGATTCCATCTTAGTTCAAAAAAAAAAAAAAAAAAAACAATTGCGCAACATCTTCATTTAATTTAATCATCCACGATTCTCACATTGTAAACCTACTCTAAGCCATCTGTGCAAATGGATTTTTGTCCAACAATGTCTTGAACTAGGAGATGTCCCAAATCCATGGATTGTGACAGCTATCGTTTGCCCCATTCCATGTCGAACCAATATAACTCCTTTCTAAAACTAGCTTGAAGTTAACCAATCTCCAATTGCATCATCATCATCATCATCATCATCATCAGACAGATAAAACCAAAACTAGTTCTTGATTCAATCTTTTTGTCGAAGTCACAGGAGTGCCATACGCATCTTCGATGGACTTACGTAGACGATATTATCTGCAAGAAGCATCATTCGATGGGTCAGTAATTAAATTTGGATAGTTAATGGTTTTCAGTTTATTTGACTGGTTTATTGTGTTTAGGATAATAAGAAATATGTGCTAGCTGATGTTTTCGATTTTTGATGTGAGACTTTAAGTAGGAAGATATCATTTTTGACCTTTTCAAGAATTTTGAAATGCGTTGACTGCATTCAATTTAATGCAAGACACCTGAATCTAAAGTGTAAATAAAGTTGTGGCCATGTTAAAAATTCACAAATCCTTATTCAGGAAAATATGAGCATATCTTTTTAAAATAATTTATTAATTGATTTTTTTTAAATTAAAAAAAGTTAGTTTTATCATAGGAAATTCTTTCAATGATATAATTAACGTCTAAATAGTCGGTAAAAAATAAAGCTCGTGCAGAACAAGGCCTAGTGACTTACAACTCTGAAGATGAGGGAACAGAGGGAATCTACAATTTTCAGCCAAATCCGAAGAAATAAGAAGAGATTCAATTTTTCATGACAAGAAATATGCTTGGAGGATCTGTTACTTCTTCTCAAGAGGCAGTTGTTATTAACAAAATATTTTGTTATTTTTTAAGTGTTCCTCCAATATACTAACCAACACGCCCTGGGCCCTAATGAATTATAATCATTTAACGAGCAAAATAATTTGAAATATAATTAATATCTCAATTCCAAGAAGAAGCTAATTGATACTTAAACAACCTAAATCCAAACAAAACTATACATAATTTCAATTGTTATGTAATCGATTATTATTTTCCATTGTTATTACGCATTTCCTCCATGTAAGTAAGTAATTATGTCTATTTCATTTTAAATATTTCCATGAAAACGCTTGAACTGGTTCAATTTTGCTGTAAAATAGACAGACAAATCGCACCACTAACCATCGATACGGAAGCAATTAAAATTCTCATAAGTGGACACAAGTTGTCCATACACACACACACACACACGAGATACAACACCTCCCATTTGAGACACAACTCTATAAATTCAGTAATGCCCCGCGTCTAGCTTCAAGACCGACAGCGGCAGCTGATGAAGTTTTTCCAAGTACCATTCAAAATAATTTTTTTCTAGCTCTTTTTTTTTCTTTTTTTTCAACTCTCTTACTTCACTTTAAAGATTATTACAGCTAATTAAAAAACATCAGCTGTAAATTAAGACAATTATCATGGTAACATCAGTAAGTGTTACTCGGACGCGCGATATCAGTTCGAGTTGTGTATAGTTGAGAGTATATCCGACTTTTAATTGGAAGCCACAGAATTAGATTTAACTTCAAACCTAAGCCTCTGGCGGATGTCTTTTCTCAAGAAAGTGAATGTGAACGCAAAAAAATAAAACTTATCACATTAATATACGAAAAGAGGGAAGTTGGAACAAGTTTTGGTTTGGTTTTTATTTGCAGTTTTGTAGACGACAACAACTGCAACATCGCAGGTGGATAATAATAAACGAACAAAAAAAGTGGTAACAACATGCGACCGAGAGACAAAAAAATTACACAACTCGGGCAAAAAGTCAAAAAGCCATTATGTTATGCGTTGAATTGTTTTGTTTTTTTTTTTATTATTATTATTTATCTGTTGTGGTTTATTTTAAAAGTGACAAATGGTCGCATTTTTCAAACTCAACACAAGGTAACTCTTATAATGCTCATCCAGCAGACGCTTGAAGGCGAATAATAAACTTTGAAGATTTATAATCCTTCAAGCGTTTGGAAAATAAAAATAATTTTTTTTTTTATCGTTGGTTTGCATAATTTGATAGCAACGACAATGCAGATTCTTTTTTAATATCTCGTATAGTCGATCTTTAAAAATTAACATAAATTATGCATCTCAGCTAGAGCGAGAGTCTTGAGAATGAAACATTCTTCAAGAAATTAGATCAAGGCTTGTGTTTCAACACTTTTAGTTGATACCTGATGCTGATGTTCATCATATTCTTTATAATGGACATAAACACATACAATTAAATTAATTTTAAACTTAACTATTCCATTAAATTGTATTTTATAAAAAGTTAAACCACATTTGCTAAGAAGCTAAATGCATTTTAATTAACATACTAAAGACAATAAAAAGAATGAATTTGTCTTAACGATATTGTCCATTTTTTTACAAATCAATAAAAGACCATAGGTGAATTCGCATAAGGTGTGACAAGAAGATAGAGCGTGTAGTTTGGGTTTTAAAGAGGGGGGTCTATTCCCCTCGTTTAGCCAGGAGGGGCAATTTTCCAAAAAAATTGACTAAAAACAGAACAAAAATTATAAAAAAATAACGGTTACATTTACAATACCATGATATACTTATTGTAAAGCCAAAAATATCTTCTTTTATTGTGTTTTTAAATAAAGTTGTTTTAGAGAATAGTTATTCAAAAATCAATTTTCAAACTCAAAATTTTGAAAAAAAAAATGAAATTAATTTTTTTCTAAATTTTACTTAATTAAATATTAATTTTGTTTTCAAAATTCATTGCTCTTATTAGTTTTTAGTCAAAAACAGAAAACAAGATGCTTAAATGTCTTTTAATTTTTGAGAAAATTGAAAATAACTAAATCTACAATGCAATTTAAGCAACGGATTTTAGTCAAATAAAGGGAATTTTATGTCTGTTATTTTAAATTTTTTAAAGGACTAGAAAATATTTTAGCATCTAGTTTTTTGTATTTGACTTAAAATTAATAAGAACGTTGAATATTAAAAATAAAAATACTACTTAATAACGTAAAATTTTGAGCAAAATTAATTTGAACAAATTTTTTCAATTTTTGTTCCATAGTTTTGGGTTTAAAAAATAATTTTTCAAAAATGGTTCTCCAAAACAACTTTATTTAAAAACACGATCAAAGAAGAGATTTCTGGCTTTATAAAAGGTATTATGGTATTGTAAGTGTAACCGTTGTTTTTTAATAATTTGTTTTCTGTTTTAAGTCATTTTTTTTTTTCGAAAATTGCCGCTCCTGGCTTAACGGGAGGGAATAGACGCCCTTTTTGTTACACCTTATGCGAATCATCCTGTATGTACAGCGAGGGATCCGTTTCATTCCATTTTTAATAAAAATTTTAATAAATTAGAATTTAGCGTCAAACACATAACACCTAAATCTTTTTTTTTGTCAATGAATTTTTCGAGCATATTATCGCCAATTTTATACACAAAATAAATTTGAGAGTAATTTCGACTGAAATAAAACAGTGACATTTGGAGTCAAATCATGAATCGTACACCTTTATATCAGTCTTTCAAGATCAACTTACAAAAGTGTATGCAATAATTGTTAACAGACTTAGTGCGTCTAAGGAATTAGAGATCATCTGCACCAAAAAGCCAAGAAAATTCAATAAACAACATACTACATGTTTCCCAAAAAAATAAAAAAAGTAATTGCTTCAAAATGGCTTCCTTTGGATACAGGAACTGGAATTGAAATAAATTTGTCCACTGACACAAATTGAATAGGGCCTACTAGGAAAGAGCACAAGCATTCCAAAACACTGCAGTAAAAACCTATTCCTCATAAAAGTAGAATAGTTGGCTTTATCTTTCTTCTATTTGCCTCTCTTCTTCTATCTTCTATATTTAATTAATAAAGCTGAACTCTGTCTTTGTTTGTTTGTTCGGGATAATCTCAGAAACCACCTGTTCGATTTCAAAAATTCTTTGTGTGTTTAAAAGGGTGAAATGGGGTAAGAATAAAAACAAATTGTCTGATTTGAGAAATTCTTTTTTGTTTGAAAGGTATTTCTTAGGAAATGGCTTTTTCCAATGTTGCTATTTGTAGGGTGAAATGGGGTAAAAATAAAAAATGGTGTTTGAAATGTTGTTTTTAAAAAATTGATATTTAAATAGTGAAATGGGATCAAAACATTTATTTATATTTTCTTTTGTAATTTTTATACAAAGCTTAGGTTTGTCTAGCCATGCGAAGCTAGTCACAGATATTTTCATAGTTGGTGTAAGTCTCATCAATTTTATATGTTCCTATAAACTTTTAAATTAACTTACTTTAAAACTAATAATTGTGTTTTAAAGCGAAAATGATTTTTTGGTTTCTAAAATTTTCGGTGCATTTTCAGTTTCCCCATACCGAGAGATAAGATGTTTGCACATCAAAAAAAAATTCCTCGAATTTTAAATTTTCTTCTTTTATCTATGAACTTTTTTTTTAACAACTTAACCAACATCCATTTAACAAGATAAATAAACATTTTTAAACAACGAATCAAACTCGAATTTTTATTAAATGTCACATTTCGATGATAAAGAAGACAAAAGGTTGTTCACACATTTCTGACTGACCTAAACCATTAAAACGTGTTTTTTTTTGTTTTTCTAGCAGTGCATTGACACATGTCAAAAATGTATAAGACGGTGTTCACATTGGACCGACTGCTCAGATTTTTTTTGACGTCTCTGTGCTTTTGCTCACTTTCACTTCATGTGAGAGAGAGATGGCCAGGAAAGGCAGCATTTTTGAATTTTTTTAAAAATCGGTCGATTTTTTTGACGTTTTCTTTTGTGACATCTGTTTTTTCTGTCTGTGATTTATCTTTGGCACTTAAATCTTACAGAATCCAATTTTTTTTATTGGAAACATGTTTATTTAAGAAGATTTACATTTTGTAAGTGAAACATTTGTAATTAATCCCTCAAACTGCTAAGATTTTTGTTTTGTTTTAACGAATGCCAAACATCAAAGTAAGTCCGATGTGTTCACATTAGTTTGTGCCTGAATAAAAGAAGTTGGATTCATGTCAAAAAAAAATCGGAAGAGTCTGTACAATGTGAACACCACCTACAAGTGTGGAATCAAAATTTGAAAACTTCTCACACAAGATATGACAGCCCATCTCAGACACTTTGACAGCCCATCTCACACGATGCATGTCTTTATACGTTATGATTATTTTTAGTATTTCAGGTTATGGTGAATCTGATTATTGAAGCTAGTATGGAAGCAAAATCATTTTCCATCAAACAAATTTGACAGTTGCATGGAATTATTTCACACTTCCAATTTGACATATGTTATAAATCAGCGAGATAGTGTGGAAAAGCTTTTTTATAAGCTTTTTTATAGTTTGGATAAGCTTTATTATAAGTCCCTAGAGGGCGAAATGTAAATTTATTTCTTAGCTTTAAAAATAACACTATTTACATAACATTTTATTCTGAAAACTAAAACTAAATTTTGTAAAATCCTCTAAATATGTGGAATGGAAATTTATTTATTAATTTGTTTAAATGTTTAATATTTCCGTTGATTAAAAAAATCCTAAGCATGTATTTCGCTATAGATATCTTACAGCTTACTTTGTATTTGACACAAAATATCTTCAAATGCTAATGCTCTCGTTAAATGTGTAATTACATGATATTTTTTTTTTTCATTTAATGAAAAGGAAGTCAAAACTTGAATTTAAAAGTCAATGTAAACTAAACTTAAACTCAATCATTATTTAATTTTCTATACGAAAAGGAAGTACATACATAAACTGGAATCAAAAAGTCAATGTTATTTAAATTACAATTTTAAACTGGTATTTGAAATCCTTTGGTAAAATCTTTCAAAAAATCTTACTCTTTGGTCATGAAACGTTATACTATTTATGTGCATACAAAAATTACTAACAAAAAAAAAATTATTCGAGAAAGTGATATGCACCAGTTGCACCTTGTTTCCACCGAAGCATATATAATTTTTGTTTCAGGATTTATTGAGCCATTTTTCAGGTTTTTTTTTTGTTGTTTTTTTTACCACTTCCATGGAAGTATGTACAATATTAATCATATCCTTCTATGCAAAAAGCGATCGATTTTTGTGTATATGCACATGTGTACGTTTAATCTTGTGGTATCAACTGGGTTTTTTTCACTCAAAGAAAACTTAATTGACCAAATCAAACTATTACATAGAGCCACAAATCAGACCACTGGAACTACAATAAAAGCATATCTTTTTAGCTATAAGCTAAATGTCTAAAACAAGTTGTGTAAGGAGACCGTTTACCCCCCGAGGAAACAAATTGCAATCAATGCGCATACATATATACAATCTACATAATATATGCGCAATAATACTATAGGGCATGTGCGTTAGTGTAAATCACCACCTGAAATATAAACACAATTTATACGCTTACGCAGAGCATTTATACCAACTGCAATGAGTGTTTGTATAGTGAGGAAATAACTCAGTAGTAATTTTAATTTTTCTAAATAACTTTTTCATTTTTGTACAATGTACATACATATGTATCTTACATCTCCGAATTGCTTATGGTACTACGGCTTTAAACTTTTCGTCATGATGGCTCAAACTTAGGCTTCAGCAATTTCCTTTACCATGGCTGAAGTGACATTTAATTTGAACTTAAATATACCGTTTTACTTGAATAATAATTATATGCTTAACTTTGTAAAGCATGGCAATTTAAACATTTACTTTCCGGAACTCAGTGTGTGACTTAAGATTTTGCAATATAACATCAACAATGTTGACAGGAAAATAAAATAATTGCAAGCAACTTTGGCGTGAAATTTTTGAATTTATGTAAATGTGTAAAAGGCATGGAATCTACTTATATTTTATAACTAACATGTTCTGTAAGGCAAGTAATTTGTTTGTCAACAAATCGAACCCTTTTGGGTTATTTATATTTAATGATGGGTATTCCAAAAAAAAATTGTTAAATAACCGTTGATAGTTTTCCTTTGAGAAATTCAATTTTTTTAAATTACAAATTTGTAAGTACCTACTCGTTGATAAAATATGTACCTATATAAATTTTTACTGACATGAGGCGGTTTCCTTTGGAGTTGGGGAAGTACTTGTGAGTAGATGAAAACTTAAATTTATAGTACCTTCATCTATACTCATGCTTTCATCGCAAGTAGATGAGGTTTGTAGGAAAACTAATTTTGTGCTTTCCATTCAAAATGGCTAGCAAAGTACTTGCAAGTATTTCGCCACCTCCAAAGGAAAACGCTTATTAGAATTGTTTTTTTTTTGTATACGTGTTTAATAATTTACATGTAAAATACAGAAAATCTGCAAAGTAAGTCACCAGTATTATAGCTTTCATTGAAAATTTTAACGATTGGTTTTGAGGGACTTTTAAAGCAAAATCAGTGCATATTTTGATGCCAATATGAAGGAGGTGACTTAATTATTAATCCTTGCAAAACAAATTTTCGTTTTGGCCCAACCGTCCACATAAAATGACTTTTATTATTTCAATGATTGAACTACCTTAGCAATGATCATTGAAAAATTAAAATTCATTTTATGTTGAATTTGGACCCGAATCAATTTTTTTTGTCACAAAAATTATAATTTAAGCCATTTGCCTTATTTTTGCATCAAAATAATTTCAAAATTCACTTCCTAAACGTCTCAATATGAGTCATTAAAATTTTCTGGCACCTAAGTGGCGAAAAACATTCCGAAAGCTTAGCGGATATAAAAACAGAAATATAAGTATTTCAACTGTTATATTTACAAAGAGAAATGTGGGTCATTCTTCAGCTAGTTGAAGAGGTAAAAAAACAATTCCATGTAAAATAAAAATCCATAAAAAAGAAAACTTAGAAGCGCAGGTTTTTTTTGAAACTTGAAGATCGAAAACGAAAACAAGGGTCAAAACCCATATTTCTATGACTAAGGAGAGTTAATTTTGTTTGGCAATAGATAGATTTTCAAATGTAAGTAGGTATGATATTTTAAGTTAGTGAATGTACATGCACATTTAAGTATAAGTAACAATTGCGTGTATATGTACAAAATAAAAAAAAAACAAACAAAATATTCAATTGAAAATTTTATTATATTATGAATATGATACTAAAACTATTTAAGAACTTTTATAAAGAAAATTTCACTAAAATCTGTATCAAGCCAATAATGAGAAAGTCAGAAAAAAAATGCTGCTATATGGCAAATATCGTTTTTTTTTGGTTCTAACACAAATGTTTTTTAAATTCCCCTAGACAATGCAAAAAAAACAATAGATATCAAGTCACCCACTGCTTACGGGTTCTCTGTAATCTAACAGCCTAATTTATTAGAATTCGCTAAACACCTCTAAATGGCTGAATAGTTATGTAATGCATAAGCATTTATGAAGCCACTATTCAACGTTGCATAAATCCTAATTTATAAAATATTTCCCTACTAATTATAGTTATAATGCGCTTGTGTCAAATAGAGTACCAAGAAGCTATATTACCTTCGTTTTACTGCCACAATTGATTGACAAAACTCAGCTCTGGAAGTGGAAAGTGAATAAAAGAATTCTGCTGCGCCGCCGATTGGATTAGTTTAAATTTCTTTTAATATTAGGCACATATATGTACCTCTTCTTATTACTGTTTCTTTTGTGCCGTTTTAGTGTTAGCAAATATAGTTTAATATTTTAGAACAAAAAAATCATGGTTTTTATTGAATTCACTGACAGTGCGATCAAATTGAGACGAATATAGGAACATCTATTAGGGTGGCACTTATTTTTGCAATGTTTTTTTTTTTATTTATTCTGTGTGTCCAGTCAAATAACTTTAATCTTGGCATATACATCTAATCACATGCATATTATACATAAAGAATTTCCATCAACTTTTACACTTTCACCGGCATTTTAAGTAAAAGACGGAAAACCGCGTGTACCTTTTAATGAAAAGTCTTAACATCTCGGTGGGTCAGGTCAACCTTAGCCGATTTCCAAAAAAAATTAACAACATTTTTGTTTGTACAAAGTACCTTCATAATATATACAGCTTGATCACTTTTAGGAGGGGACAAAAAAGATATTTAAGCATTCCCAAAATAAAAGCGCCACCCTAATAACATCGTATTTTATTGTTGTCTGTGTGTGAGGCAAAGTGACATTTCGATACTTATAATTATAAGGAGTGAATAGTTCTATGCACTCGCTATGATGCGTTTATATATTTGGCTGTTATAATATCGTATTTGATCAAAATTTATTGAACTGGAACTATTTTGAGAATGGAAATCTTTCCATATAGTACCAATGTTTTGCAAGTAAAAAAGAGTCTTGAATATTTCGTATATTTCTGCCAATTTGTTTGAAAAGAACTTTATAGATCCATGATTATGTTAAAGCTCTGAGCTTTTTTTTTTTATTTAAGTATGTTTAATGCCTCTCTTTGTCCAAAAAATAATATGAGTAATTTAATAAAAAAAAATTAAAAAAAAAAAATTTTCGTAGGTTGGTTTTTAATTACTTTCACTGTTCAATTTTGTTCATAAGTTTTAAATTTTTAATTATATATTTTGATAGGAAATTTAATTTTCTACAAAATGTCTTTTAAGTTAAATTCTTAAATTTGGCTTAGTTTTCGAGTTATACTCAAAATATTGAAAAGTTTGGTCACTCAGAAATGCATTTTCGAGTTTTTAGCACATGCTTAGGTAAAAATCCTCAAACCCAATCTATTCGAATTTAAATCTATAAAATCAAGAAATCAACGTTTGAAATTCAAACACAGCAAAATAGAAGATTCAAAAATATAGTTCACAGTGATTCAGGGTAAAATTTTTTAAATAAATTAATTTTTGAAATAAATTTTATACTCGTAGAAGCAAACAATTTGCTAAGTGATTAGTGATAAGTTGTTGGTGCAATAGGGCCCAGCTTAACATTTAAAAATGTTTGTGAAATTAGTAACATAGAAAACATTAATAATTCAGGAGGAGATATATTCAATTATTTTATGTAAAAAATGTCAGCAGAACTCTAGATGGACATACAAAAAATTGGAACTATATCCCCAAAAACGGCGGTACCTATGGAATAGCGAAATTTGGAACTATCTCTAAAAACAGTACCTATGGAAAATTCCAAACACCTAAATAAGATGAATACTGCAGAGCAGACTATTGCAAATAACAAAATCGACTACTCTTAGATCATAAATGCAGCGATATAAAAGCACACTTTATATTACCACCGATTTCAACAATTCCCACGAAGAATTTTGTTTTTATTATAAAAATATATATATTAAATCTGCCGGAAATACCATTCTACATCCTAATACCTATACTATACCTACCTACTTTTCCAAAAATGGAATTTAACTTCATCCAACGATCTAATGAAAATCTGTCAAATGAACAGTAGGCATTTGATCAAAAATATCTATATACACATATCCTACCTCAGTTAAACATGTCTTTTAATACTCCACAGTGCACAGATTTGAAAACTCATTCCTACCTGCCTATCTTTGGCTCCTAAGTGATCCAAATAACTAAGAGTCATCTCCAAATAAAGAATTTAGAATTTTTAATCAATCATTTCCACCAAACGAGATCTCATTTCATGTTGTAATCGAGTCCAAACTGGGAACATGTATAAGATTGTTGCACAACTAAACAAATTTGGTCAACGCACTATAATGTACAAACATTACCTGTGGCATATTTAGCAGTTTAATTTCTTGAAGCAATAAAAAATAAAATAAAACCTGTATAGCCGCATATATAATTAACGAGATCATAATATTGAAACCAAAACCAAGGAATTGGACAAGCTGATGTTGCACTTCTCATGATTACAACAAGTGGAAATATATATATAAATTTACATTTTCATACATTTGTTATAGCCTTTTCTGATAAACGATGATGACTCCGTTGACTTCAATGATCAACCTGACGACTATACAACATGACGACTGAGAGACGCCCAGCATTTGATGGTGAAGTGTAATTCCAGACACCACTTTTGCTTTCCTCGAATGCACACTCTACCGCAACTGATGTAAACTAATGCGCTCACGCCTGAGAGCGAAAGTAAATCCAGATCAACTTTTCATAAGGCAGGGATGTATTTGACAGAGGAGTTATAAGGGCCAAATTCAGCAAAATAGAAAAATGTTTTTGATTTAAATTACCTTATTATTTCTTAATTATAATTGAATAAGATTAGACAAAATAACAAGGCTTGACAATGTAGTTTTGACTATGACTATTGTTAATCCTGCTCATTATTATATTATTACAGCTTTTCTCAGAACAAAATGGCGTTTGCCTTACGTAAAAGCGCCAGGCCTTAAATATATTCGTGGCAGAAAATAGTTCAACCTTAAGCTACGATATATTTATGTTTTTTTGTGCTACCTTTTGAAGTAGCGAAGCAAACATTTCTTAGTATACCATTTACTGTATGGATTTAATCAGGCCTTAAAGTGAAAATGTTATTGACAAATAACGGAAAACCACAGTGAATTATCCTCTACTAAACCTAATGAACATTCATTTTGAGTGAATCGATAATTTTGACAGTCACTATTTTGTTATAAAGGGTGTGTTTCTTTATTTTTTCCGGATAAAGAATAGAAAAGACGGAAAAGGCAAAATATCTACCCAGAATATCTAGAATCGAATAAATAAGGAAACAGATCTTAATTGAAAGAATATCCAACTATCAGCTGTTTGTTTTCATGTCAAAAAATCATTTTGCGATTATTTCTGATAGAAGAAACAAATAATTATTTGTTTTGCAAATTGTAAATTAATTTTACGCGCACGCATAAGCATCATGAAGATACAAAAATAATTATCACAAAAACATGCTCACCCATTTCCATTTCATTAAATTTCTTTTCATCCATGGCAGGGGCAGACGGGAGACAAAATAACAATACCTAATTGTAACCAATGAAAAAAATTAAATGTATCTGTCAAATTAGAGAATATTCCATTTACACCAACTCTTGACTAGGAACAGAAAGAACGCATTCCAATAATTCTAGAACGAATAAAGGAACAACAAAAAAGTATATCCGGAGTATTCCAGAGAATAAAGAAACGCAAAAGCGGTGTTCCAGATATTCCGAATATTCGGAATAAATAAAGAAACACACCCAAAATGTTGTAAAGAAAAAAGAAACATAAATCAAATCTAAATTTGTTAACCTATAGGGCTCCTTAGTAAATAAATCCACCCCCGTATGAAGATATAACATTGAAGAAGCTCAACACAATAACTATAGTTGGCGATCCCGATACACCGGGAAGCAAGGTTCCATTTCGCCGCTTTTCAAACTGGATTACATGATTTAACAACACACACACAAACAAAAACATAAGCTCAGGGATACCCTTCGGTATAGAGTATCTTGTTATTATATATCTTTCACCTGCCACTACAGCCAGTATCGAATATCGCATTTCTTTTCGTTCAATTATGATTTTTCTGTTATAAAACCTATCACGGAATACTCTTTGAGGATTGCACTCTCACTATTTATAATAAAACGATCAAAGGTTTGATATGCGGATATCGATGATAGTTATCGTTCAACAATATCGATTACTTGGATTCAATGCAATTAATTAGGGTTTGAATGGGGGCGGTTGCGGCTATGAGTGCGGTAGCGGCGCGGCGGCGGCTTACCTGTGCTATCGTTATTATTGTCGTACAACAAATTATCGTTGTAAACATTAAAAATATCCAATCGTGGCTTTTCATCGTTCTGCTTGATCCGCACTTTGTTGTTAAACACGGCAGCAGGCGCTGGCTGTCGCAGTGATGGCGGTGCGATTGTTGGGGCCTTCACGCTTTTGATGGAAATCCAATCTGAAAGGAAGTGAAATATATGTATATTTTTATTTGTATTATTATTATTGTTGATGAAGGTAAATGATGATGAATTTGAGAAGAAGGGGAAGTGAAAATGAAGAAAATTTTAATAAGAGATTGTGCAAAGAAAGTAAAAGGATATAATATCTATAATAATTTATAGATACTTAAAGCTTAAACTACAGACTTAACTACCGGTAGGTACGTCTATTTATGAGAAAGAATTTTACTGGTCTTTTTTAATTACGCTGTCATAAAAAAAACGTAATATGAAGACGGGAAGTGGAAGTTTGTTGGTACATTACATTTTATAATTTAATATTTTTTTTGGGGAAATAAGATTTTAAGACTTTTTAGCTGGTGTATTAGTGCAGCCGCTCTTTGAGTTGCTAATATGTAATTTTTTTTTTTAATTGAAAAAAAGAAAAATTAATTTCTACTGAGCAATTGAAAAAATAAGCCCGAAGTGTGGAAAGTATCTAAGTTTATTTAAATGTAGTTTAAATGCTATTTTTTGTTATTGTGACTGATAATCTATTATTTAAGCCCTAAATGAGGTTCAATTGAGCGCCTATTTACTCACTCTAAATAACCGTTGACAGTTAATTTTGTCTTAGAAATTTTGAATGTGCGAAACAAGAACCAAATAAAAAAAAACTGTCTTTTTGAAGAAAAAAAAAACTCTACCTTATTTTCCCAAAGTTTTTTATGCACTAAATCTTAATCGGACTTTAACAATGCTCCATCACTTTTAGATAACAAAAACAAAACCTGGTTATCAGAGCTAATTGAGAGTGCATAAATAGAAACGCCTAATTAAACCTCCATTAGGCTTTAAAATCCCTTTTAAAATAAGTATTTTGTTGTTTTAACTAAAATGAGTTTTAATTAAATGAACAGTTTGTGACAATTAAATTAAAACGCCAAATGTGGTTGAATAAATGAAATTTTATAAAGTCGATCAATATCCGTTTTTTGAATAGGAAATTAAATTTTATTTTCATCCATATGTGCTTACATTCAAAACTTGTAGGATGTTTAGCTATTCTAATTGTAAAATCAATAAAAACAAGTACCCTTTTTGACCATATGTCTAATGCTACTCTAACTGTATGTCTATTATTCAGATGACTTATATTCATTATTGCCAGATCATATTCAAATGCCTTTTATGCATTAAAAAATAAACTAGGAGGGCGAAGTGAAATCTATTGGTCCAGGACCAGGACATGTTAAGCAGCATTCGGAAAATAAGATCATCTTTCCAATCAAAATGCATGTCTTAAGTTGTAAATGGGAATCTTCTATATCATTTAACTGCGTGCACACATTTTGTTTTAAGTTGCTTGAAGCTCGTTAATTCACACCTACATACTTAGAATGGCGATAAACTGTTACAACTGTTATGCATTTTTTTTTTCTCTTGTCACATCTTTTTATTTTATATTTTCGTAGGCAAAATCGTCAAAAACTGCGTGGGTAGAAAGAAATAAATTGTCGGTCATATTTGTGGGCATATGTCAAATAGAAAATACTGGCATCACTGATATTATAACTCCTGGGAAAATTGAATGAAAGAAAGCAGACATTCAAATGGTTGTCTTGATTATTAGATTCATTTTTGATGACTTTTAAATAATGCTATAGGAATGCAATTTATAATTAAATAATTTAAATACTAATCATAGGAAAAATGTAGCATCATTTTTAACATTAAATATTTGTTTGCAAAATAAATGTTAAAACACATTTAAGATCATAAATGCAAATCTTTAATTTTTTAATGAAAATCTCTTATTAAGGTGACTTCGAGATTTGGTTTTTGAAAAAAATATGCTTTATCTGGCATTTTACAAAAGAAATTTGTTTCAGTTGTTATTTAAAAAAAAAAAAGCTAACGAATTAAGTCTTAAAATAATCTTGTAAGTTTTCCTCACCAATTGCAATTACAATATCAGTTAATGATTGCAATCAATTACAAGGTGTTGCATTATAAAAAACTATTGGTTTTAAATTTGTACATACATAGTACGATAGGGTGGCCCATGAATTCCCTTTTTTGTTTGACTTTGGGGTTTAATTGGAATTATGTTCCCCTGATCCCGAAAATATTATCAATTTTTTTTTTTCAGTTTTTCATACATATTTTTAAAATGATATTTTATGTAAAAAAGGTAGATTTTTGAGTATTTTCTTTCATTAATCAATATAAAATTGATAATTATTTAACAGTTTAAAATTGAAATTTATTTCCCGCACTATATATATATATATATATATATATTTTTCAGTTATTACTTATTTAATAGCAACAAAATGGTTATACTCTTTTATAATGGTCTAATTCATTTAATTAATGCTAAAATTTATGAAATTAAGAAAGAAAATCAAAAATAAAATTATGACCAAAGTAAAAAAAATAATGCAAACTGTTGCCGAAAATCGGTCTACGAAATCCAAAAGAAAAATATTTTTAAATTTCAGATTTCCTCTATGAAATACATATGTATATTTTCTTAAGCAATTTATCTTTCTAAAAATAGGCTTACGCATTCTTCTTTCAAAGAAATATTCTTAAAAGAAATTAAAAAAAAAAATATTTTTCACCGTCATGTGAGTGTTGAGGGTTTAAAAAAACTACAAAAACTTTAGTGAGCTATATATACGACCAAGCTTATAAGCTAGAGTTATAAATATGTATGTATAGCTATTTCACGGGGAACTAAAATAACCTTGTCACCAGGCTTCTTTTAAGTACTGCTTAGCTGAAAAAAACTTTTGGTTTCAACTGGGTGTGAATCTAGAACTAAATCAATCAGATACCTACGGTCAACACATAGCTCCACCCAAAGGTTTGCGCAGGATTTCGATTAGGACGGAAAACTGACATTGATTTTTTTTAACATCAAGGTGTCCATAGATCCTACAATCTTGGAAGTAATCCAGATGGATGGGGCATTTAATAAAATTAACCCATTCCATTTTTTGTTACCACAATTATTCGACTTGTAAAAATTTAATGGCATTCCGACAGTTAGTCAAAAAGTAAAAGTAGTATTAATCAAAATAAAAAAAAAAAATATTATATATTAGACTATGCATAGTGAATAAAATTCCCGGGAACGTAGTCCACTAAGGGTTTTCTATTTTCACCTTGTAAGCAATAAACACTTTAACTAAAGTGACTAAGCTTTCATGCTTCCCTGCCCTTGCGTATGTACTTAGTACTAATACGTCCCAAAAACTAATATCAACTATCCACATGATAAACTACTGAATCAAAACAGAATTTTACTACAGAGTAATAAATATGCGATTAACGTTTTTTTTAGTTTCCTTTTATTTTCTTTGATTGGTATTTTCTTAACTTTTTTTTATGTATAAAATCATAAAAAAATGTGAAAACGATTAAAAATATGTTGAGCTTTGAGAAATATATTTAGGCCTATTTCCTGAAACGAAACTTAACAGTTTAAGTTCAACATAAGAGCTTATGTGACAGTTTACGCTGAGGAAAAAGTAGAACATAAGCGTTTGAGTAGAACATAAATATTTATGTTTCGTATCAGCAAATGGCTCTTAGAGATCCATTCATCAAACTCAAAATATCGCAATACTTTGAATGACATTCATCACCACCCATCTGACAAAAAAAATCTGTTAGTATCATTGCGACCAGATGAACATAATGTTATTCCTAGAGAAAACCAAAAAAAAAGAAAAAAAGGCCAAGTCTCTCTTGTGCATAAGCACACTGTTTGTTTAGATAATGTTTTGTATCCTTGATTATACTGGCCTATTGACTATGTAATTTAATATAAAAATTACATCTTCCCTTTAAAAATATTGGAGTTTTCTTTTTCTTATACTATTTTTTTCCAGTCGGATTTTTATAAAAACAAGTTCTCAATAATATATATTTATGCCTTCAAAGCATGTTAGCTTTAATTTTCTCATTGAATTTATTCTTTTTAATAACAACTATTTGCATATACTAACACTACCATTATTATAATTCACTTCAGCAGAGTACTTTGCAACTCATTTATTTACACGACTAACACTTTATATGAGAGGCAAACTCAATGAAGTGGAATTATAGTTTAAAGTCATAAACTCATAACTAAAATGCTAATTAGTTCCTTCAAAGTTTCTATCTTGTATCTTTTACAACTTTCATCAAAGCACATTTATACAACTTTGAGTTTGAATATATTTACGAATGTATATACAAATAGTTAGAAATACCAACGTTTATTTTTTTTATTGAATTGCTTAAATGCACCATGCATAAACACAAAACGTTGTCAGCATCTACTATATGGTTTAGTTTTTATTTTTAAATAATGTACGGGTATGAAATTATAAACCATAACAACATGGGGTCAGTTTAATAGAGCAAAAGGCTAAGATTGCTGTCATTTTAAAGACAATTTTTTTTTTGGCATACGCAGTTTGTATAGAAATAGAGTGTGCATAAATAAAGCGATTGTAGAAAGTTATTAAATTGTTTTGGATCTACTTGATTGGTTTTTCCGATAGTATGTATTTTCAGTACTAATTACGGAAAATAAAACTCACATTCGTTTGAACAAATGTAATATTACATTTGTGATTCTCAGCATAACTTTAACTTAATAAAACGCATATCTGTCCACAGATTAATTAGTTTACAAATAATTGATTTTCTAGTGTCAATTTGAAAAAAAAACCAGCAGCTGACAATAAATTGCTAGGTCTTGGTAAGACAATACGAATATAGCAATAGCAAAAAAGTTAAAAAAAAAACAAAGGTCGCACGTTTCCAAACTAAAATCGTGATCTATCTTGCAACATAAACTACCCACACAAAAAGTTTCAGATTTACTCCAATAAAAGTTCTTTATAAAGTTCATTCTATTCTTAGGTAAGAACATGACTTTTACCAACGTACCGCAAAAAAAAAAATTCCTTCGCAATAGGCAAATCCGTTTCACCAATGATTTACATACAAACATGACCAGTTTTGACAATCTCTAACTCTGGGTGTGACTAAAAATTCAAACGTTAAAAGGTACACATTATTATATACCGCAACGTTAAGTACTTACTGATTTGAGTAATTCAATATGCTGTTGAGTGTAAAACTAATGAGATTTCTTGCAATTTTTGTATAAGAATAAATTTGAAACGAAAGAGCTGACGCTAAAACTGTTTTTTTTTCCCTATCATGAAATTCCATTTATGAATGGTTCATATAGAAACTGTTATGTCAATCAATTATTATCTGCTTAGAAATGAGTGTTATTAGTCGCACTCTAATGAATTACATACTCAAGTTTTTTGCTTAAATGTATCCTAGCTAAAAAACATATCTAATACAAAAAAATCCTCTTCAGATTGTATTGACAATTAAGCAAATGGCGCTGCATGCGCCAGACGACCTTAAGTTTTTTTATTGGACTTTGTAGTCACTTGGATTGTTTATGATTGTACTTTTAGTTAATATAATGGAAGTTTGAGACAAAATAATTCAAGTTTTCCGCTCAAATAAATTCATGAGATTCATTGCAATAGATTACCTCCGAAGTAAATACTTTGATCTAAGCTTATAAATCACCGACATGCTCAGTGATATTTCAAGTTACATAAAAATACGTTGACTTCTGAGATTAACAATCAATTCTTTAATTATACTACTTTTAATTTGTATTGCATAAAATAGAGTAGACATTATGCTTTAAACTACTGACATTATTTAAGTCATAAAATGGCTTCTGTTTAGTTAAAATTGTTGATCATTGATCATGATCACTCATGTAATCTATTATGCTCTTTTAGAGAATGTCATCATGCCACGGCGATTTCTTATTTATTTATTTTTTTGTGGAGGTTATGCGTCAGCATTAGTGAATTCACCTCCGTTGTAGGCTCTTGAAATGACGTTTTATTTGCACTTGTTTTAGTTAATTTTAATCACTGTCATCACTCAATATAACAACAAATAAATCAGAATAGAATGATTCTAAATATAGAAAATGAAAGCAAAAGTAATTTATTCTCAATATGGCTATCAGTGGCCATCAACGCACTGCCCTACCCTATAGCAAAAGAGTGGCACATGCTTGAGTGATTTTTTTTTCAAACTTCTTTAAAACAATTAATTATTGATACATTTTGATATCGGTTTTATTCTAATTTTCTGCTAAATAAATTTATGCATCAGCAGTGAAAGTTGACAACAAAAAATAGGAGATTGAAATCAAACATACTCATTTCTATCCAATTTTAATCTATTAAGTTTATTGACTTTATAGCCGACATGAGGAAGTTAGCTTCTTTTTCTTTTTTTTTTTTTGATAAATGCAATGGGAACTTTATGGACTTCGTTTCTCTTTCTCGTTTAAGATTTTTTTTTTTTTTAATTTGTGGGTTTATTTATAAAATCGAAAGTGAATGAAAATGAAAACTAATATTGGATATTTATGTTAAAATCAAGTGATGCAGTAAAGGAACTCAAACTGGAGATCACATTCCAAACAAGTAAATGTCGTTAAAAAAAAGAAGAAAAGTTGAAGGAAAAATGACTTACATAACAAAAACTGGTGTTTAAGTTGAAAATAACAAACTGAGAACTATAGGGGAGGTCAAACCGTGCGATGGTGAACCAGTAGAAATACAAATTAACACATCATACAATCTCATCTATGCTTTGGTCGGAGTGCAAGGCCACCCAGTATACCGAGCCTTACGACAGATGTTCTTCAAATTTGGCACAGATCATTTTGTTTAGATCATCAAGAACACGAAGCTGCCATACAATGATTTAGGTTTTATTCAAAATTTTCATGAAATGTAATTTTTAAAGCATCTTCAATATTTTTTGCCAAAAAATTCGCTGAACAGGAGTATGGGTTTTTTGAGAACATTGTTTTGTTTTTGGTTAACTTTCCAGAATCTCGTTAAAGACTCGATGGATTTGCGTTTAATTTTATAATTCGGTACTTTTAAGTATAGTTAAATAAGTATTGAATTTTTAAAATTGTATAAATATTAACCCCAAATTTATTCATTCTTAAATAAATTTAATTCGCCATTAAAACTACGAAATTTATTGACTTTGTAAAATTTAAATTTCAACTGTCTTTGCCGCCATTAACTAACAGTTAATTCAATTAAAATCTAAATAAAGTTTAGCTAAAATGACAATATAATTTTTTAATAGGGATTTTTAGCCCTAATGTATGTAGATTTAGTGGAGAGTTTTCACTCTTAATTAGCTTTAACAATCATGTTATGTTTAAAAACAAACATTTTAAAATAAAAATCTATGTTGAATAATTTTAATGCAACGCGTAAAACACAGTTGATTAAATCTGAGACCTTGTTCGTTGCAATCAACGATAAATCTGATTGCTAGTTTTCAATAAGAAGGTGGTGTCTCGGACTGGAAGACCATACAAAAATATTCAGCGAATGCAGGGAATGTGCACAAAAAATCAACAACAAAACGCAACTTAGAAAGTCAAGGAAATCGATTCAACGGATCTTAGTCGAATTGAAAAAGTTTCCTTAAAAAAGTGCAGAGGTAAAACGAGAGGTAATACATTCAGAATTTCAGCAGCGGCACGATCTTTAAAAGAAATAAAATCTCCTAATTTTTTTGTCACAATTAAAAGCCACATGTTTGTAGAGGCGAGGATTGTGGCAAACAACTCTATAGAAAATCCTTTTAGGAAATTTTGAAATGTTTCATCAACTTTTGCATTTTGAAAAGCGAAAATTTATTTGATTGAGGAATCAAATACTCCTCCAGTTTGGAATTTGTTGGTACTTTCAGTAATTTTTATATAAATATTATTATAGTCGTTTCACCTTTGTTTAAAATCCTTAACTTTGTAGATCCGATCATATGAGGACTCATAAGTCCTCTCATTATCGGTAAATATCCGGTAGGTTCCTTCTAACGGACGTTGGTAAACGAGCAGCACACCAAACAAAACTTCAAGGTAGTACCTACCTACTCAATTTTGCAATTTCAAAACTAAATCGGTTCAGCTTATTGACAAAAGTATTTAAAAATAAAAATATTTAAAAATAACGGCAAAAATGTTTTGACGGTAGTTACTTCTACTTTATCATAAATTAAGTTTGTGCACGCTGACGTTTGAAATATTTTTTTTTGATAGTTTAAAATCCAAAAAATAGATCCCAAGAAATTAAAAACTTAACAAAATCATATCCAGAAATATCAAAAATTATCATACAGAATTGAATTTATCAAAACCAGAATCATAAAAATTCATATTATTGAGGACCATACTTTTTTTGCCGGAAATAACGCTACGATACGACATGATATTTCGGGATTTTGAACCAGAACCACTCTTTTTAATTAAAATAGCGGAAATTTGTATTAATTTAGAATGCACATTTATATATGTATAATTAAAACATTTAGTCCCATTTGATAAAACGAAACTGAAATATTCTACATATCAAATGTTCTACATTTTTCCCCAACGTAAAGTGTCACATAAGGTTTCACGTTGAACTTAAATATTTAAGTTTCGTTTCAGCAAAGGAGCCAGACTTTTAATTTTATATTTCTTTTAAATTTGTTATTTTTTCTCATCAAATAAAATTATTTCTACCAAAATTCATAAATCATTTCCTAACCTACGACTTTACATTTCATTTATGTGATAAAAAAATATATTTTAATTTTGTAAAGAAAAAAACAATAGTTCATCAAGAATACAAAACTCGTAACAACCTTTTCATAGAAAAATAACTTTTTTTTCTTAATAGGTAACGTGTTGATTTCTGTCCATTTTGAAAATCATTTACATCTTAAAACAAAAAATTCTTTCCACTAATCTCGCACCATTAGCAAACAACCTGCTCGTAGTTTTGAGTTTTTCTCACAAAAATTCGAATTTTTCTTGTACAAATATTACCTATCTCATTAATTTCATTTTTAAGAAAATATTTTAGCCAGGAAAACTAATTTTATATCAACGCTTGATTGTAGTGTTACATTAGCACCCAATTAAATTAGTAGTAGTAATAACTTAAAAACCATTAATAAAAGTCAAAAAGTTTGAGTGATTGGTCAAAATGATACGGGACACAAATTATTTTTTTGTATCACTAACAACTTGACTTCACTTGAGTTAAATCGTTCAAACAAATTAAAGCTGGATTTTTAAAAAGCTTTCTAAACCACATAGAGGTATCATTTTCTTTAATGAATGTGTCTAAATCTGTATTACCGTAACAACCAAAAGTAGTTCATAAAGAAAAATTAATTTAAAAATGTTCGCAAAAAGTTTGTTTGCCGAATTTATTCCACAATTATAATTATTTGATTTATTGTGAGATCAATTAAGAAATCACATAATCAAGTTTGATTTATTTCCACAAAAAAAAACTTACATTAAAAAAATGATATAAATATCCCAAAGTGAGTAGTTTATCCACGCGAATGCTGCATATTTACAAATCGATTTTATATTCCAATGTAATGCAAACAAAAAATTACAAAACAAACTACTGCAACCAATATCCAAGGTAATATAGGCGGTTTATTTGTAAAAAAAACAAAAACTCACAAAATCAACATAAATAACTTTAATTTTTATATTAATTTCTTTCTCAAAACAAGAACACTTTCCAATAAGCTTTTTATTTAATTAAATTTGTATAAAGAAAGATATCAAAACAATTTATTTTATTGCAACAAATTAATTTATTCCACTCTGCCACTGATTAGATTTCTTTTTGTGTTGTTTAATTTTCGCACAAAGTTATGTTTTTTTTTTTAATTTTAAAAGAAAAAAATATATTTTTTTTTTTCAAACGTTGTGTCTGTTGCGAGTGTTTAATCGATATTTTCCCGTACCAACGTCTGTCCGCGGACAGATAACAAATCGAACTGTCGCTTTCCTGGTTACTTTTACCTTCGTTGCGTCTGCGATCTGAAAAAAATATACCAATTCTCTATCCCCAGCTCCAACATATCCATTTAACTCGTTTAAATGCTAAAAAGTGGTGCGATTGGTTTAAAATTGTTAACCGTTTCGATGGATACTGCTGCTAAGAGCTGAAACTGTTTATCAACATTAAAAAAAAGAGAAAGGTCGTTTGTGGTAGTAAAGCATAACACTGTGATGGCGGATGCGATTGACTTCCATGTTCACTTTTCGTCGTAGCAACCTTGCTCTGAATTTACTTTTTTTACCGTTGAAATTAACGCTTTGCATTAAATGACGGTTTGTTTACATTCAAACAGCTGATTGTGGTAGATGCCGGTATATAAAGAGAAAGAAAAAAATCTCTTAGAGCAAAAATAACAAATAAAAAAAATAGTTTGTGCGTCAGCTCTTTTGTTTTATGTGTGTTATTTTTATTCATTTAGAAACAATCAAACTAGTGGTGGTATTTTTTTCTTTCTTTTAAAATCTATTTCCATCGATTTCCTTGTGATTTGCCTTTGCTACTTGTTGCATTATTATTCTGTGATTCTTCTTGCGCTGCCAATTCTTCATCGATTAAAAGTTCAAAATTACCCAATGCATCTGGTGAGGGGATTTTATTCCAACGGACACTTAAAAAAAATAAACGAAAAATATTATAAGTTTAAGTTATAGATAATACAATAAAAAAAAAAAAAAAACAAAAGTTTACATACTCTGGTACACCATCAGGTGGCAAAACAACTGACAGCATATTATCAATCAACTTGTATTTCAAAATACGATCTGTTACAGTTGTTGATGTTAGAGATGGTGATGCATTAACCTCAACAAGCCATGGTTTTAAATTGTTATCGATTATGATGTCATAGCCATAGCATTCGAAACAATGTCGATCACTTGCCATAACTGGAGCAACTGCACGTAACGAATGCACAATGAGCCATGAAATGGCACCAAACAAACGATCGGTAACTTCTTTTCCCCGAGTTCCCTCTAAATAGAGACCAAGATTTTGTACTGACCATTTGCCACCGTGGAGGTTGTTATATTCACCCTGAAATTGTGAATAAAATTAATTTAAAAAAAAATATTCTTCATTCAAAATAAGCAAGAACAAAATTGCATAGGTGTGGAAAATATAATAAAGTTGATGGGGAATTCTAATAAATTTTCGTTCATGAGCTTGTAGTTTTATGCGTGCAGTAGCAGGTTCATTTTAATAAGAACTTAAAAGTTAAGTTTTTTTAAAAAAAACCATATGCAAATCACAACAATGTAAAAACAATAAATACAAAAAGTCGTCATTTTTGCCCAACAAAACCGTCCACATCAATATTTCTGATATATGAACGAGAAGAAAAAACAATGGAAGATGATAGAAGTACATCAAACCAAAATAATTACTCTCGTAAATAGCACAAAAATGCTTTCCAATAAATTTAAATTATATCCATCTATCCGAATTTAAGCTTGAACTGTAGGCACAAACGCGCAGATTGAATGAAGGAACGTCGAACGTCAGCTACCTGTCGCACGCACCATGCAGCAAGTGTATTAAAAGATTACACAACGACGCACAGACCAACGGACGGTATAACGAAATCCACTTTAGTTATGTTTTATTAAAATCTCGAAATATTCTTAAGAGTCACATACCCCATGCTTTTGTACGCTGACATTCGTCAGATGAACGTACATGTTATCCAATTCCGTCAGACTCGTATCATATTTCACTGTACAAAATCGGCAAAAACCCTGTTTGAACAAATAAGCCTTCAAAGGACGGAAAGATGTAACCAAAACATAAAGTCGTAAATCAAATTTCTTTCCACCAATCAACAACGGATTGTCAATATATCTGCAATTAAATTGTACTTCACAATTGGTATATTCTTAAAAAAAAAAAAACTTCAAAAGTTAAACAACCTTGATATAACATAACTTTCCTTGCCAATTTGAGGATGAAAAGGTCCTTTTGCTTCTCGAGACCATTTCTTTAATTTTGACAATTTATTGATGAGAAAAATGCCAGCACCTTGAGATTTGCCACATGGTTTCATAATCCAAGTACTCTGGGGGTTCTTTCGGTATTCTTCGACAAACATGTTGTAATCTACAACAACAAATGAATAAAAAAACATCAAATATATTTAAATCTCTTTGAGAATAAATAGTTGAAAAAAAATTACCAGCTGGTAGTACAAAAGTCACTGGAATAAAATCCAAATACAAGTATCTTGCTCCACCATATTGATTTGATTCAGCTTTCTCTGCGAGCAAATTTCCATCGCGTTCCAGGTCCTTGCGATATCGTTTGATATTCTTCACCAATAGATCCTTCCTTGATAACTCATAGTGATTTGGAAAATGGTTAATTATTCTGTGTTGACGAAATATTGTTAATTGAATAGTTTTAGGTGTTTTATTATGTCGCTACTTACTGATTATCATGCATTCGATAACCACTATCCACACTAAAAATATTCCTACAGCTCTGCACCCCAGCCCAGTAGAAATTCCAATCATCGTCAGCGCCCACTTGAGTCCAGCCCCGTTTCTCAAAATTATTCACGAGGACCGATTTGTCCAAGTCCGTACAGAAACAGATCTTCATGCGTTCGTGTGCGTTCGACTGGGCACCAACTCTTAAAATGAAGAATACATGTAACACAAAATAGTATAATTAAAATCGATGACCTTTTCTTTCGCTTGTTTGTTGTTCTCAACCCTTGTTCTTAAAACACCCCTTTTTAACTCACCTGCCATACATGTTTGCTAGATTCGTTACTAATCGTTTCTGCTCGCATGTCATAATGTTACGACAAGAAGTGTTGTATCAAGTACCCCAAGGTGATATTGGTATGGGAACGCGTATAACCTCCTAGAACAGGACGTGATGAATAAAACTAAAAAGAACTGCGTTGATACTATCCAAAACTCAAGTATTGATCAAACAATGGTTGGTAGAGGTGTACTTATTGCCGTCGACAACGAGTTAATAGAATATCCATGCGAAAACGTAAAACTGCAACAAGTTTTTTTACTTGCAATTAAAACGCCATTAGGGAAATCATTGTATCTAGTAGTAATTATTTGTACAAATAATGATATAATAAACTTTTAACTTCGAACCCGAATTATGAACATATGTAAGGCTTTAAGTAAATATGTATGTACGGAAATTTTAAAAATATTGTCGTTCGTCGATCTGCTACGGTCAATTAATTTCTGCGACCTGGTAAGGTGGCAATCCGTCTCCACTCTCAACGTAATTTGTCACTAATCGGATTGGAGTTCCAGTTCGTCCAAAAAAGTTAACATTGCTTCCAATGTGTAAGAACGGAAGGTGTAATTTTTCCCGATTTCAATTAATTAAAACAAAAGCCGATTAAAAATTATAAATATTTATTACCTCTTTCGTCTTATTGGAGCCCGTCTGACGATTTTCTTTTCGTTTGCAAGAATAACCGGATTTGACATATTTAAACCAAAAACAATTTTTTTTCAAACTTTTATTTCACCTATCAACATGATTACAAAACAAAAATAAAACACTTTATAAAACAAAGTGGGAGCCGTTACAGAGGCAATGCATGGTTTAGATCGAAAACCATCCTGGAGTTCCGGGACGTTTCTTGTTTCTATCCAAAAAGCTCTTGAATCCCTTCTTCGATTCATCCATAGCTTTTTCATCTTTGTCACCATCTTCACCATCTTTGCCCACGGTCACTTCAGGGAACTTAAATGTTACATCTCGTGGCTGTAAACAGAGTTATGATGGTTAGTCAATCACATTGAACAACGTGAGGAAATTCCAACTTACCAAAGTTACATAAGCAATCTTAGAATCTTCATCTTTTGTCACGTAACCATAGACCTGATCGCGCTTTGTCGATCCTAGAGCTATTCTCGTCCGAACATGCTTCACCGGCACTTGGTAGATTTTTTCCAAATAATTTGCTATGTCGTAACGTGTCATTTGCATTGACACAGAGAAGGTGACAACATTTTCTGGTTGTTCCTCTTTGGGTCGAATTAATTTCATCCAGAAATTTGGAAGAAAAACACGGAGTTGTGGGTTTCCTCTTTGATAAATTGGATACCAGCGGGTGGACATTTCGTTCAGATTCAGAAAGCACAAAACCAAAAAACTCTGCAGGAAAATATTTTTTTTTTTCAATGACAGCTGACATATGAGAAATGTCATTTTTTCGAATAGGTTTGTTCGATTAGTGTATATTCGAAGATCTCTTATGAAATTTTCCGAGCACTGAATTCTGTATGGATCCACTTATTTATAGGTGTGTTCCTTTGGGCTCAAGTATCTACTGCCAAGTACTTCTGGCTGCAGTCAACTACTTCTACTCTGTGCTCGAAGTAGTTCAAAGTAGTTCATTAATCTAGTCACAGAATGTTTCCAAACAAGAAAAAGAATCACCAATCAAAAGAAATTACGTAGTAGATTGTTGCTGGTGACATTTTTCTAGTTAAAAGTAAAATACAAAAACGAACAACCGAAATTAAATTGATATTGAGGTTAGATTTTACTTTTGTCAAAATGAAAGCATTCCATTCATCATCTACTGGGAAGTACTAAAAAGTACTTTGGAAGGCCCAATGGAACACGGCTTATGTCGTTTTCGAGTGGACGTTCGGAGCTAACCCTTTTTCACTCATTTTACTCCAAATTTTCCATTTTTAATAAGAATGGAACAGTTCCGAAATCCAAACGAAAGCGACATTAACTCGCTGGGTCCACTAAACATGAATTAGTAGTAGTAGTGTTTAAATCTCAAATTTGTTAGTTTAGTTTGACAGGTCTTTTCATTTTCAATTTGTTTTGGCTACTAAACTCATGTTTTTTGTGCAACTAAACAGTTTGGTTGCGATTTTGAGCACTATGGGATTATATGAGAGTCCGCGCACATAAACCGGCGGATTCTCATACAATTCCGAGTGCTCAAAATCGAAACCAAACTGTTTAGTTGCATGTGCGCGCCTGGCCTTAGAAGAATCGAATTTGGAAGTTTTGAATGAAATTAAATTATTATTTATTTTTTAGGGTTGTTTATATGCACGACCAACTCACTTTGACTTTCAACAAAATACAAACTAGCGATATACCCAAAACAAAACAAGCAAAAAATGAGTCAGTTTGTTTTAAACTGGGAAATATAAGGCGTGTTTTTTTGCAAGTCCATATGGATTTGTCGAAAAAAACGACATCGGGACTTAGGAACTTCTTACTTACAGTGCGTAAGTCCCGATAATTATCTGGACTTAGCTAAGTCTATATGGATTTAAGTTGTTGTTGTATTTACGTGTAAAGCTATTAGTCCCGATGTCGTTTTTTTTCGACAAATCCATATGGACTTGCAAAAACAACACGGCTATAATCAGCTAACATCCATCCAAATTAAAATTTCAACTAACATCAGTTTTGTGAAACTGGGAATACAAATTATTCCAACAGATGGAATTCCGTATTTATTACCTTACTCAAGTTATAGATGGCCTGTACGACATTTTCGAAAATTTTCGATGAATAACTTCGCAATCTCTGACACCTGTCAAGTAGTTTTTTTATCGAATTTTCTTTTCCGTCAGTGTGTAGTTTTTTCCGTGCAAGTATCCCCGCAGGTAAGAATAAAAATTTTTCATTCATCACCCAGAAAAAAAATCGCAATTAATTTGATGTAATTTAAATTGACCTAAGGCGTTTTGCCAGAGTCCCACACATGAATATCCATTAATACGAACTATGCCTGCACTTAATTGCTTCTAATTGTTAAAAATACCACGCAAAAATTATGAACGTGCGACAGCAATTATGAAGCACAGCACCAAAGGCGACGATGATAGAATTACATAAGCTTCTGTGGATTTTCTATGAAAAGCCAAGGGGATATTTATTTCAATTCCAATCATCATAGTCGCAATTGGAGAACACGACAGTAAAGATATCAATAAACTAGTTGGCAAAATGTTTATTTTCACAATTTGCCTCTTCGCTCAGATCCTTTTCAATCTTTTCTGATGGCAAAGGACCTTGTCTTTTTTTTCCTCTATTAATTGTTTTATCATTTATCCTTTGTTTTATTTAAAGCCTAAAAACTCTTCGAAAATGCGTCTAACCTCGTTTTTGAATGGCCAACATTTTGGCAATTTGTACAAAATCAACGGTCTGGTCACCTACAAGATCTCGCCTTTCGAACAGAAGGCATTCGCTGGAGCCATCAGCAAGGGCGTCCCCAATATGGTCCGCAGATTTAGGTCCAATGTCTTCATTGTAGCACCACGTAAGTTTTGTGTTTTTATTTCTATTTTATTTCAATGACAATCCTTTTTTTAAAGCATTCATTGCTGCATACCTTGTCTACAACTTGGCCGAGAAGGAACACACCCGTCTGCTTCGCAAGGATCCAGCTGAATTTGCCAATGACGAATAAAGCGATTGTGTGGGAACAGATTTTATAACAGGCGTATTTATTCCTTTTGTTATGTATATAGATAATTGCTGTGCGAGAACGCCAAATGATCGTAGCTCAATAAAAACATTTGGAATATAATTAAGATCTTTTTTCAGTTCAAAGTTTGTAAATTTTATGAAATTTCAAACTGATATTTGTTTATTTAGGAATTAGATGACTATTTATAGTGCGGTAGGCGACGTAAGATTACCTATTTCGTAGCGGATTTTGGAAAACAGGATACCAACCGATAGCTATATTCCAGACATTAACAAATCCGCTGGTCGGACAAGCTTTTTATGGTTGCATTTTGGGCCTAGTATCTGTCGTACAAGGGATTTCTATGAATGGGATATAAAATGAAAGCGAAGACTGCCATTTTTACGAATCCAGCGGTCGGACTGACTTTTGTTGGTTGTTTGCAAGAGTCCCAAAATTTGTGTTGTGTATTTTTTACTTTGCGTTTTACATATATATGGTAAAAACTGTAAAATTTTATAAACCTACCTATAAGATGGTAAAGACCGCTTAGTAAGACAGCATTACTTAATATTTTAGAAAATTAATTTAAGTGATAGTGCTGCGGATTTTTTTTTTAAACCACAGGCATAGAAAAAAACCTGCTCGACTTTTAATTTTGATATCACGACGTATGCACCTAAAAACACTCGTACCTGTCGATATTCGAGGTTTTCATCAAATCTAACAAATTAACGTATTTGCTTAAAACTTGGTAACCTACATTATAGTATTTAGTTTATTATCTCCTGAACGCAATGACCGATTTTGTTACAATTTATAACCCTATCCACTACTTGGAAATAATTTTTTTTTAAAGAAATGTACCTCCCTTTTTAAGATTTAATTAAACAAAGTTATGTATGAACAAAAAAGTAGAAGAAAAAACTCAAAGATAATCAGCCTTATCGTGAGTTTCACCCGAACAGCATTCCATCCGGAAAATTTGACATTTTACTTTTCGCCTATTGGGAGTTTCACGCGAAATCTCATGATCGAAAAATACCCCTTGTTGTGAATATTAAGCCTTATTGTGAGTTTCACCCGAACAACATTCCACCCGGAAAATTTGACATTTCACTATTCGCCTATTGTGAGTTTCCCCCGAAATTTCATGGTAAAACAATTCCCCATATTGTTAACATTCATTTCGGGTGGAATTTAATGATATTTCACTCCTTTTTTGTATGCGAACAAAATTTCGTTCGGGCGAAACTCACAATAGCCTTTAAAATTCCGAGCGAACAAAAAATTTTAAGGTGAAATATTTTTCGGATGAAACTCACAATGAGGCTGAATAAGAACTTTTAAGGCCAATAATTGTACAAAATTGATTGCAACCGGTTTTATTAAGAGAAATTATGAAAAAAAAAATATTTTGTATTAACAAACAAACTTGAACCGCTGAACCTCAGTTAATCCACCAAAAATCTTAACGCTATTTGTTTGAACAACAGGTCCTTAGACCCTGTTTAGATTTTGGTCTTTCACTACATGCCATGACAATGGTTTTGTGGACGAGACCGATGAGGATCTCTATTCCTCTCACCTATCTCGCCATCGTCATGAAAAGTCAAAATCTATACAGGGTCTTTTTGTGTTTTTTTTTTTTATCGAATAAAAACAACAATACAAATGAAGTAAAAAGAAATAATCAGCCTGTGAGTTTCACCCGACAAATATTTCACCTTAAAGTTTTTTGTTCACCCGAAATTTTAAAAGCTATTGTGAGTTTCGTCCGAACGAAATTTCATTCGCTTACAAAAAAGAAGCGAAAATGAAATTACATTCCACCCGAAATGAATGTTCACAATAAGGGGAATTTTTCGATCATGAAATTTCGGGTGAAACTCACAATAGGCGAAAAGTGAAATGTCAAATTTTCCGGGTGGAATATGTTGTTCGGGTGAAACTCATAATAAGGCTGAATGTCAAAATCCTTTCAACAAAAGATTCGATTTGTTCCCAATTTTTTCTAAGCGTTTTTTACTATCAGAAATGATTTATATAGATCATAACAAAAAAAATGCATTACAAAAACAACACGAGATCCTCCTCTCTATCATGATTATGTTTCATGACCCAAATTTTTGAAATGATCTGTGAAAATATTTTTTTTTTTAAATCTAGACTAGTGCATTCTTCAACAAAAAAAATATATAATTTTTCTCCGCACGCAGCCATTCTGCTGTCACTTAATTCTGACACCTACATACACCATTTTTCATGCACATCTGTTTATCTCCCTCACCCTCACACAAAAACATAGATACACCATCTATCTATGCACAAAAACACCAATCGATTCCGTTTCTTCTCCATTTTCATGGAATACATGGAAATGCCCATTTCCAGCCATTTAACACATATTTTTTTTTCTGCTTGCATTCATTTTTCATCCAGTTTTCTGTTTCTTCTCGTCGTCTACATACATTTTAAATTTGCCTTGCCTTCTGCCAGTTGTGTTGTTCGCTTGCTCCTTTTCAATTTCAAGTTTGTCTGCGAAGAAAAAAGTTTTAAGAAAAATGTGCGCTGTGCCCTAAATTCGTATTAAAAGTTATAAAATCATCACTAAACTCAAGTAAATTATACTTTTCATTAAAATAATTCAACATGATGTTGAAATTTCGATCGAAAATGAAGTAAAAAAAATGAAATTCGCCGCCCGCTTTTGAAAGAAATACACAATTTTTCATTTCTCGCCTCGCCCCCTGGAGCATACAACTTCCTCTAAAATCGTGTAAAAGGAATACATTTTTAGAAAAAAAAAAGAAACGACAAATGATTTTGTGATAGAGAAGTGAAAACAATTAACCGTTATTTTATTATTTTGCTTTTTTTATAATTTTGTACATAAAATTCAATAAAATAAAGAAAATTCCAAAATTGGAAGAAGTGAAGAAAAAAGTGCGAAAGACGAAAACCCGACCCGACGACGACGAAGAGAATCGAGAAATAGAAAAATGTCCAGCTGGGCGGAACGAGTCCACCGCCGCGCCGCTGATCTCGGCAATGTGGTAACCTCTTGCGGGCACCCGGGATCTGGTGGAACCCCTTCGTGCCCCTCGTACCGGCTGGAGAAAGTCAAATTCGGCGTCCCACTCGAAGAGGTGTGTAAAAACGATAACATTCCCGGCCCGCTGCTCGTCCTCATACTCAAGCTTAATAAGGAGTCGCCCCATTGCAGGGATGTCTTCCGTGCCCCTGGCCACCAGGGTGCCATGAAGAAGTTGATACATTTCCTGCAAGCTGGCCGCTTGGTCAACGTGGACAACTACTCGGTGTACACAATCGCTAGTGTGCTGAAGAAGTTCCTTCGCAAGATCCCAAACGGCGTCTTCGGTCGACTGGGGGAGAACGAGCTGTTTGCGTGCATTGAACTGGATAATGAGATGGAGCAACAGGAGAGAATTCATAGGTTAGTTTCTAATTCTCCATTATTTTCCATGTTTCGTATGTAGTTGGTGCTGCCACTGCCATAGCCACTGCTGCTGCTGCTGCACCATGTGGTTCTGTATCTCGGTTAATTGGGGACACTTTTGGGGCGTTGTTGTTGCTGCTGCTGTCTGTGCTGTTGGCAGTGATAACACCGCGTGTTAGTTTAATTGAGGCTAGTGGGAGATAATGTAATGCAGTGGAGCAATAGTGCTTGATTGGGGGCAGATAATGACATAAAAAAGCTGCCTGTTTGTAATGCTTCGTTGAGAAGTTGTCTCAATTTATTGATCATACAACCACAGTGGGGCAGATTCGTATTAAAGTTGGCAACAATTAACAACTTCATTCCTGAAATTTTGTATGTTTACGAAAGGCATACCTTCCAATCTAAACTTGAGACAGTTAAAATATAACTATCTACATATTCCTAAGTATTTTGTTTAAGTTTTATTAAAGCGTTTAAATTTACCTGAGTGAAACCCATTACATTTTTTTTTTCAAAAACATTTAATTGATTAGAAGTGTGGCAAAACTTTGAAAAATTCTAATCCAAGTTTTCAATGGAATCTAACTTAAACAAAATTCAACAAAATTTAAAATTATTCTTAAGTTCGTTTGAAAACCAAAATAAATTTTAAAAGTGCATATAAAAATTTTATAAAAATCGTTAGTCTTTTTCGAAAAAAAAACGTTTTTTTACCGTTTTTAATTGATCTCGCTTTATAGAAAAATTCAATATAGACCCTTTCAAAGCACATTCCTCTTGATTGTTTGAAAAAAAAACTCGCGTCATTGGACCTTTATTTTTTTTTTCTGATTTGATGTCAGTATACAGCCCGTTTATTCAGAAGAATATCCAAAAACAATAAAGCATCTTAGTTCCCCGGTAAAGTTCCCTATTCTTCGCCAAACAAAAGAATCGTGATGCAAAGGGTAATATAAAGGCTAACTATGTACTTGATGGACAGATATCTTTGTTAATTAAATGCTTTCAGATGCCTAAATAAGTTGCGAATGCCATCTGCGCTCGGTGTCCTTTCTTGGTCACAACATATACTATAAATATACATACTTGATATTGCCCTCGTTGACCGTTAAATCCTAAAAATAGCGCCATTCTATGTACTTAAAGATATCTATTTTGTCTTCAATATTTCAATGGAATTTGTCCCTTTTTAACTCAAAATCGAGTTAAAGGTATCTCGTATTTTTTCACTGAACTTAATTACCCAGTTTTGGAATAAATAGATTTGGCGTAATCATCTTCGAAATTGCACAATTTTTCATACAATGACGCTATTTCAAAATCACCTTTAACAATTATAATATTTTCTCCATAAAAAGAATAAGTAAACAAACGGAACTAGCAAAACCGACATTAAAACTATTATTGTTTTTGTTGGAATTGTTTTATATTTTTTTTCGGTTTGCTTATTATTGTTACATTGTGCTGTGGGTTGAAATAGACATAGAATATATTATTGGCTACAACTAGGACTAGAACAGCAAAGTGAATGACGCCTTCATTAACTATCAGTTCTCGGTCTGCGCAATGATTGGATTACGACAATAGAAAACGCGAAAATACGATACCTACTTCTACCCAAAAAAGGTGGACAGTCAAGGCCCACATACTAAGGGCCATTTGCTGAAACAAAACATAAGAATTTATGTTCAATATAACAGCTTATGTGACAGTTTACGCTTAGGAAAAAGTAGAACATAAGCGTTTAAGTAGAACATAAATATTTATGTTTGTATCAGCAAATGTGCTTAAGGCCAACATACTAGGACCCAGTTTTTCTGTGGTGAGTTAAATTAGGGTTAGCTAACTCTAGAAGTAAATTAATCAAACAGCGAAGTGAGGAAGCAATGCTTCTGTGGGGAATACATGTGGAACGACTAAACAAACTCAGTGGATAAAACATCAAAAGCATCTGTTCAGTTAATCCTGAGCTAGCTCACCAAATTTGATGAGTTAACTCGGATTTAACTTTAATCTCGCACTAAAAAATTGTAGCTAAGTGGTATCAATCTAAACTCTTCAACATACGATTTTTCCCATACGATTTTTTCTTGTATTAACTAAACGTACACGCACTAGCCTTTTGTCGCATGTTATGCAAAATACCCTGTATATGTATCGCAAGAAGAGGAGAAGGTCGAGGAAAAAGAAAAGCGCGATGATGCAACATTATCTTCCGGATTATGGTGTCCAATCCTAGTTTTATCGAGTAAATATGCCCAGTTGTCGAAGAGCCTTGAAAAAAAATACGGTGTTATAATTGCGTTGAGTGAGTGAAGAAGAGCTTTGTATTCAATCATTGGAAGTACAAAATATGCACCACTAACATGGTATACCTTCGGAACGGAATTTTCTCCGATTCATACAAAATTGATTTTGTAAAAGTGAAATGTTTCATTTCGTCATACGATTAAAACTTTTCTTTATTATTACTTGTAACCTACTAGCACTCGGCTTCCTACAAAGGTAAAAGATTAGCCAATAAAAAAACTATTAGGCCTTTTTCGGAGAAAATTCCGTTCCGATCGGATACCATGATAGGGGTCATGGTATTTTTTCTTTTTAGATTTAACAAGGTGTTTAAAAAAACACGGTCTTTGGTAGAAGCTATCGAACTTAATTCTGTCAGTTTAGGTACCTACTTGCTTTATTATGAAATTGTGTACTCGAAATTCATAGTATACATATGTATGTACTTCTGCACTAACCCGTTCCTTAAATGACGATTATTATTACTATTCAAAAGAGTTATTTTTACAAAAATGTGTGTGACAATAGTTACAAACTTATTTCTGTATAACTATATAAAATCAGTTGACATTTTAATTCACAATTCTCGTCTATTGATTTACATGTTTATCATTCTTTTTGTTATCGCCATCGCCTCGGTTTACTCATAGTTAATCTCATAAGCAAAGATGTTTTTCGCCGTCCTCTAAGCGGATATTGATATCGTTGTTGTGTTTTACACGCAAAAACATATTTTTCAAGCGTATTCGTGTAAAAACACATCTTTAATTTGGGTTACAATGCAAATATTTGAATGCTATCGAATATCTATTGCTTAAAATAACAAATCATATATTATAAGATTTTTGCAAAACCTGTTGCCGTACGTATTACGTAGGGCCAAAAGCAATTAATTTATTGAAACAAAAACAATTACAACGAACCTTATAATCGAACTGGAACAACACAATTTATTCATATATTTATTATAAGATTTTAATGCAGTTTAGTAATAAATTATACACACCGGTATCACTAAAGCCTAAAATTATTTCGCAACTCACTTTTCCATTTCAATAAATGTTTTAAAATAATAAACATTATACAAAAATACAATCTTACAATTTATTTTTGTTTTTCTAAAACAAAACACAAAATAAATACAAAGAATCACTTCTGTCGTGAAAACATTAATTTTCTAACGAAAGTCTATTCGTAAGATTTAAAAACCAAATTAAAGCGTGACGATACTCTAATGACTAACAAACAAACAAAAAAAAGCTGTTATGTAAATTGGTCTTGCGAATGGTACTTTTAGTTTATGTTCCCAAGTAAAACAGACCGTGACCTTTTATGAGAAGTACTAATGGAACCTACTTCTACTCTGTGCAACGATCAAATTGCCCCACTTAACCAATGACACCAACAACATTCTCAATGGTTGACCTAATCAGGCCATATCTGTTTTTTTTTTTTTTTTTGTAAGCCTATTAACTATTACTTTCCCGAAAATAATAAAGACATAGACACGTTTACACATCTTCATTGAGAAGTCACAGTAACGATGGCAATGGCGCCCTGATAACGCAGCTAGCGACAATAGTATTCATCGAGCATAATACGAGTATTTCCACGAAAATGCCACGAATAATACCTAATAATTGAACAACAATATAGTGGGGCATTATGTCTTCAAAGCTGGAACCAAAAAAAAACTTGAAGATGTGTTATTACTCGTTTACATGTTAAGCATAGTTTTTGAAACCGGAAGTCTGTAGGAAATTGTAAGGTCCATTATAACACTCCATTCTTTTTAGTTAAAATTGAATAAACTTCAAGTAACATTTTTAATTGGTTAAATTTATTTTAAAAAGTTAAACCAACTATGAATGTAAAATCTTAAATGTTCTACGTTTTCCTTTGCAGAAGACAAGATTGGTGGCCCATTATAGCTTATTCAGTTTTAAAAGTCAGTTTACACATAATGTTTTCTAAAATATCTTAAAAACGGAAGTACAAATTGTTTTTGTTAGGGTTTAAGAACTTTTTTTAACCTGTCGTAAAATAGCTACAGTTACTATTTTTTAATTTTGTTCTTGGTTTATAAAAAATGCTACGTGTAAACATGTTATAAAAATTTGCATTTCATTACTGTATCAAAAATTGAAAAAAAGACGGGGAGTATATTACGAATTTTGTATCAATTTTGTCTCGTTTTAGCCAAGAGATAATTTTTGTTTTGTTTTGTAACAAACACTCTTCTCGTCTTAATGATTCTCGTCACTTCAACGTAGAGAATAAATGTTGTAGATACATAGATATTTTTTGTATATTTTCACTCAACGTCATATCTGTCAAAAGTGTGATGATTAAATATTCAGAATTGTAGACACAAAACAATCAATTTATACGATCTTTGTTGGAATCCTTTTAAAATCAATTTAAAGAACGTTGAACTTACGATTTTTGTTTTCTTCTTTTCGATTAAATCTCAAAAATACGCATGCCATTGCCAATTAATCGCAGGTGTTTTATCAGTTATTTTATATACCTACATATGTACATATCGCTATTATTACTGATTTTTGTTTGTTTTTGTAAAAGTTATTCTTTCGATGAATCAATTATTTAACTATCGCTATTATGGCAGTTGGGTAACAATTGCTCAATGAAGATGTTCGTATAGATATAAAATGGTGAGTAATATTGTAAACAAAACTTAAATTGTTTTTGTATTCATTAGTCATTGGTAAAGGGCAGTTTTATTGGTAAATAATGAACGCCTACACTCTTATAACTTATTTAAAAGGTTGTTACTAGTTTTTTTTGGAAAACCGGACATCTTCTGATGACTCAAAAAATAATCTGAGAACTGAGAATCTTGTTTTGTTTTACTCTACGACTCCACGACTTATAATTTTTTTATTAGCGTCTTGTTTCTAAGTAGGTAATACTTGTTGCACTGAAAATAATTGTTTTTTTGTTTAACAAAGATCGGTGTCGTAGCTTTCTAATTTTTGTCTGATTTCGTCTTTCTGAAGATGTCATGATCTCAATTAAGTTGATACAGATCTGAATTCCTTGTCAGTATATAATTATAATTGTACATGTTGGTGGTCGTTGGATCTCTTTTTGTGTTGTATATTTTTTAAAATAAAATAAAAGCAACGCAATATTTTTACTTGCTTTATTATGCAAGGATTGCTTTCGTGTAAACAAAATGTCATTGTTTTGATCAAATTTAAAATTACGATGATGATGAAGACCAAAAAAGTGGTTTTCGCCATACCGCCGTTCAGTCTGTCTTGTTAACCTACTATACATCTCTTACTGGGGTGGAACGATTTGTTTCAAATTTGGTGCAGATCATTTTATTTATCTTATTCGCTAGACGAGAAATTTGAATTTATTAAGGATCATCTAGAACGGTAAGGTGCTATAAAATGATTTCGGCTTGTTCAATATATCTCGGAAACGGCGCTTACGATTTTCATTAAACTTTCTATGAATCTATAATGTTCAATGATTGCAATAAAACTGCGTTTTAGGTTTTTATCACAAAATTCACATAAAGTATGTGTATCTTGTTAATGAGTAAACTGATTTTGTTACAATTTTGCAATCTGAAATTAACAATTATTATATGCACGATTTGATCACACGAACTTGCTCATGTGGTTAACAACCATGTATAACCACACATTGAAGATACATGATGTATATCTCTAACGCGAACATTTTAAAAGAGTCAAAAATACTTACTAAAAAATTGATTTTTAGTTTGATTGTTTTTGTTTAAAAAAAACAATGGCGCAAAATTTTAAACAGCCTGATGTTAAGGTTTTAGCATGATACTATACTCTGTCCAACAAAAATTGGCAGTGTAGGCAAGATAGGACATTTGCCTCTCATCTGGCTACAGTGGATTGCATAAATCTGTCGTTCATTAAAGCTTTCACAGGGTTGTCGTAGTGTACACGATAACACTCATCATTTAAAGCTCGAAAATCAAAAGCACCTTAACAGAAACTCTAGGAAAAAAAGCTGAACGAATTACAAAATGGACACGGGTAATTCTGAATGCACATCAAGCAGCAGCCAATCGCCATTGACCACATCAATTCAGTGCACACTCAGATGTGCCTTGAATAGGACGTTGGGTCTGTGTCGGATGCTATTGGAAATTCACGGCGGGCAAACACTTTTTGTGGAGGAGTTATTTCAATTTAATACGGTGCAAGAATATTGCACGCGACTGATTTCGAAAAAGCTTTCCCATAAGACGTGTACTCCCTATTTTTGTTGGACAGAGTAAAGTTAACACTTTACTAACTTTGAAACTCTTTACTAAAATGTTGTTAGTTTTAAACACTTTTTAACTAGTATCATACTAAACCCATTTTCTTACGAAACTCAAGCTAAACGCGCCTAAAAAGACCATTTTCTCAAAAAACGTGGAATACCTATACCTTATTCCGTTATGTGAATTTTTCGAGAAAAAACCTGAAACGCAGTTTTCTTAAAATTGACTAAAATAGCCGTTTTCGAGAAAATTTGAAAAAAGAAAACAAAATATTTGTATAGCAGCTACCCGTTCTAGATGAGCTAAAATAAAAATTCGAATTTCCCCTCTAGGGAATCACATAAAAATGCTCTGCCCGCTTAGGGTCTAGTCAAAATTACATTGGACGCACAGACCGACGACACGAAACCAATACTTGCCCCATATAGAGCAAGTAAAAATTGAAATCGATTTTTGGAAAGCAAAACATTGAACTTCTTTTGAATTTCTTTTTACTTCATAATCGTCTGAGATTGATAAAAAAAATTGTTTTGATTTTTTGTTGCGACATTTTAATTGGTGGTAAATTCCTAACTTTCATTGGCAAAACTACATAGTGCACATATTTTTGTCATTGTTAGCTGAAGACAAAGTTACGTGCTGTTTTACAGTTCCGCTACTTCAGAGTGAATTAATTGCCCGTCACTGCAAAAAGACGTAAATTTGATAAGTTTTAAGAATATGTCATTTCGAATATCAATTAAAAAACCCATCCGATCGTTTTTTAAAGTTCTCTTGCGGAGAAATTGCTTCTTTTTTTTTTAATCCAGCGACTTTTGTCGGATATTTGTTTAGATAGTAGTAGATCCGTTGCACCGTTTTATTTTGAATTTCAAAAATCTTCGCTTTAAAATCCTAGCTTACTCTAAAGGAGGCTGAAAGTATTTCCATTCTCCCTTCATTTTATATTTAAGTGTTTTTATGTGATCGTATTGTTATGAACAAATATATGTAAGTAAATTATTCCATTATTTCCGAAGTAATTTTAAACAACGTCTTGATAAGCATTCAAATGCATTGACTAAAAAAATATATATTTTTGGAGTTATCATGTTTCTCCCAAACACCGCAGATATTATATCGTTATTTTTAAATTAAAAAAAAATAATTGCCTTCAAGTATGTACCTACCTACATTCCTATATTATATATATGTGTACATATTTAAATGTATAATATGTATGTACATAATACACATATATCTGCAAGTAAAAAATGGAGACGGTACAATCATGAATTGTACGCAATCTACCTTGAAGCGGATATCGTGACAAAAATTAAGCTCGGTAGACTCCGGTGGGCAGGGCACCTAGCTCGCATGAGCGAAGAGGAACCTGCTCGGAAAGTTCTTTGTGGTACATTCTATGGTAGACAACAGCGTGGTAGACCATGCTTGCGCTGGAGAGATGGCGTAGACCAGGACGCCCGGGGCCTTGGGGTGCGCAACTGTATGGCGGCGGCTCGAGACCGGGATGGGTGGAGAGACTTGTTGAAGGAGGCCAGGACCGGACCCCGGTTGTCGAGCCGATGATGATGATGAAAAAATGCCCAAACTCACTTTACTCAAAGGTAATGATTTCTGCAACGAAATAAATTTTTGCCTCTGCAATAATTTTATCAAATTCTGTTTGGTGATATCTGGCGTGACTCAAATTCTAACCAGCAAATTTGTCAAAAGGAAACGAACATTTAATTGCCCTTTAAACAATGTGGCTTTAATAAAGAAAAATACCTGTGTCAATTTCATTTTTGTATTTTAATTTACAACCAGGAAGAACCAAACCTTTTACTTTCCCTCAACTCAGGTGTTTACTCAGTGATGTAATCTCAGATGTAGTTATGAAGGGGCTTGGTAAAATATAGTTCAACATAAACCACATTGTTTTTATAATAAAACAACAACAACAACAATGACGCGACTAGTATAAGTTCAATCTTAAATCCAATTTTCTATTATGTTCTCCCTTCGTCAACAACGTCTACTCAACTCAGTTATTGACCTCATTGCTTTCTATTCAGCCAATTCCCATCCCATCCCAACCCAACCGGTGAACGTAATAAACCTTTTAATTTGTTGCTGAAGCTAAAACCCCACCACAAAATTTGGATATAGAGATACTGTAACTATCATTCTACACTAAATACATATCCATACATACATACATACATACAAACAGTACCAGTTTACTCAAAAGCATGCAAACTCCAAACAAATCCTATTAGCTGTGTCTGCGACCTCAATTCTATGCCAATCGAATTCCATACACAGCAACTATGGTTGGATATAACGTTTCACTCGAATCGACGACCGACCGGAAATCGGAAATGCAGCCAACATTTGGCTGGACAAGAAGACCAAAGACCTCCATCTATCTATCTATTTTTGTATGTAGGTATCTCTCCCTATGATTCTCGTTGTAATTTTTATGTTTTGGCTATCACTTCACAAAGCGCAATCAAAATATATATATTCTTCCTCTGCCACAATTGGATATCCCCAACATCGTGTATCCGTTCGATACCAAACCTATTTCAGTCCAAGTCCACATCTATGTAACTTACGTCACTGAACTTTGGATAATAAAATCGATGCGGAGCGGAGTAGAGGAAATTTGTGTGTCTATCCACACGTTCAACCGTTTTTCATTAAGATAAATGCTATTTTATTTCTCGCTCGCTATAAGAGGAGGAGTGTTTGTAGTGGCAAACATTTTTTTAAGTTTATTTTTTCTTCTTTTTTGTATTTATGCGACACTCAATTTAAAGTAAAAAAAAACTGCACAATAAAGGCTTTATATAGTTTTTGGAGTTTGTTGAGTTCAGTTTCACGGATAGTTAACGGTCAAAAACATAAAATTTTGTATAATTTTTGTTTTTTTTACAAAAAACTCTTGTGTATTTGGTATTTCCTTTTTTGTTTGCAATAATTTCAATACGTATGTATGTACATTGATGCTACAAGAATTGGGGATAAATTACTGTTGCGAATGTGTGCAATCGATCGTTAAGTACAATACAATGCACTACTGAGCCGAAAAAGTTGATATTTTAATATATGTATGTATGTGAGGCACAATATGCATTCCTAAAAGAATATATGATCCACTAAAAAATGCATTTCCATGGTAAATACAACAACAATTCCGCTTAGTTATTCTCTTTAAAAATCTCCGCTTATGATCTAAGGGGATCTAAAAACTGAATTATAACTGTTTTACATAGGGTAAGCAGTGATGACGTTTTTTTGTACACCTTTTTTGCAAAAAAAAAAAAACAGACTCCTAATATATGTAGATCTGGGAGGTTTAATAAAATAGGTACATAAAAAAAGAAGTTAGACACACATTTTTTGCAGTTCTAAAAAAAACAGTACATGACATACATAAATAACCGTTACATTTAATTAAGTAGATTAACAATGTTGACGAAAGCTTTTCTAGGTAATTTGCGTTCTAGAAGGGTACGGCAGCATCTTACTGATGAGGCCACGTCGTACCTGGGCGAAACGCATTTTGAAGTTGAGGTCATTTGTACTTTTAATTGAATTCCTGGAGAAAATTATTTTTCTGTTCAGAAGCATATCTGGTTTCAAACTAGTTATAACTTTGAATCTTAGATCAGTCGAACTGCAGGGGAAGCATACATATCCATAAGAGCTTATAATCATTTTTGTCTCACCCACAAGCAAAGTGATTCTGTGAACTCTGCCAACTAACAAATATGTTATTTGAAGTTTTTATTTATATTTTAAATAAGTAAATGAATTTATATTCAAGAAAAGGATTGCAAATTACATTTCCTAAAAACACGCAACAGGAATCATGGGTGAGAGTTGTACAATGTACATCACTAGACCCTGGTTCTCCACGATTTGTCGCGTCACCAATTTATTTATCATAAAAATTTTATTAATACTAATACTTTTAAAAAAAGAATAAAAAAATATTTAATTCAACTTAAACTATTTAGCATTTGATTCATCAGAATTATGAAAGTAATTCAAATTCTGAGAAATTCTCCTAATAATTTTTTTTATGTTTGTTACGTGCAATATGTCATCAACTTGTTACGTAGTTGGGTCTCCAATGAATACCATTGGCTCAAAATAGCAACCGTATTTTTTTTGGGCGTAATCAAACACATGATTTAAGTTTTTTTTTTTATTGAACAGTAGTTATTATTTTCTATTGACAACGCTAGTTATCTTAAAGTTTATGTACCATGTATACTAATTTATTAATAATAAGGAAGTGATAAAAAAATGCCATTTTATAACAGTTTGGTTTATAAAAGGCAGAGCTGGCCGGTGGGCATACTTCGGGCACTCAGAGCTTTTTTTTTTCAAGCGCGAAGCTTGTTGATTCACGTATATTTTAATGGGGACATATTTTTTTTAATAACTGTGATAAATTGGCGCATGTCTCTAGTTAAGTCAAAAAGGAAGGCTAACTTTTTTTCAACTGAGTTTATCTTCTGTCAGTGGACTCGGTTGGTCGATCTCTTTTTCCAGGCATCTTCTACAATCTATCTGTTTAAGGGCTTTTCTTTTGAGTTGAAGCTACCAAAAAAATTCCAGAGTTTGCTACTTCTGCCTATTAGCCATCAAAATTGTCAAGATCCAATCCAAACATCCACTTCTTCTACCTTATTATATTCTTTGCTAATAAAGGGTCCGCCATCTAAAGTTTTTTTTTTTCAACTAGTGCTTATTTCATGAATGGTAACACTTAGCTCATGTCTGATTTGACAGATAATTAGTTTTATCCTTCCGCCGAACGAATAATGGTTGTGTGTACGCTTCGCTAAGTGGGCCTGCGATCGACTTAGAGAAGATGCCGATTTTGCCAAAAAATCATCTTTTCAGATGAAGCTCATTTTGATCTTGGCGGGTAGTAAATAAGCAAAATTGTCGCATTTGGGGCACAGAAAACCCGCACGCATACATTGAAAAGCCGATACACCCAAAACGAGTCACTGTTTGGTGCGGATTTTGGTCCAGAGGCATAATTGGGCCATTTTTCGAAAATGAGCAAGGAGTGGCCGTTACAGTCAATGGCGATCGTTATCGGGCCATGTTGAACGAATTTTTGTTCACAAAAATTGAAGAGGAGGATATTGGCAACATTTGGTTTCAACAGGACGGCGCTACGTGCCACACAGCCGAAGCTACACTCGATGTTTTGCGCCATTTTCAAAAAAAAAAGAAGTTTTTGGCGGACCCTTTACATACCTACTAAACTATATACTACCTAAATACTATAATTAAAAAAATAAGCGTGATGATTGTTTTTTTTTTTTTGTAATGAAAAATGATTTATCTTTTGTTTGTTATTCGCCTTGTTCAAAGAAAGGTTACATTTACAGGATAAGCTGTCAAAAATAAGTACCTACTGAAATTTTTCTTCATTGCACTTTCTTTATTTTCTTTAAAGGGCGGATGACGCTTACATAAATTTGTGTAAGTTATATTAAACGTCATACAGTGCATAAATGTTTTGCTGTTTTAATATTATCATCAGATTTTTAATACCCCCAGGACCAATACTAGGGTAAAATCTCTTCTTTCGCTTTGTGATGTGTGTTGATGTTCTATTACCACGTCATAGTGGTTTATTTTGTTAGTCATTTAATTATAAACAAACAAAAAGTAATCGTGAGGTTCCGATTTGTTGCTTTCTTTTTCCCAAGAAAATTATTTCATTTTTTTTAGGTGCTGTCGTCTTTAGTGTCGTGTTTCAGGTAGGAAGTAGGTTATAGGTAGAATCTCTCTCACAAACGTCATTGTCTCACTTGGGTTAAGGGTAAGACCTTTATCGTTCTTTGACCTTCGAAACGAACGATGACGCCTTGTATGTGATACCTTTATAGATAGAAGCCACCTTTATCTTAAAAAAACAACAGAGAGAGAGAGAGAAAGAGTTTTTGTGTTCAGTTTATATAAATGCCGGGTTATTCGATTTTTATTTCTTCGAATTCTCAACTTCTATATATCGTTTCGTTGTTGTTACCTGCGTCATAGAAAATCGAGAGAGCCACATACAGTTTTTTTCAGAATATAATTTCAGTAGGTTTATTTTTGGAATTCGGTTTTGCATAATTCATCATTCGCGCACGTTTTGTGATCGATTGTGTTTGGCTGCCTGTGTGTTGCCACAACTAATGCCGGCTCGGCTGTTTGGAACCGGTGAACTGCTGTGCACCGAACCGAACCTCACCGTCTCCAGCAGCAGCAGCAGTCAACACACATGTGAGAGATCTATATAAGAGATTCTGTCCGCGTGATAATCATAATACAACGATGAAATTGATTTGAATGAGTTTTTGGCGTGTGCTCTTACGAAATTGGCTTTGGGCATATTTGTCAAATCTTTGTTTTCTGCTTTTGGAGATAGATCTTTTATCTCTCTGATGAGAAGGTTAGCTTGGCTTTACGGGTTTATTCACCGTCGCGTCGCGTCTGTTTGTTAGTCCATATGGGATTAGGTGACACATATGGTGTTGTTATTTTGTGTTGCTTTTATATGAATTCAATTGAGAGATTGAAAAGGAAAGTTTGTTTTGTTTGATTTTTGTTTTAATTATAACAATGGACAAATATGCGAAATGTATTGATGACGATAACAGGGAATGATATCTTTTTGTTTTTTTTTTTTCCTTTTGTTTTGCAGAATTTTGGCAGGGATAATATTAAATACATACTTATAAATTACTGGGTTGTATTGAAATATTAACAAACTACCCCATCACCCTGGTCATTTGTGTTAAATAAAAACCAAGTTACTTACATATTACTCTGTGTAATTTGCAATTAAAAAAAATGTATAATTAGCTTTTACAAATAACACAAAGTATTGATTGATTAGAAATATGTAACTCTAAAGTAATGGGAAATCAATTGGTTTTTGGTAATTTAGAACTTAATTTCTAATGCTTAATTAATGAGTAGGTAATTGAATTAAATTGTTTTAAGAAAGTAATGACATTGAAACTCCACATGTAACTAAATCCCAGTTTATACATACATATACATATGTATAAATATATATATATTTTAAGCAATACCTACCTACTGTCTATCCGATCTTGGTTGGTCTCGTCATGGACTAAATAAGTGTATAATTCAAGGGGTTGTAGTTTTTCTATTCTTAAGTAACCACCCCAATTGTATAAACTTATTTCTTATAGGTAGTAGTTAAAAAAAAAACACACAAATCCTAAGAATCTATGATAAGGGTAAACAGAACAAATAGAACCACAGCTGATGATTATATCACCTCTATAAAGAAATATCAAATATTCTCTTACCCTTCTCAAATTCAAAATCGAATAGATCTTTACTGAATCAACACAACCACCTAATGCATCATATACAAAAAAAAAAAAAAAAAAGAATTCTTAACCTTAGAAATCTGTAATAACAATAATTTGCAATTTGTAACCAAATAACCCCAAATCAAGCCATATACTGAGTGCGAAAGAAAAAAAAAATAATAATAACAAAAACAAGGTGAGGTCGATACTGCGAGCTGCACTTTGTTGTATTCCCATAACCGTATATTCACTGGGAACACTTGAAGCAAAAAAAAAAAAAAAAAAAACTACATCTCAGGCATATTATTTCAGGGTCAAAAGAAACAGAAATTTATGCGGGAATTCGAACATTATTATTTCTGATATAAAGCACCATCATGTCTGATGGTGACATTATTTTATCCATTGCATTGGAAAATGTAGACAGCAGCAGGGGGCTTTTTATGAAATTTGCAAATTGGTCACTGGCATTCAGCTGGTTGGTTCCACCCTGTCTACTCCAATATGGGACATACATATGTACATATATTCATAATTATACAAGCGAGTATACCAACTCATTGTCAGTATTAAATTAATGAAAGGAGGTCCGCAAAAATTAAGATCATGTTTTAAATTGCAAGGCAACACACATGTCATTGGCATAAAGTTTTATTCTAACGGACATGTATTGGTTTCATATAAAAACAAATTAAAACCAAATATTCATCGCCATGGCAAAAACTAGGTAGCTTCTATATAAAACACAAAGTACAAGCAACAAAAAGATCCACCATCATTTCCAGGAGGACGCTTGACCAAAAAGTCGGTTTTGAAATATGTATTGTCAGTTAATTTAAAATTTGAGTTGCAAAACATTCGGTCCATCCGAACGGCCTTTCATAAAAGCAAGTACGAGCGACCCAGGTGGTGAATATTATTTCTTGTTCGAAACGATCACTATCAACATCATCGATGACGACAATAAGGTGGGAACAACATGAACCAAATACAAAAAAAAAAAAATACTAGCGTCTGAGGACTGTGAGTTTTCGCGCCAAAAATATCGATCGTGTAGGATATACATACATAAATATAAGATACAAGGTTAGAATAAACTATTGACAGCCGGTCTGACCTGAAAATATATACCGCGATCAGCTGTCAGAATAAAAAAAAAACCAAAAAAAAAAGCCATTCGTATCGAGTGATCCTTATGATTTTAAGACGACAATAAATTTGAATGGCATTGAAAAAGCAAACAAAAGACAAAAGGCAGGAGGGGACAAGTTGACCAATATGCGATGGAAGAATCGATTTTTGCGAAATTGTCAAAAGTAAACAAAAGAATTAAATCTTCCCTACTATCGTTCTTTGCAATCACAATAATTATGATTGGTGTGGATGTCGAGGTATGACAAATTGATACATATGTACATTGTACATTGTACATACATACGTATGTCTGTGGTACAAAAGAAAAAACTCGATGTCAATGTTTTTAAAGCAACGATTCTCAATGTTTTACGGACTTACGAGTTTAACAACTAGAAAATTCATATTTAACAGAGAAACGTCAGAAGAGATAAATTTGCAAAATTCTACTTCTTTTCACATGAATCTGGGAGCAAAGAAGAAAATCGATTATTTTTTCTTTGACAGATTGACATTGTAGATAATTGTAGATTAGAACAGAAGAGAACTGCACAGATTAGGTCTGTTTGGTATCTTTTTTCATAAATTATTAATTTCCCAAGTTACTTATTATTTATAAAGTTAATTTTCACATATTATCAGAAACCACAATTTCAAATTAAAAGCAACAAATGCTAACAGCTGGGTGTTTTGACAGTCTTTACACTTCTTGCTTACAGAAATTTATGTAGCACAAATTCGCAAGTTATCCAATGGAGGTGAAATTTTTTTCTCTCTCAATGTGTTCGCTCGTTGCAACTTTTTTCGAGTTAACAAACAGGAATTTGTGAAAAATTGTGCAATTTTGTGAAAATTTATGCAAATTCGCAAGAAATTTCACGTTGCCAAACAGACCTATTCGTGAAAAACGTCAGAACAAATTAGAACATGAAATGACTACCTTAAGCTGTCAGTAAACAATAACAAACAACATTTTCCGAGCATGTATGCAGGTTTCAAATCGACGAATACACGTCTTAGAAATAATATAACTTTATTAAAAAAAAAGAAGCAGAATTGATAAAAATTCACTTTTAGAAGGGTTAGAAAGAGGTTCAGAATAAATCAGTCCAAAAAAACAAACTATTTTCATTAAAAAAAATACAACAGCTGATTTTGACACTTCCTACAAATCTGTGCTAAGTTGTTCTATCTAAAAAGCCAGTGCAGAAAATCCTGTTCTAAGCTGTTCCAAAGTGTTCCAAACAGACTCATTGAACAGCAAACAGAACAGTTTAGAAAAGAATATTCCTTTTTGAACACAAAAAAGTTTTACTTTTCTGTTCGAAACTGTTGTTGTTCCGAACAGCCTCGTTGAACAAACCTATTAACTCTGTTAGTTTATTTCACAAAACTGCAAATTTCAACCAAGTCCAGTTCTGTCAAAGTTCATATAACAAAAATAAAATTGGGCTACATGAAATTTGGCCCCAATGAAAAATGACCCCAAAGAAAAAATGAAAATTGGCCCCGAAATTGGGTTTTTTTTCATATTGAAAAATTGCCCCATTTTCAAATTGGAAAAATCACCCCAATTCACAAAATGTAATCTTTTTTTTGTTGTTGTTGCTTTTCATATAAATGTTTGAGGCTATTTTTCATTTTTTTTTGGGCCATTTTTCATTGGGGCCAAATTTCATGTAGCCATAAAATTGGTCTAAAATTGGTTGAAACTTGTAGTTTTGGGGAAGAAAACTTGCAGACCTATTATGTTCGGAACTGTTCCCTTCTTTTCTTCTTCTTCTTTTTTAATGTTTCGATGAAGAACCATTTTGTATGATCAATTTCTAACTTTTGCTATTTTTTGAAGTATTTAAAATAAATGTTACTTTCTTGATCTCCTGTACAGATCCAGGTATGTTCCTTGTATGTTCATAACGTCATAACATAAATAATAGTGTAATGTATTTCATTCGTTTTTGACGTATTCTTCATCATAATGTCGGAGCAAATTATTCCAGTTCGTTGAAACTAGTACACACTTAAGTGCTTTAAATACAATAAAATTATCGTTTACCATTTCTTAATGGCTTAAAACTGAACTTATTACCGATAGCTTCACATCCACAATCCACATCAAAGAAGATCGTCGCACATTCGTTATGTGTACCCAAGTATGTAGTATAGCTTCCTTTTTCATGGTAAGCGCGGCAAATAAAACAGAAAGTGGTTTTGTTTTTATTTATTTTTTTTTTTTTTTTGTGTTGAAAACGCACGATCAAGTTTAATTAATTCAGCTCATGTGGCATGAAGGAAATAAAATAATTAATTATATGGTTTAAGTTTCGCTTTCGATTGTTTTGTGGAAGTTCATTTTCGACATAATAATATTCTTTTGGCATCAGCAGCAGCTGGTATATACTTTACATTATTGACAATTCTAGGTCAAGCTGTTGTAGCACTTTCACTAAATTATGTTTTGGTTTAATATAAATATAATTATAAGTCTTTTGTAATATCACAGAAGTACATTAAAAGTTTTATTTAGAAAGAACATTATTATTTAAGGTAGGTGAATTTTCAACCGTAACTTGTTAGTATACCTACTCTAAATTCCTACTTTGGGTCGATCTATCCTCATCGAAAGTCTAAATAAGAGGTATATGTATTTTGGTTTAGGTAGCTTATAAAGAAAAAAAATTGCCTGAAATTTGGTGAAAGCATAGGGTTGCCGCTAATATATGTTTTTTGTAAATTTTTTTATGAATGTATGAATGGACATGACATCTTTATCAAACAAACGAATATTTTAAAATAATGAAATGTTTCTACTTTACGAGAAATTTATTTTTCTTGTGGGAAAGGAAATTTAATATAAAAATTCTCTCAACTCCAAAACATGGTTCCCCCAGGTAACATAGTGGGCTCATCAATAAGATGAGTTAGATAAAAAAAATAAGCGAGTGTTAACAGGGATTTATGTTTTTGTTTAAGCTTCTCTTGACGGTTGGGCTATATTTTTCAAACCCCAAGAATTTAACATTCAAAAATTATTATTTGTCAGAAACTTTACTCTTCACTTTTGTTAGATCTAAGAAATGTGGATTGGGTAATTCTTTTGAGCTTTATGACAAAACTGAAAACTTAGTAGTCCAGTAGGTGTATTTAGTCATATTTAGTATGGGAATTTAATATGGAAATGGGTAGGAACATTTTGTTTGCCATCAAGAGAGTACCTCTTAAAAGTCTACGTTTTCGGCCATCAACCCCTTGCATAGTTTCCGCCATCTTTATTTAAAAAGTTTAGTACATTGTCTCTATTTTCTTAACGGTGGGAGTAAGAGAAATATTTTTTTTTGTAATCGATATAAGAAAATTGTACATAAATGTAACAATAATTTTGGATAAATCTAGGAATTGAATTGAATTAAAAGTTTAAAACAGGAGGCTTTAGAAATTATTTGCAATAAATTATTTTTGATGACAATGAATATTATATTTAAGGAAAGCTGATACAAAAATATTTTAGCCATTTTTGAAGAATTTTCGTAAGTAATTTCAATATTTGATTGCATACTTCTGGAGCTGGAGCGTGTAGGTTGGGTTGAGACAAGAAAGTTGTTTTAGAGAATAATTTTTGAAAAATTAATTTTCAAACTCAAAATTTCGAAAAAAAAAATTGAAAGAATTTAGTTCAAACTAATTTTTGTCAGAAATTTACGTAATTAAGTAGTATTTTTGTTTTTAATATTCCCATACGTAATTTTCTTCTCTCAACCCAACCTACGCGCTCTAGTTTTTTGTCACACCGTATGCGAATCACCCTGTATAATAGGATGGTCCTTTACTCAAAAATTATGGAGGCGCTCCTAAATTGGCTCCAAATAAACAAAAAAAATGTTCTAATTTTTTCGGAATTTTATCTCTATCTCTTACTCGCCCTGTTTTAATAAGAAATTCTTATACTTGGACCGTTATGGCTGATTTTTGGATTATTCCCATATATCGCCTTAATGGCTGGGCCGATTTTTCTCTAATTTTGTACATTTGTACTACTAATTATTTTTAGTAATACTGCATTCCAAAATATTACAACAAAAATTATCTTCAATCACAAAAAAATCCAAAACTAAATTCATTTTATAAGATCTATGTTTAAAACACATTTTTCAAAATTTCTCGAAAACAACTCAACCAATTTTATGCAATCTTGTCAACACGTATGTATATCTGAAATAATACTGCATACTAAAATTTTTCTATATTATTTTAAGTATTAATACACCATTGCTTTAAATCTTATGTTCTAAGCCGGGAGGGGACATTTTCCAAAAATTGACTTATAACAGAAACAAAAAAAATTATCCAAAAACATCAACGGTAACACTTACAATGCCATGGTATAGCTACCTTTTTGTAAAACCCTTAATTTTCGGAAGAAAAAAAAAACATATTAGAACCACCCTAGTATGTTTGGTAATATAAGTAATATAAGACATAACCCCTTTTGGGCTAGTCGCCATATTGAATTAAAGTGTTAACTAGTTGTTTGTAACCGTGTTCTACAATTTTAAAATAATAATATTGGGTATATATTTCACATTTTAAATATGTATTTAAGAAGCTATAACCAATTTAAAAAAAAATAGGATTGAGATTTGTTGGTCAAATATTATGTTTCTTTTAACCACAATCGCAAGCATTAATTGAAACTCATAAAATACGCAAAATGTGAAAAAATGTCACTTACATATACAATTTTGAAGAGCCCATTCTTCTTTCCAAAAATGATTAAGCCTGTTCTTATTTCGATTAAAACAAAAACATTCGAAAAAACACGAACCCAACTTTAATTGAAGATAACGTTAAGATTAATATGTTAAACTTTTTAAGCCCTTTCGAATGGGACATCAATCACGTTCGTGGAATTTAAGTGCTGCAAACTGAACTGAAATTTGTCTCGAAAGGAGTTTTTCTTTTTTAGTTCAGAATAGAGCTCTGAACAGAGTCCAAGCATGTCGAGCATGTTCTGAACGTCCTCTGAACGAAGCGTGTTCTGAGCACTCTGAACTATTTGACACCTAAACACCTGGCTGTCAAATGCTTGTCTTTAGCATTTAAACATGTCTGCTCAGTTATTTTATTGTGAGCTCATAGAGCGCACTCTGAACAGTGAACACGTTCAGAACGAAAAAAGAAACACAAATTTGAAGCTCTGAACACTCAGAAAAAAAAGGGAAAAACAACTTTTTGTTTGACAGTTCAGGCCACAGATTAGCCACATGAAGATGAGAATGCCCGGCAGCCATTTTAATTTGCCTACAAGCTTGAACTGTCAGTTATCAGATAAAAAATGAGAATGTGTGTAAAAAACCTCACACATAGATAGAAGGGATCTTCACACACCTGGTTAAATTGTTGTTGCAATGCACATCTATTCATCGACACGGGATGATATACAAATACAACAATGTAAACAAATGGGTTTTGGAAGGTGAAACGTACGAAACATTCTCATCTTCATATGTCTAATCTGTGGTTCAGGCTCTGCTCTGAACTAAAAAAGAAAAATGCCTAAATGCCTCACCACCTTAAACAGATCTTTCCCACAACCGTACGAGAAAATATCAAACTTTTAGATACCTATGCCCTTTTTAGTTGACACGCTATTATTTTAGTACCATACATTTTCAATTCTGCGTTCTTGACTCCAACGATTTAATCTATACTATTATGTATGTATGTACATACTTCTTATTGTTTACTAAATAATTTGAACCAATTGTTCATTTATCCTCAAGATAAAATACCCTCACGATCATTCAAAATAAAGCTGACTTCCGCAAATAAACAAAATATGGTCCATCATATTTCTCATTTGCCAGTGGAATAAGTAAGAAAATAAATAATATCAAACTCGGTCCGATTACAGCTAATCATTAATATACGCATGAGTCTCTTCTTCCATATTAAAGCGTTTCGCCATAAAAAAAAAATATATATACAAAATTGTGCTTGCTTGCATTTTTATCCATCCCTATATATTTTCATTTTGAAAGAGAACTTCTTCATCTTCATCTGAAATAACTATACAATCTAAGCTAAGCCGCTAACAAAGATAAAGAAAATTCATCTGTGCGTCAGCTTTTGTGTCAGTTTCGTTTTTTCTTTAGTTTTTTTTTTTTTATTAATTTTCTTGCAACAACTATGCTGATGACATTCCAACGTACTTATAGCACTCGATTGTATGGCTATTATAGCACATCAGTGTCTGTGAAATTTTGAAATTCATATCAAAAACTCTGGGTCTTACTTGATTCTGATGGGCTCCGCTATACAGCTACAGATGCACAAGTGCTAATTGTTGCCAGAAGCTAACTGGCAAAGCGCGATAAAAGTACCCTCTTTCGCGCAAATAAACTACATAGCCAGTTAACACATTGCAATTAGAGGGTGTACTTTGTCAGAGCTCGCAAGAGTAGGTACTCTCCTCTCCAGCTTCTTCTCTGTATATAGTGCCTTATAGCTTCTACTTCTACTCCTACGTATACATTTGATGCAATGCGATGTTGAGAGTTATTTACATTAACAAAGCGTTAATAGGAAAATGCAAGCAACAATGACGTTCATCTGATGTGCTACTAGCAAAGCGCAGACATGGTGTGTTGCGAGGGAGGTGGAAAGAGGTTGGGGAATTTGTTTTGTTTGTAGTTCTCTTAGCTGTGCCCTCATTCATTGTCCAAGGGACAATGGTGACAAATAGACAAGTACAGTAAGACTTTGGTTGACGCTCGCTGGCATCAGGCAATGCGATACACGTTATACCTCCCAGTTAACATTTGCAGTTTTTTTTTTGTATTTATTTAAGTTTTATTTAAGGTTTATCTCCAATTAAAATTGTGAAATTAGAAAACAAAAAAATTCAAAGAAACTTTGTGAACAGAGGTGAATATCGCCAGCATTAGTATTTTTTTGCACTGATTACTATTATATTTCAAGCTATCCTAGGTCATCATTTATAGATTTTTAAATTGATCTGTAATATACATATTTGTGTGGATGTATCCATTGGATTGGTATATAAACTGGTCTAACAAACATCAAGTATACAAATTTTGAGGTCTGCTCAGTACTTTATAATCCCCTCGTCTTCGATTTATTTTAGGTTAGATGAAGCTGATTGGTGACCAAATTTGGATAAAACTTTCTTTTTGAATTTATAAAATAAATCTTCGGCGTGTCAATTATTTTCAAAAAAAAAAGTATAAGACCTTTTCGTAATTGCAGGAAAACGTCGTGTTTTTTTTTAAGAAAATTAAACTGATCGACTTAAATAAATTTCTAAAAGTCGAACTATTTTGACGTAAAGCCCCATTTCGGTCTTGGTTTAAATAACTAACCTTTGAAAACATTGCAATAATTAAAAATATTTTACTGGCGAAATTCTCATTTCAAAAATATTATACTTAACCATTAATGTGCTTAATTTATTATCGACAGCGACATGTCATCATTAATAACATTTTTTTTTGTTGTTGTTCTCTTTTTCAGATTAATTACATCACTGCCCAAATATGCCCAACATTTATTAGTTTTACTCTTTGGTACATTCCGTGTGATTGCGACAAATGCTGGTAATGCTGGCACCGGAATGACAAGTGAAGCGCTGGGCGTTTCTGTGGCACCGAGTTTTTTCCAATCGTGCGTTAGCGATGGAAAAACAGCTAGAATGGAAGATGTGCTGAAATTCAAGGTAAATTCTTTTTATTTTTATTTTGTTCTTAGTAAAATTAATAATACAAAGTAGTTAAGTAGTTGTAAGCTGCTGTGTGGATGCATTTCAGAGAAAGTTTGAACTTTATTCTTTTGATCTCTTCATAAAGGGGCTAATTAAATAAGAATTTGAAATTCTTTTTAGTCGCAAAATTAATATAGTTGGAAACATTGATGAATGAGAACAATTAGTTACGAAACTTTTATTTGTCTAGAAGTAGGTTAAGATGAATGGGTTTTTGCGTTTTTTTTTTTCGCAATAAGACATTTGAACTTTAGTGCTCTGCCTGCTGATTTGTTCTTTTGACACGAGTTAGGCTAACATTTATTTAAAATACGATACAGTGGTGGTCCAGTATAACGAATGATCGATATTACGAACACTTTTTTCAAGTCCATTAGGTATTTTACGAATTTTAGAAAATGAAAAAAAAAAAATCTACAAACAACTACAAACAACTACATACATTATGTAATTATGAAGAATATAAAGTGTGCGACGCGTGAACCATGGTGGAGAACTTATTAAGCATAAAATTTTGTCAATAAGAGAGCTTTCAGAAGAAGCACAAGAAGCTATATCATCGGATCCACTTATTTCATCTTTAAGGCAAGTTATTTATTTAATAAGAAAAAATAAAAAAAAATATGTATTTATTAAAATTCTGGTCCGTTTACTTTTTTTATCACACTGTTTTAAATAAAATTGGTCACTGAAACAGTTAATAAGATATTTCGATGAGCCACAAAATAAAAAAAAAATAGTGTTCTAATATTTGCTTAAAACTTCAAAAATTGGTTCATTAACTTGATGCATCCAGTGTTGTAAAAAAAATTATTTTGGAACACCATGCCAATAATTAAATAGTCGCGGAATTTTTATAGTTTTCTTTATTCTTTATCTGTTAATTCCTTTTTTTAAAGAAAATCTTACTTCAGCCTTTGATTAAGAAACACTGTGAAGACATTTTCTCAAAATTCACTAATTTTATAGCTTTGGAAATTTCCTTTAAGAAGAAAAAAAGAATTGTAGCGATATCTTTATGCGTTCAAAATTTATGATTTTTGCAACCAAAAAAGTCATTTTGGACCACAGTGCGACGGTGCGTTTTATATTCCAGTTCGACGTGTTGTTTCCATAGCTTTTAAATGGAATACAATTTTATAATTTATATTTTATTGATTGATTATATGGTATTTAACATTATGTATGGAATATGAGGTCGGTAGCCTCTGGCCGTGGCGCAAAGATGAGCTCTTTTAAGCACATTTTGCATAACAATTTCGCAGACTTCTGGTGTGATTTCAGCAATTTCGTTTCTTATGTTGTCCTTAAGCATAGTTTTTTGATGTATCTACACCTTTTCCTTCAAGTAACCTCATCAGAAGAAATTGGGAGGGCGTCAAATCCGAGGATCGTGTAGCACGGATCTAATTCGGGCACACGAAAGTTTTGCAACAGGTCCCGATAGTGGTCACCAATAACTGTTACAGCGTTACCGGCGAAAATGGTAGTGGTCTTTGATATATCAATCGAGGGTTTGCAATGCCCCAATAGCGGCTATTCTGTTTATTAACAGAAATGTGCTTCGTCGCTCATAATGATTTTTTTGCCAAAAATGGCGGTCGTCTATAGCGAGCTGTAAAACTCGAGCAACACGTTGTTGCTGTGTTAGATGCTCCATAATAAATTGTTATCGGCCACTCTCTACGACTGTCAAATGCCAATATCCAAACAAAAATGGCAACCAAATTATATCGACTTGGAACATAAAACGCACCTTGTAGAAAACAAATTTGTAACACTGTAGATGTGTTAATAAATATCTATTTATATGTATCTTTATGATAAAATTAGAAGATACATACACAATTTTCCATTCCTCAAATGTTTTTGATGTGTAAACATCTATGCTGGCGGTAGAGTAAAAAAAAAACGTGAACGTTCGTGTGCAACGTTACGGTGTGCAACGTTACGATCTGCATACTAGGATGGGTGCGTTCAGTGAAAAAAATCTTAAGATCCCCTTCAAGCAAAAACAAGTCCGTTTTGGATCGGCACACGTTGATGTTTACACATATAAACCGTGAGTCCCGGCACTCATACAGTTTTTTTTTGTCGTTTGTTTAGTTTTGTCCATCGTATTTCTCTTCGTTTATGCAAATTACAAAAAACGTATTCGGTATAACGAATTTTCGATATAACGAATTTTTGATGTAACGAATGCACTCTAGACATTATATCATTCGTTATACTGGACCACCACTGTATTTTATTTTCGGTTACAAAAAAATCGAAAAAGAATCCAATAAATCGAATAAAAAGTCATCCCACTAACGTGAACTATTTCAGAGAATTCACAAACGATTTCGTGATATTTATTGATATAATTTTCAATAATATCGGTTAATTTCTCTTTTTTAAAAACTCTTAAACTGAGTCTGTTCAATGATATTTTTTTTAAAGGCTAGGACTTAAATTTATGACCATTATACAATGCATCTCTATGTATACTTTCTAACTAATAAGGAATATTCACATGAGAACGACCAACGAATGAACGAATATTCGTCCATTTTGACATTTCTTTCACATGGCTTTTTATTCGTCGCGAATAACGACCACCAAGACAACAAAACAAAAATTGATTTTGAGGTTAGCCGCGCGCGAACAATTTGTTCGTTGAAGTGTGGACCGTATGTGGAACGCGAATAGAGTTTGACAATTCGTAACAATCAGATTGCAATTCGCGACGACCAATTTGTTTTCTCAAATTTAACTTATTTAAGCAATTAAAAAGCGGATTTTAGTATCTAAACATAGTAATAAATTATATTTCTACGATTTAAATTAGAATTTGTGAAGAATTTATGTTTATAAATTGTTTTAATTGACATTTATTCGTTCATTCGTCGGTAGTTGGTCGTTCTCATGTGAATAGTCCTTTAGTCTTTGCAACTTGCTTGATTATAAATAAAACAGCTGTTCTATTTGCAAAAACTGTGTCAACAACAGTTTCTTCTCAAGTTTCACAAATCGTTCACTAACTTTATCAACATGGTTACCTAAGTGCCGACATAGGAAATGTAATCTAATATATGTTTGACATATATTCAAAGCAACCAATGGAATCCATATCTTCATCGGATCATTGAAAGCAGTATATCCACCTTATATTATAACACTGCTCACATAACGATTAAAACAAAAATCAGAGAATAAGTGATTGTCAATAATAAAACAAGATATGTATGTAGAAAGCTGCGCCCTTTATTTGCATTATATTCTGTGCAATTAATAAAATTCAATTGAAAATATTATTCAATTTATAATTAAACAACAAGAGCCACACACAATATCTACAAATAATGGTGCACCGCACAAAGTGTGAAGTCAACACAGAGTCAGTATGGACACAAATTTCCATTAAAGTTGAAGATTTATTTTCTTATTTTTGCACAATGACATCGCGACATGACTTATGTATCATTTTGAGTAAGCAAGTGCTTCGTTTTGCCTTTGCCTCTGCCTTTGCATTGTCCTGCATCGGCATCGTTTGCAAAACAACGATAAAGAAAAAATAAATTTTTGTACACAAAACAAATATTTTTTATTTATTTTGAATGCTTAAGTTGCAGCAGTCAGGCTATCCACTTTTTTTTTTTTTAAAGTAATCGAGTCTATAAAATTAATGTTACATTTAATCATCTTGAAACATACATACATATTGGATTAATGAATACAAATTTGTAATCGAATGTGATGAAATACGAGTATTAATGACAATGTTTTGTAATAAAACATGTCATCGACTTAACAGCTTCCCGGAAGCCAGATGAAGATAAGAATTCGAATTGTGACACTTTAAAATGTGTTTTATACTGGCGCAATGGATTTTTTTTTTTCACGAACTTTCATATGTTCGTAGCTTAGTGATCTAAGGGCAAGTCTATGTTATAAATACACGAAAAAAGATTCTCCCCCTTTGTCCCTATAGGTTCAATTTAGTAAATTGTATGTTAAACATCTGTGGTATTTGGTAGTAAATTAACATGATAACTTCAAAAATACATTTTTTTTTAATGTAAAAGTATGTTAAGGCGTTGTAAAAAAGCTTTCGGAAGTAATGGAAAAATTAATTTATATTCATGTGCATACATGTACCAAATTTGAAGCAAATCGATCCATAGGCTCTAACTCGATCTATACTGGACGTGAAGAAACAATTTATTTTTGGAGTTAGATATAATGTTTCTAGAAAACACGACAGATATGTACCTTTTAAAATTCCTCCAACATTTTAAACAGAATCGCTTAAGACTACCCCAGAGCCACACGACCCGGTCTCAACAACTATTTTCTTGCAAAACTTTCCTTATTCCTCTTATATCTCGATCAAAAACGTATTTTGTCTACTGGTGATGTCACAAATTAATCTTTTTGTATGCAATTTTTTTCTCTTGAAAAGCAAAACAAATTGAATAAAAAAAACTGACCCTATAATCGTATACAAACCCTTCACGCATTGCAGCTTTGTTAGTTAAATTTGTCAACGTTTAGAAGTTTTAGTTTTACAAGAAACCTTCTTCAATATCGGTGGGGTGAATTTCCTGTATTAGACGGTAAAAAAAATACTTCACTTCTTTCATAAAAAAACAACCAAAAATTTAATTCCAAAGGTCATCCGCCAAAATTAAAACTGAATTTCTTACGAAACAATTTTTGACAGACTGGAACAATCATAATATTTATGAAAAAGATTCTCTTTAAAGCTTTATACATTAAAATACACATTCAGCCTTATTGTGAGTTTCACCCGAAAAATACTTCACGTTAAAATTTTTTGTTCGCCCGGAATTTTAAAATCTATTGTGAACTTCGCCCGAACGAAATTTTGTTCGCCTACAAAAAAGAAGTGAAAATAACATCACATTCTGCCCGAAATCAATGTTCACAATAAGAGGAATTTTTCGATCATGAAATTTCGGGAGAAACTCACAATAGGCGAAAAGTGAAATGTCAAATTTTCCGGGTGGAATGTTGTTCGGGTGAAACTCACAATAAGGCTGATTATGTCCATCCTCATTCCTTACAAAGTCTAGTCGCAAGAAAACTTAAAGTTATGATATGCTCATTCGCAACTATTGAATTCTTAAGAAAAATAAATATTAAATATTATTATGGGCCAAGCTTGACATTCAACTCCAACTATCGAAATTCAAATTAGCGACAAAATATAGACGGGACAGAGAAATTGTAAAAATTTTGTCCTATCTTCTTTCAGTGTTATAACATAATCTAATATTACCTTGAGTGGGTGCTAATTTCAAAAAAAAAAACATAAAATATATCGTTTTTAATAAAAAAAAAAACTGTGTTGAAAGTCGTCGTGTCGATGTTTCATGACCAGCTGCAAAAATTTTAACAAACGAACTGAAAGTTTTCGGCCGACCGTCTATAAGGAGGTCTACCCGTACTTCTCATATCGCTCAAATTTTGTCACCACAGGACGAATTGGCGCAAATTTCTGTAAATTATTGACCGGCCATTTTCCAAAAATTGTTGCACAGTTTTTTTTTCACTGTGCGATCGAGTAGTATTCAATTATTAAGAGCCGTTTTGAGGATACGAAACATAAATATTTATGTTCTACTTAAACGCTTATGTCCTACTTTTTCCTCAGCGTAAACTGTCACATAAGATCTTATGTCGAACATAAACTCGTAATTTTCGTTTCAGCAAATGGGCCTAAATCTCCCAATCTCTATTACTACGTTTATATGACCGAATTCAAGGATCGGATTCAATCAGAATCGAAATTTCGATCCAGGTATATGACGATGCCAGATCGAAAGATAGATTTCAAATAAAATCGAAGTGACAGTCTTGTTTTCACTGTGTGTAATAAAATTAATATAAATTCGCACACACACACCAACAATCAGCTGAAATCTCCATTCTAATTCTTCGATCTAGGTATACATTTATGTATGTTTTCGACTCGATCCAGCTCGCCAAGTTGGATCGGATCGAGTAATCCGAATTCAATTCGATCCAAGTTTACAAAGACCTAAATCTTGATTCAATTCGGATATAATTCATCATGTAAAAGTAGTATATGTCTAAAATATAATGAAAAATAATTCGAATATATCTAAAAAAAAAAAAAATGTTATTTATGTTTAACATTATGGTAGGTCTTATTTGGCCCATCATGTATTATAAAAACCAACTTATTTATCCCTTATAATTTAATATTATTAATTCTTAATTTTTTTTCTAGGTTGCTACAAAAATAATGAAGCACATCATCGATAAATTTGCTATTCACGATTTATTTGGTCGGGCAAACTATGAATACTATGCCCGAGTTACCGGACGAATACTCAAAGTACAAGACGAATGGATTTGTAGCTTCCAATATCCACCGCCACCACGAGGCAAATTAGCACAACAAAAATATGCATGTAAGTTATAAATAAATATTTACAAAAAAAAAGCTAAATAAAATAACAATCAATCTAATTTTGTTTCGGAAAATTTACATCAAAATCAACAGTACAACATTCACTGGAAGCTGAAAAGACATGGTTACAATGCCAATGCGAACGCTGGGGATTGAGTGAGTATATTTTTGTTTTTCTCATATTTATTTATATTAAATCAAATTTATCTATAAAATTAAATAATTTTATTTGCTTGACTACTATTAATCCATACATATATCTTCCTCATCCTACTAATGTTATGTACTATCAAGCCTTTTGCTTTCATTAATACATCCATGGTTCTATTGTTCCTTTGATTGGTTGTTGGTCATTGGTACTATTCTTATTGTTTCTTTATATTTCAAACATATTCTTTCAACTTGAATTCTTGTATTTTTATCTTATAAAATAAAAAAAAAAAAAAACAAACCTATGGCTTTCATCATTTATAACTTCATCGATTCCATTATATCCATTTGATACATCATTCTATTATGTTGGGTACTCTCTCGCAGTTGCTCAAGAAGAATCCCGATCGACGCCCGCCCTTCTGACTAGCTCAAGTTCTGCCCTAGACAACAGCGTACTCTCGTTGGGTGTTACACCCGATCATTCGTTCATAGAGTCATGCGCCCGCCTTTCTGTATCCCTCGAGGGACCCGGACTATTTGCTATGGCAACGACATCCTCACCAATTCCATCCCAATCCAAGTGTGACGACGAAGATGCCCTCGATGATGGCGCCTATGAAGATATCGAAGACGAGAACAATCCATCCAACCAAATGGTTGAACAACTGCCACAACGACGCCGGATGATCATTGCATCAGGAACTGCCAGCGTTGCCGATGAGTGCCGAAAGCCAATTGTGGCCGCCACATGTAGTCGTTGTAATCGCGGCCTAAAGCATTCCTCGAGCTGTTCGTCGACACGCTCGTCAAAATCTACTGGCAGTGGCAGTCAACAGGCTCAGCATCACATGACAATGGACGAACTGAGAGCGGTCAATCGTTATGCGGAGAGTACAAAGAGTCTATCATATCTGCCACAGGTGAGGGATGATTACTTTAATGCTTCAAGGATTTCGGTATAAATAGAGACACACATAAAAATGTATAGATGACAACTTCTTAATTTTTAATTGTTTTCTCTTTCCTAAATTAGTGTTTAGAGAATGCTAATTTCATTGATAATTAAATTTTTAATTAATTAATAATTTTTTTAATTTGTAATTCGTAATTTGTCTCTTCTAATAATTTCTCTCTCTCTCTCTCTTTCTAATGTTCAAATACACTTAGTTTTATTTTGCTTTTCGTTTCATTAGTTTTCTGTTATTTCATTAAACAAAAAAATGCATACAATAATTTAATGATTTATTTAATTATTTTTATTTTCATTATTATTTACTTTCACATGTCCTTTTCCTGTTTTTGTCTTTTTTTTTAAATTATGTACATATAATGTCATTTTGAATTTCAGTTTGTTTATATTTTGTTTTGTTTACAAAATGGCAAATAATTAAATATTATTTTTAAAAAATATGCTAATAATTTTTTTTATGAAATAATTATAATTCATTTACTAATTCAATAAAAAAAAAAATCTATTGAGCAACTGTACATAGAGGATATGTTTTTATTTTTTTTATTTTGTTTTAATTCCAATTTCCTTCTGAGATTTATTTGCGCTGGTGTGGGAATGGTTAAGCTGTACATAATTTGAGTTTTTCTTCTAAATTTTGATACATAGTTAGTTTCAAAATCTTTTTGGTTATGTTTTTTTTTTTTTTTTTTTGTTGGCTGATAATTAAAAAATGCTTTCAAATCGCAGACAACTTAAACAAAACTTTTATTACATAAATATCGTTTCTATTATCTATTCGCTTGAGTTTCTATTTTATTGAATGATTTCATTTGATTTTGATTAATTATAATTATTGTTCAACTGTTATCGGTTTATTTGTTTATTATTGTTTGGATGAAACCTCTGAAGTGTTTAGGTAGGCAGTTACTTCTTAGCAAAATAGTATAAGGGCATTCACGTGTGTTTTGAGATATTGAGATGTGTGACATTAGCAGTTTTAATTTAAATAAGATAGTGTGTTGCAGAGTCAGAAAAAAAGTGGGTTAATTACATATTTTGTCTTAAAACATTTTATTTCCGGGTTTTGAAAACTTAAATTTAACTGTTTAGATGGGAGCAACTAGAAGCATTCAATAAAACAACAAAAATCAGCCAGCAATTTTTAGTTGAATAAACAACAAAAGCTTGGATAAATCTTGTGTAAGAAGGGAAGTCTTGCAGCCAATGATCCCGGGTTAACTGAATTACAGTATGCCAAAAGCGAAAATAGAGATACAATTGGCATATCACAGGATGATCATTAACTCTTGATCCCAGATCAGTAGGTCAAAGACCATTTGAAGGCGGATTGCGCTCTGGCAAATTACCGAAAATACCGAAAATAAGTTTTTGAAATAGTTGTTATAAATAAATGTGACCTTGGTTTTCAATTATTTTTCTCGTCCTATGGAATCTAATTTAAAATTCAAAAACATTTCATTCAAGTTTCTGTACCATCAAAGGGAAGGATAAAGTTTCACTCTTCTCGGGTGTGTGATATGATAACTGCTTTGTTTGATACGTAGATAAATTGTAGCGTTTTTGTTGCTCTATATGTACATATGTATGAGCAAGAGAGAGATTTAATGGCTTTTGAAAAACTCATTTAAAAGAAATAAGGAATTATTAGAAGATGTTTGGAATTAATAGAATAAGGGTTTTTAAATAGCTGTTTTTTATGGTATGGTATAAATAAAAAAAGATAACTACAGCTTATAGTTAAAAAATAGATGAACAATTCGACCATAAGGATTAAATGGAATGAAAAATTCATGAATTATTTTGGGACATACATTTTTCTGTTTCATTATTATTGTATAGAATACGATGTGATGATATGCATATGACCACCTTAGCAACTTTTAAAGAGCTTAATTGCATTGGTTTGCTTTATCTTATAAACACGCACTTAACATTTACGCATTATTATAAGTTATATGAATCAACATAAGCACAAAGCACAGCAATTTCATTCCACAATCACCTCCAAAATTTGCCCTCTATATATTTATATTGAATGTATTCGACAGTTAAAAATTAATCACGCTTAAAGCAAATATTTCACTTTGTTATTGATGTCTTCAGTTTTATTTGTTTTTTTTTTTTTTTTTTTTGTAATAAAAAATCTTTTTTTTTTCAGTATTTTTTTTTTTAAATTCAAATTTAATTGATCTATATTTTATATGAATTTAAATATCAATCAAAATATCTAAACAAAAAAAAAATATTCTAAATGTACTATTTCCCTCATGTCAACCCCTGCCCGCCCCTTTTTTTGTCGCACCAAAAATCGTATATCACCACCACATCCATGTTGTGCTGCTGCGAATCACTACAACTACAACTACAACAACACTCTTAACCACAACAACAATATTATATATAATAAAACAAAGGTCCATGAACGCCAAACCGCACGCATGCGCACCCGTTCCGAATGGTTCCTTGGTGCCTCAGGGCTCACTACCACTTGTAGCAGCTGCCTTGCCGCCCAACGAGCCGAAGAATTCATGGGTGGCAGCCACAATGACATCCCACACGAGCCCAGTAACGAGATGTATATGATTTTCAAAAGACGAGTCGCAGCTAACGCTGCCAACAATCCCATGGAAACTGACGATGGAGAGGATTACTGCAGCGGTGCACAGTATCTCTCGCCCCATGGATACCGCACCGATGGGAACAATTCCTCGACATCAGGAGGACGTATGTTCTTGGAGACAAACTTCACCACGCATTCCGGTAGCTATAACGATGACACTACTAACAACAACTACAACCATGAAGCTTCTAGCCACATTGTTGTTCATTGCTCATCCACATCACCCCAAACACGACATTGTCATCACAATAACCATTCTCACCATCACCAGCAAAGCTATTCACATTACTACTCCTCGACTTCGATCGCCAGTTATGGAGAGGACTTTGAATTCCATCACCATCGTCAGCCGAGTACCAGCACGTCTATCTATCACAGCCCCAACAAGACTTTATCTCATTCGGCCCATAATTTGACGCTTCTACTCGGCGACGACAGTGTTGAAAGTTCCATAGCTCATGAGACTGTTGTTGCGGCATCTGGTGCCGCTTCTGACCGAGAAGAAGTTGATTTCATATTGACTTCTCGCTTCCGGCACAGCACTCCAGTTACGGAACGACGCAGAAACAGACGCTTGCGTCGACAGTCGTCTGCATCTCGTCGGCGTCAGCAGATGTCACAAGACAGCCACAACGACAGTCGCAATCGGAATAGTAGTGTGAATTTTGTTTCAGTATTATTTAATGTTTTGGATTTTTTGTTTTAAAAAAATTAATATATGTTTTATTGTTGTCAAATTTATGTCACAAAATATTTATAATTTAATTTTAAACATTATGCTCACAGCTTTGATTTTAAAAGAAAAAAGCAAAAACAAAAAAAAAAAATATTTAATTTGAGATAAACTCAAAAAACATAAATAAATTCGCTTAATTTTATGTTGAAAATTATAATATAATAATATTTATTTTATTTGTGTTGTTTTTGATTTAAAGTACAACAATTTGTTCACAAATATAATTTTTTTTAAAAATTACATAAGTATAATTTTTACAGTAGTTTTTTTTTTTTATTTATACAAATAACATTTTTGTGTTTTGCATAACATTTATAAATTATATTTTTTGTTTAAATAATATATAATAATTGTATATTTAATGTGGTCTTTTATTTTTTTGTTGTGTTTATTTATTGTTTTAATGTTTTGTTTTAATTTGGATTAAAATGTGTTGTTTATTGTTTATTTTTATGTTTGAAATTAACCAATTCCCACATTTGATTAAAATAATAATCAGAGATCCTTTTTTGTTTCTAACTTAATGGTTTAACACTAACGAAGTAATGGTAGGTATTTTTGGTTTGGTTTGTTCAACCAATATTTCGAATTTCAAGGATTGAAAACGTAACAAGCAAATCGACAAATCAAAATCATAATGATACCTTTTGTTTTGCTTCATAAAAAATTTTCTATAAATGAATGAATAAACTTTCCTATACATTTCAAGGACTTAATCGCTTTTAATTTAACAAAAAGAACTACATATATTTATGAAGCAAAACAAAAGGTAAAATTATATTAATAGTAATAGAAGAATCCTATAAAATTCAAAATTATAATATTAAAAAAATACGTGTTGAATTCGATTGGAAATAGTATTGTTTTAGATGTATTTGGGGTTTCTTAAATAGACAGGCCAATTTATTTTATTAAATAAGGATTAGTTGCGTGATAAATAGTCTGAAGATCGTGGTTAGTTCAATTTTCTCTCCTGTTGAAAATACATTTTTTTTTTTTTAAATTAAGGGAGCACAATTTGTTTAGTGGTTTTTTTTTTTAAAGTTCACATCATGATTAAAAAGCATCTCTTAAAGCATCAAGTTAGAGATAGATTGATGCAAACTTAAAAAAGTCGAATTTGTAGAGTGAAGTCTTAGAATCTCTCAATGAAAAAAAGTAAAAGCATTTAATTAAAATTATAATGTAAATGTAGTTAAGTAAAGGGTTTTTCAACAGGGACGCTACAAAAGTAGAGCAACAGGGACAGCAAACGACGCCATATTTCTTGCCGCTCTTTTGACATTTCTCTTTAGTAAGGTTTGCCATTTCATGATGAAAAGATATACGAGCCAACAACGAGTCGAAATTTTTAAAATTTACTACCGAAATTAGGAGTCAGTGGCCTCAACGTTAAGAGCACTACGTCATCGAAAAATCATCTTCAGCGATGAGGCTCATTTCTGGCTGAATGGCTTCGTCAATAAACAAAATATGCGGTATTGGTCAGGCTGCAATCAACACGTACTCCATGAGTCATCATTGCATCCCGAAAAAAATTACGGTTTGGTGTGGTTTATGGGCCGGCGGCGTCATTGGGCCGTACTTCTTCCGTGATGATCAAGACCGGCACGTTACTGTGAATGGGGATCGCTACCGTTCAATGATACCCGAATATTTTTGGCCCCAATTGGATGATATGGACTTGGAGGACATGTGGTTCCAACAGGACGGCTCCACAAGCCACACAGCGAATGTCACAATCAATTTATTGGAAACCAAGTTTGGAGACCGTGTTATCTCACGAAATGGTCCAGTCGCTTGGCCGCCTCGGTCGTGCAATTTGACGCCGTTAGACTATTTCCTGTGGGGCTACGTCAAGTCTATGGTCTATGCCAACAAGTCAGCGACGATTGATGAACTTCGTAGGAATATCGAACGTGAAATTGCAGCAGTATCGGCCGATTTATGCTTGAAAACCGTCGAAAATTGGGTTCAGCGTCTGGACTTCTGCAAGCGTGCCCGTAGTGGGCATGCAAAAGAAATCGAGTTCCATACATAATGGCATCGAACCTACTTTCACAGGAATAAAGAATTTCATTGATATCCAAAACCGTTTTTGTTTTATTTAAAAAAAACTTTTGTAGCGCTCTTATTGAAAACCCCGATATAAGAGTAGTAAATGTAGCTTTTTTGCATGTAATTCATGTGATTATGATACTTTTGAAGATGCTTCGGTAAAATTCTATAGCCAAGATAGATAAAGGAGCATAAGACTTTATAAGTCAAAGTAAAAAATATCTTTTTTTGATTATCGATTACATTTTCTTTAGCTAAATGAAGAAATCCAGTTAAATAGTATTTAATTTTATGATTGATTCCTTTCAAAAAATGATATTCATTTTTAAAATATACGACTCAAATGAAAACAGCTTACTCAAAATTTCATATACAAAGCCTCTCACAAGCTGGTGCTTAAGTTGAAGCCAGTGTTTAACCAACCAGTAAATGCCTAGTAAAAAATCGAAAATAAATCTAGATTTAAAAAAAAAACCAACGCAACTTTTCTTAAAGATGATTTTAAAAATGGTGATGGATGTCCTGAAAAATCAAATAAATGTCAAAAATTGTCATTTGGAATAAAATTGTTGGATCTGTATAAATTTCGATAGTTTTGGAAAATTTTTAAATGTCTTCGACTTGTCAAAAATTAAGCTATAATAATTTTTTTTGGGAAAAAAACTAAAGTAAATAATTACTCCGAATAAAAATAGATGTAATTGACTATTTTAAGAGAAAAAAAGGAGCAAAACTCTGAAGAATGATTTAAAATTTCAATTATAAGCTAAAATGTCTTTTTCTTTGTTTGTAAATATTTTTTAAAATATTAGTACCGGAATGATTGCTCTCTTTGCAAACTTCTATATCTGTGGTACTAAGCAATCGCGATATGTTAAAAATATCAATTTTTCTTCTCACTCCCAGTTTGTAGTGAAGGGTTTTGAATATGTATTATTAAAATTCTTAATCAAAGTACTCCCAACATTCTAATGAATTTCTAAATATAAATCTTGCCGATCAGAAATTTGATTTAAAATAAACCGGTATATATGTAGGTACATTGAGAAGTATTATTCTCTAAGAAACATTGACATAGGGTACCACAGACAGATATACATATACAACTGATCAGATGCAAAGTTGCATTAGGATACGGGGCATTATTAGCCCTTAAATGCATAAACATATTTAATTAATAAAATACTATGACTGCTTAATGCTTGCAGTTTTCCGGCTTTATATACTAATTACAATTATACATTTAGTAATAATTTCCATTAGAAAACTTCCAGTTTAAGGACTTAAAATCTATAAAATAGCCAAATTTTTCTTTAGCTTTCATCGCCAACAGAGGATCAAAAAGGATTTGCAACTCTTCGAGCACTACTTTCTTCTTTCAATTTGGTCAATTTAAATCGAGCCTCATTACCAAATCGTCGTTTTTCTACATCTGCATGGAAATCATATGTCGATTTAAATTTATCACGAAAATATAGATAAATCTGTATCTACATACAATATACATACATACAAACATACATATACAATAGGTAAACTTCGGATGTACTTTGTGATATCATTAACAAAATCTCATTTGGTATTTGAACATTGCAACATGCAATCAAAATTTAATCACTAATCAGCCAGCTTCATGGTATTTTTTCTGTTGCACGTTTGTTTTCTATTGAGTTTGTTTTGCTTTTTTGTTTAAAATCCGGCATCATCATCAGACATAACGCTTCATGAAAAATAAATTTAAAAAAAAAAAACTACATCTTCATGCGAAATAAAAAAAAAAAATAAAAAAAACATTTTCTATTCTACTTTTCCACTAATTTTCAAATTCGTTTTCCCCACCTCTCATATATTTGCAAATACTTTTGTTCGTTGGCTGGCATATTATCGTATAGCTGGCAACATCCGTTTGAGTAACAGCGCTGAATCAGTTCAATACCCAGTCACTAGACGGCCATCACGACGAGGACTAACTGCCCTGGCACGCCATCATCCACACCGATCGTCGTTGCGTCGCAATAAGGAAAAGGTGAAATCCTCAGCCGGAAACGGGAATGGCAATCTCTGTTGCCCCGGTTGTTCAAATTCGGCTCGCAATTCTATAGCCGAATGTGCACCAACAACAAACTTCTCCAATCGTCCACGTACAGTATCATTCGAAACAAATAGCCAATTGAAGTCTTTTATTGCTACAACAGGATCCAATATGGCCATGGACACAACAGAGTCCCTTATTAAATCCGATGGTACATTCATTATTTATACATCTCCACCAGACGAAGACATCGATAATTCTAGTACAACTGGCTCTGCAACTATAATTTCAACAACAACACTACCAACTGGCTTACGCTTTAAGCCCCCAAGAGTTTAAGAGAGAGAGAGAGAGAAACAGAGATAGAGAGAGCCCTATATTTTCTAAAATTTAATACAAACAACACAAAATTTTTACTAAATTTCTTAAGACAAATCGATCGATCAGTGTTCAGAATTTCATAAATTCGAATTTCATTTTTAAAATATTTCAAAAAAAAAAAAAAAAAACAAAAACCAAATTAATAATAATATATTTATAATAATCTTAAAAATATTCAATTAAAACAAAGGCATAATGTTCTACATAGTTAAAGTGGTAAGTCAAGGTATAAAAATTAAAAGACGACTTTCTTTTTTTTTTATTTTTTTAAATAGTCTTAAAAAAAAGTATTTAAGGAACCCGCCATCCTCAAAAGAGATAAATACAAAATCTTTCTAAATTATTATTAATATGAAAAAAACTTTAAAACTAAAATTATTATTTTATTTTTTTAGTTGCAAAAATAATATAAAAATTATAGTTCTTGACTCCAAAAAGTATACATTTATTTATTTTATTAAATTTTATTAAAATTAAACATTACCTACACACAAAATTAAAGTTTAAACTTTCGATAAAAAAAACAAAAAAACATTTAAAGGCTGATTTACAAGAAAAGAAAAAATATATTACCTAAACATCAATATTGCAGTTTGCCAAAAGAATCTCCTTTAAAAAAAATAATGTAAACAAAAATACATAGGTATATAAGAGCTAAAACTCCATAACATTTCAAGCAATTATTAAAATTATCCTAAATAATCAATCAATGTAATTATAATACAGATTCATTTTTTTTTTTTTTTGTGATCCAACATTTTTGAGTCTGTTGTATTTGTTGCCAAAATCAGAATAACAGCGTTTTGACACTAGCTTCGCCCATTTCGGTGCTGCGAATAGGCAAATTTTTGTTCAAAACTTTACCCCAATAAGATTTGAACTCGGTAGTGAACCCGGTAGCAGTTCACCATCCATATTCTGTCACTGTCATTTCAGTGGCAATGTGTCAGAAAGCAAGTTCTTGTTACTCGGAAAAATTTGAAAATTTATGATTTCAATATTGATACGAGTTAATTCGAATTTCAATTTAAAAATTGATTTTTTTCTTGGTGAATGGAACACGATTTCAAATTGATTTTTTTCGTGGCGAATGGAACATGATTTCAAATTGGTTTTTTTATCATTGTATTTGTGAAGGTTTGTTTCTGTGTCAATATTTCAAAAAAAAAAAAACTTCATCCCTTGATGCAATTTTATGGGGTTTTCTATTGGTAGATTCAGATTTCAATTGAAAAATTGATTTTTTTTTGTAGTGAATGGAACACGATTTCAAATTGATTTATTTTTGCGATTGTATTTGTGTATTTTCGTTTCTCTGTCAATATTTCAATACAAATTTCGTACCTTTTAGAAGATAAAGATGATAAACATTTCCAATTATAATCGAATATTTCTCACATATTTTCAACACAAATTTTTCCTGAGATACATACATTAATCCAATCCAACAACACATTTGCCAACTGACAGCTGTAAAATATGTTCCGTGTTAAGTACATGGAGGGGTAAATCTGCCGAAAAATTTAGATCTGCAAAATTGATTTTAAATCAAAAATAAATCAATTTATTTTGCCCAATGGAACGCAAAAATGGTCAAAATCGGGATTTTCAAAGAAGAAAAAAAAATTGATTTATTTTACGAATGGAAAACCCCGTTGGAAGAAAAGGAAGAGCTTTATGAAGTTACTGATTCATTTCAAACTGCTTTCATTTATTATGACTGGGCGATTTATCTGTCACATTATGTTGAACACAATTTTCATATCTGAAATAAATAAATCAATTCAAAAAACACATTTGTAAACTGACAGAGGTGACAATTATGTTGGTGTTAGTACAGGGAGGGTTGATTTAAATCAAAAAATAAATCAATATATTTTCCACAACGGGATGCAAGATGGAAAAAATCAGCTATTTGACAGATCCAAATAAATTGATTTATTTTACCAATGGAAAACCCCATAAGTGTCGGAGATCTGATGGTAGGTAAAATGACGGTTCTAAGAACACCTGTTGCCGAAGAACCCAATTACCGCTGTTATGCGCCGTTTTGACAAGCCTTTAAAAAGGTTTGGCTAATATGATCAGGCTGGTTCCACAGGTTGGCAACAGGTTAATTCCCTGTTCCGTAAAACAAGAAGAATTACGAGACCAGCAACAAGCCTCGGAAACGGACTGATCTCACGACGACAACCCACGCAAAGAAAACGGAATAACGATTTACGAATTTTCTTATGGAACGTACGATCGCTCTATAGAGCTCGAGCTGCTCAGCAGCTAGCCGATGCCCTGTCAAAATATAAAGCTGACATAACAGCACTTCAAGAAATAAGATGGACAGGGAATGGTGTTCTACAGAAGAAAGATTATGACTTATACTACAGCTGTCATACAAAACACCATGTGCTCGGGGTAGGCTTCCTAGTCGGCGAAAAAATGAAGTCTGCCATCATCGGCTTTAACGCTATAAGCGAAAGGCTATGCACCCTTCGCGTGCGAGGCAAATTTAAGAACATCAGCCTCATTAACGTTCACGGACCTACGGAGGAGTCCTCAGACGAAGAAAAAGAGACTTACTACGAACAAGTCGAGAGGGCCCTCAATGCCTGTCCAAGGTATGACGTAAAAATCATCCTTGGGGATTTGAATGCAAAAATAGGTCGGGAGCCGGTATTCAGGCATTACGCAGGCACCCATAGTTTGCATGAGAACACTAATGACAATGGACTTCGAGTCTTAGAATTGGCAGCATCGAAAAACATGGTCGTTGCGAGTACCAGGTTCCCGCGTAAAGATATCTACAAAGCCACCTGGGTATCACCTGATGGAGTCACTCGTAACCAAATTGACCACGTGTTGATAGACCGTCGCCACTACTCGAACTTGATGACGGTACGAACGTACCGAGGTGCCAATATCGACTCGGATCACTATCTTGTTGGTATGGTTTTCCGAGGGCGGATTGCCTTGCGAAGACGTATTGCATCCGCCGATCAGGTTCGAATCAACACGGCTGCTCTGCGCAATGAAAACACCAGTAACACCTTTGGTAATGCGTTAGGACTCGCCCTAGAACTGGGTAGAGTAAGTCCTGGAGCCAGTTTGCTGGGCGTAGATGAGAAGTGGACACGCCTTAAGAATACTGTCATTAGTACTGCCAACTCCATCTTAGGCAGCAGTCGTAGAAATCGGAACGACTGGTTTGATGATGAATGCAAGCTAGCGACTGAACGTAAGAATGTTGCGTACCGAGCAATGCAACAATCTCATAGAACGCGGGCACGCGAAGACGAATATAAAGAGCTCAGAAGAATTGAAAAACGGCTTCACAGACAGAAAAAATCAGCCTGGGAGAAGAACATAATCTGTGAAATAGAGAAAAGCCGAGAGCGAGGTCCGCACCAGGCGCGGAAGTTCTACCAATCCGTCCGAAACATGACGCAGTACACACCACGCTGCACATACTGCAAGGACGGAGAGGGAAATCTGATCACCGATCCTCAAAGCATACTGGAGCGATGGGAAGTGTACTTCAATGAATTGCTAAATGGTCAGCTCACTGCAGAAGTGGAGGCTCCACTACTTCAAGAAGAGTACCCTATGTTGCCGCCACCAAGCATAGAAGAGGTTGAGAAGGCTATAGGCCGGCTAAAGAAAAACAAAGCCCCGGGAGCCGATGGTATACCAGCCGAACTATTTCAACACGGTGGGCCAGCTTTACGTCAAGCAATTCATGAGATTATAGTGCACGTGTGGGAGCATGAAGAAATTCCAGAAGACTGGCGAAAAGGTATCATTTGCCCCATACATAAGAAGGGAGATGTCACAACGTGCAGCAATTATAGAGGTATCACGTTGTTGAGTACCGCCTATAAGATACTCTCCTCTATCCTACAAGACCGGATAACCCCATACGCTAAAACCATCATCGGACAATATCAGTGCGGTTTCATTCCAGGCAAATCAACAACTGATCAGATCTTTACCCTTAGGCAGGCGATGGAAAAATGTCTAGAATTTAACATCCCAACATACCACCTGTTTATAGACTTTAAGGCCGCCTACGATAGCATAGCCAGGGTAGAACTTTACAAAGCCATGAGAGAATTCGGCATCCCAAATAATTTGACACGACTATGTAGGTTGACCATGACCAACGTAACAAGCCAAGTAAAAATAGCCGGATTGCTATCCAAACCAATCAACATCTTTAATGGACTCCGACAAGGGGATGGTTTGGCCTGCCTCCTCTTCAACCTGGCGTTGGAGAAAGCAATCCGTGACTCTGGCACGGCAACAAGAGGGACCATCGTCAACAGGTCCAGCCAGATACTGGCTTACGCAGACGACATCGACATCATCGGAAGAACTGAGCAAGCTGTACATGATTCCTTCATCCAGATCGAGCAGGCGGCACAAAATCTGGGGCTGCACATTAGTGAAGGTAAAACAAAGTACATGGTGGCGTCGAATGCGAGAGGAACAGTTGGTCAAACAATCAAGGTAGCGGAGCACGAATTTGAAGTGGTGCAATCCTTTAAATACCTTGGGTCAATAGCAGCCGATAACAATATAGAAGAAGAAATACGCGGGCGGCTTCTCAAATCCAACAGAGCCTACTATAGTCTGTCAAAGCTCTTCAAATCCAGAAATCTCACCATAACTTCAAAACTGCTGCTGTACAGGACCATGGTCCTGCCAGTACTCACATATGGATCCGAGACTTGGGTGCTTAGCAAAAGGCACTCCGACCTCTTAGCCGCGTTCGAGAGAAAAGTCTTAAGGAGAATTGTTGGCCCCATATGTGAGGAAGGACGATTCCGGAGACGGTACAATCATGAATTGTACGCAATCTACCTTGAAGCAGATATCGTGACAAAAATTAAGCTCGGTAGACTCCGGTGGGCAGGGCACCTAGCTCGCATGAGCGAAGAGGAACCTGCTCGGAAAGTCCTTTGTGGTACATTCTATGGTAGACGACAGCGTGGTAGACCATGCTTGCGCTGGAGAGATGGCGTAGACCAGGACGCCCGGAGCCTTGGGGTGCGCAACTGGATGGCGGCGGCTCGAGACCGGGATGGGTGGAGAGACTTGTTGAAGGAGGCCAGGACCGGACCCCGGTTGTCGAGCCGACGATGATGATGCGCCGTTTTGATAGTCGGAGCTCTGATACAACCCAAATAAAAATAACGCCTCTCCGAACTATGTATACCAACTTCCCAATAAACCCGCTTATGGTTGTCTTGAAAATGTTGGATCGTAAATGAAAAAGAAACCCGTGACGCCCTTCCCTCTTCTTGTTCCTAAGACTGTTCACACTCAAACAATAATTCCGTTCGAAAGCATTTATTTATTTTCATTTCAAAGTTACAAATAACAAAACAACAGCAATTACAAAATACAAAAACACCCATTACATTACATACTATGATAATTCCTATTTTATTTATTTAAAAAAAAAAAAACAAAATTATAATAAATCAATTTATTTAAATAATCTAACTTAAAACTCAATTATTATATATTTTCCCTTGTATACGGAATGAATATTATATGAAACAGTTAATATCAAGTTTATCAAAAAAAAAAAAAAAAAAAACATAAATTGATAAATTATAACTTTTTTTAAAGTTTATAATATTGTATTTCTAAATATTTTAGAATTAAGATACAATTAAAGAAAAAAATTAAGAAAAAATAAAAACAACAAAAAAATGAGCTTCAGTCTTTTTATATAGATAAATTTATAAATATATATATAAATATAAAAACATATGATATTTTTTAAACAAAAAACTATTAACTACTTACATTTTTACATGTAATTTTTTTTATATATTAAAAAAAAAATGATAAATTAATTTATTTGATACAACAATTTTTTTTACTAGGTAAATAAAAAAAAAAAAAAACAAAATAAAACATTTTTAACATTATTTTCTTAAAAATATCCATTAAACAAAATTACGCTTAAATATAAATGTCTGTATTTTTGATCCTATAAACAAAAATAATTAAAATTTATATAAATTCATATTTATCAATATTAGATTTAAGAAATGCGTTTTTATTTCTTTATATAGAAACATAAAACAAAAACTCGTGTTTTTATTGCTCTTTAAATAAATAAAAAAATCTTATTGTTATGAGAAGTAATTTCACGAGAAAGAAAAACACCAAAATAGTTGTATGAATGAAATAAGACCTAGAATGTATTGAAGATTTACATAAACATCTTATTGGAATCGTAATATTATATTTACTTAAATAATTGGTGTGCGAATAAATTGTTTTTTTTTTTTTTTTTTTTTAAGTAACAAATGAATCAGGCCAAACTTAAAATGTAAATTATTTTTTAAAGAAAATTATACTTAACTATATTAGTATATATGAATGTATGTATATTATTTTTAAACTATTTTTATTGTTTACATTTGGTAAAATGTATTTCCTTTTTATAAAATATATTTCTTAAATATGTAGTTTTTAAACAAAAGCATAAATTCTAACTGTTTTTTAAAACTTGGTTTTGAAAACAAACTTAATAAATTATTCAATTTAATTATAAAACAAAAATCTTTTTATTTTGTTAGCAAATGATTTGTTGAAACATAATCACTTCTCTCGTGGTTTTTGTGGGCATCGATCAGAAAGCCTGGCTCTGATTCTGTTTAGCGTGATAAAAGCTAGAAATTTTTTTCATTGTATTCGTATAGACGTACTAGAGAGTGTGCTACACATGCACACAAGCTGAACTTTATGGAAAAAATATATGACTAAAGAAAGAATTTTTTTTCGCACCCAAATTGTACTTCCCTTGGCTATTTATGAAGTTTCCGATGTGAAAATAAAAAAATTACCAGAAGCGTTCTAATGGTTGTTTTTTTCGAAATTGTAACCAAGCTCAAAATATCGGAGACCGTTGAAAAAAATTAAATTGTTTTCAAATGATTAGTGACATTTTACAACTCCATTCTCAAATACCCTCATCATAGTCAATGAACTGCGTGTCTAAAATAAATTGAATGCTGATCATCATTCGTGAAATGAAAGACTTTTTTTCGGGTATTGCTCTTAGGCAATTTTGTTCCTTTATTTAATTTTATTTCGTGTATAATAAATTATGAGGCTTTTACAAGATGCATAATCATGGTAAAAAGTTTAATTTTGTTTGTATATTAGTTGAGTGTATATTTTTTTGAAAATGCAGCTACACACGGTACATGTAGGTTTACCTATATAATTTAATACTACAACCTTAGAACCTAGAACAAAAAAAAAAATTAAATTGAGAATTTGATTTGACGCCCTTGTCGGTATTCCAGCAAAGTCTTTGAGATGATTCAATTGTATAGATTCCTGTCGACAATCATTCCGTTTTCAATCAAAAAGCTCTCCAAATCGGACGGGAAGAAATCATCGCTTAAATCATCGGTGACACGCACGAAATTTCCAATTAGACTGTTTGCCTTGTAGACGAGCAGAGCCGGCAGTCCTTTAGCCCTAAAGTCACGGCTCATGCCCGCAACGGAGCTGCAAATCTTTGCAAACTTTATCACCTGATAGTCTGCAGCCAGAGTGTCTAGACATTTGTTGAGTGTGGCACAAGCGGGTAGGGTACGGTCGTAGATGTGAATGATAATCGTAATGTGTTTGTTCTCCTTCTCCACGGCATTGAGAAATTCTTCATGAGACGTTAAATTGAATACTTTTCCGAATTTCTGTAAATGGCCGCATTGCTGCATCATATCGGCCATTCGTTTCTTTTGGAATTGTTGCAGAAAATCCTCACTCATAAGCTCGGCCATTTCGGCTTCGAGTTCCTCTTCACGCTTGCGAGCTTCATCTTCGGCTGAGGTGGCTGCGGATAGACTTAGTTTCTTCACCAACTCCAATCGCTGTTTTTCATTTTCTTCTCGCTTCTGGGCTTCTAATTGTTTATAGATTTGCCAATCTTGGACAACACCCTTTGGTCCAGTGTTTGTAGCCGCCCGATGGGTCATATTTTGGGAGAGTGTAGGTGGTGCTTGGTCTAATGACAATGAATCAGAAGCCGCTCCTTTGGATGGTTTATCACCACTATCATCATCATCGTTATCTTCACCTTCGCTACTACTGCAGTAGTATTCGAGTTTTTCACCCATTAATTTATCTTCCAAAGTAGCCATCGTGATTGGTTTCAATTAAATTTGGACCCCTTGGTAATTTGTTAATTTAATTTTAAGTAAAATTATGGATTTTTTCAAACAGGGAGAGCCTTCGATGTGAAATGTCAACAAAAAGTGGCAGCTGGCAGATGTTTGACAAGAAAAATTACATCTGATGCGTTTACATATGATGGTTAAAATTAGGGTAGAAATGGAATAGACATATGATAAAATGTAATAGAATTGTAAGAGAGTATCTTAAACCCAGTACACAGTTCGAATGTTGGCTGCTCTACAAACCTAAAGCCTAGTACGCTGCTCATGCGAAATGAAATGCTTTCGGAGACTTCCAAATAATCTACTACAATTATCAATTTCGCTCATCGAAAAGCGTACTGCGACACGAAAAGGAGGAGGAAATTTTTCGTTTATGGTTTCGTTGTGTCATTTTTGTATGGGATTTTTAGTTTCGCATCAGCAGCGTCTAGTAAGATTAAAATGTTATCTTTATTCGAAAATTTCTTGCATGTCAATTCATCTAATTGTTTTTTTTTTTCGATTTAATGATATCCAAGTTAAAAAACAACTTAAAGTCGTGTTTCGTAATTAATTTCGGGAAAACCGCTATCAGCACGGAAAAAAGTTATAAACCATAGTTTGAAGGTTTAATAATTTTTGTTGGAATACAAAATATTTAAGAATCCTTTGCGGTTTGCCAAAGATAGAGCCAATTAAAAAAGCGTGACCGAAGATCACAAATATCGTTATAACTACTGTAAAACTTACCGAAACCAGAAAATTATTAAATTAGTTAATCAACTAAATTCAAATTTCTTTTTATAGTTTCTAATTGCCACCAATTAATAATTTTAAACAATTCTCAACTTAAAAATAATAATGCCCTCTTCGAATGATGTCAAAAACTTCCTTTAGTTTTCCAGGAAGATTATATGCCTCTTGTCGCTTTTGCATACTTGTGAAATCTGCTTTCTCTAACTGTAAATAAATATGAGATTATTAACCAATCAATATAGATAATATTATTAGCAGTGCAACTAACCTCATCACTTGAATCTGTAGACGTGACTTCATCTAAGGCTAAGCGTTCACTAAACGATACTATACCACACCATGAACGGAAATTTAATTCTTGATCTTCTTCTACAGCAATAAGTCTTAAAATTTCTTTTATATTCTTTTCTGTCCCATAAAAATCCAGCACTTCTGTTAGGGCTTCAGTTAGGTTCTTTGCAGACATTTTTCTTTCGACATACTCAACGTTTATAGCCACTTCATTTTCGTCTGCCTCGTCAGGTTCTTCCACTTGAACCAAATGTTTGAGAAAAACTTTTTTATAAAGTTGCTTTCGCTGTCTAGATACCCAAACATATTTGCTTAAGTATTCAAAAACTGACATATCTGCAAAAAAATATATACATATTTACATATATGAGCCCACAGTAGGAATGAAAAAAAAAATGAGTTAGAGTTTTTTGGGAATTGTAATTATTGGAAATTTGGAAATTGTAATTATTGGAAATTTTGTACTTAATGTCATTCACCACAATTTCATCTTACCTTCTAAAGCTTTCATATCGAGAGGAACCTCAAATCTTGTAGAAGACTTCGAAAACTTTCTTGGCATTTTTGAGTGCGTTTCAAAGTATAGTTTTTCACATTCATAAGTAGCTTTTACTTTATTTTCCTTAGCTTTTACTTGAATATATTTAAATGCCTCTCGCATAGCTCTATTTAACTGAAGTTTGATTTGTATGTATTTCGTCTATTCTAAAATAAATAATATTCAACTTACGTATCTATCAAAAGTGTTTTCAATAGTATCAACATCAAGTTCTGTTTTGAGAGCTTCAAATGCTTCATCGGTAAGAAAACTGCCTTTGAGCAAAACGGGCTCACTTTCTCGTTTTTCTTTACTTGGTAGCAGGTTTGCTGCATTTGGTATAAGAGATGGCCGAGTACTTGGGTTCAATGAATCAGGGCCCAAGGTAGCCACTTGAGTTTCAGGATCTTCGCTAAGGTGGAATGTCGTAGTTGCTTTAAAAAAAAAAACCAAACAAATATTTATGAGAAAATTTAACTTAAGGCTAACTTTTTTTTTTTATTTCGGATATACAGTTACTCTGTGCAAATGAACAGAAATATATGTCATAAATTGACATTGGATTTTTTTTGTCAGTTCTGTAGATGGCTCAGGTAGCTTAAAATATGCGAATAAGAACATAAAAGATCTGGTCGATTACTTCCCAAAGCTATCAGTTTTTGTCCAAAGTTCTGTCAAAGTTCATAAAAAATTAAATTGGACTAAAAATGGTATCAATGGGTAGTTTCGGACTAGTACGCGAACGCATCTTAAATAAACTTTAACAGTCCCATTAATAAAAAAAAGCTTAATCCACCTTTATTCTACGAGTTTACTAAACCATAGAATATAGATCAATAAAAACAAAATGTTCGTGGAATAGTAAAGCAACGTTTACGAAAAATCCCTTACGAAAATCCACTACAATATGTAAGATGCCTGTTTGTTCGTATGGGTTTTGATAGCAAATTCTGATAATTTCTAACAAAAAGCTCACGTTATACCAAACACACATAACCTCTAATATCATATTTCTGTCAAAATAATGATTTTGTGTTGTGTCTGTGTGTTATGTCCAGCTCTTGTATCCCCATTTAGGTTATCTTCATCAATGAGTTTCCTCATATTTTCCTAGGAAAACCCATATTTCTTCCCGAAATCCTTCTAAATAAGCACTTACATTGGAACATGTCTGGTTTTGTATATTTTTCTTATAATTGTCATTGATGGCTGTTTGTCCAATAATTACAAGTGGTTTAAGATCTCAATAAATCTAGTAAACATTATTATTTTTATTCAAAATTAAATTTGCAATCTTCACTTAAATTTTTAATTTTCGAATAAATATTTGACACATCTGGTTCTTATTCCTTCGCTAAACCACCTAGTTCGGTGGTTTAGCTTAGTAAACGTCAACAACTATAGACATTTTGTTTTTTTTTTTATTAACATTTTACACTTAGTTAACGGAATAAGGACTAACCCTTCGCTATTAGACGTTTATTAATTTGACCATTTAAACAACATGTCACACATATATCATAATCACAACGAAAAGTACTTCTCCAAATTTTCAAATGGAGAAAGTCACTTATAATGCACTTTAGTAAAATAAATCTGTCTCTTTATTGTGTTTCTGATTCAACAACTACTGTCAGTTTAACTCAAATAAAAGGTCTGTTTGGTAACATGAAATTTCTTGCGAATTTGCACAAATTTTCACAAAATTGCACAATTTGTCACAAATTCCTGTTTGTTAACTCGAAAAAGTTGCAACGAGAGAGAAAAAAATTTCCCCTCCATTGGATAACTTGCGAATTTGTGCTTCATAAATTTCTGTGTGCAAGAAGTGTAAAGACTGTCAAAACACCCAGCTGCTAGCATCTTTTGCTTTTAATTTGAAATTGTGGTTTTTGATATGTGAACATTAACTTCATAAATAATAAATAACTTGGGAAATTTAAAATTTATGTAATTTTTGTTTAAATTAAACGCAAATTGTTAACAAAACCAGATCTTTGACATGTGATTGTTGATGTGAGGAGTAAAATTCTGATGTTTTGTACACAAAAGTGGTCCAATGCGTTTGTTAACTTTCTTGTAAGTTTCTCCATTTTTGATAAATTTGTTCTCTCTTTGGTGTTTTGACAGGTTTTACACATTTTGCTGAAAAAAGATACCAAACAAATCCAACAAATCTTACCAGGTTGGGGTTTAATCTTCTTTCTCTTTTTACCGCGGCGAGCATCATCGTCGGCAATGTCATGCTCGTTAATGCAAGATACTGGTGGAGGCTTCTTGAATTCTTCTTGAAACTCTTCTGGAATTGTTGCAGGAGTCTTAAGAAATTATTCACGCTTTTATTAAAAATTTTATCTCAATATTTTCTACCAACTCACTTTTGGTCTAATGTCATCGGATTTTTGCTTCTTAACTTTCTTCTCTGCAACTATCTGCTTTTCTTCGTTATCAGCTTCTGTCAAAGCACTTTGTGATATCTCTGATGTTGGTTTCCAATATAATGTCTCTTGGCTGTGACTTCGTCTAAATCATTCAAAAAGCTGAGTCCGTGAGAACTTTCGTTAAAATACATACATACATTAAATTTTTACCTCAAATCAAGAATGATTTTCTTTCTCTTGCTGATTTCATTTTTTCTCAATTCTGGTGTTATACAACGTCTATTGTTCAAAAACGACCCGGTGCTATTTCTAGTTCGAACGCTCGTTACAGTTGGTGAGGGTGTTAATGGTCTTGAATCAGTGTCAGTATAACGACGGAATAAATCTTCTGGAATATTATCAGTTTCCGATTCAAATTGTTCCCTGTTGTGAGATAAAACCTTATTTTCAGCTACCTAGAAAAATTCCGAATTCAAACATTAAACGTGTCTAAAGTTACAATAAAAGTTTTCCAAACTCACCAAATTACTTTTCAATTGGCTTATGTATTTCCGAACTGCACTTGGTGCTGGATGGTTGCAAAGAACTGAACATCCTTTTGCGTATGGATTATACAATCCACCAAATGGTCGAAGGGTTAATGTAATCGGCTTAACCGAGTATTTTGTTAGTAAAAGAGTTTCCGGTTTCACTTGCTACAAACAGATTTTATGTTGGCACTTTGAGATTTTTATTTGAAAAAATGGTATTTAATTTTCCTTACTTTCTTTTGTGGAATACGTCTCTGAGGTGTTGGGACTAATCCACTTTTACTTGACGAACTCATTTTGTTGTAATTTTTTTTATTTATACGTATCAAAATCTATATGAATTTGAATATTTAAAAAGACATAACTTTGTTGTGATGTTTAAAATGCACCACCTTTATTTATAATACTCCCGTATCCAAGGATAACAATTTTATTTTTGTTTTATTACTCACCAAGCAATATTTGTATCTAGGTAACCTAAAAGTATTGGGTGGAATAGGCATGCGAAATTCGATATGGAAAAAATTCACTTCATTGAATTGTTTGTAAAGAAAGCCTAAACTATGGGGTGACCAGATAAGACCGATAAGAAAATAAATTTAAATAATACAACAACGGTGTGAGATATAAAATTGGTTCTGACTTTATTTTGAAGCTACATTCATGCCATTATGTATCGAATGGCAGATCATTCAAATAGCCGTCTCGGCTTCGCTGGCAGTGTTTTAAGTGCTTTGTCTAATTTTGGTGACTCGGTTCAAATTGTACGGCCACCATGCAAATTTATGTGGATGCATATTGATGCTTGGTGGAATACTTATATGGATTGTGTTCGCTCAAATAATGGCAATTTTGCTTGTTGAGATAGCCGCTGAGCCAAAAATGGGTCTCGTCCGAGAATATAATTTTGCGGTCAGAATCTGGATCTCCGGCCAACATTTTCAGGGACCAATTAGCGAATTCACGGCGTGGCGTGGCGTTATCGATGGTCTTAATCTCAATAATTAATAATTTCCACACGTTCGAAAAGCATATTAAACGGTGCATGAACAAAAATCAAATTTTACTGAATATTTTGACAGCTGGATGTCATTTTCAACTTTGACAGCTACTGAAAGATAACAATTAGAAAAACTATAACTTTTATTTGTTTGTTTTATGTCAAAAAGTGAACAAATCGATGGTTTTGGAAACTACTTTTGATAAAACTCAGAACAAACTTCAAACTTCAACGAAAACTTGTTTCATTTCAAATTTGGAATAATCTGAAAAATGTTACTTTTAATAGTAAAATTCAATGTCTAATCATAATAATAATAATAATTCGTTTAACAAAGCTCATATTTAATATAATGGGTGATTTTTTAAGAGGTTTAGAACTTAAAAAAAAAAAAAAAACACAAAAAATTCGAAAAAATGAATGAAATATTTATTTGAATCGATAGTTTGAACCTTGCAATTTAATGTTTAAAGATAATTTCATGCAAATGTTGACCGCGGCTGCGTCTCAGGTAGCCCATCCGCTGAGTCCAATTTTGGCATACTCTTTCACACATATCGGCCGGTATCTCACGAATGAATGCATGGATGTTGGCTTCCAGTGCGTCAATCGAAGCGGGCTTGTCCCTATAGACATTAGCCTTGACATACCCCCACAAAAAATAATCTAATGGTGTCAAATCGCACGATCTAGGCGGCCAATTGACCGGCCCGAAACGTGAAATTAACTGTTCACCAAACTCGCCTCGCAATTGCGCCATTGTTTCGCGTGCTGTGTGGCATGTGGCACCGTCTTGTTGAAACCACATATCATGCAAGTCAAGAACTTCCATTTCGGGCAAAAAAAAGTTTGTTATCATCGCTCGGTAGCGTTCACCATTGACAGTAACGCTGCGATTCGCATCATCTTTAAAGAAATATGACCCAATAATGCCGCCGGCCCATAAACCGCACCAAACAGTGGCTTTTTCGGGATGCATTGGTAGCTGTTGCAATGCTTCTGGCTGATCTTCACTCCAAATGCGGCAATTTTGCTTATTTACGTACCCATTCAACCAAAAATGAGCCTCATCGCTGAACACAATTTTTCGATAAAAAAGCGGATCCTCGGCCAGCTTTCCAAGAGCCCATTCACCAAAAATTCGGCGTTGTGGTAGGTCGGCTGGCTTTAGTTCTTGCACCAGCTGTATCTTAAAAGGCTTTACGCCCAAATCCTTCCGCAAAATTTTCCACGTAGTGCTGTAACAAAGGCCTAACTGCTGGGAACGGCGCCGAATCGACATTTCGCGGTCTTCTGTCACACTAGCTGATACGGCCGCAATATTTTCTTCACTACGCACAGTACGTAAACGTGTTGGTGGTTTAATGTCCAACAAAGTAAATTTGGTGCGAAATTTGGTCACAATCTTCCGAATAGACTGCTCAGAAGGTCGAGAATGCCGATCATAAAATGGAAGCAGCGCGCGATGAACATTTCGAACCCAGCACGAATTTTGATAATAAAATTCAATAATTTGCAAGCGTTGTTCATTTGTAAGACGATCCATGGTTAAATTGCAAACTAAACTGAAGCTGTTTGACAGTGACACAAGGTACTAAACACACGTCAGCTGTCAAAACCAGTGTTGCCAAAACCAAACCAGGTAAAAAATCACCCTTTATAAATAGAAATACTTTGTGGTAGTGACCCAATATTGTTGCTCTCATCACTACTATTTTCTTTTTATCATAGAGCAGCATATGCTCTAGACACAACCTTAGCTCCACCGTTTTTATTTGCCGACAAATTTTTAATTAAAAAAAATTTAAATATAGTAATTTATATTTTGAATCGCCTATACATATGCCATATGTGAGTAATTAATCATAGAAAATTATAAAACAAAAACAATTTATTTTACAAATGTATGGCATTATAGTACTACAATAACTACGTGAAACATACAGAGAGCACAAAACATTCTGTTTGAAAAAGTATGTATATAAAACCGCCAAGAATGCTTTTTTTCAGTGCGTCTTAATCTCAATCCTTTTGCTGCCTATATTCTGCCTTGAAGAGTAGCATTTTTATGCTGCAAATATTTTCAAAAACTAAAATACCAAAAGCAAAGAGAACTTCTTTCAAGTTAAATGCCCAGCAATTAGCTAATTAAAAAAAAAAAACAAAAATGGAAGAGGGCCAAATTCGATTTAGTTCTTTGATAACAATACAGTGCATTGGTTGGGGTTTGCCGTTTTAGTCTGGGAAGAAAGGTGAACGATTATATCATTGCATAATATATACATTTACAAGCAATAATATGGAAAATGCCGCTACCCGTAAAAGGAATAATAAAAATAAGAAGAAAAATAAAGGAAAACCTAGTTCAAGTGTCCAAAATAAAACGGTGGTTTTAAGTGGAAATATTTCTCAAACTAAATTCGCTGTGGAATCCATTCCAATACAAGTGAAAAGTGCTTTGAAAGAAAACTTAAATTCACCAGTTGCAAACACTAATACAACCGGTGTTTCTAAGAACGAAAGTGATAAACCGTCTATCAAGATCAATGATCCTTTTCTTAGTTCATTGCAAAAGAAAGTCGAAGTTGCAATAGCTAACGGTAAGCGATTATAACAAAATATCATGTTGAACGATTGAAAGTGCTTTTGATAATTCCTTTTATTTTTAAAAGGATAATTTGCTTCTGATAAAATAATAGAATACAATTATCTCTATAACTACACATTTAACAATAAGGTTAAGTTTTCTTTACCTTCGGCTGCAGAATTTAGGGCCCAAAATGTATACTTTTCGTAGAAAATTTTTTGCATAACTGCGAAATTCTTAAAATTCTGTGTAGAAATTTAAATGAGACTGTGAAAATTCAAAACTGTTACGCCGATATTTTATCAAACATTAAATTTACAGTACATGACCTCGTTTTGTTTACTTCCCAAAATTGTCAATTTCTATTAATTTAAAAAAAGGCTCTACTCTAGGGGTCTACTACATTCAAGTTCTGTTTATTATATGACGGCGTTCTTCCGAAATCGAACTAACATTGTCACAAAATTTTAGACGAAATTTATTCCGATTTTGAAAATCTTAAACGAGCTTGCGTCATCCTTTCTTTTAGACATTTTATCAAAGTTAAAATCACCAGAAGTCTATTTGATCTTTTAAGCATCATACATCATCAAATCCATATGACGTTTTGACATTGACAAAAATGTCAAAGAGGGTATGTTTGATTAGTTTTTAGCACGAACTGTCACTTTTAAGTAGTGTTCAGATGGAGTTAATTAGAAAAATATATATTTTGTATGATACTAATTAGTTGAAAAATATTTAAAATATAGAAAATTTTACTAAAGATTTTTGAAGTTAGAAAATTATTAAGTAGCAGTCAAGAGGTGGGCTATCATAGACCTTATGGTGGCTATAATTATTAACCGGTCAAAAGCATGACAGTTTACTGATTTTTTCTCGCAATAAAGCCATGGTTTCATGGACTGTGTGACGTAAGTAGCGATTTTCTGTTGCAACCAAATTTGGTCGAGATCACAGGTTGCAGTTTGAGGCAGAAAATATTTCATTATCATGTCCCAAATAACGGGCGCCATTTTCAGTTACATTCTGACCAGCCTGATTTTGTAAAAAAATATGTACTGATGATTCCACCATCAGCCCATAAACCACACCAAACAGTTGTTTTGACTGGAAGTAATGACAGCTCTTGATTCTATTTAGGTTGTTCTTCAGCCCAAATACGCCAATTTCAGTTACTGGCGTAGCCATTGAACCAGAAATGGGCCTCATCGCTGAACAAAATTATAGTCCATTTTCTTAAAGAATACTTTTGTTATTAAAAACAGCTCTAAATGAATCACCCTTTATAAATAATGCCTAAAAGCCTTTTTTTTAGACGCAAAAACATACAATGCTTAATATAACTAATTAAAAATGCGTGTAATCAAGTTGGATCTTTAATGAATGGTTTTCACAGGTGGTGCAAATCTACCCAACACACTTTTGGAAAACCTCCAAAAGCTAATTAACCAAGAACCAGTCAGTGATGTGGAATCATCTGACGAGGAGGAAGAATACGTGGAATATATCTACAAGCCAAGACAATATTTTGCTGTCTCAATTTGTAATGTAAAATATGCCAAATATAATAGTTTCCTTAGCAAATATTGTTTCAACTCAAAGACATTTTTTTCGAAGTTCTGCAAATCTGACCTTCGCAACACAAAGTTGACCCAATGTAGCAAATGCAAGATGGTATTCTATTGCTCTCCAGAACACATGAAATTGGATACCAACCATAGACAACTTTGCTATGCCCTCATACAGGTAGCGGACAGCTATGGTAAGTGTTGTTGATTAATGATATTTCATTAGACTAATTTATGTATAATGCTTATTAAAATTCAATCAACAAGTAAAACTCATCCATATTCATTCATGCTTTAAATTGACCAATTTGTAATTAGTTTCAACAATTTAAAGTTATTTTTATTCTCGATTTATAAATTAATACCTCTTAAATGCTGCCGATCACGCAAAAAAAAATAATGCAGTGTCCCATCCTATCTGCCTAAATATCCAAATGAACGATCGGCGGCGGCTGGCGGTGTGAATTTAAAATTTATTTGTTGGAACGTTGTCAAAGAATTTATCTTCATTTAAGTGACTTTTCCTTACCGCAGACAAGATGCATGTTGAAGAATAATGTAGATGGCTAATCAGGGAAAAATAAATGTTCACTTCCACAAGAAAATGTTGTCAAAGCTTATAGAGAATAGACAAACCATGCACAGATTGAAATTCTAAAAATAAAATAATGCAGTCGATGCCTTTTTGACTTTGTGTATATGTAAATATATTGTACAACGTGGGAAAATATTGATATCACTACAAAATAAATTTAATGTGTGTTGTTGTTGGGTGAAGATTTTGAATTATTGATTGTTTAACCCTTTAAAAATAAAATTTTCGCAAACGGAACCTCACAGATATACCAAAGATTTTGACCACATTTTTTTGCATATCTTTAAATTTCGGCTTATTGTTTCAGGTGGTCGCGTTAAATTCTTACGTGTGTCATTGCTCCTAATCTGTAAGTGCCACGAACGTCTTTGATATCTCATATGTCCTCTCTTTAACATATTGACAATCTCAAAATTTTCGAAGCAGGAGACCTTTCAAATCGTGAAATAATTCCATGCCAACAAAAAGAGCAAAGATATAAAATATATGGCCGTAAAATATTAACTAGACATTTTATCCATGTTAGGAAGGTGTCACAAGCGCCATCTATACCAAGGATAATTTTTCTACCCAAAAATAATACTAAAAAGTAAAAATTAAAAGTCACAAGTTAGTTATGCACTTATATTGGTCAGTTCATATTTCTGAGCTTTCAATAATTTTCCTTCGTCAAAAGTTGAGTAAGCGAATATAATTTTTTTTATTATATATGTACATACATATGTAACTTTATTCTGATTAATATAAACAAAAATTTTCACCAAAATTTCCCATGAATTGGATTTTTGCTTGCTTTATTTTTTGAGCCAATTGCTTGTTATTCTTCCGTTTTGTTATTAACTGCTGCTGCTGAAAGTCGGAAGTAATTGAAGGACTGCACTTAATCAAATTTAGCCTCTAATACCCTTCAGTGCCACAGAAGAAAAACAAAATTATTTTCTTTTTAAAAAATATAAGAAAAAAAATTACTCAAAATCGAGACCATTAATTGTTTGCGTTCACCGTGGCGTATACTTGTTTTTTTTTTTGTTGTTGTTGTTGATTGAATTATAAATCAAAGTCAAATAAAATGCATATATAGATCGCAGGAACTCGCTCTTGTGGTTAAGAACTAAAATGTGACTAGATATTATCAGTTTATGATAATGGGTTCAGTTTTCAGTAACGTTTATTATAAATCGTTACAAAGACTTTGTAAAAACCACTAACAAAATGGATTTTTTCTTAGATTATTTGTATGTATACAAACTTTTATCTATAATTTTGAAATGTAATTTTGTTTATACCTTCTACTCAGAAGGAGCTTCTAAATTTGAAATTGTAACAAAATTAATCCAGATACTAACGAGATTTATGGAAACAAGCCATAAATAATACAATTTCAAAAAAATTTAATCCCTATTTCCGCGGAAAATTTTGAAAAAAAAAAAATTAAATCATTATTCGACCGAAAATCGAATTCATAAAATAGCTCTGTAGCAAATTTGAAGCAATTTTTTGCTAAATACATTCATATATGTATCATTTAGAGGTACCATAATCTCGAAGTTTTTTTTGCTTCAAATTAAGCTTTATAGTTCAGCAATAACTGCCATATAGAACCAATTATCCTTTTTATTTTTGAATTTTATCTTTAACGACTTTACCAAGTCCAAATTTTTGTTTGAAAAGTTCTTTTAATTTAAAATAATAAAGAGACTCGATATTTTGAAAATGTGATTCTTTTTTTAAGTATTAAAATAAATTACCAAACATGTACATATGTAATAATTTCACTTTAAGAATGAATTTTAAAATTTTCTGTTCATTTGCATTTATTCTTAGCTACAAATATCTTAGGATTTGCTTAAATAATTTAAAGAACCAATATTATGCTTTTTGAAAATTTTTTTCTGTATTTTAATTCTAGGAGGACACATTTTTTACAAATGTGGTGAATTCACACCAGAGCAATTTCGTTCCTACCGGATAGTTGCAATACGAAAGGTGGAAAATATTATTAATCGTCAACTGAATGCCTGTGAACAAGAAGTTTTACTTTTTCCAAGAATTTGTGGCAATGTAAACTGTCGAGAGTATAGATTTAACAAATTAATAGATTGTACAGGTTGTGGACAGGTAATATAAATAAAATAAATAAGACAGACAAGAATGTTTAAAGTTTATTTTTTTTTTTAAACAGGTATCATTTTGCAAAACAACTCCTGAGCATTTACAGAAATATCATCACTTGTGGTGTAGGTCTTATCAGCTATTTAAAGAAATGATTATATTTCAGGAGAAATTTGGTAAAATAGATCCATCAATGCCTACAAAGGTTTTAAGAGACTTACCTTTGGGGTGTGGTAATATGAAGCAGATCTGTACAAAATTGGCTGTTGGTAAGACTCTGTATATATTATTTTGTTTTATTTTAATTGAAAAATATTTCTTTTAGATTTGAAAGATGAATGCGAGTATGCAGCATTAAGCCAAATTGCTACAGGACCTCTAACAGCGTGGTATGCATTAAGGGTGTTTGATAAACTCCGTTTGGAGAAAATTACTGTTCATTTAATAGGTATTCATGTGAAAAATTTGTTTTTGGCGTAAATTAACTATGTATATTGTTATAATTAAGGTGCTGAAATTGAGTTTGAAGTGGACCTTCTTCACAAATGGGAGTTGTTCTTTTTACATATCACGCCTGCTGTTAAAGAAATGAACGTTGTTTTCATTGGACCTGAATTAAACCCCAGGAATATTTCATTTGAACAACTGAAAAAGACAAAGTAAAAACCTACATAAAACTTTTCATATGTATATCTATTTTTTTTTAAATTCAACAATTTCTGAAAATCTTCTCAATAGACCTTGTAGATCATGTCGAAAAAATAATCGGACAGTGAAGTATCATTTTGAAAACAGTCTTTACCATGACTACTGCGAAAAAGAATCCTACTTAAAGCCTGATTTGAGTAAGTTAAGAGCCATTTTACTTACTGTTTTACTATATTTAAAATTACGGTCAACTTTAAAAGAGATCAATAACATTATTATGTAATTTAATCAATCTCATTTCATTAATATTTTTTTAACAGTTTGTTTCTTTAATCCGGGTCTATATCGACCGACTGGTTTTCAAATGGAAGACACATGGCCGGAGACTATCAAGGCGGCTGCTGAGAAAAAGTGCCCTGTAGTAATAACTTCATATACACAGCATGAGGCGCCATTGGATCTTTCGTGCTATATTCAGGAATCTAATAGGCATTTGGATATTGTCATACCACCAACTGTTAATCCATTTGGATCAGTTAAACCAGAAAGAAATTTCATATCTGACGAAGAGGCACCGCTGATGTATAAAAATTATTTTTGTTTTGTCTTAGAATAAAAAAAGGTCAAATATTATTATTTATCATTTTTTATTTTAAAGTTAAGGTTTAGTAGATGAGAAGTAATACGTTAGTGATCTTTGAGGCCGACAAAGAAACACATAGTGGAAAAGTTTTCATGAATAGGCAAAGTGAATTGGCAGATAAACTGGAAAATGGAATGATTTGTGGAAAAACAATGATTTGGCAATCAAGCTGAACAAAATTGAACAAATACTCCTTGATTATCACCAGATTCTTGATTAAGAATCAAGCTAATTCTATGATTTTCAATGTATTCATTGGATCAAACCCAATACGGCCAACAACACGAGATCCTACTCTCTATCGGTATTACGTTTAATGCTCAAAAAAAAAAGTTATTATTTTGGCAGATAGATGGCTTCAGTAAGGCGCAAGTAGTCTTATTTTACCATCGCTAATGATGTATATAGATCATATCATGACAATAAAAACAACTGTGTTACTTAGGTTTGCTTATTTTTCTTACATTGACTTATAATAACTCAATGTTTTCATATATTTTGTTGCCTTTTTTCTTTACACTACCTTACCAAGAGAAGCCATCTACCCGCAAGTTTTTTATTTTGTTCGCTGTGGTTTCCCAAGCCCGTTTTAAAAATCTGAATCCCATTTTTTTAATTAAAAAATTGCCAGTCTACTACTCTTTCTCTTAAAGTACATTTTTGTTTTTAAATCTACTACATTTTAGTTTTTGACAGCGGTGTCAAATTTTACTGCTTTCAACTGTCACTTTTCCGACACTCGATATAAAAAATGCACGCAACTTCATCACGTCATTCATCAAAAGAAAACGAAGACGAAAATTACCATAAAATTACGAAGGTTAGTTCTTAAATAAAAAAGAAAAACTATCCTCGCGTGTGTTTGATTTAAAACAAAAATAATAACTATTTGTGTGTGTTGATAATATTTAAATAAACCGTATTTAACAATAATGTATGAATTGAAAACCCTTTTGCCCAAATTCGATATCGAATTACCGACCTGCATGTACGCTCTGAGGAGTAATGCCCTCGCAGAGGAGCAGCATGCTTCGACAACGACGACGACAAATTGTAATGGATCAGGACCTGGATCAGCTGCAGATGTAAGTGAAAGTAAAAATAAATTGAAAACCACATCATCAACACTACTCCTTGCGTCGTCGACGTCGTCGGGTAGTAAAAAATGTGTTCTTCTCGATGCCGTAGAACGACAAATTCAACAATTTCTCAAGGTTAATTCTTATTTTTTGATTAAACAATCAGAATTAATATAAAGTAATCACAATTATTGTATAACAAATTCATTGATAGAAATAATAATTAATGTGTGTTGTTTGCTTCTTATTGTAAATATAAATGCACCCCTTTAAGGCAACAGGTTTCTCTTTTTGTTAAATCTCACACGTGTGCCGTGGTGCACCTCGAGAACTCGTTTCACAGCTGCTTCATCTAACGTACATCATTTCCAGCTAATGTCATTCCAATGCTTGGTCTTTCCTCTTTAAAGAATTTGGCATTGTTTTTCCAGGGCTCTAGGAACACATCCGCAATCGAACAGCGACAAGAAAAAGTGCTTCAACAGTTAAATGAACTTAAATCCCAACTGGCGGGCATACGATCGCAGCTGGGGTTGTGCCAAAAAGGAATTCAGCACACCCAGCGGTCTGCAGTCAAGAAGGATGATCTCATTGTTGAAGTAAGTTCCTGGAAAATCCCCATGAAGTTCTTAACAAACTACAACAGAATGATTTCATTTCAGGAACCTCTGCATGACATAGTCATTAACTCTCAGCCGACTTTCATACCTTACTCCCTGTTAGCGCTCAAGAACGCCTGGAAGGGCACTTTCAATATCGATGTGAAAGTGTTCGCCCATTCATCGATCTCAAATATCAGCAGTGAAGCACTTGAATTTCAGAAAAAGCTCAGTGCCGCCAGCGAAAGTGATCCGTCGAAACGTGGCATTAAAATCACACTCATTTGGACAAATTGTAAGAATTCTATACCTTTTTAGAAACACCGTACTAACCCATCTTTCCAGGTGAGCACACTGAAATGATCATGTCACCCACCATGTACGTCCCCATCTACGGCGAAGTGAATATCATTCGGTATTTGGGACGAGTTGGGCCGGCAGAATATCGCTACGAACAAACACCGTTGTGCAATGAAATCGATCTGGTGCTGGACGTCTGCTATGAACTCCTGCGATGCAGCACAGCCAAATCAAAAGCCGATACTATTCGTATTCTAAATACTCGATTACAGAAGGAGCAATTCTTTGGTGGCAGTCGACTATCTGTGGCCGATATTGGAGTCTACAGCACATTTTTGCGAATGAAATTGGCTGCTAAGGATCTAACGCCAGCGCTCAAAGAGTGGCGTGAACGAGTCAAGGCGGCGATAAAACTTTAATTTGAATTTTAACTTGAAATCGAAATAAACTCGAACAAGTAATCAAAATATGACTTGGGATTTTTTTTTTGAGTTGATACATTTAAGATTATTCTTGCATAAATTCTCAATTCACGAACAGATATTTTGTTCTGTGTGATACGATTTCTCCCGTCCCACATCCGCATACATTTGCGGAGACTTGTTGGGAATTCTCTAATCTATCAAAATCGCTGACTGTGCTTTAAGTCAAAGTAAAGGAAGCCAAAGGAATCAATTAAGCAAGCTGAAGATTGACAAAGAGCAGAGCAGTGAGACCTACGTGTTTTCAAGAAAGTGAAAAGAGCTATCGATTCAAAAGTGCTGAAGAGTATGAATGATTGAATTTATATCGAAAGCACGCAGGAGATTTTTGGCAAAATGATTTGAAAGAAATTGGGTTTTAGATTCCTTAGTGCAAAAGCAAGAATGAGCCACTTAAAAAGCAAAATCAGTGTATGTTTTGATGTTTAAATAAAACTTCAAACGCAAGAATATGCGCATTTCCGGTTTTTTACTAAAATTGTATAGATTTTTAGAATTATATTTAGGTAATTATTGTGTTATCATGTATTTTGAACCCTAACAAATCACCCGACAGGATCTCAAACGCTAATGAATCGCACAACACAGCCCTATCACATAACATCCAATGTAACAAAACATGAAGTACCATAGAGAAAGAGATGCAAAAAGTAAAAACAACGCAAACAAATATTCCCGCTCCCAATTTATTTTCTGTCTGTACCAAATTTGTATTCTGAGTTCTCCGCGGATAAAATTACATGCAGGAAGCTTCATTTTGAAGCAAGGGATTTTTTTTATAACACAATAGGTGAAACGCCATTTTCTCCAGATGGAACACTCAGTAAGGCAAATTGAAAGTTAGTGAATTGAGTTTTTAAGTGATTTTCGAACATTTTTTTAAGAAATTAGAGGTATGGTTTCCAGAACTCCTTACTATGAATTTTCAAAATTTTTGGTTTTTTGCATTGTTGCTAGCGGTGTAAACAATGTTTTCGATGTAGCATTTCCTGTTTTAACGTCGCGCGAAATTGTTTCGGAGTTGACAAATTGATGAAATCGAATCATCACCAAAATATTTAACACAATGGGGGGTATAATAGCCAGCAAAAATTTCCCTATGAATATCTTCTTCGAATATTGGCAGCGTGAGATGCTCAAAAGTTTAATTGTCATTTCATAACAATGGATTTTCCTTCGAGGGATATTTATTTACACTCCAGATTAGTTGTATTGAGCTTAGAGCAAGGTGAAAACTGCTATTAGAGGCTCATCATAAGTATATACAGAATTTGTTTTAGTGACCTTTTTCTTAATTCTTAATAGTTTATTGTTTGTTAGTGGGCTATAGGTCGAAAATTAAAGATGTTAATTTACTTCTTGCGACGTTTCGAGCATGTTTATGCTAATCATCAGGCAGAATTATAAAATATATACAGCACTAATTGCTATGAACACTTTCATTTAATTTGAATACAAAAATTTTATTATTATGCCCCGCCATCTTACCCCTCCCAACCGGCGCGCGGGGAGGACCTTTTATTTAAACTTTTTAAACTGTTTATTTAAACTTTTTTTTTTATTATTATTATTTATGCTTTTGTTTTATATGTTTTATACGTTTGATTTATATACATTATTATTAGGTTTGATTAATAAAAACAAATACTAAGGTTAAAGAGAGTGAATGAGCTATTAATTTGGCTAAAGAGCCATTTTGTTTATCAAGGTTTTTAATTTCTTAATTATCCGATTTCAAATATTTTATTACTTTTTTTTAAATATTCTTTTATTATAAATAGATTTTATTTCACTAGGAAGATTATTATATAATTGAAGTCCTTTAAACATCATGGAGTTTTGTGCACGTGACGTTGATTTATAGTTAAATCTAAAGTTTTGGCCATTTCTGAGAGTGTAGGGTTGAAATTCACTAATATATTTTAAATTACTGCACAAATATTTTGGAAGAATTCCGTTTTTCATTTTAAATACAAACAATAACACGTTGAGTTTAATTTGATGCGACGTATTCAACCAGTTTAACCTTTTTAACATGTCTTTTATATGAGACAATCTTGCACAATTTAAAATAATTCTCATTGCCTTTTTTTGCAGTCTTTGAAGTCGATCCATATCTCCTTGACATGATAAAAATAAGATGGTCGAGCAGTATTGAAAATGAGGCTAAACAATTGCGTTGTATATTTTAATGGTACTTTTTTTCTAATCCGTGCTAGAAAATATAGTTTTTTTGATACTTTTTTGCAAAAATAGTCCGTATTAGTTTTCAAGTTTATTTTGTTATCAATAACAACTCCTAAATATTTAAATTCATCAACACGCTCTACATTCTCACCATCTATTTGAACAACCTTATGATCCAAACTATTTATGCACATATACTTTGTTTTTTTTTTTTTTAATGTTCAATTTCAATTTGTTAATAATGAGCCACTTGCTAATGGATTGTAAATCAGAATTAATTTTTGCATAACATTCATTAACATCTTTACCCGAAACGAAGATAAGGGCATCATCCGCAAACATGCACAATTTATTTTCATTCTCAGATTTAAATGCAAACAGCTCCATTTAAATTTCACCACCTACTCCGTACACAGTCACCTATATTTTGTCTTGGCATAGCCAGCTTGTTAATAGACAGAGTTTCAGTTACAAGACAAAATATAGGTGACTGTGTACGGAGTAGGTGGTGAAATTTAAATGGAGCTGTTTGCATTTAAATCTGAGAATGAAAATTTTTGTATATATACGAAACATTAGTGATGTTATCATAAAATTAAACCAGTCCGATCGTGGAACACTGGTTCTAAACAATACTTGAAGTTTAAGCCAATGCAGAAGATTCACGATAGCAGCAAAATTCATCTCATTTTGCAAAAAAAAATCTAACATTTTTAGCGTGAAACATTGGTGTAGATTCCTTTTTTAGCAAAAAGTATTCAAAAAACAATTGTTTTAATTTAAATAGTTTATTTGATCATTTCTATTTTTGTATATATAACTTTCTATATAGTAGTGACGAAAATACAAACACAAATATTTAACAATAAAAATTTAAATAAAAAAAATTTATAAAATATCAAAATAAAGTCTTAAAATTAATTTATTTCTTCATTAAAAATTTGTAACTTTTATACTTTTTTCTAAAATATCTTTATCTAATCTAATTATTATATATATATAAACGTTTTTTTATTTAAACTTAATAATAAAATCTACTCAGTCCGTATATTTATCTTAACCGATTTAATATATATATTTTATAATTGGGTTTGCACCCTTTTGGGATAATGCATATTTAATTTTTGCATTTTATTAGGTTTTTGTTTATAACAAACCATTTTGTATTCTATACATATAAATATTTTGTTTTAGTCTAATTGTATTGCATTGCATTTTTAAAATTTGTTTGATTTTTTTTATTTTAATTCAAACTCCGTTGCTACACAACTTAAGTACGTAAGGTATCATATTTTCAATCTGAATTTGTCCAATTAGATTGGCAAAGAATAATTCTTCGATGACTTCAGCTTCCAAGGCACACAGTGGCATCAGACGCAGAATAATATTATTGAACCGCTCCTCCATCTCATCCTGCAGCGGTAAAGTCTCAGTGAGATAATTACGAAGTCCCATCATTGCATGGAGTTGGACTCGTTTAATATAATTCCGGCCATTCATGTCTTTGATGTTAACAGCTCCATCGGTGTTGAATACGAGTATCAATCGCAGATAGGCAAATTCATAGTCGTTCATATCGAGGGTTTTAACTGTTTCTATGAATTCGTGCAGCCGCAGCGTGTGCTCACAGAGCTTACGAATCTTATCTGGTTCGATCTTTTCCACCTCAGAGAGTTGCCGAATGTTGGCCACCAGAGTGCTCATGATGGTGCCGATAGAGAGAACTGTACATTGCGCCAGAGCTAAGGCAAACAACTGGGGCCAATGCCGTCGCATTAGCTTTTTTTGGATTTTTTCGTCAAGCTGATCAAAGGCAATAATCTTTTTCATCCAGTAGGCGGTTAGAAATATAATTCGACTGCTGCTCTCACAAACGTAGTGGTTATTTAAATAAGTGGACACCAGGGAGGGCACTTGCAGTATAAACGCCACCTGCTGATCATGAAAAAGGGGGCCCTCGAAAATCGCTTCATCTAGAAGAGTACAATTTTCCATACTCTCGTCGTCCATTTCATCGTCAATTTCATTCTTCATGAGACCATCAAATTGTGAGCCTCCACTGCGATCGTAGTGCAGCTGTACAGCATTTAGAAGTTCCAGCGATTTTCCAATAATTGTCTTGTCAATTGACGTCTGTATGAGATGGACTGATGAGGCAGCAGCTGTTGGAAGGCTTTCTGGGACAGAAGGGTTCAAAACACTCGCGTTGCTGTTGTTATTGTTGTTGTTACTTGAAGCGCACACTGTACTGTTATCCATGGAGTCCTCGTCTATGGTAGCTTCCTCGGGGGAATAACAATAGTTTTCGATTTTAGGTACTTGCTGAGCTTGCTGTTGTTGTTGCTGCTGGTGTTGTTGTTGTTGAGCAAACACTGCAAAGAAAAAATAGGTGTTTAGAATTTTGAAATATAAAATAAAATCTGTCTTTAATTTGAAATCACAGCGTTTTTATATGAAGGTGGGAGTTCAGATGCGTGAGCGTAGGCAGATGTGTACCTAAATATATAGGGAGTTCTGATGGTCTGTCATTATGGATATGGATAAGTTTCTGAAGCGTGGCGTATTTAAACAAAAATAAAATTTAGTTTTTTTTAGTTTTTTCAAACAAAACTCGAGTCTTTCAGCCAGGAGATCTCAAAACACACAAATTAAACAAAACTTAAAGGACTTGGACCATTATTATTATGATCGGCTCAAGTGTTAGGAGTCTTAGATAAATTGAATATAGAGCCTTGCACTCCTATTCTCTGGCCGCTTTAAAAAATCACGTTTCTTTCTAACAATTCTTAACCAAGTTTTGGTAACCTGACTTCCCCTGGCTAATTTAAAATCATTGCAGCGGTTCCCATAGAAAAAGCACGAACTGGGAACCTTTATAATGGGAAATATGAAATAGAAATCGAAGCTTTTTGTAATTTCTTAGTAAAACTTAAAATATTAAAATTTAATTTACTAACAATACTCACTCAACGTCTGCGTTAAATCTGCAAAATTAAAACTGGGAATAGGTGGAAAGACGTTTGGCTGCACCCCACTATCAATCGATAGAGTTGCAGCCGGGGCCGCTGACCCTCCTCCTGCTGACGTGGGTGAGGCATTTTGGTGAGTGTAACCCTTTCCCCGCTGATAGCTCGATGGACTGCCGGTATTTGTACTATTGCCAGAGCTTGCCATGGGCTCCTTTTTATCCAGAATTGGTTTTCTTTCATGCTGGACGGCTGTAGTAATGAACAAAATCGAAGAAAACAAAAAAAAAAATATTAGTCTCGTTGTACAAAATAATATTTTTTTCTTAATAAATAAAATCCAAAATTTGTAAGTCTCTTTTTTTTTGTTGTTGGATTTCTATTAATTTAACTGAAAATTACAATCACTTCTCATGCCGCTGGCTAAACATTTCTGCAATCGGCAAAACTGACATCGATTCCGGTGATGTTTGGTGACCTCACAGTTCATTGCCCCGCGGCACTGGTAGCCGAGTTGTTTGCGAATCGATCGCTTGAAGAAGCCCTTGCAGCCCTCGCAACTGATGGCTCCATAGTGACGCCCAGAGGCACGGTCACCGCATACCAAACATAGCTCCACACTCATACTGCCACTGTTGCTGCTTCCACCACCTCCTCCCGTAGACGAATGGTGTGCAGTGACTGAAGGTTTTTCTACACGAAAAGAAGTAAAAATGTTTTTCTTATTGGCATTTCGCATTGCTTTGGTAATTTCATGTTGATTTGCGATGCACCTTACCATCGGGAAAATCAGTACTTGTTTCCATGTTTTGAATAAGTTTATTTTTCATTTATAGAACTTTTGTGTTTTTCAAATAAAACAAGAATTGAAATTTTATTTTTGTAATTTATGTTAACCTAAACAAACACATTATTTGGAAATCATGTTAACACTGACATTTTCGAATGGATTTTTAAAAATTGGCGACCCCAATTGACTTTGGAATAAAGTAATAACTACTAAGCAAAGTTGAGATTTGAAGATAGCACTTTAAAACTTATATTTAAAGAAGAAAATTGATGACAAAAATGCATGAAAACAGTAAAATTAATTTTAGGTCACACGTAACTTGCGACGTTTGAAGTAGCCATTTTTTGTGAAAAAAATTCTTTTCATGACTTCTCAGTGATGCCAGGTTTCTTATTTTGTATGTATATTTTGACTTCTAAATCTAGTACATTCAACAGTAGAACACACGGGAAAGATAAACGGCGAAAATATGCGTCGAACAGTCTAGTACGTTGCTGATGCGAAACGAAATTTTTTGGTGATCTCCAACACGACAGCCAAATTGTTACGGAAACCATAGTGACAAAATGACAACTGATAGTGTCACTAATTGCAAAAAAAAAAACAAAACAAACATAAACGCAAAAAAAATCATAGAAAGCCATGTTGTAGTGAAAGATACCTACAACAAATAATACAAACACAAAAAAACCTGAAATGTCACTTTTCCGCACAGAATTAATGGTCCGGGCAATTAATTGAGTGCGAAAAAGAGGGGAGACCTCTCCACATAATTTGCTTCAATTATCAATTTCGCTCATCGAACAGCGTACTGCAAAACGAAAAGGAGGACGGAATTTTTCGTTTATGCGTACTAGGCTAAAGTCTAGTACGCTGCTGATGCCAAACGAAATTTTTTGGTGGTCTCCAACACGCCAGCGAAATGCTTACGAAAACCACAGCGAAAAAATGACAATTGAAAGCGTCACCATTTGCAAAAACAAAAACAAACACAAGCGCAAAAAATCACCGAAAGCCATGTTGTATTGAAAGAAACAACAAATACAAACACGAACAAACCTCAAATGTCACTTTTCCGCACACGATAAGGCTTTTCCAGAAACTATCTTTGTCTTTTCTCTTTCTAATTTTGACATAAAAATATGTAGGGAAAACAAACAAACGATCAGCGCAACGCATCAGCAGCGTACTAGGCTTAACCCTGAAATAAAAATAAAATTTTAGCAGAAGGTACCTTGCAGTGTTGCCACTGAAAAATGTTGCCAATAAAGGGGCCAGTATAAAAAAATTCCACATATAAGAAAATACGTAGGTACACAAAAAACAAAACAGTATACAAGAGTAAAACAAAAATTTATTCAATAACAATAAATAAAGTCTTTCTGCCAAAGCATATAATTTTCATTAGTTGTATTTTTTACTTGCTCTATAGGGCAAGTAAAGGTTTCGTATACAAAAATTTTGAGGTTGTTATCAAAACTGAGGTAAGTAATCGAGAAAATCCAAAAAAGTGGGTTTTGTCATGGCGTCCGTTGGCCTGTGCGTCCACTGAAATTTGAGATAGAGCCTAAACGGGAGGACCGATTTGCTTCAAATTTGTTAGAGAGCATTTTTATGTGATTCCCTAGAGCCTGCAGGACAAATTCGAAGTTTTGTTTTTTTTTTCAAATTTTCTCGAAAACGGCTTTCACGTTTTTGATTAAATTTCGTACCAGTAATAACCAAGTCAATTGTAAAAATACGCATTTCAGGTTTTTCTCAAAAAAATCACATAACGGAATTAGGTTATTCGTTTATATCATTGCCTTGGTTAGACCAATTTTGTTATAATTTTGCAATCTGATGCTTATAACAATAATGGATTTAAAAATTTGTAAAAACATTGTTTTATAAACAAAAGAAAAGCAAAGAAAAAATCAATTCTTTAGTTCTTTTGACTCTTTTAATATTTTCTCGTTAAGTATATATATGTATGTATACATGCGCTACATCATGCATCTTCAATGTGTGGTTACACAGAGTTGTTAAGCACAAGAGCAAGTTCATGCGATCAAGTCGTGCATATTTTTTAATATTCTCTTCCTGCATAAATAAACCAGATTTTTTTTGGAACCTAATTTTCCAAATCATTTTGGGTTTCACCTAAAAAAGTCGCGGCCACGGGGACCAAACGCAAAAAGGGCCAAAACGCTTACGCTGGTACCTTCCTACGACTAATCCTTTGTTGGGTTTTCAAAGATCAAGATTTGCTGGCTGTGGGAAAATGAGAAATTTCAAATTTTATTCAAATCAAACATTGTTGTAGGTACATCTTGTGAGTCGGGGTCAATAAGAAAACTACTTAATATAATAATATCACTCAGTCAAAGAAATTCTGAAATAGAACCAAATTCTTACATCATTGTTCTCATTGTTACACAAAGGCAAAACTCAATTTTTTAATGCAAACATTAGAATATCATTAATTCAAATCCTGTTTATGATTTTGGTGATACCCAACCCACAATAAGAACCCGAGCAAAAAATAAAAATACCTACTGAATAAACCAACCACAATAACCACGAGGGAACAACCTGCTGCTGTCAGAATTGGCTTATACACCGTCATCGTCCTGGATGTGTCTGGATTGCTTCGCAAAATACAGCACGCAGGACTCCCATATTTATTCCTGTGCTAATATGTAATTTCATCAAAATTTATCCGCATATGTTCATGTGTGTTGAGTTGATTCTGTTTTTTGGATATTAGCTAGCCCATATACACTGAGAGAGCTAAACTGCGTATCCATAATCCTTACAACAAATCATTATGGTATTAAGGATTTTGACACCAGTTTAAGGATATTTTTTTTGTTATGCGTTAAGTGACATGAAAAATTTGCAATGTTATTAGTTTTCTATTTTTTTTTTCAGAAGCAAATGGGGACACGGGAGTGGGTGAAAATTCTTTTGACTTTGGCTCAGATGTGTTTCTTCAGCCTGTTTGCTTAGCCTGGTTCCAAATCCCACCCCTGCTTCGATAAAAAAAAAGAAACACTGTATCGTATAACAAATCTTGTTGAAATCATCTCATCATCACAAACGTGTTGGGCTGAACTGCCTGCGGGACTCTTCTGAGTTACTTCGTGCATAATTTTATATCGCCCCCAAAAACAGAGAACATGGGCGAGAAGGGAAGAGATGTGTACGAACAACTTAAGGGATGAATGCTTGAGTTTCTCTGTAATAATACTTGTAACCTTTTTATAAATCCTGTTAAGAGGCGGTGTGCTGTTGGTTGGGATCTGAGATTTTTTTTTTGTTCTTCCTCGGGGTTCCTCGCATCAAAGTGTGCAAATGGGAAACATCCTGGCGGAGTGGCATCATCGAAAGAAGACGACTGCGTTTAAGGGTTGTTATGGTTTTTTGTTTATCGTCTATGCTCTCAGTATCGTTTACCAGGTGAAATCATCTGTTTATTTTATTTCTGTGAGGATGTTCACCCCCAATGAATTTTGAACAAAACAGACCAAGACTCCGCTGCGCCGTAGGTCGATGTTGGAATACACCTCGATTTTTCATCACCATCACCACTGGATAAATATCAATTGAAATCAATAAGAAGTTGTAAAACGATTTAAATTGGAATTGATATTTTTTTGGTATTTTGTTAAGGTAGTAATAACAACTGCAATTGGTTTCGGGGCTTAGGCGAGGAGGTGAACATTTTGTGGGCAGTTTTTAAGTAGGATGGTTGTTTTGTGTTTGTTGGATTTGGAGCGCGTGGTGTGAATAGAAATTGGCCAATTACAGAGTCTCTAATTGGTTTAATGCGGTGTGGATTTTTATTGGATTTATTTGGTTGAGTAGGTATAAAAACATAAAACAATATTGCCTCCAGACGGTTGTACCTAGTAGGTATATATAGCTGGAGGTAATTAATTGTGGTCGTTTTGTTAATTAAAATAAATAATTACAGTTGAACATAGCTTTAGAGAATATTTAGTTCCATATGGGTCCATATGAGGTTGAATTATTTGTTTTTTTTTTTTCATTTATTTATTTTGATTTTAGCCATGCTATGTGAAGATAGAATAAGTTTCAAATGAAACGCGATATCATCGAAAAATATAGCATAAAATATGTGTGGTGCTAGTAGTAGTAGGTATTTTGGCATTTCAGGCAGAATGTTGGATTTTGAAAAAGTCATTAATTTATGTCATTTAGTAGATATGCAATTTAATTTCAAAACTTAAAGTCTAGAAAGAAATTTTAAAATATTGAATCGTTGAAAAATTGTAATTAGCTGGCGCCCAACATGAAGATGCTACACTAAATTTATAAAATGAATTTGTCTGCATTTTAAAATATATTTCACTACTAGGCGTTTTCCTTTGGAGGTGGCGAAGTACTCGTGAGTAGATGAAAACTAAAATCTAGTACCTTCATCTTCTCATGTTCTCTTCGCGAGTAGATGAGATTTGTAGGAAAATTAATTTGTATGCGTTCCATTCAAAATGGCTAGCAAAGTACCTACTTTTAAGTACTTCGCCACCTCCAAAGGAAAACGCCTATTATAATTCTACCCTTAGACAACCAACTTCAGTGTCCTATTGCGACAATTGGTGAAAAATATTTATATTCGACTGTGTCGAAGAGTGTTCGAAAAAAAACTTCTGTTGCTACCTCAAAACTAAAAATTCACTCTTCAAGGTAGGTATTTAACTTTAGATTATAAAGTACTTTCACTCGTTCTCCTTAAAATTTATATTTTAAATTGAAATTCCCATAAAACCAGCCCGAAGGACAATCTTAAGGATCTCTCGCCTAACTAAGTACGCGCCAAAGATGAGTCCCGGAAATATGTTCTTACCCTAGCTTGATAAATTTTTTCGTCTTTTTGTTGCGGAAAAGAAGCAATAAAAAAGTCAACACAAAACAAGTAGTCGCCGCGACCCCTGAGTTGATAAGACGCTGCTAAAGTTCTTTTATTCATAAAAACCGTTATTGTCACCCTCTGTCACCCCTGGTTAACAAAGTAAGAAATACAGAGATGTAAAAGAGATATAGTTAAAGGAAGAAGATTCTTTCTATTTAGCGGTGTATCTTTTGTCGCCTTTTTGGTGGGGGGGTAGGTATATACTTCACCTCATCTCTTCATCTCTCGTTGGCATGGAAATTCCAAAGTTTTTTTTCAAGTCATTTTCTTTGTATAGATAACACCAAAAGTACCTTTTACAGTTACGTTATCCTCTTCTTTTTTAATTAAAACGTTAAAATTGCTAATTATTTTCTTTGCAGAGTGTAATAAAAATTTCAGAAAAATATCTTTTAGCGTTGAAATGATGAGGCTGATGGGTTTGAGGGCAAATGATGATTTTTGAAGAATATTTTGATGTTTTTTTTATTGCCATTCTTGTGATGGTGGTAAACTTTCGAACAAAAATTGAACCTTCAAAAATGACAATCCGCTGATGACCCGTAATTTTTGACACAGTCAGTTATTGTGTCTTTTTGATTTTTTTTTAACTTTCCGGAACATATCGCCACAAAGCCAGAAAAGGGGATGTTTTATTTTTGTAGGGCAATTATCCGGGAATGCCATTCTAAACGTAGACATTTCTGCTGAAAGTATCTTATTTTTTTATAATAAAACAGTTAGTGCGACAGAAGGAATTTAATTTAAGCATCAGTGGCTATTTATCGAGGCGTTAAGAGAGGTGCGATGCTGTTGATGATTTTTTTTTTTTATTCGTTGGGATTTTCTGACCCAATTCAGTTTTTTTTTGTCGCTCTGATTTTTAAGAAGCGTTTGATGTGTTTGATTCTATATATTTTTTTGCTTGTCTTGTCGTGTGCCGTCGCTTTGGCTTATCATCTGAGGCGTTATAAATGCAATTAAATTCTTTTGATTTTTTGTATGCTGCTGAGATTTGTTTGGGGTTTTATGTCGTTAATTTTGATCTGATGAAAAATATAGTGACAGAAGGAAGGTATATCAACATTAAAAAAAAAATGCAAATCGGTTGAGGAGTATATTCAGTTTAATGTCTTTTAGAACTTAATTAAAAACAACAAGAGTTTAAAGAGATGAGAAAATTTAAATGCCTAAAACATATTGGCTAGCTGGCGCCCAACATGGAGACACGCTATGTTCGTGAAATGATAAATTTTGTTTAATTTCTCAAAGTAAGGTAAGACGTGTATGAAAATACAGTTTAATTAATTTTTTTTAATATACTAAATGGTTCTCGACAAAGGAAGAAACTGTGTGAATCTAAGAAGTTGATTTTATTCATCTTCATTAAGTGACATATAAAATATGACAACCTTGATTTTGCTATACTTAGGGCCAGTTTCATAGTCGGCACTTACCGGAATAAGTGGCACTAAGTTTCCCATATTAGCAATTTAAGCTAAATTTCATAGCCAGCGTAAGTGGAACTTAAGTAACCAACATCGGAGACTTAAGTGTCACTTATTCAGGTAACAGTGCACTGTGATATTGGGAATTAATCTTTCACATTCCCCACTTCAGTGTCACTTTTCTGACTGTGAAACTGGCCCTTAGTGTCTGTATATTCAGTTTAATATTCCTTTTTTAATAATTTAATTAGAAATTAGAGGGACAAAATTTAAATAACTACAACAACTTCTTGGTTGGCGCCCAACGAAAAATAGTTAATATTTTTAGATACTTAATATAATCTATATAATGGTAAAGCCTTTAAACTAACTGAATTTAAAAATAGTGTCAGTATTATTGCAACTCATGCTTCAGCCAAAACTTCTCTCTACATTCAAAACTACCCCTTCTTTTCGAACTGGGAGATCAGTTGTTTGACTGCATTACCATAATATAAAACATTAAACCTATACACACATAAAATACAAAAAATATTCTTTTAGCGAAAAAAGAAAAAAAAAGATAAAAGAAAATTAAAAGAGAAAAAGAGATTCTTTTTGCACATAAAAAAGATAATAACCACTTTGTGGTCCTGTTCTTGGTGGTGGCGGAACTAAAGGACTAAACCTACCGCTTGGGTCCTTATTATTATGATGAGGATGGTATTCAATTCTGTATAACAAGTAGGCATTAGACATACATTTCTACTATTTTTTTCATAAAGTTTATTATTGTAACTACTTGGTATAAGCTATGCTTTTATATATTGTAAACGCCCTTAACAGAATTTTCAGATTCAGGGTGGGATTGGGTGATAATTATGTTTTTTTTTTTTGCGGTAAAACGACTAAAAGATAGTCATGATTTTTTTTTATTGCCATTTAGGGACATAATTTAATTTTTTTATCGTCAATGACATCTGGGACTGGAGTTTTGTTATTCATTTTTGTAAAAGGAAAACAAAATAAGGTTCATAATAATATATGGTATCCATTTTGGGTCTTAAAAGTGGTCGATTTCAGTCACTTTTAAAACCACAATTGGACGCCATTATGAATTTTATTTTGTTTTCATTTAGCAAGAAATTGACTCTAGTTTTTAAAGTTTTAACTATTAATCAAAGGTTTTATTCAATTGACTGCAACTCTCCTGGCTGCAGTATTTACTATTGCAAGAATTAGACACTAGCTTTTTTTTGAGTTTATGCAGAAGGTTTATGCAGAACAAGATGATCCCAAAACAGTCGCCAATTTATTTGCCCAATTCTTTCGTCAACCTTTATCTGATACCGACTTACAGCCTGATTTTGAATACTTCTCCTACTTCAAATCTTACACCCAAACTTCCGTAAACTCCATTTCCGTATCACCAGGCATTGTTGAAGACAAGATTAAAAATCTAAAAGATGATTATTCTGCTGGTCCCGATGGTGTCCCTGCTATAGTTCTTTAATGCATTATTCCAACTTTCACTCTCGCTTGGAGTTTTTCCTTCCCTTTGGAAAAATTCTTTTATAATCCCTATCCATAAAAAAGGCCCCAAGAAAGAAATTTCCAACTACTGCCCTATTGCTAAGCTGTCTTGTATCCCTAATCTCTTTGAAAATTTTATCTATGATACAATGCTGTTCCAGTGCAAGCATATAGTCTCCCCAAACCAACATGGCTTCGTCAAAGGTAGGTCTACCACCACTAATTTGTTGGAATTTGTTTCTGGAACCGTATGCTCTCTTGAAAACAGCAATGAGGTCGATGTAATTACAACTGACCTCAGCAAAGCCTTTGACAAAATTTCCCATTCTCTGATCCTTTTCAAGTTAAATGCCTTAGGATTTCAACCCATTTTCGTTTCTTGGATTCAGTCCTACTTAAAAGATCGGCAATAAAGTGTACTATTTAGATCCTTGGAATCTGATCCCATCCTTGCAACTTCTGGCGTCCCGCAGCCACCTAGGCCCACTGATTTTTATTTTGACTATTAACGACGTCGGCTGTATCATAAAAGACTCTTTTATATCAGTCTACGCCGACGATAAGAAAATATTTAGGCGCATATCATCCCCTGCCGACCCTATTCTACTACAAAATTACCTTAACCGATTCTCAACATGGTGCCTTAAAAACTTTCTTGAACTCAATGTTAACAAGTGTCAAGCTATCACCTACTCCTGTAAGCGCTTTCAACTCCCTCCTAGGACGTACCTCATCGGTAAAGTGCCAGTCAACTCGGTTGATTCACTGTGTGATTTAGGAATTACCTGTGACAAGGAATTGAACTTTCGTTCTCACATTGATACTTTCATCAAGAGAGCTAACTCTTCACTCGGCTTTGTAAAACGATGGTCAAAGGAATTCTCTGAAATCTCTCTATATCACATTTGTTAGGCCACTCGTCGAATATGCTAGCCAAGTCTGGTCACCCTCTTACCTTAGTCACTCAAAGCGAATTGAAGCTGTTCAACGTAGATTTCTTAGTTTTGCCCTCCGAGGCCTTCTGATCCGCTTAACCTCTACCTCGCTACGAACATCGTTTAAAATTAATTAATATGGTATCGCTTGAATATCGCCGCCGGGTGGGTGATATTGTCTTCATCCATCAGCTCTTAGCAGGTAATATTGACAGCCCTGCTCTACTCCAAAAAAATCTCCCTCAAAACCAATTCCAATAATCTCCGATCCATACCTCTCTTTCAAATCAAGTTTCATCGCACCAACTATGGTAGCAACGAACCTTTGAACCGTATGCTACGTACGTCTAACAGCGACTCCAACCTATTCGACTTCCATTTAAGCAAAGACAGCCTCAAAACCTCCCTTTACAGTGCCTCGTATTAGACTTACACAAAAATTTCGAATAACCAAAGCCAGCCTCAAAACCTCCCTTCACAGAGTACCCTTCCTACCCGATAATTTCTAGTTTTTAAGAATTTATGTTAGTCTTAAGTTAGTTATATAAGCGGTTTGCGTCAGCTAAAGGCTTAACTACATAAGCCATAAAAGTGAAAAAGTACAAAAGTGAAAATTTTCAAACTCATTTTGGAATAGTTTTTCTGACTGTTAAACTTATACAAATGATGCAGAAAGATTAAATTTTGGTTTAAAAAAATAATTGTATATTGTTTTTCACAAAACAACTGCGCTAGCGGGAAAAAAAATATTTTTACTTTTGTACAAAAGTACTTTTTGGCTTATGTAGTTAAGCCTTAATAAAGTGAAACAAACAGATGAGGGTGAGAGGGGCCTTCTCCCCTCTCTCTTTGGGCGTTTGTTGCTAAATAAATAAATAATAAGTTCTTACTGTTACAATTATTTTGTTAAGTAGCCACCAAAAATATAATTTAACAGTTGACATTTCCGTCCGATGTTGCATAACTGTCCATTTTTTTTTTAGCTTCGAAATTTACTGTTTCCGATAGACTTCATACACAAAAATATAATTGGTCATTACAAAACCATGTGGTGGAGTTTAAATTTTATTTAATTGACACCAAAAGTTGAAATATGTAAAATCATAATTTCATTTCAGTCTGACAGACAACAATGCAATACGAACAAAAAAATACATCCCAGATCTGATTCAACTCGCAACTCTTTAAAAAAAAAAATGAACCACAACAAAACAACTTCACTTATGCCAGTAAACCTTTTTTTATGTCACACCCCCGCGCCATGCATATTAGCTTGATCAAAATATATTTAAATTACAGAGAAAAAAAATTCCACATCATCCTGCAATTTTTCGCATGAAAAATTATTATGTATTCCGTGACACAACTCCAGGCGGCAAGCAAAAGAGTCTACCTCTACCATAAAAACAAATGTCAACCAGCAATAAAAATTCCACCACACTCAAAATGGAGAGTAACAAATGCTACCTCCAAAATATGAATTCTGAATGCAAAAAAAAAAAAAAAAAAACACAAATAAAATGCCCAATGATGAAAAAAAAAAGGATAATTGATTACTGTACCATACGAGTCCTTTTTTCGCTTCTGCAACAACGTGTGATGAACTTTGAATATTAAAATTTATAATTGCTCTTAAAGTGTGCGGAAAAATCAGTGCGCCGGGAAATTGTCATTCCCTGTGTTTTTCGTCGAGTAAGGGGAGTTTTTCAGGTTTGAGGCTGCCATCAGGCAATTGCATCAGCAAAAGCACCACAGAGGAATAGATAGATAGTAGTTCTGTCGTCAAAAATGTGTCGTCCTTGCAAATTGGGATTTTCGCTTTTGTACTTTTATTTTTATTTGTTTTTTTTGTTCATTCCGGTGCGCACTGGAGTATAGTACTCAAGGCTGGAAAAACAGCCTTGCAACAATCTCATAATGAATTCAAGTCACATTTCGTTGAGTTCGGTGTTTTAGGAAGTTATGGGATTTTTTTGTGACCATCATGCCTTCCGACATCTTTTGACAGTACCAGTACCTATAGGTATTGTGAGTGCAAAACACCACTCTGTGTGACAGTTAGTGGTGGTAACTTTGTGGATGGCTATTACGTTTATGGAATTAAGTTGGGCGCGGCAGTGGAAAAAAAAAACTTTGTTCCGGTAAGGCACGTGGTTTTGAAACACAATATTGATTTAAATTGTAGAAACTGTGTTTTGATAGGATTTGGAGATTAAACATTCACATTATTTGCAAAAGTTGCAAAGACTTTTATAAGTACGGGTTTTTGTAGACTTAGCTGGAAGCATGTAGGAAGTAACACTTTATAGAAGTCCAATTAATAGACGTATTAATAATAGATATTCATGACTACATGGCATATTTGTAATTGTTTTATCAATACAGATGGTATATTAGATATAGTTTTGTCTTATAAAATAAAAATCAGTCATTTTATATTTTATTTTGAATCCATTGATAGGACCGTCTTTTTAATAATATCAATACTTTCTTCAATTTGTGCTTTATTGATGACAAGTGGGGGAGCAAAACGTATGATATCACCATGCGTTGGTTTGGCTAGAAGACCATTTTCTTTCAGCTTCACACAAACATCCCAGGCATCGTATTCTATAGAAGCAACAAAAATTGTTAAAAGGAATAGGTACATTTATTTTAAGCATCAAAGATTACTTACTTGGATTAATAACAATAGCATTCAAAAGACCTTTGCCTCTTACAACTGACACAATGTCTTTTGGCAATTTGCCCAGTTCACTTCTTAGAATATTTCCCATATTTTCAGCATTTTTCGCTAAATTTTCTTCAACTAACACTTGTAAGGCTGCCATTGCTACTTTGCAACCTAGAGGATTACCACCATAGGTGGATCCATGCTCGCCAGGTTTAATACAGAGCATCACTTCGTCATCACAGAGAACAGCTGAAACTGGGTATATGCCTCCAGAGAGAGCTTTTCCTGAAAAAAATTAAGTTTAAAATTAAGCTTTAAACAAGTTCCCATCATGACTTGCATATAAGAAATTTACCTAAAATCAAAATGTCTGGTCTGACATTTTCATAATCCACCGCCAACATTCTTCCTGTTCTTGCCAGTCCAGTTTGAACTTCATCAGCAATAAATAGGACATTGTACTTTGTGCACAGCTCACGAACTTTTGTTAGATAACCTGAATCAGGAACAACAACACCAGCTTCACCTTGAATCGGTTCAACCATAAATGCGCATACATTTGGGTCTTTTAAAGCGTTCTATAATCATAAAGTATATATCTAGCTGAGAAAACATTTGACGAAAACCATATTTTTCTTATAATTTACCTCCAATGCATTGACATCATTATAATCAATAATTTCGAATCCTGGCATAAAAGGACCAAATCCGTCATAACTGGTTGGATCTGTTGAAGCTGATATAGCGGACATAGTTCGACCCCAAAAGTTGTTTTTCGCAAAAATGATCTAGTACAAAATAAATGAAAAATTTTAAAATGTCTTAAGGTACACAAATTTGTACCTGTATACCTTTGCTTGGTTCTTGGCAATTCCCTTCTTCACGTAACCCCACTTTCGAGCCAATTTACAGGCAGTTTCTCCCCCTTCAACACCTGTATTCATGGGCAATACTTTTTCATACTTGAAGAACTTTGTTATATATTCTTCATATTCACCAAGGACATCTGAGTAAAATGCTCTGAAAAAAAGTCATTATAATGCAAAAATCATAAGTAAGCTCTTTATACATTTAAAATAATAATCAACCTAATGTAGATAAAAATAACCTTATCTTATACTTTCTGGAAATAGCAAGTGCGGAAAGTTTTTTTTTTTTTTAGATTAGACCTCCAAACCTTACCTACTATATATGTTGTTAGATCTCAAAATAATATAAACAAAATCGAGATTCCCAACAAGGTCGTCAAACTCACGGGAAATTAGACAACTTCGTCACATATATTTTTAACATACAGCGAGAGTGACACAAAATCGATTTATTTTGTAAATATAATCAAGTCCATAAGTCGTCAACATATGAACTTCTTATCAGTAACGAAGTATAAAGCTGTGTGGGACAAATATACAATAATGCATTTAAATTCTTTTTTCATTGCGTTGCAGAATGAAAAGTTTGATTTTGAACTTATTTATACCCAGAAAGTGTTGTAAAATATTACTGCATTTTATTATTGGAGCCCTAATTTACCGGAGGCAAAAGTTTTGTGCACCTATTAAACATTGAACATTTAAGACTTTATGTATAGTCTATGTATTCATCGAGATCAAAGACTTTATGTATAGTCTTGACGATCCAATTATATAACTCAATGGCCATATATCTCATTTTCTGTGTGGACTTATTTTTATTGATTGCCTATAGGGTTCGCTTAAAATTTGTAACGGGTGATTTTTAAGCTGGTTTGGTTTTGGCAACACTGGTTTTGACAGCTGACGTGTGCTTAGTACCTTGTGTCACTGTCAAACAGCTTCAGTTTGGTTTGCAATTTAACCATGGATCGTCTTACAAATGAACAACGCTTGCAAATTATTGAATTTTACTATCAAAATTCGTGCTCGGTTCGAAATGTTCATCGCGCGCTGCTTGTGTTCAGCGATGAGGCTCATTTTTGGTTGAATGGGTACGTAAATAAGCAAAATTGCCGCATTTGGAGTGAAGATCAGCCAGAAGCATTGCAACAGCTACCAATGCATCCCGAAAAAGCCACTGTTTGGTGCGGTTTATGGGCCGGCGGCATTATTGGGCCTATTTCTTCAAAGATGATGCGAATCGCAGCGTTACTGTCAATGGTGAACGCTACCGAGCGATGATAACAAACTTTTTTTTGCCCGAAATGGAAGTTCTTGACTTGCATGATATGTGGTTTCAACAAGATGGTGCCACATGTCACACAGCACGCGAAACAATGGCGCAATTGCGAGGCGAGTTTGGTGAACAGTTAATTTCACGTTTCGGGCCGGTCAATTGGCCGCCTTGATCGTGCGATTTGACACCATTAGATTATTTTTTGTGGGGGTATGTCAAGGATAATGTCTATAGGGACAAGCCCGCTTCGATTGACGCACTGGAAGCCAACATCCATGCATTCATTCGTGAGATACCGGCCGATATGTGTGAAAGAGTATGCCAAAATTGGACTCAGCGGATGGGCTACCTGAGACGCAGCCGTGGTAAATATTTGCATGAAATTATCTTTAAACATTAAATTGCAAGGTTCAAACTATCGATTCAAATAAATATTTTATTCATTTTTTCGAATTTTTTGTGTTTTTTTTTAAAAAAAAGTTCTAAACCTCTTAAAAAATCACCCGTTATATCTTGTATTCTTATATTAATCGTCAAGATTAAGTGGTAAGACTTACGGAAAATGACAGAGCATCATTTCCAATTTTTAATGAATGAATTCATAGATTGTTACATCCGTGACATACAAATTGTAAAATTGCTATTTTAACCTCCAATCCGCACAAACTGTGGAAAATAAAACCTGACAGAGACTTTTGTATTCGATATCACGACACATACATCTACAATCCCTCATACTCATGATTTGGTTATACATTAGACATCCACTTCCAAAACTTCTGTAGGCTCTTACACTTGTACATTTTATATGAAGGGTTTTTCTAGACTTTGTTAAAATTTTACGAAATCTAAAAAATCCTGTTAAAGATTTCACAAATTTTAAATTTGTTACAGGAAAAAGATCTCCCCTTTCTTGATGCAGATTTTTCACAAATTTTAAATTTTTCACAGGAAAAATATCTCCCGTTCCTGGATGCAGATTTTATTGCAAGAAACTTCCTATATGGCAGTTCTACCAAATATTTGAGTAGCCTAAAATCCCCTACCAGAATTATTTTCTGAAGATAAAAATACTGTATTTTTTTTTCTTTTGAAAAAAGAACCTAATATTTCACGTTGTTAAACCCAATCTAGTTTTGTTTGCTTTTTCACTTCACTCTGTGTGAGAGAATTTCATTCCAACTCTTTAAAGTTTGCAAACTGAATGGAAATAAATTGTAGTGCAAGAAAATTCCTGAATCACCTAGGATAATTCCACTATAGTACTCTAACTTCTAGGTATGATTATCATAGTTCGTTCTCGAGTCCAATTTCGGATGTGTGTCTTAAAAACTGCTTCATAGATTTTTATAAAAATTCAAATAATTTTAATATGTATAAAGACAACCTTTTAGTGAATTTTGATTTCCAAAAATTGATATTAATGGTACCTCTTCTATAGAACCATTGTTCTTATTTTTGCTTTTCCCGAAAACAGTTCAATCGATTTTGACTAAATTTTGTATGAAGAAGCTTCTTAATATAAATAGGATTGTTATTTAAAAGTTCGAACAAATAAGTTTTTGGATTTAAAAAAAAAATCCAACATTGTTTTTGAAATATGAATATTTCAAAAATGACTTGGTGCCAAATTTAGCACCAAGCTGTTTTTTTCACATTAAATTCTTATTATAACAAAAAACTAACCAGACAAATGTTTAAAAACCGCTAAGACTCCTATGGATTTATAAAAATGTTTCTGTGTATTAAATTTAGTACGATCTCATATTCAACATGTCAATCTACAACATGTTGCGAAAAATTCAAAAATCGTGTGTATTTTACTGAATTTTCTTTACATTCAGTAATAAATGCTGTTTTATCGACAAATAGTCTGACTATAAAAGATGCTGTTGTAATCACAATTCCACAACCATGTCATGGCAGTAGAATCAACAGCGTTTTCAACATTTCTACAGAATATTTTTTGGGTGAACTAAAACGAATTAATTTGAACAAAGAATTCGAATTTTTTCTAAACAAAATCGATTTTTTTCTGTCAATTGAAAGGAATTCTTATTTCGTAAAGGAATCGATTTTTTTCTGTGTGATTGTGTTTGTGTTACTTGACAGCTGCAATTGACGCAAAACGACAAGAAATTTTTCTCAAAACTATTAAGGTTGTTTGTTTTTGTTGTGAGAAAAATGTTTTACCATAAGAATTAAATTATTAAGTATAATAATTCTATTTTAAGAACAAAACATATTAGCCAGCTTATACGGGGGCAATTTTATGGTGCATTTTATTTGATTGAACTTCTACTTGCACATATATTTTTAAAGAAATTTGTAATTGAAAAATTTTCACTTGCAGGCGAAAGGTATTTTTTTTGTCAAATTTTTGTTTGATAATAAAACACAAAATAAATTATTTTTAAAGCTATATTTACCGAAATATATTCTGTTGAATATTTTGTTAAATTATGTAGAATTCGTTGCAACCAAAAAATAAACAACTCGTCTTCCGGAAATTCCGCGACTTTCAATTTGACGTATTAGCAATGCCAAGTCTTCATAGTGTGTGTGCAAATCAGTGTGAAATCTTGCTAAAAACGCAAGATTTGTTTTGACAGAAAATAATCGATTTTGTTTAGAAAAAAATTCTGAACAGTATCGATTCTTTTGTTGAAAGGAATTCGGCATAAGCAATATTTGGCAGGTGACATAAGAAGATCTAAGCTTGTTTTAAGATCATATTAAGAAGTTTTCGTTGAGACTTTAAAACCATCCACAGAGAAAGATCGTACTTAAGAGTTATATAGTGCGTATGCCTATTGTGACCATTCTGTTGCATTATATATAGTTAATAAAATTGAATGGTGACCCAATTATTTATACGTTTGCAACTACCATTGAATACCTACTAGGATATTTTTCTTAAGTCATACCAAAAAGTCCCAACACAATTTTTCCCCTTTCAATATCCCGACAATTAAAACTAATGAGTATCGCTATTTCCTGCTTAATCCTCTTTGTCTTTTCTACACGCACACACTATGTTAAAACACGAATTGTTAAGGGTAATCATAACTGTCTTAGAAAAAAAACGAACTCTGTATCAAACTTTTCTATATACTTTACAAGTTCTAATATTAAGCAAAATTTAAACTCTGGTAGTTATCTATTTTCTTTAACTAAATAAATAATTTTCAATGTGACCATTAAGTTTCAACTGTAAAAAAATAAAGCATCAATACAGAAAAAAATTAGTACAAACTCCAAACGTATGTATATTAAATTTGAATTCATTTATTTATCCTAATAAAGTCGTGTTTGTTGCCAACTAATGCGATTAGATTGATATCATGCTATCGCTTGTGTAAAATTTCGATTGCACTTTATAGATTTACATATATAGATAAGATAGCTTCTATATTACTATAGTTATATTCAAAAAAATAGAACCTATAAAGATGATAAGAAAAACATTACTTTCCCTTACCTGGAGGTTAATGCCAAGCGTTTTGATTGCTCCACAAGGGCGCCAATAATCTTTGGATGTCCATGGCCTTGATTCACAGCCGAATATGCACTCAAGAAATCAAAATATCTCACACCTTCGACATCCCAAACAAACACCCCTTCACCACGATTGAGCGCCACTGGAAGCGGATGATAATTGTGTGCTCCGTACTTTTCCTCGCGTGCAAAAACTTCTTTGGAACTGACACAACGCGTTGCATTTGCAATACGAGGAATGACACTTCTTATCAAAGCTTGACTTACAAACATTCTTTTTTTTTTTAATAAAAAAATATTCTAATCTTTTAAATTTTTGAAATTAAAACAATTCAAAACTGATATGCCCCTTTGTTGCAGACAATATAATTCAAAAAGACTTTTATTCCCTTATGAATCTAATCAACACTTGCAAACTGTTCGAGAATGCTTTGAAGACTGATAGAACTTGTATATTCGCTAAGAATCAAGCGTCAATTAAATTATTCTTGGCTTGATAATTTTTTGTAGTTTATTTTTAGATTATATTTATTCAAATAGGCAGATAACTACAAAAAATATAAATAGGTATCTATGTATGATATATTCTTACGGGGCGGGGGTGGGAATGATATACATACATAAATTTAGTATTGAAAGTTTCAGACACTGGAATTATTGTCAATTAGTTTTTTGTTTATGGTGACACAGCTTTTTTGAATAATCAACATGAAACGAAAGTATTCAAGTGAAAAACTAGACGACATCATTTGGGGAAATAGTAGCGTCAGTAGAAATAAGATCGACTTAAAACTTTTAATGCAGGTATGTAATATTCAAATTAATCAGGTGTTTGTTGCCATAATTTTGAATTAAAGTAACAATTTAAGTGATTACTAAGTAAGGCTATGAAAAAATCTAATGAGATGTAAAACAAAAATATGTCAAGTGACATTATTAAAGGCGTGTTTAATTGAAAAATATATAGCTAGCGCAGTAAGATTTCCCTCGCAGTAAAACAAATAGCTATCCACTTAGTTGCTGTCTTATTTGTCGAAATTTTCTTGGTATTGTTGTTGTTTATTGAGGGAAATTTTGCTGCTCTAGCTTTAATAGTTTCCAATAAAACACGACTTGTTTTCACTACTTTAGAAACGTAAAAAACATACTATGGTCCTGAGCTCCCCCGAGCCTTTGAAAAATCAAGGCATTTGAACCACCAAAGACTAAACCCACCCACTGATCTTTTCTCCACTTGTTATATTTAATCGACGTAACGGAACAGAAATACAAATATTAAAACTGTTAAACATAGAGGGCCTTATACTAATGGCTAAACACGCATTTAGATAAACGCCACTAAACGCGAGTTTATTTAATTGTTAAGCTGGTATCGTTCATTATTTATAATCCACTTAAATTTATTTAAGTCATCTTGGCTCTAAGAAAAATGTTCCTTTTTAACTGCTTAACCGATTTTGATCAATTTTTGTATTGAATTTACTAGCATAAATTATGTTAAGATTTAAAAAAAAAAACACATTTCTTATACGGACTATTAAATTTGTTCTGGATATATTTTCCAATTGTAAAATCAAAATGCCCATTTAAAGGCAAGTAGACTGCTGATGAGAAACGATATTTGTTTATGATTTCCAACAGTTAAGACAACGAATTGCTTGGGAAAACAAAACCGTCATGACCCCCCCCCAGAGCAAAAGATAAACACAAACAATCTTCACTTATGTAAATATATTATAAGAAATGGACACAGAAAGAATCCTTTTTGTTAACGTTTGACATGCTTGCATACATTTTAATGCTTGATTCTGATTAAACTGAGAGATTGAAATTAAGAAAAGTGCTCTGTAACTGTATCCAGAATCACTTGTTTGGATTTCCCTAAAATCGTTTTTCTAGATATTTTTAAAATTTATTTAAAACGCTTGCTTACTTTTTTGCCCGATCTGGGACTGTTTTAGGTAAGTTTTTAGAAAACAGGGTTACTATAGTATTAGTTAAAAATTGTTCAAAACAAGGAACATTTTAGTAAAGAGCTTTAAAGTTAGTAAACTACCTACACATCAGGCTGTTTAAAATTTAAGGCCATTGTCTATAAAAATCTACCCGATTTGCCATTCCAGCATAGTTGAAGTAAATTAGAAATAATTAAGCATTTATTTTAAAACTTTGAATTAATCAATTTTTATAGTTTTGTTGTTTGGTTTTTAACAATTTGTATTCTTTTTATTTTTGGTTGATGTTCATTTTCTGAATCAGAAAATTCGGATTATACATAATTGATATTAAAATTTTTTTCTTTCAAAACTCATTTTTTTTTGTTTAAATATTTAGCAATTTTTATAAAATATTTCAATTTTCGATTTTTTTTTGCATTAAATTCACATTTTTTTAAGAATTCAGGCGTCGGTGTTTTTACTTGCGAATATAGGTACTATATGGCAGGTGCGTCAAGATGGCGCCGCCACAGACGAAATTCAAAAATCTATTGATGCAGGAATTAGGACCTAATTAGGTTATAATTTAGTGCCGCAATATTAGTTCAAGTGCTTTACGATTTCAACCTTAAATCAGATGCAATAACTGCATCTAATTTGTAGACTTTTTATTACCGACCTGTACGAAATTATAACAGAAGAAGTCGACTTTTATTTTTCAACCTCAACCCTTTCGCTTTTTACCGACCAAAATGCAATTTTGAAGATGTCACTTCCAGCTATATATGTAAGTACATAGCGCCGCACCCGTCACAAAATAAATTCAAAAATCAAACGAGGCAGGAATTGTGACCCAATTTAGTGCTACAATATAAATTTATTCAAGTGGACTACGATAGCACCTTGAAATCAAATGCACTATTTGCATGCAATTTCTAGACTTTTTGGAATAGAAGTTTGTATAGGTGTTCTGAACATTGTACAGTTCCGGCTCAGGTTTCCATTAGGCACATACACAAAAAATATGAAAAATTGTGTTTTAAAGGGTTTTCCAATAAGAGGTGTTATTTTGAATAGCCCGCTATTTTGATAGTTGTCACTTTTGAAGCTGTCATTTTTTGACATTTGACAAGAAGAAACTACGCCATTAATAAAAATGGAACGATACACGCTTCAACAACGCATTGAAATTATTAAAATTCACTATAAAAATGGTGAAAATTTGGCAGAGACGGTTCGTAAAACTAAAACATTTTTGGGTCGTCGTGAAGCACCTTGTCGGTCCGCAATACAGAAATTGGTGGACAAATTCGAGCTGTTGGGACAAGTTAGTGATGTGAAGAATTATACCCGTGAACGTCACTCAAGAACAACTGAGAATATTGCTGTTGTAGCCCAAAGTGTTGAAGAAAACCCAGGTTTGTCCATTCCTCGTCGTTCTTTGGAATTAGGCATTCCACAAACGTCATTACACCGTATTTTGCATAAAGACTTGGGTCTTAAGGCTTATAAAGTTCAGTTAACACAAGAACTCAAGCCGGCTGATCATCAACAACGTCGTGTCTTTGCTGATTGGGTCCTTGAAATGCATGAAAATGATCCGGAATTTCATCGAAAAATCATCTTGACTGATGAGGCCCATTTCCACCTCGGAGGCTACGTCAACAAGCAAAACTGTCGCATCTGGGGCTCGGAAAACCCAAGAGTTATTGTTGAAAAGCCTCTCCATCCTCAACGCGTGACTGTTTGGTGCGGTTTATGGTCCGGCTGGGTCATTGGACTTTACTTTTTCGGAAATGAGGCTGGAGCAACAGTTACGGTCAATGGATTGCGCTATCGAGAGATGATTAATGATTTTTTTATGGCCGGAATTGGATGGTATTGATCTGGATAACGTTTACTTTCAACAAGACGGCGCTACGTGTGGCACAAGCAATGAAACCATCGATCTTTTACGGGAAAAGTTTCCGGACCGTGTTATCTCTCGAAGAGGTGATCACAATTGGCCACCGAGATCTTGTGATTTAACACCTTGCGACTTCTTCCTTTGGGGCCACGTGAAAGATAAGGTCTACGCCAACAGCCCAGCGTCGATTCAAGACCTCAAAGATGGAATTCGTGAGGCTATCGAGGACATAGGGCAGCCACTTTGCGATTTGGTTATGGCAAATTTCATGAAAAGGATATGGTCCTGTAAGCGTGGTCGTGGCGGCAATTTGGCTGATGCTGTGTTCCATTATTAACGGCATACCTTCCACTTTATAATGAAATAAACATCCGATCATTTATCTTAAAAAATGAAATTTTTCTTTGAATATCAAAATAACACCTCTTATTGAAAAACCCTTTAGATATCAGCTGAGCTACAAAACATGAAAAAAATATTTATTTAGTGCGGAAATTATTATTAACAAATTTACGAACAATTTAAGTTTGTGTATTGTCCCTTCCTATGAAACTACTTACCTTCCTATGTAAACAAAAAAAGTATTAAAAATGGTTTCAGGACCATTTTCCTAAATGTATGCAACTCTTTTGATATCATTATGTCGGAAAAATCGTTGCGCCCATTAGAAGATATTACACTTTACTTCCTTTTAAAATGGAATTTTCAAAATATTTATTTGCAGAATGCATTTTAGAATAACTCTTACAAAAGTTTACGGACCAGGTACAATGGAGCGCATTTCAAAATATCGCAATTAAAAAATTTAGCAATATAAAATCTTGCAAACTGAATTCTCGAAATTTATAATCTCATATTTACAAATTTAAATGCGAGATAGTTATGTATATGTCGTATCTACATAAATACTTCAAATTGAAAAAAGAAGCCTTCACACATAATAAGAGAATTGTATGCGTTTCTTAAAATGCAAAATTTTTATTATGTGAGACTTTGTTATTGCGAGATTTCGATAATGCGAAATTTAGTTATGCTGATGAATTAATTAAAAAAATGTGTAATTTATTTATTAGAATTTGCGGTCAATCATACCGCTCCCATGCTTACTTACCATTCTTTCATTAAAACAAACCTCTTCGTCTATAATTTTTCATTTTAGGCAAATGAAATCCAAAACAAAAAATAACTTCAGCCTTTTTGGCTGGCTTTTGGGTTTTAGTTACATAAAATGGACAATTCCATTTGATTTTCGAATGAAAATCACAAACCCATCCCATCCGCAGTAGGACTACTTCTGCTTTTATTGGCAGTAATCCTACTGTGGATGTTGTATTTGTAATTCGTGTAAAATCCTACTGCTTTCCCAAGAAAACACCACTATTATTGTTATTTTAAATTTCAAAGACCAAGTGTTCATTATTTTGCGTGTTAGTATTTTTATTTTTCATATTTAAATATAACAATAAATTGCTTTATATATTTTTTTTTGTTTTCATTTATATTTTTATATTTTCTAAATTCATGTTTACATAATTTTGTTTTATTTATTTGTTATTATTTTAAATAAAATGTTATTAACCGATTAATTTATAATAGCTCGTTTATTTGTCAAAACCATTCTACGAAAATGGCTGTTATCTTTACGTTAAAATTAAATATTTTATCGCACAAAGCCATACCGCAGTAATTACTTATGTATAATTTTATACTAATTTCTAATAATCTATAAGTAAATAAATTTCAAACTTAAATAAAACAAATATGTGCAGTTTTAAATAATTTAAAATAAAAAATAAACTAAATAGAACAATCTAATTACAATTTTTTTAATTAATTATTTGATACATTGTGTTGTTGCTGCTGCTGCTGTTGTTGTTGTTGCTGTTGGTGTTGTAAGAGCTGCTGGTGATGTTGTTGTTGTTGTTGAATATCTTTACTTAATCGATAAGTGGACATCACATTCGCACAGCTCTGATGAAAATACAAGTTCCGCCCGCGGAAAAAATCCGAAGAGAATTCCTTTATACCTGTCTTTAGAAAAGAGACAAATAATAGATTGTAAGTTTTTTTTGACAGCTGGTTGAATAGAAAGTATATAAAGTTTGTTTGTCTTTGTGTGTTAGAGAAAAATACAAATTAAAAGGAATTGCCATGCAGTGAGGTGCAATATTGCAAGCGAAACTAAAATTAAATGCAAATTTACCTTACAAATGAAACATTTGTATTCTTCGTCCGGTTTATCCGAACTTATCCCCACCTTTGAGTCCTGCATTAAGTTGCCTCCTCCACCACCAGGAGCACCACCAGCTGATGTTTGTGCTGCTACTGCTGTCACTGATGACTGTCCGTCATTATCCGAATCGGGAATTTTCGAACGTAATTCTTCGAAATTGTATTTGTTGTTGTTGTTATTGTTATTGTTGTTGTTGTTGTTGATGTTATTATTGTTATTAATATTGTTGTTATTAATCGGCATCTCAATATTTGGCTCTGTACTGGTAACTTGCGGCTCAGAACGTGGTCGCTCGTCATCGGGGGAGTGGTTTTCATTTCTATCAGAAAATTCGAAAATCAGGGTTAAGATTTTTTTGGAAAATAAGCAGAGACTTTAACAAATCTAACCTATTGTTCATGGTTTCTTCGAATTTTCGCTTCTTTGCGTTTAAAGTTTTCATCGAATCATCATCGTCAACGATCACATCTTCATCGCTGTCATTATTGCACGTATTCGTATCGATTTCTTTGCTATTGCAATTGCGTTCCTCGCCGCCGCAAGAGTCCGCATTGTAGAAATGATGCGTTGTCGATGAAAGCTCATTCACATTTTTCACTGAAAAATAAATTGAAATTCGATAAGATTGAATTTAAACCAACTGATGGTTCGAAAAAAAAAACAAAAAAACAAAACTCACCACTGATATGTGGACTGGAGTTTGATTCCCAGTTGTTGTTCGAATTCGTAACATCATCCTCTGCACTTTCCTTATTTATCACACATGCAGTCCTGTACAGAACTCCGTCCAGTTTGCCAACACTACTCGAACTGTTCATTTCAGAACCCGAATCTGGCACATCGTCGTTACAACTTTCCACGTCGACCGTTTCGATTTCTTCTTTAGGTTGTTGCTCTTCCTGGAAACCAAACAAAAATACAGAAAAAATTAAGCATGTATCATAATATGAACTGTTTTTTAAAACAAAAATAAAAAACCTACCTCGCCCTTTGTAGCTTCCATTGAATATTTTCGCTTGCAAATCGGACACGAACTGCAAAACAAATTATCCAAAAAGTACATATCGCTGCCGTACTTTCGTTTTCGTACTTTTATTCGTAGGCGATTCTGTCGATTATTTCGTATTCTCTGGAATGTCTATAAAACATCAAAATCACATCAGGCATATTTTTTTGTTATCAAAACTTTATAATAACCAACCTCCCATCGATTGTGACTAGTCCGGATGGCATTCTCTTGGGCAGGACATGGTGGGGCAAACATATAATTGGATTGTAAATTCGCCCGTTCCATGCCCGCGCTCAATTTATAAAGCCTATCTAGTTCGGTTAGGAAGTGTGAGTTCCATTCTTCGGGTGTGAGTTTAATACCACACACCGGACACACTTCAGGAACATGACCACGAGTGTTGCCATTTTTTTGTTGGCCACCACTGTTACTATGGACATCTGGAATAATTGCATAGACAAAAAAAAAAAACAAAATAAACATTTATAGATGTATCTGAGCGAGTAATTAAATTCGAATTAATTTTATTTTTCATAGCACACAGAAAATATATTTTTTTTTTGTTCAAATCACACAAAATCAAAATCCTCAAAAACAAAACAAAATAAATTTAACGGTCATTACATCCTGTAGTGAATAATCAACGAACCTTGTAACAGATAATAACCATTTTAGAGAGCCCTAATATGGCGACTGAGTGGATAGGTTTGATGTGACGCCATCTGTTGTCTATATTGCAAATTGCATTGGGAATTTGTTGCGATTGCATTTTGAATCAGATGAAAGAACAACAGTGAAATGGGGTAGATATGGGGATGCGAATTAGTAAAATATATCCAACCAAGGATGCAGTTTATGGATGCATATTTGGAAAAGAAACGCTACAAAAACATTGGATTTAATGGTGACAATTACAGTTTTAGAATTAAATTGTATGAAGTTGACAAGATGCGTGACTCCATATTCGGTTGCTTGTCAAAATGCATTCTAATTTAACGGGGGGGCTGTAACTAATAGTCCTTGAAGAGCGTGATATGGAAGAAAGCCAAATTGTATTTCGTGCAATCGATTTGATATTTTATGGTAAGGAAGCTTATGTCGTCCTGCACTTAATACCGGCGTCACTATATAATTGTAGGCATGAAAGAAGTCAAAATTATGCAAAATGTTTACATAGAACTGGCGCCCAACGCTAGATTAAAAAAGGGTTTGAAAAGTTTTTTAGTATATTAAATAGCCATTCAAATTAAAGTTAAAAAAAAGTGTGCGTTGTAAGGAATATAACGAGATAAAAATTAATGGAATTTAGAACAGTTATCATCATCAAAATACACTGAAACGTATAGAAAAAATAGTAAATAACAGCATATTTGTCTAAATTTAGTTGAAAAACCACCAGAAATAATTGAAAACAGTGCGAAAAGGTTTAAAAATAGTGGCGCCCAATGCGAGTTATAAGAAATTAAGTTTTTTTTTTATTGAGAAAATGAATAGTAGTGCATAGTTGGGCCTAAGAGGAAAATACCTTTACAATGAGTTGTGATAAGAAAATAAAATGCCCAACTAGATCATCGTTGTTGCCGTCAGATGATGACAGATACATTCAAAATGAGCAAAATAGTTATCAAAAACGTAAAAAACATACCAAATTTCAAAATGAAGAATTGTTTTGAAAATGATTGGGCATGGTTTCCCCGATCGATACCGGCTATTTATTCTCACAATCTGTCTAACTGTAATACACATTGATTTATACAAAAATTCAACTTGTTAAAGGCAACATTCTCGATGACATATCAAATTTTCTACTTGACCTGTCACTTTACCGAAAGCTAAAAGTAGGTATACAGCAATATAAAATAATTGCAGTGCATGTTTTATCCATTTTTCAAATTTCAACCATTCATTCCATCACCATCCTTATAATCATAGTGGTATATACTTTTCAATTTCAACAAGGATAACATAAATTAATACACGTGTTAACACCGAAAAAAATCAACAAACAATATAAGAAAAAAAAAAAAAATATAATACCATATTCCTATATTTTCAACGAAATAGGGTTGCTATTAGTATATAGAGTCCTCTGTCCTTTTGTATCCTTTTGCTTATTCATTCCCCCTCTCCAATGATACACACAATATATCCAGGCAAGACCGGGATCCGGGAGTAGAAATATGAGCCTCATATGCTTATACTTTCATGTGACTAATAGGGATTTTTATTGCAATTGCAAGAATAAATAATGTGGCCAGCGCACAATGGAATTGTGGAATTTTTATTAAAACGATATAACAAAACGATAACCAAAGATAATATCAAAACAATAACGCATTTCAGAAAAAAAAAAACAACATAACATGATGAAATGAGAACTTCCGGAAAATTAGACGGATGAATGAGTTCCGTCGGTTGGTTGATTTTTTGGCAGCCGGTGTAGTAGAATGGCGCGGATGTGTTCAACATTTATGCGTATGCAAAATATTTCCTGTGATGATGAGTAGGTTGGTGTATGGTCAGTGTGTGTAGGTGTGTGTGGTTGCAAAAATAAAACCCAAATACTTTTTGACGTCTATTCAAGCGCGTGAACTCGTTTTATTTTGTCCCGCTTGTTAACTGGTAATGAGAGGAATACAAAAAATGTGTTTTTCTGTTTACCACAACCTGAAAAGTAAATGCTGTTGACATTTAAACCACGAACAACACAATTCAACGAACTGTCAAAAAATGTCCCTGTCTTTCAGCTCAAATCACCGTTTTTTTTTTCTTTTTTATTTTTATAAAATATTGTTTGGCATTTGACAGTGAGGTTTCTCTTCTTTTTTTTTTTTGAAAATGTGGCCATGGAAAAACCAGTAACCTGGCGTACTCTGTGACCCACTCCATGTGGCACTGCAAGGTGCCAATGCCATCGCCAACGCCATCACCGCGCTGCCACCACCACCCTAACACTCCAGCGGCAGAAGCTGTCAAAAATATTTATTTAAATTTGACACACTTTAGCTTAGAAAATTAGGGAAATTCATCTCGGTTGCGAGTAATTAAACTCTGAAATGAATAGATATCAATGTGGAAATGAGACTTCAGGGGATGACATCTGTTAACTGTTTGTTTACCTCATTTTGGGGTGAGTTCGTGGAGTACCACATGAAACAACTACTAAACTTCCTTACCTACATACAAACATATATAGATAGAGTTTGTCATGTTGTATAATGTTTTGCGAAATAATGGTCGTATTCGTACACCATTCCCGCACGCACACCAAACGGTTATATTGAAGCCACGTTTTGGTTACAGTTATTTCTCGTCGTAGTTGTGCTGTGTGTGTTTTCAAAACTCTTTGACCTTTTGACGTTTTGAAGTTTTGTAGATATAAATCGTGAAGGGTATGTTGGAAGTGAGTGAAAACGTACAACAGCATTTTGCCTTGCAATTTGTTTAAATGATTTGATTTTAATGAGCTTTTAAGGGAAAACATTTTCAGCAAGCAGTTGTTGTGTGTTGTGTATGTTTGTGTGAGTTGGGAGATACGTGTCTGTATATCTAGAAACCTATGCATTGCATGTGTGTGGTTAGAATATTGTTAGGTGAGAGATGACTTTGCACAGATTTGAAGTGATTAGCTGGGTGAGTTGAAGTGGAACATTATGCGATGTTATATAGTTATTAATTGCTGTTGAAAAATTGTTTCGTTTTTGGGTAGTAAGGGTTTATATGAGGTATACGATACGATAGATATAATTATAGAATGGATTAGATGGTGGATGCATAACAAATTGGATTTGGAAAATTAATTTTGATATTATGAAATGAATTATTATTGGTTTTTGTGCTCCGGGATTGTGGACTGGGAAAATTATTTTGTGATGCAATATCACAGAGGAAATCAAGAAATATTCCTACATTCTACATAGTCAGCTGCGTGATGTTAAAAGGGGTAAATGAAAATATAAATGTGGCTCTGGATTATTCTAATTACCTACTGTGAATAAAATTAAATGAATATGTACACATTTTTTGAAACTAAGGAAAAATGTCACAGTCTTCATTATTTCTTCAAGTGTACGTTTGTTGAAATTCACAATCTACAAAATTAAACTATAGGTAGATATCAATATTAAACCTCACATTGGGCGCCATTAATCAATTTTTGTTCTTTTATTTTTCCTGATAATCTAATATTCTAAAGAAAAATTGTATTGACAAGACTAATTATTTTGCAAATTCCGTTGGGCGCCACTTTTCTATACAAATTTTAAAATGTGTATTTTTGTAATGCGTATATTATATAGATAGGTAGGTCATAAATATAGTAGATAGGTACTTTGATCCATTAATTTTTATTTGTTAAAGATATAAATGTGACTGTTTTTTAACACTTACTTTTTTCTTAGTCTAAAAGAATTTTATCTGAGACAGTTTCAAGTCAAACTTAATTTAATTTTCTTCCCTTGGATTGAGATTAAATTTATGAAACCAGTTCACTTTTATGAGATCTCGCAACTGTTGCCCAGCAAAAAGTGTGCAAACGAATCAAACATATTTGTTACACAGTTTTTTCGGGTACCTATATAAATAAACCGGAGCACCTTTTCAAAATTCCATTTTTCATAGTAAATGCTCTATTTAGTATGAATAATATTTATGAATACACATATGAGCACCTTCTCAGCTTGAATTGAGCATGTACTAAGTTTTATTTATATTACACTCATAAATCCTGTTCATATTTTTGAGATTGTGGATATTTCACTAACAAGAATACTATGGAATAGAAAAGCTTTTGACTATAGACATTTCGGTGCCTCCTCCTGTTTGATTTTAATTATTTATATTAGGTACTCATTACTTTATCTTTTATTAAACGATGTTTTGAAAATATTGTAAAGGGTATTTTTTTGAGACGTTTGGTTTTTAAGAAGAAATAAAACGCATATAATTTAATGTTATGGCCAAGAATTAAGCTTTATTATAAAGATAAGGGTTTGCCATTATGTTTTAAAAATGATTTCGGGCAAGTGGCCACCGCGGCTGGCTCGACCACTTTTTGCAGCAATCTTCCAAGACGACAATCGTCTCGGGCTGATCTGCGTAGACAAGAGCTTCACATAACGCCACAAAAATTAATCCAGCGGTGTTATATCGCAAGATCTTGGAGGCCCACGACGCGAGGCCCATGCGCTCACCAAAAGTTTCCTTCAATAAATTGATTGTTTCGATGGCTGTATGGCATGTAAGTCCGTCTTGTTGGCACCAAAGATCGTCCACATCAACATCCTCTAATTCAGGCACGAAAAAGGCATTAATCATGACTCCATCTCTATAGCGTTCCCCATTGACTGTAACATTATATGGCCGGCTTCATTTTTGAAGAAATATGGATCAATGATTCTCTCTGCCCATAAAGCACACCAAACAGTGACTTTTTGAGGATGTAACAGCGTCTCAAGAATGGCTTGTGGATTATGATCAATCCAAATACGACAATTTTGCTTATTAACCTACCAATTCAACCAAAAATGAGCTTCATCGAATATTGGACGCAGTGCGCGGTACGTCGCGCGAACCAAATCATTATTTTGGTAATAAATTTGCACGATTTGCAAACGTTGTTCAGAAGTAATTATTATGAAATGGCAAACCAAACTGAGCACAAATCAAGTGACAGCTGTCAAAAAAACTAACTCAGGAAAAAGTATTGCCACATTGAAAACCACACGTCTAAAAAAATTACCCTTTACATAATATATGTAATTTATTTATTTTTGGAAATTATCTCCGAAATATCTTTGATTAAATATTGTGAGTGCTTTGAACCATACCTGGAGGAAGCCGTTTATTTGCAAAAGAAAAAATTGGATTATAATTTTAAGTGTCTCGATTAATCAGTACAGTTAAGTTCATTGTAATACCATTAATTCTAAAATAAACAAGCTGTCAAATGTCAAACGCAAACACCAATTTTATTTGTATTCCATTTAAAATGAAAAAAATCTTAATTTTGAAACAAATCTAACCCGGAGGCCACACGAGCCAGTACTGGCAAGCAAGTTGCAATCCATTCACATTTTTTCACTAACACATATAAACCCAAGCAGCTTGCTCGTCAACTGGCTTGCCTTTTTCGAAGCCAGTTGAGCAGCCAGTAGAGAAGCAAGTAGGGCGTTCATTTTTTACACTATAGTCAACAATCATCGTTCCTTTTATTTAAATTTCTGAATTAATTAGATTTTGTGCAAAAAATAAGTTAAAATAAATTTAGTGTGGAATTTGATTGCATTTTAAAAATGTTAAAATTCACTTTCGTACGAAACTTGACAGAATATTTGACATTTGCGAATATTTCGTTACAAATTACCAAAAAGCTCTAAAATTGCCCTTTTCAAAAATAAAATTTCAAATTATTCGGATATTTAGAGGTTTTTTAATCCATTGACATCGTAGACATCCTTTAATGGAATTATAGGATATTATAGGGGACAAATTATATTTGATCCTATCGTGAATATTTCGTTCCAAATGTCAACCGATTGCCCTAAAAATGAATTTTTCCGGAGCAGAAAAAAAATGAAAAAAATTTTGGATTTTCAGAGGTTTTTTAATCCATTGACATCGTAGACGGAATTTGAAAGCTTGTGGCTTGACAGATAGGGGAAAAATTATATTTGATTCTATCGAGAATATTTCGTTCCAAATGTCAACCAATTGCCCTAAAAATCCATTTTTCCAGAGCGGAAAATAAAATGGAAAAAAATTCGGATTTTCAGAGGTTTTTTTATCCATTGACATCGTAAACAACCTTCAATGGAATTTGAAAGTTTTGTGCTTAACAGACAGATAACTAACAAAATGTATTTTGACATCTGTAGTTTTTTATTTGTTACATGAATTTTAGTTAAAGTATATGTTATTCCCTCTTATGTTTCGTTGTCCATAATTTCAATTATTAAAGTTTGTTAACCATTTTTGCATTTTTCATTAATATTCTTTCCAAATGTATTTTGATTTTTTCAATCCATTTTGTTTGAAAGATCAACCAAAATTGTTTACTATAGTAGAGAAAAAGAACGACCTACTTGCAAGCAACTTGCTTGGCAAGTGGAGTGCCAACTACGTCACAGCCAGTACACAGATACGAATTTGGCAGGCAATGTATGAACCCAACTTGCTTGCCAGTACTTGCTCGTGTGGCCTCAGGGTAATATAAATCTACCAACGTGATAATAAACTAAAATCAATAATACTGGAATAAGAATTTCACCTCAAAAAGTCGATGTCAACTCAAATGATTACAACGTCAAAGATTTCAAACCACACAAATTCTGAACTCCAATACCTGCCATAATTTCCTCATCGTTTATAAAACATTCCATCGAAAAAAAAATTCCTCAAATACAATTTTGACAAATAACCCTTAATCATTCTCAATGGCACATCATCAATTAATTACATTATAAATACAAACAAAAATACCATCAGGAATACAATAGACCAATACACCTCCATAAATAGCTCAATTCCGCTATACCGCACGTAAACGATTGCCGAAACCAATCTTTCAGAAAATTTATAGTATTCAATTTAAAATTATATCTTTCTTTTATGGGCCGCAACACCCTATCCCCCAACAACAACCAACCAAAAAAAAAAACATCCTGTTTTAGTCTATTTGTTTAACATTCAACCTCGATACGCGATACGCGACCCCTGATCTTTTAGAATTTTTATTGATATTTGATAATATCCCCCACATTTTAACACTTCTCTGTATATCTATCGCCTCTCTAGAGCTCCGCGCGCCGCACACTTCCGTAAACATTTCAAGAATCCATTCAACGAGAAGAAAGAAAGAATGTTCCAAGTGCCACTTTACTTAATCGATTGATGATGATACACGACGACGAAGACAAAGACGACGACGCGACGCAAGAGCTAATCATGGATACATTGGATGCGTCGTCGTATGCATCCACCCGTTCTTATATCGCAACTCAGCGAGTAATCAAAACAAAATGAGCATACGAATCGGGAAACAATATTACCCTTCCCATACGTTAGATTGGATTATAATAGCTCGCGACCGGAATATTCAATCCTCAAAGATGGAGCGCCAGAATTAATCCTCCATCCGCTATCCGAAATTGAGCATGCATCCATATGGTGTTTATGACTCTCTCGAGCGTGCGATGCTAATCGCCGAACAAATAAACAATCATTACCCGAAAAATTGACGTTTTTCAGTATGTTAGTAGGTAAGTATGATGTGCCATTGTTCAGTGTTCGACACATCGCATCGCTTGACTTTTCGAATTTCGACAACCCCTTCGCATGCATATCCGCAATCCGCAAACGTCATCGCATACGGATGAAGATATTCCAACTTTGTAAATATAAATTCCCGGTGTCAATCCTTTGCTTGAGCAGGAGAAACGACAATGAGAGATACTTTTGTTCACTCTTCAATTTCAATAAAAGATACTTTGAATCTAGTTGGACCGCTGCTGTTGCTACCACCGCCGCCGCCGCCGGCATTGTCAGTTTAGTGTACATACATAGGTACAGTTTCGAAATGACACAGCCGGCAAAATGGCTCCATATCTGTGAGTGTTTGACGTTTACACAAGGAGGAATCTCTTAATTACGATCATTATTTCTAATCGTTTTGCGGGGCTCCGGAGCTCCATGAGGGATGCAAGCATATTGTGCGAAGGGATTGTGCTATTATAGAGTTTCGTTTAACCCCCTCTCATCATGGTGGCTAAATGTTTTTATGGGGAACTCTTAAACACTGCCTCTCTCTATCTCTATCTGACAAGTGTTACAACACGCTTATTGTGTGTTCGTAGATATTTTTGGAATTCTGACAGTTCTCGGCTATTGAGTTTTTTTATTTTTGTGGAAAATGTAAACTTTGTCGCTTCCGTTACGAATTCATTTGAAATGGAGTTGGGGTTGGTTGGGCGCCTCTTTCAAATTTGGAATTCGTCAGAAGAATTGTAATTATTGTAAATTGTAGCTATTTAAGGTGAAATGACTGTTAGAATTGCAGAAGGGTAGAGAAGGGCAATAAAGTTGTCATTTGACACTTGTTTACGGATATACCTAATTGTTGTTGTTGAGGAGAGAAATACATTACTAATTAAATATTTTCTTATATACCTACTATCGAAGAGTTTTATTGTATCAGGATAAATGAGTTGTTTAACGAAATACATACATAGCTGAAATATAATTCTAAATTCGCAAGGATAGTACATGTTAGTGTAGAGCCAAAGATTTTAATTTTTTTTTTATTAAGATAATCTACGCAAAAAGGGTTATTGGTGAGAACTTTTGATGGACCTTTTTGCCTACTATGCTGTTTTCTTAAATTGCAAATGACAATTTAAATAATCATTTTCTAATTGTATAAGTCTTAAAGAAACTCTTTAGCAGCTGAGTTGGGAAATGGGTCATATGTTGTTGGAATGAAAGCGAACTCTCTCTTCGATTTTGTTATGACATCGATGCATAACATCCAATTTGACGATTGTGTTATTTTTGCTTTTTTGTGCATAGATGACATTTAATTGGTCTGTTTGGTATCATTTTTCAGCAAAATGAGTAAAACCTGTCAAAACACCAAAGAGAGAACAAATTTCTCAAAAATGGAGAAACTTACAAGAAAGTTAAGAAACGCATTGAACCACTTTTGTGTACAAAACGTCAGAATTTTACTCCTCACATCAACAATCACATGCCAAAAGTCTGGTATTGTTAATAGTTTGCGTTTAATTAAAAAAAAAATACGTAAATTATAAATTTCCCAAGTTATTTATTATTTATATATGTAGTTAATTTTCACATATCAGAAACTATAATTTCAAATTCAAAGCAAAAGATGATAAAAGCTATAGGTGTTTTGACAGTTTTTACTCTTCTTGCACACAGACATTTATGTAGCACAAATTCGCAGGTTATCCAATGGAGGGGACATTTTTTTCCCTCTCGATGTGCTCTCTTGTTGGAACTTTTATGAGTTAACAAACAGGAATTTGTGACAAATTGTGCAATTTTGTGAAAATTTTTGCAAATTCGCAAGAAATTTCACGTTGAAAAACAGACCTAATTTTGTCTAACTATTTTTTGTCTCTCTCTTGCTTGAATAAAATGTCAAAATACATGAACTGCCAAAAGAAGGAAAAAAAAATGCCCTAATTTTTATATCAGAGATTTCGTTGGCGATTAACTGGAGTCACCCTGAGAAGTATAATGTGTGTTTGAACTTTGAAGTTAAACTCGATCGGATCTTCTATTCGCCGGTTTGTGTAATGCGTCCTGATGTTGTGGATTGTGAATTGACGTTTGACAGTTCGAAGAACATACGAAATTTTCCAACTTCAATAAAGGTTTGTTCGGGTACTTTCCGGACCAAAAATGGCAATCTGTCAAATTTTGAGGAATGGGGATGAAATTCTCAGACACTGTCCAAAAGTACGCAAACGCTTTGAACCAAAAATGTTGGCCACTTTTTGAACGTCAACAAAAAGTAAACAAAAAAAAGAGCCCCATAGCAAACAAAAAAGTAAATAAAGCCACAAAATTGGAATTACTTTTGTAATTTTACTTTCTTTATTGAATTTTATAATGAAGAAAACAACAGAAGTGAAAGCCATTCAATTTAATTTTTGAAAAATCGTAATTTAACCACAATTAAATTAAAAAAACACTCATTTAAATTACACCAAAGCAAAATTTCTTTAATTTTCAATGTTTTTTTTTTGTGTAAACACAAAAGCACTGCACAATACACAATAAATACCACGTTTTTAATAGATATTCTTTATTAAATACATTTTTTGGGAATTATCACACTAATTTTAAACAAAATTCACTTCAATACATTGAAAATAAAACTTAAAGTAAAAGTAAACAACACCCATTTTGCATTTTTTTGTTGTTCTTTAACAGGCTTTTGACAGTAAACAGAACTTACCAGATTCTGCCCGAAGAAATTTCTCGGGTAAAAATTTTCAAGAAAGGGAAATAGTTTTCTCTCTCGCGAGCACTCTCTTCTGCCCAAAATGACACGAAATGGAAGTACGCGAACAGGATTGGACCAAATCTGGTAAAATCAAGTAGTTTTGGGTGGTTTCGGACTAGTACGCGAACAGACTTCTTATTTTACCCAATATTTCTTTTTTAAATTTTTTCAATGGATCATTTATTTACTTCGTCGAAAAGTGAAAACAAAAAAAGTTTGAATTCGCTCTAAAGATTTATTCGTATTCACAGCTCGCAGCTCATGTGCGAGGTATTTAACTGCGGTTTCATTTTGCAGTTAAAATTCTCGATGACGTGATTTATTTATTTGGCCAAGACATAATCCATAATCTAGGAAATCGAACATATATATGTACATACATAGATATATTAAATCAAGGGAATACATTGACTTATGGTATCATAATATTAAAATCATTGATTTGTTTTATAAAAGGATAATCGATGTTTTTATTCATGATCAGGATTCCTTGGCCTTTTGCCTTTTGACTAAACTATTGTAAATAATTAATTATTAATCTTGTTTTAATCTACTTTTTACAAGTGTTTCTGATCTCTCATTTATGAAAAGTGGTGTGTAACTTCTTGTCATCGCATAATATCTCTGAATCGTGTCGCTGTCGGATTTAATTTAAGAGGAAATATGCACACCTTCTTACAAAAAGTTATAGTGTCCATCAACCCCTGGAATTTTTTTTTCTAACACGTGAACCGTGTAATTTTCTTTCATCGGACTTATTTACTGTAAAAGATCAAAGCTGTTAAGAAAAACCACTTATAAAATCCCAACACCATTCTCGCATTTCTTCTATAGGTAGATATGACAAAAAAAAAAAACAACCAACGTTTATTACTTTTTTTTCTCTCCTCAAATTACTCACTCCACACTGTGACTGCCAATTAAAATCACTTTGGTCAATCTCATTTGGAATTTACTTTTGGCTTCCTCCTTGGAAACACCTTTTTCACAGATCTATTTTTTTTTTATTTCTCTAATTTAATAAAGAAAGAAAGGAATTCTCTCATTAAGTGATTTCCTTTCAACATCCTTTTTTTTTGTATTTGTTAATCTATACGCAAGGATACTTGATAAAATGCAAATAGTCCTTCGTTTTTTAATTTTTTTTTTGTTTTTTTTTTTTTTTTTGAAGAAAACAGGACACCAAGAGTCGACTATCACAGAAAGAACAAAAAAATCAATTTGCATTTTTCTTTAATTTCTTCAAATCAAGAAAAAAAGGGAGCAACAGAACAAAAAAAAAATAAAATAAAAAAGTATCTTTGTATCTTTCTTTTTGAAGGGGATTTTTGGTGTTTAGTTTATCTATGAACAGTGAACACCCAAAGCCAATAAAAGCCATTCATGCGTTAGAATGCACAACTTTCTCATATTATCGTCCTTTTTCTCTGTTGATTTACATACAAAAAGGCACACACATCATATCACATCCATCACCTCACCGCACCCTCACGAAGTTTTTCTATCTCACAAAATCAATTGAAAATTTTATTTTTTTGTGTATGTTTTGAGTTTGAAAAAAGTATCTAAAAGTGTATCTCAGAACTTACGTCTCAAATCCCTTGGATCAGAATTATTACTTCGTGGACTTTCACCCTTTTCACCGTCATAATCGTTTGATCCCTCCAAGGATTCATGTGATGTGCATGTCGGGCTGGCTGAATCCGTTCGAAACGATTCGCTGCTACTGTTGAATAGATTCTGCCAGGAAAAAAAAAAACAAAAAAAAAAAACATGAGACAAGGATGTTGATATGTGATAAATCCCGTTACCATAATTGGATTTTACTTCTTTTTTTTTTTTGTTGATTTGGTAGGAAAACTCACCTGATCCAAGGATATGCCAATATATTTGGGAGGTGAGAATGCTGAAGGCAGTTGAAAATTCGTTAATACGGGCTTCGAGAGTCCTCGATCGCTGGCAAAGTAACTGGCTGGTCCACCGTTTGCCAACATTCCGTGGTTGAGGGATTGCAGGAGATGCGGGTGAAAACTGTGCAGTAGGTGGGTACCATAGCTGCCCACTAAGGACATATTGTGAAGGTCTTTGGCGTCAGGAAGCTGTGAACGGAAAAGTATATCGATACCATGTTGATTATTCAATAGAATTTTAGCTTCGGAGATGGGTTTTACGGTATACCAATATTATAGTTCTTAAGATAATTTTGTGTGTGTGTGCGCATATAAAGACAAAAGAAAGGAAGAAGTGTCCTTTTCAATGTGGGTAAATAGTTTGTGGTAGCTTAAATAACCCAAAGAATTTGTGTAAATTCTCTTGAATGGGTTTTTCGATAAAGGGGTTAAGTGTTCTTTGCGGAGAGTTCTTTGAAGGTGTCCAGAAAATGAAGTGTATAATGAGCCATTCCTAAGATATTTAAAGATGATTAATAATGTTTTAATTGATGGGAAGAGATTTTAATTTTGGGGGATTAATTTGAAAGGCAACCATTATGGGACAGTTTTTTCTTGCTCTATAGGGCAAGTATATCTAAATATTTCGTTTCATGTTAAAAACCAAAACTTTATAGAATTCTCATGATAGTAGAATCCAAAAAAGTTTTTTTCGGCATGCCGTCCTTCGGTGTGTTTGTTTGCTGCATACCGAACAAGATCCTAAACGGATTGACAGATTTTTTTGAAATTAGTTTTAAGCATTTTTTTTTTGTGATTTCCTGGAGGAAAAGTGTAACTGCGATATAACAATTTGTTTTTTTTTTCAAATTCTCTCAAAAACGGCTTTAATAATTTTGATTTCGTACAATTGAAATATTACTGCATTTAAGTCTTTGCCAATTTAAAATTGTGTAATTTCTTGCGATCCAGCAGCGGACTTGATGTTTTTAGGTTCTTCAATGCACTGGATGTGAAACATTGTTTTTTCTTTTAAATGTTTGGATTCAAAATCAATTTTAAAAAAATTGTCTTTCTTTTTAAACTCTGCAGAGAATAAATTTGGTTCTTAAAAATAAAATATCAACGTATTCTTGACAAATCATTTATTTTTGAATTCTAATCACACAGACCCACGAGTTTGAAAAAATTCCATCAGAGAATTAGTTTTTCCTGCTAGTAATGTCATGTAATGTATGTATGAATTGTATGCTATTTTATTTTTCAGTATCGAAATCGATTTCTAAGACTTTTTGTTTGGCATATAAATACATACTAGCTAGGTGCTGATACTAATGTAGCGCAAACTGGAAGTCCAATTTTCAACCACTTTAACGAGCAGCTGGGGCATTTTTGACTTGCACCTATTTATTTTAATGTGTTCGCTGTCTTTTTTTTCTACTCAAAAAGCCATCTACCCGTCAGCGTCAAAACTAATTATTGCAAGGAAGTACTAAGGGTGTTTGTTCAAAAATGGATTTAAAAATCCAAATCCAAAAGCAAAGCTGGATCTGTAGTTGTTTTTGCAATACATTTATTTTTGTGTGCAAATCCAATGCAGATCAGATCTGGGGAAAATAAAATACAGCTATTATTGAGAACAAACCAGTTGTCATCTGTCAAATTAACTGTCAAAAACAGAGTTGCCAATTGAAAAAAAAAACAAATTTTTATCAGATATTAAAACAAACAAATTTAGTTTAAAAATATCTTCTATATAAATAAAAATGTAAATGTTGGTTTGTTCCTAATCGCTAATCTCTAAAAGTTCTTAACCGATTGCTTTGAAATTTTGGCACACCATTGCATTCGAATACGCGCGTGTTTATATATACTTTTTTTTTTTAAAAAAAAAAACCACAGGATATGGTGGTTGGGCATAAAAACAACACATTCTATATTGCTACATACATATAATTAATCAATACAGGAACTTTATTTATCAGAAATTTTTTTCAGTTTTAATGTCAAAAAATTGATTAAATAATTATAATAATATAAAAGAGCTGAAAGAAAATTTTGGGTGGAAATATAACTTTTTAAGCGAACCAAACCGGAATTTTTTGGAGACTTGTGTTGTTGAATATTTGCTATGCATATAAAGAGGAATTCGCTCATAGAGAATTGATATTGGATCTTGCTGCTGACCGAATATAAATAGCCATCAAATAACGGTATGAAGTGAGGTATAATTTCGTATTTGCATTCAAAATATAAGATTTTGACTCAAGGCAACGTCGCAAACTTCATAGTTTTGCTGTCAAAATACTGAAGAAAATGTATTTACTTAATCTCTTACTAACGGAGCAAAATATCTGAAATCTCATTTTTGAATTTTGATTTAGTTATTTCGTGACATTTGTGAGCAATGGATACAAAAAGGTATGTGTTGTGCCACCGGAAAAATGAAACTGCTTCAACTTGGAATTTTCAAAATCTCAATTATTTATTTGCCTGTCAGTTTTAAATCAAATTTAAATTACAAATGATGGATTCTTGGAGTTTTCCATTGGTAAAATAAATCAATTTGTTTTGATTTTTATCGGTCAAAAAGCAGATTTTGGCCATTTTTGAGTTTCATTGGGCAACAAAAATTTGTTTTTTTTTTATTTAAAACCAATTTTGCAAATCAAAATTTTAATATGTACTAACACCAACATAATTTTTAGCAGTAAGTTTCCAAATGCGTTTTTTGATTTGGTTAATTTATTTCGGTTGTGAAAATTGTGTATAAAATATGTGAGAAATAATAGTTCATATTAAAGGGAAGAGTATGGTTTCAAATGAATCGGTTACTTCATCAAGCTCATTTTATTCTTCTAAAAGATTTTTTGAAATATTGACACAGAATCGTATTCCTTTTTTCACGTACAAAAAATAAATTTTTAAATTGAAATCTGGAATTTACCAATGGAAAACCCCATTACACGATTACTTTTGTGTCGTGGCTCTTCTTCGAATTCTTCCTTGAAATTTCAGCATGTGAGATGTGCATGTGATTGGCATCGAAACTCAGACAGAAGAGCAACGATTAAATTCACAGTATTCCGTACTATCTAATCTGAATGACAAACTCGGCACTATATTTGGCTTCTTCTTCTACTCACAGAATGACATTTTGCTGAACTGTGAATTTCTGTCCTCAGAAATTGATTGAACAGAAAATCACAGATAGGGGAAATTTTCAGGTCTCTCGAGGGGACGTTTTAACAAAATTGTATTGCTAAACAAAATTGTATCGCAGGTATTGGTATATTTCCTCCTACAAAAAACTTTTCCGGGGAATGTAAAAAGCTAAGAACCAACTAAAAAATCAATCCATGCGTTCAGGCTGAAATGAATTGGATGGAAATGAAATTGTACCAAATCGTAAATAAATATTATGACTACAAAATTTTAAAACTAAATTTTTAAATCATACAAAACAAAGTATTGCTAAAATAAAATTTACTCCCAGCGAAGCGGGAGGGTAACAGCTAGTTTATGAATAAAATTTGAATTTTTACAAAATTTATTTTCAAAAATTGTATCTTTCAATTTTTGTTTCTCAAATTTATAATCGCCAAATGATCATATTCGGAGTTATCTAGTTTCATTTTTCAATCACGATTGAAATTCACATTCTAAATAGTAGGTATAGGTAATTCGTTATTGAAAAATTTAACAATTGTTATGAAAATTTTACAACAAAACTATCAACTGGTATCAAAATCAAACAGTTAGTAAGACCGCTCCCTTTATTTAACTCTCCGTCTATTATTCTTGCCGTTTATTTCATAAATTTTAAATAACATACATAAGTATCAACTTTTTATGCAAAACTACGAATCTTTAACCGAAGGCATAAAATTTGAAGCAAAATGCGTTTTTCCTCCAAGTCCGCATAGACTAAATTTTTAAGTTGCCATACATTTGCCTAATAAAACATCAATTTCGATTCAAACCACAAAATCCATTCAGTAAAATCACCCATTCACACATCCTATTGCAAATACTCAATCACCTCTACGATAACATCAACATCAGCTAAAAAAAAAAAAGATAAAGACTTTAAAAAGCTAACACATCACTGCTTCCCCCTTTTTAAAAAAATAAAAACAACCAAATATATTTCCTTTTATACAGCTTAGCTACACTACACCCACCAAAATTCAAATTACTTTTAAACTCTGTAAATCTGCATCTCTTACTTAACACATCACCACCAAAAAAAAAAAAAAAAAAAAATCAGTGTGATATCCTTTTTCTCTTATCTCAAACGCACGCCATTAATATCCACACATTCGGTTTTGGAATTTATATCCTTTCAAAAAAGCAGGAGCACACCAAAAAAATTTCAAACGTATTTTTCAAATGCTCTCAACCGTGTGTTCGACAAATAAAGATATACAGACATCTAGAGTAGATGTAATAGTAAGTACACATTACACACTGCCATCAGTCGCACAAATATGCATCCCGTGTATGCCATGCCATGTCCTTGACCAGTTTTCTACTCCTTCCCTTTTTTTCCGCTAAATATCTTCACACTAAATCTTTCTTTTGGCTATACGAAACAGTCAACACGCTCTCTTCTGCAACAAAAGAAATACCAACAGCCATTTAGCATTTTAAAACCATCATCCTCATGGCGCATTGTATACTAGTTGGTGAAACAAGGATCCAAGGACACAGGACACACACATAGAAAAAAAGAGGGTTCAACGATTACAATCTTACTTAAAAAAAATGTAAAAATGTGTAAAATTTAAAAAAAAAAACTGCGATGTGTGTACTGTTTTTGGTCCCAATTTTAGAACCATCCAACAAATTTACCGTATATACCTTCTTCTTCTATGTTTATAGCCATTATACTTCTGGGCCATTTCATTTTGTTTCTTTTCTTTTGTCATAGTGTAACATGCCCATAAGCCCATTATCACCCCTAAACGTGGCACAAACACATAAAATAAATGTTCAAAAATGATATGTCTATACTGGGGTGATGGAGTTGGGGTATTAGGGATTTAAGCAGCTCCCGCACCAACCGGATTACACAAGCAAGTGTATACCCAATTCCTCTTTTTTTCAAAAGAAGTACGTTTTTGATCCTTTTTCTTTTTTGTTGCAAAAAAAGAGAAAACAAAACTATTATCTCTTGATCCTTGTGTTTACTTATTTGTAACAAATTACATGGATATTTGCACATTTGTATGCAAATGTTTGAGTGTTTGTTTCAGTCTTTTTTTTTTTTTTTTGGCCTAGCACCCCCGTAAATTAAATCGATTGGTAAATTTAATCGGGTTGATGAGGGAAACTGCCACTGCCACCACGACCGCACCCCTCCCATATGAGGAAGGAATATATGAGAATAAAAAAACCCACAAAAACCAACACACAAAAAAAAATTAAGGGATAATCGGTGTGATGATGACACTTCTGTCATATAAATTTTGCAAAAAGGGGATTTAAAAGTAATTTTCCTCTCGTTCATATATCGACAAAATGTCAAATGAGTGTCAATTTGTAGTCAGATTATGGGGTTGCGAACGTGCGGTGAACATGGAGTATAAAACGATATGAGATGAGTGCATAGATGAATCTTAAAAAAAAACCCTTGGAGAAGGTTCTTTAAATGATAAATCATATATTGCTATACAGTTAAGTTATTAAGCTACATTATTATGTTAGCGATGTGGCCACCTAGTGGACGATAGACGATAGTCATGAATTAAACATATTACATAGTTTACAGAGATTGGAAATGTTTTGAAAGCAAACATTTAATTATAGTGACCCAAGAAGTGATCAGAAGGCCGACAAATCTGAATTTTGGTACAAAACTTTATCTGTATTTTGTTGTTAGGCATTTCTTAAAGGGTACCATAAATGTCAACCAGACTTTTGATTTTGTAAGGTGAAAGTGTCAACATTTTTTTTTTTTTGGTAAATTTCTCAATCGATGTTTTTGGAATTCTGCACAAAATGGTTAAAATACTTTTTTCCTAAGACCAATAGATTTTGATAAAAAGGTGCACAAACACCCAGTTCTTTATGCAGTACAAAAATATATAAGGTCATTCATTTTTCGGTTTCGAAAGTAAAGTTTAATAAAACACACACAGCGATACATTTTTGATGAAAATTTAATTTAATTTAATTTAATTTAGTTTAATTTTATTTTATTTTATTTTATTTTATTTTATTTTATTTTATTTTATTTTATTTTATTTTATTTTATTTTATTTTATTTTATTTTATTTTGAGTTTGGACTTTGCCATTAAGTGTGCCGCCTTTGAAGATTCGCAGCATGCAATACTTTTGATCTAATTTTTAACCACTTTTTTGCACATTTCGGGCGGTATCTCGGCCATAAATTGAGTAATGTTGGTTTTTAATGCGTCTAAAGTTTGGGGATTATTCGCGTAAATACGGTTTTTTGCGTAGCCCCACAAAAATAAATCTAAAGGTGTGAAATTGCATGAAGCATGATATTGGTGGCCAATTGATGTCGCTAAAACGCGACCAGGAAACTTCTCACGCAATAAAGCCATAATTGGTCTTGTTGTGTGGCTTTGTTGCCCCGTCTTGTTGGAACTTCATATCGTCCAAGTCATGAAAAAAATCCAAAGTGAGGTGTACGACACGTGCAATTGCTGCTAACGCCGGGAAATCGATAAATTCGGATCATCAGCAACACTTGCACTTGCAGCAGCAATATTTTCGACTAAGCGCGCATAACGATGATGCACAGGCCATACGACATCAGTAAGGCTTCCACTCTCTTTAAATTTCTTCACAATTTTAACGATTGCTTGCGTAGGCGGTCAATTATGATTTGAATCACCACTTTTGTAGTAAGTTTTAATAATTTTAACGCTTTGTTCGATTGTTAAGCGATCCACTATCGTAAATGACAAGCATTCAAATAATATTTTGACACTTCAGCTGAGTTTGACAGGTGTCAAATGCCAGCGCTACCAACTTGAAACCACGGAATGGATAACCCTGTATTATATTGTTACATTTGCTTAAGTTTTTTTTCAAAACCTTTTGCTCATACGAAAAAATTCTTAGCATATTTCTTGATATAGAAATGAATAAGCTACTATATTTTGTTTAACATTTTTTTTTTCAAGAAAACTGGATATAATTACAAAAACTCTCTCTCTCTCCAACAATCATCAAAACCAAAATTTGAAGAAAACAATTGTTTATAAATATTTCTGTTCAAACAGATCAAGTTCATTTCGTTTAGAGACAAGTTGTCTGTCTAAAAGTTTTGAAAACATCTTATTTTGAATTTTATTTAAGAACTTCAGCACAAAAATTAATATTTGCACAGACAAAAAAACTTATAAAACAGCGAAAAGTTTGAGTTATAATTTGGATTTTTATTTATTTTTGGAACAGTAAATATTATTATGAATATTGCAGCTTTTTGTAGCCCACCCAAAAGTGTTTACCTATATGAAGTCTAGTTCCTCTTGCTGAACAAATAATATTCCCAAAATATACCCACAAATAAGAATATAGCGATCAACACTTGTTCAGTATCACTTAAAAATTAAATACACGACTGTATTACACACACGCGTGTTTTTATGACTCAGGGCAGGGCTTTTAGTAAAATCTATTAGTTTCTAGGGAAAAATTAATTGATGTTTGTAAATTGTTTTTCACTGTGCAGATAATTTAAATTGAAAACCAAGGGGAAAGCTGGCCAAATTTCAGTCCTACAATTATTTATTTTACTTAACGGATTCTATACCCTTGAAAAGTATCTGCCTGGGCAGATTTTCCATCCTTTAATCCCAATTCCCGAGTATGCCTTGAGCTTCCAGTCATCTAGAGCAAGCGCTCTAGTATTCAAGATGTCTAGTTTGAGTTTCGGTCTTCTCTTTGGACTCAGACCTGGGAGGCTGGTAGGAGATTGCACACCACATACGCCCTCTTTTTGCTGCGGATGAAATTCTTGCGCTCTAATCCGTCAATTGCGCCGGTGGAATCTTATGTATTTATTTATTTTTTTTTTGGGTTTATAAAAAATGTTTTTCTTAAAATTTTTAAATTCAAGATTATTTATACTACTTAAGACTTAACTACATAAGTCAAAAAGTACTTTTGTACAAAAGTAAAAATATTTTTTTCCCGCTAGAGCAGTTGTTTTGTGAAAGCGTCATTTTTATAAGTTTTCCAGTCAGAAAAACTATTCCAAAATGAGTTTGAACATTTTCCCTTTTGTACTTTTTCACTTTTTTGGCTTATGTAGTTAAGATATGCGGCAATAAACCAAAAATAAGGCAATATCATAAAAAAAACTCCATTCACATAAGCACCTTTTCTAATTATGAGATCTATGTACACGTAGACTAACGAACGTAATGATAAAAAGCACATTTTCTTCCAATTCTGCATCATCTGTCAAAAGAAAAATCTGCCAATCGAATTTTAAGTACTTTAAAACTGATTCAAAAGACGGTGTTCACATTGGACTGAATCCTTCGATTGTTTTTGACGTCTCTGTGCATTGGCTCACTTCTACTTCATGGTGAGTAAGAGATGACCAGGAAAGGCAGGATCTTTTAATTTTTTTAAAAAGCACTGGATTTTTTTTTTGACTTCTTCTTTTGTGACGTCTGTTTTCTCTGTCTGTGATTTGTCTTTGGCACTTAAATCTTACAGAATCCACTTTTTTTAATTGGAAACATATTTATTTAAGAATATTAAAATTTTGTAAGTGAAAAATTTTAAATTAATCGTTCAAACTCCAAAGATTTTTGTTTTGTTTTAAAGACAGCTTAACGTCAAAGTGAAAGTTAGTCCGATGTGTTCACATTAGTTTTTGTCTGAACAAAACAAGGTGGATTCACGTCAAAAAAAAAAAAACGGATGAGTCAGTCCAATGTGAACACCGTCAAAGGGTTTTGCAATTGGCTCGGATAGATTTTGGTGGCCATGTTGTTTTGGTGAAATCTGTCAAATCTGTTGTTTATTATTTAGTTACTGTATGATGCCAAATAACCATGGTAAGTTACACGATAAAACTTAAATATCAACATTTTTTAGGGCAACGACAGGTGCGTTGGACCAATTTTACTGTTTAATTTGTTGTCCTTCCAAATTGATTATCCAAAGATTGGTCGCCAAATTTGAGTCGACCGATTCAGTGAAGAATTAGCCAACGGTCTTGCGTCAAAGAAACGCAAGATCAACCGAAAACATGGTCACTGTCCATGAGAGTGTTCATATAAGAGTCCGTAGTTTTTTCGAAAACGACGATGTCTTCAGCATCAACCGATAGCGCTACCAATCGATGACCAATATTTGCTGGCTTCAATTGAAGTATATGGATGTGAACAACATGTGGTTCCAACAGAACGGCGGACTGACCTTAAGTGCCAAAAAGTGAACGCCAGTAGGAAATTACAAAATTCTGTGTTCATCTTACTCTTCACCTTCACGGATGGCTTTTTTTTTAAAAAAATTCTCTTATATCTTGAGTTTTATGAATTAAATAATTATGAGAAGTGTCTTCGTTTTTATCATTGATTAATTTTTATTTTCTAAATATTTATTTAAAGCTTTGCATGTATGAATCTTCCTTCAAGTCATAAATGTGTCAATTTAAAAATATTCCGCTCAATTTATCATCGGAAAATTCCAAATTCACAAAAACATACTTAACCCTTTCATAAATTATCCCATCCCAAACCATTGCGCTGCCGCTCCCTTAATTTCTATGATTTATATTTTTCGAGTTTCTCCAAAAATATATCTCTTTCCTATATTCCATCACTCGTACTATTGAGTCATTTTGAAAATCACAACCTCAACAATTATTACAATCGAAAAGTTGCAACACATGTGAAAATATGTTCAACACTTAAGCTGAGCTGATGCCGCGCACTAAGGTGATGATAAATTAAGCGTCGTCGTTCGGTCGGTCGGTTGATGCTGGCCTCTTGCATTCAATCCCCTTAAAATATCCCACACTGTCTATATATCTTTCTAACTGGCTTTCGCGAACAACCAAAAAAGGATTAATTATTTGATTTATTGCGAAAAACTACTCTAGAACCCCCCTCTGGTTGTCAGGACATATAAGGACACACATGAACGTCACTCCAAGGAGTATCTAAATCTCGTGCTGAGACTCTTGATGCTAGATAAATGCACGGAATGAGACTCATTTTATCATTCCTATCAACACTCTCGAAAGACGAGGGGCAAATATCACCGTTTGACACAATTTGGTTGCGCCGAGCCGTCAATTTATCAACATCCTTTACATATACTTGTCTACAAAATATGCGGGGGATTTTAAGCTTCCTTCATCCTCCTTCACGGCCACCACGCCCGTCCGTTCTGCGCTTTCGTATACCTAACCACTAAATATTGACACATAACAGCAGCTAACCGAAGAGAGCTTTGCTAATGAGTTTGACTTTTTCATCGTCCTCGCCGTCATCGTCTGCTGAAATAAGCTCCAACATCGGTGTTAGGATCGCACACCCTTAGGATACACAATATAAGACAACATCCCTGGGGGGCGATGGGTATTGATTGTTATTGTTGTTCTAACGCTTAAATTGATGTGATCAACGGATGAAAGTGGCTGGAAAATGAGGGTAGCATATGGCGGATTGTGTCCGGCTAAAGTTTTGCTGGTCATTGCGGACGCAACGGTTTCCGTTACACTTTCTATATACATCAGACATGTTATTCTAATGCCATTTAATCCTTGCATTCGTTAAACGGATATACAACAACGACATGCTGATTAAATGTGATTAGGTTGAGTGCGGGAGATGTGCTGCCCACCTTATAAGTGTTGATGTGATGATGTGGGTATATAGAGCTATAATATGCTATGTTGGTGTTGATTGTGGGTTTTGTTTGAAAAACATGATAAATTTGAAAATTATATATACCTTCTGGTGTTCTGACCAAATGAGGTTTTGATTGATGTTCTGCTATGCCACAAACTGCGATGACAAAGTGCATTTTGGACTTGGAAAATTACTGTACATAGGTATATGGTTTGGTGTTGTTTTTTGTATTTGTCATTTGACTTCTTTGTTTTGAATAAGGTCTTCAGGATCAGTTTGTCAAAAATTGATTTATTTTAATGGCTACCACAGGGTGGTCCTAGGGATGAGAGATTTTCGAGCACGGTTCACTTTTTTTTCACCACCTATACAAAACCGTACAATTAACTCCCTTCAAAAATGTGCCGCCCTGCGCTGCTGATTCCCCCACTGTAAAACGGCTTTTCATAAGAGCTATAGGTTATGCGATCCAGTCTTGCACTTTATTTATTTTTGAAATGATAATACTCGAGCTTATGGCAACTATGAGCCATCATAATAACAAGTACAGCTTCATGTCACTTGTTTGTTACTATGTCAACATCAAGTGCATTAATCTCAGTGGTCTCTGTATATGTTCCATCAAACAGCTAACAAACTGCGCTGTCAACCGCCCTCATTTACACACAATGCTGCCATTTACCTGATTTGTCACGATACTTACCGCAACCGCAAAGACAAATATTTCCTCCCAGGGCAATTTCAGATGCCAATAATAAAGTATCTAATTAACTTCAATGCCTCGCGACATTCTGTCAAAAGTCTCGCGTCAACATTTAAGCTTCTGTCATTGAAGTTGCGATAACTGCACATGCAACATGCATGCGCAACTACAACAACTGTATAATGCTTAAACGATAGAGTTCTATACGGCAATATCGATTACATTCACTGGGTTGGTTGCAGTATCTAAGTACATAGATGTATCTATAAACTAAGCACACCCAGGTTCACCATATATAAAATCGGTTGCCGCATCGACATCTTAATTGTGCTGATTCAGGCCTAATGACAATAATAATCGTCTTTCTCTCTCTCTCACTCTCTCTCTCTCTCACTCTCTCTCTCCTTCTTTGTTGTATCTATTCGTTGTCATTGATGTTTCTGTTGCTGTTGTCCGGCGCGTTTGTTTGTAATGTTTTAGCGATCGCATAAAAATTCACATTTTATTGAATTTCGTATAGAAATTGATCACAAATAATAAATCGTTTAGTAATTCATTTTGAGATTTATTACCATCGCTGGGCTATTTGCTGCTGTGAGAGTAGCTCGCTGGTTTATTATATACACTCAGAAAAATTTGTTTTAAAAAAACCTTTAAATTAAAATAAATATTAATCTGATTTGAGTGAAATGAAACTTTATAAGAAAGAAAACATTAAATTAATTTTGTTTAGTTTATACAACATAGATTTGAGGGAAATGACTCAGGTCCAGTTTTTCAGAGCGAGATTAAAATTAAACCCATCGAATTTTTTAAGTTAACTCAGGATAAACTGAACAGATGGCTTTAATATTTTATCCACCGGTTTTGTTTAGTCTTTCCGCATGCATTCTCCACTGAAAAACTTCTTCCTCAGTTAAATGTGGGTTAATTTACTTCTAAAGTTAGCTAACTCTGGCTTAACTCACCACCGAAAAACTGGGCCTAAATAATAAAATTATTCCACAGACCATTACAACGAGATTTTAGCAGATTTACTTATTATGGAGTTTTTTTTTAGCGATTGACACTAATGACACTAATGACACTTGACATCTCATTTTCACCATTTAAATTTTGAGAGGTGCTGTCAAAATGAATTTACTTGTTAATGGGTCAATCCATATACATTCCGTTGCACGATTTGAGTCGACGTATACAACTGACAGCTAAAATAAATAAACACGTTTTTATGAGCAGTGGGTCGGACAGACAACGCATACGACGAACGCAAAGTTTTCAGTAGGTCCTCCTTAAGTCGGAACAACACAAATGTCTTGTGTGGTGTTTTATGTATTGTATAGAGTTGCGTATTGTGTCTCCAAATGTGAACACTAACCAAGCGTTGTGTGTTGCAAACTGTCAGTTTTTCTTTAGCTATTTAATTATTCTCTTACCACGAGCACTGTCTTCGCACATAGAAAAAATGTGTTTCCGGCTTTATATACCCGTCCCATCTGTCAACGTCAACGATTCCGTTGCCGCAACGCAATTGACACGTTCTGTGTGTTGGGCCTTTAATATTATTGTGTGGTAGAAACCAAAAACACTCTATATGAAGATACCAATCTCGGCTGTCATCCGAGTTTGCCTACAAGCTCATATAGGGGAAATTGTTTGGTATTGTATTTCGCTCTCGAATTATTGAAACAGACTCTGAACATGACAAAAAAAAAACGAATGAGAAACCAGAGAATCAACGCAACTGTTGTAAGACAACTTTAGACGTGTTTTTTTGCAGGAAGTGACTAGACATGCCAATTATAACAGTTTTTGTTTATAAAATTAATGTTTATGCGGCCCCGCAGGGCTAGGGTCCTACGCCGGTGGGCATAATTCAATCACCTAAAGTTTTTTTTTAAGTAGTGCGAAGCGCGTAAACGTACGCCCGCTTTTAATGGCCAAAAATTGTTATAACTGTTATAAATTGGCATGTCTCGTTGCAAGCCTGGAGGAAATTGATCGAAAAAAACTATGTCGCGTCGGGGCTAAGGAATTTACATGTTAAATGCAACAACAACTAATCCCCTCCAGGCATAGCTAAGAGCACATGATTTTCGGGGCTAAACTGTTTCAACGGCGTTAATGGCATATGTACTTCTAATCAATAGTTTTTATGGAAACTCCATTTTTTTCTGTGATGGCGTCGATAGATAATCCCCAATATCATTTCTTTTAAACCAAATCCCTCCGGGCTTGCAAAAAAAAACACGGCTTTTAAGAGCATTAAAGCAGACTTAGCACCATTAAATTGGTGTTTTTTTCAACACATCCCGATATCCCGCCATTTTCATGGTGACAAGCTGGTGAGTTGAAATTTTTTTAAAGATGGCTGCGTTATTTGCACATACAAAATGGTTGTTCTGGGAAAACAGAACAATCCCACCCCGTTAAATTGTTGTTGCAATTCACATCTATTCATGGACACAAAACGAAATTACAAAAACAACAATGTAAACAAATGGGTTTTGGAGGGTGATACGTACGAAAGATTGGTATCTTCATATAGAGTGTTTTTGGTAGAAACACTACATTATAGGTACATAGAATTATTATTAAATCTACAATAGAGATTAAGTTTCAATTCTTGAATTATAAATTATTAAAATCTTATGGCTGAATTTGTCTTTGATTTATTGATAGATGCCTTCGAAACACCGACATAAATCGAATAAAATGATTTATGTAGATATTGCTACTTTTAATCAAGCGTTTATTTCTTGCCTTTGAATTAAATAGTGTAATTTTTCAAAGTGTAATCGTACAGCGCAGCGTGCTGACTGCTGATGCTTAAACTGTTCAAGCTGAAACAACAAAATCACCAACAAAAAAATAAAAAAAAAGCTGTGTGTAATTGTTTGTGGCGTGTATCACTCTTCGAATTCAATTCAATTTCAATTCGAACATGTGAATTTGCTGCTACAGATACTGTATCTTTTTTTTGGTTTTGGTTTTTTTTTTTTTGCACAAATGCCCGCAAAAAACACTCTGTGATGATGATGGGGATGCTATGTTGTACAAGTCAATTGATTGACACTTTTTACTTTGTGTCCTTCTAACTATATGTGAAGTGCAGAAGGTGCCTAAAAGACGAGTGTGGAAGGAGTTTGATTTCATAACAATCAGGATATAAATTTCTCTATTTCGCGCAGCATACAACACGATGTCGAGAGTATAGGTACAATTTCACTTTGGCAAAGTACAAAAACTTCAAAAAATAAAACCTTAAAAAAATCTGTCAAAGCTGAGGAGACGATATATACATATATGTAAGTATACAAATCCGTTGAGGTAATAAATTGTCCATCCGCGTTGGCTTTCAATGTCCCGATGACGATGTTTTTCTTTCAAAACTCTCAATTTGCGATAATAAATCGCCAAATTTTGACATTTTCTATGCCTGGTTCGATTTTTAATCCATCTATCAGTATAGTTGAGCTGTTGTGTTCGTTTTGTTTTTTTTTTAAGGATTTTAATTCTTTGATTTTTAGTTTTTCATGATTTGTTGGTCAGATTCTTGTTTGTATTTTTTTTTGGCATTTTGTCTCCAAAAGCCGCTGTAATGTTCTTGACGACCGATTGTCTGCTGTTTGCACATATCCGCATATATTAAAAAACTGAGTTCGGACATCGCGTTTAGGTTCCATAAATTTGATGGCAATAAAGCAAATTGTATTTATAAGTTCTTTCATCAGACAAAAAACTAAAAACAAGGGGAAGGATGGAAAAACTGGAAACGAAAATTGGTTTATGGAGATTATGAGTATATTTTGTGGGTTTTGAATAATTTTTGTCATAGTCTAAGAGCTGGCAGCAAATTTTGGCTTTGGAAATATGTAAGTATAACCAAAAATTGAGTACGATGGTTTGTAGGTGTTGCGTCTTGATATCGAAAGCAAAAGTCTTGCAGGTTTTTTTTTGGCGCCGCTTGTGGGGGTGGAGGATTGAAACTAGCGATTTTTACAATCTTTTTTCAGAAGCACTATCACTTAAATTCATTTTTAAAAAAAAAGGAAATGATGCTCTGTCATTTTCCCTAAGCATTAATCTTTTCATCTTGACGATGCGATTAATAGAACTCAAGATATAATCAAGATTTTATGCATAGAAAAAAATCAAAAACAAAAGTCTCCAAAATATCCAATAAAGTTGGCTTAAAAAGCTTATATCTTAAGTTCTATTAATCGGAATTGTCTCTTATTTAAAATTTTGATCGATTCGTTTTAGGAAAACGGTTGAAAGTCGGACTAAAAGGCTACGATTTTCGTCGTTGGGTAGGGGTCCGAGATTCCGAAAGAACAAATGACATTATTTGCCCTAAAGCACTAAAATCTCACTCATATGGGTCCCAGGCCATAGTGACATCCAAGGCAATGAGAAAGCAGATGAGCTTGTCAGGCAGGGATCAGCCCTTCTCGTCTCTCAGGCAGAAGAAGTCGACCTCACACTGGGATACGTGGAGGGCAGAATATATGACCATTTCCTATCTGAATCAATAAAAAGGTGGCAAGGTCTGTCAAACTGCAAGATATCTAGGAAGATATGGCTTAACTATGACAAAAACAGATCAAGTGATTTAATAAAGCGAAATAGAACAGACACGGCCAGGATCGTTGCAATCATCACTGGCCATTGGCCAATGGGAGAACATGCGGCTAAGCTAAAGATACCTTTTAATAGTTTCTGCCGTAGTTGCAAGAACCCTCTAGAAAAAGAAACAATTGAACACTTTCTCTGAAACTGCCCAGCCCTGACCAGGTCTCGCTTCCTGGCATTTGGAAGCCCTTTTCTCGATAACCTATATGTGCTGTCGAACAAAAGGATAAACGAGTTTATCTCTTTTCTAAACAGCACCAGATGGATTTTATAGTTCAAGCAATAACTTCATCATAGCTCTTGTATTGGAAGTGTAAGGACTAGCGATGGTCTACCGGGGTTCGGTGAATCGGTAAATATAAGTAGCAAGAAGTTAGGTAAAACACTACAAATACAAAATTCATATACAAATATCATCACTAACTCTCCGGACCACCACTTAATCCATAACTGGTGAAGGACTTAAAGTTCTGACAAAACCGAGTTAGGTTTGCCTTGACTTTGAAAAAGCCCAGCCACAAGTAAATCTAGTGATAGGTTATACGGACGGCTCTCAACCCCAATGGAACTGCCTGGCACACGGTGTGAGCTTAACATTCCCTTGAGATCGAGTGCACAGACCAAAACCTAGTCCTTATCAATCAGCAAACTCGTTATTAACTTTTCGGACAATCACCAACTCCATAAACCTTAAAGCACTGACATATACCTAGCAGGTATTTCCTTGCCTAGTATAGGCACAGCCACGAGTGGATCTGGTGAAGGGCTATATGATTGGATCGCAACCCTACCGGAACCACCTAGCACACAGTTGTGAGCCTGGTGCTCTTGTAGGGCTGCGTGAAAAAACAATAACCTAGTCAACTAAGTAATTCTGTCTAGACTATAAAAACACTACCCCTTTATCTAGAAACAAATCAGGTCAAACGAGTTATGGTATCAAAATGGCCCATTACAGCGCTAATTGAGTTCTTCGGGAACAGGTGTTCTCAGAACCGCCATTATACCTACCTACCTATCTTGCCCTATTTTATATAAATATGACGCTTACAGTCAACCCACGGCCTCAAGTCCCTTCAGCCTTCACTTATACACACTAAAGTTAGTTGATGTCTAAGGTAGCTGTCCACTTGTGTCCACCTAGTAGGTATAGTAGGTTCTTCTGTAACGAAGTTTCATATTTTTCCTCCATCTACAAACCATCATTCTACCTACCACCACACATCGCCCTCAACTAATCACCCAACTGCCACTTCAACTATTATTGGATTTTTAAATTCAAATAATAACGACTGGCAGTCATTGGATACACAGTTCATCGTCATAAGCCAGATATACGTTTTGTTCCATTTTCCATCGTTTCTCGACTGATTTTAACGATGCGAGAGTTACAGAACATGGGTTAGGTTTCATATCATGAAAAACTATAACCTATTTTTTGATTTGAATAATATTTAGTTCTCAACTGAAATCGTAACGAAAATAATTTTATTCATGCATGCATACATATGTACATAGCTAATTTACAAAAAAAATCTTAATTTCAAATAAAACACAAATACACTCGAACATAGGATATGATGAAATGTTGGACGAGTTTTTCTGCACTTTTATAGTTCACACTTACTCTTGCCCACAGAGATGATAAGTGAATGTGCAATTTGAACGGAAATTTGTCTTTTGCCTTTACCAGTGTTGTACGTAACATTCTCGAGTACGAAAGGAGAAGTACCAAGAAACACACTGCTGAGTACGTGGTGCTTGGTGCACTAGATAGTAGTTTCGAAGTTTTTGGCTTTCGGGCTGCGAAATTATTTTGTGCCTTCAGTTTCGATTGGGGCCGGGGACTCTATCCCACCGTAGTATTTGTGCCTTTGGTTTCGACCAGGGCCGGGGACTCTATCCCAACGTAGTATTTGTGCCTTTAGCTTCGACTAGGGCCGGGGACTCTTTCCCAATTATATGCAGTACCGTGTTAGTTATTTAGGCAAACTTTTGTAAAACTATATGAAATACCTTGTTAGATTCTTTTAAGCAAAATTAAATTGTAAGACTCGAAAGTTAAATAAAGTTGACGAATAGTTGGAGTTCTGAACTCTTCAAAAAAACCGAGTTTTCCTTGCTTTCTTCGGTCTGACCCTGGTTCCGCTGAACTACCTCAGCTATAGACAAAAAAAGCATCACACTTCGTCGCGTGAAATGCTGCGCTAGGCACCAACATTTTAAACACCTCTTCGACAAAAATCAGAACAACAACCGGATCTCCTTCCTTTGAACCGACATTTTCTGCGTTCTGCACAATAGCAATGGAACAGTTCGGAAATCCAAACGAAAACGACATTAAGTACAATTCTGGTGTACTTTTCATTTTATTTTCAGGATTTTTTCTTAAGTGATCTCGGGTAATTTTCCGATGTGTCAGCAAACTTATAAGCATTTAAGTTAAACGGAAAAACTGTGCCTTTGGTGTGGACTTGGAAGTAGGTAATGTAATCGGCGCTTCAAGAGGAATATTTAAGATTTTGCTTGCTAGTAGGTACATCAAAACTTAATTTATTTCTTTTAAAAATAGGTCCTTGCAATGGGCAAACATAAATATGCAAGGTAATTGAACTCGACAGGCAAAAGCAAATGTTAAATGGCACTTTATTTAGTACGTAAATACTGACTTAATATTTCTTTTTTTATTTCAGATACTTGAACAGAATGCAAAAGTAACACATTTATGTTATTCAAAAGCAAAAATATCTTCACCAAAATTTTTAAGACTATATATTTCTTCAGCTAACAACATCGTCTTCATTCCTTGAATCCCATTCTCTGCTTATTGAAACAATGCTCAATTGTTTTTATTTGTTACAAAAAAGAAGAAATTCTACACAAAAAAAGTAAAAAAAAAAAAACTAAGACAATCCAATCGACGGCATTATGCCGTCGGAACTTGAAATTGGAAACCACAAAAAAATGACGTTTTATTGGACGGGACAGTTTGGATTGCTCCACCAAAAATATATATATTCGCCGTTCTGCATTGTGTTGTTCTTGACCACTTTTTGGTGTCATCATTGTTGTTCTGCAGTGCAGCATACAGCTACAGGCAGACACTCTCTCTCTCTATCGTTCCTGGACATACATATAAGAGAGACGATACACAGTTCCAAAAAAAGAAGAAATCTTTAAAGAATCGGCGAATTGGCCCTTTCATCAGAAATTCAATGAATTTTTATTCGCGTTGGGGTTTTTTGTCATCATCAAGATGAGAGACGTCAAGAAGTCTGTTGCCGACGCCGACCGACGACTCCGACCCTATATTTATAAGAAACCGTGCCGACAATAGCGCGAACAATGTTTTCCAAAAAGTAATCGCATCACATTTAGAGTCAAGATGGGTTTTTATACTTAATTTTTGACAGGTGATTTCGACCAATTGCACATAAAAGTGGATTTTTGAACAGAAACCGTTGTCAATTGTGTGCTATGGCAAAAGGGGACAAAATGGAGGAAAAATAAAAAAAAACAATCTGTAGAGTGACGTTGGTCGATCAGTTTCTTAACGCATCAGAAGCTTCTCCGCTGCGGGATGCTGTCGCGCGTGAAAGTCCTCAGCTCTACCCTGTCCATCTTTATGCGGCGACCTAAGACGAGACGGGGCGAATCATCATCATCATCATAGCAGCAAAAAGTAATTGAGTTGCTAACGATTCCGAAGTCTCTAAGCCGGTGACAGATGGCTGTTGAAGTGACAGAATCCTATGGAGAGACTGTGGGTATAGGTATACATCTCCCACTTCTCATGGAATTCCAAGTCCGAGTCCGTTTCACCAGTGAATTGTGTTGGAATTCTTTTTTTCTTTGATATTGTTAGCTTGCTGATCTTGTTAACTTGGTGCTGCTTCAAGATCATCATCATCATCGACAGCAACAGCAACAGCAACTCGTCGTTGCAGCCATTGGTTGTTGTTGTGTCGGTCGTAGACAATTCATATCGATGACCGTTTTTGGTATTTCAATTAAATATCATGGACATTATGAAAGGATCATTATATTCCATCACAGAGTTTTGTAGGGAATGGAGGGAATGGAGGATGATGATGGGGTCTGAGTCTGATGATCATGGCACGATCATGACAACGCCAGCCGTCCATGTCCACGATGATGATGAGTTAATTCAGCAAAAGGATTCCTGCGACCACTGCAAGAGGTTTTAATGATGTGCGATGTGGAATTCTGTAACAGTGATGTGCTATAACTCCAGTGCTGCCATTCGTTCTCTATCTCTGTTTGCTTAATTAAGTTGAAATTCTTTTTTTTTTCGAAAAAAAATAAAACCAACAAAAAATTGTCCTCCTGTTTGATTTTTATTTTTAAATCGTTTTGTTTCATACTCACGAGAGCTATGGTGATGTGGTGTGTGTTAAGAATCCTGTTTGGTGGTGACAATGAATTGTTATCCTTTGGAACAACATTTTGTCTGAAATGATGGAGGGTAATAAATCACATCGAATTGCTTTATAACTGGCCATTAATTGTTGGCGATCGATCGGAATAAGTGTCAATGTGCGAAAAGCAAGGATATTTCAATTCACTCACTTTATTGTGTGTTTACATTCGAAAAAGCACGAAAACAATAATTTTATTATTGGATTGAACTGGAGTTGTTATTTTTTTGTTGTTGTTTTACTTTGCGTGTTTGACTTGGAAGTATTTTCTATGCTTACCAACATATGTAAGTATAGTAGTTGAGCTACTGCGAGAAATTATTGTTCTCTTCTTGTTTCCCAAGTCACGAGAAGTTAATTAAAATAACTTAACAGCTTATACATATATTCTTTACCAACTCACTAGAAATAATGCTATAGGGAATAGAGTGTATATGGTGAACAAAATTTAATTAATTGGTTTTGTTTGAAGTTGATTTGTTGCAACTGCATTCTTGCGTCTTCGTTATTATGATTTCCGTGTTTTTTCTTTCTGTAACACTGTAATGATTCTGACGTTGATTTGAATAACTTCCAGCATATAATTGCCTTGATATGGACATGGATTTATGAACAATTTTAATGGTATGACATGATTATTGTTGATTTAATAAATCTGCAGTTGGAATATAGCACGTGTACGAGATTAATAGTTGAAGAGATGATAAAACTTAAACACAAACCCTGGCAACACTGTCATACTTCTATCAGTTTTGTTTGGGTGATTTAAATGTACCTACATTTTTTAAAGTTAACACGATGCATTGCTGCGGTGTGGTAAAAATACAGCGCGTTTGTTTTTTTGGTTTTCACGTTAACTCAAAATAAAAAAAAAAACTAAATTCAGTTACTCTCAATCCATTCTCTGAATGCAGCACATTAAAACTATACATTGACTTCGAAAAAATTCTAAATAAGCTGAATTTTGATTTAGAGCTTAGTTCAAACGTCAAGAAACAAATTCCGAAAAGTACCCTATATTTGCTCCGATTATCATTACAGCTTATGCGATAAATAAGCTCGCGGATTACTGCAGTAGATGGAACCTGGAGATCAATCTAGCTAAATTGAAAATTATGATTTTTAAGTAACGGTGGTGGACGACTTTGCAGTGACGAACAATGGATGTGTAATGGAGAAAGAATTGAAGTTGTTAAGGAGTACAAATATCTTGGTGTAGATGTAACACCAAATTTGAATATGCAAAAACATCTCAAGGAAAAATTAGCAAAGGCCAAAACAGCGATTAAAACAACATGGAGAAGGTGTTTTGCTAACAAAAATATAGCCCACAGTTGTAAATTTAGAGTTTTTGAGGCAGCGGCTGAATCGATTTTGTTGTATGGCGCGCAGATGTGGGGTGAAAAGCAATACGATACCTACAGTTGAAAAGCTACAGAGGTATTATGTGAAAAGAACTTTTCATCTTCCACCCAACACACCGAACTACGCAATCATGTTAGAAACGGGTTTATCTCCGCTATTCATCAAATCGCTAAAGCTTCAGGTGGATTATATTTTAAAAGTGATGAAAATGGCAAATGATCGACTCCCGAAGCAAGCTGCAATAAACACAATAAGATCCAAAATCAGTTGGTATGGAGAATGGTTGGAGCTGGCAACCTCATGTAGAATGGAGCTTAGCCTTGATGTAGAGCAACATGCGATCTGGAAACCAATTTTATATAAACTTATCGAAAAGGTGGACTTACGATGTAGACAGAACTTTTTAAATGAGGCAACAAGCTCGGTGCATAGAGCAACATATAGTTCTTTTAATCATAATTTGAACCAATATAATTACTTTCGTGACGAAAATAGTGTCCAGCAGATATCGATTATGGTTAAACTACGGGTGGAGCTTCTCAACTTGAACTACATTCCGCACAGAGAAGACCTTCCAATTTTATGTAGCATCTGCAACATGCGAGAAAGGGAAGATATTTTGCACTTCTTGGGACGATGTCCAACCTTGCGGGAAACTAGAAGACATTACCTTGGCAAAGATTTCATAGCAGATGACGAAGTCAGGGAAATGTTACACCTAATAAATATTACTCAACTTTTTAGTTATTGTAGAAAAGCGCTAGACTGCAGAGAAATTTTAAATGAAAGCTTTTAAGTTTTTTATAACAACTTGTATGTTCATTTCCATTAAAAATATTTATATTTATATTTAAAAAAAAAATTTAAATTTGTTTAAGGCAATCGGCGGACGGCAAAGCCATGCTATTTTATGTAAACTTTTATATTAAATATATTATTATATTATTATTTGCTCCGATGGTTCTGATTTTGTGGTTGACAGTTGTTTTGAAAAAATTCCAAAGCAAAAATTGTATTTCATTGAATTCTGCACAAAAAAAATTCAACACTTTTTTCGTAAGAGGAACAGATTTTAAGAAAAATATACGAAAACATTACAGGATCAGTTTTTTGTTTTAATGTACCTACATTTTTCCACCACTGGTGTAAAGTACTTTTTGTAAAGCGTGTTTTTTTAAAAGGTAGGTATATAACATTGAAATTGAATAAAACAAAGATCTGTGGCCGTATATCGGCAATAACGCGGCGAATGTTGTCTTCCAAGTGGTCAATTATTTCGGACTTATCGGCGTAGACTAATGACTTCACATATCCCTACAGAAAATAGTCAAGCGGCGTTATATCGCACGATATTGGAGGCCAATTCACTGGTCCGTAACGTGAAACTATGCGGTTACCAAACGTTTCCTTCAATAAATCAATTGTGGCACGAGCTGTGTGACATGTTGCGATGTCTTCTTAAAACCACAGCTCTTGCGCATCATGGTTGTTCAATTGATGAACGAAAAATTCAGTAATAATGGCTCTGTAGCGGTCACTATTGACTGTAACGTTCTGGCCAGCATCGTTTTTAAAGAAGTACGGACCAATTAGTCCACCAAACCATAAAGCACAACAAACCGTCAGTTTTTTTGGATGTTTTACGGTGTCTCAACATACACTTCGAGGATTATCATCACTCCAAATACGGCAGTTTTGTTTATTGACGTATCCACTCAACCAAAAGTGAGCTTCATCGCTAAACAAAATTCACTTTTGAAAATTGGGATCAACGGCAATATTGTTTTGGCGTCAGTCTTTTCATGTTGAAATGGCAAACCAAACTAAAAATAAATCACTTGACAGCTAACAAAATGGCCACCAGTTTAAATAGTGTTTCCAACTTAAAGTTTTATACCTCTACAAAAAAACCCTTTATTACGCCGATGAAGATAAATAATGTCAAGAAAATGGGAGAAAAGGTGATGATTTGTGTTATTTAACGAGTACATTTTATTTACAGTTTTTTTTATGTTTGTTTCAAACAAACTTCAAAAAAAAAAAATTGTGTGAGTGCCGGGACTCACGGTTAATATGTGTAAACATCAACGTGCGCGAATCCAAAACGGACTTGTTTTTGCTTGAAGGGGATCTTAAGATTTTTTTGCACTGAACGCACCCATCCTAGTATGCAGATCGTAACGTTGCACACCGTAACGTTGCACACGAACGTTCACGTTATTTTTTTCACTCTACCGCCAGCATAGATGTTTACACATAAAAAAAAAAATAGCTATCATGTGTTTTTTTTCGTGAAAGTGGCAAATTTTGAAGGTTGTTTTATCAATATAACAAAATGCAAAATTTTATTTACAATTTAAAAATAAAATCGAATCTATTTCTTACTCAAATTGAGCATTGAAACCCTTAACTACCCAAGGCAACGACACAAAAAAAAAAAAAAAAAAAAATGAACCGCTTTCAAAAAAAAAAACTCCACTGTAGTTTTAACAACGCTTTAAAGAGACATTTGTAATTTTCTGATTTTGTATAATTCTTTTAATACAATTTAAATAAATTTCCAGTTCAACTGCTTCTAATCCATTGTCAGCCTTTCACTAATATTTGCAAAGCATATTTATCCTCGCCTAATCCTTTTGAGGAAGATTTTCTTATATCAACCTTCGCAGGATATCAAAATGCATGCAACATGTAAACAACCAGCTGGTGTATAAGGGACCCATTACACTAGTTTTATGGGGGAAAAACATGCAAATAGCCGCTCTCAAACACACCATATAGTCGGCAGGAACAAAAAACAAATCTCACTCCCTGAACACGCACTTCTTTCATAAAAAGTTTTTTTTTTTTAAACCAAATTTGTCATCCATGGTATGGGTTTATGTTTGACTGTGCCACAGATGGTCTTCAACACCATCACATCATCATCATCATCATACTGCCGTCACTGATGTACTAGTTCTTCGATAGCGGCTACAATACCAAAAGTTTGAGAAGAAAAATAAATACACTGAGTAAAATACTGTGATGAACTTCTCTAAACAATTAAAAAAAAACAAAAAGTGTGGGTTAAACATGTTGGGGTAAATTCAGCCATTTTAAAATGTTGCTAAATTAAAATAGAGGTTAGTTGAATTTTCTATGACTAATTTTGATTGATATGTTTTACTATTTCAATATTTGAAGACGAATATTTCAATAAATTAATATTTTAATCAGCACAGAAGCTTATTTGTTTATAATGGGTGATTTTTTAAGAGGTTTAGAACTTTTTTTAAAAAAAAAACACAAAAAATTCGAAAAAATGAATCAAATACTTATTTGAATCGATAGTTTGAACCTTGCAATTTAATGTTTAAAGATAATTTCATGCAAATGTTGACCGCGGCTGCGTCTCAGGTAACCCATCCGCTGAGTCCAATTTTGGCATACTCTTTCACACATATCGGCCGGTATCTCACGAATGAATGCATGGATGTTGGCTTCCAGTGCGTCAATCGAAGCGGGCTTGTCCTTATAGACATTAGCCTTGACATACCCCCACAAAAAATAATCTAATGGTGTCAAATCGCACGATCTAGGCGGCCAATTGACCGGCCCGAAACGTGAAATTAACTGTTCACCAAACTCGCCTCGCAATTGCGCCATTGTTTCGCGTGCTGTGTGGCATGTGGCACCGTCTTGTTGAAACCACATATCATGCAAGTCAAGAACTTCCATTTCGGGCAAAAAAAAGTTTATTATCATCGCTCGGTAGCGTTCACCATTGACAGTAACGCTGCGATTCGCATCATCTTTGAAGAAATATGGCCCAATAATGCCGCCGGCCCATAAACCGCACCAAACAGTGGCTTTTTCGGGATGCATTGGTAGCTGTTGCAATGCTTCTGGCTGATCTTCACTCCAAATGCGGCAATTTTGCTTATTTACGTACCCATTCAACCAAAAATGAGCCTCATCGCTGAACACAATTTTTCGATAAAAAAGCGGATCCTCGGCCAGCTTTCCAAGAGCCCATTCACCAAAAATTCGGCATTGTGGTAGGTCGGCTGGCTTTAGTTCTTGCACCAGCTGTATCTTAAAAGGCTTTACGCCCAAATCCATCCGCAAAATTTTCCACGTAGTGCTGTAACAAAGGCCTAACTGCTGGGAACGGCGTCGAATCGACATTTCGCGGTCTTCTGTCACACTAGCTGATACGGCCGCAATATTTTCTTCACTACGCACAGTACGTAAACGTGTTGGTGGTTTAATGTCCAACAATGTAAATTTGGTGCTAAATTTGGTCACAATCTTCCGAATAGACTGCTCAGAAGGTCGAGAATGCCGATCATAAAATGGAAGCAGCGCGCGATGAACATTTCGAACCGAGCACGAATTTTGATAGTAAAATTCAATAATTTGCAAGCGTTGTTCATTTATAAGACGATCCATGGTTAAATTGCAAACCAAACTGAAGCTGTTTGACAGTGACACAAGGTACTAAACACACGTCAGCTGTCAAAACCAGTGTTGCCAAAACCAAACCAGCTAAAAAATCACCCTTTATAAATAGATTGTTGATGAATTTGATTTTAACTTTTTTTTTAACAATTGCTTTTTGAGATATTTAATTTCTATGTTTTTTGTAGATTTTCGAAACAACAGCCTGAACTATATTATATTAGGCCATGAGAACTAGTGTTGTCTAAATGATTTTGTCACCTATTTTTAAACAGTCGGAAACTTGTATTTAAGAACATTTAAGAACATCTCATCTCATTTTTTTTAAATAAATATTTACTCCTTCAATCAATAGATATAACTGCTTAAAATAGAGCATGTTATATTGCTATATAAAATATTAATTTTCGTCTTTTTTAAAATAAGTGCAAAAATCGGTTAAATCACTCCGCTTCTAATGGCCTCATATATTTATAAGTATATCAAATACATATTTTGGATGAACAAACTTATTTGCGTTGGGGAGTTCATTTTCCGTGTTGAATAGAACAAAAAGAGACATTCTTTAGATGAAAATGCACAAACGTATGTCAACGTCAGAAACTCATAGTCAAATTGCATTTTTTTTCAGTGTATCTACTATTTATATGAATACACATAACAAATCCATTTATATATAAACAGTTTACTCAGTGTATAAGCAAACACTATAAATCAAATTGCAACAGATTAATTAACACCTTTTTAGGGTTGAACTGTGCGTGTAAAGTGATTTTGAAAAAAAAAAAAATAAAATAAAACCAGGGTTGGCTAGAGTTGGATTAAATTGTATTTGTCCGCAATTAAGATGAAGGATGGTTGAATGCTGAATGTGTTTTTTTTTTTTTTTTTTTTTTAAATTATTATTTTATGCCACATCTATAGTTAGTTAATGTCACAATAATTTATAAGTGTATTTGTGTAATTAATTGAAATTTATTTCGATGGAGTATTGACAGGGTTTTTGACATTTTTGGTTGTTAAATATGTGATTAATTGAGGCTATTTTTCTGCTAACAACGTGAGGTTGGAAATGATTAACGTAGAATCATTTTGTTTTTTTTTCAGTTTTTTACTATATTTAATTGCAAGTAGTTTTTAATTTTTAATCAAACAATGTATTTCTTCGCATAGGTACTGTCTAAAACTACGAATTTTAATGAATTTTATCCCAAAATCCTTCAAAGTTTAATATGACAAAAATTCGTAAAAATTCGCAGTTTTAGATAGGAGGAAAATAGATATAATATATGTCTATAGAAGTTAAAAAAAAAGAAAGAACTTAGCTTTTAATCCAGGATATTATGTAAGTAGCCAGTTTGATTAGAGCTGTGTAGATCGTTTATTTTTAATGAATGAATCTTTCAAGAATCGATTACCAAAATGATTCAATCATTTCAATCAATCGTTCATTCGATCATTTTCATTCCACTCAATTCAATATTTCATACTGATTTTTGATGTGTAAACATCTATGCCGACGGTAGAGTGAAATAAGATCGTGGACTTTACTCTGGGTGACGTTACGATGTACCACTTGACGCAGCGCGTATTCTCGGAAAGTATTTGACATTTTGACACCACCTGTCAAATTAAAATTGTTTAAAAGGACCTAGAGAGCTGGGCGTGACTTAAAATAATTTCCTCCTAAATATCGATTGGTGTATTCTGTTTTTCGATCCACCGCCGCGCCGCAGCCGTACTAAAAATCTGGACAGTGCAAATTTTCGGGTTTCCACTGGAGCTAAAGGGGTGGCCATGACAGCAGGTAAAAACAAACGTTGATGTATATTAACTATGAGAACCGGCACTCAGACAATTTTTTATTTCGGTAACGATTCATTTCGATTAAATCTCCGAATTAAACGAATACTGTATGACTGTACCGATTTTGATTGAATCCAATCTGACCCATATTGCTTTTCTGCGATAAAATATTTATATTAATAATTCAATAGAGATTGATATCGAAAATCGAGATTCATTGATTAAGATTAGGATCGATTGAAATGAAAATTTGTGATTTCTTCAATCATCAATACTTTTCGATGATCGGTTAAAAAAAATCGAATCGTTCCTGATTGACAGATAATGGAGATTATTACACTAAAAGTAATTAAGGTCAATATTAGTACAATTTGAAAATTTCCTGACAAATTTAAAATCTGTTCGCACTCTTCTCATATTTTAAGTTTGTATCCCAAAAATGAAACAACATTTCTTTAGACAAAATTATGCCTGTCACCAAGATGATTGTGTAGATAAAAAAAAAGCATATACCTATCTAAACATTTATTTTTTCTTTTGTGTTAAATTCCGAAGACCACACAGAGATCAAACATCCAACTTAATACAGTTTAGTAAGTTTATGCAATCCAATTTCACGCATAACACTACAATAATCCCTGTTAAATGAGATTTTCAAAAGAAAAAATGTCCTTGCGGTCAAGCACGCATATCAAAATGCAAAACACTCTGCACAAAATCAAGGTTTTATTATAGCCCTCTTGAATGAAGTTTCATATTTTTGGCATTTTTTTTTTCTTCTTTTTTTATGAAGAAAATATACATACAATTATATTATTATATGGGAAAATGCAACGTGCAGACTTGATGGCCCCAACTCCTCATAAAAATACAAAGAAAAACGCTTATTTATGCCTTCATTCCTTGCGTATTGGTATCAAACAGGACGATATGATGAAAAAAAAAATAATAAAGTTGATTTTTTCTCAAACCCACCACCCGTGCTGCTGCCCGTGCCACTGCCACCACCACTGCCACCGCCACTACCAACATAAAGTGGTTTTTCGAATGTTTAACATTGAAAATAACAACCTGGGGTCAGAAGTCAAAAAGGATATATACAAACATAATATTCCATGCAGAAGGAGAGGGATCCGAATCAAATTCCTTCTGTCCATCCAATATTATATATAAATCCTTGTTGCTGGTTGCTTGATGCTCGTGTTGCTGGGTGCTTCTGCTTCTATGGGCTGATGCTTCTCTGCCACTTTACAGTGTAAATCCGTTTCAAAAGTCGCATAAGCTTGGGATTAAGTATGCGGAAGAATGGAAAATCCTTTTTGAGGATGATTTTTTTTTTTTGTGCTTAAACTTAGAAGATGAGGTAGGTAAAGTAATTCACAGATGAGACAATCTCGTGAGGGTTTGTTTGGTCTTAAAATGAAAAATAAAAAAAAAAAATCGTAGCATCACAGGGGGTGAGTGGTAGACTGAATTAATTTAAATAATATCTACCTACCTCAGTGAAAATGACAAATTATCACAAGCGGTTTACGAGGAGATTTATTTGTGTGTCAATAAACATTATTTGTAAATAGATTTTGCGAAAGTTGTTGCTAATAAAGTATATTTTCCTTATTGAAGCTTGTGTGAGGTACAATTTTTCGTGGTCCTATTTTTGTTCATAAACTGTATTTGTTTTTGAATGCAAAAAAACCGCATCAGAAAATTTATATTCCAAAAAAAAAAAAGAATCTCAAAGTCCTAAATCTTCATTTTCAATTCATTTTGCGTTTAGAATCTGAAATTTGAAAGGATAATTTCTATCATATGCTTTTCTTTTAATTCCTCTTAATACTTTTCGATAAAGTTTAAAACTAAAACAGGTATTACTTACGAATTTGCATATACCCTAGAAGCTAGAATTGATCTTAAGGAAAGCCTCCCAATTCAAGATTCTTTAATAAAACTTGCAACTTCCACAAACGTCAAAGTTTATGTGTATCCTGCCATAGGTAGGTATATAGCCAAACGACCAAACACCAAAGGAAATATTTTAGTTTCCTCCGGTGCGGTGGCTCACTCATTCGTGATGCAACCATCCGCCATGGAGTGTGTATCTACATGTTTTGCTACACTTTCCACTTCCAAAGCATGATTTTGAGATTTAAATCGCGCTTGTCATCACTATACTCGACCGAATCCATGTCCATGAGCACAATAAGGAAATATGGAGAGTCTCAACCGAAGGTGGTGGGTGGGGGGAAGAGGGGGTATATAAGGTCGCCAACGTATATACCTACATCTATAAAATAAAAACCCAAACACGCTTGTAAAAATGTCCTTTTTGCACTCGTAAAAACCTTCCTTCTTATACTCCATGTCCATATGAACTAAACATATAGTATTGTCACACTGTGATACAGATACCCGATGAAGGTATGCAAACTTTTGATCACCTTTGCCGCTTTCAGTTGCTTCTGGTGGTTTTTTTTTTGTTTTTTTTTTTTTTTTTCATTCCTCTGGGTTATAAATGCTGTTGCAATAACATGTCGTGCAGCTTATGGTGGAGGAACAGCAAAAAATTTGCATGAACAGATTTATAGGCTTCCGATAAAGAGATGGAGAGCGATTACACCCTTTTTGGATGGGTTCTATACTATTCCCGCTCCCAATCTCAATTCCATTTCCAATCCCCACCAAGCCATCTAGTTGGTATGTATGTGCATCGAACGAGTCGACAAAGTGACATTTGAATAATTTTTCAGCATCACAACAACGAAGAGATAGCAACTTTCTGGGTCCTGCGATGTTCTTCTTTTTCTTCCTCTCCGATGTCTTGGGCCACAGAAGGATTTACATATGTTAAAAGAATTGTAATACCAGGGTACTCAATAATGTTGGGTTGTTGTAAGTTGTGTACACAGTTTAATCCCCCTATCAGTTTTCCCCGCAGCTATGCCGGATAGAGAGCCGAGCGCACCCAAAATGGCAATATGTAAATACTTTTATTGTCATCGGTGAATAAAGAATATTTTTTGAAGTTGAGTCTGCCTCTGCAGCGCGGCGAAGAGGCAAAGGGCGATACAGCCTCAACTGACTCACCAATGAGTATAGACCATTGGTTATAAAGTTGGCCAAGAGCCAAGACTATGCTTCTGAAGCTGGAACAGTTTTGAAAAATTATCGAACACCTGTACTCACGATGCCAATATAGTAGTAGGTACCAACTCACTTCTGTGTGTGAAGTTTTTGTTTTAACCTTTTTTTTTTTGTTGCGACTGAGTTTGTTTGCATATTTATCATGAGAGGAGTTGGTTGGTATATATTTACAAGGAACATGCAGACCAAGGTGCTTTTTGTGTCTTAAATGGAGATATTTGTCCATTGGGAGTTGGGTTAGAATGCTTTGAACACTCGACTGTGATGTGTACCTAAGAGTACTCGACTGGGATTGTTGCCTGTTGGACGGATGCGAATACAATTGGTTGTTTGAATTTGAATACGAATTTGTGTTCACGCAATAGACGAATGAATAGTAGATAGCTACTTTACGTAGTATGGATAGTTGACGATGATGGAGAACTGAAGACAGCGCGGTGGAATGAAAAGCATCATATATGTTTCCCTCGATATGGAGTGGAGAAGTATACCAACCAATGGGGAGTTAATTATTTTTAATAAGATGGCAAAATATTTTATTTTCTTCCTTGCCGCATTGCATTTATTGCATGCTTGAGGTACATTAATTAAAGAAAATATTGTGCTGTTCCTGAGAGTTCATTTAATGTTAGCTATTTTTTAAATTAAACATATTATTGTATTAAAAACGATTTAACGTTTGAACAACCCGTTTATGTTTTTTGGAACGTTCAGGTATTTTTTTTCTCAAAAATGTCGACTATATATTTTTTTTTTAATTTGCGTTCATTCACACATATTTTTAGCATATAAATGTCAAAGTGTTAAAAAAATACATAAAAACTAAATTAAACAAATTTGATGAAATTATGAACCGACAGCTGCAAAGATGACCGATGGACGTTATTTTTAACTTTTCCGTCTTCGTGATGCTAGGTTTGATGACCTATGAATGTCAGCATCATCTTTCGTCGATCGAGGATTCGTTATTTGGATAATTTGTGGTTAATCAGTTTGTGATAGTTTCGAATTTGACGTCCAAAAGTTTGCTTTGCAAAGTTGATATCAAGCTTGGGAAGTAACCATTCGAAAAATGTTAAAAACTTGCAATATATAAGGTTTTAGTGCTTAATAATTTACCGTTTATTAGTTGTTAATTAAGGGTGACAATTTCAATTTTGTCGAGGTATGTCTTCTATGTTTTTTATTTTAAATTGTAGAATTCATAATTGGAAAATATAAAATCAAAAAAAAAAAACACAGAAAACATCTCCTTACAAAATTGAAATTTTCACACAAAATTAACGAATAATTAATGGCAAATTATTAAGTAATAAACATTTCGATATAACAAGTTTCTACTTTTTTAATTTACTACCGCAACTTATCAAAGCAACAAAACCTTGAATAAAATTATCACATTTTCGCTCGCCCAATGTTGCTTAGCTAGCTTGACATAAATAATACTTGCCTAATAGATAGATTAGTGTTGGATAAACATCGATAATCTATCGATAGTTTTTTTTCCATCGATACTATCGCCGATAGCTTAAAGCAATAGATACAATCGACAAAAAATTTACGTTATTTATTTTCTTTGAAAATAAACCAAAATAGATTTTTTCTAGTTCAAAAGCAAAGATACTACTAGAATATTCGATTGGAAAGGGATTTCTATGCCTTTATGTAATTTTTAAATAGTTTTTTTGTATTTTTGTTTGTACATTTATAACTAAGTTGTATTGTGAAGTGTGCCGTGTGCACCTCCCGGGTGCATCTTCCAATGAATTGCACTCTAGAATCCTTGCAGGCAATCGGATGATTCATATTCGTTGTTGATATTTAAAGCACTGAATCGATCAACTCAGACAAAATTTTACGTGTTTCAGCGAAAAAAATTATTAGGCGTATTTTGTATTTACCTATTAGTGTATCTACTTAAAATATTATACGTTGAAAAACTGCAACTTTCACATGAGGATGGAAATTGAAGTTCAGATATACTATGTATGAATCATTGCAGTAAACAATGCGAAAAAGTTGTTTTTTTCCAATCCCCCAGAGATAAAATTCAGAGATTTTCCCGGTGCTTCTTACAAGGGGGATACTGACCGGCGCGCGCGGCTGGTGCTCTTCAAAATATGCGTAAAATAGAGCTATTAGTTAAATATTTTACCAGAGTAGAGCAAATATTTTATTTAATTTTTGTTTTTTTTTTCTCAATTAAGTGAAATATTTGGAAGCAAATAACCAATTTTCATTTTTGAAATTATTATGGTTGCTTTTAACATTCAATATCACAAATTTTTGTTATATGTTTCACTGTAATATCAAGAATCAAGAAAAGAGATACATATCCTTTTTGATACAAAATGCAACTCGTTTTGTAAGGATACCTTCTATTTTTTAATTAACCATATAGGTACCTATAATTAGAAAATTAAGCATCCAAATATACCACTTGTGTTTACAAAATTCATCTTTTTTTTATTTTTTTTACACAAAAATTTAGAAAAAATTATCGATAGTATCGATACTATCGATAGTTTTTGGGAAGAATATCGATACTATCTATAGTAAAATATTTCGATGTTTATCCAACACTAAGATAGATAACCTAAAAAAAGCAAATTTGCATGTATAGCTACATGATCAAAATACGTTTTCTGCAAAATAATCGTTATTTTATTAAGTTCGAATCCAATTTTCATTTTAAAAATTAATCATACCTAATCTTCTGTCGGTCTGCTTATCGCCTATTCTAGACTCAAAAACTACACCACTAATATTGCTGAAACTTTCGTAGTCTGATTCCATTAGCGGCGGAAAGGTTTTAATGTATTAGTGCTTTCTTAATCAAATTCAGATTTCAAATCGAGAAGCGAAATTTTCTTCTCAGAAACGTCGGCGTCGGTTGAATGTCTTTTTTGTCAATGGAATGGTGTCAGAAGAGTTCTTTTTGATTCTGGATGCTCCCAGACGTCCAATGGAAAACGACATAAGAAAGAGGATTTTCAGTCAAATTTGCCCACCGCAAAGCCTTATTTTCTTATAATTGAATTTTCGACTTGTCCATCGTCCGTGAACAATTAAAATAATAGAAAATATTCATTTAAAAAAAATCATGATTTCTCAGATTTTTGTTTAAATTTCAAAATGGCTGACTCCGCCAAACTGAAAAAATTTACACTCTTTAATTGATACTTCCGTAAATTAACTAAATATAAAAAGAAAATCAAATGAGATATTTAAAATTTCCCACATATTTACTAAAATTCCCTCGCCGCCATAAAAATACCCCATTCTAGCTTAAAATACCTAACTCAACGCAGCATCTCTATAAAATAACTTCAGACTGCCACTTACTCTCGCATAATAACTCCACCCAACAACAATAGAGTCGGACTTCAAGTCATTGTCCACTAATTATATCCACAACAATATCCTTATTAGCCATCACACTGTTGCAAGTTGCAGTCTCACTCTCATATAGGTACCTATACCTAACAACAACTGACACTCCAGACCAAGTGAAACTTGTTGCCGGACTTGGCCGGCAGAATGGTGGATCTGGCCGCGCCACTACATTCTCACCAAGCCTTACACTATCGAGTCGAGTTGGTTGCAAAAGGTATCCTCAACTTCGCCATCATCTTATTTATGAAGTTGGGTGCGGAATTTTATATGAACTTGCGCGCAAAGTGAACAAAGTATGTATGGATCTTATCCCCATTGTGCACGATCTGCTCCCGTTTCGTATAGAGACTCGATGATGATGATGGGAACGCGTATTATTTTCTTTCGTCGAATACCGTATGATATGGGCGCATAAAAACGAACAAGCTCGCCCCTCAGTCCCTCGGAGAAAACATGAGATATCATTCTATTGTTGTCAAAAATGTTTATCATATAAATCGGACATATTGTTTGCATTCGTCGTCGTCGTCATCATCGTGGTCCTTGTTGTGGAACTTATCTTGCTTGGCGGCGAGGCGCAACCATGAGTGAGGAAATTCACTCTCGGAAACATCGCGTATCCCAGCAGGGAAGACATAACCTATAAAGCAGCGGAAAACAATATGTTTAGTGGCACGCTGATTTATTGTCCTTAATAAACCGCTCTCGGGGATTCGAAAACGAGTGCAAGCTGTAAGTCTTCTTCTCTGCTGCTGATGATGGCCACTGTACTGTGTTTGCTGATCTGGTTCGCTTCCAAGAAAGTAAAGTTGCTCCGCACAGTGATGACAACAACTTCACCATGATGATGATGGTTCTTGGCAACATAACCGCACCACAAGAACCTCTAAGTCCTATACAGAGCAAGCAGCAGAAGACAGTGTCCTTTTTGCGGGTAATATATTGATTCTCGAATCCTAAACACGAGTGCAAGAGGAAAGGAAAGGTTGCCACTATATACCTATACACTTCCCCGGTCCCAAGTCCCAATGTTCTCCAGCAAAAGTACCTCCGATAAAAAGAGGCAAATGTTTTATTCATGGATTTGCGATGTGAACTCTGGCGCGTTGGGTGCCATGGTCTGTCCTCCACCTTTGGAGCGCAGTTAAGTTGGACAGAAGAAGAGGAGTATGAATGGCTCCCGGAGGCTGTACACAAAATCAATAGTACCAAGTGGGCTTGGGGCATCAGGAAAAGTGAGGCAGCTCGCCTCTGGAGGTTGTGTGGCGGCATGCTACTGTGTGTGCGCTGCGCACAGCACATAGCGCAAACTCTCGCCTCTTCGTGATCTCAAATTACGAATTTTATTGTGTTCGAAGATTATGTCCGACAATGTCCGACAGGAATTCGCTTTGCTTTATGCAAATTCCAAACAAATCGATTTGAACGTTTGTATTGATGATTTTTTTTGTTGTGGTTTGTATTTATGTTGTTTTAGCTTGTACTTTTGGTGTTTAAAATGCGTTTCATTTAAAAACTAAATAGTGTTTGAAGGGTATGAATCTACCTTTACTTAAGTCGACTGATAGCTGTCGACTGTGGAAGAAAATTTTATTTTAACTCAGAATAAACTTGGTGACAATTTTATTAAAAAATTAACTTCAACTTAGTCTCTATAATCGATCCAGGACCATTTTAAGGTGAATGGTTCTTTCCGATAGTTCTTTAACTTTTATTTTGAAATAAATGAGTGATTCTCCAGAAATTGACACCTAATCCAATTTTCGAAATAATTTCCTTTGTTTATTTATTTATTTCAACTATATACAAAGTTGTTTAAAATGTTTTACAGTTTAATTTAAAAATTTGTTTACATAACATAAAATTTGTTAAAGTCTCGACTCATAACATTAAGAGGTCCGTTTAAACCATAATTGACCTATAGATGTGTGGAAGAACGCTGGATTTTTAGTCGATCTTAGACGGGTATTGATGTTGAGTTGACTTAGAATATAAGATGAGTCAATAGATCCCGACGGAAGTTGAAATAAGAACATGACATTATTAATCTCTCTCCTTTTTTCCAGTGTCGAAATGTTTAGAAGATTTAACAGACTTTCGTATAGCGGTAAGTTTTGCGTTGGGTTACATGGAAGATGTCGAAGGGCATACAGCAGGAAACGATTTTGAACAATCTCAAGTTTATTAATAACGTTGTCATAACTTAGCACACCAAACACAACTGCAGTATTCCCACACAGGGCGAAGAAGTGCACAGTAAAGTGTTTTAAAGATGTAAGGATCATTAAACTCCTTTCAGAACCTCATTATTAATCAAAGAAGGCCCCTTGCTTTGCTTATTATTGTATCGATATGAAGATTAAATGAAAGTTTAATGTCAAATAGTACCTACTCCCAGATCATTAAACATATATCAACTCGACTAGCAAGAATATTGTCAACGAAGTAGAAGGAGTCAGCAAGATATCGTTTCAGAGAGTATGTCATTATCTTACACTTATTATTGTTAAGATCCATTCCATTTTGTGAGCACCATTCAGACACCTTATCAATGTCATATTGAAGTAACCATTATTGTTTTTGAAACCATAAATTAGTTTGAAATCATCAGCAAACATCAAATTCTTACTATACAAGATAGTAATTTGTATGTCACTGAAGAAAAGTAGGAAAAGAAAAGGTCCAATATAACTGCCTTGGGGAACTCCAGTTCCAGATACGACGTTTATAGTTTTAGAGATGACATTTTTCAATTCGATATATTGGGTCTTGTTTTTCAAGTAGGATATTATCCAAGTCAACATCCAGTTTCGAAATCCATAATAGTTTAGTTTAAATAGAAGTATTTTATGGCAAACTTTATCAAATGCTTTACTTAAGTGACCATAGAATACATCAGTTTGAAGGGCTTCGGTCAAGTAAATGGTGTTTTTTTTAGACGTGTGGTTTTCAAGAAGAAATAAAACGCATATAATTTTATGTTATGGCCAAGAATTAAGCTTAATTATAAAGATAAGGGTTTGCCATTATGTTTTAAAAATGATTTCGGGCAAGTGGCCGCCGCGGCTGGCTCGAATAAATTCCAACCGAGAGGCCCAATTTTCAACCACTTTTTGCAGCAATTGGGGTTTTCTGTCAGCAAAAACTAGCCGAATATTCTCTTCCAAGGCGTTAATCGTCTCGGGCTTATCTGCGACTTCACATAACGCCACAAAAAATAATCCAGCGGTGTTATATCGCAAGATCTTGGAGGCCACGCCACAGGCCCACGACGCGAGGCCCATGCGCTCACCAAAAGTTTCCTTCAATAAATTGATTGTTTCGTTGGCTGTATGGCATGTAGCGCCGTCTTGTTGGAACCAAAAGTCGTCCACATCAACATCCTCTAATTCAGGCACGAGAAAGTCATTATAATCATGACTCTATAGCGTTCCCTGTACTAGGCGTCTCAACAATGGCTTGTAGATTATGGTCACTTAAAACACGACAATTTTGCTTATTAAAGTACCCATTCAACCAAAAATGAGCTTCATCGAATATGGGACGCAACGCGCGATGCGTCGCGCAAACCCAAACATTCTTTTGGTAATAAATTTGCATGATTTGCAAACGTTGTTCAGGAGTAAGTCAATTCATTATGAAATGGCAAACCAAACTGAGCATAAATCAAGTGACAGCTTTCAAAAAGACCAACTCCGAAAAAAGTATTGCCAGACGTCTAAAACAACACCATTTATTTATTTACTTCATTGGTGAATTCAGAAAGATTTGTTGAAATTGATCTGTTACTGCAAAAACCAAGTTGTTCTTGTGCAATTAATCCTTTGAAGTGAAACTGAATGTGTTTGCACACAATATTTTCAAATAATTTTGGAATGCATGAAGGTTTTGCTATACCACGATATTTTTCAACTAAATTTTTCTGCCAATTTTATGAAGAGGTGTATTAAGTAAGAAGACTTCTACATTTCAGGAAAAACACCAGTTGACAGAGAACAATTATTAAATAATGGGTGATTTTTTAAGAGGTTTAGAACTTTTTTAAAAAAAAAAACACAAAAAATTCGAAAAAATGAATGAAATATTTATTTGAATCGATAGTTTGAACCTTGCAATTTAATGTTTAAAGATAATTTCATGCAAATGTTGACCGCGGCTGCGTCTCAGGTAGCCCATCCGCTGAGTCCAATTTTGGCATACTCTTTCACACATATCGGCCGGTATCTCACGAATAAATGCATGGATGTTGGCTTCCAGTGCGTCAATCGAAGCGGGCTTGTCCCTATAGACATTAGCCTTGACATACCCCCACAAAAAATAATCTAATGGTGTCAAATCGCACGATCTAGGCGGCCAATTGACCGGCCCGAAACGTGAAATTAACTGTTCACCAAACTCGCCTCGCAATTGCGCCATTGTTTCGCGTGCTGTGTGGCATGTGGCACCGTCTTGTTGAAACCACATATCATGCAAGTCAAGAACTTCCATTTCGGGCAAAAAAAAGTTTGTTATCATCGCTCGGTAGCGTTCACCATTGACAGTAACGCTGCGATTCGCATCATCTTTGAAGAAATAGGCCCAATAATGCCGCCGGCCCATAAACCGCACCAAACAGTGGCTTTTTCGGGATGCATTGGTAGCTGTTGCAATGCTTCTGGCTGATCTTCACTCCAAATGCGGCAATTTTGCTTATTTACGTACCCATTCAACCAAAAATGAGCCTCATCGCTGAACACAAGCAGCGCGCGATGAACATTTCGAACCGAGCACGAATATTGATAGTAAAATTCAATAATTTGCAAGCGTTGTTCATTTGTAAGACGATCCATGGTTAAATTGCAAACCAAACTGAAGCTGTTTGACAGTGACACAAGGTACTAAACACACGTCAGCTGTCAAAACCAGTGTTGCCAAAACCAAACCAGCTTAAAAATCACCCGTTATAAATGTCATAGCGGACGAAATGTTCCTTTGAATACAGTTTGCATTTTGTCGTTTTTAAAAGAAATGAATCTAGATTTCAAGCATTTTTGAGGACTGATGGGCTTTGTTACTGGAATGACACATTTGTTGTGGAAATGACGAATGCCATACTAAAATGTCATATATTTTATATGAGTTTCCAACAACTCGAAATTGCACTTTAACTTTATAAAAAATCCAAACAAAAGTATTCAAAAGAAAATAACCGTCAAATACTCCCAATTGCCTCGTTCATAAATGAATATTCAAATAATGTTATTAATCTAAAGGTAATATTGAAAGTTATTATTTCTGAAAACTCCAATGCTGTCTAGGATTGAATCTTCATTATTTGTACATGTGATCCAGTCGCATTTTATAGTCATACATAGTTCAGCCTCTCATTAATCTCTTAAAATTATTATGAAATAAACTTTGGGTTACTATGTGACCAATGTGACAACTAAAACAATTTTCGTATTTTTTTTTTGAATTCAATATTCTCCTAGAGGAATGTTATACTGTCGTTTAACTAAGTCGTTTAATATTTTTCTGAAATTCATTCATAACTTCCATTTAATTTGGCTTTCGAATAGAAAAGAACAATAATTTCCAACAACTGCCTCTTGCTCCACTGCTGCTTAAATTACGATGTGAAAATATTTCACATACTTAGCTAACAATTCAGTTAAGTTTTGCTCACATGTACCTTTGTATGCTTTTAGGGGAGTCCTGTTCCTGTTAGACTGGCATACTCACATGTTAGTAAAATAATAAATCTGAGTACTTAAGTCCTTCTTTTTTCTATAACAACACAGACACACTTTGTATACACAAGACACACAACTATGTCCATACTGTTGACAAAAATTATTATTTCTACTTTATTTTTTTTTTTACCTTAGCAGAGCGAATTACAAGTGGCTTTTTCGGTGTTTTGGGCTTGTGGATAGCAAAAGCCGATGCCACTATACCACTGCGCCGCCATTTAATAACTTAACTGTTGTATAGCGAACTTGCTGCTGCAATGAATTATTATATTTAATTTCCTTGGTACTTTCGTTGCGGTTATTAATATGAGGTTCAAAGTTGACACAAAAAAAAAAGAAAAAAGAATAAGAGCTCCCATAGTCGAAAACCAACAATTGCGGCATAAAGCATTTGTGGTAGAAAACGACACGGACGGGGCTCGCGGAAACAACGGGTGGCATGTACATAGCTGGTAACGGCAATACACGTATAGGCATAATTGGTGTATGATGATGCCTGCCACACATAAACTCTACACAAGGGATGAAAGAAAAAGGATGTTGCTTGGCATTTCACATATTAAATTAAAATGCTACCTATGAGTTATTGGTAGAGAACTTTTGGGATGATATACTTGCTATATTGAGGCGATGGATTTTGAAAACTTATAACTAGATTTAATGGGCGCGTTCAGGAAAATTACATCTTAGAGATTTCGCTCCGTCAAAAAGTGGGGATGCGAAACCAAATTTTTTTTCTTCGCTATTTTGACAGCAAAACTGAGAAATTTTGCTGAAGAAACCTTTGTCGTCAACCTCGAAAAAAGATTCTTTCTAAGAAGGTACATAAGTTCTAACGAAGCTTTTATCTAAATGCATAACAAAATATTTCGTTTAATTGAAACAGGAAATAAGATTTGTTCGATTTATTGCTGTTTCAGTATTTTATAGAACAAAAAACCTTACAACGAAAATTGCTTGTTAGCGTTTTAAACAAAAAGTATCTTTTATTTGAATTCAAATGTGCGTTTGTATATAAGTAAATATTTGGTATAATATATGCAGGCGGTATCCACTTTATATTAATATCTATTATTAAAACAAGGGGACCAGCAGGTTTCGAGTGCCGAACCTATCGATCGTACCGCAAACATACCTAAACCACACTACACCACAGATTGGGTACTTTCTTTACTTTTGCTTTACCTCGATTTACACCCCATCAGAAATTTCGTTCTTAAAATTCTATGTTTTAAATTATGGGAAGTGAAAATAGTATTTTTCTTGAAAAACGTAAAAGAGAAGAACGTAAAAGTGAGAATTATACATTCTAGGTCTGTTTGCATCGGTTAATGTCTTCTTGGATCACATTTTTTAGTTACTCATACAAAAGCTTTGTTATAAGTATTTTTTTCGTATGTAAACTAGTTGAATTCTGTAGGATTGGCCTTAGACCATATTGCTCTGATGGGAGTTTAAAATGAAAGCTCTTCTGGATTCAAGATTATAAATAAATTAAAACTCATCGAGATTTATATGATAAACCTTAGTCATCAAAACGCATAGCTGGTTTTTGAATTTAAACAATTAAGTTTTTACCAAACACGCAAAAATAAACAAACAAACACACACTTCAGCGAATGTCCAATGTCCTTGCCCTTAAAGTCCTTAGAATTCCTGAAGTAAGAACACCGAGCGCTAGGTTGCTTCTAGAAAAAAAAAATAATGTTATCCTACACGTATCCTAAAGGTCCAGTTTTTCAGTGCGAGATTAAAGTAAAAACCAAGTTAACTCATTAAATTTGGTGAGTTAACTCAGGGTTAACTGAACAGATGATTTAATAGTTTTTCCCACCGACTTATTTTAATCGTTCCGTATAAAGTCTCCACCGAAAAACTGCTTCTTCAGTTAACTGTGTTACTTCTAAAATTAGCTTACTCTGGTTTAACTCACCACTGCCTTTACTCATGGTGCCTTTAAAGAACACCCACCCACTAGTACCTTGGTTTCCCCAAAGTTTTATTTTAAATCGTGAAATCGAGAAGAGCAGTAATTCGAGCGTTTTTTTGTGCATGTGGTGGGGGGTTATTTTCACTTCGAAAAGACAAAAAAAGCCCGCGCGTATTATTTCTTTTTATTTTGGAAAAAGTGACCCACGGGCTTTATTTCCACTGCAAAACATATATTTCCAAAGGCCCTTATTTTTTATTAGTGCAATTTTGAATATTTAAAACTTTAAACTATGAAGTTTGCATAAATCACTGAACAATTTTTTTCAAAATGTGAAGATTTTTTTTATTAAATTGAAGATTTAAACTTATGGTTGTGATGTTTGCGGCGTTTCTTTTGTGTGCACTAGTGTAAAAACTGATTTGATTATGATATACAACTATGTATATCTTGTTTAGTTTTGAAGTTTGGACAGATTTGTGAATTGCGTGTCAGTACAGTACGAGTATTTGTTATTTTTGTATTTTGTTCAATATTTAAATAAAGATATTTGCAAAAAGTTTTTTTAAAAAATGGGGAAAAAATCATCATCAGTTTAGTCTCCAGTGACGTGGATGTCTGCACTGATTCACAGAAACTTAAATTTAAAAATTTTCATCAAACGTCTATGCGAAAACTGGTTCAAATATCCATACTCCCAATAAGGAATGTATGTTATTCTCTTAAAGGAGAAATTCAAACTTTTATATCTTAGACCAGTTAGAAAACAATAGCTTTGGGTGTTTTCTCAACGCTACCAACAGAAATTACAATAAACCTGTGTTTCACGTTATTTTGCTAATATAAATGTAGGAACATAAAATTTGGTGTTGAAGATTTTTGCAAATCTGTTAATTATTTTAATATTGGTGGCAATGGTATAGTCGGTGTAGTGTTTTTCTTCTTACTTGTATTTATGGACTTGGAACTTTTCTATATACTCCCGGCCAGCCTTGCCAGATTTATATATTTAACAAAAATATATCAAAAATTGCAAAAGAAAATTATAAATAGCTATGAAGGTTTTAAACATTTTTTTATGAATTCGTTGATTTACATTTTGAAGTTTTTAACAAAACTATAATTATTTGAATTTAGATTTGTTGATTTCTGACGCTGACCAATTCTGGTTAAATTTAATAACTATTGCAAAAATATTGCTTTTGTTTTTCTTCTTCTTCGTATACACAAGCCAGACCACGGGCAATATCATTTCTAGGTGTCTGAATTTAACCAAATACCCCTAGAAAAATATAATTTGTATTTTTTGTGTTAATAACCGCATCGACTTAAATCTTGCGTAATAGACCAGAACATCTAACTGATGAGCATTACTGTCGTACCTGGGCGAAACGCATTTAGACTAAAGGTTGCAAAAAAACTTTCAATTGAATTTAATTCATTATAGTCCACTAAAACAAAAACAATGCAATTTTATTGTTGTATTGTTCATTGTATTGCAAAAACCAACAAATATTTTAAGATAATGCAAAACGAAATTTTTAATTCGCCAGCTTTATTCAACTAGAGGATTTTATGAGATAATTTCAATCTACTCTGCAAACAAATTTTCTTTCCTTGCAATTATTATTCATTTAAACTACTTTCGGACAACCTAGGGAGCCAAATCTGGTCCTATGGAAAATAAACTTCTAAAACTTTCATACGAATAATTTTATTTTGCACGGTCATCGTATTGTTTGAAAGGGAATATCTAAAATCTCTCCTTCTCTTTCTATTCCATAAAGTAACAAAATATTTCTGTCTCGTGCAATTCTCTTTTCTTTTCGAAAAATGAGAAAATTGTTATGATTGCACATGCGCTTCAAGAGAAATGGTTAGGTGATTGGCTAAGGATTGAGGATCAGTTCATCTAAAGGTTGCATTTATTTTAACAGAATGGAAAAAGTGAAATAAATGTGTGAAAATCATTTATTCGATTCACTTTTTCATAGAGCCAAAGTTGGTCCCCAGGTTACTCTTAAAAGCCTTAAAGTCTTACTGGCATATCGTTAAATATGTATGTACATTGTACATTATATATTTCTCATAAAAACTAAAAGGATTTTTTTGTCGTATTCAGTCTAAAAAACAAATCGAATTGTAACTTAAAAAAATCATGATTATGGAATTCGCAATTCTGGATTTGCGCTCGTTCCTCTCTACTCATTCGTCATGAAAAGGAAAGAGAACACACCACTGCGAATCACCGCGAATCCATTATTGCGAATTCCATAATCGGCATGAATGTCTCTGAAAAAAATCACTCATACGCCACAGTGAATTAAATTGTCTTTTTTCTAAATTCTGATGTAACGATTCTAAAATTCAGGCAATTAGATACATATTTTGTTAAGGAAGCCTATTTTGATAGAAAACGCATTTCAAACAAGACTGAATTAAAAGTATTGACCGAAAATATGCTTAAACTGTAACATTTTCTATTTATTTTTTATTCTATTTAAATTGCTCTTGAAAATATTTAAATTTTATTCACGGCTAAATGTCGTATCAAGTTAGACTTTTTATAGAATCTACAACTTTTTCTTTAAGTTTTTCTATATTTTTCAAAAATGGCGAAAAATTTTGAAAATCAAGTTTTTTTTAAGTCAAATTTATTTTTATTTCTTTTTTATATCTTAAAATAAAGGGTTTTCCAATAAGAGGTGTTATTTTGATATTCAAAGAAAAATGGCATTTTTTTGAGATAATGATCGGATGTTTATTTCATTATAAAGAGGAAGGTATGCCGTTAATAATGGAACACAACATCAGCCAAATGGCCGCCACGACCACGCTTACAGGACCATATCCTTTTCATGAAATTTTCCATAACCAAATCGCAAAGTCGCTGCCCTATGTCCTCGATAGCCTCACGAATTCCATCTTTGAGGTCTTGAATCGACGCTGGGCTGTTGGCGTAGACCTTATCTTTCACGTGGCCCCAAAGGAAGAAGAGTCGCAAGGTGTTAAATCACAAGATCTCGGTAGCCAATTGTGATCACCTCTTCGAGAGATAACACGGTCCGGAAACTTTTCTCGTAAAAGATCGATGGTTTCATTGCTTGTGTGGCACGTAGCGCTGTCTTGTTGAAAGTAAACGTTATCCAGATCAATACCATCCAATTCCGGCCATAAAAAATCATTAATCATCTCTCGATAGCGCAATCCATTGACCGTAACTGTTGCTCCAGCCTCATTTTCGAAAAAGTAAGGTCCAATGACCCCGCCGGACCATAAACCGCACCAAACAGTCACGCGTTGAGGATGGAAAGGCTTTTTAACAATAACTCTTGGGTTTTCCGAGCCCCAGATGCGACAGTTTTGCTTGTTGACGTAGCCTCCGAGGTGGAAATGGGCCTCATCAGTCAAGATGATTTTTCGATGAAATTCCGGATCATTTTCATGCATTTCAAGGACCCAATCAGCAAAGACACGACGTTGTTGATGATCAGCCGGCTTGAGTTCTTGCGTTAACTGAACTTTATATAAGCCTTAAGACCCAAGTCTTTATGCAAAATACGGTGTAATGACGTTTGTGGAATGCCTAATTCCAAAGAACGACGAGGAATGGACAAACCTGGGTTTTCTTCAACACTTTGGGCTACAACAGCAATATTCTCAGTTGTTCTTGAGCGACGTGCACGGGTTTTATTCTTCACATCACTAACTTGTCCCAACAGCTCGAATTTGTCCACCAATTTCTGTATTGCGGTTCGACAAGGTGCTTCACGACGACCCAAAAATGTTTTAGTTTTACGAACCGTCTCTGCCAAATTTTCACAATTTTTATAGTGAATTTTAATAATTTCAATGCGTTGTTGAAGTGTGTATCGTTTCATTTTTATTAATGGCGTAGTTTCTACTTGTCAAATGTCAAAAAATGACAGCTTCAAAAGTGATAGCTACCGAAATAGCGGGCTATTCAAAATAACACCTCTTATTGGAAAGCCCTTTGCAATGCATGATTTTATTGGCGCTAAATTTTGAACATTGCTAATAGAATAACACAAAATTTATTTGACAGAGTCGTTTCGTTGCAAGCTTTTGCCTAGCTAAATTGTAAATGATTTTAATAACTCTTGGAGCTCCATCGGAATGTTGGATTTTTTTTTAAATGTGTTAAATTTTTGATGGATGGTTAGGAATTTCATTCACTTCTCGAAGATAAATTGATCAAAATAAAAATTCATGAACCTTTGAAAAAAAATAGAGTTAAATTCAAGACGATCGATAAATTGGCATTATCTAATGCTATACGTTTTTAAAAAAACGGAAAAACGAAAGCTTCCGGCATGATTTTATGCTTCATTTTGTTTTGTTATTAAATGACTATTGTCAACTGAATAAAGTTATTTTTTTTTAATATAAAGAAACATATTGATGTTGTTAAAATCAGACAAGTGTTTTCACGTTGAAGTAAACATTTTAATTAAAATTACCAAATATGTAGTCGACTTTAGCTTCAAAATTATTTCTTATAGGATCGAAAAATGAGTCAGTTTAAAACAGCAAAATTAATTCAATAAAATTTACTTTTTAAATTAAGGCAGATACTTTTTTATATGTATACAGTAAATTTTCTTATATCAATTGGTTTCTTATTATGGCTTCATAATAATTTATAACGCGTTTCTTTCCTGAGTATTAAACTTCGTTTTCTTAAATAAGTTCGAATTAAATGTTGAAAATTGAACTTTGTATCTAATAGCACAAAGTCATTCAACTCAGCAGCAGCGCATAACCTTCTTATTCTAAATTGCACCTTTCAATCGATATCTCATTTTCTCCAAGAAGTCAGAATGAAAAATCAAATATAAACCAAATTGGCGCCCGAATCTAAAAATTATCCACCATGCAGAAAATATCCTTTAAAATTGTGTTATTGTATCAACTCAACACACACAAAATAAAAAAGTTATGCCATGACGATGACGACGACGATGATATATAAAAATATCATAATAAGGAAGCTCGAAACGGCAAAGAAAAACGATTTGACCCGCAGCAATGTAACCGCACTTTTTTTTTTAAAGCGAATGGGCGGCAATCATATCCTCGGTAATACAGTTATCCAACCCCACCCTTTAAAACTTTTCGTTTTTCTTTTGCTCATTTTTCTTCAGTGGGATGTGATATTCAGGATTTCTGGTTCTTATGCTCCAACCTCTCCTACCGTATATACACTCTCCACTTTGATGCAACTCGTTTAAGGATCCGCTTTCAAGCCAAAAATGGTTATCTAGATGACACCTTCATATTCTTGTTAGTGTGTTTTTTTTTCATCTACAGCTTATTCGTTCTCTCTTTATTGCATTTGGTATGACATCACAAGAAAAAAAAGCTTCTTCTTCTCTTGCGCTACTTCTCGTGGGCCTTTTGATGATGTTTAACCGAGTGTGAAAGGAGTTTCCATAATCCCGGAAAATTTAATTTAGTTTGGCCAAAATCCGGATGCAGTGGATGGGAATACCACAAAGCTGGTATAGGAACTGGAAAAAGATTGTGTTGATGATGAATTTGTGCCTACAAAAACAAGACTGATGAAACTTGAGTTATGAAAAGCTTAATTTTTGTGGCTAATATTATTTCGAACAATTTTCATTTTATCATTTTATCTTGCATCCGGTTTTCGTTTGGTGCATAGTTAAGGCGGGTTTTTATTTTTCTTTAGGTTATTTGTGTAGGCAATAAAATAAGATTCAATTTCGTCGGTATCTTTTCACTTTGGAACTGTAAATATAGTTACCTCCAGTCATGTGAGGCAATTTTAGTATTTGATCGATTCAGATCAATTTGTTTTATATTAAGAAAATCTCCAACAAAACTATTCGGCTCAAAATTTAAGAAGATTTACTACGGTTTTAAAGCTATTTTAGTATGATACTAGGTGAAAAAGAGGACTTTCCAAATTTTAAAAGAGTTTAACATCATAGGTTGGTAATACAATTTTAGTTTATAAGTTGTTAGCTTGTAAGCCTATAAAAATAAAAATAATATTTCATTTAAGTTTAAATAACCAAAAGGCTATATTTTACCATTTTTGCTAAGTTTTTTTTTGCATGAATTGTCACTGTCTTAGGCGTGGTCAATCGGAGTTTATTAAGAAAATCGATTTTTCCACAACGGGTTGGTCAAATTTTAAAACATTATTTTTTGAAAAAAGATTTCGACGGCACTGGCATAGTAGCGGTTTAACAGATACATATTTATAACATTTGCATGTGGAAAATAATCTTAAACCTTAATTTATATCAGCACCTAAAGTGACAAATTCGAATGAATTATAGGCTGCGCGTACAGTAATGTGAGATGAGAGCCAAGTGTGCAAGAAAAGTAGAGTTCAGAGTGGTCAAAGTTGCTTTCAAACATTTTTTTTTCTACCGTTTTTTTAATTTATCCCACAATTGTTTTTAATAGTGAATAAAACGTAAAGTTTTTCTTAAGTATTTTAAGCGTTTGTTTAAAAAAAATCCACTATGTAATCTTTTGCAACACATAATATTTGCAGTGGCAAATCCATACAAAATTGATTAAATCCAGTGGCGCATTAGCTTTTAATATAGTTTTTTTTTGCAGTTATTTAAGAGAATTCGGAAATTTTCTATATTATTCTTCTTATTTATTAAAGAGGAGGAAGGTGCAGCAAATTTAAACAGAACAAATGAGAAGAGAACTTCGCATAATGTGAAGGGTGTTTTTTTAGACGTGTGGCTTTCAAGAAGATATAAAACGCATATAATTTAATGTTATGGCCAACAATTCAGCTTTTTTTATAAAGATAAGAGTTTGCCATAATGTTTTAAAAATAATTTCGGCAGGTAGCCACCGCGGCTGACTGGAATAAATTCCAGCCAAGAGGCCCAATTTTCGACCACTTTTTGCAGCAATTGGGCCCGTATGTCAGCAATAACGCGCCGAATATTCTTTTCCAAGGCTTCAATCGTCTGCGTAGAAAAGCGACATCACATAACGCCACAAAAAACAATCCAGCGGTGTTATATCGCACGATCTTAAGGGCCACGCCACAGGCCCACTACGGGAGGCCCATGCGCTCACCAAAAGTTTCCTTCAATAAATTGATTGTTTCGTTTGCTGTATGGCATGTAACGCCTTCTTTTTGGAACCAAAAATCGTCCACACCGACATCCTCCAATTCGGGCACGAAAAAGTCATTAATCAAGGCTCTATAGCGTTCCCCATTGACTGTAACATTATATGGCCGGCTTCATTTTTTAAGAAATATGGACCAATGATTCCCTCTGCCTATAGAGCACACCAAACAGTGACTTTTTGAGGATGTAATGGCGTCTCAACAATGGCTTGAAGATTATCTACACTCCAAATGCAGTAGTTTTGCTTATCGAAGTAGCCATTCAACCAAAAATGAACTTCATCACTGAAAAAAAAATTCTTGTGAAAATCGGAATCAACAACGATCTCGTTTCCAGCCCATTTTGCACTATTTACATGCTTTGTTCAGTTGTCAATCTATTTATTATAAAATGGCAAACCAAATTGAGCATAAATTAAGTGACAGCTGCCAAAAAGACCAACTCCAAAAAAAGTATTGCCAGATTGAAAACCACACTTCTAAAAGAAACACCCATCATATTTTTATCAACTTTTGAAACAGAAGTAGAATTTGTCACAATGTCGTGCGCTTATGGCGTGCAATGTTGCTTGTTGCATTCAATAAAAGTCGCGTAACCTGTCAACAGGACAGCGGAACTTATTTGCAGTTCACTTATCGCGGAGATGTGTGTGCCTTTTGTGTTGATTTTAACGCCTCGCATATGAGACACGACCTGCAAACTGCGGATTGCAAATGGTAGCAAATTTTAATATTCCATTCACATGAGTAGTTGCTGGCAACTACTGTGAATTCTCATAAAACATGAAGAAGTAAAATCAGTGGATGAGGTTATTTTCGAACGAATTTTCTATTCGGAATATTGTGGAATGCGTCTTGATGATGTTATTGGTTGCGAATTTACAGATAAGGTTTAGTCGCGTAGAAAAAATTTAAATATAAAATTTTCCGATTTAATCTTATTTTACGCGCAGTTTTTTTTCTATATAGTGATCGCCACCGCCATCGTGTTGTTTTGCGCAATGCTTTACTATGCGCATCTCACATTGTATCTCCCGCTGCTTCTCAAATCAAATCCAATTTTGATTTTTGTTTTTAAGAGTACCTACACGGGGTCAGTTTGGTTTGAGTTGAATCAATGCATTGATCAGAGTTGAACTTTTTTAATTTTAATTTGGTATTTTGTTTGTCCTTCTCAATTAAGATTTGGTCAGATATCAGACTTTAAGTCAAAAAATATGCTTTACTGGATCGTACGAACTTGCTCTTGTGGTTACCAACTGTGTGCAACCACACATTGAAGATGCATTATGTATAGGTATCTTTAAGGAGAACATTTTAAAAGATTCAAAGAGTTTTTGTTTAAGAAACAATGTTTTTTTTCAAAATGTTTAAATGCAATATTGTTTAAACTTTTGCGAAGCACCAGACTACGCAACTATAACAAAATCGATTTAACTATCAAAAAGATACAAGTTAATAATCCGAAAATGAGGCCTCATTTTCTCAAAAAAACGGGAAATGCTTTTTTCCGTTATGTGAATTTTTTGCCAAAAACCTGAAACGCAATTTTCTTAATAAACTTGGTAGTTTCAGGTACGAAGTTTAATCAAAATCATTAAAGATGTTCACAAGAAAATTTAAAAAAAAAACAAAATGTTAATGCTAATGTTAAATAAATGCTACCCGGTTCTAAATGAAAATTTTAAGCAAATCGGCTCACCCGTTTAAGCTCTAGCTCAAATTACAGTGGACGCATCGACGATTACAGTGGACGCGCCGGCCGCACAGACCGACGGGTGGCATTACGAAACCCACATTTTCCGGTGGTATTAACCACAAAACCGTTGCGCGATCTTACCCGTGCCGGTTTTGCTTGCAGAAGCAGCTTTGAAGTATCTTTATAGGTAGTTAAAGAGTTCTATTATATCGAATAAAACATTTAATCCACGAATGAGAGCTTAGTCGAGATCCATAAGTGAGAAATTACGCTATCAAATATACAACTTCGGCCATGAGATTCTTTCGAATCCCAGCCACCAGGTTCGAGTTTGGGGCTATAAGGAACACTAAACCTCGAGTTTAAAGACCAAGCCATCGTGGATGCCAATGCGCTTGGTCTATATTGGATGGAAGCGCCTTGCACGAGATCGTAAAGAAGAGGGAAAGCTGTCGTATACCAAGCAGGGACCCTTCAAGCGTCGGGAGCCCGTAAAGTTTATAAATAATTAGTAACAAAAAAAACTGAGCATTGCTATTTATTAAAGCCGCAATTGATGATGTCGCAATTCTATGTTTGCCTTAAACATAGTACCTTTGCCTATAGGTAACAAAGCTTTCCTTCGCCCGTCGGGGTAACCCAGAAACAGATACGAATTCGCCGTTGGTAAATAGGATTGTTGGATAATTATGATGTACCTAACCTACCTATCTAGCTATAGGTTAGGTGCCTATACTTACCAACCTATGCGACTATATACTTTATGAACAGCTTATTTAATTTTTCGTAATAAATATTCTTACTCTGCTTGGAAATGGCCGCTGGTTTCTTAAAGCTTCATGCAATCCTGATGCTGCTTCCGATAAAACAACCAAAGCTTGCGATGGCAAATGATTTCCGCCAAATGTATTACTTTCCATAATAAAAAAATAAATCCTTATAGTTTTCTATAGTTATAGATAGGTACCTATCTCTCACTAAATCAATCTTTTATATCCCAATCGATTCATTTAACTTTACAATTTCAATTTTCTTTTTGATGCCAGTTGAATATTTTAAGTAAATAATATAAATATTTGTATCGGTATGTTTCTAGGTACTTATGTGGTATTTTAACACACGTCACTTTCACTCACGTCCACATTAATCACTATATGCATTTACACTGCGTTTCTCACACCTGGCGGACACAAACATTAACCTCATCGCACATACCATTGTGAATTAATTTGTATCTATATGTATGTACCTATGTATATCTATAACCCACGCGCGGCTCGTTGGCTGTATCAATATCACAAAATTAAATTTATTATCCGTTATGGGGTTTCACACAATATTAAATGCAAATCACCAAATGATCATCAAATGCAATTATCTAATATCATAGCACAGAAAGAATCCGTGACAACAACAGCAAAACAAAAAATACACCACGATATCTACGTCGTCGAAGTGCACGGAACAAAAAAATCAACAACAAAAAAGATACAAAAGTATCTATTACAATGCAATCCAACACACCCGTTCGAGGGTTCAACGTTAACTGGATCGCCGCGCAAAAACCAGAAGTCAAAGCCAAAAGCTGCATCCAAGATGAAAGGATTCGCTTTCGCATTTGGATTCGTTGTACGGCTGCTGCGCAATGGGAAACGCCCCCGTATCTCCCAGATACATTCACCCTCCCTGGCCAATTGTGTGAGTGTGCAATGGGATTGGTTGGCCAAACCGGTTTGCAGTTCATTGTTCCATCGACCAATGACAGAGATTAACACACACCAAATGGAGTTGTTGTTGTTGGGTTTTTGTTCCCAAAATGGAACCTACCGCAAGTTACACGAGGGAGAGAAAGATACTTAAGTATCTCAACTCAGTCCGACGGAGTAGACAGTAGTAGAGTATCCCCAGTGGACAAAACAGCAGAGTATGGAGGGAACAAAACAACAACAACAAAAAAACTAGGCGTAGGAAGTTGTCTGCATCTAAAAGTGATTTTAGTACCGTCCGAGAGTGTGTTAACATGGAGATAACTAAATAAAGTATCTTGTAGATACTTTTTGTGTTTTTTAATTTTTTTTGTATCCTTCTTTGTGTTTTGTTTGTGCCCGTTTTTGGAAAATTCAGCTTTTATACTATGGATTGTACGGTTTGTACGGATTGTACGATTGTATCCACCCCAAAAAAAAATATACCTATACTCAAAGTATCCTATAAATACGTATGTAACGGAGCAGCAGTATCTGTAGTCTGTATAGATAGGCAGGTAGGTTTAAGGTTTATCGACAAACAAGAGGTAGGTAGGTATGGTGGTTGGTTGGTAATTTAGCTTTAACCAAACCAAACAATTTCTTGCTCATTAACTCGACGAATAAATGACATTAATTTGCTAAATTGTGTGGCAGTTTGTTATGGATTCTATGTTGGTATGTGGTGCCAACGAGATACTCGATAAATTTCCAATAAAAACAATGCCATACTTTGACGGCAAAAAAAAAATAAAAAAAATTAGGTAGGTATAGTCGTATAGTGAATGTCTTGCGCATGAGTATCTTTTGCAATAGGTAGATATTAAATCTTTTGTCTATAGGTTCATAAGTATAAGTAAGATGAGGTTTGTGCCTTCTTTGTCTGGTTCTTCGCAGAAAATTAAATACTAGTCTTTCGGTATGGCATAGGTACTGCTACTTCTTCTTCTTTTACTTCTAGGTATCTACCTATACTGACTACTACTATACTTCTAGATAGAGCTACCTAAGTTCGGACTTTCTTTTTTATCTTATTTATATTCTCTCTCTCATACTGGGTGTCATTTTGTTTTTTATTTGGCACTAAATACTTGAGCGTTGGCAGCTAATTTATAGAGTGACCAACAACTTTTAGATATATATTTATATCCAACATTATAGGTATACCTCTATATAAATTCTTATTTTGGATTGTCTCTGCAAAAATGGTAATAAAGACAGCTCAGCTGCTAAATCATATCGATAAACCTATTTCTATAGAAACTATCTATAAGTAGATAAGATAGGTATGTAGTTATTTATACCTATTTTGATTTAGGTATTGGATAAATTATTATCTTTTTTGATCATTTAATTTTATGGCTTCGCTGTAAGGGCATTTGTTTATAAAAAAAAAACAACAGAATACTATGGATTATTTTAATTTATGCAAGAATTAAAGTATATTGTAGCTACTAGCAGACCCGTTCTGCCATTTCTTTGAAAAGTTCTTAACGACAAATATAATTCTAGATAGCAAAATAAGAATCCTGGTAGGCTCAGTAGTCCCGCAAGTATTAACATTACTAGTCAAGTGATATTGTAGGGGCCCGACAATTTGAAAAATCCATTCAGCTTTCAAAATTGGGGCCCTATTTGTACGTTATCTGCCAAGAAAAACTAATGCTGACTAATGAGAAAAAATGTATCTAAATGGCGTTTTAAAATATATGAACAAATTTGAATGTATCCTGATATGTTTTCCGTTTGGTGCAAGGTTCATAACACTATAAATGAAAGAAGCGCTGTTCTTCAAGCCAAGGAATCAATTTTGACGTTGAAATTCAAAGCCTCGACAGTTTGAACTCCGATTTCTATAGCTGCTTCGTTACCAATGGGATCGCATTTTATTGGAATGCAAAGTAGTTGCGACTGGATTGAGCGATATTTCAAAATCATTCTTATCTTCCCGAAAAAGACAACTGAAAAGAAATTTCGAAGAAAACCAAGGAGTTGAACTTACTGAAACAGACGAAGAAATTAATTGCAAAAGAAATACCTTTTACGTCATAGTTGATTCGATTATATCTGGATTTTCTCGTCAGTTAAATGCCGTGAAAAAATTGAATTCGACCTTTTCAAGTTTATGGCTGTTTTCAACAATGGACGAAACTGAGATTTCAAATTTCACTATGACCACTATCCAAAACACCAAAAGTACAAATCGCATGTATGTATCTCAAGAGTAAAAGGAAGAATTAATTCATCTCAAGCACATTTATGAAGCCAATTTCGAAGGAGAACTTCCAACATTGAGTTTGCTGAATGCAATTTTTTCCCAGAACTCGCAGATGATTATCCCAAAAATTTGTGTTGCTATGCGTGTATTTTTGCACCATACTTCTCACCGTAGCTATAATGCCGAACGTTCTTTTAGCTTCCTTGTCAGAATAAAAAATTTCATCGCTCGTGCTCATCACAAGATCGTGTTTGATGACTTGCTACACCTTATGCATCGAAATACCTTTGGCAAAGAAATTGAATTTCGATGCAATAAACTATGAGTTGTTTTGCTTTTCAGAAAGCTAGGAAAGCTCGTTATGCAGTAAGAAAACATTTCATCAAATAGAAACCAACTCTTAATGGCAATATTATGATAATATTCTGAATATAAAAAAAAGAATGAAAAAGTTTAAATGAAAACGTTTTACCATTTAAAATAAAAAAAAATGTTACAAATTGAATCTGTTTTATTTTCATATTAAAAAAATTATACAACCGCATTTTTCCTTCACTTACAAACATGCGATTGGCAATAGCGCACTAAATGTAGAGCTTTATGGCTAATTTGGAGGTGTCAGTTCAAACTCCGATCTACTTGTATGCACAATTATTTATAATTATTTCCTATACCTCCCCCCTTTCAACCGGACGATACCAGTGGGATTGATTAGATAATGAACACAGTGGACCGAAACACTGTGTTAACAAAAAATACTTCATTTCTTCTATTCACTCTAACTAGTGCTATGCTATTAGCAATAAGTCATTTGGCAGTGTCAAGGCATGTATAGTTTAAGAAAAAAAGAATATATTATATGGGGGAACTTCCATCGACTTGCCTGGTTGGTATAACAAACACTTCTAAGAAATAATTTTCAATAAATTGGGATGATTTTTGATAAATATATGCATTTTGATGAAACATTTTTTTTTTCTAATTTATGTCGGCTTAAACAAGAAATTATTTTACAAAAACTTACTTTAACTGACTGTGAGTCTGAGTCCTGTAATGAACTCCTTAATATTGATATTAATGAAATCTTATGTCCTTGGGCTGTATATACAAAATGGATATTTATGAACATCAAGGCTAACGATAAACTGAACTATTATTATTTATTGTACTATTCATACTAGAATGTCAGTTTATTAGACTTAACCATTCTTTATTCCGTCAATTTCATTGAATTTTTGAACAACAACAACAACTTAAAGGTGCTACCACCAATCGTTTACGAATTAATTTATAATTCGTTTATTTTTGGCTAGAGATACAGCTGTTTCACCCTGTTGGCACCCCTTGAAACAGCTGTATCTCTAGCCAAAATAAACGAATTATAAAGTAATTCGTAAACAATTGGTGGTAGCACCTTTAAGTTGTTGTTGCTGTTCAAAAATTCGATAAACTGAACAGTTTAGTTGCTATATGGTATTTTATAAGTTACAAGCCCGGCTTCGCACGGGTACAAAAAACCTAAACTTCGCAAAAAATTACAAACAAAAATATAATTAAATATTTAAGCTACCTTTTGTTATCGAAATACTCTTTTATAGGTTTTAACCTACTTCACGTTATGAATGACTTAGTTTGTAAGCAATGAGTTAACTCTAGATTGAAAGTTTTTTCAGAGTTTGTTAAGTCGTTCCGCATGCATTCTCTACTGCTTTTTGAGCTAACTGTAGGATAATTAAACATTGGTCTAACTCACCATGACAAACCGTACCTTAATGTATTTATTGTCAAAAATGCGTTGGGTATCATCTAAAACTTGATTACCGTTTCCAAAACTTTTTACAGAAATATATTTCATTTCTTCTCATCTGAAATTTTAAATAATTTTTTTTGCCAAAAAATCACATCAAAATTACTTTTTTTAATTTTTATTAATTTTTCTAAGTTTTGAAGAGAAAAATTAGTTTATTTCCATCATCATGTTCCAATCTCTCGCTCTACGAATTCAACAATACCATTGTAAATAACAGCGAACACGTGCAATGTAAAATCCTCCCTTTCTTCAATTCTCTTCTTCCCGCGTGTTCGCATTTTAATATTTTTTTTTTCCGAAATTTTAACACCCGACATGGCGCTACAAATACAAACACAATCAATACATTAGCATTTCTTAGGTCCAGTTTTTCAGTGCGAGATCAAAGTTAAAACCGAGTTAACTCATCAAATTTGGTGAGTTAACTCAGGATGAAACAGATGCTTTTGATGTTTTATCCACCGTGTTTGTTAAGTCATTCCGCATACATTTCCCACCAAAAAACTGCTTTCTCACTAACTTCTCTGTAGGTTCATTTACTTTTAGAGTTAGCTTACTCTGGTTTATTTCACCACTGAAAAATTGTGCCTTAGAATCGTACGACTATATATTGATATACAGTGAAACGGTTTTGATTTTCAACTTCGAAATGGACAAAAACATTAAAACAACGAACTGGCTTTTGCGATGTAGCTCTAAAAAAAATTGGCTACAAATACTTTGGCTTGACGGATTTTGAAAATAATTTGCCCTTTCATTAAAAAAAAATATCATACAAATCCACCCAGCCGGATTCAAGATATAAGGTCACAAACAAAAGTTAGACCCGTTTTTAGATTTGCTTCAAATTCAATATAAGATCCATTTAATACTCGTGGTTAAGCTATTGTTGTTTCAAATTATTGAACTGATGTTTTTAAAACTATATAATACATACATAATGTAGATTTGGACAAAACACGCCCATAGTGTTGCCTTTTATATTTTTCGAAAGGTTATACAAAAATATTTACCCATATTTGAGGAATTTTCGATTTGTATTTCCTGTGTTCGACAATTTTTCAAGATCAATTTTTATATATTTGGATGTGTAAACAGCATGTTTGCTCTCGGTATATGAGAAAACTAAAAATACATACAACGGCAACGCATATTAGAGAAACGAAATGAAAAAAATAATTTTCGTTTTAAAACATCTTCTCAGCGAGTTGTTTTTAGTGGGATAGCTAGTTCAAAAATCTTAAAATTTAAGGGATGATGCTGCAAATTATTCCTTCAGATCGTAAGAGGAAAATTTGGGCTGCCAAGTACCTACTGCTGAATGCAGAAAATCAATTGAAGCATTAACAGGTGGATATGAGCTTATAAGTCTTGAGTGCATTCATGTTACCCATCGACCATCATGCCCTTTTGGGGTTCTATCATATAGAATTAAAGAGTTAACTATATTTTTTCGCGAATAAAAAACGTGTTTTTGATTTTTGGTAAAAATATTGCATTCTTCAATTTTTAAAACATTGATAATATTTCCTTTTTCGTGAACATTTTTTATACAAAATTTAAACTTCTCCTAAGTGGGCTTTAGGTCTTGTTTGAAACGTCGTCTATTCAAAGAAAATAGAAATAAACAAGACCTCTTAAGCCCACTCAAGAGAAATTTTAACTTCAAATAGGTAAGATTGCTTTAATAAGAAATTTTAAATCTTCCTTAGAGGTCTTGTCTGTTAGTTGTATTTTTAGAATAGACGACGTTTTGCATGTATTTGCCTTCTTCTTCAGGTCTATTCAAAAAATGCAACTAACAAAACAAGACCTAAAACCCACTAAGGATGATTTAAAATGTTGTTTTATAAAAAAAGGTCATGAAGCAGGAAATGTTAATATTGTTTTACATCTCGAACATTTTACGAGTGATAAACAATTAAAAAAAAAATATGTGAGTGCCAGGACTCACGGTTAAAAATGTGTAAGAATCAACGTTTGTCCAAGTGCCTGATTTTTGTTACTGAACGTCATCAAAAGAAACATATTGAATAATTAACACTACATTACCCATATGTAGGCAGTGCTTAAAAAGCTTAGTGTTGAAAGAACGGCAGCGAAATACCCAGTGAGGGAACCGCTGTAACGAAGTGTTGGAAGTGTCCAACGAACGGTGAAGGTTCGGTACTAAAAGGTCCTGCTTCGTAGTTCACTTTCAACTTTAAGATGACTTCACATTACACATGGTTATTTTTTATGGTAATCACTCTCTGAGCATCGACAAACAACAACTGTCAGCGGAGAGCACTAAAATCGTGGTTTCAATTAAATGACACCGTACCCAAATTCCAAAGGAACTAAATGGTTTGGCTGACAGGGGCCGAATTAAAATATCCAGTTAGAACTGTCAACGAACTTGCAACCCTTATGAAACTCCATCTTTCCATCGAGTAAAACTTACAATAAGTTCAATCTTAATTTTATACTGAACGAACCTCAAATGAAAAGCTGTGTTTTTTTTTGCAAGTCCATATGGATTTGTCGAAAAAAAAGACATCGGGACTAATAGTTTTACACGTAAATACAACAACAACTTAAATCCATATAGACTTAGCTAAGTCCATATAATTATCGGGACTTAGGTACTGTAAGTGAGAAGTTCCTAAGTCCCGATGTCGTTTTTTTCGACAAATCCATGTGTACTTGCAAAAAAACACGCCTAATGTCACTATGAGATGGCCGGCGAATTATATATTTTGAGTTTTTAGAATATTTAGTTGCAGTTGTTGTCAGTGGAAATCACTAAAATCGCAGTTTCAATCGATTGACACCATCAATCGCCTATGGAATTGGACGCTGTAATTTTTAATGAATGTTAACTTTGTGCAAGTACAAAGGTATAGCCGATAACTCTGCAATTTGTTCAACCTCAGCTATTTTGTATATCCCAGCCACCTATACGTCCCTCGCCTACGTGCCTACAAATTGCAAGAAGAAATTGCATCGTTTAAAAGCAGTATAATGTAAACGTAAAATTTAAGTTCAGGGGCCAAATTATGGCATCAGTGACTGATCGAGTGAGTGCCATCAGTGATCGAATGAACGAGTAAAACCTATGGGGATGATAACTCCATAACGTGAGCGGTAATGCCAAACTCGCATAATTCAGTCACGTATTACTCGATAACTGATGCGGTAATTCGGCCCCAGTTTTGTATCACTGAACGCACCCGATATCCTACCATACCTACAGCCATTGATCTACCATACTTACAGTCAATTGTCAATCCCTACAGCTGACTATTATTATTTTTGTTTTGATTTTGTTTTCTTTTTAGTTACTAGTGTCTCTTCCATTTTGTTCGGGGAATAATTAAAAATTAAAGAAAAAAATATAAGTGTTAAAATGATAAAATCGTCGGTTGCGCTAAAAACAATTTGCTTTCGTCGTTGGCAAAAACAATATATAAATGAGTGGTCGCGATAAAGTATAATCTAATTGTCGGTCGCGTTAAAATCAATTTGTTTTGGTCGGGGCAAATCAGATTTCGTAACGTAACGTGCTACAACGTAAATTGCACGACGTAACGTTGCACACGGACGTTCACGTTTTTTTTCACTCTACCGTCAGCATAGATGTTTACACATCAAAAAATATATATAGTTAATCTTTTTTCTGATCTTATATTTTCTTCAAACACAAACCGCATTAAATGAAATTATGGTTATTACACCTTAAAAATGTAAATTCTGAAATATACAATTTTGTATTGAACATCCTTCTTGTCGAAAATATAGTTTGGTTTTTTTTTTCGATTCAATCAAAAATGCGTATATTGTTTGAGACCAACTCAACTTTAGATTCAAGAAAGTGGCAATCCTGGAAAGGGTTGATGGTCAAAAATTCGAATTTAAGCTGCATATAAAAACATGTTTTCGCAGATTGAATATAGAAAAACTAAATTTTCTACACAATACAAATTATTGTTTTCTCTATCAAGAGGAAAATCAAAGTTTTTTTAGCATAAAGCAATTAATTACTTATACTGTTGCTTTGTTGTTAATACTTTTTTCTCTTACATAAACCTACTTTTATTTGTACCTATTCCTATGCAATGCTAAGAAAAAGAAATGCATTCTTTTTCTAACATTTTTGTCCGGGTTAAGGAATTGATGTTGATGGGACTTAAAATAAAGTCCCTTACTTGTGGGGAAATCGAAAAATTTTGATATCTGAATTAGAAGCTAATTTGTTGCGCAAACCAAAAATTTGCTGCTGCGTATACCTAGTTTCTTAGTTACTGAAGTTTCCGCTAAAATAAGTCAGAAGTTAGAATAAGTTAGAAGAAGAAGCAATACGAAAATAATAATTCTCTTGGTGCCCTTGATATAGCTTTTATGGATCATTTTTTATTTGCGTTTAAAATTTAAAAAGTCCATTTCCGATACGTTAAAAAACGGAAGTTGGCATACAAAGTGTAAAAAAATTAGGTTTAAAATATTTTTTTGCAAGAAATTGTAGCTTTTTATTTCAGCGGAAACTTATATCGGTAGCAAAAAACCTATGGGAGCCACAAAATCGAAGTTTGAGCGTTATTTTTTTGTTAAGGGTAACTTTTCAAATACCTGCATAAGATCCTACCTATGTGCGAAAAATTTGGATTTTGTCATTTTTTTAGATTTTGGAAGGCCACTTTTGAGCTAACTTAAGACTTCAATATCCAAACAACCGCTAGAACTAGAGCTAGAGGGTGAATGCAAAAAATTAGCAATTGAAAAGTTACGATTTTGGGCAGCAAGAGAATTATTATTTTCGTATTTTCTTCCGCTAGCTTCAGACTTATTCTAGCAGAAGCTTGGATATTAATTAAACTATATGAGCTAAAAATTGAGGTTTGCGCAAAGCAAGAGCTTTTAAAAAGCTACAAATTTGAATGCCAATCATATTTTAAATTTTTTAGTGAACGAATTTTTTTAGATTTCGTCCGCTGACTTCAGACTTATCCAAGCGGAAACTTTAATAACAAAGAAACTATGAGGGTTACAAATATTTAGTTTGCGCAACAAATTAGAATTTGATTTGCTACAAACAGTTTCAAAGTACGGGACTTCTAATGTCACTCGGTCTTAATGCCAGAGGAGTACCATTAAAAGAACCATATACCTATATGGTATGGGTATAAAGGAGTTACCCTTACTTATATGTAGGTTCTTGCAAACACTATTTTAACATCTAATCACCTCAAATAAAGCAGTTTCAAACTATTTGCTAACATTATCCAACTCATATTAGCCTTAAGTTCATTCATTTTCTGACTGCACCCTTCCAAAAAGTCGGTAGGCAAGTATGTAGGTACGTAGGCATTTTCTCGTTCCCAAACGCCATTTTCAGTTTACACCCTTCTCTAGAACACAGAATATTTCAAAATGAGCTTCACTTCGATGTATAGGTTCTTATACACTATGAACTGCATCTTTTTATATATCAGGAACTACATGTATCTACCTACATAGAGATACTCTATTTAAAACTCCCCCAACTTCTCCAATCATAAACTCTTCTATAGGAGCACCACTCCTTCTGTCATCGATTGCTGCGCGTATAACGTCACGGCACGATGACTACAAGAGATAATAATTGAGTCCCGCCGCTATAAACGACGACTGACTAAAGAATTAAAAAAAAAACACGCCCGTCCTCCATGAACAAACTTGGAGATAGCAGATAGGCACTTACCTAAAAATAAATGTATCTAAAAGGGGCCGTATTCTATAAGCACCTAAGTTCAAAGTTGCGGATGATTGATCAAACGATGGATGAGGGAAACAGGGGAGGGAAATTTACTGAAGACACCCAGCACTTGGAGTCAGAGCGACGGAGCCGACATCCAATGGAAGCTAATTTAAGACTCTCAGCCCCAAATACATCATTCGGTTATCATAATCGAAGAATCGCGCTTCAATCATTTGAATTTCAAATTATCGCTCCTTGTAGTGTAGTGGTTTGGTTGTGTAGTAATATACCTTTCATACCTCTATAGCTGCATCAGAGAAAGGCAAGTTTCTCAGGAAGCTATTGGTGCCTGGTCATAAATCTATACCCGAAGGCAAGGCAAAGGCGGCAGGGTATTTATTATTCCATCTATGTGTACGTATGTGTGTGTGGAACGTTAAAGCGGTTATCTAGTTCAATAAATTTTAAACGAATAACCCAAGCAAGTCAATGTTTATGTAAGGAGGGAATCAGCTTTTAAGAGGTGCACAGAGCCACACACACAATACACAAAAATATCTACAGAGAGTAGGTATCTGATGTAACTATACAGTAGCTTGAATAAGTCAAGAGAACGCATGCTCCTACTCGTAGAGCTGCAGAAGAAAAAGAAAACGGAAGGCAAAAGGAAAATTCAGAATTCAGAACTTCTGGGCGTGGAAGTTTATATAGGTTCCGTTGCCCATTAAAGTACATAACTACCTACCTACAACTGAAAAAAAAACATCCCCAGTTGGGTAAGTAAGTATATAGGGAGAGTCCATCTATCTGAAGCTCGTTTGTGTACCTGTGGAGCAAATTCGTTTAGCAGCTGCTGCAGCTGGTGTGTCTTACAAAAATATATCCACCTAGCCAGTTATGGGTGCTACTATAACCTTGAAGCTGGATTATAATGGAATTATTAAAGTTGGACAAAATCAATATCACTCGAGATAGACTTCGCCGTGGTTGGACTTTTACACCCACTCTCTTTGTCTGGGAACAGGACAGGATAGGATATCATGTCACCGCATACAATGAAGCTGTGAGCTTATAATGAACAGCTGCCAACCAGACGTTGTTATGATGGGGTACTCACAAAAAATAAGTCGTATGACACGCATTGCCAAGTACGTGAGTTGCATATGTTTTCACACACGCACTCGGAGATAAATTTTTAGACAGCGAAAACGAGGTTGTCAGCGAGCGCCGTTTCGGCGGGCCTATAATAGGCGGTTATAAGGCCTTTGTTATTTTTCAGATAATGACGGGTTGAAGTAGACAGAATGACGTGCTGCTGCTGCCAATGGATCACTGGGTAAAACATTGGATTTTGGGTTTAGGTAAGTACCTATACGCTTAAGGATGTTGATAAGTCAAAATTATGATGCTAATCAGCGTCACTATAAGTAGGTACTCTTTTGAACTGCTCTTGGTAGCCAAAAAATCAATGTTTAAAAAGAATTACCGTTTTAGTAAAAATAAAGCTTAATTCAAAAAAACAAATGCTGCGGGACTGACAATAATAATCAAGGCGTAGGTAGTTCGTATTAGAGAGGAGCGCAGCGCTTATTATATAGGCTAGGCTATATGCCAATACATGTACACACATAAAAAAAGAAATTTTAATTTCTCATCTGTATAGCTAGGGGATCACAAAACAAGTTCTGTAAGTATATAGGTATCACATTTCAAGCAAATCGGTCCACCCACTCTGAGGCTCTCGCTCTAGGTTATATTTTAGTGGACGTATAGACGCACAGATCGTCCGACGGTAAGACTCATTATGTGAAGAAACTCGATCAAAAGTAATAAAAAGACAAAACTATGATAATTGTCAGAGGGACACTAAAGTTACCAAAACTATAATAGGTACAAAGGAAATCAAATAATGAACCAATAAATATGAATTTCCTTCAGTTTTCTTTCTCTCTTCGTAAAAGTGAAAATATAACCGCAGAAGATAAAAATTTAAAAAAAAACGCTCCTTTAGGGGTAGGCAACTGATGCCTGAACACAATAGAAAGCTGAAACTCGGGCTGGAGCCGAAACAGGTGATGGCAAGAAGTTTCGTATTTTACTTTTTTGTTAGTGTAAGTTTTAAAGAAAAAAAAAAATCTGAGATAGGGTTGCACATGCACAGGCTTAGTTATACACTGTTTTTTAAATTCTGATATTTTTTTCGTTTAATTTCTATATTTTTAATTTTTAGCAATTTAAATTTTTTGAATCAAAATTCTAATATTATTTTCTCTAATTTGCACTTAAACGAAAACTTATATCTCTTCATCGCGCTGTTTGCGCTGAGTTCAGTCATCGACATTCTAAACGCATGCCAAAACAGAAATTCGATTTTGATGACGCACCTACGCCGAAAGTCAAATAAAGCAACTTTAAATTCTTTTAATCAAAACTACAAATTGCCAAATTTTATATCATTTTTGAATTTTTTGATTTAATGGGTGGAATATTTTGAAATTTTGGCGATTTTTTTGCGATAGTAACGAAATTTTATTTGATTTTTGAATTTAGTGATTTATTTGTTGAATAATTTTGAAATTTTGCTATTTTTTGCCGATTTAAAAAGTTGTTAAACTTTTTCAGCTTCGATTGCAGCTATACGTTTCTTTGTGTTCGTTACATTAACATAAGCCGTATTTTTTGGGATTTTATATATGTATGTATAGATAGTATTATAGTAAGAAATTTTCAAAAGAACCTATCCATAGTATCCATAGCTGTGAGAATAATTTTAAACAAAAAACATAAATAAAAAGAAAGTTTCCTACAAATGAAAAGCAAAACAAAAAATAACTTCAACCAAAAATTAATTATAATAGTAAGGTACATAAAATGAACAATTCCATTCGATACTCGAATATAAACGTCACAAATCCATCCGCAGAAGGATTTTACTTCTGCTTTTATTGGCAGTAATTCTACTGTGGATGTTGTTTTTGTATAACTCGTGTAAGATTCTACCGTATTGTGAACAGTTTTTCACAAAAAACAAAACTATTGAATTTGTGTGCATTCAATATTTTGAAAGCTAGTCCAGCTGAAGTTCCAGTTGCAGCCAACATGTTCCACACGATTTTTCCATTCTCTCTCACACGATTACAACAACAACAGAAAATCGGCATTGGAAAAATCGTTCAATGTAAATGCCGACATTGTTAACAAAGAAACATATGTCGTTTTCGAGTGGACGTTCGGAGCTACTTTTTTTTCACTCCTTTTACTCCAAATTTCCCATTTTCGATAGGAACGGAACAGTTCCGAAATCCAAACCAAAACGACAATACTTTCACAAATAATTCACAAAGTGGATTGAATACGTTCAGAAAATGGAATAAACCGAAATGCGGAACAAAAATACTGATATTCGAAATTCTAATTCACAATTACATATTAGCATTTCCAACGAATTGTGGAACACTCAAATTCACTTTCGTCATTTGAAGGTGAATACGGCGCCAGCACATAAATCCACCAATACCATCGAAAAAATGTACATATCTATCTACCTTTGATTTTGGTGAAACAACAATTATTGGTATACATACATATAAGTATATATACCTGCACGAACCACCCACACCAGTTTCATATCATTTTTCACGTCATTTCTAAACATATGACGATGATAACTTTTGAGCAAGCTGCTTTATAATTAAAAAAAAAAAAAAGGAATAAAAGCAATTCCATCCCTGTTCGAACCAATCTTGGCCAGTCCTGCCAGAAATGCCAAACTTTGTTTCAGCCGCCATTTGACATCGGCCTCTTTAGCTCAGTGGCAGAGCACTGGTCTTGTAAACCAGGGGTCGTGAGTTCAATCCTCACAGGAGGCATTCAATTTTTTTTTTAATATTTCAGTAAACCAATTGAGTTGTAAGCACTATTTTTACTATTTAATATGTACGATAGTCAAGGAGGATAAAAACGAAACAATTATTTGTCTTGGGATGCGTAATTTCCGTTGATATGATGCTAATATTCAAATATAGTATCTTACGATTTAACAAAAAACATTGTTAAATCAAAGGAATTGGTAGTGCCCAGCCAAGTTTTCAAGCAAGTCATTAAACCCTTCTTATACAGGATCCAAGTAACAACTGATTAAATCTCAAATTTCAAATATGGCTCGAGTCATTACGAAATGGCTGAAACCGTAACTGACTAACTATCACAGTACACAAATCTAATGTGGTTTTCCAAACAACCAAAAAAATTGATTTTTATGGGGGTCAACTTGATCTTTTTCAGATTTTACGTTCCTAACAACCAAAAAAATTGATTTTTTTCGTGGTCTGTTTTTTTTTCTCGATTGATCTTTCAAATCTCGATTTATTGGCAGATTTACACATACTTTCACACACACTTGCACACAAACCAAATTGACATTTCTAAACGTCGTCCTCTCCTCGTCAGTTTAAATTCGTTTTGGCCTTTCGCTAGCATTGTTTACTTTTGATGAGGCATTTTTTTAATAAAATAAATACAAATAATGAAGTTTAATTAGTGAAATTTTTGTCTTTATTGTCCTCATTACCGTTAACCATTGACTTCTTGAGTTCGGTGTCAATTAGTGATTAAATTGGATAAATGTTTCATATGGAATGAAAGGCATTGTGGAAACATGTGGGTTAGTCCATTGTTTTTTGTGAAAATAAAATTATTTTTATTAAAATTCCATAGCAATCCTTATGTAGTGACCTTGTTTCATGTTCATTGTCTTCTTCCTCACCATCGACCGATAGCTTCTCCTTTGATTTGGATTTTGGATGGACGGGATTCCTGTGGATATATGGATCCGACCGATGGCCAAATCATGTTATAAAGCAGTGATAGTATACCAAAAAAATAAAATTCCTGCTAGGGAACAAAAAATTCCCTAATTTGTATTCTATTTTTTGATTTCAATTTGATTGAACAAAATAATGTACAATATCACATTCATTTAAATGAAGTCAAGAAAAGAATGCGTAAATCTTTTCTTTCTTATATTTTGTCATAATTTCAAAATGGCCTCAGGATATTAATAATTTCAAGATTAAAGGTAGAACCGCACTAGGCGGAACTGCACTTCAGCGACACCGTGCGCACTTTCGCACGAAACTGAACGAAACTTCACGTCGCGACACAGTTGGTCAGATTACCAACTTTGTCGCATAGTGTCGCGTCGTGAAGTGCAGTTGTCGCTTAGTGCGATATAGCTCATACAATTTCCCACAGATAAGTCGTGAAGTTCAGTTCCGCTGAAGTGCAGTTCCGCCGAGTGCGGTCCTAGCTTAAAAGTCAGTCCCACTTTTGAGTTTTTTCTTATGAAACAAATAAATAAAGGCTCCCAAACCGGCGCTAAACCTTCGCGCGAATATGCGACGACTGAAGAATGTTCAAAGATTTGCATAGCGCCAGTGTGGGTTCTCTCATTAATCTCCATTTCAATAAATTAAGACAGGTGAAAGTATTCGCGTAGTTGAAATTAATTATAATTTAAACACAAAAATGTTCTTTTATAATTTAAAAAAAAAAAACGTTTTGTAAGAATTTTTTCTTACGCATTTTTTCACCAGTTTCATCAAGAAAATAAAGCCAAATATATAATATTTTTGTATTAAAGAAAAAACTGTTCCCTATGAAAAAAATACTTGTAGGAATTTTTCCCTACATATACTATCACTACTTACATCAGTAAACACAGACAAATCACCTACACCTTTACAAAAAAAAGGATCAATCGCGATTCGTTCTAGTTACCACGATTGATCTGGAATCTGACCCCCAAATCTGAAATGGTTGACTGGAAAACCACATAAGGTAATATATTGCGCAGGTTGTCAGTCAGAAATTAAACATATGGCGGCTCCACATGGCATTACTAGAAACAACAACAAATATAAGCATTTTCACAAGTAAAGAGACACTGTATCCGCCATTTTCACAGATGCGCAGAACTGAACAAAATTTAACCGCTAATGATATTACCTTTAATATATGTACCTTGAATAACTATCACTGTCTGACAGATCCACGAAATTGTGAAGAACTTCCCGGCACCGCATAGAATCTTGTAATTTCGCACAACACCGGTAAGAGTAGGCAGGTACAAAGGAAAAAAAGGAATATATGAGGTATCCAACAATTTCCACTGAACTTTTGTATGCCTATTAGCCTATTACATATGGCGGACTTCCAAATATTGTAGGTAGAACCTTAAAAAGGAAAAATTGAAAATTTGAGATTTTCCATTCAGAAAGCTGCCACTTCTTCAGAATTGTTATCAATTATGGAAGAGATTAGAGAAATGACAATTTAAATATACATATACCTAGTTATAACAGTTTGTAGCCATTATATGTAAGTGCACGTGCGTTAAAGCTCTTCGCGCGACTTAAAAAAAAACTCTGCGGGTCCTCGAAGTATATGCCCACCTGCGGAGGGCCCTGGACCTTCGGCGCCGAAGATAAACAGGACTTTTCTAAACCAAAACTGTTATAATTGGTATGTCTAGTCTAGAGTCACTTCCATCAATTTTATGGAGCACTTCCGAATGTTGTACCTAGCACCTATCTATATATAGGTTAGTGGATAAGAGTCTCATAACACTTATCCTTAAAAAAAGTAATTAAATAGAGTTCTACAGTAGGTGGCATTAATTAATATATTTCAGAAATTTGTGTCTACCCTTAAGATAGATTGCTACCTGTAATAATTTACTGATTTTTGAGAAAAAATAGGTGTTTGTTAACAATAATTTGTATGGAAAGTACCTACCGTTATTGTTAGACGTAAAAAAATGAAAAGTATCGGGGGAATGTCCAAAGAACGCTAGAAAGTCGCATCGTCTTGGCTACATCTGAACAGACAGACGCAGGCGAAAGCGTCGACCTTTTTTGAGGTCATACATTGTTCTAAAGTTAAATAATTTAAAGAATCAAACAAACAAAAATTTCCGTAGATACTTGCAATTTGTATGGAAAAAAGAAAACAGCTATGAGCGACCTCTAAATATAAATCTAAAGGGCTGAAACTTAGAAAAGCTTAATATTTCACTAAACTCTATCTAAAAAGTGAGTGGCATTGAAAATCAAAGACATTTTTATTTTTTTTGAATCGGTCTAATATGTATACTTGAGTATAAACATATATATATATATAAATATATATATATATATTTCAAGTAGGTACTTAAAACCCAAATGAGGATCGTTATGCAGGAACTTTCCCCTATACCAAAATATCTAACTTGTTTCCTCTCATGTTATCGGAATGTATATTATACCTACATATTTGGATTATACAATCTCATAAGACACCACATTTTTACTTGACTTTATTATAACTCAAACCACTATAACATAAGGTGTGTAACATCTGTTAGTATAACCACTAACTTCATCCAAAAAAGTTTTGTTTCCAAAAACAAAATGATGAATTCCATCATAGTCTCATCGTCATCATCTAAACTTCACAACGCGACGGCAAAACTCTTTAATAAACACCACGTATTTTTGTCATTTGTTTCTTCTTTAGTTATAGGGACATTCGCTAAAGCAACCCTAAAATTGCTAACAATATGTGTTCCATTTGTATCATCCTTCAGAACATCTCCACATCCCCGTAAAAATAAAACAAAACAAAAAGAAAAACAACTTGCTTTGTATATGGTGTAAACATTTATGATGATAATGCATCTTTAATAACTTCGTCAAACAAGAAATATAGTTTTGACACAATAACTTACAGGCTTTACCAGCAGCAGACAGTATGTTCCTGTATCTATCCATCAACACCGAATGAGGTTTAGGATAAGTTTGTCAATAATCCGCGGAACGTTGAAACATTAAAACTTGAACTTACGTATATTTGGATGCTGGCTCATCATTAATTCGTCAGTGTTTATTTGCTATAAGCCTGCTTATTATTCTATGAAAAGTTTTTCTCTTCAACCCTCTAACGGTCAAACTCTGTCCAATGTCCAGACACTTTACAAAAAAATTTCTATCTTCATTGTCAGCCAAAATGGATAGACTTTTTGCTTTGCCGCTTCACCTCTTTGTTTCTAAAGGGTGATTTTTTAGCTGGTTGGTTTTGGCAACACTGGTTTTGACAGCTGACGTGTGTTTAGTACCTTGTGTCACTGTCAAACAGCTTCAGTTTGGTTTGCAATTTAACCATGGATCGTCTTACAAATGAACAACGCTTGCAAATTATTGAATTTTACTATCAAAATTCGTGCTCGGTTCGAAATGTTCATCGCGCGCTGCTTGTGTTCAGCGATGAGGCTCATTTTCGGTTGAATGGGTACGTAAATAAGCAAAATTGCCGCATTTGGAGTGAAGATCAGCCAGAAGCATTGCAACAGCTACCAATGCATCCCGAAAAAGCCACTGTTTGGTGCGGTTTATGGGTCGGCGGCATTATTGGGCCTATTTCTTCAAAGATGATGCGAATCGCAGCGTTACTGTCAATGGTGAACGCTACCGAGCGATGATAACAAACTTTTTTTTGCCCGAAATGGAAGTTCTTGATTTGCATGATATGTGGTTTCAACAAGACGGTGCCACATGCCACACAGCACGCGAAACAATGGCGCAATTGCGAGGCGAGTTTGGTGAACAGTTAATTTCACGTTTCGGGCCGGTCAATTGGCCGCCTAGATCGTGCGATTTGACACCATTAGATTATTTTTTGTGGGGGTATGTCAAGGCTAATGTCTATAGGGACAAGCCCGCTTCGATTGACGCACTGGAAGCCAACATCCTTGCATTCATTCGTGAGATACCGGCCGATATGTGTGAAAGAGTATGCCAAAATTGGACTCAGCGGATGGGCTACCTGAGACGCAGCCGCGGTCAACATTTGCATGAAATTATCTTTAAACATTAAATTGCAAGGTTCAAACTATCGATTCAAATAAATATTTCATTCATTTTTTTGAATTTTTTGTGTTTTTTTTTTAAAAAAAGTTCTAAGCCTCTTAAAAAATCACCCATTATTAATGTTTTTGTCACAATTTCTTTTGGTTCCTTGAGACCACCACACATATGTTACCCCAAATAACCCTCTTCTATATTATAATAGTGGCTGAATCTATGTATGTATACGCAGAGACACTATGTGCTTGGTCCTGGAAGTTGGCTTATCTTTTTGAGAAAAACCATCAGGGAGTAGAAAAAAAAAACAAATATCAATTTATTGTATTCTCCCTTGACCTGGTGTAACCTTTGTTGAACCCGATATTGATTGGCTTAGATATGTTTAGAAGATTGCAACTTAAGAGCAAAATCTAGCATTTTTTTTTATTTTGGCCATAATAATTGACGTTTTAGAAATACCTAGAAAGTATAAGTTAGTAGTACATCAAACATTAGGAAGTGGTAGTGCAATATGAATTCGCTTTTCACTTCCTTTGCTTTGCAATTTTAGTCTGAGGTCATGATGGAGGTATAGCTCCGAGCCGGATCTATTTGAAAAAAAAGAAACACAAGCTTAGACCTCTGATGTGTCTTTAATCTGAGCTAAAATAGAAAAACGCCTAGCTATATAAATTATTCTGTTCGCTTAATTCAAGCTAGTTAAACATAACAATAATTAAATAAATAATACACTTAATCTAACCTAATCTAATGAAATTGGGGAATTAAGGGAAATTGGAGTATCATACAAACTATTGGGCGGGCACTTTTTAATCCAACTTATTTACTCCCACGGCCATCATAAACCAGATAACAGCTTCCTTACAGACTACCTACCTATACACGAGTAAAGTATCTCCTTCATCTATGCAATATATGTTCATAAACCGGCGATACTTTTCTAACATACCTACCAAAAGTTTTTGTTTTTGTGTTGGATTTCCTTGGTCATAGAATAAACATTTTAATCCTGTTTTAAATTTCAAATTGATCGACACTCTACCGCCATCGCCACCGCTGCGTCTTCTTTGTACATATTCTCAAAGAGCAAAAAATAACCAAAGCCACAGGCACAGCAAAAATTGACAATCAAAACACCCTAAACGGATTATTTCGAGTTCGTTACACCTGCATTGTTTAAGGGCGGTCCTGGTCCAACAACGGAATAACGATGCAACAAAAACAACAATAAAAAAACGAACTTTTTATTTTTAAATGTTCATGTTCATAAAACTGCCAGGATAAAACTTTGATTGCTGGAGGATGGCCAGAAATCCAAACACAAATTGATGCTTCTCTCATACTACGTAAACCTGTATCTATATCATCAGCGACAGAAACAGATAGGGACACCATCAGGACACTGTGTAAATATTTAATTAACGAACGAGAATCCAATTTTCATCTACTACATCAAAATCCTGGAATTCTGTCCTGGCCAACGAATCCATTGCCAATCAGAGATATATACAGTCAGAGAGTGGGTGAGAATGAGGATTTAAAAAAAAATAGTAGGTAGGAACATTGAATTTATTCGTTCTGCGGTTGAGTTGAGTTTGACGACGACGACGACGACGATTTACATCTAAAAAAATTAATGAAATTAATTTCACAAGGATCCCCTCTTCATTTAAGTTCAGATGATAACTAATGAAAAAATATTGTTTTCCGAGTCAAAGATTCCATCGCTGCGCTGGTGATGTGATGACATCCTTAAGAGTCCTGTTTGTCTATCGGTGCATTTATGAAGATTTTCCGCCTGCTTGCCGCTACGATTGCATCCCCAACAGACCGTGCGCGAAATTTAGCGAAGAACATGGCACAGCACTGTATGTTGTTGGTAGCTGGTGCGCGGGGTTGGACGTAAAAAGGATCTTCCGCTCAAGGTGTACTCAAAGGTGCGCCACTTAATTGCCAGGCACACAGAAGAAACAAAAAAAGTCGAAAGAAGCTAATTTCATTACGGTTGACTTTGATGCTTTGGCATCCACATCGCCTCCCCCGCAATGAACAGACAACGACCACGACGACGGCAACGGCAGTGAAAGGAGATACTTTCAAGGATTCAACGAAATAAGTAAAAACAAAGAACGAACTAAGTGTGCGATGGTTATATGGTGATGGAAATGGAAAACTGGTTCGTTTGAGGGTGGAAAAAAATGAAAATCATCTGGTATCATAATTTCATCGTTTTTCCAGTTTTGCTCTTTTTTTTTTGATTTATTTCATGATTTTATGAAGGCGTTTTTTTTTTTGCTCAAAGTTGTGGGAACCTGGGATGAGTTAAGTAGATAACTTGAAAAAATTTGCTACCCTCTTCGCGCGGTTGTGAATTAATTTGCATGCGTTTATAATCTTCTCGTTGTTAGTCTTTTGATTTTTTTTTTGTTCCTAATGCTGATGAAGGAACAAAGAGGTGGAACTTTGTTGGTTAACAGCTGGGGTATCATCGGCCTTAATAAGCTGGTTGATAATGACTATACAGATGGCCATAGTGACTTGTCCTTAGAAGTTTTCAATTTTTGTTGTTTTTGTATTTGGCCGTTTAATAAAAATTTGTTCGTTCATTTTAAATCAGTGGAACATGGAGCTAGACATAAGTATATCTACATAGGTTTAATTGAAGTGTACCTATCTGAATGAATTACTAAATTTGATTTAGTGAATATTTCATGCATTTCAAAGATAATTTTTAAATTCGTAGCTAGAAACTTGCCTTACATTGTTCATTGAACGTCCCCACATTAGAATAGGTTTAAACAACAAAATTGCATTGTCCAAGTTATACAATCGATGGAAAATGTTTATAAAGAAGGTTTTGGGGTTGGATGTTAGCTTGTCTAAAATATAAAATTAGAAAAACTTATGAATGAGTTTATAAATAAGACTGTAAATCTTTAAAGAGGGGTCTCCAAATCCAACTCAGCTAGATATATGGGCCACAATGTCAAAGAATTTTGGAAAAAAATTTATTTAAAATTCTGGTGTCTGCGGGTATGTGAAAATTAACTATCATAGATAACTTGGGGAATGCAGTTTAAGTAATTTTTTTTTATTACATAAACTCAAATTGTTAACAAAACCGCTCTTTTGGCATGTGATTATTGACTTTAGGAGTGAGATTTTGACATTTTGTATACAAAAGGCTCTCAATGCCTTTGTTAACTTTTTTGATGTGTAAACATCTATGCTGGCGGTAGAGTGAACAAAAAACGTGAACGTTCGTGTGCAACGTTACTTCGTACAACGTTACTTCGTGCAACGTTACTTCGTGCAACGTTACGGTGTGCAACGTTACGATCTGCATACTAGGATGGGTGCGTTCAGTGAAAAAATCTTAAGATCTCCTTTAAGCAAAACCAAGTCCGTTTTGGATCCGCGCACGTTCATGTTTACACATATTGACCGTGAGTCCCGGCACTCACACAATTTTTTTAAGTTTCTCGATTTTTGAGAAATTCGGTCTCACTTTGGTATTTGACAGAGGTTAACTGAAAAAAAGACATGGAAATATTAGGTCTGTTTGGTAACGTGAAATTTTTCATATATTTTAGCAATTTTTCAGAATTTGCTGTCAATTCCCATAGGAAAAAAACCCAGTTTTGGGAAAATTGGTGAAAGTTTTAGTTGCCAAACAGGCATATAAGTATAGTAGATTAATGTTTAAAATTGTAACCTATAAAGTTCTGAACGCACCCAAATTATGCCTGTTTGGTAACTAAAACTTTCAACAAGTTTCCCAAAACTAGGTTTTTTGTATGGGTTTTGAGAGAAAAATGTGAAAATTTTAGAAATATTTCGAAAATCTATCGAAAATTTCGCGTTAACAAACAGACCTAATATTTCTATGTCTTCTTTCAGTTAAACCTGTCAAACACCAAAGTGAGAACGAATTTCTCAAAAATCGAGAAACTTAAAAAAAAGTTAACAAAGGCATTGAAAAATTTCACGTTAACAAACAGACCTATTATATGTCAATTTAATTGTTTTGCTTTAAACTTAGAATTAAGAAAAATAAATAAATAACCCTAAATGGATCCGAAATTGTTTTTTTTTTTTTTTTTTTAAGTACGGATGACAGTGAAAATAAATAAATAAATTCAGTGAAAAATTGGTTGTAACAACTAGGGTATAAAAGCAATCCGCTTTCTGTACCAACCAAAGCGTAAGGAAAACATTATAAAGCTCTCCTCTCCATTCTTGTTTATTTTATTTTCACGAACAGATTTATAAAAAGATTTGGTTTGAACAAGAAGGTGTTCCAGTATAAATTTTGCTGACTTTCCCTGACCAATATCAAAATTTTTCCTGACCAAAAAATTAAAACATATTGTTTTGAAATATCATTTTCATTTCATGAGTAGGTTCGTTCATATTTGTGTAATTCCATAAAGTGGTAGGAAATGTACATATTTGAATGGAGTTCATTAAATGTCATGTATGCAGAAACTGCTTTTTGCAGTCTTTGTTACGAAAGAGATGAATACATAGTGTTGGCCAAAACTAATGAATGAACTCACCTTGGAAAAATATGAAGATAATTCAAAATACCTGTGGTCCGTTCTTTTTCTCTAAAAAGTTAACTATTGTTAACTTTGGTCGTTCCTAAATTCTCAAATTGTTACATTAGGGGTATTCATGCAATGTCGTATTTGCCTAGTAAACCTCGTAAACTGCATAAGTTTATCACCTCGTAAATCAACTGTCAAAATTTGTATGGAAAATTATATACGCGAGCAACGTAATAAGGATATACACAGATTGCTTTATAGGTGCGTTCATGCAAAGTGAAGCATACATTTACGCAAATACGAAGTTAGTAAATATATCTCATTGCATGAATACCCCTATTGTGTAACATTCTGACGTCTTCAAATCGTTCCTAAATTCAATGTTGAGCTGTCAGAATGTTACACTTTGTAACAATTTCCAACTCATCTCGACGATATGAATTGAAATGTTAATCTGTCAAAAGCAGCTGAATTTGGAAATGTTTTCATTTTGTGGTTATCTTTTGTTTACTTTTCGTTCTTTTGAGTTGAAACTATATTAATTTTTGGATTTCCTTTTTCAATTTAATAGATTTTTACTGTCGATTTCGATTTTTGAAACGAGTTCTGTTATTTTATGATGAATATTCTTTGTTTGATGTATTCTTTTGTTTATAATTATTTCGGTAGAAATTTAACAAGTGAATTTGTGTCCATTTTGAATCAAGAAAAAATCTTATATTCCGCTGGAAGATTCGCTTTTTTTCCAAAAATAAAGTTTATTTAATATATAATCAACAAACTGTAAACATTTTTTAAGTATTTTTTGAAATAAATTTGATGCAATTAAATGATTTCTTTGATTTATTCATTCTAAATGTATTTTCATTTTTTTCAACCCATTGCGTTTGACAGGTCAACAATATTTTTAACATTGATCGTTCCTAAATGAAATGTTACACTGTGTAACATTTTTAACAATGGCACTTCAACATCTTTATTTGACACATTAACAATAGTTAACTATTGTATAGAAAAAGAACGCACCACTGTGATAGTTTTATAATTTGTACATTTTTTCTAATAATAATATGAATTGAAAAAAATTAATTTTACTATGACTCATCATTTATTTTAAAATCAGCAAATAATTCAGGACTAGGTTATTAAAAAGTAAGTGGACAAAACTAAAGCACGTGGACATTATTTTAGCAAAAACTCGACTGAATTTAGTCAATTTAAATTAAATTGTTTTTTTCTACTCAAGCATGATCTAAATAATAAAAAAAAAATAATAAGTTCTGGGTAATTGGCCCCGTTTCAGATCGAGTATTATAATTTATATAAAAAGTGATAAAAAATATCAAAGTAAATATTCCAACCGATTAAAAGAAAAAGCAATGTCTGATTTCAATTACGGTGAATCAATAACATCTAATCGGTATGAGTCATAAATGGTTATTTCGCAAAATGTAGCTCGATTTCGTGCATGGGGAAATGTCAAAACGGTCCATAGTGGCTATAGACCTTGTTAAACTATCAGTCGCGGACATAAAAGAATCACCAGGGATATCAAAACAGATCCTTTCATATAGACAGAAAATATGCAAAATAAAAAAAGGCTTAAAGGTTGATGGTGACATTCTATCTTACCGTATATAAAAACCTATTCATTTCTCAGAAAAATCGACGAGCAAGACTGGAGTTTGCGAAGACGTACTTAAACTGGAGTGCGGCAAAATGGAAAACGGTTATCTTCTGTGATGAGTCCATATAAAATTTATAGGGATCCGACGGATTTCGTAAGGTATGCAGGCCAAAGGGCAAACGCCTAAATCTTTTGTTTCACAAAGAGACAAATTGAGCACGGTGGAGCCTTATTATTATATGGGGATGTTTTTAGAGTCAAGGGATCGGGTCAATTCACAAGGTAAATAGTGTAATGAATCGTTGCATGTACCAGGCGATTCTTCAAAATGGTCTGCTTCCTCATGCTGAGCAAAATATGCCGTTGTGAAGGCTCTTCCAACATGAGAACAATCCCAAACATACCGTTCAACTTGTGACATTGACTTAACGAAAACCGTATTGTTGTTATGAAGTGGCCAGTGTAATACCCCGATCTCAACTCCTTAGAGACTCTTTCGGAAATTTTAATTCTGAAAATTCATCGTACGAATTTCGATAATTTCGAATCCATTCTTCAACGATCTCATATTGCCTGCTAACATCCAGTGTTCCCAGTTCAAAATTCCAAATCCAGTAAAATCTGACTTGTTGACTGGATTTTTTTCTTCCGAATCCAGTAAAAAAAAAACCAGTCAAACATAAGGACATTTTTTTCAAGTAAAAAAAAACAGTCAAATATGAAAATACAGTAGTCCCTCGATAATTTGATTTAATTATAACAAGGCTTTTTCGGATTTTATAGGGATTCACATTACTGGAACATTTTTCAGTTCTTACAAACAACTTATTCGTTTTCATTTATAACAACGCAAAATGATTTCCAAAAGCACAGTTTCAACATTTAATAAGTTTAGAAAAAATGAAAAATAAAATAATGATCATTAAACATCATAACAAAAGCATGGCAATGTAAAATGTTTCTACACAACTCGCAGGACACACTGTCTGACCTGCAGTTATGTCTAGAAAAACAACGGTTAATTAGTTCTTCATATCGCATGCAAAACTAACAAGTGAAAAAAGAGAAATATAACAAAAGAAATTCACATTTTAGAGTTCGAAAACTTCCGAGATGACAATGTAAAGTTTTGCCGGTTCACATTTTAGAGAAATTCACATTATCGGTAATTAACATTATCGAGGGGCTACTGTACCAATTTTTTTTCTAACGAAAACAAAAATACATTTTATTAATATTGGATTCTTTTGTGTATCATTAAAAAAATATTAACGTCATCTTTCTTGTATTTTAATTAGTTGAACTAATTTATTTCCCATACTTTTATTGTATTCCAATTTTTGCTGCAAGTTTGCTTCAAGAATAAAGTTTGATAGAATACTTTTGTTGAAATTTGTCCTAAAATAACTATTATTATGTAAATTTATTTGTTAAATGCTAAAATATATTAATTGACTTAAAATATTCAAAAATAAACCCAACTAAAATATAAAAGAATGTTAATTTCGATTGAACGTACACGTACATGAGTCACGATGCCAAACTACTACATGACCTGAACCAGCTACTCGTTCGGTGAGCTTTATTTCATGTTTCAGAAGTTAAATAAAGTCAATTTTGGAAGGCTTCGACGTTATTTCTCTCAATGCCATTTTAAAGCACCCAAAAAATTAATAAAATGCACGTTAACTCACGTTAAAAAAAAAGTCACTCACCAATCATTTTTACTTCACTTTTGAAAAAGGAGATTTATCATTTATGAACGTGCCCTAATTTACTAAATGTAAGGTCGAAACTATGAAATCTATTTGAATTACTAAATTTAACTATGAAATGGTCTGTTTAGAGTTCAGAGAATATGTATTTAACGAAAAAACAGATTTAAGTTAACAAATATATACCAATATACCTACTTCAGGAAAGTATTCAAATTTGTAAACAATTGAATGTTATCTGCATTATGTCCTTTTTTTAAATAAATTATTTGTAATTTATAACCGTAGATATAGATAACACAATCCGAAAAATAAATCAATTCAGTGGATTCAGCAAACAAAGTGAAGAAATATTCACTCCATTAAACCTTATTTAGGGCTTAATTGATAGATAATCTGTCACAATAACAAAAAAATCCTTGAGATTATTCTTAAAAAAACATTTAAATTAAAAAGGAGCTTATTATTTTTGATCCACTTACATACTTTCTCTTGTCTGCCTTTGTACCATGCTACTCTTTTGCTTGTGGAAATGTGAACGTTTACATACTAAAGGATCTAATTGTTTTTTTAAACAATTTTAAGAAAACTTGTTTACAAAATTCTATTTACATATTTTTATTAAAAATATTTTTTTTATTTTTTAATGTAATTAAATAATTAATTAAATCTCTTAAATATATTTAGCAATACTTGTTGTAAATTTATGTTTGATAAGGGTCAAGAGGGCATACGCAAGTAGTGGCGCAGATCTCCATACTTAAATTTTAGTTTTTAAATTGTGTTGAGGAATTAAAAATTTATGTTTTGAACCAAATTCGGAATGATAAAAAGTTTGTTGTCACCAGTGGTTTTCTTACATCAAAATAAATTTTAAATAATACATAAAGGAAGTAGGTTGAATTAAGATGGATGCACAATTATTGTAAATAATTACTTTTTTAATAAAAAAAAACCTCTTTGTTATTGGTTAATCTCGTGATCTACACATTTCTATACAAGTTGAAAAAATAAAACAAAATTTGGAATCCAGCTGAACTTGCTTTTGAATGAGTTTTGCCCCTCCGCTTTTCTCTCTTCATCGAAATCCTTAAATGCGGATAAAACTTAAAATTAACTAATCCTTTAATGCATTTGTAATTACTTTCAGTATATCAATTTGCAACTCAGTGAATGCAACTGTGGACATATTTGCTTTTCGTATCTTAATTGCTACTGCCCTAAAAAAAGCACCAACTTCATCGTCATCAGTGTCGTCATTTGATGAAGACTGCGCTTCGGTGACTTCTGTGACTTTTTCTATTAAAAGATGATTAGTTTTTTCGCCTGGATTGCATTCAGATTTTTGTTGTTCTTCGGGACTCTTTACAGGAGAATACAGACGTTCCGTATAGATTCCTGAAGTGTCATCATCACCCAACATGCTAAATTGATTTATATCGCTATTTTCATTTTTATTTGGTAAATTTATCATTTCTTCCTGTTCGAAATCGTGAGTTGAAATCTCAGATTTATGTTCTTCTATGGGGGCTATGATATTGCATTCACTACAGGTAAAATAAGAAAATTAAACAATTTAAAATTGTCATTAGAATTCACACTTACCACCTCTCTTTGACGAATTGTTCGAGAAAATTCATAGCATCATAGTGCTTCCAACGGGGAAGCGTTTTACAACTTGGCATATTTTTTAGGCGTTTATGTTCCCGAATATATTGATCACGGAGGGCTTTCCATTTCAAACGACATTGTCGCACTAGAAAAAGACACAAACACTCAATAAAATTTCAACATTTAATTTTTTGTTAACTCCAAATATAACTTACCAGTTCTTTTAAGTTTTCGTGAAATTTCTTCCCAAATTTTTAATTTAACCTTCGTATTTCTGTAGGATGAATGAGAAGTATCATACAAAACAGTCGTTTTATGGACCAGCGTTATGAGCTCTTTTTCAAAATAGCTTTCGATATTGAGAAATGTATGAATGGGATCATCATCATCATCGTCTTGAGGCTCTTGTAGTTGTTCTTCGTTCTCTCCTTGCGATTGCTGAGATAGTTGCATTATTATTTGGGATGTTATGTCACTGTCATTCAAAAGATCAGAGTTCTCGCAAATGTTCCAATGTTCGGTTTTAATTGAGGAATTTATTTCGTTATTCGTTGAAAAAGTTGTTTTAAAAGATTCTTCTTGTGTATTCGAGGATTCTTCTTGGTCTGCGATTTCATTTTCAGGATGACTTAATTCTTTTTTAATTTTTGTACGATAGCTAAAATTTTAAAATAGTTAATTTTAAATAGGTAATAAATAAAATAGGGTAAAGTGGGCTAAAATTCAGTATCGAATTTATACTCTAGGACAGTTTTTTCTCAACCCCTAGAGCTGGATAACATAAGAGCCATTTCTTTAACATTCCTACTAATAATATTTATAGTAAGTTTTAATAACAAACGTTTTATATACAATGCATATAATGTACAAATTTTCAATAGAAATTGGGCTCAAGCAACTAGAGGTTAATTTAAAATATATGCAAAGTCTGTTACTCTCCTCATGACCTTCTCAAATTGAATGGCCAGCTTTACGCTGTAGATCGATACACAGAGCGACTGACGACATTCTAAAAAAACATAATTTGGGTTTTCCTATATTACTTGTATATTGTCCTAACTCAGGTGAGAAAATTTGGAAAGATGGCTATGGTTTGTGACCACAGAAATTGATTAGTGGAGCTAAGTGTATCTTTTGCGCCATAAGTTTATCATCTCACAACTAATTCGTTTGAAAAAAAAAGTTCAAGGAACTGAATATTCACTATCGTCTACTTATTTTTCTTCTGCATTAGTTTTATATTTATTAAGCTTATTTTCTGATTTAATATTTTTCAATTACTTGTTCATACTTACTTTCTAGACAATGCATAAGGTCTCAAGAACTCCAAGTGCCTGAAGTACTTCCACTTAATTTTTGCATTGCAGTTTGTCCGAGTTCGTTTCAACTCCCTGCAATACTGGTCCCTGATCGCCTTCCATTTGTTTTTGCAGTAACAATCTAAAATCAACATAGAGTTATACATAATAGGTACACCCATAGACAAATTCAACCTTACATGGCCATCCGACTTGCTTCGACATCGCCCACCAGAGTTCATCCTTTTTATTAATGTTCCGATAGTCTTCATGTTTTGAGTTGAATATCGCTGGTTCCTGGGATACGAGTGTAATTAAAACTAATTGCTTTGATTTCGTTTCACTACTACTCAAGTTATCTAGGCTATCAGAGCAGGAATCATTAGAATTTGAGATTTTATGATCTTGATGAGAATTGTGATGAGGCGGCTCTTCATTCTGTTCCATGGGTATTTCCATCGAAATCGAATTCATAATAAGATATAAATTATTTTGATTTTATTTGTTTTATTATGTAAAGAAATTCTACTTTAAATTTATTGATAAACATTAATATAATTATTTGTAATTTTTTTAGTAATTTTTTTGAGAATGTCACAAACTCACAACGAAGAACATACACAAAATAAAACGCGAAGATGTAGAGGAAAAAAGAATGAAAAACGTCAAACAAATTAGGAAGTGTTTGGAAATTAATGGAGTATGCTAGTGGAAAATATCATGTTTTCATATGTAGATGGCGCTTATTAGTTGCCGTTATGTTTTGAAATACAAACAAAGGAAAAGTTTAGAATGGAACTGTATCAAGCTGAATCTACATAATGTTGAACAAGAGTTTTGGAATACTTATTTACTATATTTTGTATAAAAAATCATACAAAATGCGTAGAATGGTACAATCATTATTTTAAAATTCACGTTAAATTGATAATTCTTTGGGGCAGATTTATCAATTAACAATGCGGTTTGAAAGTATACGTTAAACACTCGCAAATGGATCTTCTCTTGCGTAAATTTTAATGTTCACACCTCTTATTGATCTTCCCTTAAAAACTTAGTTTGTCGACTGCATCACTTTGTGCAAATTTTGTTAAATGTCGTTAAATTATCGTGAACGTTGGAAAGTTTACGACGCATTTTGTATGGGAAATCTTAGTAATAGTGGAATGGAAATTTAGTTGTAATGGTGTCATGACATTTTATTTTATACTAGGAGGCCCTCCCGGCTTCTCACTGGTAGACAAACCAAAGCCTCGCATAAAAATTACAAAAGAAAATATAAATAAATATTTAAGTTAATTTTTGTAATCGAATATAGCTTAATATGTTAAAACATGATCCATTAAGTCCAACCTTTATTACTTTCCCAACACAAAAAAATGTTTTATCCCATTTCACTCTATAAATATCATTTTTTTTATATAATCTTTTTTAACATCAGAAGAATTACTTATATCGGATTATTTTTACCCCATTTCACCCTACAAAAAAAAAGTTATTTCCTAAGAAAAAGCCTTCAAATAAAAAAAGAATTTCTTAAATCGAACATTTTTTTTATTTTAACCCCATTTCACCCTACAAATAAAAAAATTTTAAAAAGAATATCCCTAAAGCCATTTTCCTAACCACCTACAGCGCCACCTGTGGAACGGTAATTGAATTGAACTGAAAAATAAATGTGCGCCTACAGCGCCTCCTGTTGAGAATTTTCCGACTTTTCTTTTTTCCTTAACCTTCGCCCAGCAATTACGATCAAACCCGCAGAAAGAAGTATCCAATTTTGGTCTAGTTGTTTTTAAGTTTCAAGCATCCGAAGACATCACGATCCATTTACCACCGCTAAAGAAAAAAACCATGAGTTGCTGAGGTAATTTCAAGTCGAAAAACTTAAAAGGTAGTTTTCTCGTTTTTGCTTCGTTTTCGACTTAGAACGGTTTTAATGATTTTTCCTTTGAATGCCTTTTACTTTACCAAACTACAACCGATTTTTTAATTTCTGTGTGGATAACGGTTTTCCCGCAATTTATTATCAAATATATATCTTAAGCATTTTTAGGTTGTTTTTTTTGTTGACTTCGATATGTTTTTTTTCACAAAACACGCTATTAAATACAATTTTTTTTATTATGAAAGCCCAATATGTGTCCTTAAAAACACTTAACATTTTTTACCTAAAAATACATTTGAAATAATTAAAAATAAAAAAACCAAAAAATAAAGGAAATTCAAGAAAATATCAATATTTAAATAAAAATGATTTAAAACGAAAAAAAAAACTACGCTGCGCATTGAGTGTTGAATGTTAGAAAGAGTAAAGTTTTTATTCGTTTTTATTCAATTATTCATGTTTTCCTTATTTTCTTTTATTTTTGTTTTTTAATTTTAAAAATCGGTTTTAGTTTGGTAAAATCATAAAAACCGTTATAAGTCGAAAACAAAGCTAAAACGAGAAAATTACCTCTTAAGTTTTTCGACTTGAAATTACCTCCGAAACTCATGGTGTTCTTCTGTGGTTGTGATTTCGGGAAACCCTTTACATAAAGATAAAGCTAATTAGCCTTATTGTGAGTTTCACCAGAAAAATATTTCACTTTAAATTTTTTTGTTCGCCTGGAATTTTAAAAGCTATTGTGAGTTTCGCCCGAGCGAAATTTTGTTCTCCTACAAAAAAAAAGTGAAATGACTTTACATTCCGCCCGAAATGAACGTAAGCAATAAGGGGAATTTTTTTATCATGAAATTTCGGGGAAAACTCACAATAGGCGAAAAGTGAAATGTCAAATTTTCCGGGTGGAATGTTGTTCGCGGGTGAAACTCACAATAAGGCCGAATATTTATTTTTTGTACAATATCTTAATAAATTTATAAAACAAAGTCGTTTTAGTTACAATATTTATAACTCAAGAACGGGTGGACCGATTTTTGATTTGTTGGATTCGTCTCCTTCCCGAATAGCAGAATAACTCGGAAAAAAAATCACTTTGTAGGGTGATATGGGGTAAAATGAAAAAGACGTACATATGTGATAAAAAAAAACTCTACTTGCGTTTGAAAGGGTATTCTTAGGAAATGGCCTCAAGGATATTTAAAAAAAATTGCAATTTGTAAGGTGAAATGGGGTAAAAATAAAAAAAATTTGTCCGACTTAAGGAATTCTTTTTTTATTTGAAAGGTTTTTAAAGGAAATGGCTTTAGGGATATTCTTTTTGAATATTTTTCATTTGTAAGGTGCAATGTGGTAAAATGAAAAAAATGTAGGTATCCGATTTAAAAAATTCTTTTGGTATTTGAAATGTTATTTGAGTGGATATCTTTAGAAATATTTTTTTTTCAAAAATAAGGTGCCTTTTATAAATACCTAATTTTTGTGAAATTTGGATTTGGGTGAAATAGGGTAAAAACGAATTGTTATCAGATTAATTTCTTTTTGTGTTTGAAAGGTTTATTTCTAGGGGATGGCTTAAGAAATATTTTTTTTAAAATTTCATATGTATAGGGTGAAGTGGGGTTAAAACAAAAAAGGCGTACCCGATTTCAAAAATTATTTTTGTGTTTAAAAGGTTATTTTTAGTGCCTGGCTTTAGGGACATTTAAAAAAAAAATAATATTTAAAGGGTAAAGTGGGTTAAACACAAAAAAGAAATATCCGATGTTATAATGGAAAATTAAGAACGGACGGAAAAATAAAGTGAAGTCAATAAGGCGTTTGACTTGATACTCATTGTTAATGATATAAGACTTCACGGTTGTTGTTTATTAAATAGAAGATTGAAATCTGTTTTTTATTTAAACCTATCCGATGTTATTTTAAAAAAAATACTATTTATGGAGTGAAATAGGAAAACATAAAGCAGTGGTTTTCAAATAATTATATTTTTATAAATTAAACCATTCATAACGTGAAGTGGGTTACAACCCAGAAAGTAGTATTCAATTACAAAAAGAAGTTTAAATATTTATTTATACTTATTTATGTCTGGTATTTTCTTTTGTAATTTTAATGCGAAGCTTAGGTTTGTCTACCCGTGCGAAGCCGGGCGGGCTAGCTAGTTGATATATAATAATAAATTAAGAGAATCAAAAACTGAATTTCCTTCAATAAGGTCGCAATTTTTAGTTTATTAAAAAATATAGATCATACGAACCTGTGTGAAAAGCTGACATTTAACTACCATAAATCTGTCATTGACTAAAGTTTCATCCATTTAAACTGGAACGTAAATGAACTGGATTTTTTTCAAAAAATGAAAGAAAATTAAACCGTCATGATGACCTGCATTTTTTTGGAGTAACTCATAGCCATAAGGGGAAACGCTTTTGTTAATTTCTGTCTGACTAGACATGAGTTATATTTTTTCAAAGGTGTAGAATCAATTTTCATTTGTGAAAAATTTATATCAATAGTTTAAAATTTGGCAAGGACTTGCCTTCTTCACACAAGTTTTTCCTCACTAGACTGATTCAATATAAACTAACATTTGAACAAATTACTAAGCACTTTGGATTAAAAAATCATTTACACTTTACCAGCGATCAAAACAGATGCAATCCGGAAATGCTAAAAAGGGCGATATCCGCAGGTATTTACGCTTACCTAATCTCGATTTTTACTTTTGGCTTTCTTCTTCTTTTATGTTTTATAAATACAAATATGTTAACTTTAAAAATTTATTTTATAAGGATGATTTCTACTGCTTGATATTATTTACAATTGCACATTATATTAAAGAAGACATGAACTTATATTTAACTGTACATGAAACAATTCTATTTTACAATTTTTTTTTTAAATCTAGATTAAAGAAATATCTAACAAATATTTGTATAATACAATAGAATTTTTATAGATCTATGGTCTTTTGTCTGGTATGATTTATTGCAAACTAATTAATTTATATGTTTAATTTAATTTTTTGATTTTAAAAGATTTATAGCCTATTTCAGCTACCTATATCCGTTTATTGTCCGTTAAATATCGATTCTGGATAATAACTTGGTGCATTGAACATTCTTGGGAAACCAGAGGCATCTAATTGATTCACAGGCAGCACTGACATGATATCACTAAAAATAATTAAAAATGAATATATAAAATTGAAATTAATTCTTAACTGTTAATGTTAAAGTAAGTTAGTTAATCACAATCTCAAACATTTTATTTCGTCAGAATTTATCATTTTAAAATGAGTATACATTGTAAACATAACATTTTAGTTAAATATAGAAGTTGGTAAAAATTAAAAATTCTTAAAAGATTTTGTTCCGATCAAATACATTTGACAATTGATAAAACAAGACAGAATGAGAAAAGCAAAATCATGACCTTCAAATCTTTCGCGTATCCTTCAACTATCATCGAATGCTTATCCGTGATATAAAGAAGATTTACGAATATTGCGAAAGCCCAATACGTTGTTTAAAACAGCTTAAAACCCTGGTTCTAGAACTGAAAGATGTCTAAAATTGCTGTTTACCTTTGCCCTAAAATTTAGAACACGAGCTAGTACTCGCTAGCAAGTGGCAACACACTCAATTTATTGTTTTCTAATACACAGAAACCTTAGCAAATCTTTTCTCTTTAGCTACTCATTTGTCAAAGCCGGTAAGGGCTACATCTGAGCAAATACACATAAGTTGCCAAACTCTCTAGCGCGTGTACGCACTCGTGTGTTTTCAAGGTAAGCAAATTTTATGTTAGACAAAATAATTTATTTCTTTAATGAATTTTCCTTTGAATTTAGCGTTTTGTTAGTAGACCTTAACTTTAACACCGTGGCTTTTCAAAGCTTCAAGGTTGCGTCGTGTTTATTGTTTTCAGCCAATTATAGGAAACCAAAAAAACTCTGAGTTCTGTTACACACGTTTTCAACACTGTGCCTCTTAAAACAATAATAAGTTGTTCAGCAAATATTTAAATTCATGTATAATCCATACTTATTGAAAGCCTTAGAGCTTTGTTTAACCAAACGAATATACTTATATGGAGAGGTTTCCATTTTGGCAGCTGTTTAAACAAGCGTTAAGTATGGATTGGATAAAGCTGTATTTATATGCTCTGATTAGAAGTGAAACTGCCATGACCACCCAAGAACACTGAATGCGATTGAAATTCAACAAAAAGTGTTCTTTTTCATTGACTATCGAAGATCTCTGCAAAAATCTCCATATTTATTTATCCTTGACCATTTGGCCTCCCACGACATCGGAGACCTAATGAAAAAAAAATAAATAAACATTAACTAAGCGAATGCGTTATAATATGACTTATCACGCGCGCACTTGTTAACTGATATCACTTCAAGTCTCCCCTATATACTTTTAGCTGCAGCAATAAGTACCGCATCAAAAAATGCCAAGTGCGTTCACGTTTATATTAATAATCTTCAATGTTTATGGATTTTCCAAGGAAGCGTTTCACACTTAACGCATACCACGTGCAAGTTAAAGAAAAAAAACTATAACAGCCCTCAGTAGCCTACCCCAAATGCACAAGAATCCACTTGACCGAACGACGATGACGACCGACCGTGTTGAAATTATTCGCTTCGCCTTCAACTTGGTTCGGTTCGGAGTGATTTCAAACATATAGCGATGGTGCGGCCGGCTCGGCGGGCGGCGCATGCTCTGCACCCAAAGATTCCTGGTAGGTATTGGAAATCATAAAAAAAAAAAAATCATTCTAAAAATACAGTTACAAAATAATAAAAGAACAATATGCCCAAGAAACGCATGCAAAAAACAAAAGACTGCCAACCAAAGTCGTTAAAATTGTTGGAAACGCGCATATGTGGACCAGAGACCGATCTCCCGTCGATTGATTTGAGACAAAGACCGAAGCCCGAACTGAGATCGTTATGGAGTAGGTATACGTAGTAAAGTAGTTAGTAATTTGAGACATTATAGTGTACTTGCTCTGGAAATATTTTTTATGGATTTTTTTAATTATTTTGGTTTTTTTTTTGGGATGCTGTATACATCTAGTTAATGATGATAAGCTAAGACATTATGTAACGCCTTTGAGTCTGGATATTTGAAAAAGTTTCTCGTAAATGATTTTTGTTTTTTTTTGTTCTCCATTCTCTAAAAAGTCAAACCAAATTAGCATTAGTTTTTATGAGAAAACGGATTTTTAATGGGAATAACGTTATCTTACTTAAATTCTACCCACAATATATTCTTGTTTGTGTGAAAACTGTTTTTGAATGGAAATAACGGTATATACAAAACTTAATAATATGCTTCACACATGATATGATTTAACCCGTTCAGAAAGTCATGTTCAAATCACAAAAAAACTGAAGTATGTACCTGCATGACATATACTTATGGGGTTTTCCATTGGTATTTAAAATAAATCAATTTATTTTTTATTTGGATCTGTCAAAAAGCTGATTTTGACCATTTTCGCGTTCCACTGGGCAAAATAAATTGATTTATTTCTTAGATGTAAATTTTTCGACAGATTTACCCCTGCATATGTACTAACACCAACATATTTTACAGCTGTCAGTTAGCAAATGTGTTGTTTGATTGGATTAATGTAGCCGAAATATTCGATTATAAATGAAAAAGTTTAAAATGAATCGGTAACTTCACCAAGCTCATCTTTCTCTTCTAAAAGGAACGAAATTTGTATATTGAAATATTGACAGAGAAACGAAACTACACAAATACAATATAAAAATAAATCAATTTGAAATCGTGTTCCATTCGCCACGAAAAACAATACATTTTTAAAATGAAAACTGAATTTACTAATGGAAAACCCCATTAGTCATTACATTAGTCATTAAGGTTAAACGCATTTATAAGCATAATAATGATATCAGTTAAATTTTCATAAAAGTTATCTATAGTGCGAATGTGGGCTCAGCAATCTTGGAACCTCATCTTGGGGATTTTCAACAACAAGCAGAGGTGTACCAACTTAAATGTCAGTAAATGGTAACAAAAGGTGAACAACATTTCCAGTAATTTTCAAATCAATTGTTAAATTTTTATTAAGTGCATTAGGGATTTTAAGTACCTCATTTATGTGAGGCCTTTAAAAAGAAAAGGCGCCAAATGGTCATAGAGATCAATTATAGCTCTGAGTAATTGGTCAGCCATAAACGATTTTTATGAATTTTTAAAGTTTTTATCAAGGTCATAAAATGTTGTCAGAAGAACAAAATGAAAGTTATCTGTTGATTTGTGGATTTTCATTGAGAGCTTGCAAAGAAAAGAAAAAGTATTTATTCGTTTGTTTCTTTTGTCATGTTCATTGTTGTAGTTCACATAGAGAATGCAAAAGCAACCTTAAATTTGGACCCATCTGATGGTTTAATACACACATACATACATACATACATTAAGATATCATTTAAATTAAACTTACGTCCTCTGTTGGGGCGTTCGATCCCTCTGCCTTCGGTTCTTAAACCAATTTGACACTTGCGTGAGTGTCAGTCCAGTCTTTTTGGCCAAAGTCTTCTTCTCATCGGGCGTGGGATAGCGATTTGTTAAATAGCAATCCTTCAAAGCGTTTCGACTTTTTTCTTTGAAACAGTAAACCGTCTCCTCACCATCCCAGATGGTCTTTGGCAGCGGGTATTTCTTGCGGAGTCTGTATTTATCAACAGCACCTAACGGCCGCCCTCTCACTTTTTCAGCTTCTTTATAATGTGCTTTGAACCAAAGATTCTGAAGCTCAGGATGATATTTGGCAGAAAAAAAATGTGACTCAAGTAGGTTATATAGTTCATGATAGAGAGCTCTGTGATATGAGACTATTGCGCGGGCTCTGAGAATACTTTCATTGGTTTTGAATAGTTCACTTGGCGGAAGACTCCATAGGAAAGTGGCCAGTTTTTCGATATCACCTCGCTGCTGGAGGGCTTCACACATGCATTGGATCTAAAAAAAAAAAAAATAAAATAAACAAACAAGATGACGTGTTTTCGAGGAATCAATAAAAGACTGCATAATTCTTAATCCTTTACCTGATCCGAACTAAAAGGCAGGCACTTTCTTCCAACATCTGCGAAATTCGATACTCCATTGCCAAGTCCACCAATAAATTGTCCATTAGTCCTTCCACTACTCTGATGTATATCTCCCGAATTTTTCACCAGAGAAGTTGTATTCCCATTCAAATCACCAGTTCCTTCGAAAATTGCATTCAAACTCGGATACGAACCTGGCGGTGACTTGTCGAATTCATTCGTAATATCATGAAACCTTCGTTCGATTTCTTTGTCCGTTGAGTAGGGTGAGAATTTTTCTAAGTGGAGGACAGTCTTACAGGAAATATTGCTCCGGTAGCCTATTTAAAACAAAAATGATTCATAGAATTTATAGTTGTTAAAGCTTATAAGTTTTCGAAGAATTTCATATTCATATATGACTAACGTCGAAACACTTTGTCACGAAATTGCATGGAGGGCATAAAGTTCCTATTTCAAAGGTAAAAGACTGTTGTTTGTGTTTTGATTTATATAGAAACAGAAAATTTGTCAATGGCATATAGAGTATAATAATTATTATTATTCGTGAACCATAACATAAGCTAGAGTCACACCAAACACACGGGCAAGCAATGTAATCGAAGATGTCTAGAGTTAAACTATTCATGGGCCAAAGGAATATGATACCACGAGACAGCGACATGTTTTCTTTTTTTGTCGGCGCTTCAATTTGATTGTTTGGCGATATACAATTTTAATAAATTTTGTTTTTTATTCAGTCCACCTAAAGGTCAAAGGTTTTTAGAACCTGGGAAGCAATGAATGTAAAATATTTAAGGCAATTTTTTTCAATTTTGTAACGGGATTCGCGAAGTTTTATATTCCTATTTGTTAATAAATTTCATAATTTAAGCTCACCTGTTTGGAATTGATTTAAAAAAGAATGAACATATTTCACAAAGTTTTCATTATACGGAAACAAGGAAAAAAATTGACGGAGGGTGGAGAAGTTTTACATTCGACAAGCTTTGATGTAATATAGAAGCTGTGGAATGTACATTTGAAAATTTTACTCTGAAGATATGTATCTATTGTAGGAAATTTGTATTTTCTCTCGAAATGTGTTCAAGTAGACTAGGTTTCATTGGTCTCGAACAAATTTATAAACTTGCACAAATTGCAAATAAATTGTTTGTCATTAATTTGTTTTTCCCCACAGCAAACAAAAAGATAGAGTGAGGACTTTTCATTATCTCATGGCTTTTTTTCCTCTTAAACTAAAGTCTTTAAAGAACATAAGCACAAATTAAATATTTGTAGAAAAACACCGCCCCCACCAAGATGTGAAATAAACAGCTTTACATATTCTATTCTATTTCTATTCAATTTAATAACAACATTAATTAAACAGGTGGTGTCAAAGTTCCCCACGCAAGTTAATTTTTATTTGTTTATTGTTGAAATATGTTTCAAATTCGAAATTATTGGCTGGAAATGATTGTGGAACGTATTTAATTTTTATTTCCAGAAAGAATTGTGGTAACTAGCATTTCAATCGAAACAGAAAAAGTTAAGAATCGCAAATATAAAAATATGGCAAATGAAAAATTGTGGCACGTATGTCTAAGTTTTTATTGTCTGTCTAACGGAATTGATGTTTATTTATTTCAAGTAGGTATCATTCTCTTGACTGAGGAAAACCTTTTTTTTCACGTGAGAAATTAAATTAATTAATATAGGTATTTCCCACTCAATATTCTTCACAATCTCCTGCTTACAAAAGTAAAATTAACATTAGGCATCCCGGGGGAAATTGGTCGAAAAAACGACCTTGGGCCTGAGGAATTTACATGTTAAATGGAACAACAACTTATCTCCTTCGGGCTTAGCTAAGATCAAAAAATTCTTGGAGCTTAACTTAAGCACAAAGAAAAAGTGTGCTATCGGCGTGAATTACATACAAGTTATCGATAGTTTGCATGGAAAGTCCATTTTATTTCTGTGATGGCGTCGATAATCAAAATCAATCAACCAAATCTCGAACTCTATTATATTGCCTTAAAAAGTTTTGGTGAACGGCAATTACTACCAATAAGTCACGTTGTCGTTTCTAAGAAAAATTGATACTTTTAATAATTTTCTAGCCAATCTTGGTGATGGTGGGCCTTAAGTACAAATGTAGATATTGTCAGTTTGTGAGACTTAACCATAAGTAGTAACAGCTTTGAAAAATTTAAGATTTTATCATAATCGGGAACGAGTGTAAGAGTGTAAAAAATTCAAAATTTTAAATAAAAAAGGTGTAAAAATCAAAATTATAGTAGCTATAGTTTTGGCCAAGATTTTTGTTTCAATATCTTTGCAGTTAGTTTTTTTTGAAACAGGTACGCTTCTTTTTTACGTTGGGTATATATATACATACCTTTATATTTTTATACCACAGGAATAACTTATTTATTAGTTGAAGAATGTCAAGGCTTATGACATATTCCAACCGTTAATAAAACGTCTATTTAAATAACGCCCGAGTGAAGTTTTTAAATTTAAATTGCCCTGATTTATAGTATGTATGGCTTGAAAAAAATTGTGAAATTTATTTATTCATCATTTCACGATAGTTGGATAGGCCTTGACCTCAAAGTGCAAGAAAACATGAAAATAAAATAATGAGGTTAGGCACCCCTTTTTGATTTTCTTCCTTAAACAAAAAAAAATTATCCAAAATTTCTTCCTCTATTTCTTTAAAATCGACATTAAAAAGTTTTTATCCACAGTCCACTAGGTAACGAAATAACCCACCTGAGTTTGGGAGGAAAATCGATCCATATGACGAAGGAGACATCAAATCCTGATTGATTGTTGAATCGGATGCTGTACCCCCGGAACTGGTTGAATCCAAGTCACCATTTAATGGCGACGATAAAGCCGCTTCCATGTTCTTGTCGAACATTTTTCTTAATATTTAACACAGTTAGCTTACACAAATATTGGTACACAACATTCCATCCACATAAAACAATACTCTTGATTTTCAACTATATTCAATCAATCAACATTATTTGAAATTTTTTTTTTAATAATTCTTTAAATTTATGTATCTAGGTACACTGACTAATTTCAAGTTGATTTTTTAAAATCTTTATAAAAAACCTTGCATTAAAAGTGCATAAGTACACGCGAATAAATCCAACCGATCGCGACGAATATTCTTATTGAACTAAAAAATTCAAAGTACATTTTATATCGAGGCCAGCAGAGCAGAGGCAGACAATAATTGAGTGCGAGGCGACCATAAAGGGATGATTGCTTGGTGCTTGCTTGCTGGTGCTGCGACATTAGAATAATTGTTGTAGGTGTAATTTATGTTAAGCAGTGCATATTTTCCTAGGAACAAGTTGAATCGAAACGAAAATGTTTAGAAGTAAGAATTGCGCATGAATGTTTGTTTCGGAGGGTGAGGAATATTCGATTCGAATTAAGGGTGAATGGAAAAAGGCGGTTCCTGTTGAAATTTGGGCGCCATTTCTTTTTTTGGTTTTATAAAGTTTGTGTTTTGTATTTTGCTGTCGTTTTCTTTGAAGAAAGAAATTTAATAAAAAAGTACCTACTTTTCAAGTAGGTTTATAGAAGAAGGTGTTGAATTTGTCACCTTGACCCAAAGAAATCCTTTTTTTTTTTTTAGAAAATGTAAAGCTTCCTTTGTTGGATTTCTGTATATGCAAATGTATAGGTTTTGACTGTTGAATTTTCAATAATCGATTTTATTGAAAACTATAAGATTAGAAATAAATTTGAGAAAATAATGATGAGAAGATTTGTGATCCCGTGTAGATACCAAAATCTATAGATTTTTGTTTCTAATATTTTATTTTAATTATTTAATGTAATATAGAAATGCGAATACAAAATTTCTATACATTTTAAGTTTGAATATAGTAAGAGTGCATAACAATCAACTATACGATTTGGCATGAATGGAAGATAATGAGTGTAAGATATACATATTTTGTATAAGCAAGTATAATTTCCTATACAAAATTAATGAAATTCTGATTACAAACAGAGGTGAGATATGCATTTTAATTTTGCAAATATGCACTTACTTACATATTTCATTTAAATACTTTACATACATTACTATACTTGAAAAAAACTTATATTTCTAGAATAATGATAACTTTATAAAGGTAAATGTTATAACTAAGTATATGCGATCTTACAAATGCACATTATTTCAATCGTAACTTTTATGAAGTGCCAAATATAGCCAAATAAATAATCATATCAGTGGTTTTTGGTAAAAACAGAATAACACCAATATTAAATTTTTTAAAGAAAACAATTGAATCTTTTTTTAAAAAGTAGGTAATTAATTAAAACTCATGTAATAGATGTACCAACCTTCAAGCAAAATGTATGCTCTAGCTTGATGTAATGGCGAATTCCTTATAACAAAGAAATCTAATTTTTTCTAAACAGAATCGATTTTTTTCTAAACAAAATCGATTCTTTTCTGTCAAAACAAATCTTGCGTTTTTAGCAAGATTTCACACTGATTTCCACACACACTATGAAGACTTGACATTTCTAATACGTCAAATTAAAAGTCGCGGAATTTTTGGAAGACGAGTGGTTTATTTTTTGGTTGCAACGAATTCTACATAATTTAACAAAATATTTAACAATATATTCAGTCAATACATCTATAAAAATAATTTATTGTGCGTTGTTCATTATCGAACACAAATTTGACAAATTCACAACAAAAAAAAACAACATTGATAGTTTTGTGAATAATTTCTTTACGTTTTGAGTCAATTGCAGCTATAAAGTAACACAAACACAATCACACCAAAAAAAATCGATTCTTTTACGAAATGCGAATTCCTTTTAATTGACAGAAAAAATCGATTCTGTTTAGAAAAAATTCGATTTTTTTTTTGAAAGAAATTCGCCATAAGTAATTCCTAGCAAGAAATGCAATAATAAGGTGCAAGAAACTTAATGAAATGTCAAACAAAACCAAAACCAGATGCAAATGGAACTGTAAAAATTACTATTGGCACCTTAATTCAAAGACTAGACACACCATATGTTCGGTGTAGATGATCTGAAAAAAAAAAATTAGTTTTGGGAGCCTATATATTTTATCCACGTGATGCCAAAAACATAGTTTAATTGATGGTAGTATTTTGTGAGTATACTTAAAATGATAACAATATAGAACCGTATTACACAACCTATATGCATTCATAAAAATTATATAATTTAAACTAGAAAATTGTTTTAAATCAACAAAACTAGAAATAAATTGATTAAAATGATTCTGAAAAAGGTTTAACCCAACGTAGTGCACACTATCTGATTTCTTAAATAAATACCAATTTATGAAAAACAAAAAAAAAAAATTAAAAATCGTAAGTGCGATTTTAAAAATAAATTATTTTTATCCTACGTACTTATTTTTTTGAACATTTTTAAGAAAAAAATTTTAAGTTTTTAATAATATGAAGTTAAAAATTGAATTTCTTAAAAATCATCCCATTCTTTGAAATGTTTTTTATTTAAATCAAAAAAATATTTTTTTCAAAAATTTCGATATGCAATATTATTATTTAAATTTATAACAAGCTCCATGTACAATTTAATTTAATTTAAAAAGGGTAATCGGATAATGAGATATAAGTAGGTACCTACTATTTATAATGGTAAAATCGTACTAATTTTGACACTCAGAAAATCAAAATCGTAAAGGTTCATTCTAAGCAAATTCAAATTTTTCTCAAGAGTAGTTTTTAAACATTTCTATGCTAAGTTAAATAAAAATGGAATGACTCGTTTTGATATATGTACCTATATTGAGTTTTCAACAAAAAAATAAAACTTTTATTAAAAATCCAAAAAAAAAAATTGTTGAAAATTATGTTAAAATGTGGCAATAATTCTTCATAAATCGAGATCGGTTGAATTGTTTTCGAGAAAAGGGAAGTGCCGCGCTTTAATAAACATTTTTGGGATCCATTTTTTTACTGAAATAAGATCAGTGGTGCAGCCAATTTTGAGAAAAATATGATTTTCGTTTTGGCCAAATAATTTTGTATGACAGGTACCATTATTTTTAGTCATTAACATATTAAAATAACGTGTCGAGGGAATTTAAAAAAAAAAGACGATAGGTAGTTACCAAGTTTAAAGAAAATCGACCTATCCGTAGTCGAAGAGACAAACAGATGGACGAAATTGCGAGACCAACTTTGTTCGTCTTTCCCTATCATCGTTATGTCAAGTTTTATCAAAAACTCGAGTTCGATTTTTTTACAAATCCATAACTTTCCATAGGATGTAATATCTATATGTATATATGTATAAGTAGAGTACCTATTATATATCGCAAGGAAAATAATGAAAAAAAGATAAAACATGCATAATCATCAGCCTTATTTATTTACAATACATTAAACATCAGGTGGATGCATAAATAGGTTCAAGTTCAATAGATCCTTATACAGTCAAACTTCTTTATAACTAACTTCTTTATAACGTAATTCTCTCTATAGCGAATTTCATTTTGTCCCCCTTGCAGTATTTAAAATCAAAATAATTTCTATATAATGAATTTTGTATAAAGCTTCTTTATAACGAAGCAATTTTGTGTTCCCTTGAAGGTTCGTTATAAAGAAGTTTGACTGTATAGTATTTTTAAAACATTTTTCTATCTATTTTAATTATACATAAAGTCGAAGTTTATTACGTTTTACATTCACAACTCCGCTGTTTGTGAAAAATCAATAAAATAATTCTGCTGTCACACCACGCCGCAGCCGTGCGTCGGTCGGTCGGCCGGTTGGATTGTTTATTAATTTCTTTTTAAAATTATTCTAATTATTAATTTTTTTGTCGATCGTAGTGTCAACAAATAAAATTAAATATTATTACATAGATAAAAAAAATCATGTTTATTGATTTATTGAATAAATAAATTTCGGCCATTTTGTCAGCTGTCAAGTGATATATTTTTAGTTTGGTTTGGCATTACAACATGAATAGACTGACGCCTGAACAACGCTTCCAAATTGTGCCAAAATGGGCCCAAAACAAGATTGCCATTGATCCCAATTTTCATAAGCGAATTTTGTTTAGCGATGAAGCTCACTTTTGGTTGAATGGATACGTCAATAAACAAAACTGCCGTATTTGGAGTGATGATAATCCTCAAGTGTATGTTAAGACACCGTTACATCCACAAAAAGTGACTTTTTGGTGTGCTTTCGCTAGTCTAGGCCGATAAGCCCGAAACGATTGACTACTTTGGAGGACAACATTCGCCGCGTTATTGCCGCTATACGGCCACAGATGTTGGAAAAAGTCATCAAAAATTGGACCTCCAATTTTGACTACGTCCGAGCCAGCCGTGGCGGTCACATGCCAGAAATCATATTTAAATTATAATGTCAGAAGATCATTTCATGTCAATTTAAAAAAAATCATCTTCGTTTTATTCCATTTCAAAGTTCTATACCTCTAAAAAACCCCCTTTGTACATGCATCTATATTACGATATCGCTTATTTTGGCAATGTTTGAATTTTTGTGTTCCCCCTAAAAGTGATCAAAAACCTTTAAACTAATCTTGAGTCGTGTCTATACTTAACGAGTGGATGGCGTTTGCCATCCCCGCCCCCACAATGTCATTCTTTCGCCCAATCCTCTGTTTTGGCTTTATCGAAAACAACTCAACACTTTCGCAGTTAAAAAAATAGTTTGAAACAACATCCAGAAAATCTATGTTTTGTCACATTATACTAATATTAAAAAAAAAAAATAAAAGGATTTAAAAGTCTTTACCATGGTTACCGATATATGTATTTAGTTTATCTTCTTTTCACGCCTTTCATTCATGCTTAGTCAACCATCTTAATTTAATAATCTAAGTAGAATGCGTGGGGTGTTTCTGTTTGCCTTCATATTTAGTAAACTAACAATGCTTCTAATCTCTTGCAGACTTACCAATTAGACATAGCTTAAATCAACTTGATCATAGCCTTTAACATTCTGCGAGAGGGTGTTGCTATAGGTTAACCCTTTCAAATTACACTTGTTCGATCAAAGCTTTATTGTTCCGCCAAAAACTATATACATAGATACTTAAGTGACAAGTATAGGAACGGCAATTATATGACCTATAGTATTGGATTCCATCAAACTTCCTATTGACAGCCAATAACTAAGAACAACTGACCCAAAAAATTCACCTTAACAACTGAGGGTATAATATAATTGAATTCGAGGTCCTTATGTTATAAATTTTATACCTTCATCTTCCCAAGGGTTGTTTTATATATATCATACATACTCGTACAGGAATGAGCTCAGTTAAGGTTTATTTTCTTCTTGTTCATTTCATGAAGCTGCGAATACTTTTCAATTGAATTTTATCTACCACTTATTCACCCCTCAATATAATGGTTGACAAATGATGACAATTTACCATTGATTTGCCCGTTTACACGTTTATGTTGTTAAACAAAAAAGAAAACTCGTACTCGTATCTACTTTAGAATTAAAATCCTGCGTGAAAAATCTGAAAATTGTTTTTCATTGACAATAATTCTCTCGTTTTTTTTTTTGTGTAATTTGATTCCAGGTGGCAAAAAGGGAGGTGGAAAAGACTTGTCGTTTGGATATAGAGTACCTACATATTTGGGAAAACGATGGGGAAGATGAGTTTTTTTTTGTCGGAATTTTGTTTCCATATCCCATAAACGAGCAGTGGTAGATATGTAGGTACTTCAAGGCATTTAAGTTTTTTTTTTTCTAAATAAATTTGAGTATTTTTCTTTTGTTTTATACCCACTTAATTGAAAGGTTATCTTTAAATATGGAATTACTGTTAGAATCGATTATAAAGAAAATATTTAAAGTTGTCTTTTTAAATTAGTTGCAGTCAAAATGACGTTAGCTGAAAAAAGACAAAAATCTTATAATTAATTAAATCGTATGGGAGTGGGTCTATATTCTTCCGTTTCGGCTAGGGCAAACAATTCTTAAACTACAATTAGACGGTCGACGAAAACGGTCAACGCGTTGACTCTCTGACGTCAAAATGACGTCAAATTTGTCTTGTCCTGTGACCGTCAACGCGAAATACCGTTGACATTGTTTTTATCTTCAACGCATTTTACTTTTTTCTTTGAATTTGTAATCACCTGGTAGGATGCATTGACGCAAAGCGTTGACCATAATCCTAACGTTGACATGGCATACTTTACTAAAGAAAAAAATATGCACGACTGGGTCGCACGAACTTGCTCTTATGCGCGATCACATTGTGGTTCTATAGTCTGAAATAAATTAGCTATAGGAGTATATATTTTCTCCATTTGCCAAATCTTAGTTTAGTTTCAGGTGGTATTATGTGAGTATACAAAAATTAACAATATAGCCTAGTGTTGCACATATGCAATATGCATAAAAGGAAATTATACTATTTAAACTGGTAAATTGTTTTAAATCAACAAAATTAGAAAGAAATTGATTAAAATACTTTGAATCCGTTTTAACCCAACGCGATGTACACCATCTAATTTCTTATATAAATCTTTATTTATAAGAAAAAAAAATTGAAAATCGTAGGAGCGGTTTTAAAAATAATTAATTTTTTATATATAAAATTTCGTTAACATTTTTGAGAAAAAAATTGGTACGCCAATTTAAATCATTTATTAATGTTGCGTTAAAAATTGAACTTCACAAAAAAATCTGCTACCAGTTTTCGAAATATCGAATTTTCAAAAAATAATTTTGATTTTTTTTTTAAAAATCCAAAAATCATTTCTTAGAAAATTTTGATAGGCACTTTTATTTATATTTGTTACAAGCTTCTGTATAAAAAATCTAATTTTAATCGGTTGATCAGATGTTGAGATAGTCGAAAATCAAAGAAACCGTTCTGTAAGAGGTACTGTTAATAAACGTAAAATATAAACTTTAAAAATTTTAAATGGTAGATCGTACTAATTTTAACACACAAAAAAACTTTTATGAAAATCGTAGGAGTCGTTTTTGAGAAACAAAATATTTTTCTTAACGGTTTTTTAACATTTGTATGGGATGCACCGTTATTTTTTGGTATTAGAATAATTTTTGTCAAAAATCTTCTAGATAAAGTTAAAAAACTGCTGTTTACCAAGTTTAATAAAAATCGACCAAGTCGTTTTTGAAATATTGAGTTTTCAAAAAAACATATTAAAACTTTTTTTAAAAATCTAAAAAATATTTTTTTGAAAATTTTGTTACACAATATTATTTAGAATATGTCAATATTTCTTCATAAAAAAATTGATCAGAATCAGTTTAACCGTTTTCGAGAAAAACGAAAATCAAAAAAATGGTTCTTTGGGAGGTACCATTAATAACCATTTTTTTTATTAAACGGCAACTTATAACTATTTAAATTTATTGAGTTCTTAAAAACAAATTCGGTAGCGCTGGATTTGAGAAAAATAAGTTTTTCCTTTTTGGCCAAGAAATTTTGTATGACTGCTACTGTTAATTTTGGTCCTAAAAAAAAGAGAAAAAAACGGGTGGGGGGAATGTCCAAAAAACGCTAGGTACCAAGTTTAAACATAATCGACCCATCCGTTTAGGCTGTAGTCGAACCGACAGACAGACAGACAGACAGACAGACAGACGGACGTTTTTGCGAGACCCACTTTTTTTGACTTCTCTATCATCGTAATGTAAAGTTTGATCAAACTCTCGAGTTCGATTTTTTGTACGAATCCATAACTTCCCATATAGTACCTATATCGCAAGTAAAAATTAGTTGAAGAACATGTTTTTATAATTGTTCAACGTTTTAAGATTTAATAGTTTTTATTGAGACAGTTTACAATTTCAAAAAAATTATTTTTTCTATGATTTTTGTTTTAATATTTAGTTCATTTAATCCAGAACTTATTTGACTTCTATTGTCAGTTTAACTGACCTTTGCGTTGCTTTTCATCTTTATATGCAAAGTAGAGGATTGGAGTAGAAATTTTGAAATCAAAACGACAAGATTTCCCTGTGGGACTTTTTTAACTGTTGGTATTTTTATTATTCCATCTTATAAAATGGGAACAAATGAATATGCTTTTTACATGGGTCACTGGGAAGCGAATCATAAATTTGATTTCGTATAGCAAACAATATTATATAAAATTACTTATCGTGCGAAACCTCGATGGTATTCTGTATGTTCCTTATCCGAAACTTCTCAATTGATATAGAGGTACTCTGACTTTTAAATGCTTCCATATATTCAACTCTGTTTTAAATTTTGACATCCTGTATGTATAGCAGACATTTTTTTTGTTTTGATTCGTATTATGTCCATCAAGTATGTTTAACGAAAAACACATTTTCATAACGCACAAACAATAGACAAAAACCAACATTTGTACAACAAACGCAGAATCTTTCTTTCTTACAAACTATCCCAAGCTACCTTACTCTCAATTTGTTCCGCAATGAAACAATAATAATCTTCAACTCTATTCTGTCGCATAGAGTGACGTGAAAAGGGAAAGTATGGCATCCCTTTGTTCATGGCATTGTTACATCCTTCCATCATCATATATCTAGATGTAATACTCTTTATCGAAATCATTGCTCACAAAGCCAACAAACACTATGACGACGAGGTGTGATCACAAAAAGGTGTCCTTTCTGACTCATTGTATACGCCTCAAGAGGGTAAACAGGGTTTACACACAATTACACAATGTTTCATTTGTCTATCTTTATACCCTCGCTTTATAATCCTCTGAACCCTGATGAAGTGAGAGGGATCATCAGCTTATAGCTCGAAGGATTTAAACAAATTTTCTCGTTTATAAATCGCATAATGAAGTGGCAAATCTTTTATTTTTTTTTCTCGATGTATGTTATGTTATTTTCAATCAAAGGAAAAACTATGGTGACATAATCGCTACTGAACTGCTCTCTTTGTTTATTATTTGTTGGTTTTTATATTTCAAAGAAATATTATGTATAGGTATTTCATTCATAAATATTCACCTATCTTACATATAGATCAGGACAAAAAACGTTGGTGTGAAACTTTAGTGCTTTGCACATTTACCATGAACTGCGAATGCGGATAATTAAAATAGTTAATTAGCAATCCCTAGAGTGAAAACCACCTTTATTTTTCTTTCATCTTTTTGACGAAGTGAATAAATGCATCAATCAACAAATTTTTATTAGAAACACTGCGTAGAATTAGTTTAAATAGGAAAATAAATTAGCTTCGGCGAACTGTCACGACGCATTCCACAAACCAGCGAATATACAAAGTTCTTTCGTTTTTAACCTCTCATGTGAATGGACTCTAGTTCGCGTCGTGTCTCATCTGCAAACCACTCAAAGGCTAAGGGCCAGTTTCACAGTCAGAAAAATGGAACTGAAGTGGACAATGTGAAAGATTAAGGCGCAATATCACAGTGCACACTTACCTGAATAAGTAAATGTCACTTAAGTTTCCGATGTTAGTGACTTTATGTTAAACTTACGATGGCTATGAAACTTAGCGTAAAGTCCTAATATGGGAACCTAAAGTGCCACTTATTCCGGTAAGTGTCGACTGTGAAACAGGCCCTAAGGGTTTCACAATCTTTTTCATGCAATTATTTTAGTTCTTAGCTTGATGAAACTCGTTGTTAATGCAAATTATTAATAGAAAATTAATTAGTATCATTTCGAAAAAAATTGTTTATTAAAAAATAAATATTTTTTATAGTGCTTCAGACTATTCATTCATTATATATGGAAGGTGAAAGATAGCCATTAATTTCCCATAATAGTTGTGTTCAGTGACAAAATATTTAGATTAGAACAGAACAGAAGAGAACAGAACAGCACAGATTCGTGATTAACGTCAGAACAAGTTAGAACAGCAAAATCTGTTCTAAGTTGTTCTACCTAAAAAGCTAGTACACAAGATCCTGTTCGAAACTGTTCTTAAGTTTTCTAGACAGCCTCATTGAACAGCAAACCAGAAGAGTTTAGAACAGAAAATTCCTCATTGAACAGAAAATTCCTCATTGAACAGAAAAAAGTTGTACTTTTCTGTTCGAAACTGTTCTAAACTGTTCCGATCAGCCTTGCTGAACAAACCTAATGTAATACCTACTGAACTTTTGCTTTTGTGAGCATACAATTTGTGTCATCATTGACAGATAAAACAAAATGGCTGCCATGAACTGTCAAAATTCACCCGTCTCGAATTCGATGTGGATGATTGTGTCTTCAACGTTCCCAAAGGGTTAACAACTTATGCGTTTATTTCCGTTTCCGTTCCGATTGGATATAGATAGATCTCTTTTATTTATTTTTTTTTTCAGTATTAAACTGGAAGTATTTTATTCACCACCATGAGAACTATAACTCACACCCTGCATATAAAGCAAATACAAACAATCTGCCAAAAACCTGATTGAAAATCCACGATAAGGTGTTTTTACTTCAGGCACAGTTTATTCCAATGAATTGCACTTAACATAAATCGTCAATTGCAAACAAATGACCATTATCCTTGGCAATGATTTTATCGCAGAGGCTTTTCACAATTTTATTTCGAAATCTTCACTCGATCTAGACATAGGTACCTACATTTTTGTGTTTACAATCGGTAGCAGAAAATGCTCTACTTTCCTTTCATTATCCTTTATCCAGACATAAGATAGACAGCCAGACAAGACAGAGGACTTAAATATGACTGCGTCCATCGGGGATTTTGTAAATTTGCTCTAAATACCTACTCAGGATAATCCATGAATCCTTGAAATCTGTTATCACAAAAATTTAAAAGACCATCAGTGTCGTGATTATCCCATCCAGCCAATGACTGAGGAAAGGTTCTTTCTTCATCTTCAGGTAATAATACTTTCAAGTCAACTGGAAAAGAAATTTTTTACCTTCGAGGAAAGAGGTTGTTAATTAACTTAGAAATAGAAACGTAATTGAATACTAACAGAGTTTGTGGTTGGACTGGGTTGTATGTGGACATATGTCAAATGTTTTATCTAATTGGATGAAATCAAAGAGAAAACATATGGGAGAGGCATAGTACCTATGATCATGATGTATCTACGCACGAAGTAGTATGATGAGATGAGTATCAAAAGGGGTGGAAAAAATCAAACCTCCCTTGATACAAATTCACTTCATATAGCGCAGCATCATAATCAACGGAACGCACTGATGTAAAATGACCCGCAACTTACTGATTTATTAGTCAGGGATTTGATGGGTGTCCTTTTACATGTTTCGTGTCGTTGTTAGTTGTTAGGCGATGTAATGCTGCTAAAGGGACTGTTGTGCTGTAGACATCACAGATTGTAGTTGGTGTCGGGGAATACTTTCACTTTTGTTCTTGTATAGTAATAATGATAATAATTAGTTTGTGGCTTGTTTTTTTACTGCAAGACCACTAATTTAGATTTATTAAGATTAATTAAGGGGATTGTATAAACTCGTAACGTGTACTTCGCAGAAAGGGGTGGTGATGGTGCTTGCGCGTGTACTCAATTGTTACAAGTGGTGTCGATGAAAAATTATGTTTTTTTTTTTTAGATAAAATTTATGGTTTCATGTTCATAAATGTTTGTCATTTTTTTTTTTTTTTTATTTTTTTCAGAGAAGTAAAGAAGTTACGCTTATTTTTATTTGAGGGTTTCATCTATCGTTGCCTTAAGGATATAAGTGTGGCCTTGTTTTTATTTTTGAAACTTTGGAAGAGGTACTCTCATATACATTTTTGAATATATTAGTTATGGACACGATCAAAGTTCACCTACTAAGCTGAGAATGTTTTAATTTTACTTAATGTTATCAAAAAATTAATGGTCTTAATATAGGTTCCGCCAAATAACTTTTTTTTTTGAAAATGGCGCAAAACATCGAGTGTAGCTTCGGCTGTGTGGCATGTAGCGCCGTCCTCTTGAAACCAAATGTTGCCATAATGTCCTCCTCTTCAATTTTTGTCAACAAAAATTCGTTCAAACTGGCCCGATAACGATCGCCATTGACTGTAACGGCCACTCCTCGCTCATTTTCGAAAAATGGCCCAATTATGCCTCTGGACCAAAATCCGCACCAAGCAGTGACTCGTTTTGGGTGTATCGGCTTTTCAATGTATGCGTGCCCAAATGCGACAATTTTGCTTGTTTACTACCCGCCAAGATCAAAATGAGCTTCATCTGAAAAGATGATTTTTTTGGCAAAATCGGCATCTTCTCTAAGTCGATCGCAGGCCCACTTAGCGAAGCGTATACACAACCATATTTGTTCAGCGGAAGGATAAAACTAATTATCTGTCAAATCAGACATGAGCTAAGTGTTACCATTCACGAAATAAGCACTAGTTGAAAAAAAAACGTTAGATGGCAGACCGTTTATAACTAACGGGTAAGAAAAAGAGTTTGTCTAAACTCCCCATACTAATATTTTATCGGTTTCGGGGTACTGAAAAATGGTGACACTAACTAAAAAAAGTTATGTACAATTTTATGTTTTATTTATTTTTGGAATTGTGTACACATGTGTACCTTTAGGTATTATTTGAATACTCTTACATGAAATTATTAACAGTTCAATATTATATTAAAATCATTAAGATCCAAGCAGCGCAGAGAAAGTCCTGAATTTCCAAACTCCAAATTTCGCTGTAGGTAAGTAGGCATATCTTACACTATCACTCGAATTTAAGACACGTCAGCCATTTTTTTTTAATTTAATCGCGTTAAGAATATATTTAAAACTGACAGATTAGGTCTGTTTCTTTACGTTTCGCAAAAGTTTGGGAATAAGTTCGGGAAAAAGTTTGGGCTGGAGCTTTTTGATTTTGTTGTTGCAATTTTTGACCAGAAATAAAAAGTATAGAAACGCATTTGGGATGTTTCTGATTGGCACTTACCATTTTGGGCTCTTTCAAAGGCACCAGGAGAAATAATTATTGTTATATTTGTTGCCATTGCTTCATTCAATAAATTTATTTTTTTGTTTTAATTTTATTTATGTATGTATACACTACCTTACAAGTTTATTTTCAAATTTTCCGATCAGCTGATTTCTTGTTTGACAAGCAAGAAAGTGCAGTAGGTTAAATGTTCGGGTAGATTCTTGCTGGAGGGGAAATGAAAAAAATAAAAAAAAGTCAAAAGCTCTGGCATTTTCGTGCCAGAAAAAAGTAAAGAAACACGTTTTGGGTAGATTTGGGATCCCGCGGGCGAGTAAAGAAACAGACCTATTATGTGGTAAGAAATCAAAAATTATTTGTGATCTAAGTGAGTCGAGGTAACTCTTTTTTTATTTTAAAGATCGGAATCTAGTAGAGGTTCTTACTTATTACAACTTCGCATATAGGTACAATCCAGGTTTAAGGACAGTCAGTCATATATGTAGAGATGCCTCGTTCAATAGTTATTCAAAAACGAAAAATATTGAGCGTTTTTAATTCAGAGTAGCGCACTAAACAGAGTCTGAACACTCCGGACATACTCTGAGCAATCTCTGAACTGAGCGTCTCTACTCTGAAAGTTCAGAATTTTCTGCCACTGTCAGCTGTCACTTTTTCATTTGTCATTTTCTTTAACACAAAAAAAAAGCAGACAACAAGTAACAAGTCCAAAATATTCTTTAACCAAGTTTATCAGCATTTTCGTCATTCCAGAGGTCCATTTCAAGTCTGTAGTAAATGTAAACGATTGAAAACAATAATTTTATTATTATTTATTAAATTATTTTACCTGCTTTTGCAGGTCGGCTATTCTCGTCCGCCATTTTTTCTGTTTTGATGTTTTTTTTTTCTACTTGTCAAATTTGTGTCTATCAATTTATTCTGAGCTCATAGAGCGCGCTCTGAACATGCTCAGAGCGAAAAAAGAAACACAAAATTGGAGCTCTAAATGCTCTAAGCTAAAAAAGAAACGATATTTTTTTTGTTGACAGTTCAGGCTCTCTGCTGTGATCTAAAAAAGAAAAACGCCCATTGAAAACATATTTCTGTCAAGTCGCTTCATTCAGAAAATCTTTTAATTATCCATTATTTTTAAACCTTATGCTGGATTTACACGACTGACAAATTGGCAGTGTTATGTCAGTAAACTGTCAAAAAACTGTCAGAAGAATGGAAAAATTAATATGAAGGTATCTACGTAAACCTACCTACTTACATATCTACGTGCAGGCAGATATACCTTAAGTATCTATGTTTTTTTTTAAATGAATTCACAGTCGGGCTTTGCTTTCGAAAAAATTGCTTAGACTTATTATGCACACATAAATTGAAGTGTTTTTTTAATGATTAACATCTGACTGATATGTATGGTTTTTATTAAAGAAAAAAAACTTTACTTTCCATTACGACCGACCCTGACCGAGAAATACAAAAGTCATCAAGAACAATATTTCGATTTTTTTTAAATATAACGCATTTCATAAAATAAATTAATAAAATCAAAACAAAAGGTATAGGTACCTATACCTACCTACCTATAAGACATCAACAAACATCATGACAATATTAATATTTTGTGTATAGCTTGCAATAAACATTAATAAATAAGTAGGTAAGTCGCTCCGCCGCGCCACATGCACTTGAAATGTGATTCAAAACTTCTCACCCCCCACAAGAATTTTCTTCCTTAATTGTTTCGTAACATCATTCAAAAATCTTCCAGGTTCTTTATATCTACCTTCTCTTTTTGTTTTCATTTTTTGCAAGTGCAAGCGCAACCAAAACAAAAACAAAATCCCATAAGAATGCAATGAGCTTTTGAAAACGTTCCCACAGTTTGAAAATCTGCTGATACCAATACTAAATGGTGTCCGGTTCATAAAAACCCACACAAATTTATCTACACACCAATATTTTTATAACTGTAAATATTTATTTATGTATGTAGGCACAAACCTGCTATATATCCCATAGGAATAGGATGCACTACATTATGGACTGGAGTCTTCAAACTTGAAAAAAAAACTGCAAAAGAATGCTCCATGTTCGTTACTTCTTTTTCTAGGTGATCTATCGGATTTCATGTTGCATTATATTATTCGTCGTTGAATTCGCATTGGGTATGGGTATACAAGATCCATCAATGGATAAATGTTTTTAAATGTAGATACAATTTTTCTAGGTCATATGAGTTGGTAATTTTATCTACGAGCTTGCAAAAATGTTTTAGATAAGAAAGGCTTAGATCTTAGAAGGTTGTGGGGAAAAGCAACAAAATCTTAAGATTAGAAAATGAGTATGAAGACACTTTGTAAGCAAGGAAATAAATTGAATTTCATTCTTGGAAAAAATTGTTGTTTTCATAAAACTATCCGAAAATTAATTCAGTTGATGAAATTTTGATTCTGATACTAGCCGTGTTCTTTTGGAGGTGGCGAAAAGTACTCATGAGTACTTTTCTAGCCATTTTGAATGGAACGGACAAAATTGGTTTTCCTACAAACTTCTATTACTCGCCATGAGAGCACGAGTAGTCGGTAGTAGGTACTAGATTATTGTTTGCATCTACTAATGAGTAGTTCGCAATCTCCAAAGGAACACGGCTATTTCTTTAAAATCGTTTGAAGTTTTTTGTTTTGAAAAAATAATGGACGAGACTAGAGAAATGCCAATTTATAACAGTTATAACAGTTTAGTGACATTAAAAGTGGGCGCTTCGGGCGACTTGAAATAAAACTCTGGATGCCTGAAAAATGGACTGCAGGCTCGGCGGAGGGCCCTGGCAAAGTAAAATAACATCTTTTTTTATTAAAATAACAACCAACATACAAAATTCAAGTCTGACCACAGGTTTTTCAGTAAAGAGGAGAGGTTTTGACCCTTGACTTTCATTTTAAAGAAAAGATTTATAACAGTTATAACAGTTTATCGCCATTAAAAGTGGGCGTGCGTGAACGCGCTTTGCGCGACTTGAAAACAAACTCTGGCTGCCTGAAGTATCCGTACCGGCGGCGGCGGAGAGCCCTGACCCTGCGGGGCCGCATAAACACTAAACAGTACTTTTATAAACAAAAGTACTATAGGTAATTGGCATGTGTGTAGATTCACTTCAGGACCGCACTTCACGGATATGAAAGATCTGAGGATAAGTATAACTAGATAAAATGTAGATATATTTCGATTTATCAACTTACGACAATTTAAACTTAACACGACTGTTAATAATCGACCACCTAAATACCATTTATAGCCATAAGATTCGATTATAATGAACCATAACCACCCATAAATAAACAATATTAGATACGCTCTGTCTCTTATAATCAACCCCTCTCAGTTTAAAAACCAACAAAATGAGCAACAAACTTGCAACTTGCAATGACGTTTCATACCTACCTAACTGTTTTTTTGTTGTTGCTCCCCAGGGAAGCAATTACTATTTCAAACAATTCATTTAAGAAAATCTGTATACCCTCCGAGGAACGACAAGGCAAACCTTTTCAATTTTCATATACAAAAGTGATTTACTGTAGGGTAGTTCAGTAAAAGACCGCTTTTCCAAATCTTTATAGCTACGCTACGGCACCAGGGGTTACCATACACTCTTCACTCGTCAGAATCCCCTTTCCCTATATAGTCCTTATAGCATTTTGCACGATTACCAAACTGTCCACAGATTTGTTTTTATTTTCTCCTCAGGGTGAATATTCTGGTGAAACTTGAAACCTTTGCCATTCTATTTTAACGTAGCCATGACAGTGGTATAGTTGGGTGTTGTTTGAGTAAGGGTTGCTAGAGGAAACAGGTTTTTTTTACTTATCAATGCAACAGGGGATGATTTTCAGAGAAATGGCTATATAGACTCCTCCTTTTTTTAATTTCTTGTATTTCCTATGGCAGAGGAACGGAGAAAACGGAACGGGAATGCATTGAAAAAATGGAATTTCTTTCACACTTTCTAATTAGCAAACGTAGCAGAAATTTCAACGGTGCGTTGTTGCATTTTCCTTGATGTTGATGTTCACGTTGATGCTGAGGAATAAATAGTTTTTTTTTTGTCTTCTGTTTTTTCCCTTCTCCGAAGAAAATTGTTCGCTTCAAGGAAATGAGTTTCGTATTTCAATTAAAGAAGATCTGGAATTAGTCCTTTGACAATCACGTAACAATTGAATCGCAAACAAGATGTCGATTGACACGACAACGAAGATGTCGTTGGCTGGGTGATGGTGAAGGAATATATATTCATAACAGAATATATGTATAGCTATATTTAATAGGTATGTAGGGGGTATTAAAGATTATAATCTTTTTGAAAGATACCTTGTTAGATAAGTAAAGGTGTTCGTAAAAGGTAGAAATAGGTATACGTTGGTATGAAGAAAGCGATAGACTTGAGCTGTCTTACTTACGCTATTAAAGTTGAATCTTTATATTAATGATAATTTCATTAAAAATTAGCAAATTTTATTCCAAATTAGGTATGTCTTTTTCCATTTTACTCGGATTGTATAACATTTCAACAAGAAGTAATTATTATGTCCGATCCCGTTCCTTATTCAAAATGTCAGTGAATTTTTTTTTAAGTGTCAGCCCGATTCTCCCCGCCATCATCACTGATACCTCACAAGTCACAAAGGTAGCACCATGTCATCGGTGCATGGTGAACAATTAGCTGTTGCGGCACAGCTGCCACGTTGATGCCGTCCAGAAGCCATGTGAACAACCGTATGAGGGTCCATACCCAGTTCTGGAACCTACAGTTTCTATTCCAGAACATCAAAATGAATGAATAAATTAGCATATCTTTTCCACTTTATCTGTCAAATAATTTGCACCTCACTCTTGCGGAATCGCCAAGTTTGATGTGTACACGAACTTTTGTATGCACAGAAAACTCGCGTTTGCAGAATCGCCCCACAAAGTCCTTTTTCTCTGTGCACACATCCATATTTTTTTTTTTAAATCGGTTGCCAAAGATTTATTGTAGATTGACTGCACACAAGGGGTCTTACCAATAATCAAATTTAGAGATCACTTAAATATTTAAATGGACTCTAAAAAATTAACCATACCAATAATCAATTTAATAGTCAGCTTAACGCTAAACGTGCCTTTAAATTTAAAGTGAAGAAACTCATGTTTAATTGTGTAAACACCTCGTTTGTGCTGTCAATCGGACATCTAAAGGCAATGTAAAAAAAAAAAAAAAACAATTTTCCTATCTGTCGCGTCTATGTTATTCTCACTCGAGTTTGTGCGCTTTTAGTTGAAAAATGTAAGTAAAATATCCAATGTAATCAATTAATTTTATTTAATTGATTGTAGATACATTCCAATTTCAGATTGAATTATTAGGCGTGTTTTTTTGCAGGTCCATATGGATTTGTCGAAAGAAACGACATCGGGACTTAGGAACTTCTTACTTACAGTACGTAAGTCCCGATAATTATCTGGACTTAGCTAAGTCCATATGGATTTAAGTTGTTTTTGTATTTACGTGTAAAACTATTAGTCCCGATGTCGTTTTTTTCGACAAATCCATATGGACTTGCAAAAAAAAAAACACGGCTATTGTAAATGACTGAAAATAGTCAAAAAAACTAATTGGACTCCATCACCTATGAAGGAGTTGCTAATGGAATCAGTAAGCCCATCAACATATTCTTCCAAAGGATCTTTTCTTTTTATATATTTTTGTTCGGCGAGATTGTGCCAAATCCTCCAAAATACTAATGCCATCAATTATATCCTAGTCGTCGGAACTCATTTTTTAATTTCATAAGTGAAAAAAGTTTAAATCTGTTTGGAACCAACAAAATTGTTTGTTTATTTTGCAAAATAACACAAATGTCATTCAACAGCTGTCTATTTGACAAGTACTGTACTAGATTTTGTAATAGACCGATAATTAGTTAAAGGTGTTTTTAATTTGGTTATTGGTAAACACATACATTAACTCGTCTTTAAAGTTTAACCTGGCATTTATCAAAACGCGTGTTTAGCGTTTGGTTATTGGTAAGGCCCAAGGTACAGATATTAAAGGTTATAATTATCATTAGCGTTTAAAGTTTTGTTCAGTTCTGCGCATCTGTGAAAATGGTGGATCCAGTGCCTACGTTCTGTAACTCTCGCATCGATAAAATCAGTCGAGAAACGATGAAAATTGAAACAAATCGTATGATTTTTGTTCCATTTTTCATCGTTTCTCGACCAATTTTAACCATACGAGAGTTACAGAACGTAGGCACAGTTTCTCTTTATCTGTCAAAATGCTTATATTTGTTGTTGCTTTTAGTAATGCCATGTGCAGTTTTCGTGGACACTCGAGCCGCCATGTTTAATTTCTGACTGACAACCTGCGCAATATATTACCTTAGTGCCTGATTACATGGGTCGTTTTACTGAAGAGTGCATCGCATGAGACAGGTAGATTTTATGTGCGTAAAAAAGAGAAGGTGGAATCTACCTTCTATTTTTTACGCACATACAATCTACCTGTCTCATGCGATGCGCTCTTCACTAAAACGACCCATGTAATCAGGCACTTAGATTTGTGTACTGTGGACTGCACAGTGTGATGTAGGCTTAATTAAAATCTGGTAAATAACTCTGAGATGTAAACTCAGTTACCATCCACATCCCTCCATCTTATTTACCTTCCACGGATTTGACATCTTCTTTAGCCGTCAGTTGTTCTAATAAAAAGAAAAAATACAAGAAAAATTGTGAAAAGTGAAAACTTCTCAGCATTTTCGTGTACGAAGAAAAATAATTTTAGAAAAAACTTTAATAAAATAATTTTCTTTCGTTGGTTTTCTTAATTTATCAGTTCTTATTGGCTTTGTGTTTTGATTTCATTTGCTTTAGTTTTGGAAATAAAAAGAAAAACATTAACCAAGTAGTTAGCAGCAGCAGCCACCATCCCACACACATGAAAGTTGTTCAAATCAACGCTTTTTTCTTTGATTTTATTTATTTCTATTCATATGGCTTTAAATTAATAAAAGATTAAAGTGAACACACAAATTATTTGGCCATTTCATCCAAAAAATCACAATTTATCGTTAGTTTAGTGTGGAATATCCAATGATATCGAATTTGTGGCGGCGTCTAACGCTGTGTGTAGAACAAAACTTAACAGCTGCATATTTTAGAGGTTTGTTTTGTTAAAACACAAGTAGATTCATCAACTTCTATGTTTCATTTGTTGCATGTTTAAAATTTTATTTCTTATTTAATATCGCAAAACGAAAGAATTTTTTTTTATATTTTGCTCGTGTTTGTGGAAAATCATTATCACGAGATAAGGAGGGTAGAATGAAAAGCAGCTGTTTATTTTGACAGGTGTTTTTGGACTGGGGTGGTTTTGTTAGTTTTACAATCAAGTAAAGATGTCGCTGCACTCCCCTCTGTCCATTTTAACAGATGGTTTCTGTCTAGGGTGGTGTTGGTACTTTATAATTGCATAAAGATGTCGCTGGGGTTCTGTGGAACGCATTTTGTCATAACGGTTGAATTTGAATTTATATTAATTTTTTTTTTGTTATCATAGCTCAAAAACTACGCAGAGTTGGAATCAGAGGAATGCATAGCTCTATTGAAGAAGTTAAAATGTGCGACATGCACGTAAAGATCCTGCCAGCATTGCAGGATAACTTCATGTATCTGGTACATTCCGTAAAAACTTTTATGTTTCATGACATATATTTTAATTAATCTCTTTCAAGATCATCGATACATCCACTAGAGAGGCAGCAATTGTTGACCCAGTTGATCCTGATTGTGTCATCAAGGCGGTTGAGGATGAAGCAGTCAAACTGACTAAAGTTCTTACCACCCATCATCATTGGGATCATGCCGGGGGAAATGAGAAACTAGTTAAACAGTTTCCAACTCCATTAGTTGTGTATGGTGGCGACAACCGTATCGGAGCCTTATCTGATAAAATAGGTCAGGATGACACTTTCCAAATAGGTAAATTGAGTGTGCGCTGCTTGTTCACTCCTTGCCACACCATTGGCCATATCTGCTACTATGTTGAATCGTCGAGTGGCGAAAAGGCTGTGTTTACTGGAGACACACTCTTCCAAGCCGGTTGTGGCAGATTTTTCGAAGGAACCGCTGAGGAAATGTATTCAGCATTGATTGAGAAGCTGTCATCTCTGTCCGATGAAACCCATGTCTTTTGTGGACATGAGTACTCTCTTCAGAACCTTGCATATGCCAGGCATGTTGAGCCATTGAATGAAGATGTTCTCAAACGGATTGAATGGTGCAAATTGAAGCGTGCCGAATCGAGTCCAACTGTTCCATCGACAATTGGTCAGGAGAAATTATGGAATCCATTTATGAGAGTTCACAAGGCATCTGTTCAGAAGCATGCTGGCGAAAAGGAACCAATTCCGACAATGAAGAGCCTCCGGAAGGAGAAGGATTCGTTCAAGGGTTAAACCACAGATATAATACAGTTACCCTTGTTAGTAAGAATTATAATATCTGTGGTTAAACTTTAATTGGAATTGGAAGTTTTGTTGGAGAGTTTTTTAAGAAGTAAAACGCACAAATAGATTTGGATTTTCTTTTTCTATTTCAACTATAATCGAATTTGGTCCTAATTTGTTTTTTTTTTTTGTAAATAAAATTGTTTAGAAAAAAATTCAATGATAATTATTCATACTTCATTTTGCTATATTCCATATCATAAACAAATGCATCGCTGTATTGGAGTCTCCAGCATTTGTTTGCTATTAAATTGGTGTCTGCCATTGTAAGAAACCTCTACCCAAACTCCTGAGCTAAGAGTTTTCACGCTAGATATTTTGCATGACACTTGCAGATAAGTTTTTATGTATAGAACTACAACAACAACAACAACAAGAAAACAAAATTTAAATTTGTTTAAATCCACACCGGTCTGCGCTCTATTCTATTAACCTATTTTAAAAATGGATGAAACATTAGTTTCAACGGTAGCAAAAAAAACAATGAATTTAATGTTGCCAATACAGTTAAATATCGAGTAATTCGATCGAAGGATCTTGCCTTACAATTCAAAGAGCGAATAATGTTCACGATATTAAAAAGTTTGTTGGTTTTCGACATTCTGCTCACAAATTCCGAAAGGAATTGGGATTCTATCTTTATTTCTATAAGATTTCTCCAATGCATTATTAAGCTTCACCACTTTTGCAGTTCGAGCCTTTCTTATTTCCTCGTTGTAAGTTTTTACTTGAAGCAATGCAGACATTTTTTCAACTTTTTTGAGACATCTAGAAAAAAAAATGTATTAATTTGAGAATAATTGAAAAACTTTAATTTCTACCTTGAGTTTCTTAAAGAGTAAACTCCCGGTAGATGTTGATTCTTGAAAAGTTTTCGTGTTTGCAATGCTACACATCTGAGTAACTCACTGGTTGCTTTTAATTGAAGCTGCCTTAGTTTCAAATGATCATGAGTATATTTTCGCGAATAATATCCTCGATAAGTCGATTGAATGATTGTTGCCGAATTGTTATGATATTCAATGATTCGTCTTTGAATTGTTAACTCTTGAATTTTAAAATATTCCAAACGACCCATAAATCCACGCCATGTTTTTTGAATTTTTATAGCCGCTTGATTCAATAAGAAAATCTTTTTTCTAACGATCCATCCACGGAAATGGGATTGAATTTTAACAGCCGATTTGTACTTTTTATGAGCATTTAGCTCTGCGATTCTGAGATGGGAAGGAAAAATAATAAAAATAAAATAATTTTTACATTTTTGTTGATGCACAAACTGTGAGAGTATTGTAATGGCTTTTCGCAGCCAAGATGCTGTAATACCAGCATACTCTGGTCCCTCGATAAAATCACACTCCTCTTGCTCAAGATATTCATCTATGTTCAATGATGATGAAGATAATTTCATATTTTAAAATCAGACAAAATTTTATAAATACATTTATGTGAATAAAATGACAGTGTCAGGATTTGTAAGCTCAGCTGAATTAAACTATTGATTTCAGTGTATTAAACTTTTGATTTCTTGAGTATGGTATGGAATGGTTTGAATATTATTTTATTTTGTGGGAGGAACCAGTCAGTGATAAAAGTTTTTTTTTGGAAAAATAATTGTTGAGAAAAGAGTACTTTTGGTGGCTTCCGGGCTCCGTTAAGATAATTTTCGGGGCTTAACTTTTATTCCCCAGAAAAGTAGTGTTACCTACTGGGTCCTCATCATTCTGAAGAAATGTATATTAATTTTTCTCTACAGGGATAGGAATGGTGGAACAATTTCGTCTATTACGTAAAAATTTCCCTTCAAAAATAGGTATAAGAACATTTTAACAAACATTCTTGCAGTTTTTTTATTTTTTTTTCAAAGTGGATAGGATAGGTACTTTTTAACAAACTTATATCGCAGGTTTTTTAAGAATTTAATATTTTAGTAATTTTCTTCAGGTTCACACTTCACATCTGTTTCGTTACTCAGCATAACAGGAAACTCATCATCATATCCACCAAATTCATTACTTGAAGATCTTATGGTTTCATCTAAAGTGGACCCGGCAGAAGAACTCCTCCTTCTCCGCCTCCTCGAACACTGGGCGTGGACAGATTCGGAATGCGCAGAGCTTGATACACTACTATTATGATATTTGTATGAAACTGGTATGGATGCAGACGCAGCTGGATATGATGAATAATCTCTCCAAACCGAATTATTATCTGAAAGAACTTTTTTTTCTTTTGTCTTGACATTTTGTAGTAAAATCATCGCAGACATTTTAAACTCATCAAAACTTTCTTCAAGTCTCAAAGCCGTAAGCTCTGTGCTCAGATATTGACAAAAGGCTTCTTCTTTTGATGTAATTTTAGCCGTTGAAATTTTTTCCATAATTTCCATAGACTTGTTGATAGTCATTTGAAATGTCTCCATTTCAGTTTCTTCTCTGACTTTTTTAGGCTGACAACAAAATAATTAAATAGGTTAGTTGCTAATTATACATTCATTTCAATAATTATTTTACTTTTATAAAATGTTCCGATTCATCTCTTGTCTGTTCGTCAAATTGGCTATCATTAAATATCTGTACAAATCAAATAGGTATCATTAAACATTTCTGTTGATTATATTTGAATGCCTACAAATAAACGATAAGTATATTTTCTTACCTGCAAATTATTTAATCTAGTCGAAGAGGCTTGATGTTCGTCGTTCACATGCATTAAAAACGACAACTCATCGTAGCACCAAAGAGTGGGCTTACAGTGAGATGTAGCACCCATTCCGTTTTTTTGTGCACAAATAATTTTCTTTTTTTCGCTGGCCAATTGATGCCTCAAGGTTTTGAGTTTCGTTTTGACTAGAGATTCAGTCACATTTGGTTTTAACCATTTTAAGGATTCAACAATCGCCAAAAAGGCCTCCCTTTTTTTATTAGGTTTAATTTGGTCTGGATGGTCAGGTATGTATAGAATTGGGTGTTTCTTATACTCTTCAATTAGTTTTAAGGTTTCTTGTTTTGTCCAGGCGTTGAGAAGTCCAGAATTTTCCATTATTTTGTTCGATTTGTTTCCGACTAACCTATAAACTCATTTATTTGAATAAAATAATAGATTTGTACAAAGAAGAACACATACATACCTTCTAATTTGGTCACATTATTTTCAAGAGTTTTTGTTTTTATTTTGAATTGAAACAAACAACGTGGCTGTCGTCGTCGTGTCACACACAATTCAGAACTTCAATTCACAAAATGCCGTGTGGCATGGCACACGAGATGAATTCAACCGGCAACCGGGGGAAAACTGGTTCTGTATACTACTGTTTCTGTTCCGTTCTTCAGTTCATACTCGATGAATTGCGCCGTTTATCCATGTAAATACATACATACATGAAACACTTTTCGTTTCCATTGTGATTTAGTGTTTGCTTTTGTGTAGGTTTCCTATCTACTGAAATTTCAACTGAAAAAGTGGCCCATCATCTAATAAATATTCATGTAATTATGTAAGTGTTAAGAGAGTGGAATGAAATGGGCAAAATGTTCCCCTTGTAGGTACCGAGTGGAATAACAAAGTTGAATTGCCAGTTCATACGAGATACGGGTTGTTTGTTCCTAGGCGAACATAAATCTGTTGCCGTGCCTTCAATTTACTTTGTTTGGTAGTAACGTACCTATTATAATAATAAAGTGCACCACAACTCCGATTAAAGCTGGTTCACGTTGAAACCTATACCTACATAATTATCCCCCAGCATTGTTTATCCCATGTGTGATTGAAGCAAAGGGTTAATAGGGGTAGGTTTAGTTCAAATTTGACCCCGTGTGTCCGTGACACTAATAAATTATGCAGACACTAGAAACTCTAGCGGAAAAAGTGGTGTAGGTAGCTATAGGTATGTCCAGTCCACGTTTGGTATTCGTACACTGTGTCAAATTTTGAACCAGACTAACCCCAAACAAACCTGTGCCTCAATTGCACACGGATTCAAATGTTGGGGTTGGGGATGATTGTGTACCTAAACACGCAACGAATTAAAATAGTGTGTATATTTCAGATTTGTTATTGTACTTGAACATTGTAGGTAACTCCAGGGAGAGGGGAGGCCGTTTGGCTTTCCCGTTCCATCCCTCACCGGGAATGAGAAATATGCTGACGCTGAACCCAGAACGAGAAGTATTTTGCTTGAAAGAAGTAGAAATGATGGGCATATATGTAGCTAACGGAATGTATACTATAGCTGTTTTATACATTTTTTAAAATTATTTGTTCCTTTTTTTCGAGAACTTATTTTGTATGATGATAACCAAAAAACAATTGAAGTGCGCATGACAAATGACATGGCAACAGATTTGTCTTTGCCTGGAAACGAAACAACTTCAATGTGCGTTAAGTAAATTAAACTTGCTATTCCAATTCCATTCGAAACAAGGTCCACATTATTCCGGTTTCATTCTGAACTCTTCAAACTCTCTCCCCACGCTAACGAACTTTCTTTTTCCCCAGGTTGAATTGCCCCATACCATACCATATGTAATTATGTTACATTAACATAAAATACCCAATTTCAATGGGCCATCACACACTTACTCCTTATCCTTACTTAATTTTGCTTCAATCGGACACGGAATAAAGAAAGCTGGGAAAAAATTTTGTGTACATGAAACGGATTTAGTTGAAGATACAAGTGAATATTTTCCTTTCAATTTGAGAACCTGAACACCGAAAATTAATTTGTTTTACAAAAAATAAAAATTTAATGGCCTTTTCGATTGGTAATCCGGGAGAACGATTTGATACGTGTAAACCCTTCTGGAACGATTCTGAAAACAAAATCAGAAGCAAATTTCTCTTTTTGTCAGAAGAAGAACTGTCATTCTCACTCTAATCGAAAAGGCCATAAGTGGTTATGACCATAGATTAGCCACATGAAGATGAGAATCCCCGGCAGCCATTTAAATTTGCCTACAAGCTTGAGCTGTCAGATATCAGATACAAAATGAGAATGACAACCGATAGAAACAAACAACTTGAGTGTGAATGCATTAGTATTAGTAGTTAGGTTAAACTTTAGGTTAAACTTTCTTATTCTACTCGAAGGAAGGACATTTTGTTTCATTTCGCCAACAAACTACGATTTGCCCAGGTTGAATTGGTCTATTGTAGCCTAGACAAGCCAATATCCCTGCCTCAGCGCTTTTGGTCCCTTAAAAAAAATAGATTTAATTCCATTTCGTCACAGTGGAAATGTGTAGACTGTAGACAAATTGTCCAGGAGTGTGGGCAAAACTTTTGGGTAAAGATGACAGGTTGACATAATTATTATGAATTATGGTAGATGGTACCTATACATAAATAATTTGTTTGTGATGTCTTAAATTTACATTTAAAGTTCATTGCTTTGGTTAATTGACTTATGATAAGAAATATTAAGAATTTCAAGTTGGACAGCTTTCTAACTTTTTTCCCTCGGGCCAATAAGAATCGAATTAGGTACCTAAATCGATTTTTGATTAAACGAGATCAAATGGAAGGAAGCGCTGGAGACAGGGATACTAAAATGTGGTGTTTTATGTTCAAGTGTACAGGATCAACTGAGTTCCAAATTTATTGTTTTTTTTTCGCTCAAAACGTTTACACACGGTTTCAGAAATTAAAAATTAATAACAAAATTGAATAGGTTGAACCTACCTACGACTGGGTCGCACGAACTTGCCCTTATTTGCGATCACACTGTGGATCTAAAGTCTGAAACTAACTAGTAATGGGGGTCTATATTTTATCCAAATGCCAAAACTTAGTTTAGTTGCATGTAGTATTATGTGAGTATACAAATAAATTATTATCTAATATATAGTCCCGTGTTGCATTTAAACTGGAAAATTGTTTTAAATCAACAAAATTCGAAATAAATTAATTAAAATACTTCAGTTTTGAACCCAATGCGATCGTAGGAACGATTTTTAAAACAGTAATTAATTTTGTATATTAATACTTATACTTAGGTATGTATACAATTTTGTAAACATTTTTGAAAAGAAAAATTGGTACGCTAATTTTAAGTATTTATTAATGTGGAGTTAAAAATTTAATTTAACAAAAAAATCTTCCACCCGTTTTCGAAAAATCGAATTTTCAAAAAATAATTTTGAATTTTCTTTTTTAAATCCAAAACTTATTTTTTTTGGAAAATTTAGATATATGCAATATTATTTACATTTGTTATAAGCTTCTGTATAAAAAAAGTAGTTTTAATCAGTTGATCAGATACTGATTTAGTCGAAAATAAAAAAAAAAACGTTTTATGAGAGGTACCTACTGATAATAAACATAAAATATAAAATTTAATAATTTTGAATGCTAGATCACACTAATTTCAATACATGAAAAAAATTTTATTAAAATCGTAGGAGTCGTTTTTGAGGAAAACTAAAGTTTTCTTAACGGTTGTTAAGCATTTGTATGGGAGGTACCGTTTTTTTTTGTTATTAGGATAATTTTTGTTAAAAATATTTTAAACGAAGTTAAAAGACTGCTTTTTGCCCAATTTAATAAAAATCATTTTCAAAAAAAAAAAATTCAAACTTTTTGAAAAAACCAAAAAATATTTTCTTGAAAGTTTTGATATACCTACAATACTATGTAAAATGTATTAATCATTCTTCATATAAAAATCAATCATTCTTCTGAACAAAATCAGTTGAACCGTTTTCAAGAAAGTGAAAATCAAAAAAATGGTCGAGGTGTACCATTAATAACCATTTTTTGGAAACAGTTTTTTTTTAATAAACGTTAACTCAACTAATAAAATTCATTGAATTTGTTTTTTTTTTTTTTTTAAACCACTGTGTAACCGATTTTGAGAAAAATATGATCCTCCTTTTCGGCCGAAGAATTATTTTTATGCCAGGTAATTCCCGTTATTTTTGATCCTAAGAAAAATGAAAAAAAGGTTTGGGCGAATGCCCAAAAAACGCTAGGTACCAAGTGTGAAGAAAATCGACCCAGGCTGTAGCCGAAAAGACAGGCAGACAAATTTTGTAAAATTGTCAATTTTAATGGAAAGCATAGAGTGTATTCATAAACGTCAGCCTAACTAAGAACTGCGTTATCTGCATTCATAAAGTCAGGCCCCGAATTACCGCATCAGTTATCGAGCAATACGTGACTGAATTATGTGAGTTTGGCATTACCGCTCACGTTATGGAGTCATCGTCCCCATAGGTTTTACTCGTTCATTCGATCACTGATGGCACTCACTCGATCAGTCACTGATGCGGTAATTTGGCCCCAGGTTTTCGATCGAACTAACCTAGTCGAACTGCAGTATCTACCGTTCATAAACGTCAGACTGTCGTCAGCGTCGGGCAGATTGTGCAGCTGAATTTGTTTGGCTGCAGAAAGAGAGAATAATTTTCTTTTCTTTTTCGGTAAGCAAATCAAAAATCAAGTTCAACAAAATTTGTTTGGCAGCCATTTTTCTCTGACGTTAATGAACTCTGTTTACATACAAATCGGACTAAGTCAGACCTTTTTGTTTACTGCAGACATTCTGCATTGGGAGTGCGTTCACAAATGCATCAGAAAAGAAATGCGATTGTACTAGCGCAGATTTTCTGCGTTTATGAATACACCCATACTCTCAGTTTCTTCCCAAAACTTCTTACATCAATCGGAAAGGTCTTTTCAGGTTCTTTGTAACCCAGAAATCCGAAAGAATTGCCCACTCTGCTTCTTCAAAAATATTTCAATCCAAAAAAATCCGATAGGTACTCATTTTCACCTATTTTATATAACTTGAACGGCAGCAACACATTGAACTTCTTTTGTTCGATTTCTTTTCCCAAACTTTTCCTGTTCTCCTTTAACCACAAATGTCCCGAGACCATTTAGGTAGGTATAGGTATATCGTATATTTATGTTCACATCCAAAATTATAATTAAAGGTTCTGACTTCTGACACAATTATTTCATCTTCTTAGGCCCATATTTGCTGAAACGAAACATAAATATTTCAGTTCAACACAAGGTCTTATGTTCTACTTTTTATACTTAGCGTACCTAAATTGTCAAAAATCTTTTATGTTAAACTTTAGCTTTTAAGTTTCGTTTAAGCAAATGGGCCAATAGGTATTGCTAACTTAAAAACTGTAATCTTACTTAGTCTATAGTTTCTATAATTCCATTACTTCATTTCCGTATTAAGAATTTTGCATTTTAATTCCAAGAACCTAACAAAAATTCACAATAAATTTATCAAGATCACTGCCAAAGTGATTCAACCTAAAAATACCTAATTACAGTCAACAACATCAAAAGAATTAATCAATCTTTAGCCTAGATCTTTTTCATCCAACAAAATTAAGAAAAAAAAAACGAAAAGTCAGAAAAGTCTCGTCCATTAAATTTACATCATTATCAACACCGTCACTCTCTGTGTGGACTGACGAGACGATCCAATGTGAATATAAAAACATTAAAAGGCTTAAAATACAGAGAATCGTGCATACAATGCGGCAAAGCCTAAAGGGCTTTAACAATGTAAAAGGCGGTAAGAAACAAACAACCAAACAACCAACAACAGACACGCAACACGCTCCGTTGATTAAGACCTTTTTAATTCAAGCCGGTAGGCAGAGCCAGAGTATACATTTATATTCGTTCAAGAAACAATAGAAGAAGAAGACACAACACGCACTTAAATAAAAGATACAATCGACTTTGTGCTCGAAGTCGGCCCTTATACCTACTACTACATACTACTTGATGATGTATGTAATTCCAGCACTCTTAACACTCCGAACGGAGATAAAGTTGTAAGCGGGTTTTTGTCTTTTCACGGAAGTGCTTACCTAGGTGTAAACACCAGATACCCAGGTATAGATTTTTGAAAAAAAAGTCATTAAGCTATGCTTGAGGCGTGCGTGATGGGGTTTTTAAAAGTTCAAAAAATAGTGATAAAGAGATGATGATAACCGTTTAATGTGCCTATCCTTTGAGGATTGAACTCACGACCCCTGGGTTTTAAAGACTACAATGCTCTAAAACTACGTATACCTACCTACCTATGCAAAAGTTGTGACGATTGAGAGAAGCTGGTGTTCTAAGATATAAGACTGTTGTAGAAAATTTAAAAATAAACTGAATATATTATGTATAGTTCTGTTTCGTATACAAACCTATACCTACCTATATAGAGATAGAAATAATGCCTTGCTTTGACTTTGATTGGCGTTGAATGATTGACAAGGGAGAGAAAGGGGCATATTTTTGTTGTGAGCGAATGGAATTTGAAATCGAAAACCATGCCATGTTTTGGCATTTTCGATAAATAGAGAGGCTAGATTTAGTTGAGGATTCATAGAAAGTGGTGATGATTTAAATAAAGGGTCCGCCATCTAACGTTTTTTTTTTCAACTAGTGCTTATTTGGTGAATGGTATAACACTTAGCTCATGTCTGATTTGACAGATAATTAGTTTTATCCTTCCGCTGAACGAATATGGTTGTGTATACGCTTCGTTAAGTGGGCCTGCGATCGACTTAGAGAAGATGCCGATTTTGCAAAAAAAATCATCTTTTCAGATGAAGCTCATTTTGATCTTGGCGGGTAGTAAACAAGCAAAATTGTAGCATTTGGGGCACAGAAAACCCGCACGCATACATTGAAAAGCCGATACACCCAAAACGAGTCACTGCTTGGTGTGGATTTCGGTCCAGAGGCATAATTGGATCATTTTTCTTCGAAAATGAGCAAGGAGTGGCCGTTTCAGTCAATGGCGATCGTTATCGGGCCATGTTGAACGAATTTTTGTTCACAAAAATTGAAGAGGAGGATATTGGCAACATTTGGTTTCAACAGGACGGGGCGGCGCTACGTGCCACACAGCCGAAGCTACACTCGATGTTTTGCGCCATTTTCAAAAAAAAAAGAAGTTATTTGGCGGACCCTTTATATATTGTTCATATAGCTGTGTCTATGAAATGTCCCATATTCTCCAAATCATACAGGGGGCAGTGCTTTTACTGACTTTCGCTTGTCCAAGTCTCAACGGATATCATAGGTGTACATATGAAATACTTTATAGAAATCTTAAAGTGAACATGTAAACTGCCGTAAAATTCGAACAAACTGCTTTTCAAAAGTTCCCGTTTGTCCCTACAATTTTCAAGGTTCTCAATAATTGAAGAAAACCAAATATGTAAACATTTTTAAACAAACATAACCTCTTTCAGGCCATTGCTCTATTTTAAAATATATTTTCCATTTGATTTAATCCTGATTCAAAAGCTTCCAAAGTAAAACCACAAAAATCAAAAATTCTTCCGGCAAGGATATCAGAACATTCAGAAAATTTCAAACTGTCAAACACTGTCAAGTTAACAAAAAAAAAAAAAAAATACTGCAGTACATTTCTACATCGTGACGTAGGTACATTATAGTATATTGAACTTTGTAGGCCAAGAAATACAAAAAAAAAAAATAAACAGGATACCTATCAAACCCATTTTCATGATGAAAAGAAAGCAGAAAAGTGGAGGAAATGACGAACTGAAAATTCCAAATCTATTTGTGGTTTAAAACCAAACCAAACCAAACCCAACAAAACCCAAACCAATTCAACAAAAAAAAAAAACTTGTCAAGAGAGACGGGCAGAATTCAAGGAGCCGAAAGAATAGAAAATAGTACGGCAGTATATAGAGATTTCCTGCTAGCTGATACTGAACGGACTGCTAGCTGTATTGTGTGTGTCCTTCGTCGAGAGGTTAACAACAAAATTGCAACCACAAATCAACGAAATACAAAAAAATATATATAAATGTACAACAAAACGTCAATGTTAGTCGAAACCGAAAAATTTCCTTTCATCCTGCTTTTGCAATTGTTCTTTTTTTTTTCCTTCTAAAAACGAAATGCACATTGCATTCATCTGAAAAGAGGGCAGGAAGTGGTTATCATTTTGAAGGAGGGCAAACAAAAAAAAAAAAATAGCAAACTAGGTCAGGAACAGAACAGGATAACAAATTGGAAAGAAGAATTATCGACTTGCGGTTAAATATAAACAGACGAAAGGAAAAGATAACAATCGCTTTCAAGATGACATTGGTTACGAAAATTAGTTTTTAAAGGACACAAATAACTACATATATATTATTATTAGCTTAGCATAACAATTAGGTATAAAATGAAAGACTATCACCGTCGCACCGCTCGTACTTGGCCTTATAGAAAGTTAACTGTAAGTTAACCTATCTGATTGCAGGTTTTGAAAAAGTGACCGTTTTAAGGCCCATTTTCCGAAACGAAACTTAAATTTTTAAGTTAAACAGAAGCGTTTAGGGTTTTAGTGATAGTTTATGTAGAGGAAAACCATCGTTTAAGTAGGACATAAATATTGACGTTTCGTATTAGTAAACGGATCTAAGGCCCAGTTTTTCAGTTCGAGATGATCGTGTAGTTTCGGGACTAAAACCGAGTTAACTCCTGAAACAGGTTTTCAGTCAATTTAAATCCCAAGTTAGCCATACAATAATTTTGTTGAGTTAACTCTGGATTAATTAATTAAATATTTCTGATAGTTGCGTTTCAAAAACCTATCGAAATCGAGGTATGATATTATGGAAAGGACGATTTTCATATAGTGGCGCCATCTCGTAACGAAACATTGATCTCTATAGTTCCGCACTTCGATTTCGATGGATTTTTGACAATAAAGGTCCAATTTTTCAGTGCATGAGTTAACTTCGAGTCAAATCACTTTGAAATCGAAGTGCAACAGTATAGAAATCAATGTTTCGCTATCGAATTCAAGATGGCGCCACTATGAAAATCACCCATTTCATAGTGTCGTACCTCGATTTGAATAGATTTTTGACACGCATCTTTCAGAAATACCTATTCAGCTATAATCTAGAGTTAACTCACATGTTTCAAGAGTTAACTTGAGCTTAATCCCGAAATTAGAATAATCACGCATACTGAAAAACTGGCCCTAAATAATTGATTCTGAGTTAACACAGGTTAACTGTATCTGGGTGATTAACTAACTCGGAGTTAACACATGCACTGAAAAACTGGCCGTAGGAATTGAAGTGTAAATATGTTGCTAAAAATCATAAATTTAAGTAACCTGTTTTCGAGATATTGAAATTTTATAAAATTAAAATTTGTTGATAAATGTTGATACAAAAGAAAAAGTATTTCAATTTTTACGAAACTTTTCGTTTTCAAAATGTATGAAGGAAATTTTTGAAGTACATTTTTAAGTGAAATTTATAGCATCTTAAAAAAATACACGAAAAAATGTACGAAAATATTTATACCCGTTTTGATGATAAATAATAAGCTTTTTGTGTCTTTTTCTTAATGTGAACAGGACCGGAGCTAAAATTTTGGATGGGTTTAACTTGCTCTATAGGGTAAGTATTGGTTTCGTGTAAAACAAAAATCGAGATTGTATAATCAAAACTTACACTACGATGATCGAGGAGTCAAAAAAAAAAAATGGGTTTCGTCAAACTGTCCGTAGCGTCGGTGTGCGCGTCCACCCTTAATTCTTCAAATTTGGTTCAGAGCATTTTTATGTGATTCCCTAGAGAAAAAAATCGAATTCTTCTGGAACGAGTAGCTGCCATACAACAGTTCTGTTTTTTTTTTTCAATTTTTTCGAAAACGGCTCTTACAATTTTGATTAATTTCGTACCTGTAATGACTTAAGAATGAATCCAAATTCTTACTTCCAAAAGCTTAAAATCTTAGAACAGTCTTCTCCAAATCAATCCTGAACAAAAAATATCAAACAAAAATATTATTTATATTTTATGTGACTACAAAAATCACGCTTTATTTTCTATATATTGCTTGTATACTTAATATTATTAATTATGAGCTTCTTAAAATATACAATCTGTTTATATGAACCACTAAAATAATTTTTATTTAATTAAAACAAAAAAATAATACACACAAAAATACCGATGATTATACATATTTATAATAATATAAATAAAATTTGTATATATATACAGAAATAAAACCTTAATAATAAAAATATTCAACTATGAAATAATAATAATTAAAAACAAAATATAAATTTGCTTTCATTTTACACTGTGTTTTTTTTCTCTCTTAATATTCATGTAAATAATTTTTCCAATCAGTCAACGTTTTTTTTTTTTATTTATCTTTCTTATATCATATCACTTTTTTAAAAACATGTTTTTTTGTTTAACATAAATTCTTAAAAGTACAATAATTGTATTCAAAATGTCATCCAAAATATTATCAAAAAAAAAAAAAAATCAAAAATTTTAGAAAATAATACAAAATTAAGATTTATCTTTCTTAGTGTTTTTTTTTTCGTTTAGATTTTATCTGATAAAATATTAAAAATTAATAGTAATATATCGATAAATATTTTTTGATCGTTATTTATAGTTTTAATTAAGATCGTTCTATTTTTTGTGGAAAAAGCTTATTTTTTCTTCGTCATTCGTCTAGTTTTCATGTCATAGCGATAATAATATTGTATTTTCTTATATAAGAAATAATTAAAACTATAAACTATAAAAAATTATCACCTACTTGAATACTTTATTGGATTAACACAATATTTATATATTTTTTTTTTAATTAATTTTTTTTTAATATTATGTAATTTACATAAAGATTTATTGATATTTTTTTGTTTAGAATAACATTTTTGTTTTTATATTTTATCACATCACAATTTTAATAATTATATTTATTTCACTTTGTACATATATAGTTGTGAAATATAGTTTATAGGAAGTTTATATTTATTACATATCCAATAAATATGAGAAAGAAATAAAAATAAAAGTATAAGAGTGTTTCGAAAAAAACTATAAATTTAAAATCATTTTATGATTTCATTAGTGACAGCGTTTTATTATGAAGTTATTTAAATAAAATATAAAAAAAAACAAAAAATTTATTTAAAACTTTCCAAGTTTACAATGAAATGGCAGAAACAAACAAAATAGATTAGGTTCTTAACTTTTAAATGTCAAATTGTTGTAAATAGGCATAGACAAATGACCTTTGTGAAATTGAAAATTGACAGTTATACCATTCACCATGAAATATTTTTATTGAATAGAATTCTTCATAACTGTAAACAAAAATAAATAAATAGGCTGAAAGATAAGCCCATTATAATAAATTACTACTTTACTTTACTACAACTATTAGAAAACGTAAGTCTTTAACATGAACAAATAAAACATATTTAAGATAAAAATTAAGCCAGTGACCTATTTTGATAAGAAGACTGATATTTTTTTATTTTGCTATCAGCATTAATAAATATTTCCACAGCTGATTTATGAAGAATGCTAAAAAATGCTAATCCTTTTTTTTTGCTACTTTAAAGATTTGTGATAAAATAAGTTCATTTTGAAGGTAAACAATTTTTGTAATCGGTCAAAAATTCTTTTGAGACTATTTAAATAGTAAATTATATCGTAGGCTAATTGTATTTAATGCATATTGATTAATTTAGCGAAATAATTTACAATAAAGGAGATTTTAAAAATAAGAAAGAATAATTACTTCTGTTTAAGTGGAGTGATTGAATGCAATTCAATTAAAAGTTCAAGTCAACTTAACTCCAGAATGCGTACGACAGTACGGCAGCATCTAACTGATGAGCCCACTCTCTTACCTGGGCGAAACGCATTTTGGAATGGAATCACTTGAAATTTTAATTGAACCAACCTGCGGTTTGCCGATAAATATCTGGAGAATTTAAATCAACGAGCTACTAAATTTCAATAAAGGCCAGTTTCACAGCCAGAAAAGTGGCACTTAAGTGCGCAATGTGAAAGATTAAGGCGCAATATCATTGTGCACACTTACCTGACTAAGTGGCACTTACACTTAAATCTCCGACGATGGTGACTTAAGTTTCACTTACGCTGTCTATGAAACTTAGCCGAAGGTCCTAGTCTTCTGATATATACTTATAACTTAAGTGCCACTTATTCCGGTAAGGGCCAGTTTCACAGTCGACACTTACCGAAATAAGTGGCACTTAACTTTACCATATTAGGAATTTAAGCTAAATTTCATAGCTAGCGTAAGTGGAACTTAAGTCACCAACATTGGAGAGTTAAGTGCCACTTGTTCAGGTAACAGTGAACGGTGATATTGGGAATTAATCTTTCAAATTCCCCACTTAAGTGTCACTTTTCTGACTGTGAAACTGGCCCTAAGTGTTGACTGTGAAACTGGCCCTTAAAGTAATGATTCCGGCAACGAGCTGCCGCTTTCAAAAAGCAAATTTTTTTTGAGCTACATTTTGGGACAATTATTTGACTCAAGGGATGAAGTTTGTTTATTGAAACATAAAAATAAAATGTTGATCAAAGATAATTTTACATTCGGTTTTTTCTAGCGACTTTTTGTATTCAAAATATCAACAAAACTAACGATTTTTGGCATATCGACTTTTTATTTCAAGTGATGGGAACTCTAGGTATTGCTCCAGCCTATTACCGTTATAAGCAACTACATTTTTAAAAATTTGAAAAATGTGAAATTTATGAACGATTCCTTATTAAAAATATAATATGTTTTCTTTTAAAAAGAATTTAATACCAAAACAAAAAACTAGAAAAATAATATATACCTAATTTAAATTGTTGCTGCAACACTTGCTATAAAATGTAAGAGAAGTGATTATATTAAAAAAAAAAAACGCTGTCACTTAGAAAAAAGAAAAATAGAAATACAAAAAAAAATTGTATAATAAAAATAAATAAATATTAAAAAAATTTATAATAATTAAAAAGAAAAAAAAATGAGTATACAATTACATAATATGTTGCAAGATTTTAGCAAACTAAAGCAACATTAACAACAACAAAAAAAAAAGTAATTAATTAAATAATTTTCAGGTTTAAAGAGCGCTGCGTAGCGTACATCATTAAGCCAATGTAATACTAGACGATTGGCTAGACTCGGAGCTTGCAATTGTGGAATAGATTAGTTTTTTTTGCTTTTGCCTCTGCGATACAAATAAGCCAATTCCAATTATAAAAATCACTAAAATAGCTGAAACAAGAATAAGCACAACTATCATATCGATTTCTTGCAATAGATTTCCAATTTCTTGAGGTTTAGTTTTGACATCAGTTGTCGGTGAGGGTAATGTTGAAGTTGTCATGGAAGATTTATCAACTTCTACGGCTGTGGTTGTAACTTGTGTAACTGGGATTGATGTTGTAGAGGTAGAGAAAGAAGTTTCTGTTGATGGAGGTTGTGTGGAAGAAGACGTTGTTGTGGTTGTAACTGGAACTTCTTGTGTTGATGGGATGTTGGTGCTGCTATCGAAGTCCTCATCTTCGTGTGGGGACATTGTTGTAGGTGGTCTTGAAGTTGTCGATGTTGTTGAAGATGTTATCGGGATGTCAGGGCAAACTCTGCAGCATTTTCCTTCAACCTTAATGGGATTTTCACAATCTACTGGCTTACAATAGCTCTCTTGGCACTGATTATCACCATTCACACACTTGCACTCCTTACAGTCTTCGTCCTCCAGCCAAGTGTCTCCGTTGATCATCGGTCTATTCAAATACCCAGAGAAGCAGTTCATAGAACTCTGATCTTCATTTACCTCACAGAGTCGCTGACACAACTCATGTCCTCCAAAGCAATCACATTTAAGGCATTCACTTTTCCAATAAGACACCTTCGGCTGACTGGCGATACTACACTCCATTTCTGGAACGCACTCATACTTTGGGCAGCAACTTCCTGGTAAACCATGCTCTTCCTCAACAACAATTGCCACTTGGTCTCTTTCGCATTTGGGTGGATTTGGACATGTTCGACACACGCACTGGAATTCGGGGCAGCATTTTTTGATTTCAGCTTCGGTATGAGGTTGCACACCCACCATTACTAGGTCCCGTTTCCATTTTCTGTGGGGTTGATGGTGATTGTGGTATTTAAAGAACTCTGGTTCGAAGCTTCGATAATCCCCTGGGACGATTTTTATCGCTTCTCGACGTCGATGTTGAAGACTGCGTTTCTCAAGGAGACGTAGTGAATGGGTTGTGCTTGGCAGTGTGGAGCTTGGATATAGCTCTTCGATTTTTCCATTAGCTGCCAGCAAGTCAAACGGGTTTGAATCACCATATTCGTCTTCATTGTCTAAATGATGCGAAGCAGAAGATTTCAATTCGCTATCTGTTGGGCATTCAAACTCTGGCGGCAAAGGACATTGAACTTCTCCACAATCATCTTCAATATGATCTGAAACAAGAGATAAAGAACAACATAAGTAAAAGGGTTTTAAAAAAAAAAAAAAAACACTTAGAACTATAAAAATAAAATCAGACATAAAAGTCTCTTAAAATGTTTACTACTTCAAGAAGCTCTTAAAAAGGTGTTTTTTTTTTTATTCAACTGACGTAACACTTATAAGTGGAAGTTTAAGGGTCCATAAAAAGGGCCGGGGTTTATAACCTCGTTTGAATACAAAAAAAACTCATATACGCAGTAATCGAGCTCCAAAAAAATCACTTCTTTATCTCAAGACTTTACTTCCATGGACAAAATTATTTCCATTTAACATTTAACCATCTTGGGCAAGCAGGCTTTTTCTCAAGCGTCGACTATATATGTATATTTCGCTGGTCTGTGCCATGCCATAACTAATGATTATGTCACAGAATTTTATGACTTCAGTCAAATAGCCTTTAAGCATCAGTACCTACGTTAAGTAAAGGGCAACTTCATCAACTCTCGCGTAATTAAAGGCCTTACGCATCACCAAAGATGACTAACCAATGGTTTCCAAGACTTAACGTGGATTCTTGGAATATTAACCCACTTGACATTGGGTTCCGTCTCGTTGTCAGCCTCGGCTATAAAGTGCGACATTGTAGTACTAGCAGACACAACGCGGTAGAAAGACCATAAAGCCATCATTTTGATAATTTTGATGGTGCATATTCAGGCACTTCCGGTCTTATATAAACATTAAAACTATCTCAAAAGGGGGTAGTCGGGTAGTTATAACATACCTAATATACTTTTTCCTCCCTGTGTACCTATATAAGAAGTCTCAAAGTTAAACCTGTTTCGTAAAGTAATAAAGGTTTTATTATAGTCTTATGAACATCGTCAGAAGGCGTTTGCAAATACATAGATATATGTACAACCAGTAGCTCTCTTTTATGCGAATTAAGTTTATGCGACGCACTTCCAACCATAAAACAGTTGAATGCAATAACAATCATATAAACGATAAATAGTTGTTGTTGCTGTTGTTGGAGACAACACTCTGACAACTGGATTAGAGATATAACTATAGAACTACATATAGCCATGTTGTGTAGCTTCCTTTTGGTAGATTAGAATCAAAGGCCATATAAAATGTGAGGGTGGGATTACTTAACAAAAACAGTTTATTGCTAAGAAGTGTAGTGGCAGATAGTAAAAATGGTGTTTGAATGGTTGAGTATTTATGGCGTTGATAGTAATGGGATGGCATTGAAGTTTTTTGTTTATTTTTGATAGAACATACAAACCATTTAACATCGTTTTAACGGTTCAACTATGATTACTATTATGTGCTGGAGTGCGGGGATTTTTTGGCAAATGGTTTTGGTACTTTAAGGCTAGGCATATGTTATCTTATATGTCTTGCAACATTACAAAGGCTTAAGAAAATAATCTTCATCGATGTGGGTTGCTGTGAATTCAATAAAATGAAAAATGGAAATTTTCCACATTATCGTTAGTGGCCAGGCCGATTTTGTTCAAACTTTTAAAACCCCAAGCCAAGAGATTTTCCTGTTTCTTTTTTTTTCTTTTTTTCATAAAAAAAATAAATTTTTCATTTCATTTCCCGAGTAAAAATACAGCACCGTATATTTTTTTTTTGACTACAACTATATGTACGTACACCATCTGATTTTTTTTTAATACATTTTCATTTATGAGAAACAAAATTTTAAAATCGTTTGAGAGGCATTTAAAAAAAAAAAAATTTAAAAGTTGTTTTTTTCAAACGTGTGGTTTTCAATCTGGCAATACTTTTTTTGGAGTTGGTCTTTTTGATAGTTGTCACTTGATTTATGCTCATTTTGGTTTGCCATTTTATGATGAATAAACTAACTTCTGAACAACGTTTGCAAATCGTGCAAATTTATTACCAAAAATATGGCTCGTTTCGCGCGACGCATCGCGCGCTCCGTCCAATATTCGGTCGACATAATCGCATAAATTCGCAAAACCATGGATCGGTTTCGTACAACGTTTTCTCTAGTGGATAATGCGCATCCTCAGAAACGCCGTACAGTGCGCTCCGAAGGCACTTTTGCTGCTGTGGAGCAGAGTATTGAAGAAGACCCGAATGAGTCCATCCGCAACAATTGGAGCTGTCGAAAATTGGGCCTCTCGGCTGGAAATTATTCGAGCCAGCCGCGGCAACCACTTGCCCGAAATCATTTTTAATCCATAATGGCAAACTCTTATCTTTATAATAAAGCTAAATTCTTGGCCATAACATTAAATTATATGCGTTTTATTCCTTCTTGAAAACCACACGTCTAAAAAAAACACCCTTTTCTTTACCATACACTGGAAAAAAACAAAAAAGTATCAGTATCAGAATACACGAACTTGCTCCCACAAATATTGCAGAATGAATTCAAAAAAATCAACATACACATTTCATTTAAAACAACTAACAACATACAAAAAATATTACAATATAAAACTAAAAAAGACACAAAAACATGTTCAGGAGCTTACAAAATTAAATGTGACGACTGCGAGAAATTCTACATTGGACAAACAGGCAGAACATTTTACGACAGGTTCACAGAACATAGACCAAAACAAAATACGAAATCCACATTTGCACAGCACCTGATCGACAACAACCACAACTATACTTTGAGACTGGCCGAGTTCAACGCACATCTGAATATTCAGGATTCTGAATTTTTGAAGCTCTTGATTGGCCAGCTGTCAGAAGTCATCTGAATTTTTAGAACTTTGTCTGACAGCTGGCCAACCAAGAGCTTCAAAAATTCAGAATTCTGAATATTCAGATGTTCGTTGAACTCGGCCACTAACATGACACCCATACACATATGTAGGAAAGGGAGAAAGCTAGACGCACTAGAAGAATACGAAATATACAAGGCAAACAGAATGGAACAAAAAAACATACTAAACGACAAATTAACAATAAAAAACAACACACTATACAACACCGCAATCACACACCAAAGAAGACAACCATAGCAAATATAAAAGAGACACACGCATTCTGCAACTGACCAAAATTGGGAAATTGGCAAACCCCACACCAAAAGTCATTGAAATAAGCCCGAAGATGGATGAAAAATATACGAAACGCGTAGCTTAAAATCTATTAAAAACCTAAATGTTGTGATATTATTAAATAAATAAATTATTTATAAAAATCAGATCACTTGATGACACACAACATGGAGACAAAACCACAAAGAAAAAAAATTGGTATTGGAGTTGAAAGTATTGTTAGTGCAAGTTAAAAATTTAACTAAGAAATCCAGCCTTATCTTACATAAATATCGAATTTTCAAAATACATTTTTTATTTTTGAACCCAAAACATGATTTTTTAAAAATTTTAATGTTCAATATTTTTTAAATATTAAAAAACTTCGGCATGAGTAATTTAATTTAAATTAGTTTGGCAAATAAAATAAAGATTTCATATTTCATTACAATTGGTGCCAGATTGAAAAAAGATCTTTAAATTGTTAAAATAAATCCTTTAAAGCCTTGAGCACAATATAAAATACGCAGAGAAAATTTCAAATATCGTAGGAGCGGTTTTCTTTAAGAAAAAAATTGTTATATTCCTACATATAACATTTTTAACATTAAACAAATTGGATTTCTAATTTTATTTTTTAAACTCAAGATATTGTTTCTTCGGCTCAACGAACTATCTCCTAAAAGAGCTAAATCCCACAAGACGAAATGAACTTACTCCCACCAAAATTTGTCAGTGGGACTTAGTTCATTATGAAAAAAAAAAATAGCTTACAAAGTTTCTTATTTCGTTTAAAAAATTTTTCATTGCCTACTTACATGAGCTTTTACTAAGAGTAACATAAAACGATTTTCCCTTTAAACTATGTACCTAAATGCTACGTACCTACTCTCATCGTCTCATCCTTCGTATTGGAGTTGAAAAATGTTGTTGTTGTCTTCTTTATTTAATAAAAATAAACACAATTTACTTTCAATGCACAGGGGCACCGAAATAAATATCTTAAAAAGCTCAACATACAACACAACAATACACCACACAAAAGGTGCATGTTAATCCTTGAATCAGAAAACGAACAAACAAGATGAAATCCCTTACAACATACAAAGTACAAAACTTTATAAACTCTACACCTAAACACAACTCAACATAACCATAGTTACATAAAACATAATATGATTTATTTTTAGCTACATGCATAAAAACTTAAAAAAAAACACATGAAGCTAAAATTATACACCGACAGCAAAAAAAAAAAAAATAAATATTAAAAAAGTTGAGATAAACTGGATGGATTAAAATTAATAAATGTTGAAAGTTTTTTTTTTCCATAGAAAATGGGGTGCTTTATAATAATTTTTCCTTTGAATGAGTGTTTTGTTACTTTTTGATAAGCTAAAAGTTTATATAATAATAGTTTCAACGTTAAAAATAATATGCCAAACCAACAACATTCAGGATCCACACACCATATCCGGTTGTGCAACAACACCGCATATATACATATACAATTTTAAGTCCTCATTTGTGATGTGCATAATATGTGCATGTGTGCATGTGTCACTGTGGTAGAAGCGAATATATATGAAAACGTGCCATTATCCTTATTTGGAGAAAAAGGATGAATAAAACTTGCAGGAAGAGAGCGAGTGGCGGGTTCCTCTTCCTCGTTTGCTTGCATTTCGTAAGTTTTATCATCCGCGTTGTTGCTAAATTTTTAATCGGGTACCTAAATTAGAAAAAAATAAACGGGCAAGAGGAATGAATATGTGCAAGCCAGAGTGCCATAAGGATAACAACAAGAACAATGACAGCCAAGAAATAATGGGTCGTTAAAGTGTAAGCGGGCATAGAGGAGTTTCGAGTTAGTTAAAAGAGCATTCTGTGTGTCCTTTAGGAATTTAACTGTACCTAGATATATGTATGTATTCGCGTTTAAGAAGGGAAGCAGAGAACGATGTGTTAGAGTTCATATTTAATGCCAACAACGACAGCAACGTATAGTCTGGTAGACTCTTCTAAGTGTTGACACTTTGACATAATTACTTATGTTTTTTTTTTTTTTTTTAAGTTTTATTTTTTGAAAGATTTAATTTTACGTGTGTTCAAAAATTTATGAATGTGTTTATTTAAAAAAACAATAATTAAAGTTATACCTACTGTTGCAACAAAACGAAAATCTTGGTAAAATTAGTAGAGCTCAGTTCTAAGGAATATTTAAAGTAAAAGAAAGAATCTTACACAAAAATAGAGATTATAAAAATGTTGTTAATTGTTAAAGCGGGCACTAGGTCATTAACAAAATTATAGAAATAAAGGTCACGAAAATAATTAAGAACTTTGATTATAAAAATGGTTACAATCTTTCTGTTATACTTAAGTGAAAATAACCAAAGATGTGAACATAATCTTTTAAGTTTTAAGATTAAACTTTAATAACTATTTGTTATTCCTTTAGAATTGCAATCTAATATCATTATTGAATATAAAGTTTAAACCCCTATATCACAAGCTATTCAAAAAAGGAGGTAATTTGTTTTTTTTTTTTTTCATCAAAGTGGCATCACTCATTTCTATTCTTTTGCATTATTAAATCTTCTGGAAATATGCCTCAAATTTTTTGTTACTTCACATCATATTTTCCCTCGAGTTGAGTTAGCTTAATGAAAATTCCTGATATATACCTATAAACCAGAAAGAACTAAATTTGTGTGCTGTGTGTAACTGCCGAGAGAAAAAAAAATATCGAGATGGTTGATCATTCAAGCAGACTCTGTGTAAAAGTTGCAGCATCCTTATTTAAATTTTCACAACAAAAGAATGTTGTTCTTTAATTTTTCTTTTTTTTTTTTTAATCCTCGAAACGAAAGAAAAACTTTATCCTTTAAACTCTGCTTTACTCAAAAAAAAAATCCACCTATACCTACCTACCTACCTACAATCTTATCTACACAAAAAGTGAATGATGTAGATGAAGCAGGATTCCAGTTTCGGTCCTTCGTTAATTGGAAAAATATTTATTTAATTTTTTTTGTTTTGTGTTTTATGTAGCATTTCTAACACACCAAGTGCGATAAAATATTCAAATGGCTCTTGTTTAAGGGAGGGTGGTAGATATTTGGAAAAGTTTCATTTGGTCCATCAGTCAGCCAGGGCAAGTCTTTCAATTAACTTCTTTTTTTTTTTTTTTTTTTAACCAGACAATGCCATTAAGAAGGATATTTTTTCCAGAGAAAAAGAACTTAATGAAAATCCACTCTCAACTTGAATTATGATTCTTTGAACGGTAAAAAATAACGGACACTATATAGTAGGTACCTACTCGTTCTTTACAAATTTACCTTCAATTTGCATTTTCGTTTGGTCCATCGAGCTGGAAAAAACCATTACCACTGCATGAAATCCTTCAGTATTCGAAACAAATTTGAAATGACACTTATTTTGAATGACATTTGACTGCAGCAGCATCGAGTTCCGCTCTCATGCAGGCAGACTGCGAAGCCGACTTTAGTATTGAATGAAACAACAACAAAAAAAAAAAATACAAGAAAAACTAAAAGAACATATAACATATAAAAATATGAATATTCTGAACATGTCCGCTCGAGACAAAAAATAATACAAACACAAAATTTGTCACAGGGCGAAACGAACATAAATTTTTCGTATCCTATCCTTCGTCGCATGGCCAAATATACGTCACGCACGCCAGCTCAAACCAGAATGCACATAGAACACCGGAAAAATGTCCTCCTTTTTGCCGGTGATTACTATTTTTTTTTGTCGAGGAGAAAACGCTGACTAAAAAAAAAAACATGATGCAGATGACATTTCTGTGACAACGACGACATATCATCCTCAGCTATTTTATTTTATTTATTTTGTTTTCTTTTTTTTTGTTTTCCCTATGTTTGCTCTTTTTCCCTGCAGCTTCCATGCGTGTAAGATTGAATGAGAGTTGGTGGTGATGGTGATGGTGATGGGCAATTGGAAATAGCACTAGTGATTTTCTTTTAGCCAAAAATACAAAAGCCAGTAAAATATATTCCATGTCAGTGTCATTGCTCCTCCAAAAAGCCAGCAAAAAAGTATTGTTATAGGGAAAATGGGGCAGGAAACAGCAAATTGAAGGAAGAGGATAGCGATGATGATGAAGGATAACTGCCTGCCAACTCTGGAAAGAAAGACTGCATCAGCATTATGCTGTCAAAATCTCCACTACACTATAGAAGTCAAGCCTTCTTTTTTTCTTTTTTTTCTGTGAGATGGTTTTTCTGTCATTGTGATTGATATGAGTGACGAACTGACAGCGCCATACCAAAATGAATTATTAGAATCATTTATTTTGTATTACATATGTATGTAAATGTAAGAAGGTGGGAAATTATGAGACACTTGAATGTTTATGAAAATTACAGAAAAGTGCCGCAGAGGTAAATATAAATACAAAGAACTTGAAACGAAACGAGTTGTGACGGGCCTCTTATGTGTCACTTTTTGTGACAGAAATTAAGGTAGCTAGGCTTACAGTATTGAAGTGACCTTATACGAACTGTTATTAGTTTGATTAAATGAATCTATAAATACCTACTTACTTATAAATGGCGCTTAATAGGGTATTTCGTTCCATGGTAGGTCAATGAAGGAAAGTATGTAATCAAAAAAAATCGCACAATCTCGGTCTTAAAATATAAAAAATGTGTGAGTGCCAGGACTCACGGTTAATATGTATGTGTAAATATCAACGTTTGTCGAAGTGCCTAATTTTTGTTACTGAACTTACTCAATATACATAACAATGTATAGTTACGTATTACACGGGACGGATTCACCTTCTTATGCAACTCCATCTTTTCATCCAGTAAAACTAACACAATTTGAGCCTCCAAACGATATTTGGATCCGTAAGCAAAATCGTCCGTACGTTGTTGATTACGGATCCAAACCGGACTAGTTTGCTTGAAGAGGATCTTCAGATTTTTTTCATTACATAACGAACCCAATATCCTTCTATAAGGTTTTTGTAACGTAATGTGCTACATGGTAACGTATTACAGAGGAAAGCCAATACGTTTTTAGTTTAACTTCACAAGTAGCACACAACAGTATAATTTCGGTATTATATTTCTTAATTCATACTTATATTATTGATATAACAATCTATGGCTTCTTTATTCATTCTATATTTCTTCTTAATTAGGTATTTTCTTTAAGAACTTAAATTGGTATGTTCACTTCTACTTAAAGCATTCTTAAATAATTCCTAAATTGGCATTTCTTAAATCGGTGTTTTTTATTTCTTTAATACTTCTTTTATTCTACTTAAGGAATTAAATCGACATTTTTGTAATTCTTTAATACTTCTTTAAGTCTTTAAAAAATAGTATTATTCATTTAAAATGTATTCATTCTTAAATTGGTGTTTGTTTATTTCTTTAATAATTCTTTAATCCTTCAAAAAATGATTTGTAATTCCTTAATACTTCTTTAAGTTTTATAAAAATAGTATTATTCATTTTAAAAGAACATCATTTTTTTTTTTGGAAAAATTAATATTTTGAAAACATATTACTACTTTTTTGGAAATAACGTTTTAAGGTGTATTAAATACTTAAATATGGAATCCCATTTTTCAATCTTTGAAGTATTATAATTGCATCCATTTTACTACGAGTAACATACCTCAATTCTTTTGCACAATCGAAATTCGGAAACGGTTTTAACTAGCTCTTAATTTAGACAAGCATTGAAATGCATCAGATTGGCTGAATAGATGACACAAGAAAGGCATACGAAGGAACTCGAGTTCAAATCCCAAATGTGAAAGACGAAAACAAATAAGTAATAATAAAAAAATAAATACAAATAAATAAATAAATTATATTTTCTTTTTCATAAGAAATGCTATACCTATTATAGAAGGAGTAAAGAAGTATTTGAGACAAATGTAATTCCGAATGAAGAAGACTTTAAGAATCAATTTAGCTTCTAATTCTTCTATAAGTAATTCTATGCTACATGTGCTACCGCCGGCATAGATGCTTACACATAAAAAAAAAATAAAATTGTTGTATGGCAGCTACCTCTTCTAGATTCAAATTTCCCGTCTAGGAAATCACATACAAATTTTTTGTAAAAAATTTTAAGCAAAACCATTTATCTGGCTTTTACTAGAAGTATAGGTGGACATTATGGCTGAGCGTATGACAAAAAAAAAAAAACATTTTTAGACTTCTGGATTCAATTATATCAATTAAAGTGAAGACACTTTTTTTACGCTAAAGTAATTACAAGTGCCCCAGTGAGCAAGGAAATAATCGAAAGAATTTCTCAGGGCTTTAATTCAACAAATAGAATCTTGCTCTTTCCAATGAAATTCAAACAATACCTTATTCATCAATGCTTGAACTATACTGTTCCATAGATTTCCAAATTGATATCGAAATTGCCCAAATAAATGGGTCAATTGCTGCAACTTCCATTTACACAGCCTACGACAACAATTCTACCAAACAGAAACACAAGTGAATGAATCCCAGATTCACTGCCTTGTCATTGCTGATAGTATACAATGACATATGAGGGCAATTCGAAGTAGTATAAACATTCGTCGGTACATATCTTCATATCTCCCCATCCAATTCGGCACAACAAATTGCGTATCAATTAATTATTCTCGACTACTGGACTATGAGATTGTTGTATAGGAAACGTCTGCTTCAGGAACTGACCTATAGTCTTTGATGTTTTTTTTTTTTTGGTTGTTTATTTTGTATTGTATTGCTATTTTACTGAAAACAAACATTTATATACTATAAAAGATTTACTATCAACTTTGTGCTATACAATTCGATGACTGTATTTATTTAGACCCCGCAGTCAATTCATGTCAACCGTACTCGTCTCTGGGGAAGCAAATTATTTATATGGGTCAGATTTTCGACGTAACGTTGGATGAGAGATGAAAAACAGCAAATTATTGTGTCATTCGATGGGTACCTATATTGAATTTATGACCAATGAAACTGTAAATACATATTCTGTCATGATTTTTCGCATGTAATGCAGTATTGGGACAAAAACAACAACACTTGTTTTATGGTGTTATATTTTTATTGCATGTAGGTAAAGTACCTACTAGAGGAAAGTCATTGCAAAAATAAACCCTTACATTTCGTTTTTTCATAGTGTTTAAGGAAGCAATCCTTGGTATACAAGTTGAGATATCGTCTTCAAGGATGTAATGTATATAGTATACGACAAGTATTATTTTCTTATACTGTATTAAGTGAAGGTCCTCTGGGTGAACTGGGTGAAAGTAGCTTTTCTTGTAGTACAAACATTTCCTTTACCTATACATACACTTGTATGGTCCTGGTGGTTATAATATATGATGTTTTGAAAGTCCTTTCTGTACAAACATCAGCGGCGACACTAAATGACAATTTTAAGTATTTTAAAGAGTGCTAGGGATGACGTGTAATAAGTTTATTTTGAGGAAGACTGATTTAAGAAAAACTACACACACACGTCTAAGGGAGATTAAATGTTTTGTATTTGTGGAGAGATTTAAAAATTAAGTGGAATGGAACCCCTTAATTAATGTTCGTATACAAATTTCTACTTCAAAAGCAAATAAAAACCACTTTTTTTGTTAAAAAAACATCGGCATGAGTAAGCTCGAAATAAAGTTGTGAACTGATGAGGAAGCAGTTTTTTTTCGGTAAAGAATACATGCGGAACAACTCAACAAAACTCGTTAGATGAAAGATCAAAAATATCTGTTAAGTTAATCCGAAGTTAACTCACCAAATGTGATGAGTTAACTTGGGGTAACTTTAGGGCTATTTTATTCACTCGAAGTTGAACACAACTTGTGCATTTTTCTTTTCAACTTTAGAAAATGTTTACATTCACTCCAATTTGACTTGCTCAACTTTACATTTTGACAGATGGATTTACTCTCCAGTTGTTTAACTTTTGATTTTCTCAACTCCCCAAAATAGTAAAAGTAAGCCGAGGAAACTTGGGATATAACGTCCAACTTAAGATTTTTTCTTAATTTCGATTCATTCACTCTAGTTGCTAATTCGATTGTATAATAAAGTAAAAAAGAAAGAAATTTAATTAAATTTCAATGGTAATAATTATTTCTGGGAGGATTAACTATCATCTTCTTCGAGTAACGAAGATGGTGAAGAGGAAGAGAGCTTATTTATTGAGAGACAGCAATACAAAATGTGTATACCTACGACTTTGGGTAAAAAAATAAAAACACGCCTTTGACCGTGAAGAAAGGTATCAAAAGTTGCCCAAATTCATTAACTGCATATCAACTTGACCCATGACCCATACCCACTTTTCCCGTTATGGGAGTTTTAGTAGTTTTACCTCCCTTTTACCTCTAAAAAACGGTACTCTCGCTGATCCCGATTATAAAAATTTGCGCGACTTCATAAGCTTTCGTATGACACCTCGTTTGACCATGTGCCACGCCCAATTTTCGAGTACTGGGCGTTTTAGTGATTTCACTGAATTTGCAGTGAATTTCACTCAAAAAAAAAACAAGATATGTTCATTTTCGCACTCGATGCACCGTTGAGGGTTGAATATGATATAATTTTTTTTGTTTTGGGTTTTTGTTCATTTATTTTTATAAAAAGTTATCCCGTGCTCTCAATAATTGTGTTGATGTTTGTTTGACGTTCGTTCAAATATAAAGTTGAAAAGTTATATTTTATGTGTCATCTGTCACAAATATCCCAGGGAAATTTTGTAAATTACAATAAGTTGGTCAACTTAACTATTCTAACTGAAGAGTTAAATTATAAAGTAGTGAATAAAAGCAATTTCAAGCAATTCATGTCTTGTGCAAGTTGAGTTTTAGTGAATAAAATAGCCCTTAATCTACCACTGAAAAACTTGACCTTAAAGTTCTAGATTTGCATACAACTGGGTAAGACTAGAAAAATATTTCGCTGCTTTCTTTGGCATCTCGCATTATCCAAGTTCATACACTTAAATCCATATTTACCAAAATCGAATTCCCATTTTTCTTCGATCTGCTAACGATTTGTCAATTCATGCAGTTTTACAGCTGTCAATTGTTACGTACCTACTTAGATAATGGTCTCTAAATTTCCAAAGTCAACTTTAATCCAAGTCATAGTCTTTGACAAACAAACATACAACAAAAAAAAACTTTCTTTTTCAAAGTTGAACTGTAATGGCTTTGATTTGACTTGTAAACGTTTCTTGAAAATCAAAGTCAACTCACTACACTACTCACCGTATCACTACAGAAAACAATTTCACCCCTCAATTACTGTATCTAGACATTTTGACACTTAAACCACACTAAAAAGCAATCAATCAACATCACTGACTCTGAGGCCGCCCGCCGCGCCGCACCGTTACTATATCTTTCTATCTCTCTTTGTTTGGTTAGAAAGGAGCGTTTTACGGTGGCAGGACACAGCTCCATGACTCCTCCAAAAATGGCAGTGTGGTGGGTTTTTTTTTCTAACTCATTCTAAAAGTAATTGAGAGCTAAGTGGATTTAGTTTTTTTCTCCTTGCTTCATTGATTCCAATTTAATCGCACCATGTTTCAGCCAAAAGCATAGGAACAGCAAAACAAAAAAAAAAAAAAAGAACGAAAGAAACTAAACAGTCATGATTGAGGATGAGTGCTATAGAAAAAGGATCAAAAAAATTGTGTTCATTGCATTTTTCATTTCATTTCATTTTTTTTTTTTGTTCGCAATGAACATATAAATTTGCTAATGTGTGTGTGTGTTTGTGTGGGAGGAGGGAATACTTTAGTTTCCCTTGGTAAAGCGAATTTGGGAAACTCTTTTGTTTATTTTGTTTAAAAAAAAATTTTGTTCGTTGCTAAATTTTAGATTGATCAATCCCCTTGCGATTAAAATATGCACTTAGTTGCAATTTTTCTAAAAGCATGGCTCTGTGTTGGTGGTGGAGATTATTTAAGCAGACACACAGTGGAATTAAATAATGTTGTATTTGGAAAAAATTTCAACCAAATAGGTTTGTTTTGTCTTGGCTTGAATGATAAATTAGAAGTGTGTGTGTGTATAGTGTGTAATAGGAGCATTATTTTGTATTGGTATTATTAAAATATTTCTTTTTTAATTTTCTAAAAAAAAAAATTGTGTAGCCGTTGATTTGAAATGTTCAAAGTGATTAAAGTGTTTCAGGTTTTGGGTCAAATTTCCCGTACAGGAAACTTATGATGTTCATAGTTTTTTCAAAAATCACAATACATATTTTTGTTTTTTTCTATTTTTCATCGTTAACATTTTGTATCAGCAAAATTTAATAAAAAATCTTGTTATTTCAAAAAGAAAAATTAATTATTTATTATTAATGCTAAATCGATGAATTTTTTCTTTTATAAAAATTCCAATTAAATTTCACTATCTCTCCCACTGTAAGCGAGGACGAAGCAATATACACAGTTACAGAAAAAAGAATTTTTTTGGCAATTTTATATGGATCAGGGTATTCTCTAGTCGGAAATGCAAATCGATTGCAGTTTTTATGTATGTTGTGCAGTAGGTATGTATAATTTTTTTCTTATTTATATTTTATATGGAAAATTTGACTGAATGAATCTTTTTAATTTTTTTTTTTTTTTAATTTTATTTGCTTTTTTTGAGAGATGAATTATTTTTGGTTATTAATTTAACGTTTTGATGACTAAAACAGAACAACAAGAGGTGCAAATTTCGTCAGAGTTCTATATAAATTGAATTATTATTCATGGATAGTCTGGGGGAGAATTAATATTCAAAAATAAATTGGAAATGATTGCGTTTGAATATTTATTTTGTATTTTTAATTTGTCGCATCGAAAAAAAAGGTAAGTATTTCCTATCCTGTTTTTAAAGTAAAATTTTGTGCCGGACAGGTTTGTTTGTTTAATAAAATATCAAATAACCCATTTATCACCTAAAAAGTTTGAAGTTTATAATATTTTAGGGATTTTTTTTTACCCTCAACTAAGACACGCCTCAAAATAAACAAAATAAAAAAACTAACCTTGTACTTCAACCCTTTAAAAAACTATTGTAATACACACCTCTTTCAGGATCAGAAAAACTCCTGTTTAAAAAAAAAATATAACAATTATAATATAAGTAAATACAGATCCCTACAACTTTCACCTCCCCATTTTGTTGTTGTTTCGCCATGTTTAAAAATTAAACTTTCCCAAAAGTAATTAAAATTCGAACCCGAAAAAAAAAATGAATATTTGATATCTGAAAATAGGGAGCATCTGTAATAATTTCCGTCAGCTAAAACCCCTCTTGGCCACCACGACTTTCATGCCACCGACCGTATTACATTTATGCCCGCATTGGATATATGCATGTATATATTTTATTGATGCGATGTTTTCATATCAATTATGAGCAATAAATGCGCAATATGGCCATAATGGAGATTAAAAAGAGTGAAGTACGACAGAATGCAAAAGGACTCCGTATGGGAAAATTGTATGTGTGTTTTATATTTTTATTGTAAAAAATACACTGAATCAGCATTGGGGAAATGGGAAAAATCACAGATTTGCCATGTTGCTGTTATTTAACAAAAACAATATTCATTTCCGACCACCATTCCACCGGAATGAACCTTTTGTTTAAGAAAATAAATACCAAAAAAAAAAACACGAATAAAAATACATAATAAAAAAAAAACACATGCATAGTCATCAGAGATCTTTTAATTTATATTTACACAAGTCCAGCTGGAAACGCCAAAATAAATGTTTTCAATGTGTAATGGTTTTGGGTATGTCATTTTGTGCAGAGGATAAGGATTATTTCTGTTTAACTTGTGTTGATTTACATATTAAATTGAGAGAACCAGCCTAAGGTGGATTAATTTGTTTACTTACCCGTGGTCATAGGTGCAATAAAATGTTAAAGTATATTTAAATGGACATCTTGCTGAAGTAAGAAAACGTCAATATACGAGATTAATGAATTATTAGGACGAATTTCCATTCATAATGCCCTTAAAAGTCTTAAAATAGAAAATGTGTTACGGGGCGTATGAGTGTTTTTTTTTATTGAGTTTTTTGTTTGCTTAAACATTTTTATAGAAATCAATTATTGAGTTTATTTAAAAACAAACAAACTTTCTTTATGATTAAATCCACCAATAGTCGTCCCTCGATTTGTACAATCATCAATTGAATGTCTGTTCGTATACAAACTTTTAAGGTACCAACCCATTGAATCAAACAAACAAAATTTGGTTTTCTTTTTAAGTTCAAACACACTCCGTCTCAAAAGCAACTAAAATGGACTTTGACCAATTATTGATCGTGCCAACGTGATAGTTTTTATTGCACCCTTACTGCCACCGCAACACGCACGCAATGACAATTTGACGTCAAGCAAAATAAAAATCATGTTGAATCGTTTAAATTTGACACACTATAGAGAGAGTCCATATTATATGTGCAACAGCATGAGCGTAGACAACGACAATGACGACTACTCTGCAATACGATGGCAATCAAGATCAAAGTGACACATGTCAAAATGACAATTGCCCCCGCAGCTAGTTCAGTTTTGTCGGTTGGTTGGTGTCGTCAATTGTGTCCGTCGCGTCGCGTCCGTCCGACCCGTCATCAGTAGTCAGTCAGAAGTGTTTCAATTCTACATTCAACTTTATTTCGATTTCAATTCTATACAGCTATTCTCTCTCTCTCTACTTCAAGTCATCATGCAACATACATGGTGCACGCCACAGCAAAAGCCAAGCCCCGCATATTGTCAGTGACTGTCAGTTGAAGTTTTTATATTGCAATTTCAAGCGAGTGTCATGTGGTTGTGCCTGGGTCTGATGATGATAAGTCGAAGGAGTGGAAGAAATTTCATTTTTATTTTATTATTATGATGAGGACGACAGTAAGACAAAAAAAAGAAAAAAAAAAAAACACTGTGCACGAGTTTCTAGCAATGCAATATGGTCGTAGCCGAGTCAGAGTCAAAGGAATAAAATTGAAAGTGCTTGCAGCATTTGAGGGTAAATGAGATGATTGGGGTATAATAATTGGCAATGCAGTCAAGTAATTTCGATTTCAATCGTACACGCTGTTGATTGGGCAAATTCAGTTATAAGTTCGGTCGTATTTTTTGTTTTATTGAATATTGCAGTGAGTTTATAAAATTATTGGGGAATTAGTGGAATTTGATTGGGAAATCACTGCAAAAGCGGTATCTTTTGATTAAATTAACTCAAATTAACAAAAGCCACTTCTGAATCATGTAGTATTTTTGTCTTGTATTAATCAAAAGACCCTCGGCGATGGCGGTACATCTAAAAGCGGTGATATCATAAATTGTTTTTATTTTACTGACTGATATTTCAAGATGCTTAAAAGGAAAATTTTTATTTATGTGTTTATCTTTATTAGTGGCGCAGTTTTGAGAAGAAAATTGAATTTGTAGTAGCTAATTACAATTAAGTATACTTGCTCTTGATCACACTGTGGCTTTAAGGCCTGACTATACACTGATTTATTTGATTTTAAAGGGAATGATTACTCATCAGAGAGTTTATTTTATACTATCTCTCGAATTCAAAGTTTATTTAAAGATAGTATCGTATAGTACATAGAAATTAATGTTACAGCAACGATTTGCACATTATGCATACATGAATCTTATAGTTGAAATGGAAAAATCGGTAAAAATACAACAGATGAAGTTAGAAATAAATTTAAAAAATTATCAATTGCTTTTTTAAATATCGAATTTTCAAATCAAAATTTTAAAATATTTTTAAAAATCCAAACTATATTATTTTTGGAATTTTTCACCTTTATTTGAAGTTTCTGTATGCAAAATTTATTTTAAAACATTAAGCTTATAATGAGAAAGTCCAAAATCAAAAAAACTTTAATATGAGGTAATAGAGAGGGGGCAAAACAAACCACTCAAGATAGTTGACTTACTTTTTAACCCCATCTTATTTCCAATGATAACATTTTACGAAAAACATACTCTGTGAACTTATATATTATTTTCATAGACATAGCAAAGTTGATTTCTTTTTAAATGCTGAAATAATCTGGAGTACCTCAGGGGAGCCATTTAGGACCCCTTTTATTTGTTTTAACTATAAATGCGGTTTAACTTATTTTACATCAATCTAATATATAAATTTAAGCTGATGACATAGGGATTTTGAACAAAAACTTCATCCTCTGAACATGTGCTGTTATTGAAATCAGACTCAAATAAATTTTGTATTTGGTGGCAAGAAAAACTTTCTTAGTTTAAAATTAAAAATTTTCAAATCCCATCCTTTCTAAATTTCCATCAAATTGAAGTTTAATATAAATTTAAGAAACACTCATTCGTATTTATAAACGTTGTCCTTCTTTAGACAGCCGCCTAAGTTATAAATAAATATGATTAAAGGTTGTCTAAAATTTATCTTACTTAGACAACAGATAAATTGGTTGTCTAAACCTTGATTAAATGTGGTATTTAAATTGATTTAATAAAGAATATTACTAATTATTTTGACCTATTGAAACATTGCCTAAACTTAGCGAAAATATAATAAAGTTTTGCTTGTACGAAGCCTTTATTAATAAATAAATGAAAAACAAGTGTTTATTGCTGTATACCAGCTATTTAATGCAGTTTCCATGTACCTGTGTATGTCTAATTTAACTAGTGGCAATGTTTATTTATGTAGTTTACTTCTAGCTTAGTTTATGCTTCTCAAACTTTAATTCTTACCTATGATGAACTTCAAAGGTTGCGCCATCATCTGATAGATACAAAAAAAAATAAAGTTAGAAATATCTGAAGCTTATGTGCTCCTTCTTTCCCTACTCTCCCCTAAATTAATAACAGCTTTTGATAAAATAGTTTCAAATTAGATGTTAAATCGTATTTATACTGCCGTATCAACTGAAAATGACATATCTAATATTTGTGGATTTTTTTCAGTAAGAACCAAGTTTGAGACCAATATTACAGTTTTTATTAACAACTAGCTGGCCCGCCCGGCTTCGCACGGGTAGACAAACCTTAGCTTTGCATAAAAATTACAAAAGCTTCAAACATGTGATAAGCGATAATGTTTGAAAAGTTCTTCTTAAACGTGAGCATCTTTAAATACAATGAAAAAAGAAGCCTTGCCTTAAGGTTTCTTGTCTTGTAAAAACTTTTATGCAGCCATGGTGATGGTGATATTATATTAAACTTTTTTTTTTTTAAACTGAAGCTGTAACTGTAACTTTGTAACTTTTATATTCAATTAATTGGAAATTTTGCACTTTATTTTCGAATCGATATCCCTTGATGCCTTAGGTCTTTATTTGTTTTCATTTAACTTAAACCTTTTGTTTGAAATGTACTCCTTTACTCATCTTAAATATCGTATAACATCTTCAATCTTAGACATAAACATTCCAAGAATATTGTAAGAACATCCTTTACGTCTGCCAGCCTGTCTGAGAACTTTGAAAATTAAAACGAACAAAAAAAAAAGGAAACTTTCGAATAAAAAAACCTTACCTCAGTTTAATATAATGTATTAGTTAATAGGGTAACAGTTATCTGTCATTCAAAACACGTAAAAACCAAACTGAAAAAGAAAACCTTTTTTCTTAATACCTACCCTTTTAAAGTCCATTTAAGTTTGACAAGACCCAAACGTGTCATTGAAATGCGAAATGTTTTTTCATTATAATATCCTTAACTTACCTAACTATCACAATCACTTTCAGTGAAAACGTGAATACCAATTTAAGGCAATTTTTATAAAACACTGTTTTGGCCATTAACATTCGATATATATCTCTACGTTAGTGTCTCTATATAGCTACACATTCTATATCCTTTGGTTCGCTTTTGACATTCGATTAACCATCACCTGCTTTAGTTACACATTAAATGAATTTGAATTAATATAAATCTATCGAAAGTGATACACTCTTGCTAACCCAAATCAACTCGCTCTAGCTTACAGTTTAATGAATTATTTTAGGGGGTGGGTAAACGGTAAACGTGCGGTATATTCATGAGAATGTTTCACTGAATAGAATTTTACCCGAAAGTTAATTTATTTAATAGCTCAAAGCGGCCCAAGCCTGGGGTTATTTTGAAAGTGGGGTTGCTTGTGTCGGTTTTTGCTCTGTTGTTGCTGACGGACTAACCGAAACCCAGGTGGCCAGTCTAATGGAGAGGGACAACATTATTTTGAATGTATGCCGCCCCTTTGCCCATTCTGTTCGTTGATCGATAGATTTTTGAGCGGAAAATTAAGTTTGAATTAGATTCCGACCAAGCGATAAATTAAAATTGATGTTGGCATGTGCGCAATTTACCTAACGGGCATAATGTACCCTTAATTTACTGTGTGTCAAACAGGGTACAACAAATCACCTCAATGAACGGTTATAGAGTTAATCAAATGTTAACGCTATAGCATAGTAATTTGATTTGAGTTGTTGGTGATGGCGTTGCAGGTTTTAACAATGAAGTACCTTATAATATTAATTTAAACGCTAAATTAAATGAAGTGCAGTGACATGTATGAAATAAAATGTTAAGTTTGTTTTGTAATTTTGGTTGAATTAATTGGTCATAACTCATAACTATTAACATATTTTTTTACCCAATCAAATGAAATTATTAGGTTGACATATGAACAGTTTTTTTTTGTGCTTAAAGACAGCGGTGAAATGTGGCAATCTAAGCCAATTCCATCAGCTCAATGACACTCTTGTTTTACTCCTTGTTTCAGGACCTGTTGATCACAAATGGTAGAGATTGATATCAGCGAAACTAAAATTGCTTTCAACTGATCTAAATATAAATAAATATCTTCTTAATCTTATGACTTTGTGCTAATTCAGTAAATACGAACGTTGCAAACAACTAAATTCATATTCAATCCCGAATTTCAATTACCTTTTATGGATTTAAACAAACACACACAGAAAATTTGTATAACAAAAAAAAAAACAACGTTTTGTATTTTTAGCAGTAAGTAGACCAATTTAATTTTTTACTATTAACCAACAAACCCAAATTTCATCTCAGCCTCTTTTATCTTATGCCTTCTAGCCAAACCAACCAACAAAAAAAAAAAAACACCAGGATTGAAAAAGGACACTTTAAAAAGATATGATCCAACTGTGGGTACTTTTCTAATTTCCTTCTTGTTTGCCAACTAAAATGCATTCCAGTCATATAGCTCTGCTCTGCTATACCTACCTCTTGGCCGAATAAAAAATTCCAGTAAAACCGAAAAAAAAGAAAACCATCAGAATGCCATAACGGTCTTTACTAAAATTGAAAAACGCCACCACAACCCTTTTAAGCCAACATAGCCGACGAGGCGGAGGCAAGTCGAGTATATGGATTGGAGGCAAGAAGTTTCCCGTACAGAAGAAATTAATAAACCCAGTTGGGTGGATTTTTTTTGGTATCATCATCTCTCTTCTCTTAAGGACATGTATTTGTTTTGTGTTAAAAAAAAGGAAAAGCACCATCTACATTCAATATAGACAATAAAGAATTAGGCGACACCACAATTATTTTTAGCAGGCTTATTGTTGCACACACACACACAGGACCACCCTCCCCCTTCCTTCAATGCTCAAATACTTAATACCCAATTGTTCCTCTTTTGTTTTTTAATTCCTATTTGTCGGAAAGAAAATGTCTGTAGCCAAAAAAAATATTAAGCTCTGCCGGCCGCCTTCAAATAATTAACACAAAATGTGACTCTAAATTGAACAAATTATTCAAAAATTATTTAAATGGCATCAATGTTTCATTTGCAAAACGAAAATATTATCAGTTTACATAATTTGGTGTTATTTTGCTACTCAGTAGTAGTATGTGTCACAACCGTCACAAAAAACCTAATAGTTTATTACAACAAAATTTGTATCCAAGTGATCATTATTGAAAGTAATAAGAATATACATAATTATCTACCTCCAGAGACAAGTTTAGTGAATTTGAAGATTTAATAATGTTTTGTCACACCCGTCACACAAATTGTCACTCAATCTTTCACTAATTTTCAGCTTTGTTGTTTCTAAACATGTAAATATGAAATTTACGGCACAGGTAAACAATCGACGGAAATGTTTCCCATATATCAATTAAGTACACATTTAAAAGGTATCTTTTCCACTTAAAAAAGGTGTCGAAGTAAAAAAATTGTTAACTTTTAAGTGAGATTAATGGATTTTTTTAAGAAGTATGTCTTTACTCACTTTGCATAGTAAATTATCACCAAAATTAGCCTAAGAATTTTGTTTATTTATATTTTGTTCATGTATTTATCATACTTTGTCACATCCGTAACAATTTCAAGTTACATGGTTGTACAATTTTTCACAGTTTTGTTTCTCATTTCTAAGTTGATTTTGGAAAACAACTTGCAAGACAAAACTAAAAAAAGATTGACAACACCAAATTCCTGTATTAAGAAATAATGAGTTATAAAGGGTTTTCCAATAAGAGGTGTTATTTTGTTATTCAAAGAAAAATGGCATTTTTTGAGACAAATGATCGGATGTTTATTTCATTATAAAGAAGAAGATATGCCGTTATGGATGGAACACAACATCAGCCAAATGGCCGCCACGACCACGCTTACAGGACCATATCTTTTTCATGAAATTTTCCATAACCAAATCGCAAAGTGGCTTCCCTATGTCCTCGATAGCCTCACGAATTCCATCTTTAAGGTCTTGAATCGACGCTGGGCTGTTGGCGTAGACCTTATCTTTCACGTGGCCCCAAAGGAAGAAGTCACAAGGTGTTAAATCACAAGATCTCGGTGTCCAATTGTGATCACCTCTTCGAGAGATAACACGGTCCGGAAACTTTTCCCGTAAAAGATCGATGGTTTCTTTGCTTGTGTGGCACATAGCGCCGTCTTGTTGAAAGTAAACGTTGTCCAGATCAATACCATCCAATTCCGGCCATAAAAAATCATTAATCATCTCTCGATAGCGCAATCCATTGACCGTAACTGTTGCTCCAGCCTCATTTTCGAAAAAGTAAGGTCCAATGACCCCGCCGGAAGATAAACCCCACCAAACAGTCACGCGTTGAGGATGGAGAAGCTTTTCAACAATAACTCTTGGGTTTTCCGAGCCCCAGATGCGACAGTTTTGCTTGTTGACGTAGCCGCCGAGGTGGAAATGGGCCTCATCAGTCAAGATGATTTTTCGATGAAATTCCGGATCATTTTCATGCATTTCAAGGAACCAATCAGCAAAGACACGACGTTGTTGATGATCAGCCGGCTTGAGTTCTTGTGTTAACTGAACTTTATAAGCCTTAAGACCCAAGTCTTTATGCAAAATACGGTGTAATGACGTTTGTGGAATGCCTAATTCCAAAGAACGACGAGGAATGGACAAACCTGGGTTTTCTTCAACACTTTGGGCTACAACAGCAATATTCTCAGTTGTTCTTGAGCGACGTGCACGGGTTTTATTCTTCACATCACTAACTTGTCCCAACAGCTCGAATTTGTCCACCAATTTCTGTATTGCGGTCCGACAAGGTGCTTCACGACGACCCAAAAATGTTTTAGTTTTACGAACCGTCTCTGCCAAATTTTCACCATTTTTCTCGTGAATTTTAATAATTTCAATGCGTTGTTGAAGCGTGTATCGTTTCATTTTTATTAATGGCGTAGTTTCTACTTGTCAAATGTCAAAAAATGACAGCTTCAAAAGTGACAGCTACCGAAATAGCGGGCTATTCAAAATAACACCTCTTATTGGAGAACCCTTATATAAACCTTTATATTTATAATGTCACACCCGTAACACAACTAAAATGGATCCTAGAACTAAACAAAAATGTACAACAATCGGTAGATAATAAAGTATTTTAGTTAAAAGACATCAAAAACTATAGTTAAGCAAATAAAATCGAACTGGATATTTTGGTTAAAATGGCCCTGAATTTTGTTTGTTGATGTGGATAAAGCTATAACATGTGCGTGTTTAAAATTGACACTTAGCGTTTCTCGCATTCTGTGTCAATTTTTACACTAAAATTGGTAGAAATAGGCAGTTTTGGGAAGGAAACGAAGACAACTGAGAAAATTATTAAGGTGAAGTATTGAAAAATTTCGCTCAGAAAACTTTCTTATTGAAGATTCTTCCAACACCATAAAAGCAAGTACATCCAACACGGTTGTAGATTTTTATTTTCTTCTTACTAGAAGGACATTGGGTGCGCGTTCACATGACAAACAAAAGAATTTAATTTTCTGTATTCCAAAAAAATCTCCTTCCTTTTGAGGAGAAAGGGAAAAAGAAATTCTCCTCACTAAACCAACATATGTACATATAAATACTATATAGCTAGTGTGGGGGTTATATATGTATCTCTTCCTTATTTGGATTTTCTTCTCCCTGCAGCGCAGTCAGGAAAAGGTACTCAATTTTGCTACTTTGGTTTCTTGTTTGTAGGTAGATAATGTAGGCAGAATTGTTTTCTTTAAATTTGTATCCTGTCTGCAGGAGTTGAAAAAAGACAAATCAAAAATCTGTTGGCAGTCTTGTTTTTTTTTTTTTGTTCAATTTTATTATTCATAAAGTAAATTTCTCTGAAAGAGCAAATGTAGAAAAAAAAAAAAAATATTAATCAGTGAATTCAAAGAAAAAGTTGAGCAAAAACGTGTTGTTGTTTGTATATTTATATTGTTGATGATTTCGGAATAGGTATATGTAGGTACATAGGTAGGTACTGCGCGTTTGGTGTTTTTTTTTTTTCATTTCTTGTATCCAGGAGAAATGAGGTAAAAAGCAAAAGTGAAAAATGAGGATGGCCTCCTTTTCATTTTTTGCGTAACCCACCTTCAAGATCCTAAAAAAAAAAAAAAAAAAAAACTGAAGCCCCCCCTAAGGTGAATGGACTACTTTGCACAGGACAACAAAATAAACTGCCAACTGGTGCATGGCAAATAGTCAACTTGTTGGATGACGATGATGAATAATAATAAAAAAAAAAAATAATACATAAAAAAAAAAAAACAAACATAACAGAAGAACACTGTTTAAATACTTGTATATTCTTGCAAATAAAGCATTAACTTAAGTTGCCATCTCTCTTCGCTTGAGTATAGGTACTATAAGGGTTTTCCAGACGAGTGCTATGTACACCAAGTTTGAGAAGAAAAAAAATAAGATTCAGGGCACGACAAATCAAGGCAAGAACTAATACAACTGAGCGGTTGTCTCCCAAGCGAGGGCGGCAGCAGAAGTGAAAGTAACTTTTTTATTCAATAATATTTTTTTTTTATTGAATTGTCTGAAGTTTAAGAAAAATCAAAAGTTGGATTATGGAAAATTCAGAAGAAAGTGTTCTTTTTTTTTTTGTTTGCATTCGAAATATTTTAATGTGGGAGAAATCTTACTCTTCACAGTTTCACTACTTTTTAGCTATAGGCTACAGGCGTTTGGTAAGGATTCACAACCCAAAAGCACCTTTATTAAAGCTGAATGGGGTGTTGGTACAAAAGTGAATAGTTTCCAATCGATAATATCTGAGGATTTTCAGGATGCCTTCATTGCGAACATAACGATAATGTTTAAAATCATTGGCGTAAAATTTTAAACATCCTGATGTTAAGATATCAGCAACAGACTACTTAACAATTTTCTAACTTTCTTACTCTTTACTTTTAAACAGTTTTTAACTAGTAACGGGTGTTTTTTTTTAGACGTGTGGTGTTCAATCTGGCAATACTTTTTTCGGAGTTTGTCTTTTTGACAGCTGTCACTTGATTAATGCTCAATTTGGTTTGCCATTTCATAATAAATAGACTGACACTTGAACAACGCTTCCAAATTGTACCCAAATGGCCCGAAAACAAGTGGCCACCGATGTTCACAAGAAAATTTTCTTCAGCGATGAAGCTCATTTTTGGTTGAATGGGTAAGTCAATATGCAAAATTTTCTTATTTGGAGTGAACATAATCGACAAACTATTGTTGAGACGCCGTTATATCCTCGAAAAGTCATTGTTTGGTGTGCTCTACGGACAGAGGGAAATTAGGGTCCATATTTCTTCAAAAATTAAGCCGGCCATAATGTTACATCCAATGGGGAACGCTATAGAGCCATGATTAATGACTTTTTCGTGCGTGAATTGGAGGATGTTGATGTGGACGACCTTTGGTTCCAACAAGACTGCGCTACATGCCCTACAGCCAACGAAACAGTCAATTTATTGAAGGAAACCTTTGGTGAGCGCATTATCTCGCGTCGTGGGCCTCTGTGGCGTGGCCTCCAAGATCGTGCGATTTAACACCGCTGGTCTATTTTGTGTGTGGTTACGTGAAGTCACTTGTCTACGCAGATAAACCCGAAACGATTGACGCCTTGGAAGAGAATATTCGGCGCGTTATTGCTGACAAAGAGCCCTAATCGCTGCAAAAATTGGTCAAAAATTGGGCCTCTAAGCTGGAATTTATTCGAGCCAGCTGCGGTTGCCACTTGCCCGAAACATAATGGCAGATCTTTATCTTTATAATAAAGCTAAATTCTTGGCCATAACATTAAATAATATGCGTATTATTTCTTCTTGAAAACCACACGTCTAAAAAAAAACACCCTTTATATATAAAGGGCGCGTTCAACGTATATCTGAATTTTCAGAATTCTGAATTATTGGAGCTTCTGATTGGCCAGCTGTCATAAAAAGTTCTGAAAATTCAGATGACATCTAACTTTTTATGACAGCTGGCCAATCAGAAGCTCCAATAATTCAGAATTCTGAAAATTCAGATATGCGTTGAACGCGCACAATCACTTAAAACGATAGTACTAAATTGAAAGTAGTTAAAAATTCCGCAAATCTTCTTCTTAATCTAGCATCAATACTAAAAATGCTTTTTAATATCGTACTTAATCATCTAAAGTTGTAAGCCATCATAATCTTAAACGTATCCTAAACTTCTTAGTATCTCCTGTCGAAGAATTTAACAATGTTTAGGTTCATAAATGTACACGTTTAGCATCACTGTACAAAAACTTGATATTCCATTCTGAAGGCAACTCTGGGAAAATTCACACATGTACCTACAAAGATGCCTGCATTAATAGTGCTTAAAAATAAAATTTCAACTTTCAAGTGACGTTAAATAAGGAGAAAACTGAAAAAATAAGAAAAGTGGGTGTGGCAGGAGGCGGTTATTTTGCAAAAATAACACATATCATACTTTAAGTTCAAGATATATTTCTACGAATTTTAAACTTTCTTTAAAAAAATACTAAAAAGTTTAGTAGTGCGACAGCTTGTGTATAATGGGGTTCTATAGTGACTTACAAACATTCCTGTGTGCGTGTAATCGTCAATAATCAGAATCCAGAATGAAGTGTTTCTAATCCGAACGGCTTTTTCAAGTTAAGAGATATTTGTCAATTTCTCAGAGCTGTCAATTTCTCAGAGCTAGTAAATGTGACATAGTCTTGTGTTGATACATTTTTTTAAATTTCCCAATAGTTTTGTAAATGCCAATTTGCTATGTCCTGCTTAGTTTAAATTAATTATAATGTTCGTATTTCACTCAAAGTAAATGATAAATATCCTTTGTAAATGCCATACAATTTTACTAATATTAATTAGTTTAATTTGGGGTATTTATTATCAACCAAACAAAATGAATTAAATTAAAATCCTCTTGACCCACATTAATTCCCAATCAGCTATGTAAATCCTTTTCAATTTTAAACAAAATTGGACAACAGCACGTTTCCGTTCATATCCTCTCGCAAATATATACGAGTATTATCACAAAAATGAAATTATAAGAGTTCAGGGAACGAGAAGAGGGACTAGGGAGTCCAGAGTCATCAATTCACTTCACATTTATTTATTTTAAACAAATACCCATCAGAGGCGTTGAAAAAATGTTTATTGCTGATTCGTATTATCATTTAAGTGTTTTTTTTTTTTGCTCTCACTCCCTGCTCCTGCTGATGGCTCTTTCGATATTAAGCTCTCAAGTATAAAATTTATATATTAAAGCAGGATACAAATTATATTGAAATATTCAGATTCCTATACATACAGATTCAGCAGGCCCAGATATACATACACATAATTATACAGAAACGTATAATTCAAATAAAAAGATATTTGTTTATTCGATTTGCAATAAGCCTTTAAATTATCCCTTTTTCTCTGATAAGGCAGGCGGTGGAACGACCTCATTTATCCTTTTTACGGTTGATGGCTTAATGAATTCAATTGTTAGCGATGTCATTAAAAATGGTGACATTTCCTTGCAAATACACCTACAACTCTTCATCAAGGACACACAAATGAAGGATAATAAATATTACAACTGTGGTGTGTGATTGTATCAGAAAAGAGGATTAAATCAGGGAAATTATTATAACTATAAGTTTACTTGAATAAAGTATCCCTCTATGCCTGAGTTCTTCTTTTTTGTTTTGGTCGTGTGTGTCATTTTAATAGGCTCAAGCGAATGATTATAATAATATGATGTCGTTGATTGAAAACCGATGGATGAAATTGTTTTTAATGGTCTACAAATTTGCACGTTATAGTTACTGCAGGAAATTGCTTACTAATTTGTTGTTGTTGTTGTTATTGTGATATTTGTTTCAACTGCATTACATTAAAAAGGATGATGTTGTTGCTAACCAAAATTGTTGTCACACAATAATTGTGGGAAATTTCAAAAATTACATTCATACAAATTATGTTAATTACAAAAAAAATACAATGGGTTGTAGAGTAATATTGAAGTTATTTAAATTTGAATTAATGTTTAAACACAAAATTTAATAATAGGCCAAAAGCACAAAGTACATATTAATTTATTTCTGTTTTCATTGATGCTGACGTACTCTTGACAGTGTAGGTATACAATTTTGCAATTTTTTCTGAATTTTTTGATGAAATTTCAATAGAGTTTTCATAACTGTAAACCCCCGGATTGTTCAAAATTCTAAGATTCACATGTAAAACATAAAGTTTACCCCAGATACATGAACAAAGTTTTTAAAAAATTTCATTGTTCCGGACTTTACAGTTTACATTTTTAAATTTCACATCCCAAATTGATCTTTTACTGGGGACATTTTTTTCAATAAACAAAGGGCAAATTTTGGAACTGTATTTTGAATTGGTAATATTTATTTTTTTAACCGTTTCATAAATCTACCAACAACTTTAATCTGTGTTTTTTTTTTGTTATTATTATTATGCACGCACTAAAGGGGTTTTTACTACCTTTAACATTTTCGATCACAGAGTGAGTGTAGCTTAGGAAAAGGAGGAAGGATTTAAATGGAGATAGATAACAATGCACATTGGTTTTAAAGCTGTTAATATCAACAAATAATAGGTATAAAGCCAGGCAAAGCATTTCACATTCGTGTAGTGCGGCTAAAAAAGAATCTCTTTAAGTGTAAACTGATGAGCATTCTTAAAAGTGAGAGTATTATACTGTTGAATTATTTTAGGGAAGGAACACAACATTTTATTCGACAGCACTGGCGCAATCAAGAGCATCATTTATATGGTGTCTGGTGTGTGCATAAAGCCCGCTCTCTTAGACATAATAAAACTACGCCTAGCAATTACCATCAGTACATGCATCGTAAAATTCCGGAACGGAAAATGGAAAAAATCAATTATTCAATCCTGGAATTTCGACTAATGCGGGGATTTACAGTAACATACATAACATATTCTCAATGTGTCTTACCGCATTACATCGAAGGGGGGACAGTTTAACTAACTGCATTATGTCTAGCAGAATTTTGGTGCACCGAACAATTGACCTGATATTCAGACCATAGCCATCAGGAAGCAACTTTTATGCTTCGTAGTAATCACTGTCATAGTTTTGGGAACCAGCAGCAAAAGGGCATAGTCCATTATGCATCATGTCGTTTCTGTGCCAGAATGAAGAGCACAATCATTTGGAAAAGGTATTTTTCGACGATTTTCATGAAATTTTCGAACTGAAGATCAACGACTTGATATTAATCTTGATCGCGGTGAAATGTGTTGCTCCAAGACAACCTCCGGTAGCTTCAGTACCGTGTTTTCCGTCAAATTTCCAAGACCGCTAGAAGTGGACTACGACTTTTTGATGGGAGTTCTTGGTTGACAGGTGCACCCGATCCACTGGAATTTGACATTCAAAAATATTTCTGAATTAGCCGCCAAGGGATAAAATCAAAAGCGTCTCTGAACCGCAGCAATAAATTACCTAGCTTTGCGTATTGTTGTCGAGCTCAGATCTTTTACGATGATCCGCTAGTAGATGATATGTCCATTTATCCCCTGATATGATATCAAAACGTTGCACTCAAGCATTAATTGCGGGTCATTGAACTAGGTTTCTCGTGGTCACCATTTCTGCATACACATACATTGACAGAGTTATTATATGCGTGAAAGCTTAATATTTTTTTAATAATAAGTTTTTTTTTTTTTGAGATAAGTTGTAACGATGCACTGCATGTCCGGTGGCGTGGCGGTTGACAAATATAACTAACTATTGTGTTTGCTGAAGCGGCAGTTGGTGCTTCGTTGTTGAATGCGAGGTTGTGGTGTAAGCTGGAAGGTTGGGTGGTAAATACTTCGTTACAACACAAATTACCGTATCTTATCTTAAATCCAAAGTTAGAAATTTGAAATCAAAAATGCTTCTGAAACAAACGAAGTAAAAAAAAACAGGTTTAAAAAAAGAATCATAAGGGCACCTTAAAAAAATTTAAGATCTTCATAACTAACCTGAACTTACATAAGACATTACAGAGCTTTATAAAAAAAACAAGCTAATCGAAGAAGATTTTGAAATTACATATGTATGTATGTAGTTATAAGCTTGATTTTTTTGGAAAAGGAGTTCAATCAGTCTTATTTGAATAGAAAAATGTTTTTGTTGCATATATGTACAATCCTTTGTATTTGATTATTTAACTTTTTAATGTAATTGTTCATTGAAACGGAAAAAAATCCCTAATCTCAAAATCAATTCAAATTTATTTTCAAATCCTATAATTTGCTTAAAGGTACTCATTCAGGCAAAAGGATAAACAACAGCTCAACAGACCAGAATAATATTTTCCTCAGGAAAACACAAAACCGTTTGTCATATTTTTTCTTAATTTATATAAAAGACTCTTCCATCCGAAATAGAGATCTGCTCTTAAATTAAAATAGAACCAACAAAAAAAAACATTTCCCTCTTATTCATTACCATCGTTGTTCCTCTGTGAGTTTGTCTTTTCTATTCACTGATCTAAGTTGTTTATTTAAAAATTGTTTCAGTTTCAATAGAACAAAAACAGAAAAAAATACCAGAATACCAAAATAGTTGGAAACATGGATCCACTCCAACAAACAAAAACGAAAGAATATACACAGAAAAAGCACACTTGCAATATACACACAACTCCAACCAGAAAATAATCAAGGACTCCTTTCAGCCAGGATGAAATAAAAGGTACGGATATTTTTCATTTTTGTGCCAACATTGGATTTTCATAAACATACATATGTACATACAACGACGCCGAGCCGATAGATAGGTTCAAAAAAAACCGAATTTTTTGTTTGGCATATGACTTCATATATGAAAATGATTGTTTCACTGTTTTGCTTTCGTTGGTATCTTGTAAAATGTAAAATTTAGGAATTTCTGTTTGGAATCCTTTCTTATATACAGAGAAACGCATATCCAAAATGATTTGTACCTATAGACTCGTATTTTGGTGGGTATTTTTATTTTCATCGTGAGCCTTTTGGAGAAGAGCGTGCAGAGTGAGTTAAGTTAGATAAAATTGAAATTTCGTGCTTTATCTCCATTATATTTGTTTTTGTTTTTGTTTTTATTATTCATTTTTTTTTTGTTGCTGGTTAAAGGAGAGAAAAATATTTAATTCCACAAGGGATGTGAATAAAATACCTTTAAATCTTACGCTGACATAACGGTGCGTGTATGTGACAGAGTATAAAGGAAGATAAAAAAGAACAGAGGAATTTAATATGAAATATTGCAACAATTTTTGTTTGATTTTGTTTCTTTTTTAATCTCTCTGGAAAAATCTGTTATGATTTTTCTATGACGTTATTGAGGGTTCATAGGGCGTATGCATTATTAAATTTAAAGATTTTTATATATATGAAGATTTAAGGCAAGTAAAGGGTGTTTTTTTTTTGAGGCACCTATATAACTTTAAGTTGGCAACACTATTTTAACTGCCGGCCATGTTGTTTTATTGTTTTTTGATTTATTTTTACTTTGGTTTGGCATTTCAACATGAATATTAAGCTGAATGAATAAATGAATAGACTGACGCCTGAACAACGCAATCCAAATTATTATGCTCGCCGGTCTCGCCAGGGTCGTTCTGAAGAAAACACGAAACTTCAAAGGAAAAAGGTCTTAGAACAAAACAATTCTATCTTTATTATAAAACACAATATTCTCTATTCACTATAGTTCACTGGTACTTCGGTTAAATCTGGTAATTGGATTTTTCACGGGTATACGGATGACTTGCCTTGCTGGCCTCTAGTCTAGCTGTCGTGTACTGGTCCCTGTTGATTCGAGTTTGGCAATAGAACTTGGTGTCTGGTCTCAGTTTATCTGGCTTCGGCTAATTCGGTTTTAAAAACTGGTACCACTATTACGATGTCAGGTTTGGGACGGGATGATGCGGCATTCGCATTTCTTCAGCAGGTACTACGCCCCTGGTGGCACTCAAAACAACAGACTAAAAACGCTCTGGTACATCAGCAGGTACTACGCCCCTGGTGGCACTCAAAACAGCAGGCTAGAGCGCTCTGGTACATCAGCAGGTACTACGCCCCTGGTGGCACTCAAACAGCAGGCTAAACGCTCTGGTAGATCAGCAGGTACTACGCCCCTGGTGGCACTCAAAACAGCAGGCTAAACGCTTTGGTACATCAGCAGGTACTACGCCCCTGGTGGCACTCAAACAGCAGGCTAAACGCTCTGGTACATCAGCAGGTACTACGCCCCTGGTAGCACTTAAAACAGCAGGCTAAACGCTCTGGTAGATCAGCAGGTACCGAAGCCCCTGGTGGCAATTAGGACGTTTGACTTCGAACTAAGATTCCTTACCACTGGTCGGGGGAAACCTTAGTAAGAAATGGCTGGGCAATCTCTCCTACCTAACTTTGTCTTTCAACGAAACCCCTTACCACTGGTGGGGGGAAACTCCGAGGAAAACAAAAGAAACTAAATGACCAGATCGACTCGACTTGTCTACGACTGGATGTAAAATGATCAATAACCAAATTTACTTACGTCGTGATTTTTTACGGGTGACTTGTCTACGACTGGATGTAAAATGATCAATAACCAAATTTACTTACGTCGTGATTTTTTACGGGTGATTTTCGTCCATCGAAGTAGGTTCTCTTGTTACATTTTCAGTAAAGACTGAATGTGAGTTGTATAGTGATGAACGAAAAAGAGTAATCGTGTAGATTTTGCTGTGACGTCATGCGTCCATGGTATGTGTGAATTGTGTGTGGTAAAGTACAATTCTCAAAGTAAAAGAAGTGAAGTAGCATGGAACGCTTCGTTACACTTTAAAAACGATGCTGGCCACAACGTTACAGTCAATGGTGACCGCTAAAGAGCCATGATTAATGAATTTTTCGTTCATCAATTGAACAACTATGATGTGCATGAGCTGTGGTTTCAACAAGACGGAGCAACATGTCACACAGCTCGTGCTACAATTGATTTATTGAAGGAAACGTTTGGTAACCGCATAGTTTCACGTTGCGGATCCGTGAATTGGCCTCCAAGATCGTGCGATTTCACTCCGCTTGACTATTTTCTGTGGGGATATGTATAAAGTCGCTAGTCTACGCCTATAAGCCCGAAACGATTGACCACTTGGATGACAACATTCACCAGGTTATTGCCGATATACGGCCACAAATGTTGGAAAAAGTAATCGAAAATTGGACCTCCAGATTAGATTACGTCCGAGCCAGCCGTGACCATCATATGCCAGAAATCATATTTAAATTGCAATGCTAGAAGATTATCCTTCGAATAAAGTTAATTTGATGTCAATTTAAAGAAATCGTCTTTGTTTTATTCCATTACAAAGTTCTATACCTCTCAAAAAAAAAATACCCTTTATTTATGAAGATTTAAGGCAACTAGTAGCCGGTGGGGTAGTGGTAAGTTTACACGTACGACTGTTATGTTCGATTCCCAGCTTCGTCCACCTATAAGAAACAAAAGTAGCTACTGCCTTTTGCCTCGAACAAATGCCGTTCGGATTCGCAGCAAAAGCTATCAGAAAAAATATTGTAAATTTAAATGATTTCCTAACTGAATAATCAGGGTAAAAGCCCGCTTTATATGAGATGCAACATGTTATATGTCTATATGTAATTTATTGCAACCTATTATTTTTGCTATTTTGACAGAGTTTAATTCAGCTTATTTTGGTAACAGTAACGCACTCTCATGGATCTTGATTATAAATTCAAATAACCAAAGCAAACATTACACGCATACTCTAGATAATTATTAAGTCAATTTGTGATTCACATTTTCATTAACTGATAGGTAATCATATGATCAAAATTAAATTACACAAACTACCAAAAACCGAAGAGTCTATATACATATAGGTATATCGGTTCTCTGCTTGAATATCGATTACCTTATGCTAATTTTTGAAGTAATCCAGTTCCACCGAACGTTGATGATCCCCATATAACCCAAGAGATTTCCCAGTTTAATGAGTTTTCAACTCGCACGCCAACACTATCCCATTTCATCACATACGACATTATAACACCATAGAGGCAGATTTTCTACATCACACCACCATCACCATCCTTAAAAAGCTAGCAAAGAGGCTTCCAATGAAATATGCACCCGATGTGTAGGTAGGTAGGTACCGTTTGTGTTGGACAGTTGCGAACTTAACCTCTCACAAGGATAATTTTTTGTGTGTTTTTGTCAGGATATTCAGCATTCATGGCTGTCCATAAATGACCAAACACATGCGGTGCATGTTTAAATGGAATTGCGTTTGGCACACGCTTGAAAGCCTTCACTCACAATATGAGGGCACCGCACAAAATGGCATCGTTGTCATATTGAATGCATGCTCCTCGTTGCTGCCACAAAGGCCGTCATCGTCACCGCTGCTCTGCGCTACCATTGCCGCCATATAACTACATATACACGAATAATGGAAACATTTTTGGCAACGATTGTGGCTCTTTTACATCTGACTGAATGCCATTTAGGGTTTGTAATGTTTGGTCTGCATATTCCGTCGTTTTGTGTCACATCGAAATAGCATTAGTAATTGCGTGGAAGCCCCGGTCGTCGCGTGTCGTCGTCGTCCGTTGTCCATGGTTTATGCAGTATGCAGTCGAGCAATATTTGACAATGCGATTTTCAAAGGATCCATAACTTTGTATGTATCTATGTATATAGTTGCGTTGCCTACATAGAGGAGGATATAATGAGTTTGAGTCTATCTCGGCAAATCGATAGATTCACTGGCTGAATCGTATCATGCTTACATCAGTCAAAAATTTAAATATAAATTGAAATTTCAAAAAATCTATTTGAATTTATCGAATGAATTGATTAATAATTTTATGTACGAGTAAGTATAAGACTTCAAATTGAATTAATAATTTGATTAATATTTATGCAAAACAGAATAATTAGAATTTAATTTTTTGAATGAATATCCTTAGATGATATCAATACGCAAATAGATTTTATTAAATTCAAAATATACGGACATAGAAAGGTCAGAGTTGTTATACATAATGTTTTCGTTTTAACTTAATTAAATAAATCGTTTTTGCAAGCCTTAATGTTAATTTTTAATCTTGAATATTATAAATGTGAAAATGTGTTTGTCTGTTGTTGTTGTTCCACTAATACTAAACCAATTTTCACAAAACTAGGTGAACAGATTCCTTTTATAATGACAATGAAAATAATTTAATCTTTTTTTCAAGGTTTTGCTATTTGTAGGGTGAAATGGGATAAAAATAAAAAGAAATGGTCCGATTTAAGAAATTCTTTTTTTGTATGAAAGGTTGTTTTTAGGGGATGGGCTGAGGGATATTTGTATCGAATTCAAAATCAAGGGTGAAATGGCGTAAGAATAAAAAAATTGTCGGATTAAAGAAATTCTTTTTTTGTTGGAAACAAGTGTTTCTAAGGAAATGGCTTAGGGGTTATTTTTTCAAAAATTTTGCACTTATAAGGTGAAATGAGATAAAAACGTATGTTTATATCAAAGGTTTTTCTGTGTACAGGATAGCTTTAGGAAACTAAAAAAAAAATGATATTTATAGGGTGAAGTGGAGTAAAAACAAAAAAAAAGAAAATCCGATTTTACAAATTATGTTTGTGTTTGAAAAGTTATTTTAAATAAATTGATATTTATAGAATGAAATAGGATAAACCCCAAAAGTGGTTTTTGATTACAAAAGTTCTTTCTGTATTGGGAAAGTAATAAAAAATGAACTTAGACCATATTTTGAAGAATTAAGTCATTTATAACGTGAAGTGCATTAAAACCAAAAAGTATAGTTTTCGATTACAAAAGTACCTAGTTTAAATATTTGTTTATATTTTCTTTTGTAATTTTTATACGAAGCCAATAAGCCTTATTTTTTACACCTATAGATTCTGTTAAGTATAACAAATTCAAAATATTATGCACTGTTTAACCTTTTTAGTTTTTTTTTATAGAACTGTAAGTTGGTTTAAAATGGTCTAATCGAGAATCCGGACAGAGTTCGCGTGAATTCTTATTGTTCACACACCAAATTCATTTATCTTTAAGATTTTTTTTCCATTACCTCTGCGAACATTTAAAACATTAAGGGTATTCATGCAACGGAGGAAAACCCCGATAAACTTCAGAAACCAGATAATTTTATCTCCGCAGAAACGAACTGTCAAGATTTGTATGGGAATATTTTTCTGCAGATCTGATAAATTTATCTCATCAATTTGATGCGGAAAGAGTAAAGATAAACCTGATAAATTTAGAAATGGCATTTTGTGGTGTGTTTGGTGTGACATTTCACAAGTATTTCTAAGGGTTGTTCATGCAAACGTCCTGCGGAATGTTATACTTTTCTGCAAAACGGAAATGTATCTAGTTGCATGAATACCCTTATTATTTCTTCGATAAAGCGTCGACGGCACTGGAAAAATGGTGTGCAGCTTGTGTGTGTGCTTGCAGAGTACTCTCTTGTATTCCGGAATAGAAATGGGAACATAAGTATTGTAGGGTTTTTCCCATTGTTGCATGTCATAAGTCCTATGTATTATTCGTCTATATAAGTACAAAGTACATATGTACAATGTTGATACTATTATAGCAAGTTATACATTCCAAAAAAAAATCGCAATCGAGATTTGGAACAAATATCGCATTACCAACACGAAAAAAAATTACTGTCGCTATGTCTGTACCTTATAATCAAACCTAAACAACTGAAGTAATTTTCTTGAAATTTTGAACTCAGGGCTTTTAAGTGATTCCCTGCTTATCTGTAAAAATAACGGTATCTGTCAAAAAATGTTTTTTTTTTTTTTATTTTTGATTTTCTCGTTAACTGCTTGATCGATTTCGATCAAAAATTTCATACAAAAGGTGCTTTTAATTTTCAATAATTTTCCATATAAAAATATTCAAACAAACAATTTTTCAAATTCAATTGTTTTTTTTGAAAGATCAATATTTTAAAAACTGGTAGATGATTTTTTTGAAATTATGTACCAAATTTTTTGTTTAGATGTTGACAAAACATTTTATAAATATATTCAAAATAATTCTTTAGAAAACCAATCCAACGATTTTTGAAAATTTCTAGCCATAAATAAATTTTTTGTTTCAATCATTCAGACTGCATTCTTTATTTTATGATTCTTTTCCATTTTCTCATATTATTAATAAATATAAAGGAGTAATTATTATTATTTAGGTACATATCTGTATACCAACTGTATAAAATACAAACTTATCCGTCAACCCGCCAATTTCAAACTGAGCGGAAAACTTACTTCTCATATTCCATCTCTGCATACGCAACAATATTTGAATTCAATTTATTTTCATTATAAATGTAGAGGTATTCTCGTACCTCAATTCATTTTCAAATAAATATCAGAAGAAAAGAATATGACAATACAGAAAACCCTAATCATTACCTGCTACTTTCACTGCATTATGTGATCACAATTATTGGCTTGTCATCTCCTTCAAAGAGCCACTTACTCTACCATGTGATGGAAAATCATTTTAAAATCTCCGTAACGACCCATTCCACCACTGCCAATATTATTCTTCTCAGTCATTTCTGTCTCTCGCTCTATCGTCCAAAATGTAGACAAACATCGACCAAATGACAAGAAGTCATGCAAAAAAAAGACCAAAAATAGCTCTTTGAAAGAACGAACCAGGAGCAGGACATTTAAGAAAAAAAAAAAACTTTTCGATCACGTTTCATATTTTCCAGGTTATAACTCTCTTCTGTTCAACTTTAACATTATTTTCTTTTTATTTCATCTTCTAGGAGGATACCACATATAACAGACACAGAGTGCAGGACAGGACATTTGTTAATACTGCCACACAAAACGACTCTCCTATCTGCAGTCATTTTATATATTTTCGCATCCTTCGGTTTGACCATAAAATGTTGGAGATATTGCAGAGAATGAAAAATGTTTTTATTTTTATTTGAATTTTTCATCTCTATAGTAAACATGTATGTATGTATGTGTCCTGTGTTTTTCATTTTTTTTTTTACAACAATTATTATTATTTTATTTTATTTGCTCGCATTCAACGGAATTCGATTTCATTCATGTGTCCTTGTACCATGAGAAACGTGGGTAAAATAAAAATCAATTTTATTACAAAAAACTATGCCCTTGTCCATCCTATATTGAAGTGTGTAGTATGGTAAAACGGATGAATTGAAATGAACTTTTGAAAGGTATTTTCAAGAATAAGCACAATAATAGTGCTGATCTATAAAAATACCTAACCTATATGTAGGTAGGTATAGAATGGTCGTATTGCTTTGGAGAAACATTTTAAATGTAAATATCCTTTTAAAATCCTTGTAAGAGTATTATGAATGTTTGCAGATTTTAAATCAATTTTTTTTTGAGAGATGAATGCTAAAATTTGAATTTCAAGATTCTGTGAATTTATAATTCTTTTCTTTATGGACATTTGTTTCGTAAGAAATAATTAAGGGTAAATTGCTTATGGGGTTGAAAAGTGTGTATTATAACGGGTGATTTTTAAGCTGGTTTGGTTTTGGCAACACTGGTTTTGACAGCTGAGGTGTGTTTAGTACCTTGTGTCACTGTCAAACAGCTTCAGTTTGGTTTGCAATTTAACCATGGATCGTCTTACAAATGAACAACGCTTGCAAATTATTGCATTTTACTATCAAAATTCGTGCTCGGTTCGAAATGTTCATCGCGCGCAGCTTGTGTTCAGCGATGAGGCTCATTTTCGGTTGAATGGGTACGTAAATAAGCAAAATTGCCGCATTGGGAGTGAAGATCAGCCAGAAGCATTGCAACAGCTACCAATGCATCCCGAAAAAGCCACTGTTTGGTGCGGTTTATGGGCCGGCGGCATTATTGGGCCTATTTCTTCAAAGATGATGCGAATCGCAGCGTTACTGTCAATGGTGAACGCTACCGAGCGATGATAACAAACTTTTTTTTGCCCGAAATGGAAGTTCTTGACTTGCATGATATGTGGTTTCAACAAGACGGTGCCACATGCCACACAGCACGCGAAACAATGGCGCAATTGCGAGGCGAGTTTGGTGAACAGTTAATTTCACGTTTCGGGCCGGTCAATTGGCCGCCTAGATCGTGCGATTTGACACCATTAGATTATTTTTTGTGGGGGTATGTCAAGGCTAATGTCAATAAGGACAAGCCCGCTTCGATTGACGCACTGGAAGCCAACATCCATGCATTCATTCGTGAGATACCGGCCGATATGTGTGAAAGAGTATGCCAAAATTGGACTCAGCGGATGGGCTACCTGAGACGCAGCCGCGGTCAACATTTGCATGAAATTATCTTTAAACATTAAATTGCAAGGTTCAAACTATCGATTCAAATAAATATTTCATTCATTTTTTCGAATTTTTTGTGTTTTTTTTAAAAAAAAAGTTCTAAGCCTCTTAAAAAATCACCCGTTACAATACTTTATTTAAAAAAAATAATAAACTTTTTAAAAATACTGCAGGACCCATTTTCTTTAAAACAAGTTACATAAACGTAAAATGTTAAGTGGAATTATGTGTTGTTTTAGAAGAAAAACAACTTAAAAATTCGAATTCTGATAAATTCAATTCATTCTGAAATCCAAATCTACTTAAATTGTATTTTTAGAACATGACACTCTATTCATTGTTATATATAAAAACAACAACCACATTACGAATCAAATTAAAATGCGTCCAAATTCAGTTGCGAAAATTCCAAACCTTGAATTAGTATCACTTTATTGCAATGGAGCCAAAATAACTTTCAATTGACGTTATAGTCATTCAATTTGGAGACGCGCTATAGATATACGATGACACTATATATACTCTTCAAATTCACCTCCCTAAAGTATATAAACTCTCGAAAATATTATAACATCGACAATCATCACTATTTTTAGAATTTCCAATCTAAAATTAATTCGAATGCATTCGAAGGCTTTATATTGATTCTTCATCAGTAGGTCATTCAAATTGTCAATCAGATTTGGGCAGAGCAAAAAAAAAAAAAAAAAAAAGAACAAGAGAGCCGGCTGCCAACGAAATGAGTAAAATAAAAAAAATATGCACGAGGACTTGATCGCATGAACTAGCTCTTGTAGTTAACAACTGTGTATAACCACAAATTGAAGATGCATGATGTTATATTTAATGAGAAAATATTAAAAGAGTCAAAAGTACTACAAAATTTATTTTTTTTGTTTTTAAAAATATTTTAAAAAAATTTTAAATCCATTGACGCAAAATTTTAAACATTTAAAACCAACTTTAAATCATTTTAAAATTCGACGCCGACTCTAAAAATGAGTTTTAGAATGAGAGTCGACGCTTTGATAATTTTAAACGATATAAAGTATACTTTAACGCTAAAGCACTCGTCTAACTTTAAAAGCAGCAAAATGCTTCTCTATCTTTTTTAAAGTATACTTTAACCATTCAAAGTTTGAAATTTCATAAGAAAAATTTATAGAAAAATGTTTGATGAAGATTTTAAGCATGTAAATCAGCAATCACGAAAACTGTCTTAGCTTTAATTTGTGGTGCATGCACCCAGTCACCTTTTCCTCCTCCTTTTCTGCTCACAAAATCGCCCATCATCTTAGCTGCAAAGGTGAAATAGCTATAGGGGAGTTAAAAAAGAAAAAAAAATTACAAACAAATTAAATTTTCAAAGGGGACACCCGGATTTGAACCGGGGACCTCTCGATCTGCAGTCGAATGCCCTAACACAAATCATAAAAAAAACCTTACAAATGCGCTTAAAACCTTACAAATGCACTTAAAACCCTACAAATGCGCTTAAAACACTTCATTAGTTAGAAGAGTTGTTTAAAGTGTTTAAAATTAAGAAAAGGTCACAAACGGGCTGGCAACTAAACGACTGCGTTTGCTAGAGTCGGTTTTATTCCTTAAACGAGGACTGTTTAAAAATTTGCATCACTATTTTTAAATAATTGAGAAGCATCAGATTGCAATTATATCAAAATCTTACTAAATATGGCAAAGATATACGCGAATAACCCAAAAAAAAAAAAAACCAATTACAGTGGACGCACAGACCAACGGACGGCATGACTACACCCACTTTTCCGAACTTCTCGATCACCGTAGTGTTAGTTTTGATTACAACTTCGAAATTTTACACAAAACCAATACTTGCCCTATAGAGCAAGTTAAAATATTGAAGAATCCGAATGTGATCTTGTGTATATTCTCTTGTCAAAATTAAAGTTATGAAATTCCTTACATTAACTGACGTGTTAAGATTGAATAAAACATCGTTTTTTATTTTTCACACGAAAACAATACTTGCAAGAAAATAGGAGGAACTATTCTAAACTATCTAGCCTCATAAGACTACAAAAAAATCAAATCTGGTTTACACCTCGAGCCATTTAAGACAATCAAAAATAGATTTATTTAAATTAAAAAAAATCCCATAAGTTAAACCAGAAGTTTATTTTTGTTTGGTTTGTTGATAGTAAAACTAATTCAAGGCGCCAGCCTGGAGAGAGAGTCAATTACAAAAATTTTCCCGTTGCCATTATTAAAGTGATGTTAAAATTTAATGATAAATCAGGTGTTGTGCAAAAGGTTTTGCGAAAATAAATCTCTCCGGAGTGATTTGACGAATATAACTAATAAATTTGGTTGCACGACAGTTTGTGGAGAGCCAGAGGGCCTAGTGATTTACAACTCTCAACCATTCCTGTGTGCTTGTTATTTGTTTTATGAATGGAAGGGAACTACAATTTTTCTGCTAAATCCAAGTGGCTACGATAGGAGGCACTTATTCATGTCATGGATAATATTGAAGGATTTTTCACTTCCTCGCAAGAGGCAGTATCCGATTTATTTTTTAGGTGGACCAGGCTGGGAATGGAACCCAGACTCCCGGCATTGGTATGACAGTCCTACGCACTAACCTTTACGACAGCAGCTACTATACTTTAATTGACGAACCGAAAGGAAATAACACCCACGGGGATTAGTTTCTTTTTGAAGTAGCATTAAGGTCCACAATAAAGATGAAGAAGGCATTAACCAGAAAATAAATTCTTTGGGTATTAATTCCTTTTATCTTGGGAAATAAGACCCATCGGCTTAATTTCCGCGGGACATATTGCTCATCAGATCATACTAACTGTTATAAATTAAAATATAATGGACATTTTAGCCTCCAAAGAACTCTATCGTGTTGAAGATGCTTAAATTTAAAAGTAAATAATCACCATCCGCTTTATTTTCGCTGCATCATTTACCTCCATCATTCCTGCTATTTTTTCATCAATCATATGGATTCTCTTCTTTTATTCAAATTGGATTCCGCTACTTGATGTTGACCAGAGAGGGAGGTTTTGAATTAGTAATTTACCAACGAAGATACAAACAGATTCTAAGGGTCGAAACCTACAAAATGCGGTCATGTGTCTTATTTATGCTGACAAGATAACGATTATGGTGCTCGTGGTCAGTAGCAGCTCCAGCTATGTCTAGGCAGTACTTAAGTATATGTAAGTTGAATTTAGAAGACGTCACTTCATCATTCTTTCATTTGATGGGCTACTTCAGATGCGAGGCTACATAAATGTGACGTTGGTCACATGACGTATACCTATTCAACGATATACAACACATATACCTATGTGAACACTTATGATAGTGATAAAACGACTTAAGAGGAAAAGGGCAGCTCATCGAATATGGGGATTGCATAAAAACTGATTGATTGAGAGAAGTATAGATATGTTGAGAAACATCATCACACACAGAGTTCCTGTATATATGTACATACATACTTATGTAGATGTAGAAGTTTTGATTAAGTGGACTTAACACCTGAAGGTGCTGAATTTCACTTGCGTGTGGAAACACTTAAATGCCTGATTGAGTTTCTTCTTTTCTGACCATGAAAAAGAAAGTGGACAGCGTGGCGTACTTTTGGTCAGAAAATTTAGTTGGGTTGAGTTCCTTAGAGTACCTACCTACCTGGCTTTGCATGGTTTTGTGAATATTAAATTTCTTTTTTTTCGCACACATTATAATAATGAAGGTGAGAATTTATTATTATTGGACTCGTATAGGTTTATTGAAGTATTAAATTTTCTTAATTGAGTAATGTATTCCAATATCTTTCAGGAGAATTCAATGCCGAGTGTAGAGACTAGAGAACCCCGGCAAACGTTGTATCGCCCTAATATACATAACAGTTAAGCCTGAAGTTCAAGTAAATATATGTTTTAGAAACAACAAAGCGGATATCCTGGATCCCTTGTTAGGATTTATGAGAAACTAGCTGGCCCGCGTGTCTTTGCACGGGTAGACAAACCTAAGCTTCCCATAGAAATTACAAAAGAAAATATTTAAGCTAATTTTTTTAAACGATTACTACTTTATGAGTTTTAACCTACTTCACGTCATGAATGCCTAAATATGTAAAAACGTGGTCTTCTAAGTCCAACCTTTATTACCTTTAAAACCACTTTTTTCTGTTTTAATCTTATTTCACTCTATAAATAACGATTTTTGTAAATAAACTTTCAAGCACAAAAATAATTTTTGTAATCAGATGTCGTCTTTTGTGTTTACCCCATTTCACCTTATAAATGCCAATTTTCTGAGAAAAATCTCTTATGCCATCCACTAAAAACCAACCTTTCAAACACTTAAAGAATTTCTTAAATCGGATATTTTTTTTTATTTTTACCCCATTTCACCCTAAATATTACAAAATTAGAAATGTAATATCCCCAGAACCATTTCCTAACCACCAACAGTGCCAGCTGTTGAACGGTTATTGAATTGAACTGAAAAATGGAATTATCCAATTTGGTACAGTCGTTTTCAAGTTTTTACCATCCGAACACACCACGATCCATTTTTATAAATGGTGTTTTTTTATACGTGTGGTTTTCAAGAAGAATTAAAACGCATATAAGTAAAAGTTATAGCCAAGAATTTAGTTTTATTATAATGATAATGGTTTGCGATTATGTTTTAAAAATGATTTCGGGCAAGTGGCCGCCGCGGCTGCCTCGAATAAATTCCAGCCGAGAGGCCTAATTTTCGACCACTTTTTGCAGCAATTGGGACCGTATGTCACTAATAACGCACCGAATAGTCTCTTTCAAGGCGTCAATCGTCTCAGGCTTATCTGCGTAGACAAGCAACTTCACATAACCCCACAAAAAATAGTCCAGCGGTGTTAAATCGCACGATCTTGGAGGCCACGCCACAGGCCTACGACGCGAGATAATGCGCTCACCAAAAGTTTCCTTCAATAAATTGATTGTTTCGTTAGCTGTATGACATGTAGCGCCGTCTTGTTGGAACCAAAGGTCGTTCTCCAATTCAGGCACAAAAAAGTCATTAATCATGGCTCTATAGCGTTCCCCATTAACTATAACATTATGGCCAGCTTCATTTTTGAAGAAATATGGACCAATGTTTCCCTCGTTCCATAGAGCACACCAAACAGTGACTTTTTGAGCATGTAAGGGCGTCTTAACAATGGCTTGTGGATTATGATCACTCCAAATATGACAATTTTGCTTATTAACGTACCCATTCAACTAAAATTGAGCTTCATCGCTAAACAAAATTCGCTTATGAAAATTGGGATTAACGGCAATCTTGTTTTGGACCCAATTCGCCCAATTCGGAAGCGTTGTTCAGGAGTAAATCTATTTATTATGAAATTGCAAACCAAACTGAGCATAAATCAAGTAACATCTGTCAAAAAAACCAATTCCGAAAAAAGTATTGCCAGATTGAAAACCACACGTCTTAAAAAAAACACGCTTTATTAAGTAATATTTACTCGCATAATCCAGATTTAAATTAATTTAAAAACAAACATTAAATCCAATTCCATATTATTCACAACATGTTGAATTCAAATTCAAATCCAATATTTTAGATCCAATGTAGATAAATCCAATTGAATTTAATCTGCTCTCAGGAGACCAGTTAAAGTATTTACGTCCAAAGATTATTTCGGATTTGATAAATCTAGATTTAAAGACCATTTAAATCCAAAGTTAATAATATGGCGGCTACAAGCGAATGAACATTGAATTTTATAAAGATAAAGATTCAAATTGTCTTAAGAGAAATTATCACACCTGAAGCCTTATCAGCTTGATGTCAGTGTATTGCGCTATACTACTTACTAAAAATGTTTATTTTGCATAATAGTTCAAAATCTATCCCAAATTTTTTTCTTAATTTTGAAAATATGTAGGAACATATGTTTTATTTTATAAATCTTTATAATAAATTTAACCCAGGAAAGCTATAAGAGCACAAGTATTATGTAAAACCTAGTCATGCAATTTATTTAAATTTAAATTAAGCCTTTAACCTAAAATGGTGAACCTATATACCCCATAACCCCAAGTGGCAAACACTTATGACTCAGACGAGGATTCTTTTACAATATCAGGTTCGGTTCATTGAATGAAATGTTAAATTAACAAAAAAAAAAAAAAAAACACTTTGAATAAATAAGAAGTATTTTTATATTTTAAAATGATTTATTACCTCTCAATAGACAAATTGCGATTCATCAAAGAGCCTCGTATCGTATTTCAAGAGATTCAACAATAAAAAATAAAGAAACCAAACAAAAAAAAAATAAATAACCATTCCGACACGCATCGTTTATCAAATATTCGAAAGCTTAAATAGACCTCTCAGATCCTTATTTGGAGCTCAAATTTCTTTATCTACCTACTCTAAAAATTGAATTCTGATTAACATGGTAAATAATAAATTATATCTCACGCATATAGGTATATCGGGTGTGAAGAATTTCTCAGAATCATCATCATCATATTCATATTATTCACGCGCAGGTGGTGTTATGGGTCTTAATAAAAAATAACAATATTATTTGGCGTCATTAAAACATAATTTTTCTTTCTTAAGTTTCAATTTCAATTTATCCATTCAACTTACCGCCCACTCAAAAAAAATACGAATAAATAATTATAAAAATTTAAAATCCATTATTTCGAGTTAATTTTTTTAAAAGCATAATAAATGTCTACCTTTTGTATTTTTGTATTTAAAATTTACAAAAAAAAAAAAATAATAATAATAAACAATATTAGGACGCATATTTATGCGTTCAACTGGTTGCCATGATTGTCATTTATTGTATGTCTCTCAATATTTTGAAAAACAAAAATTTATTTCTCGCGCGAGACTCACACTTGAGTTCGACAACTAGGTTAAAAGTTGCCGGCTGTCTGTCATCTCATCTGTCAGTCATCTTTGATGTAGATTTTTGTTGAGATATTTATTCTTCATCTTAATTAACACCTTCGGAGATATATATTTTTATGGGATCTTCATCAATCAGACGAAAGAATGTTAACACACAGATATGTATCTATACGGACACGGACACCTTTGGAATAATTCTGTATTTTTATTCTTGTTAAATGACATCAATTCGCCAACGCTAAATAAAAATAAGATAAAAATAAGAAGTTGAAGTAAAATTTATCCTGAGGCTTAACAATCGAAAATTGGACAGAGACAGAGAGAAGCTGTCATAATATAAAAATCGCACAATAATACATTTGATTTAGAATCAGTGTCAACGGGGTATAGGACTTTCGATGAACGCATTAAACGGCCTCATTTTGAGTACTCTTACAACTTTTCGACAGATGTCGTTTTTTGTCTGTAAAATGTTGACAATGCTGTGATGAATAGCTTTCGGCTTAATTTATACGGAGGCGAACTAACATGACGAGAATAATGAACTTGACCATTTTTACCACTTAAAGGAGGTGTTAAACAAACGTATGAGGTTGAGTACAAATTCACATTTTTTTAAAACCCTATTTTTGCTTTTTAAGCTATCTTTAATAATATTTATTTTTTGGTTCAAGAGGATAAGGTCACTTTTTGTCGGAAAGCTTAGATTTTTAAGAATTGATAAAATGATGTCTTTGAGATAGCTTTTAAAGAATAAATGTAAAAATAAGATATGTGGGATATTCGCAAAAAGAGGTCAGTAATTGGTCAAAAAAGGTCAACAAGTTTCAGAAATTGATCAGCCATAGACAATTTTCAATCCATAGTTAAAGTTTTTGCAAGGTGATTTTAAGCAAATCATTTTTTGGGATATTTGAAAAAATATACCATCTGAAACGTCACTAAGGTCTCATAAAAGGGCGACTAATTTCAGAAACGATTTTTGCAAGTTTTTTTTTTCAAGATTGTATAAATTGAGACTGAATCTAATTGACATGTTGTATGAGGTCACTAAAACCTTTCAGATGGTATCCTTTATTTTGCGAATATCCCAATAATGAGGTGCTAACAATCTATAGGCTGTGAACTTGATAATAAGCTACAAAAAAAACGTAGGGCTGGCCAATTATTGAATCTAACTGAGTTCGCTAAGACATTTTAGATGATATAATTTTTTCGTGAATAACCCACACAGGGGGTTATAAGATCAGTGGTGTGAGATGCTTTTTGTCATAGGTATGCTCGTCGGGTCCAGGGTATTACCAAAGAAGCAACAAACTTTAGTGTATTTGAGGTTGTTTTTATTCACCAATCGTTGGTTCTTACAATTTCTATACAATTCTTATTGTCTTATAAGTATATTTACTGTTATACAATTCAATATATATATGCTTATAGTTATTTACATTTATATAACCTTATAACCTAGATTTATACAATCCAAATGTTTAGCAATATATCCTAAATTACAATCTGAGATAGCAGATGTCAATAAATTACAATCTGAGATAGCAGACGTCACTAAATTACAATTTGAGATAGCAGACGTCACTAAATTACAGTCTGAGATAGCAGACGTCACTCTAACTACTTAAAACCTGGGCTTCCACTGTCGCTTCTGGAACCTAAGTCCTTCAAAATAGAGACTCACCAAGTACTCGGGATTGGTACTGATTTCTACTGTGGCAGAGCTCGATTTCTGGTGTTCATCCACGGTCCCTTATATATATTTCGGTTTGAACCGAGTGTGAATTATAATTTCACAAACAAAAAGTATTATTAATATTTTCTAATTCTTATGATTGGCTCTTTCTAGAGTCGTTGTTAACGGTGATTCGGGATTGCTTTGTATGCAATTTAATAAACGGCTGCGGTGAAGAAGAGGGTGTAATGCATCATTACAGTGGATAATAAAACACTAAGATTGAATGAACATTTTTATTTGTTCCCTATAGTCGAAAGTAGGTAAACAACATTAGGAATTCTAGTTTACATGGTTTTAAACAACGTGTCGGTCAAAGGGCGGTCCCCAGAGTCCCTTCACTGCTGAAGTCTTTTTCGAAGTTTTCGTGCAAGTGTTGTGACCGGGACTATTTCGGTCGGGATGTAATTTTTTAAGGCTTTCAGCTCCTTAAACAAATCATCAAAATGATGGATTTCAGATAGCCCTTCAGAAAAAATTGCACGGAGTCAAATCAGGAGAGCTTAATTTCAAGAATGCCTGCTTGTTTCAACTACAGCTTAAAGTCACTGAATATTATTCTGGACTTTTGACGGTCGGTACTCTGCGGACCCTATGAGTAAGTTCATAGCTATTCTATTTATAAATATTAATTCATGTGTTAAAAATCACTCATTTCCACAAAATTAAAATTCTCGGGTTCAAAAACTATAAAGTCAGTGATGAAAATTGAATTTTTATTTTATCTTCATATCGAATTCCAATACTTTTTCCCAATCTCAAGCACCATATATTTAATTTCCTTCACATCATTCAATTCAATTCTCGTTTTCAATAAAAAAAAAAAAATGAAAATGATATTCATCCTCTCGTAATGCCCACGCAAAACCTCGTCCTTTATACAAAAGTCCTATTCATTTCGTAAAGTTTACGAGAATACCTATCGTATAATCAACTCGTCACGCAAAATACCTCTTTAGCTGGAGTCCTTCACCTGTGTCAACACCATAAGAACGCGCAAATAGAATTACATGCCAAACATCAAAAGGATACCGGCAGTTAATTCAACGCCCCATGCCGTCACCAACATCCTCATCACTATTGTGCCGTAGATATTTTCATCGCACAATCTCTTTCGCAGGGACAACTTTGATGAAATTTCACTCCCGAAAAAGGATACGCGCTAGCAGCGTAGGGATTAAATCTATCTGTATATATGTATATATGTATGTGTGTATATGTAAATGATTGTTTGTAAACGAGAAGCTATGGCAAGTTCGGTTTGGTATTTGCTTTTGAATTATGTTTACTCAACCACTGGATGTTATGGTGGTGGTATAAAACTGGTGATATAGTGAATCATGCTGTGAAAGTATCCCTTTGTGTCAACAACAATGTATATTTCGCCTTCGCCTTACAGAACAGAACACAGATGGTGCTACTTCTCATAGGATGGGACGTTTTGCCTCTTTTTATCCGCCATTTTCTGTAGCTCCAAGCACAAGCTATAGAGATCCTTAATGAAATTTAAGGGATATTTAACGAAACGCACAATGGATAAAACACAACCGTATTTTGCCTATATTTTTTTTTTTTTTTTTTGTTTGCCCCAATTAAGGATTCGTGTTTTATCTCTTTCACTTGAATTCATTTTTATTGTGTGAAAATGAGAAATAAGGTCAATGGACTGCGGGCTGTTTGTAAAAAGCTCTTTTTTCTCACTGCTTCTCTGAGAAAAAGGTGACGGGGGGGGGGAAACTGCAAAAGACATTCAAAGAGAAAATGAGATTTAAGATTCCCGGCTATAATTATTATTCCGTTCACCTGCTTCAAAGTTCAAGTTTAAAATGTGTGTCGTTGTTTTTGAGATGTGTCATCGTTTAAGGTTTAGAGATAGCGATAGACAGTAGCGTAGCTAGTAGGGGGGAGGGGGTGTAACTATTTTTTTTTTTATTATGCATGTAAAACAGGTTTCTAAAATAGTTTGCAATTATAGGTACCTATACATTAACGCTGAATCAGCAAATCCACCGGTAACTTTGTCTCTTGAAGGTAAACACCAAATAAAAGGTTGGCCTTATTACACTACCTTGTGGAACAACAGTTTGCATTTTTTTTAGTTCCGAGTCGAACTTATAGGAATTTTGTAATTTGTATAATTCCATGTCTTGACAAATTTAGAGGTTATACGAAGTTTTAACTCAAGACCATTATCAAAGGTTAGAGCAACATGAGCATATGAATTGGTATGCAGTAAGAAATTGTAATAATTAATTAATTAAAAAACATCTACCCTCCTCAGTCATCATTGTTATGTATATACCTACGTCCCTGAAGATAACTAGATCCACTTAAGTTAACTCAACTGAACTAATTGGATTTAGTTCTGTTTGTGGTATCTGTTATTATTATTTTTTTCTTGTCTAAATTCCGCCACGGCTCTGTGACTTTTTATTATATTTTGTTTATGTTATCAATTTATTTTAGTTTGTGGGAATTTTCGTATAATTTATAGTAATATAGTGAAAACAACAGCGAACATTAATTATAGTATTATACTAGTTTTTTTTTATGTGTTGAAAAAAAAGAAAGAAAAAAAAACAAACAAACAATAAAATATTAGATGAATCATAATCTTATTATTATTGGACTGATGGTCGCTGGAGGCGATACAGTTTATCAATTAAAATTAAATTATGATCAGATTTTAGATTATTTATTGTTGTTTATTGTTTAGAGGTTTTAAGTTGAATAGACTGATGGAAATACATAAGAATGGGGGAGAGAGTGATTATAGTTTATCATTTTATTATAAAAATGTATTTAAATATATTGTTTTATTTTTTGTAATTAATACGGACATTTATGAAGGTAGAAATAGGTCATATCATCAAGTTAGTTACTTAGAAGTATAATCAAAGTGTTTCCTAGTGTTAGATAAATAATCAGAATTTAATGCAAATAAATAAATACCTGCGACATAATATAAAATTGAGGTATTTCGTATTGTAGAAAAGTCAAAATGATATTATTTCTTCAATTTTTATAAAAATGAAAAATGGAAGAGTGTCAATTTCAAGAGTTAGGTATCATTTTTATCAATAAAACGAATCTATAACACAACTGAGAATAAAACATCCATTTACATAATGAATAAGAAGTCTTAAGCCGGAACTACACATGTCGCGTGTGCTGTGTTGTGGAGTGGTCTGTTGTGTCGCCGACTGTGTACACTTATCAAACGTATTGTGTTGCAAACTGACAGTTTTTTTTTTTAGATATTTAATTGTTTTCTTTCCACGAGCACTCTGTCTTCTCTTTTCTGCACACAGAAAGGCGTTTCTGCAACACAGCGTGGTATGGCACAGTCGGAACAAGATGGATTCCGAAACCATTTCACAATACGTCAGACGAGACAAATCTGGGTCCGGCTTTAGGGTCGAAGGGGTAAGCTTAGTTCGGGTAGACAAACCTAAGCTTCGCATAAAATTCACAAAAGAAAATATAAATAAATATTTAAAGTACTTTTTGTAGCGAAAATATACTTTTTTTCTGGGTTTCAACCCACTTCACTTTCGTTTTGAATGACTAAATTCTCAAAAATATGGTCTAAGTCCAACCTTAATTACTTTCCCAACACAGAAAGAATTTTTGCAATCAAAAACCACTTTTTATGTTTATCTCATTTCACTCTATAAATACCATTTAAAAAAAATAAACTTTCAAACACAAACAGAGTTTTTAAAATCAAATATCCCTTTTTTTGTTTTACTCCATTTCACCCTATTAATATCAATCAAAAAAAAAATTCCTAAAGCTATCCCTAAGAAAAAACCCTTGACCTATATTTTCCCCCATTTCACCCTATAAGTACCAAATTTTTGAAAATAAAATAACCTATAAGCCATCTTATAAAAATGATCTTTCAAATATCAACATAAATTTCCCTAAAGCCATTTCCTATGAAAAACCTTTTAAACAAAAAAAAAAGGAATTTCTTAAATCAGACATTTTTTTAATTTTTACCCCATTTCACCCTACCAATAACAAAATTTGAAAAGAATATCTCTTAACCCATTTCCTAAAAACATAACCATTCAAACAAAAGAAGAATTTCTTAAAACAGACAATTTTTTTCATTTTACCCCATTTCACCCTATACAAACAGGAAAACTTTGTGCCAGCGTACAGCTATTTTAAAAATTAACTGTTCAAAAATGTTAAAACTCCAATAGCTTTGAAAAGAAAGATACAGATAGTTAGAATGAAACTTTTTTAATTTTTGTACACTTCTTAATTCTTACAGAAAAGGTTATTCTACTTTTTTTATTTTTGGTAAAGAATAACTTTTGAGTATGTCAGATAGTGCCACTTAATTGTTATAATTTTTTATACCAAAAAAGTGGTGGATTTGTTATTTTGGCTTGACGATATTATTTATCAGCTCTATAGCAACAAAAGTCCTCCAACAATAAAGATAAGGCACATTTTTCAATCGAATTAAATGACATTTTTCTACAAACTGGCAGATTTAAAAATTGTATTGCTTTTATAAGAAATTGTATTTAAACAAGAATTATTAAAAAAATACATTTTTACAGTCACTCAAACATTTTTTAACAAATTTTCGCACAAAATAATTATTTTAAGGGACAAATTTGGTATATTTTGAAATAACTACTTCTATTTTTTAAAACATTGTTGTTGTTCGCAAAGTTTTGAGTTGTTTAAGATTCTATTTGGAAATTTAGAGCTAAATAAAGTTAGTAGAGTCCACTTTTAATTGATATACATTAATATTTTATGACATCTTAGGAATTAAGAAATGTCAGAAACGCTCATTTTAAAAGAATATATACAAGGTACAATATTTATTTTTGAGTTGTACCTACATAAGACATTAAAAAGGCTCAAACTTTTGTTTCACTCAAGGGGTGCACCCTGAAGGATAATTTCCAATAATTTAAAATAATTTGGTTATCTAACAATAACTTCAATAAATATGCTTTCCCAAACAATAAAGGCAGAGTGATTTGAAAAATATAAAATAAAAAATATTAAATCAATTTTAGTAATTGAAAATAAATCAATGTAAATTTTATTCCAAACTCAACAGTCAATATTTTTTCAGATGACAAAAATAATCTATTACAATCAAATTCAATTTTAAAACTCTTTTTATAACTGCTCCTAACATAATATTTCACATATATGTTCCAATTTAATTTTTTATTTTTTTTTTAATAAGAATAACATTCAATTACGTACTATACTATATTATTTGTGTATTGACAATAAGTCCTTTTGAAATATCATCCTGTAAAGTTTAGCATTCACTGCCACCTGTGCCACATAAGTACCCTGCTTCCATCACTCAATTACCCTTTGAAAATCATATGAGCCCATCTCTCTCAATCCAACGCAAATATACATACAAGAGAGGACCATTTTAACAGAAAATAAATAAAAAAAAAAAAAAAGAATCAGAATTGAATTTCAAATTTATATCAATTGAATTTATGCCAAATTAATCTTATCGAATCTCAGTTTAAATTGAATTTCAATCTTTCGACCTTATTTTGAGATATTTCTTTTGCCATAACAGATGTTGCTGCTGCAGCAGCTGCTACCCCTACTGTGGTGGGGTGGGGCGGTGTGGTGGTGCTGCTTGGTTCGGCTTGCTATACTCCTCTGGTTAAGGTCCTCTCTCAACCGAGCAACGGTTAATTTATTTTTTTGTATTCTGTTTTTATAAAAATATCGATTTAAATCGAAAGTTAACCACACATTATGCCATATATGCTTAAAGAAGTAGCCTTATGTTTTGGCCCAAAGGACCATTTTTCTATGCTATACAACTTTTGGTCATGGTAGACTGCTCTTCGAAAAAGGTTCTTCTTCTTTTTTTTTTTTTTCGTTCACCTCTTATATGTTGTGGGAAATAATCGTTTTATTATTGGTTTTGGTTTTTCAAAGTTTTTTTTTTATTTTATTTTTTTTTTTTTATAGATCGCAGGGATGTGCTTACATATTTTTTTTGTATCAGAAAGGTTTAAATTCCCGGAATTCTTTTTCTCTTTGCCCGGTATTTTCTCTGTTGCTTCTTTCTTCATCCTGTGTGAAAGTGGTTAGGATAAAGGGTTTTGAAATTTCTCTTGCGGTAAATTTTACTATCGATTTTGGGGTTTTGAATAGAGTTTAGTAGTCTTTTGGTGAGATTTAATGTTATGTTTTTTTTTTTGCTTCTATTTTATGCTTCAGAATATATTGTAAACGGAGGTAAATATTTTTTTTTACTTTGAATTAAATTGAAAAAAAAAACTAAACTTAAAAGCACGCTCCCTAAAGGCTTAAGAGAACATAAGAAACATATCATGCTGCTTTCTTTTATAACCAGTTCAAAAAGGGATAAACGTAGAAATAACATCCCTGGGTCATCATTACGACTAATTAAAATACAAAATACTCTGTGACAGGATGTACAAGTACAAGTATATTTATGATGAGCTCTCATCTTCTTGATGATGGCTGTTATAGTATTGTGTATTGTGTATTTGTTGTTGTTCACTTGTTTCGTTGCCATTGAATTTCTGAACGATATGCAAGAATATCGTCTCTAAGCCACAAACATAGAGTGTGTATTATCCTTTGTACAAATGTTGTTTACCCATAATATTATGCAAATGATGGAATAATAATGCTAATTTCGTCGTCATGTTGTTTCAGTTTGAGACAGAGGAAATGGTATAGAAGTAGGTATTCTTAGAAAGGAGGCGCATAACTTTCAAATTTGGATTTAGCCAGGATGTCTCTCAGTCATGATGAAGACATGAGAAAAGGGAAGAAGATATAATTGTGTTAATTATATAGCTAGATGTAAAAGTCTCTCATCTTATATATTTGTTATGGAATACGTAATTTTCGTCTTTAAATGCAGAAAATGTTATTAAAATATTTTTGGTTAGAAATAAGGCAGATATGGTCAAAGCAAATAGGTATTAAGAGTGTTTCTCGGGGAAGATCTGGTAAAAGAGGATTTTGTCTATTAAATAATGTCTTTCTGTGTGCTGGCGCTGGGATTAGATAATGCTTAGATAATGGAAGCAGATGTTTTGGGTGAAATTAATTAAAATGCAGTATGGAAAAAAGCAAGCAGAGCTTGGGAATTAGTTTAATGAAGATGGCATTTAGTTTATGATGGATTTTCTGAGGGGAAGGGGGGGGAGGTTGAGATTTAATTAAGAGCATTAGCTATATTAATTTTGAAAAAGATTTTTTTCCAATGGCTATAAACTATGAATACCTTAGCTAACCTTGTAATTCTCTTAATCCTTTATAAGTAGCTATAGAAGTTTAACGTAATTTTATACCAATCCGTGTTTAAAAAATAAGTAGGTGTAAGATTTTCCTCTGCTATTCATTCAATATGGCGCCACTTGACACATGAATAAACCAATTAAATATTTTTTGTTTATACCAGTCAGATGCCCATAGAGAGTTTGTTAAACTGTTTGTATTCTTATAACTTTATAAGGCACGTTTTTCCATATGTCAATGATTGGTATAAACTGGTATAATATCACATCTCTTAGCAACCAGTGTAATTTGAACATTTTAAAGCATTTATCATCTATTAAAATCAAATATCTATCTATATATGGTATCTACGTTTTTTTAATGGTATAAACTGGGCCCAACCGAAATTAAGTACTGAAGCCTGATTCACAATGCGGCGAGGAAACGAGACGTGAGCGTGACGAGAACTCGTTGTAGTTGTCAAACCAATTTCAAACAATGAAAGCATAACTGGATATACACAATGCGGCGTATCTAGTCGTCACGTTACGCCAAGAATTCGAAAAATTGAAAAAAGACGTGACGTTAAGACGATTTTCATTTTTCCTAAGTAATTTACAGATTTTTCACAAAAGATGTAATCAAATTGTGTCTAACAAATAAAGTTTTTGATAAATCTATTGTTTTGTAAGTTATTTTGTTTATATTTAATTGATTTTTTCTTACAAAAATAGATTTTTGTCGTAAAAATGCTCGCTGCATTGTGAATTGGGCGACGATTTTGTAACTAGAATAAGATGACAGCTGTTCTCGTCACGCTCACGTCCCGTTTCTTATAGTCGCATTGAAATGAATTCAGGCTTTAAGCTTTAAAATAGTTCTTTAAGAATTCCTATACTTACTTCAATTTAAAGACGTTTTCATTAAGCTTTATAAGCCACACCAACCAACCAATATTTAAAAAAATAATTAAAAAATTAAACGACTTAAAGCTTCATACGGATGCTCCTTATAAAAAATTATAAATTATTTAACCATCAATATTATATTACAGACAAAAACAGATTCTTCCCAATTTGAATTTAATATAAAATCAAAAAAAAATCTTTGTCATCCGAAAAAAATAAATTACCATCAATCATCTTAAAAAAGAAATCGTTTTATTCATCGAGTGTGAAGACGACGACAACTCCGACACGGAAACACCCCAGCCTATTCGATTAATAACAATTCAATCTTTTTTCATACCAAAAAAAAATTCAATTTTATCAAAAAAAAAAAAAAATAAGAAAAAAAAAAAACACCAACAAGAAAATTGAAGAAAATACAAATTTCTTTCGCATCTATCTTTGCACAAACGACGGCGCGGCGGCGGCGGTGGGAAAAAAATTCTTTCTCCCATTCTTTAGCCTCATTTTAGTCGTCCTTTTTGCGTTTTAAACAATTAATCTTCTTAGCAAGCGTCTACACATTATTTTGTCTTAATGCTTGAGCTTTCTCTTTCGTACACTGCAGAGGCCATAATTCAACGTTAATTGACATTCCGCCTGACTGCCGACTGCCACCAGCCACCAGTAGGAAGCTCATTTTACCCTTTTTCCCTTAGTTATGTATAAAAGACATTCCTTTTCCTACGAACCTGGGTTGTGAGGGCACAAATTCCTGGGTATTGTTGTGAGATGTAAAACTGATGATAACATGCAAATTCTACTAACATTTTCATACCCCTTACAACCTCCTTCAACTATCAATTCTCTGCAAAACCTTAGAAAATTGTAATTAGAATTTTGCTAGAGGTGTTTTGGTCTTCCAGCAATCGTAACCTGCCCACCATTAGGTAACCAAACCTTCATTTCCTCTGTGAAAGCTTAACCAAGCAAAGTAAGCGAAGTTTAAAACACATTCATACATATCACAACCGAGGACAATTCAATGCAATGGGTGCGTTGATAGCAATTTCAAATAATGTATGTGATGGAGACCTTACCTACTCCTTCACATCAGTGAGTGGAGTGGTATATATGAAAAAAGAGTATAGAAAGCCAAGCAAATGGCATCAAAACGTCTTTGCCGATCTGGAATTTAATTAGAATTTTGAGGTATTCCTTGTGATGCAATTTGTGCTGTTATTTGGGAAGGTATACATCCACTTTTACTATTTACAAAGGTTCGGGCACCTATTTCTTTTACTTCAATTACGTATGCTTCATCAATTTGTCAGGAACATGGAAATTAAATGACTTTTGCTGTTGATGCTGATGGTTAGAAAAGGTTGTTGGTGATGATGATGACGATGAGGATTGCGACAAGAATTTCTAATTATTCTCATAAACCGAAAAGCAAGATTGGAGTTTGTTGTTTGGGTTCCAGACCAGGTGTTGAATGTGAATTTTGCAACACCCCAAAGGTGAATTAAATACATAAAAGTAATTTGATTGCTTAAGGCATCTGGGCTGGGTGTTATGATTTCATTTTTGAATGTTTGGGTCACTTTCCATCACTTTCGAAAATTTTGCGTATTTCCCAGGAAATATATGTACATAGGAATGAAATTCTTTAATTCTTGAAATATATATTTCCAAGCGTTTGCAATTAATATAAATAAATAAGTTTAATATATAGTTAAAGCATGTAATTTGAATTGGATTCTAAAAATTGTTTGCACGAGCGGTTGTGGAGGATTAGGGTCAAGTGACTTACAAGCTTTCAACCATCTCTGTTTGTTAGTTTGCATAGGAATCGAGAGGACCAACAATTTTTTGCTTAATTCAAACGGTAAAGATGAGAACAGATACGGTAAAGATGAAAACAGATACCTACTCCAGACCCAGTATAGTCAAAAGAGGGAAGAAGGAGGGTGGTAGAGGGAGAAGAGATGAGGAGGGCAAGTGAGAAAGGGGAATAGAAAAGAAATTGTTTTCGTCCCATTTGCTGAAACGAATCTTACAAAAGGGGAAAATGGTCACCAACAAATCTTTCTTAAAAAAAAAATATCTTTGTTACGTATAGCAGAACCCTAAATATAGCGAAAATTAACCTTTTCTTATTATTAAATTAAAAAAATGCCGAAAATAGTTAAAGTCTGTTTTCGGCACCAAAAGGTATTTTTTTGGTATTTACGAAACCAAGACTTGAAATACTTAAAAAAATTTCATAGTCAGTCAAAAATCGAAAGTGCATATTAAGGACTTGTGAGAAGAATTATTCCATATGAAATTCATCAACGTTTCCAATAAAAGCCTAGTACGCTGCTGATGTGAAATGAAATTTTTCGGAGGTCTCCAACACGACAGCTAAATGTTTACGAAAACCACAACGAAAAAATGACAACTGCAAACTTCATCAATTGGAAATAAAAAAACAAAAACAAACGCCAAAAAATCACAGAAAGCCATGCTGTAATGAAAGATACAACAAATACAATAAAAAAAAAACAAATGTCACTTTTCCGCACACAATTAAGGCTGTCCCAAACCAAAGCGAAACATTCGCGCGAATATGCGACGACTGAATAATGTTCGAAGATTCGCATCGCGCCAGTGTGGGTGCTCCCATTAATCTCCATGTAAATAAATTAAGACAGGCGGAAGTTTCGTTGTCGCACCGAATGTTTCGCGTTGGTTTGGGAGAGCATTTAAGGGTCCGGGCAATTTATTGAGTGTGAAAAAAGAACGGAGACAGACCTACTACAATTATTAATTTGGATTATCGAACAGCGATATGCAAAACAAAAAAGAGGAGGATCTAATATAATTTTCATTAATTTATGTAAAGACTGCATTTATTTCTAGAATGCAGCCAGTAAAGTCAATTGATTAAAACCCTGACAAAATTTTAATACGTCAAACCATTACTTTAGTTTAAAAACTACAGTCAGCTCTCTTTTTCAATATTCTGACTTTGCAGTGAACTTATAAGTTAATTGCAGTCCATTGACTCTAGCAATTCGACTGTTTCATGTCTTTTAGTCGCATAGAAATAATTTAAAAAATGTAATAGTTTCTATTATTGCAGTTAATACACCCTCTGTCATTCATATTTAATTTTAATTCCATATTACGTTTGATACGCCATCTGTTGGTCTTTTACAAAAGAATTGGAATCTGGCAATGCCAGAGGAGAAATTAGGGGAAAGACTGAAAATATAGGAACCGTATCCATCTTGTTTTTTAGAGAAGAAAAGCGAAGTCGCAAAAAACATAAAAGCTATAAGAAATAATAAGAGTAAGTTATTATTAAAATAGAAGAAAACGAAATTTATTTAAATAAAACAAAGATAGATTACAAAATATTAATTATTTTCGGCAGTGAGTAAGTCTTTTGCCTGCAGTCTTTTAACTGTCAATTGACTGTTTGGTAGTCTTTCAAATACCTTAAGCAAAGCTTTTAAAATTATATAAGAAGATACCTCTTAGGTCCAGTTTTTCAGTGTGAGATTAAATTTAAACTCTAGTTAACTCATCAAATTTGTTGAGTTAACTCAGTATTAACTGAACAGATTTTTTATCCACCGAGTTTGTTGTCGTTCCGCATGTATTTTACACCGAAAGACTACACTTACTCAGTTCATAGTGGGTTAATTAACTTTTAGAGTTAGGTAACTCTGGTTTAACTCACCACTAAAAACTGGGCCTTAATTTTAACATTTATTTAGGACTTTGAAGCAGTCAATTGACTTTTATTTCAAAGACATCTGACTAACAATAATGACTTAAATTTATAGATGACTCTTAAGTGACTAAGGCCCAGTTTTTCAGTGCAGTAGTTAACTCTGAGTAAAATCGAAGTTAGTAAATCCTGCAAATATTTTAATCCCGAGTTAAGGCTGTCCCAAACCAACGCGAAACATTCGCGCGAATATGCGACGACTGAATAATGTTCGAAGATTCGCATCGCGCCAGTGTGGGTGCTCCCATTAATCTCCATGTAAATAAATTAAGACAGGCGGAAGTTTCGTTGTCGCACCGAATGTTTCGCGTTGGTTTGGGAGAGCCTTTAAATCAAAAATAGTTTTTCAGTGGAGAATTAAATTTGACTCTTAATTTTCAAAAATCTATCGAAATTGCAGTGCGACAGTATAGAAATCAATGTTTCGCTATCGAATTCAAGATGGCGCCACTATTAAAAATCAACCTTTCCATAGTGTCGTACCTCGATTTGAATAGATTTTTTGACACGCATCTTTCAGAAATAACTATTCATATGCAGCTAATCCAGAGTTAACTCACCAAATTTGTTGAGTTGACTCGGGATCTAAATTGAAAACATGTTTCAGGAGTTAACTCGTGTTTAACCCCGAAACTAGGATAATCTCGCACCGAAAAATTGGACCTAAAAGACTGGAAAGAGTCAAAAAATACTGCAGAAATGAAACTGCTAAAAAATAAATATATTTTTAGTTAGTTGACTGTAGTCACCAACTGACTGCAGTTTTTTACACCTCGGATGGGAATACTCTTTGCTTAGTTATTAACTATTCTTTTGTGTTATAATAAATTTAATGAAACACAATGTTTCTAAGGTTTTATAACAGCGTGTTTCAAATTCTAAACAAGAAATTCTATTAAATAAATTAAATTGATTTATCATAAAATTACCCCATAATTTCCTCCAATTCACACGCATTTCCAATTAAAAGGATTCTCATGTCTGCATGGTTGATGATGGAGTCCAATTTATTGTTACCAAACTTCCATTTCAAAATATACATTTCATCCACCTGAGCCGCAAACATCATTCTAAATTAAATTTATGTTAACATCACCACCATCATTACTGCATCATCGATGCTGCAGAACATAATTAGCCAATGGAACAACTTAAGCACCACAACCTTGGCCAAGACACTACATATAGGTATATACTATTTCATGCTTCTGGGGTTTAAATCTTGCTACATTTCCCTCTAACAACTGCGCTGCGCCTTCCATATCATCTGAAGGGCAAATGGCGAAATCTTCTAGGAGCGCATTAACTCTCTTAAGGATCTTAAGTGAAACTAATTGTTAGTGATTTTCCGCACCCGATCAATTACCCAAAACCAGAATTTGTATCTCAACTGCATTAAGATAACAAGAAGTATAGAGGTATCTATTTGTGTGCGGCTGGGCTATGGAGCAACAAATTCACTTTTTACCCTCTCGCTTGGATGGTTGCAAATTCATGTATAATACCGTTTGTGCCCTCAAGGCGTCTGCGTTAATCGCACTGTGGATAATTTAATCAACCACACAAATCGGTCCAAACTCCGGTCCAGAACTTCATAAATAGAGCAGCATGGACGAATGAGAGACGGTGCAAGGAAGGAGACGAAGGAGAGCATGTGCCCATGGGCATCAAATTTATGGCTGCAATTAGACTGTGCAATCTTTGATTGCAACCCATATCACCGACAACAACGACGATGACGACAACGACAACGACAACGACGATGACTATACGTCCCGTCCACACCACCGCACATAGCCAGAAGCTATCTTTCCTCGCACACATAATATTTGCATGTTTAAGAAGTCTCAAAGGCAACTTAATGACGGACGCAGAGTTTCAGACACAAGTCTGCAACAAAACCGCTCCGCTTATCTAGTTTTGCAAGACCGTAAATAAGTTATAGAAGCTCGAGTTTGACGTCCTCCAAAGGTTGCGGAATAGAACTTGTCATGCAAACGGAACGGATGCAATATAATGCCGGCAATAAATATGGCTAAACATCTTTTAAAAGATCCGTTTTAAGTGGCTATACAATGTGTCAGCGCTGTTAATATAAATAGAGTTAACGACTTAATTGCCTTGCAATTAGCAATAAATTTCACAGTTTTATTTTAGGGCAAACCGTTGTTGTCAGGGATGTTAAAGCATTTAATTTTTTTATGAGTTCGTTTTTTATGCGATATTAATAGACCGTTGATTTTGTTTGAAGCTTAAAATCTACGAAGCCATATTTTGTGTGGCTTTGATGACAGAAAAGATTTGTGTAAAGGTTTTTTTTTTTTTTACCAACGCATAGACATGTGTACATATTTTTTATTGAGCATCTGAGTCCAAGAATTTAGTAGGTCAAACGTAATTTGATTGACGTAAAAAGTATCAAAACTCATGCGGAAATTTTCAGAAGCTTAAAACATCACTAAATTAAAATAAAAAATCTATTTAGTCGTTAAAATAATAATGGCGCCCGACTGGAAATTGCGAGATCAATGTACTATGTTGTTTAAAGCTTCCGAATTGAAATGTTTATCTTTGTTTAATGGAAGAAAATAGATAAATGTCATGAATCAAAATTAATTTTGGTTTATTTTTGTGTTGAGAAACATTTGTTGCTAAAAATTGTGGTGGGCTGTCGGGGTTCAAAGAATTTTTTTTTTTAGCTCTTGGTAGGCATGATAATTTTCTGTTAGATGTTTGTTTCTTGTGTAAAATTCAATTCAATTCAATACCACAAATACCTTCAATTGTTTATGTTTCTGTTTGAATGGAATTTTGGGGGAAATTTTAATTTTTTTTTGCAATATGTTGTATTTAAAGATTCCCAGAAGGAATGTTTAAGGAAAATAAATGAATATTTTCTTTGAAAAAAAAAATTGTTTCTATAATTTTTCTCAGTGTTAATAAAAGTCAATTTTTGCGGTAGTAAATTTCAAAAAAAAATGGCCTTAAAAAATGATAACAAAAATTTTTGCATTCCACAACTTTATGTCAATTTATAAAATAAGGAATTTCAAATATTTCCAAGATTAACAGTCAAACAACACACACAGAAGAGGTTTACAGAGGCTGTGGTAAGTTTGCCATTTAGGTTGAAGTTATACAAAGTTTTGAAGTTCACTTTTATACTCTGAGTAGGTAAGTGGTTCTTAAATATCCAAATTGGGAGACCTGAATGCAGTTCTCAGGGTTATTATATGGACTGTGAAACTCGAAACAAATATTTTGGTTCTTTAAAATTTTCTCCAAAACGACTTTAACGATTTTGATTAAATTTCGTACCTGTAATATTTAAATTAATTATGCATTCATACTGATTAAAGGTTCTTGCCAACAAATTTATCAACGGAAAAATGGTTTTGACGTTTTTTTTGGGAAAATATTTTTTATGATTGGGTTAATCCCGTTCCACTTGACTGATTTTCTATTTTCTTTGTTTGCAATTCAATAATTCTCAGTGGTTTCTTAATTGTACTGGTGCAAAATTTTAGTATGATCATGGGTTAAAAAAAGAATTTTCCAAATTTTAAACGCGTTAGAATTGTAGGTAGGTACTATCTTTTTAACATTTTATTTAAGTTAAAATCACAAAATGCCTTTTTTTATTTTTTAAGTGTCAATCTCACTTCATGTGTATGTCAATTTGAAAATTCAAAATGTCAAAAGGTGCTTTGGCTGACTTCTACTCCATGGTGAGGACAGAGATGGCCAGGAAAGGGAGGATTTTTATTTTTTTAAAAATCAGTGGATTTTTTTTGACGTTTTTTTTGTGATATCTGTTTTCTCTGTCTGTGATTTATCTTTGGCACTTAAATCTTACAGAATCCAATTTTTTTTCAATTGGAAACATATTTATTAAAGAAAATTTACTTTTTGTAAATTGCACATATTTTTTAAACGATTACTGCTAAACGTCAAAGTAAGTCCGATGTGTCCACATTAGTTTGTGTCTGAACAAAACAAGCTGGATTCACGTCAAAAAAATTGGATGAATCTGTCAAAATGTGAACACAGTCTTTGTTGTACGAAATGTCAGTTTTTTAGGCATGGTATTCAGGTGGAGTTTTTTAAGAAAACAGTTTTAGTATTATATTTGTTAAAAATTATTTAAAACTTAGAATATTTTAGTAAAGAGGTTTAAAGTTAATAAAAATTGTTAAGCAGTATCTTGCTTATATCTTAATATAAGGATGTTTAAAATTTTCCCGCCATTGTTTCATAGTTTTTTAAGAGAGCATTTTTTATAAACAAAAAAGAAACCAATGAAAACCCCAAAATATAGCTGAGCTGCCTATAAACTTTCACCAAAAAATAACTACTACTATTGTAGTAGCCTTCGGTATTTTTTACTGACACAAATAATTTCACTGTACTTATTGAAACTATTGGTATGAAAAAAAGTTAAATTTTAGTCAAGTGTATGAACACTTCTTTGCATAATTTTATTTTGTATTTATTGGTAACTTTCAAAACTTAAATAACTTTAAGTTTATTCAATGCACAAAGAGTATTTCACAAAGATTATATTGATTGCAGTTACCCAAGGGCAGATAATATATGACATATACCGCATTGCCATTCTCCAAAAAAAAAATTGAAAAAAAAATCGATTAATCATGTATTTTGAAAGTCAATTCCATAGTTTCTCTCGAGCATTAACTGGTCGACTTTAGGCCATCATCATCAATTCTCAGAATCATCCCTGGAGGAGAAATCTTTTGTTAAAATCAAATGACCCATTCTTTTCAACATCGCATATTCAGTTCACTACTTTCCAGGTGGTGAGGGCTCCAAGTGGCAAAAATATTAACAAAAAAAAGAAAGAAAGAAATCACTTTGAACCATTGCCATTGTGTACAACGTTCTGCTCTCTCACTCTCTACCTGTGACAGTGTCAACAATGGGTGTGTTCATCAATCATGTTCGCTGGTGAGGTGACCCACTGCCTTTGCCATTATCATACACCGTACCGCATTCAAAAAGTGAAACTCGCTCAAAAAAGAAAAGAGACATAAACATAAATATACCCACCGACCGCCGGCCGCCATGCTGATGGATGCCACCATCAATAACCTATTCCCTCTGTTGTGTGATGTGTCGATTTCTTTAGCTTTAACGAGGTGAATTTCCGAGTAAACAGGATTCACCTTTGACTATAATTAATTACCACCCAAAAGTATCAGTTCTTCTTTTTATTTTTTTTTTTTATTTTGGCTGGTTATGGGTCAGGGTTATAAAATATAAAATGACAAATGACAGAAGTTATCTGTGTAGAGGACAACATTCCAATAAAAATTATTGAACAAAGTCCAACTGTCATTAGTATCACGTTCATCACACGAAAGAATTCTATCCTTCGTGTCTGAACTAATTAAGATCGTCAAATTTCTATCATTCCGCCACGTTCATGGTTTCTTATGTATAAACCACCGACTGACCTTGAAATATCTTACCAACCTGTCAATCAATTGACACTACAAATAACAAATAACAAAAAAAAAAAAAAAAAAACAAAAACAAGGTCATGCTAAATAATTTTTCTACTTCATGCTGACATCTGTCATCTGCCACGAGGTGTCATCTGTCATGGCTCATGCTTCGTTCATGCAGCTTATAATTTCTTCTTCGAAATATCATCGAATTTCTTCGAAAAGTGTCATTTGTTGTTTTCATTTGCTGGGGCTGAACTAAAGTGAATAATTGTTCTTTCGTTAATGACATTTTGGCGAGGAAATATTTATTTATTTTTTATTTTTTTTTTGAGGAAGAACACGAACGACTGAACAAAGAGAAAAGCACGAAATAAAGTCATCAACAGAATTAAGTGAGGAGATTGTTTGGTTCTGTCATGTTTCGGGAGGGACAAACTACACGGGGGGTTAATGTTTCGAGTTTCGAAATAAAAATACACAGCCACTATGCTACGCTAAACCATCACCAGGCGCGCCGCCCGCGCCCGCCATGCCAACGCTATTGCCTTCGCCATGCCACGATGACGTTTGGCTTAGCCGTGTCAGTGATAGGAAAAAGGAAACAAAATAACGAATTATCTGAAATCTTGTTGCCGTTATGTTTTGTTTTATTATTGTTTATTTTGTGGATTTCGAGGGGGTGAATATTAAACACGGATTTATGCTTTTCCTTTCAATTACTACTGTTTTGAATTTTCCTCGCCTTGAGCAAGCGGATGGGCGCGAATTAAGCATTGTTTTTATTTGCAGGGGTGTGATTGAGGTGGTGGTGGTGGTTTCGGGTGGCATAATGCTATATTTTATTCAGATGCGGTGAGCAAAGCACACTATTTGTCAACGTTATACATACATATGTATGTATATAGATCCTTTCTTCGGATTCGAGAATCACCCACTTGTAAAGTGAACATGTGGAATTCAAGTGCTTACCAAGTTACCACTTCAGCTGGATGGTGGCGCAGCAGTCATGCGAATTAGAGTGGAATACATTATTCTTTTTTGTTTCTTTTTTTTCTATTTTTGGTGGAATAGGGGGCCTGATGGTGGTAGATCGTAGTGTGGTTTCTTTTAGTGACAGCGTAAACAGTAGGTGGTTTATTCTTATGTCGATATAAAGGTTTCAACAAAAAGACAATAGACGACACAAATAATGTAAACCTACCTGGTTTTGGCTACAAAATAACACACAATTGTGATTGTTCCCAAAGACATGGTTAGCCAATTTGACAACTGGGTCGGTTAACACAAAACATTGACAGACTTTTTGTTTTGTTCAAAAATAAAAAACAAAAAAAAAATTAAAATCTTGCAAAAAAGCTTTTAAGATTGTTGCGGTTTACCTAACAAACCTATATCTATCATATATGTACGAAGAAATTTGTGTATAAAAGACAAAAAGTCACTAACCTACATCTTGAGTGATTTATGTTGCCAATTTAACGGTTTTGAAAGCGGTTGTCTTATGAATGTTATTTGAACCTTTTTTGCAGATCAAATCTCTTAATGTGTTTTTTTTTCTGTTGTTTACAAGCGTAGAGTGACATTCAACCTAATTTTTTAGTTAATAGAAAAAAATGTGACCGTAGATAAATATACCATATGAAAGAGTGAAGCGAAATCCTAGCCGACACTGGTCAAGATGCCGCGGGGCGAAACTATAGTTTGTAATGCTTTGTTTTGATTGAATAGAAAAAATTCATAATGACATTTAAGGGTCAGTTTTGCAGTGCTGAGTAAGCTATGAGTTACACGAGAGTTAGTTTATCCTGCAAAAAAAATTTAAGCCGAGTTTATGCAGAAGTTGTTGTTAAAAATCTATCAAAATGCGAGTTTGGTACAATGCGGCACTATGGAAAGGGCGATTTGCATAGTGTCGCCCTCTTTATTTCAGTAGTTTTTGACACGAATCTGTCAGAAATATCTATTCAGTTAATCCAGAGTTGATTCAACAAAATTCTTTGCGTTAATTTGGTATCTTAATTGACTGAATAATATCTTTCATTTGTAATCTCGGGTTTAACTCCGAAACTGGAATGATTTCGTATTGAAAAACTGGGCCTTAGAGGCAAAGATCTAACTGCTGAGTTGCTGAGAAGGAATTGACTCAAAACTAGGAAGCGAATGAGGAGTAGCTGACGCAAAATTGAAGCAGAAGGCACGTAGGTACTTGTTATGCCTTTTAAGCATATTCGACACACTGATATGTTTTTTGATTTGCTCGGCTGAAAAAAGGAGTTTCAAGTAGATTTGGATTTTTGTCAAGAAAACTAACAAACTGCATATCAAAAAAAAGATCAGAGATTGTCATCTGTTCAACGCTGAAAATCAGAAACTTACGTGAGGTTTGATTTCTGAAAATGTGTTTCAAATTTTCGAAGAACGGTTTTTCGGTGAAATCTCTTTAATTTTCAAGTTTTTAAAAATGCAAATTCTTTAGAAACAATTTCTCACAATTTTCACAATTGCCATTCTGTTTCCATTTCTGCAGCAGATATCCCTTCCGGTAAGAAGACTTTTCTTTACTCCCACAAGCCCGCAAAGCACACCTTATATCTTTCTATCGCTGATTTTGTTAAAGAATAACTTTTTTGTCGCGATTTTTTGATCACATTTATTTATTTATATGAATTGACCTAAAAATTTAGAGTCGAATGACATAAAGCATGTGGGCATTCATAGTCCACATATTTGACGTTCGTTTTATTTGAACAAGATTTTTGAATGCGATGCCTACGTAATCCCAATTAGAGTGTCCTAATTGCACCGGAAAATTCAAGCCAACATAACGCCTTTTCGGATTTTAAATTTAACTTCAAAATGTATTTCCATTACCACCCCAACTGCAGCAAGCAACCGAAGCCGACGGCGACGCGACGCACGCACGACCGACAGCGAAGCCGCTCCGCCGGCATGGCCTACACACGCTAATGAATTCAACGTTGACAGCTGAGCTGACTTACATGTATATTTTTTTGCCACACGAGCTATCAGGCTATATAATCGAACTAATCCGATCAAAGATCTTATATCAGTTATAGACACTCATAAGCCCGTTGGAAATGTCATGCAAAACGCCTAATTAAATGTCAATCTTGTGGATAGAGATTAAAGTAAAAAAAATGTAGGTTCCGCTTACAGCTTCGACTCGACTTAAATTTATGATTTCCGTTTCTTGCTGATGTGATGGTGTGCATATAGCAGTGGCTGTGGCACCAAAGTGTGAGTGCACAGTTATATTGGACATTTTTGTGTCAATAAATCAAAATCCAAAAAAAAGGAAAAAAAATTCCTATAAGGAACTCTGTATACTGGATGCCATGCCGCAGAGACCACCCTATACGTCCTACAAGCCACGCAGTGTGAATAGAACAAGATTTCCTAAAGTGATAAATACCTGCCGGCTGCTGCCACCCGTCATTTTCCTGAGCTAGACATAGACACATGCAACAAATTTCAAAAGAAGGTGGTTAAAGTTGCGCAACTAACAAACCAACCAACCAACCAACTATAGGATAGAGAGAGTCTGGACACACTGGACAGAGAGATCAGGTTGGCAATTAAAATATAAATCTATTCGGTGTCAACCGCCAACGCCTTGAAAATAGCATAAGAAGTTGGAAAATGGAAATGTATTTTTTTTGCGAAAGGCTTGTACTACCTTACCTCTATATACCAAAGGAGTGTATGTTGGAAGCAGTTGCAGCCGACACACATGATAAAATATTCAAAAACATGTCACATGACCAGACCTGACCAGACCATAAGAGCGTGGTTAAGTTGCAGGTGAAAATGTGTGTCAAATGTCTGTGTTTCCGGAAGGGGGCTCTTTTGTTGATATTTTAATCTTGATTTTAAGACGAATTTACAGGTGTTTGAATCTAATGGAAAAGTGGCAATCAGAATTTGATAAACAAAAAAATTATTAATTCTTCTCTAATTCAAATTAGATGCTCTGCCGAAAATGTGGTGAAAATTGAGTGAACCGGGTTCTGAGGGTGGTTAAATAACTCAAATAATTGAGTGAAAAAAAATGAGTGACTGCAGAATTTTGAGCTTTGTTTACCTCTGCTCAATTTTGAGTGTTGAATGGAGGAACCCTAATTAGGTGGAATGAAAAACCGCTTATAATTGAACTATTAAGTAAGCACGCACTCAAACTTTTGAGTGTAAAATTCTTAAGGACGATGAAAAAATAAATTCTTTGTTTAAATGTGTTCTTGAGTGAAATTACGAATCGATTATGTATTTATATAGGCTAAACAATATAATATTCAACAACACCTTGGACACAATCAGTATCATTCAAGTGAAAAATTCAAGTGAGCTCAACTCCATAAATGCTTTTCGCCCAGGTATACGATAGTTGGGCTCATGACTTGAACTTTTAACTTGAATTTCATTCAGTCGCTCCACTGAAACAGAAGGATTTTTCTTTTCAAATTCTATTCATATTCTATTGCAATCATTAACTTTCCTTAAAAAAAGCACCTCAAACCTTAGTAAATTCTTCTTACTCATTAAAAACTGCTTTAAAATTCTTAAAATAGCCCTTCCTTACCCAACAACGAACTGAGATATTATTATGAGTGTGAATTAATCTTATCCAAATTTTAATAAATATTAAAAAAAAAAAATACAATCTGTATCGCTTTCATCTCAAGAGGGAAATTGAAAAATTATGAAATTTTATGATACAAAAAAAAAAAAAAAATCATATTCATCCGCTTGCGCTTCATCTACCAATTTGCTTTTAATAGCTTAGAAAATTTATATCATCATTAACAGCTTTACCTTAAAATTGTGTAGGTGCGGTAGCGGTAGCGGTAGGTAGATATCTCACAATTTATTTCTACACGAGTAGAGCTTCTGCTGCTGCTTTATAGGTCTTCTGCTTTTATACTCGGTGTGGTATGCTGGTGCTATATACTATTCCTGTGTCACCAATTAATTTCCAATCCAAAAGAAGTCATTAAGGAAGCAAATTAGAGAAGAGAGCTCGACAGAAATTGGAAGAAGATAAAATTGTCTCTTGCGATTTTGAACAAATGGTGGTGGCTCATTTTTTCAATCCTTTTTTTTTTTTTTTTTAATTTCAGAAAGACAAAGGCAAGAACAATTAGTTAAAGTTTAAATTTAAGGGAGGAATTTTCTTCTTTTATTTTGTAAAATATTTTCTTTGTATTTTTCTTTTGTTTAAAGTTCTTCGTTAAAAAGTTAAAGAAAATGCCACTTTTTTCAACTAATTTTTTGTTTGAAGTTTTTTGTTTTTTGTTTTTGTTTTATGCAGGTAAGGTACACATCGCACAATTAAAATATTGTTTACAATTTTTTTTTTAATTTAATCAATTTTTACTTATAGAAATTAAAAACTCATTAACTATAAAGAAAATAATAAATAGAGTTTTAATTTTAAAAAAAAATTTATTTTGTGTATCTGCTTCAACTTTATAATTTACTACGTATCTAATGACTAAAGTTTCTGAAAACAAAGATTTGTTTTTATTAAAAGAATGAAATGACAATTTGAAAGAAAGAAGCAATCTTTGAATTTTCAATTTATCCTTTAAAATTAAATTTTTAACAAGGTTTTAAATTTCTGAAAAATAATGTTAGATATATGATGTGATTGGAAAAATATATTGTTTAGATTTTATTTTAAAATTTACAAAACAAATTTTTTTTTGGGATGTAGGTATATATAGAATATCTAAATGGCTGTTTTTTTTTGTGATGATAGAATTGGATGTTGTTATCCGAATGTTTAATGACACTATGGTAACTTGGGCCGTTTTCGAAAACGTCAAATCAACGTTAGGTTGATCGTCATTTTTAACGCAGATATTGTTATCGTCACATATCCAATCGTCAAGCTTGCAAAAAATTTGACGTTTATGACCACGACGATTACGACCACGACACAAAAGAGACAGACTACATTATATTTTCTCGATTTTCAATATTTGAGCCGCGAAGGATGTTTTTGAACATATGATTCGTGTTATCCAGTTTGCGTTTAAGAAGATAATTATTCCAATTGCATTTTTGACGCATCTGGCTTTTCCAAAAACGGCCTGTATTCTTATGGCTGAATATTTAACCGTACAAAGTTAAAAAATCAGTAAATGTACTAGGATAACCAGTGCTGGATTAGCCACAGGTCACATCGAGGCCATGGCCCAGGGCGGTAAATTTTTTGGGGCGGCAAATTTTGAATATTGTAAAATATTACTTAATAATGGACAAACCTTCAAATTTACGTTAAAATAGTAAAAATAAACAAACATACATATATGGTTATAAATTAATTCGTAAGCAATTGGTGGTAGCACCTTTATGTTGTTGTTCATAAATTCAACGAAATTGACGGAATTAAGAATGGCCAAGTCTAAAAAACTGACATTCTAAGTATGAATAATATCGGGTTTTTCAATAAGAGCGCTACAAAAGTTTTTTTTAAATGAAACAAAAACGGTTTTGGATTTCAATGAAATTCTTTATTCCCGTGAAAGTACGTTTGATGCTATTATGTATGGAATTCGATTTCTTTTGCATGGCCATCACGGGCATGCTTGCAGAAGTGCAGACACTGAACCCAATTTTCGACGGTTTCAAGCATAAATCGGCCGATACAACGCAATTTCACGTTCGATATTCGTACGAAGTTCATCAATCTTCGCGGGCTTGTTGGCATAGACCATAGACTTGACGTAGCCCCACAGGAAATAGTCTAACGGCGTCAAATCGCACGACCGAGGCGGCCAGGCGACTGGACCATTTCGTGAGATAACACGTTCTCCAAACTTGGTTTCCAATAAATTGATTGTGACATTCGCTGTGTGGATTGTGGCGCTGTTCTGTTGGAACCACATGTCCTCCAAGTCCATATCATCCAATTGGGGCCAAAAATATTCGGTTATCATTGAACGGTAGCGATCCCCATTCACAGTTACGTGCCGGTCTTGATCATCACGGAAGAAGTATGGCCCAATGACGCCGCACCGCCGGCCCATAAACCACACCAAACCGTAATTTTTTCGGGATGCAATGATGACTCATGGAGTACGTGTGGATTGGTGCGTGATGAATACCGCAAATTTTGTTTATTGACGAAGCCATTCAGCCAGAAATAAGCCTCATCGCTGAAGATGATTTTTCGATGACGTAGCGCTCTTAACGTTGAGGCCATTGACTCCGAATTTCGGTAGTAAATTTTAATAATTTCGACTAGTTATTGGCTCGTGTATCTTTTCATCATGAAATGGCAAACCTTACTAAAGAGAAATGTCAAAAGAACGGCAAGAAATATGGCGTCGTTTGCTGTCCCTATTGCTCTACTTTTGTAGCGTCCCTGTTGAAAAACCCTTTATATACATAATGTTTATTCTATTTATAAAGACGAGACTACAGACATTCCAGTTTATAACAAATATAACAGTTTTTCGCCATTAAAAAGTGTACGTTGGCATTTCACTCAGAAAGTTCTCGAGAAGAGAGCAGTGCACTCTCTCCTGACACCTCTGATTTGCTGCAATAAAATCTCGACGTAAGGTTGTCAAGATTTAAATTAAAGAAACGTTGCAAAACAATTTGGGCTCAGGGCGGCAAAATAGCTTAATCCGCCCCTGAGGATATTTACTGTCAATAAATTATCTAACGTAAATTAAATCTTTAAATTCTCAATGTTTTTTCATTGACCAACACACTCTGTGAGCTGTCAATAATGATGGTTTTCTTTTTCCAAACTTGATACAATTTTGTATTTTTTCTGCAATCAAACTTTTTTATTACCTTTCAGAAAATAAAATAATATAAAAAATTCAGCTTAATCGATATCACACGAAATAACATTTTTTACCAATTCATTCATTTTCTTCAACACTCAACAATCTGATTCACCAAATATCGTTCTCGATTGCTTGTCATATAATGTACAACTGTCAGATTACATTTGACATTTGTATGCAAAGTGAGAAAATACTAATAAACCGAAGAATTTATTATTTTTGTGGCTTCCCGTATCGAATTCGATGTAATAAAATCAAAATTGCTTGCGAATGAGTGTGTTCAATAATCCATTAAATTATCCCCTTGAAAAACATCAACTGCTAAGATATTTTAATCAAACCACTTTACAACAGACTCAAACGAAAATTTAAATAACAATCATCACCAGAGGAGAGGATCGTTGAACCCATTAGTGATGTGGTCTGTGTTCATTGCTGATCTGGCACGAATGTAGATATTGTAATCCGGATCTAAATGTAAACATTTTTCATATACATAAGCATCAGCTCTCAACCTCCACAAGCATTTCCAATTGATTCGGGTAATCAACAAAATAAGTAGCGTATAGATACGTAGGCGAAGGACGAGGCGAGTGCTATATCGGTTATCTGAATGTCCAGTAAAATATTTTCTGAAATTTGATCCATCAAAATAAACCTCACAATCAACGAATGCAATTAATCGAACTATGAACCGAACATCAACTTGGATAAACCCACATTGAAGTTTGTAGGTACCTCCAGTCTAAACCATCATCTGGGGGCCCTGATGGTGATGCTATGAGCTGCCATTGATACTACACTTGACCATGGCACAATGTATGAACGAGTACTCCGATGATGGACGGGCAAACATATGAACGAAGCTCTTCGGACACACGACGAAGTTTTCAGATCCAGTCTTGTGCGTTGTGCCATAGCCGATGATGGGGGGATATTAATTTGCCAATTTGGCATGAAAAGTTTTATGCAAAAAACCAGATTGAGTGGGATTTGAATTTCAGATATGAAATGTTCAAAACTATTATTATTAAGTGCATGAGAAACTCTTGACAAATTGGTATTCCTATATTATGTATAGGAGAGAAGGTATATTTAGGTATTCCTTACCTATAGCTGCTATTTGATGATGGTGTTTTCGAATAGTTTTGTTCTGAGAAATTTAAATTCAAACAAAAGTGCTGTTGAGAGAGCAATGATGCGGTGTTTGTGTTTAAGCAGAAGCTAAAATTTCATAAATTAAAATTTTTGATTGAAGACTGACAAGCTGGCTTCAACATCAGATGCACCCCAGATTAATGTGATGATGGGGTATTTTAGAGAATTTATTTGGAATTTCAAACATTCATGGTAGAGTTGCTTTTCAAGTTGTGGACATTCATATTATGGATATTCGTTTTCACATACTCGTTGTTGAGTACCGCCTATGAGATACTCTCTTCTATCCTACAAGACGGGATAACCCCATACGCTAAAACCATCATCGGACAATATCAGTGTGGTTTCATTCCAGGCAAATCAACAACTGATCAGATCTTTACCCTCAGGCAGGCGATGGAAAAATGTCTAGAATTTAACATCCCAACATACCATCTGTTTATAGACTTTAAGGCCGCCTGCGATAGCATAGCCAGGGTAGAACTTTACAAAGCCATGAGAGAATTTGGCATCCCAAATAAATTGACACGACTATGTAGGTTGACCATGACTAACGTAACAAGGCAAGTAAAAATAGCCGGATTGCTATCCAAACCAATCAACATCTTTAATGGACTCCGACAAGGGGATGCCTCCTCTTCAACCTGGCTTTGGAGAAAGCAATCCGTGACTCTGGCACAGCAACAAGAAAGACCATCGTCAACAGGTCCAGCCAGATACTGGCTTACGCAGACGACATCGACGTCATCGGAAGAACCGAGCAAGCTGTACATGATTCCTTCATCCAGATCGAGCAGGCGGCACAAAATCTGGGGCTGCACATTAGTGATGGTAAAACAAAGTACATGGTGGCGTCGAATGCGAGAGGAACAGTTGGTCAAACAATCAAGGTAGCGCAGCACGAATTTAAAGTGGTGCAATCCTTTAAATACTTTGGGTCAATAGGAGCAGCCGATAACAATATAGAAGAAGAAATACGCGGGCGGCTTCTTAAATCCAACAGAGCCTACTATAGTCTGTCAAAGCTCTTCAAATCCAGAAATCTCACCATAACTTCAAAACTGCTGCTGTACAGGACCATGGTCCTGCCAGTACTCACATATGGATCCGAGACTTGGGTGCTTAGCAAAAGGCACTCCGACCTTTTAGCCGCGTTCGAGAGAAAGGTTTTAAGGAGAATTGTTGGCCCCATATGTGAGGAAGGACGATTCCGGAGACGGTACAATCATGAATTGTACGCAATCAACCTTGAATCCGATATCGTGACAAAAATTAAGCTCGGTAGACTCCGGTGGCTAGGGCACCTAGCTCGCATGAGCGAAGAGGAACCTGCTCGGAAAGTCCTTTGTGGTACATTCTATGGTAAACGACAGCGTGGTAGATCATGCTTGCGCTGGAGAGATGGCATAGACCAGGACGCCCGGAGCCTTGGGGTGCGCAACTGGATGGCGGCGGCTCGAGACCGGGATGGGTGGAGAGACTTGTTGAAGGAGGCCAGGACCGGACCGCGGTTGTCGAGCCGACGATGATGATACTCGTATATGTAGTTTGATAATGGTATACTAACGTGAAATCACTTTGCCAAAGCAAACATTTTGAATTTCGAGTTATGAAGTGTTTTCATTTTTAGGACTTTGAGACTGAATTATTAATTATTAATTTAATAAAAATAAAAATCTTACTTAAAGTTTGAACTTATACTTACGTAATCATTTTTGCAAAAATTTAAGGTTATCTTTCACATTCTTACTTTAACTATAAGTATAGATACATTTAGAACGCTGAGTTGATTTTTACCTGAAACAAAAGTAGATACAAAAATGTTATTAAAAATCATTACAAAAAAAACTTTCATTTAGGTTTTAAAATGTTTGATGTGAGCAAATTACATTCTATGAATTTTTATAAAAATTCCGTGATATTTCGAGTAATTTCTTAAAGAGCTTTGAAATAACCCTACTCTTACTAAAGATACTTAAAATAACTAAATGCTTAAAAACACAACTTTAAGATAAGAATTTTTTAGCAATTTTTTTTTATAAAACTTTTGCATTAAACTAATTTTTACAAAAAAGAAAAATGGTTACAAAAAATACACACACAATGGCTTACAGCAGAAAGTTCATGACTGGGTCACAGGTTTCATGGTATTTAAGTTTAAGTTTTTGAGATTTAAAATAATACATTAAAATCCATAGAGCGATTAACGAGAATCGTTGTATTGTTATACAGAAAACGTAAAGGCAGTGCGAGGATATGGCAGAAACAATGGCATTTTGTCAGATGTGTAGACCTATAATTGAGCTCAAAATAATAAATTAATCCTTATTTTTTCAAATATTTATAGAACAACATTCATTTGCGACAAAAGACAATTTGAGGCTAAGCAGGCACTCAGTTGAATGCAAATATAAGACGGTACGAAAATATCTTGAAAATAATGTGTATAAAGTTAGCACAGCCATTTTGGATTTTCACAAAAAAAAGTTGTGCTGTAATGTGCCGCACAAATTTCAAATATTCGCAACTTTGCAAATTTTACGAATTAATTTTTGTTTGCAAAATTACGATTTTCGTAAAAATCAAGGTTGTGCTGTTTTGTGCTCAGTTTTTCGTCTTATATATGTTTGCACAAAACAGTGCAACCTTGATTTTTAAGAATATTGTAATTTTGCAAAATAATGTATCCGTACAATTTGCAAACTTGCGAATTTTTGCACAAAATATTTACCTAATATTATTTATTTAATTTATTTGGCACATTTCAGCTCAATTTTTTTTTTTTTGAAAATCATAAATGGTGGTTCTTACTTAATGCAATACCACTTCGCAAAATCTAGTTTCAGCCATAAAAGTTGCAAATATACGAATTTTTTTTTATTTTATCTTTTCGCTTCTTAAATTGAAAAATTGTGCAAAAAAACAACTTTGAATTCTAAAAAAATCTTAATTTTGCAAGAAATTTCATTCGTAAGATTTGCAAATTTGCCAATTTTGCAAAAAATATTTACCGCTCAAGGCAGCACAAGTTGAGCATATTACAGTAGATTTTTTTTTCTAAGAGTAAGGTAATTAGCTTGAAAACCTATTTCCGTTTTGTGAACCTTATAACGCAGTTATATTTAAATTGTTATAGATTTTAATCGTACAAATTTCCATAAAAATCGCATCAGCTGTTTTTGATCTCTGGATCTTAAACAAGAATTCGAGTGTTTCTTCTAAAGAACAACATATACAGGGCGATTCGCATACGGTGTGACAAAAAGCTAGAGCGTGTAGGTTGGGTTGAGATAAGAAAAAAATCGTTTAGAAGGGGGTCTATTCCTCCCGTTTACCCAGGGGGGGGGGGGGTCAATTTTCTAAAAAAATGACTTAAAATAGAAAAAAAAATTAAAAAAACAACAGTTCCACTAACAATGCCATGATACATCTTTTTGTAAATCCAGAAATCTCTTCTTTTATTGTGTTTGTAAATAAAGTTATTTTAGACAATCGTTTTTGAACAATTAATTTTTAATTTCAAGATTTCGAAAAAAAAATTAAAAAAAATTTGTTCAAACTAATTTTTACAGAATTTTTCGTAGTTTAGTAATATTTTTGTTTTTAATATTCAATGACCTTATTAATTTTTAGTCAAACACCAAAAACTGGATGCTAAAATCCCTTCTATTTCTTTAGAAAACACAAATATTTAAAGAAAAGACTCAATTTGTAGATAAATTGTGGTAGTGACGCAATTATATATTTTAACTATTGGAAAGTACCTGTTTTTAAAATATGATCAGATTTGTTGAACTATTAAAAAGAAATATATACCTACGCTAATGCAGGACTCATTTTCCATTAGTATGTGTTTTTTTTTTTTTTAAATAAAGCGCATAATCAATTTTCAAAAAAGACACATATTGACACAATTGATAGCAAAATTTTAAACATTTTGAAAATGCCCAATATCTTTTCACATAATGTAGTGATTAGAACAAAATAACGGTAGCTACAAAATTATCTTCAAAACATCCATATCGGCACAATTGGTATTGCGGCCGGCGGACTTGCATAAGGTTTTAACAGGACTTTAAAGAAAATTTAACTTTGGACTGCGAGATTGCATCATCTCTAAAAATGTATCAAAATATTGGAAATTTTTTGCTCAAGAATTTTCATTACATAAATAATAAAATTTTAGTTTGGTTTGTAGGGAAGGAGAAAAATTAAATAAAATCATAAATGACATCGAACATTTTGGCATTATGTATACAAAATGATTGTACTAATAAAACATGATTTCGTTGCTTCAGTTTAAACAACTTTCTGTTATAATAATATTCTAAAATATATATTTATCAACGAGCGTTACCCAAATGGCACATTTTGCCATGGTTATGGCGTAACGATAACCTGGTAGTAGGTTTGGGGTATGAAGAAATCAGCCTCCCTTTATGTATTGCGTTCCACGAAAAAGTCCATCTTTCCCTTACTATTTAAAAATTTGGTGAATTCGGCTTTAAAAACAAATCTTTGAATTTTCAGTTAGTTTTAAAAAGTTAGCATTGAATATAACATAATATTATTAAATCCCCCTCTGGCAACACAACGACAAAAAAAAAAAAAAACAAACATTTTTAAATCAATCCTTTGACAAGAATAAAGTATGATTAACATTTCGAAAAGAAAAACAAATCATTCAAAGTCATGACACATGAGTGTCACCCGCATGGATCACAGCACAACTCGCTTTTTGAATAATCAATCTTTTTCAAATACTCTTTGACTCACAAAAGTCAAACAGAACGACATGAAAATTCAAACAAACAAAACCAAAACACTCAACATAAAACTCCCCCGCATCATTGCGTTACGTATAGTCGTCGTCTTCATAGTCTTCATCGTCGTCATCGTTGCAAAAAGTATCGTTTTCCCATATTTAACTTGGATTTCAATGAAATTAAACAAACTTCCTCTGTTTTTCCAACCTTAAAAGTCAACAAGCAAGGCGTCTCTTCTCTGTCATCGTCATCGTCAGCCAGAGATGGTCGGATGAATCTCCCTCGAAGGTTACACATTATATAAAGCAAATAATCCTGAGAGCGTATCCCCCTAATCGCTCAATTAGACAAACACCAATCGTAGAAAAACCATTTGAAATCCAAACTTAAAATTTGCACACTACTATCCCAGTTTCCAGATACAATATCTTTTCTATAGAAAACAACATTCGCTGCTTTGTTACTTCGGATCCAGTTGGATCCCCCTTAGCCTTAGGGGAAAAGACCATCCAGCCAACCACCTAAATAGAACAACTCTCGAAGTGTACAATCTCCGGACAAAAGGCATCTTCTCTGGCTGCATCCCCTGATGGACTACCTACACCAATCCGACGAACGACCGACGGACGGCTCCATGCTACAAACAAACAGCTACGAAAATGTTTAAATATTTATTTAAAGCTAAACACCCCTGATGGAATAGATGATAAATAAACAGCCACTAGCAGGGGAAAAACAGTGATGCATTGGGGGGGGTTGCAGGGAGGTTTTGAGAAAAATGCTTTTGAAGTTATATAGCTTCAGAATTGACACTCTCGTCATCATTATAATCAACATTGGAACACATCAAAGGTGACCCTTTTTAGGATGACGACTAAATTGCAATAAGACGAGGCTTTCCATCTATGCATACATATACTCTGCCTCAAAGATGGATAAATCAAAGCGCCGCTACGATACATACCAGCTAGAAGCTTATACTAGCCCATCAAAACCGGCCGTAGCGTCGTCGTCGATGTTGTATTCGTCCACACGGAGCAGATATAGCTAATTAAATATTCTATTGGCGTATAGTGCACATCCCATGAACAACAAATTAACGGCGTGTTAATCGCATAAGCAATACAATTACGCCTAATGTACTCATGGAGATACGCGAGTACTTGAACGCGCGCGAGCTTCTTCGATTCGAAATGTATCTTTGCGGTGGTTGGAAATAGAATCAACACTTTGAATCGATTGATTGAGGTCGTTTTTAGAATGTTTTTATTTCAATAGTTTGTTAACTCTTAGATAAATCAGAGTGAAATAGTTAAACGTGGTTAATTCTCAGATCAAAATTTTAATCGGCGGATTAAACAAAGTGTGCGGATGATTATTATTTAATGTTTGAACCTTATTTAACATTTGAACCTAAGTTAACTTGCCAAAATCGATGGATTCTTCATCCAATTACAAAATTTATTTTGACATCTAGCCTTTAATCCTGTTAATAAATTAATCTACATTTAACTCATAATTCTTTTATTTTTCAGAGGAGGATTAACTTTAAATATTAATTGTCAAAAATCTATGGAATTCAAAGTGCGAAACTATGGAAATTTGCTTTTTCATAGTGCCGCACTTCGATGTCGATAATATTTGTTCAGATAATCCAGACTTAAACAACCAAATTTGTTAAGTTATAACTAAGGTCAAATTTTTCAGTGCGAGATTAAAGTAAAACCCGAGTTAACTTATCAAATTTGGTGAATTAACTCAAGATTAACTGAACAGATGCTTTTGATGTTTAATTGACCGAATTTGTTTAGTCGTTCCGCATGCCGAAAAACTGCTTCCTCCAGTTAACTATGAGATAATTTACTTCTAGAGTTAACTAACTCTCGTTTAACTCACCACTGAAAAACTGGGCCTAATAGCATTAACTCAGGATCATAATTTACTGAAAAATATGTTTTGGAAGTAAACTCGGATTTGACCCTGAAAGAAGGGATGATCTTGCACTAAAAAAACTGGACCGAAGATTAAAAACTCAGATTAACAACATATTATTATACCGTGTTGACTTTTTAATAAATAAGAGAAAACTCTTTATCTGCAATCTTTTGTGTCATAAACTCGGATTTAAATTCAAGGAACCTCTGTTGGGGCTTAACCTCTCAGTGGGCTTACACTTAATTTATCAGTGGACTTAAACTTAAACTCGACTAAGATAACTCTGAACGTAGACTTAAAGTTAATTCACGAATCAGTTTCTCAGTGGGGGATCCAGGCAAAAGGCGTAAACAACTCGGATGACAAATCATTGAAAGCACCCGTTAAGTTAATCCAGGCTTAATTCACCAAATTTGATGATTTAACTCGCGTTTAATTTTAATCTCTTATTGAAAAACTAATCTTAAAGTCTAAGAACCTATTTAAGATTTAACTCTTCTTTTTAAAAGCTCTTGGTAAAAAATTAGTGGAAATGATCACAAAGATGTATACTACAACAAGAAGCTACAAAATGTAACCATACTATCAGCATCAAGTAGCACGGAGTGTATCCTCTTCGATCTCTGTCAGAAGGGGTGTGTGGGTGTTGGGGTGCGTAATTCAGTGGCCCCTATGTATACTACATTCAGCATGGGCGACAGTGCTTGCATTTAAACGAATTTCCCAAACTTACCAATCAATGGAATGAGGTATCTCTCTGATGATGGTGGAATACATCTCGTTGGCAGTTTATGTAGATACATTTTTTTTTTTTGTTAATGTTTTCCACTTGATTTTGGTCTGCGATGGCGTTTGTGTGGGATCTATATAATATTTAAATAATATTTGTTTTTCTCACGAAATTTTGAGAGATAAAAGGCTTTGCCGCCAACAGATGGGAAAATACAAAAAAAGCTTCCGCTGTAGAAATTAATATAATGGCTTTAATTGTTTGTTTTGGTATCTCGTACTGTTTTTAAGGGAATTTCCCACAACTTTTTGCTAGACTTTGTTTTTGAACAAATAAAAGATCTACATTCTCTGTCTCGAAGCAGTAGGTATATTTGTGTACAAACAATTGTTCTGATTAGTATTCTATCCGGAATTTCAAGGTTATTGCGTCTGAACTAACTTATATATCATTTCTAAATCGCTCCCTCTCCCATATCATCTTGATATGGAGATAATTCACTTCGACTCGGACATTATCGCATAGATCATCGTTTTTATTATAGGTTCATTCATTTTGTCACGTCATTAATTCATTTCTGTGGAGTTTGATTCATTGTTTATGAGGCTTTTGTGTATCGTGAATTCACATCGCATTGAGAAAATTTATAAATTTTTTTGAAAAGATTGATAGCTAGCTAGATAGATATGTTTTTTTTTTTTTTTTAAAGAGTGCGGGAGGAATTCATGTGATTTAGAGAATTCCTTATACAAAAGTTGTTGCGGGTTTATGGAGCTAAATTGTTTTAAAGATAAATCAAATAGCTTGTGCGGTTGGAATGTTAATGAATTTCAATGTGGTGATTTGTGGATGAAATGTGATGGATGCATCAGTGTAATTTGGAATGATTTTGCAAAAAAAAAAAACGAAAACCTCCCAAGTTGCAGGAGACTATAGAAAAAGTAATCAAATAGAAGGTGATGTAAAAGCAGTTTAAAAACTTAAAAACAAATTTACAGCGTTAGGGAAATATAGAGGAGTATTTAAGAGAAGACCATCAATGTACATAAAGTTTTGTATTTTTCTTTTTATCAAAACTGAAATTATTTTATGGAAGGAACACACCTTTTTCACTGAGGAATACAGATTGTTAAAAAAAATGCAATGCAAAATAAAATAAAATCAAGAAGCACACATTTTTCCAACTTCTACAATTTATCATTGTTAGAGCCCTATTTGGAATTCAGTCTTTATAGATTTAAGCTGGATCAGAAGGGGAGACAAAAGTGTAGGATCTTTGATTTATTTGACAGTAGTTGGCCTGCCCGGCTTGGCACGGGTAGACAAACCTAAGATTCGCATAAAAATTTCAGAAGAAAGTATTAATCATGCCGATTATGGAATTCGCAATTGTGATGGATTCGCAGTGCAGTGCACTCGATGCTCTTTACTCATGAAAAAAGAACACAACACTGTAAGTCACCGCGAATCCATTATTGCGAATTCCATAATCGGCATGAATTTTTGATTTTTATAATCGAATACTATCTATTTTCTGGATTTTATGAAAGGCTAAATTTGTAAAAATATGATAATCTAAATCCAACCTTTATTGCTTTCCCAACACAGAAAGAATGTTTGTATTCATTTTTACCCCATTTTACCCTACAAATATTTAAATTTTTAAAAAGAATAACCGTAATGCCATTTCTTGAGAAAACATTACAAACGAAAGAAAGCATTTCTTAAATCGGACAATTTTTTTTAATCTTTACCCCATTTCACCCTACAAATAGCAAAATTTTAAAAAACTAACATATACTTGAAGCCATTTCCTAAGAATAATCTTTTAAACACACGTAGTTTTTTTTTCAATCGAATAGGTACCTACATATCTTTTTCATTTTCCCCCATTTCACCCTACGAAATGAAGTTATTTTAACAAATCAGTGATCATTAAAATCGTTCTTGAGTTATAAATGGTGTAAATTGAGATGTATACACACTTAAATACTTAATTGATAGCCCTACAGTCCGCAGTGGATATGAACAAGTTTCTTCCAGTCAGATCGGTCTTTACCTCGATATTTTTATTTTAATGTTTTAAGCATTTCCAACAAAATATAATTGGACCACTATGCTTTTGATTTTGTGGGGTTAGAGGGGCGAAATTCAATATTTTCTCATTGCTTCGGGAATGACCACATTTTTTGGAAAAATATAAATACCAAAATTGGAGCCTTTAAAATTCTATATAAAAAAAAAAACATTACTTTTCGTAAGAACATAAGAATTTGAGAAAAATTTTCACAAGAGTTGTTTGTTTTAATCCAGATTTTCGAGGTCTAAGTTACTGGTCACGTTTTTTCTCCAAATCAATCGGTCTTACGAAATAAGTTTCGATTTTTTTTAATGAATATCTTAACGTATTTTCAAAAAAACTGATTAGTTAATATTGTGTTAAAAGTTAAAAGTCAATTTAAAGCCATAAGTAGGTGTACGGTCTTGAAAAAAAAAAAATTCAAAAACTTATAACAATAATAATTTGTTCGCCAAACGCAAACACATATACTTGTGTGACTTTTTGTTTAAGATACCCCACCTAATATTGTATAGGGAGGTGAAAATCCCCAAATACCACATAATAAATTTTTGCCAAAGAGGCTTTTCCTGTCATAAAATCTAAATTGCATCCCTCACCCCCAACCCCTACAAACAAACACTGTATATAGAGCTGTAGAAAATGAAAACGTGTCTTGACTTCTTAATTCAATCAAGATATGAACCAAAAAAACAGAAACGAATAAACTGCTTCCAACTCCTGTCAAAATGCTGATTCTCCATTTTCGGTAAAGTGACACTTAAGTGTCGAAACGTTTTTATGATTAAACTAAATTAATGTTCTGATTTGTCTCCGATTGTTTCGTAATAAATCGCATTCAATCGATAAAATTGGATGCGGGTTTCCCACAAAAAAAAAAAATCAAAACAATCTTCATCGGCGCAGCCTCAATCACAGCTCTCCCCCTTTTAACCAAACAAAAAAAAATACTTTTGTTCAATGGCGCCGCTTTTCGAAAGCCATAAATAAAAATTGGGATTTTTTTGGTTCGCTTAAAAGTGCTAAAGATAGATTAAGCAGCGCAAACAAGAGACAAGTTCTGATAATGTGATGACACCGTTCTGGTGATGGTTTGGTGCTTCTGTCATTCAATTATTATGGGTTAACGTTTTCGAGGTTTTTTTTTTTCTTGTTTGTGTTATTTTTTACGACCTTTAAATTTTGTTCTGCTCATCTCTAAGCACGGCATGTTATTGGAGATGGTAAAATCGGAGGCTCAAAAATTAATGGTGGATATTGGATGTATTTTTGTTTGTCTATGGGTTCTGTCAGTTGTTGTTATATGGTTGTTTGATGGTGATTTTTTTATGACATTTTATATGTCACATAAATGTAGAACGGGCGATTACCTATTATTACATACAGCTGTTTATTTTTCATGCATTTTAATTATAACTCATAAAATTGTCATAAAATTATATTATATGGGAATATTAGTGTAAAATGTTTTGAAGCTTATACAAATTTACAATGTAAGAACTTGGACGAGACAACATAGAATAGAATTTTAAGTGTTTTTTAATGGACTGTGTAAGAAGAGGATAGTCAAACTATTATTGAATTATTTATAAATGGAAGAAGTGAATAAAAAAATATTTTATTAGAATTTAATTTCATTAATAAAATCTTACGTTTTATGATTTGAATTTTCAGAACACTTACTTCGCTAAAGTTATAATAGTGTGAATAGATGTGAATTGAAATGGCAAAAATAAATGCATATAAAAAGCTAAACTCAAGGGAAGAGATAAATCTGGAATTTTGGAAAAATATATGAAGGGTCTTCCAATAGGGGCTTACGAACTTTGACTGTTGTTAATAGCGGCCATATTGTTGAAGCTGTCAAATTGGCTCCCATTCCCATATTCATTTAGTCTGTTTTGCCAAATCACCATGGACGTTCAAAATGGGTGTTTTTTTCGGACCATTTATGCATTTATGGTCATTTTTAGCCATGAGACCTATTACTGGATGATTTTGGGACGATACCAGTCCACATGAGATCCAAGAGCATTCAATGCATCCCGAAAAAGTCACGGCAGTAAAAGTAAAATTTTTAACTTATGTAGCTGGAAAAGGAGTAAAATGCGGTTTTCTGTGATGATAGGAGTTAGAATAACGTAAAATTGGCAATTAAATCAGTTAAGAATAAAATATTTTAAAACAAGGCTTGAGAATAAAGGATTTTGATGTTCAGTACTTTTAAAAAAATTGTAGTTGATATGGAGGTCAATTCTCCAGATTAAAAAATAATCAGGGAAATGCACTTCCTCTTGCTGAAAACTGTCAAATTTTTCAAGAGTATATTTCATGGTGCCTCTCACCTTCGCAAGAAAAGGTATGCAATCTAAAAGCTCAGAAGTTGGTCAAGAAAGGTCAGCTAGTTTCAAAAATTAGTCAGCCATATGTTTTTTTTCATGAATTTTTAAGGAATATCTCACACATGAAAATTGTTGGTCCCCTCTAACTTCTCTAACTTCGCAGACAGGAATGGTTGAGAACGTTTAGTAGGTATATAGGTTGCTAGACCTTAGTTTATTTATTATTTTCTTTTTAAAACTATGAATTCGAACTCATCGACCTTGCTTCAAATAATTTTATAGAAAATACAAACTTAACCACCTCCTACAGGGTCTTTTATTAAGTGCTTCCTATCTTTAAATTTAAATAGAACAAAGTGTGTGTGAGTTTTCATCGAAATTTTATATTCCTTTGAAAGACCTATCGATGCCATTATGTATGAAATATAACATCGTTGAAATGTCCACCATGGCCTATCTGCCTCCATGCCTCTATGGCGCATAAATAATGCTGAATTTGACCAATGGCATGGGTTATATTGGATTTATTGCGGGCCGCTGTGGTTTGTGGCTTATTTACATAGACCTGCTACTTCAGAAAACCCCACAAGAAAAAGTCCAACGGGGTCAAATCGCACGATCTCGATGGCCAGTTTACATAACCTCCACGTGAGATGACCATCATACCCTTGAATCAATCGTATAGCGCCACCGTCCTGTTGAAGCCACAAGGCGTTGGTATCCATATCATCCAATTCAGACCAAAATAAGTTGGTTATCATCGAGCTATAGGGCTCGCCGTTGACGGTGATGGCCTGGCCAACGTCTTTTTCAAAGAAATGTGGATCGATGACGCTGCCGTGACTTTTTCGGGATGCATTGAATGCTCTTGGATCTTATGCGGACTGGTATCGTCCCAAAATCATCCAGCAATAGGTCTCATGGCTAAAGATGACCATAAATGCATAAATGGTCCGAAAAAACACCCATTTTGAACGTCCATGGTGATTTGGCAAAACAGACTGAATGAATATGGGAATGGGAGCCAATTTGACAGCTTCAACAATATGGCCGCTATTAACAAGAGTCAAAGTTCGTAAGCCCCTATTGCAAGACCCTTGATATATTTTTCCAAAATTCCAGATTTATATCTACCCTTGAGTTTAGCCCAGCTGAATTTTTGTTGTAAAGCTAGTGCTTATTTCGTGAATGGTAACACTTAGCTCATGTCTGATTTGACAGATAATTAGTTTTATCCTTCCGCTGAACGAATATGGTTGTGTATAGGCTTCGCTAAGTGGGCCTGCGATCGACTTAGAGAAGATGCCGATATTGCCAAAAAAAATCATCTTGATGAAGCTCATTTTGATCTTGGCGGGTATGTAAACAAGCAAAATTGTCGCATTTGGGGCACAGAAAACCCGCACGCATACATTGAAAAGCCGATACACCCAAAACGAGTCACTGTTTGGTGCGGATTTTGGTCCAGAGGCATAATTGGGCCATTTTTCGAAATTGAGCAAGGAGTTACAGTCAATGGCGATCGTTATCGGGCCATGTTGAACGAATTTTTGTTCACAAAAATTGAAGAGGAGGATATTGGCAACATTTGGTTTCAACAGGACGGCGCTACGTGCCACACAACCGAAGCTACACTCGATGTTTTGCGCCATTTTCAAAAAAAAAAGTTATTTGGTGGACCCTTTATAATGGTTTTTTTCTTGTGTGAGCTGAAAGGGACAAACGCTAGTAACAAGCTGGCTGATGCGGACAAAAAAAAAAAAAAACTGACATTGTAACGTCTGCTTACGTTGCAATCTTTCCCTCTAGAATTTTTGTAAGTAACAATTTTCCAAACACAATTGTTTACAAAAAACTGATTGTTTTTGAAATATGTATTTCCAACAAAAAAAGTTTCATCCGTCTAAAAACTTTAGGCCTTCTCAAAATTTAGTGAACTTTTTAGGAAGCGCTCAGCCTTAGGACCTTAAAACTACATTTTTGCTTATTTATTTATTTGAAGGAAACTATATTTTTTAGAAGTTTTCGGTATTCTGAATTTGAACTAAGGAATTCTTAAAGAAGACAAAATATATTGGAAAAATTTAAAATGTATTTTGAAGGAGAATATTGGTAGGTACTTAAAAAAAAATCCCCTTGTGATTTTACATTTTAAAACCTACGTGATAGAGAAATATAATTAAGTTCAAGTTCGAATTCACCAAATAAAAACCTTCGGAAAATTGTACTCTTATTTCTTTATAAAAAAAAGTTTTACTGGCCAACAGTGTTGTAGGTAATTTAATATTAGAAGAATAAACAAACCATTTGAAAGTCGAAAATAAAATACAAAAATATTTGTCCTTAACTGCCAATTAAGAATTAATCGAAATATAAAGACATACAATATAAATATCCCTGATGTTCAAAAATCACATAAATTATTATTATTTTTTTTTTTTAATATCAAAAAATAGAAAATCACAATCACGCACTCTTTGAATAAAAAAATAGATTTGATTCATTTTTAATGAGAAGTAATAGTAAAATTATTGAACGAAATTGGGGGGAACCTTGACTTGATTCGTATATACCTATATATGTATATACAAACCTAGTTATTGTTCAAACATCTAATTTAATATCGATTTGAATCAATTGGATTTTTATTGTCAAGTGTGGAAATATTCTATTAGGTTTTTTTTTTTTTTTATTGTTGTTGTTATCTTCCATAAGAGACATTCTGTGATAGACGAATTTGCTAACTAGCTATAGTGAATGGGAGACATCATAAATTATTATCAAATTAATGAAGGTTATTTTGGCCAATTATAGTTCTCTCCAAAATAACGCGTCTATGTGACGTTTCAATATCGAGAAGCTAGGTACATAGGCCAAACACGGGGCTGACAGTTAATTGGATATATTTTTATTACTTTGGGGATCTTTAAGATAGTAAATTGTTATAAATTGATGAAATGAAAATATATTTTTCATTCTAAAAGAATAATTTCTTTTGTGAGATTAGCTTCCTCGAATTGTAGACATAAATTTCAGATTTCAGTGCCAACAACCTAATACCAAAAACCACAAGTTTTCTTTTTGATATAGTACCGCTGCACGCTGACCGTGCCACAAATCCAGATGTTTCGTGACGTGTACGTAAAATTTATGAAAAAATCCGCTCATTATGACGATATGTTCAGTTCATTATACAATTGCTTTATTATTATTGTTATTACAACCTCTGCTACTCGTAAAAGTTCCTTAATTGCATTTGCATCACAGTAAACTGCTTTATGTTAGCAATAAATTATCCAACGAAGCTGCTGCACATCTCATCTCAGCTCAGCTCAATGCCAATGCAAAGCGATTTATAGCTGAAAAATAGATATAAACCACTATTGCTCTTAATGGTTGCCAAATATTTTTTTTTAAGACACTAAGACTAAGACTAAGACTAAGACTAAGACTAAGACTAAGACTAAGACTAAGACTAAGACTAAGACTAAGACTAAGACTAAGACTAAGACTAAGACTAAGACTAAGACTAAGACTAAGACTAAGACTAAGACTAAGACTAAGACTAAGGCTAAGACTAAGACTAAGACTAAGACTAAGACTAAGACTAAGACTAAGACTAAGACTAAGACTAAGACTAAGACTAAGACTAAGACTAAGACTAAGACTAAGACTAAGACTAAGACTAAGACTAAGACTAAGACTAAGACTAAGACTAAGACTAAGACTAAGACTAAGACTAAGACTAAGACTAAGACTAAGACTAAGACTAAGACTAAGACTAAGACTAAGACTAAGACTAAGACTAAGACTAAGACTAAGACTAAGACTAAGACTAAGACTAAGACTAAGACTAAGACTAAGACTAAGACTAAGACTAAGACTAAGACTAAGACTAAGACTAAGACTAAGACTAAGACTAAGACTAAGACTAAGACTAAGACTAAGACTAAGACTAAGACTAAGACTAAGACTAGGTAAGCTAAAATTTTTAAAAATAATAAAAATTGTATAAAAGTATTTTAAATTTTTTGCAAGATTTTTTTTTTATTTTGTAGTTATGTAATATTTAAATTTTGATAAACAAAATATTTTAAAATATGTAAATACAAATATTTTTTTTTATTAAAATAAAATAGTATTTCTTGGTCTTCTTTTGGAATTATGTTCCTTTGGTTCCCAAGTGGTAAATCCTGCAAATGTTGTTCAGATTTTTAAAATTAGATTGATTTTATTACTAAAAATTCTAATTTTTATCTGATTAAAATATTTTCGACCCTTTGAAAATATATTCAATTAGTTAAAGATCTCTCGAGGTCAAAAACTATTATTTTCTGCATAAAATCAGTATTCGCGTCCTCTAAATGTATCTAATTTTAAAAATCTGAAAAAGAAACATTGGTAATATATTTGGATTTTTTTTTTTATTTTAATTGAATTTTTAACTTAGATAAATTTATTTAAGTTCAAATTGTAAATTATTTTTTAATTTTAGTTTGAAGAATTTTGTTTAAGTGGCAACCATTGGTGCATCAGTTGGTTTAAAAAAAAATATTTAAAATAAATCGAAGTGAAAATGCATACTGATGATGATGATGATGTTGTAGTAATAAAACTTCTTCGTGTTTTCAATTTATCTATCCTCACTTAAAATAGTAGGTATATCTTCTATCTGCTGTTTACAGATATATGTATTTTCATGAAAAAAAAATATAAAAACAAATTTAGAAGGAGGATCTTCCGTATTCATAATATATACCCCTTCCATCTCTAGCTCCTAACCCGAGATAAATTTTGAGGTTGTCTGGGCAAACTTTTGCGTAGCTTCCTCTGGAGAGTTAGATAATAACGGTAGTGGTGGTGTGATGGTATGTGATGGTGGGCGTTTCAGGGTTCCAAAAATATTCCGGGACTTACACCATACCGCATGTCTATAAACTTGTTGTATAGGTTATACCTATGTGGATATGTGAAAGTACACATTTCAAGTGCAGTGCCAAGAGAATAAGGCAGGGACACAAGTTGTTTGGCATATCGTTGCGGGAGGGCATTTCACGGTCTTTTCAAATGTGGAAATATGCCAGAAGAGAGTTGGGTAAGGTCAAATTTAAGAGGGATTTATGGGTGAAATACACGATATATGGATGCAGTTTATTGCAACAGAATGACGTCAACGATTAAGTTATAGTATAGTTGTTCAAGGTGTAACAATACCAGCTTTTAATCCAACAGCAACAGCAGCAGCTTGGGTATTAGAGAGAAGTAATATCGATTGTGGATTTGGAATGTTTGGCATCAGTAATGCTGTATATTTTGTGAATAGTGAAACAAAAAAAAATACATTATTATTGAGTTGGTATGGATATATTGTTTTGATATGAAGTTTGTATCAGAAATCCTTGAAAACTTTTTAATTTCAAAATATAAAAGAAAAAAAAAAAACAAATTGTTCGTGATTTTAAAGCAGAGTTTCTCATCGATTTATGCTTAGAAACTGATATTATTGAAATTTGCTCTCTCGAAATGGGAAACAAAAGTAGATACAAAGCTATGGATTTACTATTTGGAATTCGCCAATGCGGATACAAAAATGATGCTCGCAGTCTTCGACAGTGCTTTAGCAAAACATTAAGCACATTCGATATTGATTGATTTTTAAATTAAATTGATTTTGGATTTATGAAGTTTGTATAACACATATAAAGGGTGTTTTTTTTTAGACGTGTGGTTTTCAAGAAGAAATAAAACGCATATAATTTAATGTTATGGCCAAAAATCTAGCTTTATTATAAAGCTAAGGGTTCGCCATTATGTTTTAAAAATAATTTCGGGCAAGTAGCCACCGCGAATGGCTCGAATAAATTCCAGCCGAGACGCTCAATTTTCTACAGCTCCAATTGTTGCTCGCGATGGCGGATGGACTCATTCGGGTCTTCTTCGATACTCTGCTCCACAGCAGCAGTAACGTCTTCGGTGCGCACTGTACGGCTTCTCTGAGTAAACTAGAGTAAACGTGGTGCGAGCGAAACTGATCCATGGTTGCTCGAATTTATGCGATTATGTCGACCGAATATTATACGCAGCGCACGATTCGTTGCGTGAACCGAACCATTATTTTGGTAATAAATTTGCACGATTTTAAAACGTTGTTAAGGAGTAAGTCTATTAATTATAAAATGGCAAACCAAATTGAGCATGAATCAAGTGACAGCTGTCAAAAAGACTAACTCCGAAAAAAGTATTACCGCAGATTTAAAACCACACGTCTAAAAAAAAACACCCTTTACATACAAAAATATATTAAAATCATTGTGATTTATGACCTGGTTTAGGATTAATTAGCAGACCAGAAAACACCGCACTGATGCTACTCCTCTCAAAAGAAATACGATTTTTCCACAAAATACCATTTTCATTTCTAATTTACACGTCGTTTGTAAAAGTTAAAAGAGTAACAACACAAATTAAGGAAATAAATAAAAGAAAAAAATGTCTAATTTTTAGTAAAATTAATATTTAACCTGAACACTATACATAGCGAATTACAAAATACATATATTAAAATAAAAAAGACTTTTTACTGGTTACCTTACGGGAGATGCTTTTCAGCAAAGCGCGACCATGTTGCCAACTATACAATTATGTTGGAAGTTTTATGAGTTGTGACGTTAAGGCCCAGTTTTTCAATGGTAACTCACCATGAGAGTTAGCTAACTCTTGATGTAAATTAATCCACAGTAAACTGAGCATGCGGAATGACTTAACAAACTCGGTGGATAAAACATCAAAAGCACCTGTTTAGTTAATCCTGAGTTAACTCAACAATTTTGATAAAATTACTCTGGTTTAACTTTAATCTCGCACTGAAAAACTGGACCTAAGTCTGTTTACTACTGCTAGAGGTTTATATTCATAATTGAAAAATCGAGTTGAATTAGGGTTAGATTTTAACCCATGTTTTTCGTCATTTAAGTTGAGAGATTAATTTTTTTCAGAAATGTCAAAATCACGACTTTACTTTGCCCATGTTTAATACCTATTCTGTTTATCTGCTATGTGTTTTATTACTATTATTTTCTTTTTTTGAATATTTTTAAATTTAAATTTAATTTTAATTCTTTAAAAAAAATTGGAAACAAATCCACAGAAATTCAATTAATCTCAAACTAACATTTTGTTGAACATTGAATTTTTTTCCACAAAAATTTCTTGGACCTAATGTCACATTCCATAATATTCGCAGTTGGAAAGTTGAGGTGTTCATTTAAAAGTTCAGTTTCATTGAAAAATCATTTAAATAACACATTGAATTTTATTGACATTTTGAAAGTAAAACATATTAAAATAAAATAACAATTCTTTAAATCAGCAGTATAATTTTAATTCTTTTAACACCTCGTTTGTCAAAATCTGTGCAGTATGAGAGTCTCAAAATTGATGCAGACTCAAGCAATAATATTATGATTTTTAGAAAAATGAATAGTTAAAGAAGAAAATATTAATTAAAAAAAAATATTTTTACTTTTTGTTTACATAAATTATTACTTGTTGTATTTTGTATACAAAGGTACATAAAATTAATTTTTTAAATTTTTGTTTGCATAACTTCCTATTTAACAATTTTTTAGACTACGTTCCTGTTGAACAGAAGCGCCAGTAGGTCCGTCCTAGACCTATGTTTATTTTACATAAGTAGCTATAATCAGTGTAAAATTTAATTTTTGTAAAGTGGCAACATTTTTTTTCAAATATGTAAATTAAATTTTTTAAATTTTGATGAAAGTTGAACGATATTATTTTGTTGAAACTTTGTCACAAATCTATAATATGTTTATAATTTTTAAGTAATTCTTTAGTTTATTAAATTTTTTTTGAAATAAATTCCAATCATTTTATGAAGCCATTTGGTTTATTACCTACCTACATTTTGAAATTTTTTGTTAAATATTCGGTTTATTTTTTTACAATATAATTTTTTTTTTAAATATTTTTGTAAGACCGATCTGAAAGTAATTTTTGAAAACTCTTTTAAAAATTTTGTGTTAAGGGCCTACTTTTGTCAATGGTGGGTCATTCAAATTATAAAGCTTGGCAACTAAAGGTTTTCCAATAAGAGGTGTTATTTTGATATTCAAAGAAAAATGGCATTTTTTGAGATAAATGATCAGATGTTTATTTCATTATAAAGAGGAAGGTATGCCGTTAATGGAACACAACATCACCCAAATGGCCGCCACGACCACGCTTCCAGGACCATATCCTTTTCATGAAATTTTCCATAACCAAATCGCAAAGTGGCTGCCCTATGTCTTCGATAGCCTCACGAATTCCATCTTTGAGGTCTTGAATCGACGCTGGGCTGTTGGCGTAGACCTTATCTTTCACGTGGCCCCAAAGGAAGAAGTCGCAAGGTGTTAAATCACAAGATCTCGGTGGCCAATTGTGATCACCTCTTCGAGAGATAACACGGTCCGGAAACTTTTCCCGTAAAAGATCGATGTTTTCATTGTTTGTGTGGCACAGAGCGCCGTCTTGTTGAAAGTGAACGTTGTCCAGATCAATACCATCCAATTCCGGCCATAACAAATCATTAATCATCTCTCGATAGCGCAATCCGTTGACCGTAACTGTTGCTCCAGCCTCATTTTCGAAAAAGTAAGGTCCAATGACCCCGCCGGACCATAAACCGCACCAAACAGTCACGCGTTGAGGATGGAGAGGCTTTTCAACAATAACTCTTGGGTTTTCCGAGCCCCAGATGCGACAGTATTGCTTGTTGACGTAGCCTCCGAGGTGGAAATGGGCCTCATCAGTCAAGATGATTTTTCGATGAAATTCCGGATCATTTTCATGCATTTCAAGGACCCAATCAGCAAAGACACGACGTTGTTGATGATCAGCCGGCTTGAGTTTTTGTGTTAACTGAACTTTATTAGCCTTAAGACCCAAGTCTTTAATCTTTATGCAAAATACGGTGTAATGACGTTTGTGGAATGCCTAATTCCAAAGAACGACGAGGAATGGACAAACCTGGGTTTTCTTCAACACTTTGGGCTACAACAGCAATATTCTCAGTTGTTCTTGAGCGACGTGGACGGGTTTTATTCTTCACATCACTAACTTGTCCCAACAGCTCGAATTTGTCCACCAATTTCTGTATTGCGGTCCGACAAGGTGCTTCACGACGACCCAAAAATGTTTTAGTTTTACGAACCGTCTCTGCCAAATTTTCACCATTTTTATAGTGAATTTTAATAATTTCAATGCGTTGTTGAAGCGTGTATCGTTCCATTTTTATTAATGGCGTAGTTTCTACTTGTCAAATGTCAAAAAATGACAGCTTCAAAAGTGACAGCTACCGAAATAGCGGGCTATTCAAAATAACACCTCTTATTGGAAAACCCTTTATTTTCTTATATTTTAGAGTTATCAAACAACAAAAAAATATCAGTTATTTTTTTTACTTGCTCTTATCCTAAGTCTGTAAGGTTACAATCAAAACTAACACTACGATAATCGAGAAGTCCGAAAAAGTGGGTTTCGTCATGACGTCGGTGGGTCTGTGCGTCGGTGCGTCCACTGTTATTTGAGGCTAGAGCCTAAACGGGTAAACCGATTTGCATGAAATTTGATACAGATCATTTTCATGTGATTCCCTAGAGGGAAAATTCGAATTTTTGTTTTAGCTCATCTAGGACGGGTAGCTGCCACACATATATTTTGGTTTCTTCAAATTTTCTCGAAAACAGCTCTAACGATTTTAATTAAACTTCGTACCTGTAATAACCAAGTCATTTTTAAGAAAACTGCATTTCAGGTTTTTCTCAAAAAATTCACATTACGGAATTAGGCATTCCACGTTTTTTGAGAAAATGGTGGGTTATTAGCGTATATCTTAGTCATGGTTAAACCGATTTTGTTATAATTTTGCAATCTGATGTTTCTTAATAGTTTAAATAATAATTCATTTAAAAATTAAAAAAAAAACATTTTTTATAAACAAAAAATCAATTTTTTACTACTTTTGACTCTTTTAATATTTTTTCGTTAAATATATATTTACATGATGCATCTTAAATGTGGGGTTACACACAGTATTTAACCACAAGAGCAAGTTCATGCGATCAAGTCGTGCAAATTTTGTCTTTTGAATATACAGTTGACGCTCGTTAACCTAAACAAGTACGAAACCAAGGGTGTTCAAGCTATAGGGTTGTTCGAGTTACTGGATCGAGTTAAAAAAATGATATTTTTTGTAATCATAATTTATCTAATGATTTTAAAACGTAAATAATAATGTTATACATAAATAATTTGAAATGAGACGTTATCTTACTCTGCTTAGTCTGGCGCAGCTCATTTTGAAAAACAGATTAAGAAGAATAAGGCCTTTCAAAGAAATACTAAATTAATTTCCTGAGATTTCCGTTTACAATTTTGCATTTTATACCAACATACTGGGTATACCTTGCAAAAAATCAAACTTTAAACTTTGTTCAAGTAACAGAGTTTGCAAACATTTTATTTGTTCAACTTATAAAGTACTTGAGGGAAAAATTCAAGGAATCGAATCTTACAAATGGTCTGTTCAAGTTATAGAATGCTTAAAAGGAAAAATTAATTGTTCAAGTTATTGGAATGTTCAAGTTAACGAGAGTCCACTGTATTATTACTAATAATATTGGTAAATTTTTTGGAATAAAATTAACAATAAAAAAATGTACGTATGTATAAAAAAAAACTATTAATTGTTTCAAATGATTATTTACTTTTTAAAAATTTATTTTTCCAGATTATCACTTATTTTAAAAATTATAAGGTTCAATTCTTCGCTTGTTACCAAGTTCTTAAAACTTAAATTTAAACAAAATCCCGCACATTTTCTAATTTTTTATATTTATTTTCTTATATTTTGCCAAATTAAGGCCAATAAACATCAACAAATAACTTTGAATATCCTCCAAAAAGTGGAACACTTCAGAAATTGTGAATTATTTATTATTACTGTTATTTTTTTTTAATTTTCAAACTATCATAAAAAACTTATACCTACTCTTTAAAAAACTTAAATTGACAAAGAAGTTAAATCATAAAAAGGTAAGAATAAGACCAATTGAAAAATCAGTTTTAGCGTTCTTGTAGAATAATATAAACAGTATACCCCACGGACGCAAATTATCTAAACCAAAAATTTAATGTTGATTTCTCCTCCGCACGTAAAGTTTATAAGATAATTTATTGCATTCACTTTTTAGGTTGAAATTTCGTAAATTTGAGCATTTCATTTAATTTACCTTCCGGATTTTCAAATGTTCTCTCTCTTAACAAATAATAATTCTCTCCACCATAAAACCTTCGAAAGTCGCTTAAGCCCGCCCCGCACCCACTTTGATTTATGACTTTTAAGTTTAAGGCAATTCATTTTTGAAAACCCCTTAAAAAACCTTCTAATATGTTGTGCTCTAGAATTACAGATAACCATTCAATACTTCACATCATGTTGTATATAGTAGTTGTTGACTTGATTTATTTCTGAAAAATTAAGATCCAACTTTGAAACTACTTGGTCATAAATCCACTTGTAAGTATACGTTAAAAAAAAAAAAAACACCTAACCATCAACAGAAAAAAAAAAAATTTATATCTCTTCAAGCAACAAAAAAAAAAAAAACTCACATCGATACTCAACCGAAACTTGCAAAACCATAACAACAATGAACCTTTTTTCTCCATATATGAATGGCGCCAAGTTCAACTGCCGCTATATTGCTGTACTGGTATTAATTTTCCTCCAAAAACTCGCCCATCATCCATCTTCGATATTCAAACCAAACCAAACCAAACCAAACCCATCATTGGTTACACTTAAATTTTGTGGAAAAGAACACATGTGAATAATTATTATCGGGCGGCCCTTTAACCGCCCAAACGTATAATTAGAGACGTTAAATTGTATACCAAAAGTTGTCAGTGCTGCATAACGGTCAATTAGCAATGCCAAGACAACGTAAATCAATATTAACGATCAATAAACTTGACCAAATCAATACGAACAGTAAAAATAAAATAAAAAGCAAAATACGAAAAATAAAAAAAAAAACAACATAATATTTGCACCGCCTTTGCTGTTTGCTCTCGGGCGCCACTCCGAATCACGTTCATTAGCATTTTTTTTTTTTTTTTGTTACCACAAAACATGACCGATTCGAATAAAATGTCCAGATTTCTGGCAAAAAAAAAATTATTTATACACAAACACACCGCAGAAATGAGCAAAAAAAAAAACGTTTAATTAGCATGTCATCGATGAATGTATGTGACTGTGTGTTGTTTTGGGTTGCGGTGAAATCACCAGCCATCATCAAGATGACGCTTACTATATACATATGTTGGAAGTAATGACAGTGACGTTTTCGGATGCTGTTTAATAACTACAGGAGGATACCTTGAACTTGAATCAAGCAACTAGTTTTTTTTTTTTTTTTTTTTTTTTTAATAAAAAATAACGTGACAGAAGTGACGCCAATTAACGACAGGTAATTCCCGATACAGATGTATACGCACCTTCATCTGTGACAGTGACAGATGACAGATCTGATAAGCCTACTCCACTGACACTTGCCACGCGAAAGTCTAAGGTGGGTTTGGTTTTTTCTTCGTCTTTTGGGTGCAACCGGATCTAAAATGATGATGGAGGGGAATTTTTGTATTCAAGTAAGTGTTTAGGGTGAAATCATGGTAAATATTGTGATAATTGGCTACGGAATGTCGTTTAATATACAAATTGCGACGGAATAATTGCCCTCGCGTATTATGTATCTACCTACTTTACACCCGGAAATTGGAGAGCGATTTTGTGAAATTCCTTTCAGTTGACGCATATCCATAAATAGTAATTATTATGAAGTGTAGATGGTGTAGATAGTGTTAAGTAGGCCAATCAATGACCATATAGAAGTTGTGGTAAATATAAATTGAAGATTAGGGTGGAGTTAATTTGAAAATGATGGTGATGGTTTTAAGTGGGTTTCCGTATAAATGAGAAAGATAACTATTTATTTTAATTTATGCTAAGCTTTATTTTGGTTTTTATTAGTAAGGTAGGTATAGTTGCATTATTTAAGACTAAAAAAACATAAGCGTTCGAGGTTTTTGTTGCAGCAACCAAACTTTACGTTAACGAAGGTTTTCAGCTGTGCTGAATCAAAATCTCAACTCAGAAGCTGATGTCAGGTTTTTGAGAATTTCCGTTTTAAAATTAGAAAAAATAAACTAAAGATTACACTTTTTTTGAATAATATCACAACAAGTTTGAACAAACAATTATCACACCGCTCAGCAGACAAAAGAAAAAAATTATTTTTCTTAATACGTCGTGTTGATTGCAAGTAAACCAATATATTTAGGTCTTAAAAATTAATAATATTTATTAATAATAATCAAGTTAGAATTAATTAAAATGCACTTTCTGAAAAAGTGCTGAAAATCCTGTTCTAAAGAATTCTGTCTTGATCATGTATTTAATTAGCAACTTGTTCATTATAATTTTTTAATTGCTTTATTTTGATAATTTTAATTTAAACCACAAGTCATAAATTGGTATAAATTTCTCCGAACTTCGATTCGATATTCTTGAAACTATGAAAAGTTGATTGCAGAAAATATGAGCTTACAATTTTAGCACTTACATTACAGTTTTTCAGTGCGAGATTAAAGTAAACCCGGAGTTAACTTATAACAAATTTGGTGAGTTAACTCAGTTTTAACTGAACAGTTACTTTATCTACCGAGTTTGTTAATTCGTTCTGCATGCATTCTCCACCACCGAAAAACTGTTTCCTCAGTTAACGGTGGTTGAACTTTCTTCTGAAGTTAGCTTACTCCGGCTTAACTCACCACTAAAAAACTGAGCCTTATGTCCGGTTTCACAAATATTCAAAAGGATTTTTAATTTTTAAATGTAGTATTTTGTATGGAACAAATGTCATTTTAAAATTTAAAAGCCTGTTAAGTAGTTAAAAGGGCTTTATGAAATCGGCCATTAGAGTTGGAAAAATATTGGAATTTTATAAGTCAAGAGCCGTTGGATCTGGAAGAAATTCGTTGACATATTTGAATAGGTTTTGACCACAGTAAGTGTTTAAAAGATAATCAGTGATGAAGTACAACTGATAAAGTTTGTTCTTTGTACCTGCAAAAAGGAGTCAGTAACATATTTATGCAGACATGCAGGGTGATGCGCTCATGATGAGACAGAAATTTAGGGTGTGTTGGATGTTGCAATAGATAGCAACATTTCTAGTGGGGTCTATATCCTCCTGTTCAGGCGGGAGGTGCAATTTTCAAAAAAAGTAGGTAGGTACTATAAATGGAAAAAAAAATTGTAGTTAAAAAACAACGGACACACATAAATATGGTTCTTTATCTGGTTAAGAAGTTAACCGATTTCAATAAAATTTATACAGAAGGTCCTTTTAAGTCCTTTAAGAAAAATGATATTCATACCAAATGAAAGGTATTGAGAAATGTTTTGTTAACAATTAAATTAGGTATTTATGTGATGGTACACTTCATTTTATATGAAATTATCTAAAGGTAGTCAAATAAGCTTTTCACTAGAGCTAAAAAAAGGATATGTCATCACTGATTTTTTTTGAAATAAGGGTGTCTCAAAGCCGGAGAAAAAAAGTGGCTTTTCTAGAATTTAAAACATTATGTTTAACATACCAACATTACTTTGGTACTATTTTAAAAACAAAAGAAAAACAACTTTCATTTGATATGAATTTGAATATCATTTTCCTACATCATTTATTTCGTCCGTTCTATGGACCATTATTTATTTATTATTTAACTTCAAGCCCAAATATCTCGACTTTCCGATGAACCATTTTAAAAATATTTCGCTCATGTATCGGGCTTCACGTCATGTTTCATTTGATACCAAACTCGTTCGTGTACACTCTGGGTCAAAAATGCGGGCCCAGAGTGTACACGAACTAATATTTTTTGGATTTTTAAAAATAAATTCTAACTTTTATAACACATATTTTGAAAAATGGTCAATGATTTTTTGTTTAATTATATTTTTGAGTGTATATTATTAAATACTTAAAATCTCATTTTTTTTTAAATTTAACAAAATTTTGTTGGTAGATAATTTTGTTCAATAATTCAGCCACTGCTCTTCATTTTGAGATTAAAACTTTTTTAGTTGTTTTTAAATCAAGTTATTTCCAAAATAAAAATAATTTTATACTCAAAATTTTAAGAAAAAAATGAGAACGAATAATTTATAAGTACCTTTTATTTTTTTCAATTTTTATTTCATAAAGACTTTGAATTCTATGCTCTTACTTGGCAAAGAACCAGATTCTTCTATGTTATCAAGCTTTTTAGAAAAATAAAGTTTATGAAAACTTTTTTTCTTTATTTATTAACTTTTTCTTATTTCAAATTTCTTAGCATTTTTGTTTCTAAGCTTTTGAATAAAAGTTAATATGAGCTCGAGAATGCAGTGTCAAAAAATAAATTATTAACACAGACAGAATTTAAGTTCAGGGAGGGAAAAATTATTTAAGAAAATCAATTAATATATTTTGTATGTAGTTTTACCTTTAATAAAAGTTATCTTAGAGAATTACGCATCATTCGATTTACCTGTAAAAAAAAAAATTAAATTAACTTTTTATTCATCCACTTAAATTTTTAATTAAAATTGTTCAAATGTTTAGTTAGTAAATTCAAAAAATCGCGAGTTACGCATAAAATGGCATAACTCGAAAAAAACCCGATTTCTCAGTAGGTACCTATAGGTAAGCAAAAGAAAATGAATCCAGACGTTTGTTTCTCTCAAGTTAATATTTTGTAAACTAACTTAAAATTTGGACCTATACTAAATTTCCTCCATGAACTCAAAAAAGATATCACCGCCGCTCCATTCATGAGAGATTTAAAGCACAACGAAATAAGTGAAAGAATGGAACTTTATGATCTCAATTGTGCCCAGTATCACTCATGGATTCTCATGGTTTTGCACGAATATACCTAGATCCGAACCTTGATGTGACCACGAATATTCCTCAAACTCAAAATTGAAAATTTTGAGTTGTGTCCTTATTATCCACAACCGGTGATATGTATACAAATGTAAGTATATGGAAAAGCGTTCAGTGCCAAAATTAATTTAGAAAAATGTAAGATTGCCGAGACCCACGACAACATAAACTAGCCAGTTGCCACCCAGTTTAATTGTTCGTCACAAAAAACCACGTTGACCATATTAATATTAACATTAATTCCAAGAGGAGGGTGCGGCGGTCAACAAAACTATACCACCTGGTGAAAAGGCTTTTCATTAGAAATAAGTTAGTCGATGTGAAAATAAATTTTTTATTTATATCGATTTAATTCTTCTAACTGCAAAAAGCTATGAAGAACATTTCCATATTATTTAATTTTAGTTTGCATAATTTCCAAATGCAGTTAATCGTTGGCATAATATTCAAATATTTCAAACCTTCTTACTAGACTACACCTTATTAATTCCTTTCCCATCAGAATTACAAATGATAAAATTGCAAAATTAATACAGCAATTCCCTACTTTGCAGTGCTAATATACCTACTCTTGTTCATATAACCGCAACTTCAAACAGTTTTTAATGTGACATTCAATAAATCCTATTTTTTATTTAAGTAGGTATAGAAAATTAAACTCCACCCATCATAACCGCATTTAAAATTAATGCATATATTCTTCTGTTTAAAATACAGCAACTAAGAGGTTAGCGCAGCATGCGTTTATTGCGTACCACCTATAAGTATACATATGTCTAGAAAAAACCATACCCTACTCTGATAGCAACATAATAACTCATTCTAAGTCTCGCCATAAATTATATTGTCCAGCCCTACTTAGTATGCAAAACGGAAAATTCAAATTGAAACTAATGCGCTTTGTCCGGCTTCTATAATGCCGCCGCTGCCGCCGACGACGAAAACAGACGACGACGACGGACGTTGCCACCATTGCACCGCATCGCCACATCACCATCGATCGGTTGGGCTCTATATATATATGTAGCTTGCTGCAAAAAAGTGCATCTATTCAATTGGGAGCGCGTTTGCGTTAGCCATAGCCATTCGGGAAACTGCTGCAATTGAAAATCACATCACGTCGTCGGTCGTCGCAGTCGCAGTCGTCGTCGTTGCGCTCTGTGCTCCATCTATTGGGCAATAAAAATGGAATTCGTGTCAATCAAAGTGGTGTATGCTGGCATAAAAGAGCACGCCAAAAATAAAATGCAAACCTGCAGCAGGTTCTATACGACATGACAACACTCTCTGCAGGATACGTGCACCATGTTACCTCGATACACAGAGGAGGAGGTTAAAAATTAAGCCTCAAACTTTCCATCAAAATTGTAATTCCATGACTGAATGGCGAATGGCCAGGTCATAACACACATCCAGACAGGAAACGGCATCATCTGGTGAAGAGTCAAGTGTATGGAAGGAAAAAAAAATCTTCTCCACTCCAATTCCCCGCACCACCTAGCGGGTGGGCTCTTTAACAATCACATACGAAAGTACTGTTGTATTTCGTAGCGTGCTGAGCTTTTATGGTCCACAGAGAGTCGTAAAATAGTTGAACGGGCCCTGTAGTGAAGACAGATTTCGAACAGTGCCAACACAATTCACAATGAATACTGCCTGACCTCTCTATTCTTCCCAGTCTTCCATCCGGTTCCGACACTCTGGCCCGAAATAGGCAGCGCCGGCCGCCGCCCCCTGGACAGCAAGCGTGTAATTCAATAAAATAACTTTTATGGACATGAGTGATGCGGGCGGATGGGGTGTTGCGTGGTCGTGCCGTGGTGAAGGCATTTTAATGAAGGTCACTCTCTTTGATGAATTGCCCCGAGGAAAGTTTGGATAGCTATGGCAGAGCGGAAGAGGACAATACAAATGGTAGTCGTGTCGGTCGCCCTACAGCCGGAGTCCTTCTCCGTGCGGGACACATTGCAAAAAAAAAAAAACGAAAATAATGAATGTACACATAAATTCGTAATCGAAATGTTTTATTAGATTGTCATCGTTGGGTATGTTATGGAGGGCGGATATATTTTGTTGAGAGGTGCAATAAAGTTTTATGATGTGGAAGTTAAATATTTAAGTGCTTTTATACTTTTCGGTCACACGATTTGTCAAAACCAAAAAAAAAAAAAAAACAAGGAAAGGAAAGGACAAGAAACCATTTCATATTAAAACTTTGAGAAAATTGCTAGGGAATTGAATGAGGAGTTCCTAGAATTGTATAGGGTGTATGAATATATCGCCATATGTTTTAAGGGCAAATTAAAGTTTAAATAGAGAGTGGCGGTTCATCAATCATAATTTAAGTCCAACTTAAGGATGTTTATGTGTTTTAGTAAAGGAATTGAACCAAAGAAAGTGTCGTTTTGTATACAGTATATACAGTAAACCCACTGGCGAATGCGATTGACCCATAGACATAAGTACATTTGTATGGTTTCTTGAAAATGTGTGTGTTTTCCTCTATGTGTGTCTACTCTGTCAGTTGAAATAGTGGAGTTGAGGTTTTAGTTTTAATAAAGACTTATTTTTAAAAATTCAATTAAAGTATCAAAGGCAATTTTGAAAAAGTTTGCGGTCATAGAAAAATTTTTAAATACTTTATTAGGTTTAGATGGGCAATAAATGTCACTGTATTAATAAAGGTGAAAAAGCCTTGAAAATATTTCCATAGATTCCAGAATGACAACTTCTTTTCCTGAGTTTATTTTCACATACTCTAGACTACAAAATTAATGTATATTTAACAAAAATTATACTAGCATGTTGAATACCTTCATAATCTATACCATGTAACACGAGACACTAAATAAATCAAACTCAGAAGGTGCAGTTTTTATTCTTGCACGAGCATTAAAAAAATGCCTATTGAATAATGAACTCAACTAACAAACTCCATAGTAATTTTTTAAGTAACATGTGCAGAGTTCAAATCTTGCACGTATGGAATCTTAAGTGTATCCATCTTCAATTACACAAACATAACATAACGAAACACATCAGAGTAACACTGATAATAAAGTTCACTAAGCATTTGACTGAATGTAAATCTGTGCAAAGGAAGAGTGCGAATGTAATAAAAATGTATATCCTATATAAACAGATTTTTGATGTGGAAATATCTACATATATGCCGCTGGCCAGTAGAGTGAAATAAAAACGTGGTCCTCTGTGCAAAGTAACGACGTCACACTATACGGTGTAGCATAACGTTACGGAAGTCAGCATAGTACGATATTGGGTACGTTCAGTGGCAAAAATCTGAAGTTCAAGAAAACCAATGAGTTTTGGATCCGCAAACGTAGTCAACAACATAAGGGCGACTTCACATACGGATCCAAATATGGATCCTCAAAACTGCGCCTGGACAAACGTGTATATTTACACACATTAACCGTAAATGCCGGCACTGGCACATTTGTTTGTCAAGAACTTCGGACAAACATCTAATTGACGACTATCTTAACATATGATTTACATTAACTGCATTCTATGTCTATATAGTGCTGCTTCACAAATCTTACTTGTGGAAAAAAGGAAATGAAGGTTGTAATCTTTTAACACTATACAAAAGTCACGAAGAATCTAGGGTTGATATTTGCTTCAAAAAATTTCTGTCTAAAATAATGAATGCATTATTCGGAGTTCCTCAAGTTAGTCATATTGGACCAGTACTATTCAAGCAGTTTATAAATGACATTGGTAGGGGCATTTTATACTCAAAAAACCTTAATTTTCACTAATCAAAAGGGAACAATGTATTCTAACTTGTTTAACCTCATTATGTACAAAATCTTAAGACAAAAATTTTAGATAAACAAAATTTTGGAAAGGACATTTTGCTAAAGCATTTTGATCCTAGTATCAATATTGATATAATTTTAATCGATCACACTATCAACCTTAATTTTGCTTATAAGCTTTAGTAATTAAAACTGACAGTTTAATGTTCCGAACTTTCGGAATTTTGAAAACATAATTGCGTTAAAAAATTTCAGTGAAATGTGATTTTGAAATTGCGTCGATTTATGGAAAATTGTGCGATTACAGTAAATAAATATTCTAAAAATTGCGCACTCCATCAAGCCGTCAGAGAACATTGTAAATATTTATAAGCTTAAATAAAAATCCTGAATTCCAAAATAATGTATAGTTACTTTTATAAAGGGTTATTAATTTTTCGGTTTCGAAAGTAAAGCTAAGTAAAACAAACACCGCGATACATTTTTGAGTTTGGACTTTGCCATTAAGTGCGGAAAAAAATATCATTCAAATGGCCGCCTGGGGAAGATTCGCAGCATACGATTCTTTTGAGGTAATTTTTAAACACTTTTTCGCTCATTTCGGGCGGTATTTCGGCCATAACTTGAGTAATTTTGGTTTTTAATGCGTCTAGAGTTCGGGGACTATTTGCGTGAACACGGTCTCGACTGAGCGTGGCATTACGATGATGCACAAGCCTAACGACATCAGTAACGCTTCCACTCTCTTCAAATTTCTTCACAATTTTACTGATTGCTTGCGCAGTCGGTTGATTATGACTACCATAATCATCGCGTGTAGTGCGCGAAAAGTGGCTAAGTTTGAATCACCACTTTTGTAGTAAGTTTTAATGATTTTAACGCGTTGTTCGATTGTTAAGGGATCCATTATCGTAAATGGCAGACAATAAACTATATTATGACTTCTTCAAATGACAGCTGAGTTTGACAAGTGTCAAATGCCAGTGCTACCACTTTGAAACCACGAAATGAATGATCTTGAATTTACAAAAATATAATTAAATAAATTCATCTTCACACTCATCCCAATTACACTTTGAATCCATCAATTCAGAAAAATATATCAACATTAAACTTGGAATATTTTTTTAATGGAAATATCGAAAACACTTTATTTATTGAATTTGAAATGAATTCGTTTTAATTTAAAGAACAAATATGTTCTGATTACAAATTAAAAAAAAAAATTCCACCTGTACACTAGGAATTCATTTTTAACTCAATTAGTTTGCATTTTTTTTGTACAGAAATAATTATTTAAAACAAAACTTAAAATGTATTTAGTATCTACAATAAAAGCCGTTTTATCATAAAAAAAAATATACCTGCAACATCCAATCCCATAATCTTTATTTTTGTTTTTAATTATTTTCAATCAAAATATCCAAAGTATGCATACTGCACAGTGAGCCTTTAGCGGCGTGTAAAATCCATTCCATCAATGATAACAAGCAGCACACCACAGTGTTTGCGTCTGACTTTTTATCTCGTCCCGCAATGGGTTGCATTTTCAATCACAATTTCCGATGCATTCAAGTTGATATCGCACAACTATGCAAAAATTATGTCAACCGTTTTCCATAAAAAAAGAAGTAAAACACAAAAAAATACTCCCCCATGTATGTGTAGAGTGTATAGATAGAGATATTCCCAATATCACCCAGGTTCACATTCACTACTTTTATTCCGTCTGACAATAAACCTACTTTTTCCGGATTTCTGCACCAAATGAGCATGTAACCCAAATGTGATGTATGATGCAGAAAAAATGCTCCCCAATTACAACGTCTATCGGTACTTTTTTCAATAAAAATAAAAAATAAAATAAAAATGCAATGTGAACACAATCCGACATCACCGCACAGAGCAATACATGCCATCCATTAGCTTTGGAGGAGCTGATTACGGAAGAAGATATCGCTGGGTGATTTTATCACATCAGCCAACCCAACCCAAGCAGCCACCCAATCGCTCCCTGATGTTCATTGATATTGCACCCTGCCTGCAACCCAGCTCCCATTCATCGGCTTCTATTAGTACCTACTATACTTATGCAACACACAAATTCACAACGCGCCGCTCCGCATGTGTGAATACCAATTGGGCGCGTTCCTAGCGCTACTGCTGCGGCTGTTGCTGCTGCTGTGCACATTTCCGTGATTCCATTTGTCGTCAAAATTCAAAAGATAGAAAAGATATTCATATAAGTATGTAGGAGTATATGTAGTCTAGGTCCCCAGCGTGTAATCTTGATGGCTCCATTTAATTCCGAGCACACAATCTGATAGACGCTATGACTCTTGTTTTTTGTTGCTGTTGTTGTTCGAGATGCCGCGATTGACAGTTGCACCTTTGATGGAATACAAAATGTGCGCGGCCCTACAATGAATGCGGCGCAAAATGAAAATGATCTTGTCACCCATCATCGTTCGCTGTCAGGAAATAATTACATAAAATCTAGAAGGTGAATTTCACAAGTAGGTCATTTGATTTTGCGAAACAAAGTAGAATATTTGAATTCAGGTCACAGGACGAGCCTAGAGACATGCCAATTTATAACAGCTATAACAGTTTTTCTCCATTAAAAGTGGACGAACGTTAACGCACTTCGGGCAACTTGAAAGCCTGACTCTGGGAGCCTGAAGTATGTCCACCGGCGGAGGGCCCTGGTCCTGCGGGGCCGCATAAACAGTACTTTTTTAAACCAAAACTTCCTCGTTTACCTCTCATATGAGGTAAACGAGTTAAAACTAATTTTTTTGTAAACATATCGAAATCTATCTTCTTTTTCGAAGAAATTTCAGGGTAAAAATTGAAACTTATAAAATTGTAAGTACAAAAGTTTAGGACATTTTGTCTCTTCGTAAGAGCAACAAATTTTGGAAAAAAACGGGTGCTAACGCCCTCAGAAGTTCCCCCAACTTAGTTTTTCCTTCTCTTTTTCCACAAAAAAGGTGGCCGCCATCTTAAGTTTTCCACATTGTATAAGGGTGAAGTTAATAATAATATTGGTTAATATTGCTTATATAGAAAAAGTGAAAGTGAAAGAAATAATGATTCCAACATATTTTGTCTCCGCAATTCTTCTTCTACGAGCATACGGCCAGGATACTAAGTTTATCAATTATTGAGTTGAAATTTGATTTGACTGCGATTTAATGCTAACCTTAGCACTTTTTTCGATGATTTTACGATTTTTGTGTGTAAAATTGTAAAGGGTGTTTTTTTTTTTTAGACTTGTGGTTTTAAATCTGTCAATACTTTTTTCGGAGTCGGTCTTTTTGACAGCTGTCACTTGATTTATGTTTAGTTTGATTTGCCATTTCATAATTAATAGACTTACTCCTGAACATCGTTTGAAAATCGTCCAAATTGCATCGCGCGCTGCGTCCTATATTCGGTTGACATAATCGTAAAATCGCATAAATTCGAGCAACTATAAATCGGTTTCGCACCACGTTTACTCTAGTGTATAATGCAAATCCTCAGAGATGCCGTACAGTGCGCACCGAAGACGCTATTGCTGCTGTGGAGCAGAGTATCGAAGAAGACCCGAATGAGTCCATCCCCATCATTTCCCGAAATCATTTCTAAAACATAATGGCAAACCCTTATCTTTATAATAAAGCTAAATTCTTGGCCATAACATTAAATGATATGTGTTTTTATTTCTTCTTGTAAACCACACGTCTAAAAAAAAACACCATTTACATTTTCTTGAAAATTTTGTTTCCACTGCCGATAAAATGTGAAGTCAAATCCTACTGTGGATAGATTACCAGAAAGATTATTGTGAAATTCTCCTATCTTTGAAATGTGCGTAAGCCAAGTAGTTGGTTGTTGAAGACGCAAAAACCTACAACTTCATTTGGGTCGACTTGACAATCGACACTTATACAAGTTACAACTTACAACGACCGACAATACGGATCGTCCGCAGTCAATATCCACAGTGCGCGCGGCACACGGAGAACGGAGATGTATATTTGAAAATAAAGTTAAAAAGAATTAATATTCCATTTGAGATCTTTGGGGTGCGCACACATGCGGTATGCAAAATTATAAAGCGGCTTCAAAGACCTCAATGATTGGTATGCAACAGATTGCATCATGATCGATGGACAGAATTAATTACTGCATGTAGAGTTTATGATTGTGTTACAATTTACTATATGTGCAAGGGGCTGGGCTCTTTGGCAAGTCTTATTGTTTTGCACTCTGCATCTAAATAAATATAAGCATGTGTTGCAGAGTGCGGAACGCTATAATATGGGTTGTCCTCACTGTCATGTTAACATATAAAGCTGGCCAGACAGTAAGTCTGGGGCATTGAAGTTATCTTGACAGTGTGATAAGTTACTTAAATCATGATAAGGAGCAGATATAAATATGGAGTGGAAAACGATATGAAGGTGATTAAGCTTAACGAAGCTGCTTTGTGTATTTAGAACATGTTTTAAATGTTTCTACTGACAGGTGATTTCCATTGCCTTATTGTATAAGTCGTGATTGTTTGGTAATGAGATTAAGTTGACTCACATATAGAACTATCGAAATTAATGTGTCTTACCATAATATAATAAAGCTTAAAAAGGCTTATTCTCTATGAACACTTTCTGCAACAATCCCTTTTAATTGAAATTTTTCAGAGAAATCCCACTTTCACATTCTGTTTGGGGAAACAAAATCTGCATTCTCTTTTTCCACCCACGAACCACGATATACAAATAGGTATAGAGAGACTTTCGCAACTGAAACTTCCTCTTAAACTTTATAGTCGCTGTCTCAAAACCGTCTGATATGCGTACAAAGCGCACAATAATCGTTTGCAGCAATTTATTTGGATTACACACCGTGGTGGAGACGTTCGCAGAAATTCAGAAAAAAAGCCTATACCATCAGTACCAGAATAAATTAAACTGCTAACTGTTTTACCATTTAACAATAAATTCATTCCAATTTATTGCGACGAATAATCAAGACCTCGCGAAAACCGCCTTCTCCACTTCGTCGGCTTCGTTGGCAGATTAGTGCGCGGTCGACCTAAAATCACGTCCCAAAGTATAGATAGTAGGCCAGCAAGAAAGCGAGATACCACCAGGCACAGGCACAAGCACGGCACAGCGCCCAAGTAACTTGTCTAAATGCAAGACATCTCTCCAGATTTATGCGAATTGGCCAATTCCGGTCGACGAAGATGCGATTGCGACTTTTGAGATGTTTATTCAAGCCCGTCCATCTGCCACACACACACTAACACACACACACACATATATCCTATACGTCAGGCACAGGCCTCTCCATTTGTCTTTATCACAATTCCGTGCCAAGGGGGAGGCAATTTTCCAGATTTACTATTCCAGTTCGGCCGGGTCCGGGTGGTAAGTAATACAATATTCTTCATAGGCAAAGTTATGGAGTATCATACTGACTCTTGACCAATGCGAATGTAGCCAGCTAAGAGCAAAACCGCATATCGTGAACTGGACTCGACGTCCATCGTCCATCGTCGACGTCTTCGTCGTCGTCGTAGTAGTCTGATTTATCTTTTGGTCCTCAGGGGGATTTTCACTTTGTGTTGTTATAGTTAATAGCTGGGTACACTGTACCGCGATAAAACAGACGAAGAATAACCGTTTGCTGGTGGTTTTCTTTCCAAGAATTTATATAGGTATACCTACGATATACACACAGCAATATCGGGGTATCTGAGTCAAAGAAGTCAAGGAAGTCACGTTTATGACTTTTAAGGCTGCTATTTGTTTCTAGGTGGCGTTGGTATTGCTGCGCTGCGCCTTCGTTGAAAATTAAAAAAAAAAAATAAAATAAAATAAACCCGATAAGGAACGCCAAAGAAATAGCCAAAAATACAACAAGAGAAAATACAAAATCAAAGGAAGACTCCAAAAAAAGAAAAACCCCAGCTATCAACCCAGAGTCATATAATGGAGCGAGAGTGAAGAGCCGGAAAGATTTATTGGGCCAAAACAATGTTTAGCGAACGAAGAGGTTCCGGAGGTCATATTCGCGAGGAAAAAGATAAATATTAGATAATTCGGTTGTTTATCGTGTTACTGGAGAGACCAAAATTTATATACTTTAGACACAGACTATAAGGCTGGGGAATAGGTAGGTATCGGGATATATAGGAATGGGAAAGGAACGATTATGATGATGATGATAAAGTGGTTCATGTCATGCGTATGCGATACAATAGGATGAGGTAAGATTTTATTTACCAAGTTTTATTTCACCAAGCTTACAATAAACTTCAAAGGAAATGATGGACAGAAGCGGACGTAAATTTTTTTTTTGTAGGGGGTGCAATTATTAAGTCGTTTTGAGCTTAAGTTTTGCAGAACTAAAAATGTTTCTGGTTGGATATCTTGCTTAGGGATTTTGATAACATTTAAAATTTGCCATGAGGGGGTAAATTCATAACTTTCATTCGCCCCGTGTCTATTCATAGTCATCTCAGGCGCTGTTTTGTCAGCTTGTTGATCAAGTCGCTGTAATGCCCTTACATATTACAAAGATCAAGAATGTGCTTTTGTTTTGCAATGAAAAGTCAGGATTTTTGGAGGCTTTTGACCCCCATATAATTTAGCTAATGTCAACCCTATATATTCTTTTTAATTCCTGTTGGGTGAAATATACGGATTTCTATAATTAAAGTTGTGTTACCCTTGACCTATTTTTAAGCAGAATTTTGGGATACAAAATTTTTAAAACCACAAGGCTACATGAATTTAAGGATTTATGAAAGACTTTAACTGGAAAGATACATCTGTAATATTTATCCGCTCCAATTTTTGATATCATTTTAAATCCTATCATAATTTGATTGATTAAGAAGAAAAATGTATAAAAGTAAGTCAAGTGCCCTTTTGATCTAATTTTGCTGACGCCTATGGAAAAATAAAGTATAATATTTTCAACCTGAGGTACATTGCGTTCATCTACAAGGTGTTATAGATTTTGATTTTGGATTTACCGGAAATTAAAATAAACCATCTGTTGATGGTGTGGCAAAATCCTTAGGGGTTAATTTTAGTGTTGGAAGTTTTAAGATCTGACCCTTGGAGGAAAATATTCCATTTCAAGATGAATTTTTGAATAGCAGTGAATTTATAAATAATAAATCTAAAGGTTTTTGAGATTACGTTATAGGGATAAGCTGTAGGGTTTTTTTTTTGTTATTTGTTTGATAAATTTAAACTAAGCTGGTATAAGAGGGTTTCAAAAATAAATTATAATCAACCATAATTGCAAAAAATTAATTGATTAAAGTTTGAGCATCAAAGTTTTTTTATTATTGATTTGAATTAAAAATTAAATTATATTAAAAAAATCTGCAAATATTCTAAGTTCAATGAATAGATCCGAATCCATTTAAAGTAGCTATTTTGATTTTTTTTTTAAAATCCTTTTATCGTTTAGTTTTATACTTCTCCTATAAATCAAATATTTATATCGAGTTGTGAGAATGTAGATATTATATCATGGGGTTGGTTTTAGATTTTGACATTATTTTTGATTAATGGATAGATAGAACTGTGGTTAAAATATATTTATAAGAAAACTTAGGATTTTCGTTTATTCCTCCAGAAAAGGGGGATCTAAGTGCTTTCGGGTTACTTTTACAACTTAAACGCTAACTATTTATTAATTTTTTTTTCTATATAAGTTTTTACTCAACATTTTTCACTTTTCTTAGAATAACCCTGATGGTGGTTTTGGTGATAAACCTCTTTGCTTATGAACTAAGAGCATAAAAAACAGAATAACAAATGTTATAACTGTTATACATGGTGTTTTTGGTGTACTTTTATTTATGTGATAACAAAAAAAAAAACACCCACCTAATAAGATGAAACCTTTCTTTAACGAGAAAATGTCAGAAAGTATAAAGTATCGCATAAATGTATTTTTTTCACTTTGAATTTCTTTTTTTCAAAATTTTTAAATGATATTGTTTGAATTATTAAGAAGTGCGATTGCAATTTTAACAAATTTGGTTTAACCATGGAAAAAGATATAAGTGAATAACCCAAAAAATAAGACCATCATTTCTTAACGAAGCGTTACACTTTTAATCCTCCCAACCGAAGACCTGCATCCCGTGCCAAACCATTCATTCGTAGGTTTTAACACACCGCATCACCGAAAGCAGTTTTTTACCATGTTCCGGAATTGTTTTGGTATAGCACTACGCACTTCCGAACCCTGGGGTGAGTATTAGAATTTTCGGTCCGTAACACCGAACCGTGGGTTAAATCGACTACCTCCACTGTACTCGTATTATGCATACCTACGACCAGATGATGATAACGTTTGTTGTTTACGTTTTCATTTCGTTTGCATTTTACTAGTTCACACTCAATGTTGTCAGTAAATGTGATATGGGGAAGTGTGATTTTCATGTAATTTTTTTTTCTACCTTTGCTGTTGTCAGTACCAATCAAGTGTACTAAAGGAAGAATACCATACCGTGCCAATTGGTTTATTCTGGAACGGAATAATAAACTAATTAGCCAACCGAGACATACTGTTGAGTACGAAGTGTACCATCAGGAGTCGCACTTTTTGGGTTTCACCACCCCTACCGTTATTTTGAGGCTTCTCCTCCGTTTGTAAATATTTAAATTAGACTCGCGATTGACTTTCCTTCAGTTTGCTGCTGAAGGCGGGGAACGAATCCCATCGAATTTTCCATCGGTGGACGCCATCTGAAAGCCGGGCTCAGACTTGTCTTTCTTTTAGCTTGCCTCTGAAGGCGGGGAACGATTCCCAACCTGTCTTTTCCGTCTTGCGCTTCTTCTAAGGGCGGACGCTGTCTTGTCTTTCCTTCAGCTTGCAACGCTGAAGGCGGGGAACGAATCCCAACCTGTTTTTTCCGTCTTGCTCTTCTTTTAAGTGCACGGCGGACGCTGTCTGAAGATCGGGAGCAGACATTTTATTCGAAGTATGGAAACTCTTAACCCAAGTTTTGTGCTTTTTTTGGGATAAACCCTGGACACCAACGAGTCTACCTCAGCCTCGATAAAAAAGCATCACAATTTTGTCAAAAAAACTTGTAGTGTCTATTTTCGTTATGTGAATTTTTCGCCAAAACCTGAGAGGCAGTTTTCTTACAATTACTTTTGACACTCTGTGTACGAAGTTTGAAAAAAATCGTTAAAGCCGTATTTGAGCAAACTTGAAAAAATCAAATTTTTTTTATGAAAGCTACCCGTTCAAGTTGAGGTAAAACAGATGGGAAACTCCATTGTTTCCCTTCTGTAAAATAAATCAATTTATTTTTGATTTGAATCTGATTTTGAGCAATTTTGCGTTCCATTGGGCAAAACAAATTGATTTGTTTTTGTTTTTTGATTAAAAATCATTTTTACAGATCTAAATTTTTTGGCAGATTTACCTCTTCTTTATTACCAACTTAATTTACAGCTGTCACATGTATTTTTTTTGATTTGTTTAATTTATTCCATGTGTGGAAATTGTGTTGAAACTATGTGAGAAATAACTACTCTAAATAAATGGAAGCAGTTTTAAATGAATCGCTCATCACGATGAACATTTCGTAAAATATTGACACAGACACAAAACAGCACAACTACAATTGGCGTTTTTCTTTTTTTTTTTTTTAACTCTGAGCAGATCACGGAACTGTCAAAAAAGAGCTTTGCTCAGAGCCAAAAAAGAAAAATGCCACACACAAAAAAAAAATCAGTTTGAAATCTTATTCCATTCACCACGAAAATAATCAATTTTTAAATTGAAATCTGAATTTACCAATGGAAAACGCTATAACATAACTGATGTATTTCGGCTTTAAAGATAGTTTAGTCTGTACTGATACCGAAGTTCATAAGGTCAAAACACATTTATGTAAAGGGTTCGCCATCTAACGTTTTTTTTTTCAACTAGTGCTTATTTCGTGAATGGTAACACTTAGCTCATGTCTGATTTGACAGATAATTAGTTTTATCCTTCCGCTGAACGAATATGGTTGTGTATACGCTTCGTTTAGTGGGCCTGCGATCGACTTAGAGAAGATGCCGATTTTGCTTCATTTGGAAGCTCATTTTGATCTTGGCGGGTAGTAAACAAGCAAAATTGTCGCATTTGGGGCACAGAAAACCCGCACGCACACATTGAAAAGCCGATACACCCAACACGAGTCACTGTTTGGTGCGGATTTTGGTCCAGAGGCATAATTGGGCCATTTTTCGAAAATGAGCAAGGAGTGGCCGTTACAGTCAATGGCGATCGTTATCGGGCCATGTTGAACGAATTTTTGTTCACAAAAATTGAAGAGGAGGATATTGGCAACATTTGGACGGAGCTACTTGCCACACAGCCGAAGCTACACTCGATGTTTTGCGCCATTTTCAAAAAAAAAAAGAAGTTATTTGGCGGACCCTTTACTAACCTATCATGCGGGTGTTGTCATCTGCTTGAGAAAAAAGAGAACTTAACACAAATTTGACTATATCTACATTTATATGAATTTAATTTCGCTATAATTCTAATCAATCAAGACCCACTGAATACTGATGTCATGGAAGAACCAGAATATTTCAAAGCATTTACGCAGGCAGGTATATCAGATCTCAGATTTGTACGTTAAATTTTCGTTTACTTCACAGGTCGTTTATTTTTTTTTAATTTCAGACAATACAACAATGCCTTAAGAACTAACACTGACTTGAAAGAGTTGTATCCAGTAGCTTTGTTGTGTTATTTTTTTTTTTTTGTTCGGCTTCCTCACTTTTACGCCTCAAGATATAGCTATTATGTAAACCACCAGATAGGTAAAGCTCCGAAGGTTTTCAAATTTGCAATTAGTCATGTAGATATGTAGTTGATTTGGCGGTGAATTTTTACAAACGCTCAAGGCATTATCTATGATTTTTGAAAGCATAACCCGAAATTTAGATAATTGTTAAATTGAAAAAAAAAAAAAAAAAATAATAATAATACCAACGTGCGTGCAGTTAATTTCATATAATTATTGTAAAATTGGTATTTTTTGGTTAATTAAAGAAGTAAACCGGTCCAATTAAATGTTATTACAACAATCAACTATTGAGCTATAACAAAATAATTATATTTAAACAATTTTAAATATTATACCTTAACCTAAATTTATTTTAACTGGTGATGATGGCCAGCGAATTTGTTTATTTGTATTAAGATTTTGTTGAATTACCACTTAGAATTAAGTTCGGCTTAAAAATGTTTTTCCCATTATTTCTTATAATTGCTGTTTTAACATTAAGAATTAACGGAAAGGTAATTCCTTTATTTTTTTTTTTTTTTTGTTGAAAAACTAACATACCTACATTATTTAATCTTCTTTTCTCAATAGCAAAATTATGAAATCACTTTGCAGACCATGAAGTGCGATGTAAACCCTGATTACTTCGAAACATTTATATGTTTCGTTAGCAAAAACACAACAAAACCATTGGGACATTTTGAGATGAAATCAAAGCGTGAATTAATTTCAGTGCAATTTGCATTTGATGTTGTTTTTACAAGAAACAAAAACGAAAAATTTTCCGTATTTAGTTCTAAAAATAATGATTTATGTAAATTTTTAAAAGGATCAAAATCAAAGAATATGATGAGTATTGCAAGAGATGTTATGATGACGTTCGGTTCTCTTCCCAAAAGTTGTCCAATACCAAAGGTAAGTCCTTTTTTTTTTTTTTAAGTGTCCATAAGGATACCTTTTCACGTGAAAACGGAGAGGGTGAGCTGATAGTGCTTGATTACACAACAGTCGTTTTGCTGATGGAAATTTTACTGATCACATGACTATAAACAATGAAGAACAATCCTTTCAGTTCAATTATATGTTTTGCTATCTCACGCCCTTAAAAAACATCTAACATTCACACAATAAAACGTGTTTATGCTGCATCCTCATCCCTGGATTGTTGTCTTCCTGTCTCACTGGAAGCGCCTTTCAGTAAAACGACCATGTAATCAGGCACATAGAGATTGATATCTATACTATTAATTATTGAATTTGGATATTTTCCAGGGTTTCCTTTTCTACTTTAAGGATATTTTCATCGATGCAGAACGCTTTCCACCCTACGTACCGGAGGGAAATTTTTCGGTAACGTTCAATTTTACACGTGGAGATGAATTTGTGTTTTCTTGTCAATCGACTGGTTATGTTGTTCAAAATGCTAGATCCATCAGATGGGGTTAAGGATTAAATAGAAAATATAATTTATATTTTTATTTATATTTAGGTATAGATAAATAAATTTTTTGAAATTTTATTAAAGCAGAAAAATTATTTTCGTAATTGATTCAAAAGATATAAAAAAAAAATCCAATGGTTTTACTCATTTTTATTTGAAAGAATTGGTTTGGTGTAAAAAAATAAAAATAAAAACGCAACTTTGCAAATCTTACGGATGAATTTTTTTTGAAAAATAAAAATAAATTCAAAAGTGTGGTGTTTTTTGCACAATTATTCATTCTAAGAATCGAAAAGATAAAAAAAAATCGCATATCTGCAACTTTAATGGCCAAAACTAAATTTTTCGAAGCCCAATAGCGTGAAATTAGCACCACCATTCTTTATTTTCAAAAAAGAAAGAGTTCTGCCGTAATATGCTCAACTTGTGCTGCCTTATCCCTTAAATATTTTTGAAAAATTCGCAAATTTGTAGTCTATTTTTTTTTTTGCAAAATTACGATTTTCTTAAAAATCAAAGTTGTGCTGTTACGTGCTTAGTTTGTGCTACAAAAAAACTTTGCATAACAGCACATATTCAGCACATTATACAGCAGAACTTTTTTTTCAAATCCAAAATGGCGGTGCTAACTTAAAGCACATAAGTTAAATTTCTTGAAGAAAATAAATAAAAAGTTACATCAAATTAATTTGGCATTTTTAACTGTATAACAATTTTTCCCTAACATTTAGAAAAACCTTTCTAACTATAAGTTTTTGTTTGAAATGCAGCATTTTTTCAATTCTTTATAGACATTTTACGTATGAAGTTCAATCGAAATCGTTAGAGAAAATCTGAGAAAATCGAATTCAAATTCAAAGAGAATCACATAAAAACGCTCTATACCAAATTTCAGGAAAATCTGACTTTAACTCGATTTACCCACGAAACCACGGACGAACAGACAAACTCGCCGAAAACCTTGGCGCAAAATTTAAGACGATTTAGTTAAGTGTTAAATCATTTTTAATATCACACTTAGTTAAAAATAGGATTTTGCAAATTTTAAACGAGCTTAACATGATACTATCTCCTAACATTTTACTAAAGTTAAAATCGCCAGATTGCTGTTTTATCTTTTTAACATATTACTAAATCCATATGTCACTTTGACATAGAAAAACACGAAATGTAACTGTTTAAGACGCGTTCAGGTTGAGTTTCGTAAGAAAATATGTTTAGTATGATACTAGTTAAAAAGTGTTTAAAAATAAAAACATTATAGTAAAGAGCTTTAAAGTTAGTAAATTGTTAGTATCATGCTTACACCTTAACATCAGGCTGTTTAAGATTTTGGGCCCTTGATTTTTGTACACGAATCCAATAATCTAGCCAAAACAGTACAATTTGTTCAAAAACCGTCAAAACTCTTCTGTTTCCATTAATTAAATTTTTGCTAAAAAAACTGAAATGCTGTCTAAATTTTGAGATTCAGATTTTTAATCGAACCTGGCAATTACTTCGTTTAATTTCTGTTAAATAGGTATAGGTTCTTTTAAAAGAAAGATTAATTTTTCGTAAATATTTATTTATTTATTTATTTATTCAATCTACGATAGTTAAATCCACAGATTTGCTTAATACTAAAATTATATACATGTTATGTATGTACATATGTACAATATAATTTATAAACGATTGTTTTGTAATATAAAATACAAAGAAGATTTAAATTGATATCTAGATAAATATACATCGAGATCATTATAATACATATTAAAAAACTTACAACAATGGGAAATAGGCTCACGCTGTCCATAGTTTGTAGAATGAGGGATTTCAAAAATGAATTGTCTCGTTCTCAAAGGTCGGCTTGGGGCGTAAATATTAATCAAAGAGAGCAAAAACTCACAATCAATATCATTTAAAAGAATATCGCGAACAAACAAAACGCTGTACATTCTATGTCTTGATTCCAGAGTTTGCATTCCCAACAATAAGCATCTACTATTATAATTAAGATTTACATTGTCATTTCTTGCAAAATTTCTTAAAGCAAATCTCAAAAAATTTTTTTGAACATTCTCAATTCTTACTATAAGTTTTTTTAGTATCAGGATTCCAAATAACGGAACAATACTCCAATAATGGTCGAACAATAGAACAAAAAAGTGATTTCAAAGTGAACGTATCTTTAAAATCTCCGGAATTTCGTTTCAGATAACCTAACATGGAATTAGACTTTGAAACAATGTATGAGACATGTGACTCAAAATTCAGTTTATCGTCAAAAACCACTCCTAGGTCTTTTATTTCACGTACTCTGGATACTTTGTATCCTTCAAGACAATAATCAAAAACTATATCACTTGATAAACGACTGTATGTCAAAACAAAGCACTTAGACAGATTGAGGTGAAGGTCATTTTCTTTACACCAAGAATCGAACTTAGAAATATCTTGTTGAAATGCAACACAATCATTATAATTATGTATAACTTTAAACATTTTAATGTCATCAGCGAAAATTAAACACTCAGACCTAGATAAGACTGATGGAAGATCATTGATAAATAAATCAAACAACGGAGGACCTAAATGGCTTCCTTCGGGAACACCAGAATGAACTATTATCGAATTAGATTCTAGATCACCAATTTTAATAACTTGTTTCCTACCGATTAGATAGGAACTGAACCAATTAAGCAGGCTGCCATCAAAAATATATAATTTTAATTTTTTAATTAAGATTAGGTGATTAACCCTGCTGAAAGCTTTAACGAAATCGGTATAAACCACGTCCATTTGACATCGCTTCTCCACTGCTTTAAAACATAGATTAGAGAAACAAGCCAAATTTGTGGTGGTTGATCGACCACTCAATTATTATACCATATAATTTATTTTTTACTATTTTATCGAAAAGCTTAGGAATTTTTGAAAGTTTACTAATTGGGCGGTAGTTGGAAACCTTCTTTTTATCTCCAGACTTGAAAATTGGGTTAATGTAAGACACTTTCCATTCATCTAAAAATTGACCACTTAAAAGGGACTGATTAAAAATAAACTGAAGTGGAAAACTTACAGATTGAAAACAATGTTTTAAAACAATAGGAAATATGGAAATTAAGTACGAAACTATTGCTACTCAAAATTGTAAATTAGGGTTTTTTTTTTGGTGTGTAATTAGGTATGTGCGTGTACTTTTTAATTAAGTTCATCATGCATGATAGGAGAAAGAAAAAGAATAGTTATTATAATTTTAAACAGTAAATAATTAGAGCTTAGTAGTGGAAGAGACGTTAACTTAAAAAGTTAAAAATTATTATTTAGCTTCAAATGATTTCAAAAAATATCTTTCTAAATTTATTTTCTCTTCTCCTATTCCAGGTGATCGAAATTCATGGAAAAGTTAGTACAAAAATACTAAAACCACCTCTGTTGTTGGTTTCATCAAAATTATATTCATACATTGTTTTTGTTTTATTTTTCAACAGACGCTTTATTCCATAACTTTGGACTCCATTTCGTGCACTTCAAACCCTGCATACACCTTACCAGTCAATTGTTCGTTGGATAAAAGTTATAATCCTCCACGTGGTAATTTCGATTTACAAATGCATCGTGAAGTAAAATCTCTACAATTAGCATTAAATTTGACCATTTCAATGAATAAGAGAAAAAGGACAATATTAAGTTTGAAAAATTATGATGTTTGTGCATTTTTTGAAGGACGCGTAACAAGTATGTTGAAAATGTTCAAAAAAATTATGGATGATTATGGTACTCTACCAAAAAAATGTCCAGTTGATAAAGTATGTTTTGTTTTTTTTTTTTTCTTTTTAACATCTTTTAATATGTTTTTTTTTTAAATATATTTTTTTTAAAGGATTTTCGTTACTGGTACAAAGATTTCGTTGTTGATTCTAGTAAATTTCCACCTATCATGCTTGAAACTGACTTTTATTTAATCTCAAGGAATACTGCTGGAAAAGATTTTCTATTTCAAAGTGAATATAAGGGGAGAGTTAGAAGAAACTATGACAGCAGTATTGAACAAAAATAATACTAATAAAAAATGTTGAATAAAGTGAAAATAAATGTTTGCAAATTTGAGAATTTTCCTTCTTTTGAATGAGTCAGTTATTTATTATCAGAAATGATTGATATATAGTCATCAAAAAACGTGGATTACAACAAAAACACGAGATCCTGCGTTCGGAATCAAGTTGTTAATGATCCAAAAATTTAGTTTTTACTCTGGTGGGTATAAATGGCTTTCCAGTTTAGAAAATGGTAAGTTAGTGTAAACTGTAGTAAAAGACGCCATTTATAGCATTCATTGCAACTCATCATTTAGTGATTATTTCTATGTCACACAGTAACGTATTTCTGAACGTTTTTTGTCTTTTTTAAATACTAAAAGAAAATCGATTGGGATTCCATCTAGTCCCAAGAAACATTTTTAGCTGCTTAATTGCTTTAACAGCACTTCCAGAGCAAATCTTAAAGCTAGTTTATTTGAGATGCACCCTTAGAGCAAGTGTAGGGCTTGCTTACAGCTAATTCATTGAGTTTGAAAGCATATTTTTGCTCGTAAGTTGCTTGTTATCAGTTTCTAGTGGCCTTGAAGCTCTTTAATATATTTTTTTGTTCATATATGAAACCCTTGAACTAGCACTTTTGACAGCTTTTTGTTTGTATTAGTTTGTGAAATTCCTATGATAAATAAATATAAAAGCATTTTATATGTGTAATGGTAGGAAGCGTTAGCAAAATTATTGTGATGTCAACAAGCTGGTTATTATTTATTCCTAGGGAAAATAATGTATCCACATAATTAGTATTGACTGTGTATATTTTTAAATCTGCAAGCGTTGTAAAGTTAATGGAGCTTAAAGTGTTCTAAAACTTCGAATATACATAAATGTAGAACATTATTTTCAAATTAACTGTAGTGAGCTGTGAAATAATCTCTAACAGAGCTGTAGCTTTGGATTTCACTATCTATATAGAAGCTGTAGAAGAACAGTTTTTCTTCTAAAAGCTCCAACGATATTACTTGGGGTGAATCATAGAAATTGGTCTTTTCTGAGAATATTAGTGATATTTGTAATAATTTTGCGTTTTTTTTTCAATCAAATTTCTCTGACCTGAGAATAAATTATGTTCGAAATATTCATAATTTCAATACTAAAGGGTTTTTTTTTTTTAGACGTGTGGTTTTCAATCTGGCAATACTTTTTTCGGAGTTGGTCTTTTTGAAAGCTGTCACTTGATTTATACTCAATTTGGTTTGCCATTTTATAATGAATAGACTTATTCCTGAACAACGTGTGCAAATTGTGCAAATTTATTACCAAAATAATGGTTCGGTTCGTACGTCCAATATTTGGTCGACATAATCGCTTAAATTCGAGCAATCATAAATCGGTTTCGCACCACGTTTACTCAAGTGGATAATGCGCATCCTCAGAGACGCCGTACAGTGCGCACCGAAGGCGCTATTGCTGCTGTGGAGCAGAGTATAGAAAAAGACCCGAATGCGTCAATTGGAGCTGTCGAAAATTGGGCCTCTCGGCTGGAATTTATTCGAGCCAGCCGCGGCAGCCAATTTCCCGAAATCATTTTTAAGATATTTGAAGCCATTGTTAAAAATAAACTATATAAAGGGTTTTCCAATAGGGATGGGTTGATTTTGACAGCTCGTGGCGGCCATATTGTTTCCTTTACTTTCTGTCAAAATATCCTCTGTTAATTAGTTACTAAAGAAAAGTCATCATGGCAAGTAACAGCGTCGAGCGACACGTGCAAATTATAAGACTTTTTGGTTTTGCAGCAGTTGGAAGTTGATCCAAATTTTGGTCGAAAAATCATCTTTGGCGGTGAGGCCCATTTTTGAATGAATGGGGACGTGAATAAGCAAAATTACCGGATTTGGGACGACACCAATCCACGCGAGATTCACGAGGTGCTAGTGCATCCAAATAAAGTTACTGTTTATTCTGGATTTTGGGCTGGAGGCGTCATCGGTCCGTACTTCTTCGAAAATGATGCTGGCCAGGGCATCGCACCGTCAACGGCGATCGCTATAGATCGATGATCACCAACTTCTTGCGGCCTGAATTAGATGATATGGACACCGAAGATATATGGTTTCAACAGGATGGCGCTACATACAGCTCAAGACCCAATCGATGTTCTGCACGAACGGTTTCATGGCATGGTTATCTCGAGCCAAGGCGACGTGAATTGGCCACCAAGATCGTGTGATTTGACCCCTTTGGACTTTTTATTGTGGGGCTTTCTTACGTCGCAGGTCTATGCGAATAAGCCTCAAACCACCGCGGCCCTCAAAGACAACATAATCGATGCCATCGGTCAAATTCAGTCTGATTTATGCGCCAAAGTCATCGAAAACTGGACCTTTCGAATCCGCGCCGGCCATTCGAACGATGTTATATTTCACACATAATGTCATTGATAGGGGTCTCAAATAAAGATAAAAACTTATTGATATCTTATATAATATACAACTTGTTTTATTCAATTTTAAAATCGAGCCACCCCCCCCCCCCCTAGTGGAAAACCGTTTAGTTTAGTTTGAAAACATATTTCTCAGCATATCAACATGGTTTTATGAGTGGAAGATCGACGGATAAACGCGTTCAACAATTCGTTAAAATGATAAATTTGTTTTATCAAAATGGGTATGTTCAGTTCAGGCAAATTTTGCCTTAAGAAAATCACATAAAAACTCTCAGTATCAAACTTCAGGAAAATCTGGCTTTAACTCGATGTACATCGCAACCTACGCGACGAACAGACACACAGATGTCGAAAAACTTTTTTTTGGACTTCTTCATCATCGTAATGTAAGTTTTGATTGGGACCTTGATTTTTGTACACAAATCCAATACTCTAGGACCTACCAATAAAGAACGAGTTAACTTTTTAAAATTTTACAATGCACCATTATTTAAGGTTATACCTGTTGGTCAAATAAGAACAAACTGAAACAATTTGTTCAAAAACCGTCAAAACTCTATTTGCATTGATTAAATTTATCGCCAAAAAACTGCAATGCTGTCTAAATTTTGAGATTCAGATTTTTAATCGAACCGTATATGGCAATTACTTCGTTTAATTTCTGTTAAGTAGGTATATATGTATGTTTTTTTTTAAATTGAGATTCATTTTTCGTAAATATGGAAATTAAGTACGAAACTATAGCTACTCAAAATTGTAAATTAGGGTTTTTTTTTTGCTGTATAATTAGGTATGTGCGTGTATACTTTTTGATTAAGTTCATCATGCATGATAGAAGAAAGAAAAATAATAATTATTATTATTCAAAACATTAAAAAATAAGAGCTTAGTAGTGGAAGAGACGTTAACTAAAAAAGTTAAAAATTATTATTTAACTTCAAATGATTTCAAAAAATATCCTTCTAAATTTATTTTCTCTTCTCATATTCCTGATGATCGAAATTCATGGAAAAGTTAGTACAAAAATACTAAAACCACCTCTGTTGTTGGTTTCATCAAAATTATATTCATACATTGTTTTTGTTTTATTTTTCAACAGACGCTTTATTCCATAATGTTGGACTCCTTTTCGTGCACTTCAAACCCTGCATACGCCTTACCAGTCAATTGTTCGTTGGATAAAAGTTATAATCCTCCACGTGGTTATTTCGATTTACAAATGCATCGTGAAGTAAAATCTCTAAAATTAGCATTAAATTTGACCATTTCAATGAATAAGAGAAAAAGGACAATATTGAGCTTGAAAAATTATGATGTTTGTGAATTTTTTGAAGGACGCGTGAAAAGTATGTTGAAAATATTCAAACAAATTATGGATGAGTATGGTACTCTGCCAAAAAAATGCCCAGTTGATAAAGTATGTTATAAATTTTTTCTTTTGAAGATCTTTTAAAATATTTTTTTAATTACTTTTTTTTTAAAGGATTTTCGTTACACGTTCAAAGATTTCGTTGTTGATTCTAGTAAATTTCCACCTGTCTTGCTTGAAACTGACTTTTATTTAAGCTCAAGGGATACTGTGGGAAAAGATTTTTTATTTACTCTTGAATTCAAGGGGAGAATAAGAAGAAACGTTAATAACAATAATGAATAAAAATTGGGGAAACACTCATTTGGAATTAAAAATAAAGTTAAAAGTAAGTTTGCAAATCGGAAACTTTTTTGTTTTAAATGACTTAGAACTATTAAAAGAATGTCAGTAGCTGTTTGTTTGTTTTTTTTTATTATCAGAAATGATCAGGTGCATTTCAACAACAAAATAATATTCTGTCTTCTGTCGGGATCGCATTGCAACTGAATTCGCAGTGAATTCGAGTTCGCGTTAGTTTCAATTATTGAATTCGCCGAATGAACTATATTATCGATTCCTGAACTTCCTAACCATTTGCCGAACTTTTCTATCGGCGCTGTCATTTGTTGACATTTAAACGTCATTAAGAAACAATTTAAATGGGAACGAGAATGGATATTATGGCATTGTACTTAAGGCTGTGAGGACATTCTTCGAGAAAAAAAACAGAAGGAGATAAGTTACAAAGCGAAACGTATCTCTGAGGCGCTGTAAGCTCCTTCATCAACTCCTTCATTTCTTTGAACTATTCGCTATTAGTTGTTTTTTCTCTACAGAAAATAAGCACTTTAACCATCATAATAATCAGCCTTATTGTGAGTTTCACCCGAAAAGAATATTTCACCTTAAAATTTTTTGTTCGCCCGGAATTTTAAAAGGTATTGTGAGTTTCGCCCGAACGAAATTTTGTTCACCTCCAAAAAAGAAGTGAAAATGGCATTACATTCCGCCCGAAATGAATGTTAACAATAAGGGGAATTTTTGTATCATGAAATTTCGGGGAAACTCAGAATAGGCGAAAAGTGAAATGTCAAATTATCCGTGTGGAATGTTGTTCGGGTGAAACTCACAATAAGGGTGAATAATAATTAATCTAAAATCTTTTTTGTACTGTCCATTTTATTTATGTGTAAACCAGGCACGTAGCCAGGGGGAGGGCTTAAGGGGTGAAGGCCTTCCCGAAATGATTTGTATCTAAACAAATTTAGTAAAAACTAAAGATTTTTAATATCAATTCAAATCTATAAAAATAAGAAGACTATCTTATCTAGGTATAGTTTATTTGATTTGGGATCAGTTAAGGACATCAATTATTAATCTTCGTTTATATTACGAAGAAGAAGCCAAAATATTGCAAAATAAAAATAACAAAAATCATATGATCTTAGAATAATAAAAACCACAAATGAATAGAAATAATGATATGGGTGACTGGAAAACATTGCTGCTGGAAAACAAAAAGATGTTGCTACCCAATGCAAAAGCAGTAGCTTAAAATAGTGTTGCAATAAGACTATTTTATTTTGTGCAAAACAGTAGGCGAAGATGAAAGTGGAGCCCACAAACAAATATGGAAAACTAAGGGCTCCCCTGCAGTTCAGAATTGAATCTGGAGACAACAATTTAAAGAATCACGTCATTTCCAGTTCTAAAAACACACGCTATTTTCAGCTCAGATATACACAATGAAATCCAGGAGACATGTTCTGATATTGTTAGAACCGAAATATACAATAAGCCCATTTATACATTCAAATAGTTTCAACGTCCTCGGTGACGAAACAATGGCGCTGAACAACTTTTCATATGCATTTGATTTGTCGACTGTTTTCTGTTTAACAGACCTAAGAAGTTGTATGCTTCCGTAAGCTTTGTAGGTTTTGTTCTTGTTGATGACCAAACTTCTAGAAACCTGATCAAAACCATACTGCAGCGATTTGAAGAACTACATCTTGATACATGAGCACTTAATGTGTGGGCCAAGGCTATGACGGAGCCGCAAATTCAGCAGGTCACTTAAGTGGAGTGCAAAGCACGATTAGAAAATAGTATCCAAATGCTTCGTATGAACACTGTGCAAGGCATCATAAAAAAATCATATCATAAAAAACCACACCACAGAGCAAAACAAAAATCCTTCTACCGAAGATTTGAAATTGATTAATAAAGGGTTTCTCAATAGGGACGCTACAAAAGTAGAGCAACAGGGACAGCAAACGACGCCATATTTCTTACCGCTCTTTTGACATTTCTCTTCAGTAAGGTTTGCCTTTTCATGATGGAAAGATATACGAGCCAACAACTAGTCGAAATTATTAAAATTTACTACCGAAATTCGGAGTCAGTGGCCTCAACGTTAAGAGCCCTACGTCCAATTTATGGTCGTCATAATCGTCCTAGCATATCAAAAAATGAGTGTCTAGTGGACAAATTTGAGTCCACACTCACAGTACAAAATATTCCCTAGCCAGTGAGACAAAGAAGTGCCCGTAGTGTCGAGAATATTGCTGCCGCTGAGGCTTCAGTTGCCGAAAGCCCAAATGTGTCTCTCACACGTCGTTCTCAAGCGTTGGGCATGGGCATCTCTGTGACGTGGTTGTGGCGAATTTTGCGAAAAGATCTTGGCCTACATCCTTACAAGATTAAATTGACGCAAGAACTGAAGCCGCTTGACCACCAGAAGCGTCGTATGTTCGTGAATTGGGCTGAGCAACAACTTGAAAACGATTCGGATTTTCATCGAAAAATCATCTTCAACGATGAAACTCATTTCTGGCTGAATGGCTTCGTCAATAAACAAAATATGCGGTATTGGTCAGGCAACAATCCACACGTAATCCATGAGTCATCATTGCATCCCGAAAAAATTACGGTTCGGTGTGGATTATGGGCCGACGGCGTCATTGGGCCGTACTTCTTCCGTGATGATCAAGACCGGCACGTTACTGTGAATGGGGATCGCTACCGTTCAATGATAACCGAATATTTTTATCCCCAATTGGATGATATGGACTTGGAAGACATGTGGTTCCAATAAGACGGCGCCACAAGCCACACAGCGAATGTCACAATCATTTTATTGGAAACCAAGTTTGGAGAACGTGTTATCTCACGAAATGGCCTAGTCGCTTGGCCGCCTCGGTCGTGCGATTAGACGCCGTTAGACTATTTCCTGTGAGGCTACGTCAATTCTATGGTCTATGCCAACAAGCCAGCGACGATTGATGAACTTCGTACGAATATCGAACGTGAAATTGCAGCAGTATCGGCCGATTTATGCTTGAAAACCGTCGAAAATTGGGTTCAGCGTCTGGACTTCTGCAAGCGTGCCCGTGGTGGCCATTCAAAAGAAATCGAATTCCATACATAATGGCATCAAATGAACTTTCACAGGAACAAAGAATTTCATTAATATCCAAAACTGTTTTTGTTTTATTTAAAAAAAACTTTTGTAGCGCTCTTATTGAAAAACCCGATTTTTGTGACAAAACTTACTTAAGAGGTAATAACTTCTTGCTTACGGTTTTGGGTACACTTCCAGTGACAACAGCGTGTTGAAAGAATTTTTTCAACGATTAAAACAGTATCCCAAAGCGTTATGAGCAATGCAAGACTAAAATCACTTGCTTTGATATCTGTTCATTCGGATATTGGTGTTGATACAAATGAGGTGATCGGTGTCATATGAAAAATAGTCAAGACTTTTTCTGCTGTAAAAATATGTGTACACAAAAATAATTTTAGTATGTACGTTATGTACCTAACATACAATTTATTTAAAAACTAATACAAGTCTATGAATTGGAATGTACAGTTTTTATTTTTTGTTCAAAGAATTGTTCGTAAGACTTGGAAGCCAGCCCCCTCCGAAACAAAATCCTGCCTACGGCCCTGGTGTAAACAACAGCAGATTCAGTATGGAGTGCGAACGATTTGCGATTTCAGTAATGCCAATTTAGTTGAACAATATGTCAGTGGTGCAGGTCAAGTTACCGACATTCGTTGAATTTTCCATCGGCGGCGGCTTCGCTAATAGAAAATTTTTTGAAAAAGAGTTAAACTATAATAGAAGTGAATATTTACATATATGATCTAATTGTGTATTCTTTCAGGTCATTAATAATAGTTTGCTAATTTACAAAATTTAAATATTTGAAATTTAACTTAAACGCTTAAGTTCTACTTCTTTCTCAGCGTAAACTGTCACATACGCGCCTACATAATTATGTGTTAATTAACCTTAAGTATTTGCGAATATTAAAACTATAATATTAAGTTAAAATAGAAATTTTTAAGTGTGTATAATAACTTTTATTAAATTTTTTTTTTTCAAACTTTTTACCATAACAATAAGTATGTCATTGTGTTAGTATTATAATTTTGTTTATCTTCAATTTTAAGCCACTTTAAAACTGTGCATTTACATAAGACGTGCATTTTAAATTAATAAATTAAATAAGCAAAATTATTCTAATTGTAAATATTAGATTTCTGTATGACTTTGCCATCAGCTGATACTGCAAAAACAAAATTCTTTCTCGAAGTTAAATTAACGGTTATAGTAAATTGTGTTGTCGGTATATAGGGTGGAAATCTCTCACTATCAATAACAAGATCATTGAATAAGAAGCTAGAATCCTTAAAAATAAGAGTAACAAACAAAAATTAACTAACTTATACGTATATTTTAAAAAAATAGGTACAAAAGAATATCCTTACGGTTTTAAGTGGACATTTTAGAGGCATTGTCCCATATTCCAACATAATATTCCTGAAAATGGTCAACAATGGTATGACAGATTTTCCTGCTATAAATTCACACGCATTCATGTTTTTCACAGACATCACGCGACGACGCTTGTTGTTTTTATTGTTTACCAGAAAAAGTTCCCATGTGTACTGAATTGTTGATATTTCACGTTGTATACGAATATCGAAATACGCCCGAGCTGGATTGAAGGTTTTATTCAAATAGCAAACGTGTGCTATTGCATAGGTGGGATCGAAGGAGCAGTTGTATGAATTCACCAATACTTCAAAACCACGCTTATCAGAAAAAAAAACAATATACAATTAAGTATAAGACAGGAAGTTCACTTAAAGATTTTTTAAAATGTCTCACCTGTCCATGGTTTTGTATTATTAAAATTGATATAAAAGTTAAGACCACTAAAATTATTTTTACCGAAGTCATTTAAATATATAGCCACTATGTTAGTTTGAGAGAAAGTTGATTTTAAATAATTTTTAATATCATGTTTAGGCCAAACTAAAACGTATAATCGTTTTTTAATGATTCAATTATATAGTTGTTATCGGAATAAAAACAAAAATATAAACAAAATACACGCAGTGTATATTCAGAGGATTACTAACAACAGTTAGTCAACTTTTTAGTAATTAAGTATTGTATGCAATTAATACCATTGGTCAATTGGTCAACAAACTATACTAGAATATACTTTTGCAAAGCTTTATGATATCGAGAATTTCAAAGCGACCTCAGAATGTTTTCCAAAGTTCAGGTTCTCGAAATACATACATACTTATTTCCTAAAAATAATGACGGCACAAAATTTTAAACAGCCTTATGTAACTTTAACTTTAAAGCTCTTTACTAAAATGTTCTTAGCTTTATAACAATTTTTAACTATTATCATATAAGCTGGTTTCCTAATTAACTCCAGCTGAACACAACTAAAAGATGAAATTCTCATTTGGTGATTTTTAATTTGGTAAAATGTTAAAAAGATAGTACGATATGCTAACTCATTTAAAATTTGGAAAATCGTCTCTTCAACTAATATAATCGTACTAAAAATGCTTTAACACGGTATTAAATCGTCTAAAATTATTGTACCCAACAAAAAAGTTCGAATTATATTTCAAAATAAATTTTACACTTTAGTGTAAATACGTTTTCAAAGCTTTTTAATCTGGTTTCGTCAGGGAGTAATCTATACTCCAAAATTTAAAAAAAAAATCATGAAAATCAAAATCAACTTAATTTTATTGAAATTCTATATAAAGAGAAAACCTCACTTCAAGAATTTTGAAAATCTCTTTGGCAAAAGTTGCATGGAGTTAGAATTTCTAAAACCCAAAATTTCTAAAATTCAAAATCCCGAAAACTCAGAATACAAAATAGCCGAAAAATTCAAAATCCCGAAAAAATAAAAATCCTGATAGCTCGAAAACAAATATCCCGAAAACCGAAAATCCCAAAAAAACCGAAATCCAGAAAATTCAAAAACCTGAAAACCCTGTATTAAGGAAACTCAAAATCCTGAAAACTCAAACTCCTGAAAGCCAAAAATTCAGAAAAGCCAACATCATGGAATCCCAAAATACTACAGATAACACGAAAAATTCAAAATGCCGAAAGATCAATATCGTGAAAACTTGATGTCCCAAACGCCCGAACTCCTTAAGCCCAAAATTCAGGAACCCTAAACTCAGAAAAATCCCAAAATGCCGAAAAGAAAGAGGAAAAATTGAAATTTAAAACCTAAAAGCCCGAAAGACCAATTTGCCGAAAACCTAAAATCACGAAACACTGAATTCCAGACACCGCAAGGTTCTGCAAACCGAAAATCTCAAAAACCCAGGATACAGAAAAGCCGCAAAATTAAAAATCCTGAGAATAAAAATCCTGATGTACCAATGTCCCAAAACTTAGAAATTTAGAAAACCCTAAGTCTTGAAAGCCTAAATCACAAAATCTTGCCAAATCCTGAAAACCCAAAACTCAGAAAACTCAAAATCACGAAAACCCAAAAATGTCGAAAACCCAAATTGCCAATTTACCGTAAGTAGAATTGAAAAAAAAAATATGTTACAGGTATGATTTTAGTTAAAAATTCTTTAAAACTATGAATAGAGTTTGAAAGCTAGTAAATTGTTAAGTAGTATCATAAGTTAAACCTTAGAATAAGATAGTTGCAGTTGACTGTGTAGTTGCCATATTCAAAACTAAAAGTAGTGTAAAAGTTAATTTTAAAGCCCAATAATGGAATTTATTTATTTCTGAAAAGCATTGCCATATTCAAAACTAAAAGTAGTGTAAAAGTTAATTTTGAAATTATATACAATGAATGACATTGATAATAAATATATTATACTTATTTATTATTATTTATTTCATTAATGTATACTTAACATCAGACTACTTAAAATTTTACGACATTATCTCAAAGTATACTTAGTAGTACATAGATAGCGTCACTTTCACTTTTAGACTATGTCTTACAGTGGTATTCATTTTTGTTTTTTATCCAAGAAGTTTCTTATCATCTACATTGTATAGATGTTTTCGAATAACAGTTCCTTTTAATTCGACAAGAATAACGAATTGATTTTCCGTAACAGCTGTAAAATTAATTTCAAATCCTGCGTGAGGTACAAAAGGTGGAAATTTTTCAGAATCAATCACTATATCCTTGAATAAAAATAGATAATCCTAAAGAAAATAATAAAAAAAAAAAAAACAAAAATAAATGGATTTTTTTCTATTATAAATCTAGCTATACCTTTCGAACAGGACATTTATTTGGTAAATTTCCAAATTCCGATATAATATCTTTATAAATAGCCAGTATTGGCACCAAACTGCGTTTCCCGCTTAAAACATCACACGCATCAATGTTTTTAACATTTATGAGAGTACGTTTTGTCTTCTTTTTAGCATTATCCAAGGCAAGAACCAAACCGAATTTTATTGTTTTCATTTCACGCTCGATTTGAACTGCTATGTTTCCTCGTGGTGGATGGACATTTTTGTCAATTGAGCAATTAGCGTATTTTATAAAATTCGGATTGGAAGTGCATTTATAGGAATCCATGATTATAACAAAATCTCGCTTTGATAAATAAATAAAATCAATTAATAAAAAAAAATACACTTTATTCTGATAAGTCAAATCATTGCATACTTACTGTTCCATAAACTTGAAAAAATGCAAGTAAGACGAGAAGCAGAAATAAAACAACTCTTTGAGATGAATCCATTGATGATCACTTAATTTCAATCACTGCTCTGATCCAAGCCTGCTGCATTTTTGATTTTTTTTTTAACAACACAGTCTAGTTTTATGTTATGTGATATATTCGTGTTCTAACTGATTTGATCGATGGTTTGGAAAAAAAATTAATATAATTACCAAAATTATAAATACATAGCAATTAAATTCCTAACAAAATTTAGATTAAACTAAAGAGTGTTTTTTTTTTTTTGAACGTGTGGTTTTCAAGAAAATATAAAACGCATATATCGGGTTTTTCAATAAAAGCGCTACAAAAGTTTTTTTCAATAAAACAAAAATGGTTTTGGATATCAATTAAATTCTTTATTAATGTGAAAATACGTTTGATGCCATTATGTATGAATCTCGATTTCTTTTGAATGGCCACCACGGGCACGCTTGCAGAAGTCCAGATACTGAACCCAATTTTCGACGGTTTTCAAGCATAAATCGGCCGATACAGCTGCAATATCACGTTCGATATTCGTACGAAGTTCATCAATCGTCACTGGCTTGTTGGCATAGACCATAGACTTGACGTAGCTCCACAGGAAATAGTCTAACGGCGTCAAACCGCACGACCGAGGCGGCCAAGCGACTGGACCATTTCGTGAGATAACACGTTCTCCAAACTTGGTTTCCAATAAATTGATTGTGACATTCGCTGTGTGGATTGTGGCGCTGTTCTGTTGGAACCACATGTCCTCCAAGTCCATATCATCCAATTGGGGCCAAAAATATTCGGTTATCATTGAACGGTAGCGATCCCCATTCACATAAACGTGCCGGTCTTCATCATCACGGAAGAAGTACGGCCCAATGACGCCGCCGGCCCATAAACCACACAAAACCGTAATTTTTTAGGGATGCAATGATGACTCATGGAGTACGTGTGGATTGCTGCCTGACCACTACCGCATATTTTGTTTATTGACGAAGCCATTCAGCCAGAAATGAGCCTCATCGCTGAAGATGATTTTTCAATGAAAATCCGAATCATTTTCAAGTTGTTGCTCAGCCCAATTCACGAACATACGACGCTTCTGGTGGTCAAGCGGCTTCAGTTCTTGCGTCAATTTAATCTTGTTAGGATGTAGGCCAAGATCTTTTCGCAAAATTCGCCACAACGATGTCACAGAGATGATCAACGCTTGAGAACGACGTGTGAGAGACACATTTGGGCTTTCTGCAACTGAAGCCTAATCAGCGGCAATATTCTCGACACTACGGGCACTTCTTTGTCTCACTTGGCTAGGGAATATTTTGTACTGTGCCTGTGGATTAAAATTTTTCCACTAGACGCTCAATTGTTGATCTGCTAGGATGATTATGACGACCATAAATTGGACGTAGCGCTCTTAACGTTGAGCCCACTGACTCCGAATTTCGGTAGTAAATTTTAATAATTTCGACTAGTTGTTGGCTCGTATATCTTTCCGTCATAAAATGGCAAACTTTACTGAAGAGAAATGTCAAAAGAACGGCAAGAAATATGGCGTCGTTTGCTGTTCCTGGTGCTCTACTTTTGTAGCGTCCCTGTTGAAAAACCCTTTATAATTTAATGTTATGGCCAAAAATTTAGCATTATTATAAATATAAGCGTTTGCCATTATATGTTTTAAAAATGATTTCGGCCAAGTGGCCACCGCGGCTGGCTCGAATAAATTCCAGCCGAGAGGCCCAATTTTAGACAGCTTCTTCGATACTTTGCTCCACAACAGTAATATAGCGTCTTTGGTGCGCCCTGTACGGCGTCTCTGAGGATGCACATCATCTACTAGAGTAAACGTGGTGCGAAACCGATCCATGGTTGCTCGAATTTATGCGATTTTGCGATTATGTTGACCAAATATTGGACGCGGGAACCGAATCATTATTTTGGTAATAAATCTATCTATTTCTGGAATAAATCTATTTATTATGAAATGTCAAACCAAACTCAGCATAAATCAAGTGACAGCTGTCAAAAAGACTAACTCCGAAAAAAGTATTGCCAGATTGAAAACCGCACGTCTAAAAAAAAACACCCTTTATAAAATGACCGTATAATGCCTCGTAAAAATCGAAAACCTTACTCAGTTGAGTGATTAAAAATCTAAATTTTCACATTCAAGAGGAGAAGCAAAAATTTTCATGGGCTGCTGGCTGCAGGTTATAAAAAAACTATCTTTAATTTTTAGAACTGTGATTTGATGTAGAGCTTTTTAGTTATGACTAAAACAACCAATGATTGGGAAAAATTACTTTCCAAAATGCTGCCTTAATTATTGTTAGTTATCCTCAAAACGTGAATCGTTTGTATTTTTTTGTATTAAGATAACCATAATTGAATCATTAAAAAACCATTATACGTATTAGCTAAGTATAGGCTTAAGTATGTTATTGAAAATTATTTGATATTAATTTTCTCTGTAAATAGCAGAGTGGCCTTATAAATGACTTGGGTGAAAATAAGTTTAGTGTCCCTAACTTTTGTTTCAGTTTTTATAATTCGAAACCATGGAAAGGTGAGGAATTTCAAAAAAAAAGTGACATTCAACTGACATTTTTTTTCTCACAAATCACTTGTTTTGTTTTTTTTTTTGTTAATAAGCGTGGTTTTGAAGTATTGGTGAATTCCTACAACTGCTCCTTCGATCCCACCTATGCAATAGCACAAGTTTGCTATTTGAATAAAACCTTCAATCCAGCTCGGGCGTATTTCGATATTCGTATACAACGTGAAATCCCAACCTTGCAATACTCGTGGGTACTATTTGTTTTGAGAAATAAAAGCAACAAGCGTCGGCGGGTGCTGTCTGTGAAAAACATGAATGGGTGTGAGTTTTTAGAGGGAACTTCTGTCATACCATTTTTGAACATTTTCAGAAATATTATGTTGGAATATGGGATAATGCCCCGGAAATGCCCACTACAAAAAGTAAATATATATATAATTTGATTTATTTTTAATTTATTGTTGCTTTTACTTAAGGGTTCTAGATATGCATTCAATAATCTTACTATTGACAGTGAGAAATTTCCACCCTACATACCGGAATCAAAATTTGTCATTACGGTTAACACAACTTCAGGGAGGAATTTTCTTTTTGCAATTACAGCTGATGGCAAAGTTGTGCAGAAACATAATATTTAAGTACGTATACAGTTAAAGTAATTTAGCTAAGTAAATGTATTAAAAATAACAAAATAATACAACAATGTGGAACTGAAATAAACACATTCAATGCACATGCACAGCTCTGTCTAAACTGACTTTAAATGCAAGATGAAAAGTACTGGGGATATTGGAAAAATAATTTGGTTACTGAAAAAGTAAAATATACCTATACTTACTAAAAAAATATAATAACGTTTTTTACTTGTTTTTAAATACATTGAAAAAAAAAACAAATTTTTGTAAAATTAGGATATTAACGGCCAATTTCTTCACAGAGTCCTAATGCTAGTACCGGTACTTGTCCTAAAAATAGTACTCAAATCGGTATCAACTCATTTCTTCACACAAGTTCTAGGTCGTAGTCCTGACAATTTGGTACCGAGTATCACTTAGGACTCGGTACTAGATGACTCCTCAAAATCAGCTAGTACCTGGTTAATATACGAGTTGTTAGTACTCAAATCGGTGCCAAATGATTTCTGCACATAAGTACTAAGCCCTAGTTCTGTCAACTTGGTACCGAGTACTATTTAGGACTCGGTATTAGCTTGGACTTTAAAATCGGCACTGTTCCCACTGTTTATGGACATTATGTCGAGAAACAACGTCACATCTAAAACAATTAATAGTGTTGTAGACAGTTTTGTTTTTGCATTAATTGTTTTCATAAGGGATTAAAACAAACAAAAAACATATCCTGATAGCTCTGGATATTTCCCCCAACGCGACCAATGCATTGTATGAACCGCACATAAAATGCACACAGTAAAGGGCATTTCTGCAAGACTGTCACACACATACGAACATAGAAAAATGTCCAAAACTCCACGAAAAAAATAACACACAATGCTCTACTCAAAACAAATGCTTCATCTGGAAGCTGATTCAAAACAGAGCACCACTGATCACTTCTGTAAATATCGGTAGGACTTTATTGGCATTCTTCATCTTCCCACTATCTATAGGTTTGTAGCAACGACGGCCGTTTTGCTGTTAACTGCGAAAATTGAAGACCCGAAAATTTTTGATCACAGTGACAAATTTCATAGTTGATTCTTGATGAGACAGTTATCGCGGAATGGATATTATGTCCCCTTTTTGTTAAAATTGACATAATTCATTCGAAAATAGAATAAAATAAAACTCGCTCAGTCAAAATAAATATCAAAATAATATTTGAAATGCCAAAATATTGTCAAAATCAGAATTAGACCAGTTCTAGACGTATTAAGTCCTAGTACCGCTTGGTGAATTTAGATCCGGTACTAGTATGATGTGAAGAAATGCTCAGGTACTTACTTTTCATTAGGACCGAGTACCAGAGCTAGTACCTGGTCTAGCTAGACTGGGTACTAGGCTGGCTTAGTACTTCTGTCAAGAAATTGGGCGTAAGTCAGCTTGAATTTGAATCAGTCAAATTCAAAAATTATACAAAAACCTTTTTTTTTTTTACAAAATTGGTGATAATAATAATTGAAAACTTTGATCAATATAGCAAACAATTTGAAACCATTATTTCTCTTTTGAGAATGTTAAAAAAAATTAAATATTCTTAATAGCCTTTTTCGAGTCCGGTTTACATCTTAATAAATAAATAAGAATGCGGTGTATTCAAAAATACTGTTTGATCAAAAATGTTGGTTTTAATGTTCTACTACCGCAACAAAAATAATTTTCTAAAACAAAATATGAACGACTGGGTCGTACTTACGTACTATGTGCGATCACAATGTGGTTCTAAGGTCTGAATTAAATTGGCTATGGGAGGGGGAGCCTTTATTATTCAGGGTGATTCGCATAAGATGCGACAAAAAGCTAGAGCGTTTGGGGTGGGTTGGGACAAGAAAAAAAGGATAAATGAGGGGTCTACCTCCTCCCCCGTTTAGCCATTAGGGGCAATTTTCTAAAAAAATTACTTAAGACGAAAAAAAACAACGGTTACTTTTAAAATGCCATGATATACCTTTTTTCAAAGCCAGCAGTATCTTATTTTTTTGTGTTTTTAAATAAAGTTGTTTTAGAGAATAGTTTTTGATAATTTTCAAACTCCAAATTTTGAAAAAAAAATTGAAAAAATTTTTCTCAAACTAATTTTATTCAGAATTTAACTTAATTAATTAGAAGTTTTGTTTTTAATATTCAATGCTGTTATTAATTTTTAATCAATCACCAAAAACCCCATGCTAAAATTTCTTCTAGTTCTGTAGAAAACTCCAATCCAATCCGTTAATTAAGTTGCTCTAAAGATTCTATTTTCACTACGTAGCTGAAGTAAAGTAGATTAAGATATTTTAAATTTTCTCAAAAAGTACAACATCTAGTTTTCTGTCTTTGACTAAAAACTAATAAAACCATTGAATTTTGGAAACAAAATTATTACTTAATTACGTAAAGTTAATTGCCTATTCCTGGCCCAGAGTGTAAACGAATGAATTTGGTATAAAATAATGCAAGGCCCGATACATGAGTAAAATATTTTCAAAATCGTTCATGGGAAAGTCGAGATATTCGGGCTTGAAGTTGCCAATTGCAAAATAAGGACTTCAGATTTTGTTCCAAATAATTGTTCGTAACGGGCGAAATAATTGACGTAGAAAAATGAAATTGATATCAAATAACATGTTTTGAAAATATTTTACTCATTTATCGAGCTTCACGTCACCTTTCATTTGATACCATACTCGTGTGTGTACACTCTGGGCCAAAGCTCCATGGTAAAATGGGTATTCCCTTTTGAAAAAAATGAATATGAAACAAATTTTTTAACTTTTTTTTCAAAATTATGAGTTTGAAAATTAATTTTTCGAAAACTATTCTTTAAAACAACGTTATTTAAAAACAAAATAAAAGAAGAAATTTCTGGACTTAAAAAAAAGTATATCATGGCGTTATAAGTAATGGGTGATTTTTTAAGAGGCTTAGAACTTTTTTAAAAAAAAAACACAAAAAATTCGAAAAATGAATGAAATATTTATTTGAATCGATAGTTTGAACCTTGCAATTTAATGTTTAAAGATAATTTTATGCAAATGTTGACCGCGGCTGCGTCTCAGGTAGCCCATCCGCTGAGTCCAATTTTGGCATACTCTTTCACACATATCGGCCGGTATCTCACGAATGAATGCATGGATGTTGGCTTCCAGTGCGTCAATCGAAGCGGGCTTGTCCCTATAGACATTAGCCTTGACATACCCCCACAAAAAATAATCTAATGGTGTCAAATCGCACGATCTAGGCGGCCAATTGACCGGCCCGAAACGTGAAATTAACTGTTCACCAAACTCGCCTCGCAATTGCGCCATTGTTTCGCGTGCTGTGTGGCATGTGGCACCGTCTTGTTGAAACCACATATCTTGCAAGTCAAGAACTTCCATTTTGGGCAAAAAAAAGTTTGTTATCATCGCTCGGTAGCGTTCACCATTGACAGTAACGCTGCGATTCGCATCATCTTTGAAGAAATAGGCCCAATAATGCCGCCGGCCCATAAACCGCACCAAACAGTGGCTTTTTCGGGATGCATTGGTAGCTGTTGCAATGCTTCTGGCTGATCTTCACTCCAAATGCGGCAATTTTGCTTATTTACGTACCCATTCAACCAAAAATGAGCCTCATCGCTGAACACAAGCAGCGCGCGATGAACATTTCCAACCGAGCACGAATTTTGATAGTAAAATTCAATAATTTGCAAGCGTTGTTCATTTGTAAGACGATCCCTGGTTAAATTGCAAACCAAACTGAAGCTGTTTGACAGTGACACAAGGTACTAAACACACGTCAGCTGTCAAAACCAGTGTTGCCGAAACCAAACCAGCTAAAAAATCACCCGTTATAACCGTTGTTTTTTTTTAATAAGCCTTATTGTGAGTTTCACCCGAAAAAAATATTTCACCTTAAAATTGTTTGTTCGCCCTGAATTTTAAAAGCTATTGTGAGTTTCGCCCGAACGAAATTTTGTTCGCCTCAAAAAAAAAAAGTGAAAATGGCATTACATTCCGCCCGAAAGGAATGTTCACAATAAAGGGAATTTTTCGATCATGAAATTTCGGGTGAAACTTACAATATTCGAAAAGTAAAATGTCAAATTTTCCGGGTGGAATCTTGTTCGGGTGAAACTGACAATAAGGCTGAATAATTTTTTTTCTGTTGTAAATCAATTTTTTTTTTAAAAATTGCCCCTCCTGGCTAAACGGGGGGAATAGACCCCCCTGCAGTTCAATTTTTTTTCTTCACTCTATTATGTCCAGTTTTTCAGTGCGAGATTAAAGTAAGGCCCGAGTAAACTCATCAAATTTGGTGAGTTAATTCAGGATTAACTGAACAGATCCTTTTGATACTTTATCCACCAAGTTTGTTTAGTCCTTCCGCATGATTTCTCCACCAACTAAAACTGCTCCCTCAGTTAACTACTGGGGATTGATTTACTTCTAGAATTAACTAACTCGCATTAATAGATATTCTATCAGGCAATTCATCCAAATCGCTTAAAAACTCATTTCACTGCAAAAAATAACTAAACTATGAAGATTTAATTGCTAAGATAAAAGAAGATTTAAATGTATTATTTCATAGACAGCGCGTGGTCAATTCTTACATAGGTTATATTAGCTTCACTTAAGTCCACATTTTGTTCCGCTGTTTTCATTGTCGCCCCTAACTTAAATGGAATTCAAATTTAGAAGCTTAGTTATATTTCATATTATTTTCCTTGCAATAGCTCCTTCCGTAACTCATGGAGTTGTAAGTGCTGTTCGATATTTGTAATAGTTTTTTCTTAAATAATTATTTAATGATTGATATTATGATTACGAATAATTAAACTTTTCACAGCGAAACTATGCAGTTGTAATGGTATATTTCAATTGCTCAGTCAATCCTAATTACGCAAACCCATCAGGGACCTGCTATACCGATAATACTTTGAAACCACCTTCATCTTTTATAGACATTCAAATGCACCGCGAATTGACTAAAGTGCGATTTTCACTTAAAATTAGTGTTTTAAGGAATGAAAACGAGCGATATATCTTTTTTCAATCATACAACAATGATGGATGCAAATTTTTCGAAGGAAAAGTTCTTATGATTTTGGGAAGATCAGCCAGAGAAAATCTTTTACAAGCTGGAAAATTACCTAAGAAATGTCCAACTGAAAAGGTACATACAAGTTTTTTTTTGTTGAAAAAAATAAAATTAACTTTAATTCGTTTTTAGAATTTTCACTTTCTTTACAAAAAAATGATATTGGATGCTGAAAGACTACCACCGATTATTACAAAAAGCGACTATGAAGTTTTAATCAATGTCACTAATGGGAAGGATTTAGTTGCTGCTTTTACGGGTAGAGTAAGAATTGTATCAAAGCCGTAGGCCTAATCGAATAATGATACTACGTAGGTATAACAGTAAAATGGATACAAATAAAGTGAATAAAAATTAGAAAATAATAACTTCTGCATACAGAATCCAAGAATATTTTTTAATAGCATGTAAAAATTGTCATAAAGCGGGAAGAGAGTTAAAAATTAATTTGTGAATCTGGGGGCAGGTATTTCAATTTTTGTTTACACAATAAAAAACAAAACTAATATTGTGGTTGTTAATACTGCGTACATATTGTTCTTAATTTTAAACGAAATTTTACAATTAATTATTTTCACACTAGCTCGCCCACCCCGGCTTCGCACGGGTAGACAAATCTAAGTTTGGTACAATATTCATAAAAGAAAATACCAATAAATAATAACTACAGATGTTTTATTTACATATTTTCTCAGCTTCGTAACTCGACCACATCGCCACCTATCTGGATGAAATTTTGTTATTTTATTTTTCAGTACTTAACCAACATATTCACTACTGTTCTAATTTCTGTTTCGAGACAAATCCGTAAAAGAAATTGATTTCCGCACGGATTCAAAAAAATTTTTCAAACCATTTTTTCTTATGAAATCGTTAAAAAATAAATTCGAAACTTCAATTTAAAAAAAAAATTATATAAATTAGAGAAAAAAAAAACAGAGAATATTAGTTGTGCCATGCTTATTTGGATGAAACAACATTTTTGAATTTTTTTTAAATTCCAATTCGGACATGAAAACTCAAATTTATTCCAAGAAAAATTATTTTCAACCGTACATATTGAATACGAAAAGTTATATTAAAAACATCTAGAGTTTGAAAACGGAAGTATTCGGGGATAAAAGGGGTGAATCTATTGTGAATATCATTTTGAAAAATAATAAAGACATTTTTAATTATTTGACTACAGAGCCACCTATTGGATCAGTAGACTTTTACAATTTTTTAACATTATTTGGACTATTACGAACCTTTTGTTTTAAAAAGAAAGTAGCTTAATCAGTCTAATCGTTTTCAAGTTATGCAGTTACCAACGAACATCATTCATTTTTACCATAGAAGATGGTTAACGAGGTTTTTGGTATAACAAAATGAGTTAAAGGTCATTATTTCAATTTAAAATCAATGATAGGTATATTTTTCTTACCAGTAATACATGAGTGAGTGTAATATATTTGCAAGGAAGATAAAGTTCTCTCTTTGCATTCACTATAACAGATTGAACGTCAGAATACGTAATGTTTCTTTGTATGAACTTTGGAGTACCGCAAGGAAGTTATTTTGGGCCTCTTGTTTTTGTTGGTATTGACTTTGAATCTATTACTTCTGATGGAGGCGACATAATGAACTCTAATTTATTTAATAAACACATACGGCTTGTTCTGTTCTTTTATTGAAATGTGAAGGAACTTGAATAGACAAAATACTTGATAATAATAAATGTTTTAGACCATCACACCGCATCAGATGTCCGAGTCAATTCTACCTTAAATTTTGTTTTTTTTTTCAGAGGCATTGACTTCGGCGAGGTAGTGAAAAATAATCCCTTGTCATGATAAAGTGCTTCTCAACTTAGCTTTGCATTCGGCGGAAAATTGTAGGTTAGGTTCCTTCTTATTCACGAGCGCCATCAAGACAAAACAAAAAACTAGTTTCTTATTGCTATTTTGATTGCAGTTCCATGGTCTATTAATTTTTATTTAATTTCATCAAAGTGAATTCCTTAGAAAATTGCAATAGTTGCCAGATATGTTAATATAGGAATTTTATATATCAATCTTAACCTCGATCTTAAATATGGCAAAACCCTATTATTTGCATTTAATTGCAATTGAATTGCAATTGAGGGTGTTCCACCCTCTCATTGCATATCTACTGAATAATTGTTTAATATCTCTTTTCAATCTTTTTGTACGTTTTGCTTCCATTATAATTTACAGAACAAATAAAAAACCAAACAAAAACTTTTCCTTTTATCGAAGATTAAAGCACCAGACCGCATTAATTCCACTTTGAAAGGCTAGAGAAACATTCCCAGAACAAAAGTGGCGGAAAATCAATTCTATCTTTTTTTCTTTTTTTTTTTTGCAATAATTATAATGCATTCTAATCTGTTTTGCATCATGCAATTCATGGATGTTTTTGTATTTTGCTTTGCAATTTGTATCTATTAGTTTTGGATTTTACTTCGTTGTTGATTTGTTTTTTTTTTTTTTTGTTTTTAAATTTTTAATTAATTGCGGCAACAAATTAAACGTTTTAAGCTTAAAAGCAAAATGTTACATAACACCCGCTCTGAAGCCACAGACAACATTCTGTTATACAATCAACCAATAAAAATTGGTTGGACTAAAGAGTTGTAATAATTTGTTATCAGTTATCACATTTAAACGCTCTAGGGGTTGTGATATGTCAGATGAGTTAATGTTTACATTCAATTTAATTCAATTGCACTTTAGTTAAAAGCGAGTGTGAAAATATGTTTTGAGTTAGAAATTATATACATAATATATTGTCGGTCTTTTAATTTAACCGACAACATAAATTGATTAAGTTGTGGATTTTTAACGTTCACATTCTATACAGACTCAGGAAGTTTGGTGGAAGTGGGGGGGAGGAGAGAGTTGTATGAATAATACAGGGTGATTCGCAAGTGTGACAAAAAACTGGAGCATGTAGGCTGGGGCAAGAAAAGAAAAAAATCGTATGTGAGGGGGGGGGGGTCTATTCTCTCCCGTTTAGCTGGGAGGAGCAATTAAAAAAATAATGACTTAAGTCAGAAAAAAAATATTTGAAAACAATGGTTATATTTACAATGGCATGATACATTTTTTATAAAGTCAGTTGTTGTTTCAGAGAATAGTTTTTGAAAAATTAATTTTCAAACTCAAAATTCTCAAAATTTTCAAAAATTCTAAATAAGTTTTTTTTTTCAAAATTTTACGTTATATGTCTTTTAATTAGCTACGAAGTGGAAAAAGCATCTTTAGAGCAACTTAAGCAACGGATTGGAGTCAAATTAAGGGAATTTTATTTCGGTTATTTTCAATTTTCTTAAGAACTTCCAGAGATTAGCATCCGGTTTTTAGTGTTTGACTAAAAATAAATAATTGCATTGAATATTAGAAACAAAAATACTACTTTATAACGTAAAATTTTTAACAAAATTAGTTTAAAAAAAATTTCTAAACCAACTTTATTTAAAAACAGAATAAAAAAAGAGATTTCTGGCTTTACAAAAAGGTGTATCATGACATTGTAAGTATAACTGTTGTTTTCAAATAATTTTTTTTCTGTTTTAAGTCAATTTTTTTAGAAAATTGCCCCTCCTGACTAAACGGGGGGAGGGGGGAATAGACCCCCTCCCTTACAATTTTTTCTTGTCTGGATCCAACCAACACGCTCTAGCTTTTTGTCACAGCTTATGCGAATCACCCTTTATAGAGGATCAAAGTCTCAACAATATTTTTTTTAAATCACTAACTAACATACTGATTATGTTATATCGAGAGCTAATGCTATGTCTGGATTTATATTAAGGAAATCCCATGAATTTCGGGATCCTTATACATTGAAGTCCCTATTCGTAGCTTTAGTTCGTCCTATATATCTTGGAATATTGCTGTGTCGTGTGATCTTCTCTTTTTAAAAAAAGATTTGATAGGTACGTATTTTTAAAAAATTCAAAAACGATTTATCAAATATCCGCTTCGAAAATTGAATTGGTCTGATTCCATGCCATTTTATAATAGTAGATGCGCTTATTAATTGGTGTAAAGCCTCTATCTTGTCAAAGAACTAATTATTCCTTAACATTCGCCAGAGATGTCATAACACGACATATTGACTGCCCCCCTCTTCTTACTTTGTACTGTATATATGCGCCCTCTCTAGAACCGCAAGACCGAGAAGTAATGTACAATAATGTACAATATACAAAAATATTTCTCGGCATGTAAATAATTATGGTCAAAATAAGCCAATTACTAATTCTTGTGTTAAATGAAATCAATATACAAATGTAATCGATCATCTAAAACATTATCTAAAATAATATCTTATTTATTTTAAGTTTTAAATTATTATTTAATAGTTTTTATAAGAATTATGTATTTATGTATTTAGTCAAAGAGAGTCGTAAAATTTAAATAAATAAATAATTGCTTTTAGTAAAATTGACAGCGGCTTGTCAATTCTTGTTGTTAAATATGTATACAAATATGAATTTGTAAAATCGACATCGCGAAATTGTTAGATCTACAGTCATTTTCTGTAATAATTACAACAGGTTTTAGAGAAACTGCAGAATGTTAACAGTCAATGCAGTAGCTGTAAAATACCTATACATTGTGATAGCTGTTCATTGTAGTAGCTGGTGTCCTAATATTTAGGGCGAGGGACTGTCAGGCCAGTAGTTTGTGTTCGATTCCCAGCCTCGTCCACCATACTAAAAACAAACGACAACTCCATCTAGCGAAGAAGTGACCAATCCTCCAAGAGTGTGTCTCTTGTCATGAATAACTGCTTCTCATGTTAGCCTTAGGATTTCCATAAACTGTCGGTGGCGCCACCAAATTTATTTTATTTATTTATGCTGTACATTTTCTGTATGTAAAACTTACAACAGATCTTGTTATTTTCACAATTTATTTGTGGAATCTACACTCTACAGCCGCATGTCTCTGTTAAATTGAAAAAAAAAAAATTAATTGTCGGGTCAATTATGACAGTTAATACAATAGAATCAACAGGATTTTCCAAAATTTCTACAATATATTTTTTGTCATGTGTCAAAATACATAAAACATAACAATTAAAAAAAAAATATGCACGACTGGATCGCACGAACTTGCTCTTATGTGCGATCACATTCTGGTTCTATAGTCTGAAATAAATTAGCTATGGGAGTCTATATTTTATCCATTTGCCAAAACTATGTAAGTATACAAAAATTAACAATATAGCCCAGTGTTGCACATATGCAACATGCATGCAAGGAAATTATATTATTTAAACTGGAAAATTGTTTTAAATCAACCAAATTAGAAAAAAATTGATTAAAACACTTGTGAAACTGTTTTGAATCGAACGCAATGTACAACATCTAAATAGTTATGTTAATCTTAATTTATGTGAACAAAATTTTAAAAATCGTAGGAGCGGTTTCAAAAATAATTAATTTTTTATTTATAAAATTTTGTAAACATGTGTGAAAAAAATGGTACGCCAATTTTAAGTATTTATTATTGTGGAGTTAAGAATTGAATTAAAAAAAAATCATTCACCCGTTTTTGAAATATCGAATTTCCAAAAAATAATATTGAATTCTTTTTTAAAAATCCAAAAATATATTATAAATTGAAAATTTTGATATACAATATTACTTTAACTGATTACAAGCTTCTAACGGGTGATTTTTTAGCTGGTTTGGTTTTGGCAACACTGGTTTTGACAGCTGACGTGTGTTTAGTACCTTGTGTCACTGTCAAACAGCTTCAGTTTTGTTTGCAATTTAACCATGGATCGTCTTACAAATGAACAACGCTTGCAAATTATTGAATTTTACTATCAAAATTCGTGCTCGGTTCGAAATGTTCATCGCGCGCTGCTTCCATTTTATGATCGGCATTCTCGACCTTCTGAGCAGTCTATTCGGAAGATTGTGACCAAATTTACTTTGTTGGACATTAAACCACCAACACGTTTACGTACTGTGCGTAGTGAAGAAAATATTGCGGCCGTATCAGCTAGTGTTAGGCCAGCAGTTAGGCCTTTGTTACAGCACTACGTGGAAAATTTTGCGGAAGGATTTGAGCGTAAAGCCTTTTAAGATACAGCTGGTGCAAGAACTAAAGCCAGCCGACCTACCACAACGCCGAATTTTTGGTGAATGGGCTCTTGGAAAGCTGGCCGAGGATCCGCTTTTTTATCGAAAAATTGTGTTCAGCGATGAGGCTCATTTTTGGTTGAATGGGTACGTAAATAAACAAAATTGCCACATTTGGAGTGAAGATCAGCCAGAAGCATTGCAACAGCTACCAATGCATCCCGAAAAAGCCACCATTTGACACCATTAGATTATTTTTTGTGGGGGTATGTCAAAGTTTATGTCTATAGGGACAAGCCCGCTTCGATTGACGCACTGGAAGCCAACATCCATGCATTCATTCGTGAGATACCGGCCGATATGTGTGAAAGAGTATGCCAAAATTGGACTCAGCGGATGGGCTACCTGAGACGCAGCCGCGGTCAACATTTGCATGAAATTATCTTTAAACATTAAATTGCAAGGTTCAATCTATCGATTCAAATAAATATTTCATTCATTTTTTCGAATTTTTTGTGTTTTTTTTTTTAAAAAAGTTCTAAACCTCTTAAAAAATCACCCGTTATATACAAAATTTTATTTTAATCGGTGAACCCGATAGTGAGATAGTCAAATATCAAAACTACCGTTCTATGAGAGGTACTGTTAATAAAACTAAAATGTTAAATTTAATATTTTAAAAAAGTAGTTTGTACTAATATCAATACACAAAAGAAATTTTATCAAAATCGTAGTAGTCGTTTTTGAGAAAAAAAAATTTCCTCAACGGTTTTTGAACTTTTGTATGGGAGGTACCGTTATTTTTTGATATAAGCACAATTTTCGCTAATAATATGTTAGACCTTATTAAAAAACTTTTTTATTATTAAGTTTCATAAAAATCGATTGAGTCATTTTTGAAATATTGAGTTTTCAAAAAAAAAATTTCAAACGTTTTTCAAAAATCGAAAAATATTTTTTTTTCTTAAATTTTTGTACAACATACTATTTAGAATACAACAATCCTTCTTCACAAAAAAAAATTGTCAAAATCATTTGAACAGTTTTAGAGAAAATGGAAATTCAAAAAAAATGGTTCTTTAGGAGGTACCATTAATAACCATTTTTCAGAACCTTTTTTTTTCATTTAACGGCAGCTTATAACTATTTACATTTTTTGAGTTTAAAAAAAAAAAATCTGTGGAGCCGATTCTGAGAAAAATAAGATTTTCTTTTTTGGCCAAAAAAATTGTACGACAGGTACCGTTAAACGCTAAGTACTGAGTTTAAAGAAAATCGACCCATCCGTTTAAGGTGTAGTCGAACAGACAGACAGACGGACGTTTTTGCGAGACCCACTTTTTTTGACTTCTCTATCATCGTAAAGTAAAGTTTGATCAAAATATCGAGTTGGATTTTTTGTACGAATCCATTACTTCCCATATAGTACCTATATCGCAAGTAAAAATTGTGTGAGTGCCGGAACTCACGGTTGATATGTGTAAACATCAACGTGCGCGGATCCAAAACGGACTTGTTTTTGCTTGAAGGTGATCTTAAGATTTTTTTCACTGAACGCACCCATCCTACTATGCAGATCGTAACGATGCACACCGTAAAGTTCAACGACGTAACGTTGCATACGAAAGTTCACGTTTTTTTCACTCTACCGCCAGATAGATGTTTACACATCAAAAACGACAGTTTTGGGCAAGAACAATCTTTTGTAATGTTCGGATCCATAATCATTATTTTATTTTTATAAATTATTTAATTATTATTATTTTGACTATGTTAAATAAAGTGACCTACATTTATTATTCCTACCCAATAAATAAGAAAAAAAAAAAACAAATGATAACAATTAAAAACATATGCGTCTTCCGCCACACCCAAGGACAAGGCCAATTTGTCTGAGTTTTATTCCATTAGAAAATTATAAACAAAATAAAAACCCTACACCGACGCTGTGTTTTCTGCTTATCAGTTTTTTATCAATCAAAGTAACAAAATAACAACTGCTGCAAAAGAACAAGTCTAAAACGTTTTTATCAAAGCCTTAAAAGATTTATGCATTTATAATATATATGTACAATATTCAATTTTTTATTTTATAACGTTCTCTAGTCAACCCCTATAACACTCATAAGCCAGTTGGTATTTTTATTATATGTATTTTGTTAAGGAATCTCAAGAATTTATTTTGTTTGTTTAAGTTAATCTTTTTCTATACACATATGCATATGATGGTACCTACTCGTATATAATGTTCTGTAAGATAAAAACAATACACACAATGAAAATGTGATAAAACAAAAAGTTCTTTCAAAGTCAGCTGTTTTGTAAGGCTTTTGATGTGATATAATAATATTTGCAATTTAATCAACAACCATATACTTATGAAGCTTTTTCAACCAATTTTAATCTCTACCGAATATAAACAATATACTTAACTTACGTTATGGAATCCCAGGAATTTCACTTAGATAAGGGCTTTTTTTTCTGTTGCAAATTTCACACAAGATCAAAACAATATAATGTCGACTTGAAATGAGTAATCGTTGGAATATTTTATGCACCCAGCTATACAAATGCCGAGACACTTAAAAGTCTTACCTTGAGATAAATATAGTTAAGTCAATAGAAACTGGAAAATCCAAGAATTTACCTGAAAAGAAATTAAATATTTGTTTTAAATATAAATAAATAAACTAGCATGAATTTAAAGGTATTTTATGATAACAAAAACACTTTTAAGGGAATTTGCTAAACAAGGCACAAATTAAGCTATACAAAAACAAAAAAACTTTCCTTAACTGCATGTTTTTATTTTATAATTAAATACCCATTGCTGTATATACTGTGGTGAGAAAATACTTTTTTTAAAAAATGAAAAATTAGTTTTTGTTAGGCAGACGCTACTTTATATTTATGACATCTTTTTAAATGCAGTGCAATGGATGCAAAGTGCTTGTAGCATTAGGACTTAAATTTCTTTCAATTCTTTTCTTTAATTTCAAACAAAATTTTGGGAAATTTGAACTTTGAAGGAGAGCCTTAGAAAGGGTGTTTTTTTTTAGACGTGTGGTTTTCAATCTGGCAATACTTTTTCGGAGTTGGTATTTTTGACAGATGTCACTTGATTTATGCTCAGTTTGGTTTGCAATTTTATAATAAATAGACTTATTCCTGAACAACGTTTGCAAATCGTGCAAATTTATTTCCAAAATAATGGTTCGGTTCACGCGACGCACCGCGCGCTGCTTCCAATATTCCGTCGACATAAACGCAAAATCGCAAAAATTCGACCAACCATATGGATCGGTTTCGCACCACGTTTACTCTAGTAGATAATGTGCATCCTCAGAGACGTCGTACAGTGCGCACCGAAGACACTATTGCAGCTATGGAGCTGCAATCGAAGAAGACCCGAATGAGTCCATCCCCCATTGCGCGCAACAATTGGAGCTGTCGAAAATTGGGCCTCTCGGCTGGAATTTATTCGAGCCAGCCGCGGTTGATACTTGCCCGAAATCATTTTTAAAACATAATGGCAAATCCTTATCTTTAGAATGAAGCTAAATTCTTCGCCATAACATAAAATTATATGCGTTTTATTTCTTTTTGAAAACCACATGTCTAAAAAAAACACCCTTTATTTAAAATTACCATAAATTTGTACCAGGGCTTTTGTTCGCTGAAAGGAGTAAACTTTAGTTTTTCGTAAATTATCCGAAAACAATCAATTTTTTTAGAAGAAACGTCAAGATCAAAATTGTAACTTTTGATATTCTATTTACTTAAAACAGATTTCTTGTTCGTATAAACTATAGGTTTTAAGAAAAACGTGCTGCGCAATTGCGCCAGTGACTGTATTCAAAGTTAGGGTCGTTTTTTTTAAGAAATGCTTAAGACGTCAAAAAAAAAAACTCTCCACCAAAATTCAACTTTGTTAGAATTTTCTTAAATTTTTCGGTTCTGTTTGTTTAATTTTAGAATGTTTATTTGTCGCAAAAACGAGATGTCAGATATCATTCAGTTCCTCAAAAAAGTATTGTCCGAGGGTTGTTTTTGGTGCTTCTTGCTTGGCTGGGGCACACATAAAGAAAGTGATAAGAGTCACCTCACCTCACCTTCACCTCTTCATCTTGACAATCTCAGCATAAGTCAGATGACCTATTCCCTTTCTGCTTATGTGGGTTTGGATGGAGGTGAAACCCGTTAGGATTCCAATCAAGAGGATTAATTGAGGTCAGCTGAGCTCTTAACAAGGTAGTTTGTTTTCTTTTTCTAAGAGAGATTCGGCCATAAATTCTTTGAGACTCAACACGTATTAATTACTGCTGGCCATCTATATAGTTTTCGGCTTTGAGGAAACATTGGTGAATTCTACTCTTATCTTGTTCCAGTGGCATAAACACTGAGGAATCGGTTTGGTTTTGATCAAGAATGGAAACTTTTTCGCCAATTCATCTGCCATTTTACAAACCATCTGGCTGATAAATAAGAACAAACTTTAAAATTTTAATAAAATTGCTTCAGTAGTTTTTGAGTTGGCTAAACATTGGAGTGCGCCATTTCTGGGCTAGTTCAAAAGTTACTTTTTTGAAAGTTGTCATTTTGCTAAAAATAATAAGGGCAGCCTGATGCTCACTAAGAACCTAATTTTCTACCTCTAGACGCAAGCCATGTATATTAGCCAAAAGTGCCAAAATATTGAACCTGAGACCAAATTGTTGTTTCGTGACTTCAACAATACAGCCAGCGGCTAAAGTTTCTTCTGCAGCCAAATTACGTTCACGAAACAAGAGCTTTGGGTCACGTAGCGTGAATTTTGTTAAAATAACAAGTGAATTAGTGATTTAAGGCCCAGTTTTTCAATGTGTTATTAAAGTTAATCCCGAGTTAAGTTACCAAATTTACTGGATTTATTGAACAAATACTTTTGATGTTGTATCCTCCGAGTTACACGTGTATTTTCATTTTCTTCTTGAGTTTAACTGATAATCTGGGCATAGGTTGGTAAATTAGGACGACCAAACAAATCACGCAATCTCTTTAAAGGTTTTGAGAATTAGGGATTCATTTTTAAAATAAGTTTGAATCATACAAAAGCTTCCTTTTCGATATAACTATATTCATGATGATCTGTCAAATACTATTGAACATAAATGTCAAAGAATTTTCAAAAATGACAGATAATTTTAAAGCTTTAGAAGATTTATTTGTTTAAATAAGAACACAAGTGGTAAAATTAGGTCTGTTTGTTGACTTCCCAAAATAATATCTACCAATTTTAGTCCAATTTAATTTTTTTGTATGAACTTTGACAGAAATGTGGATTAAATTTGGTAAAAAATTGGAAGTCTTATGCGAGAAACAGATTGGCACAGAAACTTCAACAGTAATTTTGACAACCGCATCACTCATTTTAGAACTAGTGGTTTTAAATGGCTTTGAATACATTAACACAGCAACATCGACATCGACATCAACGTTAGACCTAAACCCTAAATTCGCCAACTTTAAAGCGAAGTTTTTCAGGTTTATCAACACTAAAAAATGAAAATGTGACAAATTTTACATATGTTTTTATGCTGTCAAAAGCGCTGTTCACGTTGGTAATCTATTTTACATGACTTTTGATGTCAAAGTTTTCGTTGCTGCCAAAGTTGCTGTTGAAGTTGCTGTGCCAATCTGTTTCTCGCTTTAGGAAGTTGACGAACAGATTAAGGGCCAGTTTCACAGTCAGAAAAGTGACACTTAAGTGGGGAATGTGAAAGATTAATTCCCAATATCACAGCGCACTGTTACCTGAATAAGTGGCACTTAAGTCTCCGATGTTGGTGACTTAAGTTCCACTTACGCTGGCTATGAAATTTAGCTTAAATTCCTCATATGGGAAACTTAAGTGCCACTTATTGCGGTAAGTGTCGACTGTGAAACTGGCCCTTAATGATATATATTTTTAAAATTAAAACTATTTTTTTCCATTATTTAAAGAGTATCTCTTGAAAGAATATATTTTTTGAGTCTGGTACCTTACTAAAACATCGTAAAATTTTTTTTCCGAATGGGGATTCGATTTTTGTACCTTTTCCTAATGTCTCCCTTCTACTGTCAAATACTGATATCAAACATTTTGCATTTGATGGAGCAATAGTTGTCATTCGATCTCATATTTCTGATCTGCCCAAATGTCAACCCACGCACCCTTATGTCTTAAGCTCTTAATGTCTCTTCTGTTGGGTTCGGTTTCTTTTGTTGTTCTTTCTTTTTAATTTGATTCTTCTTAAATGCGTGTGTGGTCAATGCGACTGATGTTGTCAGTCATTTAACTTAAGCTTCACACTCTTAATGCAGATACTATCCTCCAGAGAATTGCCATGTCGTCCGCTATAGCCATCAAGTTCAGTGAATTAAAAATCCGCACTGATGATGATGATGATCTCTATGATGAAGCCTGTTCGTCTGCCTGATGTTGATGTATGTAGGTCTTCACTGTCAACATGCCAAACACCAAATCTCTTAATCCCCTTCGATGGGATTGATGGGCTACTCGAAACGAGACGCAGCGCAGCCATCTGTGACTGTGATGCGGCTGCGGCTGTGCTGTGACTTCTTGGACTTCTTGTCATCGCGCATTTAGTGTTTGTCTCGCCTTTTTTCTGGGAAGTGAAATCGACCGTCGCGGATTTCACCCTGTGTCTACTTCATTCCCGTCGCATCGGTCGTTGCCAGTTGTATCCCAACTCCAGCGTTTGATATACAGGTTCCTGATGCTCTACTACATCCAAGAGATCGTGATAGCACAGATCGTGCTGGAGTTTTTAGATTCTTTTTATTTTTGTTGCTGTCGATGTCGATGTCGTGGTGCCTCATTTTCTGATCTGACTTTGGCGGTTTGAAAGATCAAAAGATTGCGCGATAAATTGATCGCTGTTTCATATTTAAAGTAGCGCAACAGATCGTTTCGAGTTTGATTGCATCTGCACTGTGGGGATAGCCCTCTTTGGTCGTTGTTGGGTTGGTTTTATAGCCGATCTTTCCTCCCGATAAAGAGTAGAAATGTTTGGTATAAGGCTTTCACTTTGCTTTTTCTTTATTTTACTATGCATGCGATATAAAAAGTACTGATCTCTGACACACGATCACGATGAAGTGTGGTAAAATTTGCTGGCAATTTTACAACAAAGTGGCGCGCGAAAGATTTAACGAGGACATGATATGCCACAGACACATAACAAGATGTTCAATCAACAACTAGTTCCTTCTTTTTTTTTGTTGTTCTTTCTCTTCTTTATAAATATTTTTGCAGCTTGGCGTTTTCAGATGATGAGGCTTCTTCGGAGATTGATTTGATCGGGAAGTATATCTTTAAGTGAAGATCGTTTAATGGTACATTTCATTTGTGATTATGCCATGCCGATGCCGTTGCCCTGGTGATTGTTGCTGCGGAGGAGGATTTTAGCTTTGGGGAAGAACAAAATTTCTTGAATTGCTTTAGATTATTTTGAAAGGTCATGTCGTGTTTGGAAGAGGAAAATTGGCATTTGAAAGCTATAAATTGTTGCGTGATGATTGAGTAGAAACGATTAGGTGCGCGGGGCTTAATGCGGATGAGAGTTTTACTTGAAATATATGTTTTATGAGTAAAATATTTGTTCTTCATTGTTTTGAAAATGTTATGTTATAGTCACGACACGACTTTAATTTTTATTATATAGATACTCCTCATTAAGAGTTATGCAAATGATAATCCAACGAAGCCAGTGGTAATTACTTCGATAGACCCAACAAAAGAGGAAAAAATAAGGTTTTCTGGCGGAACTTTTCTTCTTAAAAGTTGGTACAGAAATTGACTAAGTGCCTTATCTTAGTGCTTATTTTTAGGTTGAGTCATGGAAGCTTATGGTAATTGATTGTTATTAAAAAAAAATGACTGCTAACTGGCAACAGCCAGGAACTCTTCATTGCAATGATTTGCCAGCAGCAAATTACATGCGGTGGTTACGCTATATTAAATCAATTGCTAACATTAAATCTTAAATGTTCATATGTATTTGTATATTAACTTTTTACTAAACTGAACAAGCACGCAATTTTAATATCAACAACAAAATCTAAAGACAGCAACAATTTATCTTGATCATCTTTTTTTTTAACGAATTCTTAAAAAAAAAAGTTGAAGTTTACCTTAAGTTCAACATCACAATTATTATTTCTGTATCAACTTATATTAAAGCATAAAAAAGATAAGTGTTTTTTCATTGCCCAAGTAATGTTGTACTATTGGACAATTTGACAAATTTGAGAAGCCGAAGCCAGTGTGTGGTGTCTATTGGCGAACATTGGGTGCTTTTACCATATAATATGACGCAAACTGAACAAAAAATGGTATAATGGTTATTGAAACCAACGTATCTGTATTAGCAATTAATTTTAATTCTAGCATATATAAAAAAATTAACATGTTCCTTTTGAATAATTTAAGTAATAAAATAGGAGTTTAAAAAAATTATTTTTTTTCCAAACTTTTATAACACTAGATTTTTAAAACTGCCAATTTTTCGAGTTAAGTTTTGAATTTCAAATCATAAGAATACTTAAAAAAATACCTAACAATTTTTCAAGTTTGTAGATTTAGTTATGAAGAAAAAAAACATATTTTTTTTTCAATAAAAAGCTAAATAAAAAGGTAATCTTTGTAGTTCCTTATTTTAGCTTATTTATCTATTAATACGATGTCCAATGCCTAGGGCACTTGTACTATTGAGAACTTTTTCCTGAAACCAAACTTAAAAAAATATTTAAGTTCAACTTAGACGTAAGGTCATATGTTGAAAATAAATATTTAAGTTTGATTTTAGCAAATGGGCCTAAATGAATGTATTTCATTTTATCTTCGACTTAACAAAGTAAATAATTAGGTAGTAGATTTTCTTTTAAAAAGTTTTTTTATACAATAAAATAATACGAAAAACATCAGGTAAAATTAAACAGAATTTTGAGCAGTTATCAGGTTTTTATTTTTGATAATTATGGTTAATCATGTTAAATATACAAGATACAAGATTTTAATATTTGTCGGGTTAAATCGACTCAAGTTACTAGATAAATCTACATGAAATCTCTTAAGCTAAACACTAAAGATACCTTAAATATATAATCCTGTAAAATTAACATGACAATCTAGATTTTATTGAATATTATTTTGGTTTAGGTATAAACTCACAGTACTTATCAGCGTGTAATCTATATTAACTCAAGGACCGTTTTACGCGTTCGCGGCCACGTCTGTAGTTTACATGACTTCTTGTCAAATTAAACTACATAATTGTAATGTTACACTTGGAAGAGAAAAAGGGTGCATAAGCATGATCAAAATGATATTTCTTTTTTAGGTATTTATTACAATTTGAATTCTCTGAAATTATAATATCAAAAATCCCACTGTGTTTCTGTGGCGGCGACGACCATCGGCGCCAGTCTTAAATTACTTGAGATTCCTCATTTTTTCTGGCTTTCATTATCTTTTTCCTTTCTGACATTAAATGACATTTCCACTTGAATCACTGCGTAAAAAGGTGGCGACAGATAGACAAGACTCAGTCAAAAAAAAAAAAACAAAGCAAACAAAAACTCATCAAGATCTCACGAAGCCTGTGTGTCCGTTCGTCCATTGTATGGAAATCATAAACAAATTAGTCTCCATAAACATGGACTTTGACACTCTTCATATATTTAGTTTCTCAGTTAGTTAGATAGACAAATACATTGATAAAATAAAGGTATATAGCTAAAGTTAGATATTTGAAAATAAAAGACATGAACTCACGAATATACCTTGATTGAATAGAATCGTGTTGAAAAAGGCCTACATACATGTATCTATACATTATTTAACTCATAAAATGTTAATTCAATATTTATTTTGTTTTTGTCTTCTATTCTATTACATTTGGTGAGAACAATTTTATGGAAATTCAATTCAAACACACACGATTTCACAGAACAAGTGCCCTTATAGATACTTTATTTGTTGAATTTTTGATTTTCTTCTATAACGATTGAAGGCCAAAGAGCGATTTTTATTCATTGATTTAATTTAAATCGGTGTAAATAACATAAATGATCGTGTGTAAACATTCCTTTGAATTTGAATTCATCAAGAAGATGCATTCATCATCAGCAAATCGAAAAAAAATTCTTCCATCATCGAAATGTATATGATGAAAGGCAGACAAGACTGACGTTTAAGTCCAAGTGCAACATCTCTGCAGGTGGTCTTTCGGATCAGCTAGATCAATCATGTGTATATGGGGGTCAGGTGAACGTGATTTGAACGCTTTGCTAATTTTAATCCCAAAAATTGCCCACACAAGGACATCCCCGTTAGCCTAATATCCCATCATACGAATGTATACATACAGTTGAGATACTTTGCATCTGTTGGGATGACATTGAAATCCATCAATCCAGAGTTGTGTGCGTTTGAGGATATCGAACTGAAAATCATTGATGATGTCAAGTGGGGTTTTGATGTTTTTGGGGATGATATAGTAGAGGTTGAACGGGTTTTTCGATGATATGCGATGCGTTTGGCTTTTAGCAAGTGTCGGCATCAGTCGATGATTGATTGATGGATGTTTTGTTAAAATGTCTGATATCTATCTGTCTATCTGGTATGTGCGTCAGTCTATCACATCAAATCGAAGTGAAAGAGTCATATTAGTTGAAAGAAAGTATATGAGGACTTGCGATTTCCTAAACCTGACCATATATACATATATTGGCATATATGGAAGCACACCAGTATTTTTGAATGAATACGTTCAGTGATGTGAATATAGAACGCATTTCATCCTCATGGAAGATTACGAGTGCGTGTTGGGGCAAAATGACAATGTTCTTATGGATATGTATGCATATATGAATGTGTTTTGTTTTGAAGATGTTTACACAATGGAAATTAGGTTATTTGGTTTGATGGGCTTAATATAGGTATAATGGTTGTGGAGACGTCTTGTTTTCCATCAGTCAAGGATATCCATAAACAATGATGACTTAAAGGATGGAGATTGCATACATATAATATATGAACAACAATCTTACATAGAGGTACCTATCTTTATATATATAATAATAATATTGTTTATAGAATTCCCAAATTTTAGAAGAGCTTTGTTTAAAACTACATATATAGGTAGGCATATTTATAATATAACCCTTTTGTCCCTTAATTTCCGTTTAATGTTATTTCATGTAAAATTAATAACTTTCAAATTGTTATCGATTCACATAATGTAGGTAAGGTATAAATAATAAACAAATGCCTGGGAAAAGATGTGTGTGTTCTTATGAATTGAATTGTTTTCTTCAAGAATAAATTATCAAAAGGATCCAAAGGTATTTAAAATTGGGTTATTATTTTGTTTAAATTTTGGATGTGATTTTCATAAATAATTATGAGCTGAAATAAAATGAATCCAAATATGTTCTCCTATGTATTTGGTTTAAATCAATTTTTACTTAGCTATTCTATATACTTCAAGAACATATCTATTGATTTCGTGTCAGAAAAATGTTTCAGATAGTAACTTAACCAAACTATTAAATAAACTATGAAGGTTTTTATAATACAAATTCTATATACTACTGAAATACATCAGCCAAGTAGAAGACTTAGCACTATTTAATTGGACTTGTTGAATTATTGATTCAAAATAGCTTTTATCGGCCTTTAGTCCATAAAAATTGGCGTTTCGTCCCGGCGATCTCACTTGGACTCATCAGTTGACTAGTGAGTGCCTTGTCAATACGCACAATTTTAATCTTGTTGGATATAGTTCACATTGGATTTTTGTCAAAAAGTTCATGTAAGTTGAACTGAAAAATTGCGTATTGACAAGGCACTCACTAGTCAACTGATGAGTCCAAGTGAGATCGCCGGGACGAAACGCCAATTTTTATGGACTAAAGGCCGATAAAAGCTATTTTGAATCATTAAATAAACTATTAAATAATTCCGATACAAAGCTGAATTTTGGTTAGAACTTTATAATTATTTGTATGTCTTAAACATTTCTCTGAATTAAGACCAGGCCCTAATTTTTTAGAGGGTGCAATTTAGTTTGTTTTTGGAACTACAAATCTCGAAAACTAACAGCTATTCTTAATAAAATGTGAGTATAAAAATTATTGCTTATGCAATTTTACAAAAAAAAAATAGATAGATTGATAGATAGATTTCAAGAAATGCTTAACAAAACGTTACATTATCAGTTTTTTTCTACAGCTGGCTTAATCCGACTTGATTAAAACTCATTTGCTCGATGTAAACAAGTAAAACTAGTCCTTGACTTGGAAACATTTTTTACAAAGCTGAATTTTGTTTAGAAAGCTTTTGATTTGGCTTCTTAAGCTCTTCCTTAAATGTAAAGCATAAATTTGAACCACTGTTTTTAATTTTGTAGCCTTTAAAGAGCAATTTTAATTTTTTTTGTAAATATGTATCTCAAACAGTTTTTTAGAGAAATATAAAAGTGAAAATTAATTACTTACTATCATGGCCAGTCCGGCTTCGCAGGGGTGGACAAACTTAAGCTTCGCAATAAAAAATATAAATAAATATTTAAGCTAATTTTTGTAATTGAATACTAATTTATGGGTTTTAACCTACTTCACGTTATGAATGCCTGAGTATGTAAAAACATGATCCTCTTAGTCCAACTAACCTTTATAACTTTATCGACACAAAAAGAATTTTTGTATTCAAAAATTCCCAATAGCAATTTTTTAAATGTGATATTTTTTAGTTTTACTATATTTCATCCTAAAAAATTACAAAATTTGAAAAAAAATATCCCTTAAGCTATTTCCTAAGAAAAAAACCTTTTAAACCAAAAAAGAATTTCCTAAATCGAACATTTTCTTATTTTTACCCCATTTCACCCTACGAATATAAGTCATTTCGTAAAAAAACCTTTCAAACAAAAAATCGAATTTCTTTAATGGGAGGTTTTTTTTATATTTATCTCATTTAACTCTGCGAAGATCCAAAGTTGAAAAAGAATATCCCAAAACTCATTTCCTAACCACCAACAGCGCCACCTGTTGAGAATTTTTCGACTTTTCTTTTTTTTCCCAAACCTTCGCGTAGTAATTACAAATAAACCCGTAGAAGGAAGTATTCAATTTAGTCAAGTCGTTTTCAAGTTTTAAGCACCCATAGATAAAATGTAGGTGTCATAAAAAGATTATAATACTTTTTTTTCCTAAAAGCAATATTTTTATTGTGTAGGTACAATATTAGTTAGGAGTTCTTACTATTTTATAACCTTCAAATTACCTTGACATTTCTTCCATAAAACTGATTTTTTTCAAACAGAGAACAAATCAGTCATCAAAAAGATTCAAAGACTAAGTAAGCGGAGGACGAATTTGCTTGAAATTATTACAAGCACTTAGGTATATCTAGACGAAAAAATAATTGTATTTTAGTTCAGCTAGAAAGAGTAGCTTTTATACAACTGGCTAAGAGTCAAGAAGATTAATTTGTCAAAAAATAGTTTCGAAAGGGTTTAATTAAGAAGGTTTATGTAAATAATTATTGGCATACATTATTGGTGCATTGGCATCGCATGCCTTCCTAAGGTGAAAAAGTAACTTGAACCCATTCTCCAAAACCTTCAATATATTCTCTTAGATTCGGAATGTAAAATCTGGTATCAACTTTCTCACAAATCCTGCAAGGTTTATGTAAGTCCTTAAACGAGGATGATCGCATTATTTAAAAAGGAATTGCTAAGTTTCCATTGAATATTCGATATGAGCAGCGTTATCTACAATTATTTCTTATTTCTAACTCAAGGCCTTTTATCTCAGTGCGTGACCCCCTTTTAAGAATCTCAATCATTAGAAGAAACAAACTTGTGTGACTTTTTAACGCAGCTTTATTTGGTAATGAACCTAAAAAATATAGCCAGATACTTTAATCCCAATTGTTGATCTCCCCGCTTAAAGCAACATTCATCACTGCTCTTCCATTCACTTCTATTACATACTTTCACATGACAGATTACAGCAGAAATACAACCAAAACAAAATTCAACTAAAATTACCGTTTATAGTTGCTGTACTTTGTCACTAATCCATTGGATTAAAATTATTCTCACCGCTCTGCAATAACATTTTGTTCGCACTCTCAACACATTCACTGCAAAGCTATAATAGTCGATCGTAAAAAGTCACTTCATCTGAAATACATATATGTTTGTCTTCTGTTTGGCATAATATTTCATATCCGTAATCATCACGACTCAAGACAAAAGTGTGCTCATGGATGAAGATTCCAAATATAAAAAAAAAAAACAACAAACTTTGAAACTACTAAGACTACTGAAAGACGAGAGTGCGATGGTCCTACTCCGAACAAAGATGAAGGAGATTTTCATCAAAAACCAACAACACTATTTATTGAAAATAAAACAAAACCAAAAAAAAAAAAATACTAAAGTATCTATGAGAGTGACAAATTGATTTTGCATTATATCTATGAAGTTTTTATTCCGCTCTGGCTGATAGCTATGATGCTACGACGCTGATCGCAATTGGAAAACAACACCAGAGATATATTCGTATTTGTACACTGAGAAAATTCATTGTGTATAAAATCAAAATTTCGACAGAAAATTGTAGGTATCCCCCAATCTGTTCGACACCCCCATAAACACATAATTTGGTTGATAGGTAGGTAGGTAGGTAAAATGGCGGTTCTGAGAACACCTGTTCCCGTAGAACCCAATTAGCGCTGTTGTGCGCCGTTTTGATACCATAACTCGTTTGACCTGATTTGTTTCTTGATATAGGGGTTGTTTTTTTTTTTCTTTTATTAAACTAGACAAAATTACTTGGGGGACTAGGTTATTGTTTTATCACGCAGCCCTACAAGAGCACCAAGCTCACGACTGTGTGCTAGGTGGTTCCGGTGGGGTTGCGATCCAACCATATAGCCCTTCACCAGATCCACTCGTGGCTTTGCCTATACTAAGCAAGGTAATACCTACTAGGTATATATCAGTGCTTTAAGGTTTGCACCAGTTATAGAGGTGGTGATTGTCCGAAAAGTTAAAGCCGAGTTTGTTGATTGATATAGGGACTAGGTTTTGGTCTGTACTCTTGACCTCAGGGGAATGTTAAGCTCACACTGTGTGCTAGGTAGTTGGATTGAGAGCCGTCCGTATAACCTATCACTAGATTTACTTGTGGTTGGGCTTTTTCAAAGTCAAGGTAAACCTGGTTAGGTTTTGGCAGACTTTTAAGTCCTTCCCCAGTTATGTATTAAGAGGTAGTGCGGGGAGTTAGTGACGATATTTGTATATGATTTTTGTATTTATTTTGTTTACCTAACTTATTAGCCCAGCAATGGTCCATCGGGCCCGAACCGGAGTCGATAGCGATACAGTCCACGACTACCGATTCACCGAATCCCGTTAGACCATCGCCAGTCCTCCCACTTCCAATGCAAGTGCTGTGGTGAAGTTATTGTTTGATCTATTAGATCCATCTGGTGCTATTTAGAAAAGAGATAAAGTCATTTATCCTTTTGTTCGACAGCACGGTTAGGTTATCAAGAAAAGGGCTTCCAAATGCCAGGAAGCGAGATCTGGCCAGGGCTGGGCAGTCACAGAGAAAATGTTCGATGGTTTCTCTCTCTAGGGGATTCTTGCAGCTTCGGCAGAAACTATTAAAAGGTATCCGTAGCTTAGCCGCGTGTTCTCCTATTGGCCAATGGCCAGTGATGACTGCAACGATCCTGGCCGTATCTGTTCTATTTCGCTTTATTAATTCAATTGATCTGCTTTTGTCATAGGTAGGCCATATCTTCCTAGATATCTTACAGTTTGACAGACCTTGCCACCTTTTTATTGATTCAGATAGGAAATGGTCATATATTTTGCCCTTCACGAATCCCAGTGGAAGGTCGACTTCTTCTGCCTGAGAGATGGGAAGGGCTGATCCCTGCCTGGCAAGCTCATCTGCGTGCTCATTGCCTTGGATGTCACTATGGCCTGGGACCCATATGAGTGAGATTTTAGTGCTTTCGCCAAAGCCTGCGAGCTCACCTCTGCATTGATTTACCAACTTTGAGGTTACCAGGCAGCTATCAATTGCTTTGATTGCAGCCTGGCTGTCTATACAGATGGCCACATTGTGGATATTTTGGTTAGAAATTATTTTTTGTTTGAGTACCCTGCAGGCTTCTTTAATAGCTAGTACCTCGGCCTGAAATACGCTGGAGGTGTTAGGTAGGCGATAAGAGTTATTTATTTTCAATGCCTCCGAGAAAACACCCGCCCCAACTCCAACATTCATCTTTGAACCGTCGGTGAAGATTGTGGTGTCATACTCACTTATCACCGAATCATTATTCCACTCGTCTCTGGTAGGAATAAGCACATTGATGCTTTTTCCGAAGTTGAGAGAAGGGGTTTGATAGTCAGTATGGACTGAACGCAGGTCTCTTGGCAACAGTTCCAGAATTTTTGTGTGACCATAGGGTTTTTCCGACCAGCAGTTTATTTCTTTAAGCCTGGTTGCACTGCAAGATACCAATTTGGTTGATAAAGGGTGTTTTTTTTTAGAGGTATAGAACTTTGAAATGGAAACAAACAAAGACGATTTTTTTAAATTGACATGAAATTTACTTTATTCGGAAGATAATCTTCCGGCATTATAATTTAACTATGATTTCTGGCATATGACCGCCACGGCTGGATCCGACGTAGTCTAATCTGGAGGTCTAATGACTTTTTCGAACATTTGTGGCCGTATATTGGCAATAAAGCGGCGAATATTGTCCTCCAAGTGGTCAATCATTTCGAGCTTATCGGCGTAGACTAGAGACTCTACATATCCCCACAGAAAATAGTCAAGCGGCGTTTAATCGCACGATCTTGGAGACCAATTCACGGGTCCGTAACGTGAAACTATGCGGTAATCAAACGTTTTGTTCAATAAATCAATTGTGGTAGGAGCTGTGTGACATGTTGCGCCGGCCGTCTTGTTGAAACCACAGCTCCTGCACATCATAGTTGTTCAATTGATGAACGAAAATGCCAGTAATAATGGCTCTGTAGCGGTCACCATGGACTGTAACGTTCTGGCCAGCATCGTTTTTAAAGAAGTACGGACCAATTAGTCCACCAAACCATAAAGCACAACAAACAGTCAGTTTTTTTTTGATGTTCTAAGGTGTCTTAACATACACTTCGAGGATTATCCTCACTCCAAATACGGCAGTTTTGTTTATTGACGTATCCATTCAACCAAAAGTGAGCTTCATCGCTAAACAAAATTCCCTTATGAAAATTGGGATCAACGGCAAACTTGTTTTGGGCCCATTTGGGCACAATTTAGAAGCGTTGTTCAGAAGTCAGTCAATTCATGTTGAAATGCCAAACCAAACTAAAAATAAATCACTTCACAGCTGAGAAAATGGCCGCCAGTTAAAATAGTGTTGCCAACTTAAAGTTCTATACCTCTTTATTCTATATCCGTTATATTCTTAAGAAATTGCATCTATAAAGTGGTTTACGAAACCATACATTTTTGAAACTTTTTGACAGTTTCGTGGTTAAAGTTATAGAAACATTTAAATAGAATTTCGATATAAAGCATTTGTGAAATTTGCAAGTTATTATACTCAACGTGGTGTGGTTAAAAATGCAGAAACAGCTTTCAATCAGATTCATATACCTTAAGAAATCTCTTTAAAGCCTATTTATTTCCATATTTCTATATAACAGTTCAGGCAATTATTTTTGCAAATTTTATCGAAATTAGAAGACTTCTCGTGAGTTAAAAATAAATAAAGCCTTTATATTTATAAACTGAATATAAAGCTTTATCCTTCCAAAATGTAAAACTTAATGGAAACTCTATATATCGAATTTATAACTTCCAAAACATATTAAAACTCAACATCATTTAAAGATAAATAGACAGCTTGGATTTTTTTTTAAATATAGGTACGTTCATTACATAATTCGTAAACAATGTTATAAAAATACCAAAATTAAGCTTTAGTAAAAATTTCGAGCTGCAAAGAAACAACTTCACAAAACATTTAAGAATTTAATGTGAAGTAATGATTTTTTCTGAGTGTATGATAAATGTTTATAGATGTATCTTATATTTATCAAATGCCACACATGGTGGTGAATGGTATTGGCTTTTGATAAATTGCGCGAAAATTGCATAAATGAATAACCCAAGGCAAGCTATAGTATAGGTATAAGATTTCAAATTGAAGTTTTTGTTTTTTTTTTTTTTAATTTTGCGTGTCGTCACCACCTTTTTCGTCGTCATCACAGAGCCAGTATTAGCTATATTGCATTTCGAATGTTATTTACGGCTTTCCAAAATAAACCTCTTCCACCTTCCCTCCCACTCTTCATCTAACACCCGCGCATATAAAATAAGAAAATTTGTCTCTGGATATGAATCTGTCCGCCAAAGGAAATTCAATATTCTTGAGGCTTTTTAGGCGCCTCAATAGCTCCCAGCTATATATACAAAAAATGAATGAATGTGAGAGTTCGAATCGAAGCCAATAAGTCATTGTTTTCTTAAAGTTCGATTTCTATCTCGAGACAAGGATAGTCATCAGAAAAGAGGGTTAACCTGTAACGCGCATATGAATCTCATTCCCAAATCATTATAGTACCTACTATACCGCGATGGCTATATGATGGTATTGTGATTTATAGCCAAAAACTTTGAAGATTTTCTCTGCACGCGCAAAACTTTTGTTCAGCTAAAGAGTATAGGTATAGGTAGCTATGTGCCAATCTCTTTTCGAACTTTGACAGATCTTTCGAAAAATGGTGTTTTTTTTGTTTGCCTGCGATTAAGGCAGGTGTCAATTGTAACGAGACAGGCAATATTTGTTGCATGAGATAAAATAGAAGAAGTTTTCGTTTCTGATGGCAATAAGTAGGATTCGCACCTCTGGCAGATGTGTCAACATTTTTGACACATCTGATGGATGAAAGATATTACAACACCTATGTATAGGTACACCTATAACTGTTTATAAGGAAACGCGCATTTGTTTTTTTTTTTATTTTTATTTGCGTGTGGCTGAAGCAATAGTATAGTTTATTGAAAATGAGATTTGATTTACTGTGTGGAAGATTTAGACACTTCAGTAATTGGTTGTTGGTCTAAAGGGATTTTTTTGATTGTTAACGAAGAAATTTATAAAGCGCTATTATTGCCTTTAGGAGGGGGGAATAAATCTTTTAAAGCAGGAGCGGTGTTTAATCGCACGTTCTTGAACGTCACGCCACAGGCCCACGACACAAGATAATGCGCTATATGGCATGTAGCGCCGTCTTTACTTTGTATTTGATACGAAAAAGTTATTAGTTATGGCGTTCCCCATTGACTGTAACATTATGGCCGGCTTCATTTTTGAAGAAATATCGACCAATTTTGAAGAAAAATCGACTGAGCATAAATCAAGTGACAGCTGTCAAAAAGACCAACTCCGAAAAAGTATTGCCAGATAGAAAACTATACGTCTAAGAAAAAACACCCTTAATAAGTTACTAGGGCTTAACTCTCAAGGACTTTTCGCACCACGAAATATATTCAAATTTTATATTCTAAGGGCTTATTTCACAATGTCTGAGTCTGAGTAAAGTTCCAATAAAGCAGCTTGGAACTTATTAGTCAATTAACAACCCTACTTACGTTTCTCAATATCTGAATAGGTTAGGTTAGGTAGAAGAGGGCTGACAGTTGATCTTGTTACCATCACATTTAGATCTATGTAGATGCGTTGTGATACCCTAGGAAGTTGTATCCCACTTAATGTAAGAATCCATGTGTTCTGTTAGCAATCAAGCCATTTACAGGTGATGACGAAGTTCAGAAGGCTATTCGCCGAAGTTCTAGAAAAATCCTCTAAGTCGTCAAAGAAATGATTTCCTTTTTGTGATAAAACTGGAATTAGCTAGGTACTTGAAACATATATTTATTATTTCGATGAATTCTGAAACGCAAAGTTCGTCAACAAACCTTAAACCTCTTAAAAAGTTCGATGTTTTTAGTTCAAAATTTTCAGAAAAACGTGTTGCATATTTTTAAAGTTTTATTTTAGTTTCATTAAGTTTAAATGTGAAGATTCACTATTGTCATTAAAATTAACAAGTAGGGGAGACTGGGGTTAAAAGTAACAGGGGTAAGAATTAACAGCTAATAAAAACAGTGTTCACTTTAAAATTAAAAATCCCGTGAAGGAAAAAAAATTGCATCTTTTCCATAGCTACCGGCATATCTGATTCAGTTGTTAATTGGACATCAATGAAAGAAATTGTGCGGGTAGTGCCAAAAATTGGCATGTTTGTAACTTTTTTATTTTTGGTCCTCCTCTTTACTCGGAAGAGATACAATGCTGGTTGTTTTTTTTGAAACATGCATTTTTGTTTTGGGTAAATATACATAATATGTGTTTATGTAATATATGTGTGAATATCCATTTTTTTAAATTGTGTTTTTTGTCTCAAATTTAAATTGGTACATATTAAAACTAACGCCGTTAATTTTTTTTTCAAAACTAAGAGTTTTTTTTAAGCTAAGAGTTATGTCTTTTTTTTTATCTATTTATAAAACGATGGTTAAATTCTTTAAAAATTTTTTTTTTTTTTTTGCAATACTTCTTACAACTTTCCCCGACCTATGTTACAACTAACCCCACATATGGGTTAGGTAGAACAACACGGTTTTTTTTTAAATGCTATATATTGACATTTTTAAAGTAGACTTTGCTAAACTTTTGTGGTGGATTATGTAGCTGAAACATAAATTCACAATTTAAAAAAGGTTTGGCCGAGTAATCTTAAACATATAAGAATAAGGAGCATCGGTTTTAGCAAAAAGTGTTACTTTTAGCCCCACTCTCCCCTACATGACAACTTAAATTTTAAACGAAATCACAATAAGGTCTTAATAATGTTCGTTATATTATCATCCATGGGGCTGGGGAAAAGGACGTGTTATTTTTGTATTATAACTCATAAAAGTACTCATTCTTCATTGCAACATCAAAATTTATGTTCAATACTTAAAGTTTATACGACTTTCCTATATATCTGAGTGAATATAAATTTCCAGTTTAAAAATAAATTAATGACGCACATTTTAATACATCGCATCACATCGGTTGCGAAACACTTTATTATGTAATTTTACCCATCACCATCAAAAGGTATAAATTTACCCTTTCACATAAACATTTTTATACCACCCATATATATTTAAGCTATAAGGCATCACATTTATCCAATGCTTATAGCTTATCACGTATTGCTGTTGGTATAAGAAAAACTTCAACATTCAACACCTTTTGCCTCTTACTTTATAGTATAGTGATTATCCTCGTTGCCTTGAACAATAATCAATTAACGACCTGTCGTTATTTACCTCCGAGCTCATAGTCACAATCATCAATTACAAAAAATTCATACGAATTGCTTAAATACTCTCAACACCAACTCCTTACTAATACACCCTCATGAGATATCTCTCCACATAATAATAATTCAATAAATGTCAAACATTTGACAGCTAAACACTGTTGGCAATAAGCTTTTAGTTGAATGAAGACTAATGGACTGACATATTATATCGGTGCAACAGCAACCCAGCGCAGAGGTATAGGTATAAGAGATGTGGGCTTTTCCTGTTCTAATGAATATAAGACACTACACCGCACATCTTTCATCCATCTTTACTATTCACTACTGACCACTTGTCAGTTTATGAACCAACTCTGGAATGTTGCCGTTTGTTAGATTGGAATTGAAATTCCTTAGAAACGCACAAAGTGATTGTCTTTCAGATATAGTGATGTGTGTTTTGTATCTAATCTTAGCACGTCGATCAAAAGAAAACCAATTACTACTGGTTTACCTCCCATTTTAATTGCATTTAATACGAATCGCTCATGTCGGTCGTTCGTCGTTATTCGAAAGCAGCTGCCACTTCTATGTGGAATCTCGTCACATTTCTATATACATAAAGGCCACTCTGTTCGATGAAACATGCACATGCACATGCACATGCACATGCACATGAAATTGCCTACAGCGGCGTGAAAAATCAATAGAATATCGGTTATCTAATGCGATTGCATGTGTAAATGACCTCAAAAAAGTGTTTCATAAGCCCGACCCGGGCGCCATTTGATAAATTAAAAATGATCATATAGTTTCGTTGGTTGATCTGGCCAAAAATGGTAACGCACACACAAATGACAATCGAATAATGGTGAATTGATAGCTCTATAGTAGCCGTTTATTGCCAACAGCAGCAGCCAGCAGCGACTTTATAATTTGGTCGTTAGCTACTGTCAAATTAAATAAATGTCAAATAAAGTTGGGGCGCGTTGCAGCGCGAGACGTAAATGTAAAATAGACTTTCGTATACCTGCCTGGCGTCACAGCATCATTAGGCTCAAAGTACGTTTGTGCCATTGCATTTTCAGTCTGAATATATAGAAATAACAGCGCCACAGCACTGCGTCTGTATATAAGTATCTATACGCTATTTTTATGTTCGTTTTATATTTAGCGGCAAGCGAGTTAAATTAAACGTCATTTATGCGAGGACCTGAATTTAGAAAAAAAAAAAAAAAAATAAACAGAATAAAACATGGAAATGGCGTGCACTTTATTCAAAGCATATACGAGAAAACTGCACTTTAAATGGAATTTATTTCTGGCCCCATGCGAAACAAAAGGGTTGTGCTAATTAAATTGTCATAGTTTTCAACATTCTCTTGTGTTTTGACATGCAACCACACCTTATATGAAAACAAATTACTAAGCCATTTTCCGATTCTTATTTCACGGTATAATGCTGATGTTCGTTTTTTAGATTTGGTATTTAAGATTTAAGAATACAAAAAATGATTTGTGGAATGTTTATTTTGTTGTTTAAAAAAAAAAATTTGTTGCTTTTGGAGCATAGATATTTTTATGAAAATGTTTCTTATGTTTCGTAAGAGTAGGCTTAGTCATTCACGAGATTTGGAAGCTAAAAAATTCAATGAAAGGCAGAATATGTTAAGCATATGACCATCATTCAAACCTGTTAAGGAATTTTGAGGTAAAATTGTACCCGATCAACTAACGCCGCCGGGTGCATTTTAAAAGCCCTTAGAACTTTTTGGACAAAATTTCTGCATTTCTTACTATAGAGAAGACCAGAATTTATCATTTATAAATACTTTTTTTCAAACAAAAATCTGGCTTGACGTCGAGCTAGGTCCATCACACCTCCAAATACAAAATTTCAGAAAAATTATCTAATGGAGGATTAAGGGCTTTTTAAGTAAAAGAACTCTAAATTGAGGTCTCCTATCATCATTCTTCAAATCTGTGGTAGACTAAGCACTCTGTTAACCATGGATGCTTACGTCTTAATTTAGTGATGTGATCTAAAATTAAGTAGTCCACGATTTGAACTTGAAATTTAAGACCAAAGTTACAAAATTTTGCTGAGGCTTTCTTTATTCAGTCTTGATTAGAGGAAGAATTTGTTATACAGGGTGGGCGAAATAAGACCTTCCTATATGTAAATTTAAACAGGATTTAAATGGATCGCCATCAGGATTGATATCTTAGACCAACTGGAATTTTGGTAAGGTATACAGGTGCAGATCTTTTTTTGTCAAAATTGTGCCACGCGGTATAACCAACTATGTTGAAAGTGGTCGTGTCGATGTTTCAGGACCAGCTGGACAACTTTCACGAACGACCTGGATATTTTCGGCCGATCGTCTAAAAAGACGTCTACCCGTGCCTATAATTCTTATACGCTCAAATTTGGTCGCCACAGGATTAATTGTTGCAGCTGTTAGAATCATAAAATGTGTTAATTTGTGTAAATTATTGACCGGCAATTTTCCAAAAATAACTGTAAATTTTTTTTTTGTGCAGGTTTCCATTAGTTAATCTCTTAATCATCACACAAAGACAGGTCCGTAAGATGGGTCCGCCACAACAGAAATTCAAAATTCTAATGATGCAGGAATTTCGTTCAATTTGAGTGCTAATTTAGTACCGCAAGTGTGAATTTAGTACCGCAATCCTATATGGATGCAGGAATTTCGTTCAATTTAAGTGTGAATTTAGTACCCCAATCCGATCTGTAACTAAAATCCCCTCCCCCTCAAACCTGTGGCGTACCCAGCTTGACACAATACAAATAATTCGAAAATATTAATAGATACAAAATTTATTATTTGTTTGAATAGAAAAGGGAAAGGGTGTGCCAAAACACGCTGTTGTTAGAAAGAAGCAAAAAGTTTTGTCTTTCTATTCGAATTCGGGATCTTAGAGTTTTGCAATATGGCGGTCATAAAGCCAACCGAGCGGTATTCCGTCACCTAAATCCGGGGGAGTACAAAGTGCTTGAGTTTTGGTTCTAGCCTGACACTCTAGGCAGCATTATCATCTATCTAAGGAACGGTTAAGTTCTTATTAAAATTATTTTTAATTAAGCCCTATCCCTCTTATCCCAGTAAAATTAGACTTTCTTTTCAAAAAAAAAAATCCGACAGTGCTGAGTTTTGTTACCAAAATTAAAACGGCCCCAAAAATTTGAATTGAAGTTAGGTATATTTTGTGTGTGTTTCGGACCTGTTTCATTTTTTTTATTTTGGGGTTAAATGTCACTATGCAAAATTTTCCTCATACCCCATTACTTTAAATCTTTAAGCCTAAACAAAAAAAATTACATATTAAATTTCTTGAAATAAAAAGTTTTCCGATTTTAATCCAAAATCAAATAAAGATTCAAAAAGGTCTTGAACCGAAAATGAACGATTATTTTTACTATATAAAATTGCTAATTAATTTATTTTTTTTTTCTTGCACAAACTGTGGTTAAAAAATTTGAATTCTGTTCCACCTTGTTATTGGTTTTTTGTACAAATTGTAACTTGCGGATTATTATAAAAAAAAATAAAATAAAAAATAAATCACTGTTGAAGAGTCATTTTAAAAATCTGAATAAATAACAATGATTAAAAAAAAAATCCTACAATTAGATATTATTCAGGATTTTTCACAAAATTATCCTTTTTAATTTTGAAAAAAGTACGTACAAGTCTGAGCTTAGGGTCTTTTTTTATAATGAAATTTCACTCCAAACTTTTTAACTAAATTTGATAAAAAAAACCCTTGAATACGAAAAGTCACTTCGATAATCAGAGAAATAAATACAGAAATCTAAGTTTTGCCCAATTTTTAACCCAATTTGAACCCAGAACTTTTGATTTTGTGGGTGAAAAAATGTCAGGCCGAAAATTTAAGTTTTAAATATAATTAAGTATGGAAAATAGTAGGTATCTACGTATACGTTAAAACAAAGATGTAAATTTTTTTCCAAAAATAATTATTAATTTCGCATCTCACTTTCTGAAAACCTAACCCAAATCCAAATTTAGGGTACCTACCTACTTTGCAAAAGAAATTCTAAAAATTTTAAATTTATATCTCTTCACCAATTTTTTTTTTAATCCAAGCTTAGTTAATTTTTTTTAAAAGGAATTTTCAAACTACCAGAGCAAGTACATGCGACTCAGCCATGTATTTCATTTTAATTTTTACGGTCTGGTTTGAAAATAATTATTATTTCCTTGGAAATAAATCGATCAATAATACCTTCCTAATTATTTTACTTATCCGAATCTTGTAAAACATTCGCACAAGCCTTAGATAATATAAAGTATCTATAAGTAGGTATCTTTACATAATAGCAGTTTTAACTTGAATACTTGATACCTACTTACAAATGTTTTCAGTTCCGGAATTCAGTGGCATGCTCTACACTCAGCTCATTATACTTATACCACTAAAACTGCATCATTTCTAAATCTAAACTCTGTTTTCATTGACAATCGATATTAAATCATCACTTAATTTTTAATGAATTAAACACTCGAAACGAGACGACACGGCTTAATAACAAACAAGAGACTTAAAATTCAATGATGACAACTTATTCGCACATTCTATGTACATACATACATAAAGGTATTTAGGTATTTGCGTTTATATCAACTTGAGGAGCTCTTCAATCTTCATTCTATTTGCTGCCCACCTTCCGCATGAACTGCCTCAATTTCTGCAATTTAATGCTAAGTACCCTCTAATGATGAATGACCCGACTTGATATAGTCCATCAAAATTATTACGTACCACCTCTCAACCACTTGTAATTATGTCATTTTGAGAGCACAGGCGGCGGCGGCGCGCGGCGCAGCGTCGTCGGCGGATCACAAGCTTCAAGCTTCAACAGTCTCAAATTTCAATTGTATCCCGATAACATGAAGTCATGTTTCCATCTTCTCTATGATTGCCGCTGACGACCGTCGAACGACGACCAACGACGACAAGTACAAGTACCTACTATACAGCATCATTATCTCAGCAGCTCTTTCCGCTTGTTTTCTTCTTCGGAGATTTATGTATTTTTTTTTTGTTTTATTTTGAAAATAAAATTGATAGAAAATAAATTGAATCTGTAATCATTGAACGTAATTAAGCGGACACGGGTCTTTTGAAGGAAGAAAAAAAAAAAAAATTGTAAAAATAAAAAGCTAATCACAACTTTATGTCAGCTTACGTCTTTTCCAAAGAGTAAATAGACGTGATGTTCATAGATTGAGGTATAGACAAAAAGAGGCTATGATTATTTAACGCTTCATCGACACCATATTTTTCTGTAGCGGCTTTTAATTTAAAAGCAAAAATTAACTACACCGACAGCGACAGCGACAACGAAAGTAATAAAAATAAATAAGAGATGCCCAACCCCGCACTCTTGTGGCACACCATCATTCTCTGCCACTGTGTATAGCCTGTAACACGAGCCACCGCAGAAGCAAAAACTTAGCTTTATAACAGACATTTTTTAGTAGGTAGGTAGGTGGTGGTAGTGGTTCTTTGCTATGCCGCTCGTTTAGTCAAATGTTGGCCCAAGGATTTATGGACCATTGCCTACATAAATGGACACAACAAGAGAAAAACTGTTTGCGGCGCTAGATGGAGCAAAGTGCCATGTTGCATGCTGTTTGCAATTTAGTTCAACGCGCGTTAATGATTCGGCAGTATAAGAGAGCCTGGTTTTGCCTCTTAATTTTTTGTTTTTATTTTTAATGTCATAGCTACTGTTTGTGGCATGCAACATATAGCTTCAGGCTCGTGTTTAGAATTTAAAAAAAAAAAACAACCTGTATTGTTGGAATATTTTCTACAAACGCACAAAGTACCTACAGATAGTTGACATTTTTACTCTGTATATAGGGACAGAGAGATGTGGTTTCCTTATATTTAGATGGTGGAATTTGAAATACATATTTTATATGAAAATGTTGTTAATTATTGTTGAAATGGGCTTTAAAAGCTTTTTGTCTCCGTGACAATAAAAGGCTGTAAAATCTATTGTAGCATTCGTCAAAGCATTTTAATTTTTGTTTGTATATATTCAGTTAACGGTCTAGTATAGCTATTCAAAAGTGTAAAAGTATTGCAATAAAATATGAAAATGTAAATACACCTTGTTCTATAACTGTTATTGATCTGCATTACGGTATACGGTATACACGAGTTATTTAATTTGGCTAAGGTATTAGGGGAGTGTTTTAAGATAAATACCTCAAGGTTTAGAAATACCTCAAGGTTTAATCCATGGAACCCAAATTTATTAAATTGTTAGTAAAACTTGTTGGACATGCAAAAATAAAAATAATAATTTTAACTATATGTCTGTAAGACATAAGGTCTTTTCAATGCAGCCTGAGTTGCACGGCACTAGTTTGAAGGAATAGAAGGATAGGAAAGAATTTTTGCTGGCACAGTGTAGAGATACTGAGAAACAAGGAATTGACTATCTCGTGGAATCTCACACTTCTCAGTTAGCAATTGCCACTTTTGGCAAAAAAGAAATATTTTTAACTGTCACAATATCTCAATAAAGTTCTGTTAAGTTATACGGAACATAAAAAAAGAAATTGGAAAATGGTCTTAAGTCCACAATTCAGCAAAAATTAGTTTGTGGATTTCTAACCCAGGTATGGTCAAAGGAAGTGATTCTAGACATGTCAGTTATAACAGTTTTGATTTACAAAAGTACTGTTTATGCGGACCCGCAGGACCAGGGCTCTCCGCCGGTGGGTACATACTTCAGGCACCCACAGTTTTTTTCAATTTTTTTTTCAAGGGAGCGCGTTTTAACGCTCGCCCACTTTAAATGGCGAAAAACTGTTATAAATTGGCAAGTCTCTTGTCTCGTTCATGGTCAAAAGACATTTATTGTGAATTTTCTCCTGTGGAGTTATGGCACTATACCAGTATTAATAAGTCGGAAAACTTTTTAAAACTTTACCAAGACATTGTGGAACATAGCCTTAAACCCATAATAATAATCATATTACAATATCTTCAACCAAGATCAGTTTCAAATTAAACGCCTTTTAAAAGTGAAGGAATAGAATCCGTTTTGACTAAAGATCCTACCAAACTCTATGGATGTGAACTTGAAGACCCTACCAAATTAAAAAATAAAACAAAAAAAAATATTATTAGATACTTAATTACAATTCAGACTTGGTAATTTTTAGCGCCAATTTATTCACACTCCATTAAAAACTAGATTTTGTCGATTTAACTCAATCCGCTTTTGAGGTTAACACTCCATTAAGTTTTCTATTGATTCAGCTATTATAGTACAGTCATTTCGTTGAAAAAAAATAGAGGTTACTTGGAAATTTTTCCGGGAGTTTTGAAAATTGGCAATGCTATAGATTTCGACGTGCTCTTTCAGAATTTCAACTTTGCCACCTCTTATCTTTGCCGCTCGCAACGCCATATTGGAGAAATGGCGCCTTTAAGCAGTTTTTTGATAAGAACTCCTTTCCAACACATTTTAAAACAAGTTTATGTTACAACCTTTTTTCTTCGGAAATCAATAGTTTCGGCGTACTAGCGTCGCAAAGTGTAGTTTAACACACGTTTCTGCAGAAAAACTCATTTTTTGCATTTGCAAGAAATAAGCTTTAACAAGCTTTCTGGAGCAGGGGGCTCGAGTGTAGTGCTAGTGATAGGAATTCGAATACAAAAAAAATTGGTAAAAATGAGTGGGGAAAGGAAAGGAGTACAAGATTTGTATCAAAAGGCACACAAATTAAATTAAGTGATATGCTGTTGGGACGATAAAAGAAATAATTCCTTTATTTAGGGACAGTTCTTTGCGATCAAAATATATTCCCAGCATCTTCCATCATCGAACAGATGGACAGCAAAATACAAAAGTCTACCATCAGTATTCAGGTAAAACATAGTGGTTGTAATGGAAGCACTGCACTGTGTTACAAAACAAGGAGCCCTTCAACTTTATTACTGGTTTTCGAATTCGACTTTTTTAGTCTGCTTGTTCATAATGGCTCTTTACACGTCGTCGGTAATTGAACCAGTTAGTCGCAAATATTTTATAGGCATTTGGCCAGAATTAATTAAGTGTAAAAGATTAGATCATTTTCTTGACAAATCATTTTGAAGAAGATCAGAAGAATGCTGACAATTCTTTCAAAACGCTTTGAGAAATGATTGAAAAACTTTGAGTGGATCAGTCATTGAATTGAGCTACCCAAAAATTGTAAAGAAAGAAATTCACCGATCCGCCTATGCAGGAATTAGCCCGTTCTTGTCTTTTTTCCATCCCCATTGCTCTGTATTTTATTCGTTCCCATAGCACTGCTAACCCTGGTGATAGGTCAACGCTTTGCGTCAATGTGTCCTAGCATTTGCTCACGGCACCGATTACACGTTCAACGAAAAAAGTCAATCCGTTGACGGTAAAAACAATGTCAATGTAGGTAGGTGCCAACGAAGGGAGAGACGGGACAAAAGGGGCCCAACACAAAAGAGACGCATTCCTTTATACCTGCGGAGATAGACCATAGTGAGCCGGGTTTTCAATGTATATACAAAATTTAATTCAACTTTCAAATTTTATAATTCAGTTTAAATTAAATGTTTGGGCGTGAGGTAGACGTATAATGGTTTGCGACGCTCGTACGCCGAAACTATTGATTTTAGAAAAAAAAAGGTACAGACATAAATTGTAGGAAATTTTCTCTGGTTTTATTTTGTACAAATGTTTTTACTGTAAAATGTGTCGGAAAGGTGTAATTATCAAAAAACTTCTTTTAGGCGCCATTTTGAAATATGGCGACGCGAGCGGCAAAAATACGAGGTGGCAAAGTTGAAATTCTGAAAGAGCACATCGAAATCTATTGGCAATTTTCAAAACTCCATACATAAATGACTGTACCTACTATTAGTTTAAGGGCTTTCATTGGAATCTTTAAATTGAAATGTTTTTTTAAGAAGAATCCCAAGAAATTAATTTTTTCATTAAAACCCAACATGAGGTTTAATTTGAATTCGCCATTAAAAATATAGGAAAAAACGTCTTTTAGAAAAAACAATCTTTTTAGGCGGGATTTTTAGATCTAATGGAGGTTTAATGGGGCGTTTCTTTTTATTTATTGGAAGTGTAAGTGCACTTTAACTTCAAAACGTAATTTTCATTCAATTTTGAAATTTTTAATAATACAATCATTTTGAGTACAATAAAAATTAGTGCATTACTAAAGACTGCTTGAATTCTTTGAAGTCTTTTAAAAAATCTTTTATATTCCTTGCATTCTTGGAGTCTTTTGAATGCTTTGAAAGTTCCAGTCCAGTCCAGTTCCAGTCGTTTGAAATGCCGAGGCAAAGTATTGCTTTCTTTCAAAGCTCTGATATACGATTACCATTTTTGGTATCTTTGTTCGTTGGCCTTAATTTAAGAATATTCTTGGTTCATTTCCATCGTTATCTTTTCACTTCCTTTTACAAATCTTATACCGCTGTACGAAGAGTGCAATGAAACACCATACCATGATAAGCAATGCTAATTATATCTCTTAAGGCTGTTCCATCTTCATACTATGCCAAGTGTCGTTAGATCTTCGTTTTAGATATCCATATGCTATCTGATAGCTTCAATCATTATTCATTCAGTCCTAGAGAAATTCTACTTTAATCTCTCTCTAAATGTGTCACATAATACTCAATTAATCCACGTCTATGCCATATGCCAATTCAAGTTTACAGATTGATTGTATATGTATATGTATTCATTAAGACACGCCATCACTCTTCTATATCCCGATTGACCATTCGTTTTAAATGTCTTATCCTCACCTTAAGCAGAAGCTCAAGTGACTTGACATCATCACAAGCATCACAAACGCACATTAAATGTCTCAATTAAACTCTTCTCCAGTCTTCAATTTCTACTAACGTCTACATTTTGCTCTTATTGCTAAACCTAATCAAAATAATTACGCATACACTTCGTTTCCACTCTGATTCATTTCAAGAACTGGATATCCTTGAAAATTGTTCAGATTCAGACCTTTAGCTTGATGCCATCCGTGAAATATAATCTCTTCAACTTGTCTAGAGGGATAATCGCTTAAGACGTGCATAAGTACCTACAAATACGTTTGCAAGTTACCTCTACGACAAAAATTAGATCCAGCATCATACACACACAGAATCCATCAGACAGGAAGTCGAAGTTGTTATGGCGAATGGCGATGGCGATGGCGCTGCCATGGAGTTGTGACACAATATGAGTGCCCGTGACATGAGCATAAAATTTAATTTACATTTAAAAAGCGCAGAATCACGATTTGAGGCTTAAAAATAGGTACCTTATTTCTGTCAAGGTTATATTGATAGGATTAGATTAAGACTTCATGTAAGTAAGTACGTCAAGAAGCTGATTTTTATTTGTGTTTTTAGTTATGATGGGACTAAGAGTATATTTTTTTTGTTGTCAAAGTAAAATTTAAAGTCCGAAAGAAAGTCACATTGGGCTTTAAAAAAATAATAAAAAATTCAAATTGGGAACATAAAATTCCTTAAAGATTCAGGTGTCAATAAAATTGAAAACAAACTTGCTTTACATAAAGACAAACATTGTTCGATAAATAAACATCCCCGTTGATGTTTGCATAAGACTGACATTGATAGATTATTCCATTAAATCACTGATCGTATGCATTCAATTTGAATAAAATTAAACTAGGTAACTTATATTAATTTGTTTATAAACTAGCAACCATTTAATAAGACTGTTATTATAGCCTATATAGGTAGTTTTGTAGGTAAGCTACCTGTGAAATCAACATTACAAGTGAGTTCATTATTTATAATTTTTATTCACTGATCCTAAGACTTGAGAACAGTTATAAATTAGTTCTAATTGAAAAGTAGAGTGTTTGTGTTACATGATATTTAACAACGTGACTAATAAATACAGTGACTATGACAATAATGATTGTTCGTGATTATGGCTTGACTAATGGTGTTAGCTTGTCTCTTTGTTATTATGAGGTCATTTTTGCTAAACATATATATGAATAAGCTCTGAAAACCTCTATAAAAGCAGAGATAATTAAACGATTTTATAAAATTTAACTGAAAGTTATTTGTCATCTTTTTTCCCATACGAGCTAGATTTTATAAAAAATCTAAATCAAATAATTGTGCAGCATTTCTTGTCTGAATGTCAAATTTTGTATGTCTAAGCATACATGAAAAAAAGTTTTGAAATTTATGTCCAATTTTCAAGCTGAGCTTTACGGCGCTATTGTAAAGGCGGAAAGGAAATAATTCACAAGAAAAAAAACTGAACTCGTCGGAGATCACATTTTTCGTGGACAGCCAAGCTGCCATAAAAGTATTATCCGGTGAGACTATTAGGTAGGAAAAAGCCAAGGCATGCTGAACAATATTTGAAACACCAACCAACCAAGTCAAACTCTGCTGGGTTCCTGGACATAGGAATATAGAAGGGAATGACAAAGCAGATGAACTGGCAAGGAAAGGGACTGTATTGAATGGAGAAAATAGTGGAACCAGACGTTCCAATTAGAGCGATTAAAAGGAAGATAGACATAATTACGAAAGAGCAAATCAATAAGTCCTGGATGTCCACCCGAATAGCACAGACGGGTTTTCATTTGGTAGATATAACTCCAGTAAAACAATCAAGTTGTTGTCCATTTATTTCAGAAACATATTCTGGTACAGTTGTGTAACCCAAATAGCCGCATTTCTCCTCTTATTTGCAACGAACTTATGGTAATTGGGTTCTATAGAAGATAAATTTTGTCGTTTCTTAGTTTTATGAGTGTTATTTGAACTAAGAAATGTTAAATGTAACTTAATCTTACAATTGTGCAACTTCGATTGAACTCGACGATGAGTTAACTAATATTGCAAAAATGTTTATGCAAGGATATTTTGTGTTTAAAACAAATCACAATAACTTGAATAAAGTTTCATCGAAGTTGCTATTACTATTACTTTAACTTTTTCTGTTCTATTTTGTTATAATATAATGAGAAATAATGTTTCCGAAAACATTATAAAAGTCTCTGTAAAGTTATTGCTCAAATTCTTTTTAAATGTATAATACCTTTGAGATGTTATAAAAAAGATAAACTTCAAAGTATTGAATAAAGTCAAAACGTCTAATATTGTGATTAAAAATTCGATTTTCAGTTATTTATGAACGGAAAATCTAATACAAACCGCATTTTTATCATTAAGATTGAACTTTTACTTTCAGAAAATTCTCGGGCCACCTACAAAATTAAAATTGGGCGGAAATTTGAAAAATACAAAAATAATCATGTTTGTATTTAGGCATTCCAGTTGCAAAAGTATTTATAATTTACATTTTTAAACGAAACTTTCAGCCGTTTCCATTGAAATTTACTATGGAAAACGTGATACTAACTGGAAAAATTAGTTTAAAAATTTCGCATTTAAGATCAAATTCTAATAAAAAGTCATTAGATTGTGAACAATATGGCGCTTGTTGCAGGAAATATCAATAAAACATTGTCTCTTAAAACTAAAACGTACATGTTATTAAACCAAGGATACAATAAAGTAGAAACTTAAGGCAATTAAATTCTCATTTTAACCAATTTACACTGTTTGTAAAACAGAGAAATATTCTTCTAAAGCATATTTTCAAATCCCCGTTACTGAAACTAGTATTCTAATGTTAAAAAAACCATAATTTTTTCTAGGCGGAAAAAAAATGAAGCAACAACTTGCATTTTACTTTGGTCTATGCCCACCAGAGTTGCCGCACTTCACTTTTTGTTTATATTTTTAAAACATACATTTTATATCAGATAAAACGTTAAATGTCAAAATATCAATTTTCTCTTTTTTCGAAACCCCATGGAATGTCAAATTAAAGAAATTAAATTTATCTATATAACGATAGATTAAAAAGAAACCCAAAAACATCAATTTCTGTGCCCTTTTCTTAATGCTTCATAAAATCTCGATTTCTAGGCAGCCTGTTGACATTTGGAACGAAATATTTATGAAACGTAAAAATGTGTTCATATGACAAGACATGCGATATAATTTTTCTATTTTTAGTTATGTGTGTTATGGTCATCTTAAAATCTACAAATTGTTTAATCTGAATTGTGACAATTTTTCAATCCAGCAGCAACTCTGCCATGTATAGTAACTCTTTTCATGTCTAAGCAATAATTTTTGTTTGTTTACTGTTCATGGTTGATTTGTATAAAGTATATAAAAATATACGATTAACATTTATAGAACATCTCTACTCAACTAAAACATCACTTGAATCTTAAGAAATGTTGAAGTTTTGTTTCAAATACAAACAAAATGTTTTTTTTTTCAATTCTAGTACTTTGGTTACCTATTTGTTTTATTGTCGTTTCAATCCTTGTTTCATGTTTATGAATAAGAAACCAAAATAACACAAAGTCTCCACCAATAAAAAGCACAAGCAGTTATGGTAGTTATGTTTCAACTCAGTTTCAACTAAGGAATGATGTGTATTCAAACATTTTGTTTGTTGCATTCGTGTTATTCCAAATTTTACGAAACGCCAACACAACAAAACACATTTAGAGCTTCATCTTTGTTTTGACGTTGTTAATAGTAAAAAGAAAATTGAAATGTAATTAAAAAAAAAAAACAATGGTGGAGATTTATGCTTACTTCTTTAAAAAAAATAACCATTCGCTATTAAAGGAATGTTGTATTTATTTCATTATAATACATACATTTTTTCGTATTGTGAATAGACAACACCGATTGACTTATTGTTATTTATATATAATTGTAAACTTGTTCATTGAAATTCTGTTAAAATAAACATTTTGAGAGGAAAAACGTTACAAAAATGTTTTTGTTAGTTGTTTCCCCCTTCTTAATTATAAATTATATTAAAGTTACCCAAATGATTTTACAGATTGTCACAAGAAAGTTATTTTAACATTTAATTTAGAAGATAACGAAACAGAAATTCAATAGATGTAATAAAAACTTTTTATGAACTTTCAAATGTCGGACTTGCTTATAACCCTTTAAGAACAACTTCAGTTTTTCGGGAACAAGTTCAAACTTTTACGAAACCGATTTGTAGCATTTTAATTCACAAAGTTACCACTGTTTTTCGATGAACAATTGAGAAACTGAGTTGCAATAAATAATGTTGCAGATTACTTCAACAAAACACAAATACAACCAAATTCTAGTTATAAATCGAAATCTGTGCTATTCGGGCAGGAACGATTGCGTCATCTCTAGAAGCCTAAGGCCTAGAATTAATGAAAACTCAGTATAATCTATCGCTGAGTAAAAAAGAAATTGAACCTTGATATAGTTGTACCAACGGGACATTGTGTCATTAGCACAATGACCACTAGACTGGGTGTATTAGCCCCCGATTTCTGTAGGAGCTGTCAGGATGTCGAAGAAATTGAAACCATTGAACACCTGCTATGCGATTGTCAAAACCTTCAAACAAATCGCCTCCGATATTTTGAAAACAGATTTGTGGGAGAACTTGACGATCTAGCGCAGGTCTCAATGGCAAACATGAGAAAATAAAGGGTCCGCCATCATTTTTTCAACTATAGTGCTTATTTCGTGAATGGTAACACTTAGCTCATGTCTGATTTGACAGATAATTAGTTTTATCCTTCTGCTGAACGAATATGGTTGTGTATACGCTTCGCTAAGTGGGCCTGCGATCGACTTAGAGAAGATGCCGATTTTGACAAAAAAATCATCTTCTCAGATGAAGCTCATTTTGATCTTGGCGGGTATGTAAACAAGCAAAATTGTCGCATTTGGGGCTCAGAAAACCCGCACGCATACATTGAAAAGCCGATACACCCAAAACGAGTCACTGTTTGGTGCGGATTTTGGTCCAGAGGCATAATTGGGCCATTTTTCTTCGAAAATGAGCAAGGAAGTGGCCGTTACAGTCAATGGCGATCGTTATCGGGCCATGTTGAACGAATTTTTGTTCACAAAAATTGAAGAGGAGAATATTGGCAACATTTTGTTTCAACAGGACGGCGCTACGTGCCACACAGCCGAAGCTACACTTGATGTTTTGCGCCCTGTTTTTGAAGATCGCATTATCAGCCGCAGAGCTGATGTCGTTTGGCCACCTAGGAGCTGCGATTTGACACCGTTGGACTATTATTTGTGGCGTGCCGTAAAAAATAAGTGTTACGCCGACAAGCCAGAGACAATTGACGCTTTAAAGGACAATATTCGTGAAGCCATTGGTGAAATACAGCTGCACACAATCGATAATGTGCTTAAAAATTGGACCGATCGTGTAGGCTACTGCATGGCCAGCCGAGGCAGCCATTTGAATGAAATTATTTTTCATTCAAGAAAAGAAATTTGAGAAAATATTCAGTAGTCTTTTTTTATAGCATTTTCAAAAAAAAAAAAGAAGTTATTTAGCGGACCCTTTATATAGAGAGCACATGCTGGTTCGCAAATGAACCAGTCTATGCGAGTCATTAGTTTAGGAGCATCTCTGCTTTTTATATTACGGGGATCACAATGAACCTGTAGGCCCCCGTGTACGCAACAGCCACCGGGCTGTGCACGCCTATCCTTACCTAACCTTACTTAACCTATGTCCCATTTTCAAAAAAAAGCACTTGTCTTCGAAGGAATAAAATAATAGGGAAATTCATTGTTTTGTTTAAAGAGTAGATTTTATAGAGTAGGGTGATTAAAAAGCTCATGAATTCGTAAGGGTAGATATGGCGTTATTTTATTTGAAGCTATTAGGGATATAAAAGAAATGCTTTCTATAGTGGGGCTCAAGGCCACACCTCTAATCAAGCAGTTATAAGTACTATCTACAGTCCTACATGCTACATCCACAGTGCTAATGCTAATTGCCACTGGTTTTGACAGCTGACGTGTGTTTAGTACCTTGTGTCACTGTCAAACAGCTTCAGTTTGGTTTGCAATTTAACCATGGATCGTCTTACAAATGAACAACGCTTGCAAATTATTGAATTTTACTATCAAAATTCGTGCTCGGTTCGAAATGTTCATCGCGCGCTGCTTCCATTTTATGATCGGCATTCTCGACCTTCTGAGCAGTCTATTCGGAAGATTGTGACCAAATTTCGCACCAAATTTACTTTGTTGGACATTAAACCACCAACACGTTTACGTACTGTGCGTAGTGAAGAAAATATTGCGGCCGTATCAGCTAGTGTGACAGAAGACCGCGAAATGTCGATTCGGCGCCGTTCCCAGCAGTTAGGCCTTTGTTACAGCACTACGTGGAAAATTTTGCGGAAGGATTTGGGCGTAAAGCCTTTTAAGATACAGCTGGTGCAAGAACTAAAGCCAGCCGACCTACCACAACGCCGAATTTTTGGTGAATGGGCTCTTGGAAAGCTTGCCGAGGATCCGCTTTTTTATCGAAAAATTGTGTTCAGCGATGAGGCTCATTTTTGGTTGAATGGGTACGTAAATAAGCAAAATTGCCACATTTGGGGTGAAGATCAGCCAGAAGCCTTGCAACAGCTACCAATGCATCCCGAAAAAGCCACTGTTTGGTGCGGTTTATGGGAACGCTACCGAGCGATGATAACAAACTTTTTTTTGCCCGAAATGGAAGTTCTTGACTTGCATGATATGTGGTTTCAACAAGACGGTGCCACATGCCACACAGCACGCGAAACAATGGCGCAATTGTGAGGCGAGTTTGGTGAACAGTTAATTTCACGTTTCGGGCCGGTCAATTGGCCGCCTAGATCGTGCGATTTGACACCATTAGATTATTTTTTGTGGGGGTATGTCAAGGCTAATGTCTATAGGGACAAGCCCGCTTCGAACGACGCACTGAAAGCCAACATCCATGCATTCATTCGTGAGATACCGGCCGATATGTGTGAAAGAGTATGCCAAAATTGGACTCAGCGGATGGGCTACCTGAGACGCAGCCGCGGTCAACATTTGCATGAAATTATCTTTAAACATTAAATTGCAAGGTTCAAACTATCGATTCAAATAAATATTTCATTCATTTTTTCGAATTTTTTGTGTTTTTTTTTTTAAAAAAAGTTCTAAGCCTCTTAAAAAATCACCCATTATTTATTTAATTTTTATGGGTTAAGGCCTTTTTTTTATCAAAAAAAAAAACAACCTTCTCATATACTTTACACACTTATAGTCAATTATTCCACACATCCTTAGGAAAGGTACTAAACTTCTTCTTGTTTTGTTCTTGTTGTTTGGTGGTTTGGTTTGCATAAAATTCTCCCACAACAATGTTTTCATCCTTTTAGAAATTATTTTCACGCGTCATAACATTTCACAAAGTTGTGACTTTAATTTGCCATTCAAACACCACACGCATCCGTAAACATTTAGGTATTCAACTCGGCCATGGAGCATATACATGAGAAAAAAAAAGTATCAACATCTGAAGCATTGCATAATAGAAGCAGTGATGGTAACAGCTTGTAGTATAGTTTCTTCATGTGCATCCAGCACTTGCACGTTCAAGAACATTTCTAAGTTCATTATCCCACATTCAGAAAGAGAGCCAAACTCAAGCTCGAGCCTCGCAGTTCTTCTGTGAGTAGAGTACTACTGGTATACGAGTATATGGAAACTAAGTGGAAAACTTCTCCTCGACGTCGCCGTTTTAGCTCGTACCTCCTTGGGGCCACGAGAGATCTGATGGTGTAGGTATCCAAGTTTAATTCCATTGAATTGTCACACTTCATGTGAAGTGAAGTTGTGTAGTTTTGTATGGTATGTTTGTATGTTTCCCAGCAGCATCTAGAATGTCAGAGAGGCATAATAATATAGGTATATACAAATAATGATTCCCAGAGGCACACTTACCTGCCTCAAGCTTCGAAGCCATGAGCAAACTATATCATGGAGGAATTGTTATAAAAAAAAAAAAATCACAAAGCCAAGAGAAGAAGTCAAGCGATAGCCTGAGGCTAACTGCGACACACCAGGAACCACCTAGCACCTACCCTTCCCTTCCCAACTAGGGAAACTACTATACCATCTGGTCCAATGTCAAAGTCAAGAATAGATCGCCTGAACATGGTTAAATTTTGTGTATCTATCTATATGACCCCTCGGGGATGGGATGTTAATAATATTGGACCAAACTGCCAAAGACAAACCACATAGGTATACCTACCTACCTACCTTAAATGATAATAACAACAACCAGCTACAGCGTAATACTATTTACTGAGAGTATTGTTCGTTTTTCAATGACGAATAAAAACTCGATAAAGATAACTTGAGTCGCAGTACGAATCCATTAAGCTATATGACTTGACTGTAGAGCCGTTTAGAATTGGACTGACGGGGGGCCTATTGTGTAGGGAGAATGGTGCGACGATGCGACGCGACGGTCGGTGGCGGTGGTGTTGGTGGTGCCATGTCGGTTGAGTTTATTTGTTCCAGAAAATGCAGTTCCACTGAATTGGCAATGATCTCATATTTGAGAGATGGTAGGTGAATTTTACCAAAAGGTGTTGTAAAGATCTCTTTAAATGTATAAATAATTACCATTTGATTTTAGAAAATTTAGTTCCGTTCGAAGAACAAGGGTTTCTAAAAATGTAGGTTGAACGTTTTTGTCAGTTTACATTGCTGAGGGTTCAAAGGAATAAGCAGAATTTCTCCAGTTTTGCTGTCTGAGGACTAAGGGCCAGGTTCACACAGCACTTAAGTTTTCCATATTGGGACTAGGGTGGAGTTTTATAGCTTGAGTAGTGAGTAGATACATATGTAAAACTTAAGTGACCAACATGGGAGACTTAAATGCCACTTACTAAGGTAAAGTGTATGCTGTTATATATATATTACGCTTATATTGGTCACTTAAGTGCCTCTTTCTCAAGGTGTGAAACTGGGCCTATAAATTTTGGATTCACTTGTTCAGCACTCTAACTGAGTAATTAAAAGTTTCAAAAAGTCTAACAGCCATATTATTGACTTGTTTTAAAACTAGTTTCATGACAGAACTAGTTTTATAGATGTCTTGGAGGTGCTCAAATTGGTATTATTCAAAAGTATTTTGACACCTTAAACTTGAAAACCTCAATCTAGCTTTGGATAAATCTCTTATTTCATAAAACCGTGTCAATATTGCGACTCCATACTTCTATAGAACTATAGTTTTGCTATTAAACTAGTAGTGAAACATGTCAATAATATGGCTGTAGGCCTTTCGATAAAGTTTCTTTCTGCATGGCAATACATTTCATTCAATTTAAATTGATAAATTTTTCAAAACTTAGTTAAATAGATTTATCGTAATGGGGAAATTCCCTTTCTCAGCTTGTAAACAAAAATAAGGCTTGACCCTCATATGCCTCGCACTTGATATTGGCTTTGTGGTTTGTTGGTTATCAAATTGTGTGGCACTGAGTTAAAAGAAGTCGCTATACAGCAAATTCATATAAGATACATTGAAGTATGATTCAGATAGAAAATTTCAAGTAAATCGTACATTATTTATCATATACGATCGACTTATAATGACCGTGGAATAAATAAAGTATCTATGTGGTTGTGAAGCTGGCGTTGACTAATCTCCGTGCATTGATCTCAAACGGTAAGCCACAACCCAAAAATAATAAAACTTCAAAAATCAATTTAATTTGTTAATTTTTTTTTTATTTTATTTTTAAACATTTTTGATTGATATTTTGATTGACACAAGAATAAGAGTTCAAGGTTGTGTTTATCATGGGATTAGCTGAAGATTACATTATTCTTAATTGAAAGTAAGAAAGTACCGGATAATTGGTACACACGTATTCGTATATTTTGATTGAAACGACTGACAGAACACACAAATTGGGGATATTGTTTTTTGTGGATAATTTATTTCATGAGTATAATAACATTTTTTTCTGACTATCAAAAGAGCATGAAGCAAGCTCAATTCGAAAATTATTTTGACAAAATCTCTTATACATTTAGTTTTAAAACCATAGAGTTTAGCAGCATTTTTAAGAAGAATGCTTAAAGAGCAAGATTAATTTCTTTAAATAGTGCTATACCCAGTACTGCTTAGCTTTATAGGAAATATTGTGAAAGATAAATTTTTTTGTTTTATAATGAAATATAACTTTTGTGCAAAACATATTTAATCGACGAAATAATCTGAAAGGTTTGAGCACTTATGAGCGGAAAATTCAGAAATAGAAGAACGGTAGTTTTGAATCAAGTGTTGTTCTTGAAATCTTGGTTTACATTGCCCGTTTTTTCTAATGCGGATTTTTATTTATTGTTGCAATCGTTTGAGACTTCGAAGTGCAGCTGATATCCTCCTTGTAGTTTTTTTTTCATTCAGCGCTGTTAAAAATGGTCAATGTTAATCCAGACTTATAAGACTAAATAAAAAATCAATTCGGTAGATTTTTTAAATTTTCCAAACGGGAACCATAACACTCTAACGTAATTTTTTTTTTAATTTGTGTTAATTTTTGTGTTTTTTTTTCGTTTTTCTTTTTCCTTCTTCCTTTTATTTTTTTCCTTTAATTTTGTTCCTTTTTAGCACTTCCTTCTTCCTTTTTCCTTCTTCCTTCTTCCTTCTTCCTTCTTCCTTCTTCCTTCTTCCTTCTTCCTTCTTCCTTCTTCCTTCTTCCTTCTTCCTTCTTCCTTCTTCCTTCTTCCTTCTTCCTTCTTCCTTCTTCCTTCTTCCTTCTTCCTTCTTCCTTCTTCCTTCTTCCTTCATCCTTCTTCCTTCTTCCTTCCTTCTTCCTTCTTCCTTCTTCCTTCTTCCTTCTTCCTTCTTCCTTCTTCCTTCTTCCTTCATCGTTCTTCCTTCTTCCTTCTTCCTTCTTCCTTCTTCCTTCTTCATTCTTCCTTCTTCCTTCTTCCTTTTTCCTTCTTCCTTTTTCCTTCTTTCTTCTTCCTTCTTCCTTCTTCCTTCTTCCTTCTTCCTTCTTCCTTCTTCCTTCTTCCTTCTTCCTTCTTCCTTCTTCCTTCTTCCTTCTTCCTTCTTCCTTCCTCCTTCTTCCTTCTTCCTTCTTCCTTCTTCCTTCTTCCTTCTTTTTTCATCCTTCTTCCTCCATCCTCCATCCTTCTTCCTTCTTCCTTCTTCCTTCTTCCTTCTTCCTTCTTCCTTCTTCCTTCTTCCTCCATCCTCCATCCTCCATCCTTCATCCTTCATCCTTCTTCCTTCTCCCTTCTTCCATCTTCCTTCTTCCTTCTTACCATTTCTACTTATCCTTGCCTATCGTTTGCAACTTCTAGCCCCCTGTTTTAAAATTCTTTCCAATCCCAGTAGATTCATTCAAAAATAATATCCTGAACCGTTATTCAGCCTCAAAATGAATCTTTTGCGTGTTCCCATTTCATTGCGAGAACCATCAATCGTCATGAAACGGAACAAAAAACACTCCTATCCAAAGTCCTGCTGACCAAGACCAGGAAAGCCATATTTTTTGTTGTCTCCCTTGGGTTAATATCCCCTGTTATTCTTCCATTTATACTGTTATACCTAAAGAGATCACAAATCGCGAACTCATTCTGTGTCACCACCGAGCCGTAGTGCAATTATTTACGTTAGGATCAGATATGTAATTGTATACCTATATACGTATCTTCTCTGTACCTTACCTACACAGAACACACGAAACGAGGCACAGTGAGATTCATAGATACTTTCATAGATACAAGATACAAGGCAACTTTCGGAAAGTATAAGCCAGAGAGACCAAGACCAAGAGACCAGCTGTTGGCTGCCTCTTCGAAATCAGATACCGTACAATGACCATAATTGCCCTCATGTACCTGGGATACTTTTTCGTTGTTTAGCTGAATTGTTGGATTGGAACTTGGAACTTGGGAATTCGGACTTTGCTGATTCTCTCATACTGATGCTTCCGCTTCCACCACCGCTGCGCTTGCTGGTCTCTCGTTTCTGACAAATTGCTTCCAAATACCAATTACATGGATACATGATAGCGAGATAGCAAATTCTACCACACCGCCACCGTCACTGCCAAGCTGTGGAATAGATATCTTCTGGACAATCTGTCTCACAGTTAAAATAAGGAAATTTTTTCTTTAAGATTTTTCTCGCGCGGCGCAGTGACACAGTCAGCGGTCAAAAGTGGGAAGCCAAATAATTCAAAGTTTTTTTTTCAGTTAAAATGCCCGAGTGTATCTTCTAGATCTTAGAAATTTAAAATGCATAACATGTGTCATCTTAAACTTTGTGTCGGTTGTGGGCTTGAGTGTTTAAGTTAACTGGGTACTTATACGAGTATATGATAGGTGCATGAGAGGGAACGAATGAAGTTTCAGGAAGTCTTCTATGTGAAGCAGATACACCATCTCTGCGGCACAATCTGCTCAGAGGGATATCTTGTGTAGGTTGTGCATCATAGAACAGCTGGTGGTTAGAGTGTTAGATGTATTTAACCAGTCATCCCTGGATGTTAAAGTGGTCACCATTATACAGGAGTGGTTTTGTGTACACATGTTCAACTGCTCCCCAAACGAGTGTGATGATGCATCGCATAGTAAATATGGAGTATGGATAGTATGCCTACCTGCCTTTACAATTTGTTTTTTTCTTCAATACTGACAGGTGTAACGCTGCACGATACTTGCCACTACACTATGGGGTTGTAAGAAATGAGCTCACAATTTTTTTCACATATGAATAAGAAAAAAAGGATTGGTATAAGTGTGTTTAGGATGTTGAAGTATAGGGTATTCGAAAGCTAAGATATAAACAACATCTTTTAAGATTTTTCGAATACGACGAGATAAGAAAGCTGGTGCAGCCATAAAAAGCAGTGTGACTTTTTACTTCCTGTCTTCATCTTTATGAAATTTTTTTCGGTGAAAAAGCTATCTCAACAATCTATACTCAGGTTTTTTCAGGGCGATTATGTTTACTTACAACAAAAGTTAAAAAATATGCACGACTGGGTCGCACGAACTTGCTCTTATGTGCGATCACACTGTGGTTCTGAACTTTTAAATAAATTAGTTATGGGAGCCTATATTTTATCCATTTGCCAAGACTTAGTTTAGTTGCAGATAGTATTATGTTTTATGTGAGTATACAAAAATTAACAATATAGCCGCATGTTGCACATTATAAAGGGTGTTTTTTTTAGACGTGTGGTTTTCAAGAAGAAATAAAACGCATACAATTGAATCTTATGGCCAAGAATTTAGCTTCATTATAAAGATAAGAGTTTGCGGTTATGTTTTAAAAATGATTTTAAGCCCGCCGCGGCTGGCTCGAATGAATTCCAGCCGAGAGGCCCAATTTTCGACAGCTCCAATTGTTGCGCGCGATGGCGGATGGACTCATTCGGGTCTTCTTCGATACTCTGCTCCACAGCAGCAATAGCGTCTTCGGTGCACACTGTACGGCGTCTCCGGGGATACGAATTATCCACTAGAGTAAATGTGGTGCGAAACCGATCCATGGTTGCTCGAATTTATGCGATTTTGCGATTATGTCGACCGAATATTGGACTCAACCATTATGTTGGTAATAAATTTGCACGATTTGTGAACGTTGTTCAGGAGTAAGTCTATTCGCTATGAAATGGCAAACCAAAATGAGCATAAATCAAGTGACAGCTGTCAAAAAGACTAACTCCAAAAAAAGTATTGCAAGATTGAAAACCACGCGTCTAAAAAACACCCTTTACAATATAAATGCAACGAAATTATATTATTTAAATTAGAAAATTGTTTTCAATCAACAAAATTAGAATTAAATTGATCAAAATTCCCTGAAACTGCTTTGAATCCAACGTTTTGTACACCACCTGATTTCTTATATATGTAAATCATAATTTATGAGAAAAAAAAATTTTAAACTCCTATAAGCGGTTTTAAAAATAGTTAATTTTTTCATATATAAAATTCTGTGAACATTTTTGAAAAAAAAATTGGTACGTCAATTTTAGGTGTTTAATTATAAATGTGAAATTCAAAATTGAATCATCCAAAAAATTCTTTCCCCTGTTTTCGAAATATCGAATTTTCAAAAAATAATTTGGAGTTTTTTTTAAAAATCCAAAAAATAATTTTTTTGAAAATTTTGTTATGCAATATTATTTATATTTGTTAAACAGAAAAATGTAGTTTTAATCAGTTAATCAGATATTGAGACAGTCAAATATAAAAAAAAACCGTTGTATGAAAGGTATTGTTAATAAAAACAAAATGTAAAATTTAATAATTTTAAATGGGATATCGTACTTATTTTGATAGACAAACAAAATTTTATCAAAATCGTAGAAGTTGTTTTTTTAGCAAAAAAAAAGATTTTCCTTGACACTTGTATGGGAGTACCACTATTTTTGATTATAAAAATTATTTTTGCTAAAAATCTTTTAGATAAAGTTAAAAAAACTGATTCTTTCCAAGTTTAATAAAAATCGACTTAGTAGTTTTTGAAATATGTATTGAGTTTTCAAAAAAAAATTAAAACTATTTTTAAAAATCCAAAAAATATATTCTTTTGATAATTTTGGTAGACGATATTATTAAGAATGAATTAATCATTCTTCATAAAAAAAACTGATCAAAATCAATTGAACCGTTTTCGAGAAAAGCTAAAATCAAAAAAATGGTTCGTTGGGAGTTGCCAATTAACAACCATTTTTTTTTAACCATTTTCTTAACTAGAAGGTTATAAAAGGAATAACATTTATTGAACTTTTTTTTTTAAATCTGTGTAGCCGATTTTGAGGAAAATAATATGTTTTTTCTTTTTGGCTTTTCTTTGGGAGTTGCCAATTAACAACCATTTTTTTTTAACCATTTTCTTAACTAGAAGGTTATAAAAGGAATAAAATTTATTGAACTTTTTTTTTTAAATCTGTGTAGCCGATTTTGAGGAAAATAATATGTTTTTTCTTTTTGGCTAAAACTTTGTATGACAGGTACCGTTATTTTGGGTCCTAAAAAAATGAAAAAAAAAATATGGGGGGAATGCCAAAAAATTCCAAGGTACCAAGTTTAAAGAAAACTGGCCCATCCGTTTATAGCTGTAGCTATACAGACAGGCGGACGTTTTTGTGAGATCCACTTATTTCGTCTTCTCTATCATCGTTATGTAAAGTTTGAACAAAATCTCGTGGTCGATTTTTTGTACGAATCCATAACTTGCCATATATACCTAGTTCCTATATATCGCAAGTAAAAAGGTGTTAAAAGTACATTCAACCTATCGTTTGACACATCATCTAGTGAAGCTTACATAATAAGAAAAGTGTTGCATTTGTACTAATTGGCCTATAATTATTTTGAAAAATCAAAATATTCGATTTGGCTCAAAATATCGAAATTTTTCCTCTAGTTAAGTATCTAATGGGTTACAGTACACCCATTTTATATAAAAATAGATATTTAAAAAATATAATAAATAAATAATAATAAATAGTAGAATAAATATCTACTTACTTAAAAATATTTTTTTTTTTTCGAAATTCAATGATATTTAACTATATGTATTTCGAAAACGTCTTGTTTTTTAAACTTGGCGTCTAGCAATTTTTAAAATTTGCTCATAGACACGCTGTTTGCTAACATATTTTTAGGACCGGAAATAACGGTACCTCCCACACAAAAAAAAATAAACAAAATTCTAAATAATAATACACAACTATATTGTTCAATTCAACAATTTGATCCAACGAAAACGGATCAAAAAATAAAACTTTCAAGGTAAATGCTTGCATGTGAATATTCTTACTTTCCTGAAGTTTTCGTGCACTGAATTTGGCGGCAGTAAATCAAATGCTTGAGTGACACCGCTATTAATACCGATATATTTTCCAAAACAAAAAACTGCATTGATTTCTCACTATGTACACTTATCATATAAACGACTTCCGGTCTGCCCTAAATCAAATGCACGTCCATAAATAAAAAAAAAGAAATCAAATCGAATTACCATTTCCAATTAGATATAAAATGTGGTTCATATTTATATTTACTTTGCGCACCGATATGAAACCTCAGCATTTTCTGGCGTCACAATTTCCAATCGCAAATCCCTTCCTTCCTATAGTTGTTGACTCCCATGCTTAACACAAAATACAGCTTGGACTTTGGAACTGGAAATTATTGTTGGTAGGTATAGTAAATTAGAAAAACCTTCATGAAAAAAAAAAAAAAATATCAATACCTCAACCTCGTCTAGATATACGCTTAGTTGTAATTTAATATCTAGTGCATACCGCACCTCAAATGCAACTCAATGAATATAAAGCTATATGCATTGTATTTCGAACCAAAATTGTATCACATTACCTGAGGTGAAGATTGAAACAAATTAGAGCTCTACATTGGGTTCGGATTGGAAATTGGAAGGTTTAAAACAATGCCACACACTAATAACCGTAATTATAGATTTTCTTCTCCATAATTTTTTGTAGGTGATGTTTCTATATCTCAAAAAGAAAAACTAGATTGATTAGTCGTGTATTGTGTTATACATTAACGGAGAGATACAAACAAAATTAAACCACAAATCCTCATGCCTACTGACTAAATCCCCATGGCATTTTAGTATTATGAAAAATGTGTAGAACACACGGCTTCACATGGTTGTATGACATTTCTAAAATAAAATCTCTCTCGAGGCGTAAATTTACGCACTCGCAGCTAAACGTCAATCAATTAAATACTCGCACTAACTGAAAATTACATTTTGAACATTTTGCTATCGACAAAAAATTTGCAATTTCTAGTTTGCAAGTGGATTGTATTCGTTGCAGAGTTGTGTCACATTTCTTCAAATTCATTGTTCAATAGGGTGACCATCAAATTTTGTTGGTGTGGGGTCATTGGGACGGCAAGCCATTCGCAAATCTTACTTCGCAACTATCAAAATGAATTTTAATCGACTTGCAACATTGTTGTTTCGCGAATTTTCTTTAGGTTCTTCAATAAACCCGCAAAACCGATGCATTTCGCAGTAGTTTTCTTGCCATTTTGTATATGGCTTATTATTATGCGACATTTTTTTTCTTTTTTTGTTTTGTTTAATGTCGTTTTCGTTTGGATTTCGGAACTGTTCTATTCCTATCTAAAATGAGAAATTTGAAGTTAAAGAAGTGAAAAAGGAGTAGCTCCGAACGTCCACTCGAAAATGACATAAGTTTCGCAATGTGGCGTTCCGATATCCCGTTCCATTCACTCACCTATGTAATTGGCCAAATGGAATAGCATTAGCACTTTTGTCATCTGATCGAATACCTTTGACTTTAGAGAAAAAAAAAATCGTGTAAAATTTCCCACATTTACCTAAAATATTGAAAAAATAATGTTAAAATTTGCGATGCAAAATAAACGAAGCGTTGATTTTACGAAATAAAAACTTGCCAAACAATTGAATGCGAAATAAAAAAAAAATCAAGAAATTTCCCTCAGACGACACATAGCAAAATAAAAACTTGCGAAATGATGAAATTTCAAGACAAGAAATTGCGAAATGAATGCGCGCGCAGTCAAAAAAAATCAACCCTTTCCATTTTTTCTTTATGTTTGGAATAAATTTAAGTTTAAGGCTCTCCCAAACCAACGCGAAACATTCGGCGCGACAACGAAACTTCCGCCTGTCTTAATTTATTTACATGGAGATTAATGGGAGCACCCACACTGGCGCGATGCGAATCTTCGAATATTATTCTGTCGTCGCATATTCGCGCGAATGTTTCGCGTTGGTTTGGGGCAGCCTTTAAACTCAATTTCAAGCCCACGTGTAACAACTCAACTTAGTTCTGTTTTATTTTTTTTTGAAAATAAACGATCAATCGAATTAGTCGTAAAATTTAGACAGACTATAGTTTCATTTAATCAAACTTAGTGATAAGTTTTTGAATCTAAATCTACGCAACAATTTTTTTTTCGACTAAATTTTTATGATTTAGTAGCAAGTCATAGAATTCTTAAAAGTTAACCAGATAAAAGATCAATAGTTTTTAACAATGTTTAGAGCGTTGGACTGTCACTCGTTGAAACCAAATGTTGCCAATATCCTCCTCTTCAATTTTTGTGAACAAAAACTCGTTCAACATGGCCCGATAACGATCGCCATTGACTGTAACGGCCACTCCTTGCTCATTTTCGAAAAATGGCCCAATTATGCCTCTGGACCAAAATCCGCACCAAACAGTGACTCGTTTTGGGTGTATCGGCTTTTCAATGTATGCGTGCGGGTTTTCTGTGCCCCAAATGCGACGATTTTGCTTGTTTACTACCCGCCAAGATCAAAATGAGCTTCATCTGAAAAGATGATTTTTGGCAAAATCGGCATCTTCTCTAAGTCGATCGCAGGCCCACTTAGCGAAGCGTATACACAACCATATGCGTTCAGCATATTATTTGTCAAATCAGACATGAGCTAAGTGTTACCATTCACGAAATAAGCACTAGTTGAAAAAAAACGTTAGATGGCGGACCCTTTATAAGGAGTTTTTCTCTTAAATAAAAAGTTCGTTTCACGCAGTAAACCAAAATTTGAAAATCATCGTTTTAAATAGTCAACATATCGGGTTACTGCCTTAGCATAGGTACCACAGATATGTGGTTGGTCACTCTAATTGTATTTTACTAGCACCAGAGTGCAAGTTCAAAGTCGTATAGATGATACTGGCAGAAAGATACATAGATACTTTTTCGTTTTTTTTTTTTTGATTTTTTTTTGTTGTAGGTAAAGTTTTTGTTATTTTTCATTCAATTTTGTTGTCCGGCTTTTTGCATACCTAACCTATACCTAAGCTTAATGCTGCAATCAACCGCAGTTTGTTGTGTTGTAAAATTGCATCCGACTGTGTTCACTAATTGAGCTATTATCTCCTATCTAATCCTAAACTGATATTATCTGTGTTCTTTTTGTTGGTATGGTGTTTCGTTTCTTTTATGGTTTGTTGGATAGGTGCAGATTGTAGCTCTATATAAAGTGGGTGTGACATGAATTAAATTTGAGTAGGTTACCATAAAGTGTTAGTGTTCAGTTAACATTTCGCTTTAAAAAAAAAAATAATAAATCACATAGCCTGGATGTCACTTTGCTTTGTTTACACCTTTTTTATATTTTTACTTGCTCCATAGGTCAACTAGTAGTAGTGTAAGGCTTTATTAAAAAACTAATATGTATGTTTCTATATCGTGATTTTGGATGATTGCAAAAAACTGGTTTTCATCATACGGCAATGCGTAAGTTTTAAGTGCGTGAGATAACGTTTACATTTCTTTACAAAAAAAATGTCTGTTTTTTCTTACATTTCGCAACATTTGACATTCCTAAAAATTTTCTTTTTATTTTGTTATTGTTTTAAAAAAAATGGTACAAAATTTTAGTCGATTTAGTACGATGTAAAAGTATTTTTAGTGTGATCCAAGGGTAAATGAAATATTTTCCGAATTTTAAAGAAGTTAGCATCGCATTATCATTTTAACATTTTATTAAAGTTAAAATCATCAAATGCCTATTTTAATCTCTTTAGTATAAAAGTAACAACATATAAAAGAATATCCCTTAAGCCAGTTTCTGAGAAAAACATTTCAAACATGAAAAGAATTTTTGAAATCGAACATTTTTTGTTACCCCATTTCATCCTACAAATATTTAAATTTAGAAAAAGAATATCGCTTAAACAATTTTGTAAGAAAAAACTTTCAAACTAAAGAAGAAAATCTCAAATGGGATTTCTTTATAATTTTTACCCCATTTCACCCTACAAACAGCAAAATGAATTAAAAAAAAAAATATACTTGAAGCCATTTCCTAAAAATAACCTTCTATACACAATAGAGTTTTTTTCAATAGGATACGATTTTTTCATTTTACCCCATTTCACCCTACAAAGTGATTTTTTCCGATAATTTAATAGTTGTCCTGCTCTTTGGAGTGGAGACGAATCCAACAAATAAGAGGTCATAGAAAATCGGTCAAGTCGTTCTTGAGTTATAAATAGTGTAACTAAACCGACTTTTTTATATTATATATAAAATTCAGAAGAGGAGGTGTCAATTTTTTTTTTTTTTTTTTTTTTTTATAAAATCAAAACGTCATGTTTTGGGGAATCTAAAAGATCTTGTTTTTTCTATGCCAACCAATACCATACATCTCCAACAAGAAGAAGAAAATCAATATAGCGGAAGGCGGAAGAATATATACTGAAAAACTTGAATTCCGTTAAGCGCTTTTGGCATTGAGTAGAAAATAAAGTGCCTGTATTTCAAAATGTAGATTGTATATGTAGATGTGCCTCTTTATTCCAAAGCGGAGCTCCTACTATCACAGTTCTTGATCTAGGAAGTCAACGGGTAAATTCAGCGTATAACCTCAGATTAGCTTTAAGGTTTCATTGTAAGTATATAGTGTAGAGCATGAAGAATATGCTATGCTGTCGAGGCATGGAAATCCAATATCTGGTATACTCCACACCACAATCCATAGTTAAGTTCTTGTTCCGATATTGGTCCTTTAAGTTAAAGCCAAGAGAATGTTTGCTGGATTTATTAGTTCGTGATAGATGAATGCAGCTATGCAGCCAGCAACAGCATCAGGCTTTTGGAGAGAGGTAGGTACATAATGGAAGTAATGTATTATATGTGTGTGTATGAAGAAAGATAAATATAAATACCTCACCAAACCAAACATCAGCAAACGAATGGGATATGGAATGGAGTTCGTTTTACCAAGAATATATACCATAGCTCTATCTACATTCTACAATCTTTGTAATCGGAAGAGTATGTGTGGTTTTGAGTGAGGTAAATATTTGTGGTGTGATATTTGAGTGTATATACTGTATAGTCTTTCATCATTGCGCGCTAAGTGAGAAGACCGAAATGTAGAATGCTATTAACGTACATTGATTGTGGTTATTGTGTTGTTGATGTTACTTTTATCATTAATCATTGAAGCGAGTTTAAAAGCAAAAGATAGAAGCAGGAATAGTTGGATAGGATTTGTTAATAAATAAGGACTTATATATGGTAGTTAAATTGCCGGTTGTAGCATCCGAAGCAGAAGAATTGAATTTTGATTAAATATTGAAGAGGCCAAACGCGTACCTACTCGACTCATCAAAGGAAGATTGCCCACGATAAATGACGTTAATCAAGGTAAAGGAAATCATTTGGATGAAAGGTAGTGCCCTAGAAGTATGCGTATGTGAACAAAATTATGGTCGTTTCGCGTCCTTTCGGACCGAACAATATAAGTCGTATTGGACGGTTTCAAGTCTGTTACCTACAAAATAAATGCTGGTGTGCTCCAGGGCTCCGTTTTGTCTCCGACTCTCTTCTTAATATTCATAAACGATCTCTTATCTTCTAATCCATTAAGCTGTTTTACTGATGACTGGCAGTACCCTCAGCTTTTCAAAATCGTTTCTAGATTCCCATATATGTCCTTCAAATGTGGAACTCTAATGGCAGCGTATGATAAGCTCATTGAATTCTGATCCTGACAGCATTGTCCAATGGGGAATTAAAAACCGTGTAGAATTTAATGCTTCTAAAACTCAATGATGTCTCCTGTCGTTTAAGCGGAGCCCACCCCCAATTCTGTTATCCATAAGTGGCACTTGCATAGAGGTGGTCACAGACCACCTTTTGGGATAACGACCACATATTTGACATCGTCAAAAACGCTGCTAAGTGTTTAGGTTTTCTCCGTCGATGCAAGAAATTTTTCTCCCCCTCTGATCTGGCTGTGATATACAAAGCCTTTATTCGTCCAAAACTTGAGTACAGCTCCCATATTTGGGCAGGTGCCCCAAAAACTCACTTGAGTCTATAGGATAGAATACAAAAGAGAGATCTAAAGATGATAGGTGAAAGAATTAAAGCGGAAACATTTACATTTTTTGAGCACCGTCGCAATGTTTGAAGTCTATCATTATTTTACCGCTATTTCTGTAAACAGTGTTCTAGTGAAATAGCCAGTTGCTTTCCTCCCCTTAAACAATTCAACCGTAATACTCGCGCTTCTAAGAATGCCCATCAGTTTTCCCTTGAGCCCCCAACTTCGGACGTATTGTTAAGTACAGAGATTGTTTCCTTAGTAGCACTACACGAATGTGGAATGCTCTACCCAGCCCAATTTTCCCCTCCCATTGTGATATTAAGACATTCAAAACCAATGTGCATCGGTAGCTCCTTTTCAATCCCCTCCAATCTACCTAATCGCTCATGCTGTGTATATCATTTTAAGGGTAGTCACAACCCCTTTAGTGCGCGCTTTTGTACCAATACTCTTTTTTTCTAGTGTTCTTTTTAATTTAAAATGTATATTCTTCTGAAGTTGAAGCAAGATAACAAAAACTAAATTGATTTTGTAAGACATTTCGGTTTAAAACTTTGTACCAAAAAATATCTGCAAAAATACCACTCTCACTCAAGTAAAACAAATTAGTTTATATCTATTTTTTCCATTTTTGTATTTAATGAAAATCATATCAATTTAATATAAAAGTTCAATCTATTTAAATAAATACGTACATTTTTTTCAAAATGTTATCTTTGAAAACTATTTAAGTAGGTACTGCATGTTTTTGTAACGATGATGTAAAAATGTCACTTTGTTTAACGAATTTCATTCTGGAAAGGTTCCTATTTGACAAAGGTTATAGTACGACAAATAATAATTTAATACGCGCTTATGTTTTATGCATAATATAATAATATACGCGTATAACTATAATTTGGTACTTACAAAGCCATTACAAATAAGTAATTTGTTCATACCTGAAATTAGAAGAAAATAAATAAATTAATATTTTGTTGAAATTTCAAATAAATTCTTAAAAATATTATTAATATTTGTAAAAAGAAAAAAATGTCATCCACAATCATAAGGTATAACAAAATATTAAATTGCCTTGCTGCTCGCTCTTCAAAGACACCTTTGGGTCGAAAATAAACCTAACTACATTAAGATAAACAACACACAAATAAGATCTTACATTCAAAAGAAATTTATTTCGATTTTTTTTTTTCAATTTTAAACAAAAACACAAACAAAATATATAAACAACATCAAAACAAAATTTTATGTACATATCCTTGGCTTGGGGCGTAGTATAGGTATGTGTGTTTATGTATAGCAGCCACCAGTTGATGAAGAAAAAAATAAACATATTTTGTAAAGTTACATCATTTTTTTTTTAATAAAACAAAAAAAAAACCTCACCACGGCACAGGTTGTCGAAATAGAACAATTCTTCAAAGAATAGCATCAAACACAGACAGCAAAACTTAAATTCCTGAAAACCAATCAAATGGAACCGTGAAATCGAAAATTATAAGAAATCTGCTTTTAGCATGGCGATATGGCGTTCGACCTGCCATAAAAATAAACATTTTTGACAGCATACATCATTCAACAAAAATGCCAATCATAAAGAGAGCTCGTTTACTTGCATGCGGTCGAAAATTAAAAAAAAAAATTAAACGTATGTACAAAAAGCAGGCTAAATGACATAATAAATAGTTTTAAGGTGCTTATTTGCGTATAGTGTTTGAGTTAGGATATCAACGAGTCCATTATGTTCAAGTTGTCAAATGAGTAAGTAGAACATCATTTATCTTATCACCATTAAAAATAATATCGGTGACAGGATACAGCTACATCCTTATGAAGAACCCCCCTTTGGACTAAGAGTATACATTTTGACATGGTGATGAAAAGCTTGCCAAAGAAATTTCTTGTTGCGATTGCGAAATGCCTGTCGAAATTTATCAACAACAGTTAAAGAGGTGAGCACACTTCTCCCATCTGTTGCCTTAAAATAAAAAATATCCTAAAGTCTAAGAGGTGCGTTGCGTAGGAAATCTATATTATTTTTAATTTATGCCTACATTTAGCCCAGGAAACTTAGACAAAACAGTCCAACCTTCAGAAAAATTGCAACAAAGCTATTTTTTTGTGGAGCGATTTATTTGTATGTCTTTAGCATTTCCTAAAAAGTACTACCCTAGAATTGGACCACGGATTAAGTTTTTCGGGAGGTAAAACTCAGTTTTTTGTTGAAATATACTTTTTTTAAAAAAGTTTATTTTTTTAAAAAAATGTTGCGATAAGAATTTAAGCTCATATAATTCTTCATACAAAATATATTTTTAATTTTTTTCAAAGGAGGAAAAGATTTTGCTAAAAATTTGCCTCGACATTTCTTTCAAAAAACTTATAGTTAAAAAAAATGTTGCCCCTATAACCCAACAAAATCAAAATTCAAGGTTTTTTTTGTTTTTAAAAATCGGCTTTTTCGGATTTTTCTTTGCAAAGTGAAGGTCTAATGTTATACTGGCTAAAATTTGGAATAGAATATACTTGCACCGAATCAATTGTTTTTCTTTAAAATTATTCTTTTGATTTTCAATTGTTTGTATATTAAAAAATTAGTGAAAAAATTTGTTAAAAGCATTTTAAATTTCAAAGCACTTGATGAAACCAAAATTCGACATGTTAAGGTTTAGTGGGCTTTTATATATTTAAAAGCCCGTTATGAAATGTGTCGATATTCACTTATTTCTTTATTTTTTTTAGGTCACTTTTTCCTGTTAAAATGGACGGTAATGCTAACTTGACTGTAAAGTCAGCATTGCCAGTGGTTATTTTTTAAGGAAACGATCGCAAAAATGTTTTCGTTCACGGAAATTATAGGTACAAACACTCCTTTTATTAGTTCGTTTAACCCTATTTTGACGGTTGGAAATTCTAACTTCACTGTCAAGTAAGCATTGCCAGGGGTTATTATTATTTTTTTTTTTTTAAATAAATTCAAGAAATGATTTTATTTCAAAACAAATTGAAGACAAATTCAACAACAACTATTTGAACGGAAGACTTTCAAAATATTAATACTTACATAACGGACATTATAAGAATAGAAAAAATAGATTATAGAAAAAAAACTTTTAATAGAAACATTTGCATCTCTTGAACCCCGTCGTTATATTTCATGTGTTTAATCCTTATATAATGGGATCTTCTATAAACCGTATTCCAATAAAATAGTTAGGTGCACCTTAATGCATTTCTCCTCTAACACAATTCAGTGGCAATACTAGCGCTTCTATAATGTCCATCAGTTCACCCTTGAGCTTAGTTTTTGGACGTACTGTCAAGTACATTAGAGACTCTTTCTTTAACCGTACTCTACGAATATGGAATACTTTGTTTAGCTCTATTTTGTTTGTCTTTTCATAAGTCATAATTTTATTTGGGAATTCAAAACTTATATGATGTGCACTGATATCTCTTTCTTAACTCTATCCTATTTTCCTAACCCTCGAACTGTGTTTTGATGGATTTGGAATTACATGACTGAAAAATCACAGGCATCCATTTTTTGTCATTCAAAACGGTTATGTCGACAAATAGATGTAATATTGCAGAAATATTGACATTTTGTCAGTCGTGTTAGTCCCAAATAATTCATTTCAAGGGTATGGTTGCCACCAACCAAAAAATTCGGTGCCACATTTTCTGAATAAACACAGTGTTTAAAACAAAGAAACTATAATGTAATATTATTACGGGGTGTACGTACTACAACAAAAACTAAAAATGACCATTATTCGTATAGGTACGTTGTACTAAAACAGGAGCTTCCGATATGCCAAAAAAGCATAACGCCATTTCGAGCATAACTTTCATACAATTTCGTTAAAATTCGATTTATTTTATGTAAAATAATGAAAATTAAAATAAAGCTTCATGTTGAATTGTTGCATGCCACCTTGCCACGAAAAAATTTCCGTGTCGAAAAACCATAAAAAACATCGGCAACGCTGGTTAAGGTAATAAGTCATAATTCTTTGAGTTCGCAAATATCTTATACAAAAAAAAACAAACAAATTATTATATTTACTTAATTTAATATTATTATCCACAGAATAGTACTTGTATCTTTTTAAACAACAAAAAAAGAAATAAAATATTTTTCAATAGTCCCAAATAAAATATAAATAAATTCACCATCATATATCCAAGTTCATGATCGTTTTACTGATTTGAAATTTTTTTTTCGAACTCATCAAAGCATTAAATTTAATTTAATTTTTTTTTTTTCAAAAGTAAGTACCTAATGGAAAAATGTTGTTCACCTACTATACACAACACCACACAACATCTTAAAAAATTATAAATATACATTTTTTGAAGATGTCCTCTCTTGGCTCTCTCTCTTCTCTAAGGTGTTTGACATGGTCCGTTCCGTTCTTCGAATACTTATAATTATTTTTATTTGCGTCTTTCTTAATTGCAAAATAGACAAATTAATTTTGTTCAGACTAGAAACCTGTGTTAATGAAAATTTTAATTTACAGACGAATAATAATTTATTATTATTATTATTGTTTTTTTTTAGTCTTGAGCAGAAAATTAAATGCAATATCAGGTTGTGGCTTCTAGCTGACAAATAGATTTTATATTAATATCTTAATAAAAAAATTTAAATTATTTAAAAACTAATTTTTTACAGGTAAAATTGTCTTCCCAAAAAAATGTATTTTGGGTGAATATTGGAGGAATTAAAAATGTCGCCCAAAATACAACAAGAACATGAGATATTCGCTTAGATTATTAAAACGAGAAATTTCATCGCCACCGTTCGGGTAGCTATAGGTAATTAGGTTAGGTAGCTACCACCAGAACGTCACTAACTCAAAATTTAAACGAAATAGCTACCTAGACGTGAAACACCACAGCCTCATTTTTTAAGTCAAGCCTTACAAATTCGTATCTTTCCTTTGAGGAATCACAAAAGAGATACCTTCTATATTTTTGTAAGAAGATACAAAAGTAATTTAGTTAAAAAAAAAAAAAAAAATGACGAAATAAGATTGTGAAGATTGATTTACATAAATTTCGAAAATTTTATTTTAACATGAAGCCAATATACGTGCTCAGTAAAAAGCAAAAATAACAACCACGACGTAAATATGAGATAAACAAGGCTAAAATACTACACCAACACCGGTACCGCAAGCCACAAGCTTTCAAAAAAAAAAAAAAAAATACGTGAAAGTGAAAATCCATTCTCGAAACGAAAGACTAAAAAAAAAAGAAAAAGAAAAGAAATGAAAAACGAAAACATACGTGATGAAGACAACCTATTCAAAAAATCATCGCACCATATCGATAATGAAAAGATAAATCGATACTAAAACCACACATTAAGATAAAAGATACAAATCGATTTTATTGGAGGTAGGTATACCCTACCCCAACATAAAGTGTGTGTGATTTGTTTGTTTGGTGCGTATAATTTACATTTTGATTTTTGGAACAAAGAAGCGGTGGCTGCTGCAGTGTATTTTAATCCAAACCAAAATAAAACAGTGGGTATCCGCTTCTTTCCTTTCACCTTCCCTAGATACTAATTAATGAAGACTTAAATGTATCTTTATATTTTCAGCTAATTTAATTCCATGGGAGCAAATGAACTTATTTCAAGGATTTATATTTTTGTTTTTTTTTTTTTTATCGCAAAATAACAAATTTATTTATCCGAAAATTGAGTGTTTTTTTGTATTTAGTAATGTTGTTTGTTTGCATTGTGTGCATTGTCATTTTTATTTAAACAACAAAACTGCACTAAATAAGTTAACCGACAACAATGCCGCCGCAGGTTGTCGGTAGTTAACAGAAAAAAAGTCACTCTCTCCGAGTAACCTGAACAAACTTAATTAGGTATGTTTGCTTGAACACAAAATTTTCTTGAAATGTTTATTTAATAAATAAAAAGGGGCACGATATCATCCAATATTATTACAGACGGGCAATTGTAGGGATGGCCGAATGAATTGGGTTTGAATTTATTGACAGAATATTACAAAGTGTTGATTAAAAGTCAACTTCAATTATGGGTATGGTGATTGACTGTTAATTTTGTTTAATAAAAGAGGTGGCTAGAAAGGTCGTGAAAATCTATCTTGTTGGACATTTGACAGATTGGAATAGTTATGCAATTTATGTATACCCAGCAAGAGTGGAAAATAAAATCATATAAAGGGACAGGGAAGTTAATTTGATTAAACTAAAGAAATGCAGATCCAAAGAATGCCACTTTGCTGCGTATATTTATGTGACATAACTTTGATTAGTTTTGATTGTTTTTAGCTTGATATTAACGTCATCAAAGAAACAATATATGTATGTACTTACGAATATTTTTGATTGATCAATTTGGTTTGTTTATTTATTTGTCAGCTTTAAATCGGGTTTTTCAATAAGAGCGCTACAAAAGTTTTTTTTTAAATAAAACAAAAACGGTTTTGGATATCAATGAAATTCTTTATTCTTGTGAAAGTACGTTCGATGCCATTATGTATGAAATTCGATTTCTTGGCCACCACGGGCACGCTTGCAGAAGTCCAAACGCTGAACCCAATTTTCGACGGTTTTCAAGCATAAATCGGCCGATACTGCTGCAATTTCACGTTCGATATTCGTACGAAGTTCATCAATCGTCGCTGGCTTGTTGGCATAGACCATAGACTTGACGTAGCCCCACAGGAAGTATTCTAACGGCGTCAAATCGCACTACCGAGGCGGCCAAGCGGCTGGACCATTTCGTGAGATAACACGTTCTCCAAACTTGGTTTCCAATAAATTAATTATGACATTCGCTGTGTGGCCTGTGGCGCCGTCCTGTTGGAACCACATGTCCTCCAAGTCTATATCATCCAATTGGGGCCAAAAATATTCGGTTATCATTGAACGGTAGCGATCCCCATTCACAGTAACGTGCCGGCCTTGATAATCACGGAAGAAGTACGGCCCAATGACGCCGTCGGCCCATAATCCACACCGAACCGTAATTTTTTCGGGATGCAATGATGACTCATAGATTACGCGTGGATTGTTGCCTGACCAATACCGCATATTTTGTTTATTGACGAAGCCATTCAGCCAGAAATGAGCCTCATAGCTGAAGATGATTTTTCGATGAAAATCCGAATCATTTTCAAGTTGTTGCTCAGCCCAATTCACGAACATACGACGCTTCTGGTGGTCAAGCGGCTTCAGTTCTTGCGTCAATTTAATCTTGTAAGGATGTAGGCCAAGATCTTTTCGCAAAATTCGCCACAACGACGTCACAGAGATGCCAAACGCTTGAGAACGACGTGTGAGAGACACATTTTGGCTTTCTGCAACTGAAGCCTAATCGGCGGCAATATTCTCGACACTACGGGCACTTCTTTGTCTCACTGGCACGGGAACATTTTGTACAGTGCCTGTGGATTCAAATTTTTCCACTAGACGCTCAATTGTTGATCTGCTAGGACGATTATGACGACCATAAATTGGACGTAGCGCTCTTAGCGTTGAGGCCACTGACTCCGAATTTCGTTTTTGGCTCGTATATCCTTCCATCAGGAAATGGCAAACCTTACTGAAGAGGAATGTCAAAAGAGCGGCAAGAAATATGGCGTCGTTTGCTGTCCCTGTTGCTCTACTTTTGCAGCGTCCCTGTTGAAAAACCCGATATTTATATTTAAGCAGCAGTACCTACTAAGAACAGACAAATATATCTGTCAAACCAACTGTCAGATTGCAAACTGGGAGTGTAATATTTTATGCAGTTCTTACATCGAGTATATTTTGCAATTTTATCGTGATAATGACATACTAGCCTCAGCAACGTTTGAAAAATTTTTGGAATCTGGTTCCAAGATAACGTTAGATTTGGTTGACAAACGGCCTTGTGGATTAGCGACGCCATCACAGCAAACAATAGCGTTTCCATACACGTCGCGTCGTTTTTTCGATAAATTTCCTCCGTCCAAAAAACACGCCTAGAACTATTTTATAGAAAAATTTTCTTGAATTTAACCTCAAACACTCATTTTACTTCTTTTTTAAATTATGACAATCCGCAGTTATCAGCAACTATTTGTTTGAATGAAATATCAGAATTCGCGACTATTTGTAATTCGAAGTTCTCAGGTCGTGTCTCATGTGCAAATGTATACGTCAGACATGTTCATTGTCAACCAAATCAGTTCATTCTGAACGCACTCTGATAAAATCAGTTCTATTTTCCGAACTCTTACTTCTTATAAAGGGTGTTTTTTTTGTTTTTTAAACGTGTGGTTTTCAAGTAGAAATAAAACGCATATGGTTTAATGTTATGGCCAAAAATTTAGCATTATTATAAATATAAGCGTTTGCCATTATGTTTTTAAAATGATTTCGAGCAAGTGGCCGCCGCTGCTGTCTCGAATAAATTCCAGCCGAGAGGCCCAATTTTCTACCACTTTTTGCAGCAATTGGGGCCGTATGTCAGCAATAACGCTCCAAATGTTCTCTTCCAAGGCGCCAATCGTTTCGGGCTTATCTGCGTAGACAAGCGACTTCACATAACCCCACAAAAAATAGTCCAGCGGTGTTAAATCGCACGATCTTGGAGGCCACGCCACAGAGGCCCACGACGCGAGATAATGGGCTCACCAAAAGTTTCCTTCAATTAATGGATTGTTTCATTGGCTGTATGTGGTATGCGCCGTCTTGTTTGAACCAAAAGGTTGTCCACATCAACTTCCTCCAATCCAGGCACGAAAAAGTCATTAATCATGGCTCTATAGCGTTCCCCAATGACTGTTACATTATGTCCGGCTTCATTTTTGAAGAAATATGTTCAGTGACTTTTTGAGGATGTATAACGGCGTCTCAACTACGGCTTGTTGATTATGATTACTCCAAATACGACAATTTTGCTTATTAACGTTCCCATTCAACCAAAAATAAGCTTCATCGCAGAACAAAATTTCCTTGTGAAAATCGGGATCGGTGGCCATCTCGTTTTGGGCCCATTCACCGAACGTGCGCCGCGCTTAATGGTCGTTTGGCCATTCCAAATGGCAAACCAAACTGAGCAAAAATCAAGTGATAGCTGTCAAAAAGACAAACTCCGAAAAAAGTATTTCCTGATTGAAAACCACACGTCTAAAAAAAACACCCTTTATAACTTTTAAATTTTCGTTATGGGTGTATGACTTGCCCTTTGTCTATTCCTCTTGCATTTTAATACTGTAAAGTCAGATCTTACAATACCTCTGTTCGTTTACTTCCTAAACCTGCCAGTTTTAGTCTAAAGTTCTGTCAATGTTCATATAAAAAAATTAAATTACACTAAATATGTGTAAAGAAATGGGTAGTTTCGGACTAGTACGCGAACGCACCTAATATTGTCTGATCTTTCATTGCCTCGAAAATAAATTGTCTGTTCACACGGTTGGAAGATTTTGTCCCAAAGTCTTACAATTTCATTGTCAGATGGATGGTTGGACAAACAATATGCCCTGACAGTTACGTTTCTGACAATATTGTCAGAAAAAATTGTCTGTTCACACCGTGCAACATATTTGGGTCAATTTTTTACTGATTGACTATATTGTCAATCAATTAATGACAATCGTCTGCACTTACAAAGCTTTAGTTTAATGATTACCATCAGTCTATGGGGCTAATCGGGAGTTCTTGTGTAGCTATTTTTAGATTGACATTTTGATCATAAATAAGCTACCAACTACATTTGCATTAAAAAATCATTACTTTCAACAAAATTAAATTTTAAAAACAAAAAGACATTATTTGAATAAAATTCAGAGAACTAACGGGTGATTTTTTAGCTGGTTTGGTTTCGGCAACACTGGTTTTGACAGCTGACGTGTGTTTAGTACCTTGTGTCACTGTCAAACAGCTTCAGTTTGGTTTGCAATTTAACCATGGATCGTCTTACAAATGAACAACGCTTGCAAATTATTGAATTTTACTATCAAAATTCGTGCTCGGTTCGAAATGTTCATCGCGCGCTGCTTCCATTTTATGATCGGCATTCTCGACCTTCTGAGCAGTCTATTCGGAAGATTGTGACCAAATTTCGCACCAAATTTACTTTGTTGGACATTTAACCACCAACACGTTTACGTACTGTGCGTAGTGAAGAAAATATTGCGGCCGTATCAGCTAGTGTGACAGAAGACCGCGAAATGTCGATTCGGCGCCGTTCCCAGCAGTTAGGCCTTTGTTACAACACTACGTGGAAAATTTTGCGGAAGGATTTGGGCGTAAAGCCTTTTAAGATACAGCTGGTGCAAGAACTAAAGGCAGCCGACCTACCACAACGCCGAATTTTTGGTGAATGGGCTCTTGGAAAGCTGGCCGAGGATCCGCTTTTTTATCGAAAAATTGTGTTCAGCGATGAGGCTCATTTTTGGTTGAATGGGTACGTAAATAAGCAAAATTGCCGCATTTGGAGTGAAGATCAGCCAGAAGCATTGCAACAGCTACCAATGCATCCCGAAAAAGCCACTGTTTGGTGCGGTTTATGGGCCGGCGGCATTATTGGGCCATATTTCTTCAAAGATGATGCGAATCGCTACCGAGCGATGATAACAAACTTTTTTTTGCCCGAAATGGAAGTTCTTGACTTGCATGATATGTGGTTTCAACAAGACGGTGCCACATGCCACACAGCACGCGAAACAATGGCGCAATTGCGAGGCGAGTTTGGTGAACAGTTAATTTCACGTTTCGGGCCGGTCAATTGGCCGCCTAGATCGTGCGATTTGACACCATTAGATTATTTTTTGTGGGGGTATGTCAAGGCTAATGTCTATAGGGACAAGCCCGCTTCGAACGACGCACTGGAAGCCAACATCCATGCATTCATTCGTGAGATACCGGCCGATATGTGTGAAAGAGTATGCCAAAATTGGACTCAGCGGATGGGCTACCTGAGACGCAGCCGCGGTCAACATTTGCATGAAATTATCTTTAAACATTAAATTGCAAGGTTCAAACTATCGATTCAAATAAATATTTCATTCATTTTTTCGAATCACCCGTTATAATAACCTAAAACCATCAGTGATACCATAATGACCCCATCATACTAATTACATAAATAACTAACTAATTTCCTGATCAAAATTAACAATGCTGGTATAATTTTCTCGGTTGAGCTGATTTCCGTAAGGCAATGAGCAATTTATATGAAAATTAACATCAAAAATGCTGACACTCAGTAAAAAAATGTTTTTTGGAATACAATTTTTTTTAAATCTTGCAATAACAGTACTCAACGCTTTAGCAGTGGTAAATATTATCTTCAATTTGTATCATTGTTTTTAATAAAAATTATAATTACATTTTCACAGCGAAATTTTAATTTGGTCCTTTCAACCATCGAATGCGAATCCTATGGAAATTATGTACAAAATTTAACCTGCTCTTTCGACCAAACTCCTACCCCTCGTATGAATATTGATATTCAGATGAAAAGAAAAGTTAACGATCTGCTATTGGACTTCATTGTGCACTTAGATAGGCCAGGAGTAAGAAACACTATAATCTACTCTATCGATCGTTGGGTGTGAAAACTTGTGATTTGTTTCGTAATGATATTAAAAATCCAATTTTAAAATCGTATAAGGAACTTCTTAGACGAACAGGTCCATTGCCAGAAAGATGTCCTATTAGAGCGGTTTGTCTTAAAAATAAAATCTATTTATACTTATGTCTAATAGGAATTCATATACTTATTTTTATTAAGCTATAATTGTTTTCATTTTTAGGACTTTCATTATAAATTTGTAAATATGACACTGAATGCTGATGTTTTACCATCTTTTATACCGGAAGCCGAATTTAAGGTGGTTGTCATATCGTATGATGGGAAATTTATGTACTTGCATACAACAACTAAAGGTCGAATTGTTCATAGAAAGACAAAATTCAAAATGAACAAATATGGTAAATTATTGTAAAATAAAAATATGGTACGGATAAAAGGATGTACAATTTAAAAAATATAAAATTTCTCGCAATGTTTCATTTCTATAAACTATAAGCTGGGATATACTTTTTAAGCTTGAATAGATGAAGTTTCTTCATCAAACACATTTTACAAGCGAATGCATAACTTTTTACTTAGTATTTTACCGCAAAAAAATAATACCAAGGTATTTCTACATATTTATGGACGGGAAAAGGACCATAATGGTGGTTTTGGGCCCACTTTAAAAATTGCTCAACAGTGATAAAACGTATGTCATATATGAAATCTTATTGAGATTAATTGAAATCGACCGCAAAAGTAGTGTTTTGGAGCATTTTATTAAAAAAGTACATATTTAAAATGGAAAACAAAAAATTAAAAAGTGGCAACACTTCTTTAAAAGTTTTTACCATTTTTAAAAGCCAGAATGTCTGTCCTTTTATTTATTTCTTTAATCAACTTATTTCTATTAATAGTTTTAGGTGTTAGGTGTTTAATCAAGAATTAATGATGTGGTGAATACTAAAATTGAATTTAGATCTTAGTACCTATTTAAAATTGTAAAAAAAATCAGTATTCAATTTTTTCTTTTTCACCATTTTTTAGTAATTTTATCGAAAACTATTAATTTTCCCGCAGAACGATATCCTGAATCACACTTTCCCGTGTAACGTTTGCCCGCCGATTCCTACTTTTTTCAATACAAAGCGACAGCGCATGAACAAAATTCATTCCCATAGTATTTGGTTCTGTGTGGCCACGTTAAATATTATAGGTTTGTTATAGGTTTTGGTAGATTGTCGGTAGGTAAGGGTTTAGTTGTTGGGTTGGTTGGTCGTTGCAGTGGCGATTTTTAGGTGAGGGGTTCATAAGGTAGTTGTAGGGCAGATAGGTAGGATGACGTTGGCCTGTGTGGCCATTTGAACTGCCATTTTGAACAAAGGTTCTGGAGGTGTATCTGGAACCGGGACAAAAGTTCTGGAGGTGGCTCTGGAACCTGGACACAAATTTTTTTTTTTAAATAACTTTTTTAAAAATTTAAGAAAAAGTTCTGGAGGTGGCTCTGGAACATGGATAAATTTTTTTTTTAAATAACTTTTTTTTCAAATTAAAAAAAAAAAAATCTGGAGGTGGCTCTGGGACTTGGACAAAGGACAATTTTTTTCTGGAAACAATCTTTTTGTAAACTTTTTTACAAAATTAAAAAAAATAACAAATTCCTTCTTTGCTAGGTATTTTGGTATAGAACCTTATGTGGCCTTATCTCCATTTTTAAGTGGAAATAAGGCCGCACAAGTCATGTGATCTTATTTCAATTACTGCTATGATTATTTTGAAGTAATAGAAAGTTATATATTTTTATAAAGTCCATTATTTTTTATTTTCTTTTTCAAAAAAAAACCAAAAAAAATTTAAGAAAAAAGTTATTTTTTTTTAAATTTTTCAAAAAAAAAATTTAATAAAAAAATATTTCATCTCCGTCCAGGTCCAGACCCTCCTTTGTCCAGGTCCAGAACCACCTTTGTCCAGATTAAGACCTTACCCCGTCCAGATCCAAACCAACTTCCGTCCAGGTCCAAACCCAGCTTTGTCCAGATACAGACCAATCTCCTTTGTCCAGGTCGAGACCCACCTTTGTCCAGATTAAGACCTACCCCCGTCCAGATCCAGACCAACCTCCTTCCAGATCCAAACCCAGCTTTGTCCAGATACAGACCCTCCTCCGTTCTGGGAGGCTTTTATACATTATAAAGATTTTTGGATTGACTTCAAGAGTGGCAAACTGAAAGAATGCAGCTTATATTTAGTATTTACATTTCAAAACTTTAATTACCTTTTATGTACCCACATGGCCTTGTCAACTTATAAATCTTCCAAACTAGCCTAGTTATAGACTATTGGTTTGGTTTCTAATAATATTTATAATGAAATATTGTATATTCAGCCAAATACTGAATATCTCGTGCACTGCCATTTCCATCGCAAATAATTAAAAAAAAAAAAAAAAAAAAAAAATCATTTGAAGCTGCGATTGCATAACGCTCGTACTAATATTACCTGCTGCGTGACCATTTTTATATAATGTTCTTTTTAATCCACCAAGGAAGGGAGATTTTTGCTAACGTTATAGAATCTACTATCATAATGAGCCGATTGATTGCTTTATCAAATAAGTAATCAACAGAACGAACAATCACGCAACAATTATTATTGTGGGTGATATTTTTTTTCACTAACAACACATAAGTTATGTTCAAAATGGCGGTAGGGCTGCGAGGTGCTTTAATAGTTGTCATTATTTTTGTCAATTTATTTTTCAATTTTTTAGCAGCGGTAAGATTCAATTCGAAATATCTTTTTTGTTTTTCCTAATTTTAATTTTGTGTACTTAGTTAAATTATAATATTGTCCTGACTGAAATCAAGTGCAACCATAACAACAAATATGCATCGAATTCTTCCTGTAATTTAAGCGAACCAGCACCAGCGGCTGGAGCCAGTTTTGAAATGCAAATGAAAAAAAAAGTTAAAAATTTCCGAATTGACTTGTCATTTCTTCTTGAACGAATGAAGAAATTCATTTTAATATTCAAGGCTCCTGATTTGGATGTATGTGTGGAATTTCATAAACCTCAAACGGCTATTTATTTGGAATTGTTTAAAGAAATGACTCAAAGGGCAGGCAAATGGCCTAAGTGTCCAATTGAAGCGGTGAGTTATTTAAGAACGAGACTAGAGACATTACATGCCAATTTATAACATTTAAAACAGTTTTTTGCGATTAAAAGTGGGTGTGGGGTAATGCGCTTGGCGCGACTTGAAAAAAAAACTCCGGGTGCCTGAAGTATGCCCACTGCGGGGCCTCAAAAACAGTACTTCTATAAACCAAAACTGTTATAATTGGCATGGCAAATGGAAATGACTCCAACAATGTCAATTTATATAACAGTTTTTTTTTATAAAAATACTGCTTATGCGGCCTGGAAGGGCGTAATTTTTGTTTTTAAATTGCTCTTTAAGGCGTGCTTTTCATGTTATAAGAACTGTAATAGATTGGCATTTCTCTAGTCTAATCCTATTTACATTAAATAAATTTAACCTCTGTTCGCCTACGTCCGAAAGCTGTCAAATTCTCTCAAATTTAGTTTAAAGTTCTGTCGAAGTTCATATAAATAAAATATTAATAATATTAGACTAAAGTTTGTAGAAACTGGCAGTTTTGACGAGAATTAATCGCACGGACCTATAATCATAAATAAATAAATTTTGTGGCAATTCTAACTTTTAAATTTTTTTAAAATTTTTTTCTTGTCCCATTTTCAGGATTTTTACTATAAATTTGTGAATATAACACCCAATCCAAATTTGTTACCTCCTTATTTACCACCAGTTGCTTTTAAGATGATAATAACAATGAAAGATAAAAAGGAATTAATAATGAATACGAATATTATTGGTAAAATAGTGCATAAGGAAGCTTTAAAAGGAAAACCCAGAAACAAAGCATAAAAGTGTAAACGATTATGAATAACTTATTTATAAAAAATAAAAAAAATCTTCTACAGTATTTTTATTTTATATTTTTATTTTCAATATTTTTTAGTTTGATCTGTTTAAGAATTTGTTTTATTTTAACAGTGGAGTTTTCAGTATCAAATGAAAAAAATAATTTAATCAGTGACATATCCAGGTTCAAGCAAGGTGGGGGTGTTTGAGTCCAACTACACTTAAATATTATTGGAAGAATTAGATCGATAAATAATAGAATAAAATACACGACAAGATCGCTCGAAATTGTTCTCGTGGTTTCAAGTGGCTAAGGGCCAATTTCATCAGTGGTGAGTTAAACTAGAGTTAGATAACTCTGAACTAGATACAGATACCGTCAATTCAAACAGCAGTTTATCAGTGGAGGACTCATGCAGAAGCACTCAACACGCTCCAAGGATAAAAAGAAAGCAGCTGTTGAGCTAATCCAGAGTTAACTCAATAAATTTGTCTGAGTTAATTCTGATGCCTAATTACGTAAGAACAAAAAGATCGAACGATATCGTTTTGACAATGGCTGGTCCCAATCTTTCTCTACAGATGTGATGAGATAGGTATTGTTTTTGCGTAATTAGACCCCTAGTTTAAATTTAGTCTCGTACTGAAAAACTGACCCTTAGGGCTTGGGCACATGACAAGCGACAGAACGACAAAAAAAATTAAAACATGTGAGATTGTATGGTGGTGGACAGTAAGTAGTCATTAGTGTCAAGCGACATTTTTGAGCGACAGAGCGACCGACTGATGTTGTTCTGCTTTTAAATTTGTTCTAAAGGGTATTTTTTTTAGAGTTATAAAACTTGGAAATGGAATAAAACAAAGATGATTTTTTTTAAATTGACATGAAATTTACTTTATTCGAAAGATAATCTTCTGGCATTATAATTTAAATATGATTTCGAATTTTCGATGACTTTTTCCAACATTTATGGCCGTATATCGGCAATAACGCGGCCAATGTTGTCCTCCAAGTGGTCAGTCAATTGTTTCGGGCATATCGGCGTAGACTTTTGACTTCACATACATATATCCTCACAGAAAGTAGTCCAGCGTCGTTAAATCGCACGATCTTGGAGGCCAATTCACGGTTCCGTAACGTGAAACTATGCGGTTACAAAACGTTTCCTCCAATAAATCAATTGTGGAATGAGCAGTGTGACATGTTGCGCCATCTTGTTGAAATCAAAGCTTCTGCACATCATGATTGTTTAATTGATGGACGAAAAGGTAAGTAATCATGGCTCTATCGCTGTAACGTTCTGGTCAGCATCATTTATAAAGAAGTACCGACCAATTATTCCACCAAACCATAAAGCACACCAAACAGTCAGTTTTTGTGGATGTAACGGTGTCTCAACATACACTTAAGAATTATCATCACTCCAAATACGGCAGTTTTGTTTATTGACGTATCAATTCAACCAAAAGTAAGCTTCATCGCTAAACAAAATTCGCTTATGAAAATTGGGATCAACGGCAAACTTGTTTTGGGCACATTTGGGCAGAATTAAGAAGCGTTGTTCAGAAGTCAGTTTATTCATGTTGAATGACAGACAATACTAAAAATAAATTACTTGACAGCTGACAAAATGGCCGCCAGTTAAAATAGTACTGCCAGCTAAAAGTTCTATACCTCTAAGAAAATACGCGTTATTTTTGTTTTCATTGAATTCCTAGAATATTGAACTCTCTCCACGCAACTCATTTTGACATCTCATTTTTTTTAACTCACTCCACCTCACTATATGAGAAAGTGAGGCAGGATTTTTTTCGAAAAATTCTTCCCTCACTAGATTATCTCTTTCTCATCAAGAGGTGGAGTGAGATAAGAAAAAAAAGCAATGTCAAAATGTCAATATGAGTCGCGCAGAGTGAGTCTAATGTGAAGCCCGTCCTTTGAGCGATAGCATCCTATTTCTCCGGAGCGATTATAATGCTTTCAAACGTTACTTAGCAACGGAATTTTCACAACTAGCTGCTTAAGAGAATTGTCGCTCAATTAATGGCCAGTTGTCGCTTGATGAACATGTCACTCAGTCTTGAGTTTTAGGATAATGCTACAAATTTAGTCTTTTCAAAGCCTTGAAGATGAAGGCATATCAATAGTTGTATTTTTGAAGCCTTAACTACAAAAATATTTAAGCTTAATCTCATAAATACAACCATACCAATACAACCTATACAATACAAATACAACCTATACATACACAGAATAGGGAACTTTCTTTTCCGTTTGATAAATATATTTTTTCCACTTTTTATCACTGGAACTAGAAGCACAGCAAACCTTTTTCAAAATTTTGATTATCTGAATTTCGGCCAAACAGAATTTTGTTCAACCAAAATGTGTTTAAATACAAAATTTTGTAAATTATAGAATCTCGATTGTAGCTCATTTCTTTCGTCTATTGAAATACTAATATTTATACAGGATTTTTAAAATTTTATATTCAAAAGTTCCTTAGTTTTTTGGTTGGTTTTATTTTACGATGAACAATTCGACCATGAACTGTTGTGTGTAGAAACATAATTTTCTTATCATTTGAAATCACCACAAGCCTAAATGCACCTTCAGGAAAATACGCTGGAAAACTTTCCGCATCAAGTGTCATATTTAAAAATTGAAAACGAAAGTCCTGGAAAAAAAAAAAAAAACAAATAAAAAAGTTAAAAATTTCAATTTATAAAAACTTTTAGTGAAGTTGTATAAATATTATATATAGGTACCGCTCTTATAGGACACTTTTCCGGTAATTTACCAGCTCTCGAGAGAACTTCTTTATACATTTTCAAAAGTGGATGTTTAACATTTTTTTCCAATATTGCACAAAATTGCAATCCCTCAGCTTTGAATAATTCATTGTTCTTTGATGTTGGGAAGTCTAAAAGTGCTTTTAAATCCATTCGAAGATCCTTTACACTTTTATTCATTTGCATATCAAAACTGAGGCTATTATTGTTAACAGAACATGATATATTTTGTATATAATTGCCATGGGAAACGCATTGATAACTTGAAATAATCAATTCATAGCTCTTCTGTTTAAATAAAAAAATATTATAAAAATATTGAGTGTATATATGTATAGCAACCTTTTGAATGGAAATTGGTACAAATATCAAAAATATTAAAAATGCACCGAATCGACAAAGTTCTTCTCCGAAAAACATATTTCGGTTCTGAGTTTATTTTCGGATTGGTTTTGGTTATTTTAAATCAAACTAAATTTATTGCCTTTACAAAACCGATTTTTCTACTAATGAGGTTGTAATTGATGTGTTTGAGATGATCTATTAAATTCAATTGATGTTAAATTATAATGGGTTAATGTTCTTTAACGAGTTTGAAGTCTTTTTTTCCTTAACGAGAATTTTGTGTTTTTTTCTTACCTATATAGGTTTATAAATCAGTTAACTATTAATGTATTTATAATAAATTACTTCGAAACTAAACGAGCGAGAACTGGCTAGCAAATTGGCTTAATACATTAGCAGCCCTATTAATAAAAAAACGCTATCCACACATGTTAGCTGGCACACAGATAGGAAACTTTGCCGCTTGATCACTTTGCTTATCAATAAACATATTTTTGCTTTATGATATCTGCTCAGTTTTAATAACTGGAAGCACAGCAATAATTCATCAATATGTAGCAACATTTCAATATGAGTGTCACATATATTTACAATACATACACTGACTTATGAAATTTATGGTTGTAGTAATAACATTGCTTAGTTCTATCCCACCGTTGTTTGCCGTTTATTAATAGAAGGGTTACTGTTTTATTCCTATTTTAATGTTTTGCAATTGCCGCTGGTAGATTTTGGCGGCCTGTGGCGGCCATGTTGTTTTGATGACATCTGTCAAATCTGTTGTTTGTTATTCGGTTATAGTGATGCCAAATTACCATGGGAAGTAAAGTTACATAATTGAACAGAACTCGTCCAAATGATAAAACTTTAATATTAAAATCTAAAAGTCTGTTGCGCCCATTTTACGGTTGTCCTTCCAAAGTTTGGTGGCCTCATTCGCTGCTTTTTACTCGCTTCTCAACGGCTTCGAAAAAGGCAAACCAGTTGCCGAAAAAAAAAAATGTGAGTCTATTGCAATTCGCTCGTGTGACTTCAAGTTAAGAGCACTAGCACCAAAAACGTTTTATTTGGTTGTTTTTGAAATATTTTGAAATGAATTTGAATCAGAAAAATATTCAAGGTCCAACATCTCTATTTAAACAAATTTTCTAAATAAATTTGATTTTTTTAAAAGATAAAAGTTTTAAAACATTAACCTCTTATACCAAGAGCACACAGGACATTTGTGAGTGTGAAAGTTAAACAAAAAACTAAGCCTATGGGTGCGTAAGGCTGTGGTAAGGCTTATGACAGAAATCAAAGTCTTCCAGTCGTCCCTGTGTCGCGGTTTTTGGTGAGTAATGGTGAGGCATGGTGAAAACTCAGAAAAATCAACTCTAGGAATAATTGTATGAACCAAAATTCTTTTCGCCCCTCCCTAGAACCTAGATAATACTCCCCTGATATTAGATCAGATTATTCCAGACACATTTGAAGCTTGGCAAGCTCTGCTCTGCCAGACAGTTTGAAAAACCGGATCAAAGTTCATGGATTTCCAACTATCCATGCTTTTCACTACTTCTTTCTCATCTCCACCAACTTGCACATCGACTCTCATTATCAGGTTGTCAGTTTCTGTTTTTTGTTTGCATTTCGTCCTTAATAAAATCAAAAGTTTTTTTTTTTATTTATTTAAGGTGATGGAGGGCTCTCAAACTGAAAAATCTACATTGGTACAATCTAAGCACACAATGGGGTACTTGCTGGTTATTAAAGGACTATAATAATCTAACTTTGACTGCCTGAGCAATTGGTGTGAATAATCAAAGAGACAGAGACCTTATTTCACATACAGGTTGACAAGCAGAAATATTCATTTAAAAAAATCAACGTTGGAGTGCCAGCAGGTTCAAGGCGTGTACCTTTGCTTTTTTTCTATTTTTTAACAACTCTGCGGAGATTACTACATCACGAATACCATTTCTGTGTCACTAGAATTTGCAGTGATGAGAGTGCAAAACCGCATTAAAAACCTATAATACAATTATAATAAAATGAAAAGTGAAGATCAGGAGCAAAAAAGGCAGTACTTATCTGCTTACGGATACCAGCAATGAAAATCACAAGAAGTCATTGTGAAATAAATAAAAAATATTTTGATACTTTTTAGACATTCAAAGGTAGAAAACGTTGTGGTTTCTTTTACGGATATAAGAGTGAATGCCGGTTAAAAGAGTTTTTTATATGAACAAAAAAATATGTAGAAAAATCCCAGTTAAAAGAATGTCCCGGGTAAAAAAATGTCGGGTAATAGACCTTCAACTATGCTTGGATATCAATTTTTCCAACCAAATCTAAAGCTGGACTTAGACCTTCGGTTTTATCGTCCGTGTACGTTGTTCGTTGTTCGTTGTTGGTCGTACGCTGTACAATGAAGGTTTAAATGATAACACCGATCAACAAACGAACACCGAATGAAGAACGAATTAATTCAATGTGGCTTTGAATTTTCGGTGTTTGATGTTACTCGACAAACGAACAACGTGAGTGTAAATCCGAAATTTATTTAATCGAACTTTCTGCAATGAAGTGCAATGAATTGGGACACTCTCCACGTTTTTCTTATTATTACTTTATAATTTTACAGATAGAAAATTGTGAAACAATTTAAGAAATATTACTCTCCGTAGCTAAGTTACGAAAGATAAATTCTAGTGTTCATTTGAGTAGCCAACTCTTCGTCCAGCAGGTTTTTGAAAAACAGGATCGAAGTTCATGGATTTCCAACTATCCATGCTTTTCACTACTTCTTTCTCATCTCCACCAACCCGCACATCGACTCTCTCATTGTCAGTTTCTGTTTCTCAGGTTGTCAATTTCTGTTTTTTGTTTGCATTTCGTCCTTAATAAAATCAAAAGTTTTTTTTTTTTTATTTATTTAAGGTGATGGAGGGCTTTCAAACTGAAAAATCTACATTGGTACAATCTAAGCACACAATGGGGTACTTGCTGGATATTAAAGGACTATAATAATCTAACTTTGACTGCCTGAACAATTGGTGTGAATAATCAAAGAGACAGAGACCTTATTTCACATACAGGTTGACAGGCAGAAATATTCACTTAAAAAAATCAACGTTGAAGTGCCAGCAGGTTCAAGGCGTGTACCTTTGCTTTTTTTCTATTTTTCAACAACTCTGCGGAGATTACTACATCACGAATACCATTTCTGTGTCACTAGAATTTGCAGTGATGAGAGTGCAAGAACCTTTAATACAATTATAATAAAATGAGAAGTGAAGATCAGGAGCAAAAAAGGCAGTACTTATCTTCTTACGGATACCAGCAATGAAAATCACAAGAAGTCATTGTGACATTCAAAGGTAGAAAACGTTGTGGTTTCTTTTACGGATATAAGAGTGAATGCCGGTTAAAAGAGTTATTTATATATGAAAAAAAAATATCTAGAAAAATCCCAGTTAAAAGAGTGTCCCGGTAAAAAAAATGTCGGGTAATAGACCTTCAACTATGCTTGGATACCAATTTTTCCAACCAAATCTAAAGCTGGATTTAGACCTTCGGTTTTATCGTCCGTGTACGTTGTTCGTTGTTCGTTGTTGGTCGTACGCTGTACAATGAAGGTTTAAATGATAACACCGATCAACAAACGAACACCGAATGAAGAACGAATTAATTCAATGTGGCTTTGAATTTTCGGTGTTTGATGTTACTCGACAAACGAACAACGTGAGTGTAAATCCGAAATTTATTTAATCGAACTTTCTGCAATGAAGTGCAATGAATTGGGACACTCTCCACGTTTTTCTTATTATTACTTTATAATTTTACAGATAGAAAATTGTGAAACAATTTAAGAAATATTACTCTCCGTAGCTAAGTTACGAAAGATAAATTCTAGTGTTCATTTGAGTAGCCAACTCTTCGTCCAGCAGGATTTTTTCTTTTTACTCATTGTTAAAAGCGCCGGCATTGCCAACAATGTGTTGTTATCCATTTCGCTGTAAAGAACGAACATGAATATAAAAATGGAATAATCTAGATGCTTTTTCGTTGTTTTTAGGAAGAACGAACAATGAACAACGTTCACTGAATGAAGAACGAAAATGTAAATCCAGCTTAAGAGAGACAACTTTTTTCTGCACTTTGTCAATTTGGTACTCAGAAAGCGAAATGAAGTTGGAAGATCAAAATGCTGATCCGCCCTAGTTTGATCTATACCTAAGCCTTTTCCATATGTTGCAGAATATCTCACTTGTACAACTCGTCCAGTGCTCGTGCCTCTGACGAGCTGTTGCGCTACGAATTTATTTATTTTTTCTGAATTTCCTACAAAATTAAGCGAAAAGTTGTAGCAGAATCCTAGAAAATAAATTGTTGAAGTATCTGCAGAGTTACCAAATAAAATACAATAATTCTATTTTTTTTTTTAATTTTATTAAGTTTTATTTTGTCATTTCTGAAACACGAGTTCCTTAATAGATCAACCAATTCTTCTCATTTTACGTATCTGAATAATACTTCCATGTACCTTGAACGATAGCAATGTTTCCTTTTTTATTTTAAATTGAACAAAAACTGTAAAATTTGCTTCCGGTAAATATGGTGGAAATCTTTCAACGTCAACCGCCATATTTTTTAACATAACATGGTAGCCCTTAAAAAATGAAAAAAAAAAAAATATATTTGCATATATACACAAATGTCTTTATATTAAAACAAAAAAAAATTAAAAACTTAAAACATATGTGCATTCTAGAACTACATATATGTATATGCGCAAACTCACTTTTGGAATAGGACATTTAGGTAATTCTCCAGATTCTTTCACAGCATCTCTATAGATATTCACTAAAGTCGCATCAGATTTTCCTTCAAGAAACGCACATCCATCGGCGTTGTTTATATTTATTAGAGGTATCCGTTCCTTACTAGCCCTAATAACAGCAATTTCCAGGGATGTATTAAATGCTGTGGTTTTACGGATTATTTGAAAGTCGACATATAGCCGACCTTGCTTAAGAGTTTTATCAATATAACAATCAATATTGCTTATAGCAATGGGATTAGAAGTACAATTGACGGTATTCATATGAATTTCAAAACCACGCTAATATTTAAAAAAAAAAAATAAATTATTTAATATTTAAAGCATTTTAAATTCTTACTTTTCCATGAGTAAAATTTTTAAGAGATGTCAGGAACAATAAAATAGTCCATGTTGTTTTGTCCATGTCAACTTCACTCAAATGACTAAATTGAATTCCAAAAAAAAAACAATGGAAATATACATTTTAATGCATGTTTAATTGCTTTTCAACTGTTAGGTTTGATCATTGATCTAGAGAAGCTTTGTAATATTCAATTTGGCTGTATAGGTGCACATTAAGGGTACCTATAGGCTTCAAGGTTCTGAAGATTAAAATCAGTCAATTACCCACACAAGCTGGCTGATGGACATTTTGACGCATAAAGGACCGAATTTTTGACAGTGCCGATCTACATTGAAATGACATTTTCTCTCAAAATTTCTTCAACGCATATATACTTACGCACATTACAGTGAGGCAGTTTGGGCGTTGTGTCACGTATGTAGGTATATGTAATATCAAAAAAAAAAGAAATGTTTTTGAACACGAAAAAAGTGGGATCCTCAATTCTGCCTGTCTGTCTGTTTGTATGTCTGGCTGTGTGTCTGACTGTATGTCTGTCCAAATGTCTGTCTGTCTGTATTTCTGCTTGTATGTCTGTATTACTGTGTGTCTGTTTATGCCTGTATGTCTGTATATCTATGTGTATGTCTTCATATCTGTCTGTTTGTCTGCTTCTGATGTATGTATGTCTGTTTCTGTAATTCTGTCTGTAAGCCTGTCTATATGTCTGTCTGTATGTATGTCTGTATGGCTGTAGGTCTGTATGGCTGTAGGTCTGTATGTGTTAATGTCTGTATGTCTGTATGTCTGTATGTCTGTATGTCTGTATGTCTGTATGTCTGTATGTCTTTATGTCTGTATGTCTGTATGTCTTTATGTCTGTATGTCTGTATGTCTGTATATGTCTGTATGTCTGTATGTCTGTATGTCTGTATATGTCTGTATGTCTATATGTCTGTATGTCTGTTTGTCTGTCTGTATGTATGTCTGTATGCCTGTCTGAATGTCTGTCTGTATATTTGTCTGTATGTATGTTTGTCTCTCTGCGAATAGGTACCTACTCATTTAAAAACATTAGTTACTCTTACAAAAAAATTTATTTTGAAAATATTTTAAGATTTGTCTAATTTTTGCTGATAATAACTCTCTCTCTCTCAAGAACAAAAAGAAAAATATTAATGAAAAGATATTATTTAAAACCCACATCATCATAGCTAAAAATCTTGTAAAAAAATCTTCTGTTTCTGATTTTTCTTTTGTACCACTTCTGCAATAATATCAAAGCGCAAGAAAATTTCTTTGTCTGCGAAAGCTTTAGTCGTAACTAAGTATTTAGCCTCCGGCGTATATGGAGGAAATTTCTCGGCATCAAGAAATAAATCCTTGTATTCAAAGCGATAGCCCTGAAGAAAAAATTAAGTATAATAAAAATTAATACCAACAAATTAAAGAGAAAAAAAAAAAAAAAAAATGTTCATATATTTTTTTCAACTCGCACAACTCACCTCAGAAATTGGACACTTTGGCATATTTCCTCCCGTAGATAAAAATTCATAGAAAATTTTTAGCATAGGGATATCAATGTCATTTTCCATAAACTTACAACCATCGACATTTTTGGCACTAAACACCTTAAATTTTACATCGTTTGTTTTAAAAGCCATCACCTCGAATGAGATATACAATTTTCTGACAAGCTTGGTCATTTGAATTAATATTTTTGCCTTGGGCGGAATTTGACTGCTATCGCCACAACACGAAGATTCACTTACATACTTGTCATTGGCTGAACAATTCCAAGATTTTAAAATAATTTCGAAATGACGCTGAATCGAAACAAAAATATGAAAATCAGTTTTAAAAATGTACATTAAGCTTTGAAAGTCCTTTAAACTATACCCTTCCATTGACTAGGCAGAAGAATTGCCCCAGAAAAACCAGGGCAAAGAAAATTGGTTTCAGCGGTGTCATTTTGTTGGGTTTGAATGGGCAATGAACTTCTAAAAATGGTGTTAAAATGGATGATTTTACGAGCTTTAAAGTACTTAATGTAACTTTTTTAGATTGATATTTGTAAAAATATTTTTTTTTTAATTAGTAAAATTACATTTTAATCGCTTGGCTATCAAAACGAGTTTATCTCAATTTCTATATTTAATATTTTTTTTTTAATTACAAACAAATAATTTACATTTCTATTGACAAATCTCAACCGAAAAATGGGTTAAGGGGTAAGTGGGTTCTTCTAGAAGTGCGATCTATAACTTCAATTTAGTTTTACAACACAAATTTACGAGTAAAGTTATGAAGCCTAATTATGTGGTCTTTTATTAAAGAAAATGATATTTTTTTTTTGAGCTTTCACAATGATGTCTTTTACGCTGATTAAGAAAGGTATCTTAATTTTAAACTTGATGCTATTTTAGATGCTGAGTTAAGTGAGAGAGTGAATTCTCCATCATCCACCATTTCTAAAAATCATCAATTTTCTATTGGTTTAATTTTATTGCCAATAACCTTTGTTCTGTTCATAACATACCTTAAACTACTACTATTTATAAATGGGTATTTTATTTAATGAGCGATATATTATTAGTGTGTGAGTGAATGAATGAGTGAGTGAGTGAGTGAGTGAGTGAGTGAGTGAGTAAGTGAGTGAGTAAGTGAGTGAGTGAGTGAATGAGTGAGTGAGTGAGTGAGTGAGTGAGTGAGTGAGTGAGTGAGTGAGTGAGTGAGTGAGTGAGTGAGTGAGTGAGTGAGTGAGTGAGTGAGTAAGTGAGTGAGTGAGAATGAGTGAGTGAGTGAGTGAGTGAGTGAGTGAGTGAGTGAGTGAGTGAGTGAGTGAGTGAGTGAGTGAGTGAGTGAGTGAGTGAGTGAGTGAGTGAGTGAGTGAGTGAGTGAGTGAGTGAGTGAGTGAGTGAGTGAGTGAGTGAGTGAGTGAGTGAGTGAGTGAGTGAAAGCCATTCCCTTACCTCAAAAACTAACAAATGTAGTTCAACAGCTTCAGTTCAAGGCCAAACTACATCTTGTGCAAGCTTCAACTTTTGCGCCTTCATATAAGATTTTTGACGCAATACATAAATATAAAGTCATAAAGTCGAAATGTTTAAGTCTTTAATAGCGTTTCTTACGGATATACATATGTACATATGACATAAAGAAAAAAACAGAAAATTTGGGTATCACCTAATAATTGTATAATTTACATATTTATGTAGTTTGTTGGATATTAACACTCAAGGATCTTGATTCCATTTAAGTAGATTTCCATATGTACAAAATTTAAAACCTACACATGCAACTCAAAAAATATCATTGAATTTAAGGCTTGTGTGAATCATGCACATGTTAAAAGTTCTAGCTCAAGCTATGGTGGACGCACGGGTTCCAACCAAATTCATGCACAGTGGAAAATTATCCATGGAGAATTTCACTAACTGCAATGAAAAAAACGCAGATATAGTCAAAAAATAATCAACAAAAGCCACAGGAATGCAAATCAAATATCAAATATATGGTTTTGCGCTTTTTGTATTGCAATATTTTATTTTGAATTTCTTTTCCGTATAAAGGTTTTTCACTAAAGACAAATTCAAATAAGCAGAGGTGTCTGTAATTTATAAGAAAAAAAAATGAATTAAAAAACAAATTCGACAAATAAAAGTTTTTTTTTTTTATTTTTGTTATTGGTGTCTAAAAGTAGAGGTTTTATCATTTTTTCTTGCAATTTATTTTTACTATGCTGTATTTATCAGGCGCCATAAGGTATTTTTACTGTCTGGTGTTAATTGAAAATGCATGTATGTAGGTACATACCTATATCTGTTATTTTACTTTAAGTTATTTGTTTATTGTTGTTGATGATTGATTCAAACTTAAGATACAAACAATTTTGTGATAAAATAATTTAATTAGTAGCAACAGAATCAAAATAAAATCAAAAAGCTTCCTACAGAAAAGCTCAAAAAAATACCTAAAAGATTTAATCAATTATATTGAAACAAGCTCAAAGTTAAAAGACTTTCAATAATTATAAAATTAGCAAAATACCAATGTTATCGTTATTTTTAACCAACAAAATTTATAAGAATGAAAATATCCAACCTCACAATATATCTTGAAAAAAAACAAACTTCCATAACATAAGGAAGTATCTATAGATAAGTACTTCAATTTTCTTCGTTACATTGTGAGCTGAAGTCTCTCGAAATGCAAACACAAATAGCTAATTAAAGAGTCGAGTCGATTTTTTTCTTTTAAATTTCTATCTTCAGATTATTGAGTGTGTTAATTCCAAGTTGGCTATAGATAACCCATGTGTAAAGGTATTTAGTATCTTAACAATGCAATAAGCACTTAACAGGAAATTATTTAAGATAATCTAAAATACACGTTCGACTCCATTCAGTTTTTTTTTTTTTTTTAAACATTCTCAAATGTCAACAACTGTGTTCATTTAATCTAAAATACCAACCTATACCTACATCGTATTGATTAGATTCTTTAGCTGCAAAAATAGACACAAGCTAGATTTGCTTCTGTTTTTTTTGTTTTTAAATTTAAGTGGGGAATTTCCAAGAGTTGTTTTGAAATTTGATTTCTTTTACTTGAAGTTGCAGCAGTGAACCTATTTATATAAATACAAACAAAATTAACACAAATTATATAATTAACAATTCTTTCTTTTAATAAGTTATATTTATAGAATTTCATATATTGTTGGTCGAAAATCTTCTTAGGAGGTTTAATTTCATTTCATTAAAAAAATTGGATTTGAACGCATTAAGACGATATTGACAGGGTGATTAGTTAATTATAGTATTGTGTAACATAATTTTCCAAAAAATAATTCCAGTGGATTTTTAAAAATAATTTAATTTTTTTTTGAAAATTAATATATCTATATTTATTTCAAAAACCATTCCGTCAATTTTTATTAAACTAAAATAGATTTTTTATTATAAAAAAAAAATAATGAAATATTATAATTATAACAATAACGGTACCTGCCATACAAATGTTCAAAAATCATTAAAGAAAGTCTTATTTTTCTCGAAAAATAATGAATTTTTTTTTCAAAATGTGCATTCGAATATTTTAAACAAAATGTGACCATATTTAAAATTACTCTCAAGCTACATTTTTAAAAAATCTTTTTTGTTTCTTCTTGTTTTCAACACGACCACTTTTTTTTAATCAGAAGATCTACGTTAACTATAAATCCTAATTCAGGTGTATAACTTGGCAATATGTCTGCATCAATAAACAATCCATCCACATTTATTTTTTTGTTCTAGAAATAAGTTTTTTGTATAAGTAATTTTTACAAATTTGTATTTAAAAAAAAAGAAAAAAAAACTTACTGCTGCCAATGGACATTTTTGGAAATATTTCCTGCCTTTCTCATAAATTCCAAGCCTAGTTTTATTATAAATATTATCTGAATCACTGCTTTCCAAAAGTTTGCATCCGTCTTAAGTAATATCGAAGAATTTTGTAGATTCTCCACCTGAACGTGGAATCTCAGCCACTTCATGGACTTCGAATGAATTTATTTGACTTGAAAGAAACATTCGTCAATTTATATTTATTAGAATTGTTTCCTTTTTCGTACTTATTACAAACAAACTCTTTAATTGGTTCTCCATACTGATTGCATTTAATTTCGTCGAAAATAAGATCAAATGGACGCTTTAATAAAATAAAAAAATATAAAAATAAATTAACAGTTTTTTCTATGGTCAACAAGGTTTTACACAAGTTTTATTACCCTTGAAGAGACAAGTGTTAAAATTGTCAAAAAACAGGATATCTTAAATTTGAGCGACATGGACATTAAACTAAGACTTAAAGTAGTGAACTTAAACAAAAACTTAATAAGAGTTAGAAAGGATTTACTAATGTTTTTTTAATTGGTTTCTAACAGGTGTAGATTAAAACATTTGGAAGATAAAATAAATTGAAATTTTAATTAACAAGATTCAATGCGATAGCGTTTCAAATTATTAATATTATTCACTCTGTCATTAACAAACCTTATCTGATATAGTTAAGGTCAAAAAATGGGAAGCACAAACCAACACTATAAGAGGTTTCAACCACTTATAAGCGCTTAAGTTGAATATAAACAGCCTAATTTATTAGAATTCGCTAAACACCTCTAAACGGCTGAATAGTTATGTAGTTCATTCGCATTTATGAAGCCACTATTCAACGTTGCATAAATCCTAATTCATAAAATATTTCCCTACACATTATAGTTATAATGCGCTTGTGTCAAATAAAGTACCAAGAAGGGAAAATCTATTACGTTTTACTGCCACAATTGATTGACAATACTAAGCTCTGAAAGTGAAAAATCAATAAAAGAATTCTGCTGCGCCGATTGGATTAGTTTAAATTTCTTTTAATATTACTTATGTACCTACCTAATCTTATTACTGTTTCTTTGTGCCGTATTAGCAAATATAGTTTAATGTTTTATTTAAATAAATAAATTATTGAAATAATTGTTCCATTCACTGACAGTGCGATCAAATTCAGAAGAATATAGCAACATCTATTAGGGTGGCACTTATTTTGGTAGTGTTTTTTTTTTTTATTTATTCTTTGTGTCCCACTGAAAATAGTCAATAAACTTTAATTTGGGCATACATCTAAGTACATGTATATTATAAATAAAGAATTTCCATCAAAGTCGGAAAACTGTGTGCAATTTTAATGAAAAGTTTTAACTTCTCGGTGGGATACGTCGCCCTTAGCTGATGTCAAAAAAATTTAACAACATTTTGGTTTGTATAAAGTAGCTTCATAATAAAGCTTGATCACTTTCAGGAGGGGACAAAAAAGATATTTAAGTATTCCCCAAATAAGCGCCACCCTTATAACATTGTATTTTATTCTCGTATGTGTATGAGTCAAAGTGCCATTTCAATGCTTAAACATCCTAATGTATGCAGTATTCATACCTCCAAACGCGTTTAGCTTCTAATGCCTCTATTCAACGTTGCCTAAGTTTTATGAATAACATTTTTGCGTTTAGTTGAATTATAAGGAGTGAATAGTTCTATGCACTCGCTATGATGCATTTATAAATTCGGTTGAAAATGTTTAGATTATTAATTCTTCACAAAAAAAAAGTGTTGATATTTTTTTCGTAAGAGTAATAGATTTTTGTGGAATTGCATATAGCCAGATTTAATCTTCGTCAAAGTTTAGGGTTCTTTTTAAGAAATAAAGCTGTACATATAGTAGAATTTGAGTTTTGAAACACCGAATTTTTGAATTTTTTTAACTCCGATCAAATTTAACTGAGCAGGGATTTTTGCTCTATCATTCACTTGTACGTCCCACCAATTTTGCTTCTGCTTAAGCGAAATAAGTCGAAAACAATAAATGCTAGTTGGTTCAAATGCAACGATCAAATAATTAAACCTATACATTGGATTGGATCTGATCACGTGACTTCGGTAGAGCAATGCGTAGTGCAAAGGGCTCTAAAGACGCTTGGTCTATGTTCAACTCTCAGCTGGGTAAAAAGTTTTTTTTTCAAATTAAAATGAACTTAATAGACTTAGGGCCAGTTTCACAGTCAGTGAAGTGGAACTTAAGTGGAATATGTGAAAGATTAAGATTAACTTTATCACAGTGCAGACTTACCTGAATAAGTGGTACTTAAGTCTCCGATGTTATGGTGACTTAAGTTGAGCTTGAAACTTTGTCTAAAGTCCTAATATGGGAAACTTAAGTGTCACTTATTCCTATAAGTGTCGACTGTGAAGCTTGCCCTAATCACCACTAAAATGAGTCTGATGATCTGCCTAAATAGCTATAACATCAGCATATAATGACTTGGTGGTAGCTCACTCAGGTTGTTGTTTCATTCAAACCTTCAAAAAAAAAAAACATAATTTTCAACAAACATAATAATAAAAAAAAACGCAACTTCGTGAACTTACTAAAGCACAACACTTTCTCTGATGCATGATGATGATGATACTCCGCGTTTAACATGAAAGCTGATGGGTGTAATTTATTCTCCCACCGTACATAACCTTAAACCAAATTAGTATTCTGTTTACCTATATCGTTAACTCAGCAAAGTGATACTGAATTAACTTGTCAGTTATTCACTCTAATTAGTCATTTTAAAACATACCTATAGATAATCATCAACTGGGCGTAAGACCTGGACACGTTCATACTTTAACAAGGCGTATAGTAGCTAAATGAATGAAATTATCATCGTTACACTACTTGCATTACAGTTTTCAGGGCTGAGTAAACAATAAATGAAAAAAAAAATATAAAATTATGCCTGTGGCTTCCCAACTTTAGTATTTAAGAATTTTCATCCTGTTGAATTCATATTGGATTTTCATTAAAAAATCAAAAAAATTGTGTACTTATTTGCAATGTCGACATTAAATAATTGATGATTCCAAGGTCCGGTTTTTCAGTGCCAGATTAAAGTTAAGCCGGAGTTAACTCATCAAATGAGGTGAGTTAACCCAGGATTAAATGAAAAGATGTTTAATCCACCGAGTTTTTTAAGTCGTTAGAAGACCGAAAAACTGCTTCCTCAGTTCACTGTTATGGTAAACTTACTTCTAGAGCTAGCCAACTCTGGTATAACTCACCACTGAAAAATTGGGCCTAAGTGAGATAACCCGCATGAAATGCCAGTTTTAAGGTCGTTTAAAGCAGTTTAAAAAAAAAGTATTATATATTTAGTATAATATCTATCTCAATTGTGTCAATAAAAACTGCTTGTAAAAATGTTTTCCAATCAATTACATATAAAGTAACCGACACGCGACGGGCGACGACCGACCGACGCACGGCGACAATGAATCCTAAAGTATGTCAACCAATTATGTACCCCTTATCGATTACCCTCATTAAATGAGGAAGTATAAATGAGAATCACTTTGTCACAGCAGCTAAATAATTTATCTAGAATTTATCATTACACCACGGCCGCCTTCCGTGTCACGTCCCATCTTCGCGTCGTTGATGTGGTTGATACAAAATTTTATATCAATTCACTTCTATCAATAAAATAATAAATTGTGTAATAATACCTAGATAAAATACCCTTGTAGCTGGAGGTACATGTACTGTACTCTGTACGTTGTAGGTTTTAAATGCGTTTTATCTACCCCACCCACCAATTAAAGGGTTTACGACGACGCACGCAGCGGTATCGAATGTGATAAAAGTGGTTTTATTCGTTAGATACATTTTATGCGGGGGATTTAAGTACACAATAATATAAAATGAGTGATGACTGCAACACGCACACGTTACTTGTCGTCTGAAAAATAGGTCAATATTTTTGGTATCGCTGTTACATTTCATAATATTAAATTGAATTTCTGATTAAAGGTACAGGGTGGTTCAAAAAAAAAACAACCAATCCATTTTATTTGGTTATCATTTTAAAAAAAATCTAAAGTTGTCACTGATGCGTTGGACTATCACGTTGCAGGTTAAGGTTCGAATCCATTCTTTAAAAATGATAGGTGATATAAGTATAACAGAAACAATTACAACTCTGGAACACCGCCGCCGTAATGTTTCGTGTCTCTCTCTTTTTTATCGCTACTTCCACAAACAGTGTTCTAGTGAAATAGCCGTAATACTCGCGCTTTTACGAATGCTCATCAGTTTACCCTAGAGCCCAATTTCGGACGTACCGTCAAGTATAGAGATTCATTCTTTAGCCACACTACAAGAATGTGGAATTCTTTGCCTGGCTCTATTTTTACCTCCCATTTTGATATTCAGAAATTCAAAACCAATGTGCATCGGTATCTCCTACTAAATCCTTCCCTATTTTTCTAACGCTCGGACTGTGTTAAAACAGTTTAGGGGTAGTCAAAATCCCTTTAGTGCGCGCTGATTAAAAAAAAAATTCTATTACAAATATTTTTTCAGGGGAAATGTCTTTTGAGATGGAGTAATTTATTCTCCTCGAAATGGTGATTCTTCTCATATTAGCTGTTTGGATTTGGCAGAAAATTATAGGTTCTTTCATTCCTACCAACTAACAACACACTCATAGGAAAGGTTGAGAGCTTAATCCTGACTTTGATTAAGATTAATTTTTGACACTAATGAGAGGAAAACCTAAATATTATTTAAGCTCGGATAAAATGTAATCGAAATTTTAATACAATTCGCATACGGCCTAAATCAGGGGCGAAATTACCGCTTCAGTGACTAAGTGAGTGAGTGCTATCAGTGATCCAATGAACGAGTAAGAATAAAATGAAAAAATAATAAAAACAATAATTCTTTCATTTTTCCTTCAGAATTCGCGTCCATTACACACTGTCAGTCGGCTGTGCAGTTATCGAATGAAATTCCATTTGATTAATTATAAGAAAATGTCAATTTATCGTACTCGATTGCTCGAAAACGTGACCGGTAATTCAAAACTCAGTCACTTATTACTCGAAAACTGATGCTGTAATGTGGACCCTGGTTTGTGGCGAACTGCCGCACCATAAAATATGATACTGACACTGCTATTGCACTTTATTAACCCGCTAGTAGTCTATTTGGACTATAAATTTCTCTAATTTATGTAATTTTAAGTGAGGAGTTAAAACAATTAGAATTACCCATTACTCTATGAAATTTATATAAAAATTATCTAATTACCATTGACATTAGTAATTGGAAAAAAAAATAACAAATGTAAAAGATAGTCAAATTTTAAATTAATTTAAAATAATTTAACAAATAATTGTAATTAGTTCAATGCCTTAGCTTTTTATTTGAGCAAAATGTGACTACCATTAGCTTTGTGAAATTTATAACTATAAACAAAATAAGTATTTTGATATTTACAAAAATTCTAATTACCAATTAAACTCTCTGAAATTTGTATTTGTTTTTTTTTTTTTTAATTTCACAGGGTATTTCAAGGTCGAATGAGTTTTTAATTTTTTAAATTACTAATTATAATTACAACAAATAATGAATTATTATAGAATTTTTTTTTTAAATTAAAATTACAGTGAATAATTGGTAAGTAGACATTTTTTATACAAAGATATTAATAGTTGATTTAAAAATGTTAGAATTTATTCATTGGATAATTAATGATTTATTGAATTGAAGGTTTTTTTTAGTGAAACAACAACCACTTGAGAGAGCTACCATCAAGTCATTAAAGGCGGAAGTTATAGCTATTTCACGGCTGCCAGGTGATCATCAGACGTTATACGTTCAATTTTAATTTGAAAAACTTTTTTCACGGCTTTGATTAATAGAATTAATTATTATTTATAACTCTGCTGATACTAGCCGTGTTTTATTATCTACGGATCTGGATCAGGATCATTTTTTAACACGTAATACAACAACAACTTGAGATCCTGCTCTCTATCTGGATCTGTTTTAAAGATCCGAAAATTAGTTCCCATTCTTGCGGGTAGATGGCTTCTCATGATAAGGTAGTGTACAATGTAGTGTAAAGAAAAAAGACAACAAATAAATGAAAAATAAACCAACGTATGAAAATAGAGATAGAGAGGTATACAACACACTTGTCACTAAGATCCGTATGGTTTTATTTTCATGGGATGATCCTGATTCAGATCCGTAGATAATAAAACACGGCTACTGATTTACTTGGAATAACAAGCTTCAGTGAAAACTGAAAAATTACTCCACTTACAAAAATAATCTTTTTTATTTTATCTTCTTAAGAACAGGCCAACCTTGCTTCTACTTTCTCTTTCTCCACTGAATTGAGTAACTATAGATGGATATTTTTAAAATATTTAAAGCAGTTGCATTCGATAAAATTCAGATGTGGACAAAAAGCGTCCACAATTAAAATTTGTCTTAATGAGACGGAATTAATATTTTGTTTCTTATTTAAAAAAAAAAAAAAAAAAATGATTTAAAATTTACCTGATGATATTTTTAGTTAATTGTTTGTTTGTATATGTTTCCTAGATTAAAATTCTAAAAATGCGCGAATATTTTTATTCTCTTGCTATAAAAATTGTACGATAAATAAAATAAAAAAAATACCCTGATTGGCAGTGAAGATTATTTTTAAACCATAAAGTGACAACATTGTTAATCATTATGAAGATTATGCAGAATTTAAATTTCGAAAAAGAAAAATTATCAAAAATTAAAGCTGAAATAAATAAACAGCTTTACTATAAAAACACACCCTTATTTACTATCAAAATTACCCTTGAAATCTGTTTGTCTAATTTTATTGATGTAGGGTAATAATTTTGAAGTAACAATTATAAAGGGTTTTCCAATAAGAGGTGTTATTTTGATATTCAAAGAAAAATGGCATTTTTTGAGATAAATGATGAGATGTTTATTTCATTATAAAGAGGAAGGTATGCCGTTAATAATGGAACACAACATCAGCCAAATGGCCGCCACGACCACGCTTACAGGACCATATCCTTTTCATGAAATTTTCCATAACCAAATCGCAAGGTGGCTGCCCTTTGTCCTCGATAGCCTCACTAATTCCATCTTTGAGGTCTTGAATCGACGCTGGGCTGTTGGCGTAGACCTTATCTTTCACGTGGCCCCAAAGGAAGAAGTGGCAAGGTGTTAAATCACAAGATCTCGGTGGCCAATTGTGATCACCTCTTCGAGAGATAACACGGTCCGGAAACTTTTCCCGTAAAAGATCGATGGTTTCATTGCTTGTGTGGCACGTAGCGCCGTCTTGTTGAAAGTAAACGTTGTCCAGATCAATACCATCCAATTCCGGCCATAAAAAATCATTAATCATCTCTCGATAGCGCAATCCATTTACCGTAACTGTTGCTCCAGCCTCATTTTCGAAAAAGTAAGGTCCAATGACCCCGCCGGAGCATAAACCGCACCAAACAGTCACGCGTTGAGGATGGAGAGGCTTTTCAACAATAACTCTTGGGTTTTCCGAGCCCCAGATGCGACAGTCTTGCTTGTTGACGTAGCCTCCGAGGTGGAAATGGGCCTCATCAGTCAAGATGATTTTTCGATGAAATTCCGGATCATTTTCATGCATTTCAAGGACCAAATCAGCAAAAACACGACGTTGTTGATGATCAGCCGGCTTGAGTTCTTGTGTAAACTGAACTTTATAAGCCTTAAGACCCAAGTCTTTATGCAAAATACGGTGTAATGACGTTTGTGGAATGCCTAATTCCAAAGAACGACGAGGAATGGACAAACCTGGGTTTTCTTCAACACTTTGGGCTACAACAGCAATATTCTCAGTTGTTCTTGAGCGACGTGCACGGGTTTTATTCTTCACATCACTAACTTGTCCCAACAGCTCGAATTTGTCCACCAATTTCTGTATTGCGGTCCGACAAGGTGCTTCACGACGACCCAAAAATGTTTTAGTTTTACGAACCGTCTCTGCCAAATTTTCACCATTTTTATAGTGAATTTTAATAATTTCAATGCGTTGTTGAAGCGTGTATCGTTCCATTTTTATTAATGGCGTAGTTTCTACTTGTCAAATGTCAAAAAATGACAGCTTCAAAAGTGACAGCTACCGAAATAGCGGGCTATTCAAAATAACACCTCTTATTGGAAAACCCTTTACTTAAATAGCCACCAAGATGGTAAAAACAAAAATTATACCCACTGTAGTATGAAGTTTAAAAGGACAGTAAGAAAAGCTTTCGCACAACTTGGTGGTAGATCACTTTTCCTAAGTGTTTATTGTTCAGAACTATGGAAATTATTGTTGGCATAAGTTGTAATCCACAAATTCCCAAACGTTACCCACATTGCTACTTCAAGTTTTCGATAGATTTTTTTGACCCTATAAGCCTGAATCACCCTATGGTGCACTTGCACAACTTATACCCGTACCAAGTTATAGAAGGCAAAACAATACAAATTATTAACAATGCGTGTGCCCTCCCTCTAACAGTGAACATTGTTTGTTTTTTTTTTTTTTTTTTGATAAGGTTTCATACACAGGTGATAAAGCTTTAATTTAGAAGTGGTTATCATAGTTTTTGGATAATTAAATTGTGCAATGTTAATAGAAGTGTTATCAATTGTTTGTGTACAAATTTAAGGGGAGTTTGTAATGAACTTGAACCAATTTTAGGAACTTGTAATGTAGGTATAGTGATAAAAAAGTCGTATCTGTTTTTTTATCAATTAAAATAGATATAATAAACATTTTGTTTTTGTGGTCTTAATAGGTTTTCTTTATGTTTTTTTTTTTTTTTTTTGAACAAAAGGTTTATTTGTTTGTTTTCTTAAAAATCTAAAAAGTCTTTTTGTAGGCGTGTTCTTTTTTTTAATTTAAATTCGAAAAGTTGTCTGGATCAGAAACTAAGACCAGAATCATAACTTGAATAAGTCTTTCGAATGTAGTAGCCGGTGGCGTATTGGTTAGTGGGTAGGACTGTTATGCTGATGTAGGTTTGGGTTCAATTCCCAGCCTCCTCCACCTAAATAAATATTAAAAAATCCTCTTTCGAGGAAGTGACAATAATCCTCGAAATCATCAATAAGTGCCTCTTACCATAAAATTTTATAGGTAACCCTCCATTCCTGCAAATAAACAACACGCCCACAGTAATGACTGAGAGTTGTAAGTCACTAAGTCCTGGCTCTCTGCGAGCTGTCGCACCACCAATTTTATTTAATTATTTTTTTTTTTTAAAGTCTCTCAAATTCGTCTTTTAGATCGAACCGAATTTTCTACGAAACGTTTAGCTTAAGGTTTATGTCACATGTGCATGTTTTGGACCAACTCTAAAAAAAAAAAAACTTTATTAAAATGAAATCCCGACCGATTTCAGATCTTTTCACATTCAGATTACACGTGTTCAAAGTCATCTAACTATCGATCCATCTTTTAATTAGAATTTAAGCCAGTTGCCAATTTTGTGCAAAAAAAAAACAAACAAATTTCGACAACCACCGGACAACATTTGCACAACCATTCAGTAATTTTGGAATTTTTAATTATGTAATACGAAGGAGTCTTTCTCTTCCTTTGGTTGCCAATTTTTTTTTTATCTTTTTCATTCTGTCCCATCATACCACCAATATCCATCAAATAAATTTTCTGCTCCAAAACACCGGAGGCTATGGAGACTGTCTGCTTGTCTGACATAATTCAGCATCAATTTCAAAGATATAATAGCCAGAAGGTTATGTTCTTATACACCAGAAACCAATGAATACCTATATCTGGAATTTCAGATCTAAAAGTTGATTCTTTATTTTATTTTGTTGTTGTTTTTTTTTTTTTTATTTTTTTGGCAACAAAATGTGAATAAAAAGTGAAAAGAGATGAAGGTTTGAAATAAAAAATAAAAAAAAAATAAAACAATGAAAAAGAAGATCAATAAAGTTGAACCATGCAGAGTAACAGCATGAACGATGAGAGTTACTTGATGTCCCCAGGAAAAAAAAAAAATATATTTTTTTTAAATGGTGAAACTAAAAAAACACAGAGGTTGTTTTGTGGTCAGGTTCGAGGTAGGTATATGTTTGTATTTACAAAAAAGGACACAAATCGGGGAAAAATATTTCTGTCTGATGCCTTTGCCAACTATCTAATTGGGTTAATTTTGAGTTAAGGTAAGAGAAATCATGCTTCTAAGATGAACATACAAAACAAGTTTAAAAAAAATGTATACACATTTGGTCATATACTGAAAATATGTTTTTCCTAAGCTTAATAATACGAATGACATTCAAGCTGTTTCAAAAGACAAGGCAAAAGGAGTTGAACTCACTTTGTGATTGTTTATGGAGAATACTTTAAAACTGCGCTGTCGTTTTCGATAGGTCTTTTATACTTTTTGGTATGTTCTGTATTTTTGAAGTTATTATCCGTTTTCCTTTGGAGGTTTCGAGGTACTTGCTAGCACTTTGCTACCCATTTTGAATGGAACGCAGAAAATGGGTTTTCCTACAAATTTCATAAGCTCGCGATGAAAGCATGAGTAGCTGAATGTACTAGATTTTAGTTTTCATCTACTCACAATTACTTCGCCACCTCCAAAGGTTATGTATATCTTGAATAAACTTAAAACAGAAGATGGTTTCGGATCATTTAAAATTACTTTTAAATATGGTTGCATGTTTTGGTTCTCATATAATTCAATCAATCTCACTCTTTGTCGTATTTTGGATATGATGCATATCTTATTTTTACAGTACTAATTTTCTTTTTATCAAAGATTGTGTTTAGTGTCTAAGCTATGTTTTGGTTTTGTATGGATTCGTGAACAAGCTAAAGGGTGTTTTTTTTAAACGTGTGGTTTTCAATCTGGCAATACTTTTTTCAGAGTTGGTCTTTTTGACAGTTGTCACTTGATTTATGCTCAATTTCGTTTGCCATTTTATAATTTATAGAGCGATGAAGCTCATTTTTGGTTGAATGGATTCGTCAATAAGCAAAACTACCACATTTGGAGTGTAGATAATCCTCAACACATTATTGAGACGCCGTTACATCCAGAAAAACTTACAGTTTTGTGTGCTCTGGTGGACAGAGGGAATCATTGGTCCATATTTCTTCAAAAATGAAGCCGGCCATTATGGGGAACGCTATAGAGCAATGATTAATGACTTTTTCTAGCCTGAATTGGAGGATGTTGATGTGGACGACCTTTAGTTCCAACAAGACGGCGATATATGGCATACAACCAACGAAACAATCAATTTATTGAAGGAAACTTTTGGTGAGCGCATTTTCTCGCGTCGTGGGCCTGTGGCAAGGCCTCCAAGATCGTGCGATTTAACACCGCTGGACTATTTTGTGTGGGGTTATGTGAAGTCACTTGTCTACGCAGATAAGCTCAAGACGATTGACGCCTTGCAAGAGAATATTCGGCACGTTATTGCTGACATACGGCCCCAATTGCTGCAAAAAGTGGTCGAAAATTGGGCATTTCGGATGGAATTTATTCGAGCCAGCCTCGGCGGCCAATTGCCCGAAATCATTTTTAAAACATAATGGCAAACCCTCATCTTTATAATAAAGCAAAATTCTTGGCCATAACATTAAATTATATGCGTTTTATTTCTTCTTAAAAAACACACGTCAAAAAAAAAACACCCTTTATTTAATGTTTTTAAGATCATGATTCCAAAAATATCAGTTGTTAGTAAACCAGGGACCTATTTCACCAAACACTTTTCACTTTTACTTTGCAAATTACGTTTCACCAAAAGCAAATTTGCAAAGAGGAAATTATTGGAATGATACCTAAGTCGAAAAGTTTTCCTCTTTGCAAATTACGTTTCACCAAACGCAAATTCGCAAAGTGAAAAGTTCTATTTTGCAAAGTGAAAAATTTTCTTAATTTGCAAATTTGTTGTTCTTTTCGTTTCATCAAACAAACAAACTTTGCAAATTTGATTCAAAATTTTGAAAAGCTTTTCAGTAATATGCAAAGAGAAATTTTTATTTGCAAATAAGCGTTTGTTTTGAAAAGTTGAAATAATAATACACAAATGAACCGTTTTGAAGAATTTTTGGAAAATGAAGAAGTAAATAGAAGAGACCAAAGGGTAGTGAAAATAATTTTTTGACAAAAGAGAGTTTTCGATTAAAACAACCATCGAATTTGTTTTGTCTAAAATCGGACATACATTTCAATTCAACAGTCAAAGGAATATATATTAACGTCCCTTGCAACAAATTTTGAGTACACTATACATTGGGCTGAGAATGGAATCCAATATCACGGTGTTGCATCTACGCGCGAAATAAGCAAAGCTACCGTCTGTAGAGTAGTTCATCGAGTGTCGAATGTAATCGTAGTAGATGAATTTCTCCCAAACACCATTTGCTGGACACAAAATTCTTTAGAATAGATTTGCAATTTTTTTTTGTCAATAAGCATGGAAAGCATCAACGAAACGAAAAACCAATGTTTATTTTTAAACGCGATATGCTTTGCAACTTTGCAAAATACGAATTCAAATGCAAAGTTCTATTTTAAATTGGTGAAACACTTTTACTTTTCACTTTTCAAAAATAGTCTGATAAATTGAAAAGTGCAAAGTCTTTTCACTTTGCAAATTTTATGAAACACTTCGCACTTTTACAATGCAGGAAATTATTTTTTTGCAAAGTTGCAAGGTGAAAAGTGAAAAGTGTTTGGTGAAAAAGGCCCCAGTTCTTATATGTTTCTCAACTGAAGAACCAAAAAATAAACATATTTGGTGGACAGTTCGTGGAGAACCAGGACCTATAGTGTGAATTACAATTCTCAACCATTCCTGTATGAGTGTTGTTTGATAGCAGAAATGGAGGGGACCTATAATTTTGTGCCGAATCCTACCGTTTAAGATGATTTTTAATTTCCTCGCAAGAGGCAGTAGCTGCATTTTTTTTTTAAATTTAGGTTGACGACGAGGCTGGGAATCGAACGTAGATCTCAACAATGACAGTCCTACACGCTATATCTATAACGCCACTGACTACTAAAATGAATTTCCAATACCTTATTGGTTCTAAGATATCTGCTAAATTTTAATTTCTATTAGTTGTTTTTTTTCGGTTCTAAAGGTTTTTGAAAAAGGTCTGTCAAATTAGGTTTTGACCTCAGAAAAATTTTAACAAAATAGATTTGGCGAATTCCACCCTCCATTTGAACATTTATTGTTTCAGGTCCGAGTCTCTGAAGTTTGGGCCTAAAAAAGGGTTATCGACAGAATTTCCAAAAATCAGTCTTTTTATGTGCGTTGAAGAGTGATTTGTTTTTAAACTTTGCAGAGCTCTACCGGCACTAACTGCAGAGACTCGAGCCTTTGACAACAAAAATGTTCAAAATTGCCAAGTTGATTATTTTGTGCACTTTTCAACTCCGACCAATAGGAATTGAACAAAAAAAAAAAACCTTCAACAAATGGAAGGGGCAAATTGTGTGAAGTGTTGGGAAGGGGAATATCCCAAATTAAATTTGTCTGCTTTAGACTTTGAGACACAATACACGCGCAAAGTCCAGCGTGTACCCATTTGTTCGTCTAGTTTGACTGACCCACAAATTTTTTACTTTCCCCCTCCTCTTCCTGCAGAAAATATCTTCCAAGGCCTCATGGGCAACAAACTAAATTAAATTTTTTATAATTATTTCGACTTTTAAGCCGAATTAACATCCTGTTAATTAAAACCTTTTCAAAAGCTTGAAAGAAAGTTAGCTATTGAAATCCATAACATTTAAACATTTCCTTAAATGCTTTTTCGTTGTCAAAATATCCAACAGCCGCATAGATTACGTCAGATAAAGATATTATTTCCATTTTGCGGGATTACTTCATTTCCAGCATTCAATTTTGAGCGCTCAATGTTTGCCTGTCACTGTATGTCTATGTCTTGTCTTTGTGTCTTTAATTATCTATACCCGTCTTTTGGATGCATGCGATGATTCCAACTAAGACAGCCTCCATGTCTCCTCGTAAGGATAACGTTAACTGCTGTCAAAACCCTTTAAGAAATAAGTACGACATACCTATAGGTATAGGTTTCTCTATTCAAACACCGACAAAAGGAAGGAGCATATAAATATCTCACATTTCCTTGCAATTATGTTCGGAAATGAATATTTACTGCACTCGACTGCATTTCGCATTTGCATCTCCATCTTTTTGAAACATATCTTAGATGATTTATTTCTTTTTTCGAAAAGAAACACAATATTTGAAACGCTAACGCACACTCTTGAGTCTCGAGACGAATTCACTACTTGATACACGGATTTCTCTAATTACTCGTCTCATTTCATTAAATTGTGCACTCACTTGAAGCAGCATTTTCTAGGCCGAAAAGGAGCAGCAATAATATTCTTTTTCATTTTGGTTTTCGTTACCGAATGAAAGAGAGAAATAATAATTTTCCCTTAGTTTAGTTTATATACACTTTACACACCCACGTAATGCTCTAAGCGCCATCGCTTAGCTAAGCAGAAGAAGGATATTATGGCGAAATTGGGGCGAATTTATCTGAAGTGTGTGATGTATGATGTTTGTTGCGGAAACCGTTCAGTTGTGTTCCTCTTCCCCTTCCCAGCGGAAGCATTGAGTGTCTGAAAATAAAATCCACTTGTATAGTTGACATGGTTTTACAAAGTTTCTTCAAAGGATACCTAATCTAAAACGTTTCAAGGAATTCAAAAACATTTTTTTTTTTTTAATTTCATTTACGCTACAATTTATTTATAGATATGTACCTATCATTCCAGTATTGTCGCAGCAGCAGCAGCATCAGTGTATAGCGGTGTGTCGATATGTTTAACATGCGATGTCACTTGTAAATTATTTTGAACGATGCAATATAATTTGTCAAGTGTGTGACTAAATGAATGGGTATCCCGGAGTCTGTACTGTACTACAATTTCAAAAGCTTACGCAGGATGAGGCGGTGGGGGGTATAGAAGGGGATGTGTGTGTGTGTGAAGACGAAAGTGATTTTACATTTTTAATCGTGTATAATGTGTCAAGCGAGTGTCGTCCTCATTAATCAGTTTGTCGCGCAGAATGAATGTGGAGACGAGGCGACGCGACAGCGACAGCGACAGCGACGGCAGCCATGGCGGAGGCATTATAATATGGCGACGACGATGATGACTATGCCTCTATACGATGACGACGACGGAACGGAACATATCTAATATGAATCTGACAAAGATAACTATGACTATGGTGATGATGATGATGATGATGAGAATGATTAGGGCAAGAATGATGGAGAAGTGTTAAATTATATAAATAGACGTGAAGGATCAAATTTAGTGAAATGGAAAATGAAATGGTAAAATGGAACAATAAATTATCATGCGCTGAGATTCTCAAAGAAATTTATTTGTGAGAGAGTAGGACACACGCTAATGATGTTGGTTTTTAATATATTTATATACCACCATAAATGGATGATTTTTAAAAAAAAGTATGTTGAAAATGTTCTAAGTAAAGGCTTGAGCTAAATGAAAAATTAATACCCTTATTTTAAAAATTTAATTTTTATACTAAGAGAACATGAAAGATGCTTTTGCGGTTGTTTTAAATTATATTGCCATAAATTAAAATTATGTTAATACATATTTAAGAAAAAAAAAAAACGTAGGTAATAAAGTATCAGATGTACATACGTATGGATTTGTGTAACTGTAGGTAACTATATGACGTGTTTGGAAGGACTAGTGAAGTGATAGTGAGTTGACCTACATGGCAAGTTAAAGTTATAAGTAAGGGACCATAAAAAAAAAACCTGTCACAAATCTTAAGATCTGAAAGTAGCGCACTAAGGATTTTCAGAGTTTTCTTCAAAACTAATAAAGGGTCCGCCAAATAACTTCTTTTTTTTTTGAAAATGGCGCAAAACATCGAGTGTAGCTTCAGCTGTGTGGCACGTAGCGCCATCCTGTTGAAACCAAATGTTGCCAATATCCAACTGGCCCGATAACGATCACCATTGACTGTCCCGGCCACTTCTTGCTCATTTTCGAAGAAAAATGGCCCAATTATGCCTCTGGACCAAAATCCGCACCAAACAGTGACTCGTTTTGGGTGTATCGGCTTTTCAATGTATGCGTGCGGGTTTTCTATGCCCCAAATGCGACAATTTAGCTCGTTTACTACCCGCCAAGATCAAAATGAGCTTCATCTGAAAAGATGATTTTTTTGGCAAAATCGGCATCTTCTCTTAGTCGATCGCAGGCCCACTTAGCGAAGCGTATATACACAACCATATTCGTTTAGCGGAAGGATAAACCTTATTATCTGTCAAATCAGACATGAGCTAAGTGTTACCATTCACGAAATAAGCGCTAGTTGAAAAAAAGCGTTACTATACTAATTTTCATAAAATAAAGAAATTAAGTACCTACCTCAAATAACTATTTTTTTTAATTAGTAATTAGCTTAAAGGAATTTATTAATTTACTAATTTTTCACAATTTTAATTCTCTTTTATTTCGTATTCAGTCAAGAATTAATAGACGTATAGTGAATACTAAAATACTAAAACCGAATTTAGAACTTAATTGTTAAAATTGTGAAAAAAATCTCTATTCAAATTTTTTTTTTACCATTTTTGAAAGTATTTTTTTCAAAAACTAGAAATAAATTGATTTAAAAATCAAATAATAGAGCAGACTTCTGGATTTCAAAACGAGATAGAACAATTTTAAAAGTAATGCCCCATTTCATAAAGGACTTTTAAACATTTGAAAGTCCATTTAGTGTTAAAATGGGGTTTTTGGGTTTCACCAAGTGCTTTTGAATTTAAAATGCTTTTAAACGCCCTTATAAACTAAAAGCTCATTTTGGTCTCTATAAATTTTAAAAGTCTCATTTGTGAAGTGTAAAATCAAATGTCAGCCAACGAGTAGATGATATTTGATAATATTTTGCAGTCACTTTTTTATTTAATTTCTTGCTGATACAAATTATGAATACGTCGATACAAAAATATTGCTTGTTTGTAAATAATAATCTTTTGTGAATTTGTTTTAAGCATAATTGATTAATCATCTTCAAAGGAGGAAGAAGAGATAGTAGCCGTGTGTTTTTGCAAGCCCGGGGAGATTTGGTTGAAAAAAAAACGACATCGGGGATTAGCGACGCCATTACAGACACAAAATCGAGTTTCCATACAAACTATTGATAAAAAGTATACAATTCACGCGCGCCGGTAACACAGTTTTTCTCCGTGCTTAAGTTAAGCTGCGAGAATTCTCCCCGCTTAGCTAAACCCGAAGGGGATTAGTTGTTGTTGCATTTAACATGTGAATTGCAGGACGGGACGTCGTTTTTTTCGATCGATTTCCTCGGGGCTTGCAAAAAAAACACGGCTAGTATAAGAAGTCCAAGAATATTTCGAGTTCATAGGAATCCGTTCTATGAATATTTTTTTTTAGCATTTTTTTTTTTCTACATGTATCTAATGCTTTTTCAAATGCATTTTGAATGTGAGAGGGAAACAACCTATTTTTATATCCAGGGGCAGGGATGTGAGGCAAATCCAATTTTAACTAAAATTTCACTTAAATTTCCCTTTTTAAGATTGGTGAAACTCGAAATATTTAAGGGTTTGATAAAATTTAAGAGGACTTAAGATAAAAGGGTTCTTAGTGTTTTTTTATGAAATTGGGCATAAGTGTTGCCTTTTTTTTAAATAATTTTTTCCATTTCAAATATTTTTTTTTTATAAAATGGGCCAAAACAACATTTTCGCACTCGATTTCAATTTAGCTGCCATACAATGAAATAAATAACTCTCCGTAAGCTTTCGTATGACAAAAATTTCATCACTGTTGTGCAATATTGAAAAAGGACCCAAAATGTCCATGGTCCTTTTTTTTAAGTTCATTTTTAACAAGATTTACAATTTTTTTCTCATTAACATTTTGAGTTTTGAAGATAAAATAAAATAAAATAAAATAAAATAAAATAAAATAAAATAAAATAAAATAAAATAAAATAAAATAAAATAAAATAAATAAAATAAAATAAAATAAAATAAAATAAAATAAAATAAAATAAAATAAAATAAAATAAAATAAAATAAAATAAAATAAAATAAAATAAAAAAAATTAAATAAAATAAAATAAAATAAAATAAAATAAAATAAAATGAAATAAAATAAAATAAAATAAAATAAAATAAAATAAAATAAAATAAAATAAAATAAAATAAAATAAAATAAAATAAAATAAAATAAAATAAAATAAAATAAAATAAAACGAAATAAAATAATGGATTTCTGGCCATAAAAAAAAGCTAAACGATTTTGTTTTAGATATCACCATTTTTTTGTTATTATTGTTTTGTCCTGACTTTAAGTTTTAGAAATTTGGCCCTCCTGCTTAAATGGGAAAGTTTTTCTCATCTCGAACCAAATCTAAAAGTTTTAGCTTTTTGTCGCGTCTAATGCGAATTTGCATTTGAAAAATTACCAACAAAATTTCAATCAAAATATTTTTTTTAGATTTTCATTGATTTTTTTTTTTAATCGATGGATTTCAAGAAAATTTGAAAATTCCCGCCTGATTTCTTGAACTATTTGTTCATTTGTGTTGATTGGATTCCCTTTCAAAATACTTATCTGAAGAAAATTCAGGCAGATTTTTTTGAATAATCTATTTTCTAATATTTGAAAAAATTTAAAGTTTAGGCACGAAATTTAAAAAAAACCTGCTGCTGAGGTATCAGCATGATACTACTACTTAGCAATTTTTGTACTTGAAAGACATTAATAAAATGTTCTTAGTTTTAAACAGTTTTTAATTGGTAGCACACTTAACCTGTTTCTTTAATAAATTCCATCGAAACACGCCTAAAAAAGTGACAGTTTGTTTTGGCTTAACTACTAAGCCATACGTGCCTTTTTTCAAATTTGTAACTTTCAAAGTGACATTTATAGAATAATTATTATTAATAAAAGGTAAAATAGACATTTAATGATTTTTATTTCAGCTAATAAGAAAATATTCAAAAGTAAGCAAACGCATTAAACTTAAAACGCTTTAACATCGCACTAAACTGTCTTAAGTTTTGCGCCATTCACTTAAACTAAATTAATGCTTTAAATTCCGCTTGGAAAATTTTATAAATTCATGCGAGCTCAAATTTGAATTTTTCAAAATAATTTTTTCCTAATTTAATTTTTTTTTTAATTTACATCCTTTATAAAATGTTTGGCCCACCAACTTACGATGGATTATAAGTTTTCAATTGATTAAAGGAAAACATTTTTAGCTTTCAGACGGTAATTTTTTTAAAATGTTTAAAAAAAGTTCTATTAGGTAGGTTTTATAATTTAATTTATTTTATATGAATATTTATACATTATTTTTTCTTTCCTTAATTTTGTTTAAAAAAAATGGGAAAGCTACAATCTGTTACTTGAATTAAAGAATTCATTACAGCTAACTATAGCAGTACCTATAGCATTCCTTCCAAAACCTTAATTTTCATTTTTTATTTCAAAAAAAAAAAAAAATCAGTTTTTGATAATCTTCTTTCATATGAATTGGTTGCCCAGAATGTGCCTTTAATTTTTTTTAACATGTAATCGTTACCCTTGGGTGAGTATATTGTCGATAAAATTTGTATTCCTGGAAATCACCCCCAAAATATATTTACTAGCAAAGCTAAAATTAAATAAGAACCTAGAACCTCAAAGATTTTGTCAATCGATGACTAACAACAACCTTTAGATAAGTAGTATCTATGTACCTACTAATACAAAGCTCTCAAAAGCCCCCTTCACAAAACATACCAATTTTCAAATGATCTCATTCCTTTGTTTCATTCTCCGTAAAACGTTAAACAAAAATGAAAAAAAAAAAGAACAAACACAAAATATTTACTTTCGACAGTAGATAAATTTTATTTTAGAATTATTTTCCCATTACCTATACCTACCGTTGTCTGATGATGCAATTTTATGGGACACTAAGTCTAACAAAGCGGTGAGGGTTTTTGTCATTTGCCATTCATTGCCAAAGAGCATTCCATTGCACAGCACAGCACATAACAACGAATGTATATAAACACATTTCCGGCGCAATTATAGATGTGTATACTATTTGGTTTAGTGAACAAATGAAGTTGTAATTCATGGGAATTGTATTAATATATTGATAAACCCCACTTCTGACACATAAAGCAGTATCTACTACCGCTATACCTTTATACCCTAAACACAAAAGTATAATGGGTACTCATAGATCTCTAAATAAAACGAAATTCAAATTGTGGTTTGAAGCCAACACCTGTCAAGCAAAGCCATCAGATAAGGATTGATTCAACCGACTTGGTATACACTTTTGGAGGTTAAATGAGGGCCAAAATGTATGACAAGAGAGGAAATTGGACTTTACTTTCGGATTTCCACCTCTCCTTTATCATCAGTGATGGATTTGTCCATTTAAAGAGCTCTCATATCTGTGGGGCTACCGAATCAATCCTTGAATCAATTTGAGTCTCAAGGTCGAATGTGCTAAGGGCCTGTTTCACCATGTCTGATTAGTTACTTCGCACATAAATATTAATACAGAGTCATGACTCCATATAGAATGAAATATAGTTTCAAAATTCAAAAATAAATTTCTTGGGATTGTGGACTTGTGACCCTGTTCCAATATTAAATTATGTGTCGATTAGCTAATCATAACTTTACACAGACATTGTGAAACAGGCCCTTAATCTTAAAATACGAATAAATACACATAACAAATGTAAACTCGGAGTTAAGGTATAAACGATTGAACAAGTCGAAACTGAAAAGGGGCCCTTAAACTTGCTACACTCTCAAACAAGTGAGCTTATTTCTGATACTAATCCACTACTGTCGCTTTTATTATAACAGGGCTGTTTCAATTGATTAATTTGTTTGCTATTATACCTATAATAAATATCCCCAATATTCTTTATGACATGGATTCTCTGTAAATCATTCCGCAGGGCATGCTATATTTTGATGGACATGTCATATTGTCGAAAATCGAATTAACTATATCGAAGCCTAGAATCTATGTTCAACAATAATATACCACCATCATCGAAGCTCTTTTGTATTTATATGGAAAGAGTGTCAGTATTAGGTTATAGGTATGAATTGTAGGTATAGGTATTACTACACAATGCGGGAGGGCGCGTTTGCGATGGCTATCTCCGTGAAGAATCTGACATTTGAATATTTTATTGTTCAAATTTTTTTGTTTGTTTGTTGTTGTTTAAGATTTTATTATATACTAATGACACGGCTATAGGTTGTTTAAAAGGCACAGGTTGATACGGAGAGTTGAACAACAAATTGCTTGCAATTATATGATATGGAATGTTATGCGGGAGTTCGGTGTGATGAAATAACAGAAATTGGAAATTTATTGTTCCGGAATGTAAATATTGTAGTTGGTATAGTGTCCACTATTTAAGTCAGCTGATACATGTCATTTTTATTTTTGAGAAAAAAAAAAAAAAAACAATAAGTGGCTCTTAGGGAAGAAGAAGAAGCGTGGAGTTTTAATGACATAACCTCCATCGCAAACTTGAGGAAATGATTATATACCTTGGAGTGATTTCGACAAAACCTTGTGCTTTTCGAACAAAAGGTTCAATTTCAATATAAAAACTAAATTAACTATAATTAGTTTTTCGAAAAAATATAAAGTTGAGTCTTGGACATGAAAATACATAGCACTTCAATTTTTTTAATTGCGATACACAGGTGCGTATACAACAAGCCTTAGAGAAAGATTTGAATTTTTTTTAGAAAAAATCGATATCAGAGATTGACATTTCTATTATAAAGAGAACAATAAAAAGTGGCTCTCAAAATTATGTCTGAAACTCGACATAAAGCCTAAGGCCCATTTGCTGAAACGAAACATAAGAATTAATGTTCAACATTAGCAGTTTACGCTGAGGAAAAAGTAGAACATAAGAATATAAATATTTATAGGAAACTTTAATTTTTATGTTCAACTTATTTTAGTTTTTCCTCCACGTTAACTGGCCATTTCACATTAGCTCTTATGTTGAACTTACGTATTTAAGGTTCTTTTCAGAAAGTTCAGGTTCGTTTGAGCCTAAAGCACTGAATCAATATTGCTTTAAGTTTTTGAACTTAAGATTTAAATTGATTCCCTATAGTTGCGAAATTGAGTTTTTTTACTTGCAAAAATAACGGCTCTCTGCCATACAACTTTTAGGGTTATTCATAGTAGAAACAGCTTCAACAATTTCTATGAAAAACTATTAAAGCTATGTTCTGCATTTTAGTAAATAAGCATTTTATCACAAAAACTCTGTTACTATATAATATATGTAATGGTTCCATACATAGAACAGTTTTTTTTAATTTCTTCTTTTTCGTCAACGGTTTTACTCAATATTTAATACAGGAGTTTTTTTTTTTTAAGTATTTACAAATAAACTGAAAAATCAATATCTAGAAAATAGGGTCATAAAAATTGCAAATGAAAATATAGACAAATATTTAAGCTACTTTTTTTAATTGAATACTTCTTTCTGGGTTTTTACACACTTCACGTTCTGAATGGTGAAATTCGTAAAAATATGATCATCTAACCTTTATTATTTTCCCAGCATAGACAGAATTTTTGTAATTGAAAACCACTTTTTTGTGTTTATCCCGTTTCACTCTATAAATATCAAATTTTTAAAATATTCTTTTTATCCCTCTTCACCCTATAAATATCAGTTTTTTGAAAAAAAATCTATAAGCCATGGCTTAAAAAAAATCCTTTGATACAAACAGAATTTTTGAAATCGAATACAACTTTTTATTTTTAACCATTTTACCCTATTAATACCAATTTTTTAAGAAAAAATAACCCAAAAGCCAAGTCTAATAAACTGACATTCTAGTATGAATAGTATACAATAAATAATAATAATGACCCAAAAGCCATCGACCAAAAATGATCTTTATAACACCAAAAGAATTTTATAAAATCGGCAAATTTATATTTTTGCCCCATTACACCCTACAAATATTAAAATTTGAAAAAATGAATATCCCTAAATCCATTTCCAAAGAAAAACATTTGAAAAAACAGAATTTCTTAAATCGGACAATCGTAATTTTTTACTGAAAAACTAAATGTACATAAAGCATATACCATATACATATGTGCATATAGCGCCACCTGTTGAGAATTTTCCTTTTATAAACCTTCGTATACCGATTTTTTTTTTTTTAGTTTTTTTTTTTTCATTTAAATTGCAATCGTTTGAAATGCTTGTACTATAAAAGAACCATTTTTTAATGTACAATTCTTATTTAGCACTGAAACTGAAGTATCCAATTTGTTCAAGGCGTTTTCAAGTTTTAAGCATTCGAAATGAACACTCCTCATTTAAGAGATTCATAAGTTAAAATAGTCGTTAAGTTTCCTAAAACTATCCCATTTTCCTCGCAATCAGTGGCCTCAACGTAAAGAGCGCTACGTACAATGGTCGTCACAATCGTCCTAGCAAATCAACAATTGAGCGTCTAGTGGAAAAATTTGAATCCACAGGCACAGTAAAAAATGTTCCCGTGCCAGTGAGACAAAGAAGTGCCCGTAGTGTCGAGAATATTGCTGCCGCTGACTTCAGTTGCAGAAAGCCGAAATGTGTCTCTCACACGTCGTTCTCAAGCGTTGGGCATCTCTGTGACGTCGTTGTGGCCTACATCCTTACAAGATTAAATTGACGCAAGAACTGAAGCCGCTTGACCACCAGAAGCTTCGTATGTTCGTGAATTGGGCTGAGCAACAATTTGAAAATGATTCGGATTTTCATCGAAAAATCATCTTCAGCTATGAGGCTCATTTCTGGCTGAATGGCTTCGTCAATAAACAAAATATGCGGTATTGGTCAGGCAGCAATCCACACGTACTCCATGAGTCATCATTACATCCCGAAAAAATTACGGTTTGGTGTGGTTTATGGGTCGGCGGCGCGTCGTCATCGGGCCGTACCTCTTCCGTGATGATCAAGACCGGCACGTAACTGTAAATGGGGATCGCTACCGTTCAATGATAAACGAATATTTTTGGCCTCAATTGGATGATATGGACTTGGAGGACATGTGGTTCCAACAGGACGGCACCACAAGCCACACAGCGAATGTGGCAATCAATTTATTGAAACCAAGTTTGGAGAACGTGTTATCTCACGAAATGGTCCAGTCGCTTGGATGCCTCGGTCGGACGCCGTTAGACTATTTCCTGTGGGGTTACGTCAAGTCTATGGTCTATGCCAACAAGCCAGCGATAATTGATGAACTTCGTACGAATATCGAACGTAAAATTGCAGCAGTATCGGCCGATTTATGCTTGAAAACCGTCGAAAATTGGGTTCAGCGTCTGGACTTCTGCAAGCGTTCCCGTGGTGGCCAAGAAATCGAATTACATACATAGTGGCATCGAATGTACTTTCACAGGATATCCAAAACTATTTTTGTTTTATTTAAAAAAACTTTTGTAGCGCTCTTATTGAAAAACCCTTTAGATATACAGATTTATTCTTCCAGCCTTTTTTTAAACTGTAGAACTACGAAATGCGGAAATTCTAAAATTTACCGGTAAAATTTAAATAAATATTTTTAAACATTAATTTAAAAAAAAAAAAATTCAAAAAATTGACTTTTCAAAAAAAAAAATGTTTTATTTTTTAAATCCAACAAATATGCTTTTAGAAGTTTTTGTATGCCATAGCCCTTATGACTTAAATCGGTGAAGCAGTTAGCGAGAAAGTTGAAAATAAAAAAAAAAAACGTTTCTATGAGAGGTATACCGTTATTAATGGTTTTTGGCAAAAAATGTACAGATAACAGTTGTATGACAGGGACCGTTATTTTGTTAACTAAACAAAATTTCAATTTTCCCTCTTCATTTGAGATTTGATTTTATAACTTTAATGTGAGATACTTCATTTCGTATCGGAAGCGTATTTGCGGCTATAAGAAGTAAAATTAACAACGCCCACAATAATTTTTTTTTATCAATTATGAAACTAGATTACCTATATCATATTTTTTTGTTTCGTCTTACAATAATGTATTTCATAATATATAGGTATTATGTTTTTTACTATTATTTTATCATCATATTGATTAATTTTCCAAGGCTACCATTGCCATTACATTAAAAATAATGAACAAGAAAATCCTCCCACTAAAAACGTCCATAAATTAACAGAAACTTATTTCAAAAGCTTTATAACAAATAACCACATAATCTCCGTAATTGAACCTAAACAAATGATGCACCCTCCCGAGAAATTGATTCGAAGCCAATTTAGATTGGGTCAAATTTGTCTTGACTAAAAACATTACATTCTATACGTACGTACATGCACAACAAAATCAACTGAAATTAGCTTGAGGGGGTTTTTCAAGCTAACTTGACCAAATTAAACAACAAAATCATTCACAAACGAACCCAAGTGAATATGTGTTTGTGTGTGTGTGTGTATATAATTCATTAAACTAAACCTAGACGAGCTTTGTTGGATGTATAAGTATGTACTTTGTACATTTATATCCTCGAAAAAAAGGAGTGAATTGAGTATCCTTTTTTGGAGTAAAGAAAAAGCCATTAATTTGCCAAACGAATTGAGGGTAATCGAATTACGAACACAATAATTGAAGTTGATATTGACGCAGTAGATAAGTAGATGTATGTATGTGTTGTGTGTGTGGTGTTGGGTGTATGTGTTTGGTGTGTTGTCGTATACAAAAGGATATACTGAAACTCATACGTAAATAATATCTACTTTATTTGCTCTTAATTTTGTTGACGCTGTAAAAATGGACTTTTCAATTTAATGACACACACGCACAAAAAACGGGAAACACATTGAAAGATTGAATTATATTTTTGTGTACAAATTGTACAAATCGTCAACTTGAGGCAAGGAAATTGATAAGGTGGTGTAAGGAAGAGCAAACGGATTTATAAAAACTTGCTATTCGAATATCCTAGCAATTTAAATTGAAATATCCTCAAAAGTGAAGTTAAGGAAATCAATTAGATTTCAGTGTAGTAGGTAAAATAAATGAGTTTTCTTTTACAATTAACTAGCTGGCTCACCGGGCTTCGCACGGGTAGATAAACCTAAGCTTCGCATAAAAATTACAAAAGAAAATACAAATTTGTAATAATTATTTAAGAAAATTTTTGTGATCGAATATGCACCTACTACTTTATGAGTTTTAACCTACTTAACGCTATGAAGGGCTAAATATATAAAAATATGATCCTCTTAGTCTATAACTTTCCCAATACAAAAAGAAATTTTGTAATCAAAAACTATTTTTTTTGTTTTTATCCCATTTTTTTAAACAACCTTTCAAAAAACAAAATGAATTTTTTGAAATCAAATGCCACTTTTCGTTTTTACCCTATTTCACCCTATAAATGTTAATTTTCTGAAAAAAATCTTTAAGGGTATCCACTAAAAAACAACCTTGCCAACACCAAAAGAATTTTTTAAATCGGACAATTTTTTTATATTTACCCCCTTCCACCTTACAAAAAACAACATATAAAAAAGAACATCCCTGATGCTATTTCCTAAGAAAAACCTTATAAACAAAAAAAATTTCTTAAATCGGACAATTATTTTATTTTGACCGCATTTCACCCTACAAATAACAAAAGTTGAAAATGAATATCCCAGAAGCCATTTCTTCACCGCCTACAGCACCTATATTGTTGAACGGTAATTTTATTGAACTGAAAGACGAAATGTGTGCCGACTGCACCACCTGTTGGGAATGTTCGGTATTTCATTTTTCCCATACCTTCTCGTAGCAATTAAGAACAAACCCGCAAAAGGAAGCATCCAGTCATTTTCAAGTTTTAAGCATTCGAACACACCACTTTTTATTTTTTTACAAAGGGTGTTTTTCTTAGACGTGTGGTTTTTAATCTGGCAATACTTTTTTCGAAGTTTGTCTTTTTGGCAACTGTCACTTGATTTATGCTCAATTTGGTTTGCCATTTCATAATTAATAGACTTACTACTGAAAAACGTCGCGCGCTGCGTCCAATATTCTGCTTCTGCCGATATAATCGCAAAATCTCATAAATTCGAGCAACCATGGATCACACCACGTTTACTCTAGTGGATAATGTGCATTCTCAGAGACGCCGCCGTACAGTGCGCACCAAAGACGCTATGTTGCTGTTGTGGAGCAGAGCTAATATATAGTTTGCTAACTAACCGATTTGATTGATTTATGACGAGTTATGATAAACGCGGTCACAACTACTCGTGAACTTGTGTTCGTCACAAATTATAGTTTCGAAATTCCTTTGCGCAGATGGCAGCACCGATTCTTTTGTTTTTACTTAAAATGTCAAATCTGATATCTGATAAGAAAAGCAAACAAAATAATTTGCAGACACCGGCCGGCCCGGTATATCTTATCGCGCAACACTCAGACCGAAAATATTTGTGTCGTTATCTTTTTTATGGATCTTAACGATAAGACAACGTTAAAGCATTTTTAAAATTAGAAAAAAATGCAATTTGCAATATCCGGTATAAATTTGCGTATAAGTAATTGAAATCATCAAAAAAATTAAAACGTAGTACCAATCATCATCGAATTAGATTTACGTCCTATATCATACCAAAAAAAAAAAAAAAAAAACCCAACATCAACAACTGCGACGTGATGTGGGGGCTGGGAAGTGACACACACTCTTTTTAATTCCATCGAATTAAATCATAACGTCATTTTTTGAATTTTTTGATTGGCATTCATTGTCAAGGTCAATTTTTGCATTCATCTATTCTTATGGCATCAAAATTTATATACTTTGTAGGTATTAAGTGGAAAGTGAATGTTTGTGCTTGCTGCATGAACTTAATTTTTGGGTCTAATCATTATGAACTCTTTGTGATTAACAAAAAAAAAAAAAAAACGAGAGGTAGATTAAATTTATTGCATTAAATTAGGATTATAAATTGAGCTGTCATTTACTGTTGAAGATAATATATTCAAAAATTTATAGCTATTTAATTGAATTATTGTGATTAAATTAAGTTTGAATAATGATAGCCAGTTTTATGTGTGTAGTTAGCAGGTAATAGGAGCTCTTTTTTTGTTTTGAATTTTGATGTAGTGATTTGAGTTGAATAATAATGGCCTTGAATTTGAGAACTATTTTTTATAGACACCTCAATGTGAAATGTTTATAACGGGTGATTTTTTAGCTGGTTTGGTTTTGGCAACACTGGTTTTGACAGCTGACGTGTATTTAGTACCTTGTGTCACTGTCAAACAGCTTCAGTTTGGTTTGCAATTTAACCATGGATCGTCTTACAAATGAACAACGCTTGCAAATTATTGAATTTTACTATCAAAATTCGTGCTCGGTTCGAAATGTTCATCGCGCGCTGCTTGTGTTCAGCGATGAGGCTCATTTTTGGTTGAATGGGTACGTAAATAAGCAAAATTGCCGCATTTGGAGTGAAGATCAGCCAGAAGCATTGCAACAGCTACCAATGCATCCCGAAAAAGCCACTGTTTGGTGCGGTTTATGGGCCGGCGGCATTATTGGGCCTATTTCTTCAAAGATGATGCAAATCGCAGCGTTACTGTCAATGGTGAACGCTACCGAGCGATGATAACAAACTTTTTTTTGCCCGAAATGGAAGTTCTTGACTTGCATGATATGTGGTTTCAACAAGACGGTGCCACATGCCACACAGCACGCGAAACAATGGCGCAATTGCGAGGCGAGTTTGGTGAACAGTTAATTTCACGTTTCGGGCCGGTCAATTGGCCGCCTAGATCGTGCGATTTGACACCATTAGATTATTTTTTGTGGGGGTATGTCAAGGCTAATGTCTATAGGGACAAGTCCGCTTCGATTGACGCACTGGAAGCCAACATCCATGCATTCATTCGTGAGATACCGGCCGATATGTGTGAAAGAGTATGCCAAAATTGGACTCAGAATATGGGCTACCTGAGACGCAGCCGCGGTCAACATTTGCATAAAATTATCTTTAAACAATAAATTGCAGGGTTCAAACTATCGATTCAAATAAATATTTCATTCATTTTTTTGAATTGTTTGTGTTTTTTTTTTTTTTTAAAGTTTTAAACCTCTTAAAAAATCACCCATTATATACAAGCTCTAGAGACCCTGTAGAGTGTTTAGTTATTTTTTATTTTAAGATATAGTGAAATTCCAATAAGGATAAAATATTTTTCAAATTATAGGTAAATATTTTTCGAATTAATGTTAAATATAGGCTTATTTTGCATAAGCCAAAGAACGTTTAAAAATGATGGTTTTATTTCCAAAAATCGAAATAATCTTTTACAAAAAATTTTAATTCTTGTTCTATGGATGTAAGGTTAACAGGCAGCCGTACTTGAGAGTGGCTATAAGGGGTCATAATCATATCCATCATTGAAAGTTTTAAGACGTCATTGTTTTATGTCAAAAAAATCTAGTAACAATTCTAGTAAAATAAAAAATTTCTATTACAGGTACGAAGTTAATAAAAATAGTTAGAGCCGTTTTAGAGAAAATTTGAAAAAAAAACCGAACTGTTGAATCGCAGCTACTCGTTCTAGATGAGTTTAAAAAAAAAATTCGAATTTTTCCTCTAGGAGGGAATTACATAAAAATAATCTGTATCAAATTTGAAGCAAATCTACCCACCCGTTAGGGCTCTATCTCTAGATTACCATACCATATCATACCATTTTTAGCACACAGAATTTTTTTTAAATCAAAATCATTCAAGTCATTTTTGGAAAAATAAGATTTTCCTTAGAATTATTTTTTTTCAACAGTGGAACGACATTTATACCTACCACTATCCTTGTCCTAATAAAACAATTTTAATAATAACTTCTAAGAAGTTTTCAGAAAAAGCTAAATTGCAACTTAAAAACATCAATCAAATCATTTTGAAATAGCTAAAGGGTCCGCCCAATAACTTTTTTTTTTTTGGAAAATGGCGCAAAACATCGAGTGTAGCTTCGGCTGTGTGGCACGTAGCGCCGTCCTGTTGAAACCAAATGTTGCCAATATCCTCCTCTTCAATTTTTGTGAACGAAAATTCGTTCAACATGGCTCGATAACGATCACCATTGACTGTCCCGGCCACTCCTTGCTCATTTTCGAAGAAAAATGGCCCAATTATGCCTCTGGACCAAAATTCGCACCAAACAGTGACTCGTTTTGGGTGTATCGGCTTTTCAATGTATGCGTGCGGGTTTTCTGTGCCCCAAATGCGACAATTTTGCTTGTTTACTACCCGCCAAGATCAAAATGAGCTTCATCTGAAAAGATGATTTTTTTTGGCAAAATCGGCATCTTCTCTAAGTCGATCGCAGGCCCACTTAGCGAAGCGTATACACAACCATATTCGTTCAGCGGAAGGATAAAACTAATTATCCGTCAAATCAGACATGAGCTAAGTGTTACCATTCACGAAATAAGCACTAGTTGAAAAAAAAACGTTAGATGGCGGACCCTTTACATACCTATTCAACTTTTAAAAAGAGAAAATTTGTTAAAATTTATGTTTAAATCGTAAAAAAAATATTTTTTCAAAAACTTGTCTTGAAGCTTTTTAAAACAAAATTGATAAAACCTATAATGAAAAGTTTTGAAAAAGTTGAAAAATAAAAACTGGTCTTATTTTAAAAAGAATTATACAGTTGAAGGACACGCAGAATTTTCATTACATTAATTCCTTAGAACAGATTTTGAGAAAAATTAGTTTTTCCTTAACAATAGATAATTTTGTATCCTAACAGAATTTCAAAAAAAACCCTTCTGCAGAATGCCCAAAAAACGCTAAGTGCCAAGTTTAATATAAATACCGATGAACCCGTCTAGGCTGTAGCGCAATAGACTAACACAGAAGCAAATATATAGAATTACTCATTAATCATTGCGTTAAATATAAAAATACCCTTCATATAGAAAATCGCTAGTCTAAAATAAATATTTTCAAACTTACCATAAATTCAAATTTGTATTTGTAAAAAAAATCGACTTTCAGCTCCAACAGTTTTAGGGTTTAAAAATAGTGAATTTTATGTTGTTTTGAAAATTAAAATTTTAGCAAATTAATTTTCAAATAAAACTTACAATGTCATGATAGGTATATCTATTTTTTTTTTTTTTTTAGAAAGAAATACAATCTTAATTTCTACTTTTAAATTAAAATATTTTAGAAAATAATTACTGAAAAATTAATTTTTAAACTTAACATTTTGAAAAAAAGAAAAATTGTTTAAATTTTGTTTTGACTTAAAATTTATATGAGCATTGAATATTAAAAACAAAAATACATCTCAATGTCAAAAAAATTTGAAAAAAAATTAGTTTTAACAATTTTTTTTTAAATTTTCTTTAAAAAAATTTTTTTTTATTTTTCACTAAAACAATCTAATTTCGAAACATTAACATTTTTATGAATTAAATAATGTATTTTTGATTTTAAAAAAAATTTATAGCATGACATATTGCTTGTAAGTGTTGCCATTGTTTTTTTTTTAATGATTTTTATTCTATTTCCAGTTAGAAAATTGCCACTCTCGACATAACAGAGGGAAATAGACCCCCGTCTCATACGATTTTTTTTCTTGTCTCAACCCAACTCTTACGGCCTAGGTTTATGTTACATTTTATGCAAAACACTCTTTATATCGCAAGTAAAAATTGATTTGTTCTTTGATTTTTGTTTTTCCTTTTTAAATTCATTTTTATTTGAGCCATTAACGAGAAATTTCAAAAAAACAAAATTCAAATAAAAATTTTGCATTTAAAGTACCGCTACTATACGGAATTAGCAGTTCCATTTTTGTCATGAATAATTTTTTGTATCTTGAATAAATTTTACATGGAAAATATCAAAACTACATTTTAACAGAGAACTATAGCTGGTCCACCCAGCTTCGCACGGGAAGACAAATCTAAGCTTCGCATTTAAATAAAAAAAAAAAAACATATAAATAAATATTAAAGCTAATTTTTGTATTCGAATACCTACTATTATGGGTTTTAACCTACTTCCATTATGAAAAGCTAAATATGTAAAAACTTGATCCTCTAAGTTCAATGTTTATTACTTTAATAACACAGGCAAAATGTTTGTAATCAAAAACCACTTTTTTGTTTTTATCCCATTTCACTCTATAAATGTCAATTTTCTGAGAAAAATCTCTGATGCCTCTTAAAAATTATTCTTTAAAATCGAATTTTTTCCAATTGTATGCTATTTCATACCAAAATTTGAAATAGAATATCCCCAAAGCTATTTCCTAAGAGAAACCTTTTAAACAAAATATAAAATTTCTTTTTATTTTTGCCCCATTTCACCCTAAAATAACAAAATCTTAAAAAGAATAACTCTAAAGCCATTTCCTAACCTTAATTTTCTAATATTAAAAACAAAAATTCTATTCAATACGGTACAATTCTGAACAAAATTAATTAGAACAAAATTTTTTTCCATTTTTTTTTTCGAAATTTTGAGTATGAAAATTAATTTTTCAAAAACAATTCTATAAAACAACAACAAAAGAAAATATTTCTGGCTTTTCAAAAAGGTGTATCATGGCATAGGATGTGTAACTGTTGTTTTATACTATTTTTTTTCTGTTTTAAGTTAATTTTTCAGAAAATTGCCCCTCCTGGCTAAACGGAAGGGAATAGACCCCCACTCCTGTACGATTTTTTCTTGTCTCAACCCAACCTACACGCTCTAGCTTTTTGTCACACCCTATGCGAATCACCCTGTATAGATAACTGAAATAAGTTTTTTTTAAAGACCTGAGACATTTTTAATAAATAAATTACATTCATTGATGAAAATTACCCTACCTCCCAAAAATCCAGCCTGCTGAGAGTCAAATAATTAATGTTACAGGTATTTTTCATCGTTTTATATTATTTCGATTTATTTTACTCACAATTATAAAGGGTTTTCCAATAAGAGGTGTTATTTTGAATAGCCCGCTATTTCGGTAGCTGTCACTTTTGAAGCTGTCATTTTTTGACATTTGACAAGTAGAAACTACGCCATTAATAAAAATGGAACGATACACGCTTCAACAACGCATTGAAATTATTAAAATTCACTATAAAAATGGTGAAAATTTGGCAGAGACTGTTCGTAAAACTAAAACATTTTTGGGTCGTCGTGAAGCTCCTTGTCGGACCGCAATACAGAAATTGGTGGACAAATTCGAGCTGTTGGGACAAGTTAGTGATGTGAAGAATAAAACCCGTGCACGTCGCTCAAGAATAACTGAGAATATTGCTGTTGTAGCCCAAAGTGTTGAAGAAAACCCAGGTTTGTCCATTCCTCGACTTGGGTCTTAAGGCTTATAAAGTTCAGTTAACACAAGAACTCAAGCCGGCTGATCATCAACAACGTCGTGTCTTTGCTGATTGGGTCCTTGAAATGCATGAAAATGATCCGGAATTTCATCGAAAAATCATCTTGACTGATGAGGCCCATTTCCACCTCGGAGGCTACGTCAACAAGCAAAACTGTCGCATCTGGGGCTCGGAAAACCCAAGAGTTATTGTTGAAAAGCCTCTCCATCCTCAACGCGTGACTGTTTGGTGCGGTTTATGGTCCGGCGGGGTCATTGGACATTACTTTTTCGAAAATGAGGCTGGAGCAACAGTTACGGTCAATGGATTGCGCTATCGAGAGATGATTAATGATTTTTTATGGCCGGAATTGGATGGTATTGATCTGGACAACGTTTACTTTCAACAAGACGGCGCTACGTGCCACACAAGCAATGAAACCATCGATCTTTTACGGGAAAAGTTTCCGGACCGTGTTATCTCTCGAAGAGGTGATCACAATTGGCCACCGAGATCTTGTGATTTAACACCTTGCGACTTCTTCCTTTGGGGCCACGTGAAAGATAAGGTCTACGCCAACAGCCCAGCGTCGATTCAAGACCTCAAAGATGGAATTCGTGAGGCTATCGAGGACATAGGGCAGCCACTTTGCGATTTGGTTATGGAAAATTTCATGAAAAGGATATGGTCCTGTAAGCGTGGTCGTGGCGGCCATTTGGCTGATGTTGTGTTCCATTATTAACGGCTTACCTTCCTCTTTATAATGAAATAAACATCCGATCATCTATCTCAAAAAATGCCATTTTTCTTTGAATATCAAAATAACACCTCTTATTTACTATATTTCTCCTATTCAAAACAAAAATGTTGGAAACCCCTGCAAAAAAAAAAACTCATAACAAAACTATTCCTAAAAGAGTACCACCAAGTTTGTAGATGTGGATTGTGGACCTACCACAACATACCTAATTCACTATAAATAAATCCCCACTTACACTCTGTTTACTTTGCTAATTTCCGATCTAACAAATGCAAATTCCTCTCATACATTTAGCTTGGAGTTCCGAATTCCAAATTCCGAATTCCAAATTCAAAAGTGAGTCTGACTAATAGAATTTTGAAGACATTGTGGAATTTTAATGAACCACTTTCTGCGATTACGTAGATAAAAACAATTCTTGGAAAAAGTTCATTAATTATACCTAGCTGGTCGGTGGCGCTGCGCTGTAAGTACATATTTATATTTAGACGGTGTGAAGTGGGTGTTGCAAAACTTAAAATTCTGATACCGAACATAAATAGAGATATATTTTTTATGATCGGTCGGAACGGTTAACGGTTGGTGACCACTGCGCCTGGCCTTGGGAGAAATAATAGAATCTTGTGTAGAATATTTATTTGTGTTATCAGAGATTTTGAGGATATTTTTGTGAAATCCAAACGGATGTGAGTCACAGTACAATTGAAGCAAATACATAATGACGAAATGGGAATCATCATAGAAAAATTGTGAATTTCGCATTATTATTATCTACCTATTGTGTGTGTGTGACTTAGATGATTGGAATGCGTATAAGAAGCCCCAACGTACAAATATGGTTTGTTTGACTATTTGCATTTCAAGAAAAATTCTTCCAACTGCTCAGCTGATGGGTTTTCTAGGAAAACAAAACTGTGTCTGTGAGTCAGAAGTCACAGTCACGCTGTAAGGCAACAAGCCGTTATATGGTTTTGTTGTTATTTAGTTCGAAGTGCAATTAAGTTATCAGGAGTTGTGTTCTATTTTGGGATGAAATTAAAGATCCAAAGGCGCCAGCCGAATGGGTACACACCACAACACAGTTGAAGAGATCTGAATAATAATTGTAATTCCTTTTGAGCGATAATGCGGTGGCATAAATTATACGTTGTTGCTAATTTATTTCCTGTTTCTTGATACAATTATATACTTTTTTGCTACTCATTTAATATTTATCACGGAATCAAGTGTTTTTTTTTTTTTTTTAATTGTTTGACTGGTGGTAAGAAGGGGAGAAAAGTGAAGAAGACTTGTAGAAATTATTTCAAGAATATTGACTATAGAGTGAACTGTTAAGCCTTATTTTGCACATAAAAATAGGTGTTGATTTTTTATGTATTTAGAATCTATAGATATGAGAGGTATTACAATTTTTGGGTTTTTACTATTTTTGAGGTTAAAAGTAATTTTTTTGAAAACTATTAATAGAAATTAGTTGATTTTAAATTAAAATAAAAGAACACACTTCTGGCTTTCAAAAAAGATAAAACACTTTTTAGTAAGTGTTGACATTTTTTTTCAACATTTTTTTTTCATTTTAAATACTTTTTTATAAAATGCGCCAAAACACCATTTTCTCTAATGAAATAAAGTATTCTCCAAAAGCTTTCATATGACATAAGTTTCATCACTGTTGCGTACTTTCTATTGAAATTGGGCTCAAAATGCCCCTAGGTTAGGTTAGGTTAAGGTGGCTACCAAGGAGGAAAGCTTGACACACTTAGACCATAGTTGGTCCATTGTGATTCATCCTCCTAATTCCTTGAATTACTTGGAGCTCCTTACGAAGCGTGTGAGATTATTTATGTATGTCAACATTTACGAGATCACTATAGGATCGTTATAGTAGTAATTTCCGAGAAGGAGTTTACGTCGTTGGAGTATACGTCGTTGGAATAGATCACGACAAGTACAGAGGAGCTGAGGAATCGATTCTTCCTCTTAATCTTCATCCATACAGCTCCGATCTTCGTTGCGTGCTTTCCTATCAAGCAGTGCCCGGTAATGAGACTTATTATGGAGCGGATGTGCAGTCTGCTTAGAGATATTAAACTCTTGGAGCGCTTCAGATCTAGCTTTGGCCATATGTTTTTTTTTCGCCACGCAGCGCAGGTGGTGATTTCGTTCCACCTTAGGTTTATTTTTTCTATTGCATTTAGCTTCAGCATAAGTTTGCAAGCAGCAATGGGTTAGGTATACCTATATTTTCCCTCTTTGGCAAAGTATAGGTAGTGTTGTTCCACTTCTGGCGAGTTTGTCAGCCCTGCAAATTCGTGGAATGGCCCGGCACCCAGCAGAGGTGAATATTTAACTGCTGTTATGCCATCTCAATGAGAGATGATCGACAGTTAAGGGCTGTTATTGAGTTAGTAGAGACAGATTTCAGGGATTTTATGGCGGCTTGGCTATCCGAGAAGATGCGGATATCTGTGTTAGATACATATCACGTTTTCTTTAGGCCAAGACATTACTTCTTTTATCGCCAAAAGTTCCGCCTGGAACACGCGCTACAGTGATTGGGAAGGCGAAAGGAGAGATTTAAATTCATCGTGTCTGAGTGAACAAACCCCCACCAACCCTGTCATCAGTTTTTGATCCGTCCGTATAGAAGTGGATTGATTCATCTTCCAGAAATGCCAAATCCTCCCAGATAGATCCAAAGGGTATGGTGACCAGAAAGTTTTTATCGAACTGTAAATGTGGGATGGTGTAGTTAATGTTACTTGGAATTGTTCCGAATGAGTTCAGAATGAAAGAGTGAAAATAATGTCTTTCGATCAAACAAAGTCAATATGGTTACTTTTTATGACGAAACACGTTTACACATAAATTATTCCCACCTATAAACATTTGTTTTTTTTTTTGTTCAAGTTGCCTCACATAACTTCGCCATATATAAATGAGACCTAGATTATACAAACATAAAGGTGTTTAATGAATCCTAAACGAGCAATTATTCATGTAAATGTATCAAATGCTTCAAAAATAGTCTTTTACTGATGTTTGTCACGCTAATTTATAGAGATATTCACCCTTTCATATGTGTAAGTTTATACTCTGTTTACTTAACCTATATATGTAACTATCTTATAAGAGGCTTTCTCTTTGGGCTTAATTGTCTCCATTTCTACACACAAAGTTTACCATCAATGTTTTCTCATATGTATGTTTAGGTACATACCTATATATTAAAAGGTGGACTTTTGGAATTTATAGCATCTGCATTGAATTAATACCTATGCCTGCGGGGAAGTAAATTTTAGTGCCATCGTGTTTCTAGAGGAAATATTTTATATAGTAACATTCCTACATAGCTATTCTTGTTTTCAACTACATATTTTCAAACATATAAATGATGTTATGGTTTTGGGGTTTCATGCATAAGGTTTTATGTTACACCGCCGAACCTATATTCATACATATAGAATTCTTTTGAAGGATGTTGCGTGCAAGATAACACTTATTTTCATACTCAAGGATTATTTCACTTGAAGCCTAAATTATATTTGAAGGTTTATTTGCTTTTTAATGGAGTGCTTGCATAGATTGCTTTAGGTGTATCACAATTCTCTTTCCATATTAATGGGTAAATAATTTTTTTTTCAGGAATTATTTAGTATTATTTAGTATTTTTTCAGACACATCAAGAAAGAAATACCCATTTTCCAAGCGGGTAATTCTGATTGATTTGTTTGTTTAAACTCCATTTACGTTCCTGAAGCTTGCACACTACCTACGTAGAGGTATGAATGGTATTCCTACTCCTAGTTGCCATTTAAAAAAAAATAGTACCTACTTCCATCCCCATCCACAAACAGAAGTTATTACCTGTAGTTGTCTTAAAATTCTGCAACATCCCTGTCAAAGGATGGAAAAGGAATCTAAATTAAAAAAAAATTCAAATCCATAATCTCCATCATCCTTTAAATTTTGAGATTCACACCCCGAAAAGATAAAATATAAAAACATTCAAAACATTGACCACACCCCACATGTTTCTCACTATATACTCAAAAGTCATTCTTTAGACTTGTCAAAAAGAATGGCTTTAATATTGGCAGATAATAAAGGTTTTTTTTTAGAGTTATAGAACTTTAAGTTGGCAACACTATTTTAACTGGCGGCCATTTTGTTAGCTGTCATTTGATTTATTTTTAGTTTGGTTTGGCATTTCAACATGAATTGACTGACGCCTGAATAACGCTTCCAAGTTGTGCCCAAAGGGGCCCAAAACAAGATTGCCGTTGATCCCATAATTTTCATAAGCGATTGTTTAGCGATGAAGCTCACTTTTGGTTGAATGGATACGTCAATAAACAAAACTGCCGTATTTGGAGTGATGATAATCCTCGAAGTGTATGTTGAGACACCGTAAAACATCCACAAAGACTGTTTGTTTGTTGTGCTTTATGGTTTGGTGGAATAATTGGTCCGTACTTCTTTATAAATGATGCTGGCCAGAACGTTACAATCATTACTTACCTTTTCGTTCATCAATTAAACAACCATGATGTGCAGGAGCTGTGGTTTCAACAAGACGGCGCAACAAGTCACACAGCTCGTGCCACAATTGATTTATTGAATGAAACGTTTGGTAACCGCATAGTTTCACATTACGGACCCGTGAATTGGCCTCCAAGTTCGTGCGATTTAACGCCGCTTGACTATTTTCTGTGGAGATATGTGAAGTTGCTAAAACGATTGACCACTTAAAGGTCAACATTTGCAGCGTTATTGTTGATATAGGGCTACAAATGTTGGAAAAAGTCTACGAAAATTTTACCTCCAGATTAGACTACGTCCAAGCCAGCCGTGGCGGTCATATCTATGCCAGAAATCATATTTAAATTATAATGGCAGAACATTATCTTCCGAATAAAGTAAATTTCATGTCAATTTAAAAAACCATCTTTGTTTTTTTTCCATTTGAAAGGTCATTAGGTACCTCTTAAAAAAACACCCTTTACATATCAATGGCCTTGGTAAGTAGGCAATTGTTTTAAATTTATAAAAAAAAAAATATAAGAAATTGGCAACACTGACCGTGTATATGAGAGAGTTATTGCTAAGCACCCTACCAACATTGGCCTACTAAAAGCCAAAGATATTTTGAATGAAATAAATGCAAATGTTTCGAATGTTAAAATAATCTTTTATTCAATTTATTTTTTATTCTTGAAATCATTAAAGGAAAAAAAATTCAAAATTGCGATCTTTGTATTGAAATCGTATTTATAACTTGGCCAATTATTTGAATATATATAATTTCGTTTGATGGATATAATCACGCGATTTTCGTACTTAACATTTTTTCTACGCCTACCAACAGTAACTGGAACACCTGTCCGCACAAAAAAAAAAAATATCTCGGTGAACCCACTTAAGTTTTCAATCCGTTATAGCTTACGCACTTTATGGTGCGTATACCTACAAACTATCTCAAAATTAACTATCGAAAAGATCTTCAAAAATAAGTATTTCTATTTTTGCCTACATACATACTTATTTCATTCGATATCAATAATAATTTTCTAAGAACTACTCAGCCCACAGGAAATCACATAATTAGCGTGAAGCGTTATGATTAGTGAAATGCTATAGGAATCTAAGGTGTAACGCCGCCGTGCAAGATACAAATCAGGGCCAAGTAAAAACTTGCTCTATTTTATCTGTTTTCTTTCCAAAAGTTATTTCGATTGCTCAGTAGATAATATAGGTCAGGTGTATGTATGTATGTTTGTATGCATGTAACATGTGTGTTTTAAAATCAAAATTGTGTTTACTTTTTTTTTTTTTAATTTACGTTTGAACATAAATCTGACACAGCTCTGTGAGATTATAATATGAAAAAGCAAAACAATGCCAAATAATATATTTGAAGATTTATGAATGAAAATTTGTTGAAAACAAACAAAATCTTGAGCCAATTTTAGAATTTATGTTCATAATGCTAGCGCCCCCCGGGAGGACAATACAAATTTTGGCATCAGCGCATGAAGGAAACATAATGTACTTACATAAGAATGGAAAGTGAAAAAAAGGTAATCTTTTAAAATTGATTCTTGATAGTATTAGAGATTACTGTTGAAAAATTACTGTACGGAGAGAAAAACTAGTGACAATTTTGCATTATTTATTAAATATCACTGACGTTAGGGGAGAATGGGGAAGGAATGGTCTGTAAGAAAGTTAGTTACATCAGTACCTTAGAGAAATTTAAATAAGGGAAGGCCGTACTTTATTACGTCATGACTGCCAGACATTACGTAAAATTTGTTCGATCCCTTTGAGGACATTGTACATAAATATCTATTAAAATTTAAGATTGGTTTACAAACTCTTAGAGATTTTTTCTATTAAGTCCTGTTATTTACTCTTGGTCCGATTTAACCCTGTTTCCACTTCAGAAAAAGACTTACCTGATTTTATAGCTATCAAACAATTCAACACCACGAGCGCTGCAATGAGAAATTTTATTCTGCAGTTCATCATGTAAACCGCTCCAAAAATTAGAATCCAATGTAAAGATGCACTTATTTATTTTTAATCACTAAAAATTTATTAATTTAAATTAACACTTTCACAAAACTTAGATATTCAATTAACTATTACTCAAAATTATTTTTATTTATTTTAATATTTAATTTATGACTTTTTTTTATATTTTTATTCAAATTTATTTAAATCTGAAAATAAAAAGAAAATTGAATTTTTAAATTTATTTGTTAAAAATTCATAAATTTTGTGTGGTTTAGAAACAAAACCCATTATATCCACTATTATAAGTTTCGAGTAAATCGAGAAAAAATTTGTATCTTCTAAACCAAACATGTTTTCGAATGGTTATAATGGGTTTTGGTACTAACAAAAATGGATTTTGAGTGGTTTTAATGGGAAATTAACTTCAGATTTTGTGGTCTCATTTCTATGGTATAAAATGCGATTTGGGATTCAAACTTGGGCCCAACGTATGTATACTTAAGTCATTTTTTTTTTTCAAAAGTAGATATTATGGGTTTTTTTTTATCGACACATTTGTATTTTATTTTTTTTGCATGTTAAGAAGGCAATATGATTTGTGTAATTAAGAAAAATTTGTTAGCTCAATTTGAACAAAATTTCAAAAATACAGAAATAAACAAAAAAAAAAACTCAAAATTCTATATCATTTTTTTTTTTTAATTTTTCTCGAAAATCTTGAAATGCAGTTTAGTTACAATTTTTCTAGAAATTTCACGCGAATTTGAAAAAAAAAAAATTAAACGGAAATTCGAATTTCTCTCCTCAAGAGATACACGTAAAAATGCTCAGTACCAAATCTTATGCAAATTCTTAATTCTTTTCTATTCTTTTCTTTGCAGACGCACAGACAAGTAGACAGAAACGAGGGACGGTATGACGAAGCCAACTGTTTGGAATTCGTTTTTACCATTTTTGTAGATAAAATCAAAACATGTCTTATAGAAAGCGTACAAATTGAATAAGAAAAACTTAAATAATGTTTATTGTGTACCAATTTTTTAAAAATAAATATATTTTCTGGATATCTTCTTAATACATAAAACAAAGTCGTTGTAGTTACAACACTTATAACTCAAGAAGAGCTATACCGATTTTAATGATTTTTGATTTGTTGGATTTTTCTCCGCCCCGAATAGCAGAATAACTATAAAAAATATCGGAAAATATTCACTTTGTAGGGTGAAATAAGGTAAAATGCAAAAGACGTATCTGATTAAAAAAAACTCTACCTGATGCGTTTGAACGGTATTCTTAGGAAATGGCTTTCAAGGATATTTTTTTTAAATTGACATTTGTAAGGTGAAATGGGGTAAAAATAAAAAAAATTGTCTGATTTAAGAATTTTTTTTTATATTTGAATGGTTTTTTAGGCGTCAGGGATATTCTTTTTGAATTTTTTTTATTTATAGTGTGAAATGGGTTAAAATGAATAAAAATGTAGGTATCCGATTTAAAAAATTCTTTTGCTCTTTGAGAGCGCATTCCTACTGAAATTGCTTTAGAGGTATTTTTTTTTTTCAAAATTTTGTTATTTTTGGGGTGAAATGGGGTAAAAAGAAAAAAAAAACCGATTTCAAGAAATTTGTTTTTGTTTGAAAGGTTTTCTTTAGGAAATGGGTTTACGGATATTCTTTTTCAAATTTTGTTAATTGTAGGGTGAAATTGGGTAAAATGAAAAAAAATGTTTCTACCTATCCGAAAAAAAAAAATTTTTTGGTCTTTGAAAGGTTATATTGATTGTCCGTAGGGGGTTTCCGGTTTCAAAAATTCTGTTTGCGTTGGAAAAGTTATTTTCAAAAATTTTATATTTATAGAGTGAAATGGGATAGACACAAAAAGTGGTTTTTGATAAAAAAAAAAATTCTTTCTGCGTTGGGAAAGTAAAAATGGTTGAACTAAGATGATCATATTTTTACGAATTTAGCCATTCATAAACTGAAGTTGGTCAAAACTAAGTAAGTACTTAGTATTCAACAACTAGCTGGAATATTTATATATAGTTTCTGTTGTAATTTTTAAGTGAAGCTTAGATTTTTCTTCCCGTACGAAGCCGAGTGGGTCAACTAGTATGTAATACAAATAGCAAAACAAATGTTTTTTTTTTATTTTTTAAGTGCGAGTAAATAAAACAGATAAAAATATAAATAAAATTAACGCATCAAATTAACATAGAACTATTTTTAAATATTTTAGGCAAATTTGCTATAAATATAAAAATATTTCTTTTTTGTAAAAGTATAATCTTACGATTTAAATTTTGTTTCCATTAATTCATACTTTTATTTAATGAATTATAGATACTAGACAGTGCCCACCAAATTTTTAAGCTCAAACTACTTTATAAGATCTTAATTTATTTATAATTTTTTGTTTAATTAGGTAGATTTCTACTTAAATCTTTATATACATTTCATTAAATTCAGTTATTTGAGCTACAAAAAAATGAGTAAGCTTTCGCGAGGTAGGAAGCCAATCATATGTACTTTATTTACTGGGCTTATATCATTTTGGATGGGTTTAAACGATTTTTTATTATAACAATAGTGATATAAATTTTAAATTTTAAATTCTTAAGAAACTGCCGAAATTGTCCTTTTTCGCTATGAAAAAGTCTCATCTCAAATACAAGCCATTCGACCACAACATTTCAACAGATTTTTGGCATCAAAGTAAAAAGAGATAAGTATAAAGTTGTATCTTTTACTCTCACACTTTTCTTGAAGTCTAAGCCAAATCACAACATTCCTATAAATTGTTTTTTTTTTTTTTTTTTTTCTTACCTAGCTACCTAGTAAAAAAAAAACATTTCTCACTTCTGTTCAAAGTTCAAAAATAAAAAACAAATTGTGTCAACAATTAAAGAAAAAAATAAACTGCTGGCAAAGTAAGTAAATTAAATTGCCATAAAATACCTAGAAATAGAAGATATCAATTGACATTCCGAAACGATTAACAATATAACTGAAAAGTTAGGTATGATTATTAGCTTTATCTACTCGAATAATTGTTGTTGTTGCTTTTATTGTTAGGGTAGATAGGTAAAGGTAGGTAACCTACACCAATCAATTGTGTCAATAGCTTATATTACACGTGGTTGATGAGACTTAATTATATGTATGAAATGAAATCCAATAAATTTGTTGTTCTAGCCAACCATAACAAACTTAAAGACAGAGAGAAAAACAAGAAAATCGCATCCCTAAAACCAAACTAACTTAATTAAAAAAAATTAAACAAACCTTACAATGTTGTTTCTTTATTTTATTGCGAAACATACAACAGAACTGAGAAAAAAATCACATACTATTTTTTGTCCGATTTATTAATTTAATTAAAAAATGTATATTTATGGATATTATCAAGAGAATATATACAAGTTAGTTAGGTACACGTACATATATAAGACTAACATACATATCTGTAGGTACAGTGAAACCAAAAATAAAATGCTTGCGAAGAAGAAGAAAATCGAAGACAATAGAAAATGTACTTTGTTTGTGACCTGTAATTAATAAATTCAATTGAAAGTTTTTTTTTGTGACCTTTAGTCCAAATGAGTTTCGCTCAGGCACGACAGTTGCTTACAGCTTAAGTGGCCTCCATTTGCAAAGATATATTATTTAAATATAAGAACATAAAATTCGAAGTATTTATATTAGTTCGAATAATTTAAAAAAAGACTTTGACATTTTGAATTCGTAGATTATTTTAGTAAAATTTTTTTAGTAAACCATTTTAATTAAAAATATTATCGAAGCTTTAAAAATGGTAAAACATGAAGTTGTAAATGCCACTGCTGTTTTTTTAATGATTTTTTTCTATTTCTAAAAATTTTTTTTAATAAATTGCACCTGGAGCCTAAATAAGGGGAAACAAACTTCCTCTCCTACACCATTTTTTTTCTTGCCTCAACCCAACATACACGCCCTAACCTTGTGTTGCATCTTATGCAAAACACCCTGTACCTATAATACCTATAGGTACCCAATTAGAACAAAAACTCGAAAGCATGAATTTCTTAAAATCTATAAACAACTCGTTTTCAATAGTTTTAGCTCAAGAAAAATTATGATTTGTTCAAACAAAAATTTAAATAGGATCGTTATTGTTTTATTAAACAATTTTTATTTAAAACTAGCTGCCTGACCGGTTTTGCACGCGTAGACCAACCTAAGCTTCGCATATAAACTACAAAATAAAATATGAGCTAATTTTATATACTATACTTTTGGGTAAAAATGTAAAAACGTGATACTCTAACTCCAACCTTTATTACTTTCCTAACACAAAGAATTTTCGTAATTAAACATTTCTTTTTTGATTTTATCCCATTTTACTCTATAAATAGTATTTTTTTTTTTAATAAAAACAATTTTTCAAATTAGATGTTACTTTTCTTGTTAATCCCATTTCACCCTATAAATGTTAATTTTCTGAAAAATTCTTAAGGCCATCCACTAAAAAACATCCTTTCAAACACCAAAAGAATTTCCTAAATCTGATATTTTTTTAATGTTTACCCAATTAATACCTATAAATAACAAAATTTGAAAAATTATCCCCACAGCCATTTCCTGAGAAAAACCTTTCAGACGAAAACGAGTTGCTAAAATCGAACAATTTTTTATTTTCGCCCCATTTCACCTTAGAAATGACAAAATTTTAAACTTTTTTATTTTCGCCCCATTTCATCCTCAAAAAAAAACAAAAATTGAAAAACTGTAACCCTTAATCCATTTCCTAAGAATAACCTTTCAAACAAAAAAAAAATTCTTAAATCGGACAATTATTTCATTTTGACCCTATTTCACCCTTCCAATAAAACTGTTTCCGATATTCAATTGATAAAATGTAGATACATAATTAACTCCTGAAGAAATTAAAAAAAAATAATTGTGTGGTAGTGGATACCAGTTTTTTTTTACCAAACCAATCTAGTTTTTAGCGAGGCTCCAGAAAGTTTTATTCAGATACTGGACAAGGGATTTTATAGCGAGGGTGACTACCGCTAGGCTCTCTCTCCAGTTATGCACCCTTTTGCCTCGAGACAAAAAAATAAATAATAAAGTTTGTTCATTTGGGAACTTCCGCAACGAATATTCTCGATGAGATATGAAAACTTGTGAAAAAAGTTTCCATTCTCTGAAATGCCAAAAAATGTAAAAATTAGTTAGCTATGTATTTTTTTTTAAATGTTTAATTAAGAATGAAAGGGATTTTTGCTTTTGATTGATACATTTTCTACAACTTTCAAAATATCAATTTACAGAAAAAAATAATTTTCACCCAACTTGGAGCGTCTTTGACTGTTTCGTAGTTTTCAAATTCTTTTGATGAGACTTTAGCTAGTGTAACCGAAATAAATAGCTTTAATTTTCAAAATCTCAAATATGCCAGTTTTGACATAACATAGTAAGAGGTATAATAGGTCTGTTTGGTAATTTGAAAAAAAAATTAATAAAATTGTCAAAAGTTTTTAAACTATCAAACAGGAATTTGTAGAAGCTTCCTAAAAAAAAACAAATTTTTTAATGCGATTCCTTTTCCAAATTCTTGAAGAGTTTCAAACGTCAGATAAAATGTTTTTGTGAAATTATTTTGCATCTATATTTGAACACCAGTCAGCCATGCAAAAATTTTCAGAAATCAAAACATCAGAAAATTTTTTAACATAGGTATGGACGTTTCAGTTAAATGGAGTCGACTGTACGTATTTGTTTTTCGATTGTTAAATCTGCAGAAACTGCGCATAAAAATTAAAATTAAAGAAAAGATTATTTTCATATCGTAAGGCTACTTTGTATCCACTTGTTACAAACTACCACGAATTTGAAGTCAAAGGACCTTCTCAATAGTACAAAATGAGATCCATGTAAACTACGAAAAACTTCGTGTATAGGTAACTATGGAATACATATAGGTATTTGTATGTATGTAAGGCAATTATAAAGAAAAAATAAATAAACAAAGCCATCAAAATTTTTCTCCCAACCCCACATTTCATAAATGTTACGCAGGTACTTACCACTAAAAAAAAATCACCAAAAAACTTTTAATATTAATTAAATCACTTTATTGTATACACAAAACAAACACTTAAAATTTGTATTCAAAAAAATTTGGATTATTTTTTAAATAATTTATAAAAATACCTAAGTAGGTACCTTGGTATATAATTATTTCTTTTTTCATTAACAACACGGCGCACTGTTAAAATTTATATTTATTATTTACGTCCTTAACTTTTCGAACGAAAACAACACAAACGTAGGTACTTGTCAAACTTTTATAAGAATCTCTTATTGTACGTAATTATACCGAAAAAACAAAATATAATTTTATTCAAATGATTATTATCTCTGGACGACGAAAACTCATCCACACAGTTGGACGGTCAGTGTGAAACTAAAACTACTTTGACGGTGAATTTTTGTCGAGCGAACACCATAATCAAGAAAAAAAAAAAACAGTGACGACTTAAATAATGCGAAGCAGCAGCAAACATATGGGATCCAAAGACAACAACACCGCAACGAAACTAGCCGGCGCGTCATATATTCATTCAGTCAGTCACATTGTCGTCCCTTGCCCCACGACTGCGACTCCACGCCTCACGTCACCCACAATAATTCCTATAAGTCAAATGCACGGCAACGCGGTGGCACCAACCAACGACAACAACACCACTGCTGCAAACAGCCCCCCAAAAGCTGAAAAGCCACCACCATATACATGCATTCTCTTGTCACCACTCACCACAATCGGTGTTGTTGGATTATCAAACTTGATGCGAAGCAACCCTCCGAAAGTGAAACAGAAATCAAATAAAACAGACAAAATAAACAAAAATAGCAAAAGACACAAATTAACAGCTGACTGCGGTGACTGCTTGCTGCCAGCTGATTCTGCGAAATCAAAAAATGAACTCTACGAGAACACAAATAAAAAAAAAAATATATCCCCCCCTCCACTCCCCACCGACTTATTTACGAAAAGCAAATGCGAAAGCGTCGAATGTAAATAAAATAAAAACACGAACCAGCGGACAAAACAACAAGTGCATGGATTACGTTTACGGTTTACTGAGGTGGTGAAGGTGGTAGTGGCGGTGGCGGTGGCGGTGTATGAAAGTGTGGCAACGTAAACGTAAAGAGTTCACGTGATTGTGAATGGATGGATGATAAAGAAACAGAAAAGATTTTTAATGACATCATCAATTCTGCACATAACAGAGGCATTATTATTTTAATATTTGCAGATAGAAAACTTTTATGATTCATTTTTTGTTTGAGATATGAACTTCGTGATTTTATTATCAAAAAAAGCTTTCATTTTGACAGCGGAAAAAAGCTTCGGAATGATAACGGCAGCTGGCTGTATGCTTTTGGATGTCAAACAAAATAATATCGAACGATCGAGGATAATTCTCTTAGCTAACAAACAAAACAAGAAAATGTTGAAATTAAAAGAAGAGAGCAAGGGAGAATATCAGATTTCTCTTATGCGATGTTTTTCTTAAAGGGGAATTATCTTCTACCTCATAAATAATAATTATTTATAATTATTGAATGAAATAGTTTTTTTTTTCTAAGTTGGGTGAGGGTATTTATAAGCTTCTTAGGTATGTAAGAAAACTTTGGAAAACATACATTTTGATAAGCACAGAAATTTCCAACTAAATAAAGGTAACAATCTGCTGTGAAGCAGCGTTGCCCCCCTACTTTACAATTTTAGCGTTTTGCTACATTTTTTCTTTAAAAAAATATTCTACGTAGGTACAATCGTTAAATATTCGTTAAACACTACAATTCAAAATTTCAGACGTTAAAAATCTAGTATTAAAATTCACATCGAATTTTTGTAAACCAGATATGATTTCAGTTGATTTAGACTTCAGAAGTGAAATAATTAAACATTTGCCATATTCGTCTTGAGTCTTTCGTCTTTCGGATTAAGTTTCGAAGAATTTTGGCCAACACAAAATATTGAAATCAATATCTCACAAAAAGTCAAATCCCAAATTTGTCAATAGGTACTATGTAAAATTGTGTGAACAACTTCATGATAGATTTGACCTTAAAACTGACAGCAAGATTAGATACTAAATTGTGCTAGATCCTTTTGAAAGCGCCAAAGGTGAAATTCCGATTATAATGCCTTTACTTAAAAAAATTCCCATTTTATTGCGAACAAAATAAGGTTGCCTAAAATGATGATTTTCGGTTGCTAGTTGGTTCTAAAGAACTCTTAGACGAATTTTATCATGAAGACGTTGTGCAATTCTGGCTTAGTTGAAAGAAAGCAAACAATTTTGAAGGAAAGCCAGCTTTCGAAGTTTTATGCAGTTACATGCTAACCCTGCCTCATAGGAGTGCAACTGCAGAAAGGAGTTTTTTGGAGCTTCAATTTAATAAAGGGTAATCTGAGAAATAATTACATACTTCAACTGTGGATGCAATAATGCAGTTGAAGAAATTATTAAGGGATGTTGAAGGGGTTTTTGACCCACTTTACATACATTACATACGCTCAATTTTTTTGACTAAGAGCCGATTTTTCAATCATCAGTTAAAGAGTCAGTTAACTGTCAGAGGAATAAAGTTATTAGACTCTTAGGGCCACTTGCACCAAAGTTATCTGACAGCAGTAACTACTGATTTATCCTGAGATAAGCTAATTTATCTAATTTTAAAAAAAACTGGTTGCACCATTACCTTTATCAACCTATCTATAGATAAATATTTAAAATAGTTATCCAGTCTCATTTCTCTGGATAACTCTTATTAACTGTCAATATTAATTTAAAAGGAAGGGAAAACTTTCAAAACTGATTACAAAAAGCGAGAAAACATTATTATTATTATGCTCATGATGTTTAAGTTTTTCTACATATGTTCATATGTATGTATGTATGTATGTATGTATGTACATATCTACAAGTTCCAATTTTCGTTTGCTATAATTAATGAAAGAGGACGTCACTGATGTCTTTTGTTAAGGTCTTCTTCTACCAAAATCATGTTATTTATTTTTAGTTGTACTTATCTATTAAGATTTCAACAGATGTATGCACATAATTATGTAAGCACGTCACAACAAAATATACAAAACAACAATACCTTTGGCCAATTGCTGAATTGCTAAGCTCAAAAAGAGAATCTACAAAGTGGTAAAATTTGGAGCTCTTGACCGCTTTTATAGTGAATTAGACATCGCAAAACCGATAGAGAATGAAACTATTTAAAAAAAAATCAGAAAAAACATGACATTTATGACTTAAGTTTCATTGTTTTCTTTTCTAATGTTGCTCTTTCTGTAATTAAATAAGTATCCTATAGTTACTTATCCAAGTTAGTTTTTTCATTTGTGCAACGTCACAACAAAAATAATAAACTTATTTTTATATCCAAGGATAGCTATCTCCAATTTTAGAAATTTATCCTTTGGTTTCGTGCAAGTCGCCCTTAAACGATCAGATAGCAGCATTGAATTTTTCAATCAAAAATAAACACTCGGTTAATTATTCTATAGAATAATAGCAGATGATGTCAAATTCAAAAAAAAATATTCAAATCAAAAAGTCACTTTTACTCGTATTTCGTGTTTGTTTTATTGTTTTATACCAAATACCATTGGTATTTGAATTATATTTTTAAAAAAGTGCATTTTTAAAGATTTGTACTGGAAAAATATAAGAAATATTAAAAATAAAAGTTATGTATGTGGATTTCGTAATGCATTCCGTCTGTCTGTTCGTCTGTGCGCCCATTGTAATTTGAGCTAGAGCCTAAACGGATAGGTATACCGATTTGATTCAAATTTGGTAAAGCGCATTTTAATGTGATTCGCCAGAGTTGCAATTCGAATTTTTGTAAGAAAACTGCATACCACGTTTTTTTCCAAAATTCACATAACAGAATTAGGTATTCAACGTTTTTTAAGAAAATGGTCTTATTTTTGGGTTATTCAAGTAGGTACATATATCTTTTTGATGGTTCGACCAATTTTGTTTTTGCAATCTGGTGCTTTTCCGTGGTTTAAATAATATTGCATTTAAACAATTTGAAAAATATTGGTTTAATAACAAAAAATCAAATGTTTAGTGGGTAATTTTGACTCTTTTTCTCGTTAAATATATACATGTTGCATCTTCAATATGTGGTTACACAAAGTGGTTAACAACAAGAGCAAGTTCTTGCGATCAAGTCGTGCATATTTTGTAACCTAAATCTTTTTCGGAGATCCACGTACATATGTATTTCCATTCCGAAAATTGATCTATTTCTAATGGCCTTTTTTTCTTGAATGATGATTCCAATTGACCATTTACATTTTCTTCTTCATAATAACATCGTCGATAGCTTCAAAGCAGTCCATTTTCATATAATATTCAAAACAATATGAATTATTTTTTTTTGACATTTGATTTATTTAGTCCTAAGAATTACTCCTTATCCCACTCTCAAATGAGCAGATAACTTTATTCCACTGGTAAAAGATTTATTCCTAGGAATTAGTTTTATCTGATGATTGAAAAACTGATTTTTGGTCTATCTGAAGAATAAGGACTAACTGATTGCTTAGCTGGCTATTGAAAAATTGGCCCTAAATAGTATTATTATTTTATGTTATCGTTTTTATTTTTTTTCTTTAATTATTTATTTTTGTTGTTGAAACTCTTGAAATAAAATTTTAAATTATATCGTTAGCTTGATTTATGTTCTTTTTATTTGAACTATTGGAAATGTCGTTTTCAAGAAAACAAGGCTAAACTACGTTTTCAATCTGCGACGCTACATTTTTTACCAGTTAGGGGGGGCAACATTGTTGTGAAGACGAACAAAAATGCCATAAGTGTAATTACTCTTAATTTTCTGAAAAAAATTATAAAAATAGTAGATATTCATATGAAGCTTACAGATGGTGTGGGGTGGCGTATGTGGAACTTTTTTTTCAAATAGTAAGTCAGGTGGTGGAAATGTTTTATCCGAAGGTTTTTTTTTTAAAATACAAATTCTATCAACTAAAATAAATCAGACAAATAGAAGACTAACGCCAATTTCTTCACAGAGTCCTAATGCTAATACCGGTACTAGTCCTAAAATTAGTACTCAAATCTTTATCAACTCATTTCTTCACACAATTACTAAGCCCTAGTTCTGTCAAGTTGGTACCGAGTACTATTAAGGCCTCGGTATTAGCTAGGACTTTAAAATCGGCAGTCTAGTGGCGCTTATACCTGAATCAGAGTAATTTTTTTCATTTTCTTCAATGAATTTGTTGCATGGAAGTGTGTTAATGCAGTCTTAAAAGTACATATTGCCACTGTTTATGGACATTATATCGAGAAACAACGTCACATCTAAAACAATTAATAGTGTTGTAGACAGTTTCGACAAGCTATTAAAAAGGCCTTCCGCACATATCCCACAATTTTCAGATATACATTGTTGTTTTTGCATTTACTATTTTCATAAGGGATTAAAACAAACACAAAATATATCCTGATAGCTCTGGATATTTCCCCGAACGCTACCAATGCATTGTATGAACCGCACATGAAATGCACACAATAAAGGTCATTTCCCCAAGACTGTCACACACATACCAACATAGAAAAATGTCCAAAACTCCACCGCAAAAAATAACACACAATGATCAACTCAAATCAAATGCTTCATTGGCAAGCTGATTCAAAACAGGGCACCACTGATGACTTCTGTAAATATCGGTAGGACTTTAGTGGCATTCTTCATCTTCCCTTTATCTATAGGTTTATAGCAACGACGGCCGTTTTGCTGTTAACTGCGAAAATTGAAGACCGGAAAATTTTTGATCACAGTGACAAATTTCATAGTTGATTCTTGATGAGACAGTTATCGTGGAATGGATATTATGTCCCCTTTTTGTTAAAACTGACATAATTCATTCGAAAATAGAATAAAATAAAAATCGCTCAGTCAAAATAAATATCAAAATAATATTTGAAATGCCAAAATGTTGTCAAAATCAGAATTAGACCAGTTTTAGACGTATTAAATCCTAGTACCGCTTGGTGAATTTAGATCCGGTACTAGTGATGTGAAGAAATGCTCAGGTACTTACTTTTCATTAATACCGAGTACCAGAGCTAATACCTGGTCTAGCTAGACTGGGTACTAGACTGGCTTAGTACTTCTGTGAAGAAATTTGGCGTAAGCACTATTTAATTGAACCTGTCGAATTATTGATTCGAAATAGAAATTAATATAGAATTTGTATTATAAAACAAAACCTTCTTATAAAAGATTTCCAGGATCCGAGCAAAAAAAAAATTCCAGCTTCATGATTAGGCTTTCTAATCTTTTTGGATATATATAGATCACACTGGATATTCGCCATGAAATCTATGTAAGATGAACTTAACTCACTAGTTAACTGATGAGTCCGAGTGAGATTGCCAGGACGAAACGCCAATTTTCGTTGACTAAAGGCCATTAGCCATATTAACTTATATTGGTTTTTTACTAAAATAATCCAAAAAAAATTCTTTAAAATATTTTTTTTTTTCAAGAATTAGGACGTTTTTAAAAAACAAAATTGGCTTTAAATTGCGAAAAAGACCCAGAAAAATAAATTGTTTAAGGTTAAAAGAATTTCGCAACAATTATTCTAATAAATCGAAGTTGAGTAGGTATAACTTCGTCGATTCGACGAATGATAACCTTTAATGTTCTTAAAAATATAATAATCTACTTTTCTAGGGTTGAGAGCTTATTGGAAATATTTTAAATTTTTATATTTACATACCTACTACGTAAGTACATATACTATATAATATCTTTATTGTACTTTTCATTTGCGTAATTCCTCATAATATTCTACTTAGACCTCATGTTTGTTTGTGTTTCTTATGCCTGCATGCATTATCATCCCCTAGACTACCCATCAACCTACCTTCAATAATTATTTTATTTGAATTTGACCAGTGATAAAAATTTATATTTTCCCCATCCCTCTTTGTTGTTGTCTGTCAGCTCAGAAATCAAGATAAATTAAATCGTCTGCCATGATGTGGTGTTCTGAGTTTGAGTAGTTTTGAACTGAGTTTATAATTAGTACGAACAAAATTGAAACAATTCCACCATAACTGACTTATGTACCTAATAGTGAACAAAAATTCCACATATGCCACCCACACGCCATACAGTCAGTACCTAGGCTTCACAAACACTTTAATTTTTTTTTTTTTGGAAAATTGAAAGTGTGGCATTTTATGTTTTAACGGGGCATTATTTACGGAAATCCTACGGCAATTTCTAGACTAGTTAGTTGTTGTTTTTTAAGATGTTGCTATATATATTTTTATTTTCTTTGAAATGGTTATTTCAGTCGGTGAAATTCTAAACAACTCAATATTCAATACGATAAGATATATATGATGGCGCCAAACCAGATATAGTTAATTATTTTTTATTTTTTAGAGGGATTGTCTCGATGATTCAGAAAGATATCCCACAAGGGGGGTTACCAGTTTAGGGTATTCCCCAGATGTAAAGGGTTTTTTTTTTCTTCGATAGGAAATCTGGTAAAATCTTGAAAATTATTTTAAAGTTGACTTAAATGTTTCTCCATAAGTAAAGGCACTTTCAGAGTTTTGTTTAAATTATAAACTTTGTTTAAATTATAAACAAATGAGAATTAAATTATAAACAAATCTCCTATTAAATCCTTCCCTATTTTCCTAACGCTCGGACTGTGTTATCATTTAAGGGCAGTCAAAATCCCTTTAGTGTGCGCAGATTAAAAAAAAAGATAAAAAATATTTTAGTAGGTGACTTAAAATTTTGTTGAAAGTCTTTAATTAAAAAAAAAAAGAAGAAAAGCAATTACAGGAAACTGTCTAACCTGGGTAATATTTCCAAACGATTCACAATTCTTTAAGTTTGATTAATTTGTGTTACAAATTTTAAATTTATAAGGTGTTGCCATGTGACATAATTATAATAATAAGTGTCGTATTTTAAGGATTTCCCGCACTAGCTGAGCTAAGCCCCTTAACGTTTGTTCTAAACAACTAAATCCGTTGCGTAGACGTATATATACAACTGAAAGCGACCGATAGGCAATTCATGCGACAAACGCAAAGGAAAAATTAGCTTGGGTCGGGGCCTTAAGCCTTGTGTAAGTCGTCTCCCCCAAAAACGAAAAGATCATTATCGTAACGGTGTCAGTCTACGCATCGGTATCGTATAAGTCTTACCTCGATGTCGTCACGTTTTGTCGTGGAAGAAATATTGAAGCTACATGTTTCTATTTTTTTTATGAAAAAATCTTTTTTATCGAGTAATTAAGCTTTTTAAAAATTTTACCAAAGTTGTTGTTAGAGTTGTATTTAAGATAAACTTGTTAGATGAAAAAGTAAAGAGCAATTTCCCCTAAATTCCATCAGCAAGACAAGAAAATGATGCGTTTAAGAAACTCCAAAATGCCACAATTTTTTGTTTGTTTCTTATAAGATTATTTTTCTTAAACGTTTTTAAAAGAAAAACACGGAAATAAGAAACAGAAGATTACAAAAACTATTATTTCAGAAAACAAACTTTGATTTTTAAATAACAAAAAATAAATTCAATTTATTTGAAAAAAGAACAAGAAAATCAACAGCTGAATTGACATTTATGTATTTTCTTTGAGAGTTCCGAAATGCATGTATTTCTTAAGGGCGTGTTCGTTCACATTTAGGGAACATTTATTAGAGTGGATTTTTTTGTGTCCTACAAAAGTTTCTTATACACATCATATTTCAGAGGAAAACTGAGAATCGGTGTTGTAAATAAAATTTATTACATCAGTGTTTTTCTTATAAGCGTCATTTACTGTACAAGTTTTTTTTTAATTGGTTTTGTTTCTGATAAACACACTTATTAATGCTTTATGTCAATTGCATATAACATAAAGTTGCTATTGTGATTCGTCATAATTTTAACTTAAAAAAAAATGGTTCAAAATTTTAGACAACTTAGGACGATGTTAAAGCATTAATAGTAGGTATGATGCTTGGTTTAAAAGAAGATTTTGCAAATTAAGAACTAGTTACCGCATAGTATTATCTTTTTAACAATTTAAAAAGTAAGCACTCGAATCTATTTTTTTTTTTATTGGTATTTAGACAGAAGAACTGTGATATTTTGCTGATAAGGAGTTCTGTTCATGTAAGTTGAGACCTCAAATGCCTAATGTGAACAACGCGTCGTTGATTCGAAAGTTTCACAGTCGTCGTAATTTATAAGACAAATCTGTCAGTTATTGCTGAATTGTCACCATAATGAAGGTCATTCCTGGCTTAACCCCTACAAAAGAAATTAAAAATTCCAATAATGCAGGAATTAAGTTCCAACTAACTGCTATTTTAGTATACTCCACTCCTGATGGGAAAATCCTCTCCTCTTCAAACTTGTGATGGATCCAGTTTGACGTCAAGCTGACACTTAAGATTAATTATTCATTTTCCTCAACAGTTTTTTTATTTTGCATTATTAAGAACCGCTTGGTGATACGAAGCTTAGATATTTAAGTTTTACTTTCTCGCTTATGTTGTACTTTGTCCTCATTGTAAACTGTCATATAAGTTCTTATTTTGAAAAAAATTGGCCTAACTGATAAATAATAAAAGCAAAAACTAAGCTTCAACATTAAAAAAAAAATAATAATAAAGAGCTAGTCAATCTTATTTATTCCCACCCTGTAAATAAACCTTTACAACATCACTCACACCTTCATGGTATAATCTAATGTAGTATAATTATTTTCTAACCTAAATAAATTTTAAAATAAAGGGTTTTCCAATAAGAGGTGTTATTTTGAATAGCCCGCTATTTCGGTAGCTGTCACTTTTGAAGCTGTCATTTTTTGACATTTGACAAGTAGAAACTACGCCATTAATAAAAATGGAACGATACACGCTTCAACAACGCATTGAAATTCTTAAAATTCACTATAAAAATGGTGAAAATTTGGCAGAGACGGTTCGTAAAACTAAAACATTTTTGGGTCGTCGTGAAGCACCTTGTCGGACCGCAATACAGAAATTGGTGGACAAATTCGAGCTGTTGGGACAAGTTAGTGATGTGAAGAAAAAAACCCGTGCACGTCGCTCAAGAACAACTGAGAATATTGCTGTTGTAGCCCAAAGTGTTGAAGAAAACCCAGGTTTGTCCATTCCTCGTCGTTCTTTGGAATTAGGCATTCCACAAACGTCATTACACCGTATTTTGCATAAAGACTTGGGTCTTAAGGCTTATAAAGTTCAGTTAACACAAGAACTCAAGCCGGCTGATCATCAACAACGTCGTGTCTTTGCTGATTGGGTCCTCGAAATGCATGAAAATGATCCGGAATTTCATCGAAAAATCATCTTGACTGATGAGGCCCATTTCCACCTCGGAGGCTACGTCAACAAGCAAAACTGTCGCATCTGGGGCTCGGAAAACCCAAGAGTTATTGTTGTAAAGCCTCTCCATCCTCAACGCGTGACTATGGTCCAGCGAGGTCATTGGGCCTTACTTTTTCGAAAATGAGGCTGGAGCAACAGTTACGGTCAATGGATTGCGCTATCGAGAGATGATTAATGATTTTTTATGGCCGGAATTGGATGGTATTGATCTGGACAACGTTTACTTTCAACAAGACGGCACTACGTGCCACACAAGCAATGAAACCATCAATCTTTTACGGGAAAAGTTTCCGGACCGTGTTATCTCTCGAAGAGGTGATCACAATTGGCCACCGAGATCTTGTGATTTAACACCTTGCGACTTCTTCCTTTGGGGCCACGTGAAAGATAAGGTCTACGCCAACAGCCCAGCGTCGATTCAAGACTTCAAAGATGGCATTCGTGAGGCTATCGAGGACATAGGGCAGCCACTTTGCGATTTGGTTATGGAAAATTTCATGAAAAGGATATGGTCCTGTAAGCGTGGTCGAGTGGCGGCCATTTGGCTGATGTTGTGTTCCATTACTAACGGCATACCTTCCTCTTGATAATGAAATAAACATCCGATCATTTATCTCAAAAAATGCTATTTTTCTTTGAATATCAAAATAACACCTCTTATTGTAAAACCCTTTACCTTGAAAAATATGTTAACAGAAAACAGTGCTCGGCAATAGAGGCAAATAATCACAATCAATTGACAGAAATGTGGTAAGTGGAATAAGGGGGGAAAGTACCAATTGTTAAACAATATTTTCCTTTGAAATTATTTATGCACCGCAAACAATATTTTTCTAAGATAAAATTTCTTCGGGCGTCTATATTAGTATGAAAAAGTATAATTAAAAAACATTAGTCCAAAATATATTGGGGCATATTCATAGTCACTTTTAAACTCCAGTTTATCTTAGACCTGGGTTTATCCTATCTACATAACATTGAATAAACCCCAGTCTAAGATAAACTGGAGTTTAAAAGTGACTATGAATATGCCCCATTGTACTTACCATAACTAGGAATTTATATCTTCAGGTTATGTTCGTATAAAATAAAATAAAAAAAAAAAACAAAATTTTTTTCATTAAAATTTAGCTCCTTAAATTTTATTTATAATCCATATTTTGTAGTCTGCAATATATGTATATATATATATTTACATAATTTTTCTGTTTCTGTTTTTATTTAAATTTGTTATTATTTTAAATTTTTAACATTATGCTCTTATTTAGACATTTAGAAAATCAATTACATTAAAATTATTCTTCTATTCGTTAATTATTATTTTATTTTTTGTCTTAAATTTATAAATTTCTTGCACATATATTTTTTTTTTCATTTCTTTTCTTTACATTATATAAGTTTTGTTTTTTTTTAATAGGTTTACTAATTTATTAATATATATTATTGTATCTCATTCTTATAATTATATATTTTTTAGTACACTTTTTTTTATACAAAGCCGAAAAAAGAAAAAAAAAAACATTCATATGGTGTATGCATTTTTATTTATAATTTTTAATGCAAAATGTTTACAGGTTATTTGTTGGAAATTAAATTTATTTTCTTAAAAAAAATAAAATATTAAATTTTGAGAGATGTGAATCCCATCATTGAAAAACAAAATATACCTATGTATCTTTCTGTTGGTAATTCTTCTTATATACGTTTTTCTTTTTGTATATAAGGAAGGAGGGAGATTTTGATGTAGTATAATCCCTGCTTTGATGAACATCCTTTTTGATTATTTTTATTTTAAGGTTTTAGTGGACTTCTAGGGACCTGAAATATAATTTGAAAAATAAACGTTCTTAGAATTGAATTTAAATATTCAAAATAATTGTTTTAAATAAAAGTTCTTAAATTTAAATAAAATAAATAAAACTTTGCTGTTTCTAAATTCTTCTTTTTAAATTCATAAGGAATATTTTTTCTCTTGAATTTGTTGAAAATTTTCCTATGCCAAATTTCTTGTGTGATCCCCAAGGATTTTAACTTGATCCATCGGACAGCTTCTGCTAAATAAATTAAGAAATGAGTTTAATTCGAATTATCCCAAGGCAAATGAAAATATTTACTTTGTCGAAAGTAAACTTAGAGCAAAACTAAGGACATTGTTTCATCGACCATGGTCTTAATACAATTAACAACAACAAAAAAAATCCTCAATGTTGATCCTCTAGAGTCTAGACGACGACGCATTGTTTTAGCCGTCTCTGTCATTCCCTTTTCTCTTTCACAAATTCAGCTTCTATTATAAATTAAAAGGGCCCCCTTCTTTAGGGTCTTCTTGTCGACCTCGAATAAATTCTCAGGCTAAGCTGCTTGATGAAAAATTAAAACGAAACAATATTTCATTCCTTTGAACTTACATAATACGAAACTGTTTCTCGTCCTACATCATAGCTTACCTGCAAGACACACGATTGCTATAATTTAATGTCGAAGAAATAAGTCGTTTTAAATGTAAATTATATCAAATCACCTTCAAAAAAAAAAAAAAAACTCCTGTTTAAGGGTGAGGGAGGGTACGAAAATGTTTGTGTGTGTATGGAAGAATAATGGTAGGTAATACAGGCGTATTTCGAAGCACTTCTTGCCTCGTTTCACTGGGTTCTCAAGACTTTAGGTTCAGAATAAAAACTTAACCACGCGAGGTAAATAAATCATTTGGGTCTGCAAGCAAAGCGTACGCCCTTTCTACGACCCATCAGATATAGTCTGGGTTTTAAAGCTTATCGAAGAAAAACTCGAAAGTATAAGAGAGGGCAAGGATACTTGAGTGGTTGCTTGGAGTTTTGTTTAATTTCTTTATATTCCTGAGTTAAGTTTCCTTCCTCTCATTGAAAGTCAGTGTGGTGGAAAAAAGATGAGAGCCATTAATTATTATGGTCCTTAAGAGGGGTTGAACTTGGACTTGAAGGAGATTTGTTTAACATAAATAAATAATACTAACACGCTGCTTAAGTTTAGTACTGTATGTTTTGGGAAATAATTGATTTTTTTTTTTGTTGGTTTCCAAACACTAGGATATGTCAAATATTGTGAAATGGCTCAAAATATCGTTCAGTAAAAATATAAAAATAAATTTTTATTACTAGGGCTAGCATTTAAAAATATAAATGTCCTTTAAATATGCTCCTCAAAATTAGGTATAAGCACTTTAAATGTGATTTCTTTTCAATAAGTCTAAAAAACAATTGGCCAACAACACATATAGTCTTTGGAAAAGGTGGTATGGTTTTGAAATATCTTGAAAACCATAGGTCTGACAAAAAAAAAATGTTGATACATTTTTTGTAAAAAATTAAGATGTTTTTTGCGGATAAATTTGAAATAAAAAGTTAGAATTCAAAACAGAACTCTGAGGGCCTGTTTCACAATGTCTGAGTAAAGTTCTTATTAGTTACTTGACACATAAATATAGGTACAGGGTCATAAGTTCACAGTTAAAAAAATGTCCTTGACAACAGTGATCTTTTCTCCTGTGGACTTATGACCCTGTGCCAATATTTATGTGTCGAGTAACTTATCAGAACTGTACTTACACATTGTGATACAGACCCCTATTGATTTATTATTTAATAATATTTTTATTTAAAATGTCAATTTGTTTTAATATTAACTTTTTATTTTCAATTTTCGGTAAAAAATTTTTAACTAATTTTGTATAAAATTCAATTCTGTACAAAAAAGGTCTTGATATTTTTTTTGAGAGACATATGGTTCTCGAGATATTGCGAAAAAATATTTCACACCACCTTTTGTAATTTGTATATTTTTTTAAATGTGAATAAAAAAATATGCAATTATTATGAAATTATGAAAAACAGAATGAACTATCCGTTGAATGACATTTTAAAGGAAAATTCATGATTCGTAAGGGTTATTTGATTTCTCCTTTCTTAGGTTTGTCAATACAATATGCATCTGCCTGGAAATCCTAACCCAGTTTATTACATTGTTTAATATTGTGTCCACCAAGGCCTCAAATATTCAAATATTTGGAATTGGCATGTCAACCAAAATTATCCTTAGGATTTGTTGGTTAAACTTAAAGTCATACTTGTACCGTTTTTGATCTGTGACAGGCAACATTTAAACAAACTCAGCAACTGGTCATCATACTACGGGAAAGATAGTCTTTTTGGTAGGAAAAAAAAAACAAAGGGAAGCTAATTTTTTTATAACTGAAAGAGAGCTTCTAGATTAACTTAATTTTGAACACAATTTTTAAAACTATGGTTCCAAAACTATTGGTTTTCTGCGTATAGGCGATATTTTCGAGGTTGTGTGGTATTTTTTTTTTAATTTCTCGCATGTTTCACGTATACTGAATTTTTTGAAGATGATGCGATATCGCATTCAAAAGTTATAGCCCTGTAAAGTCTACCCTGTAATTCGGTTAAAACTTTAAATGTCGCCGCGCAGTGGCTGGTTCTGACTTTTTTGGTTGCAAAAACCATAACTATTTAACGAATTAAGATATCGTAACAATCTGTTTTGTATCTTAAAGGGAAGTTGATGAGTTTTAAAAAAAAGAAGCTATAAACGGTGTTTCCAAATTGTCTGCTCAAAATAAATTTGTACTCAAGGTGAGAGACATAATTTGTATTTCAATTTAAAAAGGTCAAAAGTTTAGTTTTAGAGTAACAGCAGAGTGTTTTGATGGTGATTTGAGCGAAACAGTAGGGAAAAAAGAGAAAAAAAAAACAATATGAGTTAAACAGTGGGGAAAAAAGAAAAGGCACCATTTTTTAAATACAGTTTTTTATTTGTTTTTTGAAAGAGTTCATTACAAAAAAAATTATTTTAGTGATAGATCTAGATAAGTCAAATAGTTGGAAGAAAGTAACTTCCACAGTTAGAAGAAAGAAACTTACACACTTAAGATTTCTTGAAAACTATCATCTTAGTCTGGGGTGATGAGTAATTAACTTATCATTTCCGGAGAGTATTGTGCTTTGAGATCTTTTTGAGTTCTAAAATTTCTTGGGAAATAAATAAATGGATCCATAATCAATCAATACCCAAACAAAAAACATGTTAAAATTGATTTATTACTGGTTAGAAAAAAATGACCTATTAATCATTTTCAAAAAACTTTTTCAACTTTATGTTCACAATATTTTTATTTTTAATTTAAAAAAACAATTTTATTTAAATCTATCACTCTATCTTATCTATCTATTTATCTACTTTTAGAAAATAAAAAAAAAAGGATTTTCCAATATTACTATTACACTTAACAAAAAAGTTTTGGGATTATTTTAACAAATAAAAAGGAATTTCGGTTAAGTTTAGGTCGTAATTTTGCCAAGTTTATTAGGTTAATTTAAAATCGAAAAAGTGTTTCCAAGTTGGTATTTCAAAAAACATTGAGTTAAAAACATCGAGCATGAAGTCTTCCTACCTACGTAAGTAACTACCTATTGAGTTTAAAAAAAAAATAAATTTGTGTGTTAATTCAAAAAATAATTGTTTTCAAAATTTTAGGAAAAATATTTTTCAAACTATCTTGAAGCTATTGCATAAATTTGATCAAAATCAGAGAAGTCGTTTTCGAAAAACTCGAAAGTAAAATTAAAAAATAAATTATCGAAATCAGGACGAAAAAAAACCGGCTAATTAACACTCTCCACTAATAGTCAGTCTTATTGTGAGTATCGGCTTAAAATTTTTAGTTCGCCCGGAATTTTAGAAGCCATTGTGATTTTCGCCCAAATGATGATGATGATTTTTACATAATGACGCTTCGTGTTCACTTCTGAATAGCGTTAAATTTTGGCCGAAATGATATTTTTCGGGCGAAACTCAAAATTATCGAAAAGTGAAATGTCAGTCATTCCAGGCGGAATGCTGTTCAGGTGGAACACACTATTAGGCTGATTGACAATGGCAAATATCCCACTTTTATTTGCAATACCACCATTCTTGATTCTTTTTATCATTTCCAAGGTTCCATTTGTGTTTCTGCGCATATGAAAAGACTTTCATATTTTGGCTTTGATTTCAGTTTCAAAACATCTTGAGTATAAGCTCGCTGTGATGTTAATTTATTAAAATAATGCGTGAACAATTTTTTTTTTTTTTCATTTCAAACCAATTCATTTCAAACCAATTGAAAATTAATCAATTAAATTTTGCGCTTATTCTAACTAAATTCTTTAAGCTTTTGGTAAAATTTCCGATAGCCCCAATTCTTAACCATTATAATTTAAGTTATGTGTTATGGAACATGAACCATCTCTCCTGCTTCCATATAAAATATTGGGATGCCATAAATCCGCATCCACTTCAAATATATGGTATTGCACGGCGGCGCGGCGGCGGCGGGTGGCGTATATGATGGACTGCATTACATGCGAGTATTCCATTCATCTTTTGCTGGTCATATCTGCGATGTTTATGAGCATCAGTGGTGCATCATATTAGGAATCAAGTCTTTTGCCTGAGGAGTAATAAACATTTGAGAAAATGGAGAATCAACATTATTCGGCCAATGATACCAATACGCCATCGCCACCGCCAGCCACGCCGGCCGTTTACATCCGTCGGCCATATCTATATAGAGTCGGTTTGTTCTTCTTGTTGTATCAATGTTGATGATGATGATGTTCAGCAATCAGCGATAGCATTACAAACTTGAAAATCAAAAGTCAATCGAAACAGAAATGAGACGAAGGGAATAATTAATAAAAATTCCAAAGCCAGATGGCTCTATAGTCATCTAGAAAAGATTGGTGTGGAATGTTTCGATATCATATTGGGTCATTGACGAAAATGGGCGGATGGCTATTAATATTTGGTTGTTTACTGTTTCAGAAGAAATGATAAATAGGAAGATAGTCTTTATGTCCAATACCTATTAACGAATTACGATCGGATATATATGTATGTGTTTTCAGCAATTAATTAATTATTGTTATTGAATGTAAATGTTAACTTTTAATGAAGATTTTTGGTGTTGAAATTATTAAAAAAAAAAAATTATGAAACTGGTTGAGATATTTCTAGAAACCGTCTCACCGGGAAAACTCGTACCCTTTCAAAGTTTATAATTGGAGCACTCATAGTCAGAACTTCAAGTTTAAGGTTTCAAAATCGAGGAAAAATAAAAAATATGCACGACTGGGTCGCACGAACTTGCTCATATATGCGATCACATTGTGGTTCGATAGTCTGAAATAAATAAGCTATGGGATCTATATTTTATCCATTTGCCAAAACTTAGTTTAGTTGCAGGTGGTATAATGTGAGCACACAAAAATTAACAATATAGCCTAGTGTTGCACATATGCAATTTGCATAAAAAGAAATTATACTATTTAAACTGGTAAATTGTTTTAAATCAACAAAATTAGAAAGAAATTGATTAAAATACTTTGAATCCGTTTTAACCCAACGCGATGTACACCAACTGATTTCTTATATAAATCTTTATTTATGAGAAAAAAATTTTGAAAATCGTAGGAGCGGTTTAAAAATAATTAATTTTTTATAAATATATAAAATTTCTTTAACATTTTTGAGAAAAATAATTGGTACGCCAATTTAAAGCATTTATTAATGTTGCGTTAAAAATTGAACTTCACAAAAAAATCTGCTACCAGTTTTCGAAATATCGAATTTTCAAAAAATAATTTTGATTTTTTTTTAAAAAACCCAAAAATCATTTTTTAGAAAATTTTGATAGGCACTTTTATTTATATTTGTTACAAGCTTCTGTATAAGAAATCTAATTTTATTCGGTTGATCAGATGTTGAGATAGTCGAAAATCAAAGAAACCGTTCTATGAGAGGTACTGTTAATAAACCTAAAACATAAACTTTAAAAATTTTAAATGGTAGATCGTACTAATTTTAACACACAAAAAAACTTTTATGAAAATCGTAGGAGTCGTTTTTGAGAAACAAAATATTTTTCATAACGGTTTTTTAACATTTGTATGGGAGGCACCGTTATTTTTGAGTATTAGAATAATTTTTGTCAAAAATCTTCTAGATAAAGTTAAAAAACTGTTATTTACCAAGTTTAATGAAAATCGACCAAGTCGTTTTTGAAATATTGAGTTTTCAAAAAAAAATATTAAAACTTTTTTTAAAAATCTAAAAAATATTTTTTTGAAAATTTTGGTACATAATAATATTAAGAATGTGTCAATACTTCTTCATAAAAAAATTGATCAGAATCTGTTTAACCGTTTTCGAGAAAAGCGAAAATCAAAAAAATGGTTCTTTGGGAGGTACCATTAATAACCATTTTTCGGAACCATTTTTTTTATTAAACAGCAACTTATAACTATTTAAATTTATGGAGTTCTTAAAAACAAATTCGGTACCGCTGGATTTGAGAAAAATAAGTTTTTCCTTTTTGGCCAAGAAATTTTGTATGACAGCTACTGTTAATTTTGGTCCTAAAAAAAAGAGAACAAAACGGGTGGGGGGAATGTCCAAAAAACGCTAGGTACCAAGTTTAAAGAAAATCGACCCATCCGTTTAGGCTGTAGTCGAACCGACAGACAGACAGACAGACAGACAGACAGACGGACGTTTTTGCGAGACCGACTTTTTTTGACTTCTCTATCATCGTAATGTAAAGTTTGATCAAAATCTCGAGTTCGATTTTTTGTACGAATCCATAACTTCCCATATAGTACCTATATCGCAAGTAAAAAGGACAACGACCACATTAAAATAATTTTACAAAATAAAAAAAAGAGGTGGGTATATATCACTGTTGTCAATGTAATCCTATTTCTTTTATTATCATGATCTGATCCGGATCAGATCTGGAGGTTAATAAAATGCAGCTAATATTTCAGAGGAAGCTTCAATAGGCTATGCTTCAACTAGGGATATATTTACGTTTTGACAGTTTAAATTTCACTCCGGAATTTGTTTGTATTTATATTCCATTCTCAATTTAAAACAAAATTTTTAAACTAAAATTTCAATTTAATTCTAACTGTCTAAATAAATGCTCCCCTTACTTAGTCCTAAATGACCATCAATAGTTTGTGCCATAAATTACACACGGTACATTACTATTTCATAAGAAAATATGTATACATACATTTCCACATAATTAATCATAGATTCAGTCGATAGCTTTTTTCGCTGACTCATTAGATTAGCTCTATAAAAATACTATTCCCTCATTTTTTTTTTTTGTTTTCAATTTCCCGGATATTAACGAACAAAAAAAAATTCTATTTCATACAAATTTTTCAACGAAGAAAAAAAAAAAACAAAAAATGCGCTGTTGTTTATTAATAAATAATTGAATGCTTTTACGTTGTGATCAATTTGTTGTTTATTAACTCATTGGCAAGGAATTTATTGTTTTCCATTAAAAAATTTAAATTTGGCTGCCCATTCATAAAATATCGCGGGAAAATGAAAAACAAGTCATTAAGTATTTCGAATAAAACAGTGGGGTATCCTGTTATTCAAAAATTTGATATAAACATTTAAAAAATCACACGCCGCCGCCGCGCCACCCCCATGCGGTATATGTTATTATTTTTTTTTTTTTCGTTTGCCCAAAACTCTTCAACTGAATCATCAGTTAAAAAAAAATGTGGTGTAAATAGGTTGTTTGCATTTGCACAAAATTGATTTTTTTACTTTAGGATTTTTATGACTGAGAAATACAATGCAAACTACTTTGGTATTCTAAAGCGTGTATTTTTAAGACGTGTGGTTTTCAATCTGGCAATACTTTTTTCGGAGTTGGTCTTTTTGACAGCTGTCACTTGATTTATACTCAATTTGGTTTTCCATTTCATAATTAATAGACTTACTCCTGAACAACGTTTGCAAATCGTGCAAATTTATTACCAAAATAATAGTTCGGTTCGCGCGACGCATCACAAGAAAATTTTGTTCAGCGATGAAGCTCATTTTTGGCTGAATGGGTACGCTAGTAAGCAAAATTGTCATATTTGGAGTGATCAAAATCCACAAGCCATTGTTAAGACGCCGTTATATCTTCAAAAAGTCACTGTTTGGTGTGCTCTATGGGCGAAGGGAATCATACGGCCCCAATCGCTCCAAAAAATTGGTCGAAAATTCGGCCTCTCGGCTTGAATTTATTCGAGTCAGCCGCGGCGGCCACTTGCCCGTAATCATTTTTAAAACGTAATGGCAAACCCTTATCTTTATAATAAAGCTAATTTCTTGGCCGTTACATTAAATAATAAACATTTTATTTCTTTTTGAAAGCCACACGTCTAAAAAAACACACTTTATATGGATAATATTTTTTTTAACACTCATTATTTTGAAGAATTAAAAATATATCAATTTTTTTCAAAGTTGCTAAAAAAGTCATGATAAACACTTTTGACTGTTTTTAATATAACTTTCAAAAAAGTTTCAAAATCTTCATCGTTGCTCAAGCTGTGTGAGTAGTTGCTCCGCCCGTCGTGCAACAAAGTACTAAGAAGTAGTAAAAAATCCAAAAGCAAATTTTAATTAATTAAAAAATATCATATTTAATTTTTTGTATCTAAACCAATACTCGCTCCTTAGGATGAGTAAAAAACTATTTTTATCAATGGTCTAAGATCATCGTACTAAATTATATATAAATATCTACGCCAGAGCGTCAGACATTTAAGAATAATTTTTCATCATAGAATCCCTTTGATATTCTTTTCACGTACCATAGGAGATTTTTTCCCTGGAGAAGACATCTTTTTTTTTTTCTGAGGCAGAGGTAGTGTGCAGATTCATTGTTGATTTTTTTTGTGTATTTAGGTCAGTTCGGTAATGCAATCACAAGTTAAAGTAAAACATAATTAAGATGGATGGAATAAAAACAAAAATTTATGACTACCTCTACCAAACAAGTGAATTTTTCGCAAAAGGACAATCCATCAAAATATGTTTTTCATTCAGGTTTACAAAAGACAAACGAGTGGGGATCTTTAAATTTATAAAAAAAAAAGTAGATAGCTTCATTACGGAATTTGGAAGACAGACGTTTTGTGCTATGAAAAAAAAAATAATAAATAAACACAAAGAATAATATAATAATGGAGGTGTGGAGAATTTTAAGGATCTCAAGACATGATGGCAAACGAAAATTCTTTATGAATAAAGACAAGAGATAAACTTTAAGATGAGTTTCTGGATAAGGTATGTACCTACTTTAACATTTAATATAGGTAGGGGAATAATAATTAATTTGTTTTTTATTTCTTATTCTACTTAAAGATTCTTGTTTTTTGTTTGTAATCATTTAAAATGGATTAAGTATGTTAAAAGGGAATACAAAATAAATAAATATAATGAAAGCTAAGAAAGGATTTTGAGAAATATTTTTTTTTTTAGCGCGAAAACACTTTAGAAGAATTTTTAATATCTCAAAACCCGATATGTCAAAAAAAAGTTTTTTTCATTTTTGCTGAAGAAGTTGGATTTTCGCAAATTTCCTTCTTCCTTTTGACGCATTGTGAACATTCTAATAACTTCTTCAGTGAAAAATGAATATTTTTGATGGGAAGTTTCATTTTCCTGTTAACATTGTGAATCGATGCCTGAGACGAATCAACATTTTGTAATCAACATATTAAAAATTTATTAAAAAAGAAATTAAACACGTAAAACTCGTGCGTCTTTTCTTTGTGAAAGTATTTTCTCTATATAATATTATAATCAAAATGGATCGTGGTGTGTTCGGATGCTTAAAACTTGAAAACGACTGGACCAAAGTTGATACTTTCTTCTGTGAGTTTGTTTGTAATTGCTCCGCAAAGATTTAGGAAAAATGAAAACCCAGAAATTCTCAACAGATGGCGTTGTAGGCAAATATTTCGATTTTCTGTTCAATTCAATTACCTTTCAACAGGATGACATGGCTTTCGGGATATTCTTTTTCAACTTTTGATATTTTTAGAGTAAAATGGGGTCATAATAAAATAATTGTCCTATTTAAGAAATTTGTTTTTTGTTTGAATAGTTTTTCTTAGGAAATGGGGGCTAAAAGTAAAAAAATTATCCGATTTGAAAAATTCTTTTTTGGCTTATATTTTATATAATATTTTTAGGGTGAAATGGGGTAAACATAAAAAATTCAGATTTAAGAATTTTTTTTTGGTTTTAGGGATACCCTATTTCAAAATTTTAATATTTGTAGAGTAAAAATAAAAAAAAATCCTACTAAGGAAATTATTTTTTTTTTGTATTCAAAAAGGTCTTTTTCAAATATTGTAATTTTTAGGGTGAAACGGGGTAAAAATATAAAAAAAACTATCCGATTTAAGCAATTCTTTTGGCTTTTGAAAGGTTGTTTTTTTTAAGTGGATGGCGTTAGGGATTTTTTTTTCACAAAATTGACATTATTTATAGGATGAAATGGGGTAAACATAAAAGTGGCATCTGAATCCAAATTTTGTTTTCTGTTTATAAGGCTATTTGAAAAATTGATATTTATAGAGTGAAATGGGATAAGAACAATAAAGTGGTTTTTGATTACAAAAATTCTTTCTCTGTTAGGAAAGTAGTAAAGGTTGGACTTAGAGGATCATGTTTTTACATATTTAGCCATTCATAACTTGAAGTAGGTTAAGACCCATAAAGTATAGTATTCGATTATAAAAATTAGCATAAAAATGTATTTATATTTTCTTTTGTAATTTTTATGCGAAGCTAAGTTTTGTCCACCCGTGCGAAGCCGGGCAGGCCAGCTAGTCTATAATAATTATCGAATTAAACTTTTTGAATCTAAAAGTTGCTTTATATTTACATACAAAAATTTTATTTTATAATAAAAAAAATACATATGCATGAATCTCAGTTAAAAGCATCTTTTTGGTTTCAAAAATGACCCCTACCTTAATTTGAGAAAAAAATGATGCACCATTTGATTGCTTGCGTAAATAACGAAATAATTGCAACTATTAAAAGGCTCCGTCACTTGTTTTTAAACGTTCTTACGGAATTTGTCTTACTACAGAAATTACACTTCGTTACGGAAATGCTGGTGTTGTACTAAAATGACATTGTTGTATTCTCACGATTTTTTGTTTGTTTTTAAAACGAGGAGGAGACTCGTTACGGATATGACTTGTGGCCGTTAAATATTATTTTTTTGTTATTAAAAACTTTTAAATAATTAAAATTGAGACGTGCACCAGTTAGGAACGTTGCTTACGCTATTATCGACTTAAGAATATTTTTTTTTTATATTCTTAATTATTTTTGGTCGGGGCTATGAGAAGGAGCTTTTTTGCTGTTAAAACCACCTTTCCCGCACACAGTGGCCCATATTAACTTTTTTGGTTGCTTAATAATTTTTTTTTCAGCAGGAAGGCAGTTTTCAAGGCTTTAAAATGAATGAATTTTAAGAAAATTATTTTAAAGGATGTTTCAGAAACCTCTACTGAACTAAAACTCTTTTACCACGAGGAGTGAAGAATATATTTAACTATAAATAATTCTCAAAATTAAACAATTTAAGCACTTTACCATATATCTTCAACTTAACCGTGCAGCACAGTGGTGAATAAAAGTAAATAGCCTTTTTTTAATTTTAGTGGCATATTTTGTTTTAATTTTTTAAGCGTATCAAACAATTTTGCAAATAATTTTGAAAAAAGCTTAAGCTTTCGACCAAACAGAATTTTGAAATACAGAATTTCGACTCGCTCTCAGAAATATTATGGAAAAATTTATTTTCTGTCCGAAAATTTTGTAAGCTCAAAGTTCAGGATATCAAAATTCTGCCTATCAAAATTTAAAAAAAATTATTTTCACTATCAAAATAATTTTTTTTGTTTTATTATTACAGAATTTTTAAATTTCGGAATACGGAATTTTGAAATGGACTTACAGAATTTTTAAAATATGGAATTTTGGATTTATATAGAATTTTGAAATAGCTACATAATTTGGAAACCACATTCTAGCAAATAGAGAATATATTATGACTCTTACCGCAATATTTTTATCTCTTCGGCACCTGGCAGCAACTTTTTTAAGAAAATCAAACAATTTTTTTTTGTATTTACGGCACATGGCAAAATAATTTTGTTTTTTTTTTTTCAAAAACCAAAAATTGGTGTTCATATATATGTATCTACATCACAGACATCAATATTAAGTCAATCAGTTAGTTGAATAAACTTTAAAGAATAAATATTTGGTCGTAATTTTCTGACAAAAATCCATTGTGAACTATTTATATTCAACAAGATTAAAATTCTTAATAATTAAGGTCGGAGTTTGCTTAGGGCAAGTCTTTCTTTTTATATGAAGGTGTAGGTATATAAAATCTACAAATTCTATATTCGTACTACTGAAATAATTCAGTCTAGTAGAAGACTCATTGAATTATTCATTCAAAATGGCTTTTAACGGCCTGTAGCAAATAAAGTTATTTTAGGTGTTAAATTAAATATTCTTATTTGATTGCTTCGTTCTAAATTGAAGCTAGCTATTCATGGTTCAAAAGACTTCATCCGAATAATTTACCTTAAAATTTTATAAAGAGAGCTTTAAATTCAACTTCTTTAAATACCCTGCTCCTCAACCTCATTATCGTAATAAAAAATAACTCTACTTCTGTGCGATCCCTGAATAAACTTGCTCATTCAATACTTTTCCCACAGGTATGCTTGAGTTAACCTTAATCCAGCTAAAACCTTGCCATTATACTTTCTAACTTAATTCTTAACTGCAAAAAAAATCACAAAACGTTAAATACAATATTTCTCGCTAATTAAGTGCCCACAGCAGTGAGTGGCATATATCGTAGGTATATAAAAATACAGCGTAAATTCAGCTTCAAAACATGCATAAAATCCCCTTCTGCGGTATGCTGTTACTCTAGAATTATAGGCATCTTAAGTTTATGTATTATGCTTATCTGCATAGCTTAAACCACAATTTCTTTTTTTTCTGCCTTCCCCCCCACCTTATCACCATGACGTGGCACCTTGAAATCCACAGTTTTGAAAACTCACTGAAGGATGATGGTTTTCTCTTACTTATTTAGCATGTCCCATCTCTCTGGAGCTGAATGGGAACAGCGGCAAACCAACCAACCCTAGGGCGCCCAAACCACAGGAGTAATATGCATAATGTAAGGATATACACACTTATATACGAAAGAATTTGGTTTGTAACTATTTTTGTTCTACATCTCTTCTTTTTATTTTCTTTTTTTTTTGTGCAAGGAACACAACATTCAAATGAAAGTACAGCGCATAAAATGAAGGCCATGCCTTTGTTCACATTTACTATAAAGGATATTTTATGCTACACGCTACAACAACAACAAAAAAACAAGTAAAAAAAGGATACGGACTTGAATTATAGTGGAAGAATAAGAACGAAGCATCAATTCCCTTGGTCTCAACCTTTCAAGTTGTTTAAGCTTTATTCAAAAAGTGGAGTATTATTGTGTAAGCTGGTATGTGTCAGTGTCAGAGTCTGACATTTACCCAATGGGAGTATTATTTTTTTGTAATATTATTTAGACGGTGTAGGGTAAGAGGCCAAATTATGGGCATTTTCTTAAATTCTTCATGTTACAGAAGGTTTGCTAACAGAAATGTAAAGAGAAATAATTATTCAGTATGGCTCAGTTTTTCAATGCGAGATTATCTTAGTTTCAGTGTTAAACACGAGTTAACTCCTGAAACATGTTTTTCCGTCAATTTGGATCTCGAGTTACATAATCTAAAAAAATTTTTGAGTTGAATAGGTATTTCTGAATGATGTGTGTCCAAAATATATTCAAACCGATGTACGCCACTATGGAAAAGGTGATTTTCATAGTGACGCTATTTCGAATCCGATAGCGAAACATTGCTTTCTAAACTGTCGCTCTTCGATAGATTTTTGACAACTAGGAGTTAAATTCAATTCTCCACTGAAAATCTAATTTTGAGTTAACTGCGAATTAAAGTATATGCAGGATTAACTAACTCTGATTTAACTCGGAGTTAACTCATGCAGACGACATCGATATCATCGGAAGAACCGAGCAAGCTGTACATGATTCCTTCATCCAGATCGAGCAGGCGGCACAAAATCTGGGGCTGCACATTAGTGAAGGTAAAACAAAGTACATGGTGGCGTCGAATGCGAGACGAACAGTTGGTCAAACAATCAAGGCAGCGGAGCACGAATTTGAAGTGGTGGAATCCTTTAAATACCCTGGCTCAATAGTAGCAGCCGATAACAATATAGAAGAAGAAATACGCGGGCGGCTTCTCAAATCCAACAGAGCCTACTATAGTCTGTCAAAGCTCTTTAAATTCAGAAATCTCACCATAACTACAAAACTGCTGCTGTACAGGACCATGGTCCTGCCAGTACTCACATATGGATCCGAGACTTGGGTGCTTAGCAAAAGCCACTCCGACCTTTTAGCCGCGTTCGAGAGAAAAGTCTTAAGGAGAATTGTTGGCCCAATATGCGAGGAAGGACGATTCTGGAGACGGTAAAATCATGAATTGTACGCAATCTACCTTGAAGCGGATATCGTGACAAAAATTAAGCTCGGTAGACTCCGGTGGGCAGGGCACCCTGCTCGCATGAGCGAAGAGGAACATGCTCGGAAAGTTCTTTGTGGTACATTCTATGGTAGAAGACAGCGTGGTAGACCATGCTTGCACTGGAGAGATGGCGTAGACCAGGACGCCCGGAGCCTTGGGGTGCGCAACTGGATGGCGGCGGCTCGAGACCGGGATGGGTGGAGAGACTTGTTGAAGGAGGCCAGGACCGGACCCCGGTTGTCGAGCCGACGATGATGATGATGATGACAACTCATGCACTAAAGAACTGGTCCTAAATGTGCAATCTTTTGAAATATATAGATACTTAAATTTATACACATCACGTACTATTTATGCGACATTACAGCGAGCCATGTGAAAGGAGACTCAGTGTAGAAACTCATATTTTTCTAAACTGCGAGTTAAAATCAAATGGATCACGGAATACAGCTTCTATTTCTAAGCAAATAAACTTCTATGTTCATTAAAATTATTCGACTTCAAATATTTAAATAGTAAACCATAGCAATACAAATATCGCTCACAGAAAATTCAATTAAACTCATTTTTACCTTAGAAACAATAAAAAAAAAACGACTACGAATGCACCCCAGTTTTTTTCTAACGCCTCTTTAATGGCATAAGCAATTTCCCTGAATCAAAAGTCGGGTTTTTAAATATTGTTAGCTGCAATTTCTTTTTTTTTTCCAAAAATTGATTAACTGATTTTGTGTGAATATTGAAGATTATTGAAATATAACATACTTGCCAACAATTGGAAAATTTACCCTATATTTTTCGGTATTCAAAGTAATATTTCAATATGGTTGAAAGAAAATTGGAAAATTGAACGAACGAATAAAGTTATTTGTTATAAAAGAATTTCGGTGCTTGGTAAAGCAATGCCATCCAATACCTTTTCATTTCCTAACTTGAGGGTCGTTTTTTTAAGGTGACGGAAAAAAGTGTATACCCTTCTCAAAACCAAAAAAAAAAAAAAAAAATTGAAAAATCTCTTATCACTGAGTTGTACCATATGCAAAGGACACTTTTTTTCCATATCGATTTAGCTATTATCCCATATTTTTTTTTAAATCTTTCCATGAAGGTAGGTAGGTTAGGTGTACCATGTGTAAGTAGAGCGATATAAATTACATATTGTATTCGCCGGTCGTAGCTATACCAACCCTTGTTGTGTTATGTGAAGTTTTATTGACATTAAAGAAGGCTCTCTCTCTCTCTGATGTGACTAAGGAATTTATTTATTTTTAAGCAAATTGAATTTTTATTGCACGCACATTACAATTGAATCCAACAATAATACCAAAAGAATTATGTGCTTTGGATTACTGCTTCTCTGCGCTGTCAAGGAGTTCTTGAAGCATTTGAAGATTGAATTTTAGTTTGTTGGGTTGGATATAAAGCACGTGCTTTATTTCTGTTTCTTTGTTGTCGGTTTATTTCTTCTTCTTACACGGAAACGGATAACGACAATATTGTATTTTTGTGTGTTAAATATTTATTACATAAATCGATTTACACTTAAAAATCCAGCCATAACGTTACCTGATATAAAAGAAAATCATGACTTATTATTACAGGATAAAAACATTAACGAGTTCTTTAATGGATACTTGGTCGTATTTTTTGTCATTTGGGCGGGTATATACATTATATTAAAACCCGTTACTAGCATGCTTCCATCTTAGGCCTGTTATCAAAAAGTATCACACCAAAAAATTCGAACAATAGCTATAAACTTATCAACGGGAAAGGGCGGAGCTCAAAATATGTAAATATTTCGTAAAACGGAGAGATAAAACGGAGTACGTGCTCAGAGCAGGTGCTCCATGAGAATCATAGAAGGTAGCAGTACCTGCTACCGTTTCGTATGAATACAATTATACTCCAACATGTGATCACTTCCTCATTCACACGGAGTATGTGCTCTCATACAACGACTCAAATTCAATCAAATAAGCTAACTCACAAATAGGAGCAGGTGCTCCTCTCGATGGAGTACGTGCTTTGCTTTATTCATACCTTTTAATGGAGCAAGTGCTTATTTTGAGGAGGTGCTTATCAAACACATAGAGCATCTTCTTAAGTGCTTTATTCATACCAAATAGAGCACCTGGTCTTTAAAGTTGAGTTTTGAGCAGGTGCTCCTTGTTATTCATACCACCCATTATCTCCGATTTGTGAATGTTTAGTTAAAATGAAAAACTGTTTTCTTAACTTAAAGCACTTGGAACACCATAGGTACGAGGAAGTTTTCTATGTCCTTAGAGCTATTTAAAAAAAAAATTATTTTACTTAATAATTAATGGGTCTAATACGGTCCAGGGTAAGCCACGGTCCCTTCAGCCAGTGGCCATCTAGCTGCTCTTTGACGTTGCTTTCCACTTCTGCTGCTACTTAAGCCGTTGATAAGCTGGTTAAAAGCCGTTTATAAGCTGGTTAAAAGCTGTCGATTAGCCGGTTAAAAATCGTTAATAAACCGTTCAAAAGCCGTTGGTAAGGTGGTTGAAAGCCGTTGGTAATCTCAGTTTGAAAGCCGTTTAAAAGACGTTTAAAAACTGTTGATAAAATTTTTAGCCGTGGTATAGACGACCCAAAACAGTCAGAAGCGAAGGCACAAGCTGCAGAGGAAAACCTACCAAGGAAGATGGGGAACCTCTGCAAGCCGGTATCCAGCAAATACCAAACCGTCTCCTTAGGATTCATCAGAGATGATTTTATTGGAAAATAAAGGGTGTTTTTTTAGACGTGCGCTTTTCAATCTGGCAATGCTTTTTTCGGAGTTAGCCTTTTTGTCAGTTGTCACTTGATTTACGCTCAGTTTGGTTTACCATTTCATAATTAATACACTTACTCTTGAACAACGTTTGCAAATCGTGCTAATTTATTACCAAAATAATGGTTCGGTTCGCGCGACGCATCGCGCGCTGGGTACAATATTCGGTCGACATAATCGCAAAATCGCATAAAATCGACCAACCATGGATCGGTTTCGAACCGCGTTTACTCTAGTGGATAATGCCCATCCTCAGAGACGCCGTACAGGGCTCACCAAAGCCGCTATATTGCTGTTGTGGAGCAGAGTATCGAAGAACACCCGAATCTGCCATCGCGCGCAACAGTTGGAGCTGTCGAAAATTGGCCCTCTCGGCTGGAATTTATTCGAGCCAGCCGCGGCGGCCACTTGCATCAATCATTTTTAATACATAACAGTCTTGGCCATAACATTAAAATATATGCATTTTATTTCTTCCTAAAAACCACACGTCTAAAAAAACACCCTTAATTATTAAAGAATTTATTTCAGCCTTTTAACCTAAGGTACAGTAAATACCAGGTAAACACATTCCTTAACTGAAGCGATGAAAAAGTGATCGTATGGAGAATTTCAGGAATTTCAACATCGCGTTCAGATTCCACACGTATTGAAGTTACCATGACTTTGATTTAAAAAAAAAACATCTACTTGGACGCGTCAGTAAAGTGGAACAGTGAGCTTGAAATTTCCGTGAGATAGTAATCAATCATCTGACACCTCAAGCTCCTTGTTACAACAACGCTTTTAAGCTCCAGGCGTATTTTGGTATAAGAAAAGCTACTTGGAAGTGTCGGGAAGGTGGAGCGGTTAGCTTAAAATTTGGGTGAGACCATAAGCTTACATCCAATACCTCGAGGATCTTCACCTGGCTCCTTCATTTGCTTCTAGGGAGATATGAAGAGTCGTATTTAGCCCAAGAAGCCATAACCACACAGTTCCACAGCTGAAGACTTTTTCTCGCGAGGATCAGCTAATTATGTACATTTTGCTAACTAGTTGTCACAAAAATTTGAGGTTTACAATAAAGAAGTCGGGTATATTCGTGAGTACACCTGTATATATAGGTGATATATGTGAAACCCATTTGCACACACTTTATCTGTGTTTTTTAAATAAACATTTAAATGTAATCTTCATCGCAAGCTTTAGGTAATGTAATTCATCATAGCTACTTATGTTGTCAACAAGTCAAGGTTATTATCAAAATTTTCCTCTTTTTGTGTGTACATATTTGCTTTTGTCAAGTTGTCTCCTTTCAAAGCTTAATCAGGCGTCATTTGTCTCCTTCATCCAGAGTTCTGGGAAGGGAATTCCCTCAATGTAATGGATTTTTTTTTCCTCTAAGGACCCATTAAGAACAACCTACTTAGTGATTAATTACAAGAAGTTAAATAAAAGATACAACAAACAAAAATGAGCAAAAAGAAACAAGACTTATATTAAAACTCTCGGGAATACCTCTCATCAATTTAAAAGAACAATATACTCGAAGAGCTGCTTTTTCTTTTGTTTGTAACAAAGAGTAAAATATAAAATTGAAATACAAAAAAATTAGAAGCTGGGGAAAACAACAAAAAAGCAACAAAAAATTCGAAGTACTGATTACATGAACTTTAAAGAATTTCCAATTAGCCTCAAGATGAAAAAAAAAATGACAAAAAAAAAACGAGAAAAGGCATCAAGTTTTCTCAACAATCAAGGACAACGTCGTCGTCATCGTCTCGTACACTCTTAAAGCCAATAACTATTACTTTTTGTTGTTGTATAGAGTCATACTCATCTCTTCTCTTCTGTCATCATCAGGCGCGTAATGGCATCTTGTTTTATTTTTTTTGTATTCCACCGTAGGTAAAGATATATTCCAAGTGCAGAACAAATGTTGAAAGCTTATTTACCATTTTCTGTTGGCAGGCATATCTGAAAACTCTCAAGAGTGTTATGTCGCATCAAGGGTTTTTTTTTGTCGTTTGTTTTGTGTCTTCCTTTAGAGTCCCCTTCTAAACTTAATATTAATAAAAAAAAGACCAAAGTATTAGATCGCAGGAGGCATAGACATTTTTTTTGGAAATTATGGATCCTGATCCTGGGACTTGGATGATAAAACGAAATGATTTTTAGGAAAGGAAGTCATCTCGTTTTGTTGTTTAAGTGGTGGAAAATATCAAATATTTAACACACATACGCACTTTGTTTGGGGGTAGTTTTTTTTTTTTTTAAATCATTAAGCAGGGAACGTTGTTTTTTCGTGTTCGTTTCTTTGAAAAATATGTTTATAAGTTGGAAAATTATGTTTTTTGTAAATACATAAAACATGTTTCACTGCGGGGGAAAGATAATGGAATATTTCAGAAATCGAATTTAAAATTAAAATAGCTAGCTCTTGGTTCTTTTTTACTTGGGAAGTCGGTGGCATGTTTCATTAAAACAGGATATGTACCTATTCAAAGTATACACGTAGGAAAACTATTCCAAATTTTAATCAGATAATTATGATAACAACATAAAAAGGGATATTAAATAAATCGTCCCACTATCTCTTCCTCTTACAACGCATAAAGGCATATACTATTAATAAATACAAGCAGTTTTGTACAGTCAGTATTGCAGGCTTGAATAAGTTGAAAATAGCAAATCTTGATTTTGTTTATTAAGAGGTTGTCCCAAAATTCACTCAAGATTTGCATTTCGAGCCATTTTTGCAGTTAAGTGTTGCCAATGAAAAAAGACAGTATGACAGCTTCAACTGTCAGCTGTCTTTTTTTCGTTCGAATTATTAAAAATGGAATGCCACACGAACGAACAATGCGTTTTCATTTTTAAGCAACATTTTAAAAATAGTGAAGGCTTTTGGAAGTGATTTTTGAAACAAAATCATCTTGATGGATTCGTTAATTATCGCATTTGGGGTACAGAAAATTCAAGAGTAATTATTATTGAGAAACAAAAGCAAAAATATCTGGGCCATCACATTGCATGGTTTTTCCGTAAAATATACCCTAGATGATAGTGAGTGTAAAATTTTAATTTAAACAAAAAATTATGCGATTTCTCATTTCTGGCAATTTTTTCAACTTGAAACTTTATCACTGCGTTATCTATGAGTCTACTTTGAGGAACATAGGAACATCACATCTAATGTGTATAACTGTAAATCCATGAAATAGGTCTTTGAATGAAAAAATGTGAAGAAACTCAGTTGAGCCATTACCGAGTTATTTCTACATGAATAACAAAAACAAATCAGAGCGAAAAATCCAATTTTTGTTTTTGTCGATCTTTTGGTACGAAGTTTAATAAAAAAAATCGTTAAAACTTTATTTGAAAAAAAAAAATAAAAATTAACTAAAATTGTGGCACTGGGTTATCCGTTCTAGTTGAACTAATATAAACCTATTTTGTGACAAAGCTATGAGTATAAATTGCCAGAAAATTTTCTGGTAGATTGCATTCGCAGAGCAAATTAATGCACTTTTAAATTGTGCAATGTTTGCCTAGAAAATGGCTGGGTCATGAGTCTAGAGTCAAGAGGGAATAAACAAATTGCATTTGACACTATAGATTTTTTTTGTCCAAACATGGTGTACTTTTTTTTATTAAAACTGGAGCCAGATAGTACAAACAAAAAGTGGATTGTAACATATTCTATCATGGGAGCACACTAGATCTTTAGGTCTTTGGGTCGCAGTGCAATAACCCCAATATTCATTCACATAAATTTCCACATACATTTATGGCAACTTTAATGAATGGAAATTGCACATTTCTGGCCAAGAATGTACACGAAAAAGTTTGGTATCAAAGGAAAGCTGACGTTGAGCTAATAATTAGGTATACTTTTGGAAAAAAAAATGTATTTATTTGATTAAGAATAACACTTTATTTTGTATGTAACTTCAGGTTCTAAAACAAGCTTTCCACTATTATATGACATCACTGAATTTGTTGATATATCGGTGTGACAAAGACCGCGCAAAAAAATTGCTTCTCATGAATTTAAGACTTAATATATCAAAATTTGCTACTATTTTAAAAAATACCTTTTATTTGATATCAATTTCATTTTTCTATGTCATTTATTAAACACGTTATGCACAATTATTTGGCAAAAAAAAGTGAAATATTTATTTTACAACCGCAAATTTCAAGCTGAAATATCTCGACTTTCCCGAAAATTATATTGAAAATATTTCACTCATATAACGAACCCAACGTCAACTTTCATTTGATACTAAACTTGTTCGTGTAAACTTATGGCCAAGGCTCCATTGTAAATGGGCATTCCTTTTATGACTTTTCGATTTTATAGAAAAAGCTCAAGATCGTCTAGTTGGAGTGCTGAAACTTAATCATCATTAAAGAAGTTTTAACATAAAATAAAACAATCTATTATTTAATGTATTCAATTTTTAAACAAGCCACATCATCTTAGAAAATCAAGAACACAGAAAATGATTCCTAAGAAATATTATGTACGAGTACGATTATTTAACAAAAAAATATGCACGACTGGGTCGCACGAACTTGCTCTTATGCGCGGTCACATTGTGGTTCTATAGTCTGAAATAAATTAGTTATGGGAGTCTATATTTTATCCATTTGCCAAATCTTAGTTTAGTTTCAGGTGGTATTATGTGAGTATACAAAAATTAACAATATAGTCCAGTGTTGCACATATGCAATATGCATGCAAGGAAATTATATTATTTAAACTAGAAAATTGTTTTACATCAACCAAATTAGAAAAAAAATGATTAAAACACTTCTGAAACTGTTTTGAATCGAACGCGATGTACAACATCTAAATAGTTATGTTAATCTTAATTTATGTGAACAAAAATTTAAAAATCGTAGGAATGGTTTCAAAAATAATTGATTTTTTATTTATAAAATTTTGTAAACATGTGTGAAAAAAAAATTGGTTCGCCAATTTTAAGTATTTATTTAAGTATTTAGTTAAGAAATTCACCCGTTTTTGGAATATTGAATTTCCAAAAATATATTATTTTAAAATTTTGATATACAATATTACTTAAACTGATTACAAGCTTCTATATACAAAATTTTATTTTAATCGGTGAACCCGATAGTGAGATAGTCGAAAATCAAAACTACCGTTCTATGAGAGGCACTGTTAATAAAACTAAAATGCTAAATTTAATATTTTAAAAAAGTAGTTCGTACTAATACCAATACACAAAAGAAATTTTATCAAAATCGTAGGAGTCGTTTTTGAGAAAAAAAAAATTTACCTCAACGGTTTTTGAACATTTGTATGGGAGGTACCGTTATTTTTGGAAATAAGCACAATTTTCGCTAATAATATGTTAGACCTTATTAAAAAACTTTTTTATCCCAAGTTTCATAAAAATCGATAGAGTCATTTTTGAAATATTGAGTTTTCAAAAAAAAAATTTCAAACGTTTTTCAAAAATCGAAAAATATTTTTTTTTCTTAAATTTTTGTACAACATACTATTTAGAATACAACAATCCTTCTTCACAAAAAAAATTGTCAAAATCAGTTGAATAGTTTTAGAGAAAATCGAAATTCAAAAAAATGGTTCCTTAGGAGGTACCATTAATAACCAGTTTTCAGAACCTTTTTTTTTATTTAACGGCAGCTTATAATTATTTAAATTTTTTGAGTTTTTTTAAAAAAAATCTGTGGAGCCGATTCTGAGAAAAATAAGATTTTCTTTTTTGGCCAAAAAATATTGTACGACAGGTACCGTTATTTTTGGTCTTAAAAAAAAAAGAAAAAAAACAAGTCGGGGGAATGACCAAAAAACGCTTAGTACTGAGTTTAAAGAAAATCGACCCATCCGTTTAAGCTGTAGTCGAACAGACAAACAGACAGACAGACGCACGTTTTTGCGAGACTCACTTTTTTTGACTTCTCTATCATCGTAAAGTAAAGTTTGATCAAAATCTCGAGTTCGATTTTTTGTACGAATCCATAACTTCCCATATAGCATATAGTACCTATACCCTGTCTGCCGGCTTCTCTATAATGTATTACAAAAAATCAAAACTCTCCTGATTTAAAAAGAAAAGATGTAATCATTTAGGTATTACAACAAAAAAATCAAATCGTAATCACATTAAAGTGCTTTCGAGGAAAACCTCTGAGGAGGACCATATTCTCTTATTTTATTTTATTCTGATTTTTTTTTGTTGAATAAACGATGAATATCAAGAAGACCCTCATTTTCTAACAAGGAACCAACACAACAAAAAAAAATCACAAACGAGATATAAATTTACATTTTTCATCGCCCAGCAAAAATCGAGAACAAAACAAAAAACAAAAAAAAATCCCAAACAACAATCTTCAAATTTTATGGACTTGGCCACTAAAGGACGAAAGCAAAAAAAAAAATTAAGTTTTCGACAGAAGGAATAGGAAATTTAGGTGTCCTTGATGATTTCAATACAAATTCTGCTGACGCGATGTTGCAAAACCTTTTTTTTTCCGCTCCCTAGCCCTTTGCCCTTACCCGTACCCGTGCCTTGCCTTGGGTTGTTATCCTTCGGTTTCATCGGGTCTTTTGTCGTTTGGTTGTTGTAGTAAATTGTAAAATGTATTGCTATTTCCCGGCACCTGGATATTGGTTCGGGATGTCCTTTCTGTTGAAGTGTTGAATACACAGTTCGTCCACCTGCCTCAAATTGAGGAAGAGAATATTTTTTTTTTATATCAAACAACCTTGTTAGAATATAGCATGATAATAATCTATGCAATAAAGGTGGCGTCAGCTGTATAAAAGTTCTATTTATGGTGAAAAATATAAACTCAATGTTTTGGACAAAATGTAAATACGGGGAAATATTTGCGAAACCACGGTAAATTTTGTTACTTTTGATGTAAATGATAATTTTGTTTTATTTTTTGTGCGTGACAACGAGTTGTGCAAGTTGGCTAAAGAAACAAAATTGAATTTTTGTTGTAGAAATTTGTTTATTTAACGATGGAGTTAAGATTACCGGAAGAGATAAATATATTTCTGACCTTTATTTAAAATTTTCATTTACCTACATATTTGATTTCATGGAAAATTTTTTCATTCAATGTTTGCGCATCAGAAACGTCAATATAAAAGTTAATTGTTTGGAAAATTCGTTGGAAGAACTTTAACAAGAAAATGTGACAAAATTAATACTTTTATAACGTTGAGATCTTACGGCTCAGCCACATAGTGATAAACAAACACCTGAGGGGCACAGCAACTAAGCGACAAGTTTAAGTGGCAACTAGCCATTTATTGGGCAACATTTCTACTGAGGAGGTGGTTATGAAAATTATGTTGAAAGTAATGTTCTCAAAACATTGTAATCGCTCCGTAGATATCGTACTTTGTGCTTCAGAATTCAATAAAAAAAAAGATAGATGAGAAGCAGAGCGACAACGGTGCTCTGTCACTCAGGAATGTTGCTTATTGACTACGTGGCCGCAACCATACAATCTCGTATATGTTTTAATTTTTTTTCTGTTGCTTGTCGTTTGTCACTAACTGTGTGACTGAACCCTTGCATAACACGATTGAAGGAATTTGTAAATTGAAGAACTATTTAGTTGTATTTTCACCTTTCCATGTTGAGAGAAGTTGGGGGGAAATATTCACCCCTGTTCTGATTTCCGAAAATCAACCAAATAAATATTTAAAATTTTTTTCTATTCAATTCGGACACGGAAACTCAAATGAATTTCCAAATATCAAATATTTTTAATCCGATCGAAAATCAAAGCACACTTTTCCCGCAAGTATTGAAAGCGAAAAGAATTTCAGAACACCTAGAGTTTGAAAACTAAAGGATTTTAAAACTGATCGGAAATCAGAACAGGGGTGATTATGTATGTTTTAAGAATATTTATTTGTTTTATTAAAAGTCGTTGATTTCAATATTTCATATAAAAAATTACTTCATATAGTTTGAAAAGCAATATATGTTTTTATTTTTTATTTTTGTGAAGCTCTAAAAATACAAAAATTCACACGTAACAGCTTTTTTTTTTAAATTTAAATTAAAGAAAAAGACAAATTCCCATGGACCACCAATCAATATCCCCTATACCCACTGACTGACATAGACAAGCAAACAAAAATACGAATTCATTAAAAATTTACTTACCTTGTTTTCCTTATCGATCTCCGCTTCCTCCTTAATTTTTTATATGTAAAAGTTTGCGGTGAAACTGTGTAATCCTCATCGAAATCCATTTCGATTTCTATTAGATTTTGTAGATTCAGTTGACAATCCTGTGAATTGAATAAACAATGATAAAGTTACCCTCTAATCCTATATACTGAAACTAAAACTTACTTCTAATGTCCTAAAATGCCACCGTGTATCTGATGGTTGTGTATCGTCTCTGCATATTTGCAATTGCGGCCAGCATTGGCAACGTTTATTTGTAATTTCACATCCGGGCTCTAATAGTATTGTCTGATCATTTGTACAATTAAGATATGTTGAGGTTGTAAATGGAAGTGCTGCAATAACAAAACAGAAAAAAAAATATTACTCATACGCCATGTATGCCATTGCAGGATCTCGATTATAAAACAATTACAATAGATGTATGTACTTTCATATTATACTGTTGGTTATACAAATTTTAAAGTGCAGTGCAATATTTATATGAAAGTCCTTGGAAAACAGCTTGAGACCTCTGCTGCCAAGCGGAATTAATGAAATTTTGTTTATCCATTTAAACCAATTTTATTTAACCTTCACCCATATGATACTGTATATGTACGAATACAAGTATATTTAATATACCTACATAAATGTTAATAGAAGGAAACAGAAATATGGTCCTTGTTTAAATACCTCTAGTACCTACCTACATATAAATAAAGGACATTTCTCAAGCAGGATACATTTCCAGGAAGCATATAAAACAGCAAATAACATAAAACGCATTAGAAAGAAACAAGATCCGAGAAAAAGTATATTATTTAAGAGAACGATAGATACGTGTGTTGTGTTTTAGTCGCGTGACACATATGTATATATATTTTTGTTTGTACATACATATTTGGCAGAGTCTTTATTCGAAGGATACTTTGTTAGGACATTAAAAACATTTCGTATTATGTTAAAGAAACCGGATATTGTAGCCATGCCATGGGGATAATCAAAATTAATGGGAAATTGCTTTCGATGTTATTCCAACGTTTATAGAATAAACAATGTGAATTCATTTATTTTTTTTTTGTCTGTCGGACAAAATGTTCGTGTCTTGTTGAGGTTTTCTTTGATGGGTTTATGAAAAAGTGTATTATTGTCAATTGCTGCGGGGATATTTAGGTCACGTTCAGCCAATTAAACACGTTTCGATTAAATATTCAACAAATAATTTTGAATAATTTGTCTAGGGCTCATAGACTATATAGTTAATTATACAAGAACAACTTTTAAACTTTTTAAAGTTCTTTGAGACTTATATATATGTATATGTTCACATTTTTTTGACAAATTAATAGTCATAAATAAAATTTTACGTCCTTGCTTATATATTTTAAAAATGTCTCTCAAATATTATTCTAAATGAATATAATGCATAATTAATGTTTTAAAAAAACACTTCTGTTCTAAAATTAGAAAACAAAATGTATTTAATAAAATTTAATTTTGATTGGTATTTTATTTAAAAACGCGTTTATGATTTTTTTTTTAAATTCAACAGCTATCTGCAGAACAATAAATACGAAAAACTAGCATATTCAATAATTAACTTGCAAAATAAGTACACGGTTAAAAATCTTGGACTGCTTTTCAGTCGTACTAAAGTATTACAGCATATTTTCAATGCAAGCAGATTTAATAATTCCCAAAATATTACACATTTTTTTAATACATTTTGTATTGTATATTCAAATAAGTAATATATTTTGAATTAAATGCTTAATATTTTCCTGTTTTATGACAAAAAAGAATAAAATACAACAAATCGATATCATATTTAAAGATAAGGTGTCATAAAAAGCATTAGTGACAGGATTACTTGAAAATAAATTTCCCAAAAGTAATGCTATTGGTTTTAAATTCTATTCCAACTCGTATTCAAAAGAAGAAATATTTTTTAAAACAATACAAGTATTGGTTTAAATTTAAATACGGAACGATTTATTCCATGCCAAGAAATTAAACTTAGTCTAAAATGATATTTAATAATACATACATTGGGTTATACTACAACAAAATTGGTAAAAATTGTGTTACACTCCCAGTTAAAGAAATGTAATATGCACAAGGTTTAACATTTTGGGATATTTTTTGTTCGCCTTCTTCGTTTTACAGAAGTGTGTAACACATAAAGTATTATTTTTTAATATTCCATAACCATACAACATTTTGTGTAATAATTTTATATTACATTCTTATAGTTTTGTATTAAAAATATTATTTGTAACAACGAAAGGATTAGAATTTAATCCATAGGATTAGAATGTATAACTCAAAAGACTAGAATGTAATCCGAAGGATTCAAATGTAATCCTGGAATATTAGAATGCTTTACCTGAAAATTAGAATCAAACTTTGCAAACTTTTATTTTAATAATCCGGAATTTTTTTCAATTCATAAAAGTATTAAATTTTAATTTTTTGGATTTGATTAAAATAGGAAGCGCCCTTTTTTAATCCAAGAATTTTAAAATGCAATTCAAATTTTATCAAAAGAGCAAGGAAGCAAAATCAGCCATATTTATATATGAACAAAATGTTTTCTGTATATTTTAGGGTTACCATAACTTAAAAAATATGATTTTGACTAAATGACTAACATGTCTTTTCTATTGAGACCACGACTTTACAAATCTGTACGTTTAATATTAAATTCATATTTTGCTTCTTATTTTTGATGAAATGACACTAATTCTTGTTTTAAAAGGAAGTATTTACCATACAATGTGGGTACCGATCTTTATGTAAATATGTACATATATGGGTGATTCTGAAAGAAATGATTTTAACTATTTTTTAAGAATTTTTTTCTTCAGTTGTATGCACCGTTTATCATGTGTTGGTATAAAGCATGCACAATTCAGAATTGTTTAACTATACAAAATTCATTTGGCATTTCAAATGTTACTACATTAGCATTCCAAACTTGATTGTAATATAACTGTTTCTTCTCCAAATAATCTGCTACAATTATCAATTTCGCACGTCGAACTACAAAACAAAAAGGAGAACGATATTTTTCGTTTATGTGTCATTTTTGTATAAAATTGTTCGCTTTGTATCAAAAGAGAAAATAAATGATCTAAAAACATAAAGCATGGTAACCCCATTTTTAATTAAAAATCAAAATTAAAAATTTTAAATATGCATTATTTTGAAGGCGCTTTGCATTTTCTCGAGGTAAAATGTGAAAATCATTAGATAAAATTTCAATCAAAGAAAACAATGTCACCATTATAATTCAGATAATAACTTATAGTGATTGACTTATAAGATAAATACTCTGACAAAAATAATAATTCATTATTATGTTTTTGTAAAGTAATATATTTTTGGATTCATTTTAAGTAATCTGGTTTTAATTTTATTGCATAAAAATAAATTTGTGTTAATATTCTTATAAAATTTTATTTAAATTCAATACAGCGATATTATAAATTAATATATTGTGCATTTTAACTCAGAAAAGAAGAATTGCATTTAAATATTCATGTGCTTAGAATTCATTCAACGAAATTACAAGTTATATCCTTTTGTATTATATTCAATACCAATAATACAATTCGACTTGAATTTTTCTTAAATTCTATTAAAATTAGATTAAATAATAATATAAACAAGATTAGAACTCAACAAACTAGTATAGAATTTCAGTATAATTTGTATTCAATTGCAAAAATAAAATCGATAAATTTTAAACCAAATGTATTATTTTGAGGGAACAATTTCCCCAGCTATTGGGAAATTTTTTGTATTGATAATATTGATTACATTTCAATATTAAAAAAGGATTAATCAGGTTTTTAAACCGTTGCATGTATTTAATTCTTATAAAATTTTGGTGTGGTCCGAAATACAATACAGATTTTACTGAAAAATAGTCCAATATTTTTAACCGTGTACTAAAGAAAGAGTTTTTTGTTTTTAAAGAATTGTCTTTGGGCTTTTAATCAAACGTGACATTATTATATAGAAAATCGAAAAAAAGTGGGTCCCAACATTCCGTCTGTATCTCGAAAATCATCCACAGCCACTGGTGCGATTTTATTTAAATTTTTAATTATGATTTAACCTAAAAGTCGCAAAATAAAATGTGTTTGTGGCTTTAAAAAAAACTCTTCATACTCTCGAAAATCGCTCCAACGATTTTGATAAAACAAATTTCTGCGTACAAAAAACTGTTACTACTGGCTCTTACCATTGACCTGGTTTTCTTTTATTTTGGACTTTCAAGTTGACGGCTTAATCGTTTTCAATAAAATATACAGAAGGGTTTTTTAAATCAAAATAGTTTTCTTCATTTTTATGTGTTGGAAGATATTACTCTTCCGTCAGCTCTTTCGGTGGCTTTAATTTTTTCAATAACACAATTATATTATAAATATTTACTTCCCCGACGTTTCGGCAGGGTTCGCTGGCTTCTTCAGGGAAACTTAATTGATACAAAAAAAATACATTTATTACAAAATTATATATCATCATCGTCGGCTCGACAACCGGGGTCCGGTCCTGGCCTCCTTCAACAAGTCTCTCCACCCATCCCGGTCTCGAGCTGCCGCCATCCAGTTGCGCACCCCAAGGCTCCGGGCGTCCTGGTCTACGCCATCTCTCCAGAGCAAGCATGGTCTACCACGCTGTCGTTTACCATAGAATGTACCACAAAGAAATTTCCGAGCAGGTTCATCTTCGCTCATGCCCTGCCCACCGGAGTCTACCGAGCTTAATTTTTGTCACGATATCCGCTTCAAGGTCATGATTGTACCGTCTCCGGAATCGTCCTTCCTCACATATGGGGCCAACAATTATCCTTAAGACTTTTCTCTCGAACGCGGCTAAAAGTTCGGAGTGCCTTTTGCTAAGCACCCAAGTCTCGGTGAGTAATGGCAGGACCATGGTCCTGTACAGCAGCAGTTTTGAAGTTATGGTGAGATTTCTGGATTTGAAGAGCTTTGACAATATGGCCAATGACAATATGTAAAACAAGAAATAAACTCATTTTTTAACAAGATTATTTTAATTTTAACATTTAAATGACTATTGAAAGACAAAAAAAAAAACATCAAAGGGTAGAAAATGACATCTGTGCTACATTGGAAACAACGCATTGCCAAACATAGACCTGACATAAAATGAAATTGTTTTGGAAAAACAGCCCTGGCATCAAGACACAGTATTAAAAGTGGACATTTTCCAGATTTTGAAATAGTAAAAAGCTTCCAAACGGAGAAACATGTTTCGAAACGGTAAACCCTAGAAACATTACACAAGTTGAATAACAACATCAACATCATGAATAGAAAATCATTATAATCACTTTTCTTATACTTAGTCCTAATCCGTGATTTCGATATTCAAGATTTTTCAAATGAGATATTCAAACGGAGTCCATTGTACCCAACCTATCAGGACTAAAAGTCAAAATTTGTCCTTTCTAGAAGAAGCTCCAAAACTTATTTAATTGCCAATTATTTAATTGGAGTTTATTTTTCAAAATCTCACTTAATCAATTGCGACACAAATGCTTAATCCAGGGCATCTGCAACATATTTATTACAAAAGCAATTAAAATCTTATTAAATGGAGTAAAAACAAATAAAATTGACCAGCAAAACTATTAATAAGAGAGATTTTGCTTTCAACCCGCAACCATATCGTATAGTGATCCAACACTGGCTTCAACAAAGTAATCCTTAAGCTTTCAAAAAAATCACACAACAAAAGAAATGTACATTCACTGGGTTGAATTGTCTCCTTGGCAATCATCAAAAATCGATATTGCAACTTTCAACATAATTAAGGATTCTTTGTTTTAGGTATAGGTATGTATCTTCCGCTTTGGGTGAATATTTCGTCCTTCTGTATATGTATATACAGCGTCTGCTCAGGGCACATATTCTACTGTCTTCTGTAGAAACACATTAGCTGGGAAATATTCCACTCTGTCATCACATCCTTATAGTCTTCGCATATATGTATTAGGTAGAGGTACAGCACAAGTTGTGTCCTTTAGCATCTGTGTCAAACTCCAACGACAACAACGATGACATCGACGTCGTTGTCGTAGTTTTCTTTATCATCCTTTTGGCCTTGCTTTGGGTTTCATATAGCAAAAGGTTCTAATTAATTTTCAATTCTGTATCCAATATCCTTATTTTATATTTTTCTTTTTCCTCTTTTTCGTATAGTCTTTGGTATGGATTTTATATCCTTGTGTAGCAGTGGCTATACACATATTTATCGTTTGTATAATTTCCTCCACATGCACTCTTCTATGACAGATTTTCTAAAAAAGGCTCCACAAAATCGAAGCGAATTATCAGCTCATTAATGAGGATTTAATTTAATGTCCTTGTGGATTGGCAAAGCAAGGATTGCATAGTCTGCATAATGCATATATGTATGGAATGGAGAGATAACTTTTTGATTATCTAATTGACTAATTTGGTGTAAGCTTAATGTTGGTACGGCGGGCGAGCGCAGTCGGGGTTTGTGGATATTTCTGACATTAAGGATCTTAGAGGTTAAGATAGAGAAGGATCAGTGTGGATTAATGCTGTGAGATTAAGTATAGGGCATATTATACTTTTACCAAACGAGGATTCAAAGATTTATGAGAAAATTAAATGATGGAATTCTTTAGAAGTTCAAGTAATCTATTTTTATAAATCAATCAATTTATTTGTGTTTCGTCATTAATATCATTTCTATCGCTTGAAATATATTTTTAATTACATACACACATACATACATATTTTTTTCAAAAATGCCAATCGATATGGATTCTTCCATCAAAGAAATGATAAATGTAGGAGTAACAGCTAAGCTTGCCTCTCCCTTGTACCATTTATCTGCTGCACTGCAAAGTAGCTCAACGGAAACCGATAATACAAATCTTCATAGCAAATACAAGAAATTTCTCAATGAAAAAACCTCAACTCAATCTGACGAAACCTTGGATAATTCAAAAAGTCTCTATCAACTCAAAACAATAGATGAACTTGGTACAAGAAAAGTGACACCTTCAAAAATTGAGTTCTTGCTCTATCGAAAGTCACATAATAATAAGCGAATGCACAGGAAATCCAACAAGAATGTACGACCGAAAAAATCACACACTTCCCTTAAGCGTCTTTTAGAAAGTGAAAGCAAAAGTGAGGAGGCAAGACATCCTCCAACCCTCCCCCAGCAGGACACATCATTTGTTGGAAAGCTGAAGAAATCCTTGGGTAGTATGAAGAAAACGAAAACTAAGAAAGAATCTTTGAGCAGCCCAAAAAAACGAAAAACTCTTCAAGAATCCAGAATTGATATCTACCCTTTTGACCATGGATGTGCGGAATACCTTCGGACAACCGACTTTGCACCACAAATTATTTCTGAACTCTTAGCACAAAGGGCTACAGATTATGCAACAAGGTTTTGGGCTGAGGTTTTTGGCAGTCTTCATATTGGAGTTGCTTTTGTTTTGACATTTTTCCTGCAAACCTACCGATTTTTGCTACACAGTTTGGTTAAGTCAGTTGTGGTGGGTTTTCTACAAATGACGTCAGACTATGGGGTGAAGCCTTTATTGACGGTTGTGTTCAATGGATTTGTTCAGCCTTTGCTTATATTTATGCACAATATATTGTCATCGATAAGAGATGTTCTCAAGCCCATTGCGGAGGCAATGGATAATTTTTTGAAGCCAATGGGAAATTTATTTCGGTCAATAAGGCTTATCACAATTAAAGAAAAACGATTTGAGAAATTGCTTAAAGATGTTTAAAATATTGTGTTATGTTAACTATAGAAAATAAAAACTCTTATACTTTCCATTGCTCTTTTCTAAGGGTTTGGTTCTAGGTTCAAAAAAAAGGTTTGTTTTCACTTTATATAATGCAGTAGGAGTGCTTTTCGTGTTTAGAATTTGCTGTGTTCTCTGTCATGCAGCCTTTACGCTTAAAATAAAAGTGCACAAAAAATCGCCATCGCGCCTAAGGAAAAAATAATTTTAGTAGAGATTTCTGGGGCCGTATCGCGTGAGACTAAAGTAATCGCTCTATTAAGTGATTGTCGTTTTTACAATTGCACACTCTATCATTCTCTAAACATAGGATAGAGACAGCTATCGTGAAAGGGATAATCAACTATCACCTAAGCCAATTCCACCTCTTGATAAAATCAATTGTATTACTTCCTTAAACGTCATAAAGGGCCCTATATTAAAGTTCACGAAGTGAGCTTAAAAGCTTACGAATAAATCGATTCGGTGTTACAATTAGCGAATATTCGTCAGGATACTCAAATGCCAAAATTATGTGAATGGATATTGTTAGTTTAATGTCGATGAATGAAATCATTAATTTATTGCTTTATTGTCTTACATCAAACATTATACATGAACTAATACAATAGAATAGTACACAAATAAGCAAATAAATTATTTTAGTCAAAAATGTATGTTAAACTCAAACAAACAAAACTTCTCTTTGAAGCATGTGAGCTAAGACTATTGGTATTCTTGTTTTTTTTTTCATTTATTTGACTTATTCCTGAGCAATGCTTCCAAATTGTGCAAATTGGGTCAGTTGATCCCAATTTTCATAAGAAATTTTTTTTTCAGCGATGAAGCTCATTTTTGGTTGAATGGCTACGTCAATAAGCAAAACTACAGCATTTAGAGTATAGTGTAGGTAAACCTCAAACCATTGTTGAGACGCCGTTACATACTCAAAATGTCACTGTTTTGTGTGCTCTGTGGGCATAGGGAATCATTTGTCCATATTTCTCAAAAATGAAGCCGGCCATAATGCTACAGTCAATGGGGAACGCTATAGAGCCGCCATGATTAATGACTCTTTTGTGCCTGAATTGGAGAATGTTGATGTGGACGATCTTTGTTTCCAACAAGACGGCGCTAGATGCCATACAGCCAACGAAACAATCAATTTATTGAAGTAAACTTTTGGTGAGCGCATTATCCCGCGTCGTGGGCCTGCGGCGTGGCCTCCAAGATCGTGCGATTTGACACCGCTGGACTATTTTTTTGTGGGGTTATGTGAAGTCACTTGTCTACGCAGATAAACCCGAGACGATTGACTTTTAGAAGAAAATATTCGGCGCATTATTGCTGACATACGGCCCCAATCGTTGCAAAAAGAAGTCGAAAATTGGGCCTCTCGACTGGAATTTATTTGAGCCAGCCGCGGCAGCTTCCTGCCCGAAATCTTTCTTAAAACATAATGGCAAACTTTTATTTTTATAAAAAAACATTAAATTATATGCGTCTTATTCTTCTTGAAAACCACACGTCTAAAGAAACACCCTTTAAAACAAAACAAAAAAAACAGTGTTGTTTGTTTTAATCAGTTTTGTCTATGCGGTGTGTTGTTCAACCCTTAATTGACCAATATGGGAGACTAAGGCTGAAAACACAAGGGATGAGACAAAATATTCTTGTTTCATAAGGCAAGAAAACGTCTTTTGTTTCGACACACACGGACACTAGCCTAAACACAATGAAGTGAGTTGAAATAAAACAAAACAAACGACAACAACAAAAATTTGTTGCTAAAAGCCATCGACAATAAAAGATGTTTTTCTATTTCGCCTTTTTGTTTTTTTTTTATTCGTATGCGGTATTGGTTGCACCATAAGGAGATGTATAATAATCGACAAAGACGCTGGTTTAAAACAACATGTATTTTCGACAACCCAGTCATAAAACCAAAAATCTTTTTTTTTTTTTTGTTTCGTCTGGTTGGTGTGTTTTGTTTTATAAGAAGCAAAAGATTCATTCATTTTTCATAAAATCACGTCTTGACTGATGCAGTGTGTTTTCCGCCTAAGTAACCAAGATGAGAGACTTATGTGTCAGTTATTCAGGTAAGTTTGCACTGCGAAATTGGGCGTAAGTTTTTCATATTGGCCACTTAAGTGACTTGGACTATGAAACTTTGGTTTAACTGAATACATCGACGCATAATTAAACAGTGTTTATGTTCAGTAAATGTCACAAACACACGATAAACCAAGGATTTTTTCTTTGTTTGGGATTTCACAGGGTTAGTTACACAGATGCGACAATTTTGTGTATATACCTTTTTACGAAAGCAGCGAGATGAAAATGAGCCCCGTCAGTCAAAACAAAATTTTGATACAAACTTTACATAAACAATGTCACTGTCAAATTTCACCATTTTTGTAATGAATTTTAACAATTTCAATACATTGGGCAGCCCTGTATCGAACCTTGTAGCTTTTTGTTATAAATAAAGGAATACAAATTAATGACATCTCAAAGTTTGAAGGACAAGGTGTAGCGGATAGTTAAAAAAAAAACATTTTGATGAAACACTAACCTGTATACCTATGCATGCATGTGTATGTGTATGTGTGGTGTATATAAATACTGCGTGTTTGGCACACGAGTTTTTAAAAATTTTGTAGGCTTTTTACTTGCTCTACCTACTCTATCTATAGGGCAAGTATTGGTTTCGTGTAAAAAAAAATTCGAGGTTGTAATCAAAACTAACACAACGATAATCGAGAAGTCCGAAAAAGTGGGTTTCGTCATGCCGTCCGTCCGTCTGTGCGTCTGTGCTGCTGTGTGTCTGTGCGTCTGTGCTTCTGTGCGTCTGTGCGTCTGTGCGGCTGTGAGTCAGTGCGTTCACTGTAATTTGAGCTAGAGCCTAAACGGGTAGACCGATTTGCATCAAATTTGGTACAGAGCAGTTTTTTGTAATTCCTTAAAGGATTAATTCGATTTTTTATTTTAGCTCTTCTAATGGGTGATTTTTTAAGAGGTTTAGAACTTTTTTTAAAAAAAAAACACAAAAAATTCGAAAAAATGAATGAAATATTTATTTGAATCGATAGTTTGAACCTTGCAATTTAATGTTTAAAGATAATTTCATGCAAATGTTGACCGCGGCTGCGTCTCAGGTAGCCCATCCGCTGAGTCCAATTTTGGCATACTCTTTCACACATATCGGCCGGTATCTCACGAATGAATGCATGGATGTTGGCTTCCAGTGCGTCAATCGAAGCGGGCTTGTCCCTATAGACATTAGCCTTGACATACCCCCACAAAAAATAATCTAATGGTGTCAAATCGCACGATCTAGGCGGCCAATTGACCGGCCCGAAACGTGAAATTAACTGTTCACCAAACTCGCCTCGCAATTGCGCCATTGTTTCGCGTGCTGTGTGGCATGTAGAACCGTCTTGTTGAAACCACATATCATGCAAGTCAAGAACTTCCATTTCGGGCAAAAAAAAGTTTGTTATCATCGCTCGGTAGCGTTCACCATTGACAGTAACGCTGCGATTCGCATCATCTTTGAAGAAATATGGCCCAATAATGCCGCCGGCCCATAAACCGCACCAAACAGTGGCTTTTTCGGGATGCATTGGTAGCTGTTGCAATGCTTCTGGCTGATCTTCACTCCAAATGCGGCAATTTTGCTTATTTACGTACCCATTCAACCAAAAATGAGCCTCATCGCTGAACACAAGCAGCGCGCGATGAACATTTCGAACCGAGCACGAATTTTGATAGTAAAATTCAATAATTTGCAAGCGTTGTTCATTTGTAAGACGATCCATGGTTAAATTGCAAACCAAACTGAAGCTGTTTGACAGTGACACAAGGTACTTAACACACGTCAGCTGTCAAAACCAGTGTTGCCAAAACCAAACCAGCCAAAAAATCACCCGTTAGAACGGGTAGCTGCCATACAAATATTTTGGTTTCTTCAAATTTTCTCGAAAACGGCTACAACGATTTTGATTAAACTTCGTACCTGTAATAACCAAGTCAATTGTAAGAAAACTCCATTTCATGTTTTTCTCAAAAAATTCATATAACGGAATTAGGTACTCCACCTTTTTTTTTCAAAAAATAGTCTTATTTTTGGGTTATTCGCGTATATCTTTGCCATGGTTAGACCAATTTTGTTATAGTTTTGCAGTTTGAGTCTTCCCCATAGTATAAACAATAATGCATTTAAAATTTTTAAAAAACATTTTTTATAAACAAAAAAAAAAAATCAAACAAAAATCAATTTTTTAGTACTTTTAACTCTTTTAATATTTTCTCGTTAAACATATACGTATACATCATGCATCTTCAATGTGGGGTTACACACAGTGTTTAACGTAAAGAGCAAGTTCCTGCGATCAAGTCGTGCATATTTAATTGTTTGAAAGCATAACTTATTGTTATGCCTTTATATCAGAAGTAAGAATAAATAATTGAATATACAATCATAATTCAAAAAATGGAACTGGCATTCTGGCAACTAGAAAATGCCTAAGGTATGTTAATTTTTGTGAACTTTGAACTTCTGCATTGATAATTAAAATAAATATAAAATTCAGGTAATTTCATGACAAAAATAAAAAACCCATATCAATTACAATATACACCTAATTTCATTGCGGTTGACATTTTGAAATGTCAGCGACATTTTTCAAGGAAGAGATATTATACGGCTCGCAAAGGGACTTAGTGATAAAAAATTTAATAGCTTTTCCTCAAGGCACCAAATATACAGCAACCTTTATTTTAATTTACCACAGGTATTGTCAATTGTTTTTTGTTTGATTTTAATATTAATAACGCCTCGCCGCCGGTCCTTAAATTATCCACTTTAATTTTTTGTTTGTTATTTTGTAATGCACCACAAGGTTTATTATTTTTATTTTTTTTTTTGTTTGTGGTGACTTAATTTGTTTTAATACTTTTTAAGTACTCGTTAAGTGCACACTGTGCGTGATGTGCAAATACCTACAGCAAGGTAAGCAAGTGCTATTTAATACCAATTTGTTAAAACAAGAGTATAAAATCCTTAATGACTGGGTTGGTATATTATGTAATATTGAAGGATAAACCCTTTGGTTTAATTAAGAAACCCACTCACCCAAATACACCTCGAGTCAATTATCCTTTATTTTAATGGTTATAATTGCATTCTTGAGATACACTCCCTATTTTGGTTAATATGAATATAAAAAAGAATTAAACGTCGGATTACACGTGCCGGAAGTATTAAGTATAAGTACCTACATACCTCTATATTTCGGTTGGGATAAATATATTTACATAATTATATATGAGAGAAGATAAAATTCCAGGTTAATCTTTTTATGGAAAAATAATTGGGTGTTTTTTTGTGTCTACGTCTTAAAATAAAAGGGTTAAAGTTATTTGTCTGGCTTATTTTTTAATAAATTTTATGATAAAAATATGTTACAGATTTAATGTTTAAGCTTAAAAAAGATCGTTGTCTAATGAAATAAAATACGCGATGGGGTTGCATGGCAATTCTCTCTTGTGATGTTGGTTCTTTGATTGAATTAATGAAGATTTTTCTATAAATTCAGCAAAATCTGTTGAGTTTCTAATGAGATGCAGGTGATACTCATCAGTGAACTAATATGCAATGTGATGCGATACAAGCGTGTATGTTGGGTCTATAAGGCAAAACTAAACGTCTAAGGGCCATTTTCACAGTCAGAAAAGTGACCCTTAAGTGGGGAATTTGAAAGATTAATTCCCAATATCACCGTTCACTGTTACCTGAATAAGTGGCACTTAAGTCTTCGATGTTGGTGACTTAAGTTCCACTTACGCTTGCTATGAAATTAAGCTTAAATTCCTAATATGGGAAACTTAAGTGCCACTTATTTCGTTAAGTGTCTACTGTGAAACTGGCCCTAAGGATCCTATTCAGGTGGGAGGAGAAGCCTTCTAAAAAATCGAAATAGAAAAAAATTATTGAAAATGCACTGCAGCATTTTTACAATAAATATAAACCTATGCCATTTTTTGAGCTAGAAATTCAATTTTTAATTCTGTTTTTAAATTTTATTTTTTAATGAATATTTTTTAAAAAATTTATTTTCAAAATCAAAAATTTGAAAAAAATTTTTTTTTTAATTTTGTTCAAAATAATTTTTATTTTTATAGTTTCTTTGTTTGTATGAAAACACGATTTTTTTTACTGGCGTCTCCAATATAGATGGAGTTTCCACCAAATTGTGCGAACAAATTGTAGGTATTGTTTTTTTTTTTTTTCAAAAAAATATGTTTGTTATAATATTGTGTGTAGAATTATGTAGGATGTAATAATGGGCGTATAACGTGTTGCAAAATTTTGTTCCGCGAACCGACTTGAAACTATAATCGTAATATTGGAAAACGGATTACAATATCACGATAGCAAAACGAATTCGATTAATTAATTATTACAATTATATATTTAATAAAACAAAACGAAAGCACGAACCCGGCGTGCAACACGACTTATGAATTTAATTGGAAATGCAATCCGAAATGTCAAAATGACAACAGGTTTGTTCGATGAACAAATCAGCAACCAACAACACATACAGTGCCGTCTCCCGTAGCTCAGTCTTAGGGGTGGGTTCGATTTGATATTCCTTTTTAGTCCGATTCGATTAAAGAGGAATATCACCCAAATATAAAAATGATATAAAATGAAATAAAATGAAATAATAAAAACGAGAAGGAGAATAAAAGAACAACGGAACGAAAGCCTACGCGGGTAAAATTTTGCCACTTTTCCTGGCCAACAAACCAAACGAATAGAAACTGGACAAAACTAAACAATGCAATACTTAGCTTTTTCTTATGGCGGAATCCTATCTCCTCAAGTGTTTCCCCAATCTGGAACTACCTGTCCTGATCGCCTCCAGCAAAAAGTTTTCCTCTCCAACTAATAACACCGAAAAATAGGTACTCTATTTGCCTAATCTTATTGATTCCCAAACTAGGTATTCGTGATACAATTTTCTGTTAACAAACAAAAAAAATCGCAAAAATCAAAAATAATTTTTCGCTTAAAATCTTCTGAACTAGCCGCTTTCGTAACCTTTTTCAAAGTCCCTCCAAAAATGGCGGACTTAGCTCGTCCATGCCGTCAATTCCATAAATATTGCCATCTCTTTCAGACCGCCTTTCCGTGTGTTATTCGGTCACGGTCTAACTGCAACACCCCGCCAATTTGCTAGGGTGTGCGCCGTAGTCGAATCGAGCCACGCATGCGGTCTCTTTCCAAAAGTGGCTCAATGGACAAGTTCAGTCCCCACCCGTCAATTCCCATAGATAAAAGATAAACGAAAAATTATTTAATATCGCGAACAATGCCCCCAACCCAAACCGGCCCAGACTACGAATTAGGAGGAAAGCTCTTTATCAGATGGGATATCTGCCATTTTTCGAATCATATGAGAAGCCAGGATTCCCTGATTCACGCGAAAGTTAAAATTACTAAAACCCGTAGACCTTCGCGCAGAATTTAAGGGGATAGGGAAACACATCGCAAAATGATTTTACTTTTGTGTTCAAGACACTTTAGGGTGGGCATTAAGCCATACTAAATTTAGGTTGGTGTGAGGAAGTTGTCACACATGTCGTTGAACATGGGTTTAATCCATCATGTTATTAATCCTTATGTGGACCATCTGTCGCACACTCGATGATTTCGTGGACCATCTGTCACACGATTATATTGCCGGTAAGTGTGAACCGCCCGTCACACAACTACGACGAAGACCTATTTGTGTTGCTTTTCCAAGATACCTTAAGAGCAGGACTCTGGCTGATGGAAACCAGGTTTCAACAGCACTCTACCGGTATTTTGGAGCCGTAACGAAAAAGGAAGGCTAAAAATGGATTAAGGAAAAGAATAGGCTGGTGAAACTTGTTGTGGTAAATTTTACGGCAACAAACGCCCATACATATCTCACTGTTAATACGCACCGTTTTAAAGTGAAATAAAATCGATTTGATTTAAAACGGAGTTGCTTCAGTTCAATTTATTGACAAGATTTTTATTTGGGCGTTTTTCTTACCATTTGGGTTTTATTTCCTAAGATTTGGGCGATATTTCCAATTTTTGGCGTTATTTCCCATTTGGCATTTAAAATTTTTATTTTGGGCGTTCTTTCCTTTAAAACTCCACCAAATTTAAGCTTCCTATGTGTTCAGGTTTTTTTTTTTTAGCTATACATACATAATCATTTTTTTTTTGAAAATTTTCTCTCCCGCCTTAATGGGAATAAATAAACCTCTGCTCTTGCCAACTTATTCGCACTAGTTTTTTGTCGAATTAAGAGCCGTTTTCTAATATGAAAGTAAAGTATTTAAGTTCAGCTTAAACGCTTCATGTTTTACTTTTCCCTCTTTCTAGACTCTCTCATGAGTTCTTATGTTGAACTGTTTTGTTTGAACTTAATGAGAAGCACGTTGTATAGACGAGCGTTTTAAAATATGGTATTGACGGTTAAACGTCGTCTTAAAGTATTTTTTTCGTATACCTTTTTATTACTATATTAATAAACAAAATATGAAAAAAAGCCTGGCTGAAATAAGATTAATGAGCACCTTTCATTGACACCTTCAAGTCTTAAATTAAAGACCTAATTAAAGGAGCCGGAGTGTAAGACTGGCATTTTTATATTTTAAGGCCAAAGTTTCATCCATGATAACTGAAATAACGTAAATAAAGCCGTTTCCACCACTACTTCTATAACTAACCCTTCAGGTTTAGACATTTATGTTATGAAAATAGCTCTCGAGGGAGAAAAGCTCAACTCTATACCTACAATTCAACCAACCCAAAAAAAGTGAAACAATTCCTTTACTTGTCGTGGCGTGTATGTTGTGATTTAATGAATAATTTTAATTTAAAGAAAGGTAGGATTTCATTTTTCATTGTTTTTCATATATTGATTTTAAGAATGTTCGTGTTTTATTGTTAATTGCTCATATGTGACCGGAGACTTAATTTTTTTAAATTTTTGGTGCTTATACAATTTATAGTGTGTGTGTAAGGGACATTTTTTTTAACCCAGGAAAGAGTATATTTCCCATCAATAAGATACATTTACATGTATAGATATCATGTGTTTTAATATACTTAATCTACCCCATATCCGGTTAACATTTAGAAATCGCAACGTCCTACAATTTGACGACTGAAACTTTACATAATCAATATTAATTTTAATGAACCAAATATTGAATATAAGATTTTATTTTATTTCCTAATCGACCTGGGCCGAATTACCGCATCAGTTAACGAGTAATACGTGATTGAATTATGTGAGTTTGGCATTACCGCTCACGTTATGGAGCCATCATCCCCATAGGTTTTACTCGTTCATTGAATCACTGATGGCGCACTCACTCGATCAGTCACTAATGCGGTAATTTTGCCCCTGTTTTTGGATTTTTTTCAATAATGTTTTTTCATATCTTTAAAGCCTATTGAAGTTTTGGTAATTTTAAGGGGGAAGCATTTTTGAAATTTTGAAAACACCAATTAAAACTTGCTGTAGAGTATACCTATCGAGTATATCTGTCATGCTGGAGATCTGGGTTCGATTCCCAGTCTTCGTCCACCTAAATACAAAAAAAAAACGGTATACTGTCTCTTGTGAGGAAATGACAAATCCTTCAAGAGTATCTCTTGTCACGAATAAGTGCCTTTCACCTTAGCCGGTCGGATTTGGCAGAAAATTGTAGGGCCCATTCATTCCTGCAAGCAAACAATACGGCACACACAGGAATAGCTGAGAGTTGTAACTCACTAGGCTCTCTGGCTCTCAACGAGCTGTCGCACCACAAAATTTATTTCATATTTTATTTTTAAAATCACATTAAAATGCTCTGTTCCGAATTTGAAGCAAATTGGCTCAACGGCTTAGGCAGTAGCTCATATAACAGTTTAGACGCACAGGCGGAAGGTATAGGATGAAACCAACTTATTCGCACTCCTCCATCATCGTAGAGATGATCATCAAACATTTTTTCTACACAAAACCAATACGTGTTGCCTTATATCTAGTTTTGAAGACGGTTTTTTTTTTTTTTTTGATAAACATGCACACAAATATTGTCAATCTCACCTAATTTTTTTTAAAAAAGGTTCTGCTAAAATATCCCAATAAAGTATTGCCTGAAGTTACAAACGATACAAAACAAAAAATATAATAGTAACCTTTATACATCACAGAAGACCCAAATCCCTCAGGTGCTTTCCGGGTGAAGTAAGATAAAATCTATAATGGTGAAAGAAAAATAGAAACTCCTTTTTTTGGAAAAAGGAAAATAGAGATGATAGTGGTAACACTATACAAAAGTGCCAGGATAATAAAATACGTTTCCTCTCTAACAAATAAAGGTAATCTCTACAAAAGCTTTATACCCACACATATATTATACAATTCTTTTCCATCCGCCAGGAGGGTGGTATGGATACAATTAGTTATACGTATGTGTTGGTTTCTATACAAAAATATATCTTTCATCGGAAACATATATATGTATCTCCTTTGTGTGTTCGTATTTCATGTTTCTCGTATTTCATAAAGGATCTTAAATATAGCCAGGGGATTTAAAAAAAAAAAACAAAACAAAAATCAAGAGATGCACTTAAATTGTAGAGATGCCCTCTATACACAAAGTTATCCTCTGCATCAGAGAAAAATGGACTTTTCCAACAAAATAAGATCCAATATTCGAAAGGTGAGTGTATAGATAGGTGTAAATTTTCACAAAAACGATACATCCTATTTGTTTATACACACATCAGCACAGAGGTTGTATCTTTTCAACTGATATGTAATTTTCTATTAAGTAAAAGCCTGAAAGGATCCAGAGGGTAAGGTTTTAAACTGATTTACTTCTAGCCTTAACCCTTTTGGGTGTTTTCAATTGATTTTTATCAAAATACCTATCCTTTGCTGGTTGGTTCGAAGTGAAGGTAAATGGGAAATATATTTTGGAGAAAACTTTTACAAAACATTTTTGTTAAAATTGAAAAACAAAATAAATTAAAATAAATGTTTTCAATTATGTATACAATTGCACAAATATAATTAACTATTTCCAATATTGCTATAAAGTGAAAAATACACCTGAACTCTTTTGTATTTCTCAACACTAAATCACAATTGAAAATTTCTTTGTGTTATTTCCTTTTGTAAATTGTCTTTAAACCATACTCAGGTGAAAAAAAATAAAGGGAAGAATATTCCTATCACTGTAATACAATACAGCAATAACAGTGTAGGACAATATAATGGCCTGAGGAACAGGGCAGAGAAATATAAGATTGGATTATTTATGCAAAATAGATTTTTGAAAGATGAAAAGAATTGAATTGATTTCAAAAATATAACATACATTATGTTTGTATAGTTTTGACTCTGTTTTAAATTCTTGCTTGCTGAATTCTAGTGCGAAAATTGGTTCCGCGCAGAAAAATTAAATGCACAAATTTGCTGTTGTATAGTTTGATTAGCTTAGGATTTTCAAAGATTTTATATTCGTAAGCAACACGAATGTGATTAGAGACAAAAAAATTGAGAAGAAGCATGCTTTAATTTTTTTAAAGAAAACTATAAAATTTCATAGGCTCTAAAAAAAAGAACACTGGACAGTGGCTGCTATTGTGTGAAAAAATTCTTCAACTAGTTTTACCTCATAAATCGAATTGATTGTATCCATGTTATCAACAAGAATTCACGAGTTTTCCTAAAAGTGTGGTGTAAAATGAATGAAGAAGGGTCAGGTTAACACGAACAACTAAAATAACGAATTCTTAGAAAAAAAAGGATTGAAAATATTCAAAATTAACTTTTAAGCCTAGTACGCAAATCTTGCTAAATTTAAGCTCCCACTTTTCTCTCCAAACATAATCTAAAACCCTATTCCCTAGGTAACTTCTGACATGAGAGCATCGTTGTAAAGAATATTTCTTTGACTGACAATGAGTTAAATTGTTTGTTTCCAAATATTCCTTAATTTCGATTTTCATATTTGTTGGGAATAATGCAACATATATTGCGAGCCAGCGCAACGGGGACTTGATCCAGTGCGCAGAAAGTCGCAATATCAATGGGAACGAGATAAAGGTACAGAAAAGTAAAAAAGAAGTAACAGGAGTTAGTCCAGTTTAGTGCAATATGAATACCTTCACGTGCTGAACAATTAGTTAGTGCGTTAAATTTTCACAACTATGTAAAGGGTTTTCCAACAGGGACGCTACAAAAGTAGAGCAACAGGGACAGCAAAGGACGCCATATTTCTCGCCGTTCTTTTGACATTTCTCTTAAGTAAAGTTTGACATTTCATGATGGAAAGATATACGAGCCAACAACGAGTCGAAATTTACTACCGAAATTCGGAGTCAGTGGCCTCAACGTTAAGAGCGCTACGTCCAATTTATGGTCGTCATAATCGTCCTAGCAGATCAACAATTGAGCGTCTAGTGGAAAAATTTGAATCCACAGGCACAGTACAAAATATTCCCGTGCCAGTGAGACAAAGAAGTGCCCGTGCCCCTAGTGTCGAGAATATTGCTGCCGCTGAGGCTTCAGTTGCAGAAAGCCCAAATGTGTCTCTCACACGTCGTTCTCAAGCGTGGGGCATCTATGTGACGTCGTTGTGGCGAATTTTGCGAAAAGATCTTGGCCTACATCCTTACCAGATTAAATTGACTCAAGAATTGAAGCCGCTTGACTACCAGAAGCGTCGTATGTTCGTGAATTGGGCTGAGCACCAACTTGAAAATGATTCGGATTTTCATCGAAAAACCATCTTCAGCGATGAGGCTCATTTCTGGCTGAATGGCTTCGTCAATAAACAAAATATGCGGTATTGGTCAGGCAGCAATCCACACGTACTCCACCAAGTTTGGAGAACGTGTTATCTCACGAAATGGTCCAGTCCCTTGGACGCCTCGGTCGTGTGATTTGACCCCGTTAGACTATTTTCTGTGGGGCTTCGTCAAGTCTATGGTCTATGCCAACAATCCAGTGACGATTGATGAACTTCGAACTTCGTACGAATATCGAACGTGAAATTGCAGCATTATCGGCGGATTTATGCTTGAAAACCGTCGAAAATTGGGTACAGCGTCTGGACTTCTGCCAGCGTGCCCGTGGTAGCCATGCAAAAAAATCGAGTTCCGTACATAATGGCATCGAACGAACTTTCGCAGGAATAAAGAATTTCATTGATATCCTAAACCGTTTTTGTTTTATTTAAAAAAAAAACTTTTGTAGCGCTCTTATTGAAAAACTCGATATAAGTCATGTACACTGTACAAAAAGAAACAAAAAATAGAGAGAATTTCGTATGAAAACATAAATTTAGTCCAATTTTCGTAATAGGCAAGGTAAGAAGTTGTCCTCTCCAGCTGCCGTAGTAAGTTTTGTGGAGACAAATTATTTCTAAATTTTGCCTGTTAATTTGATTTTCGACTGAACTAACAGGCTTAGCAATTTTAAAAACATTGCATATTTGTGATTAAAGAGTTACCTACTATCACACGAAAAGAAAATTTTCAGCCCTTTAAACGTGATTTACCACCCAGCAACCGACACGTAAAAAAGCATATTAATTTGTGAAAATCAAATTGTTCTCTTTTTATCAGTGAAGACATCGATTAATAAAAGGACCAATGCGCCTTGAATGTATGGGAAAATTCAAAAAAATTATATTGAAACTCGACTTTTTTACCTATTTTGCATCTTCGAAAGCGATTTTCAGCTGAACCAAACGTAAAATGACAGAGAGGTGATCTAAAAAGTGTCACCTTTCAATTTAGGTATCACAAGACAAAACCTATCCAGCCCTAGCAATCCAAATAAATAAGTGAAATAAGTGATTTTTTTGGTTGCTGTACCTTAAAGTTCAATGTCCGTACGTGTTATCAAAGTTTTAAATTTCGTACGCAAAGGTGTAGTGACAAAGTATCCTTAATGAAATGTTGATCCCTAATGTGTCGATGTGCCTTAATTTGTGTGAAACACCTTTAGACATGTTTCACATCAGGGTCAATTACTCGACATTCAAATGGAGCTCAGCATTTATTGTGACAGACCTAAAACAACTTTGAGAGATTGCTAAAGGTGTTCTTGTTCTGCAAAAACAATTTTTTGATGACCAAGTTTATTTGTTCATTTCTTTGTGCAGCATAAGTACAACTTGCATATAAGAAATTCTACAATCATTATTTAGTATTTATGTACGTATACTAAAACATTAATTTCTTCTTGCATCTCTTTTTTAAAAAAAAACTTGGTTTGTAAGGTTTTGAAATGCAAATTTAAATAGCAACATATTTTTACCATTTGTTGAGAATTATAACCTCACAAATCAAAAACGGAGTAACAAGACCCCTCAAGTTTTTTGAAAATAAAATTAAAATTTGGTTTATGTCCTTAATAATCACTCACACGAAATTTTCACCACTAACACAACAATGAAACCGATCATGAGGGATTTAAGCCAAAACAAGATTGAAGTGTAAAAATGGAAGTTCTGCTCTCAACTGGGGACGTTTGCAGGTAGATTCTCGCCGTTTTGCACGAGTGTAGATCCTGTAGGATTCGCTCTATTAATGAACCAAATTTTATCAAAACGACCAGTGTTGTAGAGAAGACAGAGACTTAACTTTCATTCGCTAGCCCATTTATAGAAACTTGGTATGAAATTTTCTGATCACAGCAACGAAATCTATCCACTAGTTGCAATGTTTCAAAAGCCGTAATAGTATCCCAGGTTACCTAACGGTTGCCTCTCCTTTACTATATGGATATACTAAGCCAGCTCAGGAATACAAAATAGTTTTTTATTAATTTTCATGAAAATTTACATGTCATTTGAATGTATTAATAAGAAAATTTAAGTGTTCAAAGAATTCATAACTACGAGAATTTACAATAAATTCAAATTATCATTCATTAAATTTGCGATGACAATTTTTCACCATTTAATATTTTTTCCTCGTCGTAATTGAACAAAATTTTACCATGCTATTACCTATACATTCCTTCAAAATAATAATCAACGCTTAAACTTGACATCAATACACAAACAACGTTTTAGAATCCTTAATACGTTCTCATTTAATACACTCCCACTCAAACCATACATTTACCAACCTCAACTTATTTAGATCCTTTTTTCTGAATTGTAAGTTATTTCTTTAATAACCACTTACATCCAATTATACTGACAAATCACTTTCCGTCTTCCCTACGCCCTACGCCCTACCCCTACTTGCTGAATTGCTCTTGTAGTGATATCATCTCTTCTCAAATAGCTTTCATATCCCATTTAGAAGGGAAGGATGTCAAGGACATTTTCATATTTATAATTCATTAGACACACAGTTGTGATGCTTTAATATTATTTAAGATGATGATGATTATGTGGCTTTTTGGAGTGGCATATCATCGATATTTTATTTCAGGCGATAGTGGATGTAGCTACCTATATGTATGAAAATATATAATCGTTATAGGTACTTTAGCCTAGGAGCCTAAGGAATGTAAGGAATTATTTATGATCCTCTTTTGTGGTTACTCTTATATACACTCTAGGCAGGAAAGCAGATTTATTGACTTGGGTTCGTTTTAGCTTCAGAGGAAAATTGCGATAGATAAGATTTTAAAAATATTAAATAAATAACTTAAGCACATTCAAAAGCTCCCATAAAAAGTTTTTGTTGACAACTTCATATCTTTTACCTGAATGTTCAATGTTTGTGCTAAAATTAAAAAAACAAGGATATTTTGTTGTTATGCTAAAGAAATTTGTGTGATCAAAATTAATAATGTTTTTATAGCCTGTTATTTTTATAATGTCAGAAAAAGTTTACAAAAATACTAGCTCATGAGCTGCTAGTGATCAATGTGCAATTTTGAATGAGCATAAAAAGCTTAGCTCACGAGTTATAAGCTTTGATCAGTCACGAGCGCTCGATCTCACGCTCATGCCATGAGCACTCTCATAATTTTCAATAACAAAACTGCTCGTGAGCGTGATATGCGAGCGAGTAAATTTACTGCTTGCGAGCAATTAACATTTTAGAATGGAAAAAAAAACCATTATTTATGTAAGCTCCCACGAATGCACGCATAAAACTAACGATACAGTATACTCTGCTTTTAATAAACCCCAAAAATGTTGTCATTAATTTATTAATTCGAGTCTTTCCTAGGAGAGTGTTCCCTATGAGCGCAATTTACTCTTCTCACGTACCTAAGATAAAAAAGTGAAAAGTGTATATTCTCATTAAAAAAAGATTTTTGTTGTGTTTATTTCCAACTTTATAAAGAAACCTCATCACTACGGAAAACCACGCGAATGCAATAAGTGTGTGAGTGAGTGAGTGAGTGAGTGAGTGAGTGAGTGAGTGAGTGAGTGAGTGAGTGAGTGAGTGAGTGAGTGAGTGAGTGAGTGAGTGAGTGAGTGAGTGAGTGAGTGAGTGAGTGAGTGAGTGAGTGAGTGAGTGAGTGAGTGAGTGAGTGAGTGAGTGAGTGAGTGAGTGAGTGAGTGAGTGAGTGAGTGAGTGAGTGAGTGAGTGAGTGAGTGAGTCATGTGTTATTTATGCCCTTTAAAATTTCTTTATGAGTGAGCATTTCCTTATTCTACTGTTGTTCACACTCACGCTCATGAGTTTTTAAAACTCACGTTCACGAGTGTGTGCAGAGAGTTGTTAAATGAACGGTCATGAGCGAGCATTTCTGCGAATTCGAATTTTGTCGTTTCCAATAAATTGAAGGTGACGATAATGAACTCGATATGATACAAAATTTAACCCTTTTTTGTTACTTTTGTTCTGTGACAGAAGTCTTATTATTTAACTCAATAATGTCAAAAAAATACTCACCCATACAAACACCTAAACCACTTGCGATGGGAAGTTTCGTTACACATTGCAGTGGTGGTTCACAGGTCCCTGAAAATCCTCCTGGTCCACCGCAAGTTTCTCCTAAGGTTTTCGCACACATTCTGCAACATCTATAAAAAGTGTACATATAATTTTAATTTTTTGAAAATTCGATGTTAAATAATAAAAGTTAACAAGAAAACAGAAAATATAATTCTCACTATAGAACTTACTTGCATGGATCCCATAATACCATTCCCTTGCCAGGGCAGTCCAGTGATCTAATAACATCACACTCCTTTGGATTGCAATAACATTTCAAACCATTTACAACTCTGCTACCAGCGGCTACCATAATTAACAAATAACAACACAGATATATCAAATAAGTTCGAAAATTCAGCAAATAAAAGTAGCCCGTTGTTGACATTGTTTTTTGGGGTCAAATGTTTTTGTTTTGTTTTTTTTTTTTTTTTTTTTTTTTTACAATGACCTTTTTTTTATTGACTTTTTACATTTTTTGATTAAGTTTTAATTTAACTTAATTTTATTCGTGTTATATGGAGCAGATGGGTTAGGAGGCTTTGTGACATTTTGTCCGTTAGCACGGAGTTTGTTATCTGAAATAAAAATTAAATATTCTATTTTGGCTTGGTTTGAAACAAATATAAGAAATATGTATTTACAGTAGGTATATTTTTTAATATAAAGATACAAAATTTGATTTCTTTGAAATTTCATTATTTTTAGAAAAAAAATTTTAAACCTTTATCCTTCTAATTTATTATTTCTTTTGAAATGCTAATGATGCTTGCAAAATATTAAATAGATTTTTTTCGCAAAGGAAATAAAAAAGGCAGTAAAAATTCAACTGCAACTGCAAGTTAGAAATAGTGAATTGAATTACTTAAAAAGAGAACAAAAAAAAAAATGAGATTCTTTTGTCAGTGTTTCAATTTCATCTTTTTTGATGAAAAATAAATAAGGATAGGTATATTTGATACAGTAACTGACCTGCATACTATACGGTTACCAAGGTTACGTGAAAAAGAGTAAAAAAAATCTATCCGCATTGAAATGACATACACAGATGGTTGTTAAATGTATAATTAATACAATATTCTACTCTTTTATCCTAAAAGATTCAAAGCATTTAATTCAGTTTCAAAGAGTCTTATATTATCTTAATATATTTATAAAACAAAGTCGTTTTAGTTACAACACTTATAACTCAAAAACCGCTACATCGATTTTAATGATCTTTGATTTTTTGGATAAGTCTCCGTCCGAATAGAAGAATAATTTTAAAAATATTTGAAAAATTCAATTTTAAGGGTGAAATGGGGTAAAATGAAAAGGACGTATCTGATTAAAATAAAACTCAACTTGCATTTGAAAGGTTATTCTTAGGAAATGGCTTCAAAGTTATTTTTGTTCAATTTTCAATTTGTAGGTTAAAATGAGGTAAAAATTAAAAAAATTGTCCGATTAAAGAAAGTCTTTTTCTGTTCGAAAGGCTATTTTGAGTGGATGGCCTTAGGACTATTTTTTCTCAAAAAATTGGTATAAATTGATAGGGTGAAAGGGAGTAAGAAAGAAAAGTGGTATCCGGTATCGAAAATTCTGTTTGTGTTGAAGAGGTTACATTTAAAAATTTGATATTTATAGAGTGAAATGGGATAAACACAAAAAAGTGTTTTTTGATTACTAAAATTCCTTCTACGTTTTCGAAAGTAATAAAAGTTGGACTCAAACGATCATATTTTTACGAATTTTGCCATTCATAACGTGAAGTGGGTAAATACTCAGTATGTAGTACTCAATTACAAAAAGGAGATTGAATATTTATCTGTATTTTCATTTGTAATTTTTATGCGAAAATAAGATTTGTCTACCCGTGCAGAGCCGGGCTGGTCAGCTAGTAAGTTATAAAAAAGAAATATATGGCGACCATATTTCTAGAAGATTAAAATATGCTATAATGGTGACCAGGTGCTTTTTGTTATAATAATGAGTCTGTCTAACTACATTCTTATACTGATGTAGAAAACTTGAAGTTTCTGAAAGGAAATGAAATAGAATTGAATTCAAGATTCTAGTTAAGCCAAATCTAAGCTTTTTTTTTGTTAAAATTAAACTCAAATAATGCCCAGATCAAAAGGAGTATAGGAACTTTATGGTATACATAATTTTAGTTACTGAAGCCAGATTTTCCTCTACCAAAAACTGTAAACCTATATTTTACAAGTTGGAAAAACATTATTTGTTAAATTTATTCGTTATATTTTTAAGTATACTAAACTTCCTGTTTAAAATTAAAGTTTAATCTTTGTAATATTTTCTTTAGTTTTAGAGAAATTTTTACTTAAATGTTACATTTTCGTTTGCCCTACTCAGTTCTCGAATACTATATACTCATTGTCAATCAAAAAACTAAAGAAACAGAAATTAAAAATTTTGTTTTTAGTGAATTTTAAAACTTCATGAATAAAATGGATTATTATTTGATCAGTATTTAGAGTGAAAATTGTGAGAAAAACTCAAACACAATTTTCATTTTAAGCTAATTGATGTTTAAGGAGCAATAAAAATTATCTCTTAATTTATTTATAAAAGTTTGACAATTCGGGAAATAAAACGCTTCAAATGACAGACTTTAAAATTTACATGAATTTAAGACACGAATTGAATTAAAAAAAAAAAAACGAAAAAATAAGTAGATTTTCCCAAAAAGCAGAAAAAGTAATTTTTTTGTTTCTTTTTTTTTTTGAAACCAATATTAAGTAAAAAACACAAATTTATTCCCTAAATCACTAACAACTTCTTATAGAAGAGCAGTTCAAGTCATCAAAGTTGTCAGTTTTAGCTTTACGACGATACATTTTTGAGATGTCGATGATCAAAGATAAAATGCAACTTTACATCAAAAACTAAATTTTCAGCAAAAGGAGAGGTCGGATGGAAACAAAAAAAAAAAAAATATGCACGACTTGATCGCATGAACTTGTTCTTGTGGTTAAGAGCTATGCGTAACACCTTGAAGATGCATAGTGTATATATTTAACGACAAAATATTAAAAGAATCAAAAGTGGGTAGGTACCCACTAAACAATTGATTTTTGATTGTTTATAAAAGAATGTTTTTCAAAATTTTTAAATGCAATATTGTTAAAGATAATGAAATTATAATAAAATCGGTCAAACCATCAAAATGACATTCTTGAATAACCAATACATTAGACCATTGTCTCAAAAAACGTGAAATTCAAATTCGGTTATGTAAATTTTTTGACAAAAACCTGAAACGCAGTTTCCATACAGTTGGCTTGGTTCTTACAGGTACGAAGTTTAATCAAAATCGTCGCAGTCATTTTTGGGAAAATTTGAAATAAAAAAAAAAACAAAATATTTGTCTGGTAGCTATATCCGTTTTACATGAGCTAAGACAAAAATTCGAATTTGCCCTCTAGGGAATCACATAAAAATATACTCTTTACCAAATTTGAAGCAAATCGGGCCACACGTTTAGGCTCTAGCTCAAATTAAAGTGCTCGCAGAGACGGACAGACCAGTGGATGGAATGACGTAACCCACTTCTTTGGACTTCTCGATCATCGTAGTGTTAGTTTTGATTACAACCTCGAAATTTTTGTTTACTCAAAGCCGCAATATTTGTCCTTAAGTAGGTGCAGGTATAAAAATTGATCCTTTATGATAAAAGTGGTAACTGTTTTTTTTTTAGTTTAGTTTCACTTTGTCTCACTGAGTTTTTTAGCATAATTTGCACTAGAACCATGGACAGTCTGAACCAGCTCATTTATTTAGTTAATATTGTTTTTTGCTTCATTCAAAAGAAGTTTCAGCATTAAGGTTTGTGATAAGCAGAAACAAGAAGGCCTTAAACACTTTAAAAACAAACTTTGGCAATCTTTTTCATCTTATCTAAACAAAAAAAACTCTTAGCACTTAAAAGCTAATAACAAAGACGGAATGGTCGCTTTCGAAATTTTCCAGATTTTTTTAATATTATAATTTCTACATACCAATCTTTCCGCCTAGCATACCCTTGAGCCTTTATTGAAACAAGGTGTTCCTGGAAACTTTCAATTTTTTGTTTTTTCTTTATTTTCTTCTCATTTGTGTGTCTGTTCCTGTATCAATTTAGTTGCCCCTTTGAAAATATTATACATAGTGGCACACACAAAAAAAATTCTAATAAATTAGCAACAAAAAGTACATTATGTATAAAGATCAGAAAAAGCAGGCGGAATATATATAATATATAAATACAAACACACACTTACGGCTTACGAGTACCTGTTTATTTTTGTATATAAAAAAGAAAAGTCGTGGAAATGTTAAATTAATTAATTGGAAAATCTTCAAAGAAAAAATAAAGGCAAAAAAGAAGAGAACCTGCTTTTGTGTTATTAAAAGCTACACATCATCGATGTATATACATGTACAAACATTGCACAAGGAAAAGAAGATAAAAAATGTGTTGGGGCAAAGGATGGATCTTTTTTACTTTTTTGTTGGTCTCTAAGGAATAATATAATAATTGTATTTAAAGACATAAAATAAAAATTGAAGAAATAGGTAGGTAGGTGCCTACATAAGTCTCCCTTGAGTATAGATATATTAAGGGCACCAGAACACATGGATATATGTATGTGCAAATTTAAGAGATGAAATAATAGGATTTAAATCAGTTAAAATGGGTTGCAAAATGTTTATAAACAAAAAGCATTTATTTTATTTTATTTTATTTTATTTTTTAGGTAAGTAGGTAGGTATCTTCTATATGGGAAGTTTTGACGGTAGGTACCATGTCATTCAAGCTTTTTTGGAAAGAAAAGAAAATCTTTTTATTCTCAAAATCGGCACACAGATTGAAAATATTCAGTAAATGTAAAAAGCTAAAGTCTACGTTGTAGAGGCCGGTGTAAGTTAATGTGTTAACTAACAATTTAAAAAAATAAAAATGATACGAATCTATGAGGAATCAATTGAAATTATTTTTTCGCAAAAAAAAATGTTCCTTGGGCCTTTATTAATTTTCCTGTCGCAAATTCGATTTCCGTACAGAATTTTCATCAGAAAAATTAATAAATGCATTTTTAAGATAAAATATTTGCCCACAGGAAAATTTTTGTATCGAAAAAAATATTTAAAGTATCATTTTTATTTTTTTAATTGTAAGTTTATACATTCAATTATCCAAAAGAAACATTTTTCCTGATGCGTTTTCCTGATCGCTATAACTGGCCCCTTAGTTAAAAAATGGTTCCGAAAATTAATTTTTAATACCATCTCACACAGAACAATTTTTTTATTTTCACTTTCACTCGAAAATGTTTCAATTGATTTTGATCAATTTCCTTTATGAAGAATGATTTATACATTTAAAATAATATTGTGTATGAAAACGTTCAACAAATTTTTTTTTTTGGATTTAAAAAAAAAAAGTTTAAACTTGTTTTTGGAAAACTCAATACATATATTTGAAAAACAACTCCGCCGGTTTTGAATAAGCTTTGCAATAAGCAGTTTTTAATTTTAATCCTTAAATAAAATCATATTTTCCTCGTAAACGACGATTCAAATTTTTTCATGCGTCAAAATTGGTACAATGTACAATTTAATTTTACATTGAATTTATATAAACAGTATTGCTCTCATAGAACAGTTTTTTTTTACTATCTCATTATCCGCAAAGTATTCCATAAGCATTTAATAAGTTTAAATAGTATTGCTTATATCAAAATTTTCAAAAAAATATTTTTGGATTTAAAAATAAAATCAAAAATACTTTGTTTGAAAATTCGACATTTCAAAAACCCGTGGATTATTTTTCTTAAAATTAATTTTTTTTATATTTGAATTAATAAATATTTAAAATTGACATACCTACCAAAGTTGTTTCTTAAAAATGTTTATAAAATTTTATACCTACATACATCATAGTACATAAAAACTATTTTTTTTTTAAAACTGCTCTTACGATTTTTTTTTTCTCCTTAACTTATATTTAATAAAGAAATAGCACACCGCCTCATTCTTGTATACTTACATACAACTTCCTTCAACTATAGCTACTATGTTTTTGACAATGGCATACAATATAGACTCCCATTAATTCTTTTAAAATCTGATGCCTTCTATGACTTTTTTGATTGTGCATAAGAGCAAATTCATGCGATCCAATTATGCATGTTTTGATGAGAGAATATCTTGAAAACTCTTTAGTTTGAAGCTTCAAAAAATTAAAAAAAAAAAAATTACTTACCCTATATACTGTCGCTATTTCAATCGTATGATTGTGGCACATTTCGAGCTAAGGCATTGTCTGCAATAGTTATTCGTAGGTGCATATTTGTATCTATTTTTAAACGCTAAATCACCAGAAAAGTGCTTATTTCATGATCTATCAATGATCATAGATATGCTATAAATTAAAAATCAAAAATTGTGTGTTACGAAATTAGCAGCGGTACAGTAGACGTAAACTAGGTATGCTAGGTACAAAATTCAACAACAAAATTGCATTTCCTACACCCTTAGGATTTCGTAAAATCACTACAAAATACTTTCGTAAATCATACTACTAAATTTTGTAAATTGAACGAATCTTTCGTAGAGAACAGAAGATACGAAAAATTCTGTATAACGAAATTTTTGTATAATCTACGAAAAAATGTGCGTACATTTTTTTTGCACGAATTTTAGTGATAGAGTACAAAAAATTTTGTTCATTCTACTACAATCTGCTAAAGTTTGTTTATAATATTTTGCAAATATACGAAAGTTTCGTAGTATTAAAACGAATGCTTTTGGTTTCTTTTATGAGTACAATATCGGGAAAATTTACGAAAGCCTATTTGTACAATTTACGAAAAATATGTTCGTGCTTTTTCACCACGAAAGTTTTGTAAAATATACAAAATTTTTAGTTATATACACCAAAACACATCTTGTTTTGTTTCTGTTTATAAAGGGTTTTTCACCAGGGACGCTACAAAAGTAGAGCAACAGGGACAGCAAACGACGCCATATTTCTTGCCGCTCTTTTGAAATTTCTCTTCAATAAAGTTTGCCATTTTATGACAACGAGTTTTCAACAACGAGTCGAAATTATTAAAATGTACTACCGAAATTCGGAGTTAGTGGCCTCAACGTTAAGAGCGCTACTTCCAATTTATGGTCGTCATAATCGTCCTTGCAGATCAACAATTGAGCGTCTAGTGGAAAATTTTAATCCACAGGCACAGTACAAAATGTTCCCGTGCCAGTGAGACAAAGAAGTGCCCGTAGTGTCGAGAATATTGCTGCCGCTGCCCAATGTGTCTCTCACACGTCGTTCTCAAGCGTTGGGCATCTCTGTGACGTCGTTGTGGCGAATTTTGCGAAAAGATCTTGACCTACATCCTAACAAGATTAAATTGACGGAAGAACTGAAGCCGCTTGACCACCAGAAGCGTCGTATGTTCGTGAATTGGGCTGAGCAACAATTTGAAAATGGTTCGGATTTTCATCGAAAAATCATCTTCAGCGATGAGGCTCATTTCTGGCTGAATGGATTCGTCAATAAACAAAATATGCGGTAGTGGTCAGGTAGCAATCCACACGTACTCCATGAGTCAACATTGCATCCCGAAAAAATTACGGTTTGGTTTGGTTTATGGGCCGTACTTCTTCCGTGATGATCAAGACCGGCACGTTACTGTGAATGGGGATCGCTACCGTTCAATGATAAACGAATATTTTTGGCCCCAATGGGATGATATGGACTTGGAGGACATGTGGTTCCAACAGGACGGCGCCACAAGCCACACAGCGAATGTCACAATCAATTTATTGGAAACCAAGTTTGGAGAGCGTGTTATCTCACGAAATAGTCCAGTCGCTTGGCCGCCTCGGTCGTGCGATTTGACGCCGTTAGACTATTTCCTGTGGGGCTACGTCAAGTCGTTGGTCTATGCCAACAAGCCAGCGACGATTGATGAACTTCGTACGAATATCGAACGTGATATTGCAGCTGTATCGGCCGATTTATGCTTGAAAACCGTCGAAAATTGGGTTCAGAGTCTGGACTTCTGCAAGCGTGCCTGTGGTGGTCATGCAAAAGAAATCGAATTCCATACATAATGGCATCGGACGTATACTTTCACAGGAATAAAGAATTTTATTGATATCCAAAACCGTTTTTGTTTTATTTAAAAAAACTTTTGTAGCGCTCTTATTGAAAAACCCGATACTAAACCTTTCATTTTGGCATCCTCTTTTTCAACTTATTCAACAGCTCAGCTACATGAGTGAGACAATCTTACGGAGGCCTCCAATACAGATTCTAATAACATAAAAGATACTCAAAAAAAAAACACTTCTTTTGTACTAATTTCATTTTTACTTCCATAGAAAAAACACAATTTCATTTAAGACTTACGAGTAATTGAATGAATAAAATCTATAACTTTCTTCAAGATCATATTTTTCCCTGCTAAAAATTCCATTAAAAGAAACAAAAACCCAATTCCGATTAAAGAAGAAAATAATTCGAAAGCTCCTCTAGTTTCGCTTAACGTCATTGTGTGGGTAACACTAACTTGTGCTGCTTTTATTTTTCTTAGTTTATCCGTCACTGAAATGTCATAGACTTTTTGTATGTGTCCATGATTTATCATCTTTTCTATAAGATTATTAAGTTCTTCTGTCAAAAATGAGAACTTTGGCAAATAGACGCATATTATATGATGCAAAATAGGATCTCTTAATTCGACATACTGTCCATATCTTGTAGAATCATTAGCTATAACCGTGAGATAGTTGTCCAAATTAAGTAATGCGAAATTCCCGTTGAATTTGTCTAATTCATCAAAGAGCTTCGCCAAAGAAGCCTCGGAGAGGATTAAACGATCCATTATTTCGGGGATGTGTTTAAGGAAAGGCACATATGTTGATTTGGCAATAAATTTATAGCCCATGGCAGAAGCTTCTTCAAAAGATTGGGGAACTCTTCGCATTGGTTGATTGTGGATGAATTGAAATATTGAACCTTCGTAGGAGCTCCGAATTATTATGATACTCAAGAGCCACGATATGATTTGCAGCCTCGTCGGAAGAATTCCATTTCCATTGAAACTATTTGCAATCTTCTTCCAAATACTACGGACAATTAAATTTATAAATAAACATAACAGAAGCGTGATCCAAGTTTGCCAATCAAAGGGAAACAAAAGGATCTCTAGAGAAGTGTAATCTTCAGGCTTTTTTAATAGTATTTGAATAGCGGAAGAAATATAGTCTCTTGTGCAGGCAAAATTTGCCCTTCTATTCTTTGAGCAAACTGTTCCGCCAACCACTAGATCACCTTTACCTTCTTGTAGCTGCAAAGGCATAAAATTAAAGAAGTCTTAAATTATTTATTTAATAATATAACAACTCTTACTATCCTGAAAGATCCTATTGCGGTGCCATTAGGAAGAATTTCGCCTAATCCCTGCGGCGATTCATGCACGTCGATTGTAAAATTCAATACCTTCGATAAGAAGATTAACATATTTCCATCAATTCCTGAGAGTTGCTGATGTTCAAAGAAAACAAAAGGCGGTTTATGCCAGGTCACTACCCTTATGGGACACAACCAAAAGTTCTTGGTTTTCTTTGGAAATACTGGGCGACTCCATTGGAACTTTCCTTCTGCAAAACGATTATAAATAGTGGCCGAACTACTGCGGCAGCTATTCTCGGTAAATGGAAAGTACGTATAAATTGTATTAATTCCATTCAAATTTTCCACAATGAGATTTACATTAACGATTAGGTTTTGCAAACATAAATCAAGAATCTTTTGTATGATGCTGGTGCTGGTGCTGGTGCCTTCTTGGTAGTTTGTGAGTACAATGTAGTAATATTGGCGTAATCCGTTTATGTCTCTTGAATTTTTACGTTGCTGTTTGAGTAGATCCCTTGAAGAAGAATTCTTAACTTAAAAAATGGAGCTGTATTTTTAAATCAAAAATTATACCTCAGAATATCCTTTTTCTCAGCCTAATACACACTCCGAGTGAAAATATGCTTCAGTGTGAAACAGAATTTTTTTTTTTGATTAGTTTCAAAGTCACATTTAAACTAACGCGCATAAAATAAAGTGGCACTTTTATTTTTCATTCCACAAGAAGGAGTGTGTACTAGGCGGCTTTATTCTTAAATAAAGAAGCAAACACAAAGAACTCACCTGAACGACTCGTATGAATCAACAATAATCAATCGAGTGTGGATTTCAAACAAGGAAATCTTAGACGATTGTGCTGATATAAGTTCAAATGACGTAGACGAATTCGAATTGTCTGTCCTAATTTGATCGATTATGTCACCAGAAATAAACCGTGCTAGACCAGGTTCTGTATTAACACTTATTCGAATGTTTCTTATACTAGTTATGTGTTCGTCATTAAATAACTTTAAAACACATTTGCCCAAATTATTTGCCCTGTGACCCAACTGCCAGCAATTCGCTAAGGTAATTGGAATTAAAAATGCCAGGGACAGTAGGATAGATTCGAAAAACCGACTCATTGCTTTAAAGTTTCAAATCCAACTAGGCCAGGTATTATTTAAGTCCGTAGTGTAATTTGTGTAAAAATAAAATGCAGATGGTATAGTTTATTTATGACATTTTGACACGAGAAGTAAATAGTAAAAGTTTATACAAAGTAATTTATATTTAATGCTGGGGCATTTACATAAATGTTTGACAAATAATATTACTGATGATAATTTCTTTTAATTATTTTTTAAAATTAAAGCGTTATGTCCATGTAATGCTGAAAAAATGATAAATTGCTTGTTAATTATTTTTAGGATTCGTCCTTTTTTTCTAAAATGATTACAGGGTAGTTAAATTTCAAAGAGAAAAATCAATATCGAAAGTGATATTAAGATTGTGATTAAATACGAATTTGCACATGCTTTGACATAAACTGGTTCACATAATTACAAAGAGAATAATTTTTACATTTAATACATTAAAAGTTCTTGTTCCTATCTGAAGCCAAACAAACAAAAACTTTTAGATTACATTAACGTTTAACTTGTGTTTTAATGTACAGGGATTTGAAATCATGTATAAAAACTGATTTGGGCAAATGGCCGCCCGCAACTGGCTCGAATAAATTCCAGTCGAGAGGCCCAACTTTTGACCACTTTTTGCAGCAATTGGGGCCGTATGTCAGCAATAACGCGCCGAATATTTTCTTCCAAGGCGTCAATCGTCTCGGTTTTATCTGCGTAGACAAGCAACTTCACATAACCCCACAAAAAATAGTCCAGCGGTGTTAAATCGCACGATATTGGAGGCCACACCACAGGCCCACGACGCCGACGCGACATAATGCGCTCAACAAAAGTTCCCTTCAATAAATTGATTGTTTGGTTAGCTGTATGGCATGTAGCGCCATTTTGTTGGAACCAAACGTCGTCCACATTAACATCCTCCAATTCAGGCACGAAAAAGTCATTACTCATGGCTCTATAGCATTCCCCGTTGACTGTAACATTCATTTTTAAAGAAATATGGAGCAATGATCCCTCTGCCCATAGAGCACACCAAACAGTAACTTTTTGAAGATGTAACGGCGCCGGCGCGGCGTCTCAGCAATGGCTTGTGGATTATGATCACTCCAAATACGACAATTTTGCTTATTAACGTACCCATTCAACCAAAAATGAGCTTCGTCGCTGAAGAAAATTTTCTTGTGATGCGTCGCGCTAACCGAATCATTATTTTGGTAATCAATTTGCACGATTTGCAAACGTTGTGCAGGAGTTAGTCTATTTATTATGAAATGGCAAACCAAACTGAGCATAAATCAAGTGTGACAGCTGTCAAAAAGACTGACTCCGAAAAAAGTATTGCCAGATTGAAAACCAGACGTCTAAAGAAAATACCCTTTATTTTCTCTTGGTTCCACAACGATTAAAATTCAAGCTAGAGTGTGTAGGTTGGGTCCATACAAGAAAAAAATCGTAAAAGAGTGGGGTCTATTTCCTCCATTTAACCGGGAGGAGTAGAAAAAATTACTTAAAATAGAAAAAAAGATTATTAAAAAACAAAGGTAACACTTACAATGCCAGCTTTACCTTTTTGTTAAGCCAGAACTCTCTTCTTTTTCAGTTTATTTTAGTGAAAATTTTTTGAAAAATTTGCTCAAAATCATACGTTATTAAATGGTTTTTTTGTTTTTAATATTCAATGTTCTTATTAATTTTTAGTCAAACACAAAAAACCAGTTCTAGTTATAGTTCTTTAAAAATTGAAAATAACAGAAAAAAATTGCATTAATTTGACTTCAAACCGTTGCTTAAGAATCTCTAAAAGTACATTTAGTTATTTTCAATTCCTCCGGTTTTCTGTTTTTGATTTAAAATTTATAAGAACGCTAGCTGTTACCCGCCCGCTTCGCTGGCCGTAAATTTAACTTTGCCAACACATTGTTTTGTTTGATTTAAAAATGTAGTCTTATAAGTTTGTAATCAATATATAATTGCGATTTGGTATAATTTCATTAATTCGAATTCATTTCATCCTGAACACTTGGGTCGATTTTTCAGTTGGTTCCCAGCTTTGTAGGTACATTCCCCAGAAAAGTTTTTTGTAGGAGGAAATATAACAATACCTGCCATACAAATATGTTTAGCCGTACTCAAAAAAATCATTGTTTTACACAGAAAAGAGTCCTCTCCAGAGACTTAATAAATTGTTCCCTATCTGTGATTTTCTGTTCAAGCAATTTCTAAGAAATTCACAGTTCAGCTAAAGTTCATTCTCAGAATAAAAGAAGAAGCCAAATATAGTGCCGAGCTTCTCATTCAGATATAAGGTAGTACGGAATATTGTTAATTTAATCGTTGCACTTCTGTGTGTGAGTTCCGATGCAAAAAGTAAAGGATCGGACCTATGCACAACTCACGGCTGGAATATCAAGGAAGAATTCGAAGAAAACCCACGACGCAAAAGTAGTCGTATAATGGGGTTTTCCATTCAGATAAATTCAGATTTCAATATAAAAATTGATTTTTTTGAGTGGCGAATGGAATACAATGAGCTTCATGAAGTAACTGATTATTTGAAACAGCTTTATTATGACCGATTATTTCTCACATATTTTGGAAGCACAATTTTCACATCCGAAATAAATTAACCAAATCAAAAAACCCTTTGGAAACTGACTGCTGAGAATTAGTTCGGTGTTAGTATATGGAAAGGTAAAAATAGCCAAAATCGGCATTATGACAGATCCAAATTTAAAAAAAAATTATTTATTTTACCAATGGAAAACTCCATAAGAATCCAACATTTATAATTTTTGAATAAAATTTGTTTTAAGAAAATATTTCAAACAATTAACTGACAGGCAAATAAATAATTGACGTTTTACAAACTCCAAGTTAAGGCAGTTTCATTTGTCTAGTGGCACAGCACAAACCTTTTTCGTCTCCATTGAATTTCAGAGCAATTCTTCTGCTCACGAATGTCACGAATGTCACTAAATCAAAATTCAAAAATGATTTATTGAGGAATCCTGTACCACTTTTAATTGAGATTTCCGAGATCTCAATATAGCGTGCTTTGCTTTTACCTCCTCCTCGCGCGTATGCGAATGCAACATTGCGTTGAGTCAAAATCCCAAAGCAATCGATGACGAACTTTTGGAGATCTTTTATTTTGAATGCAAATATGAAATTATACCTCACTTCATCCTCTTTTTGATGGTAGTTTACATTCGGTCCGCAGAAGGACCAATTGTCATGAAGGTTCACATATGAGCGAAGCATAGCAAAAAATCAACAGCACAAGTCCCCAAAAAAGTCCGATAATGTTCGTTTAAAAAGCTTATATCTTGAGTTCTATTAATCAGACCGTCGAGATAAATGTCTTAAAACTTATAGAAAATCACAGATTATCATTTCCTATCTAAAAAAATGAAAATAAATTTAAACGATTATTCTCCTGCAAAAAAATTGTAAAAATTGCTATATGGAACACCCACCACTGCCCGGGCGCCAAAAAAAACATGCCATATTTTATTTTTGACATCACAACACCTAGAAACCCTCGTACTCAATTGTTTTGGTTATATTTGGACCCAAAATTTGCTGTCAGCTCTCTTATAAAGGGTCCGCCATTTTTGAAAATGGCGCAAAACATCGAGTGTAGCTTCGGTTGTGTGGCACGTAGCGCCGCCGTCCTGTTGAAACCAAATGTTGCCAATATCCTCCTCTTCAATTTTTGTAAACGAAAATTCCTTCAACATGGCACGATAACGATCGCCATTGACTGTAACGGCCACTCCTTGCTCATTTTCGAAGAAAAATGGCCCAATTATGCCTCTGGACCAAAATCCGCACCAAACAGTGACTCGTATTGGGTGTATCGGCTTTTCAATGTGTGCGTGCGGGTTTTCTGTGCCCCAAATGAGACAATTTTGCTTGCCAAGATCAAAATGAGCTTCATCTGAAAAGATGATTTTTTTTGGCAAAATCGGCATCTTCTCTAAGTCGATCGCAGGCCCACTTAGCGAAGCGTATACACAACCATATTCGTTCAGCGGAAGGATAAAACTAATTATCTGTCAAATCAGACATGAGCTAAGTGTTATCATTCACGAAATAAGCACTAGTTAAAAAAAAACGTTGGATGGCGGACCCTTTATTTTAAGTAATTTTTTTTCTTTTCTCTACCCAACCTACACCCTTTAGCTTTTTATCACACCTTTTACGAATCACCCTGTATATACAGTACAATACGTTTATAATAAACAACTTTCAACACTGTTAAAGGAAACATCTTCCATAACGCCAATTGTCTACTTTTCAGATAAGTTATGATTAATAGTTAAAAGAAACGCACAGTTGAAGTCTATGTCAAAAAATTTAAAACTCACACAAAAATCTATGGCTGGCCAATTACTGAAACTAGTTCTACTTTTATGATGATTATATTTTTCTGTTCGAATATTCCAAAAATGAAGTGCTTAAAACCTTTAAGTGCTTAAAAACTTTAACTCATGATTCGAAAATGTTTATGACTGACTTGACCAGTCTAGTACATTTTGTTAAATAATAAGGCATAGTTTGATATTATGGAGTTTGTGTTGAGCTTATATAGTATATACACATAATAGACCAATTGGTTACTTCATTTAAATATTTGACAAATTTATCTACAAATCCTGTCGTTTATCAATTGAAGATAAGATACGCTGGAACCGTAAATGGATGGGCAATTTATTCATATTGAACATCCACTTTGATTGTTAAAATAAATAAAAATAAGATTAACTCATGTAGTCCAATTTGAAACTTATATCCCTACAAATAACCGCTTGAATTTACAAAAGTTACAAACGTATGTAGAGTTTACTAACATTAAAAAATTGCATATATCCTTTGCTCAATTTCAGTTTCCCCTTCCCCTCTCCGTTCTATTCATATATATCTATTCATATATATGTGAAACTGAAACGCAGTAGCATGAAATTCGTTTTTTAAAATGCTAAAACAACTCTTGAAAACAATTTAATCTAATGTCGTTTTCGAGTGGACGTTCGGAGCTACTCCTTTTTCACTCCTTTTACTCCAAATTTTTCATTTACGATAGGAACGGAACAGTTCCGAAATCCAACCGAAAACGACATAAATATCAAGTTTGCCATCTGAATTATTTGAAAAAAAAGTTAATTTATAAGAAAAAATATTCAAAAATTGTTGGAGTGGTTTTTTTAAAAAAAAATATTTTTGACATATTATATACCTATACATTTTTTTCAAAACTAAAAATTTCCAAATATTTATTTTTCAAAAATTAATAATTCTTGTATGAAATACCTATTTTTGAAATTTTAAAATACTTCCCATAGAAAATTGATTTAAATCAGTCAAGCCGTTAACGAGAAAGTCGAAAATGAAAAAAACCGATCTTTGTAGGCTGAAATGGGGTAAAATAAAAAAAATATAATCGATTTTAAAGGTTGTTTTTTTTAGTGGATGACCTTAGAGACTTTTTCAGAAAATTGGAATTTATAGGGTGAAATGGGGTAAAAAAGAGAAGTTGTATCTGATTTCAAAGATTCTTTTTGTGTTTGAAATGTTTTTTGTTTTTTTTTTTTAATTTGTCATTATAGAAAGAGATGGGATATAAACAAAAAAGTGGTTTTTGATTACAATCATTCTTTCTGTGTTTAGAAAGTAATGAAAATTGGATTAAGAGAATCACATTTTTAAATATTCTCATATATCATAACGTGGAGTAGGTTAAATCCATAAAAAAATATTTGATTATAAAATTTAGCTTAAATTTTTATTTTTATTTATATTTTCTTTTTTTATTTTGTATGCTAATCTATAAGGTCTGTCTACCCCTGCAGGCCAGCTAGTATAATTTATAAAAATAATCAGACCCGGTTCCGAGATTATTAATTTTTTTGCATAGTTGTTTTTTGAGCTTAAGCAAAATTTGGCCCCTAGGGAATCAATACAAAAATTTAAAATGAAAATTTTAAGACAATCGCTGTAGGTCGAGGTACATATAAAGACATATACAAACAAACAGATAGATAGACTGAATCAATTTGAAACTTTTTTTTTTAATCCAAACAGTTTTTTTTTGGTAAAGAATTCTATTGAAACTTTTTGAAACATTTTCAGTACAAAAATTTATCAAAATCAGTTGAACCTGATAACATTACATATTATCAACTGATTTTTTTTGTAAGCAATGGGCACGTTTTTTTTTCCAAAAAAAAGGTTCGTTAACTGCTAAAACCATGTATGTGGCAAGTATATGATTTTTCTGTGTGTCCTAAAAACAAAATGAGATAACCTAGCGAGGAAATGTCCAAAAAACGTTAAGTACAAACCAAGTTAAATGAAAATCAAGCTCAGGCAGCTGCAGTTGTATATAGACAGACTAAGGGTCTTTTCTAAAGGTAGGTATCAATATTGTAAATATCGCAAGTAAAAAATAAATAATTATTCAAGTCCTTTTTAAGTAGATACATGCGTATACAGGTTCTTAAATTAAAGCCCTTAAATTGAGACTGGTCCTATACATTTATCATCTTATCAAATTTTCCATATTTGATTAAGATTAAATGGAAAAGAAGTATTTTCCTTTGAGAAAAATAACTTGTCTTCAAACGCTCATATGGAGTCCCATTTTTCTACTTCATTAGCAACAGTTTTTTTTTTTAAACACCTTCTCCCAGAACTTCTTGATTTATCTACAAAACAAATACCTACGAAAATTCTTTTTAAATTATAAAAGAACTTCAATAAGGATAATTGAATAAAAATTCTTTGCTCTGCTAAGGTCTGTCCTTTTCATTAAGTATAATTTTCTTTAATAATAATAGGGATATAATAAAGGTACTTGCTTTCATTTCCCCCATCCAGGAGTGCCTCCTAAGTTCCCTCTTAGTCTCGCATGGTTCATCGTGTGCTGCTGCCATTCCATGGCTCATTTCATATAAAGTGTATACAAAATTTATTAATTATGTAAATTTTTGCCATTTTGGTGTGCGAGCTTTAAATATGAGCTATATTCACTCCACACATTCCTTAATCTTAAGTGCTTTAGATTTCAGAAGGCTGATTCCTTTGGTCTATGGTTTTTTTTTTTTTTTGTGAGTTGTCTGAGTGCGACTGGGAGGCGAAGAGAAATAGCTTTATCTTTATGTGCCTTAATGTGGTGGATTCTATTAGCTTTTTTTCTTCCGTTATAAATTAAAAATTATAAATTACTGCTAGAATGATGATAATACTGATCCACAGTGGTTGGGTAGGAAAATAATAAAATAAGGCTCATAAATCTATGAAACAAGGGTTAATCCTAGCCTGTCTCCATAATACTTTGACTTGTTGTGACTTCATTCAGTTGTTCTTGCTGTTTGTTTTTCTTAAATTTCAAACACTCATACCTATGGAATTTAATTGGATTATATAAGGACAGGTAATAAGCTCGGTTGATTACGGTGTCATTTGTGTTGACACAAATTGATATTTCAAAATACGAGTGTCTAAATGAATACATGTCAAAAGATTAACGTTTCTATAATGAAATATACACTCGATAATATAGAATTAACATGACGCAACTAAATACACAAAAGCACTCCCAACTTACCTATAAAAGGGATGACATATAACAACTTTTGGATACCACCATACATACCTACATTTATTTGAAATTTTAGTTTGAAAGTTTTCGGTTAGAAATGGGTCATTTTTAATTAACATTATGTGTATGTGTTTAATGCGTGGGATGAAATAAGCGGGTTTTAAAGAGGATTAGAAAGGATTTCATAACAAAACATTACGTGAGTTGTTTTAATTGGAAAGAATTTGTTCATAAAAAAGTTGATATTTTTTTTGTATGATTTTTTGTCAATTACTTTTTTCTGTAAAATTCCACAAAATTTAAGTATCAATGTATTGTTTAATTTTCCGATTTTATATTATCATCCTTTGTGGGTTTAAGTCAATACATATTCTTTTTTTTTTGTGTTAATTTTTAATTAAATTGGTTTTGGTAAACAGATTTTCAATTTAAATTAACAGCGAGAGGATTATTGTGATTAATTAATAAATGAACCAAATTTGTTTTTCATTAAATTTAGTGAACTATTTAGTTGAGCATGTGATTATTGGAATTTTAATGATTTAATTATTGTTTGAAAATGATATGGGATTAGTTATACGTTAAGTACTTTTTTCCCAATTTCAACTTATTGGGTACTGAATTGTTGAGTTCCAGACATATTATATTTATTGCAAAAAAAAAAAGATTGGGAATACTATAGTTTTTTTTTTTAACATTTTGATGAAAAACATCACAGAAATGATGCAAATGGCAAACTGTGAATTTTGAATTTGAATTTTAAAAGAAAAAACTAAACCTTAATCATATTGGAATTGTATGATTTTCATTTTATGCCTGACTTGCTTTCTATGTAGTTAACAACAGTAATGGTAGCCAAAATGTTAAAAAGTTTTAAAAGGTCTAAATAAAAATTAATTTTTGTATTTTGTTTATTTTTTATAACGATTTTTTCAAAATTTTTGAATGCATTATTGTTTGAACTACTGTTTATAGAAGTCACAAATTACCAAATTATAACAAAGTCCACCAATTGAAAATATAATCGCGAATAAGTAAAAAATAAGACCATTTTTTCAAAAATAAAAGAATAGCTATTTCGGTTATGTAAATGCCAAAAACCTGAAACGCAGTTTAATGAAAATCATTTGGGCCGTTTCCGAGAAAATTTGAAAAAAAAAACCGAAAACATTGCATGGCAGCTACACCCGTTCTAGATGTGCAAAAAAAAATCGAAATTCTCTTTTAGATAGAATCACATAAAAATACTTTGTACCAAATTCCAAGAAAATTGCAAATAAAATTTCAAATCGCCGAATTATAAATGTACAGGTATTAGTCGAGTCAGGGTTTTATTTTGGACTCCAATTCCGGTTTTGATGATTTTTTTTTAATTTAATATAAATTATGAATGGAATTCAATTCTTATTTTTCTTGTATTTCTTTTCTCAATTTTACATAGATAATTAAGTCGTAATTTTCCATTTCTTTTTCAATTTTCTCATCAATTTGCAGTTGAATTTGGATGAATTTTGCAAAAAGCATTTTTGTCTATGTATGTATGTATTTATTTATGTAGAGCTAAGAAATTAATTAAACAAAAGTAATAATTTAAAAAAAAAAAATCTAAAAGAGTGTTTTTTTTTTTTAATTTTGCGACGCAATGGCGCGAAATTTTAAATTGCCTGATGTGTTCATACTATTTAGCTTTATACTTACTTTAAAGGTCTTTACTTAAATGTTCTTAGTTTTAAAAACATTTTAACTAAAGGGTCCGCCAAATAACTTCTTTTTTTTTTTGAAAATGGCGCAAAACATAGAGTGTAGCTTCGGCTGTGTGCCACGTAGCGCCGTCACCCCCTCTTCAATTTTTGTGAACAAAAATTCGTTCAACATGGCCTGATAACGATCGCCATTGACTGTAACGGCCACTCCTTGCTCATTTTCGAAAAATGGCCCAATTATGCCTCTGGACCAAAATCCGCACGAAACAGTGACTCGTTTTGGGTGTATCGGCTTTTCAATGTATGCGTGCGGGTTTTCTGTGCCCCAAATGTGACAATTTTGTTTGTTTACTACCCGCCATGATCAAAATCAGCTTCATCTGAAAAGATTATTTTTTTTTTTTGGCAAAATCGGCATCTTCTCTAAGTCGATCGGAGGGCCACTTAGCGAAGCGTATACACAACCATATTCGTTCAGCGGAAGGATAAAACTAATTATCTGTCAAATCAGACATGAGCTAAGTGTTACCATTCACGAAATAAGCACTAATTGAAAAAAAAAAACGTAAGATGGCGGACCCTTTATTATTATACTAAACTTATTTTCTCACAAAACTCAAGCTGAACGCGCCTAAAACTGTGACATTTCGTGCGAAAAAGTAATCAAACATACCTTTTTCACACCTATCATTGTCAAAGTGACATATGAAGTTAGTATGATTCTTAAAAGATAAAATAGAGATTTGGTGATTTTAACTTTAATAAAATGTTAAAAAGATAGTACGATGCTAACTCGTTTTAAATTTAGAAAAACCCCTTTTTACCCTAGCATCATACTAAAAAGGGGTTTACATTGTACTAAAACGTCTTAAGTTTTGAGCAATTATTTTTTTAAGTTAACAATTTTTCTTCATAAGAAAAAATCCTGAAATGACTTGAGTGGTTTTCGAGAAAAACAAAAGTTCAAATAATGTATCTTTGGGAGATTCCATTAAAAAACACTTTTTGGAACCATTTTTATTTACTTTAAGGCAGCCTTTTAAAATTTAGCGAATGTTTTTTAAATCTGTATGGCCAATTTTGAGAAAAAATAAGATTTGCCAAATTTTTATCAAAAAAAAATTTTAAACAAACTATTGGAGGTATATCCAAAAAACATAAGGTACTAATTTTAGATAAAATCGATTCATCCGTTTAGACAGTGGCCGAACAATCCGACGAAATTGTGAGGCACGCAATACGCAATACGCCAACTCATTCTGAAGATGTAACCTAGAAAATTAGCATTTGACTGACAACGCTAAATGTTGATGGCGAGCTTTGTTTTGATGTTTTTAGAAGATCCTAAAAGGTATTCTATCTACTGGTTTTGATTTTGTTGGGTGAAAGGTGAAGAATTATTATTTTTTTTAAAAACCTCACATGTTTTGTTTAAAAATATATTTGCCTTAGGAAAGGAAGGGTTGTTATATTCTTTGTATATAGAATTCCATTAGCTCCCTTCTACACCACAAATTAACAAAACCCCTGATCGAAATATCGGATAGGTACTTTTTGAGAAATTCTTTAAAAATAAAATTAGGGTTTCGTTTTTTTTTTTTTATGAAGTTTAGTAACGTTTGGCGCTACACTTCTTAGCATAAAGTGAATATCAATAAGCTCCTAAGGTTAACAATATGTAAAAGTCTTTTTTGTATTGAAGTGAATGGATCCTTGTCAATTTATAAAAGTTTTATTTGTATAGCAAAGTCAGGGCCCTCCGTGGCCATTGGATATACTGCTGCGGGCACTCATAGTTTTCTTATAAGCCACTCGAAGACATTGTACATAAAGTCATAATTTTGTTTGTTTCCTTTTCACTTGCTTTACCTATAGGGCAAGTATTGGTTTCGTGTAAAAAAAAAAATCGAGGTTGTAATCAAAACTATCACTACGATAATCGAGAAGTCCGAAAAAGTGGGTTTCGTCATGCCGTCCGTCGGTCTATGCGTCTGTACGTCTTTGCGTCGGTGCGTCCACTGTAATTTGAGATAGAACCTAAACGGGTTGACCGATTTGCATGAAATTTAGAGGTGAAATTCGAATTTTTGTTTTGGGTCATCTAGAACGTGTAGCTGCCATACAAATATTTTGGTTTCTTCAAATTTTCTCGAAAACAGCTCTAACGATTTTAATTAAACTTCGTACCTGTAATAATCAAGTCAATTGTAAGAAAGCTGTATTTCAGGTTTTTCTCAAAAAATTCACATTACGGAATTAGGTATTCAACGTTTTTTGAGAAAATGTTCTTATTTTTGGGTTATTCGCGTATATATTTGCCATGGTTAGACCGATGTTGTTATAATTTTGCAGTTTGATGCTTCCCCATAGTATGAAGAATAATGCATTTAAAATTTTTAAAAAACATTTTTATAAACAAAAAAAAATCAAACAAAAAATTAATTTTTAGTACTTTTGATGTTTTTAATATTTTCTCGTTAAATATATACATAATGCAACTTTAATATGGGGTTACACACAGTATTTAACGACAAGAGCAAGTTCGTGCGATCAAGTCGTGCATATTTTTTAATTTTGTAATCTTTTTATATGTGGAAGTGTTTCTAGACATGCCATTTTATAACAGATTAAAATATAGAAGTACTGTTTATGTGGCCCCGGAGGGTAGAGCCAGGACCCTCCGCCGATGAGCATATTTGGGACCCTAGAATTTTTGTTCAAATGATGCACATCTGCTTTTAATGTTAAAACTGTTATAAATTGGAATTTCTCTAGTCTAAAATAATACCTTTTGGCTTGATGTCTTAATTCGAGTTCAGCCTATTCCACCTTCAAAGGTACTTCCCCTTGCGAGGAAGTGACACATTTTCCAAGAGTTTCTCTTGTCATATGATAAATTGCCTCTCATTTTAGCCGTTTGCATTCAAAAGAAAATTGTAGGTCACCTCCATTCTTGTTGAGACTATCAACACCCAGACAGAAAGAGTGAGAGTAGGCCATTATAGGGCGTAGGGTGGTATTTCTTACAAAATTGAACGAATGGCAATCTAAAAAAATTCTCCTTCCGAAAAAAAACTCTCCATATCTTATAATTTGGCACTTAGGCCACATTCTTGCTCAAACTTCATATAAAATCTAAAACACTATCCTTCTTTGAATTATTAACTAACCAGGGAAATACCTGAGGGCCCAAGTATCTAAACCAAAATGCTATTTTATCTCCATCAGGTATACACTAGAACCTACATAAATATGTATAACATTAAAGGATATCCCCCTCGTGTTTTCTGAAAAGCCTCTTCAAAAACATTTCTTTTAACTGCTTTGTAGGTAGGTTATGTTGCCATAAAGTTGTCGTTAACTTTTAAGGAAAACTTAAAATATCATCAACACGCCTGATGGTTCGTATCGTGTATATGAGGCATATAAATTTCAGTTTTATTCCTTTTAGGCAGGTAAGGTTGGTATATCAAAGATAAACAAGTTTGGTAACCAAAAAAATCAGAAAAGAGTAAAAAAAAAAATATAAATAAAGGATCTCTATCAAAGAAAAGGTAAAAATGAAATTTCAATGTATCATAAAAATGTAATCATAATCAACTTCAACGTAGCCTTCACATTCCATATACTATACATCAGATACACTTTCATACCACAAAGATATACAAACATAGATACATCCTTTTCATGTAACATTATCATATTTATATTATATGTGCATATCTTACATCCTTTGAGATAAGTTTTTCGACGTAGGTATACCTTTTCCGTAATTTGTTTTTGATTCCCCTGCTTCAGGTGTATCCTTATGATGCGCAACGAGATGTACGAACGCATAGAATTTATTCCACAAAGAGTATAGCCGAATGTATAGGGATATCTATCTTATACTTGTATCACTTCATAGAAATACCTACAACACTCTTTTACATAATTTCACTGACTTTGATTTCTTTTTTCTTTCTTTATTCCATGTCGTCTTACGACATTTACAAAAAAAAGCAAACACTTTTTCTCTCCTCGAAGGACACCCGAAAAAAGAAGTCGTTTTCAAGATCAAGGATTCGTGTGGAAAATCATGTAACAAAAGAAGAAAAGGGCACACAGGAATTTACGTAACACTCGGGTAAAATTTGACTAGCTTTACAGCTTTCAACATTTTCGTAAGGACATCTCCTTGTGTGGTGACGGTGAGTGGTGACCAATACACACAGTGTTGAAACTGTTGTAGTACACAAAACCAATCTTTCCAAAGCGCACTTCTTCGCGTATTAAGGACGACAGGAACTCTTTCGCAGCCGGTTGGTTCTGTCGACTAAAGATTACTGACTAAGTCGAGAGTTGTGTAATGAGTATTTTAGCGATGTTGTTCTGGAGAATCAGTGCTCGTCTTGGGATTTTCCCAATATATTTTGTTGGAAGGAGCATGCGTGGGAAATATCCTTTTTCATGGAGACTGGAAATCGATGACAAAAACTGTGTATGGTGGAGAGTTGAGACGTTGAGAGAGAATAAATTTTTGGTCTTAACGACATTTCAATCAACTGCGTGAGCCTGGAATTTAATTGAGTCTTAGGTCAGTTATTTTACCTGTATATCCCTGTACCTAAAGGTTTTTCTTAAAAAAAAAAAAAATTCATTTCATTAAAAATGTGTACCCTTCTTATAAAAGATACAATTTATTTTTTTTGGTTAACTAAGTTTCGATTTAGTTTCTTTTATCTATATACAAAACCCTTAAACTCTTCTAAGGTAAAGACTATTTATAAATTTTTTTTTCAGCTCTGTATGAGTATAGATATACGATAATCGATTGAAGTGTACCCATAAATTTTTTCCAGGTAAAAAGGATAAAATATTCTGAAAGTTAATTATAAGTTATGATGATTGAAGGAAACATTTCACTAACTTTTGATTTTTTTTAAATGCATTAATTAGATTGCTTAGAAACTATCACATTTTAGGATCTCTTATGTGATACTGCATTTAAATAGACCTATATTTTGGAACCTAAAAGCTACCCACACAAATGAATAAATTAAAATTGGCAAAGTAGCTACCTATATACGTATAGATGCCTATAAGAAATAGTGTTTATCTAGCAATAGAGTGGCATGAGGAACTTGACCCTAAAGAAAGTAAATTTCATCAAATAGACATCAAGTTTTAATTGAAAAATATTTTCAAGGGCTTATTCACTTTCAAGTTCTAAGATACAAAAAAACGGTAGGTATATTTAAATTTCACAAAAACTCCAAAACATCTTTTATATAGGTCAAAATTGAATCTTATATATGTACTTATAAAATTGTGTGTAGACTCTCAGCTAGTTTGTCAAAGGGAATGGCCCATTTCTGGCTTAGAATGTACACGAACGAGTTTGGTATCAAATAAAAGGTGAAGTAAAGCCCGATACATAAGTAAAATATTTTTAAAATCGTTCATATAGGAATAGGAAAGTTGAGATATTTGGGCTTGAAGTTGCCGATTGCAAAATAATAGTTTCAGTTTTTATTCCAATTATTTCGCTTCGCAACACTTTTCATTTGATACCAAACTCGTTCGTGTACACTCTGGGTCTAAGCTTTATAGTAAAATGGTCATTTTCTTTGTATTAAGAGTTAAAAACGTTTAAATTGTCCATACAGTTTTTACTGTTGATTAAGAATAGTAAACGGAATTTTACAAACATTAAAAACTCTATTTTTCAATAATATTGTTTCGCATCGTTGAAGATATTTTGCAGTTTTCTTCTTCGAATTTCTTATTTAAAATTTAAAATTTCATTTAAAACAAATCCATGAAAATACAAAATGCACGAACTCTTGAGGGTCAAGTAGTGTCTTGGATTTTTAAAGTTTTTTTACTATAAAATATGCATTGTAATATATCAGAGAAAATGGTAAAAAAGCACGAAAACAATTCTTTAATTTTTTAAATCAAAACAACAAATCCAAAAAATGTTTTGAGATCAGACTAACAAAAGCAACCTGGGGTGGAATCGGCTAATGTGATCGGTGATTGTCACATTTATGATAATAATATGATCAAATTAATTTTTCCGTCTGAGTAAAGTGATCATTAAAAATTAATCAAAACTTGGCATTACTTTGAGAGACAAGAATACTTGTCATAAATACGATTATTTGCTTTATTTATGGGGTAAATTTTATTTTAAGAGGCACAATTTTGTTTCAAATTACTTAAGAGTTGAGGAAGTCACCTCACACACCGTCCTTTGGCCTATTCGAGCTGACCAGTACGCACAGTACCAGCAGAAAATTCAAAATTAGTACCAGCTGGAGGATAGGAGGAATATGGGTTGACCCCACCCGAGCTTGAAACTCCAAAAGCCGAAAAATATACATAAATGTATGATGTATCTTTAGTCATCATAAAGTTTTTTTTAAGAACCTATTTAATTTGTAATTACCAATTATAAAAAGGAGGAATTAGTGTGTGTGTGTACTTAGGTACTTTGGATTTGGTAGGTCGAAAATATCAGATTTGTTTCTTAGGCCGGATATAGCTATTATGTATATGCAATTTTCATTTTCCACATTCTCAGGTCTTAAAAATGATTGCATAGTTTCAAGTAAATTTATTTTCCTTGAAACCTTGTCAATTTTACATGAAAATGACACCAAAATAGCTAACACAAGAAAAAGTCACAAAAAAATGATTGTCACATGTGACAATCACACTAGGCCAGATCGAATTTCTTTAGTGTGAATGTCAATTATCACAAATCACCTTAGCCGATTCCACCCCTGAATTCTTGGAAAATAGTGAATTTAGGTGAACGAAATTTCAAAAATCAGTTCAGCGTTTACTTTAAAAAAAAATTTATTTTATATAGGGTAAACCACCTTATCTTTGGCACTTGAAAGATGCATTTCACAATGTTGGCTCATATTTATTAGGCTAAAAAAAAATAATTATAATTTTTTGTATGTTCTTTAAAAATAAATGAGATCTGACCTAGTATATTAAACAACATTTATTAACAAATAAAAACCACACCAATAGATACATGTATGTACTTTGCCAGTAATTGCCATAGTTTGCCATCTATTGGCACCCGTCAACTCAATGATTATCATACTATTTTTTATAGTTTTTAAATCTTTACTGAAGTTAAAATTTATGTTATATAATTTTAAGATAAACAAATATTTATTATATTTATAATACATTTTTCGTGTTTTCTGTTATTTGAAAACCAAGGCTAGACTTCAATTGTTTAGTAAAAGAAAAACCACTATCACCTTAATGAAAACTGTTGAATTTGTAAAACTGTAATTTTAATTCAAATCCAACGATTGGTATGGTGCTAATCAGCACAATGATTGGGAATATTATTAATGATTGAAATAGACGGCAATGATTGACATAAGCCAATAATTTCAATATTTGACACTTTGATCAATTTTTGACATGTGTGCCAATTATTGGCTGAATCATAGCTGTTTATTCTAATACCACTTTGAAATATTTAATTTTTAATGAAAAATTTAAATACATTTATTCAATTTTTTTGTATTTAAATATCACATTTTACAATTGTTCTCCATATTTGGTCATAATAGTTAGTGAAACTCTTAGTGCACCACTTTTCTTGTTCATTTGCAAAAGATCTTCAAAAATGACGTGAACTCGAGAGTGATTTTTTTAAATTTATTTTTCCACTAAAACGGACTTTAAGGACCAACAAAAAGTAATGCCAAACTACGAAAAAATAAGTCAAGCACATAATTCTCTCTCTATGGTACAATCATTGAAGGGGTGTCAACATCAGGCTGTTTAATGTTAATTCTATTAACTTTTTTTTTTCAAAACAAAATGGCATACTAAAAAATTGATTAAAAAAATCATCAATCCATTTTCAAGATATTCTATTGAATTTTCAGAAAAGAAAAAAACATTTAAACTGCAAAAAATATTTTTATTGAAAATTTGTAAGCAGCTATACAGTATTAACTTGACTTGAAAGAACTCCCAGTTCCTGTTAAGTTTTATGGGAGGTACCTGCGCCTTAAAAAAAGATTTTAATTAAATTCATTTTTAACCAAAATGCAGACTATTTTATAATGTATGCACAAAATTATGTATAAAAATCGTTATAGTCGTTTCGGAGCTGAAAAAATAGTTCAATTTCGCTTCACTGATGACAGGGATCCTCCTTTTTTTCAACTTACATTTTTACTATAATATTAAAATCCTGATGTTGACTTGTTTACTTATCCTAAACTTGCCATATCGCAAGTGAAAAGTATTTGTCTTAAAAACAGTGCAGTCTCCATTAATTTTAAAACTTTGGTTTATAATAAATAAATCCTTCGCAAGTTCCTAAAAACCCGCACTGTTTTTGAAAATTTAACGCGTAGTCATAACCCAAAATATATATTTAAAAAAAAAAAATATGAACGTACGCGCGCTGGGAGCAAGAATACACCCAATACTGGATTTACACTGTATAAGTAACGGGTGATTTTTAAGCTGGTTTGGTTTTGGCAACACTGGTTTTGACAGCTGACGTGTGTTTAGTACCTTGTGTCACTGTCAAACATCTTCAGTTTGGTTTGCAATTTAACCATGGATCGTCTTACAAATGAATAACGCTTGAAAATTATTGAATTTTACTATCAAAATTCGTGCTCGGTTCGAAATGTTCATCGCGCGCTGCTTGCGTTCAGCGATGAGGCTCATTTTTGGTTGAATGGGTACGTAAATAAGCAAACTTGCCGCATTTGGAGTGAAGATCAGCCAGAAGCATTGCAACAGCTACCAATGCATCCCGGAAAAGCCACTGTTTGGTGCGGTTTATGGGCCGGCGGCATTATTGGGCCTATTTCTTCAAAGATGATGCGAATCGCAGCGTTACTGTCAATGGTGAACGCTACCGAGCGATGATAACAAACTTTTTTTTGCCCGAAATGGAAGTTCTTGACTTGCATGATATGTGGTTTCAACAAGACGGTGCCACATGCCACACAGCACGCGAAACAATGGCGCGATTGCGAGGCGAGTTTGGTGAACAGTTAATTTCACGTTTCGGGCCGGTCAATTGGCCGCCTAGATCGTGCGATTTGACACCATTAGATTATTTTTTGTGGGGGTATGTCAAGGCTAATGTCTATAGGGACAAGCCCGCTTCGATTGACGCACTGGAAGGCAACATCCATGCATTCATTCGTGAGATACCGGCCGATATGTGTGAAAGAGTATGCCAAAATTAGACTCAGCGGATGGGCTACCTGAGACGCAGCCGCGGTCAACATTTGCATGAAATTATCTTTAAACATTAAATTGCAAGGTTCAAACTATCGATTCAAATAAATATTTCATTCATTTTTTCGAATTTTTTGTGTTTTTTTTTTTTAAAAAGTTCTAAGCCTCTTAAAAAATCACCCATTATCTGTATCACTTTACCAACTGCTTTAATAATTATATCAAAATTATCTACTACAATTGTTTTGCCTGGCATATTTTTTTTCAGCCGACCACTTAATAACTACCTATAAGATAAATAAATCTATATATGTACATAAGAAAATTGTGTTTCAAAAAGTCTCAATAAAGAATTGAATTGAAAAAAAAATTTATTTTCTTGATACCTAGTTTTGAAAAGTCTCAAGACTAAACACTACAACTTCTCTGCCTAAAGATTTAAATATTTGTATATGGAAAATAAATAATAAATAAAAGTTAAGTTCAACACGCTATCCATTGGTTCTTTCAACATATAAATCTGCGATTGCCTACATATTCTACATGACACTTCCGCACCCACATCCAACTATCAACACATGTTAGTGAATGGTTGTGAATATACCTGTAAATGCAAATTGAATCGTATAATATATTTGTAGACACCAAACAGCAAAATTAACTACACGACCGACTGACATCTAAAGCGCTGATTAAGTTATCTGCGTAAATTTTCGCAAAAGCGGATGACATTTAGAGCTTAATGGAAAAATTGCTGACCGCCACGCCATCGGATTGCCATCGCCATCCTATTACCATCAGAAGTCAGACAACTCTACGTGATCGTGTGTTCCGAGTGTCGGTCGGTCGGCAAGTTCAGACTTTACTAGCCTCAGACTTGCAGGAAGGAAAAAGGTCATCATTAACAAAAAAAAAAAAATAAAAAACTGCATAAAGTTATCTCAGCCCGGCATGCATGGTGATTTAGTACACTCCGTCGGACAGTCACATAAAAATGCCACCGACACCCGCCTGTCTCATTAAATCGGCAGCGCAAAGCTAAAAGAGTGTTGTATCTGCAAAAAAAAAAAAAAACGGTCCAGCGATCAGCCTCCATCTCTCGGTCAGTCTCCGTCGTCTGGAGGTCTCCAGAGACTCAAAGTGCTGCCGTTTGATCTGTTTCTGTGCATAGAGGAAGAAAATAAAAATAAAAGTGAATTCCACCCGGACGCGACGACCGACGACGACCGACATGTCTGATTTAGATGGTGTCCGAGTGTCGAGCATATCTCACGACATTCATTACATTCGTATGTGGAAGTGGATTTACAATATACATTATATGTGGATCTGTGAGGCAGCCACCGCACCGTCAGCAGCAGCATTGTGTTGTGGGTGACACAAAGTAAAATTTCCTTTTTTTTTTTTTTTTTTTAATGTGACATCGAAATCGAAAGGGTGAATTATGTTCTCATTGTTTTATTTAGCTAAGTTTATCGACTCTGTGAATCTGAAGTCTGGGAAGTCAGAGTCAGAAAAATAAGAAAGATCATAGATAATCATCAGAGCAGACAGAGATACAGATAGTGTGGAGGAGCTTTACTAAAATGCTGATGCTGATGCAGTTGGTCAATGACCTTAGGTTTTTTTCAAAGAGGAATATATGTCTACACGGACAGAACAGCATGTGAATAGAATTACCCCGCGGGGAGCTATTCATCATAGTTAATCAATTATATATTTAATTAAATGAATATCTTCTGCTGTGCGTGTGCATATCCCCAAAGCAATCTATTTCCTGTGAGCATAAGTTACCGGGTCTCAGTTAGTCACCAATTCGATGATTTATTTATTTATTTATGTATTCTATGGTGACCATGTTTTGTGAATGAAAAAATAATCATTTATGTGAGAAATAGGCTAAAGACTGCCCCGAACCAGCAACAGTGCGCTGTTCTTTGACGAAAAGAATCTTTTGATGGACGACATAAGGTTAAAAGTTCTACAAAAAGCTGTTAAATTATATTTTAATTTTTTGTAAGGATTAGTGCAAATTCTACTAAACATCAGTTCCAATCTAATATCAACTGTTGCTTGTCATATAGCCATCTGAGTTCAAGAACTATATGATTTTTTAATTGAGAATATACCAACGTTTGAAGCTACCTATAGCTACCTGTTGGAGGTGGTAGTTTGTTTTGGTGTAATCTTAGCTTATGACACATCGGGGCATATTCATAGTCACTTTTAAACTCCAGTTTATCTTAGACCTGGGTTTATCCTATCTAAATAACATTGAATAAACCCCTGTCTAAGATAAACTGGAGTTTAAAAGTGATTATGAATATCGTGGGTATACAAGCAGAAGGCACTAAGTCAAAAAACATAGTTTTGAGTAAATTGATATTTAATATTTCTTTACTCTTGAAAATTCAATACCGATGGTAATTTTTCATCGTATCACATAAAAAGCTCTATTGACATTATGACTTAAGTTTACAATTTAAAATTTAAGGTTTCGCTAAACCAATTAGAAAATATTGGAGCAGAACTAAAAAATATGCTGACTTAGTGCTTTTTAGCTGAATTGATATTGCACTAATGTGTGAATTAGTCAATTATAACTGAAAAAATAAATCTGAAAAAACATTTTTTTTTTAATAAATTTAACACTTTAAGAGCAAGTAGGAATAAGAATAATAATAACAGTAAGAAAATAAAATAATAAGTAAAGGCCTAGATGAGGTTATAATAATAAGTTAGTAAAATGAAGAAAACGGTATGGTAAGTTAGAATAATAAATTTAAGAAAAAGTCAGAGTTTTAATAAGTTCACAATAAAAACAAGTTAAGAATAGTTTAACAATAAATAAAGAAAGAGGTTGGAACTATTAACCATCGCTTTCTTTTGATGTGTAAGGTTGTGCAGATTATTCACTATTACCTACTACCGGAAAACTTTTAAAAAATTACTTTTCTTCTTGACCAAAACTGCCAAATTGAAACAATTAGGTGCAATTCGCTCTTATGTGTAGACTACAGAACAGTAACTCATCACCTATTTAAATCAAAAAACTTAGTTTTGATGACAGGTAAAAAGCACTAAGTCCACTTTAATGCTTTCTTGCTGTATTATTATAGAATAAAGTGTTTTTTCTATGACAGCCAAAATGCACTAAGTCAACTTAGTGCGTTTTAACAGTATTATAAATTATTTAACTGACTTAGTGCAAAACTAAACCTCAAATAATTCATGTTTAACGTTGCATAATGACTTATGAGGTGTTTGGATTACATAGATATCATCATTCTTGATCACTTTGCATTCAAATGTAAAAATCCTAAAAAATTGACTTAGTGCCTTCTGCTTGTATACCCACGATATGCCCCATCATCTTTGGGTATTTATTAAGACTGGACCTTATTTACTTATACTAAATGTGGTGCTGCGGTCGGTAGTCAATCAGGGTCTCAGCCACAACAAAGCTTCCTTCAACAGTCAGCTCAGTCCCTAGCTCGCTGTCTCTAGTTCCGCACTATACAAGTTAGTTGAGGTCCTCTTTGACTTGCGTGCCCCACCGGAGTCACGGTCTTCCTTTACTGCACCGCCGTTCCTCAGGGTCGGATTCAAAGGCTGGATCTAATGAGACTTAAAAAAATATTCTACCAACTACCATACATTTTGTTTCTAAGCGGTTAAGAAAGAGTCCATTTTTCTCTCATCAAGTGGTAATGATTTCAAAATCCAAGTTCATCACAAATGCGCAGCTTTCAAACATGTTAAGAGGGCAGCTTTTATGCAGTTGAACGTCATAGTCGTTCGTGGATATGAATAGAAGGAAAAGCAATGGAAAGAATTTCATTAACATTATTGTGAAAACAAAATGGGTTCATGAATGGTGCCTTGTGGAACACCTTCACTATTATGTAGAAAACTCGATCATTCATTGCCTATACTATAGCTCCAATATTTTTTTAATAAATTACTACAGTCATGGCCTTCATGTTGGATATATCTCTACAAAAAATTGAACACCAATTTTCACAGAGTTATTGCATGATATTTGAAAACCATTTGATAGACTTTGGCATGAAGCTCATCCAAATTTTGAATATTTCGCATTTTTCATCCATTATTTCGGAGCATTTTAGGTTTGATACTGAAAAAAAATTGTATTATAGTGGCTCAAGGCATTTTCGAGAAAATAGACCAAAATTCAAAAAAAATCTGACAAATCCGAATTATAAAATTCTTCAATCAAATTTAAAAACAAAAAATGACTATACCATCATGTGGATAAAGAACGAATGGTCACCATTACAACTGTCAACATATCTTTAACTGGATTTCATTGACTTAAGGCGACTCAAAAGGGTGGTTTTTTCAACTCACCCCAAACACTTAGTTGCTTTTCTTTTCCAGCTAAGGAAATAGATACATACTATACGAAATGGGGCTAAATCAATTTATTAGAGTTATTTGTCGGAATCGGAAAAGGACTCAAACGTTCAATGGTATTTCTTGTCCATAATTGAAAATGTCAATTCGATTTCAGTTTGATTAAAGATTACGAAATTAATTAACAGATTGTTCTCTATAACAACACAAAAAAGGTTTGGTCTTATTTAATACATACATACATATATGTACCTACATAGATATTGAGAAGCTATCGATTTCTATGATTGTTTTTCATAACTAATTTTTATAGTACAATATCATTGATTTCATAATAAACAAAAACTTTTTAAAGTGTATTGAAAACGGCGCAAATGCGGTGGCGGCTGACTCCTGCTATCTTTAAGCAAGTAGCTAGTCCTGCTGATACCTAAGGATAGATTTTGTATTCTATTGTTAGTCTTAAAGTTTCGATTTTTACAAAACCACAATTTCAAAGTGGTCTAAAAAAATCTTCCGTAGCTATTTTGGCACCTCCGGCTGTTAATAGATATCCAGGCGGTCAGGACAACCCAAACCATTTCCATTTGGATATTTTCTTGTGGCTGACTGGCAAAAGGCTATGGATCATCAAGAAACTCATTCTAAAAAAAATTCATGATTACAATAAATTTGTTGGTTCAACTCACCACCACCACGGTTAACAATAGTGATTTTAAGCAAAAAAAAATGTAACAAGAAAAAAAATATCCTTAATCAGCAGGCCACAATTGACACCTGTCATCCTAATTTTTTTTTTTTTTAATTTTCCATCTCCCCCACAAGAGAGCCTACGTGACTAAAAAAAAAAAAGCTTATCCCGGTCCTTAACAACCTCTCAACGCACAGCCCGGATATTAAATCTCCTAGCCAATAACAAAAACGGTGTTGCTGTCATTGTTGTCGTGCGTATCGTCATCGTCATCGTGTCGTGTCGTTGAATTCGTTCTAAATGAAAAAAGTTTTGAATTTTTTTTTTCGCGTGGAAATGACGGTTAATGGACGAGACACCAGGACATCGAAAAAGGACCACCTTGTTGCTATTTGAGAAACTTGTTCACTCGTTGTATTATGTTAAAAGTCCCTTGTCGCTCTACACCCCCCAGGCAAAAAGTCAAATCGAAGGTGATTTACCAAGTAACGACTCCCAGAGGGGCTTATGAAACGAACACAAAAAAAAAAAATACATAAAATAAAGGAAAAGTAAACGCTAATAGGCAATTTGATGCCATAAAGGATGTCCCTAATTTCCATGCAACATTCGGTACTAATCATGCTTTCAGTTTTTAGCCAGTAGTTGAAATTGGAAATGTTTATCAGACCAGATGATTAGTTCTTTATGGATTTTTAAATTATTCCATTGCCATTCAATGAAAAAAAGGTCGGAAAAGGCCAATGGAAGCGGATGGAGATTATTGTTTTTCTCTCTAAGGAGATGATGACTTATTTTGAAAAAGTTTTTCAATTAACGATAGAAAAGGGTCTTGGGGAAAAAAAAACTTTTATAGTAACAAAGAACTATAGTTATGCCTCAATCAATTAAAAAAAAAATGTTTTGATTTGATATTTATAATTAGAATTTTACAATATGCTTGGGATTTGTTTTTTTTTTTTTGTCAAGTTCTAAATGGATTACGGGTTTCTCAGAATTATTTGAGGTTATGATTTTTTAACTTCAAGTTTGTTTTAATTAATAATTAATTGATTTCTAATATGATTTTTTTCTCTTAAGGTAGGGAAGCTCCCTATAGTGAATAGGGTTAAAGCGGGATAACTGAACATTGTATTGGAATACTCGAATTTATATTTCCTTGATTTAATCTCAGCATATAAGGCAGGCCATATGATTTTTGGGTATTTGGGCGTTACAGCCCGGAGTGAACCAGGGCCTCAACCACAACAATCTTCCTCCAGCCGGCTCGGTCTCTAGCTAGCTGCCTTCAGTTTTCCACCCCAAGTCGGTTGAGCTCCTCTTCCACTTGCGTGCACCACCTGAATCGCAAGCTTCCTCTACTACTCCGGCCCTTAGAATTAGATTCAAACACCATGATACCAAATAAATGTTCTACCTACGGACGACCATACATTTTGTTTTAAAGGGTTTAAGAAAGAGCCCATTCTTCCCTAACTGCTTCTCCTAAATCCAAATTGATCCCAAATGCGCAGACCTCTAGCATGCCAAAGAGGGTTGAACGTCATTGGCGTACAAAGAAAAGGATTTCATTAACATTTAATAAAAACAAAAGGGGTTCATTAATAGAGCCTTGTGGGATCCCTCTATTATCATGTACAAGTAAGGTCGATAATTCATTGAATATACTCTGTCCAACAAAAATAGGCAGTACACGTCTTATGGGAAAGGTTTTTCAAAATCAGTAGCGTGCCATATTTTTGCACCATACTAAATTGAAATAACTCCTAAACAAAAAGTCTTTGCCCGCCCGTGAATTTCCAATAGCATCGGACACAGACCCAACGTCCTATTCATATTCAAGGCACATCTGAGATCTGAGTGCGCACTGAATTGATGTAGTCAATGGCGATTGGCTGCTGCTTGATGTACATTCAGAGTTACCCGTGTGCATTTGGTAATTCGTTCAGCTCTTTTTCCGTGAGTTTCTGTTAACGTGCCTTTGATTTTCGAGCTTTAAGAAAAAGCTTTTAATGATGAGTGTTATCGTGTACACTACGACAACCCTGTGAAAGCTTTAATGAATAACAGATTTATGCAATCCATTGTAGCCAGAATGAGAGAATGGATATAACGTTGTTACGGTTAAAAAATCGAATCTAACTACATAATGTGGGTGTTCACCCTTATGATTCCAAATTGTGACCTTGGGTGTCCTTGATGGCATCGTATTTTTCAAACCGTTTTGGCAAGAGTTCAACTTGGATTATTAAGGGCCAGTTTCACAGTCGATACTTACCGGCATAAGTGGCACTTAAGTTTCCCATATTAGGACCTTAGGCTGAATTTCATAGCCAGCGTAAATGGAACTTAAGTTACCAACATCGGAGACTTAAGTGCCTCTTATTCAGGTTAGTGTGCACTGTGATATTGCCACTTTTCTGACAGTGAAACTGGCCCTTAGAGTATCGATTTAATTTAATTGAACTGGTCAGCAGACATGTTTCGAAATCTCTCAAAATTGCATACTTTTTATAAAATTATTTGTTGGGGCTATTAAAAACTGTAAAAATAGTTTTATTTTATGCCTGTGTGACTTATCACTTGTATGTCTGCTAGCTAAAAAAATTTTTAAATTGTTGAACTTTGGGGGAGAGCTTTATTTGTAGGTAGATATGTGTGTTAATTTTTCCCTAAAAAAAGTTCCAACAGTTTAAATCAAGGCTTAATTTTGAAAAAAAAATGATTTTCTTCCTGCGGGGAAGTGACAGTTCCTTCAAGAGTATCTCTTCTCATGAGAAAGTGCCGTTACGATTCGGCAATAAATTGAAGATTGGCTCCATACCTCAAGACTAACAACCCACATATACAGGAATATTTGAAAGTTGTAAATCACTATCACGCCACCCATTTGTTTATTTTTTTCTTTTTTTTAAATAAATCTGTATTAAATAATAATTTCTAACTCAAGTAAATCAATACTTAACACACTTTGAAAAATAAAAACTAGTGTCAAATTTAAAGCACCCAATACCATTCTTATAAGCAATCCTTTCAATATCAGGATTTCATTTGTTGTAGTCATTCTTTAAAGATAATTTCAATTTAATAAATATACATATTTAATATTAAACTCTTTGATTCAAGGACATCATTGACATTCCAATGGACAAGTATTATTTATTCTATTCATCGTTGTGTATTTACCACTCTCATAAAAATTCCATCAATTTTAATGATTGCCACGAAGAAAAGCCAAAAATCTACACAGGGTGTTTTCGACTTGAAAGGAAAAAAAAATTAAAATGATTTTTTTTTATATCACAGATTTATAAATTTTGAAGACTCTTTTTGGTAAAAATTAGAATTTATTTAATTTTTTTTTAAGATATTAGTAAGGGAGTCTCTATTTTATGCCCGCACCTAACTATAACATGTGAGTACATAAAGTGAACAATACCCATCACCCTGTTGCTATGCAGTTAAACATTAAATTTGGAGGGAAGCATCAACCCATTTTGAACTAGCGTATTTTCAAAAAAATAAGTTTTAATTTATTTTAAATCCCAAAACATAATTTTTTAAAAATATTGACATTCAACTTTAAGGAATCATCTGCATACAAAATTGAATTCAAATCGGTCTAGCCGATAATGAAAAAGACGTAAATAAAAAATAATAGATAATTACTGTAAAAGTAATAATAATTTCTTCCTTATTTTTGCACAAAGATAAATCAAAATAGTATAGGAGCCCTTTTTTAATAAAAATATGATTTTTCACTTTGGTTTTTAGCAGTTGTATGGTATGTATATTGTATAAATTTATTTTCGATATTTTTTTTAATATTGTAGATTGTGTAAAGAACCCTTACAATAATTAAAAAAAAATGAACCATGTTTTCAAAATGATAAGTTGTCAAAAAAAAAATGTAAAACTTTTTTTAATATTCAATAAATATGCTGAGTTCTCTCGACAACACCCTGTACCTAAATAATACCTATATATTTAGAGACCGTGACTCTAACTAAAGTACATCACATATGTTTTTCTAAGTGGGAAAAAAGGATATGTCGCCAGGATAAAAAAGTGAATGAATAAAAAATAAAACCAACAAAAATGCATTTTTCCTTAACACGAATGAATGAATAAGGAAACAACGAAGTGCAGCAAAACAAGAGTGTCACCGCACCGACATTATGCACAGCACTCTCTGTATATAGGTACACTTATGCATCCGCAGTCCTTGTTGTCCTGGGCTTGCACTATTCATATATGAATACCTATACAAAAAAAAAAAAAAATGTAGTGTTGTGCTGTAGGAGCTGTGAAGTATATAGAATGGAGGTTATCCACTTCGTTTATGTCTACGACTGCATTCATTTGTCAGTCAGTGCACACAACGACTTAACCGGTTCGGTACACAATTGAAGACGACAGTTAGGAAGGACACACTTAGTGTGGCTAAAAGGAATATAATGGCATATAAGGGATATGAAAAGTATCAAGCAAGGACATTTTTATAATGCTTGTTTATTCTACATACATATATGTACACATTTGTATGCACTGTTAGCTCTATGAGTGAGAGTTGGCTAATATGCGACATAAAGTGAAGGCATAAGTCCCGCACTAAATCAAAGATTACATATAAATATAGGGCCCGGATTTGTATGTCCTAAAAATCAGAAAATATGTACCTAAAATATGCAAACAAAAATTGGAAAATATGCCATCAAAAATCGAAAATATGCCATAAAAGATCAAAAATATGCTGAAAAAATATTCAAAAAGTAGATGAAAAAACATTGAAATAAAACAAAAATAATTCAGTCTTCTATTTATAGAGTTTTCACTGCACAAAGTTTATAAAAATAACAAAAAAAAATAAACTTTAAATAGGTATGTGTGTAAATAAGCTTAAATATTCAAAATAGCTTTTAACAGCCTTTAGTCCATAAAAATTGGCGTTTCGTCCCGGCGATCTGACTTGGACTAATCAGTTGACTAGTGAGGGCCTTGTCAATACTCTAAAGGCCGTTAAAAGCTATTTTGAATTAATAATTCAACAAGTCCAATTAAATAGTGCTAAGTCTTCTACTTGGCTGATGAATACATCAGCAGTATATAGAATTTGTATTATAAAAACCTTCAAGCTTATGCCAAAATATGCGCTTACAATATTGAATGCCATTTCAACATAAATTTCTCAATTCGAAAAACCACATTATTCATTTGCTTCCACCTCTGTCCAAAAAAAAAAATATGTATTTACATAGAAATCCGGGCCTTACTTATAAACATATCCATAGTCTCATTTAATATGCATAAGGACTTACAGGGGGTAACTTTCGAAAATGTAGATGGTGCTCTTCCGGATACAATACTTTGTCGCAACTCAACGCAAGAAATGTTTTACTTCTCATAAATATGCATAGAAACGTATCATGTGTCGAAAGGGGCTTCAGTTAATGTAAGATGTAAATAGAGAATTGAGTTCCAAGGATTCATTATTTCATATTTGAATATCCTTCGACATCCTTATCCCTTTATTTTTTTCACAAAATCCTTCAATCCTTTTAAGAAGATTAATAAATCCAAAGGATTTCCAAAATACAAAACTATATTGTTCTCTTTCGATTTCTATTCATTGTGAAATTCTTAGCATCTGCGGAAAATAATTATTATTGGTGGAGTGATGGTGATGAGGAGGTGGGTTGAGAGGGCCGCAGATGAAAGTACAAAATCAATTTCATAAGGTGAGGATAAGCTTTTCATCTTTCCGGCACTCAATTGAAAAATCTCTGTTGAAAGGTGGAAAATGCTTTCACAAGTTTCTTTTTTTTTTTCTATTTTTCTTGTTTGAGCATTTGGTGTTCTGTGGAGGTAAAAAGTTTGTCCATTGTTCGATGAAAGTTCGTTTGTATTTTTAAATTTTTTTTTCTTAACAAATATTTCTTTGTTACAGGTAGAGGTACCTACCGAGAAATAAAAGAAATCCATTAGGAGTATGAAATAATTTTTGTAAGATCTCAAGGATTAAGTGATTTGAATTCAAAGTAATCGATTGACACAGATTTTACGTTTGTATTAGGCAAAGTAATAGAGAAGGAAGGACATGGAAATGTGCGTATTATGTTCATCAGAAAAAGTGTAGGTATGTTGCCAGAATGGAAATGATGTAAACACAAGTTCAGCTAAATGTTAAAATGTCTTCATATGAAATTGTTTTTAATTTCATTTTTTTAAAAAAGAAAGAAAGAAAGACAAAAAAAATATTTGAATATTTTTATATAAAACAAAACACATAAACGTTAATTTTTTTTGTATTTTTATAAAATATTTATGTGTTAATATTTAAAACAAATTTTGATTACAAAAATTGTTTATTTAAAAATTCATTAAAAAAGTTATATCTTACTTAAATACAATCCTGGAATCAGCTGATTTTTTTATAAGATTTGTGTGACCTTTCAGATACCATGTTTTTTTTGCGAATATCTTACAAATGAGGTGCTGTACGCTGATGACCTTAAAAAACTTCAACCATTGATTACAAATTTCCTATTGCTGTCCAATTTCTGAAATTAGCTCTCCTCTTTTGACCAATTATTGACCTTTTAGATGTCGTACATTTTTTTTCGAATATCCCAAGTATGAGATGCTAAGATCCCCAAAGCCAATGTTTTAACCAATTCCAAAGACTTTTGAAATCAACCCGTAAAAAGCGCACCTAAATACAAAAAAACTGCAACCATCAAGAACTTATAAACGGTGTTTTTTTAGACGTGTGGTTTTCAATCTGGCAATACTTTTTTCGGAGTTGGTCTTTTTGACAGTTGTCACTTGATTTATGCTCAATTTGGTTTGCCATTTCATAATTAATGGATTTACTCCTCAACAACGTTTGCAAATCGTGCACATTTATTACCAAAATAATGGTTCGGTTCGCGCGACGCGTCGTGCGCTGCGTCCAATATTCGGTCGACATAATGGCAAAATCGCATAAATTCGAGCATTCGGTTTTGCACCATGCTTACTCTAGTGGAAAAATCGCATCTTTAGAAACGCCGTACCGTGCGCACCAAAGACGCTGTGCTGTGGAGCAGAATATCGAAGAAGAACCGAATGAGTCCATCCACTATCGCGTGCCACGATTGAAGCTGTCGAAAATTGGGTCTCTCGGCTGGAATTTATTCGAGCCAGCTGCGGCAATCACTTGCCAGAAATCATTTTTAAAACATAATGGCAACCCCTTTTATTTATAATAAATCTAAATTCTTGGCATTAACATTAAATTAAATGCGTTTTATTTTTTCTTGAAAACCACACATATAATAAAAAAAACACCCTTTATTTATTTTTAATCCGTATAGGTTACCTAATATCAGCCATACTCAGAATCTGACACTTTTATTTTGTTTTAAAATTTAACAAACTAAACATACCTCAAGTGCTTGTTTTCGGCGAATCGTTGCATGATGGTGTTGGGCATTAATAAAATTTTAGCTAAAAATAACAACGAAAAATTAAATTTCAAGCAAACCTTCGGCATCATCCACGTTCTATATGAAATCTGCTACAATGCTTCACAATTCGAACAAGAGTCCTTCTCCATTCCACCACCACACACATCAACATCATTCAATCTCATTTCACCACGTAGGTAGGTAACACAAACATCATTAGAGAGAGAGAGAGAAATCCTGCAAACATATTTCGATGTGCAGTGCATGTGCATCACGTTGAATCTGGATGTTGAACAAATTGCCTACGAGAGCATATCGTAGAGGAGTACTTGATTGCAATAACAAAACCCGAACCGTACGGCCGGCGGCGTAGAGCCTTCAAACCTTCGTCGGTCGTGATCAGAAGGACTCAACCATCAGTATAACCTCACCATCCCCCCGCCCGCCACTGAAAATCAACAGTATATGTGAGTGGAGTATGTTTTCCCAACTATTTACCGACAAAAACATAGTTATACAACAGAATTCCATAAACCTATCTATATGCCAAATGAAGAGTGGTATAGTACACAAAGTTAGATCCATATGTCCTCATTAGTCTTCATGTCAGCCTAGGATACGTGTTAGGATTTATGCCTGCAAATTTGTAGAAGGATGAACAAAATATAGGAGGAAAAAAAATAAAAGAAAATAGAAAAACAGCAGTCAGTGGAAGAATCCATGACTATATGAGACTATGACATCCTGGCAAATTATATTCCAGCAGGTTGTATGCTTAGTTTTCAATTAAAGTGAACATGGAGAATTAACCATGACATAAATAGAAGTTTCTCTTCCTTAAAAAAAAAAAGACTTAGAATTGTGAAAAGTTGGTTGATTTAAGAGCGCGTTATATATATATTCTTCTATGGTGGTTTGTAACAGGAAAAAGATCGAATCGAAAAAAAGACTTATCTATTGAATAAAACTTTCAATATTTTTGATGCTGTCTGGTATAGTGTGGCGTCAATACAACACAATTTCTATCGTTCTCCCTTTTAAAATAAATGGGATATGTAAATTATTATATTACCGTGATTTTAAAATCTCAATCTTAAAGATCCGACTATCAGAACTCAACTTATAAGCTTTTACCTTGAACCATATCACTATAATATGATATGATGAAAAGTGGCCGTCTTATTCCATCTTATTGTTTTAGAGAGGCAAAAAGGGGTGCAAGGCAAGTGTGCTAATAAATACAAAAACTTCGAAAAAATGAATGAAATATTTATTTGAATCGATAGTTTGAACCTTGCAATTTAATGTTTAAACATAATTTCATGCAAATGTTGACCGCGGCTGCGTCTCAGGTAGCCCATCCGCTGAGTCCAATTTTGGCATACTCTTTCACACATATCGGCCGGTATCTCACGAATGAATGCATGGATGTTGGCTTCCAGTGCGTCAATCGAAGCGGGCTTGTCCCTATAGACATTAGCCTTGACATACCCCCACAAAAAATAATCTAATGGTGTCAAATCGCACGATCTAGGCGGCCAATTGACAGGCCCGAAACGTGAAATTAACTGTTCACCAAACTCGCCTCGCAATTGCGCCATTGTTTCGCGTGCTGTGTGGCATGTGGCACCGTCTTGTTGAAACCACATATCATGCAAGTCAAGAACTTCCATTTCGGGCAAAAAAAGTTTGTTATCATCGCTCGGTAGCGTTCACCATTGACAGTAACGCTGCGATTCGCATCATCTTTGAAGAAATATGGCCCAATAATGCCGCCGGCCCATAAACCGCACCAAACAGTGGCTTTTTCGGGATGCATTGGTAGCTGTTGCAATGCTTCTGGCTGATCTTCACTCCAAATGCGGCAATTTTGCTTATTTACGTACCCATTCAACCAAAAATGAGCCTCACAATTTTTCGATAAAAAAGCGGATCCTCGGCCAGCTTTCCAAGAGCCCATTCACCAAAAATTCGGCGTTGTGGTAGGTCGGCTGGCTTTAGTTCTTGCACCAGCTGTATCTTAAAAGGCTTTACGCCCAAATCCTTCCGCAAAATTTTCCACGTAGTGCTGTAACAAAGGCCTAACTGCTGGCAACGGCTCCGAATCGACATTTCGCGGTCTTCTGTCACACTAGGTGATACGGCCGCAATATTTTCTTCACTACGCACAGTACGTAAACGTGTTGGTGGTTTAATGTCCAACAAAGTAAATTTGGTGCGAAATTTGGTCACAATCTTCCGAATAGACTGCTCAGAAGGTCGAGAATGCCGATCATAAAATGGAAGCAGCGCGCGATGAACATTTCGAACCGAGCACGAATTTTGATAGTAAAATTCAATAATTTGCAATCGTTGTTCATTTGTAAGACGATCCATGGTTAAATTACAAACCAAACTGAAGCTGTTTGACAGTGACACAAGGTACTAAACACACGTCAGCTGTCAAAACCAGTGTTGCCAAAACCAAACCAGCTAAAAAATCACCCTTTAAAAGCATTTATGGTAAAAGTCGATAGAAAACGTTTTATTACCTCACCACAGAGCGGCTGTTGAACAAAGAGACGCTTGAGGATCGAGAGTATTTGGTTGGGAGACGAAAGACGATGAAGATGAATAAGTACAAACATTTATTTGACAACAACTACTCTGTCCAACAAAAATTGGGAGTGTAGGCAAGATAGGACGGACAGATTGCATAAATCTGTTATTCATTAAAGCTTTCAAGGGTTGTCGTAGTGTAAACGATAACACTCATCATTAAAAGCTTTTTCTTAAAGCTCGAAAAACAAAAGCACGTTTACAGAAACTCAAGGAAAAAAAGCTGAACTAATTACCAAATGCACACGGGTAACTCTGAATATACATCAAGCAGCAGCCAATCGCCATTGACCACAGAAATTCAGTGCGCTGCGCACTTAGATGTGCCGTGAGTAGGACGTTGGGTCTGTGTCCGATGCTATTGGAAATTCACGGGCGGGCAAACACTTTTTGTGGAGGAGTTATTTCAATTTAGTATGGTGCAAAAATATGGCACGCTGCTGATTTTGAAAAACCTTTCCCATAAGACGTGTACTGCCTATTTTTGTTGGACAGAGTACTTTGTTCATTTTGAATATGCAGTACAGGCCGTATGGCAGAGCTTTTTCAAACGCACTGGTGCCTGCTGCTGCTTAACTTAATAAATTGCCAATGAAATAAGAAATAGATTCACTGGCTGAGATTCAAATTGTTTGTGTATTCTTCTTTGAGCTCACGTACATACATTCCACCATGACCTCTCTGCTCCCCGAGTGAAAGGACAAAGTAGACTGATCGCCAATTTGCAACCAAATACCAAACATTATTGACATTGTGTTGAATCAGTGTTACCATTGTCTAGATGATGGCATTTTCCTTGGTTTTGATATGTAACTTTCAGAATTTAAGCTTTTTTAGAGCTTTTGATAGCAATATTCTTGTGGCAATTTAAAATGCGTACTATGGCAACCCTGTGAGAGCTTTGAAATGGAGATAGATTATTGAAATCCGTAAAAGTATGGGTGAAGGGCAAATATCCTATCTTCCCTGTAGCCTGTACTACATATTCAAATTGTCCTGTTATAATGGATAGAGACATGAAACATATCTTAGTCCTGTGACTGAACTTGATTGGTTGTATTGTGATAGATAAATCTACGGAATACCTACGAATTAAGAGAATGAAAATGAATAGATTTAATGATCAGCTTTTCCATGTGAATTATTGTTATAAAGTTAAAATCTTGACCATATATCGTTATAGCTTTCTTTTTTGTAAAAGGATTTTTCCATCAACAAGCACGCCACCACCAGAAAAATACGAACGCACTTTGACCAGTCTCAGAGAGTCACATTCGTTCCTATTTTCATATGCTTCATGCTATTATTACCCACAATCAGCTGGCTGACAGTTAGTATTTTTCTTCGATTTTGAACAGTGCTAATAGCTTGCAAGTCATTTTTTTTTTATAAAATTACTTCCTTAACATTTAATTCCAACAAAAGTTCAACCAATTTTTGACCTTTCCTATAAAAACAAAATTTTACTCAATATATAGGTATTCAAGTTCTATTATTGTTTAACAAAAAATAAAACTAAAATCTCGCCAAATAAAAGCGAACACAAATTTTCCCCGCAATTATCCTAATTACATTATCACCCTCATAGCGTGCGCGTTCGTTCAATTGCCTGTATTTTTTTTTTGTTGTTGTTTGTTTTGTTGCTGCCAAAAAAAAACACAAAAAAAAACCTAAATCATGCTGTGTGCTATTAAATCGTTACTTTCACCAACAAAAAAAAATGTTTTAACCTCACAAAACAGTGAACATAAACCCAAAACGAACTCAATTACAGTTAATAGCTGTCAAAAAAAAAGAACGTTCTAATTTTCCCTTCGAAATCACGTGTCCATAACACGAGCAGTCCGTGTTCCAGTTAAAAAATACCAAACTTTTTTTTTTTTTTTTTCTAGGTGCTGGCCTTATTCAAAATGAAAATTTATGAACAAAAAAAAAACAATTGAAATAACAATTCCGATTTTGGGAGAATTGGAAATCCATTTGCAAGCTTTATCTTATCTGTCCTCTCACACAGATTTCTTGTATCCTTTCGGGCCGTCCTTGAAGCCTGAAGTGATAGGTATTCTAAAATATATAGTTTGATCATTTCAAATCAATTTCCATAAGACATCTACCTACAGCTAAGGCAACCTGAATTATAGCACTGAATTCAAATAAAGCCATTAAACATAAACAAAACGATTTCTCAAAATCGTAATTTACATAAAAGGATATAACGCGGAAAATAACCTACAGCTACAGCGAGGGCCTATACTTTGGGGATAGGTAGTCAAATAAACATAACATCATCCTGCTGAAATGACAGACGGACAGATAACAGATTGTGTTAGGCACTTCAGCCTCCGTTGCTGACACACCGACCGGCCGCGGCTCAAACATAATTTTCTTGCCATGAAAATATAATCTAAACTGGCTCTCTGTCAGAGAAGGCAGGACGCAGGACGCAAGAATGTTTTGCCCTCATTTGGTTCTGGGAAAATATTTCTCAAGGATCCGCATCGGGATACCATCCGGTAAACACTTTTAGGAATGCCCTTTGAATTTGATTGTCTTGAATTGGGCTGACGACGGCGGCGATGGTTATTCATGACAGGATGGGTATATGGTATGATTTTGTTGAAAAGACTTGCCCAGGTTTTGTGTGTTTTTATTTTTGTTTTGTTTTTTGATGAGAAAAATGGCCAATTTAGAATTTTGCCCCGAAAAATTATTTTTCTTCCTCCTTCGCTCCTCACTTCACTTGGCACAGGAGTATAGGACACACAAAAACAAACTCATTAAATCTCTTACAGGCTAAACGCTAAACAACAGCAGTTGAATCTGCTCGTCTATGTGTGCGTGTTTTGTAGTAACTTTTTGCCAGCATATTTGACCTGAATCCATTCTTTTAGTAGGCGGACTTTGTATGTTGTTGTTAGTGTTTGGAAAGTTTCATCCGTTTAAAGTTAGAATTAATTGGAAAACTGAGGCACATAGACGGCTTGAAATTGCGAAAATTTGAAGAAGGAGCGAGCTGCGGGTGAATATGGGGGACATTGCGGAGTGATAGCGTTTTAGAAGAGGTTTTCTTAACCATGATGGCTGGATGTTTTGTTAAAATTTGATATCGAAAAGTATGTTGCTGACGACCAACCGACCGACCGACTTGACGCACGACGACAATGGTTGGTTTGAAATTGCTTCCTTTTGGCCTTAAGGATAATTTAAAATACAAAATCGTTTGTAATGTATTTAGGGGTGGAAGTTGATTTATATTTGACCCCCCAGGCCGGCCTAGGCGAATGCCAAATATTTATAAGTGATAAATTCAAAGTTAGTATTTTTGTTATTCTATATGCGAAAGTTATTAGCATGGATTTGAAAAGTCCGGAAATTGTGTTGAGCTGTGAAATAGATTGGAAAAAAGTAAAAATGTATGTACAGGGTCTTTCATTAAGCGCTTCCCTTCTTTAAATTTAAATAAAACAGTGTGTTTGAGATATCATCGAAATTTTTAGATCGTTTAAGAAGTCTATCGATGCCATTGTGTATGGAATACAACATCGTTCAAATGTCTGCCGCGGCTTCTCTGGGTGGTGTGCATTCAAAATGTTAAATTTTCCAAGACTCAGGCGCATAAATCAGGCAGTTGTTAATTGTGTCTTATCCGCATAGACCTGCGACTTCAAAAACCCCAGAAGAAAAAATTCTTACGGGGTCAAATCGCACTATCTCGGTGACCATCATCATTATCATATCATTCACGTGAGATGACCATGCATGTTCTCTAATCGCTTGTGCAGAATTTCCAATGTGGCAAGAGATGTGTGGAACGAAACACCGGCCATCCTGTTGGCCAAGAGAAGTTGATAATCATCGACCTATAGCGCTCGATCGCCGTTGATGGTAATGGTCTGGCCAACGTCGTTCTCAAAGAAATATGGACCGATGACGCCGGCGCCGCCACCAGTCTAAAATCCACACCCAACAGTGATTTTTCGGGATGTATTTGGACGCTCTCGTCCCAAATTCGACAATTATTTTGTTGACACACCCATTTATCCAGAAACGGGCCCATCGCTGAAGATGACCGTAAATGGGCGAAGAGCGCGGAACGTTGCCCGAACAGAACACCCATTTTGAAAAAAACAATTTTATCATTTGCACGAGTTGTTGAACGCAATATAGACTAGATAAATAACAGCCAATTTGACAGATGTAGCTTAAACAATATGGCCACTATCAACTGTCAAAGTTCAGACGTTCCTATTGGAAGACCCTTTACAAACATTTCAACGCCAGCCTTTTTGAATTATATGTAGTTTTAATTTTAAATTTGTCTCTAAAATTTCTTTTATTTATAAGCCCCAGTTTACTCGTCTTCCTACATAGTAAATATTTAACAAAATTATGTGAAATTTAAATAAAATGTCTTTTTTATTGGCAAATTTAAATTTAATGAATCATGAATGTATTGGGTCTAAATAAATAAATTTGCTTCTATTTTATTTTAATTTTGCGTCATCAATTAAGTATACAGGGAAAAAATTACATTTATTTATTATTTACTGGCTCTTTAGGGGCAATTATTGGACTATATAATTCGCAGTTGCTCTATGTAGCTCGGATTATATGGAATCTCGATTTATTCGGGAAAATATGTGTCAAGACAAGGTGTAATGGTCATCTTCTGATGAGCCCAGCCATTACATCGGGGCGAAACGCATATATGAACACTTTTATGCTGGTTTATATTTGTTTTCGTGATTTTAAATCATATTTATTAAAAAAAAAAAAATTTAGAGGTTGTAATCAAAACTAATATAACGATCGACGATCGAAAGGTCCAAAAAAGGTGAATTCATCATAACGTCTCGTCCGTCGCGTCGGTCTTTGCACCCGTGCGTCCAGTGTAATTTGAGCTAGACCCTTAATCGGGTCTAAGCTGATTTTCTTCAAATTCGGCACAGAATATTTGTATGGGAAGTGACTCTAGGCATGGAAATTATAACAGTTTTGGTTTACAAAAGTACTATTTATCCGGCCCAACAGGGCCAAGGTCCTGCGCGTGCCGATGGGCATACTTCAGGCACCCAGAGTTTTTTTTCAAGTCTCGAAAAGCGCATTAACGCACGCCCACTTTTAATGGCGAAAAACTGTAATAATTGTTATAAATTGGCATGTCTCTAGTCTCTTCCATTTGTATGTGATTCCCTATAGGGGACTTTCGAATTTTTGTTTTAAACTATCTTGAACGGATAGCAGCTGTCATACAATGATTTCGTTATTTATTATCACTTTTTTCGAAAACGGCTTCACCGATTCAGATTAAACTTTGTTCCTAGAATGATCAAATTAATTGTAAGAAAATTACATTTCCAATTTTTGGCGAAAAAAATCACGGAACGAAAATTGGCAATCCACGATTTTTGATAAAATAGTATCATTTTTGGGTTATTCGCGTATATTTTTTCAATGGTTGTATCGATTTTTTATAACTTTTCAATCTGAGTCTTCCAAATTGTGCAAATAATATTGCATTTAAAAATTTTGAGAAACAATTTTTAAACAACAACAATATCAATTTCTTAGTACTTTTGGCTCTTTTAATATTTTCTCGTTAAACGATATCATAACATCATTTATCTTGAATGTGTGGCTGCATTACAATTGTTAAGAGCTGGTTCGTGTGATCCATTCATTCATGCCTTTCATTTCTATTTTTCTTTATTTATATTTCTGCAAAATTTAAAAATAATTATTCGGACACATAATAATAATAATTAAATTTCAGAAAAAATTAATAAATTTGAGGAAAATGAATTACTGAGACTCCATCACATTGTTTTACTATTTCTGAGCACACAAAATATGTCAGTTGATGGTAAGCAGTTCTTTTTGTAAGCATTTCCAAAAAAACACAAAAAAAAACACTCATACCAACCCCTTTACCACGCGTTGCAAAATGTGAAATTGCACATGAACAATTCAAATACACCTGCTCGATGCTATCAATTATCCATGCAGATTCTTCCTATCCGAACCTTCAGGTTCCTTCCAGTAAATTTGTCCTACCTAACCTATACCGTACCTATACCTACTATTATGTTGGTATTATGCATCCTTTACCTAGCATTTTACCTTCTTCACTTCACTTCACTCCCCTAACCATCATTCACATTTTTAGTCTCATCTACTCTCCTCTAGAAGTCCTCATGAAAATGGAGAAATATCTCGGTATATATGGACTCCAAAAGGAAAACTCACTGCATTTTGTTCAATGTGCACCTGTAACTGTTGCAGTATTCATATTGGCATGCGATATTTCTATCCTTCAACCTATAGGTACTATACCTACTCTATGAGAATATGCATTCAAAAATTGATTTCGAAAACATTGTTGAAAAATGGTTGCCAGAGTTGATTGAACAAAAAATGATCCCAATGGGTTGAATTGTTTAAAAATTAAAAATAAATATTAAGAAAAAGTGTAATCAAATATTTGAAAAAAAAAGATTCCGGACTTAAGAAGTGGGAACACTTGGCACATCCTCCTGTGATGTTGCTTATTTAAGTTAGAAAAGTACCTTAACTATTCGACTTTTGGTAGGGAAATCATTCCCTCAAAAATGTGCAATGCCTGTGAAACAAACATTTTTTCTACAAATTTTCAAGTGCTCCCACTTTTTCAAAAATGTTCGTAAAAAAAATTCTTAAGTCAAAGATTGTTCGATTCCTTTAAGAGTCTGAGGCAAAATTCGGTAGAAATTTCATCGTGACAGCTGTCAAAATTCTACGTTTGGCTTTGGCTATCAAGGAGAACCTCATGATGCATTGTAGCTGGACGATCACACAGGATGATTTCAACCATTCCCGAAAAGCTGAGCTAGTCAATCAGATTCAGACTCTGGCATAATGTTTTCGGATGCGGATAGCAAGGAAATCAAACGGGTCTTCAAAGATTCTTATGCCCCTAATTTCCAAACAGAGTTTACAGTTTTATCTATATCTATGTTGATATCTGATTTCTTGTACGGATGGAGCTCTGAACCTTTCATCATACCGAAATACCGTCTTTTGTGGAATTATTTCTCAAAATGTTACTGGAAGATTCAATATAGGCGAAACAGGTGCCAAATCATATCGTAAATCAAATAAAATTGAATTAAAAAAAAAAAACTATAATGGCAACATTATCAAAAGTATTGAAATGGTAGGAAGATAGAAATAAAGGCATCCAACAGCACAGTTGTATTAAGAATGGAAGAAATTCAATTGATCTGGATTACCTATACCTATACGTTTGATGTAAGGCACATTACGAGAACATGCTACTTTTGGCAAATAGTGAGCATTTTTTTTTAGTTTTTTTATTTGTTCTCATCGTTTATTGAAGAGAATCCTTTTCTTTTCTGCTGCAAGGCGTCATATATGTAGGTATGGCAAGGAGCAGACTTTTACACACACATAACGAGTTGGAATTTGAATTCGAATTTGAATCAATTTATCTCTTCTATTGAGTCAAATGTGGAAGATGAAAAATTGATCTTATTTTGTTTTCGAACTGTTCAGTGTGCAACCATCAGAGAGGATTTTTTTTTCTGAGCTTGTTATAGATGTATGTAGATTGTAGAGTATTTTTGAATTGATGTGATTGAGAGTCTATTAAAATAGAGATATATGTTAGTAACTCGTTTATGGAGATGATGACTTTGAAGAGCTTTTGTTTGAAATATATATTGAGAAGAGTATAAAAAAGACAAATTGATTTTGTATGCTGCTTTTATGGAGACAATAGTGGTAGAACAGGAGATATGGCTGTTTTTGTACTTGCAGTATAGGATGGTACCTACTATAGAAAAAATTGACCTCGGGATTTCAATCAAACCTCACAGTATACGATGATTGAGAACACAGTAGATCCCGCAATTTCACACTGAAGCAATTCTTAAAACTTTGAATTTAATGTTTTATTAGTGATTTCTTAGAGGCAATTTTTTTTTTAGCTATACCAAGAAATGAAACGCATATAAGTTAATGTTATGGCCAAGAGTTTAGCTTTATAATAAAGATAAGGGTTTTCCATTATGTTTTAAAAATGATTTCGGGCTGGCTCGAATAAATTCCAGTCGAAAGGCCCAATTTTCGACCACGTTTTGCAGCAATTTTCTTCAATAAATTGATTGTTTCGTTGGCTGTATGGCATGTAGCGCCGCATCTTGTTAGAACCAAAGGTCGTCCATATCAACATCCTCCAATTGAGGGACGAAAAAGTCATTAACCATGGCTCTATAGCATTCCCCTTTGACTGTAGTATTATGGCCGAAGAAATATGGACCAATGATTCCCTCTGCTCATAGAGCACAGCAAAGACTGACTTTTTGAGGATCTAATGGCGTCTCAACAATGGCTTGTGGATTATGATCAATCTAAATACGACAATTTTGCTTATTAACGTACCCATTCAAACAAAAATGAGCTTCATCGCTGAACAAAATTTTCTTGTGGGAATCGGGATCGGTAGCCATCTCGTTTTGGGCCCGATTGGGCACGATTTTCAAACGTTATTTATTATGAAATGGCAAACTAAATTGACAACAACTGACAAGTCACAACTGTCAAAAAGACCAACTCCGAAAAAAGTATTGCCAGATTGAAAACCACACGTCTAAAAAAAACACCCTGTAGCACTAGGTAGGTACTTGCCATGAACCCGTTTTTGTAATGTTTCACTTTCTCATTAACAGCTTAACCGATTTTCATCAAAATGCAGGATATCTTTTAAAGTAAAAATGATATTGCATACGTACAATGTAAACATTTTCAAACAAATATTTTTTAGATTTAAAAACTAAATCTAATTTAAAAATAAAAACAATATCTTGAAATAGAATTTTTTTTAAAATAAGGTTTTACCTTATAACACCAAAAATTGGCCGTTTTGTAATGTCACACCTAGGTACTGTATTCAAAATTTAGGGCATGTTTCCCAATGTATATAAGTAAAATTATGATTATAGTTAACTACTCGACTTACAAATATAGGGTGTTCAGCGGGAATTTTTCAACTTTAAATTGTGACTATGGAAATACTATAGCACGTTGAGGTAAGCAGGAGGGGAATCATTCAAAGCGCAGGATTTGCGGAATTGTTGGTCGTAATGAGTCACTGTTAGGGAGCACACAGCACGTTTGCGGTTCAAAGTTGAAAAATTCCCGCTGGACACCCTATATAAATCCACTATAACTTAACAATAATTTTTAGCTTGTTAAAAATTTCTTTTAATTTGTTGATATTAGCTTGGCTTGGTTCTGTGAGGAGTTGCAATAGGTTTTGGTTAGGGTTGAAGTTGAAGTTGTTTTGGTATGAGGAGATTGATGACAAGAAGCAATGACTTAGCAAATGAGCTGCATTTACGTTGTTGAAGCAGTTGGGGCAGGTTGGTGGAGGTTCCCTTTTTAGCAGGTGCTGGTGGGTGTATGTTGTATGTCCAAGGCGGAGTCGGATAAACATTCTTATGTCGGTTTTGGGAATGTTTGTTGGATAAATTGGCTGGGCTTTACTCGGGTTCAGTATTGTATAATGGTGAATGTAATGTTCCCACTCAAGTAGCCGTTGGTTGTGGCATTCTTTGTTTATGTATCTTTTTAAGTCGAGACGAGAAAAGGTGTTGTGTGTAAAGGTTGGAGCCTTAAGCGCAGAGTGGGCAACAACGTCTGCGAGCTCATTTCCCTTTATCCCAACATGACCAGATGTCCAAATGAGTTTTATCTTAGAACTTGCTTTTATAATTAAAACTCTAATTTTTGCTATAATTATTGTAGTGTTATTAGGATTAACGATTCCCTGCAGTACTGACAGACTGTCACTGCATATGGCCCATTTACCCGCTTTTTTTGAACTTATCTTTGTGGCTTCTAAAATGGCTAAGGCCTCTGTAGTATAAATGGATGCAATATTTGGTAGGATTCCTTTTATAACTATGGAACCAGTTTGGGTCACAACTCAAAATTGCTCAAAAACAGAAACAAATAAAGCTTGTTTCTGTTTTTGAGCCATCAGTATACAGGAAATTCCAGCCTTTTGAATGAAGGTCAGTTAAAATTTCCAGAAATCGTGCTTTGTAGATTGTACTAATTGTCACATCCTTTCGCAAATCTAGTAGACTGAGAAGGTTGTAGAAGGTTTTTGTGCTAGGAAATCAAAAAGTCCTCCAAAACTTACTTCCATTGGACTTTTAGAACTTATATATAGTGGAGCCTTGGGAAGAGGAAAGGTTTTCCGAAATGTCGATTCGGAATTTCGCACAGTTGCTGAATGTGCTGAATACGAATGGTAGAAGTTTTTTAGAATTGTAAATCGAGTCGAGTAAAACAACTTCTTTCCTAATGGTAGCTTAAGATTCATGCATCCCTCCAGTGCTTATTATATTGTGGTTCTTGTCCCAAAGATAAGCTTTTGTTAAGATTTAAAGGTTAGCCATACCTTACCTACTATACACAAATTATTGCCATCTCTGTCTTATGAAGAACAGACAAAGGAGAAACACTTAAAAAGTAGATATACTTTGTTTTTAATCAAAAATACCATTTCCAATATTTTCATTTCAAAGAACAAATCAAAGTGTTTGAAGCCTCAAAATAATCAAAAAACATCTTCCTTTTCAAAAAAAAAAAAAATCACAAAAAAAACTTCAGACAATTTCTAACAACTAAACTCCTTCACTTTTAATCTTCAATGCAAATCGACAACTGCAACGAACGAGGATGTCAGATGTTAAGTAAAGTTTATGGTCTTTTTTTCTCCAACGTTGACCACTTTGCTTGGTGGAATAACTTTTATTTTCTAAATCTCAAAAGCGAGAAAAATACTTTAAGAAAATCCTCTGGCAATTTTCAAAGTTTTTTTTTTTTTTTTTTTTTCCTACCAAACTGAAGAGGGTCAAAGGTTTTTGTTTTTGGGTACAGTAGTGAAAAGCACATTCACTGTTGCATCGGAACCGGAATCACATCGCAATTCTCTAAGAACAGAGAATAAAAAAAAAATGAAAAAAAAAACAAACCGATCGAATAAAACTTTTCTAATAAAAAACTTCAGTTTTTTTTTTTTTTTCCTAAGAAAAGAAAAAGTCCTTTTTTTCTTAGTTAAGATGTTGACTAGCAATTCGTATTGAACTGAAGTTGACATGTTCTTATGGCTTCATGGAGAAACTTTTGCTTTTAGTGCTGTATCTAGGTTCGAGGAGGATGTTATGGAATTTGGTTGACATTTATTGTGAAATAGTAGAAATACATTGGCATTTTTAATCACTTTATAGATTTTATTTTACAAAAGCGATTTATATAATATATTTAGTATGTAATATATAGTGAATCGGAAACTTTGTTAAAAATAATATTCCATGTTAAAAAAAAGAGAGTATAACGTGATTGATTTTAAAGCAGAAATAATTGACTGAAAGACTAACCAGACTTTTCTTCATCAGTTTGGCACAATGTACACTCTTCTAGAACTTAGAACATGAGATTTTTGTATCGCATTCATTTTGAATTTAACGAGATGAAAACCTACTTGGCATGGCTTAGTTGTGAAAATTAAGTTCTATAAAAAGTTTATTTCAGTCGAAAATATTTTACAGAAACAAACGCTTTTTCTCGTCAATTTATATTAATGCCGCCTTATATTTATTTAATAATATCTGTAGCGTATGAGAAATATTTTAAATATAAAAGAACATACACGTATACAGGTACCTTTACATCGCACTTTTAATGTACATATGTGTTGTTCCTTCGTTTTAAAATTCTTCACCTTCCAAATAATAATAATTGTTCCAAGATTGAGATATCCGGTAGAATAAAACTCATGAACTTTTCTTGGGAAATTTTAACAATTTTATTTTCTGTTTAATAAATTAAAGAATTTATCAAAAATGTTAAATTATTAATAAAAATAAGATTACTTACAAATTGGTAATAGGACTAAGAATTACGAAAAACAACGGAAATAAAAATTGAAATTATAACTGTGTTGTTCAAATTTCAAATGAGTAATGAAAATTTAAGAAAAAAGAATTAAAATATAAACAAAAATCAATGAATCAAAGGTTTAAACAATTTTCTCAAGTGTTTTTAAATTAAAGTAAAAAAATAAAACAGAATAATTTGAAGGCTTGATGACATCCCAGGGCCCGTCTGAACTTCTAGGGTGAAGACTCCAAGTCTAAGACAGCGAGCCTATACCAATTGACCTTTTTAATTTAATCGTTCCGTTTGGAATTTGAATATCTGCAGTTAAAAACTACTCCATCTGGACCAGGGTATACCCTAACAACACGACCAAGCTGCCATGCATGGCGTATTTCATTAGGATCAATGAGTAAAACTATGTTACCAACTTCTACCGCCTTTGTATTATGATGCCATTTTGAACGTCTTGTAGTACTCGGTAAATACTCAGTATACCAACGTTTTGTGATTTCACATATAAGATGTTGAGAACGACGGCTGTATAATTTATTACACAAATCTTTGTCTGAAAAAACTCCTGGGGCTGTTACGTCCCTATCGTCGTCCCCAAAAAGCATTGAATTAGGCGTGAGAGGTCTAGGGTCCTCGCTGGATCGACTGGAACATGGGTGAGTGGACGACGGTTTATCTGTCCTTGAGCTTCCACTAACGCGTTTCGCAAAACATCTTCATGAGGTATCATACCTCTGAGAACAAATTCGACTCTTTTTTCAATCGATTGAATGAGTCGCTCCCACGCTCCTCCCATCCATGGTGAATATGCAGGAATAAAACACCAATAAATTCCTTCAAATTTTTCTGCATTTTCACTTAATTTAATTTGCATATCCTTAATGTCCTTAATGTCCAGTTGGTTCTTTCCTCCAATAAAGTTAAGACCATTGTCACTATAAAGGTACCGGGTGACTACGCGATTAATAACGAAACGACGCAAAGCCATTGTGCATTGATATAGACTCAGGTCATTTAATATTTCAATTTGCACTGCTCGAAAAGTGAGACACGTAAAAATCATTCCATAACGCTTCACGGTTCCTCTTCCAAACTCCAACATGAGTGAATGGTTTTAAGTTAAAAGCCAAGCGGGATTCGGGTAACTGCCCCATGATCGGCATTATTGGTTTTGCTTTAAGCCGCTTACACATGAAGCATTTCGATCTTACTCTCTCAACTGCACTACGAATGTTGATTACCCAAGCTTGTTCTCGAATGTCTGATATAGTAAAAGCTGTCCCCATATGGTTATTTCTACTATGGTGGTGATCAATTAACAAGTCTAATAATGGGTGGCTTTTTGGTAAAATTGCTGGATTCCGAGCCGCATACGATATCATCGCCTTCTGAGCTCTAGAACTCATCCGAATAATATTTTCCTCATCCAGAAATGGAGATAAGCTTAGAATAGAGCTAGACGATTTCACTTTTCCGACCGTTATTAAAGAATCAAAATCATCTGAGAAGGAATCCATTTGAATTTTACGAAATATTTAATTCTCTGCCCGCTGATATTCAAAAGGTGTGATAAAAGGCTCTTTTTCGACAGCTCGTTTACGAATTATATCAAAAAAACGCAAAATGAAAGCCATTACTCTTACAGAAGATGTCCATCTTGCACGAAATCTTGGCTTCAGTTCCTCGTAAACGCTAAACGAGATTAGTTTTATCTTATTATGTACCAAACAATTATTTGCACCATCAAAACATTCTTTTTGAACAACGCAATTACCTGCTTGAATCGGCCAACATACTATTTAAGTTCGAAGGAAATCAGGTCCTACAAACCATCTTGAATTAGAATCGCCTATTGATGGATCACTCCATTTTGTAGCATCATCTGCAACATTTTCTTTGGATCTTATATGAAACCATTGTCGAGGTATGGTTGTGTCGAGGACAACTCGTACTGCGACAAAGGTTGGAAACTTGAATTTTGTTGAGTGTATCCAAGATAAAACAGTGATTGAATCCGAAAGGAAAATAGTTTCATCAATATTAATCGAATGTGATCTTTTGATAGTATGTGCTAAGCGTGTACCAAGTACAGCTGCTTGTAACTCTAATCTTGGAATAGACAAATTTTTTTTACCGGAGCAACCTTAGCTTTTGCCATGACCTGAGTAACTTCAACTATCCCAACCTTTTCAAACCTCAAGAAAGCAACTGCTGCAAATGCTTTCTCAGAAGCATCGACGAAAACAATCAGACTCACCATGAAAATAAATGAACACAACTTCTTATTTGTGGTATATTGAAACATAAAAATAGCAAATTAGGATTTAAGAACACACAAATTTCTAACACACTGGATTTTTTAATTTTTGATTTTATTTTATTTTATTTTATTTTATCATTAAATACAAAAAAAATCGATCCATTTTGAATTCTATTGGATGGAAAGATGGAGTTGAAATATTTTCAAAAACTGACTCATTTTTTTTTTTCCTTAGATTAATGAGAATTGAATTACTCTTATATATGTTCCTATTTTTTTTAGAGCAAAATTTGTAAAAGTTTATTTTTTACAAAAAAGGAAAATCATTATAATAAAGATTTGCCTAGTATAGTTGTATATTTTAATTGGCAAGGCGTCCTGCTCGTTGTGGCAGCACTCAAAATATCTGGGACCTCGTTATTTGTAATGAGGAAATTTTCTCTGATTTTATGACTCGCCAAAAAGTGACTTTTTACTTTTTTTAAGAGGCCGTCTGGCTGGGTCCGGTGGCACTTAAAATATCTGGTACACCAAAATTCCTTATTAAAACGTAGTTCGCTTTAGTTTTTATTTAGGTACAAGATATTAGTTATGTCCCCGATATAAAAATCAGAAAAATATCAGTTTTCAACCTACTTTCCATTGCGACAAAAGAATCCTGCCAAATAATTGAATTTGAAATTAACACCCTAATGCCTCGACAAATCCAATTTTATGATGTGGGCTCTTGGTCTATTGGAATGAAGAGGACCTAAAAATTTCTACCAAATCCGAGAGTCTAAGATGATAGATACTCTTGGAGGATATTTCACTTTCCTACAAATGAGACCGTGAAATTTTGTATTGATGAAAACTACTGGACTCGGATTCAAACCCAGACCTCTAGTGTAATAGTCCAATGCACCAACCTTTAAACCAAAGGATCTCATAGAACTTTATCTCACAACTTAATTTTAAATATCAGAAACAAAATATGAAATTATTATATTTTTGTGAAAAAATTATGTCTGTCCAAAACTGCGAATTTCTATGTTTTTTGTATTAACTTTGAAGGACTTTGGACACAAATTCGTAGAAATTCTCAATTTTGAGCAGTACGTGAACAGTTATACGTATATTATTTTTACTAAATATTTACTATTGGTGCACAAACAGATTTCTACCTTTTCAGTAAAAAATGTTCATCAAAATATTTTAATCCTTTTCCTCAACCGATAAAAATCTTAAAAATATTATTTTTTATTACAAGTAGAAAAATAATATTTTTAAGATTTTTAAAAGAAAATATTTAAATTTTTTTCAAAATTTTGTTTTGAAGTTTAAAGCAATAAACTTAACAGCACTCATGGTTTTTTTTTTGATTTCACACAAAAGCACATAGGTAGCTCAAAAAAAGTATATAAAGGGTTTTCCAATACGAGGTGTTATTTTGAATAGCCCGCTATTTTGATAGTTGTCACTTTGGAAGCTGTCATTTTTTAACATTTGACAAGTAGAAACTACGCCATTAATAAAAATGGAACGATACACGCTTCAACAACGCACTGAAATTATTAAAATTCACTATAAAAATGGTGAAAATTTGGCAGAGACGGTTCGTAAAACTAAAACATTTTTGGGTCGTCGTGAAGCACCTTGTCGGACCGCAATACAGAAATTGGTGGACAAATTCGAGCTGTTGGGACAAGTTAGTGATGTGAAGAATAAAACCCGTTCACGTCGCTCAAGAACAACTGAGAATATTGTTGTTGTAGCCCAAAGTGTTGAAGAAAACCCAGGTTTGTCCTTTCCTCTCCGGTCTTTGGAATTAGGCATTCCACAAACGTCATTACACCGTATTTTGCATAAAGACTTGGGTCTTAAGGCTTATAAAGTTCAGTTAACACAAGAACTCAAGCCGGCTGATCATCAACAACGTCGTGTCTTTGCTGATTGGGTCCTTGAAATGCATGAAAATGATCCGGAATGCATGAAATGGGCCTCACTGATGAGGCCCATTTCCACTTCGGAGGCTACGTCAACAAGCAAAACTGTCGCATCTGGGGCTCGGAAAACCCAAAAGTTATTGTTGAAAAGCCTCTCCATCCTCAACGCGTGACTGTTTGGTGCGGTTTATGGTCCGGCGGGGTCATTTGACCTTACTTTTTCGAATATGAGGCTGGAGCAACAGTTACGGTCAATGGATTGCGCAATCGAGAGATGATTAATGATTTTTTATGGCCGGAATTGGATGGTATTGATCTGGACAACGTTTACTTTCAACAAGACGGCGCTACGTGCCACACAAGCAATGAAACCATCGATCTTTTACGGGAAAAGTTTCCGGACCGTGTTATCTCTCGAAGAGGTGATCACAATTGGCCACCGAGATCTTGTGATTTAACACCTTGCGACTTCTTCCTTTGGGGCCACGTGAAAGATAAGGTCTACGCCAACAGCCCAGCGTCGATTCAAGACCTCAAAGATGGAATTCGTGAGGCTATCGAGGACATAGGGCAGCCACTTTGCGATTCGGTTATGGAAAATTTCATGAAAATGATATGGTCCTGTAAGCGTGGTCGTGGCGGCCATTTGGCTGATGTTGTATTCCATTATTAACGGCATACCTTCCTCTTTATAATGAAATAAACATCCGATCATTTTTCTCAAAAAATGCCATTTTTCTTTGAATATCAAAATACACTTCTTATTGGAAAACCCTTTATTATATTTTTTTAATTAAAAAAGTTTTTGCCAATGCAAAATAATTTTTATTTTGGATGATTCATTTAAGATTATCTAGCTGGTTGTAGGTTTGAACAATAAAAGAAATACCAAGTGAAAGAAAATTTTATTTAAAAATCGATTTTTTTTGAATTTCAGATTTATAAGGATAAACAAAAATTAATTCCAAAAATATTTTTTCTGAACCAAAAATGTTTGAAAGTTAATTTTTCTTCTGAAAGATAGATTTTATAAATATACACTATACAATACATGCATTAAAAAACACACCTAATATTAAACCACACGGTTCACCAGAAAAAAAATCTCGATTGAATTTATGTTGAACCATAACACAAATGCTCATCAATTTTTCCACCAAAAAATGTTTAAATTTGTTTTCAATGGTGAATCTGATATAAAATATATTTTATGTTATTTTTTTCCAATTAAATTCAAGGATTAGAATTTTCAATTGAAGTTGCACACACTTAAAAAAATACTGCCAGTACAAAAAACATAAAATAGTTATTACCCTGCATAATATCTGTTGTAGGATGAGTCCCACAAGGGCCACAAGCAAAGTTCGTGAATTGTGTATGCAATACATTTAAGTGCTCTTCATAGTAAAAGTGCTTTTGTATCAAACCAACTTCACTTTAAAAAGCATCAAAGATTCTGTGTATCTTGATGATTTGTAGTGTGAAATTTTTAAAATTAGTACTTCTGCTGAATTTTTTAGAATAAGCAAGTTGAACTTAAAATTATAATGGTTTCTCCAAATATATTAGTTCAACAAAATTCAGTTTGTATGGTATTAAAGTTCTATTAAAGTCAAATAAAAAAAAAAGCTTCTTTCAGAACTCAGCACAAATGACCCACAAAAAAAAAGTCTATCGATTTTTTGTTCGACAAGTCCTTTTTTTGGTATTTATTACATTTTCTAACTTTTTTTTTGTTCTATTCTCTTAGAAACCACCCAAGTCCTTGTGCTTTGATCATAATCAGTTTTGGCATGAAAATCTAATGTTCAATGACATGAAAAGGGTTGATATATTACTTTTTTTTTTTATTTTAAGGAAATCAAAAAGGAAGTTTGTTGAAAATGAAACAACGAAGAAAATAACAGTGGAAATAATTTTGTGGAACGACCATCGCACAGCACACACATTGTTGTATGGAGAGTCCTTTCTTGTGTGTAGAAATGCGACGACCTTTTCTCTAAACTGATGGAAGAAGTCTTATTTCTTTGTTGAATTGTTGTTGAAGACAATGAGACAGCTAGTTTTCATTCGATTAAATTTTCTGAAAGAGTATCGGAAAGAGGTTTGAAGGAAGGGAAATACCCACGAACATTGTTACAAAACGGTTCTTTGAGTGGTTGGTTAGGGCAGATTCCACATTTCCCATTAGTAGAAACTTTTTATTCCTCAAGGACCTATGGATGATAAAAAAGGTCGATAGCATAAAAAAGAATGTCAAGAATGAAATTTTGGAATGTATTGCTGCTGATTAGGCTGGCTGGTTGTTGTAAAAGATATATTTTCTTTAACTCATGCCTAAATTAATTCATAACTGATGGTTAACCTGAATTTTAATCAGAAAATGTTTCCTTTCCCTCCTTGGAATTCGTCAAGGGAAAGGCGAAAATAATTCTCTATTTTTACACACACACACACTATTCTACTTATAGGTACTTACACACCATACACTTCTATTAAACCTTTTACAAATTTATTTCTGAAGAACCCAGAGTTATTAAGGAACTCAAGAATTGTGAAAATGTGGAAGGTAAAAAGCCTTCAAACATGCATGCTAATTTTTGTTCAAGGAGCGAATATGTGCATCATCATCATCATCACTTAGCCTAGATTTAACTACATCTTAACGCCTTTGAACTTATTTTCTTTTTTCTTATGAGTTTAAGTTGTGTAATGGTAATGAAGGGTTGGTTCTTGGTTCTTAATGACAAAGGACACGTAATGACCCTTGAGGTATGGGGTGTAGGTAATATGCTTTCGGAATAAATTTTGTATTTCGAATTTGTGGTCTGTGAGAAAGTATATTCAAGTGCGGGTTTCTTGCAAGATAGTAAGTGTAAGGAAAGTGGCCATAAAAGTTGTTTAATTAATCTTATTTATAAAATTACTATGGAAACGTTTAAGATATTTGAATTGTGCACTCCATTGATTCGACAATGAGAACAAATTAAATAACTGCATAATTTGTATAAAATCGTTCCTAGAAAGATTTCAATTATAGAAAATAGAATGTATACTATCAAAAGTAAAACATGGAACCTATGCATTAGGATTGTACAGTTTAAAAATGTTTGAAAATTCATTGGTCTATAATTTTTCCAGAGCATTGAAATTAATTTGCGATAACTGTGTTCACTGCGGGATCTAATCCGCACATTTTCAATTTGAAAAATATTATCCCGGCACTCCTTTAGGGACGCATTTATTGAAAATATTTTAAAAATAGTTTAAGATGTAAGATGCAAAACTTTGTCGTCTTGTGTAAGAAGTTAAAAAACGTTCTCCAATTTTCAAAAACAAAAATTCATCTATTCTTGGGCGTTGTAATTAACTACTTATCGAATTAAAGCGACGATAAAAACAAATTGGTTTTTTGAGTACTCATTCTATTGAAGTATATATTTTTTGTTTGCGGTGCCGAACCTGGCATATAGACAACACAGGCAGGGCAGCACTCGATTAGGGCGGCAAAATCAGTACAATAATTTCAAAACGAAAAAAAAGTTACACATCCGTCTACTTCAATTACTAATTCCGTAAACTTTTCCCAATCTTCTTTGTTGTCCGTTCTGTTCTATACAGGATTATTACAGACGCTTTAAATGAAATTCCAAAAAGTTCGGAATTCGATGAAATTTAAATTCTTTAAGCAACTAAACTAGGTAAACGTTTACATAAATTGAAGTTTGTATTGTCAACAGTAAAGCCTAGTACCCACCTCTTTGTGAAATGAAAAATAAAACCGCTTCAAAATACACGTGAATGATGATTATAAAAATATAATAAATTCTACACGTGTATTTTCGATACTCAGTTTGTAATTTGTAATACTCAATTTGAATGAAAAAAGAAAATGATTGATGATATAATCAGTACTCCTGACAAACTGGGTGATTTTTTAGCTGGTTTGGTTTTGGCAACACTGGTTTTGACAGCTGACGTGTGTTTAGTACCTTGTGTCACTGTCAAACAGCTTCAGTTTGGTTTGCAATTTAACCATGGATCGTCTTACAAATGAACAACGCTTGCAAATTATTGAATTTTACTATCAAAATTCGTGCTCGGTTCGAAATGTTCATCGCGCGCTGCTTCCATTTTATGATCGGCATTCTCGACCTTCTGAGCAGTCTATTCGGAAGATTGTGACCAAATTTCGCACCAAATTTACTTTGTTGGACATTAAACCACCAACACGTTTACGTACTGTGCGTAGTGAAGAAAATATTGCGGCCGTATCAGCTAGTGTGACAGAAGACCGCGAAATGTCGATTCGGCGCCGTTCCCAGCAGTTAGGCCTTTGTTACAGCACTACGTGGAAAATTTTGCTGAAGGATTTGGGCGTAAAGCCTTTTAAGATACAGCTGGTGCAAGAACTAAAGCCAAAAAAAATTGTGTTCAGCGATGAGGCTCATTTTTGGTTGAATGGGTACGTAAATAAGCAAAATTGCCGCATTTGGAGTGAAGATCAGCCAGAAGCATTGCAACAGCTACCAATGCATCCCGAAAAAGCCACTGTTTGGTGCGGTTTATGGGCCGGCGGCATTATTGGGCCATATTTCTTCAAAGATGATGCGAATCGCAGCGTTACTGTCAATGGTGAACGCTACCGAGCGATGATAACAAACTTTTTTTTGCCCGAAATGGAAGTTCTTGACTTGCATGATATGTGGTTTCAACAAGACGGTGCCACATGCCACACAGCACGCGAAACAATGGCGCAATTGCGAGGCGAGTTTGGTGAACAGTTAATTTCACGTTTCGGGCCGGTCAATTGGCCTCCTAGATCGTGCGATTTGACACCATTAGATTATTTTTTGTGGGGGTATGTCAAGGCTAATGTCTATAGGGACAAGCCCGCTTCGATTGACGCACTGGAAGCCAACATCCATGCATTCATTCGTGAGATACCGGCCGATATGTGTGAAAGAGTATGCCAAAATTGGACTCAACATTTGCATGAAATTATCTTTAAACATTAAATTGCAAGGTTCAAACTATCGATTCAAATAAATATTTCATTCATTTTTTCGAATTTTTTGTTTTTTTTTTTTTTAAAAAGTTCTGAACCTCTTAAAAAATCACTATCGGAAACTTTTTAAAAATTCATTGAGGATAACATATAACAACTACATAAATCAAATAAAGTGTAATATTTCAAAAAATCCTAAAATCTTTTGGCAGTTTATAAACGGAAAGCCTCAAGTTTTTCACCATTCGTGCAATATAATAATAAGTTCTCCTCCTGTGATACAGAAATAAGTAACATATTTGCAAATTTTTTCCAACAAACGTACACTGCGTGCAATCCAAAATACTGTGATATTTCTTTAAGAAATCGATTAATCGATTTTAAGACTGACTGAAGCGGAAGTAGTGCAATATATAGACGACTTAAAGAGTACATGTTCGTATGGTCCTGACAACATTCCGTCTATATTTGTTAAAACTTGTAAATCCTACATATGTTCTGCAATTACTTATATATTTAACTGTTCGCTGTCGTCTGGTGTTTTTCCTGGCTTGTGGAAGTCTTCGTTTATTATAATTCTTCACAATAGTGCGAACAAGAACAATGCTGAGAATTGCCGAGGAATTGCAAAACTTTCATGCATACCAAAGCTTTTTGAAAACATAGTCACCAATCACATTCAATTCTTTTGCAAATCAATCATTGTTCCTGAACAACATGGTTTTTGCTTGCATAAATCTACAACAACGAATCTTCTGGAATTTACAAACCAATTGAATGTGAACATGCAAAATGGACTTCAAACGGATGTTTTTTACGCTTATCTAAGTAAGGCATTTGATAGAGTTAGCCACCCTATTCTTTTGCTAAAATTTGAAAAATATGGGTTTCCAGAGTGGATTCTAACTTGGATTAAATCATATCTAGATAACCGAACGCAGTTTGTTAACTTTAAAAACTGCCTGTCCAAAATTATTTATGTGCTGTCTGGAGTTCCTCAAGGTAGTCATATTGGACCGCTTTTATTCTTAATTTTTATTAATGACATTGGGCCATCACACAATAGTTCAATTTTGAACTAGACTTAATCCTTACTAACTTTTGATTCAATCGCACACGGGATGAAGAAAGCTGGAAGAACATTTTTTGTACATGAAACCGTTGTATTTGTATGTGTATTTTTTGTTTCAATTTTAAAATTCAAACAACAAAAAATCCTTTGCTTTTACAAAAATAAAAATTTAGTGGTCATGACAACCGATTGTTTTTTTTCGCCTAGAAACAAACAACTTGTGTGTATTAGTTGTTAGACTTTGTTATTCCACTCGAATCAAGGAAGAACATTTTGTTCGTTTCATTCCGAACTCTTCGCCTCTCTCGCCTACAAACTTCGATTTCCCCAGGCTCAATTGAGCCAGTGTGTGATGGCCCATTGGCATTGAAATTCTTTACTCAAATATATATTAATCTTTGCCGATGATTTTAAGCTTTTTATGGCTGCACGACTCCAAGTGGACACTTATTTCTGCAAAATGATATTGACAGAGCCTCCGAATGGACGACGTTATAAAAAGCAAGGCTAGAAGCCGCCTTGGTCTAATTAAGCGGTTTATTGAATTTAATGATCCTTATATTTCAAAATATATTGTAGCTGTGTATGGTGTCCTGCATATACTGTTTCCATAAATAAATTGGAAAGTGTACAAAAACAGTTTTTATTATTCGTCCTTCGTCATCTGCCATGGAACCCAAATGAACATCTTCCACCTTATGAACATCGTTTGAACTTACTTGGTCTATCAACGCTTAAGAAAAGAAGAGAAGTTAATAATTGCCTTTTCCTCATTCAACTTTTATCTGGATCGATTAATTCTGCCCACAACCTGAGACCTAGATAAACCCGCGATCCTGATTTTTTTTATACATCGTTTGCTACATCAAATTATGGTTTAAATGAACCTGTTAATGTAATATGTAAACATTTTAACTGTTTTTATAATATCATTGATTTTAATTTGTCTAAAGATTGTCTTAAAAAAAAAAAATTATTTTCTTCTTAACGAATTTCAAATTGTATTTTTTCTTGTGTTTCTTTTTTAATTATTGTAAATTACTTTCATTGCAATGTATCTACATACATTTTTTCTTATTTATTTTGTTATTATTCATTAATGTACAGTTATACCTAAACAACTTAGACATAAGTCTGCAGTTGATCAAATAATTATTTCACAGACCCTGAAAAAAATCCCAATGAATATTGTTTTGATTCCGTTTTTTGTTGTGTTTAGCCTCTTGGTGGCAATAGATTCACAAAAGGAGACCATGGTTTCATCCAAGAATAATTTTTAAGGTAAATATTTTTATTTTTCAGAACTTTTTCCTAATTAATTATTGACAAATGTCACACTTTTCCACATGTCATTAGATTTTCCTAGTGGTTGTACGCTATGAAATGAAAATTATGGTGTGAAATTGATTACGAGCCGGTTCATATTCCGCTTTCACATTTGGGTACACACCTCTCGTTGGGAATTACACCGTTGTGAACTGTCAGTTTTATATGGAAATTTCATTTCCACTCGAACTGAGTACTATAGGCTTAATTTGGAACGAGTTTTTTTGCAAAATAAAATATCCTTTAGAAAATGCTTCAATTAAAATCAATGGACTTTTTCAACTGATTGGAGCATTTAGATAAATAGCGACAGTACTTTCAGACAAACCGTTCTAAGGAATCTCTGTTTGAAACACAATATACAAGAATAATGTAAATATTGCTACGAAAAATAATATTCAAGCGGATTTCATTGTGTCCAATTTGATGAGCTTACGTTGCCCCCGTTTTCAATCTGAACAATCTCTTGAAACATTCGATCCAAAATTGAAATTTAAAGCTAATTTTGTTTACGTTATCGATGTTACGCGTTTTTCTCTCGATGCGGATGCTTTGCGGAGTATCAATTGCTGAGCCAACATTTGGGATTTCTTTGCAATATTTCAAAGAAGAAGGAAAAATACTGCGAACACTCCCTAACAAGGGGGGAGAAAGTGTTATTATTGGCATTCTCTAGGCCCTCGCCAGTTATGAAATAAATATTTAGACCCGTTTGCTAAAACGAAACTTAAAGTTTTAAGTTCAAAATAAGAGCTTATGTTACAGTTTACACTGAGAAAAAAGGAGAAAATAAGCGTTTAAGTAGAACATAAGGGTTAAGGTAGAACATAAATATTTAAGTTACGTCTCAGCAAGCGCCTCACGAGTATTTTATATAGTAGGCAGGGGTCTGTCATGTTTTTCTCTTCTGGATATCCTAACCGAAAACTTGCCAGCGCCTTGCCTCAACTTGGCAAAATCTTGGCATTTTTCCAAGCGGGACTTGACGCAATATTAACGGCAACAATTGACAACAAAGTTCACAAGGATATTATAGCTAAATATCTCTAAAATAGATTAATGAAATTAATATATGTATTTAAACGAACTTCTTCGGCTGTTAATTTTAAACTTTTGTCAATTTTAAACTATATTCAGCTTGACATTTCTTGAAAAAGACATGCTTAATCGCATTGAAGAAGAAGAACTCGCTACAAGATGTGCAAAAAGGAAATCGCGCAGAGCAGCATTTTAGTTTCAAAATTTTCAAAACGTGCCTTTGATTGTTATTGAATAAAAACCTATACAAATGTTAATGTTGTCGTTATCTTCTTTTTTTTATTTGAGCCGGCAAAATAAGAATTTTTGACTAGGGCGGCAAAACTTCAAGGTTCGGCACCGTTTGTTTGTATAAATTTAATCACCTCTTTAGAAAAGCTTAGCTGAAATTCCAGTGTTAATTGAATTGGTAAAACAATTTCGAACTAAACATTGACGGACTCATTCATCCTTTTGATTAAATATTATATGAATAATTGTTAAGACATTATGGTATTTATGGTTAACCAAAAGCCAAGGATTATCTATCTTTCTAGAAAGCAAAAGTTTCAAATATAGGAAAATGTTATCAACAAATTTTACCAAATCCTTGTGGCCATAAAGATGTGCTGGAGATGTGGATAATTATATCATCTATCTAAAATGTATCATATTTGCAGTCTTCATCTTGCTAATAGACACGTTCTCCATGTACCAATAGACATCACACGAACATACATACACATACACTCATGTGCATAGAGATCAGCAACTTTCTGAATTTTAAATAAACATTTCAGACATACACTAGATATATGTGTCTGGTTTTCCTTATCATCCTATACCTCTTTCTTGCTTCGAGGAACTGACTTCCTCCAGAAAACCATCAGAGGAGTGCAATATTGTTCTGGTCTCGAAAAAGGGCGAACAACATCAACATTTATAGCTTAGAGCAAAAGCTATTTTGAACACAACACACGCCTATTGCTTTATCCTCTTGAGAGTGTGTCCTTATAGATGTACTAACACATATATGTATTTGTCTATGCATGTATGGAGAAAATGCTGATTCGGTTTTCGGAGGATGATTAATTTATTCTTGGTTTGACCTATGTTTATCCCATTTTTGGTTGGCAAGAGGGTTGACAATTTGTACTTTCTCGTTTTGGGGATTTTGTGTTCTGTGTGTATGGAGGGTAAATAATACATAGTATTCGGCATTAAATTGTAGAAAATTAACACACAAAATTTGTGCTTGACAAAACTACTATCACATTTGGTACAGGAAATAGTTTACATGAAACCAACAAAAAAAAACCATTTGTCATCATCATGTTTAGGTGTAGTTTTTGGAAGGAGCAGATTTAAGTATAGTAAGTAATGCGCATTTTAATTAGGTTTAACTGAATGTCACGTCGACCGCTTGGAGGAAAATTGTCTCCCAAATCTTACTCTGCAATTATTGATAATTGTAATCGATTCGAAATAGTTTTTACGCGAATTTTCTTTCAGTCTTTGAATGAACATACAAACCGATCATTTCGCAAATTCTCTTGCAGTTTATACACCGCACTCAAATTAGATGTCAGTTAGATGTTTTGCAAGATTTTATTTTGCTAAGTGTTAATTCACGACGTTTTGACATCCTTACCATCTGCCCGTATGGTTATGTCGATGCACCGTTTATGGGCTTCACTTAATATATAAACGTGGCTCTTGAATGTGGATGTAACGTTTTTTTTTTTCTTTCTGTCAAACACTTAAATGCGAAATGATAACATCTCGCTTTTTTTCAATTCATTATTTATTTTATTTTTTTGTTACGCTTACCTCAAATTTTATTCTTTCCCCCACAGTACCATACTTTATAAGCCCAAATTTGAGGAATAGATACACATTTATTTTGTTCTATTTCATATTTTCTTTTATCATTTCTTTAATTGCTCAACAGATTTCAGTTAAGGCTTGAAAACATTCAAACATTTTTTAAAAAAAAAGTAATAAAAGTCAATAAAAATATGCACTAGATATGTCACTTTTCCCACTTTTTAGCAAAAAGTGATGAAGATAGTTCAGCAATTAGAAGTTAAAGATAATTTTTAAGTAAACGACAAAAAGCAATACGTATACGCCACAGTAAACGTATGAAATATTTTTGTTCAAAAATTAAATAATTTGAAGTTAAGTTTTTTTACGATTGTTAGAATTAATTAGAATTAATTTAATTTATTTAAGTTTAAGATTTTTAACTGTTCTTTATTAATTTTCGATAATGTTTCAAATGTTGAAGGAAGTGTAGTACAAATTTGCATCTCTAAAATGTGGGGTTACATTAATTTCCAGTGAATAACTTTATATTATTCTATCCTTCTTATTACTATTTTGTTCTATTTACTATACTCACAAAATGGATAACCTATAATCTATTTTGTGAGTATAGTAAATAGAACAAAATTTTCTGAAAATGCTGGAAGTGATTGCGGAAAAAAATTTTATCTACTGCAGCTTCAAAAATTTCCTATTTAAAAAAAAAGATGAATTAATTTTTTTTTTTGGAAAATTTTGTACAGAGAACTATTTTTCATTTTAAATTCCATTAAACAAATGGATTAAATATAAAACCAATGTATATTGTATCACCTATTTTTCAAGATTTAGATAGATAGAAAGATTGGATTTTTATTTTTATCTTTAAATGTTAAATTACTATATTTTATTTACAAAAAAATTATTAAAGCATGGCTTTGCTGTCTGCTGGATTGACAATTCCTATTTAATTTACTAGTTTTATTATTATTAGCAATTTTTCTTTCGTAATTTTTTTTTCAAAAATCCCGGTTTGATATTCTTCCCCTATAATAACAGTGTAATTTTGCACAATGTGTATAATTTTTCTACATTCCTTTGGTTGAGCAGTGTTAAGCACTCTTCTTAATAAATTGATCTATACCCTTCTTCTTCATACTTTCGCCTGCAACGCTCACCCACGCACTCAATAAGTTTGTACAGCGTAGGCTTCCATATATCGGGTGATTTTTTAAGAGGTTTAGAACTTTTTTAAAAAAAAAAACACAAAAAATTCGAAAAAATGAATGAAATATTTATTTGAATCGATAGTTTGAACCTTGCAATTTAATGTTTAAAGATAATTTCATGCAAATGTTGACCGCGGCTGCGTCTCAGGTAGCCCATCCGCTGAGTCCAATTTTGGCATACTCTTTCACACATATCGGCCGGTATCTCACGAATGAATGCATGGATGTTGGCTTCCAGTGCGTCAATCGAAGCGGGCTTGTCCCTATAGACATTAGCCTTAACATACCCCCACAAAAAATAATCTAATGGTGTCAAATCGCACGATCTAGGCGGCCAATTGACCGGCCCGAAACGTGAAATTAACTGTTCACCAAACTCGCCTCGCAATTGCGCCATTGTTTCGCGTGCTGTGTGGCATGTGGAACCGTCTTGTTGAAACCACATATCATGCAAGTCAAGAACTTCCATTTCGGGCAAAAAAAAGTTTGTTATCATCGCTCGGTAGCGTTCACCATTGACAGTAACGCTGCGATTCGCATCATCTTTGAAGAAATAGGCCCAATAATGCCGCCGGCCCATAAACCGCACCAAACAGTGGCTTTTTCGGGATGCATTGGTAGCTGTTGCAATGCTTCTGGCTGATCTTCACTCCAAATGCGGCAATTTTGCTTATTTACGTACCCATTCAACCAAAAATGAGCCTCATCGCTGAACACAAGCAGCGCGCGATGAACATTTCGAACCGAGCACGAATTTTGATAGTAAAATTCAATAATTTGCAAGCGTTGTTCATTTGTAAGACGATCCATGGTTAAATTGCAAACCAAACTGAAGCTGTTTGACAGTGACACAAGGTACTAAACACACGTCAGCTGTCAAAACCAGTGTTGCCAAAACCAAACCAGCTTAAAAATCACCCGTTACAAGAGGATCTAACCATTCCTTAAACCCTCCTTTTTGACTCTATACTGCTTCCATCATAGCTTTTTTCGGAAGTTGGTGGTCAAGCATTTGCATCATTTCAATGTGTAGTCTACTGCAAGTTTCAGGGTTTTGACAAATAATGGTGACAGTCCAGTCTCAATCATGATCATTTGTAGTTTGGCGAAATGGGAGGAAGTTGAAAGGTTCTCTTTATGTAAAATCTTAAAAGTTGCTCCACAGCATCATACTGTTTGCTTCTCCATACTTAAGCAGCATAAAATGAACGGATTCAGCTTCTGTTTCAAAAACTCGATATTTGCTGCTGTGTGATACGTATTTGTTGTTGAGGCAATTTTTCCATGTAGCGTTAATGGCCAATTTGGCCTTTTGTAAATTCTCTTTCAAATGTCTATCCATATTCATATTTTGGTTGACAAAGGCTCCGAGATATTTGTATTCCTCACCTCAATTACTTCACCGCCATAAAACCATTTTTCATTTCTACAAGGTCTGCCGCCTCCCTTTTTTAGAACCATCACTTTCGATTTCTCTAAATTTACCACAAGTTTCCACAAGGTACTATAATAATCGTACAATTTGTCAACCGTAAGCTGAAGAGTTTCAGGCGAGTATGCCATCATTACCACATCATCCGCAAAAATAAGAGCCTTTCTTTGAAGTCCTGCATATTCAATGCCTCCCGGTAAATAATCCACTAAGTCTTCTATAAAAAGAGCAAATAAATTAGGGCTGAGTCCACATCCTTGTCTAACTCCTGTTTTGGTTTGAAACAACTCTGATCTGTCAGCACCATTCCAAACCGCTGCCTATCTCTTTGTAAGTTTTGTATAAGTTGGCCAAATTTGAAGGACATTCCTAGTCCTTACAGTTTATATAATTAGATCATCTCGGTCAACGGTATCAAACGCTGCTTTAAAATCGACGAAGAAAACATAAAGGTCTAGTTGATAAGTACATACAGTAGTAATGTAGTAAGGTACAAGCTGCTAGGCTGCGCTTTTTCTTTCGCCTTGATTTACAATTATTATTTTGAAATTAAGATTTCAAGCTAAAAACTTACATTTTTTAAAAAATAGAACAAAAATATTTATAATTAATCACTTAATGACTCAATCAATGCACGTTAATTTCTGTTTGTTCAATAAAATAACAATTTATTGATTTTTCATAAATTTTTACAATTAAGACTTTAAAAGCGACAAGAATTAATATAAAATCCAAATGAATTAAATTATTATTAATCAAACATTTTTAAATTATTCTGACCATGCCCGAATATATGCTATAAATATATCTCAGGAATTATATAGTTTTCTTTTTTTTTTTTAATAAAGACTCATCAATTCCCGAGATTCCCTCCTACAGACATTTTAACCAACAAAGAAATTTTTCCTTTTTATAATATTTAATTATTTATTAACATCTAAGAAAAGCCGTCTTCTGAAATTTAAACCTTCATTTTAAATCTATTTTATATGTGAATTTAAACACTTCAAGTGTCAGGATATTTATCCATCATTTGAAACTCTATTTTTTTTTTTCTCTAGCGAAACAATGTCAAGACTTTCCGTGGAGTCTACTTTTCGCTGTAGTTGTTTAACCTTCCTCTATGAAATTGAATAACGTGTCGCGTAGGCATCTTAACCTGTTGACCCCACTTGGGAAATGTACGACAACAATAGTGCTTCATATGTCTGGGTTTGGTCGTATGAGGTGCCAGCGAGTTGTGTATGTACAATGTACATTCTCTTAGGCGCAACCATCACTGTGCGGTGGTGGCGCGGCGGTCGGGTTGGCGGCTTGGTATTGGCAATGGTGATGCTGATGGCTGGTAGCTTTTTTCTTATTGTAGCAATGTTATTGCAAATTTTTCATTTGACTTGCTGATTACTCTTAGCTGGGAGTGGAGGAGTAGTCTATCTATTTGATATATACACAATGCCATGTAGTAGTAGGTAGGTATAGCAGTAGTGCCAGTGATTTATTTATTGACAGATGGTGGTATCCTTGAGCTTTATGTCTATCATTTTTTTTTGTTTTGTTTTGTTTTGTTTTATGTTGAACACAACATGTTCTGCATTTTAAGACTAGGTATAATGATTGATATTCCCAAGACAATGTTACTCATTTTTGTGGTTAAGTTCGTCACAGACGGTGAGCAATAATTCTTGCAGCAAAGTCTATATGGAAAACCGCAATTCGGGGCGAACCCATTTAAGATTTAACCATAACAAATATACAAATAAAACATTTTTGTTTTTAATAATAAGTTTGCATGTAATTATTTTTTTTTAATTTTTGTGCATGTGTATTGAATCAATGAGTCAATTACGGCCAATTTCTTCACAGAGTTCTAATGCTAATACCTCCTAAAATTAGTACTCAAATCGGTATCAACTCATTTCTTCACACAAGTTCTAGTCCATAGTCCTGTCAATTTGGTACCGAGTATCAGTTAGGACTCGGTACTAGCTGGCTCCTCAAAATCATATAGTACCTGGTTATTATACCAATTGTTAGTACTCAAATCGGTACCAAATGATTTCTTCACATAAGTACTAAGCCCTAGTTCTGTCAAGTTGGTGCGGAGTACTATTTAGAACTTGGTATTAGCTAGGACTTTCAAATCGACAGTCTAGTGGCGCTAATACCTGAATCAGAGAAATTTCATTCAGTTTCTTCAATGTATTCGTTGCTGATTTTCGATAGTTTGTTGGTTGTTGTTTATTAAATAGATAATAAATTCGGCTTTTATTGATTTTGTGGATTTTTGATTTAATTTTTTGTATGGTAGTTACATATATATAATGTATGTATAGGTGTAGCGTGAAGGTGTACCTTTTTTTTAATTTTCGTAATTTAAAACATTTGTTTTGCAGTGCAGTGCAGTGCAGACTTCGAACTGACCCCAGCTTTATTTTGGTAAATTTTAAATTTTTTTCCAAATCCAACTGCAACTTTATATTCAACTTCACAGTGAAGAATAAGTGTTCCATTTATATACGTGGGATGACATACATAGGACGGATATATGTATGTATTGTACTGCATTGACGTTAATGCAGTCGTAAAAGTACATATAGCCACGGCCTGTCATACACATACCTACACAGAAAAATGTCCAAAACTACACGCAAAAAATAACACAATGTTCTACTTCAATTAAATGCTTCATCTGGAAGCTGATTCAGAACAGAGCACCACGGATCACTCCTGCAAATATCGGTTGGACTTCATTGGCATTGGTCATCTTCCTACTCTCTATCTAGCAGTGACGGCCGTTTTGCTTTTAACTGTGTAAATCAAAGACTGGAAAATTGTTGAAGTCACTTCCGAGTGGCGAGGAGAGACAGTCATCGTAGAATGGATATTACGTCCTCTTTTTGTTAATATACACAAATCCATTCCATAAATATCAAAATAAAATTTGAAATGCCAAAATATTGTCAAAATCAGAATTAGACCAGTTTTAGACGTATTAAGCCCTAGTACCGCTTGTTGTATTTATATCCGGTACTAGTGATGTGAAGAAATGCTCAGATATTTACTTTTCGTTAGGACCGAGTACGAGAGGTAGTACCTGGTCTAGCTAGAGTGGGTACTAGGCTGGCTTAGTACTTCTGTGAAGAAATTGGGCGTTAGTTGATTGAATTTAAGTCCCAGAATAGGAGAAAAATACTATAATATTTTCCTCGCCTTTTTAGTCAATATATTGATGCTTAAAGAGAGTGTTCACCGAGAAGACAAAGTGTCAAAATGTAGCTATGGTCATTGGTGATTTTTTTTGTTATTAAAAAGCTAAATGTGTATAAAGCAAAATTGATTAATGGCAATATTCATTTCACAGTAAAAAAAATCAATTTTAAAAAGTTTTAGAGCCGATTTTTCAATTATCAGGTAAGCTGTCAGTTAACTATCAGAGGAACAAATGTTTGATTTATCTGAAGAATAAGTACTATTCGATGTTTAACTGACTATTGAAAAATTGGCCCTTAGTTAAAGTTCTTTCTAAATTTCTCAGTTTACCCTTTTCAAGCCTTCAAAACTGCTATCAGAAACAAGCACTACACCTAAGCTTCATAGACGAATGGCAATAGTTTAAAAAAACTTTTAACTGTAGACGAAAAAAAAGAACTCCATAAAATCCCTTCTAACATTCAATTAAATCGAAAGCCGAAATTCCAAAACACCCTCGCTCTTATACCGACTTTCATTCCGCAACCTATGCTTCCCATCACCCATATGGCCGCCCGATTGCATTGCATGCTTTATGTCCTTTCAGTGCATGATGCAGTCCTTCTAATTGCAGTTCGACTGCGTTGTTGAATTGGTATGGTAGTGTGTGGTAAGAGCGATAGCATCTCCAATTGGCCATATGAACCATTGCTATCGATATCGAGATATATGTGCCTCCCTGCGTGCTTGCCTTCCTGGCTGCCTCCCTTCCATGCACACCAGAGCAAATTGGCAAAATTTGTTTCCTGTATCCTAGGGGCTTTGAAAAACGGTGAAAAATATCCCCTCTAACGGTGCAAATTTACCAAATTGATTACACTGCGATATACACACGAAAACGATCTCATGTGTGTGACGATTGTGTGTGCTCGAGTGTGTTCGTCCTAAAGGTATAGGCTAAAGGTGTGGATATGTGTTTTTGTGTATATATGATGTTTGCAATATACGACCCTAAAATAGGTATTTCTACTCTTTCAGGACATTTTGCCAGTAGTGTTTGCTATTTTGCTATTCAACCAAATTTAGGCCAAATACCAAGTTAAAATGCAAAACTTATGTTCTACGTGCTGCATGGGTTTTCATTTTGTCAGGACAAGAATTAAGTTTGAAACGAATACGAGACTAAGAATGTGAAAGGATTGTTTTAATTTGAATATTGCAAGAGTTTAATGGAAGTTGCGGGATTTGGTTGGTATCAAAAATTAATTCGAAACCTTTAGTTACATCATGATGTTTTGGAATTGCTGAAATCTATCGATTTAATATTGTTAGCTAGGTTTTTGTAAGATTTTACTTGCAGCTATGGATATGTACCTTGCTCTTGTCCTGTTCAAACAATTTTGAAATGGTAATTCCATTCCACAGAAACAAATGGCATCAGAGAAAGTGGCAGTTCGTTTGAATTTCATAGATGCACAAAAATTCTTATTTCATCATCACTATAGATTTTTTAATTTGAAAAACTTTTGATTTCAAATGGTTTTGATTTTTTACCAATTTATAACAGTTTTGTATTGTACTGTTTATGCGGCCCCAACGGGCCAGTTCTCGTTGATACATTCATACTTGTAATAGGGACAAAATGTTATAACTGTTTTAAATTGGCATTTCTTTAGTCTCATAGAAAATGAAAAGAAAAACTGATGTATTGGAGGAATTCCACGAATATCCTCCCTCACTCCCTACATGAGACAGAAATTCAGAAAAATGACTAGCCAATATCGAAATTTCGTGAGCATGACTATCCACATATTGATTTTCGCTGTCTGGAATTTGTACTCTCTTCTTTTTTAATTAATTTTTCCAATATCTTTTGCAGTCTGCGTATCGTAGACTTCGATTAAATAAATAAATGAAACCAGCTTATTGGTTTATTGGATCGTCCCCGCAAAGCTTTTGTTCTTTGAAAAAATCTGTACCCATCTGAATCTATTGTTGATTTATGTCGACTTATTTTTTACGGTCGTTTTCACGTACGAAGATTTGTTAAAAAAAAATGTCTTTTATTTCGAGAAAAATTCTTTTCCTCTATCGGAAACTTTGATGAAGAGAAATATATTACATATAAAGGGTTTTCCAATAAGAGGTGTTATTTTGATATTCAAAGAAAAATGGCATTTTTTGAGATAAATGATCGGATGTTTATTTCACTATAAAGAGGAAGGCATGCCGTTAATAATGGAACACAACATTAGCCAAATGGCCGCCACGACCACGCTTACAGGACCATATCCTTTTCATGAAATTTTCCATAACCAAATCGCAAAGTGGCTGCCCTATGTCCTCGATAGCCTCACGAATTCCATCTTTGAGGTCTTGAATCGACGCTGGGCTGTTGGCGTAGACCTTATCTTTCACGTGGCCCCAAAGGAAGAAGTCGCAAGGTGTTAAATCACAAGATCTCGGTGGCCAATTGTGATCACCTCTTCGAGAGATAACACGGTTCGGAAACTTTTCCCGTAAAAGATCGATGGTTTCATTGCTTGTGTGGCACGTAGCGCCGTCTTGTTGAAAGTAAACGTTGTCCAGATCAATACCATCCAATTCCGGCCATAAAAAATCATTAATCATCTCTCGATAGCGCAATCCATTGACCGTAACTGTTGCTCCAGCCTCATTTTCGAAAAAGTAAGGTCCAATGACCCCGCCGGACCATAAACCGCACCAAACAGTCACGCGTTGAGGATGGAGAGACTTTTCAACAATAACTCTTGGGTTTTCCGAGCCCCAGATGCGACAGTTTTGCTTGTTGACGTAGCCTCCGAGCTGGAAATGGGCCTCATCAGTCAAGATGATTTTTCGATGAAATTCGGGATCATTTTCATGCATTTCAAGGACCCAATCAGCAAAGACACGACGTTGTTGATGATCAGCCGGCTTGAGTTCTTGTGCTAACTGAACTTTATAAGCCTTAAGACCCAAGTCTTTATGCAAAATACGGTGTAATGACGTTTGTGGAATGCCTAATTCCAAAGAACGACGAGGAATGGACAAACCTGGGTTTTCTTCAACACTTTGGGCTACAACAGCATTATTCTCAGTTGTTCTTGAGCGACGTGCACGGGTTTTATTCTTCACATCACTAACTTGTCCCAACAGCTCGAATTTGTCCACCAATTTCTGTATTGCGGTCCGACAAGGTGCTTCACGACGACCCAAAAATGTTTTAGTTTTACGAACCGTCTCTGCCAAATTTTCACCATTTTTATAGTGAATTTTAATAATTTCAATGCGTTGTATCGTTCCATTTTTATTAATGGCGTAGTTTCTACTTGTCAAATGTCAAAAAATGACAGCTTCAAAAGTGACAGCTACCGAAATAGCGGGCTATTCAAAATAACACCTCTTATTGGAAAACCCTTTATATGCTTTCCATGGTTTCTGTATTATTTGTTTTTGACATAGAGAGATTTAGATATTTGTATTTGAAATTGGTGAATTGAGCTGTAAACACCGAGAAATAAACCCAGCATAGGCTACTCCAATATAGACACAACCCAGTAACCGGCATTAGGGATCCCCACAGGATATCAGACAGATTTCGTTTATTTATTTATGAACCATGACGAAGATAAGATGACTCTAGGAGGGTTTCTTTCCTGATTGCAGATATTATGCTTTTTTGAAAAGGATAATGCACTTAGGACTGGGCTGTCAACTCTGATATGGCATTATCATACACAAACGCAATGTACTATAAACCCACGCAATGTGCGGAGTTCATATCCTACTTATTGAATATTCATCCGGGCATTATGTTTAACGGGAAGTTTTTCATAGAAAATATCAAATACACATACCTATTCACCTAAAAGGACAATATTTGGTGACAGGGATAATAAAAGTTTGCATGAAGATAATATAGCTTAAGGCTTTGTCATCAAAGATGCTTGCCTAAAAACATGTGTTTCGGCATGTTAATCTAAGGACATTTTCCTGTTGGTTTTCATGTTCACGTTCGTAAAAAAAAAAAAAAAAGCAAAATGCGATACCTATTCATATAACATACAAAGGACTACCACAAAGGACTAAGTGATATTTTGTTGTTCACTTTGTTGACTTTTACATGCTTTTATCATATTAAGGTCACAAATATATACACAATAGCCGTGTATATTCATGATGTTGATAGTTTTTCTTAGAATTTTTTCTTTCGCACTCACGAAAGCTAAGCAAAGCATATCAGTTTCATTGTTTTGCGAGGATACAAATGGGATGTATTATTTTGTCAGCCGGAAGATGCGAAGTGATTTTGCCAAACATTATTATTTTCGTCCTTCTTATGTGAATTCTAGAATATTAAAGGTTCTTATCTTATGAGGATAAAGTTGAATCAACTTAATGTCTTTTAACAATAGACGCAAAAGAACGCAGATTTGTAAAAATGTATAGGTAAGTGAATATGCTTTCTAGAGTCCTAGTATACCTTACCTAGTTAGTTTGAGTAGAAATTAGATTTCTATACAAAAGTGACGGTGATGTGAGTGGATTTCTACCTACACCATGGTGATTACATTTTTGTTTAGTTTTCCTTCGAATCAAGTACGGGTTTGAGCTCCAGTCTAGGCACCGCATTTGTATATTAGCCCCAGAATTTTTTTTGTTAGCGTAAGTTGGATATCCTGTGTCGCTTTGAGAGTGGTTAAATATGTTAAATTTCTACATTTGACCTAACTAGGTTATTCAGTTGTAAATACCAATTTTTTTGTGCAGTTGTGACAAGTGCCATGTGTCACACCAGTAACAAAAACATTTATGTGTTTTATTACTAAAGTTACAAAATTTGTATCAATTTTATAATTTGGGGAAATAAGGACAATATTGTGACTTACAATCAGACAAAATTTTATTGAATTCAAGACAGCTGGAACTGATATTTCTAAGTCGATGTCAAACACGTAACAAGTTGGCATTTCAAAACATAGTATAACACATTTGTATTTATGAGCAAGTATATAATTTTTTGGAAATCCAATCCAAGGACAACTTTATTAAGTTATCTTCAAGACTTAAAAAAATGTAAAAAACATTAATAAGTTCCCATTGCATTGAAAAATTATATAAGTTGAGAAAAACTGCAACTTAGAAAAAGATGGTAATTTTCCCTGTTATATTTATTAATTGTAAGACTCATACTTGCTCAGACTCGTATCTTGTCACATACGTCACAGTTCCAAACTAAGCGTTTGATAATTTTTCATTGTTATGTTTCTCTTTTCTAAACTGCAACTTAAGATTGGAAGAATATGGAGACAGTCGTTTTGTTTTACACTACATGAAGCTAAAATGATGACATTTGATGATTGTCAATCCACCACCGCAACACTCGTTACTTAACTGAAGTAGATTTCCTTAACCAAGCATTTTTTTTTAAATTCAATATACATAAAGATATTTTTAATTGATTTTAATATTCTGGGAATACTTTATGTAATCATGAATATCAGTGTCACACCCGTAACAATAGAATAACCATTGTAAAACATTTCATTAAGAATCTTGAAACATATTTTAATTGCTTGATTGAAAAAAATGTAACTTGCGAATTTAAGTCAAAATTGTTTAAGCGCTGTTCGGTAAAAAATTTAATTTTAACATTCCGATAACGATAACATAACGATAAGAACATGTTGTAAAGTTTTATTTTGTATAAATTGTACACCTTTATTCACAAAAATGTTACGCAATTACTTGTGAAAGGTTGGAATTCGTCTAGATCGAGTTACGAAATTCCACAGTGGAGTACTTTCGTTTATGATAAAAAGTCTGAGCTTTTATTAAAAAAAAACTTAATTGATGAAGAAAAAAATTCAAAAATCGATTCTTGAAGATTTAAAAAAAATTTAGGGTGAACTTTTAAACTACTTTTTTAAACTAAAAATAAAATCATAATCGGGTTTTCAAAATATTGATTCTCAAAAAAATTAATTTTTGAATTTAAAAAAAATTTGTATGTAATGTTATTTCAATTTTAAGGAACTCCTGGTATAGAAATTATTAGAGCCGTTTTTGAGATTAATTTTTTTTTTCATTACGGTTGAATGACATCCTAAGATCATTCCATTCAACCGTTAGAGGTAGCTAAAAAAAAAATGTAAACACTTAAAAACCTTATTTTGAAAATTGTTATAGAATTGCTTACTTCGTCGTTTAGGCTGTAAGATGAGTCAAAGACAGACAAAATTGCCGGACGCACTTTCTCTTACTCTGAGTAGACATTTTATAATTCTTAAAAAGTTATTAGCCAAAAGGTTAACACTAATTTATTTATCAACTTTTTTTTAATAAATTTTTGTGTGACATAATTTTCTTTAGAAAAAAACATCCGAATTAAAACCTGTGACGTTAAAAATCAATTAACTTTCCAAAATCATTGCCATTTTTGAGAAGGACATAAAATCATGCGTTCTTATCAAAAAATTATATAAAATCATTACTCACATCACCATCCGGCGAATATAAAGCTTCCTGAATCCTGATTCCTTGTAACACAGAAGTAAAAGACAAGACAACAAAGGCAGCCACCTGCTTCCAACAACCAACATGTTATCCTACTTATTCATTTGAATTCCAATTACTTCGTTCTTTTTGTAAATTCAAATTGTTCTTCCTTTTTTTTGCTCTTTTCATTTCAGTTTATATGATTTTTTTTCTCAGTTATTCCATTTACAACATCATTGAATTAAATCCCTCTCATGTATACCTACCTCTACATACATTTTTGTTTCACTGACAAGAACAAATTCCTTTTTGAAAACATTTAATTACACACAACCTATAGGTATCTATACGTCGGTCCACGAAACACCCTCCAGAAGCTCGAAAAAAAAACATCTGTGTTGAAAACAAGGAGATTTTGTTGGCCATTTCTATGTTTTGCCAACACAACAAAAAAAAAAAAAAGCACAGTAAACGCAAATCATCGTCCTTGTTTAATTTGCCTTGGGAGAGAAAGGAAGTTTTAACGAAAAATCATCATCATCTAACATAAATTATAAAAGTTAACCCCAAGCCCAGGATATCGTGTGCTCCAGCAGTCATTCACCATTGAGTCAGTCAGTTTGTTGTAGAATGTGAACTTAAAAGAAACAATTTAGGATAAAATACCTCTTCAGCAGGTAGAAAGTAGAGAGATATGTATGTTTAGGTATGTTAGGTAAGCTTGAAACAGATAAAATTTGCATTTCACTTTATTCCTGATGGCTAAAAGTCGAAGAATGAATTGTATATCAACTTCTACTTCTACATACCTCATCTCTACTCCATCACTCATACACACTGCTCTGCAGGCTTATTCCATTTTGTCCTTATAATCCCTCCTGAGGCACTGATGAAGGCTCCAAGGAATAAAAACCACAACAGCAGCCGTCACAACAGAACAAATTTTTGAATTCCAACAAAATTGGATGTGGAGTTGTGGGTAAAGAGATGAAGAAGCAATATTATATGGAAACCCAAAAGGACATCCGACCCACAACGTCATCATTTTTGTTTTTTTTTTTATTTTTCTTAAAAATATAAACATCTATTTTTGTGTCTCTTGTTTAAAAAAAAAAAAAAAAAAACGATTCGTGAAATGAAAATCCTAAGCTTTCAGTATTCGCACAAAAAGGACCTTCAACTCCACAAGGATCTCCCTCGCTGTCGCTGTCAACGCAGTGTGAGAGATAAGTATTTTGCCTATACCTACATTATGTATACACTGCTCGAATCGTGCTGATTGCGAGTGATTAAATTAAAATTGCCGCATCTTTATTGAATTTTCGCGTTTCCTTATCTTTGAAGAGGAAATCTTCAGCAGAAAGGCGTAGAAAGGATGACTCTGCAGGTATGCTTAGTTTCGAGGTATTAGAATGATTGTCCTTGTTGTTGGTTTTATCATTTTCGTATAGAAAGACGACAGAATGAGATTTAGAAAATCTATTTGAAATTAATTAAGCGTCGGCTTTTTGTTATCTCGCTTAGTGCATATAATTTCCGAAACACTAAATGAGCTAATAAAGTCTTTGGGAAGGTAGTTTATGACTGCGATGGCAAAATGGCGAATACAATTAGTTTTCGGATCTTGCTGTTTCGATAATATTCGTACTTAGAGAAATACTTATGTCTTTTAAAATTGACTTATAAATTCATTTTGAATTGCTCGTGCTCGATATTCTTCTATTTGAATGAAAAATAAACACGTTTCACAATTTTCTTCCGTCATAAAAGAGATAAGCAGTGTCAATTAGCTTGTGTTGTTCTGGTGAAATTAAAGTAAAAAAGATACCATGGAATTTTCAACGAGAAGTTTTTGAAAATGTCAACCATTTTAATTTGACACACAATTAATTTGTGAATAAAGTGAGAAATTTCAAAATATCAATATAAGAGTTAAAAGTTCGGCAGCTTTGAGTCTGGATAATATTTTTGGAAACAAAATAATATCATCGTTCTTGTATAATGGAATTATCCTTGTGCTATTTTAAATGAGAATACCACTGAGGGTAAAGAGACAAAAATCTAACACCGCTAACAATACAGATGTAAAAATTGTGTACTGCTCAAAAATTCACCTAGCCAAAATAAAAGCTTGAATCGAAAATTACGCCAAATACTGGTCAACTTATTTCTTATTTGCTTTTTAAAATTATAAAATGTTTTTTCCAGAAAACATCACCCATCACATCAATCATCACATTTGTTGTCTTTATATGGCGAAAAATTGTTATAAGTTGGCATTTCTTTAGCCTCGTCCATAAATATTGTAAATAACGTAACTATTAACACTCTTGTTGTACGATTTTTCGTATTTAGTAAATTTAGCAGACATAAAAGTCAGTGACAATTTCCGTACCTCAAATTAACTTAATATTCATTTGATTGAATGTTAAAAAGCTAATTTTATTGGTTATTATTGAGATGGCAAGCATGTTGTGTCGTTCCATTATAGAACGAACATTAAATAGACAACTTTTTAAAATAATTGGTCACTTATGGTCTCATGAATTTGTATTTTTTTTGTGATGGTCAAACTTTCATGAAAATAAATATTTTATCATTTTTATATTTTTATTTTAAAAATTAATATCTACAAAAATGCAACAATTGGTGTTAAATTTGACTGTCTATCTCTTTGTTCAAATATTTTAAAATATTAAAAAAAGGAACCTTTCACTCTTGGTCACATAGTGTTCAGATTTTTGAGTAAAGTCTTAATTCTGTAATATTTTTTGAAAAAAACACCATAACATAGAGGCCACATGGGCAATATATTTTTTATATTTTTTTTTTCAGAAAGTCTTAAAGACCAGTATAACCCAATTGCAAAGTTATCTATATTTTACGGGCCACCCTGTATATTGTATAGGTACTCGCTTAAAAAAATAATTTCCATGTGAAATACAACAACAATTCCGCTTAGTTAATGGCGAAATACCTTTCCTCTTATAAACTAAGAGCATATAGAACAGAACGGCAAGTATTATAACTGTTATACATGGGGTGTTTTTGTGAAAAATCTAGTACCAAAAAGAACACTAAATATCTTTAACAAGAAAATATTGAAAAATCAAAAGTAACAAAAAAATGGAATTTTTTGTTTAGCTTTTTTTTAGTTTGATTTTTTTCAAAATATTTAAATGCAAAAATGTTTCTTTGCGCCAGATTGCAAAATTATAAAAAAACTGGTTTAATCACGGAAAAGATTTTTTTCACTGAAAACATAAAATTCATCACTTTCAAACATCACACTATAATTTATTGCAAATTATTTCCCAAATGTCTACTTTCCGGTGCTCAACATTTTAACCTTCACAGATCTATCTATCTATCTATCTATCTATATATCTATCTATCTATCTACCCAAGTAACATTTTTCCTCTCATAAGACGCTCCGAGAGTGCTACGAGACTTATTTTAGGGAGCTAAATGCACTCTTGAGGACTTCTTCTAGATTCTTGTAAGATTGTTAAAAGCCTTAAATGGCCTAGTTATGGGAGCCTCTTGATCCTATAGGAAGAGTTTTATTCTTCTTATGCGATTATAGACGCCGCTTTGTAAATCTAGTAAAGGTCTCTGAACTCTTCCTATGGGAGTGCGTCTCTTCCTACAGAAGTTGTTAAAAAGAGAACGAGTGTGTGTAAACTTAAAAAAATATATATCTTTCGCATTTTTAATTTCTTTTTTTGAAGAAGGTAGGCGAATAATTTTTATGTGTGTTCGTGATTCTCTCATGTCAAAAAATAATGTGTTTTTTGGTGCGAGTATTTATCTCACAAGTTAATTGAAGTATTATATTTGTAAAAATCATGTAGGCTAAATTCTTGGTGCAATTAAAATTGCATCTACTAATTTAAACATATTGCTTCGAAAAATAACAACGCGCTTCCAAAATTATCCATATTTAAAATATTTTGTTATTAATTATAATCTTATTATAGGGTTACCATTAGTATTTTTTTAGGTGCAAAAATCACCATAGTATGTTTTTATACAATTCACAAAATGCGATCATTCATACGCTAAGGCTGATATATTTTTTTTTTTTTGAAAAAAAAGGATATACCCACCAAATTTGGAGATTTCGCGGGATATCAGAATCAGAAAAAAAGGATAAAACAAGGATACAAAAACAATAAATTTCCACCACAAATCATATTCTATTCTTTTAGTTTAAAATTTTATTCTTAAAAAATTACCTATTCGTTTTAATATTTACGCATACGTATTATGCATTTGGCAGACGAAAATAGAAAATAATCTCTAAGAAAAATTTTAATGATCAATCTATCAACAATGTTGCATCGATTTCGTCTTCGATGTCATTGTCACTAGCATCTGAAGCACATTGTTGCATCACATATTTCTGTTTTTGAGAGTTTTGGCGAGACTTGATTTTAAAAAGTTGTAGAATTCAATGCTATGGAAAATGGCTCAGGCGTCAGGCACTTTTAACAAAAAGTGTCACTCTTTGTTTTCACGATTTTGAGAAATGGATACTTTTCTCGAAGTTTAGCGTTCAAAACACATTCCCCTTTAGTTGGTTTTGGCATTTCTTCAATTCGAAATAATTCAAAATAATAAAACTAACCAAAAGAGTTGCGCAGATAAAAACAATAAAGACAATTACAGCTTAGCTACGCTAACTGTGAACATATACGTTTAATCGTCGCACTATTTGATTGATCGTTTTAGCTTTTTCCATTAAATTGAAAACATTTTTTGTTTGAAATTTTCCGAAGCTGAAAAAAGGGATATTAAAAGGATAAAGCGGGATTTAAGAAGCGTTCACGGGATAGTTTTTTCGAAGTCGGAAAAAGGGATAATCCCGCGAAAAAAAGGTTAGATACTAGCATTATTCATACCATATTTTTTTCCAATTACTGTCATTATCGTGCTTTTATGACAAAAATTGGATCTAGAGGTGTACAAAATATGACGCTTTTTCATTATTAAGATTTTCTGAAATTTTCCAATATATTTGTCATTAAAAACTGACAAAAACAACTGATTTTTAAAGATGCCATTTTACTTGTGTCGTGTTAATATACTGCTCTCACAAATTTTTAATAATGACATAACACAAAAAAGAATGTCCCCGCTCATTCTTCTCTGGTATAGTAGCTGTATACTAAGTTATACAAATCCATTTTTTATACAACTAATATCATAAGCAAATAAGAGAAAACAAGATGAATATGACGTTTTAGTCAGAATGGAAAACCAAATATGATAATTCATTTAGAATATTTTTTTTAAGCTACGGTAACCCTCAAAATATAATGAAAACATTTTGTTCATATTGCAACATGGCTGCTGTTGATTGATACTTTAACTCTTGTTTTAACATCTCTATGAGATCTTTGGATGATGATGAAGTCCCATTACAACGCTTGAGCTCCCGTAAGAAGTGTCGCTCTCAGTAAATATAAATTTTCTCTGAGAGACAGTACTTCTTATGGGAGCTAAAATGCTCTTATGGGACTTAAATTTGACATTTAACTTTCAAACGCAACACATTTGTCTGTGGGGCGTTCCTTTTTATTGCAACTGCCAACTTTTTTTAAGAAATTTAAATGAGAAAGCAAAAAATCGATAATTGTGTTAGATTAACATTTTGAAACAATGGAACTAAATTATAACCTAATAATTTTTCGAATAAAGTAACAATCAAAGTTAACTGGATATGGCTTGGTGTTATTTAAATCACTCCAAAGCTGATGACAGCCGATGCAACAACAGTATATATATATATATACCATAAACATTATGTGATACTCATGGTGATTTCCATTAGTACAATTAATAAGGTTGTTTCGATCAATTCTATCAAAATAATGCTTTTGAGATCGATTTTTCGATAGATTGTTTCCTCTTTTTAATAATACTAATAATATTAACTACCTTAAGTTTGAAATGTGTGCTTTTTGTTTAGTATATTTCAGTGCTAAAAATTGTTGTTATAATATTTATAATCAAATTCACTACTACCCCGAAATTAGGCAAACAAACAAAACAAAAAATCGAGCAAAGAAACTTGCTCGCAAAGAAAACAATCAAACTTTTCTTTGAAATCTAAAATTACATCTTCCACCACCAATCAAATAACCAATCCGATAGAAACATGAACAGAAGCAAGTTTTGTGAACAAAAAGAACGCACTGTACAATTCAACTACAACATCTGTTCGTTTGATATTCAAAGCTGGCGTCGTGGCTCCTATTAGAATCTTGAAAAAAACTTGAAGTATTATTATGGGATTATAAAGACTAAAAATGACGTTTAGAGTTTTAATTTCATAACGAGATACTTATGAGACTTAAATAGATTTAGATATAGGATTTAAGTACTTTCAAATTTAAAAAATGCTTAGCACTTACAATAAAAATGCTATGAGACGAATTTGAGTTTCATAACAAGAGATTCATTCTTAAGTATAACAATAGGATTTAAAAGAATCTTATGGGAGCTTTTTTCAGATTTAAAGAGCTTAACTCCGGGAGTTTGTTAGTTGGGTATCTATCTATCTATCTATCTATCTATCTATCTATTTTAATTACGGAAACCTTGCAAGCGTTTGATGTTCAAAATCTCGGATTAAAACCAAAGAAATATTAATCTTGAGCCTTGAACTGCAAGCCCAGGTCCACCAGAACATTCTGAAAAAAATAAAGGTTTAATGTTGCCCCGAACTCTAAAACTGGGAGATAAATGGAATTTTAATCAAAAATGGTTTTAAGTTCTTTTCTTTCTCTCTTCAAATCGAATAACGAAGCCATTTGATTCTTTTATAACTCCCAGTGTCCCAGTTTTAATCATTTCTCCCTTTACTGCATTTCAACGACGAACAAAAAAGTTGCAAGCTCTTATTTTTTTTATGACCAAAGCACAGAGCTTAAACACATAATTTGTATTCATTAAAAATTTCCCTGCTCTCAACAAAGTCAAGTTCACATAATAAAACACCACAATCTTATACTAACTTATCTCAATTCGTAAGGGCTTTTGTTTAGCGCCACATTATTGCAATTGTAGCCATTGTTTCATTTTCAAGTCGCATTAAAGCCAACGCCATCATCTTAGCCAAACAATGCGGAGGAGGCGAGATACAATCAAGAATAAGAGAACATGGGTTGAAATTTTGTGGTGTGTTGAGTTGTTATTTTAAGCTGTATGTTGTTGGGAGATGGGAAGAGTATGCCTTGACCATCATATCAACGCAATGTTAGGCTTTATCTCAGGCAGGTTAAGGTACAATTTCATCTTTTTGTTTTATTTTATTTATCTTAGGTGGGTGAAACACAATTCTGACTTTTTTCACTTCTATACGAAGAGAGAAATAATTGCGAAAAAGTTTGAGCCGACGACCGACAGAAGGATAGAAGCACTATAGTTGCGCTGGTAGGATGTTGGTTAGTAGGTAAAGGAAGTTAGGCAACAAGGATTTATGTAAAGAGATGAGTAAGGTGGCTTTGTTTATAGTTGACGTTAACGATAACGAGGTGATTCATGAAAGTTATCCCTCTGGAATGAGATTTCGCTGCGAAAAGTTTGTTGTTATTTTTCTGTATAAAGCTTGTGCTTTCGTGTAGGTATACCTATACAGAAGGGAATGAACATCTGTGGGAAACAAATAAAATGTTCTAAAATTTGTTGGTTCTTGGAAACTTGCCTAGCAGAAATTTGACATTTAATTGCGAAAAGGTTTTGTGAAATGATAACGAGGATGGTAAAGTATTGTTCATGTGATTGATTTTGATTTGCTTGTTGTCTTTTAATTTTTGATAATAGAAATCAAATTTTGTTGCGGTGTGGTTGTTTTCTTCTGAAGTAAAAAATAACAAATGTAACGGGTGTTTTTTAGAGGTAAAGAACTTTAAGTTGGCAACACTATTTAACTGGTGGGCATTTTGTCAGCTGTCAAGTGATTTTTGAATAGACTGACGCCTGAACAACGCTTCAAAATTGTGCCCAAATGGGCCCAAAACAAGATTGCCGTTGATCCTAATTTTCACAAGCGAATTTTGTTTAGCGATGAAGCTCACTTTTGGTTGAGTGGATACGTCAATAAACAAAACTGCCGTATTTGGAGTGATGATAATCCTCGAAGTGTATGTTGAGACACCGTTATACATCCACAAAAACTGACTGTTTGGTGGGCTTTATAGTTTGGTGCAATAATTGGTCCGTACTTCTTTAAAAACGATGCTGGCCAAAACTATACAGTCAATAGTGACCGCTATAGAGCCATTATTACTGACTTTTTTGTTCATCAATTGAACAGCCATGATGTGCAGGAGCTGTGGCACATAGCTCGTGCCACAATTGAATTATTGAAGGAAACGTTTGGTAACCGCATAGATTCACGTTACGGACCCGTGAATTGGCCGATTTAAAGCTGCTTGACTATTTTCTGTGGGGATATGTGAAGTCGATAATCTACGCTGATAAGCCCAAAACGATTAACCGCTTGGAGGACAGCATTTGTTGCGTTATTGCCGATATACGGCCAAAAATTTTGGAAAGAGTTATCGAAAATTGGACCTCCAGATTAGATTACGTTCGAGCCAGCCGTGGCGGTCATACACCTGAAATCATATTTAAATTATAATGCCAGAAGATTACAGTAAATTTCATATCAATTTAAAAAAAATCATCTTTGTTTTATGCTTTTTCAAAGTTATATACCTCTAAAAAAACACCCTTTATATGTATACAATTCGGTTTAAAAATACATAATTTATTCAATCTTTAGTCATCCCTGCAATTATTTTTCATTGTTTAAAACCATAAGAACTAGTTCTTATATCAACCGATTTATAGTGTCTTAAACCGCAACGGTATAAATAGTTGAATGCAACTGGCTGAAAACTAGGACACTATTAGTTAAAGACAGCGCCTCTGGAGTCACTACAGCTTTTACGAGTTCTTTTAATCGGATCTTTAGTAAACTTCACACATTAATTCGAGATGGAATGCAATGTTAATTCAAAATCATGACATTTCATTCACTTAAAGAGACATCTGGTTGTTACTCGTTAAATGGAAAAAAAACTTAGGGCCAGTACACATGTCAGTAGTTCGATGCATCATAAAGATGACGTGACATTATCAAATTTAATGTTTCGGTTTGACTTTGAATAAGAGTAAAAGAATACTTTGAAACGTATAGTTGAAAAATGGATAGAGGTTTTTCAATTTATTTTCAAATAAAAAACTAATTATTTTATCTGCAAATTAAAATCCTGTCAACTTAACTTATGGTTTTGAAATTAAAAGACTCAACGAAATATGAATGACAAAGCTGAGAACATTTCATTTCGCATAAAAAATCTTTTATTTAAATTAATTTTAATAAAATTTTCTCCATCTGCATCTTTATATCAACTATATGAAGAAGGTTTTCAATCCAGTTAGGAACGTGGAATGTAAATATTATTCATTTTCCAGAGTGAGAAACAATTTTTCACATGAAAAATCTGTCACAGCAAAACATTTTTGCTAAACGCCCGAGTTGGGATATCTTGTCTCAAATTTATCACAGAATCAACTGGTTGGTTAGAATTTGTGATTTGTTTTTTTAATAATTTATTTCAATAAACAAATATTAAAAATAAAACTGGAGTGTAGGTAGTATGTGTTGTGTAGTCAGAAAAAGTTACATAAGTTTTTACATGTCAACATCAATGTCAAGTAGTGATGTGTGGAAATGCAGGAAGAGTCCTTTTGTCCATATAGAAATTCAAGGTTTTATTATACAACTTGCTTCGTTCATTTATCCATTCATCTATTTTAACCGACATTCGTCTCGACCATTGCCAACACGAACGAAGGAAATGATTTTAAGGAACATCCGAACATGGAATGAGTGCATACCTACATATGTATATGAGAAGAGGAAAATAATGTTTTTTTTTTTTTCCTTGAAGGTCCTGCTCTTGCTGTGTTGTTTATTTCATTTATATTTGTTCAGCTTGAGTTATGTTGCTCTTGTAATCATTTTATGTGGGATGTTTGACAAGGACTCGTTTTACAAAAAAGTTATGAATTAAATATTTTCGAGAAAAATATATTTGTGGGTGAAAGAAAATAAACAAAGCTAAAGGCACAAGGATTTAATGTCTATTTTATTTGAAAAGGAAGTTTACTTAAAAAATATTTTACTTTCAAACATTAATGTTTTGGTTTTAAAATTTTAAATCGATAAATTGAAGACTATACATCTAATCAATTAATTTAACTTGTAAATTGAATGTCCTTCAAATAAAAAGGCTGTGTCGATTTATGTAACTCATTTCATAGTCTTTCACCAAAGAAGTGTGGGTTAAGCAGTACTCTATGAAGGGTTCTTTTCGTTATATTCCCAGTCTCAACTCGATGAGTTGACTCGTGAGATTTCATAAGATAAATAACACATTGGCGCAAAATTCAATGCGATTTAATACGATTTTAAAGCATTTTTAGTATGATGTCAAAGGATAAAAAGAGGATTTTTCAAAATTTAAACGAGTTAACATCTTAGATACTATCATTTTAACATTTTACTAAAATTAAAATCACCAAACATCTATTTTATCTTTTTAGTATCATACTATATACCTCCATACGTAACTTTGACAGTGACAGATGTCAAAAAAAGGTATGTGTGTCTAATTTATTCCATGAAATGTCACAATTTTGAGCGCATTCGGCTTGAAGTTCGTAAGAAAATAGGTTTAATATGATACTAGTTGAAAGGTGTTTAAAACTAAGAACATTTTAGTTAAGAGCTTTAAAGTGAGTATATAGAGGCTGTTTAAAATTTTGCGCCATTATTTTCAATCCACTAACTAAATTACTCTACGATGATTGAGAAGTCCGAAAAAGTGGGTTTCTTGGTACCGTTCGCCGGTCTGTGCGTCTGTCTGTCTGTGTGTCCACTGTAAGCCGATTTGCTTCAAATTTGGTACAGCGTATTTTTAAAGAGGAAATCCGAATTTTTGTCTTAGCTCATCTAATATAGAATGCATTAAGTTATTGTAAGAAAACAGCATTTTTTGCAAAAAATTCACATATCTACCTAACTAAAAAGCCATTCTACGTTTTTTGATAAAAAAAGTCTTATTTTGGGTTATAATTTTTTACTAATTTTATTATAATTTTGCAATCTGGTGTTTCAATATTGCATTTTAAAATTATGGTAAAAGAATGTTTAAATAAAAAAAACTAATAAATCAAAAAATACATTTTTAAGTACTTTTGAATTTTTTAACATTGTGGTGACAGAAGCAATTTCCTGAGATCCAGTCGTACATATTTTGTTTAATACATTGCAAAAACAAATCATTAAAATTAGTGACAGTACAAGCCTTATCGTTGACGAAAGTCTATATTAAGTTCTTTACACATGAGACACGATCAGCGAACTGCGAAAAAGGAATGTTTGTGAATTTTAACATTTCATTCACATGAGTGGTCGCTAGCAACTGCGAATTGTCATAAAACATAAAAATAAAATTGAATGTTTAAGGTTAAATTCGAACGAATTTTTTATTCGCCGGACAGTGGAATGCGTCCTAATGTTGTGGATTGCGAATTTACGTTTGCCAGTTCGTAGGAGAGTAGAAGTTAGTTGCGTAGAAAATACAAAATTTTCCGATTTTAACTTATTTTATGCAGTTTGTTTTTATTTAAATTTGTTGATTAAATTATACTTCGCCAAAAAGATAAAACAAAAAAATTTGATATTTGCTCTAGAAATTGGTTCAAAAGATTTATTCATATTCGTAGGTCGCAGTTCATATGCAAGGCAGTTTAAACTAGAAAATTCTTAAGCCAAGTACAAAATTTTATTTTGAGCTCATTAAGCTTATTGAATTGCTCAAAATTCTTATTTAAGTAAGGCTTAACGACAGCTTTTAGAATGTTTTTAAGGAAAGAATAAATTCTTTTAAACACATTCGTTACTTCTTCTTAATTTCCTAAATTCAAGCTTATTTTTAGACTTTCGTTCGTTATTGTATTAAAATTATTTCATTTTATTTTAATATTGAGAACATTACAATGAAAAACATATAATTATACCTACTGAAATTATTTCATGGGAAAACGTCGCCTTTTTTCGGCGTCCACTATATTTCAGCGGTACAAAAATAAGTTCAAATCAGCTGACATCTCTTGCCCTGACAAATGAAAATCCCCAGCAGCAAATTTCCTTTGTTTTATGAATGTGCCTGCTCTTAGAAGATAAAAAAACTAAATAAAATATAATTTTCCATTAGTAATTTTTTAAAATTCTTCAACTTGTGTTAAAAAAAAAAAAAATATTGGTCAAAGTCTTGTAATTAACAAATTCCTTTATAATACCACAGAACTGTAATTATAAATACTTTATAGCTTTTCCGTTTCATGTTATGTGTCACTGTCATTAAATCAAGAGTGAAGAAGTGTGTACGCCATTCATGTGACATAAATACCATCAGAATAATAAATTCATTTTAATTGCCCCATTTCCGCAAACCTGTAATTACTAGCAGTAACTCAAGCTCTCATCCTTACAATCTGCCTCCAAAGGATATTATGGATAGAAGTCCCACGATGTAGTTCACACGGTTTTGAACTGTAAATTACCATAAATTACCTGAATTAGTTTCGTATAATAAACCACACTCACCACAGTTGAGTGGTCTGTCATGTATCAACTGTGATCAATTTGTCAAACTGATGCAAATTTAACTGTGTATTTAATCAAACGAGATGGTGGGTATGAAAAACATGTGGAATTTCAAGTTTTAAATACGGACATTGAACTAAACGTTCTCAGTCAAACTCAAAACTCAAAAACAAAGGAGACAATTTTATAGCAAATTCCTAAACCAATAATTTCTGAATAAATTCATGTTATGTAAACGCAAAATAACTTCTTTTTTTTTGAAAATGGCGCAAAACATAGAGTGTAGCTTCGGCTGTGTGGCACGTAGCGCCGCCCTGTTGAAACCAAATGTTGCCAATATCCTCCTCTTCAATTTTTGTGAACAAAAATTCGTTCAACATGGCCCGATAACGATCGCCATTGACTGTAACGGCCACTCCTTGCTCATTTTCGAAGAAAAATTGCCCAATTATGCCTCTGGACCGAAATCCGCACCAAACAGTGACTCGTTTTGGGTGTATCGGCTTTTCAATGTATGCGTGCGGGTTTTCTGTTCCCCAAATGCGACAATTTTGCTTGTTTACTACCCGCCAAGATCAAAATAAGCTTCATCTGAAAAGATGATTTTTTTGGCAAAATCGGCATCTTCTCTAAGTCGATCGCAGGCCCACTTAGTGAAGCGTATACACAACCATATTCGTTCAGCGGAAGGATAATACTAATTATCTGTCAAATCAGACATGAGCTAAGTTTTACCATTCACGAAATAAGCACTAGTTGAAAAAGAAACGTTAGATGGCGGACCCTTTATAAGGGAAAAAAAATAAAATAAAAGAGACAAAATACTATGGGAGGAGGGTCTATCTCCTATCTCCCGAATAGACGGGAGTGGCAATTTAAAAAAAATACGAACTGCAAAATGTATATTTTATAAACTACGGCAAGACTTACTTAGTATAAAGTACTTATAATATGACAGCTTTGAAAGTCTTTATTTTTATCAACAGTTTTTGAAAAACCTTCTTCTTCAAACTAAACATTTTGAAGAAAAAAATTAATATTGTATTTTTTTTTTGCAAAATTTTGAAAAAGTTACTGTCTTTATTACTTGATTGGCTATATTTTTTGATTAAGAAAGCTGTCGTCATTTTGAATTTGAAAGCTATTTTTCCGAAAACTATTGATACTTGACTTAAACATAAAATAAAATAAAATAAAATAAAATAAAATAAAATAAAATAAAATAAAATAAAATAAAATAAAATAAAATAAAATAAAATAAAATAAAATAAAATAAAATAAAATAATATAAAATAAAATAAAATAAAATAAAATAAAATAAAATAAAATAAAATAAAATAAAATAAAATAAAATAAAATAATATAAAATAAAATAAAATAAAATAAAATAAAATAAAATAAAATAAAATAAAATAAAATAAAATAAAATAAAATAAAATAAAATAAAATAAAATAAAATAACTTTCATAACGTGAAGATGGTTAAAACCCAGCAAGAAGTATTCGATTACAAAAATTCAAAAAATAATATTTTCTTTGTAGTTTTTGTGCGAAGCTTCGGATTGTCTACCCGTGCGAAGCTGGGAGGGCCAACTAGTTACTAAATAAATAATATTTAAGGAAATTTGGAAAATTGTCAAATTGGCTCTGCAAACACATGAAGCCATAAATATGTTGCTTTTTTAAGGTGTTTTTAGGCCATCTCTCTTCATCGACTTTGTAGTGCCTGTTTAAACTTTAACGGCCATATTATTCACTCGATTCATCCAGATTAAAAATTTAAATCCAGATGTAAAGCATACAAATTTAATGTAAATACATCTGGATTTAAGTTTTAATCTGGATGTATCTAGTGAATAATATGGCGGTAAGAGCTCTACTCCCATAATTATTGTCCTCTTTAATTCAAATTCAAACCATGATTTCACCAGAACATAGACAAACTACTCCCCAACATTTTATGCACACATAATTTAAAATTCTAAAATTCGACAGAATGAAAAGCACGAAGGGTGCAAAAATCAAAACATCGCCCCTTGAAATTATGCAACAAACTTTCGGAATCTAATTATACACGAGGACGTTGAAAACATAAATAGCTTTGTACAAGAACTGTTTATAGTGGGTTGGTGTTATTCTGGTTATGTTTGCGATGGTGTGATGGTTTTATACTTTCGTGTAGAGTGGCAACAGATTGATGTTTGATAAATCACACTAGGGACACACGTGATGAAGTTAGTAAGCTCTATATGGCCCCAACGGTGTGTCGGCAAGGTAAACTTAATAATGTAGGATATTTATGTTACGTATTCCTGCAACAACACATGTTATAATGTATATTTTACGAGTACATATATTGTGAAGGCAGAACGTCTCGTGGCAAGGCGAATACTAATTTATCGCACTGATTGCGTGCGTGTACGATGCGAGGATATATCAGATAACGAGTTGTAATATTAAATAAGTCACTCGCCAGTAATTAGATGGATACCGCAAGAGCTGTGACTTTCATAATATCCAAATTGAAATACAATCAGATAGGTGATTTATACAGGGTGTTGACATAACAACCTTTGCTCATGGACACCTCTGCCGGCTTCACAAAATTAATATTTGCATATGGCTAATAAGTACCTACTCATACACAGAGTTTCACAATATTATATTCATGTCGCAAGGCAAAAATTGCCAAATAAATTAATCTATTGAAAACGTTGACATTTTTTCCAATTTTTCAACTTTCTCACCACTTCCAAATTTATTTGCAAACGTAAAACGTTGACTCGTTAATTTTAAAAACACTAAACAAAAGAAAATTATAAAAAAATGAATCCAATTAAATATCCTTTTTAACGAATATGTCGATGTCAAAACTGATTTCTATTCAAATATGCAGATCCAGTTAAAACATCGCTGTGTCAAATACTTGCAAAATTTAACATCAACAATCCAAATTTGTATACATATTTTTGCAAGTTTAGAAAAAAAAACCTTAACTCGTTCTTACTATACTTTGCTATGTTATTCAAATATGTAATAACCCACCTACTAGCTTCTGCTGCGCATCAGTAGCCGAGAAAATTACTTAACTTTTGAATACAAAATATACAAATGGAATTTAACTTTTATGTCGAAAGCGCAGGTAAAACATACAAAATTTCATATAAATTTTCAAATGCAAAATTTTTCACATCAGGGATAAAGTTTTTGAATGCAAATTACTTTTTACTCAAACGCACCACCCACGAGAGTTATGTACTTTTATGGGTGTCTTTTTTTTTTTTTGAGATCGTGATGTGCAACTGCAAACATCTGTCAATATGAACGAGTTACCGTTTGAGATAGAAATTGCATACACATACATACATGCACATTGCAAAGGTATTTTGTATGGTGAGTGAGGTAGATTAGAATGAGTGATTTTGTATAGGTAGTCTTCATATACATACGTACATACATCCCGGGGCTTATCAAACTTATTATTCATATACATATGTACAATGTACATACATACATATAATTTTTTGATATGCAAAAATCTAGATATTTTTATTTGCTGTGTTTTTTTTTTATTCTTTGAAATGCAAATTTATACAGGTAAGCAAATTTTAAAACTCCATTCTACCGGAAATGCATTAGTGTTTGCATGCGGAAGTAGCTAGGGGCTAATAGCGGATTTCTATAATAGTATTTTTGGTTTGCTGAGCGAAGCGGTTTAGGAATTTATTGAATTTTTATTTATAACTAAATTTGTGATAATTTACTTGTTTTGTAAGGAAATAGTAAAACAAAGTTGAAAGCAGGAGTTGCTCCCAGGAATTAGCGGCCAAATTGAAAAATTCAGGCAAACTCTGACAAGAAATAAAATATCGGAGCTTGTATCAAGCATTTGTCATTATAAGTGCGTTCAATCTGTTCTTAAAATTGGGGAGGTACATCACAAAAAATTGTAGAAGGCTGGACTTTGGTTATTATTGTGTCCCAAATTCAAAAATATACAAACAAATCGACGTATTTGAATGCCCTGGAGCGGTTTTGAACATTTTTACTTGCAATATGTAGATAGTACATGTATGTACATGGCAAGTTATGGATTCGTACGAAAAATCGAACTCGATGATAAGGAAGACAAAAAAAGTGGGTCTCGCAAAAACGTCCGTCTGTCTATAAGTCTGTCTGTCTGTCGTCTGTTCGACTACAGCCTTAACGGATGGGTCGCTTATCTTTAAACTTTGTACCTAGCATTTTTTGGACATTCCCCTGACACGCTATTTTCTTTTTTTTTCTTAGGATCAAAAGTACTATCATACAAGATTTTTTTAGTCAAAAAGGAAAATCTTGTTTTTCTCAAAATCGGCTCCACAGAATTTTTTTTTTTTAAATCAATAAATTTAAATAGTTATAAGCTGCCGTTAAGTAAAAATAATGGTTCAGAAAAATGGTTATTAATGGCACCTACCAAATAACTATTTTTTTTTATTTTAGCTTTTATCAAAAACGGTTCAACAGATTTTGATGAATTTTTGTATGAAGAAGGACTTATACATTTTAAATAAAATTGTTTACTAAAATTTTCAAAAAAAATATCATTTGAGTTTTTAAGAAAAGTTTGAATTTTTTTTTTGAAAACTCGATATTTCAGAAACGACTTAGTCGATTTTTATTAAACTTAAAAAAAAAAAAAAATTTACATGACATGTATCTAGGAGATTTCTGACGAAAATTATTCTTATAACCAAAATGAACAGTATCTTCCATACAAATTTTTAAGAACCGTTAAGGAAAACCTTTTTTTGTTCAAAAAGCATTTAAAAATTAAAAATAACTTAATAAAAATTGCGTATTGACAAGGCCCTCACTAGTCAACTGATGAGTATAAGTGAGATCGCCGGGACGAAACGCCAATTTTTATGGACTAAAGGCCGTTAAAAGTTATTTTGAATCAAAAATTCAACAAGTCCAATTGAATAGTGCTAAGTCTTCTACTTGGCTGATGTATTTCAGTAGTACAGTCAAACTTCTTTATAACGTTATTCTCTCTATAGCGAATTTCATTTTGTTCCCCTTGCAGTATTTAAGAACCAAATAATTTCTGTATAACTAATTTTGTATAAAGCTTCTTCACAACGAATCAATTTTGTGTTCCCTTGAAGGTTCGTTATAAAGAAGTTTGACTGTATATAGAATTTGTATTATAAAAACCTTCATATTAAATTTTACATTGAACAATTATTAACAGCACTTCTCATTGAATGTGTGTATTGTTTTGATTTCAACTATCTCATTTTCTGATTCATCGATTAAAACTTAATTTTTTAAACAGAAGCTTTTTAATAAGTTGAAATAATATTGCATATCAAAATTTTCAAAAAAATAATTTTTGGACTTTAAATTATTTTTTTGAAAATTCGATATTTCGAAAACGGGTGGAAGATTTTTCGTAAAATTAAATTTTTAACTCTACATTAATAAATACTTAAAATTGGCGTACCAATTTTTTTTTTTTTCTTAAAAATTATAATGCAATTTAGGTAGTATATAAAAAATTAATTATTTAAAAAAAAAAATGTATTTCTAATTTTGTTGATTTAAAACAATTTTCCAGTTTAAATAATAGAATTTCCTTGCAAACATGGGGCTATATTGTCCTTTTTTGTATATTCACAAAGTATATAAAATATAGGGTCCCATAGCAGTGGGATCGCACAGTCGTGCATATTTTTTAAAGGGTAATCGAAATGAGCATAAGTAAATATGTAGTTTCCAGTTTTCATTTTTTCTTAAGGTCCGAACATACAAAATTATATTTTTAAAATTAAATACAACGATAAATATGAATGTTAAATATATAATGGGTGATTTTTAAAAAAAAACACAAAAAATTCGAAAAAATGAATGAAATATTTATTTGAATCGATAGTTTGAACCTTGCAATTTAATGTTTAAAGATAATTTCATGCAAATGTTGACCGCGGCTGCTTCTCAGGTAGCCCATCCGCTGAGTCCAATTTTGGCATACTCTTTCACACATATCGGCCGGTATCTCACGAATGAATGCATGGATGTTGGCTTCCAGTGCGTCAATCGAAGCGGGCTTGTCCCTATAGACATTAGCCTTGACATACCCCCACAAAAAATAATCTAATGGTGTCAAATCGCACGATCTAGGCGGCCAATTGACCGGCCCGAAACGTGAAATTAACTGTTCACCAAACTCGCCTCGCAATTGCGCCATTGTTTCGCGTGCTGTGTGGCATGTGGCACCGTCTTGTTGAAACCACATATCATGCAAGTCAAGAACTTCCATTTCGGGCAAAAAAAAGTTTGTTATCATCGCTCGGTAGCGTTCACCATTGACAGTAACGCTGCGATTCGCATCATCTTTGAAGAAATATGGCCCAATAATGCCGCCGGCCCATAAACCGCACCAAACAGTGGCTTTTTCGGGATGCATTGGTAGCTGTTGCAATGCTTCTGGCTGATTTTCACTCCAAATGCGGCAATTTTGCTTATTTACGTACCCATTCAACCAAAAATGAGCCTCATCGCTGAACACAATTTTTCGATAAAAAAGCGGATCCTCGGCCAGCTTTCCAAGAGCCCATTCACCAAAAATTCGGCGTTGTGGTAGGTCGGCTGGCTTTAGTTCTTGCACCAGCTATATCTTAAAAGGCTTTACGCCCAAATCCTTCCGCAAAATTTTCCACGTAGTGCTGTAACAAAGGCCTAACTGCTGGGAACGGCGCCGAATCGACATTTCGCGGTCTTCTGTCACACTAGCTGATACGGCCGCAATATTTTCTTCACTACGCACAGTACGTAAACGTGTTGGTGGTTTAATGTCCAACAAAGTAAATTTGGTGCGAAATTTGGTCACAATCTTCCGAATAGACTGCTCAGAAGGTCGAGAATGCCGATCATAAAATGGAAGCAGCGCGCGATGAACATTTCGAACCGAGCACGAATTTTGATGGTAAAATTCAATAATTTGCAAGCGTTGTTCATTTGTAAGACGATCCATGGTTAAATTGCAAACCAAACTGAAGCTGTTTGACAGTGACACAAGGTACTAAACACACGTCAGCTGTCAAAACCAGTGTTGCCAAAACCAAACCAGCTAAAAAATCAACAAAATTATGTTAAAAGGCATGGACAGTGTTTTTGTTAATATTCATTAAATTACCTCTGAAAAGTGTTTGACCCCAAAACAAAAAATTTCTTCAATGAAATTGAATGTTTACGATTTTTCTTGTAAAATGTTTAAATACCTATAATATTAACTTAGAAGAACCAAATTTTAAAATTGCAACAAAAGTAGTCCAGCTATTAACGAGATACACGAAAATAACTCTTGAAAAAACATCGCCCATCGCCCCCCCCCCCCCCCCGAAAAAAATTGTCTGGCTACGGCCTTGCCAGCGATGCACCTTTATTGCAAAGTATTATACAAAAAAACTTGTTTAAATTGCCATGCATCCAATTTAATGAAGAGACAGTTTTCTCAAAGTGTTCAAGGACACAAAATAGCGGATATTGAACCAAAAACTACACATAACGGGTGATTTTTTAGCTGGTTTGGTTTTGGCAACACTGGTTTTGACAGCTGACGTGTGTTTAGTACCTTGTGTCACTGTCAAACAGCTTCAGTTTGGTTTGCAATTTAACCATGGATCGTCTTACAAATGAACAACGCTTGCAAATTATTGAATTTTACTATCAAAATTCGTGCTCGGTTCGAAATGTTCATCGCGCGCTGCTTGTGTTCAGCGATGAGGCTCATTTTTCGTTGAATGGGTACGTAAATAAGCAAAATTGCCGCATTTGGAGTGAAGATCAGCCAGAAGCATTGCAACAGCTACCAATGCATCCCGAAAAAGCCACTGTTTGGTGCGGTTTATGGGCCGGCGGCATTATTGGGCCATATTTCTTCAAAGATGATGCGAATCGCAGCGTTACTGTCAATGGTGAACGCTACCGAGCGATGATAACAAACTTTTTTTTGCCCGAAATGGAAGTTCTTGACTTGCATGATATGTGGTTTCAACAAGACGGTGCCACATGCCACACAGCACGCGAAACAATGGCGCAATTGCGAGGCGAGTTTGGTGAACAGTTAATTTCACGTTTCGGGCCGGTCAATTGGCCGCCTAGATCGTGCGATTTGACACCATTAGATTATTTTTTGTGGGGGTATGTCAAGGCTAATGTCTATAGGGACAAGCCCGCTTCGATTGACGCACTGGAAGCCAACATCCATGCATTCATTCGTGAGATACCGGCCGATATGTGTGAAAGAGTATGCCAAAATTGGACTCAGCGGATGGGCTACCTGAGACGCAGCCGCGGTCAACATTTGCATGAAATTATCTTTAAACATTAAATTGCAAGGTTCAAACTATCGATTCAAATAAATATTTCATTCAGTTTTTCGATTTTTTGTGTTTTTTTTTAAAAAAAAGTTCTAAACCTCTTAAAAAATTCACCCATTATAAGAAAAATTATATTTCCTCACATCTGACTTGTAATATAAGACTTTTAGTGATTGGCAAGGCCAAACTTCAATTTACTTTATCTATTCGCAGAAATTCACTTATCAAAAAGTACCTCATCTCTATTTAAAGACACGCTTCTCATCACAGACTATGGGATGTATAAAAGCCACCATCGGAACTAAGGACATTAAATGATATCCTTATAATGAGAAAGAAGATTGTAAGTGGGTAATTCAACTTTTCATTCTAGATTATAGGATATATACGGATGGTTGATTGGGGTAGATGGTAGATGGCATATTGCTTGCACGAAGAACCACCTATACAGCTGATCGAAATGTATGAGCCAAAAACAAAGTACGTTCAGTGTTGAAGGGAAATATTTTTCTTTTTCGTCTTTTTCTTATTAAACCATATCAAGGATAAGAATCAGTTATCCCTCTCTCTCTATATATCCATTCTCCAAGGAAGTAATGGAACTATGGAAGTTTAATTTTTGGAAGTACTTTCGTTACATGCAATCTGGGATAGTTGATCTCTGGAGTGTAGTGAAAATGATGATAGCATTTGCTTTTCTGTCGAATGATAAGAGGTGGTCACACTATGTACTTGTGTTGTTTTTTCATGACATGACGTCAAGGACTTCCCTGAGCATTTTATTATTCTCATTACAGATAAAAGAATAAAAAACAATGAGAAAATTTACTTCTTTTACTTTTGTGCTGTTTCTAATATTTATGATATTTCAGCACAGACATAATAAATATTTTGTTATAAGAAGGTGTGGGAATTGAATACAAAATGCTCGAGCGGTGAATGAATTTATGTTATTTGTTCCACTTAAGAAGTCTCTTAGAGTAGTTTTGAAAGAGTGGGTGATTAAAAAAGTCCCATCATACAGAACACAGAAAGGGAGATGAATTCTTCAAAATTTGTATCACCACTTTTATTATTAAATTCACTGGACAGCTAAATTTTTACCAAAAAAACGAATAATTTTTTCTCCAAGGTTTGGATGCCATGACTTCGTATCCTACTTTAGCTGTCCTCTATCACATTTTGGAATTTTGGGTTTTATGAAAGATAAAAAAACCTTATTTTTCAGACCTCTATCTCAACAAAATTTCTTTCCTATCAGTTTGCATATAAAAAACCTTAGCTCTTCTAGGCATATATTTTAAACTATAAAATTATCAAAACACCGTTTTCGTTGATTTTTCTATGCTTTGGTAACATCCTTTAGTAAATCTTCCTTCAAAGTCAATTTAATTTTCTTTAAATATCCTTAGTTGAGCTAAGCAAAAATGTGCTTTATTTTGCAATTAAGTCCAGCCAAGAGAAAATCAAGAACTATATTATGATTTCTCAAAAAGGAAAGTGGGATTGAAAAATTTAAATCAAGTTTTGAAGAGTCCTTGCAGATTTCTTAACGAGTTTTTCGTGAAAAAATTATTTTTTTGTGGAACATACCGAAAAAAGGTATTTTTACATCTTTTAGATTCAAATGTCTCAAGGCCCTGACTTGATAAAGCAATCGGATTCAAATTCTGGGTATGGTCTATTTGTCGGTAGGAAAATAGAATACATTTTTGTCATCTGTGTTATTATTATTTTCACCTTATTTTAACCAAAAAAAATATTTATGGATGATTTCAGTGGAACATTTTTGAGGTAGGTTTTAGCTACCATATATAGATTCATTTTTGACCCATGAAAGTAAGACTTCCTCTTCGAAAAAAACTACCAAGAAGTTAAAATTTGATAGAGAAGCATTTTCATACATAGCTTTTCATTTTATGGAGGGGTGAAAAGGGCAACAAAACTATCAGTTTTAAAAGAAATGTCAAGACACACGTTGAAGTTTATAAAATCCTATAGAAAAAAAATTTTGAACATTTTTTTTTCGAATGAGAAATATATTGAGAAAAAGGAACTACAGCCAGGAGCTACTTTACACGACAGTGATGTGGAAAAAACACATTTAGTCGCATTTGCTGAAACGAAACTTAAAAACCTAAATTCAGCATAAGAGCTTATGTGATAATTTACGCTGAGGAAACATTCAGAACATAAGCATCGAAGTATAGATTATAAGAGTAAATTCAGAAACGTCAAATTTCTGTGTAGCGATTCGGCATTACTGCTTTTTGCGATGCTGATGCTTAAACAGATGTTGCCGATGCGATGATGATCGGTTATCTGTTTTACGTTAAAAAACATTTTATGGCGTTTAAATATCAATGATGCTAGTAATATTTTTAAAACTTGAAACTTAAAAACTCTGACATAGATTCTGGCCCTAGACCTGGAAAATAAGTTCTAGCCTTGGGTCTGGAACTGGGACGGAGGTTCTGGATCTGGGACAAAGCTTCTGGAGGTGGATCTAGGACCAGGATAAAAGTTCTGGAAGTGGCTCTCGAACTTGGACAAAGGACAATTTTGTTTGTTTTTGGAAACAACTTTTTTACAAATTCAAAAAAAAGTTCTGGAAGTGGGTCTGGAACTTGGACAAAGGAAAACATTTTTTTTTTTGAAATATGTAAAACATTTTTCATAAACTTTGTTTTACAAATTAAAAAAAAAAAATGCTTACTTTTTTTTTAATGGGTTACTTTTTCGGTTCTCTAAGCCGCTCACGTATAACTCCGTTCAGTCGCCAGCCAGGCGTCTATGTCAACAGTTTTCTAGCGCAATAGTACTTTTGATGGCTCACTGCGAGGGTTCTAAGGATTTTAACTACCTTTTTTGGGTGGTCATCTCGTTGCTCCGCTTAGGGTATGTTCAGTCACCTGGCAGGCGCCAATGTCAACAGTTTTCAACTAAAATTAATTTTTTTTTTTCAAAAAACTCAACTTTTTACACTCGTTTTTAATTTTTTTTTCAAAAATCTCATTTTTTTTGTCAAAAAAAAAAATTTTGTCAAATAAAAGTTTAGGAAAAAAGATATTTTCTTTTTAATTTTTCCAAATTTTTAAATTTTTTTTTCAAAAATCTCATTCTTCCAATTGTATTATTTTATTCGAAATCACCATCAAAATTCTTCCAATAGTATTTAAGTTTCGTATCAGCAAACAATTGATATTGTAAATTTTTCACATATTTTCCTCTAAATCTATTTCCCTTAAGAAAAAACATATAACATATAATATTTTTTATGTAGCTAATATTTTTGTCAAATCTTGCCCCTTTCACCCCCCAAAATTAAAAGCATCAGTGGTTTAAACTTAGAGAACTTTTAGGGATATGCTACAGACCACAAAATGGAGGTCTATATTGTACATTAAAACTGGCATGGTAATATTTCCGCAAGTTTTTCCTCAATATTTATCGCTGTGTCAATTATCGATAAAATTGACACACTATTTTCTACCTAGAATTGCATCAACTACAATTTTGTTTTCAGCCCGTTTTACGTATTAAGAAGTTTAGAACAAAAAAAATATTTTGGATCTTAAAAATAAATCGATTTTTGAAAAAAAAATTCCTGCAATCGATTTGACTTGACAAAACCTCAATACGTCAATTGAATAAAAAAAAAAACAAAATTAAATTGAAAGCTTTCATAAATATTCTTCAAATAGATACCACAATTATAGGAAAAATCTACCCTTAATCCTTTAAAAAACACTTTTGGCAACAGAATAAATTCTCCTTTACTTCTAATGTAGCCAGGAAGATTGAACTACCTTTGTATATGTATGTATTATGTGAAAATGAAAATGATAGAAGATGGTGAATAATGTGAAGGATTACACAAAGTAAAATAAATAGGAAAATTGAAATAAACTTTTTTTTATCAAACAAAACAAAATGTTTTAATTTCACCTAAGAAACTTAAGTTTTACATACATTCTAATATCTGTAAAATGTTGTGTTTCTAAAAATAATAAAGGTAATATATAATATTAAATTACTTAAAAAAGTTGCACAATAGACCTGTGTTGAAATGGTCTTTAATCAACAAGCGCCTCCAGCCACCTTGGTTGCTAGTCAGCTGTCTCCAGTTTCTCATGCTTGGAGGTCCCTTTTCTCTTGTGTGCACCGGGCGCCACCTGCTTGATTTGCGCTCTAAATGTTTTTTGGCAAAAGGGACCAAAATAGCCTTAAGTGTTCCCATATACGTTCTCATTGATAAGTTCTAAAATGAAAATCAAAAGCCGTGGTTAAAATGAAAGGTAAATTTTAACAGCCCTATTAATAAAAAAACTCTTATTCCACCTTTATTCCACGAGTTTACTAAACTATAAAATAAGAGTTAAGCTATGGGTTAAAATTTTACATTAATTAAAACAAAATGTTAGTGGAATAGTAAAGTGACGTTTACGAAAAATTCTCTAAGAAATCTACTACAATAACTAAGATCCCTGTTTGTTTGTATGGGTTTTGACAGCAAATTATGATAATTTGTAAAAAAAAAAAAAGGCTCACGTTATACCAAACACACAAAACAATTCTCTTATTAATATCATATTTCTGTCAAAATTATTATCATTTTTCTATTGTTTGTGTGGTGTTTGTTGTGTGTTATGACCACCTCTTGTATACCCATTAAAGTTGTCTTCATAAATTGCTATGAGTATTCTCATATTTTCCTAGGAAAACCTATACCTATTTCTTCCCAAAATGCTTCTCACTAAGCACTTGCGTTGGATCATATCTGGTTTTGTATATTTTTCTTTTTCTTGTCGTTGGTGGCTGATTGTCCAATAATTGCAAATAGTTCAAGAACTCAATAAATCTAGTAGAAATCATTATTTTTATTTAAAACTAAATTTTGCAATCTTCATTTATATTTTTTTAAATTTAGAATTTGACACATGTAGTTCTTATTCCTTTCGCTAAACCTTCCTTTAATAAACGTCACTTAATAGAAATTTTGTTTTATTAATAACACTTTGCACTTATTCCAAGGAATAAGGCCTAACCTTTCGCTATTCCACGTTTATTAATTTTGCTGTACGGATTTTTTTAAAAATCTTCTTTTACTCGCGTTACATCTTATCTAGAGAATGAGCTGGATTAACTGAATTTTGTGTTTTCATGTCTTTATAACGTCCCAATTAGCATTTCAGCTTCGGTAAGGTCTAACTGAATAGCCTTTCTAATTTCGTTAAGACATTTGTAAAGTGTCGATAAGCATAAAAAGGAGAATGTTATAGAAGCTTATTGAACCTTTAATAAACTTCTATAATGATTTCGATAAGGCTTAGTGCAAGTACCATACGCAGATCTTTTAAAAGTTTCAGCTTTGGAAATGTTTCTATAAAATAATAACACATGTAGTATAGAAGTTTGAACTTTGCAGCAGAGTTTTTATTATACCTATCAGAAGCCGATAATACAAGTCTTACAAAAGTTGAAGAAAATAGGAAAAAAAAAAGTTTTTATTTTCAATTTTTTGAAGTGATTTTTATTGCATTTATTCCATTTTTAATCTGAAAACATGTATCACACATTCGATTATTCGAGTATTGGAAATAATTTTAAAATACAAATGTTTTTCTTACCTTCTTAGGGATCGAACTCGGAACTCCTGTGTAATAGTCTACTACTCTACCCACTCGGCCATCTAATAGATTATTTTGAAGATGCAAAAACTTAATCAGCCTTTTCATTTTATAGAACTTCAAAATGATTCCTTACACAAACCCAAGCTTCTATAAAAAAAATCAAGACTTTCTGCCAAATGTGGGATAGGTAGAGAAAAAAAAATGCACTAGACATGCCTATTTGCAAAAAAGGCCATGAACATTTTATTTGATCTTGCCAGTTCTGATTGATTTGACAGAACGAACACAAGTTTTTCGCACAAGAAAAAAGCTTTTAAAGGTTTGACTAGCTAGATTGAAGCAAAAAGTGAACAACAAAAACAGGCGCTAGATGCCTGTGTGCAAAAAATCTTACGAAAATTGTGTTTGATCACAACTTATGTCCAGTTTGTATGTTTTCTTGACGCAATTCTTATACCCATAAACTGCCGGGACACCGGAGTTAATCAACCTAATTTAAATTGCCTCAAAGTATGTACCGTGTAAACACATGTCACAAAAAAAAGTCAAGTGCTGCAAATTTGCTTTTCCTTATTGTTCTAGTGTGTTTTATTTTCATTCATCGTCCACTCAACCACCACCATTGAATCAACAATCTTATTAAAGTCACTGCACTATATCACAAAAGACAATTGTTAGTTTTTTTAAAAAGCTTCTTTAAAACGACTTATACAAGTTTGAGCCTCTTTAGTGTAAGATCTGACAAACCTTTGCCAATTTTTCGATAAAACTTCTAAAAAATTGTTATAGAAGCCTTTTAAAGACTAAATGACAGCAGCTTGTATAAAATAACTTATACAATCCTTATACAAGTTCAGCTTCATTTAGCTTCTCTTACTTCATTTAAAGAGGTATAACCGAAAAACAGGTACTAGACTCAATTGAGTTTCCTTATCTAGCTTACAAACAATTTAACAATTTACCGAAATCATGACTTCTATAAGCATTTTTTTTTAAGAAAGCTCTATAGAAGCATTATACATATTATGACTTGTAGCATATCAATTTTTCTAAGCTTAAAGAAGCTGAAATGTTAGTTGGGGTGACAGAAGGTCTACTGTCGAAACCGCAAAAAACAACAAAATTGTACATAAAACACGCTATAAGTGCAGGTTTATCTAGAAATAGACATTTATGTATAGGTACTTGTATTTACCTACATCCTACATTTTGCACAAATATCATGTTCCGTTTCCTTAACTTTCAAAACAAAAATGGCTACGAATATGTTGAGGATTTTTTTAGGTAAATATAATTTGCTTGTATTTATTTTAACTTCATTAAAAAAAAAAAAAAAAAAACACTTTTATTTGCTTATAGCTCTGGGTAAATATGGTTGTGGTTAATCCATATACATATGTTTGTATCTCCTCGAAAGGTCATATACATGTAAATCTGATCTGTGAACTTTACAAAATTAAAACCTTTTCTTTCCGTTTCCTGTTTTTCCTGTTTCCTGGAAGTTTAAGCTATTTGGATTTATTTCTGTTAACATGGGTTGAATAATATAGATTCTTAAAAAACAACCCTGCCACAACATCAAGTTTTTATTTTTTTTTATTTATTTCTTGCTTCTAATCTTGCGATAAGTCTTAAGGCCCTAAAACTACCAGTATAAGAGTATAGTATAAAGGACATTGTTAAGAAATATTATTTTTGAATGAATGATTTTGCCAGCCGGAAGTTAGAAGCCCCATTAAGCCTTGCCTTGAATTTTCTTCTTTTTTTTTCTTGGTATACACTTTCAACCTCTTCATTTTTGTCCTTTTTATATGTAGGTAGGTATATTTTTTTATCTTTTCTTTTTCCTTCCGTCTGATCCCTTTGCAATCTGATTTCCTCGATGTTGTCATTCACTGATAATGACATTGTCACTTAGTGTGCTTTTATTTTTTTATATTTTTTGTTTTCCCTTATACTTCCTGCGTTTGTATCCTTTATTAGCTTACAACAAAATTATGCATTATTATACCCATTTTCCTTCTAGTTCGTTGGAATTGGCTCATTGTATATCCTTTGGCTCAAAGGAAACAAAAAGAAGAAATACAAAATAATAACAAAAAAAAAATATCAAAAACGAGTCATTTTCTTTTCTTCTTTTTCTTCTGGCTTTGCTCGATACAAAATGAAAATTTATCTTTATCGCAGTGTATACATATATGTATGTAACTAGAACTTGGTTGTTACTTTCTTTTATCCTTGTTACAAAGCTGACACTGGTTCTTTCCTGTTTTCTTAGTAGGTAATAACATAGCAACTTAAGACGGAAGGATATACTACAAGCATAAAGAAAAGAAAAAACACCCCAAAGGATAATATTGACCTAAAGTCAAGTACAGAGTCCTTCCCATCCTATATATTGAGCGAATCCGGATGAAGTAAAAGTAAAAGGGTTGTGAATATCCTACGGGCAAAATATTATGCTCCCTTCATCCCTTTCCCTTTATAAATAGTAATGAGTCATATAAACATGGTAATTAGAGAGGAATGGTTTTCACTAGCTTGAGCCTTGACATCAGAGGACGAAATTCTTTTTTCCTGTCTTTGTGGCTAAAGCAACAAAAAAATGTCCCAGTTAGCTATTTTTGTTTTCTTTATTTTTTTTTTTTTTTTGTGGCCAACAAAATTGGGATAAGTTGATGCTGAAGGTGGATATAATTTATGCAGGACAAAAAACACATCTGTTGCGGTGTGGTGGGTGTGATAGATGTCAGGCTTTGAAGAAGGTTTATTGTTGTAATGGGGGCTTGTTAATAACTAGCTGAAATGTTTTGACAAGGGTCGCAAATAGATGTACATATACACGAAGTGACATTTCGGTTGGATAAAATAAAATAAAAATAACTGTCAAGCAATTGTTACTTTATTTTTGAAATAAAAAAAAAATCTATTTATTTTGTTTTTATAATCAGAAAAAGTTGAGAGCTATGTATAGCTTAGCTTTGGAGTATTGTAAATTGAAAAGTTTACCCAGGTGAGTTTATTTATGCATGAGAAACACACTGTCACAAATGAATACCTTCGCATAAGTGCTTTGTACGCTTAAAAACTCAGTGAATACTCGTAAACCTTAATAAACTTGAACAAAATATACAATTTTATTCACTTCAATGCCTCATAATTATGTTCGCATTAATTTATTCTGAATTTTATAAAGGAACTTAATGAATTCAATCAATGAGAATTAAGTGATTCCCAAAATTGCATTCTCTTGCAAATTCGATATTAAAAGAATTAATTATTTATAATTATTTATTCAATTAGGAAAAAAAGAGAAACAAAGTTTTACCTACCGACATAACCTGACCTCACTTCCGTAAATTTTAAATTATCCTTCCGTGGTATTCTGTGGGAAAAAGTTAACTGAAATTTTTGCTACCATAGTAACCTCGAGATAACATTTCCCGTATTATACCTTAGAATTCCTCATAAAGCCCCTCAAGATTGCATTATTCAAAAGTTCCATTAAATGTGGTTTTTATCATTAACATCACTTCCTCCCGCCCAATCCAACCTAAGTACCAAAGTAATTTCCTTAGAAAACTTCGTTTTGTAGAATATTATTTGTTATATCTTTTTCTGGTGCTAAAAGAGGCTAACGAGGATAAGCCATGTGCCACAATATTTCCTCTGTTCTGAGCTCCAAGTATACGAGGACACTCAGTAATCCTTAAAAGTCACAATTCTTGTTTGGATAAAGAGAATGAGAGAGAAAGAGAGAGTGAGAGTTGTTGTTGGCCAAGTTGTTACTGCCAAGTTATATCAAAGATATCAGTTGTGAATGACAGAACTATAAGCGCCCTGAAACTACATATACCTTCCATAGAGCTTGAAGAACATTAAGGCAAGCATGGGACTTGAGATTTTGGTGATGATTTTTCCACCGTGTGCATTATTTTTTTTTTTCTCCCAAAGTCATATTTCCATCTTTAGAAGTTTCTAAGATGAGACGATTAAAACATGATGAGTTTGTTCTCAGTTTTCAGGTTTACCTTAACAACTTTGTGACGTTATTTGTGTGCTTTGACTAGACTGGGGGTGATTTAATTGAGCTATGGAATTTAATCGCGTACACGAAGCAAGACATACATACATAGATATATTTACATAAAAGCCCATTAAGAAGTAATTATTCTCACCTGAGCTAGTGCGTGTTTATAGACAAATTGCGTGGAATTTTTTAATTTTGTTAATAAAATTAAACCAAGAACACACTCAGAGGCCTGCCAATGGTCTTGTGTATAAACAAACATGAAGAAAAGTCGCATGCTTGCGATCGAAAAATTACTAGGTTAATTACTCCCAAGCACAATTTAATAAACAACCTAATCACGTATGGAATGTTTATAGCAAACAAAAAAAAATGTTCCCAAAAGAATAAATTGATGTGCGGTAAATGTAGGTACACTAAATATTATTGTTTGTATGTTGGTTCGGCTCCGGAATCTTGGCACCCAATATTTAAGAGGGGTATTCAAAAAAAAAACAAATTATACATATTTAAGGGTAGTTTTTGAAACTTGTATAAATAAACTCTTTCAACAATTATTTTTAATATTCCTCTACATTTTTAAGTTAACCCATTGACCGTTTTTCCATACCGAATGATCAAATTATTACAAACTCATAAAATTTGTCGCCTTGTCGCCTTGCAGCTTTATCGCCTTTCCGCTATGTCGCTTTGCCACTTTGTCGCCTTTCCGCTTGGTCGCTTTGCCGCTTTAAAGCTATGTCGGTTTTGTGATACCTGTTTAGATTAAAAGGAGGCAATTTCAAGATCACCACACACTTGGTTATCAGCTAAAAATCGCTATTGAAGAGGTAAAACGACTTTCAAGAACCTTTCTTTGTATAATCTGATATATCAGAAGGCGTTTGTATTTTTTATTGATACAAATATAACGTCACTGGGAAGTTGGGATTGGTGGAAAATCGAAGGCGAAAAGTCACTAAATATATCTTTCTTATCGCGTGATACGGCGATAAGAAGGAAAGGTAGCAACTCACAGATTACGAATATGTAATTTTTAGATTGCTAGGGCAGTTAGTTCAGCCGGAAATCGTAATTTCAGATTTCACGTTTGCTTCAAACGTACAATTTCTACGAACACAACAAAATCTGGATTTTTTTAGGTGGTTTTTGTTATAAGGCCTTTTGATTCCCATAGATTAAAAGGTGGCAGTTTCTAGGTCATCGCTCTTCCATTTTAAGGTAGCTTAGACTCATGGTTCAGCTGAAAAGCTTTTGAAGAGGTAAAAAATGCGTTTTCACGTTGCTTTTACGTATTCCAGGTTACATCAAAGGCGTTGGTCTTTTTAATTAATACATACTTAATAAAAATTATAATGCTGTTTTACGTCGTCGCTGGGAATCTTTTTTTGGTGGCAATGGCTTTGAAGGAGGCGAAAATCAATTTTTTTTTTCAAACGAAATAGTTCTAAATTTCTAATTGTAAAATATATTGATGGAAAGAGAGCTACTACTTGTCAAAAGGTCGCTTTACTGCTTTCCCATTTTATCGCTTTATCACTTTTCCCCTTTTAAAATGTGATAATTATTGTAGTTGTATAGCCCGTAGCATAATTGTTCTATCTAAAGCCTAGTACGCTGCTGATGCAAAACTAATGTCCAACACGACAGCGAAATGCATACGGAAACAACAGCGAAAACATAACAATTGAAAGTGTTATACCAATTGCAAAAAAAACACAAACGCAAACGCAAAAAAATCACAAAAATCCAATGAATGAAACAACAAATACAAACATCAACAAACCTCAAATGTAACTTTCCCGCACACAATTAATGGTCCGTGCAATTAATTCAGGTCGAAAAAAGAGCGGAGACTTCTCCAAATAATTTTCTACAATTACTATCAATTTCGTTCATGGAGCAGCCTAATTGCATAACGAAAGGAGGGACAGAATTTTTCGTTTATGATTTCGTTGTATCGTTTTTGTATGAGATTTTTCGTTTTGCATCAGCAGCGTTAGGCTTAAAGTGTATATATAAACAAAAAAAATATATTATTAAGTTGCAAAAATTATTTATTTACTATTACGATTTTTAATCAAAATTTTTATCAAAATTACATTTTGCGTGAATTTTGGAACACTTCTATTGCGAAAATTCCATTTAATTGTTATTCCACTTTTACGTTAGCTTAGTCTTACGAGAGAGCAACATTTTGGCCATTTCTTGAGAAAAATTTTTCAAACAAAAAAAGAAATTCTTAAATCGGAAAATAATATAGAATATCCCTAGAGCCATTTAATAGAAAGTCTTTCAAACTAAAAAAAAATCCTAAATCGTAAATTTTTTTAAATTTTTACCCCATTTCACCCTACAAATTGCAAAATTAAAAAAAAATTCTTTGTTATCATTTTCTAAGAATAACCTGTTAAACGCAGGCAGAATTTGTTTATTTCAATTGGATACTTCTTTTACATTTTACCCCATTTTACCCTGCAAAGTGATTTTTTTCCGAGACGAATCCAACAAATCAGAGATCATTAAAATCGGTCCAGCCGTTCTTGAGTTATAAACGGTTAAACTAAACCACCTGTAGTTTTATATTATATTAAGAATTGAATTTTCAAAACCGCAATAATTTCTATTCTGATCATCGCACTCTATTCAATAAAAATGAAAAAACTAATCACACGCTTACTTCAATCACAATTTACTTTTCAAATGATTCCTTTCGATTCGATTGAGAGAACTCTGATGGTCTGGTGGTGTCTTACAACAGAAATATATATGTATTTCGTTTTCATTTTCCCATCAACTCAAACTATGCATTTTTTTTCAACTGTGTACATAATATAACGATTTTCGCATAAAAAAAATATGATTTTGAAAAGACCAGCAGAATACTGTACAATATCTGAAGTCTATTGGGGCTATATGATTGTGAGGTTGTCACTCCTTTATTGGCAACGTCCTGTGGTCGATCGATAGGAGAGAATGCAATGGAACGTAACCAAAGTGAAATCATCATCATCATGATTGCAATTTCACAACTTTTTGCTTCGGTAAAATTCGATTCTACGTTGTGTCATCATAGGGATATTCAGGACATTGAGAGCAATTGAATTGAAATAGCTTTGAACGCACTATAAAGCACACTGCGGAGCACTCCTTCCTTTATTTTTTCCTTCTCTGTCTTTCTGTCTCTCTCTCTCTCCTTCTCTTTCCACTTAAAATAGGATAAGCCACTATGAAATGATTCTATTGTTTTGTTGAATTACTTTTAACAGGAAATGTCGATGCTGCTGACGACGACATTTGAGGTTCCGGAGATTGAATGAAGTGTATAACTACACCTATAGGTATATGTGCTGTATGGAGGTTTTAAGTGCACGGATGTGTAACGACGGAGAACAGGTTTCTATTTCTGCTTGAATAAGTTTCACTGGTTTATTGGTTGCCAATTGCTTCGTAATGAAGTGTGAAGACTGGTATTCTTGGATATACCTACTTGTATGTCCTTGGTAAGAGTTTCATATGAATTATTAAGGCAAATGATTCATTTATAGGCACAGATATTCGATCTTTACCTATTTTTGGTTGAAAGAAAGATGTAGGTAGTTTGCAGTTATCGAAAATTGATTTGACCTGGTTCAAGAGGAGTATTCTTTCTTAAATCTTAACGGAAGGACCAAGAGCTCACAGCAAATTTTCGAGTGTGAAAGTTAACTCAAATAAAGGGTGGATGTTGAAATGAAACATTGTGCCGTTTTTTGCTGTGTGGCACGTAGCCCCGTTCTTTTGAAACCAAATGTCGTTCGTCTACATCCATATTATAGAATTGAAGCCTGCAAAATAGGGTTTATCGATCGGCAGCGCTATATCCGTTGATGCTGTCGGTAGTGACATTGTCTTTTTCGAAGAATTAGGGATTCTCACAGACAGCGACGATGTTTTCGGTTGATATTGCGTTTCGTTGACGCAGGGGCGTTGGCTGATTGTTCAATGAATCGGTTGACTCTAATTTGGCTACCAAACTTTGGATAATCGACTTGGAAGGACAACTATGTGAACCGTAAAATGGGCGCAATGCACTTATCGTTGGCCCTAAAGGTTTTGATATTAAAGTTGTATCATTTGGACGTCCTGTTGAATCGTTTAACTTGCCATGGTGATTTGGCATCATCAGTAACTGAATAATAAACAACAGATTTGACAGATGTCACCAAAACAACATGGCCACCAAAATCGACTCGCGCCAATTTCAAAACCCTACATAAGAGCTCTTTTAATAAAAACATAAAAAAAAACACTTAAGTAACCCCTATTCCGTGAGCTTACTAACCCATGGATGAGAGTTAACTCGGGTATCAAAATTTCAGAAAAAAAATAAATTTGACAAATTTTCCTTCGCTTCACCGCTTTATTTGCTGAATTAGCTGACTGAGGGCAGTTCGTAAACGTCAGTTAGCAGAGACTTTATTGATATGGTTTTGCACTTAATTCATGACTTAAAGAGAATTCGTTTATATTTGTAGGCCTGTAAGTCCAAAGCTTAAGTCCGATGTGGACTTGGGTTTCAACCAATAAGCTTCTACAGACAGCATACCTATTTGGTCTCGGAGGTCCTTTTTGGCTTAGGTGTTACAGTTTTGCAGTCATTCTCTGTAACACCGTCCCTCGTAGGTGGACTAAAATATTATTACCTATTTTAAATCAAGCTTTAACCCATTTAACGTTTTTTTCCATATAAACACTTTAAGTTAAGTACTCCTCTCTTAGCTTCTTATAAATGTATGACAAACCACGTTAACCATAATCCCACACATTTTATTCCATGTAATTCATCAACTGTCATCCAGGATCTGTATGTTGGTACATTCCCTAGTGTTTCGTCGTCCTTATTTTTGTATTTCTTTTTTGTTTTACTTTTCTTTCTCTCAGAAATGACTATGTGTGGGTTGGCTCAAAAGACAATGGATGTTCTTTTGCACACGTTTCCACATACGCAAATTAAATTATTGTCATAATGGCTTAATCATAATGGAAGGCAGGAACAACAAAAAAAAAAGAGACAATCAAAATACTTCACATGCATGCCGCCAGGATAATCGAATTAACCTCCTTATCCGCGCCGGGATATTATGTTCCTTCGTCTTTCTATTAAATTTCTGTACCTACACAAGTAACACTGACAAGTTACAAAGCAAAAATATAAGACACTAATGTGTGTGTCTTTATGCTGTGCATGTATGTGTATGTATATAATGTTGTACATATATAAGTGTGAATTTCATATTAATTCAAGCCCAAGGAGACTCTCAGTGAAAATCCTTATTGTATAATTCACACAAGAGGATACGAGACATGAGTCGAGAATGTCTATTATCTTGCTATAAGCATTGTTTTGTTGAGGTAGGGTAGTTACAAGTTTGTATTTGTACCTATATATGTACCTACCTAACATAAATTTTAATGCTGACACTGGCAGGCAGTAGGTGTATAGGTATAGGTAAGGTATGTCTGGTTCAAAATGCTATGCTTTGAGAATTTCAACTAAGCCCAACAAGAACCTATTTAAATTTAAAATTATAGCCCAGTGCAGGTACATATATGTGATATGTGAAAATTATGCTGAGATTTTGAAGTACATTATAGTAATTTGAGTTAAATTCAGTTTTATACCATTTTAATTAATCGTTGTGAATCTTTATTATATATGCGTTCCTTAGTCATTTTGTTTGCAAAAAGTTGTGAAGTTAATATTATAGAAAATTAACTAAATAAAGTCATAACGTCGTCATACCAGTTCCCCATATCCATATTTCTCTAAACAGTATAATACCACAAATAATAGAAAAATAATTTATTTCAATAACTGTTCAAGTTCATATCTTCTTAATATGTATATAAAAGAAAGTCGTTTTAGTTACAACACTTATAACTCAAGATCGGCTGGACCGATTTTAATGATTTTTGATTTGTTGGAATCGTCTCTGCCCCGAATAGCAGAATAACTATAAAAATTTACTTTGTAGGGTGAAATGGGGTAAAATGAAAAAGACGAATCCGATTAAAAAAATGCAACTTGCGTTTGAAATGTTATTCTTAAAAATTGGCTTCAAGGAAAATTTTTTTTTAAATTGCAATTTCTAGGAAATGGGGTGAAAATGAAAAAAATTTTCCGATTAAGTAAATTCTCTATTGTTTGAAAGGTTTTCTTAAAGGTGTCCGATTTAAAATTTTTGTTTGTGCTTGAAATGTTATTTTTGAGTGGATGGCCTTAGGAATATTTTTTTTTTTCAAGAATTTGGTATTTATAGGGTAAAAGGGTGTAAAAAAGAAAAGCAGTATCCGATTTAAAAATTTTTTTTTGTGTTTGAAAGATTATTTAAAAAAATGCTATTTATAGAGTGCAGTGGGATAAAAAGTGTTGTACTTAGAGGATTATATTTCTAGAAATCAAGGCTTTCATTACGTGGAGTGGATTAAAACTCAGAAGGTAGTATTCAATTACAAAAAGTAAAAAAATAATATATTTTTTTGTGTAATTTTTATGCGAAGCTTAGGTTTATCCGTGTGAAACCGGGACGGCCAGTTTATGAATAAAACAGTTAATTATGCAAACTACGTAAACCCTTTGAGAGCTTTAAAGTGAAACAAGCTTATGCAAGCCAATGCAATCAGACTATTCTTGACTATTAGAGAAAATGCCGCAGTTTTTTCATATGGAAGGCCGCTTTCTTATAATTCATCTTCTAAGTCTTACTCATTCCAGATCATTTTAGTGGACGGCCTTAGGAATATATTCTTCCCAAAAATTTGGTATTTATATAATGAAAGGGGATAGAAACGAAAAGTGGTACCTATCCGATATCAAAAATTCTGTTTGTGTTGAAGATATTATCTTTAAAAATTTGATATTTATGGAGTGAAAGGGATTAACACAAAAAAGTGGTTTTTGATTACGTTGGGAAAGTAATAAAGGTTGGACTCAGATGATCACATTTTTACGAATTTTGCCATTCATAACGTGAAGTGAGTCAAAACTCAGTAAATAGTATTCAATTACAAAAAGTAGCTTAAATTTTGATCTTATATTTTCATTTGTAATATTTATGCGAAGCTTAGGTTTGTCTACCCGTGCAAAGCCGGGCGGGTCAGCTGGTAATTAATATTAAGCCTCCTGAAAATTACGCCAAAGTATATTTCTTAAATTGCCAAAAAAATTCTATTTACAAATTTTTTTTTATACAATTCTGGTCTTTTTCTTTGGAGAAAAACCCAATTTTTTTGAGAAAATTATCTGGCGTTTTTTTTCTAATTTCAGAAATGTTGAAAATATCTGAAAAAATTGTTTGAAAAAATGTCTTAATAAAGTGATGTGGCTTCATAAAGGTACCTTTGCTCTGCACTCATAACATTAAGTTTGCAAACTCACGCAACCTTTCCCCCAGGTGTATGTTACTTGTTTCCTTTATTTTATCATCTTCTTTGCGACCATAATATTTTATTTTTCATTTTGCTTTCTAGATTTCTTTCCTCACTTTTCTAGCAAAATTTCCAGCTTTTCTGGCTTATCAAATGTTCTAAACAGGTGGAGTATTTTCATGGATAAATTCGGATTTTTGTTTAAGCGCATCTAGAAAGAACAGCTGCCATACAACAGTTTTGGTTTTTTTTCGTATTTTCTCAAAAACAACTTTAACGATTTTGATTAAACTTTGTACCACCTATAATGACCAAAGTGAATGTAAGAAAACTGCGTTTCAGGTTTTTGCCAAAAATTCACATAGCAGTTGAAGAAATCCCAAGTTTTTTTTTGTGAAAATATTGTCTAATTTTGGCTTATTCAAGGCTTTTTTGTGGATGGTTACAGCAATTTTATGTCTGTTGCTTCTCAATATTTTTAACAATAATGCACTTCAAAAGTTTGAAAAACTTTTTTTTAAACAAAACAAAAATCATACAAAAAATCATTTGTTTAGTACTTTTTAGTACTTTTGATTGTCTCAATATTTTGTCGTTAAAGATATCATAACATCATGCATTTTCAGTGCATGGCTGCCTACAGTTGTTAACCCCAAGAGCAAATTCGTGCAATCCAGTCGTGCATATTTTCTTACATTTTCTACATACCTACTCATTATTACTTACTCACAAAGACCCTGACTTTGAACAGCAGACCCTTTACTTCTAGAGTGTTTTATACCTCATCTTTCCAGTTATGAACATTTTTTGCTAACTTTACACCCCCAAGATGTTGCGGTCGGCTTTTGGTCTACATGTGTAGGGATGTATGTCGTGGAACAAGTAAAACAACGTTAAATAAAATTTCAATTTATTTCTTGATGTTAAAAATATTACTCAAAATGCGGTTCCATCAGTTCATACTTTTAATGAAAATGTTCATTTAAAAAATCTTAACAGTTTGATAAATGACTTTACTCAAATAAGGCAGAAAAAAAAAAAAAACTTTTAATCAAGTTTTGGACAGGGAAATAAGGTACCAAAGTAAAATACGGGTAAAAAACAAATTAAATGAACGTTTTTTTTTAACCACGTTCTTTTATTCAAAAAATTCACCTTCATCTTAAAAACAACAAAACAACAATATAAATTCTACCATTTCACTTCTTAAACCATAATTAATCTCATGCGGGCAAAACATTATAATTATCTGTGCCTTTATTCCGCTAATTAACTTTATTTTCCTTTTTATTTTTTTTATATTTTTTTTTTGAAACTGAAGAAAACGTGGTATTTATTATCCTTCTACTTTAAAAAAAATACAAAAATACGTTAAAAAATACAATTCAAACAATAAACCATGATTTGTGTTTTCTGACATCATTATCCTTTCTTTTAAGTAAAAATTAATATTTACCATCAGAAGCAGTTCCTGCCAAACCATACAAATTAAGAAATCTTCGTGTGTACCTATCTTAAATAAAGATAATGCATACCTAATATCCTCTTTCATCTAATTTTCACTCATCCTATAAAATAACTTCGAAACAATACCAGCAGGTTAAATCCTATCTGCCACCGAAAACAACGTTACAGGGAGGGTGGCACGGGCGGGGAACACTTCGTAAGAACAATATGTTACAATTTGGCTTACAAAAAGTATAAAGCTTCATTCTCATCTGAAGGATTTTGGTTCTTTGTTTTACATTCTTGTACCTAGGTATGATAATACCTTCTTGAAGTTTATCTCACAAAAAAGGATATAATTTACTGCCTAGTTATGTTTTTCTGTGTCTATCTGTCATCCTTAAGAGAAATAATAATCTTATTTTTTTTTTACGAACAAACTTTTACGACAGCTGTACAATATCCTTAAAAAATAATAATGCTGATGGTTAATTTGAATTAATTTTGATGTTGTATCCTTTTATGGTTATGGAAAAACATTTTATTTTAGTACAATCTGTGCTCTTATTTTGATTTAAAAAAAAAAACGAACGTAAGCCTGAAATTGTTTTTTACTCGTAATAAAAAATTAAAAAAAGTATTTTTCGTTAATATGCAGGGATTTGTGAAGCTTTTGGTTTATTTCCTTGAGGAAGTTTGCATCTGGCACTTTAGCCAAATAATTTTCTGAATTAGAGTAACTCCATATTTAAGGGTGTACTAAAAATGACATTGTCTAATTTTTCGGATTAGCCGCGTAATGTAATTTGTAGCGAAACGTTCGGGGTGAGTACTGCATTGAACTCGCTTAGTATTAAATATCTTATAACACGGCTTATTTGAAAAATTAGACAATGTAATGTGTTGACAACCGCGAAAACCTTAAAAGTTGTACTAAGAATGATTAGGCGTCGTATTTTCTTCATTTAGCTAGTAAACTAGAGGAATATCTGTGTTGTTGAAAATTTAACAGATTCCAGAGAATATTTTAAAACCCTTTATGGTCATATTTTCAATATTTTATTTTATTGGTCTGATAGTGTCCGAAAATAATGGCACGCACATCCTTTGTCAATGTTTGTGGATGTAAAATATTAATTTTAAATTATTTGGAAAGAGAGAGAAGATCAAAATGCAGAAAGTTCTGATAAATGCAGATTATAGGAAAAGTAATAATCAAGACCTAGACTAACAAATTTACTCCGGGATCTTAGAACTTAGAACCCAATATGTGGGATATTCGCAAATAAAGTATTCCATCTTAAAGATCATTAATGGGCAAAAAAAGGGCAATTTGTTTCAGTAATTAGTCAGCCAAAAGTATTTTAAATAATTTTTTAAATTTTTTTTTTTTCAAAGTCGTAGAGATTTTGAGCACCACATTTTCTTTTGGGACATTCACAAAAAGAGTATACAATCTGAAAAATTTAGTGATCTTAGAAAAGGTCAATTAGCTTCAGTAATTGGTTAACAATAGTTTAAAAAAAATAGTCACATAATTTTTTTTTCAAAAAATTAAAGTAAATAATCTTTCCGATCTTAAAAAAAAAAATTGCGTACAAATTACTAACCTTTCTGATATGATATATTTATTTTCGAATATCTTAAAAACAAGTTGCTAAAAATCGGTGATGATTTTGAAAAATTTTAACTATTGATAACAAATTATCTATGACTAACCTTCGGACATTCCTCCGACACAGTTGTTATTATTTTTTTGAGCAAAAATAACGGTACCATTTAAAATTTCTTGGCTGATAGTGAAAATCTTTTTTTTTTCAAAACCGGTCCCACAGATTAAAAACAAATTACTCAATTTTAATACTGCCTTTCTAGTTAAAATATGGTTGCAAGAAATGGTTATTAATGGCGCCAGGCATAGAAACGTTTTTATATTTTCTCTTCTCTTGAAAACAATTGAACTTATTTTGATCAAATGTTTTTTTTTTTACCAAAAATGATTGATAAATTTTCTGTAAAATGCATACCTTCAAACTTACCAAAGTTTTAAAAAAAATTTTTTTTTTTTGGATTTTTAAATAATGTTCAATCTTTTTTGTTAAAAAACGGCTCAGACAATTTTTACTAAACTTGGCGAAAGGTTGTTTTTTTATTATTGTCTAAAATATTAAAAAAAAAATATTCTCATAGACCAAAATAATCGTACCTTTTAAGCAAATTTTTTTTAATAAAATCGATTTTAATAAAAAAAAATATTTGCGTGTCAAAATGAAAGCGTTTAACCACTCAAAATGATTGAATTTCACATTGATCCATTATTAACAGTACTTTTCATACAACAGTTTATTTTATTTTATTTTATTTTATTTTATTTTATTTTATTTTATTTTATTTTATATTATTTTCCAGGAACTGATTATCCGCTGAATCAATTCTTATAAGTTTAAATAATATTGAATATTCAAATTTTGTAAAATGTTTTCAAGATTTTTAAAAATTTTTTTCGCATCCGAAAGTGCGATAAATTTTTTTTTTGCGTAACTAATTTGCCATTAATTCATTTTCAACAAATATCCACTTCCGGATCGTTTATATGTATTTTTGGGAAAGGTGTCCTGCTAACTTGACGTCAACTTAGCAGGACACCCAATATTTCGGAATCCGAAAGTGCGATTAATTTTTTTTTTTGCGTAACTAATTAAATTAGCAACTAAATAGCAGCTAATTAATGTATACTTTTTATTCTGAATTATGAAAAGTGTCCTGCTAAACTTGATACACCTGGTGTCAAAACAATTCAATTTTTTTTGTAATTGTAAATATGTCTCATTATGTTGATTTTTTAACGTTTTGTTGAGTTTAAACCGTAAGTTCTATGTATGTTTATGTGGAACACGTGACTAAATTATTGACATAAAATTAAATTTTTTTGTTTTAAATCTGATGAATTCGCGTATAGTCAGACTTTAAACCACATACAAAAATAATTAAATAATTACAGTGTGATCTTGCATAGAGGCAAGGACATCCGACCCAGTCGTGTATTTTATTTTTGCCTGTTTTACCAATTTTCATGACACTTTTAAGGTGTTGTTGTTTAGTTAAATTAAAATTAAAAAAAAGAAAATCAAAGCTTTAACTCTGATCTGTATGTACATAATCTTCGTTTTATACCCCACCATCAGAACAGTCCTCTCAGAAACACATATATGTACATAGATGAGTTTCAACGATATTAAATATTTACCATCAAGTATAATCTTATACATAATTCTTAAATTTGTTTTTATTTACATAAACTTAACTTGTTTCAGTGTTCACCAAACAAAATTCTTAAAACTTTGCTAAAAAGAGAACAAAGGAAGGCTTTTGATTGAAGTGGAATATTGGTAATTCCGATACACTTTTTGCTGTCAACCAGCTCGAAACTGACAAAACAAAACCTAAGACAAATTTCCATGTTCACCCATCTGTTTATACTAAAACCCCCCTAACAAACAACAACAACAACAACAACTGTAACTTCTATTCGCAATCAGCACCCCCAAGGATTACAACATTATGTTCCACCCTATGACGGCTGTCATTATTAACTGAAAGGATGAAAATGATGATATGTGACTGTCACGAATCCCTAATACCTACAACGCAATCGGAAGTCATTCGCATCCATTCCATATACCATCATCGACGACACGACGACGCGATGGTGGTGGTGGTGGTGGGAGGCGATATTATGGCGATGGTAACAAGGATGACTACAACGACGACGACGACGACGACGGAGAATTTGGCATTTGCACAGATGATGTCAACTTCAATGCGACATCAAGGACGAAAAGTGACAAAGGCAATTAGCTTTAACGACACCATGAATCAATTATTTCCGTTTTGCTGTGGATTTAGTGGATCAAGTAAAATGGCGTGCGAAGAGTAGATCCTGCTTAGTTCTCCCATAATAATCCCTACAGTGACAGATCTCGGGTGAGGGTTCTATTTTATTGCTAGTATATGCGGGAGTAGAAATTTGTACTTAAGAATTTGTGAGTGACTGTGTGTGATATAGAAGCAAGTTGCCCTAAGATACTCAGCACATTATTTTCAACCGCGAAAGTCCTGTACGTTCGGGAGGACTTATGGCACTTCATTTCGTTCCAGATACGTGACGGGAATTGGATTGATAATTTTTCTTCATTTCACACTAGAATAGAGGTAGGGCGAATAGGATGTTAAGTTTTATATATTTTCCTTGGTTTATGATTCTTTTTTTGTTCTTCTTCCGTTGTGGAAGTAAAGTTACCCAGCAATAAGATGATTTTTTTTTTTTCTAAAAACCCCCTACAGATTTCTCATTCTTGAGTTTCTTCTACAGTCTACATACACGACGACTGAAGGGTTCCTCTTGATGAAGGGAAGGATCTTTACAATTTATGTGAAGTGAATTACGTAATCCTTTTTTCCGTCAGTTTTGGCTTTGACTATTAAATTTTGCTTTTTGCAAAATCAACATCAGCTCAGTATAGTATAGAAAGACTACATCTTTGGTTGTTGGTTGTTGCTTGTATATGTGGTGGATGATGTAAATATGTATGTAGGTGTGTGTAACAGGTTAAGTGCATAAGTTGGTCTTACCAAGGATTTCCTTCGGAGGTACTGATTTAATTTATAAATGAATTTGACAAGAAGTTAAGTGGCTGGTTTTTTAAGAGAAAATTCTAGAGAAATGAAATGAACATTGGAAGGCAGGATTTAAAATACCACATTTTTTCATTGAAATAAACTTTTTCAACATCTCAGAGTTTTATTGTTAAATACTGCAAAATATAGGTTAGTACCAACATTTTAAGATATGTGAAAGCTCTTCAAAACATGAACTTGAAATATTAGCAAATTTAAAGTAGGTGTATGTATAAGTTAGGTACCTTCTTAGAAATAAGAAACCTAACCGTGTCAAAGGGAGATTTTTTTAAATTTCAGTTACATTGTATATCTTTGATGAAGTTCTTTCATCAAAAAAAATATCTACCTATTTTGAAAACTAAAAGAGTGACGAACAGCGGATTTAAATAAAATTTGAAGGCAAAAAAATATATGTAAATAAGAACAAGGTTATTCACAAACAATGCATTAAGTTAGTTCAAAGGTATTTTTCAGTGAGGTAAAAATATTAAGAACTTGTGAAACAGAGATGGTAACTGCTGGCGTGATAATAAGTGCTTAGGACTGTCATCCCGGAGATGTGGATTCGATTCGAAGCCTCGACTAGTGGTAAAAAAGACTGATAATAATGCCTCTTGTGAGGAAGTGACAAACTCTCGAAGAGTATTCCATATCATGAATAAATGCCTCTCACTTAACCCGTCTAGATTTGGCTTAAAATTGTAGGGCCCTTTCATTCCTGCAAAAAAACAACACTTACACAGAAATCATTGAGAATTGTAAGTCACTAAAAGCCCTGGGCACTATTGCACCAACAACTTATCACTTATCACTTATCACTAAGCAAATATCATGAATCTTCATACGATTTTCTTGCATCAGGATTCCATAATTTCTCCGGACATAATGTGCATGGATCGTATATGTCCGACTTAAGGCCCATGGACATTATATCCCCAGACATTCTGTCATCCAGCCGCAAGACAATCGTACCAAGATTCGTGATATTTGCTTAATTATTAGTGATAAGTTGTTGGAGTGATCATAATCCACAAGCCATTGTTGAGACGCCGCGCCGGGGCCGTTACATCCTCAAAAAGTCACTGTTTGGTGTGCTCTATGGGCAGAGGGAATCATTGGTCCATATTTCTTCAAAAATGAAGCCGGCCATAATGTTACAGTCAATGGGAAACGCTATAGAGCCATGATTAGTGACTTTTTCGTGCCTGAATTGAAGGATGTTGATGTGGACGAACTTTGGTTCCAACAAGACGGCGCTACATGCCATACAGCCAACGAAACAATCAATTTATCAAAGGAAACTTTTGGTGAGCGCATTATCTCAAGTCGTGGGCCTGTGACGTGCGATTTAACACCGCTGGACTATTTTTTGGGGGGTTATGTGAAGTCGCTTGTCTACGCAGATAAGCCAGAGACGATTGACGCCTTGGAAGATAATATTCAGGGCGTGTTATTGCTGACATACGGCCTCAATTGCTGCAAAAAGTGGTCGAAAATTTGGCCTCTCGGCTGGAATTTATTCGAACTTTACACTCTCCAGTATTGAATCCGATCAACTTCTCCATATGGTTCAATATTGACGCACTAGTGGGTTTTAAGAATGGGCCGTAAAAATGGATTAACAGTTAATCTGCTGCTCCTGACACTGTCTGTTGAAAAAAAATGAAGAAGAAATATTTGACTGTTAACAGTCGAATTGCTTTTTCCTGAACACCGTTTATTGTAATAAATATGATTTAAAATCACGAAAACAAATATAAACCAGCATAAAAGTGTTCATATATGCGTTTCGCCCCGATGTAATGGCTGGGCTCATCAGAAGATGACCATTACACCTTGTCTTGACGCATATTTTCCCGAATAAATCGAGATTCCATATAATCCGAGCTACAAAGAGCAACTGCGAATTATATAGTCGCTACAAGTCTTCAAAGAAGATAAATTGTAGCTATTTTTATTGCCTTGCTATGGGACTTTTGAAGACTATATAATTCGCAGTTGCTCTTTGTAGCTCGGATTATATGGAATCTCGATTTATTCAGGAAAATATGCGTCAAGACAGGGTGTAATGGTCATCTTCTGATGAGCCCAGCCATTACATCGGGGCGAAACGCATATATGAACACTTTTATGCTGGTTTATATTTGTTTTCGTGATTTTAAATCATATTTATTAAAAAAAAAGAAAAAAAATGTTCTCAATTTTGAATAAGGTCTCTGACACTTTTTATTTACTTTCTTCATCCTCCAACGAAAAACCCAGCCTATGAGAATGATTTAGCAACATCTCAATTTAGTTTTCAATTTGTTTAGATTTTCAAAAGGTATTTCTATATCGATGGTAAACATTGCTCTGTTTACAAATCGTTGGCTTTGGAAGTTGGCCAGTTTTGCTTGTAAGCCAACAAATGTTCTATAATATCTCTAGTTAGGGCTGGCCATCATCAGGAGATGAGACTTTTGTAAATCTCGTCTCGGTATCGTTAAAATTAAAAAAAAAATCAGTACCGTATTGGTATTCATCTCAATCTGTCACAACTATACATCTTTTTCTGTTTGTGGTTTTGTAAAAGAAATAACTTAAAAAGGCGATTTTCGATTCTTTATCTTTTCTTTAATTTCAATCCAAAAAATAGGATCTCGTCTCGCTGTCGTCTATCTTGGCTTAAAGAAAACGTGATATCTAACACAGATATCCGCATCTTCTCGGATAGCCAAGCCGCCATAAAATCCCTGGAATCTGTCTCTACCAACTCAATAACAGCCCTTAACTGTCGATCATCTCTCGTTGAGATGGCACAGCAGTTTAATATTCACCTCTGCTGGGTTCCGGGCCATAGGGACATTCCAGGAAATTGCAGGGCTGACGAACTCGCCAGAAGTGGAACAATACTACTTATTTTACCAAATAGGTCAAATATAGGTATACCCATTGCTACATGTAAACTTATGCTGAAGCAGGATGCAATAGAGAAAACAAACCTAAGGTGGAACAACATCTCCACCTGTATAGCGACAAAACAGATGTGGCCAAGGCTGGACCTGAAGCGCTCGAAGAGTTTAATATCTCTAAGCAAACTGCATATCAGCTCCGTCATAGGTGTCATCACCGGTCACTGCTTGATAGGCAAGCACGCAAAGAGGCTTGGAGTATTCTCAAATGATTTCTGCAGAAGCTATATGGATGAAGAAGAGGAAGAATCGATTCCTCATCTCCTCTGCACTTGTCCTGCTCTATCCCAACGACGTAAGCTCCATCTCGGAGAATACTACTACAACGATCCTAATGATCTGGTAAATGTTGACATAATTGATCTCGCACGCTTCGTAAGAAGCTCTAAGTGGTTCAACGAATGGGAAGAAAAGTTCCAAGATTCCTGTGGTATCACAATGGACCAACCATGGTCTAAGTGTGTCTAGCCTTTGCTCGACAGCCACCTTAACCTAACCTAACCTAACCTCGCTGTCGTCTTGGATGCTTTGTAAATAAAATCGTCTCGGTTTATCGTTCAAATCCTTACCTCTATTCAAATTAAATACTCAATTCGTTTTAATTCCCTCGCTTTAGCAAATACCTCAAAAAATACCAATTAAAAGGCCCTACACAGAACTCCCTTTTGTTTTAGTTCCCATCCATCACTATTAAGACCTTAAACTATTAAGAAAGCGTTCCTATAGTTTATTTAAGATAAATAATTTTTTTGTTAATTCACATATCTTAGAAGCTATAACCATTTTTGAATAATTTCTCCATTTACTTCAAATAATGATTTATCTCTCCCAACCATTCCAAAAAAATCTATGGCATTGTACTTATAAATTAAAATTCCCTACTCTTTTTTTGTACCTATTTTCAGACCAGTATACCATTTATCAGATATACCTTGTGACTTTAATTTGGAAACAAAATCCAAATAATTTATTATGCGTATCATTTTATTACTTCCAATTAATTTTGTATCCCTAATGAGTAATTTTGTTGTTCATTGATTTAATTAAATAATTATACGGTTGGCATATATAAGTGCGAGGAAGAGACACTCTTGTGGTACATATATATTATTTAAGTTATAAGAAATAATTATTCCTCGAGATTGAAGGAAGGAAATAATAAATATGTGCGTTGCCAGAGAGAGAATCATATTAAAGCTGAGTTGATCTTTAATCGATGTCGTGACTAATTTACAAATAGAATGGAGCTCCAAAATACCACAAGCCTAGCTATTTTGATTTCTTTTCTTCTTCTTCCTTTTCAATAATTATGATGTCTTGACATGTTCAGTGATTTGATTTTCGAGAGTTGAGGCTCGCATAAAGAAGACATTTTTTAAGATTAAGAATTTTTAAAGCTAACAACAGTCTGATTTTCAATCTTTTTACTTGCTCTATAGGGCAAATATTTGTTTGGTTGAATCAAAATTCGAGGTTGTAATCAAAACCAACACTGCGATGATCGAGATGTCCGAAATAGTGGGTTCGTCGGTCTGTGCGTCTGTGGGTCCGTGCGTGTGCGCTTCCACTGTTATTTAAGCCGTTACTAAACCGTTTTGCTTTAAATTTGGTTCAAAGCATTTGTATGAGATTCTTAAGAGGATACCTTCCAATTTTTGTTATTAACCAAACTGAATGTAAGAAAACTGCGTTTTTGGTAAAATTCACATAACAAGAATTGACATTCCATGTCTTTTTATGAAAATGGTCTAGATGGTTGGATATTTTTGATGGTTACCCCGTTCTTGTTTAAATATTGCTACCTGGTGCTTCTCAAAAGTTTACACAATTTTATACATTTAAAAATATTGAAAAACTTATATAAAAAAAACAAATTTAATATTTTTTCATTAAAGAAATCATAACATAATGTATATTCAATGTGTGGCTACCTATAGTTGTTAGCCACAAGAGCAAGTTCATGCGATCCAGTCGTGCATGTAAGATCTTCCGAAATAAATTATAAACAAAAAATCATATCATTGTTTTATTTTAATAAATAAATAAAATAATTGTATGACAGCTGGTATGGAACTTCAAGCCCAAAATCTCTCGACTTTCCCATGAACGATTTTGAAAATATTTTACAAATGTATCGGACTTCACGTCACCTTAATGTGATACAAAACTCGTTCCTGTACACCCTGAGCCAGAAATGGGCAATTCCCTTTGACTTTTTCCGGTGTCAGCCGGGAAGGTATACTACTTTGTTTTGCCGCCATTTTAGTAAACATTAGTCTTGACAGTTCATATTTGGCAGTCGTGAAGTAGACACGTGGCAAATTTATTATGGAAAAATATTCGTTAAACCAACGTGTTTTAATCGTTAAAACATTTTATCAACATCAATCATCGATTACTGTGACGATGAGAAAATTACGTGAAATTTTGGGGAGAAACAACGTGCCAACAAAACGCACTATTTATCGTGTTGTGAATGATTTAGAAGAAAGAGGGAGGTTATAGGCCCAAGCAAGGACCACAACGTACTGCAAGATCCGCTGAAAACATTACTGCTGCTCAAGGAAGTGTTCAAAACAATCCATCAACCTCAATTCGACGCCGCCATGCTCAGGAGTTTGGTCTTCAAAGAACAACTTTGGCCACAATTTTGCACAAGGATTTGGATTTGTTTCCATTTAAGATTCAGTTGACACAAGAGCTTCTTCCACAAGACCATTTATGCCGCCGCAGTACATATGCCAATAGGATGTTACAGCTAGCCCATGACAACCCCGATTTTCATGAAAAAATCATAATGAGTGACCAGACAAAACTCGTTCCTGTTCCTGATTGACGTTTCTACTGTCAAAGTTGAAGTGCGTAAATTTTTATAAGCTCCTGCAATTTTTAAAAATTTAATCAAAATCACTATTTTTTTTGTATTATATTGCTTTAAAAAAAAAAAAAAAAAAAAACCAAAAAGCTCCTGTTTAAATCAGCACTAAGATTACTTACTATATTTAATATCAAGGTAGGCACTTCTTATTAAATACAATTGTGGAAACAAAATTCTTTTGGCGAACACCGGTACTTCTTTATGCATAAGAAACGGGGGCTTGCGGAGACTTCACCAGAGTTTGACATAAGCACAAAAAAAAATTTTCAAGCTATGACGACTGTGGGGAATCTATCGATAAATCAATTAAAACAAATCATCCACGATTCCTTCCTCGAACACTTGAAAGGGCTAGCCACGAAAGCTGATATCGAAGCATTATCATCAGAAATCAGTTCACTTAAAATTACAAATAACGATTTGAAAGATAAACTTAAACTGATGACGGAAAGATGTGAGTTATTAGAAACACAATTGGAAATCGTTTCACGTAAATCCACCGAGAACTCAATTGTTGTACACCTTCCTTTAGACGGAGTAACCAATGCAGTTGATTTTGCCAAACAAACTTGCAAGGGGTTGCTCAAGTTAAAGGAAGACGAAAATATTCACGTAAAGAAATCCAGAGAAATACTGAACACTAAGTCACAAAGAGGAACTGTCATATTAGAACTTGATTCCGTCGAGGTCGCGGATAAAATTATGGCTGTTACTAGCCAATTGAGAGGTTCTGGCATCAGTGTAGTCCGTGAACAATCGCTCATGTATAGGAAAAAAAGGCAAACACTTAATGCAATTAAAACCAAATTACTTGAGATAAATCCATCGGTTAAAATAATAACTAAAGGCGATAAACTCGAGATAAATCAAAAAATGTTTGTTTACAAACACGCACGAGGTTTACTTGTGAAATCAACGAACGAAATGACATTTATTAAACAAACGTTTGGAGAACAAGCATGGGAGTATTTTGACTGCAGCGGGGGAACTGAGATGGTGTCAATGACAAGTTCAATTGGTCCTATACCAGCACCATCTGGTAGTCAACTTACTAATCAGATTTCAAATGTTCAATTATAGGGTGTATCTGCCGTCTGTCATAAAAATAACTTTAATTTTAATCTCTCTAATTTAAAAATATTTTCTTATAATGTTACAGGTCTTAAAAGTAAACTTCTTTTACCAAATTTTTTTAATTACATTTTGAATTTTGATGTTATTATTCTTTTAGAAACATTTGTAGAAGAAAAAAATGAACAAAATTTTACCAAATATTTTAAGGGTTTTAAAATAATGTGTATGCCCGCTGTAAGAAATAATTTGTATGGTAGAGCTAGTGGTGGCATTTTATGTGGCATCAATTTAAGTAGTTTAGGTAACATTGCAAAATTTAAGAGTATTGAAAACAGAATTGTAATAGAAATCTCTACTAATTCGAACATTAACTATAATATTATCCCATTATATCTCAATTGTAATAACTGGCGGAATGAGTTCGAAAGTCTCTATAGTTTTTTAAATAATAACTTTTTAGAAAATATTATGCTCATTGGGGACATAAACGCGCGAATTGGTAACTATCAAAATCCAAATTCATTCTATTCTCAATATCAAGTTGATTTTAATGTATTTAGAAACTCTAAGGATGGTACTCTGAATAGTAACGGAAGTAATTTCTTAGAGCTTATAGAAAACTTTAGTTTGTTCGTCCTTAATGGGGTGTCTAGAGCCGACGTTGGGGGTGAGTTCACTTTCATAAGTGGCCAAGGACAATCGGTGATTGATTTATGTGCAGTGTCAGGTGAATGGTTAGTTTCGGCTGTTGACTTTGAGGTTCTTGAGGCAAATTTTTCGGCTCACCTGCCAATTCTAGTAAAAGCTTGTCTATTATGTGAAATGCCAACGAGCTCATCGAACGATTTCGAAAGGCTTAAGTGGATCGAGAACAAGGCTTCACTATTTAGATCGCTTTTGAATCATAATTGTGACTTCCTCCCTTTTCAATCAACAAGTTCCATTGACCAAATCGCAGCTGGTATAACAGAAGCTATTAAGCTTTCAGCACCATATGCTCAAAACAATGGAAGGGGTTTCATATCCAAAAACAAGTGGTTTGATAACGAATGTCATATCTTGCGGAAAAAATCGTTCGCGTATTTAAAATTGTTTAGGTCCACGAATGCTATATTCTTTAAACTATTATACCTCCGTTTAAATAAAGAGTATAAAGTCCTTTGTTCTACCAAAAAAAATTGCTTTCTCGAAAATATGGCATTAAAATTGGGTACTTGCAAAAACTCTAAGGAGTTTTGGAATAACGTTCGGGAGCTTGGAGGACGTTTTCGTTCCAGCAACAGTATTGGGTCACTTCAGATTGACCTTCTAGCAGATCATTTTAAATCACTGTTATCAGCGAATGAGAGGTTTCAATCATTTAGCTACGCGTGCCCTAACACGGTCGTGGATGAACTGGATACATCGGTGTCCTTAACCGAGCTTGAGACAGTACTTTTAAATATGAAAAATAATAAAGCTCCGGGAATAGATGGTATTCCTGTGGAATTTTATAAAAATGCTACCCCACAGTTCAAAAATTATCTAGTAGAATTTTTCAACCGCATTTATAATGATTCTTCGGTACCACTTAACTTTAACAAAGCAATCATTTTTTCTATTTTCAAAAAGGGTGACGCAAGTCTTCCCGAAAATTACAGAGGTATTTCTATTCTCAATTCAATCAGAAAAACTTTTGCCTCTTTACTCTATGGCAGGCTTTCAAATTGGGTCGAAAATGGTTCTCGATTAAGCATTTTCCAAGCAGGTTTTCGTCACGGTTTCTCCACTGTAGACCACATTTTTGCCCTGTCTGCCATTGCCAACAATTATATTGAAAAAAACAAAAAACTTTTTTGTTGTTTTGTTGACTTCAAAGCCGCTTTTGATGCAATAAACAGACAAGCTTTGATCTATAAATTGGCATCTCTTGGTGTGTCTCGAAAATTTCTGCTGGTTTATTTAAACTTTCTGACATCTACAAATGCTGCCGTTTGGGATGGGTCACACTTGTCCGAATGGTTTGAAACTTCTTCAGGAGTACCTCAAGGATGCATTCTAAGCCCAATCTTATTTGCTCTGTTTATTGACTCAGTGTGTGATATTCTACCTGGCGGCGTACTTTTTGCGGAAACCGTTGTGAAGGTTTTGCTCTACGCTGACGACTTAGTGTTGTTAGCGGAAAGTCCTTCCACATTACAACTACAAATTAACAGACTGCAGGAATTTTGTGAATTGTGGGGCCTGCAAATTAATACAAGAAAAACAAAAATTATGGTCTTTGAACGAAGACAACGAAGAAGACTAGCCGTTGGAAATTGGTTTCTAAACCGTGAGCAAATTGAAGTTGTATCCCAATTTAAATATCTCGGAGTATTATTGACATCAAACTTGAGTTTTGGTAAACATGCGAAGGAGAAAAGCAATGAAGCTAAACTGGCATTAAACATTATGTGGCCATCTTTCTTTAACAACCAGAACATCGATGCGTCTTCTAAATACCGAGTGTTTAATGCCACAGTTAACACATGTATGTGTTATGGTGCCCAAGTTTTCGGCTACTCAAAAATCGAAGAATTTGAATTGCTTCAACGATATTTTTTCAAAAGATTATTTCGGCTGCCTAGCACAACACCAACTTATGCTATCCACATAGAATCCGGTATACCTCCTATTTTTATTAAAAATCTCAAAGTTCATACAGATTATTTAGTAAAAATTATGAAAAGAGAAAACGGTCTTCACAAATCATTCATAAAAAGATTACTCTTAACGAATGCTACGCCCTTTAAAGAACTTAATCAGTTGGCTCTAGCTCACGACGTAAACCTTTCACTAAGTGAAAACAATCTTGATGATTGGCAAAATATCTTCTCTCTTTTAATTTCTAAAATAGATGAAAAAATATATACTGAACACTTACTCAGAGCATCCTCGTCAGCTAGTAGAAATATTTATAAGAACCTAAATCACAAATTGTCAACTGAAAATAACTATTTCTGCCCTGAACTTTCCGTAAAAGCTATAGGTACCATTTTTAGAGCAAGGGTTGAGTTACTCAACTTAAATTATGTTCCTCATAGGTCAGATCTATCCCAAATTTGTGGTCTTTGTAATAGAAGGGAATTGGAAGATAGTTATCATTTTATAGCAGTGTGTCCCATCCTTCAAGAGATTCGTCGCCTTTACTTCCACGAAAGCTTTTTGTCTTTCAGTCAGCTAATTGACGTATTGAACGGGTCCTCTGGCTGGTCAAACTTATTTAAATTCTGTAACCATGCACTACAGTACCGCAACAGCTTCTAACGCGTATACTCATTTCAACAGTTAAAATTCCCCTTTTTATGTTTCAAATCATTCTAAAATGGGTAGTTTAATGTTTCAAAGTATTTCACAAAATAAATGTTAAAATTTGTAATATTAATATTTAAAATTGTTTTAGCTGGTTTCAATTTAAAAAAAACTTACGAATTTATAATTAACTCTTTTTTTCTCAATATAAATTATTTATTAGATTGTATCTTTTAAAATTTCATTCAAATATTCATATTGGTTTTTCAAATTATTCGATAATATTGTTTAAGCACGAAAATGTTCAACAAATCATTCCGAAATTATACTCAAATATTCATCTTAACCGGTATAGTCATAAATTGATATTAAAAATTGTTTTAGCTGGTTTCAATTACAAATTCAAAAAACTTAACGAATTTACTGTAAACTTACAAATGTAGTTTGAAGATTAATAAGAAATTTTTCTGATTATAATTGTTATTTCAATAATTACCACTTAATTTGAATAATTAAATAATTTTATTATTTATTTCATAGTCTAAGAATTGTCAATCAGGCAGACGGCAGCAATAAGCCATGTCCTTAACCTTATCTTTTTATTATTGTAAAATCTATTGAAATAAAGAATTGTATCTATCTATCTATCTATCTGACCAGACACATTTTCATTAGAATGGATATGTGAATAAACAGAATAGTCGGTTCCGGGCAATGAAAAACTATCAAATTATTCATCAGTCACCTTCGCATCCATTAAAAGTTACAGTCTGGTGTGCAATTTGGTCAGGAGGAATCATTGGACTTTACTTCTGTGAAAATGAAAACGGCGGAACGGTAACAACTATGAATGGGGAGCGATATCGTAATATGATTGAAAACTTTTTAACGCCACAACTGCATGCTTTGGGCTTGATTAACATGTGGTATCAACAAGACGGTGCCACATCGCATACAGCCAGGATTACAATGGAACTACTGCGAGACCTCTTTCCATAACAAGTTAGTTCAAAAAATGGTGATGTTGATTGGCCTCCATGGTCGCCTGATTTGACAGTTCCGGACTTTTTTTTGTGGGGATATCTGAAAAGCAAGGTTTATGCAAACAAACCAGAAACGCCTGAGGAACTCAAACAAAATATTCGTGATGAATATAATGAAATACCGCGTGAAATGTGTGAGAATGTAATGAAAAATGTGCTCAAAAGGGCTCGCATTTGTGAGACCAACAGAGGCGGATATTTACCTGATATTGTATTCCATATACATTAAATAAAACATTTATCAATATAAGATCAATTCTCTTTCATTTAATCAAAAATTATAAACAAACAAAGTAGTATACCTTCCCGGCGAACACCCTGTATAAATATAAGAAGTCTGCCCATCCTTAACTGACAAATGTTATTTTAATTAAGAATTTTTAAATACGATTTCTATACTTTCTTTTTTCAATATATACCAAGTAAAATCAGTTATATTTAATTAAACAAGCCACACAAATTTAATTTATTGTATTCAATCAACAACACGTTTAATTGAATTCTGCAGATTCTTTCATTTTTCAGTTAAAACAAACAGGAGAAAACACAACAATAAGCGAACATACTATATACGATACCTTTACATTCCACCTTACAATACCATTATCTCCAGCAAGAGAACCTTTAAAAAAATTAATCAAATTTATTTGAGCTACCACCTTCACACAGAGAAAAGACGCGATATGTTATGTCGTTTGTAGGTGAAGGATGCGTATAACCGTGTTCTTCAAATTGCATATAAAACGAAAATTTCACGTTTGAATGATTGTGGTAAGCTGAGAGATATCGATGTCGAATCATTTCACTAAAATCACATGAAACACGGTGAAAATAAAAATAAGAAAAAAATCAAAGTGTTGAAATTTTATTATTCTATTTATTTTTTTTTTGTCAGCTCCCTAAATTATAGTATTTTAGAGACCCTTCTAGATAGATATATGTATATAAACCGATTTAGATACTCTTTTAAATGTAAATTTTGGGATATCTAATATTTTTTTGATTGATATTTTTTTGTGAATTTCTTTTAACAAAAAAAAACCTTAAGGGTTTATAATAATTATATTTACCCTTTTTTCTTAAGCTATACAGCAACAATTTTGTAATATTATTATTTGCATATGTACATATTAATATATTTTTAATGGATTTTAGATACATAAAAAAATCTTTTGAAATAACGAAGACATTTAATAGAAATATTCTTAAGCCTAATGGACTCAAGCTTAACATAAGTTTGATATTAGTCAGGAATGACTTTTCAAAACGAAATATAAATATGTATGTACAAATACTATGTTGGATGATTTTCAAAAAATCAAGAAAACTGCTAGTAATCAGCCAATTTTTGAATCTGAACGGCTTTAGTGAGAGGCACTTTTAAAAAGTATGTTTTTTTTAGAGGTATAGAACTTTGAAATGAAATGAAACAAAGATGATTTTTATAAATTGACATGAAATTTATTTTATTCGAAAGATAATTTTCTGGCATTATAATTTAAATATGATTTCAGGCGTGTATGACCGCCAAGGCTGGCTCGAACGTATGTGGAGGTATAATTTTCGATGACTTTTTCCAACATTTGTGGCCGTATATCGGCAATAACGCAACGAATGTTGTCCTCCAAGTGGTCAATCGTTTCGGGCTTATCGGCTTAGACTATCGATTTCACACATACCCACAGAAAATAATCAAGCGCACGATCTTGGAGGCCAATTCACGGGTCCATAACGTGAAACTATGCGGTTACCAAACGTTTCCTTTGATAAACCAATTGTGGCACGAGCTGTGTGACATGTTGCGCCGTCCTGTTGAAACCATAGCTCCCTCATATCATGGTTGTTCAATTGATGAACGAAAAAGTCAGTAATCATGGCTCTATAGCAGTCACCATTGACTGCAACGTTCTGGCCAGCATCGTTTTTAAAGAAGTACGGACCAATTAGTCTACCAAACGATAAAGCACACAAAACATCAGTGGATGTAACCGGTGTCTCAACATACACTTGACGATTATCAAATACAGCCGTTTTGTTTATTGACGAATCAAAAAGTGAGCTTCATCGCTTAACAAAATTCGCTTATGAAAATTGGGATCAACGGCAATCTTGTTTTGGGCCCATTTGGGCACAATTTGGAAGTCTTGTTTAGGCGTCATCGTCAGTCTATTCATGTTGAAATGCCAAACCAAACTCAAAATAAATCACTTGACAGCTGACAAAATGGCAGCCAGTTAAAATAGTGTTGCCAACTTAAAAATACTGTTGGAGGATTTGTCACTTCCTCGCAAGAGGCAGTAGCAGGGTTTTTTTTTTGTGGGCAGTCGAGGCTGGGAATCGAAAGCTTGCCTCCGACCATGACAGAGCTACGCACTAACCTTTACTCCACCAGCTATGACTTTATGAGTTTGTTTATACAAATATAAGTAAGAAACTTGAATTGTGTCACATTTTGTCGAACCTAAATACTAAATATATTTTCATTCAAAAGGTGTCTTTCATATTTCTGGAACTGGTTAACCTTGATTAAGGCTTGGCAGTAGGTAGCTTATGTATACTTTTTTAAAGTTAAAAAATTTAAACAAAAATAAATTTGTACGCCCACTATAATTCATTCAATCTTATTTGAACTTATATGATTGAGACAATTTGAATTGCTTATTTTTACTTGTTTAAAATCTATGCGAAGACTTAATTTTTTCTTTAAACTAGTTTTCTTAAAAATTCACTCTTTTTTAAGAAGGTACTACGAGGAAGATCTTAAAGTTGTTTGTATGGAATTTTCCAGTGATTGGGATTCGCCTTGTATTGGCATTGGTCTCAGAAAATTTCAAAGAAAGAATTTTGGATGGTACCATTTCCGAGACCAAATAAATGCTTTTATCGTTGAATTAGCTTGAAAAAGAAGTTTTAGGCCTTCCTGTCTTCCTAATAAAATAAAAAATAAAGGCTGATATTGTCTATCTGACAGTCTCAGTAAGATATCTTCCTTCAAAACCTATTGGCATTGATACAAAAACAGCCACCAATTTTTTTATTTTCTATATTAAAAAAAAATGCTTATCTAAGACATTATATATTTTAAAAGTCAAAAAGGAGATAAAACCTTAAAATTAACTTCAATTTAAGTCAATTTCAGAATTCTGCCAAATGAAAAAATATATATTGTCATGTATAATTTCATCAGGGCCAACAAAATAATGACTTTCGCTAGACTTTTTTATACCTTTTGAATTACACTCTTGAGAATACCTAACCCATACACATAGGTACAATTGTTGTCCTGCAAATAAAAGGATGCCAACCCGAAATTCTACATCATCATTGATGATATGATGTGAGAAAACTTTTCCAATTTCCGTAAATTTCTCCATTAAACGTTGATGAAAAGAAAAGACAAACCGTTTTTATTTTTTTATTTTTAGCCGAACAATCGGTGTAATGGGATTAACTTTAACACAATTGTTTGGAATTGTTTTCTCTGTCTTTACCTATTTATGTATATAACAATAATTATACTAAAAAAAATCTTCTTTGTTGCACAACTTGCAGGATTTTTTTGTCTTCATCTTTTCATCAGAATTTATGTTAAAGGATTTAACTTGCTTTTGTGATTGTCTAGCGAAAGATATTAAAAAAAAGATATAGAACAAAAAGTTGGCACTGACGACAAAAAAGGATTATTTTTGAGTGTTTAGGAGAAAAAAAAAAAAAAAAAAAAACAGAATCCTTGGTCAATCGAAAAGCATCCACCAGCGTTGACTGATGGAGTTTTGAGTTCTGACATCACAGAAGATTAATTTTGTCTGCAACAAGGATTTATTATTTTATAACCACTATAAATTGTTCTTTCTTTTGTAGAAAGAAAGATAGATAGCAAAATTTAATTGGGTGTCATTCCAAGCAATAAAACGAAATTTAATTTTACCCACACTAAAACGTCATTCGCTATTGTGAATTTTTATTTGTTCATTACAAGAAAAATTATCTCATTCTGAAAGACCAATGGCGGACAAAAGTTGTTGGGCTTATATGAATATGCGCCGCACAATGGGGCAAAGTCACCCAAAAGCTGGCAACAATTCAACAAATAAAATTGATAATTAGTGTTATTTTTTAATTTAAGGCTAAGATCCACACTTTTAAAAGAAGGCAAATTATAAATTTATAGATTTCTCTGATTTAAGGCAATGCATTATAGTTTAAGCTTGATGTTTTTTTTTTAAGTTTAGTTAAATAAGACGACTTTTTGCTGCCTGAATTTGTGTTTATATGGAAATAATTTTTAAAATCTTAAGCCCGAACCACACTACTCTCGTGTGGTGTGTTGTGGAGTAGTGTGTCGCTGTCATTCCAATGTATCTCATAGATTTCGACACAACACATCACACGATACAAATATGGCTCTACGCATATGAAATACATTAGAGCGATACCGACACACTACTCCCCAACACACCACATGAGAGTAGTGTGGTTCGGGCTTTAGTATGGAGTCTTCAAGTTCGGGTACATAATTATGTGTATAACAATAAAAAATAAAATTAATAAACCAAAATTTGTAAGAAAAAAATACACGAAGTCAACTGAAAAAACCTGTGTTTTGAAAGATTTCTTGAATATGGTTACCTTTTTAGTTGGTTTCCGGGCTAATTTAAGTCGTAGTTTTTTATAGATCATTCAAAAGTGTTGTGTTTTTTTAGTGATTCTTTACATAGCTACTTTTCTCAATTTTCCCCATTTAGATAGGACGAAAATACTTACTTAAAACAGATAGATACAAAATGTACTAAGCATTGCACTTGTTTTTTTTAATAACTTCTTATCTCTATGGGGGGAAATAAATCCTCCATTTCATACAATGTTTTTTAGAAACATATTCAAGAATCAATTTATAAAGTATTGAGAATCTGGTGACACCCTGTAAATATAGACAAATATAGAATTAAATACTGGATATTTTAGTGGGCGTGTCTAGGGGTGGATTGAAAAATATCTAAATATCGGTTTCAGATGCCTAGCACTATACGCTGAATTAAAATCAACTTTTAGGATATTTTGCCCCACTGTGCTCCGTCTTAAAAATAAAAGTCTGTCAGATTTTTACACACTTTAATTGAATTTATTTTTGAAAAAAAAAAACCTTCAAACGGGTATCCGGTTTTTCGGTCCTTAAACATATTTATTGAAACAAACTAATCCACTGTATACTATAGAATGATATAACATTTGCAAGGCATTGCTAGTATCATCTATATAAATAAAAATGTAAATGTTGGTTTGTTCCTAATCGCTAATCTCTGAAAGTTATAAACCGATTGCTTTGGAATTTTGACACACCATTGCATTCAAATACGCGCGTGTTTATTTATACTTTTTTCTTGAAAAAAAAAAACATCGTATATGTTGTGCATGAAAACAACACCAGCTATACTGATTTATAAGCAATACAGGAACTTTATTATTTGTCAGAAAAATTTCTCAGTTTTGTTTTTAAAAATTGGGGAAAAAAATTTAAATTCAAATTTTGAAGGAGAGCAATAAATAAGAATTAATAAGTGTTATTTACCAGAGCGTTTAATTGGTTAGTTCGGTTTATTTTTTCTATTTTCCTTATTTACCATTTCGTTTTTTTTGTATATAAAAATGGATAGTAGTGTATTCGGATGTTTAAAACTTGAAAACGGATGGACCAAATTGAATACTTTCGTCTACAGGTTTGTTCGTAACTGCTTTGCGAAGGTTAATCAAAAAAGGAAAGTCGTGAAATTATCAACAGGTGGCGCTGGAGGCCCACATTTCGTTTTTCAGTTGAATCCAATTACCGTTAAACAGGTGAAAGTTTAGGCGGTTAGGAAATGGCTTTTGGGATATTCTTTTTTAAGTTTTGTTATTTTTAGGGTGAAATGGGGTCAAATCAAATAATTGTCCGATGAAGAAATTTTTTTTTTTTTATTTTGTAATGCGAAATGGGGTTAAAATAAAAAATAATATCCGATTTAATATTTAAGGTATTTGAAAGGTAGTTTTTAGTGGATGACCTTAGGTTGGACTTAGAGGATCATGTTTTTACATATTTAGCCATTCATAACGTAAAGTAGGTTAAAACCCATAAAGTAGTATTTGATTACAAAAATAAGCATTCATTTTTATTTATATTTTATTTTCTAATTTTTATGCGAAGCTTAAGTTTGTCTACCCGCTCGAAGCCGGGCGGGCTAGATAGTTATGAATAAATAAATAATTTTTTTTTTAAGAAAACAGCATTTGTTTAGCTTACAGATGGACACATTGGGCCTATAATTCAAAATTTTCTTCAATAAATCTGAAAAAAATTTTAATTTGTACACCCAAAATTGATATTTCCTTGGAAAAATTTTATTTCTACTACCACGCAGCGCCTTGCACAAATATTTAATTTTAATAATTTTTTCAAACTTTCAAAATTTGGATAGCCCTCTTCAGATAGCTATGAATCAAAAACTATAATTAATGTTATCGAAAGCGCTAGCACAATGGGAAGCTCCAATCTGATGAATTTATAAGTTTTTACAACGCACAGGTACACACAACATACACATGCATCTACAATTTTAAAATAACTCGAGTATCAACTTGATTTAAAACAATTTTAAAATACCTTCTTTTAGTCAATAAGTTAAGCCTGCGTGGGTTTAAGAGTCACCTATACGATTTGTGAGTTGGGGGAAATTTCAGTCTGCATCCATATAGTACGCTTCCAACTTAAATAACATAATCTTTTATACTTTCTCTAACCTTTTCAATTGAAATTCAAACCATCTCATCCAATACACAATGTAGCCTTCAGGAAAAATGATATTTTTTATCTGAGATGTTTCCCCAAACAAGATAATCCAATGAAAAGAACTTCACAAAAGAATTCCGCAAAACAAAGTGAATAAACCACACCGAAAATATTTTTCAAATTCCTTGGCGAAGTTATTTTCCTCGGAATTTGCTGATATCCTATTCCGGGCTATAATCATCATCACTATCCATGTTATTATTTCATTTTTGAAATTTATTCCTGGTTTACTTGCGTTGCTGTGCGCTATACTTTGCCCGCAAGCAGAACAAAGACAGAGTCGATTTTCAATTTGGGGAATCACAATAGACACTGGCAGCGGGAGTATCCTTTTCCAGGGCAGGAACGTACCTATGATACAAAAATAAAAAAAAAAATGAAATTTCCTGTAAAACTGCATTAGTAACCACCACAAGTATCGTGTTTTCAATTCCATAGCTTCTGCTGTTCAAGCTGCTACCACTATCGAAGCTATATACCAGCTGGCAGCTGACCAGAAATGAAACTTATCCATAGTTTTTCAATTTTCCAGTCACGGAATTCAAATGCAAAATGGGAATAATTTTGCCTGCTTAATATGGGGTACCCTAACATCATTTTACTGCAGCATGTTCTGTGTTGTTGAGTCCTTTGTAGCTTTGTAGGATGAGAATTGAAAACACTTCATCGTTTTGGTTTCCTGGTGCAAAAAGGTACGTATACATTCACTCTTTCAGAAGAGTCTCTCTGAACAACAATTTCAATTCTCTGCACCATCATCATCGAGACAATGGTAACCAATATTTGTGTTTGTGTTGCTGGGTGTCCTTTGGAGTTATCCTTGTTGCGTTTTTGGTAAACAACAAATAATGTTGGCAAATAGAAATTTGCATCATTTACTTTGCTTTTCTTTGTCGAATTGAGCTCCGTTTTCGGTTTTTTTTTTATTTATTTTTCTTGACATTTTCAATGGGAATTGAGGTTCTTTTTTTTAAAATTGCAAAAATCTTCTTAAAGTTTTATTTTTGTTTTTGTATCCTTTCTGAATAGTAATGAGATATGCAGGGTAATATGCGCTATACTCGATGAAAAACGCTTCACCATTGAGGTAGAAATTGTCACAATTTATTTGCATTAGGTTTGTGTTGTTAAAAGGAAATGAGGTTGAGGTTGGATATAAGAAAACTGGACATGAAGCAAAGTGGAGCATATGTTTCAGTATGTAAAAAAATAAGGTTGTTTTCAAAATAGTTCTATTTAAATGAAAGTAAAGAATTATAGCTAGCCGATAGGATGTACTGGATATATCATTGCAAAATGATGAGTTTTTCAATGTATAAATATATATAGAAATAATACGCAAGACTTGTTTTCCAAGGTCATAACGTCCTTAACATCGAAGATGTAAGGTTATGGTATATGGGCCATCACACACTGGTTCAATTTTGAACGAGACTTAATCCTTCCTAACTTTTGCTTCAATCGCACACGGGATGAAGAAAGCTGTTTTTTGCCTAGAAACAAGCAACTTGTGTGTATTAGTAGTTAAACTTTCTTATTCCACTCGAATTAGGGAAGAACATTATGTCCGTTTCATTTCGAACTCTTCACCTCTCTCGCCAACAAACTTCGATTTCCCCAGGCTCAATTTTCAATATTCAATATTTGTGATATTTGTGTTAGTACTCGAGATTTCAATCAAACATGACATTACGATGACAGAGAACATGAAAAAAGTGGCTCTGGCAACTACGTCTGTCTGATGGCTGTACTTCGATCTATAGCTTAGACGACTGAAGCGATTTTCTTTAAAATTTGAACTTAAGATTTTCAAGTTTAAATAGTAACGGTACCTGCCATACAACCCTTAGAAACGAAATATTATCATTCCGATTATGGAATTCGCAATAATGGATTCGCCGTGATTTGTAGTGCTGTGTTCTCTTTTCTTTTCACGGCAAATGAGTAAAGAGGAACGAGGGCACTGCACTGCGAATCCAGAATTGTGAATCCCATAATCGGCATGTACCTATATCTCAGAAATGGCCCTTACGATGTTGATAAAAATGTTTGTGTCCATTATTGTAGGTATGCATTTACCAAACATTGTAATTAATGGTAGGTACTTGCTATAGAAGTTTTTTTTCTCGTTAGTGACTCAACCGATTTCGATAAAAAAAAATTAAAAAAAAAAGAAATTCCTATTAAGTTTCAATAATATTGCGTAAAGGTACCTACAGTTTTTTTTAAGATAATACGTCTTGGATTCAAAAAATAAACGGGTTGATGATTTTTTTTTTCGAAATTACGTTTTAAAGTGTTTATTATTAAATACTTAAAATTTTATTTATAGAAATTTATTTTGTTAGAAATCCGAGTTAACTCGAAGCATTTCCTGCGACTCCAACTTTAACTGATGACGACGCATTATAGTGTGCAAGGTAAATGCACTTGAACTTGCAAAGGCCAACAGGGAATATGATCCCCATCCACGATTCCCATAGTCATTAAATGCTGACTACCCAATTGCACTTGCACGAGCATTTGGTTATTGATAATCATATTTTTGAAACTAATTTGAGTTTAGTCTTAAGCTAGACGTAGAAGCAAGACGATTAAAAAGTAATTAAATCCGGAAAACGTTGCGTTTTATTTGATCGTGTTGTTAGTCGAACAGTTGGGCCAACCTATGGTTGGCGTTCGCTATTTTTTTTAAGATCCCTCTCACGAGGATCATTAACTTCCGCTCCAAGAATTTTAGAAATTTTTTTTACATGAATACATTAATTTTTTAATAATTCAGACGGATTTCTTTGTTTTGAGACTGACCCATTCTTAGAAGTTGTTTTTGCAATTTAAAGAACAAGTTACATGCTACTTGATATTATTATTAATTAATTATTTATGCATAAATTTATATTATTTAACCACAAGGGCAAGTTTGTGTGATTCAGTCGTGTATTTAATTTTTATTTATAATTTAAATTAAATTTTATACTGCTCTAACTGACTAATGTTAAGCAAATTTTTTATATACAAAATTCCTTTTTTTAAGAAAACCGCTTTGATGATTTTTCAAATTAGTTTTGCTTATTTTTGACAGTTGGTCTTTATCTTTTTTCACCCTACAAAAAATCCCGCATTTAAATAGATTTTGCATAAAATTTCATCATTTCATTCTTCACCAATGAAGAATTTAATGATCAGGCATATAAGGAATTGAGAACTTCAGCAAGTTATATGGCAGAGTGGTTACCACGATAATAGTTCACAAAAGATTGAATTTTCAAGTAACATCAAAAGCTTTTACTTAAAAGTGTGCAACCAAAGGTATTCTATTTTAACTGAGGTACAATTTTATTTTTGAAAATATCTGAACCGATGGTAAAATAATTTGTTGAATGACATAGGAAACAAAACCACTTTGCTTTGTGGGTAAAAAAAAATACAAAAGATAAAAAAACTTTCTCACATTCGAATAGAAATATGGTTGGTGTAACGAGAAAAACGATTTTTTTTTTTTAACAAGGAACCACAAATTTGTGCATTATAATAATGTGTGGAAAGAGACTCTTATAAAAACAAACAAGACTTGAATATACCTTTGTAGATGCATTTCAGATTGCTTGAATATATGGATGTACTACATTTATCTTTATGATAATGTTCATACACAAAAAGAACATACATACTTATATAAGATAAAAACAGAAAACCCATTTTGCTTTATGACAGGGAAATTTTACAATCACCCTTGGGGTTCTTAAACAATGCAAATGAGTTTAAAATGCACAAAGGAATTTATATTGTCAGAATGAGTTTTTAGTTGTTGAGTAAATAAGCCAAAAAACTTGAAATTTTAAAAACAATTTGAGAGGATTCTTGGTTTTTAAAAAAAAAAAAAAATAGTTTCATCGAAATAATATAAAAGGCTTCAGAATACTCATTGAGGTTTTATTTAAAAGCTTTTTAAAAGTTTTGAGAGATTAACCTAGTTTTTATCCTTCATCATACATTTATGATTTCTTGGTAAACGTTAAATAAGTGAATAACTCACTAACTCGCTAACTATAGATTGTTACATACAGGGTGTCCACCGGGAAGGTATACTAATTTGTTTTGCAGCCATTTTAGTAAACATTAGTCTTGACAGTTCATATTTGGCAGTCGTGAAGTAGACACGTGGCAAATTTATTATGGAAAAATATTCAATAAACCAACGTGTTTTAATCGTTAAAACATTTTATTAACATCAATCATCGATTACTGTGACGATGAGAAAGTTACGTGAAATTTTGGGGAGAAACAACGTGCCAACAAAATGCACTATTTATCGTGTAGTGAATGATTTCGAAGAAAGAGGGAGGTGATAGGCCCAAGCATGGACCACAACGTACTGCAAGATCGGCTGAACACATTACTGCTTCTCAAGGAAAAGTTCAACACAATCCATCAACCTCAATTCGACGCCACCGTGGTCAGAAGCTTGGCCTTCAAAGAACAACTTTGGCCACAATTTTGCACAAGGATTTGCATTTGTTTCCATTTAAGATTCAGTTGACACAAGAGCCACAAGACCATTTACGCTGCCGTACATATGCCAATAGGATGTTACAGCTAGCCCATGACAACCTCGATTTTCATGAAAAAATCATAATGAGTGACGAGGCACATTTTCATTTGAATGGATATGTGAATTAACAGAATAGTCGGTTCCGGGCAATGAAAAACTATTAAATTATTCATCAGTCACCTTTGCATCCATTAAAAGTTACAGTCTGTTGTGCAATTTGGTCAGGAGGAATCATTGGACCTTACTTCTTTTAAAATGAAAACGGCGTAACGGTAACTGTGAATGGGGAGCGATATCGTGATATGATTGAAAACTTTTTAACGCCACAACTGCATGCTTTGGGCTTGATTAACATGTGGTATCAACAAGACGGTGCCACATCGCATACAGCCAGGATTACAATGGAACTACTGTGAGACTTCTTTCCACAACAAGTTATTTCAAAAGATGGTGATGTTGATTGGCCTCCATGGTCGCCTGATTTGACTGTTCCGGACTTCTTTTTGTGGGGATATCTGAAAAGCAAGGCTTATGCAAACAAACCAGAAACGCTTGAGCAACTCAAACAAATGATGAAATTGAAAAATTAAGGAAATACCGCGTGAAATGTGTGAAAAATGTGCTCAAAAGAGCTCGCATTTGTGAGACTAACAGAGGCGGACATTTGCCTGATATTGTATTCCATACACAACTGCCGACATTAAATAAAACATTTATTAATATTAGATCAATTCTCTTTTATTTAATCAAAAATTATAAGCAAACAAAGTAGTATACCTTCCCGGTGGACACCCTGTATAATGTATGTTTATCACTTAGACTTACGATTCTGTGAGTACAACCAACATGAACGGCACAACACGGTAAGAAAAAATATAAGGGTAAAAGATATCTTTTAATCGTGCGATGCCACAATGAATTGAATAGTTTCAATTCAATTATTTAAATCTCATAAAATATGAAAAATTTTGATAATCAAAGGTTGGCAACCAGGTTTTAAGTCATAAAATCAGATTATTTTTTTCTGGTAGCTGTGTTTGAGCAATTGAATATGACACTAGATTAAGACTTTTGACAGTTGTATTAATAGAGCGACAGTTCGTGAAAGACAAGGGTCTAGTTACTTACAACTCTCAACCATTCCGTGTGCGTGATTTCTTATGGAAAGGAATGAAGGGGACTGAAAATGGTCTGCCGAATCAGAACGGCTAAAGTCCCTAACCCATAGAATCCGTTGTGGCAAGGAACGGATCCGTTGACGTGGACGGATGAGATGGATAAAGGAAACATAATGAATACGTTGTTTTGAGGGATTGAAATTATTTTCATAAATAAAAAATCACTATCTTTACGTCATGAACAAATTATTTGCAAACAGCAACACAGTAGAAATTAAATAACAAAAATCAAAAGCTCAAATTTGCGTTGACAACTAACGTCAACGGATCCGCCGAAGAGAAAGTTTAAAGTTCAGCTACATTTTCCGTTGCATTAGTCGCATATGCGCCTGGGTCACTCCTCATAAGAACTTGTGTATTTAATCGAGCTTTCAGTTGAATACGTCAACGTACCACATGACTTTATTTTTGTTTTTAGTTGGCATAGTCCCGGATTCAATCCTTCCAGACCTTCTGGCGTGCCACGGTTTTTTTTTATCATACATATTCCTACACAGCGTTAAACAACTTCAATGCTGGAGGATCCTCACTCTATTGAACTGCATCCGCACCAATTTTTTACAGTATCATAAGTCTATATACATGGTGGGCCAAAAGTCCCTTTCCTTTGCATAATTCTGTAATAACTTTTTAACGAAAAAATAAAAAGTAATGAAATGAAATACAAATAAAAGTTTATTTATGTTTGATTAGTTTTGATGATGATGATGATGATTTACATAGCAAAAGGCCTTTTTGCTGCTCCCGCATTTTGGCTCACTCTGTACAAATATTTAGTCTCATGTCATTTTCACGACACCATTTTTTTCTTTTCGATTAAAAGATATTTTCAAATTTGGAGGCCAAGATTAATTTTGCAAAAGTAAAATTATAATAATAATTATTATTATTTATTGATTCAAAATGGCTTTTAATGGCCTTAAGTCCATAAAAATTGGCGTTTCGTCCTGACGATCTCACTTGTAAACTCATCTTTATTAATTAATCAGGACATAAATGTATAGATTAATACTAAAAATATCTTATCCCATGGCTTAAGGCTCGAAACAAATAAATAATTATTGTTTTTATTAAAAAAAAGTATATGTATACTTACACATGTAAATCTTCTACTTTTTCTTTTTCCTCATACATGTACATAAATATCTGCATAAAATATTTGTCAAAAATATGAAAAGCTCCTTTAGGGTCATGTCTTAGTAATATTTTTATTTGTGTTCAAACACAAACCATAATATTTTGCATTTCAATCTGTTTACGACATTTACTTTTTTTTTTGGGGTAAGCACGTGCAACAATTTTTGTTGATAAATCTTCTTCACAGGGACCATCAGATAAGTTGTGTGAGAAATTTCTTCATTCTGGCCACTTGGGCATTCATGAGAACAAAACACAAAAAACAACAAAAAAAATCACACATACTTCATCCCTGCAACCAAAGACAAATGTAAATTTTATCGAGCTTTTATCATTTTGAATAAAGGAGTTTTGAATAAATTGTCTCTGTGTGGGAAATAGCTAGCAGCCATAAAAACAAATAAGAAAAATGGAATTTAAAAAATCACACAACTTGTTGGATAGGTAAAAAAAATATGAAGTGGACATTATATAGCTCGTATAATTTCCCCGTCTGTATTCAATTTAAATAAAAAAGCTTTATAAACACACACCGTTTTTTTTTATGTTCACCTCCAAAACACCATCAACCGCCTACACTACAAAAAACAGCCACAACAAAAAACACTGCAAAAAATAAATAATTTTATTTGACTTAATTTAAAAAATGTCTAGGCAGGTACATCGAAAGCAGTTTACTAATTACAAATTAATTTTATTATTTTATAATGAATCCTTTTCATAAAATGCTTTACAATTAAATTGATTAAAAATTAAAGCGAAATCAACTGCAGTTGTTTGTATTTTATCTCGTCCTACAAACTAATTTCAATTTGTCCGCCTTCGCACCCAACACTCCATCTCCGGCTTTGATAATCAGTTTTCACTGTGGGCCTAAAAAAATAATGTTAAATAAATAAAAACAATGCACACATACATAAAAATCCACATAATATGAATGTGTACGCACAGTATATATAAAATGCAAATTTTAATTCAATTATAAATATTTAAACTCAAATTCTAATTGCATTCGACAAACGAAGCACTCTCCGTGGATTAATTGAAATTCATTTTACTTCCGCATCGAGACATGGAACACTCTGGCGTATACGCATTTTTTTTTTATTTGTGTCTCAGTGATACATAATTCTGATTGTTCTATAAACTACATTTTTTGCTTGATTTTCCTTAAGAATGTCCTCAATCATTTTAAATTTCCATGATAAATTCAATTTTAGAAAATCATAAAATGTCAAATGACGCCAGTTAAAAAATTTATATGGAAATGAAGGCAAGCATATGATAACGACATTCAATGGTCATCTTGTAGAGCTGCTGGGTGATTATCCTTTGTTTTAAAATTCATGACCATGCTGAAAGGACCATTTGAATCTTCACAAGCACAGCACAGGTTTGCAAAATTAACGCCCGCTTAATCTCGGTGATGCCTTTTTATTGCTATAACTCTTGTTTGTTTGTCATTTTGTGAGAGTGGCTATGTCATACGAAAAGAGCACAAAGGACATCGCATTGCTGTGTATTTCAATGCTACGAGCATATCGAAATACACAAGGACAATGTACGATTTTATCTCAACAACAACAACAACAACAACCAACAGAATAAGGTTTTATTTGTCTCTGTCTGTATGTGGCGTACGATAATGGCGATGGAGTGCGTTCGTCGGGTTCTTTGGTCCTGATGAAGAATTCAACAACAATAATGGAAGTGCTCACAACAATTCAAGCGAAAAACAAATAGACTGCTGGCTAAATGCATTTAACATAGTGACAGAGATAGAGAGAGAGAGAGACGAATGATATACAGAGAATTGGATTTGTGATAAAAAAGTTAAAGCTTTTAGCTTGGGGTTTTGAAAGTGCAAAGAAAGGCTAATGTTGATCTGAATACGGGCTTAACAGTAAGTGAACACATGAAGAACAAACAAATACATTTAAAAGTATAAATAAATAATTTGTTGGAGTTTTAATTTTTACTTGCTCTATAGGGCAAGTATTGGTTTCGAGTTAAAAAAAATTGAGGTTGTAATCAAAACTAATTTGATCTAAAGCTTAAAAGGGTAGACCGATTTGCTTTAAATTTGGTACCGAGCATTTTTATGTGATTTCCTAGAGGAGAAATGCGAATTTTTGTTTTAGATCATCTAGAACGGGTAGAGCTGCCATACAAATATTTTGTTTTTTTTTTTCAAATTTTCTCGGAAACGGCTCTAACGATTTTGATTAAACTTCGTATCTGCAATAATCAAGCTTAATAAAAGAAAACTACACATTCAGATTCTTCTTAAAAATTAACATAACAGAATCAGGTATTCCACGTTTTTTGAAGAAGATAGTCTTATTTTTGTGTTATTCGCATATATCTTTGACATATTTAGACCGATTTTATTATAATTATGCAATCTGAATCTCCTTAAAAGTTTGAACAATAATGCATTTAAAAAATTTTAAAATCAATTTTTTGTAAACAAAAAAATATCAAACAAAAAACTCAATTTTTTAGTGCTTTTGACTCTTTTAAGTGAAGATACACAAAGTATTTAACCACAAGAGCAAGTTCATGCGATCAAGTCGTGCATATGTTTTTTCTTGCTGTCTTCCAACAAGTACATATAGCATGCTAATGGACAACACTCAAATATGTAGTAAGGAAAACTTTGTTTGATGTTTTTATTTGAGCTGAAACGTTTGCTTCTCCAAAGACCATATGACAGATAGATGGAAGTAGAGTTAATGAGCTATTTCCGAAATGAGAAATGTCACAAAATGTATTTAAAATATGATTCAATTTATGTACATTTGTCAGCTCCCTACCAGCTTTTGTTGACATTTCAAAAAACATAAAAAAAAATGTCTGACAAACAGGAGGATTTGGATCTTATTTTGTGTGCCGTTAGCATAATTTTTTTTAAATATTGCAGGACTAGACGAAATGTCAAAATAAGAATCTTTAAAGTCAACAATAGACGGTGCCCAACTAACAATTTAGCTTGTTTTAGGTTCAATACAAGCTATTTGTTGGCTTGTATAATAAAAACATAAGGCCCTATACAAATCATTTTGGTGCACATTACCGAACCTATTTAACTCCCTTAGAACTTTCAATCACGAGTGCTATGCAAGTAAATAGCTTTCCATGAACAGTATTATAAAGCCTTATGAAAACAAAATAAAGAAACCAATAATCTGTTTAGAAATGCTATTGCTTCACTATACAAGTTATTTGACTCCTATAAGACCTTATCACTTGCAGGCCGAGAAATAGCTTGCATAGGATTTTCCATTCAGGCCTTATACAAACCTACTAAATTAAATTGTAAAAGAAAAATATGTCTTGGTCTCAATTTAATTTTAATTATTTTTGTTTCTGTATTTATACACCTTATATGGGGGGTTTGACTGCTGCTCTGTTTGTTCTGAAATGTATAGAATTTAATTTAATTAGAAAAAAACCAACTTTTACTTATATGAATTTTCCGATCGGGATTTGAACTCACGTTGTTCTGATTACTTATGGAGCACTCAAACAACGACGCAACATAAAATAGGTTGTTCAAATTTTAATGACTTGATACTTAAAGTATAAACTTCAGAATTTGAGCTTATTTAGGATACAAAATTGTATTTTCTCTTCTCTAATTGAGTACACTGAATAGCTATAAAAATTATAAGTGCTAAAATAACTAAAGAGTAGAACATTTTATTAAGATAAATACAACCTTCCAACTATTATTATAATTAGTTGCAAAATCGGGACAATATTGTTAGTTTGTTATTAACAAAATACATAGGCTATACACTTGCATACGTTTGCTATTTGAAATTGCACAACTTGCATAAATAAGCTATTAACAAAATGCAAAGGCTATCGCTTGCATAAGTTTGCTATTAACAAACTGCAAATACACTTGTATGCGTTTGCTTGACTTAAACAAGTTATTATTATAAAAATACTTAAGCTTGTTTGATTTAAAAAAAAAGGAAATGCAAAGGCTGTGCAAGTATATAAGTTTATGTCACAATGATATTAAATTAATAAAAATTCGGTTTTCCGAAATTACATAAATATAAGAGACTAAAATCGAAATTTTCGTAAACATATTTGGCTTTATTAAAGAAGCCATATAGAAGATGTTTGTTATGACTTTCAGCAGAAAGCTATTATTTTTCGCACTTTAAGCATTATTTTTGAGATACCTTAAACAGGCCTTAAAAAGGCATAACTAAAACAGACTTGCATAGAACTATTTTATAAAAGCAAGAAACAAGCTATTTAATAAAAAAAAAATATATAAATAAATGATTGACTTGCATAAGTAAGCCTTTTGATAATTCTATGCAAGCTATAGGTTACCAAATTCTAAAAATTGGACCTTAAACAAGATAGATTGTTACTTGGGTGTTCACATTGGACTCACTCTGCGCGACTTATATTGACATTTCTTTGTTATATCTCTCTCCACCTCATGATGAGAAAGCGATAGTCTATAATGAGGCATAATTTTTTCAAAAACATCAAAAAATCCTGCTTCACTTTCTCATACAATGAGGTGGAGTGAAATAAAACAAAAAGATGTCCAAATGAGTAGCGCGGATTGAGTCCAATGTGAACACCGTCCTAAAAATATTTTACCTTTTTGACAATTATGTAATTCTACTTTTTGGCAGACAAATGATTTTATATGTACTTTAAAAACACTATCTTTCTCTTTTTTTTTGACAGACAAATAAACATGATTTACTGAGCTAAAAATGAAGAACCAATATAATATCATACAGATTAAAGCATTTATTTACATTGCTTTTAAATCCCCTAAAAAAATACATGTAATTAATGGTTAATTTATTTTTAAAGGGCTAAAGCTCAAGAAAATTACATTTTCTTTCATATTAACCCTGAAACAACCAAATACCTATACCTGAATATTTTTTTAAATTTTGACTTAAAAGGATTTTCTTTTCATAAAGTAAATAAATGTCTCCAAGGCAATCTCCGGTATCCGCGTCATTGATACGGTATATCTCTCAATTTTTTACATTTTTTTAAATAAACTGAGTATGGAAACGAAGTGCATGGGGTATGATTATTATCATTTTTTAGAGACGACACCTCAATTGGATTGGAGTTGTTCCCGAACCAGATAACCGATGCATTTTCTGAAAACAGAATTGCAGGCCAATTTACTTAAGTTTAGACCTAAAGCCGACAATACATTTTCGGATTGGAAGTATAACAAAAACGCTTATATCCTTATAATTCTAATTCCAACTGGATACTTTTTCACAACAAAACTCAATGTTTTCAATGAAAAGTATGTACTTGCGTTAGAATCAAAAACTTATGGTGCGTTTAAAAACTGCTTCCAAGCAATATCCACAAAACTGCTTCCATATATAAAATTTCATCAACCTGTCATCGTGTTCTCTATACAATAATAAACATAAACCTATTTTAAAACTACTTAGAAACTCCCATTTAATAAAAGTTTCTCCTTCAAAGATTTTATAAAATTCCCCATTTCCTTCCTCTCCTTCTTAGAAACGCACATTTCATTATTTGTTTTTACAAAGAATTTGTGTTTCAACACTTTCATTTATTAAAGCTCCCGCTAACTCGGAAAAACCTCTCAAATTCCGACACAGCACAACAACAAGACAACAAAAAAAAGATCCAATTTAAATAAAACTTCCTTCCAGTAGAACAAATTTAACTTTCCAAGAATGTCTACATATAACATATAAAGCTCAAACAGCCGTCATCATCATATCAAACTGAATAGCGGTGTGGCGGGTAGCACGGCGCGCGGCAACTCTCTTTTCCGTCATTTAAGCAAATAAAAGAATCAGCAATTCAGGCGTTTTTTTTCACTTTCTCTCTCCCTCGAAGGTTGTACCTACATATATTCAAGGAGGATAAAAGTTTTTGGCTCCTTTTTATGCGCACCATTTTGATTTTTTTTCAGTTTCAAACCAATGTTGGTTATAAATGGTAAACGAGAAATTCACGTCTATGGTAAAGTCAAATTGCAACAAAAGCAGCTTTCGGCTTTTTTCTTCATTTTTTGTTCCTACATATATGTATGGGTAATCTATGTGTGATTTCGCTTGACATGGAGGAATCTTGTTCATTTTTGACTTACAAATACACACCCCCACTGAAGTTGGATATGAACATCAAAAGGAAACAATTTTTTTTTTAAAAAGGAAACCGAACGAAGGATTCAGGTAAAGAATTCAGGTAAAATCAAAGAAAAAAATGTTTCAAAGTGAATTTTTTTTTTGAGTCATATAAATGTTCTGGGTTTTTAGAAATATTGGGGCATTATAAAAACATTTTTATTGTTATAATTTAATGGGATGCAAGTATGATAACATATGATCAGTTATCCGTTAGACTTAATGCTGGTATCTATCCTTTCTTTCTCAAAATCTTGAAGACAAAGAGTGAAATTTTTTGTAAAAAGTGCCTGATGCCTGAGTCATTTTTCCATATCATTGAATTCTACAACTTTTTTAAATCAAAGCAAGATTTGCTTCACCAAATCTCTCAAAAAGAAAAATATGTGATGCAACAAACTGCTTCAAATGCTAGTGACAATGACATCGACGACGACATCGATGCAACAATGTTGGTCGATTGATCATAAAAATGTTTTTAAGAGATTATTTTCTATTTTCGGTCCGCAAATGCATAATACGTATTTCAGAAAAAAAAAAGATATCAGGCTTAGTTAAACTTACACTATAAATATGATTGAAAAGTTGAAATGAACAACAACTATAAGAAGGCATATTATGAAGGTGTAGGCATATTTATGCCAAAGTTTAAGCAATTTTGAGGTGCATTTAATTATTTTTTATTGGGTTTACTTTTAGGAATAAATCCAGCAGAGTACGGTGAATGTCAAATCTTTTAAGAAACGTTCATTTTTTTTTTTTTTTAATTTTTGTTTAAAAAACTAACAATCACTTTGTAGGGTCCTGGATCCTATAGCATCCCATATTTGAGATATTCGCAAAGAGAATATTCCATCAAAAGGTCAACTTGATAGTTTCAGAAATTGGTCGTCACAAATTCAAAAGCCCTGGTTCAAATATAAGTTACTGTTTGAAAAATGAAGTTAAGCATTATTTTGCCTAATTTTCCTATTTTTTTTTTTTTTCTTTTTGTCTGGCTTGTGTGGTATTACACTTTTATATATTTTTATTTTCTTGTGTCATTTTAAATATTTCCAATACGGCTGTTTAGTAATGCAAACATCCTAACGTTCCAAATGCACACATTTAATTAAACAAATCTCAGAAAAAAAATATAAAGTCAAATAATGCTATGTCGTGCTATGTATTGTTTATTAATATGGCAATGACATACACTGTATATTTGTTTGAATTTTTCAATAAGCTTCATACGAGATTTACAAAAAAAAAAAAAAAAAACAAAAAACAAACAAACAAAACCACCCCCAAGGGTGTTGAAAATATCGGCAACATATAAAACCTGAAGTTTGATGTCAATTAACTGGGATGAAAAATACAAGCCCATTGCAACTGTCAGTGGCAGGATTGAGAAGAGAACTAAAGTACCAGCAAATATGATATTTCAATTAAAACATTTTAATGAAATAATTGCCCTTGGCAAGTTAAGCGTGGCAAAAAGGTAAAGGTATTATACAAATAATAAATATGATGATGAACGCTTTTGATTGCGTAAATTGATTACACAAATATTTGATAAGAACAGAAACTGAAAGAAGGTTATTTTTGAAATTTAAGTGAGGGTTCGTAAAATGCTGTAAATATTTATTTATTCATTTTCAAAAATTAAAGTGGTAATGTGAAAAATATAACTGCTTTGTGATAAAAACTGAAACAATTCAAATTACTTCGGCCGTTTTTGTTTTAAAAAATGATTTAACTTCGGATATAAAAGATGGTGATTTATTTTTAAGTTGAAAACCTTAAATAACTACACTTAGTTTTATACAAAATTATAGGTAGTAAAATAAGCTTTTCACTAGAGCTAAAAAAAGTACATGTCATGACTGAAATTTTTGAAATATCGGTGTGGCAAAGACAGCGCAAAAAAAGTGGCTTTTCTAGAAGTCAAAACTTAATATCTCAAAATGTGTTAAACATATCAAAATAACTTTCGTTTTTTTTCAAAGACACGAAAAATACCTTTCATTTGAAATCAATATCATTTCGCCCGTTATGGACAATTATTTGGAACAAAATCTGAAATCCTGATTTTGCAATCGGCAACTTCAAGCCCGTATATTTCGACTTTCCCATGAACGATTTTGAAAATATTTTACTCATGTATCGGGCCTTGCATTATTTTATACCAAATTCATTCGTGTACACTCTGGGCCGGAAATGGGCAATTCCCTTTCAACATACTTAATTTCTAATTTCTAAATATGTATTTGAAAAGTTATGGATTCGTAATTTTTGATTTGAACTTGAGATTTTATATCGCGATGATATAGAAAAGTAGAAAAAAGTGAGTCTCGCCATTCTATACATCTGTTTGAATGTACTTTTATTTGTCTGTTCAGCTGCAGCCTATTAGGATAAGCCAATTCTTTAAACTTCTTCTATATTGAGCATTTTTGGAATATTTACACCCCTATTTCGATTTTCAGTCATCAATTGATAGTTGCTTGATTTTTAAAATCGCTATTTAACAACCCTTCGATAAAATGTTTGATCATTTTGAATGATGCAGACCGTTATGAATTACAAGAAAATAGATAATAATTATCAGCATATAGTTGTTCAGTTTTTTAATAAATCGAGCTTGAAAGTAACAAATTTCAAAATTTATATTATGTAATTGATAAATGACAATTTTAATTTTTAGGTGTTAATGTTTTTGTACGACCAAGCAGGTATCGTTAATACCTGCCATTTAAATTTTTTAGCAGTTAAGAAAATCTTATTTTTCTAAGAACATGCCTATTGATTTTATTACAAAATATATGTTTTGTTTAGTCAAAAAATTCTTCAAAAACAATTTTTAATAGTACATACTATTTTATTTTTAACCTTACCTTACCTTACCTTATAATATTGAGGGTGATTCGCATACGGTGTGATAATAAGCTAGAGGGGGGTCTACCCCCCCCCCCCCCCCCGTTTATCCAGGAATTTTGTAAAAATTGACTTAAAACAGAAAACAAAAATTAAAAAAACAACAGTTACACATACAATGCCATAATACACTTTTTGTTAAGCCAAAAATGTTTGCTGTTATTGAGTTTCCAAACAAATTTCTTTTAGAGAATAGTTTTTGAAAAATTAATTTCCAAACTCAAAATTTCGAAAAAAAATTTGTTCAAAATTGTAATTGTGTATTTAGTAGTAGGTATTTTTGTTTTATTTACAGAATAATTCGCATAAGATGCAAGATTGGGTCAACACAAGGAATTTTTCTAAAATTATGACTTTAAATAAAATAAAATATTCACGACTTGATCGCACGAACTTTCTCTTGGGGTTAAATACTTGGGGTTAAATACCAACATTGAAGATGCATGAAATGCTGGTATCTAACCTTTTTTTCGCGGGATTATCCCTTTTTCCGACTTCGAAAAAACTATCCCGTGAACGCTTCTTAAATCCCGCGTTATCCTTTTAATATCCCTTTTTTCAGCTTCGGAAAATTTCAAACGAAAAATGTTTTCAACTTAATGGAAAAAACTAAAACGATCAATCAAATAGTGCGACGATTAAACGTATATGTTCACAGTTAGCGTAGCTAAGCTGTAATTGTCCTTATTGTTTTTATCTGCGCAACTCTTTTGGTTAGTTTTATTATTTTGAATTATTTCGAATTGAAAAAATGCCGAAACCAACTAAAGGGAAATGTGTTTTGAAGGCTAAACTTCGAGAAAAGTATCCATTTCTCAAAATCGTGAAAACAAAGAGTGACACTTTTTGTTAAAAGTGCCTGACGCCTGAGCCATTTTCCATAGCATTGAATTCTACAACTTTTTAAAATCAACAATGTGCTTCAGATGCTAGTGACAATGACATCGAAGACGACATCGATGCAACATTGTTGATAGATTGATCATTAAAATGTTTCTTAGAGATTATTTTCTATTTTCGTCTGCCAAATGCATAATACGTATGCGTATATATTAAAACAAATAGGTAATTTTTTGATGTTAGATGTAATTTTTTAAAAATAAAGTTTTAAACTAAAAGAATAGAATATGATTTGTGGTGGAAATTTATTGTTTTTGTATCCTTGTTTTATCCTTTTTTTCTGATTCTGATATCCCGCGAAATCTCCAAATTTGGCGGGTATATCCTTTTTTTTCAGAAAAAAAAGATATCAGCCTTATGCATGATGTATATATTTAACGAGTAAATATTAAAAGAGTCAAGAGCATTACAAAATTGATTTTTCGTTTGATTTTTTTTTTTTTTTGTTTATAAAATAATGTTTTCAAAAATTTTTAAATGCATTATTGTTTAAATAATTTAGAAGCATCAAATTGCGAAATTATAACAAAATCGATTTAACAATGGCAAAGATATACGCGAATAACACAAAAATAAGACCATTTTCTCAACAAACGTTGAATACCTAATACCGTAATGTGATTTTTTTGAGTAAAACCTGAAATGCACTTTTCTTACAATTGACTTGGTTATTATAGGTACGAAGTTTAATCAAAATCGTTAGAGCCGTTTTCGAGAAAATTTGAAGAAACCAAAATATTTGTATGGCAGCTACCCGTTCTAGATGAGCTAAAACAAAATTTCGAGTTTCTCTTCTAGGCAATCACATAAAAATGTTCTGTACCAAATTTCATGCAAATCGGTCTACCCGTTTAGGCTCTAGCTCAAATTTTAGTGGACGCACCGACGCACAGACGTACATACGTACAGACGCACAGACCGACGGACGGCATGACGAAACCCACTTTTTCGGACTTCTCGATTATCCTAGTGTTAGTTTCGACTATAACCTCGCAATTTTTTTTCACACGAAACCAATACTTGCCCTATAGAGCAAGTAAAAAATTACTTCCCACATAAGGCTATAGCTTTTTTATTTTAAAAGCCAAAAGTCCATTCTTATATTTTACTTCTAGTTCCAGTTGTTTTACTCGAAAGTTTTTGAAAACTTAATAATTTTCAACATCTTATCACCTTCCATAATTCAATAATAAAATTCAAAAAAGAAATGTTTATGTATTTGAAAGGAATATTTCGACACGCCATTGCCAGTCTAACAATAAGAGATTAAAATTTGGATTTCCAATGCTGCTTACTTGTTAAACATACTTTTTTTTATTAATATGTGCCATTCATAGGGTTTAAAAATAATGCTCCTTGTCTGAGCATTTTTTGATTTTTCTTTAAGACTACCAACTAAAGTTGATGTACAATCTAAAACATAGTTCTTACTCCAAGTAAAAAAAAATATTGAAATTAATGAATTTAAGGTTGCTATTCCAACCTTTCCAACTAGGTATATCAATAATTCTCATTAAATGTTCCCCATACACATCTAATTCCCTTTAGCAACACCTACCTTCATCAGCATTGCACTTTAACTTCCTTTTAATTGGATTATACCGAGCACCCAATGTGAAACTTGTTCTATATTACATGCTCTGTGAAGGCATAACGTACCTGAAACTCGTATGTAGGTACTCTTTTTATTTTGATTTCTTTCCACAATAAAACACTTCGTAATAACTTTACCCTCTATAAAGGTTCTGTTTTATATTGTTCGAAACCAGGAAGGTGTAATTTATTGATCTATTGTTTTACTTTTGTTCCGCATCTTCCATTGAATTTTCATTTGAAAAACAAGAGATAATGTGGTGAATTATAGAACTGCATCAGAAGAAAAGTATAAACATACACCAACATAAAATAAACTTAAGGTTCATTTCAGCACCTTTAACAATGCGGAGTTCTCCAATAACATCTTCTTATATTTTTGTTGCTCCCAATCTCCCGAGATAGCTCCCCCATCGTCATCCATACACAACACATATTCATTGATTATGGCCAAATAAACTTCCACAAGGATTCAAGCAATAAGAAGGATCCTAGAGGTTACGGTGCTCTATACCAATTTAAGTTCAAATAATAGAGTGCCATAAATTAGCAAAGGAGTGTTGGAAAGTCCAAAGCAGAAGAAAAACCAGAACCAGAAGCACGAGTTGCAGAAAACGTGCATTGGCGAATGGCTTTTGTTTTGCTTCTGTTAGAACCAGAAAGTTTATTAGCGTCCTAATTCTATGTTCTTTCATTGTGTTATTTCGTTCAACACGAGTCTTATGGAATTTCTCACTTAATAGAATAAAATTTCCGTCAGATCCATATTCAAGAGCTGTGGAAGTGGAACACTTTGGCTTACCAACTATGTTTTTTGAATAGATGATAGTTTTTCTTTTGTAAAAAAAAAAATAGAATTCAAGCTGGTTTGACTGTCGGACTTTTAACTTAGATGTTAAGAATATGTAATGGTTTTTTTTTTTTTTTTTTGTAACACTCATCTCATACCTAATCAACTTAATATAGAAATTAAATCGGGAAAAATGAGCATTGATAGTTAATTTCTTAAATTATAAACATTACATTTTTTCCACATATTTCAAATTACAAATACAAACCTTAAAATTCCATTGATTAACTTCATATTAGTTCAAAATTTCTGTCAACATTGTTTCATTGAAAAATGTTACACCTTTCGTCTTCAAAAAAAAATCACTCCAAAATGTGCCCAAACACGAAGAAAACTTTTACCAAGCAGAAAATCTGTATTCTACGTTGATGAATTTAATACAACAAAGTTGTTGAAAAGTTGAATTTACTGGTTATTTTCAATCCATTAAACTTCAAGTCCAACACCATTATCCTCCTTCTTCATAAAAAGTATTCGTATGAAAAAAATAATCTAAAGACCATACTTTATTTTTAATTGAACTTCTTTTCATTGCTTTTGTTGGTAAAAAAAAAAAACAATCATCTAAGGTTTCAATTAATTTTACAAGAAACTTTTCAAAGATAAAGTTTCATCGCCACTATACACTGTCGAAGAAGGTGCGGTATAAGTTTTTAAGTAATTTTCTTGTCACAAAGGATTCACAAAAGGTGGTGGCTAAGAGGCAACATTGAATAAAGAAAATTACGAGGAATTAATATTACAGTTTGCAAATCGAGTAAAAATACTAAAGTTATAACAAATTAAATATTTTTCAATCGTATTTTAGTAATTTAATATATTTTGTAAACTATACTTTAGTACTTTTTTGAAATATATATCTGCAAAATGACCTTATTCATTTTGGTTAAACTTAACATCTTAAATGCTCTAGTAATTAAGTATGTATTAAGTCAACATTATAATTATGGTAATTTAAATTTCACTTGAGAAGAAATTTTAGTTATTACACCGTAAGAGTACCTTATGGTTTGGCCTGCCTCCTCTTCAACCTGGCGTTGGAGAAAGCAATCCGTGACTCTGGCACGGCAACAAGAGGGACCATCGTCAACAGGTCCAGCCAGATACTGGCTTACGCAGACGACATCGACATCATCGGAAGAACCGAGCAAGCTGTACATGATTCCTTCATCCAGATCGAGCAGGCGGCACAAAATCTGGGGCTGCACATTAGTGAAGGTAAAACAAAGTACATGGTGGCGTCGAATGCGAGAGGAACAGTTGGTCAAACAATCAAGGTAGCGGAGCACGAATTTGAAGTGGTGCAATCCTTTAAATACCTTGAATCAATAGTAGCAGCCGATAACAATATAGAAGAAGAATACGCGGGCGGCTTCTCAAATCCAACAGAGCCTACTATAGTCTGTCAAAGCTCTTCAAATCCAGAAATCTCACCATAACTTCAAAACTGCTGCTGTACAGGACCATGGTCCTGCCAGTACTCACATATGGATCCGAGACTTGGGTGCTTAGCAAAAGGCACTCCGACCTCTTAGCCGCGTACGAGAAAAAAAGTCTTAAGGAGCATTGTTGGCCCCATATTTGAGGAAGGACGATTCCGGAGACGGTACAATCATGAATTGTACGCAATCTACCTTGAAGCAGATATCGTGACAAAAATTAAGCTCGGTAGACTCCGGTGGGCAGGGCACCTAGCTCGCATGAGCGAAGAGGAACCGGCTCGGAAAGTTCTTTGTGGTACATTCTTTGGTAGACGACAGCGTGGTAGACCATGCTTGCGCTGGGAGATGGCGTAGACCAGGATGCCCGGATCCTTGGGGTGCGCAACTGGATGGCGGTGGCTCGAGACCGGGATGAGTGGAGAGACTTGCTGAAGGAGGCCAGGACCGGACCCCGGTTGTCGAGCCGACGATGATGATGAAGAGTACCTTATAGGGAATCCACCATCTTGATATAAAGAGTTATCACGTTTTCCACTCTTTTTTAAACGGGGGAAAGTAGAGAAAGATTTTTGCAAATTTTATAAATATTAAAAGTTGTAGAAAAAAAAATCGAAAATATCTAAGAATTAAGATGGGTAGGTACAACGTTTTGAAGTCAAAAACAGTGCAATAGAGAAATAATATGCAATATGCAAATCAGGATACACTTTAATGCGGTTATGATTGATGAGTGTGTATTTTTAAAATAACAAAAAATATTTGAGGAATTGTGATTTATGCATTTTTTTTGGAATAGAGAATTTTTGTCAAAATTTTAATAGATTTTAATTTTTATCATTTTTAAAAATCTAGAATTTTAATGGATCGTGGAAATTATTTATTAGAATTTGTAGTGTAAAATTCAGATTGACCATTTACCATTATGTGCAGATATTCCATCCATATTAAAGTGTTTTCTGGTCTAATAAGTCTTAAGTAGGTGCGTGTATTAATTTTGGAACCAATTGTTATAGGATTAATATTTTAATGGATTATTATTCGTTAAATATGCAAATTTAAAACTAATACAACAAGAAGAAATAATTCTTCTTTTCAAAAATGTTTAAGGCACAAAACTTTAATTCAATAAAGTGTCAACTTTGCAATAAGCTGATGGTTGAAAATTTGGATTTAAGCTTTCTATGTATGGTTATTAACGTATCAAATAACAGGTTTTTCAATAAGAGCACTACCAAACTTTTTTTAAATATAACAAAAATGGTTTTCGATATCAATGAAATTCTTTATTCCTGTGAAAGTACGTTTGATGCTGTTAAATATGAAACTCGATTTCTGTTGCATGGCTACCACGGGCACTCTTGCAGAAGTCCAGACGCTGAACCCAATTTTCGGCGGTTTTTAAGCATAAATCGGCCGATGTTTATTTAAAAAAAAAGCACGAATTGATCACACTTACTTGCTCTTGTAGTTAATATCTGTATCATAGCCATGAAAAAGTAAGCAAAAAAAATTCTTTGGTCTTATTTCAAACATTTTAAATACACTATAGTGTGAACTATTTATGAGTAGGTACTAGGTAGGTACCAGATTGCAAAAGCATAATCAAATGAAAAATATTTTTCGTTTCCTTAAAATAATACCTAAGTAATTTTGATATGTTAAACACATTTTGAGATATTGAGATTTAACTTTTTGAAAAGTCAATTTTTTTTGTGCGGTCTTTGCCACGCCGATATTTCAAAAAAATCATTGATGAACTAAAATCTTTCAGCTATAATGAAAAGCTTATTTTGTTACCTTTAATTACATATAAATAAAGTGTACTTAGGTCCAGTTTTTCAGTGCGAGATTAAAGTTAAACAAAAGTTAACTCATCAAATTTGTCGAGTTAACTCAGGATTAACTGAACAGATGCTTTTGATGTTTTATCCACAGAGTTTGTTCAGTCATTCCGAATGCATTCTCCACCCAAAAACTGCTTCCTCAGTTCACGGTGAGTTGATTTAATTCCGGAGTTAGCTTAATCTGGTTTAACTCACCACTGAAAAACTAGGCCTTAATGAAATAAATACCTAATTGTAAACAAAAAATTCCTCAAAAGGCACTTAATTATGCCTATGGACCAATGGACCAGGAAAGATAGATTATAGGTTAAAAAGTAGTTAATTTTTTATTTTAAAATACCTTATTCACTTGATATCAATATCATTTTCATACGTCAATCATATCGCCCCTTGTGGATAATTGTTTGGAAAAAAAAACTGAAATTATTATTTTGCAATCGGCAACTTCAAGTCCAAATATTTCGACTTTCCCATGAACGATTTTGAAAATATTTCACTTATGTATCGGGCTTCACGTCACCTTTCGTTTGATTTATGTAATCTCTGTGCCAAAGCTCCATAGTAAAATGGGCATTCCCTTTTCGCTTAATTTATAAAGCCAAATTGGCTTTTTTATTTCAAATGAATTTCATGAACTCAATGTAATGAGTTCCGAAAATTCTTGCCAATTGTTTTCAAATGTTATTCTTTAACCAATAAGTCTCCTATTTGTACAGAATTTAAAGTTACTTTTACTTTGTCCTTAACCTTCAAATATAACACTTAAATATATATATTCAATTTTTATAACAGTAAACTTAAATAGGTATATGTAAATAGGTACGCCTATTTAAAATCTTATTGTGATCTAGACCAAGATTCTATACATTTCAAAAGGGTAAGAAAGTATAGTCTTTCTAACCGCCCACAATATAAAATTCGTCTGCGACATACTGATGCAAAGCCTGTTTCACCAGCCGGCACCGTCCTTCTCCTTGTCCTTGTGCAGTTTTTACTTGATAATCGAAGTAAGCTTAAGAGCTCCAAGGCATTTTATACGCCTAAGATGAAGGCACAGTGGGACAAAATATATTCAAAACATAAATTTGAATACAAATTGAGTATAACATCAATTATCGATCAACTTTTGGATACAAGAAGACAAGAATGATTCTTAGCATACTTTTGGGCACTGAACTAAAATTCATCATCCGTTTTCCGCCATCAGCAATATACATTTTATTTTAAATAAATAGCTCTTACATTGAAGAAATCAAATAATATGTATTAAAATAATTAACTACACACAATATCTTTGAATGCAAAAGTAAAGAAGTTTGTGGTGGTTTATGCCAGCTAATTGAAATAAATGTCCCAATGTGTCATGATATTATTTCTCTAAAAAATTCCCTGGCTCTTTGCCAATAAATTCTTTGCATGATTTACAAACTTCCCATCGACCCGAGAGAAGCCATTCTTTCATGGCAGCAGTTTTGTATTTGTTGAAATATTATCTAAATATTAAATTATAAAATAAAATATGCAGCAAGTAGTATCTGTGAAGTATCATGTACAATGTACAAACATATATGTACAAAAATGTTTATTATTTTTATTTATTTTCTCTTAAATTTTATTAATACAAAAATGGCACATGAATCAGTGTTTGTAATTGCAAAGAATTTGTCGGATTTAAATTGAAATGTTTTAAGCTATAATTGTAATGTTTTAAATCATGTACATAAAAACACGTCTTAAAGTCAAACCCCAGAGTTAATTCATCAAATTTGGTTAGTTAACTCAGGATTAACTTAACAGATGCTTTTTATGTTTTATCCACCGAGTTTATTTAGTCGTTCAGCATGCATTCTCCAACGAAAAACTGCTTCCTTAGATAACTGTGGGTTAACTTACCTCTTAAGCTTAGTCTTGTTTAAAACACAACTGAAAAACTGGGCCTTAGACAATACCTTGAACAGTTTATCTTTTAAATTCATACAATTGCATAAATGTATTTATGGGAATTTAAATATTTAAACACATTTATAAAATGAAATGATCCACAAAATATTGTTTTAGTGACGTTATCATTTAGGTACTATTATATAAATAATTTTTTTTGAAAAACAGTCGACTCCGCTTAGCTGGTGCACCATTACTTTTCTGGAAAGCTTTAATTTTAATAACCAATTTTGTATTCTTTATTTAGGTAGACCAGGCTGGGAATCGAACCCAGACTCAGCATATTCTAAAAAGCACCCTACATTTTGGCCAACACTTTTGATTCTGTAAACTGCTCCAAAACTATCAATTTTTAAAAGATATGATATGTAGTGGCACCTAAAATCTACACAAAAAAAGGTCATAAACATTTTTTTATTGAAAGAGCGATGGATTTTGAAAAAAACCAGGGTGATATGAAAAAAAGTTACATTACAACAAATAATTGATAAAAAGAATATTACAATATTTTTTGTGTAAAATTTCATAAGCTACAAATAAAACTTCTTCTTTTCTTCCCCAGTTTGATCAAAATCTCGAGTTAGAATGCATAACTTGCCATGAAGTCAACGAAAATTAAGTACAAGGTGGGGCCAAACCTCCATTTCCTATGAAAATCTCTAAATATGTACTTTTGAACAGGAAAGAGACTTTTGCCCTATACCAGTATATCCACAACAAATAAACTGGACAAACACATAAATTCATACCACATTAGGCCTAAATGTTTATTTCCCATGAAAATTGGGCAATCATATTACATTATGAATAATTTATATCGTTTTACAAACAAATCTATACATTGTCTTATACTCAAAGTGGTTTCAGAATTAAAAATTAACACATCAGTAATGAGTATACATAAATTTGAAACATTGATATCCTTCGGTCATTGCCTTAAGTTAACACTTTATAAACAAGCACAATAAATTATCACTTCTATCGATAGTTTGAATGTGTCTTTGAACAAAAACGTATGCGAAATGAAGAAGACACACTTCTACAAAAAAGTACAAATATCAACATCCCCAAAGGGAATCTACACAACACTCCTGATATAATATCCTTTTCTTCATTTTGCAACATTGAACTGCAAACAGAAAATTCACAACCCTTCACCCCCTCCCTCACATGGTAAAGATTAACTCAAGCAGAGCTTCTATCTGAGTAGCTATATACATTCTTACACAAAAGTCCAGTCCACTCATTTAAATGGTCATATCCTTCCAAGGACTCACATAGTAGTATAATATTAATGGAAACGAGAGAAGAAAAGGTGGATAGGTAAACCATTGAGACAAGGTGAACGTTCCGTGCAGTATACAAGCAGAGTAGTAGAAGTGTTTGATGAGATGAGACCATCAAGCAGGAATACAATACAGAAGGAGTAAAAAGGTATCCTTGCAAACAGTTTTCATTTAATCTTTACAACTCGTGCAAAACACCAAGGGAATTTTCTCGTTTATGGATATGGGTATTAACAAAGTTTCATTTTAAGAAAATTATACACAATTTTGTAGTTTGACCAGAAGAGAGAATCTTTCACAGGAACTTCTCGTATACCTACATACATACCTATACTATACATTGCTTGCATGTTGAAGAAGAATAGTTGTTTTTGGTCCTTGGGTACACACAAAGATAATATTTCCCACTTAATTGCTCCATTACGCCTTGTAGTGTGAAATTGCCTTGTAGAATTTTCCTTTTGCATTTTTTATACAAAAAGGATCTTTTTGCTAAAGATATTCTTCAAGATATGAATTTTTGTTTTAAACTACACATTACACAATAATGAAGAAAAGGAGTTTTGTTTTGTAAATACATTTAAGGGATGTACGAAAGGGGATCGAGAAATCGATTAAATCAAAGACAATGGCCAATTTGTTCGAGCTCACATGCTACTTTTTGGTTAACCGGAAATTACAAAACGCCATCATGTAACATTCATGAATTATTTTCGAGTAGATTGCTCATGTTGTGTGGTGCGTGTGCGGGTACAATTGTACATTTGTGTGTGTAGTGCATGCCTGTGCATAGTGTATTGCAATCTCATTTAACAAGATTTAATTGGATTTAAAAGGATAATAAAGTGAAAATTTACGACGTAACTGCAAAACAATACAGCTCATTGGTGAATCAATAAATTATGCGTATCTAGGACGTGCTCATACACCCATGAAAGTAGTTATTGAAGCGGAAATAGCGCTGGAGAATGAGTATAACAGACAAAAAGGAAAGCATTTCGTGCCTGTAATTTTAATCGATCAATAAAAAGTTTTTTTTTTGTTTCAAGGAGATACAAGGTAAAGTTTTTCCTTAAGAAGGAAACATTAAGTTTACACTCGATTTGCTTGGAATTTAAATAGGTTTTCTAATTGATTAACAAAGCCTTTGGGATAGTTAATTGATTTAAATCCATGTTTTATGTCTTTTTAAACTTTATAAGAACGCAAGGGCGAAAACGATGGTTTGAGTTACAGTCCAGTTTATACAAGGTGTTTTTTTAGACATGTGGTTTTCAAGAAGAAATAAAACGCATATAATGTAATGTTATGGCTAAGGATTTAGCTTTATTATAAAGAAAAGGGTTTGCCATTGTGTTTTAAAAATGATATTGGGCAAGTGGCCGACACGGCTGGCTCAAATAAATTCAAGCCGAGAGGCCCAATTTTCAACCACTTTTTGCAGCAATTGGGGCAGTATGTCAGCAATAACACGCCGAATATTCTATTCCAAGGCGTCAATCGTCTCGGACTTATCTGCGTAGACAAACAATTTCACATAACCCCACAAAAAATTGTCCTGCAGTGTTAAATCGCATGATCTTGGAGGCCGCGCCACATGCCCATGACGCGAGATAATGCGCTCACCAAAATTTCCTTCAACAAATTGATTGTTTTGTTGGCTGTATGGCATGAAGCGCCTTCTTGTTGGAAACAAAGGTCGTCCACATCAACATCTTCCAATTCAGGCACAAAAATGTCATTAATAAATGGCTCTATACCGTTCACCATAGACTGTAACATTATGGCTTCGTTTTTGAAGAAATATGGACCAATGATTCCCTCTGCCCATAGAGCATACCAACCAGTGACTTTTTGAGGATGTAACGGAGTCTCAATAATTGCTTGAAGATTATGTACACTCCAAATGTGGTAGTTTTGCTTATTGACGTAGCCATTCAACCAAAAATGAGCTTCATCGGTGAAAAAAAAATTCTTGTGAAAATCGTGTTTAACAACGATCTCGTTTCGAGCCCTTGTGTGCACAATTTGCAAACGTTGTTCAGGAGTATGTCTATTTATTATCAAATGGCAAACCAAACTGAGCATAAATCAAGTCACAACTGCAAAATGACCATTTCCGAAAAAAGTATTGCCAGAGTGAAAACCACACGTGTAAAAAAAACACCCTTGATATTTAGTCAAGATTCCTATGAGAATTTAATATTTAATTCGGGAAAACATTTTTATTTTGCGATGATTAAATTAGAGTTTTCGACAATTAACCCCTTGCAGGTTTTCCACCATCTTCATTGAAAGAGCGACCTCGGTTTTCATATTTTCTAAATGGTGAAACATAGATATATGTACATAGAAGAAAATCGTAGATACAAAAATCATGACTAAATTAAAAAAAAAATATTAGATACGAGATATGATCGTTATGAACGTTTAAAATTCAAAAATGGGAAAGTATACGTTTAGTGAAAAATTTCCAATAAAACAGGACGCTGTTTGATGGAGGTGAATTTTACATTTCTTTTGCAAAGGTTATACAAATATATTTTACCCATGTTTGAGGAATTTTTGCACAAAAATGTTGAGCCTTGCACGGAAGCCACACGAGCCAGTACTGGCTAGCCAGTCGCAATACACTAAAATCTTTTTATTAATACACACAAACTTAAACAACTTGCTCGTCATTTGGCTTGTCTCTTTTGAAGCTGGTAGAACCTCCAGTAGTGCGTTCATTTTTTAACTTAAGTCAACATTCATTGTTCCTTTTATTCAAATTTCTGAAGTGATTCGATTTTGTGCAAAAATTAGTTAAAAGAAATTTATTTTCAATTTGTATGCATTTTTTAAATGTTAAAATCCACTTTTATACGAATCTATACATTGCTTTACAGAATATTTAAAGTTGCGAATATTTCGTTACGAGTCACTAGAAAGCTTTAAAATTGCCCTATTCAAAAAATTAAATCTCAAAATGTTTGCATTTTTAGAAGTTTTTTAATCCACCGACATCGTAGCCATCCTTCGATGGAGTTTGACAGTAAATGGCTTGACAGATAAGGGACAAATTATATTTGATCGCATCGAGAATATTTCGTTCTAAATTTTAACAGATTGACCTGAAAATGTATTTTTCCGGAGGAGAAAACAGAATGGGAAAAATTTCGAAATTTTCAGAGGTTTTTGGATTACATCGTCATCATAGCCATCCTTTAATGGAATTTGACAGTTTATTCCTTGATAATTTACATTAACTACGGTTGGTGTCAGAATTACTGTCCTTGTTCTGAAAAGAAAAATCAATCCTTCTGAATTAAATTTGAACAAAAAGCGTTGACTTATATAGAATTGAAATTCACTGGACATTAACTAACCCCCGTGCAAAAAAAAGGAACCTTTGAACGCGCCCTTTCATAACCAAGCCATTCTCATCAATCGGTGAGTCTAGAAGTGGTAATAAGACCATAACCAACTTTGAAATTACAAAAGAAAAGTAAATATAAATGTGACTATTAGCGTTTTATTCAGAACTCATTACGCGCTGGCTATAATTTTCACAAAAATACCGCTAACCATTTTTACAAAAAAAAAAGTTTCTATTACATTAAATTTCAATGTTATAACAATCTTTTTCTTGAATATTCATTCCAAATGTGTTTTGTATTATTAAAGAGTTAATTCATTTCTTACAACTAAAAATCGTGCTTTAAAAAAAAAAAAAAAACTTGAAATTGATGAAAAAAAATGATGCATAAAACCGACAATGTGTTTAACTGACCAGAAAGGCACTTTTTAAACTTTAAATGCAAATAAAGAATTATCCATTAAAAAAAATAAATTTTGGCGCAACAAACTTTCAAAGCTACAATTTTCCACACCAAGAGAATTTTTATTTTCGTCTGCTACTTCAGACTTATTTTAGCGGAAACTTTAATAATTAAGAAACTATTATATTAGCTAAATAAATAAGCATTTAATTAGTTAAATTCAGATATCAATATTTGTTCAGTTCTGCCAAAAACTGTCTACCAAAGTAAAGGACGCGTTTTTTCGTTGGTGCTGCGCAAAAGAAATTTCAATTTCGCCTCTAGGAAATCACTTACAAATTTTAACTTCCCAGTTTTAAAAAATGCCTTTCATGGCTTTGGCTGTTTTAGGTGCAGATAGACAGACATAATTATGGACACAGACAGATGGACAAATTTGTCTTGTATTCACTAATATAATATCGTATTGTAATGTTTCATTAAAATCTCGAATTCAATTTTTTTTACAAATGCTAAACTTGCCCTGCATCACCCCGATAACAGATTCCAATGAATGAGCTTGCGAAAGGAATCAAACTAACTCAAAGTTGATATTTTTATAATAAGTAAAATGTCAAAAATTGAGCCTGACTCCCTCGTGACTATTTTATTTTATCCAATATTAAACAAACTGGTCCAAAATAATTGATCCTTCTGAGCTCTTTTCGACAGCCAGGTAATTTATTATTTTTATTTACCGATTAAAAAAATGTATTTTAAAATTCTCACCCACTACTGATCGTGCCCACTATATTGCCACATGATCACCTGTCTGGCCAAGATCATGTAGATTCCTCTGCTTTTCCCAACCGCAAAAAAACGCAACAAAACAATAACAAACCATACCACACTGACCAAAGATAAAAAAACATCTGGCAAAATAATAAATTCGGTTTGAAAAGAATGTGATCTTCACATTTTCACAAAATATTCACAAAATAGCCGAATGACGCGATCTTTCGAAAATCTTTAAAAATACATATTTTTTTTTCAAAATATTTATCTAGCGATCTTATTAAGTCACACAGTATAATATACGTGTTTTTGAAACATTTTAAGTGCTACGCCTTAATTTTTCCCCAAACATTCATTTATAATTTTAAACCTATTTGCACAAAGGGGGGAAGGGGGCGGGGGCGGGGGCGGGTGCTAATGTACAAGCAATAAATTGCATTTCGCCATTTATTGAACTTCACTTAGATCTTTACCTTGATCTTGACCATGGTAGGTGAGAGGAAACAAATCGTCCGTCGCGTCCCGTCGGCTAAAACAAAAACAAGAAACCTCAATTTTTCAACGAAGCGTTTCTGACCTTCACCAAGAGTTTTGTTTACAGGAATTCCGTTTTCTAAATCACAAGATGATAGAATGCATTTTCGAATACACACACTATTAAACCCAAAGTCCTTGGGAATCTATTTTTAACGCTAAAAGAGTCTATGGAATTATAAATTAGAAACACTCTTCTATTGTGTAAACCTGCAAAAGTTTTTTTTTTTTTGCTATTCTAATTTTTATTTATTTTATTTTGCTTTTGACGTCACAATCGCGGTATAACTATAGCCTCAAGATCTCGTGTGTAAAAAGTTTACTTTATATTTCTTTTGGCAGCGGCGGCGCGGACGCTGGCGCTGGCTGGTGCAAGAGGTTTTCTATTGAATTTTCATGGAATTTTCTAATTTCAAGTGAATTGAATTTCAAATAGTTTTATATGAAAATAAACAGATACTTTGAAATTTGAATGGTCAGAATGGTTGAGTGGTATTTTTAGGGCATTCTTTTGCATAAAGCACAATGTTTTCTTGTACGCGAGATGGCATCAGGCAGGAGAGCGTGTGTGTTTTTTGTTCGTGTAATTTTTAATTGCTGCCATTTAATGGCATTCAATAAATCTTTAACGATGGTCATATTTTTAGAAAATTGGAACACTATTCATCAAAATAACATTCTTTCCGCTAATTTGAGTGTATATGTAGGTGCGTAGGATGTATTATGATATTGAGGAATTTGAAGAATGCAAACAATTTTAAAAACAAAAACATTTGAGTGGAGCATGGACCTGATGAAGAGTTCATGGGAAATATCAAAAAAAAAGTAGGAAATTAAAATATCATGTTTTTTTTTTCATTTTCATTTCAACGGTGCAAGTATTGGTTTCGTGTGAAAAAAAAAATAAAATACACGACTGGGTCACACTCTTTGGTTTTATGTTCGATTAAATGGCGCACAGTGGCTCATATTGACTTTTTTGGTTGCAAAAATCATAACACTTAAACGAATAAAGATATCGTGGACATTTTTTCTACAATTAAAATTTCATAAAATTTGTGATTTAAAAAAAAAAAAATATTTACATAGTGTCTTATAATCTCCGCTGAAATAAGACTTCCTTACCACAGAGAATAAACAAAATATTTACATCAAAAATTCTCAAAAGTCCATAACTGAAGTAACGAAAAGGTGTCTAAAAGTCAAACAAAGCTATTTCAAGCAAAACAGTGGTGAAACGAAGTAAACGAACATTAATATACTTCCTCTGAATATTTGTAGGTGTATCAAAAGTCGTCTTTCTTTGTGTTGTGGTACCTACGTCAGAGAGTGCAAATAAATTATTTCAGTGATACATTTCCAATTCCAATGTAATACAATTGATACGTTTATAAGAAAAATAATTTACAAGGTGTTTCAGAAGCAACAGCAGAGTGTTTTAGAGCTATATAATTGGAGTAAAACAGTAGAGGAAAAAGCAAAACAACCGTTTTTTTTATATTTTGTTGTTTAGAGTATCAAAAATATTTTTATTTTTTTTTGTTGGCATACATCAGAGTTCATAATATAAAGGGTCCGCCATCTTACGTTTTTTTTTTTTCAACTAGTACTTATTTCGTGAATGGTAACATTTAGCTCATGTCTGATTTGACAGATAATTAGTTTTATACTTCCGCTGAACGAATATGGTTGTGTATACGCTTCGCTAAGTGGGCCTGCGATTGACTTAGAGAAGATGCCGATTTTGCCGAAAAAATCATCTTTTCAGATGAAGCTCATTTTGATGTTGGCAGGAAGTAAACAAGCAAAATTGTCGCATTTAGAGCACAGAAAATCCGCACGCATACATTGAAAAGCCGAAACACCCAAAACCAGTCACTGTTTGGTGCGGATTTTGGTCCAGAGGCATAATTGGGCCATTTTTCGAAAATGAGCAAGGAGTGGCCGGTACAGTCAATGGCGATCGTTATCGGGCCATGTTGAACGAATTTTTGTTCAGAAAAATTGAAGAGGAGGATATTGGCAACATTTGGTTTCAACAGGACGGCCGGCGCTACGTGCCACACAGCCGAAGCTACACTCGATGTTTTGCGCCATTTTCAAAAAAAATAAAGTTATTTGGCGGACCCTTTACTATTTCAAGTTAAACAATGGAGAAAAAAATAAATAGATCAACAATTTATGTATAAGAACTAGATTCCTTGGAAACATATTTGTTCGGGGTAGTTTCTAATAAACAAATCATCTCCTTAGAGAAGAAATTAGTCAGTCTGGCGAAGCTGCAAGCATGTTTAATAGCTCTTTGTTTTGCTGAATCCTTGAAACTTTGCAAATGTTCTGATAACAATGTTTCTTTTAGTCTTTATTTTGCGATTACTGAGCTTCTTCTGACAATTTTCCAAGGAGAAATGTTTAATTTTATTCAATGATACTTTGACATTATATTTTGGTGAATGTCAAGCACTCAGTTTTGACTACCATGGTCTCCCTCTTGCTGGTGTTGATTTAGTTTCCTTTGGTCTTTGAGTATCGAAACTTATATACACAGATAATTTGCTAAGCAATCCTTAATCTTTTTAAAATTTGTCTGTAGTTGACACAAAGTATCAATAATTTTTGTACAAAATGTTCAAATTAATTATTGTATGAAATTTTCAATTTGAGCTTTTTTCTAATACCACCGTTTACCTAAACAATTCCACTTCGAATGATCATTTGAACCAAATATTTAATATTTTCATAATTTTCTAATAAGAGTTTCCTTTTATCTTCTTAATTCTTTGGCTAAAAAGTATAAGCACTTTTGCTATATACGTAAAAATAAGACCTGCCATAAAAACCAAAGCAATTTAATCCTTCTAAAAATCCTTACGATATCATGACATACCAATTAAACTATCCCTGTACATAATCTTTCAATAAAACATTAAAACAAATAGTTCTCTAATCGTGAAAAGACTTTTTCATTGAGTTTACTTTGAAGACTTTTGAAAAAATGTTAAACTCTATTAAAAGTCGAAAAAGCGTGTCGAAAACAGTATTTCAAAAAAGATTTGAAGAAATAATTTTCAAAGTAGATATAATAATTTATAAAATTTGTTTAACATTTTTAATTTAAATAATGAACAAATATATCAAGCAACGAGAAAAAAAATACACTGTGCCTTAGTAAAGTTAAGCACAAAAAAATATGTTTTTTTTTTAAAAACCTTAAAATGAATCTACTTTGATTGCCTATACAAACAAAACCATTGGTTTAAACGAAATAATTGTTTCGATTACTAGGGCTCCACGCATTTGCTTATTCAGTAGACTTAAAAGTTTTGCTTTATCGAACAACCCGAAAATTGATTTTTGAAACCACCTCTGCCTAAATGAGTCACTGTGCGGTTGCGGTTTGAAGGCCTGAATATAAAAGCTCTACATATGAACTAAAAAATTTAAATATGCCATAAATATTAAAGTTTCCATAAAAAAAATCATCAACATATGTTTAAAAATATAAAATTTTCAAAAAAAATGTGTATAGTAAATTATTTAGTTTTATAAGAGTGATGAAAAGGAACGGTAGGAGTCTTCACAAAACTATAATGGCAAGATTTCTGCAAACGAATGCCTCCCCTTTCAAGGACTGGATTCAGCTAGCTCAAGCCCATGGGGCTTATCTATCGTTAAGGGGGAGTCTAATGTCGATGAATGGCTGGGTATGTTTGCGGATGTTATAGCGAAGATAGATGAAACAATCTACACTCAGCACCTAAGCAAAGCAACCTCCACAACATCCAGGAACACCTTAAGAAACCTCAATCGCCAGTTGCCATCAGAAACCAACTATTTTAGAACCGAATTCTCGAGCGAAGTTATAAGCTGCATTTTTAGAGCACGTGTAGAACTTCTCAACTTAAATTGTATGCCTCATCGACCTGACCCGTGAGAAATCTGTAGTTTATGCAGAGAAGAGAAAATGAAGATATCCACCATTTCATAGCAGTTTGCTTCATACTCCAGGAAATCCGTCGCTTATACTTTGAAGAGAGCTTACTTTCTCTAAGTCGACTCTACGAAATGCTTAACGGAGCACTAGGATGGTCTATTTTACAGAAATATTGTAAACATGCATTAAACGTCCGCAACAGTTTCTTAACTTAAGCAATGATCATCCAGTTACTGCAGTTAAGACTATACTTATTTATTTTGTGTTTCAAATCATATTAAAATTGATACTATTTTTGTGTTTCAAATCATGTCAAAATTGTTAAAAAATTAGATTATTATTATTACTTAAGAAAATTTATTACCTTTTATTCTTTTTTTTTTGTTTTTTTTTTTTCAATCAATAAAATGAAATGTCATATCAGACAGACGGCAGAATAGCCATAACTTTTATTGTTAGACATTTTATTATAAAATAAAGAATTTTATCTATCTATCTATCTATTTAGTTTTAACAAATCCAAATATTCAGATTCCATTAAAGAAAATTGTAGGGCCAAATGCCCAAATAACGCTTTAAATAGCGTTTAAAGAAAATCGACCTATTACCATTGGCTTTGGCTTTTGCTGTAGCTGAATAGACAGACATGTACAAGTACATTGCACATTTCTATAGGGTCAATGTGGGTAAATGTAAACAGAGGGCAATCTAAACAGAGCTCAAATTCCATACAAATAATGCAGTCTTGAACGCACCCACTAAATAAACCTTCGGAGACATTTATTATCTGTCACTTACATGACACTCATTCGTGTGTTAACAGTTTTCAGTTGGCGGTTGTTTTTTTTATAAAGTGTTCAATTTACAAGTATTTAATATTTTTTAAACAAAATTCAGACGTATATTTGTTTAATATACTTTTTGGTTATATAAATTTGATTGACAAAACTAAAAGAAAAAATATTCCAAAATTTCAAAGGAATTTTTTTTTTGGTAAAAATTGAACGTAGAAAATAATATGATGAGCGTAAATGTAAACAAATTTTTGGAGTAATTGTAAACATCATATTTTGGTTGAAAATTAAATTGGTAAAAGTGTAAGTGTGTTATTTTAAATGATTTGTTGTGAAATACATTTCTTTCGGAAATATCCTTCGAAATTACTATTCATACTTATTGGACGTTATCATTGACGTCGCCAAATCAAGAAATGCTGAGAATAACAAAATCATGACCTTCAAATCTTATGCGTACGTATCTTATTTAAACTATCATCGAATGGTTGCCCCTGAAATAAATTAGATTTACGAGTTTTGGAAGTCCAATAAGTTGTTTATAACTACTTAAAGCCTCTGTTCCAAAACTTCAAGATGATTTACATTGCTGTTTACATTTACCCCATAAATTAGAACAAAAACAAGAACAGAACTGGGTAAATGTAAACATAATAATGCTTACCGTTATTTAAAATTTTTTTAATGTAATTTTTAAAATCTTTACTATGCAGAAATATAATATATTTTCACGTTATCATTCATATTTTTTCATTAAATTTTGAATTAAAAAAGTTCTTACTTAAATTTTTCAAAAAAAAAAATAGGAAACTGTTTACAATTACCCACATTGACTCTAGTTTTGTAATTTAATTCCTTTACCCAAAACCATCAATACCAAAATAATTTCCTTCACTAGCATGGTCACACTTCAATGATCTGACTATCCGAAAACACTTAATTGAAACATAAGCCCAATTCCAGAATGCCACTCTGGGAATGCCATAAGCTCGACCTCCTTCCATTTATATAGAAGAAAACTTTTTTGGTTTTAATTTAAAATCTTCTTCTTCTCGTGTTTCTGTGTGAGCCCTTTCTGTGATTGAGTATAGTTCAGTATACCTAGTAGTTGCATCAACTTACATTTACCGAAGGACACTCTCCGCAAACAAAATGAAAGCAGCTTAGTACTTTTGAGTGCAAAGTTGCACTGCACTGTCCCAAAGTTGACATTCTAACAACAACAAAAAACAACGCTGCAGCCTTCCTATAGAACAACTTAAGTTTTTATACCTTAACCTCACCCTCTGTATACATTTTCATATACAAACTTGGTCAATGCTTGTCCGATGGAATTGTTTCTCTAAGTTTCTGTTATAACTTTTGTCCGTGCATGCAACGAAGGTGGCCCAACCAGAATACCCCACAAAACATCCGACACCTTTGAGTGAAAAATTGCAAGTCCTTAAGCAGCTCACCCATAAGAAAAGTTTCCATTTGATCCCTTGCATTGAATTCATCAAATACTTTTTCGAACCCAAGAAGGACAAAGGACAATATCTAAAAAGTATGCTATAAGAAGGTATAAGTGCATTCAGAAGGATAAAGTTATCCTCCTTTGTTTCGCTTGCAATAGAATATAGTTAAAGTTACCCACGACCATACTGTCGTCAAATGGGAAAATCAGTGATGGAATAGGACCAATCTCCGAGGTGTGCTTAGCTTATACACATATCCTTTTTCCTTGCCCTGAAATATTTTGCCGAAGGGATGCAAAAACATTTTGCAAGGCATCATTCTTCGCTGTGTCGGAACTATCTTTTTTATTTTCAAAGCAGAGATGAACTTGTCCCTTTGGCTGAGGTAATCGAGAAATCGAATGGCAGGAATTTAAATCAACAGATGATAGTCGAAAAATTTCCCAACTTTTTTTTTTATTTTTTTTTTTTATTTTTGTCAAAGGACATGCGCGTATCAATTTTCCACTGAGATTTTTAATTTCCCAGTTTTTCCTCTCAGTCGTTTAAAAATTGAGGGACAGGAGCAGGATATATACACTCTTTTTATGCCGCCGGTATAGAAATTGAACAAATAATTTTGTAAGTTGCAGTGACGCACCTTCCTGTATCGTGTGTGTCTGATGGGAAATGAACTAACGGCAACGATTTATTCACATATTAAAAATTCATTGGGTCGACGACGTCAGAGGAAGTGTATGTATTTTTTTGTATATTTATATTTAATGCGTCACTGGAAATGAATTTAGTAGCCTTTAAACGTAGGAAGGTACTTTAATGTAAAACGTCGTCGTTCCAATCGGCCGTATTTAAGTATATAATCGCATAGTCTGGTTAGCTCATTGGAATAATCCCATCAGAAACGCAAAAGGGTTATAACCGACTTTTTTAAAAATGATATCGTTTATTATTCAAAACGGTTTTCAATTCTGACAGGATTTAAAGTGCCCGAAGAAAAGTCAGTTGTGTGTTAAAAGGTCATCTTATAATAGGAATAGGAAACGACCCTACTTAAGAACTAATATCAGGTTTCGAACAAAAAGGTTTTGTTAACCTACTTTTTTTTAAGTAGGGACTTCTTATTTGTATACGTTCCTTTAATGATGAGCATTCAATTACGTGGTTCTTTGATAGGCTTGAAAAAGTGAGATATCTTTGTAGACCAAATAAATACCAAATTGAAGTTGAATAAACAAGTTAGCTGAACAATGCATAGATATTGGTTAATTGGAAAACATTTTTCCCCACCAAGTTGACTCTAAAACAAATTTTTTTTATTATAGAAAATAGGGTTCATACATAACTACTTAACAAAATTTGAAAAAATTCAAAACTAAAAACTTAAAACTAGAAAGCTCTTTGCTTCATTTGATTATACACCATTTTGAGAGAGATGCAGTTCTTCAAAAATACTTTAAAAAAGAACAATTTTGTTCATACGTCATTAAAGCGGGCAGAAAAGATATCCTTGTCGCTTTTTTAGAAAATTTTCATTTTCTGTACAACTAAGGTTCCAAAAGACTCTTGTAAATCAATTATTTAATTTATAAAGATATAAAGGAAAGGATGGTTACATGGGCTCACATACTACATTTTTCTATACTATATGGGAAGTTATGGATTCGTACAAAAAATCGAACTCGAGATTTTGATCAAACTTTACATTACGATGATAGAGAAGTCAAAAAAAGTGGGTCTCGCAAAAACGTCCGTCTGTCTGTCTGTCTGTCTGTCTGTCGGTTCGACTACAGCTTAAACGGATGGGTCGATTTTCTTTAAACTTGGTACCTAGCGTTTTTTGGACATTCCCCCCACCCGCTTTTTTCTCTTTTTTTTTAGGACCAAAATTAACAGTAGCTGTCATACAAAATTTCTTGGCCAAAAAGGAAAAAATTATTTTTCTCAAATCCAGCGGTACCAAATTTGTTTTTAAGAACTCCATAAATTTAAATAGTTATAAAATGCTGTTTAATAAAAAAAAATGGTTCCGAAAAATGGTTATTAATGGTACCTCCCAAAGAACCATTTTTTTGATTTTCGCTTTTCTCGAAAACGGTTAAACAGATTCTGATCAATTTTTTTATGAAGAAGTATTGACACATTCTTAATAATATTGTGTACCAAAATTTTCAAAAAAAATATTTTTTAGATTTTTAAAAAAAGTTTTAATATTTTTTTTTGAAAACTCAATATTTCAAAAACGACTTGGTCGATTTTCATTAAACTTGGTAAATAACAGTTTTTTAACTTTATCTATAAGATTTTTGACAAAAATTATTCTAATACTCAAAAATAACGGTGCCTCCCATACAAATGTTAAAAAACCGTTATGAAAAATATTTTGTTTCTCAAAAACGACTCCTACGATTTTCATAAAAGTTTTTTTTGTGTGTTAAAATTAGTACGATCTACCATTTAAAATTTTTAAAGTTTATATTTTACGTTTATTAACAGTACCTCTCATAGAACGGTTTCTTTGATTTTCGACTATCTCAACATCTGATCAACCGAATAAAATTAGATTTTGTATACAGAAGCTTGTAAAAAATATAAATAAAAGTGCGTATCAAAATTTTCTAAAAAATGATTTTTGGATTTTTAAAAAAAAAATCAAAATTATTTTTTTAAAATTCGATATTTCGAAAACTGGTAGCAGATTTTTTTGTGAAGTTCAATTTTTAACGCAACATTAATAAATGCTTTAAATTGGCGTACCAATTATTTTTCTCAAAAACGTTAACGAAATTTTATATATAAAAAATTAATTATTTTTAAAACCGCTCCTACGATTTTCAAAATTTGTTTCTCATAAATAAAGATTTATATAAGAAATCAGATGGTGTACATCGCGTTGGGTTAAAACGGATTCAAAGTATTTTAATCAATTTCTTTCTAATTTTGTTGATTTAAGCAATTTACCAGTTTAAATAGTATAATTTCCGTTTATGCATATTGCATTATGTGCAACACTAGGCTATATTGTTAATTTTTGTGTACTCACATTATACCAACTGAAACTAAACTAAGATTTGGCAAATGGATAACATATATACTCCTATAGCTAATTTATTTCAGACTATAGAACCACAATGTGATCGCGCATAAGAGCAAGTTCGTGCGACCCAGTCGTGCATATTTTTTGTTATGTACATCGGCTATTTCCTTAGAAGTCTTTTCATTTCTTTAACACCTACTTAAAGAATTATTGCAGAGGAGAGACCATTTGGTTAGAAATGTCGCCGCCTGTGCTTTAACAAATAGTTGATACAGACAACACTCCACATTTCTACCTATGGCGATCATGTTCAGATCTAAAATCATTGAGAAACCCAATTGGCTCCCAATCACTTTCTGAATTTAAAATAAATTGAAATTAATCCTCAAATCCGAAAATTTCGGCAAGTAAAATTAGAGTTGAAAGACCATCCTGCACTCTACGTCCAAGTGGTGTAATGAGATTTGCTGGAAGTCAGTTGCGAGTTTAACCAGAGCTAGCTACCTCTGGACATAAATGAATCATCAATAATAATTATTATCTCTAGAAGCAATATTATTGAGTGGATCATGCTTCCGGAAGTACCAAACAAATTCGAAGGATAAAACATTAAACATATTTCTTCATTTAATCCAGAGTAATCCCAGAATTCATGAGTTAACTCAGGTTTAATTTTAATCTGGGCCTAAGTTTGTAACATTTCCTGCTAGAAATTACTTCAACTTAATTTGTCAGCGTTATTCGTTGTTTTTCAGAGTGAGAGTGAGATTAAAGTTAAGCCCGAGTTAACTTATCAAATTTGGAGAGTTAACTCAGGATTAACAGAACAGATACTTTTGATGTTTTATCCACCGAGTTTAGTTTAGCATGCATTCTGCACCGAAAAACTGCATCCTCAGCAAACTGTGGGTTTATTTTTTTTAGAGTTAGCTAACTCTAGAGTTAAACCAGAGTTAACTAACTGTAGAAGTAAATTAACCCACAGTGAATGGAAGACGCAGTTTTTCAGTGGAGAATGCATGCGGAACGACTAAACAAAATCGATGGATAAAACATCAAAAGGATCTCTTCAGTTTATCCTGAGTTAACTCATCAAATTTGATGAGTTAATTCAGGTTTAACTTTAATCTCGCACTGAAAAACTGAACCTTAGAGTTTGAATTTATATTCTTATACTTTGTTCGTTAAAGGAGTCTTTGAGTTGCTTTTAAATTCAAAATACATTACAGGCAATAAGATTAGTGTAATTAAAATACACATGCCAAACGGCTTTAGAAACGGAAATCTGATGCACACACACTGAAATCTGTGTCAATGAAGGCTTGATAAATGTGATTGTGCAACTTATTAGTCAACATGAGTAAATAGAGCGATAATCTGCCTTCCTTAACCGAGTTTTTTTTATATTATTAAATAAAAGTGACCTAAAGGAGCGGGTCCATTTGAGTGTTCTTTTTCTAGTATAAACTCTCGACAGTTACTCTCACGAGTTCCTGTCCTTTTTTTTGATATCTTGAGATTTATTCGTGAGTTCACTTAAAAAGTTTTGAGATTTAATTTCCTGAGAGTAGGTACTTTCATAACAGTATTCACTTGATATATTTTTCCTGTAAGCTGGAAGTAGTGAAAATGACATGTATTCTTGCAAACGCAAAAGTTGTAGAATATTTACTCGGTGAAATTTCGTGCCTTGAATTTCTTGAGTGGAAGTTTTCTCAAACGGACTTGCGTCTTTAAGCATATACTAATGGTGATCTTCAAACTTTATAATAAGTTTAATGATGAGATAGGACAATTTAAATGAAATGACAATGACAACATCCAATTATTCAACTCTTAACCCCTTCTTCCTTTCATTTCTTTATTTCGAGTAATTTTGTTTTAATGCAATCGTCAAATTGTTCACAAAACAATCATATATATTAAACCTGAATAAAATTTGAGTTTCTTCAAGAAATATTAAACTGACTCATCATGCAATAAATTTGAACATCAATTGAACAATTATTGCTAAAAGAAAACTTAGTTTTTTTTGACACTTACTCACAATATCCCATCATCTGATACTCAGACTTATGCTTAATTAAACGATGTTTGTCTCATTGTTCGTACATCTTTAATGAGTGATTAATTATTGTACTTCAAATGAAAGCTAATGTCATTTGTTTTTTTTTTTGAGAAATCTGCAATTGAAAGAAGTATTATGTACATTAGTCATAGACAGGAATTGAAGTTTGCCATCATCAAAAATAAATCTTTTCTCCGGAACTAGGTCCAACTATTCCAAGAACAATATTTCTACATGAAATTGAAATTTTTTTTCTGTCAAGAGCAGAAATGGGCAAACAAAATAATATTTTGTTTTAATTATATTCATCATCCTCTGAGTAATGTGGCTATATCGCCATGATGCTACTTAATTGTAACATTTTGCTCATTTGTGTTATCTCATCATCCCCTTGCCGAAACATGAAACACAAAATAATAATAATAATAATCTCTGCATCTTCACATTCATCATATATACCTAAAGGAACATCCGGAAAAATCTACTAAATTTGGGGTTTCGTGAAATCATTAAAACCTCGTTTGAGCGCAATTAAGTCCACAAAGCCGTTACAATTATACAAACATTTACACACCTCACCTTTCCATAAAATATCAATAGAAAACCGCCGACACACACCTTGCGTATAAGACCATAACTGTGACTGTGACTGTGAGATCCAAAGGTGGGTAAGGTGTGCGCAATTAGGCGACCCTAACTCAGAAAGTCATTAAATCCCATCAGGGATGGAATGGAAGGAGACGCAGTCTTACAATCTTAGACCGGGGGGGTCAACAGAGATAAATCGAAGTCATTTCGAGGCCAAAAGTTGGTAGGTAATTAATTCAACTGACACTTCCTTGCGACGATGACCTAGTTTCCGAAGTTGGTTGGATACTTAAGCTCATACCAGCTTAGTATACTTATACGCTTACGGGTATATAAGGAATTGAGAGCGAGCGCAATTCAGGAATCCTACTGCTTGTTTGTGCAATAAATTCGAATGAATACGAGTGGGTAGGGTATTATATTTAGTTGATAGTTGGAGGAAAATAACTACTCGAGCAACTATAAAGTTCCGGACTTAATAAAGGGGTAGTTTGATGTGGTGAGTGGTTGATGGGTCTGATGGCGGATAACAATACCCATTCACCCACATATACTCGCATCCATTCAACATATTATACGGGATCATCTTTCCATTCCTAGAAAGTCTCTTGGCCTGCGGGGAGGAGGCATTGTTTCCGTCTGCATCATAAATGCTGCCCCACCCCTTCCCCTACAGCATTTACCCCCGTCGCAAGAAGAAGAATAAAAAAAAAGACAATTCAATATTTTCTCTAGGATTCAGATAAACGATATGCAGGGTATAAGCGGATGCGGATGTGGATCATAAAAAATATATACATAGGGGTGAATGTACGATTGTCTGTGTCTGGTGAGGGTTTTTTTTTTTGTCTATACGTATGTACCTAAATATATGAGATTGGGATTAAAGAGGGCACTTATTTATTCATATGAAGTGATGCAGTGTGATTTCGAGTGTAGGTCAACAAGCCAAAGCCGGAGGCTTAAGAATATAAGGATGATGAAATTTATTGTTTTTTCGTCTTATTTCTCTTTTGATTCTGTGCAGACTTAGTTGGGTTCATTGAGCTTTAGAATTTTAAATTGGAAAATAAGTTTTGTAGCTTGTGATATAAGATGTCATTCAATCACTGATGAATTTTTGTTTGCAAATTATGTTGAGAAAGCTCACAAAAAGTGAATGAACATCTTTAAAATATAGAACCATATTTATAATATAGTTAATATTGTGAGTAAGTTATTGGAAAATCAATACAAATTAATTGTTGGGGATTTTAATTTAGGTAATGTAACATGGAATTATTCAAACGAAGATAAATGTCTTATTCCTTATAACATGAAAAAAGATTAGGAATATAGTTTTTGTTAGGTTTTAAGAAATAAAAACAGTACACGATTTGGCAACGTTATAAAGAAGTACTTTATTCAAAGAAGAACTTGTTCAGAGTAAAAGAATGATATAAAATAAAATATCAGAAAACGAAATACGGTACAATTGCATTAATATAAAGGGTTTTCCAATAAGAGGTGTTATTTTGAATAGCCCGATATTTCGGTAGCTGTCACTTTTGAAGCTGTCATTTTTTGACATTTGACAAGTAGAAACTACGCCATTTACAAAAATGGAACGATACACGCTTCAACAACGTATTGAAATTATTAAAATTCACTATAAAAATGGTGAAAATTTGGCAGAGACGGTTCGTAAAACTAAAACATTTTTGGGTCGTCGTGAAGCACCTTGTCGGACCGCAATACAGAAATTGGTGGACAAATTCGAGCTGTTGGGACAAGTTATAGTGATGTGAAGAATAAAACCCGTGCACGTCGCTCAAGAACAACTGAGAATATTGCTGTTGTAGCCCAAAGTGTTGAAGAAAACCCAGGTTTGTCCATTCCTCGTCGTTCTTTGGAATTAGGCATTCCACAAACGTCATTACACCGTATTTTGCATAAAGACTTGGGTCTTAAGGCTTATAAAGTTCAGTTAACACAAGAACTCAAGCCGGCTGATCATCAACAACGTCGTGTCTTTGCTGATTGGGTCCTTGAAATGCATGAAAATGATCCGGAATTTCATCGAAAAATCATCTTGACTGATGAGGCCCATTTCCACCTCGGAGGCTACGTCAACAAGCAAAACTGTCGCATCTGGGGCTCGGAAAACCCAAGAGTTATTGTTGAAAAGCCTCTCCATCCTCAACGCGTGACTGTTTGGTGCGGTTTATGGTCCGGCGGGGTCATTGGACCTTACTTTTTCGAAAATGAGGCTGGAGCAACAGTTACGGTCAATGGATTGCGCTATCGAGAGATGATTAATGATTTTTTATGTCCGGAATTGGATGGTATTGATCTGGACAGCGTTTACTTTCAACAAGACGGCGCTACGTGCCACACAAGCAATGAAAAGTTTCCGGACCGTGTTATCTCTCGAAGAGGTGATCACAATTGGCCACCGAGATCTTGTGATTTAACACCTTGCGACTTCTTCCTTTGCCCAGCGTCAATTCAAGACCTCAAATATGGAATTCGTGAGGCTATCGAGGACATAGGGCAGCCACTTTGCGATTTGGTTATGGAAAATTTCATGAAAAGGATATGGTCCTGTAAGCGTGGTCGTGGCGGCCATTTGGCTGATGTTGTGTTCCATTATTAACGGCATACCTTCCTCTTTATAATGAAATAAACATCCGATCATTTATCTCATTTCTTTGAATATCAAAATAACATCTCTTATTGGAAAACCCTTTACTAAACAATTACATTACATCAACTAACTGGACGCAGATCCTTTCTGATTTATCGTTACAAGGTGTGTATAATAAGTTTGTGGATGTTTTTTTTGATCGGTTTAAATCAATTTATTCCAAAAACGAAAATATTGGAGATCATTTAAAACTCCCTGGTCTAATAAACGCTTACAGCCATATTATTCACTCAATTAATCCGGTTTTAAATTAATACCTTGGTTCTAGGAGGGTTAAGTCTCAAAAGTTCACCCCAAGCGCATAATATTCACTCGATAAACCCGTTAAAAAAAATTATTAATTAAACTCTATCGCGTTTAATCCGATTCAATTTTAACTGCCCTTCAGGGAGCTGTTTAAGTAGTTCAACCCAGTTGTAAACAAAATTTTCAGTACATTCACTCATTTTAGCCAAGCAAAGTGACATTTGAAGTTTTTACGCACGTGAACATATATACACAGTTTTGCTCTCAATTACACAAACAAATAAAAATAATTGTGGTAAACGGAAAAAGCTAGGGTAACTTGATTTTTTTTTTAATTTCGAACAATGAAATTTGAAATACAACAACAAGAAACAACAAAAAAAGGAAATATGTTCTGGAAAATGTCAAATTATTGACATTCCGTATGTTTATATTCAAGTTTAAACAATTTTACATTCGGTTGTTATGTATTTTTAATCCCTCGTGTTTAATGCGAGTTTTGAGTGAATATTATCCACAAAATTTAAATTTTAATTTAAAGTTTAAAATATGCGGATTAATAGGACAGGTTCAAAATTCCCTTAAACCTTATTTACACTTGCAGTGAAGTTTGCTGTTAGTAAACTTAAAAAATATTAAAAATAAAGCATTTAAAAAATTGAGAACATCAAATTCCGAAACTGACAGGAAGCTTTTCTGTCAGTTTCGAAAGGTATATGATTTTCTGAATAAGTATCTAGACACACAATTTGTATTAAACATTCAAACCCGCATTTCTTGTGATCCAAGAGCCTTTTGGGACTATGTAGGTTGACCATGACCAACGTAACAAGCCAAGTAAAAATAGCCGGATTGCTATCCAAACCAATCAACATCTTTAATGGACTCCGACAAGGGGATGGTTTATCCTGCCTCCTCTTCAACCTGGCTTTGGAGAAAGCAATCCGTGACTCTGGCACGGCAACAAGAGGGACCATCGTCAACAGGTCCAGCCAGATACTGGCTTACGCAGACGACATCGACATCATCGGAAGAACCGAGCAAGCTGTACATGATTCCTTCATCCAGATCGAGCAGGCGGCACAAAATCTGGGGCTGCACATTAGTGAAGGTAAAACAAAGTACATGGTGGCGTCGAATGCGAGAGGAACAGTTGGTCAAACAATGAAGGTAGCGGAGCACGAATTTGAAGTGGTGCAATCCATTAAATACCTTGGGTCAATAGTAGCAGCCGATAACAATATAGAAGAAGAAATACGCGGGCGGCTTCTCAAATCCAACAGAGCCTACTATAATCTGTCAAAGCTCTTCAAATCCAGAAATCTCACCATAACTTCAAAACTGCTGCTGTACAGGACCATGGTCCTGCCAGTACTCACATATGGATCCGAGACTTGGGTGCTTAGCAAAAGGCACTCCGACCTCTTAGCCGCGTTCGAGAGAAAAGTCTTAAGGAGAATTGTTGGCCCCATATGTGAGGAAGGACGATTCCGGAGACGGTACAATCATGAATTGTACGCAATCTACCTTGAAGCAGATATCGTGACAAAAATTAAGCTCGGTAGACTTCGGTGGGCAGGGCACCTAGCTCGCATGAGCGAAGAGGAACCTGCTCGGAAAGTTCTTTGTGGTTCATTCTATGGTAGACGACAGCGTGGTAGACCATGCTTGCGCTGGAGAGATGGCGTAGACCAGGACGCCCGGAACCTTGGGGTGCGGATGGCGGCGGCATTGCTATTCCACCAGTAATGCTAATATTTCAACACTCAATCTTCTTGAATCCGATATCCTAAATGGTATCTCGAAGTTAAAATCTAGCTTGAATCCTGGTCGTGAGGGAATTCCATCTTTTGTTCTGAAGCAATGTCAGTTCTCATTATCAATCCCGCTTCTGATTATTTTTAATAAATCCCTATCTACTGGACTCTTTTTGAATCAGTGGAAGTTTTCGTATGTATGGCCGATTTACAAAGCTGGCCCAAAAAATTTGTTTGTAAACTATCGTGCGATTTCTAAGATCTCTGCAATCCCTAAACTATTTGAACTTATAGTAAAAGACAATCTTTATTTTAATATAAAGGAATATATCTGTTTTGAGCAGCATGGATTTCTGTCAGGTAAATCTAACTCAACAAATCTGATGCTTTATTGCAAATATGTCACCGATTTATTGAATCTTTGTCAAAGCATTCTATACAATTTGTCACAAAATTCTTATAATTAAGCTTCAAATTTTTGGTATTCATGAATTGCTTCTAAAATGGATATCCAGTTACCTTAATGACAGAACGCAATGTGTGAAAATAGGGAATTTTATCTCCAATATCATACACGTTTCGTCTGGGGTTCCTCAAGTTAGTCATCTTGGACCACTTCTAGATGTATAAAACTTTTTAATTCTATATGTAATGAACCTGATCTATCAATAAACAGATTGGAATTTAAAACTAAACTAAATACAAAATATTATTCATTAGCTTAAAGTTATACATATACATATTTACATAGTATATTGAATTGTTAGTAATCTGTAAGATTTGTATCAGTAGATGAATAAATAAATAAATAAGTAATAAATAAATCTTCAGCTAATCCAGTAAAAAGAAAAAAAAAATGGAAAGTCAGTCAACTTTTAATAACAAATAGGTATACATATTCTTATTGGTGTTTTAATAATGATGAAAGCTCTTAAGCTTACATAGGTCCCTTATTCCACTTAAAATCCCCTTCGTAATAGTTTTACTTATATGCTTAAACAAGAACACAATGTAGAAATCTAAAACATAACTCTTTTAAATAATCTGACAAAAATATATTCTCGAAATGCTTTTCTATCAGAATAAGGCCCTATTTTATCATTCCCCATTTTAAACAGACTATTTAACACAAAAGATGCCCCCCCCCCCCCCATACTCGAAAACTAGGACAAAAGTCCTCAAATTGTGCAACAATCTGTCTTACGTGCAGAAAGCAACACTATCAGAACTTGGTGAAATTCCAGAATGCGCCGTTCACCTTTTAACCGGGGGGGCTCTGTACTTCTTTTCCAACGAATCAGATATGAGCACAATTTAATGACGGTATAGAACAGAGATGGTAAACCAAAGCACACGAACCATGACAGATGATATTGTATGGCAAGCAAAAAATGTGTTTATATTACGAACGAACTTTAAATCCACTATCGACGCCTTTTTCGGGGTTATTAATTTATGGGAAACAACAACAGGTTTGAGTTTGCATTTTATTGTTCATTAAAGTCTAAAGCATATAACGGGTGTTTTTTTAGACGTTTGGTTTTCAATCTGGCAATACTTTTTTCGGAGTTGGTCTTTTTGACAGTTGTCACTTGATTTATGCTCAGTTTGGTTTGCCATTTTATAACAAATAGACTTATTCCTGAACAACGCTTCAAAATTGTGCCCAAATGGGCCCAAAACAAGATTGCCGTTGAACCCGATTTTCATTAGCGAATTTCGTTCAGCGATGAAGCTCAATTTTGGTTGAATGGGTACGTTAATAAGCAACATTAGCTGTGTTTTATTGGTAATTTATAGCTATCGCAATAATCAAGTACCAATAAAACGCTTTGGCTGTTTTAATAAAACGCTTTAGCAACTTTAGGCTATGTTCGCTACAATAATCATAGTTCACATCAATTTTGTCTCAACCAAACTAAAAATATCATAGATCACATCCATTTTGTGGGTAAAAAACAACATTAAGGTTCAAGTCATGAATACTTTTCAAGAGCGCCATCTTCATCTTCAAAGTTCTAACTATGTATAACCACTTTTATATCCACTTTTTTACTGGCTAATTTATCGACACTCTTTGTTTTTGTTTTTATTTTTGTTTGCCAAGGGAAATTTTACTGCGCTGGCTATAAAATTACCAATAAAACGTGACTATCGTCGTATTTGGAGTAATCATAATCCACAAGCTATTGTTGAGACGCTCTATGGGCAGAGGGAATCATTGGTCCATATTTCTTCAAAAATGAAGCCGGCCATAATGTGACAGTAAATGGGGAACGCTTTACAACCATGATTAATGACTTTTTCGTGCCTGAATTGAAGGATGTTGATGTCGACGACCTTTGGTTTCAACAAGACGGTGCTACATGTCATACAACTTTTGGTGAGCTCATTATCTTGCGTCGTGGGCATATGGTGTGGCCTCCAAGATCGTGCGATTTAACACCCCTGGACTATGGGGGTTATGTGAAGTCGCTTGTCTACGCAGATAAGTCCGAGACGATTGACGCCTTATATATAGAACATTCGTCGCGTTATTGCTGACATACGGCCCCAATTGCTGCAAAAAGTGGTCGAAATCATTTTTAAAACATAATGGCAAATTCTTATATTTATAATAAAGCTTAGTTCTTGGCCATATACCACTAAATTATATGCGTTTTATTTCTTCTTGAAAACCACACTTCTAAAAAAAAATACCCTTTATTAACAAATGTGTCGCATTCTCATTCCCAGCTCCTCCTTTCCCTTCCATTTTGTCCCATTCTATTTTTCAAGTCGATTTATTTCAGTTAGCCTTGTGGCTGTGTTACCTCACAGAGTAATTAATTATACAAAATATTTTTTAAAAATTATTACTTTTGGTACGCAAATTCAGAAATTGGTTGGCTACCACTGAAAAAGGATTACACTTTTCTCTTTCTGTACAACAAATAAGACAAGTAAGAAAATTCCTTAAGGAGGATTATACTACATATAAAAAATAAATATTTTCTACTCATTATTGTAAAAGTTTCGCTTGTTAAAACCAAAGAACCATACAAAAAAGTGTGCTGTGCATTCATTGTGTGTGCAGCAGTTATGACTTTTTAAGAAACTTCATGGATTTGGATATGCTTTTCCTGCGTACAAAGGCACACCGCGGTTTTTAAGATGATAATCTTACTTGGGAAAGGAAAAGGAAGTTCGTATAATAAATCCAAAACAAAAACTATAGGTGGGTATAGTAAAGGTTAATTTATTTTAGTTTTCATTAAGTTTTTATTATTTTATTTACACCAAAGTGGAAGAAGAAGAACGAATGGCAATGAGGAAATATATAATTTGTATAATTTCTATTCATAAGAAATAAAGATGTTTTGTTCTCAACTGAGTTAAGATTTGTATTTATAAAGTTTTTTGTTTAAATGATATTGTTGGGAAATGAATCATAATAAGAGAAAATTTAAGAATACCTAATTAAGAATATCAAAGATCCAACTGAGTTTTATGTACTGTTGTTCAGAGTATCGTCAATTTAGAAGAATTTTAATGCACGACTGGGTCGCACGAATTTGCTCTGAGTGCGATCACACTGCGGTTCTAAAGTCTAAAATAAATTAGTTATGGGAGCGTATATCTCATCCACCCTCTGAAAACATAGTTTAGTTGAAGATAGTATTGAGTGAGCATTAAAAAATTAACAAAATGCACCGTGTTGCACATATGAATGCATGGAAATTATATTATTTGGACTGGAAAATGGTTTTGAATCAACAAAATTATGTAAACCATCTGATTTTCTTTAATAAATCTTAATTAATGAGAAAAAGAAAAATAAAAATCATAGGAGTTTATCTTAGACTGGGGCTTATTCAATGTTATTTAGATAGGATAAACCCAGGTCTAAGATAAACTGGAGTTTTAAAGTGACAATGAATATGCCGCAATATTTTTTACTTATACTCTATAGGGCAAGTAGGTATTGGTTTCGTGTGAAAAAAAAATTGAGGTTGTATTCAAAACTAACACTGCAATAATCGAGGAGTCCAAAAAAGTGGGTTTCGTTATGCCGTCTGTCGGTCTGTTTGTCTGTGCGTCTATGCGTCTGTGCGTCCACTGTAATTTGAGCTAGAGCTTAAACGGGTAAACCGATTTGCTTCAAATTTGGTACAGATCATTTTTATGTAATTTCCTTGAGGATTTATTCGAACTTTTGTTTTAGCTCATCTAGAACGGGAAGCTACCACGCAAATATTTTGCTTTTTTTCAAATTTTCTCAAACGCGGCTGTAACGATTTTAATTAAACTTTGTACCTGTAATAACCAAGTCAATTGTAAGAAAACTGCATTTCATGTTTTTCTCAAAAAATTCACATTCCGGAATTAGGTATTCAAAGTTTTTTTGAGAAAATGGTCTTATTTTTGGGTTATTCGCGTATATCTTTTCCATGGTTTAATCGATTTTGTTATAATTTTGCAATCTGATGTTCTGATGCTTCTTAATAATTTAAACAATAATGCATTTAAAAAATTTTAAAAATATTTTTTTATAAACAAAAAAAAAACAAACGAAAAACAATTTTTTAGTGCTTTTGACTCTTTTAATATTTACTCGTTAAACATATACATCATGCATCTTCAATGTTGAGTTACACAATACACACAGTATTTAACCACAAGAGCAAGTTTGTGCGTTCAAGTACCTACTGCATATTTTTATATATGAAATTTGATTAACATTACATATTAAGAAAATAAGTTTGTAAGCCAATTTTAAGTATTTTTTTAATCTAGAGCTGTAGAATGAATTTTAAATAAAAATCATACACCTACCCTTTATTATATGTATAAAATTTTCAAAACATTGTTTTGAACTTATTTTAAAAAATCGAAAAAAAAATTGTTTGAAAATTTTGATATGTAATATTATTTAGACTTATAGTAGAAGCTTATGTATAAAAATTAAAATTAATCAAATCTGTTAAACGAATTATGAGATAGTCAAAAAAAATATTCTATAAGAGATATTTCTAATAAAAGTACAATGCTAAATTTAATAATTCAATTATAGATTAAAGACAAAATTTTAGTTAAAATCGAAGTACCTTGTCGTTTTCGAGGAAATATGATTTTCCTTAACAAATTTTTAAACATTCGTATCGTTAGTTTTGGTTATAAGAAGAATTTTTGTTTAAATCTTTAAAGTAAAGTTAAAAAACTGGTTTTAAAATGCTTTAATAAAATTCTCCACAGTGAAAAATTGCGCTTCCAACTTCCTAGGTACTTTCATAAAAAAAAAATTATAAAAATCAGTTGAACCGTTTTCGAGAAAAGAACAAATAATCACCATTACTTTTTTTTAAATCAGTTTAGACGATTTTGAGAAAAATAGGATTTTCCTTTTTTGGCAAAAAAAAATTGTTGGACAGGACCTACCGTTATTTTTATCCTAAAAAAAGAAATGTCCAAAAAACGCTATGTATTCCATGTTTAAAGAATACTTTCCGCTTAGACTGTAGGCGAACAGACAGGCGGAGAGAATTTTTCGAACTACTTTTTTCGTCTTCTTTATCATATCAATGTCAATGTCGATAGAAATTCGATCGATTCTATTTTTGTACAAATCCATAGCATGTCAAATAGTACCTATAATACCCATATGTACCTATACATAGATAATATGTATGTAGAATGTAGGTGCATAAGTAAATAAAGGGTCCGCCAAATAACTTCTTTTTTTTTTAAATGGCGCAAAACATCAAGTGTGGCTTCGGCTGTGTGGCACGTAGCGCCGTCATGTTGCCAATATCCTCCTCTTCAATTTTTGTGAACAAAAATTCGTTCAACATGGTCGGATAACGATCGCCATTGACTGTAACGGCCACTCCTTGCTCATTTTCGAAAAATGGCCCAATTATGCCTCTGGACCAAAATCCGCACCAAACTGTCAAATCAGACATGAGCTAAGTGTTACCATTCACGAAATAAGCACTAGTTGAAAAAAAAAAACGTTAGATGGCGGACCCTAGTAAAGTAAAAACAAGTAAAAATATTTTTTAAGTTTCAAGTCTTTATCTGAATTTTATGTCGCCTAAAACTGTTCAATTTCTGAAGAAGAATTTTAAAACGTAAACAACATCTCACCAATGAATTCTAAAGTAATACAAGTAGCCAACAAAATAAATCATTTTTTATGAAAATCGATTTAAAAAACTGTGTAGGCATTTTTATATAAGCTTTAAAAATTGCGTTTCCGAGCCATGTATTCCATTTTGTCGGGAGTTTCTTCCTTAAGGTTTAAAATAAGAGAGGCAATTTCTTTTTAAATTCGGAGCCCCAAAATCATAAAAGAATTACTTTTTTATTTTTTTTTAAACATCATACAGTATTCAGTCAAATTATTTTGCAAATATGTAATTAATTAAAACTTTAAAATACAACAATACAGAGATATCTTTTTTCATTTCAATCATAGAATTAAATTAATTCTGAACATGCAGTAGATTATCAAAACAATTTTCACATCAATATTAAGAGAACAGTTTGAAAAGAGAACAACAAACTATTATAGGGGAAATTACTCTTTCTATGTTTTTAATAAGTAAACAAAAAATCAACTCGAAACTGCCATAAAAGGGGAAATTAAAGAGATAATCAAAATGTAAACAGAGAGGAAAACAAACATCATGTGTCATTCTCTTAAAAATTCATTCCAATGCCGGTAAAAAAAAAAAAAAAAAACAATCATCAAATCCTATAAATAATTAAAATAGTTTGCCCTCATGAAACTTTTATTATAATAAGTATAAAAAATAATAAAACTCACTCAGGGGTTTATAATAAATATTTGATTTATGTAGAATGAAGATGTTGCATGTTAATTTCTTTAAAGTTCTTAAGAGTCATCTATTATTGAGGAAGAAAATCAGCAAAGTAGGTATATTAATATATTCAATTAATCCCACTCAATAAATCAATATACCTACCTTCATAAAACTATCGCAAAAAAAAAGCTCCAAAGAATCCCCCCTTCTCTTAACATCATAATAATATGATGAATCCAAGAAACTTTCTCACTCAACCACGATCACGATTCACGAATGGGCAAAATAAAAAAAAGCTCCAATCCATGGCATGAGGCATGCATGGCGCTTGCGGTGATTACCAACCAAACCAACGAATGTTTTACACACGGTGACGGTTCTTCTGAGCCATTTCGCCGTTCCAACGATCAGTTCATTGAGTGCTTTCATCGTGTGCTGAACACAATCCTTTCGCCGGTCTTTTAATCAGCTTACTTTCAACGTGAATAATATAAACTCGTCTACCAATTTTAAAAAAATAAATAAACGTCAACAGCAAATTAGTTTAAAACAAAATATTATTACAAAAACAAAGTAAATTTATTCATTTTTTTTATAATTTTTGTATCTTAATCGGGTTGTATCGAATACTTTTTTAAAAGATACAAATTTGCATAATTATATTACTATAAATAAACCATCAACAGTATTTAAAATTTTTTTTGCTTTATTTTGTTTGAATAAATTTAACAAAAAATTTAAAAATAGAAATTTGATAATTTTCCCACAGTGTTTGCATATTAGAATCTTTGAGATACATTTTTTTTTGTTTTTGTTGTTTGCAACAAAAATAAATAATAAATGAAATAGTATTTCCACATTATAAATACATATTTTCTGTTCTGTAAGAAAACTATAGTATAAACGGAATTTATTATTCAATCGTTGCACTTTTGTAACCTTTTCTGCCGGTTACTCATATATATTGTCGTTATTGTGGTCGTCGTATTGGCGTTCGTTTTTGCAAATAAAATATCGGTGTATCAAGTACGAAAGTGTCACTTTACAACCCTATCCGGCTGCGAGTAAAGTATACTTACCGTAAGGAAAAACACTAGCAACAAGTAGTAGTGGGGCCATTGGCTTTGCGAACCCCGTGCTAACGTAAGTGTAATTCAATATTACAATAATAATAATTGTGAAATGTAGGTATTATGATACCCTAGATTGGGTAATGGTATATGAGTAGCTTGGTAGATATGCACGTAGGAAGCTTGATTGCGATGTGAAAAAAATTGTTTGTTTGGCATTTTAATTAATTTCTCATCATGGGAATTGGCTGCAAAAATAAGTGATTTTTGGAAACGAGCTTTCAGTTTGAAGTGTATCTTACAGGAGAAAGGGGTTGATTAAGACGGTTTTATGTAATATTTAGGGTGTTTGGTAGCATTTCAAGCTAATTGGGGGATAAAAGATACAACTTGGAAATGATATATTCCATAAAAGTGACAGGTGAGATATTACGTGAATATTTCGAAAATATAAAATAATTCTTAGGAAATATTTATCAGTTCTTCGTTAAAAAAAAAAACTTTAAATCAAAATTAACAATACAATACAAAACCTGTCTTAAACAAACAACCTAAGCCTCACAAAATAACAAACTTCTAGTTATAACCCCCGAGGCTGAATAAAAAAGTATAGTTAACTTAATTTGTAAATTATGGAAACTCAAGAGAAATGGCATCACACAAAATTGTGAATAAATTCACACCTGACTATACACAGCGATATTGTTGCGCTTTCTTATTTGCATACAATCGAGATATATATTTTTTTTGTTTTATATATAAACGACGTTTGGCTATAAAGTTAATCTGTGAGTGTTTTTTTTTTATGTGATTTTTGTATAGCTTGTGAATAAAATTTAATTTTTCTTAAAAAAGAACGTGTTTGATGATAATTATATATTTAATTTTTTTATATTGATTTTATGGGTATTTATTTAAGATTATAAGAAAAATAATGGTTAACTTTGTCAATGTCATTGGTCATTAAATTTAAAAATAAAATATTGAAAACAACATGATGCGAAATTGTGTGTAGTAAGAATTTCTTTTGATACATTTTTTTATGACATCCGGTGGCGTTAATGGCATCCTTAAGAATTTCAAATATTTTAGCAACAAAATTTAATTAATTCAACTTAATTTTTCTATTGGTTTGTTGAGAGCTTAATTTTGTTGGCTCTCATTGCAAGATGTTCTCGAGGTATCAATAAGGAACTGCCCAATTTCCTGCAGGTTACTTTTTCATGGTCTCTGTTTTTTTTTAAATCATTTTTATGTTTTTATTTAACTACAACTAACTTACTGGCCAAATCCGGACATTCTAAGTTCGTTGGATCAACTCACCCAGTGATACCTTAAACTGCAGACATATAAGTACATATACATATTTAATAAATTTAAATTCAAAGGTATATATGTAGTTATTTCAAAGAATTGGTTGTTATTTCGATTTTTGTATAATTAAATATTACAAACAGCACAATTGTACCGTATTTTTTTCACTTAGTTTCACTTTGAGCGTCATCGTCGGACATTTAATAATAATAATTATTATCTTGGTAGGTAGGCATAACATTTCAACAGATAAGATAATGTGTATATTTTTTTTTTTTTTCTTCATAAAACTGCCTATCTAGTTCTTGGTATTCATTTATACAACTTTAAAGATATTTGTTTGCACATTGAACAATTTGCCTTTCGTATAGAGATAGAACTCATATATGTGTGTACATTTATGTCATAAACCACACAAGAAAAAACAAACGAACCTTTGCTTGGAAACCAAAACCCTTTCATCAGCACACGGAGAAAAATATTTTGAAAAATTTAAAATAAGTCAACCGAAATAATTTCTTCATTTTAATATTTAATGTACATATTATGTATTTCACAGTATTTAAAAAAAAAAATCAATTTCTTTATTCATAAAATTCACATTAGTTTTTTTTTGTTTATTTATATTTATCTTAACATTTATAAAAAACACTAGCTGGTCCACCCGGCTTCGCACGGGTAGATAAACCTAAGCTTCGCATAAAAATTACAAAAAATAATATTTTTTTTTTACTTTTTGTAATCGAATACTATTTTCTGGGTTTAAACCCACTTCACTAAATTTGTAAAAATATGATCCTACAAGTCCAACCGTTTTTGCTTTCCCGACACAGAAAGAATGTTTGTATTCGATAAGCACTGTTATATATTTAACTCATTTCACTCTATAAATAGCATAATTTTTAACAATAACCTTTTAAAACAAAAACAGAATTTTTGAAATCGGTTATCACTTTTCACGCTATAAGTACGAAATTTTTGAAAAAATATTCCTAAAGCCATCCACACAAATTAGCCTCAAATTTTTTTTCCATTTCAAACTAAAAATAACAAAATTTGAAAAAGAATACCCCCTAAGCAAATTTTTGTAGGAAATGCCCTTTTAAACACCAAAAGAATTTTTTTTATTTTTATCCCATTTCACCTTACGAATAGCAAAATTTAAAAAAAAATATCCTTGAAGCCATTTCCTAAGATTTACCTTCTAAGCGCAGGTAGAGTTTTATTCGGATACGTCTTTTTTCACTCTACCCCATTTTACCCTACAAAGTGAAATTTTCTGATATTTTAATAGTTATTCTGTTATTCGGGGCGGAGATCAGTTAGGTATCATTAAAATCGTTCCAGCAGTTTTTGAGTTATAAATTGTGTAACTAAACCGACTTTGTTTTCTATATTGTCATACAAAAAAAGTATTCAATCAAAATTATAGCTTCATTGTGAATGTCCGGATAAATTTTAAATTTTGGATTTGACTTATTGACACATAATCTATGTAAAATATCATATGACTATTCAACTCGATGAATGGACAAAAACATTACAACAACAAAGTGGAATTTTGCGATGTAGCTTTAAAAAAGTGGGCTACGAAAACTTCGGCTGGACGGATTTTTAATTTTTTTTTTTTTCTAAACCATCAATAAATGGTCCCCTTTCATTTTAAAAATTAAAAAAATCCAGCCAGCCGTATTCTAGATATAAGGTCACACACAAAAGTTAAACTCATTTTTATATATATAGATTTTCATCAATTTTAAGAACCTTAACATATTTCTCAACAGCTAGTCAATGAATGATTTAAAAATTACTAATCATAAATCGTAGATTAAAAAAAGAGGCAACAATTTGAAAAATTTAAGAGTTTTTTGTTGTTGAAAATGTTATATGGCAAAATATTATGAATGGATACTTTCTACCACTTAAAGGGACGACTCTTAAAAAAAAAATAAATAAGTATCTAAATTAAATCATAAATAAAAAACACATTTATCGTATACAAAATTAAAATTTCCTTTAAGAAAAAAATCTTAACTCTAACAGGTTCTAGAAAATTTTGTTTTTTTTTTTTTTAATATGGGCACAATCCGTGTAATTTTTTGTATGGTGAATTGTGACCAATCACAACATTTCACCATATAATAAAGAGCAGATATATTCGTATGACTCCATACCGACTTGGTTATTTACAGGTAACCAATACAAATTCTTGAGATATCTAAGTGTGTAAATTATAATAAATCAAAATTAAAAGATTTTTTAATAAGATTACAGCGTCATTTCTTTTGGATTATTAAAATGTTTGTAAAAAAAAAATATACATAGTCCACATTTACCAATTAAACATTAAAATATGAATAAGAAAACTATATTTACGAGCGAATTTGATATTGGATAAATTAAGATTTAACTTTAAAATATATTTATATCCTTATATTTCTAATCTCAGTAGATACAGATATAAATTTTTTATTGATATCCGCAATTATAAGTCAATTATTTAGCTACCTACTCTTAAATTAGTGTCTGCACCCATCATTACTACCTATACATATTAAATTTAAATTATTTGACTATCTTAATTTTGTTCAGTGTATCGAACATCAACAGAAATATGAGTATAAACATTTTCCCTTTCATTTCCCGCTAACTAGTAAAATAAATAATACAAATCTAACAAACAAACAAAAATACAAAAACAAATCATAAAAAGTCGCACAGAGAAATATAAATCTAACACGGAGAACAAAACAAACCTCTCAGTTTTAAATAGAGTCTACATTTTAATAATAATTTGTTTATTTATTTTGTTTTTTTTTTTTTTATTTTTATTCACAAGAAAGTGTTAATGTATCTTAATAATTTTGTTTTTTGTCTTTACAAAATAAGATTCTTTTATCATTTATTAACATTGAAATAAGAGAATAATTTATAAATATAGTAACTAAATGCTAATAAACACACGATTGTTTGTTAGTGGTTTGTATCGATTTCGATGATTAAATCAACTGAGCAATGATCAATCTTTTGATAGCATTATCAATCAACGATGGGTTTCTCTAATGGTGTGCTTAATTAAGGAAGAATTTAAAGTGACATTTCGACTTTAGTGGTGGTCTTACATCTTCGCTGGCACTTTTGATACTTTTTTGTTGTTGGTTAAAAATTATTGTATAAACTTTATTTCTTTATTAAAGCTTTATTTAAAGAAAATAGGTCACAAGATATTTTTTCAATATTTTCACATTAGTGTACATCACCCAACATTAAGTTTAAAAGCAAAAACTCATTAGTCATTAACTATCCCGGTTTGAGTATTTAACTAACTATTTATCAATCTAAAGTTTTTAATTTATCTTGTTCCAAGATGTTTAGATTTATATCTTTTTGTTTTTTCTGTGTGTGGTCTTTACCACTGTAACGCATTTAATCAATAGCTTGCTTGGGTAAATTTAAAAAAAATTAATTATTTTACTTTGGCATTTTAAGATATTATCTTCGTTTAGAGTCAACTATATGATAACATTAACCTTGAAGTTGATATTATAAAAAATTACTTATTGTTTGTAGTAATTTATAAAAGCTGCCAATGTTTGTTTATTTTTTTTTTTTTATCGAAACCACAAAACAAATTCGCGAACAAGAAATATTGCATTGACTTGAACAAAAACAAAAAAAAAAAACAGACATTCCATTAATTTTCACGTTTTCTAGGTCAATGTCGTGTTAAAAATTGAATTCAAAGCTATTTTTTTTTTATACTCAGTCTGCGGTTTTAAAAGTGTATTTTTGTTTCCTTTTTCTTGAGTGTGAGGCTTAAGTTATCTTAAAATGTATGACTTCCTAGAAGAAAAAAAAAAACATTGTAATAAATAATTCAAAGCGAGTATTTTAACAAGTAATATTTTTAACCAATGAGTTCAAATATCCTACCTATAGAAATAATCTTGATTAGGTATACATTTCTTTTGCTGAAGCTATTAATAGGAGTTTTATTTTTAATATCTATTTCCGTTGGACATTAAGTCCAACAAATTAAAAAAAATGAGAATACTTTTTTAATTTTTTATCTTATGATTTTTTGTTGTTGAAAAAAAGCTTAAAGTTCAAGTGTGACGTATTGTAAATAATGTAAAAAAAAAAAACTTAATTTGTAAGACTTTGGTAATTCAGTAAGGAAAACGGTTTGATGGATCAATTTAAAAATTTAAACTATATTACGTTTTAGTGGTCTTTTCATTTGTAAGACAGAAGCAGCGAAAGATTTACCAAAAGTCTATAAAAAGTAGTTTTTGGTAGTTTTCTTTACTAACGGTGAAGAGTCAAAAAATTAATCGATATCAAATTTTAAAAGGGTCTAGTAAGATATTTATTCAGTACTCAAAACTGCTCTTTAATTTTCTGTGGCGTCATTTGTTGCTGAGATATTGATGACTACAGCCAAAAGTCAATTTTTTCATTCAAAGTCAGATATCTGAAGTTCAAAAAAATTATAGAAAAACGAAAAAAATTAAATTTAACCTGAAGACACAAGTTTTATAACCAATAAATAAAAATGTGCAAGAAAATGACGATCTTCAAAAAAAAATATTATTAAATGAAATTTGTTCTCGATCTGCTTCTCAAAGTTTTGCAAACTAAAATAAGTTGTTTAATGATCTCAATGCAATAAAAATATTAAGCTTATAGGCACTGACGGCTCAAAGATGGAGTGTGGTGTGGGTTCAGGAATCTTCTCTGAGTCCTTAAATATATCCAAATCTTTTCGACTTCCCAACTATGCTAGCGTTTTTCAGGCGGAATTACTGGCTATAAGGGAAGCATGCAAAATACTCAAACAAGACCCAAACCAAAATCGAAATACTGCAATTCTGACAGACAGTCAGGCGGCTGTTAAGGCCATTGCTGCGGCCACATCATCCTCCAAATTGGTCCAGCAATGCCGGGATGAGCTCGAAAGCCTAATTATCAATCTTAGTGTCACTGTTATCTGGGTACCAGGTCACTGTGGCATTGAGGGAAATGAACGGGCGGACGAACTAGCAAGGCAAGGATCAGCCCTTCATAACTTACTTGCGGAAAGCGTCTGCATTCTTCTCGGAGTTATGAAGGGTAATTTATTCTCAATTTTCCTCACCAAATCTAATCGTAGGTGGAGCAGTCTAACCAACTGCGTTATATCTAGAAAGATGTGGCCCACCTACAATTAAGCCCGAACAAAAGATCTCATGTGTAGACCAAGACAAGACATAGCCAGGGTCGTTTCAACATGCACGGGGCACTGGCCAATAGGAGAGCATGCGGCGAACACCCATTGTCGTAGCTGTGCGAACCAACAGGAAAAGGAAACATTAGTACACTTCCTTTGTAAATGCCCTGCCCTAGCCCGTTTTAGGATGCATTCACTTGGAAAGGCTTTCTTTGACGACCTTGACGAACTTTCCGAACTGAAGATAAAAGACTTGATCTCTTTCTTAAACGTGACGAAAAGGCTCTGAGACGATATTCGGCTTTTTGCAGTCTAACTCGGGGCTTTAGATTGTTGTTTCACAAACCCATTTCTCAACCATAGGTTCAAACGAGTTTTGGTATCAAAACGGCGATTTTTGCGCTAATTGTGTCAGCGAGCTAGTCGGCTCGTTGGCAGCCATTCCTACCTACCTAATAGGTTATTTATAATGTTTATTGTTTCATCTTAATACGACTATTTTTCACAGGGATACAGCTCTTCAAAAAAAAAACACTTATAAAAACTTAAATAATTCTTGTTCCCCTAAAGACCCATCCAGATCAATAAAAGTTTACATTGTGTGCCCTGCACCTTGAAATTTCTATTACCACCGAAAACTTCAACTTATTCCGGAATTATTAATTAATTAATTAATTTGATTCATCAATTCAATCCACATCAAAACACCTTTGCGCCGCAAATATTTTCGTGTGTGCCGAAAATCCATCGGAATCGGAAAGCGGTCGTTGAGTGTGGCACACAAATTTGTGTGCGTCCAGACGTCCACACTGGCTTAAGTTTTTGCATCTACACAACTATTTGCGCCAAACTGGGCGCACAACGCAAATTATTATTGATCTGATCTGGATGTGGCTTAATGTTTTTTTGTGTAGTCAAAGGTACCTGATCGTAAAATTTTGATAAAAATATAAAAATGTTCGGCAAATTCATCAAACATCGTTTAAAACCATATTTTGTGAACGTGTCAAAATTGTAAAAGTTGTTTTCGAAAAAAAAAAATCATTGTTTAGCAGCTACTGGTTTAGAATGAGCTCAAATAAAAATTCGATTTTGTCTTCTAGCTCTAGATATAGGAATTTTTTTTTGGTCTTTTGAATCAAAACGACCATTTCGCAAAAAATTGAAATGCGATAAAATAATCATCAAATCATAATAATGCGAAATAATAAAATGCAAGATAAATATTCCGATGTAAAATTTGCAAAATGATGACTTTGCGAAGCAATTACATAGCGAAATAAGAACTTGCCAAACAATTAAATGCGAAACGACTTATTTGCAGAACAAGAAATTGAAAAATAAAAACTGCCAAACAAAATCTGCCAGATGACCCCTACCCACCAGAAATCAAATTTTGTCAGTAAAAGATTATTAATGACAGATCTATATGAATATTGGGCATAGCTGCTAGCCATTAATCATGTGTTGGAGCCCGTCTTGGGGATTTCATTAACGAAACTGTATTTGACGAAATTCAAATTGATAAAATGTTTGCGGCGGTTATATCTAAAATATTTTTGGTGAATCTTATTTTTTGTTAACTCTTTTCTTTTGTATCTTAAAGCGTCTACTTAATTTATTTGATAAGTTTCTTTTTTTTCTCTCTATCTCTTGCAAAATAAAGAATTTTTATATAAAGATCTTCTAATTTATTCACCTTCTTATATCTAGAAATAGAAACCATGTTGCCTCTAATGCCAATCATGTGCTGCATTGTTGATAGGGATGGTCTTCTTCTAACTTCATTGAGAATAATTAAATCCACAACAAAAATAAAAATAATTCACAATCGTTAACATTCCTTTGATAAAAGCAAATTCTTATCTACATACGAGGTGTTAAATAAAAAAAAAAAAAAAACAAGAATAATAATTAAACTGACAAATTTATTACTATTTTTTTTTTGATTATTTATATTTTGTATACTCCGCCTTGTTTTATTATCATGCACTTTGTCCTGAGAAGCATGATTGTATATAACGGGTGATTTTTTAGCTGGTTTGGTTTTGGCAACACTGGTTTTGACAGCTGACGTGTGTTTAGTACCTTGTGTCACTGTCAAACAGCTTCAGTTTGGTTTGCAATTTAACCATGGATCGTCTTACAAATGAACAACGCTTGCAAATTATTGAATTTTACTATCAAAATTCGTGCTCGGTTCGAAATGTTCATCGCGCGCTGCTTGTGTTCAGCGATGAGGCTCATTTTTGGTTGAATGGGTACGTAAATAAGCAAAATTGCCGCATTTGGAGTGAAGATCAGCCAGAAGCATTGCAACAGCTACCAATGCATCCCGAAAAAGCCACTGTTTGGTGCGGTTTATGGGCCGGCGGCATTATTGGGCCATATTGGGCGAATCGCAGCGTTACTGTCAATGGTGAACGCTACCGAGCGATGATAACAAACTTTTTTTTGCCCGAAATGGAAGTTCTTGACTTGCATGATATGTGGTTTCAACAAGACGGTGCCACATGCCACACAGCACGCGAAACAATGGCGCAATTGCGAGGCGACTTTGGTGAACAGTTAATTTCACGTTTCGGGCCGGTCAATTGGCCGCCTAGATCGTGCGATTTGACACCATTAGATTATTTTTTGTGGGGGTATGTCAAGGCTAATGTCTATAGGGACAAGCCCGCTTCGATTGACGCACTGGAAGCCAACATCCATGCATTCATTCGTGAGATACCGGCCGATATGTGTGAAAGAGTATGCCAAAATTGGACTCAGCGGATGGGCTACCTGAGACGCAGCCGCGGTCAACATTTGCATGAAATTATCTTTAAACATTAAATTGCAAGGTTCAAACTATCGATTCAAATAAATATTTCATTCATTTTTCGAATTTTTTGTGTTTTTTTTTTAAAAAAAGTTCTAAACCTCTTAAAAAATCACCCATTATAATATAACCCAATTTAATGTTTTTAATAAATTAATCTGCTTTTGTGAATGGCACACATATTTATATGCCTGTCATTTTAATCCAGCGATACCAGTTAATCTGACCAACTCATGATGCTTTCCCTTGTCTTGCATTTATTATTATATTTTTTTTCAATTAAGCATTAAATAAGAAAATACAAATAAACATAAAAATAAAACTGATCGCAGAATTTTGTTCCACCCTCTTAATTTAATCGCTTCTATTAGTAATCATTAAAAAAAAAAAACAAAAATAAAAAGAAAAAGAAAAAAACAACACAAAAAATAGTTGATTGGGTATAAATATTTGGCCTGTGCCGTTAAATTTTATTTCATTCTGAAAAAAAAAACCACAAGCGTGGTGAGTGGGTGTCTTTTTGAAAACAAAGTCAGATATTATTCTCTGAGCACAGATTAGCCACATGAAGATGAGAATCCCCGGCAGCCATTTTAATTTGCCTTCAAGCTTGAACTGGCAGTTATCAGATAAAAAATGAGAATGTGTGTATAAAAACCTCACACATAGACAGTAGGGATCTTCACACTCATAGTTAAATTGTTGTTGCAATTCACATCTATTCATCGACGCGGGAAGAAATTACAAATACAACAATGTAAACAAATGGGTTTTGGAGGGTGAAACGTACGAAACATTCTCATCTTCATATGGCTAATCTGTGTCTCTGAGTACCGGGGATATAATGTAACCATTCACAATCACTATATATCTTAAAGTTGTATTTCTGTTAAATGTGCCTTTATAACATACAAACATATACCTTTACAATGTGTGGTAGAATAAAGCAAGTTAATTAATTGCATTAATTCTATGTCTTATTTATGCAAATCACAGGTGATAGAAAACTATGCCACTTAGAATACTTTTGACAGGTTCTCCAAATGACTGTAAATAAATGTTTTATACAAATTGTATCTATCTACAGTTTATAGTTTTTCACCAAGGACACAATAGTTAAACACTATAGCAGGTGAGGGTGAATGGAGCAGGCTTTTGAGTAGAGTATATAGATTTAGAGAGCAATTTTGCAAAGTTTAAGGTTGGGCAAATGAAATTATTGTGATTTAGTCATATAAAACAATGACATAAGGCACATCATCATGGTCTAACTAGCTTTGGAATTTTCAATTTTGTGTGCTATAGATATACCTACTGACACTGTCTGTTCATATTGAGGCACACATGCTTCATATTGCTTCTTTGAGTCATAGAGATAAATTTTGTCAAAGTATGTCTAGATTTTGTCGTCACTTTTTATGATCTATAAAATTAATATATAAGCGATGAGTGTTTAATTTAAATCAGACTAATTTTATGATCTCAATTTTTGGTGATTTAATACATATTACTCATTCAATTTGCAATATATGGATTTTATTGCAATTTAAAGCAATAATATAAATATAATGGAGGACCGTTAAAATCGAGATCTGTCTATGTCTAATGGCAGAGGAATTTTTATTTTTATTTCTTCAGGCATGCCAAGCAAAAACCTGAATTTAAGACGGTTTTAATAGATTTATACATTTACATACATAAGTTTGCTAACTGTTTGTGCCTGGCTGGTATATGATGCAAACAAATTATTACCTACGCCATAAGAGTAGAAAATAAGTATGTACATAATATATACATTTTGGACATGTTATTTGATTATTTTCAAGTTTAAGCTGCCACTATCTAGTACCTACGAACTCACTGTGTGTCGAGCTTGTTTTTTTGAAAAAAAAAATTGGCATCGATGATGCCATAAGCGCAAAGACCATCACAACAAAAAATGCAATTTTGTGGGTGACTATTCCTCCTATTAAAATAAATTTTGTTTGTTTTTTCAAAAAAATCTTTATTCTTGTTCTAAAAAGAAAATGCAAAAAAAAAAAACATTATGTAAGTAGGTATTACCTATGTACCTTAATATCGCTAGTAAAAATGATTTGTATCGGGTTTTTCAATAAGAGCGCTACAAAAGTTTTTTTTAAATAAAACAAAAACGGTTTTGGATATCACTGAAATTCGTTATTCCTGTGAAAGTACATTCGATGTCATTATGTATGGAACTCGATTTTTTTTGCATGGCTACCACGGGCACGCTGGCAGAAGTCCAGACGCTGAACCCAATTTTCGACGGTTTTCAAGCATAAATCGGCCGATATTGCTACAATTTCACTTTCGATATTCGTACGAAGTTCATCAATCGTCGCTGGCTTGTTGGCATAGACCATAGACTTGACGTAGCCCCACAGGAAATAGTCTAACGGCGTCAAATCGCACGACCACGACTGGACCATTTCGTGAGATAACACGTTCTCCATACTTGGTTTCCAATAAATTGATTGTGACATTAGCTGTATGGCTTGTAGCACCGTCCTGTTGGAACCACATGTCCTCCAAGTCCATATCATTCAATTGGGGCCAAAAATACTCGGTTATCATTGAACGGTAGCGATCCCCATTCACAGTAACGTGCCGGTCTTGATCATCACGCAAGAAGTACGGCCCAATGACGCCGCGTCGCTGGCCCATAAACCACACCAAAACGTAATTTTTTCGGGATGCAATGATGACTCATGGAGTACGTGTGGATTGCTGCCTGACCAATACCGCATATTTTGTTAATTGACGAAACCATTCAGCCAGAAATGAGCCTCATCGCTGAAGATGATTTTTCGATGAAAATCCGAATCATTTTCAAGTTGTTGCTCAGCCCAATTCACGAACATACGACGCTTCTGGTGGTCAAGCGGCTTCAGTTCTTGCATCAATTTAATTTTGTATGGATGTAGGTCACGGTCTTTTCGCAAAATTCGCTACAACGACGTCACAGAGACGCCCAACGCTTGAGAACGACGTGTGATAGACACATTTGGGCTTTCTGCAACTGAAGCCTCAGCGGCTGCAATATTCTCGACACTACGGGCACTTCTTTGTCTCACTGGCACGGGAACATTTTGTACTGCGCCTGTGGATTCAAATTTTTCCACTAGACGCTCAATTGTTGATCTGCTAGGACGATTATGACGACCATAAATTGGACGTAGAGCTCTTAACGTTGAGGCCACTGACTCCGAATTTCGGTAGTAAATTTTAATAATTTCGACTCGTTCTTCGCTCGTATTTCTTTCCATCATAAAATGGCAAACCTTACTGAAGAGAAATGTCAAAAGAACGGCAAGAAATATGGCGTCGTTTGCTGTTCCTGTTGCTCTACTTTTGTAGCGTCCCTGTTGAAAACCCCTTACAATAGCTATACTGAATTTCGCCACATTCTTTTAAATTTTTTTTCAATGCGAAAACTAACTCAGAACTCAGATTAAAATCGAAAAATGTACTTAGTGACTTTTCGCAATAACCCCACGAAATATTCTTTTTTTTTACCCACTTGGAATATTACCCACACTTGGAAGAAGAAGGCTGTGATCAATTCCTTTTTAACTGTTCATCAACTAAGCTTAGATCAAATTTATAAAGCAATTCTTCCTATTTTCTAAGCAATCTTTCATTAAAGCCACTTCGTTATAGGTATGTGAAGCTTCCCATATGTAATTGACATTTTTTTGTATAAATTTCCTCATTTCCTTCCTTCTATACCAATTTCGTTATTGTTCTTGGTCTATTACGGAGCGTAAGGTTATCATTATGATCCAAGCTAGCTTGTTTAAATTTGTGTACCTTTCCCTTTAGCTTTCAACCTACCTTACCTTATCTCAATGAGAACAAAATTCATTGTCTATTGTCATCCGCATCACAAAGTAAACCCTCCCTAAAGCAAAAAAATAAAACGTTTCTTCCTTTGAAGAAGGTAAGTTCAACACACCTTCTTTGTTCATCATAAACCATAAAAAAAGAATAAACTCTTCGTGCAAAAAAAACTTCAAAACACAAACTTATTTCATAACAAATGCATCTGATAAGGATTATCACGCACTTTTTTCTGCTACACAATAAATCGGTATACTTCAATCGTTTTTAACTCGAATTTTTTGTTTTAGCATCCTGTCCCTGGGGGGCTTCCTTCCCAAAGGGCACTTTATAATACCTATATACCAATTCCCTTAGTTTTTTTTTCTCGTAATCTCCATTATAATCAGTTCGGTAAAATGTGTATCAAAACTTTAACTAAAAGGGAATTAAAAAAAAAAATAAGAACAGAACTAAAGAATAGCAAAAGGAAAAAAAAGTGAAACTGACGACGTGCAACAAAAAAACCCTTCTTCAAGTTTTTTTTTTTTTTTTAAGTGCCAAGCTGCTGCTGTCCTCCGTCATCAATCGATGATCCAATACCCTTTTTTTGTCGAATACCCTTTCGTTTTCATTTCTCGTTTTAAGGTTATAATCCAAGTAAGAACACATTTGCCATGTGAAAAGCACAAACGTAATGCAACAACGACAGAACATAACACACCACAAGACCAAGACCATCCGAACACAACAAACAAAAACTACACAAAATGCATTTGATTACCTTCAACTGAAAAAAGAAGATACTCTATCTTTTTTTTTTTATTTTTCAAAACAACCTGCATATAAATGCTGGATTTCGTTAAAAAGCAAACGATTTAACTCTTATAGTTCGAGATGTGGTGTTGAAAATCATAAAATCATTTTACACGCTGGCTAAATGGTATAGACTAGACACCGGCCTCAAAAAGAAATCTAGTTTTTTTTTTTAGTGACGCCCTACAAATCTTAGTAAAGATATTAACCAGGAGTTAGCAAAGGTTACTATCGAAGTTAGATATATATATGCCCTCACCAGTTGAGGGCACAAAAACAAAAAAATTGTGTGAGTGCCGGGACTCACGGTTAATATGTGTAAACATCAACGTGCGCGGATCCAAAACGGACTTGTTTTTGCTTGAAGGAGATCTTAAGATTTTTTTCACTGAACGCACCCATCCTAGTATGCAGATCGTAACGTTGCACACCGTAACGTTGCACGACGTAACGTTGCACACGAACGTTCACGTTTTTTTTTCAGTCCAGCCGCCAGCATAGATGTTTACACATCAAAAATCAAAACAAATTTCTTGATAGAAAGATATACATAGATACAATATGATACATATAGGAACGTATACATATATGGCTATTGACTTCTATCCTTACTCTTCCCCGCATGACGCTATTTCACGATTTCAAAGGGCTAGTTGCTTCGAAATATTCAGAGTATGCAGCTATTTTTATCTTTAATTTGTGAAAAGGAGGCCACAATGTCTTGATAGAGTTCTGATCAGTTATCCCGATTTGAAATATTGCCGCATGGTCACGGTTCAAAAATCCACTAATAGCGAATTTTTGACCCTGTCCAAAGTTTAAATATCGTAAAACTAATCAAAATTTTTGACTCAGTCATTGTGAAACAATGTAAGATCAAAAATATTTTTGTTTTAAAGTTCTTAGAATTTAATTCAATTTTTACTTTAAATTCAAATCTAATTTGGTATAAATCACTTTATCCATTCTTTAAAATGATATCGATTGTTGTTAGATTGATGGCAAAATGCAACACTTCTCTCCCAGACTATTATCAGAACAGACCGATTGGCTATAAAATGATGCCATGCTGAGTTTTTTAAAGCCCACATAAAATTGTGCTCATGTGTTCTCCTTCGTGTGTATAATCGGTCTTCTCTTCATCTATCTGCCACCTTTTCCATAGCATTCGCAGACTGGACAGTGGATAATAAAAAAAAAAAAGAAAATCGTAACTATGTAACTTCAAATGTTCTCCTTTATCTCTTCGACTTTGTAGCCCCTGGAACCAGCGAGAGCTCTGTTCATATACGCACGATGATCAGCTCAGGGGAATTTTACAAAGTTCTTTGATTCTTAATCTTACGACAAAATGTCTATTTTTTTATGAATTTTTGTGGCACGATATCGTTTGGGCACCTATTTCCAAGAATTAGTTGAAATTTCACAAAGAAGTTGTCTATCTATACTAGATATTAATGATTCATTCAAAATAGATTTTAAAGTCATTCAGTCTACAAAAAATAACTTCGCTCTGGCGATCACATTTGGACTCATCAGTTGACAACTGAGGGCCTTGTCAATACGCATTTTTTGTTAAGTTCAGTTCAACTTACATGAAATCCTCTTAAAAATTTCGATATTGCACACAACACGATGTTTCGTCTAAGGCACTGATATTTCGCTAAACTTTGAATTTCCTGGACAAAGAAATCTTTTGCACAAAAAATCACAGGAAGGGGAAATTTTTTAATCTTTGAAATTGAAAATGGATTAGTACTAAAATTACAGAACAGAAACTTAATACGTCCGTTTGTTTAGTTTCCCAAAACTGCCAGCTTCTTCAAATTTTACTTTAAAGTTTAAATATATTTTTAAGGCCCAGTTTTGAAGTGGTGAGTTAGTCCAGAATTAGTTAATTATAGAAGTAAATTAAGCCCAAGTTAGCTGAGGGAGCAGTTTTTTGGTGAAGTATTCATGCGGAACGACGAAACAAACTCTGTGGATAAAACATCAAAAGCATCTGTTTAGTTAATCTTAAGTCAACTTATCAAATTTGATGAGTAAACTAGGGTTTAACATTAATCTCGCAATGAAAAACTGGACCTAAGCACAAAAAAATAAAAATCAAAAACTCTGTTTTTGCAATTTTTCACCATCTATCTATCTATCTTTATTTCTTGCTCACTTTTTTGGCTAAAATTGTTCAAACTTGTTAAGCAAATTCAGATATGGAATTCTGATGCATTCTCATAAATCTGCATGAATTTCTTCAATTTTTCTGCCAAAAATCTGAGCTTGAAATATATAAGATTGGACTTCCCATAGCTCGGTTCGTTATATAGGGTAGTTATATTTTCGGCTTCGAAATAAAACACACAGCGATACATTTTTGATGAAAATTTTATTTCATTATACAATTTGGAAAACATCATTCAAATGGCCGCCTCGGGAAGATTCGCAGCATGCCATTCTTTTGAGGTAATTTTTAACCACTTTGTCGCACATTTCGGGCGGTATCTCGGCCATAACTTGAGTAATGTTTGTTTTTAATGCGTCTATAGTTTGTTCTTTTGCGTAACGCCACAGAAAAAAATCTAACGTTGTCAAATCGCATGATCTTGGTCTCCAATTGACGTCACCAAAACGTAAAATTACGTGGCCTGGAAACTTCTTACACAATAAAGCCTTAATTGTTCGTGTTGTGTGGCTTGTTATGCATCACCGTCTTGTTAGACCCACATATCGTCCAAGTCATGATCTTCAATCGCCGACAAAAAAAAAAATTGGTTATCATTCGACCAATTGCTGCGAACGCCAGGAAATCGATAAATTCGGATCATCAGCAACACTACTTGTACTTGCAGCAGCAATATTTTCGATTTAGCGTGCATTACGATGATGTACACTGCACAGGTCTTACGGCATCAGTAACCTTTCTGCTCTCTTCGAATTCCTGCACAGTTTTACCGATTGCTTGCGCAGTTGGTCAATTATGATGACCATAATCATCGCGTAATGCGCGAAAAGTGGCTATACGTTTGAATCAACACTTTTGTATAGTAAGTTTTAATAATTTTAACGCGTTGTTCGTTTGTTAAGCGATCCATTATCGTAAATGACAAACATTCAACTAATATAATGACACTTCAAATGACAGCTGAGTTTGACAGGTGGTGTCAAATGCCAGCGCTACTAACTTGAAACCACGTTGATACACAGAAAGTATCAACATTAATTTTAAGAAATTCTATCAAAAATCTAACACTGCTTTTACGATCATAATAAAAATTAGCTGAACTGCAAATTTCTCACAGTGCACAAAAACTTCTTTAAACAAAAAGGGGAACTGTTTATCTTTATGGTGAGTGCAAATTTTTTTTTAAAGATTACGAATTTATAAGTACGGAATAAAGAAATGGATTTTTAACTGAAATTCGTAGAAATTCAAATAAACGCGATTTTTTTTTCTATCGCAGAAAATAAAGTTTCTAGCAAAAATGATAAATAGTATTTATGACTTCTTCGTGAGAAATTCTTTTCAAATTTCTAACCCTGCTTTATCAACGTGTGAATGGCTCTCGCCTGCCTTACAATACCTTCAACCCGCTTTGAGTAAATCGAGTAAACAATTAATTTAGCTTATTTGCCAAAATCAAACACTAGAATCATCTAGTTCTAGTGAGCTTAACAAGAACTTTTATTCTTCAGTTTGTATTGCTTCTGAATAGAAATTTATAAAATTCACCTTGATAGTGTTGAATGTCCGTTGTCCCTCAAACCAAACAACATCCAAATGCTAGAAATTAAGTTCTTGAAACCGCAAGAAGGCTAACAAACCTTATTATACATTCTGTTCATGTATCTCTACGACTATAAAAATGCACATTCTGCAGAGTAACAATCAAATCGGGATGCCAATGCCATTTCAGTATTCAATAAATCGTAAAAGTTTTTTTTTTATTTATTTATATTTCCATGAAATTTATTTAGTTTACTGGGTAATAGTTTATTATCATCGTGGAAAAAGCGATCTTCGATCTTCTCAGAAAGTCAATAAGACACGATAACCACGCAGCAGTATTACTCTCTTAACTGTGTCACATTGAGTTGAGATCAGTAGTGATGTTATTTGTTGTGTTATCTCTTCAACGACGACCGACGACGCTTCCGATTGATTTATTACATCTGCATATTAATTAATTAATTGTAGTTTGCTTCATTTGGTCAGTCGATCATTTGATTGTCACATATAGACAAGACATACACTCCCACAGAAGCAAGCGCATTCCATTGCTGTGCACTGCAATAATATATACGATATAATAAAAGAGTGTGTCTTGGCTATAGCACCACACATTGCTGATCGATTGCGATCGTGTTGTTCTCAATCACGAAATTGTATAATTGAAATTTACGCGATATTAATTAAGATGTTTTCTTTGCCTTTGTTATATTTATTAAACTTTCAAACATACATATAGTTTTAGACTGTGGACTTTCTGATGTATGTGGAATAAGTTAGAAAGACTGGACTGACTGACTGACTGACTGAAATCAACGAATGCGAAGAAGGAAATAGCGTGCGAGGTTGGAATAGTTTAACTTTTGGTTGCAAACATTATCCCCAGAATATTTCAATTGGCTTCACAAAAAAGTGATGAGGAAACGAAAAATATTTGAAATAGTTGGTTTTTAATTGAAAACCATGTAGTAGGCATCATAAATGCTAGATGGGGTTAAAAATTAATGTAAATATATTATACCTATACAGAATTATTACAACGTTTTATTAAACAACATGACTTCAATTTGTCTGCCATTGGGGCAGTAGGTAGGTATATTAACGACAATTTTTGTGAATAAAATTATTAAATGGATTTAATTATAGAAAATATTTTCTAAGAGATGAATTTAAAATTTGTGTTTAAAATTGAATTTACACACATGACTTTTTCACCTTTTAATTGTTTAAAAAATTCACTGAATTTGAATTCAACTAGTTAGTAAGGGTGTGAGTATATACTTACTTGGGGAAAAATAGCTAAATATTTAGAAAATAAAATTCTTTAATGGATCGTTACCGAATCTATTTTTAACTAGATTACCTACAAAATTAAACAGAAATTTTTATCAAGGCCAAAAAGATTGAAAAAGTGTTCAAGAAGCATTTATGCGTGCAGTGATGCATGCGTTTTTCCTATAGAAGATGTTTTTGATGGTAGAATGGGAATAAATTTAAAAGCTAAAATATACAAATAAAAACTAATAGTCAAATTACAATGTTGCGACACACACTGGAGTATAAATCGTTAATATAGCGATTAAAAATCAAATTATGGGCTAGTTGGGACCAGTTTTTCAGTGCGATATTATCCTAGTTTCGGGGTTAAGCCCGAGTTAACTCCTAAAACATTTTTTTTTTTTTTCATTAAATTTAGAACTCAACAAATTTGGCGAGTTAACTCTGGATTAGCTGAATTGGATTTCTGAAATATACGTGTCAAAATTATACTCAAATCGATTTTTGATACTATGGAAAGGGTGCTTTTCATAGCGGCGCCATCTTGAATTCGATAGCGAACAGTGATTTCAATACTGTCGCACTTCGATTTCGATAGATTTTTGACAACAAGGAGTTAAATTTAATACTCAACTGAAAAACTCCTTTTGAATTAACTCGGGATGAAAGTATTTGCAGGATTAACTTACTCCAATTTAACTCAGAGTTAACTCACGCACTGAAAAACTGGACCTTAATGTCCCAAAATATTACTTTAATACTTTTGATATATCTAGTTTATCAAGTTTGAATACGTTATTTTTTTCTCTAGCTTATTGTTTATTATTATTATTATTATTTATTTTTATGAACAATGATATATGGATGGATGGTGAAAAATTCCTTATAAAGTGTCCGCCAAATAACTTCCTTTTTTTTTGAAAATGGCGCAAAACATCGAGTGTAGCTTCGGCTGTGTGGCACGTAGCGCCGGACGTCCTGTTGAAACCAAATGTTGCCAATATCCTCCTCTTCAATTTTTTTGAACAAAAATTCGTTCAACATGGCCCGATAACGATCGCCATTGACTGTAACGGCCACTCCTTGCTCACTTTCGAAAAATGGCCCAATTATGCCTCTGGACCAAATCCACACCAAATAGTGACTCGTTTTGGGTCTGAAAAGATGATTTTTTTTGGCAAAATCGGCATCTTCGCTAAGTCGATCGCAGGCCCACTTAGCGAAGCGTATACACAACCATATTCGTTCAGCGGAAGGATAAAACTAATTATCTGTCAAATCAGACATGAGCTAAGTGTTACCATTCACGAAATAAGCACTAGTTGAAAAAAAAGTTAGATGGCGGACCCTTTATTTTACCCAGGAAATACGGACAAATTATGTGTAGCAATAATTTCCCTTACTAGTTAGGTACTTAACTTAAATGACGACATTAAAATAAATAAATTAAAATTAAAAAAAAATACTAATGAATTCTAATAACAATCAAGGAAAATATATTTTTTTTGCAACAAAAATAATTGATACATCATATCTTGTGCAGCTGCGGAAGCTACTAAATTATTCGACATCTAACATCTATTACTTGATGATTAGACGCGTTGCAAGCTATTATTAATTGTTTCCTTTGCTTAACAATAAATTGTGCAATTTGGTTTTGAATAAATATTTATGACTAGAATTATCAGAGCCAACCTTACCCCAATAATAAGAGTTTTAAATTCAGTAGCACGTTTAAAAAATTGTCAATAGAAATAGTCAATTATATCTAAACAAGACCGCAATACATAACTTATTTATAGATAAATATATTTTTGTCTACAATTTATGCTCAAAGGTTTTTTTTTTGTCTTATAACCTGCATTATTAACTATCTGTCACTTGATGATGATTGAAATACAGTTCTATTAAAAACAAAAAAAAACTCGCTGACATAAAAATATTCATACAATTAGAGAATTGTAACTTTTCTAGAATGAAGGTATCAAGGTACAGTAATTACCTTCAATTTACTGGTATAGTTAATTGCTTTTCGAATATATAAATAAAATAAGGAAAAGTTTCAATTAAAACATTTGCCTTGGATTTGGTTGTAATTTTATTCAAGACATTGAGAATTATCGTGATGCGATAATGAGTTTTATGCTTAAAGGGACTTAAATATATTCAGTTTAAAGAAATAGCTTTATAGCTGATGTAAGAATATTCAAATGAAGGTTTTCGATCGAGTTGAAAACTAAGTTGTTAGTTTTAATAGGATTTTAAATACTCTTTTAAAACAGTGTGACAATAATTGACAAGGATGTGTATCTAGGTACACTTAGCATATAAAGGAGTTAAACGACCATCGAAGAAAATCATACCTCAATGTTATTAAACAAATAAATAAATTTTATCATCGAAAGGCTGAGATATTGGACTCAATATGGAAATAATACGAAACAAACATATTCATGGATTTTAAGTTTGATAGTTTAAGTGTCGCGGTTGTAACGGGTTTTTTTTTAGACGTGTGGTTTTACAATCTGGCAATACTTTTTTCAGAGTTGGTCTTTTTGACAGCTGTCACTTGATTTATGCTAATTTTGGTTTGCCATTTTATAATGAATAGACTGATGCCTGAACTACTCTTCCAAATTGTGCCCAAGTGGACGGAAGACAAGATTGCCGTTGATCCCAATTTTCACAAGAAAATTTCAGCGATGAAGTTCATTTTTGGATGAATCGCTACGTCAATAAGCAAAACTACAGCATTTATAGTGTAGATAATCCTTAAGCCATTGTTGAGACGCCGTTATATCCTCAAAAAGTCGCTGTTTGGTGTTCTCTATGGGCAGAGGGAATCATTGGTCCATATTTCTTCAAAAATGAAGTTGGCCATAATGTTACAGCCATGATTAATGACTTTTCGTGCCTGACTTAGACGAGGTTGATGTGGACGACCTTTGGTTCCAACAAGACGGCACTACATGCCATACAGCCGACAAGGAAACAATCAATTTAGCTATTGAAGGAAACTTTTGGTGAGCGCATTATCTCGCGTCGTGAGCCCCTGTGGCGTGGCCTCCAATTTTTATTTTTTGTGGGGTTATATGTGAAGTTACTTGTCTACGCAGATAAGCCCAAGACGATAGACGCCTTGAAAGAGAATATTTGGCACGTAATTGCTGGCATACGGCCCCAATTACTGCAAAAAGTGGTCGAAAATTTGGCCTCTCGGCTGGAATTAAGTCGGGGAATCCGCGGCGGCCATTTGCCCCAAATTATTTTTGAAACATAATGGCAAACCCTTATCTTTATAATAAAGCTTAATTCTTCCCCATAAAATTAAATTATATGCGTTTTATTTCTTCTTGAAAACCACACGTCTTAAAAAAACACCCTTTATTACAGCTAATACTGTCTTCTTTTCGAATATAGTGGTTAGGCAGACTTTTGTAAATTGTTGAATGTTGACAAAAGACTGTTATTACCTCTATCTGTTTTAGAACCATTTTTTTTTTTCGATTATCGACTTTTTTGGCTTTACCGATTTCGATCAAATAGTCTCTATCATCAATATCGAAATGATACTGCTTATCGAAATTAAAAAAAGATTGGAAAAAAATCTAATTTTTTTTAGAAAAATCAATATCTTCAAAATGGTTTCGTGTATTTTTTTTTTAAATTAAGATTTTGTGTGCTTATTTAAAATTACTCAAAATTGGCATTCATTTTTTTCGGTTAAAAAAATTGTGCCTATATCTATCTGTTTATAAAAAAATATATTTAAAAAAAAAAAAAAACACTTTAAGGATTTTAAAATTTTGTTTGCATAAATTCATAATTTTTTTCAAGAATTGTGACTTTTTTATGAATAGTTTAAGCAATTTGAAGGAAGAGTTTCATGCTTTTTTACCACTTTCTCTAATTTATTATTTCTCTGTTAAGTAATTTATAAAATAATTATTTTTCTAAAAATTTCTAAATTTATAAATGTGTCCTTTGTTCAGATTCTTGGAACGCCTTTGTCAATTAAAGCAGCAAATTATTCAAACAAGTTTTCTTCATAGATCAAATATTATTATTAAAGCTCAAATAAATATAAAACATAGATCATTAATAAATTAATAAAAAATCCAAAAATAGAAATCAATTGGAATTGATTTTTGGTCATCAAGTTCTATTTTATATGGTGAATTAAAATCAATACAGATATTCATGTATACTTAGGTTAGGTACACATACATATTATGTATATTCGTATGGCAAAACTTTGTCCACAATAGATACAGAGATAGTTTTTCATGCTCACAAGTTCATACATACATCATATATGTTTCTTTTAGTTTTTTTTTAAGAACAAAAAATCCTCAATTAATGAAGCTATTTTTGCAAAAAATCGATCAATACCATCAAACACAGCCCCAAAAAATCAAAACCAAAACCAAATTTAAATTGCCAACAATTGATTGACAAATGAAAGAAGAAAGATACTTTTATTACCCTAGCTTTTGTGCCAGTAAATAAACTTAAGTGGACAGAAAAAATGCCTTATGCTCCCAACTTGTCACTCTACCGCCTCATCATACAACCATACACGTCGTCACTATACGCTACTGCGCTGGCCGGCAGGCCGATCTATCTTTGATAGTTTTGGTCAAAAGATCAAATTTTTTGTCAATTGTACTGCATCTAATGCATTTTCGAATTTTTTTCTTAACTAATTAACCTGTCATCAAACTAGTTTCTTGAATTAAAGCAAAACAATTAAAAATAATTTTTTTTTTTTTCTCTCTCTCTCTTGCAGTGCGTGTCTCAACTGATTGTGAATTATGTAACCAGATGAATACCTCAACAGCAACAACAAAAATATTCTAATCAACTTAAACAAATACAACAACAAATGTATCTAATAGAGCCAATTCAAATTTGAACAATAAAATAGAAGAAGAAATAATTAAATAAAAACTTAAACAAAAAAAAATAACAAACAACAAATAAAAACAAATCAAATAACAAATAAAATTCACTTAATCACGGTCGATTGTCTTGGATGTTGTGCGTTTAATTCTGCCTTTGTCTTTGATAAGATTGACACTGCAAAGTGTAGAGTGTGATCGAACACAAAATTAAAATCAATTCGAAAAATTCAAAAAGTTAAAAAGTTTTGTTGGTCAAAGTTCGGAGTGCGTGTGTCTATTTGAAGTCAGTGTGTGCGAAAAATAGTAATTGTTTTGAAAGTATCACTCAGATGAAATTTATTTCAATAGTTCATTCGCTTTCATCTACTGAGATAAAATAGTGCGTGTTTAAGATATTAGATACATACCTACCGTAGAACGAAGTGTTTTAATTCATACATTTAAAAATAAAATAAAAGATATTATATCTTTTGTTATTTAAAAAATATTAATTTTGAAATTTTTGAAGTATTTAAAAAAAAAGAAAATTTAAATCAATTTCTGGACAACTTATACCACAACTTTAAGATGTCCCGCCAAGATCATCTAGAACTATGGGCACTATGCTGCGTTGCCGTTACAGTGTTGATGTTTGGGAACTGCATTTTAGCACAACGTAAGATTGATTTTAAAAAATTCAATTTCAATTTGAAGACATAAAAGTTGTCTTCTTCTATTATCATCAATTATTTATTATAAGTTTAAGGGTCCTTTGAAATAAAATAAAAGTTTCCAAATTAAAATAAATATCAAAAAATTGCATTTCAAGAAAATCTCTGCACACGAACTTAATTTTTGAAAACTCAGGCTCTGCTCTGAACTAATGAAGAAAAAAAAATGTCTAATTTAGGTAATTTTTATCAATTGCATTGAATCGCGACTAGTTTCCCACGAAAGTGTTGTTGTTAAATTTTAATGATTTATTTACAAAGTTTTTTGAACGAAATTTTTTGTTGGACCTTTAATTCATTTGATGTTTCACATATTTTTGACTTATTGCCCTGCTAATTGTTTTCAATTCATCAACCTGGAATTCTCGTTTTATGTTTGAAGTCACTCAAAAAAAAAAGAAATAATAATTGTTTCCTTGTTATTCACAAGATCTGTGTAAAAAAAAAAAAATTATATGAAACCACTTTAGCTTGTTGCTTACCAAGCAGAACCAAATGTCAACATTAAGCTGTCATGGTTGAATATGAATATCTTGCTAATTGTTATTAATATGATTATTAATTTATTTTATATACTCGTATTTTGACAAATAAGCCTCTTAAGTGGTTTGTTTGATATCACTTCGTCACACATTGATTCATTTTCTTTTGTTGTTAACTTATACATTGGTTAGTTGTCATAAATTCAATGATTGAATAATAATCCTTTTTTTTCAGAAGAATATACCTTTAAAAAAAAAGCATACGGTAAAAGTCATGCTTAAAAGATTTATGAAAAAAAAAAAAACAAATAATAAATCAACTATCTATCTATCCTTTAAGATCCTAAAAATAAACCTTTATGATGTGATTTTGTTCAAATTCAATTTAATTTCATTTTTTTCACATAAGCAAAGAAGATCATTCAACTTGTATTTATGACGTATTTATAAGTATTATATATCTCTTTATTTTTTTTCTTATTTTCATAAACAAATATTTTATGAATATTCAAGTTCATTTGAAGCCTTAATGGGTTGCGATTATAAAAATTTATGAGATTCGACTCATAATGTTCAGTCATAAATATTTAACTAGAAACCTCCCAATAAAACGAAGAGCCGTGGGAATCATACAAGATTAGCTCAAGTTAATTATTTACTCATGGGTTTGAACTGATTCAGATCACATCGTTAAAATTAGCGCTTACAGGCCTTTTCCTTTTTTTAATAGTTTTTTTTTTTTTTTTTATATAATATGTATTCTTTTTTGATATTTGCATATTTTATGTGTCTTCCGGATTATAATTTGAGAAGATAGTAGAGTTTATCTATACTGGTGATTTGATCTTTTTGCAATTAATTTAAGACTTAAGTTTCTTCTAGCTGGTTTAGTGCTGGAAAGTTTTTCTAAGAATAATAGAGAAGTTTATTAGCCTTACACATGTCATATTAAACACTTTTTTAGTATTAAAAACTTTATAAAAGTCTATTAGTAGTGACCAAAAGATGTGATCTCACTGAATATACAAGAATAATGAATCAGAAATTCGGAGACTTAAATTCATTTTTTTTTTTTAAGAATAAAAAGGTAGTTTATTCAAGAAAATACAGATATGAAACTAGACTCTCATTTTCTGTCCTAATTATTTCTGGTCCAGTTCATAGAACTAAACGCTTCATGTGGTCGAAGTATTGAAATGGAACAGAGCTCTCGAGTCAGTAAATCTTTTGAAATCTTTTCAGTAACACACACAAACTTAAGCAACTTTTCTCGTTAGCTGGGTTGCCAGGTGAGAAGCCAGAAGTGCGTTGTTTTTCTAACTAAAATTAAACATGTTCTTATTTTTAATGCAAAATTCTCTTATAGGGTCAATTGTATAAACCTAGTTTAAATTTGATATGTGGTTCAGCGATTTTAACTCGCTGATTTCACCGGATTAACTGAGGTTCAACCATGACCTTGAACCATCGTTGAACCTGAGTTAATCCGCCGAAATCAGTAATTTGAAATTCCTGAATCATGGGTCACATTTTAACCACGTTTGTGTAACTTAACAAGTCCTTAATGATTCGATTTTGGGCAAAAAATAAATTTGAAGTAATTTACCTTGTAATTTATGTTTGCATTTTTGAAGTGCTAATAATCATTTTTGCAATAAATTTACTTCAATAACAATATTTTTGACTCGATATTCATTCATATTTTTTTTTGTCAACCCATTTTGTTAAATATAGTAGTAAACGATTCAAACTTCACAGCAAGTACACATACATATATGAATTTTGACAGGCATTGTAAGTTGCCAACTCAGTACTGGCTAATGTCGCCGCAGGGTAAATATATCCTGCAAAATAGACGCTTGAAAAACTGAGTTTATGGATTAAAAAAATTTGTTCAATCTCATTTTATCCAGAAAGTCTTTTATCAGTCTTATTCTGCTCAAAACGATTCGATGGTATGAAGAAACTGAAAATGACATGGCATCGGATATTACAAAAAAAAAACAAAACGAAAACATTATTTTCACTTTAAAACGCTTTCGTTCCCGTCTTACCTTTCTTTTGTTCCCCTGAGTCAAAAACGCATGCTAACACATCTTCTCCGCGATTAATGGTACACAATTTGTATGGAGAAAATATTCAGCCTTATTGTGAATTTCATCCGAAAAATATATTTCACCTTAAAATTTTTTGTTCGCCCGGAATTTAAAAACTATTGTGAGTTTCGCCCGAACGAATTTTTGTTCGCCTACAAAAAAGAAGTGAAATGACATTACATTTCTTTCGAAATGAAGGTTAACAATAAGGGGAATTTTTCGACCATGAAATTTCGAGGGAAACTCACAATAGGCGAAAACTGAAATGTCAAATTTGCCGAGTGAAAGGCTGTTCGGGTGAAATTCACAATAAGGCTGATTGCTAGAATTAAGATCAATAGCCTAATATGGAGTCATAAGAAAAGAAAAAAGAATTGCAACAACTTGTCAGTCATATAAATCCAGAATAATTGCATTAAAATTTATTCAAAAAGGTGTCAGTTAAGGATACCATTGAAAACCATCATTGAAAATTTGAATGACTCATTTTGACACTGAAACATCCCAATATACCATCCGTTTATAGACTTTAAGGCCGCATACGATAGCATAGCCAGGGTAGAACTTTACAAAGCCATGAGAGAATTCGGCATCCCAAATAAATTGACACGACTATGTAGGTTGACCATGACCAACGTAACAAGCCAAGTAAAAATAGCCGGATCGCTATCCAAACCAATCAACATCTTTAATGGACTCTGCCAAGGGGATGGTTTGGCCTGCCTCCTATTCAACCTGGCGTTGGAGAAAGCAATCCGTGACTCTGGCACGGCAACAAGAGGGACCATCGTCAACAGGTCCAGCCAGATACTGGCTTACGCAGACGACATCGACATCATCGGAAGAACCGAGCAAGCTGTACATGATTCCCTCATCCAGATCGAGCAGGCGGCACAAAATCTGGGGCTGCACATTAGTGAAGGTAAAACAAAGTACATGGAGCCTTGGGGTGCGCAACTGGATGGCGGCGGCTCGAGACCGGGATGGGTGGAGAGACTTGTTGGAGGAGGCCAGGACCGGACCCCGGTTGTCGAGCCGATGATGAATGATGATGAATTTTGACACATTTATGTGTAAAATAAAATCATCAATCATTTTGATGCAAAATTGCCTTGAATTATTACTTTAGTAAAAAAAAAATACTTCGGTTTCAAACCTCGCCATAAAATGAGGTTTAATTTTTTAATGATAAAGTAGTTCAATCAGAGAAATAATAAAAGTTATTTTATGCAGACGGTTGGGCCAAAACAAACATTTAAAAAAAAAAAACATAAAACTAAACATTTAAAATTTTAATGTTGAGTTTCAATGAAAGCTATATTACTGACGCCTAGGTAAAATGGCAGTTCTAAGAACACCTGTTCCAGAAGAACCCAATTAGCGCTGTTATGCGCCGTTTTATAACTGGCGCCTAAGGTTATTACAAGACAAATAGTCTTAAGTAATAAATATTAAAACATTTTGTTACTGAAGTATTAACTCAACTCCATTCCAATATTGCACGATTTTTGAACCGGTCTGTTGAAGATACTTTTTAAAATTATAAAATTAATTTTTTTGATTATATAACATCATACATTTTTTTTCAGTGTACTCAGATTTTTTTTTCATCATACTTAAATTTCTGTTATGTTATAAAAAGCCCACCACTAAAAAAAAAAACATTTTATCAATCACACAAAAAAGAGTCGAAACAAGCTGTGCAAGTGTAAAACTTTATCATTTATCATGGATTAGTCGGCTTTATTCTTATTGTTTGTGCTATATAATTTGAAATGAGTAGGTTTTATTCTTCTATGTCCAAAAATATCCAGTCAAAAAGGTGGTTTTAAAGTCAAAACAAAATTAATCATTATAACAATCAATTTATTTTTCATATATAATCGAGTAATAGACAAAAAGATTATTTTCCATAATAAAAATAGTGTGACGCAATATTTTCTTTATAATTTTTTTTTTACTTTTCATAATACATAGTCTGTCAAAATAAACAAAAATTGACGGGTAAGAGGATGAAACAATTGAAATTGAAAATCAAGCCTGTTATACAAACTTTTTTAAAATTAATTGCTAAACTTTGCTTCAAAATAGTTTCAAGATCGTTTTCATTAAAACCGTCTTTTTGTATTGTTTTGCATTTAAAATAAAATTATTTATGTAGTTTAGAAAAAAAAAAATATTTGTATCACTATAAACGGATTTGGAAAGAATATTTAAATTGTCAAAGCCCTTACATTGAATTTTATCCTAATTTAAGATTTTAGGCCCACTCTGCTATTAAACATAAAAATTAATTAAGAATTTTCTCTAAAATGGCGGATTTTGACAGGATCACAAAAACCCTGTTACCCGAAATCCAGATATACCATACAAATGGAAAAATGGTTATTAATAACATATTTTTTTAATGAAATAATTTCAAAACTAAAAATTAAAAATACATGTGATAATAAATTGCAGAAAAAATTATTATCCACACGGGAAAAAATTGAAGGCCAAAATTGAATGGTTCGGAATTCTTGTTAGATTAAAAAATAGTCTTAATAGTCGGTCGTAGTTTGGCTAAGTTATAGCCAATTAAATGAAATGGAATCTAAAAGCATACAAACCGTTATACATGCATATAACTCCAAAACGAAACGAAAACGAAAAAATAACCTGTTTTTCAACTTAAATTACCTCAAAAGACAATTTTTTATTCCCCGGCGGTAACTGTGGGGCAACCCAGTAAATTTTAGGCCAAACATTAGTTACATTCACCAATTTTTTTCCTTAATTCTTCTACTTCAAAAATCATTTGCATATTATTATGTTTGTATATCAGTTTTTTTAAAAAGCAAAAAAAAAAACTCATATATGGTGTTAATACAAATTAACTCCATTAAATAGGTAGGTATGGCGCCAAAAATATAACCCGCACTCTCGTTAAACAACAGCTAACATAACTATAAAATCGATAACGTGTTTTGTTGCTATATTTAAGATCAAACCAACCATAATCGATTAGTATCTTAAGTTAAGTTTCAAAATGTATCATGTAGGAGGTATTTCCTTATAACTGAATCTTCATTTAAATTCCATAGCTAATGGCTTCCGAATCGTTATCAAGTTTAAAAAAAAAAAAAAAAAAAACTCTACAAAAATAGCGTGAATGTATAGGTAAGGTTCGACGATTTCTCGATAACATCGATCGTAAAATAAAAATAATACAAAATAAAAAGAAAATGAAAACTACCTCTGCTGACCTGGCAATAATGAATGCCATAATGGTGTAAACAACAACTACGCCAACAAACAAAAATGCTGATTTAAGGTAGAAAAGGGAAGGAACCGCAAAAAATGACATCACCCAGTGCGGTGTGTTACCACACACCATATCGGTGCGCGGTCTGCGGTGCCACTGAACTGACAACACACAAGTGATAAATAAAATCGAAGATCAACATGAGGCGATAGGAGAAAACAGTGGCTGCGCAACAAGTTCCATCTATCAATAACAACAACAACAACCACAACAACGACGACTCCGACGATGGCAAACATAAAAAAGTCAAGATTAATCGGAAATAGTATTATTAATAAAAAAAATGATAAATCTATTTTGGCACATAAATATAAAAAGATGACATCCAGTAAAAAAGTTATGGCTGACATGTGTCTTACAATGAGTAACTGTCAACTTGAAAGACAAAGTCCTCTTCTCCATTTTGTGTGTTGAAGCATAATGTCTTTTTTTAATCATTTCACACTTTTAACTGACGAGATCAACACTTCCAGTGCCTAATATGTATTGTGATAGGAATCAATTTCCATAAATTAATATCACTGCTACTAGCTCTATGACTCACAGCCAGGCAGCGGTAAATCGTTAATGTGTGTCCGTTCCAAACTCGGTACGTGTGTCATAATTTGCAAATAGCGCACGCCATTACCATTTAGGGAACTGTTAAGGCTGTGTATGATGTCGGAGTTGCTATATGTAGGTTTTCTATTTGTTATTTTTTTTTTTTAAACTTCTCACGACTTTACTCGTCGCTAATAGTTAAGTTTCAGTTATTAACATCTGTTAGCTGTCAGTCTAGTATACCAAACCCAACTAATGGACAAGGTGTCAAATATCTCTAACTTTGCTGCAATGACACTGTTCTTATTTTCTCTTTCTGTCATGCTATAGTATAGACAGGAATCAACATTTCTGAAGTGTCACACGTCAAAGAGAGTTGAGGGCGCCACGGGTTATTTGACACGCTTCTATATCCGCTTATGTATGTTTTTAATTCTGCACTACGTAATTTAATGCTCTGACGTAAGACATTTTCTATATGGATTTGGATGGAATTTTAATCGAGATTTATTTCGATCCTGATGTTTGCGAGAATTATGTTATTTATTTTTGTTTTGTGTGACCCAGCAGCAAATGGGCAGCACTTGAGAGATAAACTTACTTACCACCCGCACACTTCACTTTTAATCTGGTCAAGGAATTTTTAAATTTCTTATTTATATACATCATAGAGATTGGTTTATATTATCAACTTTTTTTTCTTTTTTTTTGGTTTTTGCACAAATTTTTGTGCAACCCAAGTGGATAAATATTCAGATTTGGGTCAATTGGAGGAGGTCATGTTGTTTTAAGTAAGATTTCTTCTCAAAAATAATAAACTGAACACACATGATGGCTGAGAGAGTTAATTAATTTTATGAAGTATAAATAAAAAATAACAATAATTTATTCAGAGTATTTTTTATGGGTTTTTGGAACACGCCAAAATGAGGTGATTTGCAAATAATATTGAATTGGGCTGAAAAATAGAGGAGTTTTGGATGTTAAGTCGAGTAGATATAGATATGATATTTCATGTCATTTGTGATAATAATTCATTATTGTTGTCTCGGAATATACTAAACAAATTTAGCGTAGTATTTCAAAGGTGGACAAATATCAGTTCAGATTAGGTTTTTTGAAATTTTGAAAAATTCTTTTCGAAGTTAGCATTTTTTACGACAAAACGCAACCTACTCTTGGTAAAATGTAAATTTTCAATATTTTAAAATATTTAAACATTGGGTTTCAATCAATAAAAAAAATTCATAGCAGCTGAAGATAACCAAAAGTTCATAATGAAGAATTCGTCACTATAGTAATACAATTTATCAGGATAAATTTCCAAATTTAAGAATGCGGTTGTTAAATGCTATTTTAAATCAACATGTTGAGTCCTTTAATTTGGAAGATTTATTCTATCAGTGTAGGTAATAATGGAATTAGTCATGTACAAAATTTTTATTTTTTTAACATTATTCAACTAAAGGTTCCATACCGAGAAATGTGTTTGTTGTTTTTTGTCACTTGTTTCTTCTTCTAAGAAGGTAACGATTCTCTGTATGTTGAGTCAATATGACGCATGAGCCATTTCTTATAGTCAATTCTGATTTTTTCTTTAAACCACATTGGAGCTCTGTGGTTTTGCCGGTGTCATTTTTGTAAACGTAGATGTAAGAAGGGTAGGTAGGATTGGTTTCTTTTTAAAGAAAAAGCTATATACATAAAAGTTTTTAAATCGTTAGGGTAATTTAAAAAAATAATTATTCTTTTATGAAAATAGAGTTGGATATTGGATTTAAATAAAAAAAAAACATCCACCCCTTTCGGAAATATGGAATTTTCAAAAATTTATTTTGATTTTTTTTTTAAATATCCAAAAATATTATTTTTTTTTTTGAAAATGTTGGTATTTAATATTTTAAAACTTATAACAAGTTTCTGTAGGTACTGTTAATAGTGGTAAAATTTAATAATTTTAAAGGAGAGATCGTATTTATTTTGACATGAAATTTTTTTTTTATTAAAATCGTAGGAGTCGTTTTTGAGCAAAATAAGATTTTCCTTAACGGTTTTTAGACATTTTTTTTATGGGGGCTATTGTTATATTTGGTTATAAGAACAATTTTTGTTTAAAATCTTTTATATAATGTTAAAAAAACGCATTTGCTTAGTTTATTAAAAATCGACTGAGTCGGTTTTGAATAATATCTATATTTTTCTAAGAAAAAAGTTAAAAGTTTTTTTTTTTAAATCCAAAAATTATTTTTTGGAAAATTTTGGCTCGCAATATTATTTTAAATGTATTGTCACAAAAACCCTGCTGTGGACAGAAGAAAGGAAATCTACGACTATCCCAGATATAAATGATAATCAAGTAAATTTTACTATAGCAATAATTAATCTATTACTGAGAATTCTCGTTCCCGAGAGGTTTGAGTTATTTTTAGATTTCTCAATAATAAATAACGCGACCTACTGGGTTACACCTTACTGCCAAGTTGTACAAGAAAAAAGAAAGAGGCTTTGGTCTTGAACTCGATTCCAGCTCTAACCCAATTCTCTATCACGTTGCTTTCACCCCCCATTCTTCACCACGTGCTTAGCTGTCAATTTCGAGTAGTTTATTCTCGCCACTTCGCCGAGATGTCAAAAGCGTTTCACTCTCGATTCGTCACAAAATTCGACATTTCGTAATCTAGCATTCATTCTTCAAAGTTTTTTTTCATTTTGGTTCGCAATATTATTTAAAATGTTTCTATCATTCATTCTTCATAAAGAAAAATTATCAAAATCAGTTGAACCGTTTTCGAGAAAAGCGAAAACCAAAAAAGAACGCTACTTTGGAAGGTGCAATTAAAAGCCATTTTTTTAAATCATTTTTTTTTTACTAAAAGGCGCCCCATTCCATACCTATTAAATAGCACTGATTTGATTTTTTGAAATCTGTGGAGCCGATTTTGAGTAAAATAAAATTTTCCTTTTTGAATGGAAGGTACCGTTATTTTCGTGCTATAAAAATGAAAAATAACTTTGGAAGTAAAATTTGCAGATACAAATTGTTTGAGCTATTTTTGACATATAGCTTTGGAATATTGGGTATTTAAATGTAATTGGTATTTTAGATAACCCACTGAATTCAAATATCAACGCCTCGTTACTGTATCTAATATAATTCTTTCTGCCTCTTTCAATAAGTACATAGGCGTCTAAGAACTTCATGTTATTTTTTTCAAATTAATTTTTGAGCCTCCTGAACATATTATTTATGTTCAACCTACGAGATTTTGAGAGAAAGGTAACAAAAAATAAATGGACAGAATGATGGTAAGAGGAAATCCAATATTTCGAGCGTAATGTTAATTTTGATGTGAATAATTTTATCTTGCCCCATTGCAAAACATAGTTAAAAATCTCATAATAAAAAGCTAAAGTGTTTTTTTTTTTGGAAAAAAATATCATAAATAAATTAAGGTGTTTAGTTTCTGCGCAATAAAATAAACAAATGAATACACAATCACTTTACAAAATTGTATCACACAACGGCATTGCAAAATAAAAATTAATTCTACATCATCAACAACAGAGAGAGGAATCATCGTTTTTTTTTTGCTTTTTTTTGGTACAAAAATTCCAAACTAATTGTTGTCATAATTCCATTCATGCATCGATTCATCGGAATAATTCGTGATGTATTTTTTTTCTTCTGTTTTGGAATTTTAAATATTTTTAATTCACATAGATTGCAATACACCGACAATCATTCCCATATACAAATCGAACGTTATTGTTTGTTTAAATTTACAAAACTTAAAAAAAAAAATAACATCGATGCGAAAATAAAAATCCCAAAAACAAAACCTAATAAATTTGATGATTTTGTATAGAAAAACGTAATCATTTTTATTTGATGTTTTGATCGAATGGAACGAAATGGAATTATAAAATCCAAAAAAAAAAAAAAAAAAAAAAATATTTATTTTTAATTTACTTCAATTTGACGCTAACATTCGCTCCTCTTAACTCCCATTCCATCATCATATATCCACACAATACAACACACCACAGCGCATTTTATCGCATCATTTTCATCTCGCATTTGATTGCCCATATAAATTCTAAACTTCTTTTTAGGAACACCAAAAAAAAAAAAAAAACAATCAATTTTTGTAAATTCATTTCGGAAACAAAAACATTAAATTCAAAAAAAAATAAAAATAAAGAACGACCGACTGACAAAAACAAATAACAATATTTTCCGGCGCAGGCCAGCTGAGCGCATCATCTACTCTCGCATTGGGTGCTGGTTTTATTATCTTTATTTAATAGCCGATCGGAAATGTTTTATTTTGAAATTCAATTTCACTGTAAATCGAGGTAGCTAGCTATAGACAGTAAATAAATTTCTATAGCAATAAATCAAAATTCAAAAGGAAATTTCTACGTAATTAATCAAAAACCAATTGAAAAATTCCTGTGTTGGTTTTACATTGAATTAATTTCTTTTGCACATCAGTTTTTCTATTTTTTTTTTTTTTGTAGTCTATTGAATGGATTGCAATTACATACCTACATATAAAAACTGATTTTGTAAAATAGTTGTTTTTATACCCAAACGATTTAAATCGTTTTAAAAAAGGTGGAATGTTGTGTACTAAAAATAAGGCGAATACAAAAGATGATTTAGGATCGAAGGAACTTTGATTTTTGATAAGTAAGCATCTATTCCGGCACGGCGGCGGTAGAGTGAAATAAAATCGTTGACTTTCATCTGTGCGACGCGACGTTACGAGGCCACACGTTACGATGTAGCATGTAATGTTACCAAACTCTGCATAGTATGGACGACTTTGCATACGGATCTAAATATGAATCCTTTTAAGGTGAATAAGCTCTACTGTGGAAATCACACAATATAAACGGGCCCAGTTTTGTACATTAAAACACAAAAAATTGATATTGAAACGTTTTGCGCTAGTTTTTTTTTCTCAAAAGTTATTGCTCCTAGGAAAAAAGTGTTTTTATCTTTTTATGTAGAATTACATTATCTACAATACCTGGTCCGAATTGGGGTACTTTTTCGGGATTGTTAAAGATATAAAAAAGTTTTTCACCTGACTTTGTATATTATTAAATTTTTCCTGGGCTATTAGCTTTGAAGTAAAGAATATTTAACTTTAGAATTAAGTTTTGTTTGTATTTTTCTATAACTGAAAATTAATTTTCAATATAATTACCTACTCTTAAGAAATATTTTGTAAAAAGCAGAACTAAATACTAAATTTTGTTTATTATTTTGTTTTAAAAATATAATACTTGGCTTAACTAAGAATTATAAAAATTAAAATTTAAAAATAGACCTTTTGTCGACTTTTCTTATGGTTTTCATGCATTAAACTAATCATAAAATCATCGCTTACAATTTTAGTCTGCCACAATTAAAAAAGGAATCATTTAATTATAAAGTTTAAATATATAAAGTACTATACTCTCTTCAATTTGAATGTGCAGTACAGGCCTTATGGGAGAGCTTTTTCAAACACACTGGTTAAATTAAGAAATTGCCACTGAAACAAGAAACAAAATCACTGGCTTACATTTAAATTGTTTGTGTAATCTTCTTTGAGCTCACGTACATCCCACTATGACCTATCTGCTCTCCGGGTGAAAGGTAGGGCTGTGTCAATCAGGAACGATTCGATTTTTTTGATCCGATCATCGAAAAGTATTGATGATTGAAATCACAAATTTTCGTCTCAATCGATCCCAATCTCAATCATTTCGATGATTCTCCATTTTCCATCCAATCTCAATCATTTCAATGAATCTCGATTTTCGATATCAATATCTTTTGAATTATTAATATAATTTATCGGAGAAAAGAAACATGGGTCAGAATGGGGTCGATCAAATCGGTACAGTATTCGTTAACTTCGGAGATTGAATTTCATCGAAACCGAAATAAAAAAAATTGTCTTAGTTTGACAGGTGTCAAAATATGCCAACATTTTTGGTACGGCGGATCGAAAAACGGAGTACGCCAATCGATTTAGGAGGTGGAAATTTCCTCATGCATGTCACCCAGCTCTCTAAGTCCATTAGAACTTTTAATTTGATAGGTGTCAAAATGTCAAATCATTTCCGAGAATACACCGCACCGTCGCGTCGCACAGAGGAAAGTCCACATTTTTATTTCACTCACACACTAGCATAGATGTTTGCACATCAAAAGTATGAAATAATGAATTTTGGAATGAAAATGATCGAATGATCGATTGATTAAAATGATCGCATCATTTTGGTAATCGATTCTTGAACGATTCGATCATTTGAAATGAACGATTTACACAGCTCTAGTGAAAGGAGACTGATCGCCAATTTGCAACCTACCCTTTTCGACATTGTGTTGAATCAGAGTTACCATTGCCTATAGTTGATGGGAATTCATATGGCATTTTCTTTGGTTTTTGCTATGTTACTTTCAGGATTTAAGCTTTTTTAGAGCTTTTGATAGCAATATTTTTGTGAGATTTGCGGCAATTTTAAATGCTCACTACGGCAACCATGTGAGAGCTTTAAAATGGAGATAGCTTATTGAAATCCATAATAGTATGGGTGAAAGGCAAATATCCTATCTTTCCTGAACTGCACATTCAAATTGAACAGAGTATAGCTAGCCCGCCTCGCTTCGCACGGGTAGACAAACCTTAGCTTCGCATAAAAATTACAAAATAAAATATAAATAAATATTTTTAGCTAATTTTTGTAATCGAATACTTCTTTATGGGTTTTAACCTACTTCACGTTATTAATGGCTAATTATATGTAAAAACATGATCCTCTTCAACCTTTATTACTCTCCCAACACAAAAAGAATTCTTGCAACCAAAATCCACTTCTTTGTTTTGGTGATGCCACTTTTCGTTTTTACCCCATTTCACCCTATACATGCCAATTTCCTGAAAAAATCCATAAGGCCGTACTATAAAAAAAAACAACCTTTCAAACCCAAAAAGAATTTCTTAAATCGAATATTTTTGTATTATTAACCCATTTCACCCTACAAATAGAGTAGTCCCTCGATAATGTGAATCACCGATAATGTGAATTTGTCTAAAATGTGAACCACCAAAACTTTACATTATCATCTCTTTAATGTGAAGTTTTGTAAAAGTTTTTATATTTCTCTTGTTAGGTTTGCGTGTGATATTATTGATTAAATAAATGTTTTTTGTCTAGAGATTTTTTAAGGCTTTTAATGCAACTGCTAGTTGAGTAGGTTTATTTTACATTGTTATGCTTTTCGTTATGATGTTTTGTACTCAATAATTAATAATATTTTATTTTTTCTAAACTTAATAAATGTTGAAACTGTGCTTTAGGAAATTATTTTGTCTTTCTAAAGTTCCAGTAATTTTAATCCCTCTAAAATCCGAAAACGCCTTGTTTTAATTATTTCACATTATCGAGGGACTACTGTAACAGCCATATTATTGACTTTTTCAAAACTAGCTTTATGACAGAACTAGTTTTAAAGATGTTTGGAAGTGGACAAATCAGTTTTATTCAAAAATATTTTGACACCTAAAACTCGAAAACTTAAAACTAGCTTTGAATAAAATTCTAAATTCATAAGACCGTGCCAAATTTGAGACTAAAAACTTCTATAAAACTAGTTTTGCTATTGAACTAGTTTTGAAACAAGTCAATAATATGGCTGTAACAAAATTTGAAAAAAAAAATTCTCTAAAACTATTTCCTAAGCAAAACTTTTTAAGCAAAAAAATAATTTCCTAAATCGCACATTTTTAAGAATATTCTTAAGCCATTGCATAAGCAAAACCTTTCAAACAACAAACAAATTTTAATCGGACATTTTTTTATTTCTACCCATTTCACCCTGTAAATAACAAAATTACAAAAATATCCCTAAAGCAAATTCCTAAAAAAAAAATTATATTTTGACCCCATTTTACCCTACAAATACAATAAAAGTTGAAAAAGAACTACCCAAAAGCCATTTGTTAACCTCTAACAGGGCCACCTGTTGAACGGAAATTGAATTGAACTGAAAAACACAATTTGCGCTTACATTTCCACCTGTTGAGAATTTTCTGACTTTTCTTTTTCCACAAACCTTTCCGGAGCAGCAACGAACAAACCCGCAGAAGGAGGTATCCAATTCGGTCCAGTAGTTTTCAAGTTTTAAGCATCCAAACACACCACGATCCATTTTTAAATTATATGGAAGATGATACATTCTGTTGTGCACAATTTAAATACAATTTGTTTATTTGGTAGAGAAAAAAGGAACTTAAACATGCAATAAGAGTTAAACTATCAACAAATGAACGTGGTTCGCAAAATCAGTCTTAGTTTGGTCACTATGAAATATAAGCTCCTTAACCTTGAAATTTCACTTGCTGCAATGGTAATTTGTCAAGCTATTCAAAAAAACACATAGCAGTAATTCAAACGCCTCAAATCACTGGCAAGAATGTTAAGCTATAAAATCACAAACATATATAATATCATACCATCAAGCAAACAACAAAAAACAGAAGGCCTTTCCTACCCACACTCGATAATAACTCAAAACTGTGTATCAACAAATCAAAAACAAAATAAATTTTTTGATTTATTATTCGAATGAAAATGTCCACGGTACAAATTTTTCATTTCCCACAGCAAGAAGACCTTTATTTCCGTCGAACCAATATCTAGACGTGACATATGACAGCAAGAAATGAAAAACAAATTTATTTTTAGTTCTTTAATATTCAAAATTATTAATTTAATTATTAACCTAATGATTTTAAAGCTTTATCAAAACAACCTCTCTATTTAGTGATGTAGTGTTCATATAGAACCGTTAATAGTTGTGTTGATGTTATAATGTTTCCATTTGCGTCAACACGGTCGCTTGTAATGCCAAACAGATGTTCAAGTGTCTAGAGAACTTAGCTTTGCCACCCACCCAAATCAACCTATTTATTATTATTTTTGTTTTTTTTTTTTCAAAAACGTTCCCCTTAACAATGAAGCCCCCTCATTTATGTGAAAAAGATTAATTTATGATATTTTTGCTGAATAATTCACCAAGGATTATTATTTATGTAGGAACAGATTTTTCATGCTATTCCTGGGTCTTTGGCTGTGATGCGATAACAATTTATCACCTCCAATTTAAATTATTGGCAGTTTCAGTTAACCATTTGGGCTTTGCTGGGATGTCATTAATCAGCAATGATGCAGAATCGTAGAGCAGCGCCCTCTGTGTGAGTTGTCGTTGTGTAAAGTTGCGCCTTCAATGGTCACATTAATTCGAGCGATTAATACCGAAATGGTATTAAATTCAGCACCGAAGCAGCCAGCACTCTCAGTAACGCGACGCTGGCCGCCGCCGCGCCGCACAGTGGTTCGGTTTGTATGGGAGAGCGGAAAAAAGTCTGTTTTATCTGAACGGTTCAACAGATTTCAATGAAATTTGGCAAACATGTTTATATTAGTCTTATACATATTTGGTCAAAATTTGGTTGAAAAAAAATAATTACAAACAAAGTTATTGACATTTTTCTAAAATTTGAGGGATTTGATGTTTGTATGGGAGAGCGGAAAAGTAATCTGTAACATCTGAACTGTTTAACGGATTAAGATCAAATTTGATTCGCATTTTTAAATTAGTCTTATACACATTTTGTCAAAATTTGGCTAAGAAAAAATCATTAGTAAAAAAGTTATTGACTTTTTTTCTAAAATTTGAGTGTTTTGATGTTTGTATGGGAGAGCGGAAAAAAGTCTGTAAAATCTGAACTATTAAACGAATTTTAATGAAATTTGACAAACATGTTAAGATTAGTCTTATACATGCTTGGTCAAGATTTGGTCAAGAAAAAATTGTTAGAAAAAAAGTTATTGACATTTTTATAAAATTTGAGGGTTTTGATGTTATATTTAAATAAAAGTTTTTTTTAGTAAAACCTGAACTTTTTATTTTGAATAAAATATTATTATTAACTATGTATATTTTAATGTATTGAATTCACTATATATGTTTGTTTTTATATTTCACTTCACGTTCACTTATTGGTTGATCAAAGAGTAAAAATTTGTCTTACACACCTTGCACAAATGCTCAATAACTCAATACTGACTTTTTTTCATTAATCCTTTATATAAAGGGTGATTTTTTAAGAGGTTTAGAACTTTTAAAAAAAAAACACACAAAAAATTCGAAAAAATGAATAAAATATTTATTTGAATCGATAGTTTGAACCTTGCAATTTATTGTTTAAAGATAATTTCATGCAAATGTTGACCGCGGCTGCGTCTCAGGTAGCCCATCCGCTGAGTCCAATTTTGGCATACTCTTTCACACATATCGGCCGGTATCTCACGAATGAATGCATGGATGTTGGCTTCCAGTGCGTCAATCGAAGCGGGCTTGTCCCTATAGACATTAGCCTTGACATACCCCCACAAAAAATAATCTAATGGTGTCAAATCGCACGATCTAGGCGGCCAATTGACCGGCCCGAAACGTGAAATTAACTGTTCACCAAACTCGCCTCGCAATTGCGCCATTGTTTCGCGTGCTGTGTGGCATGTGGCACCGTCTTGTTGAAACCACATATCATGCAAGTCAAGAACTTCCATTTCGGGCAAAAAAAAGTTTGTTATCATCGCTCGGTAGCGTTCACCATTGACAGTAACGCTGCGATTCGCATCATCTTTGAAGAAATATGGCCCAATAATGCCGCCGGCCCATAAACCGCACCAAACAGTGGCTTTTTCGGGATGCATTGGTAGCTGTTGCAATGCTTCTGGCTGATCTTCACTCCAAATGCGGCAATTTCGCTTATTTACGTACCCATTCAACCAAAAATGAGCCTCATCGCTGAACACAATTTTTCGATAAAAAAGCGGATCCTCGGCCAGCTTTCCAAGAGCCCATTCACCAAAAATTCGGCGTTTTGGTAGGTCGGCTGGCTTTAGTTCTTGCACCAGCTGTATCTTAAAAGGCTTTACGCCCAAATCCTTCCGCAAAATTTTCCACGTAGTGCTGTAACAAAGGCCTAACTGCTGGGAACGGCGCCGAATCGACATTTCGCGGTCTTCTGTCACACTAGCTGATACGGCCGCAATAATTTCTTCACTACGCACAGTACGTAAACGTGTTGGTGGTTTAATGTCCAACAAAGTAAATTTGGTGCGAAATTTGGTCACAATCTTCCGAATAGACTGCTCAGAAGGTCGAGAATGCCGATCATAAAATGGAAGCAGCGCGCGATGAACATTTCGAACCGAGCACGAATTTTGATAGTAAAATTCAATAATTTGCAAGCGTTGTTCATTTGTAAGACGATCCATGGTTAAATTGCAAACCAAACTGAAGCTGTTTGACAGTGACACAAGGTACTAAACACACGTCAGCTGTCAAAACCAGTGTTGCCAAAACCAAACCAGCTAAAAAATCACCCATTATATAGATTTAAGTAAGAGATTTTAATCTAATAAGCCATTACTAATCCTTACAGGTAATACAAAATTACGCAATACACAACAAAAACAAAGCAATAAAACTTAAAAAAAACACCTTTATTTATTTTTACCTGCCCTACTTTTAGCGAAAAATTAAAAAAAAATAAAAGATTATCCCTAATCCTTTTCTTTATTTTGTATTAAGCTCTATCATATAATTCAAAATATCATAAAACTATATTATTTTTCGTGTGTTGCTTTCAATAAAATTTAGTTGAAAGTTGAAAAATTTTCCAGGCAGAAATAAATGGTTTCGCAAAAATCGAAATTCTCAGCCCTGGGTCAATGTATTAATTTTGTTTTATTTTTAAAATAAAGTTTGACATTTTTTCTTAAAATAATAGGCTTAACCAGTTCATTCTGACAATTAATACCAAACTTTTGGTAAACACCACCGTCAAGACGGAGTTTTTTGAAATCCGATTGAGTGAAACATTTTTGAGCATAACTTCCACATCTGCACGTATCTGCAGCTGATTTTTTCTGTGCTTTAACATGAATATATGGAGCATATGGTGGCATACTTACTTTCTTGGTATCTTTTGGAGCTGTTTTTTTTAATCAAAAAGTTTAAAAAAAATCATTTTTTCTTAGTACTAAAGCTTCAGGCTACTTATAGAAGGTATCTTTTATAAATAATCAATATTTTTTTTTATTTTTAGATAATCGAAAATAGACCAATTAAATTATTTAAGAAGCTAGAGAATTTATCTACAGGAACTTCGGAAAAAAACATCTCAAAATTTGTTGAAAATACGGTTCGCGATTTGAGTAAAATTATTTTTCAACTTTGAGGGCTTGTAAATCAGAACATACAATATATATGTTAAAAAATACTTTTAAATCATACGCTTGGGTTATCTAAGAGTACTTAAACATAAAGTTTAAAACGATAGACATGACTTTTTCAAAAGACTTTTTTCCGCTCTCGCACCACTGTGCGCCGTCGATTAATTAATGTTTTGGCGTCGTTTTCTTTTACGTCGAACGTGTGGGCGGTCTTAAGAGGCCATTTTTATCATTTTCGTTTAACAAATTACACTGAAATAATTTTGCGATATCAACATGGTGTAAGTCACCAAGATTGTGTAGACGGCAATGGCAAGTACTCATTAGATGATGATTTTTGTGGAGAATTTAAAAAAACAAATAATCGTAAATCAAGCATTAAGATGAATGATGATGGAAATGGACATGAGGAAGTCGAGGTGATGATTGTTTTTCTTTTTTTTTTGGATTGGAATTAATTTTATTAAAGAGGTTCTTTCAATTATTTTCTCAAAAAAAAATGAGGGCAGTACTGAGGTATTTATGGGGTAGACAATTGAAGGCGACACGAGCGAAAAATTAATTTTAATCGTTTTGGAAACATGATTTGCTTGATTGTTTGGATGATGAGTAAATTGTAACTGCACATTATTTGCTTGAGGGAAAAATGACCATTGATGTAATCACATGGAATGGAGATTTTGAGCTCAAAAGTGATTAAAAAGATGATGAGGAATATGCAAAATGTAATATGACAAAGATAATAACAATTAATAATTTGTACTCTGGCAACTCTTAATTTAACTTTCCTTTATTGTAATTTCCTTATGTGCTTTTGTTTTATAAAATTGCAAAAAGTACGTTAATCTTGAAAAGTTATTGTTAATTGATTTCAATCCATGAGCCAAATCGTCCAGAATATCAAAAATGTAGATACCCATGTAATCGAAAGGTGGTGTAAAAATAGCATCATATAAGTTTGTTCAAGACTTTTTGGGGATAAATGAGCATTCCGTCAAATTTTGACGAGTGGGGATGAAAATGAAATTCATTCAGAGAGAATAAAACTATACCAAAACAGTTTGGAATGCTTTCTGAGCAACAACTTCTGCCACTTTTTAAACGTCAAAACAAATTGTGACAATTGGAAGTTTTGGTCAAGGGGTATAACGAACTTATAATTTCATAAATTTGTGTTTCGAAATCTCCGTCGCTCCTCCATCCTGCTGAAACCAAAAATGCTAGGGAGAGAAAAAAAAACTTGTTTCATATCTGATGTCTGTAGACATTAGCTGTGGTTCCGCACCTAGTTTCAAGTAGTTTCAGACCGCCAGATTTAGTCATTTTTAGTCCGAAGCCGTTCCACACATCAAAAATTGTGCTATTTCTTGCTAAAGAGAGCGCTCAAATGATAGTAAAACATTTCCCTTCCTTACCAGTTTTGGTCCAAGAAATTTCTTCTGGCTATTTCTTATTGGATATCTCTTACCAGGTTGACGTATGTGTCAACCAAGTTGCCCAAGTGTTATTTTTATTTTAGTTTTAGAAGATGGGCATGTTTTTTTATTATTTTATTAATCTTTTAACTGACCAAATAATTTTTATAAAATATAAATCATTTAGCAAAACTGTTTCCTAGGAATAAAATATTAAATTAAGTATTACATATTTCTTGGATATTTTACTGTTTTTTGAAGAAAAAAACACACTGAGCTTCATAATTTAATGTATAATTAAAGAATTTTCGCTTTGTTTTTGTATTAATAAACTTGGGATTAGTATACGTTTAATTGTTTTAAACATTTACTTTATAGTGTTCTGATTCTGGAACTTGTTGATCAAGATTTATCATTGATCTACGGCAACCCTTTTCGGGTATAATTTTGACGTTTTGTCTGAATTAGTGCAAAGTAGTGCGCAAACCGATCCCGACACTTTGACAGTTTTCCTTCTCTCTGAGAGCATTTCATCCCCACTCCTCAAAATTTAACATTTAGCCAGATTTAGTGCGAAAAATCTTGGGAACAGACCTATTGGACGCCATTTGCAAAAGTGATGCCATATTCACATTACAAAATTATACTTTTGCTCCACCTTGTATAATCAGGGATGTCAGATCGATCAAAATATCCAATGCATCAGGGTGGCATGACTAAAGTTGTGATGTTAGATGGTGAACGCTAATGATCAACGCAATGGTATTTTCTTACGTCAAAATGAAGAAATATTCTGTTCCAAAGTTGCCAAGTCGTGTGATCGTTAAAGAAAAATGCTATCAACTTGACAATTCTTCTTCCGGAATTAATTTCAGCATCCAAAACAGATTCAAAATAGCCAGAGGCTCAAATCGGTGAAAGTTGATAATTTGAAAGATAAAAGACAAATGATATTTTTTTGTTTTGTTTGTTCCCAGAGAAATTACTTAAATTTAAAAGAGATTTTTTATTAAGATATTGTAGTCATCCTTCGATGAAATTTGACCATTTAATGACTTGACATATAGTGGATAATGTATATACATATTAATGGCATATGGAGTATTTCTAGAACAAATAATAAAATCTCCAAATTGTGTGAATTTATAGAGTTCTTTTTAACCAAATCAACATCTTAGTCATCCTCCTACGCGATTTCGTTCTGTGAAATTTGACACCCTTTTACTTCACAGAGTTTTTTGGGATTTTCCGTCGATTCGTTGAACTTTTGGGATCTTGTTCATTGTAGCTTAAAGGTCCATGACACTCTCGCCATCCAATTATGATGTCGCAGAAATTAATATTATGTTCATTAGATAAACATAGAAAAATGCATAGAATACTATACCTACACTCGGGAAGCAAAGGTATTGAATTATGTCATGCACCTAAACGACTTAAATTCGACTTGACTAGTTTAGAATCAAAACAAATAAAAATAATTAAAAATTTGACAGAATCTGCGCAGCCGTTCGAGGGTGATTGAAGGAAACTAAAATGAAGAAAGATATCATAAAGCAAAAATATATTTATTAATAACACAAGTTATCATGCGAACAAGTTCCCTCTGCGTTTGGGAGCTAACACGTGTGTTAAGAAGCGGATAATAATTTTTTTTTTATTAATAGAGTTAACAAAATGTAAATACATCAAGACTTCCATTAAAACTATATAGACAGCCTGACCTTTTAAGTTAAACGTCTTTCTACGCTTCGTAATGTTTCCATTAAAAATTCTTCAAATTATCATACGTTTAAAAATATGTTTCAAGTTTATCTCAATTTAACTTTTTTATAGTTTTACGAAACTCATTTAAAATCATAATGAAATTCACAAACATTCTGTGTAAAGCCCATTTATTTATAAAAGAAATTTCCATACTCGTTTTCTAAATCGAAACCTCTCTCAAGTATTTTTATGTCGTCATTCAATAAATAACTTGTCATTTATGTCAATATAATGTCGTTTAAATGTTTGCTTTATCCATCAAAAAGAATCTCATGAATTTGTATGAGGCCTAAAGTTTTTAACTACCAAGTTACACACAAAAACGCTTAACAAAACAAAACGAAAAAGCTTTAGACTTATAGATAAGTAAGAACTAATAATTTCCAATAAAACACACGTATTCCCACATTTAAACCGGAACACCCAGTGATAAGATGGTATGAGAAAAATTTTAAAAATGCAAATGGATGCGCTCCTTTCATTATGAATTTCTAATCCAAGGAGAGGGAATCCACATATAAATTAAAATAAAAAAAAATCATAAAAAATATTTCAGCCTTGAACTTGGTTAAATGAAAGTTCAATGAATAATGACGTTCATCGAGAAGCAGAATCAAGTTGCAGAATGCAGATACAAAAACGAGATACATTATGCCTGATGCAAAATTATTGCAGAGCGCTGCTGCTGCTGCTGCTGGACTGGTGGTGGTGGTGGAAAAGTGAGGAAGAAAACGAGGACAAGAATTTAATGGGTCAGTGTGCTGAGAGTGCTAACTGCTGGATGGATATAAGCACGTTGAACATTTAAATAATAAAAAACAAACAAAAGAAAAACAAAAAACGACGACGTAGCACGACTTTGAATCTTTGAATCTGAATTGCAAGGAGATGCATGCAATTTTAATGCGTGACTTGCGAACTTACTGCGGACATGATTGATGTCACAACGAGGCTTAAATGTATTAGCTTGGCTAATTGCATAAATATGCTAAATTTAAATTAATTGCTTGACATATTTATTTTCATTTTTTTTTTTTTTTTTTTATTTTTGTTCCATATTCAGTCGCTTGGGCTTTCAGTATATGGAGTTGTTGTTTCTAATATGAGAAGGGGGAAAACTATGAACATGGAGTGTCGTAGATGGATGTTTTTGCATTAAATGCAGATGCAGGAGAAAATGTTTGAATTTTCCACAACACGACCGATGCGACGCACGACAACGATGACGAGGACGGCAAAAAAAATATAGAAACATCACGACTCATGTTGGTCTGAACGTGGTCATTCTTTTGGGGGTGAACAGAATGAGTTGCGGTTTTAATGGTTTTTTGTTTTTGTTGTATAACATTCAATGTGTATGATGTTTTTACCAAGAAGTTGCAAATGCTTTTTTGTCAATATCATGTTGTTTTTATCATGTTTACCATTTTAGCAAGAAAGCAGCAAGTGAAATTAAGACTTTTTGTGAAATTTTTTAAAGTAAAGGTTAACAAAAAAAAATCGACCCGATTGGGAAGTGCACGCGTACATTCTCTGATGACTTAATGATATAAGTTATGTAGTAATCCTAAACGGGCTTAAAGTCTTTCTTGATATGTATTTCTTACATTAAAATAGACGTCGTTTCTTTGTAAATATTTGTGAAATGTAAATAATAGTCTAGTAGAAATATTAGCTATGACTCATATGGAAATCTATATATATATAAAAATGGATCGTGGTGTGTTCGGTTGCTTAAAACTTGAAAACGACTGGACAAATTCGGATATTTGCTTTTGCGGGCTTATTCGTAATTGTTCCGCGAAGGTTTAAGAAAAAAAAAAGTAGGAAAATTCTCAAGAGGCGGCGCTCTAGGAGCACATTTCGTTTTTCAGTTCAATTCAATTACCGTTCAAGAGGTGGCTCTTAAGGCGGCTAGGAAATGGCTTTTGGAATATTCTATTTCAAAATTATAATATTTTTAGGGTGAAATAGGGTAAAATTTAAAAAAAATCCGAAATGGACGAAAAGTAGCATCTGATTTCTCTGTATTGACAAGGTTATAAAGGTTGGACTTAGAGGATCATGTTTTTCCAGCCAAGAGGCCCAATTTTCGACCACTTTTTGCAGTAATTGGGGCTGTATGTCAGCAATAACACGCCTAATATTCTCTTGCAAGGGGTCAATCGTCTCGTGCTTATCTGCGTAGACAAGCGACTTCACCTAACCCCACAAAAAATAATCCAGCGGTGTTAAATTGAACTATCTTGAAGGCCCCGCCACAGGCCCACGAGGCGAGATAATGAGCTCACCAAAAGTTTCCTTCAATAAAATGCTTGTTTCGTTGGGCATCATCAACATCCTCCAATTCAGGCACAAAAATGTCATTAATCATGGCTCTATAGCGTTCGCCATTGACTGTAACATTATGGGCGGCTTCATTTTTGAAGAAATATGGACCAATGATTCCCTCTGCTCATAGAGAACACCAAACATTGACTTTTTGAGGATATAACGGCGTCTCAACAATGGCTTAAGGATTATCTACACTCCAAATGCGGTAGTTTTGCTTATTGACGTAGCGATTCATCCAAAAATGAACTTCAGCCCTGAAATTTTCTTGTGAAAATTGGGATCAACGGCAATCTTGTTTTGCGCCAACTCCGAAAAAAGTATTGCCAGATTGAAAACCACACGTCTAAAAAAAATACCCTTTATTTACCTTTCCTTTTATTCGGATTCTTAGTGTAGAATTTGAATTGACCAAATATAACAGAAAGCAGAAATTTCATATTATATAGTTTTTACAGGTATCAGCTTACAAGTTTATAAAACTAAATTATACATTTAACATTTAACACCTTCACTTTATCATGTAAAATATATAATTTAGTTTTATAAGGTCTACTACTAAATTTTATGTTTTCCTAATTATTTAAATCAATGATTTTGTATTTATAAATTTCCTTAATTAATATTTCTGTGTTCCAAAATAACGTATTTCAAAAAATTGAATTTGTAAAGTTAAATTAAGTTTAAGTTTGCTTTAAGTTAGTTAAATAAGAAGTTCAAATTCAAAACAATAATTAATTAAAATGCCACAAAAAAATGTATAGTTCAATTCATTGTTAGTACATTTCCAAAATAAATAAAATTGGCCTGTAGTAATAAAACTACTTTTTTTATCACCCAATGCGAGTAAAATAACTGAACCAAAGTTCAGGCCTACTCTTGAATTAAGTACACCTTATTAACTATATTTTTCAAATTTTATAAGAATGTAATTTGGTTCAAACAATACTCTTTCTTGTATAACAGTTTATTTGCTGTTTATTCTGTCATAGACAATAATTCTACTTTAAATTAAACAACTCGTGCAGTAAATTTCTTAAGAAATAGAATATTGTTTTAACTTGTTTTATTTTTCAAAACAGATTTTAATGGAATGTGGAAAAACCCCTTTCACAAAATATGCAAACAAGAAATTTTAAAAAGAATGAAATAGGTAAATATTTAATCAAGATATTTTTTTATTTTTTTTTTCTAATGCAAAAAGATATTTTAGGACATGAGACAACAATTAATAAAGATAAGAAGTGTTTGATTAAGTATACCATGTTGTTTGCTGGTATCGGAAAATAAAGCCCAGTACTGTTTTTTTTTTTTCAAAAAATATGTTTCGCTGTTCTATGAAAATAAAATAAAGCATTTATGCATAGTGCATATACCTTTAGAAAAATACAACTCTTAAGAAATCTCCTAAGATAAGGAGAAAATAATAGGAATCGACTTGGTGTGTAAAATGAAGTCATTTGGCACATGTGGAACATATGTTGCTGACTTGCCAAATTTCCCGTGGACTGTGGTGCCAAACAAGATAAAGGTAAAGCTTGTTTTTTTATAAAGATTTGATTTTCAAATTGGAAACACATTTTCCATAGTGACAGTAAATTTGACAGCTGATTTTCAGCCAGTAGAGGTATATTCTGCCATTTCGTATACCAAAAAATGGACTTACGCCAAAATAACGCTCGCAAATTGTGATCGAAAATTGGATTGTAAACCAATTTATTTTAACCCAATATATTTAAAACATTTATATATAAATGAATATCATTATCATTATTTTTATGTATTTTATTTTATTTTGTTTAATTTTATTTTATTTTATTTTATTTTATTTTATTTTATTTTATTTTATTTTATTTTATTTTATTTAAAAGTTGTTAGCATTTAAAAAATTACATCCTATAGTAAAAGTAAAAAAACCTGATTGATATAAAATCATCCAAGTTTTTTAGCATTTTTATTGAACTTTCATATGGGTTTGAGGTTTTAATTACCTACTTAAGCAAGGTAAAAATGTCTTAAAGGGTTCTATTGCTAATTTAACCTTGAAAATTGTATAGCTATAGCTATAGCTGCTTCAAACCATTGGGTTCATATAAATAAGCTTCTTATTCTAAATTATCATTTTTGTTTTTGCCATGACGTTGTTCAATGTTCATGTCATGATTATGTATGTACATTCACTCATATAATATTCACTTTTAAAACGTTTGAATAAAATCACAAAACTGCCTAAAGTGTTTGTTCATTCAAATCATTAGTCTGGAAGAAAACCAACACAGCTTAACAAATATGGTTTTTTTAGCAGAGTCAAAAGAAAATTAAATACAATTTTTGAACTAGAAATTAAATAAAAAAAGCTGAATCGTAGTGTTTAAGTGTTACTTTATTTAGAACAAAAAAAAATTAGGTGCGTCAAGATGGTGCCCCCACAAACGAAATTCAAAAATCTAATGATGCAGAAATTAGGACCTAATTAGGTTCTAATTTAGTGCTGCCATATTAGTTCAAGTACTTTACCAATTGACCTAAAAATGGATCTCAACAGTTTTGTCAAAATCCTAAACCACCCAAAAATGAATGCACAGCGGAAAGAATGGTCCCGATATCAAGGGCTAGCCAAGATCTTTTCAAAAGAGTACATATCCACTTTCTACTTCAACTCCTTCATGTCCAAATAGACTTGTGGAACTTACGTCTAAGATCTACAAAAATGCAGCGGTTATCTACCTTTTTATTTTTAATTAATTTTTTAATTTGTTATCGTCCCAAATATAATAAGACATATTTTTTTTTAAAGAAGAGTTGCCACTTTAAAATTGTGCCTTAGTATTAAAAAGTATTTGTTTAGATGCTCTTGTTCTAAACTGCCCTCTTTCCCCTACATTCTTATGGTTAAATATTAAGTATTGATTAATAGAATACAACCGTTTTTTTTTTTAATCTCAAAAAGTGCACCCAAAATTTAAAGCTATATAAAAAAGATGAAGGAGACTAGAGACATGCCAATTTATAACAGTTTTTCGCCAAAAAAATTGGGCGTGTGACTTGATTCTGGGTGTCTGAAGTATGCCCATCGGCGGGGGGCCTTTGACCTGCAGGGCTCATAAACAATACTTTTATAAACCAAAACTGTTATAATTGGCATGTCTAGAGTCACTTCTATAAAAGATATTGCGCAGCAGAGAATTTTAACAAACGTTTCAAAAAAAACATTTAATTAATAAAAGATACTTGAAATACTTGATGATACTTAGGCCCCAGTTATAGCTATCATTGAAAACCATCATTGAAAACTTTAATGACTGAATTTGAGACGTTTAGAAAGTAAAATCAGTAATTATTTTGATACAAAAATAAAGCTGATGGATTGAATTATTACTTTAGTGAAAAAAAAATTCAATTCGATCCGAAACTTGGCCATAAAATTAAGCTTAATTTTTCAATGATCATTGGTAAGGTAGTTCAATCACTGAAATGATAAAAGTCGTTTGAAAAGTGGACGGTTGGGCGAAAACGAATTTTTTTTTGGCAAAAATTAATAATTTAGTCACCGCTTTCATATTCGCATCAAAATATGCACTGATTTTGCTTTTTAAGTCCCTCAAAACCAATCACTAAAGTTTTCAATGATGGTTTTCAATGATATAGCTATAACTGGGGCCTTAAGATCTGTTTTAATTTTTATTAAAAAAAAAATCAACAAACCAAAAATCAAAAACAAATAGTTTTCCTTTCGCTTTCAAATGACAATGGCAACCTTTCACTAAATGGCCACATCGATCATCACGAATTGTATAATTAAAAAATACAGCTAAATCATTCCGCATTCATTTGCATTTACCCATGTTATCAAGTGGCATTAATTTGACATAAATCAATCAACAACAACATAGTATGGCTGTAGGGTGTAGCTGTAGATATTATGTAAACAAATTATTTTCATTGGCCTCATGTCAAAGTCCAGCGAAAAGTGAATATAAAATAGAAAGTCAATTCTTCGTCCCGCATATAAAATTCTATAGATAAGCCCACCTTTCCGATATCACAACTGGCCCTTGAATAGTCAAAAAAAAAAAAAACTTTTTTCTACCTGCCACGCGTGCCACTATGGCAATGTTAGCTAATTAGGTTGACAAAGCCCCCATAGGCTTTCGTGAAAAAAGTCAATCTTGAAAAAAGAAACATGATAAATGGTTTATGTCCCTAAGTAGGTATAGGTATTTTTTCAGTAGGTTAACTTTTGACACTTGATACTTTCTTAAGGGCTTTATTTCACGTTTATAGCGCAGGTATAATCATCAAGACGTTACGGAACCTTAAAGAAAAACTTAATATTGATTTAACAGGAAAACACTTGTCTCAACTCAATAAACCTTAAGCATTCGTATTATACCTATACTCCTAAATTGAAATACGGAAACATCTATTTATAAGAAAAGTTGTCGACAGAAGTGGGTTTCACCTGTCGAATATTCCACCCAAACTTAAAACTTATTCACTCTGGGTATAATTTATTGTCAATATTTAATCTTGATTAGACATTTTTTTTTTTTCTTTTTTTACATAAAAATCGTTTTGTATCTTATAATATCACTCTTTGCTTGCGTCAAGCTAATATAAATGGATTCCAGTTACAACTTTGGGCATCGCTCGATTAGTATGTCTTTGTTAATTATTCAACGTTGCTTATACAGTGCGGGTAACTCGGGTAGTAAGTTGCTCGCTTCGAATTATATCACGTCACGTGTAGGTAGTGGCAGTTAAGCAGTTATATTGTGGGTTATAAGTTATACGTATGTACATATTTATGTTGTTTTTTTTTTTTTTTTTGTCAACTTTTGTGGGGTCTTTGAGCAAACCATTAGGTACCTACCTTCGTTTTTATGATAAGTACTACCTAATTCAATTCAATAAATAATTTATGTATGGATAAGGAATTTGTGTGGGAATGAATTCTTACATGGTGTAAGGTTTGACTTATGTATATGCTGGTTTATCTATAATAAGACCCTTAATTAATGACATTGACACAGAACTTTGTGTACAAAAATATCAAAAATGAGGGTAAAATTATTATGGTTGACATTTGTTTTGTTTTTTTTTTTTTTTTTGGCTTTTGTCAAGCATAAAATGTGTTAAGTGAAAAGAAAATAACATAATTTACATAAAGCAAACTTTATTTTTTGATCGACTGGTTTTATGTTTCCCTTTATTGATTCTTCATTATGTTAATTCATTAAAAAAACCAACACCCACTCAAATATCTAACTTTCTCTGTATAAGAACACAGGTATATGATGAAGTTTGTATTCAAATTTGGAGGTAAGATGATAAGAAAGTCTTTGAAATTTTGTCAAATTGAGAACCTCACAGTGCAAACCCTCCAATTTGAATATAATATCTTTAAATCTTAAAAATTGATAAGTGAAAGTGGAACATGAGCCTGTGAAAAGATACCTATCCAAGTTTGAAATCGTTAACTGATTATTTTTTTAAAAAGTGTTTTTGTCAGGAAATATTCTCACGTTTCACATGAGTGTGCATTTCACTTCGAATTGATGTTTAAAAGTGGCTTCAACTATATGGTGGTTTTTTTTTAGACGTGTGGTTTTCAAGAAGAAATAAAACTCAGATATTTTAATGCTAGGGCCAAGAATTCAGCTTTATTATAAATATTAGGGTTTGCCATTATGTTTCAAAAATGATTTCGGGCAAGTGGCCGCCGCGGCTGGCTCGAATAAATTCCAGCCGAGAGGCCCAATTTTCGACCACTTTTGGCAGCAGTTGGGGCCGTATGTCAGCAATCACGCGCCAAATATTCTCTTCCAAGGCGTCAATCGTCTTGAGCTTATCTGCGTAGACAAACGACTTCACATAACCCCACAAAAAATAGTCCAGCGGTGTTAAATCGCACGATCTTTTAGGCCACGCCATAGGCCCACGGCGCGAGATAATGCGCTCACAAAAATTTTCCTTCAATAAATTGATTGTTTCGTTGGCTGTATGGATTGTAGCACCGTCTTGTTAGAACCAAAGGTAGTCCACATCAACATCCTCCAATTCAGGCACGAAAAAGTCATTAATCATGGATGGGTACAGCTCCAATTGTTGCGCACTCATTCGGGTCTTCTTCGATATTCTGCTCCACAGCAGCAATAGCGTCTTCTATACGGCGTCTCTAAGGATGCGGATTATCCACTAGGGTGGAGATGGACTCATTCGGGTCTTCTTCGATATTCTGCTCCACAGCAGCAATAGCGTCTTCTATACGGCGTCTCTAAGGATGCGGATTATCCACTAGGGTAAACGTGGTGCGAAACCGATCCATGGTTGCTTTTTTGCAATTATGTTGACCGAATATTGGACGCAACGTGCAAATTTGGTAATAAATTTACACGATTGGGAAACGTTGTTCAGGAGTAAATCTATTAAATATGAAATGGCAACTCTGAAAAAAGGATGGCCAGATTAAAAACCAAACGTCAAAAAAAACACCCCTTAGAAATTAAAATATATTAGATCCCTATCCCGCTTTGCCATATTTGCTAAAACAAAAATTAAATATTTAAATTGAACATAATGGCTTATGTTACTGTTTAGGCTGAGGAATAAGTAGAAGATACGCGTTTAAGTTGAACATAAATGTTTAAATTTTGTATCAGCAAATGGCTCTTAGCGACCCATAAAGTTGAAAGTTTAAAATTGCTTTTTACTTTCGTTTAAAATGCTTATGATCGAAATATTTATTTAAAATTGCAGGCACACAATTTATGGATAGAAAATTTAGATGAACAGAAAACTTTTTATATTAAAATTAAAAAAAAAAAATAGCCTTGCTTAGTTTTAAACCCTTTATTATTTAAATATTGATATTTCTTTTTTCTCTTTGCAGGTAAGTTTACATCACGTGATCATAAGGTACTGAGTAAATATAAATATATAGTTAATGTAAGAAATACGAGAAAAAGCTCTTACCTATAAATAAAACTTACGTTGAGCTGTTTAAAGTAACAAATGTCTGTGTGCCGGGACTCACGGTTAAAATGTGTAAAAATAAATGTTCATCCGAGTCCTAGATTTTTTTTATTCAACCTATACTCAATTTACATAATGCAACCGTATCATAACGTATTACACGTAACATGCTTTACACCACGCATTACACGTAAGGCCCAAGTTTTTAGTTTACCTACCACCACGCACCGGCATACATTTTTGTCTATCCCTGATTTTTTAATAAAAATGCACTAAATTTTAGACGATTTAGGGTCAGTTTCACACTCGACACCTACCGGATTAAGTGTCACTTAAGTTTCTCATATTAGGACCTTAGGCTAAATTACATAGCCAGCGTAAGTGGAACTTAAGTCACTTACATCGAAGACTTAAGTGCCAATTATTCAGATAAGTTTTCATCACTGTGATAAATTGTGACTCAATCTTTCACTTTGCCTACTTAAGTGCCATCTTTCTGGCTGCGAAATTGGTCCTTAGTAACCTGTTAAAGCATTTTTAGCATGATGTTATGTTAAAAAGATGGTTTTCCAAATTTTAAATGAGTTAACATCGTACTATCTTTTTAAAATTTTATTAAAAATAAAATCACAAAATGGCAATTTTATCTTTTGAGCATCATAATAACTACATATATGTCACTTTGACAATAACAATTGTGAACTAGGTACGTTTTCTTACTTTTTTTTCATGAACTGTCACTGTTTTAGGTATGTTCAGCTGGAGTTTATTAAAAAATTGACTTTGTACAATTCTAGTTAAAAAATTGACTTTGTACAATTCTAGTTAAAAAATTGTTCAAAACTATGAACATTTTAGCAAAGAGTTTTAAAGTTATTAAGCCTAATTCTGTTGATTTGCTCAAAAAACAATAAATTGCAAATTCCGGGGTGTTACAAATGTCTGTCGTGCGTCAAAACCTAGTTGGACTATTGTATTGTCAAGATAATTGGAATAAGTTAGAGGAAGAAATTTTCCAAATTCTTAACTAATGAATTTATCACCTGAATCTGGGAATAGAAACGAAAAATCAATTTTTTTGGTACAAATCGGATTTATGCTCTAATAACTACCACACATAAAATGTGTTTGATTGCCCTGCCCTTGTTGTTATTTGTAAAATAAAAATATCTTAAGCAATTGATACTATTAAAACATGTGCTACAATGCTATATGTATGTGATATACATCAAATATTTTGTATTAGAGTGGAATGTGACTCTTGTCAACAAACAATTTTTTTTTCGATAAACTTTAGAATAAGCTAAAGCTTCCTTTGCTACTGTACTTTGTCTATGCCAGGCCTTAAAAATATTTTCGAAATTACGATAAGAAAAAAAAAAAAAACTAATGATACTGCGATGGCACACAAAAGATTAAAATTCCTTTAAACAAAAAATAAACGACCCCACAAGATAAATCTTATTATCATTTTCAGCAATTAGGCAAGTTGATTTTTCTCTGACATACATATGTATTTACAAAACAAAAATACAAAAGTTTCTCCGTAGACATCATGTGCTAAAAAGCCAAAAAAAAAAAGATACCAGCACTGCCTACTGAAGTAGGTACATCCATAATATATCATAATAATATTCATATATGTATGCAGGTATATATAGGTACTCTTGATGTATAGACGTTGGTAAACATGTTTACTTGTTATTATTTTTTTTTTTTTTTTTTGGTTTTTACTTTTTTACTTCAAAACTTTCAAAAATGATGGACAGCTTCTGTATATATGCCCCAAATTTAAAAATCCTATCCACATAACCGCAAGTTTTTATAAACTTATATATAGAAAACTACTTGAAACATAAGATAGAAAAAAAAATAAAACAAATTTCATTTTAAGAAAGGAAAAATATAGAATAAAAAGTCTTTGAGAAAATACAAAAAAAAAAAAAAGTATCTTTTGTCACTCAACGATCAGTTGTTGATTGTGAATGTACCTACTCGTACACTGTACATCTACGGCCTACTTACGCATTAATTCACATGCCAAAGATACGCAATCAATATTTTCGGTTTGTTCGTTATAATGTTGTGTGTCTTGTAGAACAAGACTATCTTATTTATTTTTTTTTTTTTTTGTTTTATGATGTTGTTTTATTCTTCTTCTTTTTGTAGATACATTTTGCTCAATCAGGCTTAAAGATCAAAGAATATAGCGCTTACATGGTCGCAAAAGTTTTATCGTAATTTGTTTTTGGTTTTTTTTTGTAATAATTATTATTATTGTAGGTTTTGGAATTAGAAGAGAAATCAACTTTAGATATTCAAAGTCTTGTTTATTGTGGTGTCCTCATTTGTATCTATAAAACGAAATCGATAAAATGTCGCGCAATTTAGATACATTTCAATTGTATGCTTGTAATGTTGGTTTTGTTTGATTTTTTTTTTTTAATGTAAAGAAAATGAGGAAAAATTGTCCAACATTAACCAATTTATTATCGGAAAATCATGAACAGAAAATGTGGTCCGTTGCGTCGCTGTCGGTCGTCGTCGGGTTGTTCTCATTGCGGAAAGAAGGAAAATGCATGCACTTTACTGACTGGCCAGGCCAGGCCTCTCTGTCATGGAGCCATGTGGTGTGCGGTTGCTGTGTGGCTTTCTTTTGGACTGAAATTGCGGAGGCTTTTAGGAATACAATTAATTATTTTTAAAAACATTTTCCTCACGATAGATAAACAAGATAGAGTATCAAAATGATGTAGGTTGTGAAACAGATTTGAACGCATAGCCAAGGGTTTGTTAATGGAGTTTTCATCAAAAACTTTATGGTCAATCAATGGTGGATATGGGGTTGCTTTTAGATATAAAAATCTTTAACTTTCACTCTAAAAATGATATTTCATATATGAGTCTGTCCAGTCCATAAGTGCATCGATCTACTATCAAAATAATAAATGGATGGCTTAGCTTCACATTTGAAGGATATCGAATGAAAAAATAATACCTTTACAGTGATGGATGTTACCACCAAATTTATATGGGGTGGATTTATAGCTATTTCACGGCTACCAACTCGATCGATATTGCATATATTTTTTGCCTAAAATGTTAAAAAGCTATGTTTTTGTTATAGAACAAAAATTAAATAAATAATTTCTTAGTACATTTTGACTTTTCTATTCAATGCGTCAAATAAATTTTGTTGGTAATTTTTTTTTAGTGAATAATTTTTCGTTTTAATGTCAAATTAATTCTTTTTAATTTTTTTTTTATGTCACCGCATTTTTCTTAAAGAATAATGTATTTTGAATTTACATATGTATCTATGTGTATAGAAAAAATAAAGAAGATCACGTAATATGAAACATATGCCTAACCATTTGTTTATAAAATAAAATTTAGTTGAACTGATTTTTTTGTAATATTAGTAACTTATTCAGTCAATGAACTAGTTTTCATTGAACAAATCTAGACTAAAAACATTTTCGCATTCAAAAAAAAAAAATAATTTATTTAAATAAATTAAAAAAAAACTATAAATTGACTATAGATTAGATAAATAACATAAATAAATATATTTATATACCTATTGTTTTTTTGATTTGAAAAATAAAATTACAAATAAATAAATTATTCAAACGATTTGGGCAAATTCAGAATTTTAATTGTTTTTAAGTTTTGAATAATTTTATTACAGATTTATACTCCAAATAGGTCAATTTAGTCATTGGGTAGGTATATAGTATTAATATAAGTTTAATAAAATAGAAGAGTGGAACTTGAGAATTCAAGTTTTTTTTTAGATATGAAATTATTTGTGTTATGATAAAGTGTTTTTTTTTAGACGTTTGGTTTTCAAGAAAAAATAAAACGCAGATATTTTAATGCTATCGCCAAGAATCCAGCTTTATTATAAAGATAAGGGTTTGCCATTATGTTTTAAAAATGATTTCGTTCAAATGGCCGCCGTGGCTGGCTCGAATAAATTCCAGCCGAGAGGCCCAGTTTTCGTAAGCTCATCTTCGATACTCTGCTTCACAGCAGCAATAGCGTCTTTTGTACGCACTGTACGGCATCTCTGAGGATGCGCATTATCGATTAGAGTAAACGTGGTGCAAAACCGATCCATGGTTGCTCAAATTATGCGGTTTTGCGATTATGTCAACCGAATATTGGTCGCAGCGCGCGATGCGTCGCGCGCACCGAACCATTATTTTGGTAATAAATTTGCACGATTTGCAAACGTTGTGCAGGAGTAAGTCTATTAATTACAAAATGGCAAACTCAATTGAGCATAAATCAAGTGACAGCTGTCAAAAAAACCAACTCCGAAAAAAGTATTGCCAGATTGGAAACTACACGTCTAAAAAACACACCCTTTATAAGGCCAAACAAAGGAATTTTGAGTTATGACACACTTTAAGTAAGTGATTTAAATTCAACTAAATATAAAGCTCCACCAGTTTCCAAGGTTCCACTCCAAAGTTTTGCACATCAAGTTGGTTGAAGTCAGTCACTATTCCAATAACTAAAGAATGTCTTCTTCAGCTAGGTTCAGTCTTTTGTAAAGTACAGAGATTCTTTCTTAAGTCACACTACACGAATGATAATGCATTAACCGGCTCACTTTTTGTTCTTCCCGTTGCGATATTCAAACATTTGAAACCAATTTGAATCGCTATCTCTTTTTGAATCCTCTCCAACTTTCCTAAACTAGCGCACTGAGTTTGAACATTTTGAAGGTAGTCATAGCCCTGTGCTTTCTCTACAAAGCTGCCTTAAAGCTTTTGCCTTATGATTATTTATCTAACAGCCATATTATTGACATGTTTCAAAACTAGTTTTATAGAAGCTTGGAGTCCCAATATTGACAAGGTGTTATGAAATAAGAGATTTATCCAAAGCTAGATTTAAGTTTTCGAGTCTTAGGTGTCAAAATACTTTTGAATAATACCAATTGGAGCACCTCCAAACATCTATAAGACTAGTTGTGTCTTGAAAGTAGTTTTAAATCAAGTCAATAAAATGGCTGTAACTGTTTTAATTAGGATTCATGGATATCATTTCATTTAGAAGGACTTGCTCCTTGCGGGCATTTAAATAAAAATAAAATTCCTCACAGGTAATGCTTCAAATTTTTCAATTTTATTTTTATATTCGTAATAAATTCTTTCTTTCAAAATATTTAGGCCGGAAAATGAATAACTTATCATACCCATCAGTTCAATTCGATTCAAAAAAAAAAAACACCCCGAACATAAACATCCTGTGCTGCATCGTCACATTTTTAATTTATTTGACCATAATTTAACCAAAAATAAAATTCCAATAGTAAAATTGGTTCAACAAATACGTCAGAAGCATTTGATTGAAAAGCATATATCTAACAAATCTTTACGAGAAAAAAAAATCTTCATAAAAAATAATAAACTAGAATATGTACGTGTACCGTATGGTTCTATGGAGTTTATAGGCCTCCCCCTGGGAAAACAAAAACCATCAAAGTATCTTTATATCCTCACATCAATAACCATCTATACATTAACACACCCCCACATATCTATTCATCCAGCCTGGCATTGTGACTTCTAATAAAAATACGCATTCACACCTATTTTTGAATTATTTTTTTTTTTTTAATTTGCTTAAAATTAGCAACATTCTCATATCATATACGGGGGATATGGTGCGTAAATTATACGATCTTAAAAACAAAAATTAAAGCAACAACAAAAAAAAATGTTTGAATTTTTTCATTCAAATAAAATTAGAAGATAACAATATGAAAATAAATACAATTTTTGTTTAGAAAACGTTTGCCAAAAGAAAGAGTGCAGAAAACTAGTTCTTGACGTCATATAAATTAAAAAAAAAAAAAAAAAAAAGCTCAGCACTCAGAATGCCCCCGCTATATCCTCCACCGCTCGCCACGCCGCACAGTGGTGCGAGAGCGGAAAAAAGTCTTTTGAAAAAGTCATGTCTATCGTTTTAAACTTTATGTTAAAGTACTCTTAGATAACCAAAGCGTATGATTTAAAAGTATTTTTTAACATATATATTGTATGTTCTGATTTACAAGCAATCAAAGTTGAAAAATAATTTTACTCAAATCGCGAACCGTATTTTCAACAAATTTTGAGATGTTTTTTTCCGAAGTTCCTGCAGATAAATTCTCTAGTTTCTTAAATAATTTAATTGGTCTATTTTCGATTATCTAAAAATAAAAAAAAATATTGATTATTTATAAAAGATACCTTCAATAAGTAGCCTGAAGCTTTAGTACTAAGAAAAAATGCTTTTTTTTAAAACTTTTTGATTTAAAAAAACAGCTCCAAAAGATACCAAGAAAGTAAGTATGCCACCATATGCTCCATACATTCATGTTAAAGCACAGAAAAAATCAGCTGCAGATACGTGCAGATGTGGAAGTTATGCTCAAAAATGTTTCACTTAATCGGATTTCAAAAAACTCCGTCTTGACGGTGGTGTCTACCAAAAAGTTTGATTACTTCGGTATTAATTGTCAGAATGAACTGGTTAGGCCCATTATTTTAAAAAAAAAATTCAAACGTTATTTTAAAAATAAAACAAAATTAATACATTGACCCAGGGCTGAGAATTTCGATTTTTGCGAAACCATTTATTTCTGCCTGGAAAATTTTTCAACTTTCAGCTCAATTTTCTTGAAAGCAACACACGAAAAATAATATAGTTTTATGATATTTTGAATTATATGATAGAGCTTAATACAAAATAAAGAAAGGGATTAGGGATAATCTTTTATTTTTTTTTAATTTTTCGCTAAAAGTAGGGCAGGTAAAAATAAAAAAAGTGTTCTTTTTAAAGTTTTATTGCTTTGTTTTTGTTCTGTATTGCGTAATTTTTTATTACCTGTAAGGATTAGTAATGGCTTATTAGAATAAAATCTCTTACTTAAATCTATTTATATAAAGGATTAATGAAAAAAAAGTCAGTATTGAGTTATTGAGCATTTGTGCAAGGTGCAATAAGTGAAAGTGAAGTTAAATATAATAACAAACATATATAGTGAATTCAATACATTAAAATGGATTCAATCGAAATTCCTTATTCGGTGTTGTGTAGTGAACTTATTACTAATGGGTAAGATGTTCAAAATCTTCGACCATATTTTGTAAGGAAATACCCCAACTTAATTTCTGAGCAAATAGAAACTGTGCTATCAGAATTAAAGAAACGTTTTATTTCTCATTTTTTAAGTCGATGGAACGCAGTTCATAGAAAAAAAAGTCATTTTAAAAAAAAAATACACTTATTGGCTCGAAGGAGTTTTCCAAGTAGACCTAACCCAAAGTGTATTGCCCGAAACGTCAACTAATATGGGAAGACCACGAAAGAGTTTTGACGAATGCTGTGATCGAGCTAAAAGGTATAAGAGGGACGAAATTAGAAATATATTTCCTCGAGAAGAGATAAACTATGCAGCAACATCAGAGAGCTTTTCCTGTTCACAATTTGATCCGGATAAGGCTCTTGCATTATTTATACAAGCAGAATTGTCGAAACGCCAATATGAAGTATTGAGACATGCACTAAAAGACGAAGGACATGATGTTTTTCCACCTTATATTAAATTACTGGAAGCAAAGAAAAAGTGCTATCCTTTAGATATAAACATTACGGAAAGCTCAGCAAGTGTGCAACTACAAAAATTGTTAGACCACACTGTAACAAGGTTATTAGAAGGAAAGACATCAGAGGAGATAACCAGAATTGTAGGACAGTCTTTAACACTGTTCACTAAATGGGGATGCGATGGTGCCTCTGGACAACCACAATACAGTCAAACATTTGACAATGAAGAAACTTCGGACGTTTATGACATCTTTGGTACCAATTCAAATGACTATGGAGGAAAACAGGGATATTATTGTGTGGAACAACGATCGATTATAAATTTAATTTTATAATATATATATATATTCAAAATAAAAAGTTAAGATTTTACTAAAAAAAACTTTTATTTAAATATAACATTAAAACCCTCAAATTTTATAAAAATGTCAATAACTTTTTTTCTAACAATTTTTTCTTGATCAAATTTTGACCAAGCATGTATAAGACTAATTTTAACATGTTTGTCAAATTTCATTAAAATTCGTTTAATAGTTCAGATTTTACAGACTTTTTTCCGCTCTCCCATACAAACATCAAAACACTCAAATTTTAGAAAAAAAAGCCAATAACTTTTTTACTAATGATTTTTTCTTAACCAAATTTTGATAAAATGTGTATAAGACTAATTTAAAAATGCGAATCAAATTTCATCTTAATCCGTTAAACAGTTCAGATGTTACAGATTTTTTTTCCGCTCTGCCATACAAACATCAAATCCCTCAAATTTTAGAAAAATGTCAATAACTTTGTTTCTAATTATTTTTTTTCAACCAAATTTTGACCAAATATGTATAAGACTAATATAAACATGATTGCCAAATTTCATTTAAATCTGTTGAACCGTTCAGATAAAACAGACTTTTTTCCGCTCTCCCATACAAACCGAACCACTGTGCGCCGCGCCGGCCGACTCAACTTTTGTATCTGGAGTGAGAAGTAAACATGAGTACATTCGAACTTGTATCTTGCTGCCAATGTGTACATTTTCAGCTGCAAAAACCTATCTTAATGGGCAACCGGATAGATACAGCTATAGCTACCTGTACATAGATAGAGTATTACTTTTCTGTCGATCTGTCCGGCCGGCGTATACAGAAGTGTTACTTGCAATATGTTCTCGAGTATAAGTAGAAAATAATTAGCGTTCTATTTAAATTTAATATGCAAATAGATTTTCACTATTCGCATGTTCGCTGTAATATAAATTGCTACTGACAGGATTAGAATTTGAAAATATTGAATGGTACCTAACCAACCTATGTGTAGTTTTGAACTTTTCGTGAAGTTTATAGTTGGTGTATGTTTTTATTTTCTGAATGATACCTATCAAAAGAAATTGTATATAGTTTTATAAAACGATACAAAACAGACGTTAATTTTGAATGACTGGAACATTTTTAGAATAGTTTGCTGGCTTGTAAGCTCAAGTGACCTTTAAGCAAACTTATGCAGGTAATCTTTGCCAACAATTCACTTCATCATAAATATCTAGTTGTGTACCTATTTTTGAATTTTGTTCTCAAATAAACGCAATGTTTCCTATTACTAGTGAGCTTAACATTACATTTTTTTCAGAAGTCAGATTTGTTTGTTAAAATGAAACATCTGTAAAAAGAGGAGAAAAGAGTTGGTTTTCGATGAAAGTTGGGTAGGTCTGATTGTTTTTTTTGATATAATGTATAGAGTGCGGCTTTTGTACCTAATACCTACTTTCGTGGAATAAAAACCAACGAAATTATGATTTTTTTTTCATAACTTTTGGAAAATGGAAAATAAAGGGTTTTTTTTTTTAAGACATGTGGTTTTGAAGAAGAAATAAAATGCATATAATTTAATGTTATGGCTAAGGATTTAGCTTTATTATAAAGATAGGGGTTTGCCATTATGTTTTAAAAATGATTTCAGGCAAGTGGCTACCTCGACTGGCTCGAATAAATTCCAGCCGAGAGGCCCAATTTTCGACCACTTTTGGCAGCAGTTGGGGCTGTATGTCAGCAATAACGTGCCGAATATTCTCTTCAAAGGCGTCAATCGTCTCGAGCTTATCTGCGTAGACAAACGATTTCACATAACCCCACAAAAATTAGTCCAGCGGAGTTAAATCGCACCATCTTGTAGGCCACGCCATAGGCCCACGACGCGAGATAATGCGCTCACCAAAAGTTTCCTCCAATAAATTGATTTTTTCTTGTTGGAACCAAAGGTCGTCCACATCAACATCCTCCAATTCAGGCACGAAAAAGTCATTAATCATGGCTCTATAGCGTTCCCTATTGACTGTAACATTATGGCTTGCTTAATTTTTGAAGAAATATGGACCAAAGAATCCCCCTGCTCCTAGAGCACACAAAACAGTAACTTTCACACTTGAGAATTATCATCACTCCAAATACGGAGTTTGTGAGAGTGTGTATTGACGTATCAATGCAAGCAAAAGTGAGCTTCATCGCTAAACAAAATTAGCTTATGAAAATTGGGATCAATGGCAATCTTGTTTTGGGCCCATTTGCGCACAATTTGTAAGCGTTGTTCAGACGTCAGTTTATTTATTATGAAATGGCAAAACCAATTTGAGCATAAATCAAGTGACAGCTGTCAGAAACATCAACTCCGAAAATATTTTTGACAGATTGAAAACCACACGTCTAAAAAAAAACAGACTGTGGATGGCAGTGTATCAAAGCTATAAAATGGCTTAATATTTTAATATATGCCAGGTATATTCAATTCAAGCCGTATATGTAATTGCTTTTTACTAACTCTACACGGCAAGTATTGGTTGCGTTTGTAAACAAAAATTGATATTGTAATCCAAACTAACACTACGTTAATAGGGAAGTCCGAAAAAGTGGGTTTCGTTATGCCTTCCGTTGGCCTGTGCGTCCACTGTAATTTGAGCTGAGCTTAAACGGGTGGGCTGATTTGTATAGGGAATTCGAATTCTCGTGAAAGTTATCATAACATCATGTATATTTAATGTGTGTGGCTACATGTAGAAAAGTTGTAAACAATAAGAGCAAGTTATTTCGATCTAGTCGTGCATATTTTTGTGTACATATTCCTTCAAACCTTTGAAACATATTTTTCATCACTCTTGGAATCCAATAACAAACTTTTTTCCCATTCAAAATATTCCGATACGTGCATTAAAAAAAATGGTAACCAGCGCAAGAATGCGCTTCGTTGATATAATATCAAAAAAAATTAAATTCCTGTGGTCTTCATATTATATCTTCAGTTCGTTGCACAACTATTTCGATGCGATGCAACTCTATCCAACATCCAACCAGCCAGCCCAGCCAGAGACTATACAGATTCAGTAGATACAGCGCCGAGATAGATAGACTTTTGATTGAATGTCACATAATGCAACGTGACATTTTGCCTCCATGCATTATAATATGTTTATAGTGTAGGTCCACCTTTAGATATAGGGCTTTATAATAAACATCACCAACAACGTCCTAACTATACTCGATGACATCCAATATTCATATCTCGATATCACGTCAAACTGTCAATAAATTTGACATGTTGTCACTGCTGCCGTTGCAGTTTCTGTGCCGATTGAGAACACACATCTACATACAAAGACATATGAACTAGACACTCTTCTAAGTAATTTGAGATCAATATTTGCCCATCAGCTTTGGTTTTTCTGTTTGGTTTGTCCTGCATATATGCCACTAATATTCAGTCCATCGGAAACGGGCGACATTGTGTACGCCTAGAAAAAACCATCAGCCAATTCATTTCAGCTCTTTTGATTCCGGAGTCATATCAAATTGCCCTCGAGATAGTCGTAGACGTACATAGATACTTATTTTTTTTTAATTTGCATTTGAGTGGATAACTGTTTGGGTGTATGATCATAACAACATTGCTTCCTATGAAGTTCGTTGGTTGCAAAAATGTTGGCAACCTTTTTGTGTGGTTGATATTTTTCAAAAAGAGATAAAAAAAATAATCAAGGCGATTTAATGAAATGTGACACGTCAAATCAAACTGTCACGACTACGATGACAGAGTTTTGTTTATTTATTTATTTTTTTTTTTAATCCGGAGAAGATACAATTTCAAATCTGGAAATCTGATCACAGATGGTCTCAAATCCTTCTTCCACCAGTTGGACACTCTTTAGCCTCTTTTTTAAAGCAACTTGGGCTGCATTAACCGAGATGCCAATCTTATCGACACTTTTGTTTACCTAATTAAAACCGTAAAATATTCTTAAATACATACAAACATATATGCACTGCAAAAGCAAATTTGGTTGTATAAAGTATATACATTAAGTATTTGTATGTATGTATACTTATATATTAAGTTAAAGCCGAAGGAAAAAAGAAAAGATATTATATCTCTTATACCGACTTTGGTATACGGGTATGTGAAAAAAGTACTACGATCTGAAGACTCCATTTGAAACCTCGAGAGCCGGAGAAATGTAAATAGACCTTTGATCCGCAACCACAAAACGAGTCACGTCTCGCCATCATCGTGGCTGTTTGTTTCGGTTATTTAGGCGATGATTTCACTTAAGCGGCGTTTTATTGTTATAAACAAAAAAAAAAAAAACAAAAAAAAGACAAAGTTTTGTTTTTTATTTTTGGATTATTCTTGTTATTCATTTAAGATACTCTTTTTAATGTTTAATTTTTCTCTTTATTGGTTCTTTTGTTTCTCTTATGGTTTTTTGTTTACAACTGACAAATTGTTCTGCTGATAATGGCCAAATAAAGTGCTGCCAATTTTTGTTAAAATTTAATAATATACAAATGAAATAAAATCCAAAAAATTAATAAAATAAAATAGATTAAAATAACATAAAATAAAATAAAATAAAATAAAATAAAATAAAATAAAATAAAATAAAATAAAGTAAAATAAAATAAAATGAAATAAAATAAAATAAAATAATACCGAATACAAAAATAAACTAATCTTTTAACTTAATCTAGATACCATTCTAATATAAAATAAAAAACAATACAATTGGCGCCCAATGTGGGACACTATTAGATTTTCTTTTTTTTAGCTATATCATAAATATAAATAAATTTGGTGATGCGACAGGTCATGGAGACCAATTGCCTAGTGACTTGTAACTCTTCTCAACCATTCCTATGTGCACGAATGAAGGGGACCTAAAATTTTCTACCGAATCCGAACGGCTAAGGTCAGAGACACTCTTTCATGACAAGATATACTCTTGGATTATTTGTCATTTTCTCGCATGAGGCAGTAATATTTTTTTTTATTGAGGTGTACGAAGCTGGGAATCGAACACAGACCTCCAGCATGGCAGTCATACGCATTTGCCATTACACTACAAGCTACTTCTTTTTATATCAAGTATGTAATAAATCCCAAAAATAATCACTGATTTCTAAAAGTGTCAACACTGGTTTAACTCTCAAATGTTCTCTTTAATATATTCGCCATCAAAAGAAAACAAAAATCAACTAATTGCAAAATGTTATTCTTCTTGGTAAACAAAACATAAAAAATAAATAAAAATAAAAATAAGCAAAAAATTCTATAGCTTGCTGGCAGCAAGAAAATCAGTTCACAATTCAAAAGAAGCAATAACGACACAACGACTGTGACGACTGCAACGACAGCAGAAAAAAAAGACTAGGTATCACTATACTCTAAACTTATTCATTGCGGTCAGTGACTGTCACTGGCACATTATTTGGCTTTGGACTTTGGAACAAACGTAAACTGAGCGTTGGGATGTATGTTCTAGCGGTGTACCTATACCTGTACCTGAATGTACCTATCTATCCGTTCAAGATTTGTCTACCGTCCACAAATGATGTATACGAAAACCAACAAAAAAAAAAAAAAACATTTCTTATACAATCTCCTCGATCATGTACTTGAATAATATCTCTTTGGGTGGTTGTTTTATTTTTTCTCGACCTCGTATCTTGAAATGTAATTTTTTTTTTTTTTAATTTTGTATATCTCTTAACCACAGCTAATCTTTTGAATTTACTCGGAACGCGATTAAAATTAGCCATGGTGTTGTGATGCTTACACAAAATTCACTATGAACACGTTGTTGTTTTTGCGATCAACGACTTCAGGACCGATCGCCTCTGGCGACACTGGTTAGACGCCACAGTCAGAGTCACAGTCGCCGCCGGCCAGGCGTTCGCCACCGCCAGTACCTTACCTTCATCTTATCGCTTCGGGTATCATCTTCTACTTTAAATTGGGAAATCAATCATTTTGGTACTGTGAAGTGTTAGCTTATGCAGGAAAAAAGATTTGTAGTTTTTGAGTTTATTTTAAGATACAAACTGTCAAGTGGGAACTGGGAATAGCTTATTTTCGATGACGTCAGAAGAAGGTACGTTAAATCTTCTCCACTTATAGAAGCATTAACTTAATGTGCGTATGGGATGAAATTATCCTTTTGAAGGCTATTTATTGTTTATTGTGTAATGGATTTGTTAAAAAAAAAATTTTGATAATTTAAACAAACGGATGGCGATGAACTTTTCAAATGTAAGGGAGAAGCCAAGAAAAGGGTTACAAAATCTATGGCTCTCGAGGCTCTCGAATATAAACATCATCAGCAAAAAAATATTTTGTGAATCAAATCCGTTTGAAAAATTTTGATTAAGCTTGCGATCATGTATGTAAACGATGCACGTTGGCAACTCATTTAAAAAAAATACTCAAGAATTGCAAACCATTTATTTTACACTTGCTAGAAAATTTGAATGAAATTGATTCAAACCAAAAGCGGCACTAATAGATTAAAGCTATTAGAGCAAATGCATTCGACTGTGTTATGAACTTTATTTCTTTAGCAAGTAAAATATGTAAGGTAATGTGATTTTCGTTTAGATACCAGTTTACCTCTTCAAGGTTTTTGATGAGTAGCAGATTTATTTTGACAGTGAATTGATAAATACTATAATGGGGTCAACTATGGGTTATACTTTTGACAAGAGTGAAAAGTAATGGATGTTTTTAAATTAGTTGTTGAAGTTTACTTAACATCAAGAAATAAATTATAAATGGAGGGAGAGGTTCAGTTAAGTGTTTTGTTTTTTTTTTTATTTCAGTATGTAGGTATTTTTATTTTTGCATAAACACGTACATATAGGCATAGACAGAGACGCAAGCATCAATTATTGCTGACAAAATTTTGACTGACACTTCATTGCGGCACATCATTTTTTTTTTTTTTTTTTTTTTTTTTTTTATTACAACTTAACGTTTGCTTTGTGGCATGAATGTCAAATTGGAATTTGAACGCCCTCAATAAGAAATGGAAGACGAATAGGTACCTATACACATTTGTATGTAGTTTATTGCCAAATGTCATTTGTCGTTCGTATATTAGCCTTCGTATATCATAATATATTTTGTCAGCAGAATTTTCTGAATTTCAGTATTTCTGTTGAAGAATGTTGCTGAACATGTATTGAGTTTTTGTTTGATTAACAAAAATAAACTAGAATTTTTGGTTGCTGAACTTAAGCATTTTTACATTATAAAATAATAGTCCTGGTTTCGTGATTATCGTTTAAAAATTAATGTAGTTAATTGTTACGTTTCATTACTTATTCTAAGGGTTATAATAATTAGATATGAATTAACTACCTGTGTCCTGATCCTTTTGAAAATTTAATGACAAAGCTCTTAAAATAAATATGCACGAATGGATTGCACGAACTTGCGGATAACAACTGTATTGTTGCCACATATCAGATTGCCAACCACTTTGGGCAAAATAATGCCTCACTTGAGAAAAAAAGAGGCTTTTTTCAATAAAAAAAAAGCCAAACCTTATTTTTTTTTTAATTAAATAGAAATATGATTTGAATAACAAAACAATACCTTACTAAAAAAAACTTAAATAAATCACAATAAATATCTTATTAAGAAACATTAATTAATTCAGTCATTTAAATTACAAAAGTACTTAATACAAAATAAATGATAATTTTTAATCGAGATCGTTCTATTCCTTAAAATCGTACATATTTTTTCGAAACAAGGATAAGAGTATGGGTTTGCTTAAATTCCAGATCATAGCAATTTTTATTTTTAAGAAGCGGCCTTGCGTGAAGAATTCTACTCAAGGTTTCTGTCTTAAGCCTATTCCTCAGCTTTGTTTTATTTAAACTATTGCGCGAAGAAATCCTTTCAACCGTCACTTCACCTAGGAATGCGGCAAGCATAGAATATGATTAACTAATTTTTCAACAAAAGGAAACATATATTACATACATCTCCTTTTCCCAATTGAAATGCCTTCCTCCAAAACTGGGAAATATATTTAAAGTCGATAAAAAGATTTAAATAAAGCTTAAAGTTTTTTTCAAATGTTTTAAAAAATAAATAAATAAATTAGAAGAAGAAAACACAAATTAATTTAAAAAAATGTAGTTTTATATGAAATGAAGAAAAAGGCTTTTTTGGGAAAAAAAGTCTCAAAGTCTCAGACAGTGAAATAATTCCTAACAGGCATGAAAAAACTTCAGTTGGCATCGCTGCGCACATATTGAAGATGGTTCAATAATTTAATGACATCTTTAACGAATAAATGTGAAAACAAGAATTTAAAAAAAAATGTTTTTTATTTATTTTTTTCGTTACTTAAAATCTATTTTTCACAATTTTTTAAATGCAATATTGTTTGAACATTTTAGTAGCACCCGATTGCCATAATAAAGGGTCCGCCAAATAACTTCTTTTTTTTTTGAAAATGGCGTAAAACATCGAGTGTAGCTTCGGCTGTGTGGCACGTAGCGCCGTCCTGCTGAAACCAAATGTTGCCAATATCCTCCTCTTCAATTTTTGTGAACGAAAATTCGTTCAACATGGCCCGATAACGATCGCTATTGACTGTTACGGCCACTCCGTACTCATTTTCGAAAAATGGCCCAATTATGCCTCTGGACCAAAATCCGTACCAAACAGTGACTCGTTTTGGGTGTATCGGCTTTTCAATGTATGCGTGCGGGTTTTCTGTGCCTCAAACGCAACAATTTTGCTTGTTTACTATCCGCCAAGATCAAAATGAGCTTCATCTGAAAAGATGATTTTTTTGGCAAAATCGGCATCTTCTCTAAGTCGATCGCAGGCCCACTTAGCGAAGCGTATACACAACCATATTCGTTCAGCGGAAGGATAAAACTAATCATCTGTCAAATCAGACATGAGCTAAGTGTTACCATTCACGAAATAAGCACTAGTTGAAAAAAAAAACGTTAGATGGCGGACCCTTTATAATTAAATCGGTTTAATCATTGAAAAGATAAACGCGAATAATTCAAAAAATAAGCCTTTATTTTTGTTATGTGAATATTTTGGTAAAAACCTGAAACGCAATTTTTTTAGGTCATCGCTTGTGCAAAGTTTAATCAAAAACGTTAGAATCATTTAATGTGAAAATTTGATGAAACACCAAAAAGTGTACATGGCAAGATAAAATTTATAAGCTAATTATTAAAAAAGCCATTTCAATCAAATTTTATTGCATTTTTTCATATTCTTAGAAAACTATTGTATAAATGTATTTATAAACAGGACTAAAGTCAATAACGACCCAAAATAGATTAAAAAAAAAAACAACATTTAAGCAAAAACAATCGTTCTCAAAATATGGGAGTGGCAAACAATTTAGTATACAAAAATTATTACCAATCACATTATCTACATTTTTCTTAAAAACACAACTCTTTTGATCAATTTTGACAAAAATCAGTTGGCGGAAATTTACTCTGATGACATTAGTTTACTATTTTTTATTATGTATTAAAATTTCATTAAAATCCGTAGAATGGTTTAGATTTTATAGATTTATGACTATCTCTCCATCGTTTGGGCTCAAAACTGCGTAATTATAAAACATGTTTTTAGTTTTTTCCACGCATACACATATTGTAGAACCACCAATATATAAAATGATAATAGTTACAAAATTGTACTAAAACAAAATTTTAGAGCATATACAAGCCTATACATAGCCTCAGAATATATACCTTACAACACGTACTTCATGCTCACCCCAATATTACAAATATTCGATAAAATAACACGTTTAATAAGGTATGATGGAAAAAATCTCATCCTCTGAACGTGGACCTATAGGCTTCTAAGAGATGCCATTTCAAGATAGAACAAAAAAAACTGTTTACCCAACTTCTGAGATAAGGACAAATAATCAAATAATTCCCACACCTTGCGTACATCTATACATAGAAATTTAATCAAATAACACTTCGAAACAATTTTATCAGATTATTCATCAACTCCAACTGTGCGTCCAACCAAACAAAACACACAAATACTTCGCATTCTCTGTTCCGCAAATATTAGTTCACTTTATACATATATTATACTTCCCTGCTGCTTGGCCAACAAAAACAAGTTCCATAGTTAAAACAACTATCGCATACCATTTAAATGACAGATGGTAACAGCCGGACATTCATGTGTTCCTCCTTGCTTGTCATAATGACCATAGTCATTAGTCCAAGCCTGAACTAAGTTCCAGCTTATTATATAGGGAGACTTGGTATAAATCCTGTGCAATCTTATTCATGATTCGTGTGTGGGTATGTGGTTAGGTAATTAAGATACATTTTTATAATTTTTTTTTTTTGTTTTTTTCGTTTCTGTTTTGCTCTAAGGAGGTTGATTTGCAATAACGATAATATCCTTTGATTATAGAGATGTGAAGGCAAACAAGAGACGAGAGTGACAGAGAGAGGGAGAGGGGTGGCTTACAGAGGGTGGCGGTATTTAGAGGGTAAAAAGAAACGGAAACAGGTCAAGAACTTGTAATTTCATACTTATTTCAACTCTAACTTATGAGTTCTTTATTATAATGTACATTGTACAAATAGGTATGTGAATTTAGCCTTGAGAATTTTCCTGGGGGGGCTAATTTGGTTCTGGTTTGACAACCCGGGGTAATTATTATGTGATTAAGTTAGAAGAAATGTATGGGATATTATTTGTTGTTTGTTTTTGCCTGACTGACTTATTTAAAGGGTTGATTTACAGAAGAGCTTTATTATTGAGGTTGTTACAATATTTTCACTATGTGTACTTACATAACTTGATTTTACTAAATATTTTTTTAAATCATTTTTCTCAAAGCCTTCACAAGTTATTGCTGTTTCGTGTATTCGTTTATTATTATTGTTTACAATTTTGAATTATTTATATCATTTATTTGTTGTCAAACTTAATGGGAATTGATATGATAAATGGTACTTCTATAGCTTAGTGGTATTGTTTTTTTTTTTTTTTTTTTTTTGCTACAAGCATAATATAGCGAACTGTTTAAAATAATAAAAGCGATTCTACAATAATTTTGAATAGTTTATTGTGAGGATATAAAAATATGATAATTTTAAATGATAAAGCAGGAGGAACAAATATGTCATGCTTCAGAATGTACAGTCGTGGAGAGCATGTAACGAATACTAATTGATATTTTGGTTTTTGTTTGTGATCAATTTAATTGTTGTTGGTATTCATATTTTACTAACGGAATAATTTGATAGAGTTGAATTTAACATATTATATGTCTGATTTAAAAAGCCCATTTACAATAATGACCAACTTTTCAAAATTCAATTAAGTATATTTGTATAAACTTTGTATGAGGTTTTTTGAACACACCCGTTTTAAAAGAAGATTTCATCATACAAATTCTAATTAGGTACTATGCTTGCACTTATAAAGATTAGCCAAATAAAAACTAAGGATCTTCTAATGCAACTTTTTTAATCTCATTGATTCTTGGTCTAGATAGATTTATACGGTTTTTCAGATCAGACACACATTTTGGGGTTTTATTAAAGTAATTTGTAATCACATTGATTAAGCTATCGTAGATACTGAAGCTTAAAATACAGGCCCTTAGGAATAGTTGAGAGTGAAAGTCGCTTTTAAAAAGGATATCAAGTAACTTAATGGACAAAAGTGACCCAGTTGATGAAGTGTCTTATAGAAATGCCTGAAAGCCTGTATTTTAAGATAAACTATAGATCATTTATTAGCAAATAAATAAAGAACTCTCTCATTGCTAGAGGTCATATGGGGGAATTTTGTTAGCCCTTCTTGCTTTGGCAATGATAATTCTGCAAATTTCTTGTTTTGGAATTTATTCGTTTTGAATTTTATATTTAATTTGCAATTTTCGTTTGCCAAGTTTTTATTTAGCTATTGGAGTTTTTCTTTTTTGGCTGTGAGCAGAGGCTGAGTGATCAGAGCAGAGCTCTGAACAGATTATGATCAGAGTTCTCACCTTTAATTATGAAACACACTTGAGCACTAAACTGTCATTTCATAGGTTTATCTGTCAAATCACTACAAAAAACATATGAAGTTGGCTTCGCTCCATTGAAATGTTACATTGACCTTGCATTAAGTACAGGACAACGTTTTTTTTTTATTAATATGTAGGGTGGGTGAGTGTGTGGGGGGGGCTTCATGACCCCCCCCCCCCCCGTTGTTCATCCATCGAAATGTTACATTGACTTTGCATCAACAATTAATGTGTCAACATTTTTTTTGTGAGACCTATGGTTCTCAAGATATAGCCAAAAAACATTTTACACCACCTTTTCCAAGATGGTGGCCAAATGGGGGGCTTTCAACACCGGAATTTGAGTTGTATGCTCACACTGACCCACACTTCACATTAAAAAAAATTGTCCTGTCCAAAATGCAAAGTCAATATAACATTTCAATGGACAAACGGGGGGAGGGGAAAGACGCCCCCCTCCCCACTACCATATGACTTTTTTTTGTCTCTACCCAACCTATGTATATGGTTTTATCTCACCAGAAAGTTTTTTTCAATAAAAAAAAGTTATAAAAAAGTTATAACCCCTTAATGATATTTTTCCTCTATTTTTAGTTATATGTTTTTTTTTTCAATTTTTTGGCAAGAAATTTTAATTAAAGTTGTAGGAAATTTAATTTTCTATAAAAAAAAAGTATTCACATTTTCTATGTGAGACCTATGGTTCTCAAGATATTGCGAAAAAGCATTTTACACAACCAAGATGGCGGCCAAATGGGGGACTTTCAACCCCGAAAACCAAATGGTACACTAACACTGACCCATCCTACACATTAAAAAAAAAAACGTTGTCCTGTACTAAATGCAAGGTTCGTCCAAAATTTTGTAACATTTCAATGGAATATCAGCGTTTCGCTCGATTTGCTCAGTAATTTTATTCTGAGCTAATTGAGCAGGCTCTGAGCTAACTCCGATGGAAAAAACACTTTTTATGATCTGATATGTCTGAGCTAAAAAAAAAAAAAAAATTGATCCGTGATCTGATCTGAGTTAAAAAAGACAAACGCCTTACGTAATTGTTTCGCAAAATCATCATTTCGCAAAATTTCACATCGCAAATTTTATCTTGCAATACACTATTTCGCATCCGATTAATTCGCTTATTATTATTTTATTGCCTTACATAACTTTGCTAAACATTATGCCACACTTCACTATTCCACATTACTATTAAATCTCGCTTTTAATTATTTCGCACTTTTGACAAGGGAAGCCTGGAAATGATCAATTCCTTCACAGAAACTATTCAACTCTAAGAAATTACTTGAAAACTTGTTGAAAAGCCATATATGTAGTATGAAAACATTTTTAACATTCTGTTCGAAATATCCGCATCGCATTTATTTCTCATTCGAAATTCTATTTTCAAATAATCCAATTCAAATATGTTCGACAGCATAACCTGGCACCTGCTGGTAGGAGGTGTGACATTTCCTATATCATCAAATAACTATCATGGTCTTCAATCAATCTTCATCACTGTCCTTTCGCAATAACTATGCATATATATAATGTATTTATGTAGTCTCATAAATTGCCCTACCTTAACTACTAATTTCAAAATCTTCCTTCATACATGTACACATAATGAATCTAATGCGTCTTTCCAAGGATACCTTAACTACATTCTCGCAATAATAAGTATTTAAATTATGTAGAACTAAAATGCCGCTTCAAAATTGCATCAATTAACTATGGAGCTATATGAATTCCGCATTCCATAGCTTAATTCAAACAGAGCATATCATCGAAATCAATCGTCGAACTAATGACTGTCAGTGTCAAAGACGCCGTAATTTTGCAGCAAATTGTATATTGTATACGTACGTACTAAGCTTTCTCCCCCTGTACTTCACCATCTCTGATCAATAATGATTGTCATTCCAAGAACAGAATATGGTGGCGCTGCGTAGTTATATTAAAAAAAAATAAAAATAAAAATAAAACCCACCCACAAATTTATGTGTGCATCAATATACATTCCATTGTCGTTATCATCAAATAAACATAAAGTTGCATTGTTATAGAGCTTACATATATGTATTACTACTCGAGTTTGGTTTAATAAATTATAAATTCAAAATCATAAACGATTCAATTACATGTTCAAATAGTGTTGCACAGCACATATGTTGCATGTTAAATTAGTGCGAACAATAAAATAAGAGCTACCATGTTTTATTTTATAGGGAAAGGAAATTGTCTTCGAACATCCTTGAAATTAAAAAAAAAGTATAAAATAAAAGACTGAGAAAATTTCAATGCTGATATTCTTCAACTATAGGCCAAATCACCTGAGGTCTCAAAAAATTTCTTCTGTCACTTTGGCATTTGACAGAAGTCTCTTTTAATCTCCCTTTCTGTCAAAACCCGAAACATTAGGTCTGTTCGTTTACTTCCCAAAACTAGATACCAATTTCTACCATTTTAAGTCAAATTTTATTTGTATATGTATATGAACTTTGACAGAACTCTGAACTAAAATTTGTAAAAATTGGCAGTTTTGTAAAGTAAACGAACAGATTTACTATCTAAGAAGAAAATCAAAAAAGGTTAGACATCTCGATTTCAGTAGAAAGATTTATATTTTACTACAAGAAATGTTGTTTTCCATATATTTTGCCTTTGAGACTTTTGAGCCCATCATTATTCTTAAATCCTACACCCTTAAATTTTTAGCACTTTTATTATTTTACATTTATAAAGCAATGCTTGATTCAAAAAAAAAAAAAAATGAATTTCTCTTGTCGTGGCAACCCTATTCAACCAAGTTGACTTTATAATCATAAACATAACCACCTGCGTACAAGGAATTTTCGGTTTTTATTTTTTTGTTTATTTCTGTTTAATAATAATAATTTACTCGATGCACGCACACTGCACGCATCACGAATCACGCACAAGCATTATTATCGTTCATCGCGCGCATATATTGCATCAATCGTTGTCGTTTTGGATGACAATAAGGCAAACAAATAAAACATCTACAAGACACAAAGCCAAACATTTTGTGACAGATGACTGTCATTCGGCGGCGGCCACACTAATGAGTGCGACCAACAACTACTATACTTGCTCCTTCATTCGGTATGGGTTGGGTATTCGAGCCAAACTCGACTTGACAGTGATTTTTGTTTAATTAAGCAAACAAAACATGCGAAGTAAGCAAGAAATTTTGATGCATTTTTTTTTTATTTTTGTGTCTCTATACATATGGATGTACATGAATGTGTTTGTTTGACAAGCGTCCAATAATAATGTTTACTCGTTAAGGGAATACTAAAGATGGTTAAGTGAACCCTTGTCATCAGTCAGTTCAGTGTTACCCCGGAGTATATGTCAGGAAATGTTGAATGGTAATTTGTATGTTATAAATGGTTTGGTCCAAGTCTAAGATATGTGAAAGACATATTGTACACAACACTGTCGACAGGTGTTAGTTGGTGGTGGGAAAAAAAAGGACTTTTTGATTTTTTTGTAATATTAAACAAAAAAAAAATGTATATTTTTAGAAAGAAAATGAGAAAATAAAATGTGGGAAACATCTAATGCGGCAAATTACTGGACGTTTTATGGACGTTCTGCGGAAAATTTCTCAAAATCTGTGGCTCTACGAAAAAAAACTGTCGAGATTTTTTTGTTGTACAATTTAATGGGATACAATTTTTGCTTCTACATTTTTTCCAAAAAAAAAAACTGAAAAGTGAGACAAATACACAAAGTACTTGCCAGATTGAATAACTACTCAATTTTGCAGGGCTTTTTGAAGTATTTCGTATGTGTTGCTTAAGGGCACAAAATAATCGAGCTCTAGCAAAGCCAATTAATATAAAGAAAGTTAGTAGTGGTATATAGCCAAAATGCTCGTAAGAGTTCGACAAATTGGACTGTTATATGTGAATAATTATGAAAAATTAGTAAAATGTGTATGTTTATTGGAAAATATTATTTTTAGTTTGTTTTTTTTTATAGCATATTGAACTTATACATTAAAATTTAAAGATATTAGTTTTAGTTCTTAATTTTAAATTTTAAATATTTTTTTTTCTTTGCAGGTAAGTCTCAACGTTTTAAAATCGAGCAATTTTTAACAAGGTTTGTAAATTTAATAAACTCAGAAAGCGGATTTCGGACTACTGATAGTTGTTAATGACTCATGTAGGGTTTAAAATAATATATTTTCCTTAAATTTTACTTAATCTTCATTTTATCAAAGTCTATGGTTAGATAAGGAATAAAATTTAAAAATGTCTTAAATATTTAAGTAGATTCTAAATAATGAACTACACCAATAATAATCAATTTAAATGTTTGCTTAACACCCAAATAACTCACATTCAAAGTTTTTAACGTGACATTTATCTAAATTGGGCCAATTGTTAATATAAAGCCAAAACTATATTTAACAAGAGGGTCATAGTTTAAGATAGAACCCGAAGCTAAGATAGAACCCGAAGTTAATGTTAAATGCATTCGAATAAAATTTGAACAATATTTCAAAAATTTTGAAAATTCTAGCTTATCAGTTTATTCACGTGCGAATCTTAAAAGCTTTTGTAACATAACGTAAGATCGTATTTTTAGACCAATAAGCAAGACGAAACCTTTTCGGAGTCGTTAAATGATGTAAATAAAAAAATATGTGAGTGCCGGGACTCACGGTTAAATATGTGTAAACATCAACGTTTGTCCAAGTGCCTGATTTTTGTTACTGAACGTCATCAAAAGAAACATATTGAATAATTAACACTATATTACCTATCTGTATGCAGTGCTTAAAAAGCTTAGTGTTGAAAGAACGGCAGCGAAATACCCAGTGGGGGAACCGCTGTAACGAATTTCCAATCACTAAAAGGCTGGTGGTGAAGTGTCCAACGAACGGTGAAGGTTCGGTACTGAAAGGTCCTGCTTCGTAGTTCACTCTCAACTTTAAGATGACTTCACATTACACATGGTTATTGTCTATGGTAATCACTCTCTGAGCATCGACAAACAACAACTCTGTCAGCGGAGAGCACTAAAACCGTGGTTTCAATTAAATGACCAAAATTCCAAAGGAACTTAATGGTTTGACTGACAGGGGCCGAATTAAAATATCCAGTTAGAACTGTCAATGAACTTGCAACCCTCATGAAACTCCATCTTTCCATCGAGTAAAACTTACAAAAGGTTCAATCTTAATTTTAAACTGAACGAACCTCAAATGAATGTCACTGTAAGATAGCCGGCGAATTATATATTTAGATGTTTTTAGAATATTTAGTTGCAGTTGTCAGTGGAAATCAATAAAATCACAGTTTCAATCGATTGACACCACAGCCAATCGCCTATGGAATTGGACGCTGTGATTTTTAATGAATGTTAACTTTGTGCAAGTGCAAAAGTAGCCGATAACTCTGCAAATTCTTCATCCTCAGCATTTTTGTATATCCCAGCCACCTACGTCCCTCACCAAAGTGCTTAAAAATTGGAAGAAGAAATTGCATCGTTTAAAAGCAGTATAATGTAAACGTAGAATTTAAGCTCAGATTTGTATCACTGAACTCACCCGATATCCTACCATACCTACAGTCAATTGTCAAACCCTACAGCTGAGTATTATTATTTTTGTTTTGATTTTGTTTTCTTTTTAGTTTCTAGTGTCGTGTCCATTTTGTTCGGGCAATAGTTAAAAATTAAAGAATAAAAATAAAAATATAAGTATTAAAATGATAAAACATTACACTAATCGTCGGTCGCGTTAAAAAGTTAAAAACAATTTGTTTTGGTCGGGACAAAGCTGATTTCGTAACGTAACGTCTTACAACGTAAAGCGCACGACGTAAAGTTGCACAGAAAAGTTCACGTTTTTTTTCACTCTACCGCCAGCATAGATGTTTACACATCAAAAAGTGTTTGCTTACTCCTGTTTTTTTTTTTTGCATAAAATGTTTGTTTTTTTCTTGCACTAGAGCCAAAGAATATGCTGAAAATTACAACCATGTATTCAAAAACAGGGAAATCGAAATTCTGACATTTTCCTGCACTTCAGCTTAAATTATTTAAACTTTAGCTAGAAGCTCAAATACTTATCGAAAGAGGGAAAAACATTTCGCTAGCTTTAAAATTTAATCAGTCCTAAACGTCATTTTCAAAAAAATCGCATATGACTCCATCGCACGAACTGGCTTTTGAGATTGACATCAATAGAAAAGACATTAATAGACAGACACTCAAATTTTGTATGGTTACGAAAACGAATCAATAATTTAAAGTGGATTTGGATTTGATTTTTTTTGCAAAACTTGGAATTACCGTATTGCAAAATTATTACAAAATTACAAAATCATTAGAAAAGCACAATTAACAACTTATACGGGAATAACACAGAATTGAGGCAATTTTCTCAAAAGGGATAAAAACTTCATTTCTTTTATGCAAAATTTTTGAAAAAAAAACCTGAAACGCAGTATTATTGCATTTTTTTTTAAAATCATTGCTGGTATGAAGTTTAATATTTAAAAATCGTTGAAGCCGTTGTTGAGAAAATTTAAAAAAAAAATATGAATAGTAGCTACTCCTTTAGGAAACTATAGGTACATACATCAAAATGGAGTGTTCCGAATTTGAAGAAATTTCGTCACCCACTTCCTGGATGCACAGCACAGACCTACGAACGATATCACGAAAACCACCTTTTTAACTTCTTTCTCCAATATCGTTATGTTAGATTTGATTAAAACCTCAAAATGTTCGTTGTAGTTTTTTGACATTTGATGGAATTAAGTAAGTTCATTATCCCAGATTATAGTCTTTAGAAAAAAATCCTAGATCCAAATTCAGAAAAAAAAAACAAATCTACCACCTGTTCTTACATAATTTGTAGGGCATCAACAACCGAAACAATTGTATCTGAAGTATCTTAAAGCCTTTTTCAAGATATTTTAAGGAATGTAGCTACGAGAAACTTATTGGCCATTAAGTTCTTGACATACGATTTGTTTAATTGAGTAAAAAGCTTTACTTAACCCGAATTTAATAGCAACTTAAAGGTTTGAAGCAAAACCACTTGTAAGACCATGCCAATTAGCAGATAGTGGGAATTGGTTTTTCTATGGGTAAATTCATCGATTTTAGCATTTGCTATTATACAACATATACATATATATAAAATACAAAAAATAACATACTGACTTCATCACTCTCACCCGATCCGCAAATGCACGTTTAAGTGTTCAAATATTTATTGACGATGTATCAACTGCATCATTCAAGGTAAACACCACAAACCTGTGTGCATGAATAATTTATATTTAATTCCACAATCCACTATAATGTTCAGTTATAAAAATTACAAATAACAGACAAAAAAAACGGCCTCATACCTGTGTGCTGTACCTGCATTCCTGATGCATAGATCGATCTCTCTTTAGAGTTAACTAAAATTACAGTATAACCTCACTTATGTGCCTATACCTACCTGACTACCTACCTTACCTAGAGCTTTCGAAATAATATTGACATAAGTATTCTTCAAATAAGATATACGAAAGGGCAATAAAGCGTAATTAAGCACAATAATTACAAAGCATAACGGTTATCGATGCAAACATCGCCAGCCATCGCTTTTAGAGTGTGTATGATGGTTGTGTACATTTCCGGAAAAAATATACTGTTTACACTCCATGTTTACACTTTACTTTGCGGAAGACTTCAAGGCCTTATTTTCAATTGAAACTCTCTTAGTTTTGACACTCGACAACGATTTGTAGTTATACCTACCTAACCTAGGTAGGTATTGGTTGAAGGTGTAGTTACTTGGTTCTCCGACCTTTCTTCGACACACACAAAAGGGCTATTCTGGGAAATCCAAATTTAAATTTGCTCTCAAAACAAAATTTTATCTCTGCTCTGATAGACAGAGCGACACTAGTACAAAGAATGTAATCTTCTGTTTGCACATCCAGACACAAACTCACACTCATCTACGATTAAGATAAGATAACAAGAGCTTTCTATTCGAACTAATTTTTGCTAACACTTCACTGTTCACTGAGGCTTAGGATTATTCGTTTAGACCTTTTGAATCTTTATCCCCATTTACCTTAACACTCACTCTTACATCGCTTTCTCGTCTTCCTTCCCTTTCCCCACCTCATCATCATCATCATCGTCATCACCCATTCGTGTTAATGATGTGGTGATTTGAAAACCTTCCTCGGAAATGCCTTTCACTTCAAAATTTTCCCGAGAAGGTTATAAAATGCAAATATGTAAGTATTTTCTGGCTAAAAACACACACGAATTACCAACATACATACATGTATACATATGGGTTTTGCGTGAAGCCGCAAGGAATTTCATTTAATGTTTGCTGACTGACAGGTCTTGAGAATTTATTCAGAGCGTGTTTTCTACAAATGGTATGCTTTGGTATATGTATATACATCAAACATACCTACATAATATGTGCACACACAGGTATTTCTAGAGTGAGTGATTTGCGATGCTCTTACACTCATATAATGATGAATTTGTGCAAACATTTGCGAAATATCTTTTTGGTTTAGTTTTTAATAAAAATATTATTTTTGATGTTTTGTTTTTGTTTTTCAAAATAACTTTCGTAGAAGAATTTATAGTTGAGAAATGTGTTTTGAAATTATGAAATTAGATGACATTCAACCGATTTGATGGTATAGTGGTGGTGGAGGTAGTGGGTTTTCAAGAATTTCTATATCTTCAATGTCATTCACGGACACAACACCTGCCAAAAAGAATTTTTTTTAAATATAAATAAACATTTGAAATACTTTTCTGTCCACCACGATTAATGATGGCATTTGTTTTATCAAATTATTTTTTTCAAACTTTGTTTTCGTTATTAAACAGGTATGTTGAAAAATATTAGATCTTTCATTAAGTGATAAACTTTTGTATTTTTGTGTTTTGTTCTTGGAAAATCCAAACAATGGTATTCAAGGCCATTGTTGAACCAATGAAAAAAATTCTAATAAATCGTTTCAATGATTGTTAAAAAAAAGGTAGTTTAGGAGTGAGATCTGTGAACTATTCGATTGAGACAGCGCTGGAAGAAGTCCGAAATTATGAAAATTTGTGTTGTTAGCATTTTCTGACTTTTTCCGTCATAAAATTTTTTTGTAATGATTTGTAAAAAAAAATTTATACTGGAAATTTTTTGTTGCCGTACTTTTTTTCAAAATTGATACACTTTCACGATTATTGTATTCAAATCTATCTTTTCTATCAATTTTTCAGGAAAATTTCAGATTCACACCTGAATTCACTTAAATCGTAAAATGTAAATTTTAGCTTTTAAAAGCTTTTAAGTTTTTAGGCAAATCTGTTTTCTTTTTGTTGAAATCATTTTTAATTTCGTGTTTATGAACAAATATTCAGACTTCAGAGATTTATCCATCTGTTTATTTCCATATAGGCTACACAAACAAATATTGAAAATAATAAATCTTACCTGTAATATTTTTATTTTATTAAAATTCAAGGCTCTAAGCTAACTTGACAGTAGGCCATCCTGCTTCAATACATTTTCCATGGTTTCGGCACCTATTTCATGAAATGCTTCACCGATATTGTTCTTAAGTGCCTGAATCGTCTGTGGATTGTTTGGATAGCATCGATCTTTAATGTTACTCAATAAAAAAAAAGTCTAAAGGCTTCAAATCGCAGCTTTGTTGCGACCAAAAAACTTCACAAAAACGATACTGATACAATAATTGAACTTAGAGTGGTACAGAGCTCCATCTTTCTGAAACCATAGCTCACTTAAGTCTAAACCTCAATTTCTAGCCATAATAATTTCTAGGTTATAATGCCTCGGTATAGCGCTCTCCATTGACTGTAAAGGGGCCAGTAATTCGGTCACAGATTACCCACATGAAGATGAGAATCCCCGGCAGCCATTTTAATTTGCCTACAATCTTGAACTGTCAGATTGCAGATAAGAAATGAGAATGGTGTGTAAAAACCGCATAATTAGACAGTTGGGATCTTCACACACTTGCGTTAAATTGTTGTTGCAATTCACATCTATTCATCGACACGAGATGAAATTACAAAAACAACAATGTAAAAAAATGGGTTTTGGAGGGTGAAACGTATACGAAACATTCTCATCTTCATATGGGTAATCTGTGAATTCGGTCCCTATTCAGTTCCGTATCAGCAAACCAACCTTACGAACTTTCTTCACAAAGTTGCGATTACCATTTTTCCGACCCAAAATTTCTTTTTCAATTCACACTGTTTCTAGCGTTGTTCAGGTTTTAATCGTACTTCGAAAAAATAATACAGAGTTTTTGGCACTTTTTTAGGACATACAAGTTGTCACTGTCAAAATAACATATTATCAAAAAAAAAAAAAAAACAACAAATGCCCTACCGATATTTTCACAATATTTCAATACAGAACTTCATAAACTTTTATTTTTTTTCTAAACGTGTGATAAGACTAGAACTATTATTCTTTTGTGAGCCTCAGGTAGAACGCATCCAAAACTAAAACCTTAAGTTCTTTTTTCTTTAAAAACTTAATATGTGTAGAAAAAAAAACTGTCGAAGCCAAAATTCATATTTAACTTTGGTTTTTCAAAAAATTTCATGTCACAATGGCTTTTAAGTATGACAATTATGGTCACAATAAACTCTGCCATTTAGGTCCCTAACTCACCTTTTATTCTATTCAACTTTTTGTCATTCTCAAATTGATATAATAATTGTAATAAACTCAGAGATAAAAATACGTAACATCTGTAAATCCTTACACAAAAAAAAAAAAAAACATCCATTGTGTTACATTTTATAATCCTGTCTGCATTCATGAACGCAAATGAGAAACCACATTAATAAAGCTACGGTCTTTTATGTTCGTTTTTTTATTTCATTCTTCTTTTTTTGCTGGTTGCACATCAAACCCAACAGCTTGAAAAGTTCATACGAGTAAATGTGAGGTGGTTGTTATTCCTTAATCCTTGCACCTGACCATTTGGGAATATTTTTATCTCTCTGGAAAAATATAAAAATCGATATGTTCGTGTGTGTGTGTGTATAATACAATGCAATAACTTTCCACAGAGCCAGAGACCAAACAATACTATGGCTGTGATATCAAAATGTGCATAATGTTTGTGTCTGTGAATTTGGAATAATTCAGATGCACTTAAATAACTGCGGTGGTGTGGAATTGGGATTTTGGTAAAAGGGATTTGAAATTATGTTTTCAGTATGAGTAGTAAAGTATATTTTCAGAGAAGAATCTTTTGTTGAGTTGACTTTTAAAGTGAATTTGTGAGTGAAAAGAATTTTGTTATGACGTGAAATTTAAATTGTGTCATTATTTAAGAAATGTTTGTATTGAATATTTAAGTGTTTTGTAATGTTTATAATTTCATTCAAATACATTATTGTTTTGAATGCAAAACCTTCATAGGTAGAAAAATGCTGATAAAATTATGTTTTTTTTTTTTTAAATTTTAACAGCTAGTAATTGAATAGTTTACTAAAAATATCACTTACAAAAATTATTTTATTTATTCGCACTGAAAAAAGTGGAAAAGTGAAAAACAAAAACTTGCTCTAGAGATGCTTGTGTGCGAAAAAAACTGTGTGTTGATCTGTCAAATAAATCTGAAATGACATATCAGCACAATTTTTGTTCGCTTTTTCGCACACAGGCGTTTCTAGCGCATGTTTTTATTTTCAATTTTCCACTTTTTGCAAAAAGTGTTGAATATAGTTCTTCTTAGTTTTAACCACTCATAACCATTAAATTAGGTAAATAACAATAATCAGCACCATGTGTGACGTAAACGTAGACTAAACTACACGGTTACGTTTTTGAGATATTTTTATCCTAATTTTAAGCAGAAATATTCATAAATCAAAAAGGAGTTGTAACGGTAACTGAAAGTCCTTAATAGCTTTTCACTCTATTAGCTCTATATTGGTTGTTAATAATCACACATCACATTTAAGTGGCTGATGTTATGTTTCGATGCAAGTGTGACGAGGCGCGACCAAGCAGAGCTTGCATTTTTTGTATAGAAATTTAGCGAAAGTCTCGGTGACGGTGGTTTCGGCAGAGAAGATTAAAATAAAAAAAATTGCATTTTCAAGTATAAAGTTAATGTTTGAAATGTTAATCTTAAGTAGTTTTAAGATTCAAACCTTGGTTGGTTATTTCTTCAACAAAAAAATAAACGTGACGAATCGGAGATATTACCGAAACTGTCTAGTCTAAGACTAAGTTATACGAAACCGAGACTAATACCGAAACGATACTGACATTCTTCGATTTTAACGGGAATGAGTCGCGACGTAGGAAAGTGTTAAACCATTTTTAATATGATAATAGGTTAAAAAGAGGATTTTGCTAATTTTAAACGAGTTTAACATGATACTATCTCTTAACATTTTAACTTAAGTTAAAATTGCCAGATTGCTGTTTTATCTTTTTAACATATTACTAAATCCACATCTCCCTTTGACATAGAAAAACTTTAACAACGTATGTTTGCTTAATTTTTTGCACGAAATGTCACTGTTTTAGACGCATTCAGCTTGAGTTTCGTGAGAAATTAGGTTTAGTATGATACTAGTTAAAAGTGTATAAAACTAAGAAATAATTTTCACATCATAACTTGGAAACGTAACAATAACCCATGATTATTATTATTTATTGTGCTATTCATACTAGAATGCCAGTTTATTAGACTTGACCATTCTTTACTCCGTCAATTTCATTGAATTTTTGAACAACAACAACAACTTAAAGGTGCTACCACCAATTGCGGCGGAATGTGTAGTGCATACGGCTTCTAAGACTGAGCAAATCTGATATCGGGTTCGATCCCTATGATGGGCATTTAGAAAATTTTTCATAATAAGATTGGATTAATGCTCAGCACCACTAATAAGAGGAGATGATAGGTGGCTTGGCACCCCTTGAAACAGCTGTATCTCTTGCTAAAATAAACGAATTATAAATTAATTCGTAAACAATTGGTGGTAGCACCTTTAAGTTGTTGTTGTTGTTCAAAAATTCAATGGAATAACCCATGATATTAGACGAAGATTATTCATGTCAGAAAAATTGTGCCACTCAATGATAACAAAATGTAAAAACAAAAAACATAAAATGATGGTCACCTGGGCGTATACTCATTATTTTACTCACAAGTTTTAACGAACTCATTAACATAAATAAATTATCTGAACAAAATCAATATTAATTTTTTTTTTTTTGACATTATTGGGTTTGGCCTTCGTGTCACAGGTGTATGGATATGGTTTTAAAATTCTAATAATATTTATCTCACAAATTTTAAATTTGTTAACTTAAAAAATCCTCGTTGTTTTATTTTTCTTCGTGAATGTTTGAAAGTATTTTATTAACTATCAAACTACAACGGATCAGTATTATCTAGTTTTTGTTGCCCCCTGATTTTATGTTTTATAAAAAAAAAAAAACAAACATTTTCATATTAATAAATCCAATTAGCTATTAGGCGTGTCATATTCGCACTAATTTACGACTCATATAAACCACAAAATCATGATTGTAAATTCACTCATGTCTTGGTTGTATGTAACGCAATAGTGGCTTATCAATGAATTTTGAAGTGGCAATGCAGTAGGGCCATGTCATTTAGGGGGCTCCAAAATTTGCAAAGCAAAACAATAATTCGAAACACAGAAAATAAAATTTTGCGAATAGCGGCAATATATCTCAGAGGAAGAAGAACTGTCTAGAGACACAAAAGATAGTAGGAGAAAAAAAAGAAGACAATCTAAAAAAAGACAATTTTGGTTCCCGAGAGAATCTTAGGAGATTTCGTCTTTCGTAGATTTGCAGCTTATAAAAATTGATGGGAAGGTTTTTGCTTACTGCTTAAGGATCCGCCAAGGTAAATATTGTGTCATTCACTTTGCGTGAGCTTTTAATGGCTTCCCGAAGTCTTCACAAAATTTCCCTTAAAAAAACTATCAGGACTGACTATTCACAATGTGTCTATGCACCTCTCTCTTAGGAATTCAATTGGCAGCTCCTCTTAATTTGACAGCTCGCAGCAACGTGGTTTTTGAATTATTTCCAAAAAAGATGTGTTTCCTTATTTTTATACTAAAGGGATTAAACAAAATAATAAAATCAATAAACACGAACCGATAAATTACTCAAATGATGTATAACTATTGAATTTCAAAGTTTTCTGGTCACCTAAGTGGATAAATTACACCTTTGACTTGGTTAATACACTTTCTCTAGGGATAAAACCATCAAAACGTTATCGAATTGACATCGTTTTTTGTATCAATCATGTTTTGCCAATACTTTTCTGTTGTGACTGCGACTTTCCATGGAAATAAATTTTAAATATGTAACATAAAATTTCGTTTACATTGTACACAATCGAGGTAGGAAATTATTTCAATTAAAAGTCCTTGCAAAAATTTTGCAGTAGAACCACCACTAATTTAATTCCACCACTGGTATACATATGTACCGACCAAAACTAATGGCTTTAAAAATAAAAGAAATAAAATTGAAATCAAATGCCATTAGCATTCTCTAAGAATCAACGCTATTGAATTTGTATTGGTATCAAAGCTAAGTTACTTGCCTCAGTAGTAATCGCTGAATGTGGCTAGTTCTTGGTCTGTGCAACAATAATTGAAATTCATCAATAAATCCTCGAATGAAGCGGTGCGTGACTGTGGTGCGGTGGCAAGCAATATAGTAACAAAAATATTTAAATTTAACAGCTGATTTTTGCTTTCGTCCACCAAGCGACCTTCGTAGACGTCAAGCTACGCACATATACATCACAACTTGAAACTATGGACACTGATAACAAATATTTCAATCAAATTATATGTCTAACGTGAAAGTTATTGTAAAATTGGCGTGGGGCGTCAACTTTTGACTCAATTGATGTGATTCGATCAATTTTGTTTGTAAAGAGTATTTCATTACAAAACTATCATCGTGGTTTGTCATACATTTGTATCTGTACGTGGCATACAATAAAAATAAAGCTACTAATACAAAATAAACCACACGACAAGACGTATTCAGAATTCAAAGTGTACGATAATTTGCCCGAAAGTGAATCAAAGGAAAAATGCTTACAATTCAACTTCGAAATCTTAATGTAAATCCATGAAAATGGTATTTCAGTCTTATTTTAAATCATCCAGAAGTCGCACAAAGCTGCGCTGCATATGCAAAAATCACTATACAGAGTAGAGTGTGACAGGCACCGCATTGATGGTTTTGAATTGAATTAGAACATTTTTGTTAATTTTTTTCCGTATTGTAAAACATTGTAGCTTGCCGGTCAAATATGGCGCCCTTCAGAGTCAATATACTGCAAGACCTATTTTCTAAGTTTTCAAGCATTCTTGTATGCTCGTGACTGGAATTTGTGCGAATTGGGTCCGCATCCCAGATGTTGCTTCCGGGATCTTGGAACCTTTTTCGCATTTTTCTCGAAAAAATACAAGCCAGTAATCTTGACACTGCACAAATCCAAATGTCATCTTTTGATTTCTTTCAGTAAGGTTATAGTTTCTACAATTTTATCAAAACTTTCATAGTAAAATGTTTTCTTATGATCACAATGCTTTACCCCTAATCACGCTCAAAACTTTGAATACACCAAACAGCAAGCTTCTTGTATATTTTGCTGTAGTGTAGTATAGGACTCTAAGACCCAGTACAAAAAAAAACAGCCAAAGATGTGTGTTGGTTTAGCGGTAGCGATGTTGCTTATGCTGATGCTGATTCAAATCACACTATACGACATGATTTTTTGTTGTTGTTGTTGCTTACCTATTACTGCAGAACTCGCTGAAGAAATCCAAATTTGAATATGGATCAATGAATTTTTATTGAGGGGGTATTTTTACCTCTATCGGGTATGGAAATTTATACGGGTGTCAATAAAAATCGTTGTCACAACGGCAGACGATGACTTCTGCATAACAATGATGCGATTGATCTAAATGTTAAAAACGAAGAAGACGACAACGCAGACACACCAAAATGGTATAATATACCTACGGTTTAATGGTGATGGCGATAAGTTTGGATTTGAAATGGTTTCTTTTTTCTGGCAATGGCACATTTTGGAAAACAATCAGATTAACGTAAAGCAATTGAAATAATTTTTTTTTTTTAATATTCTTGAGATATTTTGGTTAAACAATAAAAAAAAAAAAAAACATGTCCTAATATCTGGGAGCAACATAAAAGTGATATAGGTTGGTAATAATAGTTTAATTGCGATAGGTTAGAAGCTCATGAACATGATGATGGGGTTATTTATTGGTAGGTACATATTTTTTTTTAACTACTTTACTTAATTGTCTTTAATTTTGGAGCATAAAACAAACTTAGAAAATAAAATAAAGTTTAAAGTTGCCCGTGTGAACAGTTAATTTAAAATTTTGGGCCAGTGGATTGGGAACGTAGGTCAATTGGTTGACGTCAAGTTAGCTGGACACCCGATTTCTTGGAATTTAACAAAGCAATTAATTTTGATTTTTTTTTTGCGCATCTAATTAGCAACTTAATGGCAACTAATTACAACATACTTCTTATTCCGAATTATAAAAAGATTCCTGCTAACTATACACACCTTAATTGATATCACAGCTTATAGTTTAAGAGCTAAGTAAAGTCTAAAGTCTGCATCGATAATCTGGCTACGATTGACGAATTGGAAGCCAAAAATACTCCCATCATTGAGCAAATACCACTCGGAAGGCTCGAACTATTTTTTTTTTTTAATTTTTAAAAAGTACCTCTTAAGTCCAGTTTTTCAGTGCGAGATTAAAGTTTAACGCAAATTAACTCATCAAATTTGGTGAGTTATCTCAGGATTAACTGAACAGATGCTTTTGTTATGAAGGTTTTATAATACAAATTCTATATACTACTGAAATACATCAGCCAAGTAGAAGACTTAGCACTATTTAATTGGACTTGTTGAATTATTGTTTCAAAATAGCTTTTAACGGCCTTTAGTCCATAGATGCTTTTGTTGTTTTATCCATCGAGTTTAGTCGTTCCGCATGCATTCTCTGTCAAAAAACTGCTGCCTTAGGTTAATTTACTTCTAAAGGTAACTAATTCTATCTTAACTCACCACTGAACAACTGGGTATAAATGAATCAAACATTATTAAGTATTCAAAGTTGAAGAAAATATAGGTTTTGCTCTCTAAAAAAATCCATTAAAATATTCTTCTTGATAATTTGGCCACCCATAGAAATTTTTTGCAACACCTAATCGATGTTTATTTTCAACAAACCAATACTTGTCACACAGAAAAGATGGATTAAAAATTACACCGTTTTCCTGTTTCAATTTGGTATCTATTTGAAAATAAATTATTATGTACTCTGATGTACGATTATACCTTAGTTAATCACCTAAATGACACTTAAATAATTTGCTGATGAAAGATGCACGCAGACACATAAAATTGCAACATTATAAACAACATTTGTATGTATCTATGTATGTGTTTTAAATATTTTAATCACATTCGGCGGACAAATTTGTAAACATTAAATAAAATTGTTAGTGACGGACATAATTACCTGCTTGATAAACATACATGATGGAATGTTTTTGATGTTTTTGTTTTTTTTTTTTTTTTTTTTTTCTACACAAGCTTTGAGGTAAGGTTTTTAATTTAATAAAACAGTGCGGTGTTGTGGTGGCTAATTTTTCAAAATCATTGGTGTTTATTTTAAATGAGCTAAATTCATGTTGATTGCATCAATACATGAAACAAGACAAGGCAAACAGGAATATGTTTTTTAAGTTTTTTTTTTTCAATTTAAAATGCAATTTTTAATCAGTATACCGTGCTACCTATTAAGTTGCCAGAAATGTTAACATTGAAATTTTTGATAAAATGTAATTTTTTGTCTTTTTCGAGTTTAAATATTTGTTTTCCAATTTATTAACATTTGCATGCAGAAAATTAAAGTAACAATGTTAGGATGATGATTTTATACCTATTCAACGTATAGAATATAAAGGGTCCGCCATCTAACATTTTTTTTTCAACTAGTGCTTATTTCGTGAATGGTAACACTTTAGCTCATGTCTGATTTGACAGATAATTAGTTTTATCCTTCCGCTGAACGAATATGGTTGTGTATACGCTTCGCTAAGTGGGCCTGCGATCGACTTAGAGAAGATGCCGATTTTGCCAAAAAAATCATCTTTTCAGATGAAGCTCATTTTGATCTTGGCGGGTAGTCAACAAGCAAAATTGTCGCATTTGGGGCACAGAAAACCCGCACGCATACATTGAAAAGCCGATACACCCAAAACGAGTCACTGTTTGGTGCGGATTTCGGTCTAGAGGCATAATTGAGCCATTTTTCGAAAATGAGCAAGGAGTGGCCGGTACAGTCAATAGCGATCGTTATCGGGCCATGTTGAACGAATTTTTGTTCACAAAAATTGAAGAGGAGGATATTGGCAACATTTGGTTTCAACAGGACGGCGCTACGTGCCACACAGCCGAAGCTACACTCGATGTTTTGCGCCATTATCAAAAAAAAAAAAGTTATTTGGCGGACCCTTTACAAGTTTTACCTAAAAACAATAAAGGGTTTTCCAATAAGAGGTGTTATTTTGAATAGCCCGCTATTTCGGTAGCTGTCACTTTTGAAGCTGTCATTTCTTGACATTTGACAAGTAAAAACTACGCCATTAATAAAAATGGAACGATACACGCTTCAACAACGCACAACAACAAAATTATTAAAATTCACTATAAAAATGGTGAAAATTTGGCAGAGACGGGTCGTAAAACTAAAACATTTTTGGGTCATCGTGAAGCACCTTGTCGGACCGCAATACAGAAATTGGTGGACAAATTCGAGCTGTTGCGACAAGTTAGTGATGTGAAGAATAAAACCCGTGCACGTCGCTCAAGAACAACTGAGAATATTGCTGTTGTAGCCCAAAGTGTTGAAGAAAACCCAGGTTTGTCCATTCCTCGTCGTTCTTTGGAATTAGGCATTCCACAAACGTCATTACACCGTATTTTGCATAAAGACTTGGGTCTTAAGGCTTATAAAGTTCAGTCAACACAAGAACTCAAGCCGGCTGATCATCAACAACGTCGTGTCTTTGCTGATTGGGTCCTTGAAATGCATGAAAATGATCCGGAATTTTATCGAAATATCATCTCGACTGATGGGGCCCATTTCTACCTCGGAGGCTACGTCAACAAGCAAAACTGTCGCATCTGGGGCTCGGAAAACCCAAGAGTTATTGTTGAAAAGCCTCTCCATCCTCAATGCGTGACTGTTTGGTGCGGTTTATGGTCCGGCGGGGTCATTGGACCTTACTTTTTCGAAAATGAGGCTGGAGCAACAGTTACGGTCAATGGATTGCGCTATCGAGAGATGATTAATGATTTTTTATGGCCAGAATTGGATGGTATTGATCTGGAAAACGTTTACTTTCAACAAGACGACGCTACGTGCCACACAAGCAATGAAACCATCGATCTTTTATGGGAAGTTTCCGGACCGTGTTATTTCCCGAAGAGGTGATCACAATTGGCCACCGAGATCTTGTGATTTAACACCTTGCGACTTCTTCCTTTGGGGCCACGTGAAAGATAAGGTCTACGCCAACAGCCCAGCGTCGATTCAAGACCTCAAAGATGGAATTCGTGAGGCTTTCGAGGACATAGGGCAGCCACTTTGCGATTTGGTTATGGAAAATTTCATGAAAAGGATATGGTCCTGTAAGCGTGGTCGTGGCGGCCATTTGACTGATGTTGTATTCCATTATTAACGGCATACCTTCTTCTTTATAATGAAATAAACATCCGATCATTTATCTCAAAAAACGCCATTTTTCTTTGAATATCAAAATAACACCTCTTATTGGAAAACCCTTTATAATCTCATACCTACGCTTGTTGAACTCATATTGTCAACTAACTGATTCTTTTTTAAATGAGATCAGAAGTAATAAGTACAATTTTAGTATTTTATTCCAAAAGCTCTATCTCATTACCTTTATCTCTGTCATCCTGTCTCAGAGACAGGTTTGCAAGTTTAGGGGTTTTCACCCTAGGTTGGGGGACTTTTTTGTCGTTGGGTGGTTATATTGTGGAAAGAGATGTTTGGGGGGAATTCTGGGGAGATTCATTCTACGAGTTAGATATTCCTTACAATCTGAATGCCACAATTTTACACTAACAGAAGAAGTGCTGAAAACTTTCACAAGTAAAAAGATGTATCAAACCGATACGGCAGCCAAAACGAGATGACGATCATTTATTCGAACTTTTTTAATAAAGTGGAAACAGTTTTTTTTTTAATTCCTTTATATTTTAATTTTCATATTTATATATTACTCGTATATCTATTACATTAAGGGTTTGTTTCACAATGTCTGATTAAAGTTCTTAATAAGCAACTTGGAACTTATTAGTCAATTATCAACCTTACTTACGTTTCACAATTTGCGCGTTCAACGCTTATCTAAATTTTTAGAATTCTGAATTTTTGGATTTTCTGGTTCGCCAGCTGTCATAAAAACTTAGATATCATCGGAATTTTCAGAACTTTTTTATGACAGCTTAAGCTCCAAAAAAAAGACTTTACTTGGCAATTAAAATAATAATTTTTTTTTTTCAATTTTTAATCAGTCAAAATTATTTTCTCTGGAAAACTGGAACATCCAATTCATTCATACATTTATTATTTCCAAAAATTGTTAAACTCAAAGTTTTTACTGGTTGAATTTATTTAGCGGGTAATTTAAATGTTGAGTTAGTAATCAGAACTTTAGTCAGGTACTTAGTACCTTCTTTACAAATGTTTTTCTTTTATTGTATGTAGCTACTCTACTTCTGTGAATTAATTAAATTAAAAACATAAATTTATGAGCTGTGAATAAATATAAAAAGTTGAAAATAAATTTAGGGTCTTAATTTTTCTGGGGGGAGATTTTTTTTGTCATCTAGCAACACTGCTCAGATTACAGATACAATAGAATAAAGGGCCCCGACCAAATAGGTTTTGGCAACGGATCCGTTGACGTGGACGGATGACATGGATAAGGATGACCCAATGAATTCGTTATTTTGACGGATTAGTATTATTTTCATAAATAGACAAAAAATGTCTATCTACCTTAATATTTTACTTTATATTTGCCAAAAACAAATTGTTGGTTGTTGGTCTTCCAGAGAGAAAAGTTAAGAGTTCAGCTTCTTTCTCCGTTGCGTCTCTCGAATGCGTTGCCTGGTCAGAGTGTCAGTTGTATACGTTAATGCAACGCATGCAACGCATTGTATGGGTCGGCTTCTTAAGTAAGATCTTTTTGCATATCTACCACTTATTGGGGATAATATTTACCCGTCTCGGTTAACCTTTTTCTATGGAAGCCAAACTATTGGTCATTAAGAAGTTTTCTTTTCTTCGAGATCTATCGTTAACTAATAATAAGCATTTGTATGTCCGATATGGAAAGAAGAACCGTACTCATATTATGTCTAATCCGTCTATAATCAACTTTGCAATAAAGTTTCGTACTTTTGTTATGCTCATTAAAAATTAATTAAAGTCCTTTTAAATATCTACATAGATTTTATTTTAAATCATTGTTATCATTTAATTAAGATCATGATGGCAAAAGAGCATAAATGTATCCATTAAATAAACCACTCACTTAAGTATCAATTTAAGCTGTCAAATCTTAACACACGTCTCACCAACCTTTCATCTATTCCTTCTTATAATATGTATCTTTATTTATCATTTATTCCACCATAAAAGCTTCATAATTCTCTAAAATCAAATACATACAACTCATTCCCTTAATTTATAAACGTTAAACGATTCCCCATCATAATCATAATGCTATCTATAATTAACTATCGCACCCTTTATCTAGAATTTTGACATAAGCTGTCATTTACTGTCAGTGTTGTTGTTGGTTGATGCAAAGAAACAACATCTTCACACACAGTAGCTGATGTAATGAATCGGAGAGAGGGTGACCCCTGCTCCTGCAACCTGTTGCTTTAACCATAGCACCAAAGTCTTTCTTTTACAAAAATGAGTTCATCACCATCATCATTGCTTACTCTTAAATGTTATGCTTGTTATTGGGGGAGAACGATTATATGTATGTAATTATTTTATACAAATTAGAGGTTTGATGAAAAATTATAAAAATCCACTTAAAGCCTAAAGAATGCGGCAATATTATTTGAAGAAAACAAAAAAAAAGAGGGCGCCTGCGAACCAAAATAAATTTAATTGTTAAGTGATTTCTTTTTTGTAGTCAATTCCATCAACATTGTACCTACTTAACTTATGGTATTTTTTTAAAAGTGGCTTTGAATTTTCATGCAGGGTCTATTAATATCAGAATGTCAGAAGCTTGTTTGCTTATGGATGTGGTTGTTTGACTGCGTGCGGTTGAGATTGTTTGAGCTGTCAATGAGATGATTGACAGAAATTGCTTCGTAAAAAAGGGAGAACTTTGTATTCTTCTTCGTTGCTTGCTCCAAATTAACTTGATGAGTTTTTGATTTTGTTTCAAAATCAATTTTAAAGCAAATAATTCATTAGCGGTTCGTTAAATAAATTACAAAACCAACAAAAAAAAAATTAAATATTTTAACGATGTTGAAGTAGAAATTAATAATGATCGGATCGTCCAATTTATATTTTTAAAGCTGGAAATTAAGGAGAGAAAGTGTAGTATCTCTTTTATTAAGGCACGTACTACAGCTTGGTAGGTAATTATTTTTTTTTGTTTGTGAGTCTTAAGCATGAATAATGGTTAAAGTGAACCTATAACAATGTTTTAACCTTTTTTATTTGCTCTTTGGGGTAAGTATTGGTTTCGTGAAAAAAAAAATTGATTGGTTTTTATGTTTATAACACAACATTATTCTCATAAAAATGGGTTTTATTTCCAGAGACGTGGTATTTACCTTTCTAGTATTCGCTAGATATATGTATTCTTCACGAGGTCGTTAAACGCTTACAAATATTTTTTGTGGATTTTTTCCCTTAAAATGATCTTTTTTGTTATCAAAATAAGCCCTTAAATTAAACTTTTCCAATAACGCTAATCATCCAGAGAGCAAGTGCCTGAAACTCAGCAGTGATGTTATTTATTTTATATTGCGAAAGAGCCAGATATCTTTGATTTCAAATTTTGGGTTAGATTTCATTTTTTTTAAGCAGACTCTTGGAACGGTTTTTTTTTTTTGTTGTTTTGTAAATACAAAAAGGTATGAACCCATTTATCATTTGAATTTTTTAGCCTCAGGTGATATGTTGTGCTCTGACACACGTACGTTTCAAAGAACAATGAAATGAATTAAAATAAAGTTGGTTTGTTATATAGGTAGTAAGTATGTAGGTATATGAAAAATCTATATCTGCAGGTTATTGAACTCTTCTATGTAGGCACCGGCCTGATTTAAAATCAGGTAAGTGATTCCTATCTCGATTTTGCAAATATGTAAATAAGTTTGAAAGGTAGAAAAATAAATGTGTAATTGGGATAGGTTTATACCTTTCTGGGAATTTGGTTTGGATTAAAATATTAACAAGAAATCAAAGGTTTCTTAGAATTTATTTTAGGTTCAAGATTGTTTTTTTTTTTTAATGGTCAACATGTTCCAAATATTAATTTTTTTTTATTTACATAGCTAACTTTATATATTTTTTTTTATTTGTATTAGGATCTTGGTAATGTAATTCATAATTGTAAGATGTTCGACTTTTTTCATAAAATATTGTCAAATAACATGAGAAATTTTTCGAATTTGTAGAGGTTTTTCAATAACATCATTTTCAAAATACAAAATATTGAAAAATTACCTATACATTTTTACCTAGGGAAGGAAGAAAACTCCTTCATTTAAGACGAATTATAACTTAAGAACTAAAAAAAAAAAACTGTTTAAAATGGAATTTCTAATTTTAAATTGATGTCACATTTTTTTCAACAAGTTTAAAGTTACCTGAATTGTATGACTTAATACCACATTGAGTACGATATGTCAATTTTATAAATAATGGCTCTACAATGTCGAATTTTAAAATCTTCACAAACAAAAATTGAAAATTTGACTGTAAGCTTAATTAATAATCCTAAAGCACAAAATCCACCAATCCTAAATCCACAATTCGACAAATCATAAAGACCCTTAATATCATCAGTCACAAAGGAAGCATTTGCCGGCGATCTAAAAGGTTAGTAATTGGTCAAAAAAGGTCAGCTAGTTTCAGAAATTAGTCAACCATACGTTTTTTAATGAATTTTTAAAGATGTTTTCATTTGTGGGATATTCGCAAAAAAAAGTATACCACGTGAAAGGTCTTAGTGACCTGATAAAAGGTTAACTAGTTTTGGAAATTGGTCACCCATAAGTTTTTTTTTTTTGGGAATTTTTAAAGTTTATAAAAATTCATTAAAAAAATTATGGCTGACCGATTTCGGAAACTATAGTTTAGCTTTTATGAGATAACTTAGACCTTGCAGGTGGTTTGCTGTTTTTGTGATGATTCTACAAATGAAATGCTTAAAATTTCTACGACCTTTAAATAACTGCAAAAAAAAATAATTTTAAAAAATCGATGGCTGACCAGTTTCGGGAACTAGGTCCCCTTTTTTGACTAATTACTGACCTTTTAAATGGCATATTTTTTTTTTGCGTCAACCCCCCAAATAGGGTGCTAGGATCGCACAGCCGGCTTTGTGACTCCGAGATTTCAAAATTTTGACATTTTTTCAGTTTCAAAAAAGTCGCTATAAATTTTGAAATTCTGAAAAGCCTACTTTTTGTCGTTCATTCGTACGTAACCCTTGATACCCTATAGTTGGTTATCAACCTTGATGTAATGCAGAAAGTGAAGGTTTAATGAGGCACTGACTTGCCAAATATCTAGAAATATTTTCCACAAAAATTTAGACAAACGGATTATTAAAAAAAGATATAATTTTCATGTCTTAGTTTTGAAAGCAAGCTGACTTTTTTAAATTTATTTTTAAGTTCAGGCCTACTCTTTACACACGTTGATTTTACATCCCAAACTTACCCAAGTTTTATATTCTAAAAAATCTCCTAAATTAAATTTTTTATTTCTCTAATCAAGCAATCTTTTAACCAAATTTAACCAAATTATTAAAAGAAAAAACATAAGAATTTTAAGATCCAACTTTCATTAGCCATAAAATGAAGATTGTGCTTCTATGTCGAATTATTTATTGTTCTGTTTTTGAGTGCTTCGAGCCATAAAATTTTTATTTGTGTGAATTTTTTTTAATATACAAAAATATTCAACTGTTAATTAAAATCCTATACTGTTTTTAAAATCCTATTAACGCTAACCAATAAAATAAAAAAAAAATACACCAAACTATAAACGAAGCATTTTGGAATTTTGAGGTAAAAACCGATGAATAAAACAAAAAGAATAATGAGGGATAGAAATTTAAAAAAAATAACAAAACAAAAGAGAAAGAAAAAGAAAACCAACAAATAGACAACTTTTTTAAGACCAAACTTTTTTCTTCCCCTACCTAATCGAATGACAAAACTTTCTGTTTTCGTTGTATTACCCAAACACCCCCCCCCCCCCCCCCCGTTAAGTTACAAAAACTACACTTTGCAAGGCAATTTTATAAATTGTGATGATAGATACTTTTATAGATGGATCATCAACGATAATCAAATATTCATGTGTGTCGTGTCATAGTAAAACTATTTTTTTTTATTTGTTTTATTTTTTTTTATTTTGACAAAAAAAAAATCATAAACATTCTTTATGGTTTCATTATGATGATTAAATGACTTGTTTCAATGTTTTGGTATTTTTTTTTTTTTTTTTGGTTAATTTTTCTCTAGGCCACAGTCGAAGTTTGTATATGAAGTTTTATTTCGGCAATTTGCTTGCGTTGCGAATTTAAGTGGGACAATTATGGTTATTTTATTATAGATTTGTATTAATTTCGCATTTTGATTATTATGTGAAGAAGTTTTTTTAAGATGTTGAAAACAAAAGTTTTTTTTTGTTTGAAATATTTTTGTAGGCAACATAAACCTGAGAGAGATAGATTTGTGGGTTAGCTATGTGGAGGTTTTTTTGTCAATGTGATCTTAGAAAATAGTTAGCAATCGATACATCCTATCAAATTATTATATACGAAGCATAACATAGATTTCTGGGTTTTCCGCTCTCCCCTTTAAATAATAAAATTCAAGACTGAAGTGCAAAAACTTGAAGATTTATGTAAATGTTCAAATGTTGTTTTCGTTTAAGAAAAATATTTTTTAAAAACTTTGAAATGCAATAATATTTAAACTGTTTAGGAGCAGCAGGTTGAAAGATTCTAATCAAATCGGTTTAACCGTTCAAAAGATATACGCCAATAGCCCAAATTTAAGAGACGCATTTTACAGTCACTTTTTTGAATACAGGTACAAGTTTTATTTAAATCGTTGGAGCCGTTTTCGAGACATTTCCAAAAAAAATGTTTCTTGATATATTAAAAAAAAAAAAAAATTATTTGTTCCGAATTTGAAGCAAATTGGTCCTTCTGCTTAGTCTCTAGCTCAAATTATACACGGACAAAATTCGTTATCATAGATCGGTAGCGCTATCCGTTGATGGTAATGGCAATGACATCATCGTTTTCGAAGAACTACGGACTCTCACAGACGGCGACGATGTTTCGGTTGATCTTGCATTTCGTTGACGCAAATCGTTCGACTCAAAACTAACCACCAAACTTTGGAAAATCGAATTGAAAGGACACCCATGTAGACTGTAAAATGATTGCAACACACGTATCGTTGCCCCAGAGGATTTTGCTATTAAAATGTTATCATGTAGACGTGCTGTTCAATCGTGTAACTTGCCATGGTAATTTGGCATCAGTAATTGAATAAAAAACAACAGATTTGACAGATGTCCCCAAAACAACATGGCGGCCAAAATCTACCCGCACCAATTGCTAAATCCTATACTATTAAAATCGATCCACGCATTTAACAGATAGATGTGTTTGAATAGCCCAAAAATTATGACAATTTTCTCAAAAAACTTCAACACCCCATTTTTGTTATGCGATTTTTTGTCTTGAAGTATTTTTTCAATTTTCTAGACACTACTTGAAGGAAGTTTAATCAAAATCTTTGAATTAGTTTTGGAGAAAGTAACAAAAAAAAACCATCCGTTGTTGGCAGCTATACACGTTCTAGATTTCCAGACCTCCGCTCCATAGCGGCGGTGCCGCGGCGGCACGTGACAGTTCAGTGCAACGAAAAGGTATATTCGTTCACATTTCTCTTATTTAGTCATTATTAAAGTGCTGCCAAAGTTTAAGGTTTATAAAGATTTATAAATATAAGCATAGTACCCAGGATTTTGTGTGCCATAGATTTTGTATTCTGTAGTTTGAGATCATTGACAAATTTGACATTTAAGCTCTAAGTTCTTCGGCCTTTGTAATTTTTTGACTAATCCAGTTTTGATCTCAGTACTTATTTGACGAAAGTTAATTGATTTTTTGTATATTTAATTTGAAAACAAAAAACCCCGCAAATGTTTAATTGGTGTGATATCAATAAAAGACCTTTTGACAAACAACAGTAAATCACAATCACAACAATTTGAAATTTGAACTGCCAGACATTTAGAAAAAGTAAAAAACCCTTACTTAAAAAACAAATTGGCATTTTAATAATAAAAAATATAAAAATAGTTCTTTGCGTTTGCGGTGGCTGTGGCGGCGGTGGCGGTATCGGCGGCGGCGGCAGCTTCACAAAGACCGTCTATATTGTATTGATCGCAGATCACATATTTGTGATATATACATACATAGATGGGGGCTACAAAATAGAACAAGTAAATTAAATAACAATTAATAGGCTTTATACATATAATGGAGGAGAAGACGACTTCAAGACGACGACGACAACTATGGCAGTAAATTTGCCGCAAATTATATTATACGTAAATATGTACCAGCAGAATTATGAGAGGTGACGTTCGCGTAGCGTGTATTCAACAACGCGACTTTGGAATTTAATGAATGTTGATTGTCGACCGGCCCGGTAGTTGGTCGATAATAATCGACAGTCGGTCTCAGTACCGCTATGTCGATCGAATTGCTGTCAAGCTGTTGATGGATTTCAATGATTGACATTTAGGGTGGGTGGTGTGAGTGTTGTCTGGTTGTGGGTGGTTGCGTATGTGTAGGTAGATGTAATGTACATTAAAAGACACTATATCGTTGAGTTGTTGCCACAGTTAAAGTTCGAATTCGTTACAGTCACCTATACTAATTATCACAATCGGTGGCATGTTTAAATGTTTATACACATTTTCTTTCTAATGGAATTGAATGTTTTTAACCCCATGGCATCCGGCGCGGCGTGGTGGTGGTGATCCAATCGATTCAAGTCTCTCAAGCAGATAATAAATAAAAGTAAATCATCATATGACAGATGAATATTTGTAAATATTTTTTTTGTATAGGTAAGGTAGATATGTACGTACGTGAAGTTTTTCGTTTGTCGTTTTCGGGGTGGTAGTGAATTTTCGAATTGAGTTTTTTTTAGGTAGAAACTGGAATTTGTTTGTACGTTATTTAAGTAAAATATAATTAATTATCGTGTGATGAAGGAATCGATAAATTTTATATGGATTTTAAAACTTAATCGATAAAAAGTTTTGTTGAAAAGTTGCTGCTTGAATAAAAAGTTGAAATGAAAGTTCAAGGACCATTCGAACTGGTTTATATTGGAGATGTATTATGAAAATTTGATAAAAGTAAAATATTGATATTCTTCAAGAAATATCTAAACTATTAAATTGAATTATTTTATATTGAAAGTGCAAGTGAAGAAACAACAACTTAAGTTATATATATACGCAAAATTATCTAGGTTGGAATGAAAGGTTTTTATCAAGTCACAAGACTTCATTTTTAGTCTTGTTAATCTACTGCCAATTTGAAAGCTATTTCAAACTATAATAATAATCTGTAAAAAAAATATATTTATTTACAAGCTAACCTAGTTAAATCAATATTGATTCTCAACTTTGGAGCTTAAGCGAATAATAAGCCAAGCTAGAGTCGAAAATTTCAGTCTTATCAGAAAGAAATTAAACATTCATCTTTACTGGCAATCTTGAAACTTGCTTACCATACAATAGGCCGAGTTTGCTATTAACTAGGGCATCTAAAGCTCCAATCACTTGAAAGAGATGCTATATGCTAAGGCTATCAAAACTATTCTAACCCTTGATTGAAGTACCCCCTTGTTATGAGGTCATTGTGGAGCAAGGGATTTCTCCCGAAACGGATACTTTTAGGGGGCTGGAAATACAAAAAAAATATTTTTTTTTTCTTAATGTAAAAACAATTTTTTCCAAAGCGATAATTTACTTTTTCGTCCTGGTCTGGATTTTTTTTCTAGATGGACCCACATGTAAGCTTATGCCGCAATTCAGTATAATCTTCTGCACCTTCAGCAAAAAATATTAAATTTGAAATGATTTTAGAAATCGGTTACAACATTTGACTAGAAGAATTTAAAACTGGCGAAACCTATACCTCCCATGAAAACAGAGGTGTTTTTCATTTAAGGACTTTCAATATCATTTTCGAGGCTTTATTTCATATTTATTTTATTTTTCAAAAACTATTTGGGGCCCTTATTTTATTTTGATTATAATTTACTTCAAAATGGTTAAATATTATTTCCTTTCTAAAACCATGGCATTGCTGTAGACCCAGCATTTATATGTATGCATGTTTCAATGGAAAGCTGAGGTGATGAAAAAGCTTGAAGAGAAAACTCCACATTTAACATTCTTAACATCTACAGAAGGCACTTCGTGAATTAATCAAAATAAAATATAAATTCACTGACAAATCCCTTGCAAATTATTGAGGAGAATTTTAAAAGACGGAATTTTTAATGGTTTTCAATACGATAATTATACATTGAAGATCATCAGTAAAAAAAACAGAATAACAAAAAAAATAATGCAAAATTTTGTTATGTGGGATTTATTCAAAAAATGAGAAACTATGGTTAACGGTCTATCGCACCGCTCCCATTTTAAATTTTGTCATTATATTTTGACTTTCAGTACTTTAAATTTTTGGTAATTTTAAATAAATAGAATTTGAAGTCTTGGAGGTTTTTTTTAAGATTTCTTTTCATTCAGGGTATCAGAAGACCAATATCTACTACTAACCACTTTTGAAATAATATTTATAACCCTAAAATTAAAATTCAAAATTGTGACCCAATTTCATCTCATTTCAACATTCTTTATTTCTCATTCGAAACAATCTTTGTCATTGAATATTTATTCTTTTTCTCATTACATATTTCAAAAAAAAAAAAAAAAAAAAACATCTATCGATCTTTCTCTAAATTGTCATCCTCTTCAATTAACTACCACATTTCCAATACCATCAATGATCATATTCCACTCTGTCACCTAATTAATTGAGAAAATCATTAGAGGTTTTCAACTCATTTGTTGTCTATAAAATGTAAAAAATAGAGCTAGAGTTGCATTTCCAATGCAATAAACAATTCATCTCTCCACCGAAAAACACATCAAGCAAGCAAAGCTGCCTCTGATTCTGATTCAGGACAAAGTTTATTTTTCCCTCCTGCAAACTGTCACAGATATAATGAACGTTTTCGTATATAATTAATTATCCAGTCGACGAACAAACATTGAACAAAAAAAAAAAAACCAACAAACTCACCAAAGAATCCTTTTTTGCCTCAAAATGATGCAACCGAAGTTTTCAATTAATTAATTATATTCAACATCATTGGCATCAACTGCAAAATGAATTCCACTCCAAAACCGAAAAACCACTATCCCCCCAAACTCTCAATCGAGTTTACGGATTGTTCATCGCATGACATCGAAAAGCGGCAAAGGACATTCATACCTATACACATACGAAATAATGTCAATTCCACCAAAATTATCTCTCTCTACGTATAAGTTTCTGGCAAAACAATGCCAAGCCAAATTGCATTCAAGGATTTAAGCATCGCTAACTATATAGGTACTCTCAATTCACAGAATTCATTGTCACTGTTCCATTTGGCAGGACGTTCAAATTGAAGAGAGGGCTAATGGGAATGCGAATGTTATGAGGGCTGAAAATATTTGATGAGGATATTAGTTGTTGTCAAATTCCTTCGGCTCGAAATTCATAGAACAAAACACAATCTGCGCCGCCCTGGTTAGAGTAGAGCTATCGTGTTTGGCTGAAATGAGTCTCATGGATTTGGCGAATTTGAAAATTGGAGTGTGAACAACATTCGAGCATAAATACAATGAATACAGGTAGATCTAGGTGGCGCACGTTGTGTATAGGTTGTGTAGCTTAAGGCCAGAATTTATGTGCTTAGCGTGGTCTAGCGTGAGTGGTCGCCAGAGACTTTGGTGATAATAATTCTACTACAGGTTATTTATTTTTTTTTTTGCTTCGGTTCTTATTTATTGTTTTGTATAAGGCACAGGTGCTAGAAGTTTTTTTTTCTATTTGTTTGTTTCTATTTTGCTGCTGTAGTATTTGTCTTGTTTTTGTGTTTTGGTTTTCGTGGTTTCAATTTCTCATAAGGGACGCACACGAAATTTTCGTTCGAGACTCATGCGATTGGTTTGAGATTTTTTTACTGGTATGTGTGAGATTCATAATCTTTAAATGGATAAATGATTATTATTTATATGTTTTCACGAAGGGATAAACTTAATCTATGTAAGTATGTGACTTTGTGAGACTGAAATAAATAACAAATAAATGATACGAACGTGGGAAATCTTAAGCATAACATCACCTGTTAAGTGTGTGAGATTATGTATGTTATTATTTGTTTGTATTAAAGAAGAATAATATAAATTAGTTTCGAACTACGTATTGCTAGCCCCAAATAGACGATAACTCTCTTGTAATCACCTAAAATATCATATTTATTTTTCTGTAGGGTAGAAAGAGAGAACAATACAATTCTATAGCTTATTTGTCATTTATCTGTTTATATCAACTCACACGTATTAGAGTCACAACTCTTCCTAGGATATTTGGTTAGGTGTGGAACACTAGCGACCCAAAACAAAGAAGGAAGACTGTGTAGCCGGTAGCAAAAGATGGCTGTCTTTATTTTCCTATTTAAAATTTTCCGTTGGAAATGAAGGGTTTTTTTTTAGAGGTATAGAACTTTGAAACGGAATAAAACAAAGAATATTTTTTCAAATTGATATGAAATTTACTTTATTCGAAAGATAATCTTCTGGCATTACAATTTAAATATCATTTCTGGCATATGACCGCCACGGCTGGCTCGGGCGTAGTCTAATCTGAAGGTCCAATTGTCGAAGACTTTTTTCAACCTGGGGCCTATAACACAATACATAAAGTGTTTGTTGAACAAGTGAAATTCAACAACTGTTTAAAATTTGTGTAACACGTAACAACTAGTATCGGGGAACTATAGCAATTGTTTTGGCACATTGCAACAAGTGGGAAATTTTACAAATCCGCCATTTCTGTAACTGGAAACAACAAGAGTTAAAAAAAGAGAGAATAACCTTGTTGAATAGTTGATAAATTTCAACCGAGGATCGGAAACTTGTTCGAAGTCAACAAGTTAGAATTTATCAAGTAAAAGGGTTGGGTAGCTTAATTAAAGTTAATTTATTTAATGTAAAGAAGAAAATTTCAATAGCCTTGCATTGGTGTGGATCTGGATCTTGACTTATAAATCAAATAAGAGATTATCAAACGAATTAAGTTTCCTGTATTTGCCAGTTGCTGTGTTTTTTGGCGTTATCTACTTTGGCTTTCACAAACATTTTTTTTTACTTTTTGGAAAATTATATTCTTTCAGTTTATACTTACCATGGCATATGTCTAACAATTTTGTCAAAAAATATCCCTTTAAAAGTTCCAATCTTTTTCATTAGGAACTATGTTCAAACAACAAAATTATCTCCCGCCATTTATCACTTTACTTGGTTTTAGTCAATGACTCAGAGACAGCACCGAATAGTTACTTTTACTTTTTTTTCTTGTGGACTCATCATGTAAGACTTACTTATTCAACTGGTTCAACAAGTCGAGGGAAATTTTCCTTATTGACAATTGTTACAGTTTTTGTTGTGTTACAGAAGTGATCTTTACTTGTTGGACAAACATAGTTGAACAAGATATTGTTGACTAGTTTACTTGTTGTTCTGTGTTATAGGCCCCTGGTGGTCAATGGTTTTGGGCTTATCGGCGTATACTAGTGACTTCACATATCTCAACATAAAATAGTCAAGCGGCGTTAAATCGCACGATCTTGGAGGCCAATTCGCGGGTCCGTAACGTGAAACTATGCGGTTACCAAACGTTTCCTTCGATAAACCAATTGTGGCACGAGCTGTGTGACATGTTGCGCCGTCCTGTTGAAACCATAGCTCCTGCATATCATGGTTGCTCAATTAATGAACAAAAAAGGCAGTAATCATGGCTCTACAGTGGTCACCATTGACTGTAACGTTCTGGCCAGCATCATTTTTAAAGAAGTACGGACCGATCATTCTACCAAACCATAAACGGTATAACGGTGTATCAACACACACTTGAGGATTATCATCACTCCAAATACGGCAGTTTTGTTTATTGACCTATCCATTCAACTAAAAGTGAGCTTCATCGCCAAACAAAATTCGCTTATGAAAATTGGGATCAATGGTAATCTTGTTTTTGGCCCATTCACCGAATCTACTCCTTGTTAGGTGATCCTGTGGCTTCAATTCTTGAAATGGCAAACCAAACATAAAATAAATCACTTTACAGCTGACAAAATGGCCTCCATTTAAAATAGTGTTGCCAACTTAAAGTTCTATACCTCTAAAAAAAACACCACACCCTTTACTATGGAATTCTTGTCACACTCTCACTCAATGGGTATGGTGTGTCTGATATTCAACTGAATGAAACTTTTAAGTAGAAATAAATTCCCCTTGCAGATTTGTGAAAATGTATTTTTGTGCGATTTCATATTTGAGTATACCTAACTACATTTCGTGAATGTGAATTAGGGACATTTTAAGCAACTCATCGATGAGTTACGCATCAAAAAATTAACTAGGATGAAAACCAGTTAGCAAAATAAAGTCTTTCTGTATCTAAATTCCTTTAAGTTTCTATTCATTTAAATGTAGGTACCTAAATAAAAGTACCTACATAACTGGAAAATATTGATTAATTTTTTAAAGAAAAATAATATCAAAAATTAGTTTCAGTCAAATGGACTTAAATTTGATTGCAAAATAAGTACCTATTAGATATCAAAAACATAAGTTAAATCTTTCCAAAGGAATATAACTCATTTCCATCATTCCTGGTTCAAAGTTTTATAAACTATTCAAACATACATACATACATACGTTTATATACCAACGTAATACTCTAAACTCGAGAAAAAAAATAAAAACTCTCCGTTTTCTACAGAAAATCTATCCAATTAAAAGTTTTCCTTGACTTTTACTTCACTCGATCAATTGCTTGCACCTTTATGATGTATTTCGTCCTCTTCAATGTATTTAGAAAAGCCGTTTAAAAGTTTCCTTTTGCTCGAGAAATCGAATAGAATTGAACTTTTCCGATACAAATTGTAAATTGTGTTCAAGGTGTGCTTTCTTCCTTAGGCCTCATTAATTTGGAATTAAATAACATTTCTAGGGGAGTGGTTTTTGTTGTAAAATAGTTTTTTTTTTTTTGGAAACTTGATGAAGTTGGAAGCAAGAGAAAAGTTCAAATTGAAAAAAATGATATTAGATTGACTTTTAGAAAAATTATTCCTTATAAAAATTGAAGAACAGAAGACTTATGGACTATGTAAAAAGCTTTTTTGGCTTCCAAAAAACGTACAACAATCTTAAAAGAGAACGATAGCTCTCAGAATGTAGAGTGAATATACAAAAAAAATAAGCTACTAAATCATTATCTTCAGTAAAAGGGAGATTTATTTGAGATAAAAGATTTAATGGTGTGAGCATCTTGTTAAACGAAAAAACAAGGCGCAGCTATAATCTTGAAAACTGATTCCTGCAAGAATATAATAACAGCAAGGCCTTAAGTCCTACACTCATCTCAAATGTGTGAAGAACACAGTGTTTCAAAAGACGATATAACTACTATTATATGGTCAATCTCAATGCCAAAGGTGAGATCCACGTAGGTAATGAAAATGATGATTTAGAAAAGAGGTTTTTTGTATTCGCTGAATTTTCAAGCCCTCACTCTTGGTAGCAGTTCTAACTGGACGAAAAAAATGAAATCTCAAAATGCAGTCCCAAAAATCATCTGGAGTTAGCCAAGTCCATATGAATTTAATTGTTGTTGTATTTACGTGTAAATCCCTTAGCTCCGACACGCCTAATAAACACCTTATTTATCAAAACACTCTGCCAACAAAAATTCCTTCCTATCCTTTTATATCTTCCAACTCAATTTCACTGCACTAAGTGATATATTTAGGTTTAATTTAAAAGACCTAATGTCTTACAGGCATTAAGTTAAAATTTATGTTACTACATAATATAATAAATATTTGTTTAAAAAAATTTCATTCAAATTCAAATATGCTGAAGTACACATCATTTTTCGTCTTTCCAAAACTGACAGACATGACGAACTTTGGTGGCTTCCCCGTTTATGTATTTTATGTTTTCAAATGGCTCCACCGATTTTATTTATTTTCTGGTTATTTACTCTGTTGAAGCCATTTAGTGGCAAAATTTCCGGCATTTTATTGCCTATACCAACCCAGAAAAAGTTATGTACGTTTCTTACTTTTATTTAAATTATTTTTTTTTTGTAATGTGCTTGTGCGCATAAAATATTTGAACCAACTTTACATTCAATTCAAATAAAACTTCACAAAAAAAGTTTCTCCACTAAAAGTTAACTCCGTATCCTTCTACATCCATTGTTTGACAAATTGTAGATAGAAATAACGCAAAAAAGATTCCCCTAAAAAAAGATAAAATCACAAAGCAAGAAAGAATAGGTTCATGCAAATAATTTTGGAATATTTAATTCTTCCGTCTCGTTGGTTTCTAATCGTTTCGTTTCAAAAAAAAAAAAAAAATACAAAGAACTATCATTGCACCTATTTGCAATTCAATTTTTCATCATATTCAGCTATTCAGCATTCAAATAAAAAATAAACATAAAATGCATTCAGCTATGAAAACATAGATTTGAGATTATAAGGTCATTGTGTTTTAATAATGTAGAAATAAAATAATAATTGAGCGCAAAAGGGAAATTTAATTCAATTTCAGATGAAGATATAATTTTTTTTTTATCCTTCTTCTTCAGTTTAGTGATTCAAAAACAAAATAAATAAATTAATTTAACAAAACTTCGTCTAGATGTCGTCGTCGTTGTCACCGTATCGTCTGGGAAAGTACTTCAGATATAGGGCTAAAATATTCCAAGTGTTAAGACGATGAATTCATTGTTCATTGTCGCCCTATAGCCTATCGTGTCATTGCTGATGAATATTTTATGAGCTTTTTTGCTGCAGCAAAAATGCTTTTGAAATAAATTTTACCTCAGGATTCGAGAATGGGTTAAGTGGGTTGCAAAAGAGGCTGTTTCCGGGTTGAAAGAACGACAAAGAAATCTAAGTGCAAGATAAATTCAATTTGTAAAAGTTTTAAGCTCCTATTTGAGCGTTCAAAAAAAAAAACAGAAAAGAGATAAGAGCTATCAAGATCATAGACCTTTAGTTTACTTTAGTGGCTTTCAAGAATTTGTTTTGTGATGAACTATCAGGTCCATCCTAAACATTAAGGCACACCTCCCTTCAACTATCAAATCCCATTTATAAGCTTAAAAAAAAAAAAACTCTACAATTTGATTTCTTTTAATCTTTCAAAGTATTCTTAACTGACCATCTATTTTTTGTTTCTATATTTTCAGCTGATCCTCTAAAATGCGAAGGCATCAAGTGCCCTCCAATGTCCGATATAAGTTGCCCCGAAGACAGTCAACTTCGAGAATACATCGATTTTTCATCGGCTGAAATAACCAACGACACTTCCGAACTTATTGAAGACCTTCTGCAAGAATGTTGTGTAGCTAGGAAGTGTGCTTGTAAGCTCTGTCACATTCCCTCGTGTGACAACAATTCGTTGGTGATCTACGAAGCTATTCCGGAAACTCAAATTCCCGGTCGCTGTTGTGGCGAATACGAATGCAGACTCGAGCCTAACTGCACTGAAGAACTGAACACTAAAATCTGGTTGACAGATTGCCAGCGGTGTAAATGTGTCTATGGCCAGCGCATCTGTCACAAGTCTTGCGATGAAAGCATGCCAAATCCAACTAACGAATATTGCAAGTCGAAAACTCTCAATCGATTCTTCAAAAACGGCGAAACCTGGAGGAGTGGTTGTTATGAGTGTGAATGCCATAGTGGTGAAGAGAAATGCTTGATGCCATTCTGCAGGAGTGTCAATTGTCCACAAGAGAGACAGGTAACTTTAAAAGGACACTGCTGTCCAATCTGTTGGCCCGATACTGGAGTGTTGCCACCCCAAGATGATAATGATTACTCTGACGAAGAAAAAGACTCGAGTGAATTTGAAAATTTCTCACCAGATCCAATCGCACCGATCGCACCAATAATCATCGTTACCAAGCCCATAAATACTTCAACTTCAACCATAACCTCCTCTACAACAACTTCATCTGAAACAATCTCCACAACTGAAGCCCTACCACCACAACCACCTTGTGTAGTTAGCGAGGAATCAAACGGCTATAATGTCTATCCAGAAGTTGTCGAAGTTGTTCGTGTCAATGCTGACCAAAATGTTCTCTACATCATCATAGGATTCGAGACCCTTTTGTTGGTCATTTTAAGTGGCATCATCTATCAATTGCGTGCCAGGAAACATTCCTACAACACAGTCTCGAACTTCGATGACAATTTCAATAATTGTCAAAAAACTTCACTCAAAATCGAAAAAATGGGTGAACTTATTTAAAAAGCCCATAAAATGGAGCTAAAAAAAAGAAGAAAAAAAAATAACAAAACAAAACACTTAAAAAAAATGCGTGTCTTACCAACAACAGTATAAGTATTGTGTTAACTATATTTTTAATATAATTTTTAAAAACTTTTTTTTTTTTTTACTTTTTGAGTTTAAAGATCTCATAACAAAAATTCATAAAATGATTTAATAATATTTTTTTTTTATTTTATAACTTAAAACTATTTTTATCAGTCCCATTCTCAAGAACTAATTATATATACAAAAACTATTCATTAAAACTGTTTTAATTTTATATTTGTTTTTTTATTTAATTATTTTCAGTTACTAGATGATAAGAAATTAAGTTTAAAAATAAATAAAACAAAAATAAAGGAAAGGAAAGGAAAGAAACAATGTAAACAATATACCTACAAGAAAAAAACAAAAACAATTTAAAAAAAAAAAAAACAAAAATTATAAAAAATGTTGACCAGCTATGTGATATTTGAGTTTAAGAAAAAAATATTGATTTATTTATACAAAAAAAAAATTGTTTAATAGTATTTGTGTATTATAACTATTAAAATAAATTAAAAACAAGAATTGTTACAATAATTATCTAAATATTATACAATATAATCGCACTGGTAATAGGTAAGCTTATAATTCTGAAGTTGAAAATAATAACCATCCCCAAAAAATAAAAATGGTAAAATACATATATATGTATATTAAAATAGTATTATACCGAAAAGAAAACAAAATATTAATTACTTATGATAATGATAATAGATTTTAAGAGATAACTATGTACATGTATTTTTAAGAAGACGAACATTTTAGATTAAATAAATTTTAATTTGATTATAAAAAAATATTAGTTTTATTTTATTTGGACAGTTTATTAGAAACGAAGTTTGAGCCCAGGAAAATCATACAAAAATTATGCACGCCTTGATCGCAAGAACCTGCTCTTGTGAACAACAACTGTGTGTAATTACAGATTGAAGATGCAAGATGTATATAGTTAACGAGAAATTATTAACGCCCAATTTCTTCACAGAAGTACTAAGCCAGCCTAGTACCCAGTCTAGCTAGACCAGATCCTAGCTCTGGTACTCAGTCCTAATGAAAAGTAAGTACCTGAGCATTTCTTCACATCACTAGTAACGGATCTAAATTCACCAAGCGGTACTAGGACTTAATACGTCTAAAACTGGTCTAATTCTGATTTTGACAATATTTTGGCATTTCAAATATTATTTTGATATTTATTTTGACTGAGCGATTTTTATTTTATTCTATTTTCGAATGAATTATGTTAGTTTTAACAAAAAGGGGTCATAATATCCATTCCACGATACCTGTCTCAGTAAGCAAGCATCAACTATGAAATATGTCACTGTGATCAAAAATTTTCCGGTCTTCAATTTTCGCAGTTAAAAGCAAAACGGCCGTCATTGCTACAAACCTATAGAGAGTGGGAAGATGAAGAACGCCAATTAAGTCCTTGCGATATTTACAGGAGTGATCAGTAGTGCTCTGTTTTGAATCAGCTTGCCAATGAAGCATTTGATTTGAGTAGTTTATTGTGTGTTATTTTTTGCGTGGAGTTTTGGACATTTTTCTATGTTGATATGTGTGTGACAGTCTTGGAGAAATGCCCTTTATTGTGTGCATTTCATGTGCGGTTCATGCAATGCATTGGTCGCATCCAGAGCTATCAGGATAGGTTTTGTGTTTGTTTTAATCCCTTATGAAAACAGTAAATGCAAAAACAACAATGTATATCTGAAAATTGTGGGATATGTGCGGAAGGCCTTTTTAAAAGCTTGTCGAAACTGTCTACAACACTATTAATGGTTTTAGATATGACGTTGTTTCTCGATATAATGTACAGGGGCAATATGTACTTTTACGACTGCATTAACACAAGTCCATGCAACGAATTCATTGAAGAAAATGAAAAAAATTGCTCCGCTTCAGGTATTAGCACCACTAGACTGCCGATTTTTAAGTCCTAGCTAATACCGAGTCCTAAATAGTACTCGGTACCAACTTGACAGAACTAGCGCTTAGTACTTATGTGGAGAAATCATTTGATACCGATTTGAGTACTAACAACTGGTATAATAACCAGTTACTAGCTAATTTTGAGGAGTCAGCTATAACAAAGGCTTTTTTAGGCTCTAGCTCAGATTACAGTAGACGCACGGTTGAACGGATGCACAGACGCACACACACACGCAGAAACTCCTTACGTCAAGGAAAGACCTTTATATTCTTTATGCACTCTTCCATTTTAAAATGTATGTTGCTTGAATTCCTTCACGAACATGATTATTTAACTTAAATAATATCAACTTCAATATACATTCATATAGCTTCACACCATCTGAATTTTTTTTAAAAGTCTGACTATTTCATTGATTAAGACTCAATGGTGTTTGAGCTTTAAAAATAGTCTTGACTCAGTTTTATCAACACAAATGACCTTGTCTCACCTTCCAAAAAATTTAAGTTTATTCACGCTCATGGTTCAGGAATTGTTCATAAATTGAATTGTGTGGAGGAACACCATCAACAAAACCTCTTTCTCGTTTTTATTCACTAAATTTTGATTTCTTTTTTAAAATTCTAATCAACAAAACAAATAAATAGAAAAAAAATAAAAAAAAATAAAAAAAAAAAAAAAATTAAATGAATGCACACTGCTGAATAAAACCATAAATTAAACTTTCATTAAATTGTTTATTTATTGTTATTTATCTGGTTTTATTGTTTTTTTGTTTTTCTTTTTCTAATATTTTGCAGCAGCACCATCAGCGTCACAACCAGCGCCAAGAAGACGCACAACTTCTTAGATTTGTGTGTGTGTGTTTTTTTTTGTTGTATTTCCTCGCATCCTAAATAAAAACCATCAGACAAATTTGCACATGAATGAGATAAATTTTTTGTGAGACATTTATCAACTTCGGGTGATGTGCTATTTTTGGGAATCCCGCATGAAGACATTAATCAATTTAAATCTGAGCTCATCTAATCATGTGTCATATTAGAATTAATTAAATTGCATTTATGGCAAACCGATTAAGATGATGATCCAATCGTGGATGGACACAGTGGTTGTATAGGATTCTGGACGGAGCGAACGAAGGTGGTTTCACCTGTCCAAATTTGATGCACTACATTAACTACCTTAAAAGATTTGGAAAACATAATGATTTATATCAGGTAGGACCCAATTTCGGGTCGGTGAGTTACTATGGGGAGACAGAGTGTCGTTTCATTGCTTTGAAGCATAAAAATAAATTTAATAAATCAACTTCCAAAAAAAAATGATATCAAATGTATGTATAGCTATGTATGTGTTTATATTTATGTTATAAAAATAATTAAAACATCATTAGACAACTGATGACGCAAAAGTTATAGCTCCGCATTCTTTTCTTTCGATATGAAATTTTTACGTCTTGACAACTGGTGTCAAGCTGGTATTTTTTTTCGGCAATAGAACTTTAGAAAAATAAAAATCAAAAAATTAAACATCTTGGTGATTTAATTCAAAATTTTAGAAGGAATTTTGGAAATTTTGAAATTGCTCACAATGTTAAAATTCCTAAACCCACATGCTGAATTCAAAAAAAATATGTCATCGTTTAGTTCTTGAGTAATTATTATGAATTTATAGAAAAGCAAAATATTTTCTATCATACAGGGTGGTTCAAAAGTTTCGGAAGAATTTTTATTATCATAATACATATATGTAGATATTATGCATACTGTTCAAATTTTATGAATGGAATTGGTTGAGGGCTTGTACCTGAATTTGACCAGTACAGATACGAAATTTTGTAAAAATCGTTTAAAAAAATTTCAGTATGGCAGCTACCCGTTCTAGTTGTGTTAAAACAATAATTCGAATTTCCTCTCTAGGGAATCACATAAAAATGCCCTGTACCAATTTTGAAGCAAATCGGCCCACCCGTTAATCTCTACCTTAAATTACAGTGGACGCACAGATCCACAAACCCACATACTGACGGACGGTAGGACGCAAAATGGCGGGTCTGTAACAGGAGTACTTCAGCTTAATTTTAAGATGTTGGATTTAAAAAAAAATTTCAAATTATATATAGCCCAGGAAAATAAGACTTTCTATTCGAAAAAATTCCGATAAAACTTAATTTTAGAGGAAAGCTTTTTAGTATCTTTTAAACTTTTTCCAAAAAATACTGCACTTAATTTGGACCTGGAATTTTGAATTTCTGACAAGGGACAAGAAATTTAGTCAAATCAAAAATTTTAGCTTTCGAAATTTTATTATCAACACATGCTCAAACGAGCCTAGTATTTTACTCGTAAGGCGCAGGAGCGAGTACTTACTAGTGAGTTGCAATACACTCAAATTTGTTCCCTAATAAAGGGTGTTTTTTTTTTTGACGTGTGGTTTTCAAGAAGAAATAAAACGAATATGATTTAATGTTATGGCCGAGAAGCCCAATTTTCGACCATTTTTTGAAGCAATTGGGCAGTATTTCAGCAATAACGCGCCGAATATTCTCTTCCAAGGCGTTAATCGTCTCGGGATTTTCTGTTTAGACAAGCGACTTCACATAACCCCACAAAAAAAAAGTCCAGCGGTGTTAAATCGCACGATCGTGGATCAACCAGCTGACATAAATTTGCACGAGTTGCAAACGATGTTCAAGAGTAAGTCTATAAATCAGGTGACAGCTGTCAAAAAGACCAACTCCGAAAAAAGTATTGCCAGATTGAAAACCACATGTGTTAAAAAAAAACACCCTTTACAATGAGACTTTAGCAACCCGCTCGTGAGCTCGCTCCACAACTGGCTCGCATTTTATCAAACGAGTTGAGAAGCGAATAGAGCAGCGAGTGAGTCAAATACAAATAGGAATTTGACAGTTCATGTTTGCAGCAAACTTGCTAGTAAGTTCTCGCTCATGTATAGCCTCAGGGTTAGAGTTACAACGCTGTGATTTCTTGTGTACAAAATTTTATAAGCTACAATTTAAGTTGTGACATTCTTCCGAAAAAACTGGCATTTTTTGATATTTTTACGAACGAAAAAATTGAAATTTGACACTGAATTATAAAGGCATTGGTACACAACAACGTGCCCTGCCTTGCACATGAACAATTTCTAGATCAAATATTAATTTCTTTTTTGTTTTAACATTTTGACGAAAATTAGTTTAAATTGAAAAATTTTTTATTTTAACCAAAAAACTTATTTTCTACGAAATTTCAAACTTAAATTCGCAATCCACAACAGCAGGAAGCATTCCACAAACTAGCGAAGAGAAAATTCGTTCCTATTTAACTTTAAACATTAAATTTGCATCTTTGTTTTATGACAATTCACAATTGCTAGCGACGAATTTATCAAAATCCGTCACCATTTGAAATTCGTTGTTTTTCAGTTCGGGTCTCATGTGCAAGGTACTAATACGGGTACTTTGAAAAAAAACCTCAAAACCATTTTATCCACCAAAATTAAGCATTGTCAAATGTATCACCCTATACTTTGCCTATTATCTTATTAACTGCCAGTCATTCTCATAAAAATACCTAATTTTTCACTTTCACAATAAAACAATGAAATACAAAAAATCTATCCCCATATCAATTAAGCTGCACACCACGTCTATGATTGAGTCCAAAAGAACCTTCAAATGGAAAGCGAATGCTCTCTCATAAATAGCAAAACAATAGGTCAGTCAGTATAGAGACATGAATTAAATTAGGTCACCCATTCACCCACCTAACAATCGCGATTATTGATGGATAGATATTCAGAGTCTATTTATCAGCACCATTTGATATAGATAGAACAAAAGAAACACACCTAATTTAAGCATTGTCATCTAAAGAAAAAAAAAAAAAAAAAAAACAACCGACACCGTCGCCGCCGTCGGTCGTTTTCGACAATCAATCAAAAATCCAATCAACCTGAGTATGAGTCATCCAAACGCAAAAAAAACCTTGGGCTCTTAGTCTCGCTGTCACCGATATATTGAATCATCGCTGAAACGATGCCTCCAAGCTGACACCATGCAAATTATTTGATATCAGAGCAGTTGAGGCCTCCGATTATATTTGTATACCTTGTCGGCGAGCAATATGTCAGGCTATAAGAGAGGGAGCAGTAGCGAATATTATTTAAGCGACTATAAGCGTGCATGTTATTTATGCAGATTTGGCGTTCCTATTGGGACTCTTTGGCTGAACGCGGGCATTGTTTGGCATGGCAAGCACACACCTGACAGTTTGGTAATGTGTAGCCTGTGGGCTTACAAATGAGACTTTTTCGAAGCCCAAAATGTAGATACACCCATCACCTTCACCAATATAGGTACTATACAACACTTTTCCACCTTTTTCGCTTTTTCATAGAAGTCCGGTGCTGATGGTTGTGATGCGAGGGACTCCACTTGGTTGTCCGAGACATATTGATTTATTGCGCCAAATGCTTTGTATTTTTATTCAATACAACGCGAGCTGTAAATTTAAAGTGTGTTATATCATGTCAGCCAAAATTGGATATACATAGGTGGGTTATTTCGCTTTTTGCCCAAAGGTGTTCCTTTTTTAGAAGCGTTATAACAGCGGCAAGGAGGTTTAATTTTAAATATGTTTTTTTTTTGGGAATTTTTCGTTCATCATAATTTCATCCCCCATTATAAATAAGAATAATTAATTTAAAATTCAGTTTGCGTTGCTGCATTTAAGGCGAAATGAGCAAGACTCATTCTATTGTGTTGTGTTGTGTTGTGGTTAGCTCCTGCATGGATTCCAAGTATAGCTTATGCAAAATCTTCCTTCAAGTTGAATGGTTTTGTACGAATTCTACATTTTAACTAAATCGAGGAGGTCTGGAATTCGTATTAGTTAAATCTAATTGAGAGAGGATTTTATTTTTTGAGTTTTCATTTGAATAGGTGGGTTTATAAATTTTAATTTGAAATGCAAAAGCAATACAATATAATAAAGGGTGATTTTTTAGCTGGTTTGGTTTTGGCAACACTGGTTTTGACAGCTGACAAGTGTTTAGTACCTTGTGTCACTGTCAAACAGCTTCAGTTTGGTTTGCAATTTAACCATGGATCGTCTTACAAATGAACAACGCTTGCAAATTATTGAATTTTACTATCAAAATTCGTGCTCGGTTCGAAATGTTCATCGCGCGCTTTTTTATCGAAAAATTGTGTTCAGCGATGAGGCTCATTTTTGGTTGAATGGGTACGTAAATAAGCAAAATTGCCGCATTTGGAGTGAAGATCAGCCAGAAGCATTGCAACAGCTACCAATGCATCCCGAAAAAGCCACTGTTTGGTGCGGTTTATGGGCCGGCGGCATTATTGGGCCATATTTCTTCAAAGATGATGCGAATCGCAGCGTTACTGTCAATGGTGAACGCTACCGAGCGATGATAACAAACTTTTTTTCGCCCGAAATGGAAGTTCTTGACTTGCATGATATGTGGTTTCAACAAGACGGTGCCACATGCCACACAGCACGCGAAACAATGGCGCAATTGCGAGGCGAGTTTGGTGAGCAGTTAATTTCACGTTTCGGGCCGGTCAATTGGCCGCCTAGATCGTGCGATTTGACACCATTAGATTATTTTTTGTGGGGGTATGTCAAGGCTAATGTCTATAGGGACAAGCCCGCTTCGATTAACGCACTGGAAGCCAACATCCATGCATTCATTCGTGAGATACCGGCCGATATGTGTGAAAGAGTATGCCAAAATTGGACTCAGCGGATGGGCTACCTGAGACGCAGCCGCGGTCAACATTTGCATGAAATTATCTTTAAACATTAAAATGCAAGGTTCAAACTATCGATTCAAATAAATATTTCATTCATTTTTTCGAATTTTGTGTGTTTTTTTTTTAAAAAAAGTTCTAAGCCTCTTAAAAAATCACCCATTATAAATAAAGGGTCCGCCATCTAACGTTTTTTTTTCAACTAGTGCTTATTTCGTGAATGGTAACACTTAGCTCATGTCTGATTTGACAGATAATTAGTTTATCCTTCCGCTAAACGAATATGGTTGTGTATACGCTTCGCTAAGTTGACCTGCGATCGACTTAGAGAAGATGCCGATTTTGCCAAAAAATCATCTTTTCAGATGAAGCTCATTTTGATCTTGGCGGGTAGTAAACAAGCAAAATTGTCGCATTTGGGGCACAGAAAACCCGCACGCATACATTGAAAAAGCCGATACACCCAAAATGAGTCACTGTTTGGTGCGGATTTTGGTCGAAAATGAGCAAGGAGTGGCCGTTACAGTCAATGGCGATCGTAATCGGGCCACGTTGAACGAATTTTTGTTTACAAAACTTGAAGAGGAGGATATTGGCAACATTTGGTTTCAACAGGACGGCGCTACGTGCCACACAGCCGAAGCTACACTCGATGTTTTGCGCCATTTTCAAAAAACAAAAAAAGTTATTGGGCGGACCCTTTATATAACTTATATGCATGCACTTTAACATTAAATACACAATTTTTCTTCGTTAGCTTACACTATTTGCCACAAGTAAAGAGAAATAGGCAAGTTCATAAAATTTTGTGGTTCTTGAGGTTCATTTTCGAATTTAAAGAACGAACAATACCGGACCAAGAACACTTCCTTGAGGAACATTAGCTTTTCTTAACTTAAGCTCTGGATATTAAATTCTTTGTATTACTTAAAAAAGCATGATTTCATGGTAGGCAGATGCGAACACAGAATACTGGAACATTTTAAAAAAATACCTAATACCAAAAAATACCTAATACCAAACCTTCTTAAGAGAGCCATTTTTGTCGATTCTGAATTATTTTTGACTCAAAGTCAGTTAATCCTGCAAATAAATTAAATCAGGGTTATCTCAGTTGAAGTTTGTTAGTGCAGAATTAACGTTTACTTTCAATTGTTAAACATTTATGAAAATAGCCATTGCCATAGTGGTGTTGCCTTTTATATTTCGATAATTTTTTCACGCGCATGTGTCATATAAAGCTATTCAGTTAGTCTAGAGTTTCCTCATCAAATTTGTTGAGTTAAGTCGGAATTTAAATTGACTGAAAAATCTGTTTAATGAATTAATTCGAGATTAACTTTGAAACTCAGATTATCCCGCACGAAAGACATGGGCCTTAAAGATACAATAGATAAATAATAAGCTTTTTGTGAATTCAGTACTCATCATGTGCATAATAATGGGTGATTTTTTAAGAGGCTTAGAACTTTAAAAAAAAAAAAACACAAAAAATTCTAAAAAATTAATGAAATATTTATTTGAATCGATAGTTTGAACCTTGCAATTTAATGTTTAAAGATAATTTCATGCAAATGTTGACCGCGGCTGCGTCTCAGGTAGCCCATCCGCTGAGTCCAATTTTGGCATACTCTTTCACACATATCGGCCGGTATCTCACGAATGAATGCATGGATGTTGGCTTCCAGTGCGTCAATCGAAGCGGGCTTGTCCCTTTAGACATTAGCCTTGACATACCCCCACAAAAAATAATCTAATGGTGTCAAATCGCACGATCTAGGCGGCCAATTGACCGGCCCGAAACGTGAAATTAACTGTTCACCAAACTCGCCTCGCAATTGCGCCATTGTTTCGCGTGCTGTGTGGCATGTGGCCCCGTCTTGTTGAAACCACATTTCATGCAAGTCAAGAACTTCCATTTCGGGCAAAAAAAAGTTTGTAATCATCGCTCGGTAGCGTTCACCATTGACAGTAACGCTGCGATTCGCATCATCTTTGAAGAAATATGGCCCAATAATGCCGCCGGCCCATAAACCGCACCAAAATGTGGCTTTTTCGGGATGCATTGGTAGCTGTTGCAATGCTTCTGGCTGATCTTCACTCCAAATGCGGCAATTTTGCTTATTTACGTACCCATTCAACCAAAAATGAGCCTCATCGCTGAACACAATTTTTCGATAAAAAAGCGGATCCTCGGCCAGCTTTCCAAGAGCCCATTCACCAAAAATTCGGCGTTGTGGTAGGTCGGCTGGCTTTAGTTCTTGCACCAGCTGTATCTTAAAAGGCTTTACGCCCAAATCCTTCCGCAAAATTTTCCACGTAGTGCTGTAACAAAGGCCTAACTGCTGGGAACGGCGCCGAATCGACATTTCGCGGTCTTCTGTCACACTAGCTGATACGGCCGCAATATTTTCTTCACTACGCACAGTACGTAAACGTGTTGGTGGTTTAATGTCCAACAAAGTAAATTTGGTGCGAAATTTGGTCACAATCTTCCGAATAGACTGCTCAGAAGGTCGAGAATGCCGATCATAAAATGGAAGCAGCGCGCGATGAACATTTCGAACCGAGCACGAATTTTGATAGTAAAATTCAATAATTTGCAAGCGTTGTTCATTTGTAAGACGATCCATGGTTAAATTGCAAACCAAACTGAAGCTGTTTGACAGTGACACAAGGTACTAAACACACGTCAGCTGTCAAAACCAGTGTTGCCAAAACCAAACCAGCTAAAAAATCACCCTTTATTATACTGGATGGTAATTAGGTTGGAAAAATTGCTCAAGCCCACCGCACTGTGGTCGAAAATGAAAAAAAAATCGAATATTGAAAGTTGCAATTTTGATTTTAATGTCTGATAGGATTATAAAAAGCTCTTCAAAAAATTTCCCTGATAAATATTGTTTCCTTTATAAAGCTCTTGAAAGATGGTCAATTTTAGTCAGGACCTGCGTAAATGATGTGGTTATTCGGCAAGTGGCCCGACTCGAAGGAGCAACTGGCACCAAGGCAAAATTATTTAAAAAAAATATTTTTTTTCATAAAAAAATTATAGTTCTGGGGCGGAAATCAGCAGGATTTTAACACTCGATTTTTTTTTTAAAGCAAATGCAAGACTGTAGCTATGATTTTTTGCAGTCTTTGAATAAGAAGATACAAGACGTTGTTTAAAAAAATTCTGCTGAAGCTGAAATTTTAGTCTTTATTTGAGTCATAGAATTTTGCAGAAAAAAAGCTGAAAACGTTTCGTCATCGCTTTGATTTTTCAAAACTTTCCTATTTCTAGGCATTGTTTTGAATATATACAGTTTACTCACTAACCAAAAGATATAAAGATATACATTTTTTCTAAACACGCTTTTGGTAATCTAATTGATAATTTAATTTTTAAAAGTTTAAAATCGGCTCAGTAATAATTGTAAACACAAAATCTGCTTAATTATTTTTCTAGGACAATTCTAAAACACCCTGTAAATCATTTTATTCATTTTTTTCAAGAATTTCCTTTGAAGTAGAAACAAATTGTAACAATTGCAAAATTTCGATCAAAAGCTATAATTTTTGCTAACGGGTGCATCTCTTCTCGTTTTTGTGGCTCCAATTGAACAGTCTTTCTCTTGCCTTCACAGATAAAACACGTATCTGCGCAACAAGTCTATAGTGAATAGGGATGGAATGAATTGAATCTGTTAAACTTAAATAGGGTGATTTGAATAAGATGAACGAAGACTCTCGTTTTATCTAGTTTTATATGATTCGACAAAAAATTGCTAAGAAGATTAAATAATGTAAAAACAAATAATAAAAATGGAAATTAATTTAAAAAAAAAGAAAATTGTTAGGTAATTGAATTTATGGCTTTAAAAAATTATACCCATGTTATTTTAAATGTTGCCATTCTGTTTTAATAATATATTTAGTTATTTAAGTCATTTTTCTCCAATTTTTTCTTGGTTTAACTTAACCAATATGCTCTAATATTTGGACGGATCTATTGCAAATCACCCCATGTAGGGACTTGGAAGTGACTTATGGAGTAGTCATCAAAATCGCCAAAGAAGCAAGACGCATTGAAATTAATTGTATTGGAATAATGGCGGCATCAGCGAAACTTCAGTTTTATTTTGTCAATCAATAGATTTTAAACTAACTTCTCGATGAGCAACTTTCGAGCCTTGTTCAAATTTGAAGCATTTAGTTCATTGATTCATTGAATTCTACTAATCAAGCAAATAACCAACACACTATAGGTACTATTTCGTTAAAAAGTAAAATTTATCATCGAAAATGCAAAACCCAATAAAAAGGTAGGCACAAAAAATTCAATCCAAAACCTAATCCGAATGGAACCAATATCTCATTGTAAAACCTTTAACCAAAAAGAAATAAATCTTATATAAAAAAATTTCTAATAAATAATTCAAACAAAAAAACTTCTCAAATCAACAATCTTCTCAAACCAAAGACTTCCTACTGTGTCCTTTAATTTTTTTTTTTTGTTTTTTTTTCACAAGCCAATAGGAGTAATAAATTAACTTAAAAATGTAAATTATTTCATTCTTCTGTCAAAAGTTGCTCCAACACTAAGCGCGAACTTATATACCTACTTTATCTAAACCTCTTCTCTCACAAAACAAACAAAAAATCGTTAATCTTGTAAACTGCTTTAAAGTAAATTTAAAAAAAAAATAAAAAAAAAAAAAAATTATGCCAACAAATCCAATTAATTCTGCTTTATATAAAGGCTCTTGCCAAATTGGGACATTTTCCTTAAACGTACGGAGCAAATTAGATTACAACTTCTTAAGAACTTCATGGTCAAAACAATAAATTTGTCTCATCCAATTCTTATACTAACCGATGGTAAAGGAACTTTGTGCCAAGAAAATGTTTTCTTTTTTTCCTTTGGTTTTTGTAATTTAAAACTAACCCTCCCATAAAGTCATTAATCTCCACCCAACACCACACAACTCGAACTCAAACTCGACCAGCCGGAACAAAAGGGCTCTTCTTTATGGCCAGTGGAAAATAAAAATGACTAATGTCCGCATGTTGCCCAAAAACGGCTAAATCGGAATTTAATGATGACATTAAGGATTCGCAGCCGCAAATAAATTTTAAATTAAGAATTACGTTCCGTTTTTATCCTGGAATACGCCATTATTATGCTAATTTCTTTGCAATTATTTTTTTATTTTTTCAAATTCGTTTTGTTGTTCGATTGCGTTCGCTTCACCATCATCATTCGTATTGAGTGACTGAGTAATCGCTGACTGAATCAGCTTTAAGACTATGCAAAATACGTCCCCCACTCAACTCGACTCGACTCGACTCGGTGTGCTTCACCGTCAGATATGCCCTTAGGATATGCACTTCTGTCCATGATCCGCAAAGAAACGAAGCTCATAATAAAGCTCTGTGAAACGAATTTATAGCCGTTAAACTTATTTATTGTTTTACAAAATAAACAGAACACTCGTGAAGCACGAAAATTGTTTCAAGTCAACATGACTGGACGAACACCAAAGGGGTGGATGGTCAACAGATTTCCGGACGGGCCGGGCGGGCCGGGCGTCGCGCGGCCAGAGTCCAAAGAGTGCGAACCGAATTGTCAGATTCTTTGATTTATGAACTTAAGTGTTATACTTTAGTCAAAAAATAGCAAAAAAAAAAATAAAAGCAAAAGCTGAAATGTTTTATGCATACATTTAAGGATAAAGAAACATGTCACAAGTCGGATGATTTGTCAGACGGAGCACCAGTCCAGTCCAGTCCAGTCAACGGTCAACCATTGTGCTTGGTCTTTCTGATCACGTTCCATCCTTATATAAAACGCAGTGATGGGGTTGCGAGGGTTCGTTACGGAATCGTTATTGTGTATTGCATAAAATTGGGGCTCATGTACTCAGTAATTGCAGGAGGCAGGAGGTGCATCCCTCATTGTGTACCCTGAGAGCAAGATGTTTTTTTTTTTTTCAATTTGGGAATGGAGATCGAGGAACTGTGTGGAGTCACCGCAGGCGAAGGCAACATGATTGACAGGCTAAGTGTTTGGTGTCTGTTGGTTGCTGATAACATCTGTCAATCAATGGCGGATGAGGAACAATATTTTTCTCGATGTTGAGATAAATATTTAAATGTGACGCTTGCCAAGGTGTAAGATACGAGATGATTGTGATCTGCTGTTCAATGCACTTTTTTTATAAGGTTGTCGGCATTTGCTTGCACATCAAGTCAATTAATCTTTTATTTTAACAACATGACTTGTAAATTGTTTTCGAAAAAATGTGTTTGATCTTTTTTTTTTCTGAGGAATATACAATTTAAATTTGTATACATCACTTTTTGTGATTGCAAATGATGTATTTGACTCTTTAGTGTATCGAAAATGTTTTAATTACTTAGAATTTAGTTGCGGGGTTTCCACCATCTTGATTTGAAGAGTGAACTTGGTTTTCGAAATTTTCCAAACATGCGGGGAAGTATTTTTTGTTGATATCGATAGAATTTTTGAAGGAAGTCGTAGAAATATTTAAAAAAAAAAATTAAATTTAAGAATCTAGATACGAATTTTTAAAAGTCGAAAACGGAGAAGTAGACGATTATGAAATACATACTAAGCAATACAAGCACATTGACATTTGACAGTAGTGAATTTTTGGAAATGTAATAGAAAAATATTTCACTTATGTTTGAAGAATTTTAGATTAATGGGTTTCTTGTCTGTGCAGAAAATTTCTGAAAACACACAAATTTTCTTAGTTTTATCTTTTTGAAAATCTGAAATTTGAAGGGCTGATGGAAATTATTTATTTGTAATTTTGGTGTTCGTTGTGTCATTTTTGTATGTTATTTTTCGTTTCGCATCAGCAGCGTACTATGCTTAAGTAGAGCTTTTTTTAGTGTAATCCTATATTAAAAATGGTTTAATATTATAGATGAAGCAAAAAGCATTCTTAAGTCTTTATAGTTTTGAGATTTTGTAGCAAATTTGGTTCGTAATCATAAATTTTTTCAAATTATTTAGAAGAGTCCAAGAAGTTGATTAAATATCTACCTGAACCATTGCATAATTTGAACCATTTGCTTATTCAACTTTAATTTGGTATTTTTTTCGACCGTCTGTGTCAAGATTTTGGTCAGATATTTGGCTTTGATTGAAAAAAAAACAGTTCATATTTTACTTTGAAAATTTTAGGGAATAATTATATCTTTTTCATTTTAACGAAAAATGGAATTGAATTGAATTGAATTGAATTGAATTGAATTGAATTAAATAAAATTGAATTGAATTGAATTGATAAAATAGGGATGTTATTAGCGAAGCTTTTTAAAATTCAAGTGGTAAGTCTACAAGCGAGTGATAGTCCAATTAAGCTTCCTTTATGCTACCTACCCTAGCGAACTCAAAGAAAAAATGTTTCTCCCAAAAAGATATTAAAAATGCCCTCAATATCCTGGGCTATTACCACCATTTTCTAAAATATTTGATAACAACATAAGAAAAATTAGCAGACATAAGCGTTTGAGGTCAACTTACATATAATGTTTATATTTATAGCATATAAAACCTGGCCACGAGTCGAGAAAAAATTTCAGTCGCGCCTTAGTATAGAGGGACGATACCTACACCTCGAAGGCATCTATACACTTGGACTGAAATTTACTGAAAGGCTTGGCGGCCAAAGTGCGCTTTCGACAGAAAAGAATACAAATTAAAATAAATCATAAATTCCAATTTTTCAAGGTTAATATTTAGCAGCTTATTCAAATTTAAGTTTCATATATCCTCATCAGTAACGTAATAAAACTGAGATAATACCTAGGACGAAATCAAGAGAATACTGAAATTTTAAAGACTCTCAAACTTTATATTCAACTTTTAGTAATAAACCAAATTTATCGTATTTCAAAACAAATTGCTTTCTTAATAAATTTAAAAAGAATTCCAAGCTTTAAAATCAAACGATTATACGATATTTCACGTAGCTAACATTATATGAACTCACGTTTGTAATGGTTTCCAAGAAACATCGTTAAATAAAAATTCATATTCGATAATTATTGCACCACGTATTTTCAATGGAATTTTCTGCTAAAAAAAACAAAACTACTTAGCCAAAAAGTAATCGAACATCGTTTTAAAACCGAGTAACACCTTTTTTGGCATAAATTTATTTATAAGGAAAATAACATTATTCGGTGACGGTAGGTGCATTCTACTTGTCTTATTATTTAAATTTGTCAACAAACAGGAGGAGTGTCAATGGGTTTCTTTTATAAATTCTTTATTAATTCAATCGATTTTGTCGAAAAAGGTAAACACACATTATTGAACTCAAATGATCCTGTACTGAATATTAATTTTTTTTAACTTGTGTTTTTTTTTCGTTTACTATAATAATTTTATTTTTGACAAGCAAACATAATAAAAATGTTAAAATTAATAAAGTATGTAGTTTGAAATCTTAAATAATTATATGTTTACATAACACAACAGAGATTGATTTAAAAAACGTAATAAATACTTGCCATTTCTTTCAATTTATTTTTTATTTATGTTAATGTTTATATCACATTTATGTTTTTTTTATGAAAAAAAGGTGAATAAATATTATATTAATCTTTCCTCTTCTTTTTTCCTTCTCGCTTGAAAAACTATTAAAAATCAGAATCATTTCAGAAATGTGTTCTTGTCTCTGAAATGTTTGTATGCAGTGTTTCCTTCGGTCTAGACTCTAGATCTAGACATGCCATTCGCGTTCTTATTTTATAGAAACAACTATAGTTTGAAATCATAAAAAGGATAGCATGAAAAATATCCTTTTATAACGGGTGTTTTTTTTTAGACGTCTGGTTCTCAATCTGGTAATATTTTTTCGGAGTTGGTCTTTTTGATAATTGTTACTTGATTAATGGTCAGTTTATCAATAGATTTATTTCCGAACAACGCTTCCAAATTGTGCCCAAATGGGCTCGAAACGAGATCGTTGTTGATCCCAATTTTCACAAGAAAATTTTGTCAGCGATGAAGCTCATTTTTTAGATGAATAGCTACGTCAATAAGCAAAACTAATGCATTTGGAGTGTAGATAATCCTCAAGCCATTGGTGAAACGCAGTTAAATCCTCAAAAAGTTACTGTTTGGTGTGCTCTATAGGCAGAGGGAATCATTAGTCCATATTTCTTCAAAAATGAAGCCGTCCATAATGTAACAATCATTGGAGAACGCTATAGAGCCATGATTTATGACTTTTTCGTGCCTGAATTGAAGGATGTTGATGTGGACAACCTTTGGTTCCAACAAAACGGTTTTACATGCCATACAGCCGCCAACGAAACAATAAATTTATTGAAGAAGACTTTTGGTGAGCGGATTATCTCGCGTCGTGGGCCTGTGGCGTGGCCTCCAATATCGTGCGATTTAACACCACTGGACTATTTTTTGTGGGATTATGTGAAGTCGCTTTGCTTCGCAGATAAGCCCGAGACGGTTGACGCCTTAGAAGAAAATATTCGGCACGTTATTGCTGACATACGGCCCCAATTTCTGCAAAAAGTGGTCGAAAATTGGGCCTCTCGGCTGGAATTTATTCGAGCCATCCGCGGCCGCCATTTGCCCCAAATCATTTTTAAAACATAATGGCAAACCCTTATCTTTATAATAAAGCTTAATTCTTAGCCATAACATTAAATTATATGTGTTTTATTTCGTCTTGAAAACCACACGTCTAAAATAAACACCCTTTACAAGAGTACAAGAGTTCTATTCGCTATTGAAACTTGAAGCATGATTAATGTGAATTGAATCAATCTTGATGATTGATATCATCAACAATTTGCAACATTCTCTTACTATAAAAAATGTATATTTTCATTTTCTATCCTGCAGCAATATGAATGCATCATCACTGCTGATATGCCATCATTACATATAAATAAATTAAAAAGTGTATCTCTCTGATTTTCAAGAACACTTTGCATAAATCGATGATGGCTGTTGATTTTATCAAGGACAACCTCCTCTTCACAGTACAGCAGATCCTTCCATATATAATATTTAACCTTAAAGGCCATTATAACTCTCGTTAAATAGGTCACTAACAAGCAATAACTTAAGAACGAATAAGGCAAATTTGCATTCGCAATAGGTATATAGGTACCTGTACTACTCAAGGACACTAGACGTAGACGTACATATATATAGGCATCCGCACGAAGAAGGTTTTGGAATTAAATTACCATAAGACTTTTCATTAATAAAAAAAAAAAAATACACAAAAGTTGTAGACACCTTAAGTGGATATATAATTAACTCGAGGATGTTGGAACAATTATTTCAAGTATGCAGGAAAATGAGTCTGAAGTATATTTGTGATGGGGCAAGTGGTTGCTTAAGTCTACGCATAAATTACAAACCTGGGAATAATAATTTCGTAGAACGCACTTAGGCTAGGGTTTTTGTTGTCAAACAAGTCCTTAGAACAGTGTATCTATAGTGAAGGTCATAATGATTTATATACAAAATAATAACGTTCATATACATATAATTCCAATCCAGCTTTCCAATGTCAAAGTTTCCATGCCAACCCGCATATAAGCTAAGCATCAGGCTTTTCAAAATTAATTTATTATGTTTTTTAATTGACATGGCCAAACACAAAAATACAAGCCAAATTAATTCCATAAAAATATATTATGAGCACACTGACAGCAGAAATAAATTTACAAAAATATTAATAATCCTTCACGCTCAATTAGCCCTGTTAAAAGCATAAAACCTTTTTTCTACTGCCGCCGCCGGCTGCCGTGCCATGTCATGCACTTTTTGACATGTGTCCAAAAATTCTATTTAGTACCATAACACGGCCATAAAGTCAATGGTCTTTGAATAACTTTGAATTTTAATACTTCATTATCCTATTTGTTGCGCTTCAAAGATATTATTGGCACAGGCATTTTTTTTTTATGGGAATATCCTTGTTGACAGCCCATGTTCATAAAAAAAAGTGGTGCTGATGATGCTGCTGTATATACGTTTGTACGTTTGACAGAAGATTAAAATTTTAACATCAGTCAACAAACAATATACCTACATATGTATATACATATGTCTGTCTTCTTAACTTAGCATCATTCGGACAACGGGAGTAATTATTTCTGACAACCGTGCATAAAAGGCGCAAATCAAAATCTGAATTCAGCATCAATTGGGGAGGTTTGTAGGGATTTTTTTTTCTTTTTTAAATTATGTCTGTATTTTGTTCGTATTAGGTAGCCTTTTTTCTAAATTATGGAAGACAACTCATACTGATTAATCTTGAATCTCACTGCGTTTCGATTCAATTTTTGGACGTCTTTGCGCTGACTTTTTATTTTTTTTTCTATCTGTAATGTATGTTTATTTATACCTACTGTTATTCAAAAGCCATCTCATGTTCGACTTTCAATCCCTTTTGGATCCTTTTTTCGTATAAAGTTCACTTTTAACGACATCGTAAATAGAGTGTTTTCTCGGTTGATTTTTAAGGGTTTTCCTCTTAATTCTGGTCCCACATTCTTCATTTTTAACATGGTACGTCGCGTTGGCGTCGTTAAATACCTTTCACATGACATATATGGATGGTTGAGAGGTTTTAATGCATAAGCTATTTATGAAAGATTTTTGTTTTATATATGATGGTTAAATATGATGGACTTAATAGGATTTTCTTTTTAAAGTCTGAGATTTTCTTAAATTTTTCATCAGAAAATGGAAAAAATTATCTCTGTTTTAATTTCAGTTTTTATGATGAATATACAGTGGAACTTCTATAAGTCGAACCATCAAAATGAATGAAAAAAAATTCGAGTTATAGAAACTTCGATTTAAAGAAATGAGACAAAATTTTTAGTTTTGCTGTTTTATTTCAGTAATAGGAATATTAAAACTAAGAAAATGATTTCTTATTAATAGAAGCTTAAAAAAAATCATAAATCATTTGTTGACGTTTTTTTTCATTGTATAATTTATAAAAAAATTCAATCTCATGAATTACACGTCCTTGGAGACTGCCTTGCCAACACTCAAATTTGAGAGGTTTTTTTTTCTTTATTGTGTTAATACTTTCTCGCTGTTCTCTGTTGTTCAGTGTAATGGAAATTGTACTTTTTAGGTAAAATATATTTTATGGCCTTATGTTTTTGTTCAAAAGGAAGATGCTTGAATTTTCTTCCTGACGTTAAAATTCTTGAATTCATCCTTTTCCCACAAAAAAAAAATTGAAACCTAACTAGGAACTTTTGCGTATGAAAAATGTTTAACCCGTTCAAAACCGAAGTTCAAATAAAAAACATACAAACTCCGAACACAGCCATCCATCATCCCCAAAAAAAAAATTTCGAAATTCATCACAGTTAAGGTTCTCCCAAGCCAACGCGAAACATTCGAAGCGAATATGCGACGACTGGAAATGTTCGAAGATTCGCATCGCACAAGAGTGGTTGCTCTCATTGTCAGGTGAAAGTTTCGTCGTCATTCGAAAGTATTCGCGTTGGTTTGGGAGAGCCTTTAGACTCAATTACTTTTCCAAAAAAATTAAACAAAAGGGATTTCACCAATTAGAGAAAAAGTTCGAATTGAAGAGCCTTTTCGGCATCAAACGTAATCTAAAAAAATTCGAAATATAGAGAAATTCGAGTTACAGAAGTTCGAATTATGGAGGGCAAAATTCATGAAAATAAAGTTTTAAATGCAAAGTTCTCAATAAAACTTTGAGTAATAGAGAAATTCGAGTTATGGAAGTTCGAGTTATGGAAGTTCGACTGTATTATATTCTCATAAATTAACTGTTGATAAATCGACAAAGAAACGTTTTCAAAATGAATTTATCTATAGAATGTAAACAAGTAGGTACCTACTGAAGATGAAACAACAGACTGTAGTATCTGAGTGTAGTATATGTAATATCTGTCTGCTTGATAACTTTTTTTTAACAATGATCATAGTTTTGCTTCATGATATCTTTAGTCATTATAACTAGAAGCACGGCAACACTTCAACATTTCAAAACGTGTGTCAAATGCATGCCCTGATTTATGAATATTATGATTGCAGTACTAAATGGTTCTATGAGATGTAAGTACATATGTGTGTGTTAAGAAGTTAACCATCTCCGAATTTGGCAAGTTAATGGTGATAGGGAAGGGGATTTTATAAAATCCAGCAGCAATACCTGTTTGCTATGCGACCATAGACGCCTGTAGGTAGGGGCAAGGGGGGGCACTTGTCCCCCTGGCTTTGGATAATACCACCCAACTAATAATTTTTTTATTTTTACTATGCATTTTAATAAATACTTGTCTTCTCTCCATGATTTGCTCCCATGGCTATGGACCATGCCAAATGGCCTTTTTTCGATATTGTTGGAAAATATGGATATTTTTTCATAGCTTCTTCATGGTTTGCCTATTTACTCCACTTTTTTAACAAATCTGCTCCGAAATTTAACAACTGACGTTCTAACCCTGTTTAGTATTGTTCTGCCATGTGCAGTAAATTTTATTAAAAAAAATCGTCAATTTGCATGTTTTACATTTTTAATTTGAATTTTCTAAAGAAACATTTTTTTCTGTTTTGTCCTCATTTCAGGCAACATCAGCCTGTATTACGTATATTCAAGCCTTCATGTTTGATCAAAAAACACATTGGACCATCTGATTTTTTCACAATTTTAATTCTCTTTAATTTCGTATTCAATCAAGGGAATTAATAGACGTAGTAAATACTTAAAATTCAGAACATATGTAGTTTAAAAAAATTGTGAAAAAAACAGTTTTTGTTTGAAAGTATTTTTGGTGTGTTTCAAAAACTATTGATAGAAATAAATTGATTTCTGGCTTTTAAAAAAGATAAAACACTTTTAAGTAAGTGTTGCCATTTTTTTAAATAATTTTTTTTTCCACTTTTAATACTTTTTTTATAAAATGCGCGAAAACACCATTTTTGTTCTCGATTTCCATTAAGCTGCCATATAATGAAATAAATTACTCTCTATAACCTTTTATATGACATATAAGTTTCGTCACTGTTGAGCAATATTGAAATTGGGCCCAAAATGCCCATAATTCTTTGTTATTCATATTTTTGGAAGATCTACAATTTTAATTGAATTGCTCAAAATGCTGGAGTCACAAAATAGCTTTTTAAATTTTTAAGCATTTTGACAATGATTCCACAATGTTTTCCTTTAATTAGTTTGTAAGAAGTTCTATATCATTCGGTACAAAAAATGTTTCAATAAATCAATTTTTTAGAAGTATTAGTGGGTTTTTTTAGACTGGAAAATCTCATACCAACATTTACCTTGCAATGAATATTTTTTATAAAGCAGCAAAAAATTTACCAAACCTTTTTTTCAGTTTTTCACCTTACCTTATTTTTTTTTAATTGCAAATTTAAGGCAACTTGTATAAATGTATTTTCAATAATATTCTCTTTCATCCTTATAGTGGGGCAAGTTAATGAAGTTAAAATAAAACTTCTCCGTTTAAAATGAAAAAGCAAAAAACTTAGTATGTATTCTCTAGCATCCACACCACACACCCAATAAAAAAAAAAAAATTCTGGAATGATTTTTGCCTGAGCACACAATTAATTTAAAATTTTGTTCTCTTTCCCTTTCATAAAAACAAAAATCTCTTCATTTTCATCGTCATTCAATTTCCTATATTAAATAAAGTAATTTTTTGAAATTAAATTAACTCAAAAAACTCTCATTTATCGCATTAATTATGTTCAACATCCAACTAAGAACCGCAAAGCTCTGTTAAACCACAAAAACCACTCAAACACTAACTTCCGCTTACATCATTGCCATTGTTGAAATTTTGTATGTATATGTGCTTTTGTGCATGTGCATCACGAATGCTAAGCCAGTTGGAAAAATAAACCAGACGAACCAGCTCCAACAATAGAACTTCTGGTGTGTTAACCATCGGGCTAACGGCTAACCTATGGACGGCCAGTCATGGTATTTTGCCTTTTCCCTGTTCAAGCATATTGGCCAGAAAAAAACCTCACCAGCTAACCATTAGAGGGTTAAAGTCGGGTCCTGTGAGGTGCGTCATGTCAGTCAGTCAGCCAGTCACATGTCCGGAACTCATTTTCTCCTTCTGCATGAAGTTTTTAATCCTGAATTCATATCCAATCTACAATCTTCATCTACTTTTTGTAATACACTTCCTCCTTTTGCCTAAAGGAAGAGACAAAAAGTGGAAAAGTCCTGATGTGGTTTCCCCATCGCCCTATGGGAACAATGACTCAACCAAAAACTGGAGTCTGGAGTGTTAATATTTTTATGGCCATGCATAAGTTTTAGTGAACATATTTTCTCGACTTTTATTTCCCTCGGAATCCTTAAGAGATTTTCTCCATTTAGCCTGGACGTTGGACGTGCTGTAGGTTTCAGTTGCTGGGTTCGGTTTATAATTTTATGAAACTATTTTTGTTTTTTTTTTTTTTTTTTTTTTCTTTCCTCGTTCTCTACACCTGTTTCCCGTCGTAGTCCTTTTCGAAAATACATAGGAATTTCTTTCACCGCATGTTGAACGATTTTTGTTTGCTTAAGTTTCTCAAAAGATTAAGTTACATACCTTCCGTTGGAAAGTAGGTTTTTTTTTCAGGAAGAAGAAAGACCGAAGGGAATATAAGTGCTAGAAATAAAGTTTTTTTTTTATTTTGTTGAATCCTTATTGTACATTAACTTAAGGTTAACATGGAAAAGTTTAAGTAGAACTGGCAAAAGTATTCTTAATAATGGCAATTAAAAGTTTTTGAAAGTGCAATCAGTCATAAACAGGAACACACAAAGTAGGCGAACGAAAACAAGAAACAAAAAGGGAATACTAATACTTAAAATAAGGGAATTTCAAGATAAGGGAGTCTTTTGTGAAGTCAAGTTTAATAAGAGAAAGAACACAACATCGCGCGAGAAATATAATTTGAGCCTCCTCAGGGAAAGTACCTAATTAAAATCCCAAGTTATTAATATTTGAATTGTTTATGTGGAGCTATCTTAATAAAAACGATAGGATAATTTTTGATAAATTATTCGGCCTGTAAACAAAGTAGTTTAAATGAAAATAAATAAATAAATATTAGAATAACTTCCAGTTTCTTTGTAAACAAACAAAATTATTGATTGGAGGAGGTAGATTCTCTTGAAGGATTACTTTTCTATGCGGGAATGTATTCTTTGAAAGTTTTTTTTTAAGTTTTGTATAATATGATTGCTTTCATTTTCAAAAAAAAAAAATCTTGAATAATTTGCAAAATAAAAACACAAACTTGAAGCTCCCAAACAACCCTAACGGCCATATTATTCACTCGATTCATCTAGATTAAAAATTTAAATCCAGATGTTAAGCATACAAATTCAATCTAAATACACCTGGATTTAAGTTTTAATCTGGATGTATCTATTGAATAATATGGCGGTAAAAGTCAAAAAGACTAAAGGACTTCTAAAGACTCCAAACCACCACCTACTTTTATATAAAATATTCAAATGCACTAAAATGATAATAAGAGACTAAAAGACTCCAAAAAGGCCCAAAATTTCAAATGACTCAATATAAACGACTCAATATGGTTTGAGAAATTCAAAAACCTTTGAAAACCCCAAAAGATATCAAACTAGTTAAAGAGGAAGACTGATATTTAGGCTTCAAAAATACCTAGATACGTAAATTACTTTGAAAAAAACTTTTAAAAAATTAAAAAATTACAAAAGAGAAACAAAACTTAGGGCCAGTTTCACAGTCGACATTTACCGGAATAAGTGGCACTTAAGTTTCCCATATTAGGAATTTCAGGTAAATTTCATAGCAAGCGTAAGTGGAACTTAAGTTACCAACATCGGAGACTTAAGTGTCACTTATTCAAGTAACAGTGCAGTCTGATATTGGGAATTAATCTTTCACATTCCCCACTTAAGTGTCATTTTCTGAATGTAAAACTGGCCCTAAAAGTTTCCAAAAGACTCCAAGCAATTTAAAACACAGTATAGGACAAGAATAGTCCAAATCCAAACGTCTAACAGTCTCCAAATACTTTAAAGACCTTAAGACTAAGAGACTGGTAAATGTGAAGGCCTCCCAAAGATTCCAATAATTATTAAAATGTGTCCAAAATACTCCAAAAGACAATATATAAAATACTCTCCATAGACTCCAAACGACTTTAATCCTCCAAAAGATTGAAGGATGTTGTATGACCTTTGACTGTTTGAATACTTCGTAAGACTCCAAAGGCTTAAAAACTTCTAACAACTTGCAGCATCCGAAATAATTAACACCTGCAATCTATTTTTTCCGGATATTGAAAAAGCACTTCAAAAGCTTACTGGGAGAACGACGAAGAACGATAAAAGTTTCAAGACACCTGAAATATCCAAGAAACTAAACTAGTACTCCAAAAGTAAAAGACCTCAAAAGGTTTACAGACGACTTTCTACGTATAATGAAGTAGATTTATTTTATATAAAAACTAGTTATCACCTTTCTACACAACTAGGAACCTACTTTGCTGTCTTGACTTGACCTTCACTCCGCATTGCTTTCTTGCAGAAAATAATTTAAATAAGGGAAGAGACTAGAGACATGCCAATTTATAACAGTTATAACAGTTGTTCGCCATTAAAATTGGGCGTTAACGTTTTTCGCGCGACTTGAAAAAAAAACTCTGGGTGCCTGAAGTATGCCCACCGGCGGAGGGCCGCAAAAACAGTACTTTTATAAACCAAAACTGTTATAATTGGCATGTCTAAGGTCACTTTCTTAAATAAAAGCAAAATAAAAAAAAAAAATCAGCCGTGAGATATAAATAAAATATTTCTATGATTTTTTTCTAAGAATGAAGATAAATTGGCCATTTGTTTCGCATTTTTTTCAACTTTATCTCAATACAATTCTGCAATCAAAGTTCATGCCGCATCCACAATAATATATGGTATAAAACCTTGAACCAGTAAATCATCTGCCGATCGATCGCCGCAAACTTTTTTATAATAAAACTTTTTTATTTGCATCTTGATCATGACCATCATCGTTTGAATACTCTAATCAAACGCCGCGCCGCCGCCGCGGCGCTCCGCACCGCATCATTATAATTTTCTCTCGATTCACGATCATGCAATCAATAAAGATCCAGCCGAGCGAAACTGATCGGTATCGGTCCCTTTTTTTTCAAAGTGGATTTGTTCAAAGCCGATATAGTCGTTGTGTTTTTGTCCGTTGCGTCGCACGTCCCAATCGTCATTATCATAGGAGCCGCAAAAGCCGATCTTTCAGCCCCATAGTCACTTCATTAACATGTTATCTGGGCTAAAGACTTGAACAATCGATCACTGAATACCCTGCATACAAAACGGGCAATCATCCCAACGGAAGGAATAGGAAGCCCAAATAAATAGTTCGTATATTATAAATAGCGTGGTATTCGGGAGCAAACAATCCGTTGTCGGTTTATATATTTTTCAAAGACCAAAGAGTGGTAGAAAGAATAAAATTTATTTTAATTGGGGCCTGTATTCGTTTGGCGCCATGCAAAATTTTATGCATAAATTCTGTTCTGAGAATATTAAATATGCCTAGAATCAGTTGAGGGTCACTTAAAAAATGGCGGAATGTGCTTCCTGTTCCTTTTGATCAGTTTGCATTTATATATCTACAAGCATGTCGACCTGACATGATCACTTTGACTCCATTGCGCAGGTGTGCACAGTGCACACACAGCAAGTTGCACAGGTCCACAGCAAAAAGTGTGTTCTCAGGGTCCAGCGCTGCTGTTGTGGCAGCTAAATGATTCCAATGTTGTACAACACTGCAACGTCAGTCGTTGGTCGGTGGTGCTGGTGCTAGTGCAGGCCTATCTACATCAAAACACTGTATACAATACTGTACACTACCTGGCCTGAGATGTGAGACCTGAGTCTGGGGCTATCTGTGTATCTACCGCGTGAATTATTGAATTGCAGCCACCTTGGCAGGTGATACTTAATGGAAATTGCCAGCTGGAGAGTGTGGAACTGATCCATGGTTAGCTTGTCTGCACTCTGCCATGGGCAGTAATCAATTACGAACAGTGTAAGGTTGGTTCGTTGGTTGGCGCGTATAGGTATATATGTTTGTATGGGTGTCAGGTTGGAGGCAAAATTCGAAAGGAAGAGACTGTCAGCCTTGGTCATTGTACCGCCACCGCCACCACTTTGTGTGCACTTCAAGTGTTTGTTTTGTTTTTATTTTTTGTGTATCCAATAATTGCAACCTGGATTCCAATTTCGCTTGGAGATCAGGCTCCACTACGCGGCTCTGACTGGGAATGCCAAGATGAAGGTCAAGTTCAAAAGGTGATTGCCATGCGGAACACCATGTATCCATGATTGTGAGGAAGTATTATTTTGTTTGTATAGTTTTTGTTGCTTCCTTTTTTTTATTTTTATCGTACTTTTTACTACAAGGGCAAAGTTTAACTACACAATACGGCTTTGATTACGCTTCTGAGGTGGGCTGGCCTGGACTCGGAGGTAGTATCTAGCTAAAGTACATTTACAATTTAAACTTTACCTACTTAAGGCGTACACGATGGTGAGTATTATTTGTTTGGTTGGATCGTTAAGGCAGATGCGGTGCTGCAAATTAATCAGGAAAGATAACTACAGTAGAGGCTTGAAATAAGTGGATTTTATAAATATGCTTGTGTAGAATTGTAACTTCCTTATGTAATAAATATATGTAAGAATTTGTAAATGTATGATGATGAAGGTTGCGAGGCAAGTTTGTCAATTGTTGAAGCCTTCACAAGAGCTTGGTTCACAACTCTCAACTCTTTGTATCGAAGCACTTTTGGGGATAAAAGTAGGTTTTGATGTATAGTAATAAGTAGAACATGGGCCCATAGTCTCTCCTTCCTGCAGGGGCTCCGGGAACTTAGATCCTCATATGTGGGATATTCAGAAAAAAAATATTTCATATTTGAAAGGTCAGTAATTGGTTAAAAAAGGTCAAATAGTTTAAGAAAATGGCAGGTCATTGAACATTTTTAATCGATGTTTTAAGTTTTACATAGTCATCAGTTATTTTTAGCACCTCATTTGTGAGATATTTACAAAAAAAAGTAGATACCTATACTATCCTAGTGACCCCAAAAAAAATCAATTTGTTTCAGAAATAGAGCAGCCATAGCTTTTTTTACTATTTTTGGTTAACTTTTTTATAGGTCGTATATGTAGATTATATGGTATACCTAATTTGTTTGCGAATATCCCACAAATGATCGATGACCTTGACAAAACTTTAAGCATTGATTAAAAAATTCCTATACGGCTAGCCAATTTCTCAAACTAGTTTACGTATTTTGACCTTTTAGATGACATATATTTGTTTAGAATATCCCACAAATGGATTGGTATGAGCCGGGAGCATCCATCGCAGGTGATCGATTTCCCGTTCCATTGTCCTGATTGTTAAGAAATGTTGTCCCCAGGGAAGAATGATTGTCGACAGGCTAAAATTACGAACTATTCCTGGCCTCGAGTCTCACAATTATATGACATCAACTCGCGATCCAGATAGTTTGAAAAACTTCTTAAAGAAGGAATAAATAACCCTGTCGCACAAACTGTTTTCAAATTGCCATGGATCAGATTCAGAAGTAGAAGATGATTCAAAACAGCCTATACATATCTATAGGTAGATATATGTATATGCATTTATTTTGTTGAACAAAATGACAAATCCTCTATTTATTACTTTCGACCCCTGCCTAGTCAACCTCTGACTACGATATATATACGTAATGTTCTACGTTTATTTAAAAAGTTTAATAAACTTCTCAAATATTTCACCAATCAATTGTTATTGAATTAAGCTATCAATCTTTTTCCAATCAACATAGAAAAACGAATCTAATGGCCTAGAAAAGGATTTACCCATAACTTTGCAACAAAAAAAAAAAAAAAAAAAAAACAAAAAGAGGGAACTTTACTAATCTAAATACGATTTGTTCGCTTGAAATGGCTTCTAATGGAATGCCTTTGACAAAAGTTCTGAATCTGAATCTGATTGTGTTTTTGTTTTTTTTTTTATTATTTTTTCATTTGCTCTATATTGACAACAAAATGAACAAGATCCTTTGTTCAAATATATACATACACATAACTACAAATATATGCACATTCATTCATACAAAAAGTGATTGTCACACAGGATGAATGATGTAGGGAATTTGCATAAGAATGAATATACAGTCAGTCCTTCGGGGACATTCAACATAGTTGATAGCAAATTTGTTTATTTTTCATCGAACGAACGAAATTGCAAAATGAGATTTCAAACTCTGGTCAAGGATTGGACTATTGGCCAAAGAGTCGAAAAGGACAAAGTCTTTGGTGATTTATTTTTTTTCTGTTTTTGAATAAAATTCTGAATGTGATTATAAGAAGAAAAATGGATTTGTTGATAAAGAATGGGCATATAAAGATGGAATTTGTCATGAGTATAGAATTATCTAAGGCCTAAAATATGTGCTTCACTTGAGCCAAATACAATTAATTATTCGCCGGGTATTGTGCTTATGTTTTATGTTTATTTTTACTTCCGTTATACATTAGGTATAAGTAGGACATGTTTCGAATTCGTAAAAAAAAATCGAAATCCAGCTTTTATTCAGACGTGATATAACAATGATGGAGAACACGAGCAAAGTGGATCCCGCAATTCAGTCTGTCTGCTGTGTGTACCTCGAAGTACAGCCTAAACCACTCAAGGGATTTTCTTCAAACTTGGAGCTTAAGATTTTTAGTTGAGTTTCTAGATGGTCCAAGAATAGCGGTACCTGCTATGCAGAGGTTACTTACATATAAGCTCTAACAATTTTGATACCAAATTTTGTGTGTACGCGTTATGGTCTCCATTTTGGTATACAAAATGATACCCAAAATTGTTGTTAAAATACAAATTTTGTGTTTTTTTTTTTTTGAAATTAGGTGTGTAGCAGAGTTGTAAAGACTGCAGTCTTTTCAGTACTGCAGTTAATTGAATAAAAAAACTTTTTTCCTTAAGTCTTTTAACTTGCCAAAAGAATTTAACTGTAATAATGGGTGATTTTTAAGCTGGTTTGGTTTTGGCAACACTGGTTTTGACAGCTGACGTGTGTTTAGTACCTTGTGTCACTGTCAAACAGCTTCAGTTTAGTTTGCAATTTAACCATGGATCGTCTTACAAATGAACAACGCTGGCAAATTATTGAATTTTACTATCAAAATTCGTGCTCGGTTCGAAATGTTCATCGCGCGCTGCTTGTGTTCAGCGATGAGGCTCATTTTTGGTTGAATGGGTACGTAAATAAGCAAAATTGCCGCATTTGGAGTGAAGATCAGCCAGAAGCATTGCAACAGCTACCAATGCATCCCGAAAAAGCCACTGTTTGGTGCGGTTTATGGGCCGGCGGCATTATTGGGCCTATTTCTTCAAAGATGATGCGAATCGCAGCGTTACTGTCAATGGTGAACGCTACCGAGCGATGATAACAAACTTTTTTTTGCCCGAAATGGAAGTTCTTGACTTGCATGATATGTGGTTTCAACAAGACGGTGCCACATGCCACACAGCACGCGAAACAATGGCGCAATTGCGAGGCGAGTTTGGTGAACAGTTGATTTCACGTTTCGGGCCGGTCAATTGGCCGCCTAGATCGTGCGATTTGACACCATTAGATTATTTTTTGTGGGGGTATGTCAAGGCTAATGTCTATAGGGACAAGCCCGCTTCGATTGACGCACTGGAAGCCAACATCCATGCATTCATTCGTGAGATACCGGCCGATATGTGTGAAAGAGTATGCCAAAATTGGACTCAGCGGATGGGCTACCTGAGACGCAGCCGCGGTCAACATTTGCATGAAATTATCTTTAAACATTAAATTGCAAGGTTCAAACTATCGATTCAAATAAATATTTCATTCATTTTTTCGAATTTTTTGTGTTTTTTTTTAAAAAAAAGTTCTAAGCCTCTTAAAAAATCACCCGTTACAATAGTCAGCAGTCAGTACTAACATTCCGACTGTGCAGTTAAAAAAAAAGTTAATTAACTTTAAGTTAATTAACTGCAGTACTTTTGACTTGATTTTAGTCTTTTAGTCAGTTGAAAGTCATTTGTACTGCGATGGTTCATCTTTTAGTCAGTAAGTCTTTTAACTGCAGTTAAAAGACTTACTGTAAGTAAGTCTTTAAACTTTGTTTTTTGTTTTTTATCAAAAATATTTCACACTTGTACATCACGCCGTACGCATATAATGCCAAATAAATAATGCAAACATTTAAATTTATTTTCATTGTATCCTGTTGTGTTATAAGTATAAATCTATAGTTTATTAGTTGAAAGACTTACAGTTAATTAACTGCAGTTAAAAGACTTACTGACTAAAAGATGAACCATCGCAGTACAAATGACTTTCAACTGATAGTTTAAGATTTAAGTATTTGAGCCTTTGGTTTCGACCACGGCCGGGGAATCTATCCCACCTTAGTATTTGCACCTTTGGTTTCGACCAGGGCCGGGGACTCTATCCCAACGTAGTATTTCCGCCTTTGGTTTCGACCAGGGCCGGGGACTCTATCCCAACGTAGTAATTCCGCCTTTGGTTTCGACCAGGGCCGGGGACTCTATCCCAACGTAGTTATTCCGCCTTTGGTTTCGACCAGGGCCGGGGACTCTATCCCACCGTATCGTACTATCGTATTATTTGCGCCTTTATTTTTGACTAGGGCCGGTGACTCCATCCCAATTATATGAAGTACCGTTTAAGTTATTTAAGCAAACCTATTGTAAAATTATATGAAATACCACTTAAGAAGATTATTTCTTTAGTGAAATTAGATTGTAAGATTCGCAAGTCAAAATAAAATTGACGAATTATTGGAGTACTGAACTCATCAAAAAACCGAGTTCTTCTTGCTTTCTTCTGTCTGACCCTGGATCCGCTGAATTACCTCAGGTATAGACAAACAAAGCATCACAATATTCAATGATTTTATTAATTTTTTGTCAAACACTTAAAACCAGATACTTAAATGACTTCTCGTTTTTGAAAAAATTGTTCCAATTTTTATTATTTCTTAAATCGATTTTTTGTATCTTCTAAACAATTTTTCATTTCCGACTCAAGAGATTTTGAAGGAAAAGCCACGTGATATATCAACATTTAATTTCGCAAAGTAAAAAAGTAGCTTGTTCTAATAAAAAAAAACAAAAACACCAACAAATAGGTAGTAAAAGTCTTAACTCATACAAAACACACCATCAAGAAACGAGCGCGTTCATTAATCCTTTAAAGTTTTCTTTTTTTTTATACCTAGTATCTACATTATACCCACTCTTTTTATTTTGCTTTTTTCTTACTGCTTTATAAGTCTTTATTTCATCAGCTGGTGACTTAAGAAAGAATTTATATTTAACACACCGCATCTGCATTTCAATTTTCTTTATACCCGCACGCCAAAAGTTTTCCGAGAAAATATTTTAAACTTTGTCAGTCTCAGTTTCAGGAGATTTTCCTTAAAACAAAAACAAAATATAAAATAAATATAAGTATCCACATAGATGATGTCAGGTATAAGACAAAAACTCAAAATGAAAACTGTAGAAAATTTCAATTCATTTTCTTCCTGATGGTATAGTTGATGTTTTCCTGGTATTTTCTTAAACAAAAAAAAAATCCTCTGAGCATTATCCCTTATTGTCCTTTTCCATCGTGATTTTCCACTTATTATACTTACAACCTAAACGTGCATACAAAATTGTTCATTTTCATAAAATATTCTAAGCCATAATGTAAATGAGGTTGAGACTTCCTCAACTAAAGCTGTTTTTTTTTTTAACTTTAAAAAAAAAACTGGATAAAAGAAGAAGACGAAACATTTTCAAGATTTGTTCAGAGTAGTCGGAGTTACTATTCTAAAATTCCTCTTAATTATTTTACCATAAGTCAGTGAACAACTTCACGCGTTAGCACATACACAAAAGGGGGTACACTTTTATTGAATCGTATTTGGGTTCCCAATTTCACATTTTTGACAATTTTTTTTTTTAATACATTTCTTTGTTCTTCAGCCCATCAAGACATCTATGGCAGCAACGTACTATTTGTTAATTTACTCCCCTTATTGAAAAACTGTCAAAATTACATTAATTTTCCATGCCAATTTTGTTTGTAAAATGAAATTTCGAGAAGAAAAAAGTGTAGTAGGCTGGTGAGTGCCAAAGTGGAGTTACCCTTTTAGACAAAACCTATACTTTTGTCACCTATTTTGATTTATTTTTATTTTTTTTAAAGATAAATTTAAAAGCTAAAATATGTTTAAGAAAAATGTCCACTCGACTTTGAAAGAGGCAATTTGATAAAGACATGTAGACGCTACAGACAAATACCTTCTCTTTCCTTTGTATTTTGTGCTATCAGCCAACCCGTCAACAAGTGAAAAATGATACTTTATTTAAAATACTACCCTAATAGTTATTTTATATCCTCCTAGAAATCTCTCTGAAACTGACAGCCCTGAACTTGTCTGCCTGTGGGAAATAGCTCTTATTTTACTATATTCCGCATGATGGCAGATGAGGTGAGCTTATAAAATTAAACGAACACATTTTATAGCACCGGGCCAAAATACACACACTCTCTGGGACACATATGTATGTGCTACATATACGAACATAAATTGCTTTGCTTTAGATGCAAAAATATAAAAGGCTATATTGGGTCGGGTTGATTATAATGACATCCCCAAGGTAATATATTTAGGTGACGACTTAAGTGGTGTGTACCCTTTTTTTTCAGTTTCCCACCGGTAAAGAATTTTAATGAGTTCAGTGTGGTTTTTTGGTGACGGAATAGCAATTAATGTTTAAAATAAATCTGTGATGTTTAATATTGAAATTTAACAAAAAAAAATTATTAACAAAAATTATTAACATGGGAATATTTGAGAAAAATTCTTCGATCTCAAAAAATCAATCCTGAGTATATTTAAATTTAAGTGACTTGTTGATAAAAATAAAAATAAATTTTGCTAGAGGTTCATATTTTATTTTTAAGTCTCATCGTTTCCAGAAGAAAAATTGTACTTAGCGCATTCAGAAACATAAGATCTCAGAGATTGCGTTTCGTCAAAAAGTGAGCAAGCAAATACAATCTTTTTTCCCTCATGATTTTGACATCGAAGCTGAGAAATTTTGCTGAATCCTTTTCATGTAGGTAACTGAGATTGCTGAGGTCTCTGATACCTTATTTACCTAAACAAGATGCTTGTTGATTTTTCTTAAAATACGAGTCCACGAAGAAGTAAGCGATTAAATATGCACCGATTTGTATTCCTCCTTAAACATTTTCTCCCACTACATTGGGAATCTAATAAATTTGGTGGTGCATCAGCTAGTGGAAAGTCAGGGCCATACAACTCTCAAACATTCCTGCTTCCATGTTATTTGTTTGCAGGAATGGAGGAGACCTACAATTTTCTGCGAAATCCGAATCGCTTAATTGAGAGGGACTTTTTCATGACAAGAGATATTATACTCTTGAGCCAAACTTTGAACGTACCATTCAGTACAGAGATTCTTTCTTTAGCCGTACTACACGAATGTGAAATTTTCTTTTATTTCTCACCAAATTATCATCTTCTCTTATTCTTATTCTTATCATACATACATACACTAGATTTATCTTTTAGAATTATTTTTAAAGATTTTCAATGTTAATATGTACTGCTGTTTTCAAGACCATCATTGTAAGTTTTAAATATGATGTTAATTCCACACATCCATCCTTCACCAGCATATACTCGTATAAGATTTAACCGTTCTGTTTTGCTGATAGAATGAATGACTTGAAGCTTGAACTTCAAAACAAAGTTGTTTCTTATTATTATCTCTCTTCTCCCTTTAATTCCATCCTTTATACGTTATACTTCATCAGTCATCCGCACTATAACAGTGACATTATTTGACATCGAAAAACTTTCTTTATTCTATGTATATGTATGTACGTTTATCTCGTTGATACTGACGAGCAAAAGATAAAACGAATGAAAAAACAAGAATGTGACGCAAATGAGGATTAAAGGCGAAAGGATTGAAAAAGTCATTAGTGCAACATGGAGAAGTAACATGGAAGTAACCAACAACAACAACAACAAAAAAGTCATACACATACAAAAACTGGGAAATTACGAAAACCCTGAACCTTACTACAGGACTTGAAAACTTGCCCCAAAGTTTAATCAAAAAATATGGAAAGAGATTCTTTTATTTTTCATCCCACATCTCTACTCTCTGACATCCCCACTTGTGTTTGCTCTTCTCTTGTTCAAATAAGTGCAGGATGTAATCTTGAAAAGTTCGTTACAGGAGATATGAACGCAACAAGGGTCCTGCAAGCAAACAAAAAATCCCTTCTGCTTTAGTTGTTTTTTTTTTTTTGTGTGTATAGTCAGGGAAAGGCGAGGTTTTCCATTCTAATATCTTTTAAATGAACAATAACTGAGAAACCATTATTTTTTTTTTGTTTTTTGGAGTTGTCCAATGTTAGTGGACGAACTATTTTCCTCCTTCTACAAATAGAGTATATGTTGAGCTCGCTTGTTGGTTTTTGTTTATATAATTTTTGCTTCGTCCGGTTATATGCTTAGTTCAACAACAGCGCGATGCTCTGGAAGGATAACTTTTCCTTTGCGATGATTTTTTTATTGACTTATTCGTTTTTTTTTTTTTGTGATTTGTTGTGTTTAAGAATAAAAAAAAACACTGCAAGTTATCTTTACCTAGTTAGGAACTGGGCTATGTACCTACCTACTATATTTTTGAAGGTTTATTTATTTTTTTCGGGAAAAAATAAACTTTTCTGACAAAAACTTTCGTAAAGAGGCTTTGTGGTGGTTTTTATAGGGGAGGGCAAGGATTTGAATTTTATGAGATTTTTTTTGTCTAATTACTTTTAAAAAGAGCCATTAGTGCCTTTTCTGTTATTTATTGTGGCCGTACATTGTGATAGATGAATTTTTTACTTTTAGATTTAAAACTATAGTAGCATAGATAGTGCATAAGTAAGTTCGCTTGAAACATTTCTTTTTTATAAAACATTTTCTTTGTTTCGTTTTTTTTTGTGTAAGGTTTCTTGTGAGGATTGTCTGAGAATATACCGAAAATTCTATTAAATTTCACAAGTTATCAACGACACATGAGCTTGCGACTTTTGACCATTAAAAACAGGGGTGTAGGCTTCTTCAAAACTTTTGCTTAGGTTTCCAAATAAAGATGAGTATCAATTACGATTTTCTGAGCAACAAAAACCTTCGCAAGTAGTTGTCATATTGAAAATAAATGTTTTTTCAATTTTTCAATTTAATAAGAAGTCAAGCTTAGAACATGAAAAATAAAAGCATACTAACATTTTAAAATAAGTACTCTAATGCATTAGAACGTGGACAAGAACTTGACTGCATCTATACGGACTACTCGAAGGCTTTTGATCAACTTTCTCATGAAATTATTTTATATAAATTAAAAGTTTATGGGTTTCCCCCTGGACTCATCACTTGGATTTCATCCTGTCTCCAAAATAGATCCTACCAAGTTAAATTCAGAGATATTTTCTCCAACCCCTTCATAGCTAAATCGAAAGTTCCTCAGGGAAGTCACTTAGGACCCCTTCTCTTTATCTTAGCTATCAATGATGTGCACCTCTGCATACGTTATAGTGAGATTCTAATTTTTGCGGATGATATGAAAATTTTCAAAAGCATTACATCTGACAATGATCGTGTTCTTCTACAAGATGATATTACCAGATTTGTTAGTTGGTGTAATAAAAAAGGTTTGAATCTTAACCCTATTAAATGTCAGACAATGACTTTTTCTAAAAAAAACGAATTCCTGGGTCAATTGACTATATTATATCGCAGCACAGTTTACGTCGAGTCCATGGTTTCAAAGACCTTGGAGCTCATTTTACCTTGATTTTTCGGAGCATATGAACTTAATCGTCAACAAGGAAAATTCAATGATAGGCTTTATTAAGAGATGGTCGAAGGAATTTCAGGACCCGCATGTTACCCTCGCTCTTTACAACTGCTTAGTTCGCCCCTTTCTTGAATACGCGTCCCAAGTATGGACTCCTTTTTATGAGATCCATACAAATAGATTAGAAGCGGTACAGCGCAACTTTATTCGTTTCGCTTTAAAAGGGCTACCGTGGTCCGATCCCAACAATCTTCCTCCTTATGAACATAGGATTAAACTTCTTCAAATTCAGCCCCTGTCTCAAAGGAGGATCAATAATGATATAGTTTTTTCTCATCAACTTATAACTGGTTTTTCCCAGTATTGAATACTGTACTGATAGCGAAAAAAAAAACATAAAGTAAGTGAAAATAAAAGAATTAGTAACGTCGTCAAGCTATGACTTGTAACAAGCTGGTTAGTGCGTAGGGCTGTTATGCCGAAGGTATGGGTTCGATTCCCAGCCTCATCAACTGAACACAAAAAAAAACCGGCTACCACCTCATGCGAGGAAGTGACTAATCCTCCAGAGTATCTCTTGTCATAAATAAATGCCTCTCCTAAGCCGTTCAGAAAATTGTAGGTCCCCTGCATTACTGCAAAAAAATAACACATACGAATGGTTGAAAGTTCTAAATCACTTGGCCCTGGCTCTCCCTGGAGCTGTCGCATCACCAAATTTTATGAATTCATTTTTGGACTTTGTATTTTATTGTTCCTCAATTATTTAAGCATAAACAAACAAATTGGAGTAGGCCCTCTCTCGCAAAGTTTGCACCCCATTTCAACACTTTTATTTTTAAATCAATTTATTTCAATTCCTACTTGTTGGAGAGAGAAAATGTATGTAGGAAAATGTTCATCTTTCAATTTTGAAAATGTGTTGTTTTAGGAGTTTTGCAAAAAAAAAATAGAGAGTGGCAAAATTTCCAACGTGTTTATAGCTATGTTTGTTGGTATGGTGTAGACTCCGATCCTCCAAACTGATTGAGCTAAAAATTTCAGGCTGTCTTCTGTATTTCAAAATTGGACAAATGGTTTGTCTACAAGACCCATCCGTAATGAGCAACAGGTACCCGGAAAGTAGATTTGTTTTTTATGTATGTCCTGGATAATCTCAAAAACCACAGGCTTGATTTTAAAAATTAATTTTGTGTTTAAAAGGTTTATCTTGCATGGAAGATGGTTTCAGGGCTACATATTTCTCAAATTTAAGCATTTTTAAGCCAAAAAAATCGTGTCTCTCCAGGGTCTTTGGATTCGGGAGAAGATTTTACGTCTCCTCCAATTTCGCAAACAAACAATATGCACATAGAAATGGCTAGAGTTGTAACTCCTACCTAACCAATTTTATTTACATTTATATTTTAGGAGTAAATATTTTCAATTGCGCAACTGGATGGCGGCGGCTCGAGACCGGGATGGGTGGAGAGACTTGTTGAAGGAGGCAGGACCGGACCCCGGTTGTCGAGCCGATGATGATGATGATGACTTTCAATTGTCAGACCAAATTTTTAGAGGCAATCTTCGATACTCGCCCAACAGTATTTCTGTTAAGTTAAGTTTAATAAAAATCGGTCTAGCAGTTTCCCAATTTTGTGTGAGACAACATATATTTAATTTTTGTTGTGTGAAGCAATCAAGGCCCATTATATCACTCAAATAAATAATAACTGAACTGACTTCTTTGAAAATTTTAGAGTTTGTCACTATTCCGTTCATCGCTTGCTGATCAAATATTGCCATAGATGAAAGTGGGTTATTTGAACGAGGTTTAAGCTGTTCTGATCAAAGTAATGTCAAAAGAAACCAAATAAAACCGTATTCACACCAACACAAAAATTATTTTTTATTTCTTCTGAATAATATCCTTTTTCAGGAAATACATATTAAAAATAACATGAAAAACTTCATGTTATAATAATTTGTAACTTATTGGCTTTGAATTTACCCAAAGGAAATTTCATTTTAACATGCACAACTTGCACAACTCATACTCATACTCATACTTGCAGTCGTGCTCCTCCTCCGTTGACACTAGCAAAACTTAACTTTATAATCATGCAAGGTTTTTTTTCATCATCGAAAGGAGAAAATTCGATTTCTATATTCATTTGTATGCAAGTCAACTATGAAATTCTCGAATAAATTTTCCAAAAAAAAAAAAAACTTAAAATGTGATTACAAACTTTTATGATCTTTTTTGTACCATCTCAAAATTATCTAACCATAGTTTTTAGTTTTCGATAAAAAAAAAACCCTGCCCAAAGCCACCATCACTGCCGACAAAGTATGGAAAAGAGAAAGTTTTCAACCAAAAGCCACACTACCACTTGTTATTGCAGGAAAGTACACTCAAAATATGTGCATAAAGAACATACCGCAATCCATTGCAATACAATCGTATTCAAAGGACACTTTAGCTATGTTACGTATATGTATATGCTGAAGGAGCAAAGATGAAATATCCTGCATGGAAAAACTTGAGCTCCTTTTCGTCTTTGACATTCTTTCCTTGCTATGTCATCCTATAGTAATCGTCGTCGACATGGTTGTCGTTTTGAACTTTTTGGTTCCATTTTTTTTTTTTAATATAAAAAAGCATACACCCACTCAACCATTTTAACCAACGAAAAATCCTTTACATTTTATCATGGTTCTATAATGTTTACCCCATATATACATATTTCCTTGAAGGCCATCGTACAAAAGGACCTCCCATGCAAAGTTTTATCATAAAATCTCCGTCGGACTTTATTCAAAAGGACAACTCTTGATAAAGCCCAAACGCACGTATACACAACAACAACAACACACCACAGCACCATCAAGCATTCAAAGTTCAAAGGACAACAATAGGATGATAGAGCGCAATGTGGTTATAACTGCACAATAGCGGATTTAATATGATTATAACATAAAAAACTACAAAAGGCGAATGAAAAATTATGGTTAAGCATTTCTAATGCATCCAAAATGTAGGAGAAAGCGCTACACATGTTGATTTCACTGAAGAACACATCAAAACCAGGAATTGCAGTCCATGAGGAATCTCCTCAAAGTCTTCAGGCGTTGCTACTCCTACAAAAGTGTAGCCAAGTCCATAGAAAATAGACCACTAAACAAATTAATTTCTTGTTTAATTTTTGTTCTAGTAACATTTCTTGTTTGTAAAATTATGTAATGCAATATTGTTTGAAATGCCTGAGTGCAAAATTAGAGCAACATTGGTCAAGACATTAAACGAGAACAACCTCTAATTGCCGTTCTCCTTATTTGTCGTTAAAAACCTGAAGCGCTGTTTTATTACAATCACTTTCAAAAGTCAAAAGTGCCGTTTTCCACAACATGGTTATAACTGCACAATAGCGAGCTACAAACGGTGTGATAAAAAATATTTTTTTCGATTTTTCCATCATCGTAATTGTATGTTTTTTACTAAACTTTAATTTCAGTACTTCTTCAGATTTAAATCGAAAAGATTTAAAAGAAACAGCTTTAGAGGCCACAAATTTGAAAATCCACCCATGGTTATGGTTGTCCGGAGAAGAGAAAATTCTGATCCAAAAATACGGGTTTTCATCCGCCTATAACCCTCTCCTGTCAGTATTATTGTCCTGCATCATAGCTGTCACTGAAATTGACTCAAATGACTACACAATGATGGGGTTGTTGTGAGTTCTTCTTTATATCGGATGGTCAAAACTTTTTTAGATTTCCTATAAACCGCAATGATTTTCGTGTATATTTGTATGTACCCTCTTTGAAAACTTGTCTATTCCACTCTATATTTGCCAACAACAGGACAGGATTTTGCTTTTGTGTTGAGTGGAAATCGTTTAAAGTTTTGCTTTGACATCAATAAAGATCTCTTCAATATGGAACCATATAACCGTATCAGAGATGGCTTCGATTTGGTTATGTTTTCTATATACAACAAAAAAAACATGACAGGTTTTTAAGGATATCTTTCAGAATTCCATCGATGTTAAACAAGTCTAGAACACAAAAAAAAAATGAATGCGGAGGAATTTTTTGTTTACGATTGAGAAAAAGGGGGTGCTGTCCCCTAAGGGCTCTTTGAATTTTGAAAAGATTCCAATTAACGTATAGGGGTAGCTGAAGAACAAATTTAAAGGCATATGCATAACGCGTTGGACTCTTTACTTAGGTGTTACAAAATATAGGTTTCATCTAGGGCTTTTTGCCAGCAACAAGAAGTGAATCAAGAATCCTTACAAAAATATCGATTCTTTAAAAAGGGAGAAACAAGAAGTAGTCCTTTGAATAATTTATGAAAAGCACGCAAGTGTGTATGTCCTAGAAACGTAAATTATAAGTGGCAGAGGGGGAATGAAGAATGCATCTGGAACTAGGCTAAGCAAATATGTAAAAAAGAGATAGTTAAAAGCAAAAGGAAATGTCCTTTGGTTAAAGAATGTTGTTTATTTAAATCTTTGTGGATGATTTGTTGTCTTAAAGTGTACTAAATACAAGTGTTGATTTTTGAAAATGTGAATTGCGAAAGACAAAAAATGTTTGAATGTTAATTTAAGAGCAAATAACTTTTATTATTAAACATTTTCTCAAACCAAGTATGGGAGAAATAATTTACTTTAAGGTTGGAAATAAGCAGCAACAATTCAAATGCGCTACCACCAAGGCTCCCTTCATGGCTCTAAAAGCTTATTTGGCTCTTCGGCTCCACTTTTCCAAAATCATCCAAAATTGGCTCTTTTTGAGATTTTCGTGACTCTTTTTACTCTTTTTCATAATAATATATCTACTTAAATTTCCTTTTTCATTATTTTTCAATTTTCCTCAACAATAAATAAAAACTCTTTGTAAAAATTTGTTTTAAATTTTTTCTCTGAGTAAAAAATTCTTTGAAATCTGAACGCGTTCATTTTCAATAAAAAAAATCAATTTCTTACCTTTTAGCTTTTCGCCTAAATATTTCCCGAACGTATCAAAGAGCTAAGGAATGAGATGAAAGTGCCATATTTTGGATTTGATTTTCAAATGGTTCAGGTGTTGTCTATTTGATTTATTTTTTTACAACTGTTTTTTTTTATAAGTTTTTGTTATTTTTTCATTTCAAATTTGAAAAAGATATTTTTTGAATTTTTAAAAAAAGTTTGAATATTTTTTTTGACAGCTCGATATTTCAAAAACGACTTGGTCAATGTTTATTAAACTGGGCAAAAAGAAATTTTATAACATTATCTAGAAGATTCAAGTTAAAAGTTCAAGTGAGCTCAACTCCATATGAATGCGTTTCGCCCAGGTACGATAGTTGGGCTCATCACTTAAACAGAAGAATTTTTCTTTTCAAATATTCTTCATATTCTATTATCTTGAAAATTTTAGACAAAAATTATTTTTATAATCAAAAATAACGGTACCTACCATACAAATGCCGTCAAGGAAATTTTTTTGTTTTGTATCAAATTTAGTGAGGCGCAGCATTTAAAATTATTAAATTTTGAATTGAACTATTATAAACATTAGGTACCTATGTATCATAGGACTTATCGATAAAATTTAATTTTGTAAATACAAGCTTGTAATAAATTTAAACAATATTGCATATCAAAACTTTCCAAAAAAATATTTTTGAATTTTAAAAAAAATATTTCAAAATTATTTTTTGAAAATTCGATTATTTGAAAACAGGTGGAAGATTTTTTTGTAAAATTAAGTTTTTAACTCCACATTAATGAATACTTTAAATTGGCTTACCAATTTTTTTCTGAAAAATGTGAACCAAATTTTGTATATACAAAATTAATTATTTTTAAAAGCGCTCCTACGATTTTAAAAATTTTGCATCAATGCGTATTGCATTTGCGTAACACGTTAATTTTTATTTACTCACATAATACTGTCTGTAAATTACTTAGGTTTGGCAAAGGGATAAAAATAGGCTCCCATAACTAATTTATTTCAGACTTTAGGCCCACAGTGTGATCGCACTTCGTGCATATTTTTTTTATTTTGGAGACGTTTTCAGCGGTGGCTCTTCTTAAAATACTCTTTTTATTGGCTCTTTCTCAAAATTTGGAAAGGTACCCCTGGCTAACACTAACTTTATAGGATGGATTTATAGCTAAATTCAAGGAGACCAACTTGATCACCAGGCTCTTTAAGTGGTGCTAAGTCGAATATTTTATCTTAATTAAAAAAAAAAAAAACTTTTTTAATCACTGTTACAGAACCGTGAATCAACAATCAAGCCTTTAGGAGCTGAAGCAGTTGGAAATGTTATCTTATACTCGTAAACACAACGATGTCACCATTTAAATAATTTTTATGTGAAGCTGTTACTGTTAGGGTTCCTTAAAGCTTGGTAGTTGCAATTCTGGTCAAGCATTTCTATAACTCTTATGTTTATATTGCAAAACATCGTCTCCGTTGACGTCAGTTCACCCATTTTCCTTGAAGTTTTCCAATAAGTAAAATAAAATTACAAATCAGTATCTCCTGCCAAATGTTATTTCATCAAACCTTGTAAAGAAATTAAAACTTATCTCTTATACACAATTTTAACTTATACATACTTATTCAAACTTTCTTCAAATATGCTCTTTATTAAGAAAATCAAAATTTTCAAGTTCATAAATAAAGAGAAAAGATTTAAGTTTCCCAGAGGAGCAAACACATCTTTGCCAAAGCAAACTTGAAGTCACAAATTCACTGCAATCTTTTGGTAAAACGACTCCAAGCAATAGGACTTATTGTTCCCAATTCATCATCATCATCGTCGTCCTCCTATATACAGCGAGTGTGCTTTCAACAACTACTGCGAACTCCAACATCTTATAGTACGAAGACGAACTACGAATATAGTGCTGGAATGAAGAAAATGAGGGAACTTAGTTTCATTTGCATTTTGCAAATTTCCGACCATAAAGTTTTTGGTCATAAATTTCCCCAGCGAGATTTTAAGAATTTGGTTGGACTGACTTCATCATTGGAATATCTTAAGAAAAGAGGAAGAATCCCTCCAACACAAGGACACCACCCCCAGATTCGCAGTTCTGTTGCAATTATATTTATTTTGTTTCTGGTTAGTTTTTATTATTTTTTTTTTGTTCGAAAAGGGCATTTTCCACTTCTATAATTTTCAAGATGTAAATGAAGGAATGAATTTGCTCAATGGGAACATTTATTGGTGGCGACATTAAGTTGCCATTGTTACGCGGAATTAAATTTCCAGAAAATTAAATGGAATCGTCTAACGTCTGGTCCTTTGGTTTGATAATGTTGGTTAAGGAGTCTCGCCAAGCTGAATGCCTGAAGGACTTTTAATTAAAACGTTCGTTGAGTGTTCTAAAGAGGCGTTGCAAAATTATTATTCCCCTACTGGCCGCAGCCATGTCGTCATGGGTATTGGAGCTTAATGTTGATGTAATGAGCTTCATTTGAAGAAAACAGGTCAACCGTGAGCCGCTCTGTTTGTTCATATTAAGAACGCAGGTCGAGAGCTGTATCGCGTCATAACCGGACTTGTTTTTCTCTTTTTTTTTTTTGTGTTAACACTCATACGAGTAGGTATATGGTGAGTTGGTTAAGTACTGATAGAGGCTCTGAGAGCACAGCACATATAGGTACGTATAACGTGTGCAAACTGTCAAAAGGTGTGAGACCGGCACTTGTTACGATCTCATTAATGACTTCGAAGAATAGCAACTGCAGCTGTGGTGAAGCAGACGCAGATGGAGATGCATTTTGAAGGTAACATCCATAGATGTCAGTATAAGTACTTTTTTCACGACAACAGCTGGTGGAGTTGAATTTATTTAACTCTTTATGACAATAGGTGTAACTTAAACTTGACATTTTATGAGGTTCAGGTGTTGGAAAACATTATGATTTGTAGGCAGAGAATATTATATGAGATGATTCACTTGACCTAAATAAAAATGACACATGGTTCTACAGTAACAGGAAAATGAATATTTTTTTTTGAAACATTTTCATAACTGACAGTAAAAAAAACTTACAATCTCAGCCCAACAATAAATGACACTTATATACATTTTTGTCACAATTCGGGTCGAATTCAACATTGTGGGAAACATTTTGGGATATGTTTTGTTGATTGAGCAAGATTTGATTAATTAATTTATATGAAATGTTGAACACAACGAATAAAATATAGAATCTTTTAAAATTCTCCTAAATCAACTGGAATTTATGCAGCGAAATTGAATTATTATGAATCGTATTTATTGATTAAATAAACATAAAAAATAAGAATTTTAGAAACTAGTATAAAGCAGACATAATGTATAGGAACTTAGCATATCCTTAATCGTATAAAATATCACTTAAATTATTCTGATAAGAATAAATTAATCTAACGCAAAAACAATGTCAGGAATTATAAAGCATCTTTTTTTTAATTATTGGTAATCAATTGTGATTCTTCAATGAATTATTCAGATTGGTATAATTTTGTTGAATGCACAAAACGAACAAAGCAAGTACCTACTACAATTTTCTTACCAATTGGAAATATACGAAATCCCTGAAATATGGTGATTGGTATAAAATTTTCTTTAAATCCTACAGCATAATTAACAGTTATTTAAAATCACCTTAGATTCTACAGCATCCCTGAACTATTCAGATTGGTATAAACTGGTCGAAAGGTTATAATGAATAGGAGTTTCAGCAATAAGTACAATTTTCATCAACCAATTGGAAATCCATAGAATCTCTGTAATATTCTGATTGGTATAAATGGTTTCACACACAAATAACGAATCAAAATTGATTTCAATTTGCATCAACCAAAAATTTAATACTGAGTTCTTAAACATTTATGTACGAAATTTTCTAAAATAAAGTTGAAACTCATGAAAATCGTTACGGTTATGGCACGTGTACGTTTTTTTTTTGTATTGTAATTTTGAACTTGAAATTCTTATTAATAACTGTGTAATAGCCTGTCAGATGTGATATCGAGCTCATAACCTGCACACCTTAACTCGTGCTTTTGTGTTTTTATTAATATCGATCCAGTAGATCTAAATTACACTGCTTTGTTAAAATAGGAGGATCAAAAAGAAATTCTGTTGGCACTCAATGTAAAAATGCTGGGCTCGAAACAACAACTTTAATTTTAAAGCCAAGTGCAATTTATCCACTGTATCATATTACCACAAGTTGTTGGTTTTTCTTTCAAAACTTTCATTACAAAACTCTAGATCACTACACAATTTCTTTAAATCAATGTACAATGTATATATTTAAAAATCTAAGCTTTCAAAAAGTGAGTGAATATAACATTACCATTGTATGAAGATCAACACACGTTAACAGGTGCTTTTGCCTCTTTGCCAACATAACGATAAAACAAATGTCTATCCAAGAGATACCAATTTGTTTGTTTCCTGAAAATCCAGACCACTTCTGCACTCCTTAACACAGGATAGAAAAATTTAAAAAAAAAAAAAAAAAAAGAAACATATACTCAGTTTTGCCAGGCTTAAAAATGTTATCTCTACGTGCTTAGCAATCGATTTGCTGTCGGTTACATTTACCGTCATTCCGTTGTGTTGCAACAAGAATGCAATCACCGCCATCAATGAAGGTAACTTTACTTAAAATTCCTATCTCCAGCGAACTTTGATGTTATTTTGTGTGTTTGAGTTCATCCTATATATCTGCCTTCGTCTACACGGTATTCAGTTGAAGTCAGACGGAAATTCCACAAGGTTATATGTATGTAGGTATTCAGTCGCTGCTTCCTAGATACACATCCGTTTTGTCGGCTTCCGGTATAGTGACAGGAGACGAAGAAAAAAATCAATGAAAAAAAAAACATTGAAAAACAGAAAGACAAGGATAAAAGTTAGTTTTAAAAATCTGGCTGCCATTCATCATGTGGAGTGTGGAGAGGCAATATTTGATTTTGAGTCTTTTTTGTATGTATGTTTATTGTAAAATATAGGACGAATCGTCAACGTTGCAGAATACGAGAAAAGTTATCAATCAGTTTGGCGAAAGGATGTTTTCAATGTTTTTTTTTTTTTGTTTTATCCGGTTTCAATTTAAAAAAAAAAGGATTCATTCTTTCGAGAGTTCAACTAATATTATGGTATCGACTTTCAAAAACAATCCTCAATTCATTAGCATTATGCTATATTAAGGTTGGCAGAGGAATTAAATTTCTTATTTGCTGATACAATACTGACCCATTTCGTTGATTGATTGGTTATATGGTTCGGTTAGGGAAAAACGGAAATAATCCAGCTGGAAAATCCAACAAAATTCAACAAAAAAAAAGGACAATTTGAAAAGAATAAGATAATCAAAGTCAAAAACCCACTTAATGGTTCGCTGGATCCTTACAATTGTTAATTTAAACAAAAGGTCGTTTTCATTTTTTCAATGTTTCTGGGAATGATTTTAATTGTACAGATAGGATAGGCTTTGATGTCCGGACATGGCTCGAATTAATAATTTTTTTTTTCATCAAGAAGGAAAGAAAAAATTATGTGAAATGAAGATTTGTGGTTTAAATCACATTCAAAGGACATCTCGGGGGAGTACTTTTTGCGAGATAAAAAAAAAAAAAACAAAATTTGTACAAAATTTATCTGGTACTTTCTATTAGAATTTTAAATAGTCCAGAATTTTTGCTTGTGATTGCATTTCCCCTTCTACTCCACTGTAGATAAGAGCAGAAAGGGCACGGTATAAATAATAAGAATTAAGATTTTGTATCCTAGAAATGTGATTGCATGCATATTTTTGGTTGATTTACCATTTTGTAGCTATGAGAGAATTAGATTAAAGTTGTTACTCTTTAGATGTAAAAACTGAATCAACAAATAAAAATTCTATCACTTTATCAATTTTGTATTCTTGAAAACTGATCAAAACTGAAAATCAAGCTAGACAAAAAAATATGCACGACTGGATTGCACGATCTTGTTTTTGTGGTTAGCAACTGTATGTAGCCATGCATTGAAGATGCATGATGTTCTAGATAAGATAACACACAAATTTGAATTCTCCCTGTAGAAAATCACTTTCGAATGCTCAGTTCAGTTCTGAGTTCAGTTTTTATTTCAAGTTGGTGTACAAGTAAGACTTTAGTCTTTTATAGTAGGTACTAAATTTGAAGTGAATCGGTTTACCCGTTTAGCCTCTAGCTCGAATTGCAGTGGGCGCATAGACGTTCAGACAGACGACCCGTTTTTTCGGTATAAAAACCCTCAGAACTTAAGGTTTTGAAAGCATTCAGCAAGATAGGAATTGAACCTTATTGACAGAAGATTTGTCTGATCGGAATTTATACTTTCTATTCATTAAATTGTTTTTTTTTTGTTTGAAAATTCACACTAAAGATAGTTTAAAACTTTGCTACCTTTGGGCTTTAAAGTGCGGCTAATTTAACACCAAGATCTATATTGAACTCTAAATACTCTTAAGAGCATCACAAAATTCATTTCTGGGTAAAAGTAAATCGCGAGTTGTGGAGTCATGTGTCGTTATCGCTCTAATGTATTTCTTATGTGTAGTGCCATATTTGTAAAGCGTGATGTGTTGTGTCAAAATCTATGAATGACAGCAACACACTACTCCCCAACACACCACACGAGAGTAGTGTGGTTCGGGCTTAAGACTGCTCCAATTAGAGTGAGAAGGAAGTTAAAATTTTTGTTTTTAAATTAAAGATTGAGTGTCTTTGATTACACAAACAAATAGGTTTAATTGTTTTTAAAGTTTTGAAAAACACCTCCCAGTCTAAAAATTCAATAAAAAAAACATGATTTTCGAAATAGAAACCACTTTCAAAAGCAAGACTCACAAATGTATTGTAAGTGAAGCATAACCTATCAATAAAATCAATACTAATTGGTTTTAACTTTCATAAGCACAAATCAGGTACGGGTAATTTTATTATTGTAAATCGAAAGTAAAAGTTTTTTTCTGATTTTATATTACCAGCAGGATATCAAGCATGCAAAATCTCTTCAAATAAACATCGACTCATGCATATTCAAATATTTACAACAAACAACCACCATTATCCCAACACTATACGAATACATCATCATCATCACCATACATATTGAGCTTAATATCATCTAAGTGTAGGTACATATATATGCTTTCCCTTAAATGATTCAATCGTGTTCGAATATATTTGCTTAAACAAGATTCCATTAGACACAAAGTGCTCTAAAAGTGTTTTCGATTAGATCTCTTCTAACCCAAAAAAAAAAAGAAAAAGCCGCTCAGTCCAGAAGATATTCAACAAAATCAAACACTATTGATTCTATGATGTTGAAAACATGGGTTTTCGAGGTGATAAATCATGGTAACGTTATACGGAATAAGGGAAGAGTCCTTATACTATACATGCAGTACGTTACGTACATACGTACATATAAATCTTTTCTTCCTTCCTTCCTTCCTTATACTTCCTTTTAGCCAAACTTCTAAACCTAAAGTGCTGGTTACTTTGGCCAATATTATCCCTTTTCGCTTGGAAGGATTTTCAGAATCTTGTACATATTTGCGAACATGATGGTTAAGAGAAGGAAATCTTATCCACAATGTAGTTAATTGAAATTTCAACACTTTCTTCTTGTAAACGAAACAGATAGATATAGGAAAACCAAGTTTAAGTGGATGGTACATTATATATGTACATATGTACATAAGATGAAATTTGTGTGTATTTTTTTTTTTTGGAGCTGTAGTTTGGTTTGTGTATATACACAGCAAAAACACCTGCCTTGCGGTCTTCCGCTCATTAATCTTTTCAACACGTCTAATTACCTAATCCTCGTCACAATGCCCACCCGTACGTACTAGGTATATGCTATCAAAGTGCTAATTCCTGCTCTCTTCACATACATACGTTTGTTGTTTGATACAGGCAAAGAAAGGTATAGTATCCAGGAAGTGCATACATATATTAGGAAAGGTAGAGGGACGACAGTAAGTCATTTGGCTCTATTCAGACTATCAGCAGTTACATATTCTATCTAAAATGAATGCGAGTAAAAGCTTTTTGAACAAGCAACTATGACCGCTTCGTTATTATTCCCAGCGGGGGTTATAGGTTGATTGTAATGTAGTACAAAAGAATAAACTGATGTTGTATACGTTGAATCGTAAAGAAAATTAGAAGTTTTGGTTCAAACTAAAACTGATACTCGTTTACTCTAAAGCTTTTATAGTCTTTTGAAGCTGGGAAGTTTTGAGAAGAAAACTAAACTCGTATTTCATGTAATTTGTAGGGAATCGAATCGAACCGAATAGAACTCTACAAAAGTGCAATTGTTATAGCTTTTCTTTGAAGTATTAAAAATTGTTAGGAACATCTTCTTAGTTTAATGACTTAAAGTTTAGGAAATACTCAAAACCACCCATGTAAGCTTGTAGCACAAGTAGAACAATTTCTTTGTAGTTAATTTGTTTTTATGTAAGTCGCAGTACCTATACAATAGTTACATGCAACTTTTGTAGGTATATACATAACTACTTATAATTTTTGTAAGACATTATATTTAAACATTATATTACGATGCTATAGAACACGAATTCTGTTCGTTGTTCTGTCTGTCTATCAGTAATTGATTAAGGATTTTGTTCCTTCTTAAGGTTTTTAAGGTGAGGATAAATTGATTTTTTTCTTTCAACTCTAAAAAATGCCGTAAAACTGATAAGAAAAAGCTTATATTTACCTTGAAAACGGCTACTGCGATTAGCTAGTGCACTTTTGTAAGTATATGGCTTACATTCTTGGTTGAAAACATGTTATTAATGGTACTTGTACACAATTTGTTCAAGAAATTAAACTGTTCTCATTTTGTTTCTACTAGCTGGCCCACCACGGCCTCGCTCGGTAAGAAAAATCTTAGTTTCATCAAAAATTGACATGAGAAAATATAGGTAAATAAATTTAAAAGAATTATATATGCGTGTTAGGTTTCTTTTCTTTTCTTTTCTTTTCTATTCTTATAGATTTAACGTTGCCCAGCCGCTTCCCTGGTTCAGCGCATCCTCCCTGCTTTATAAAAAGTGTGCTTTTACTCAAATGATTGACGGAACTACTTTAACAATTATAATATTAAGGTTAAGGATTTATTTGTACCATAATTTTAATAAGAAAAAGAAAAAAACTGACAGCATTTTGTGTTTTAGCAGTTCTTAAAATTCCCGGTCTCACAAAAATTTTAAGTTTTTCTCTTTTTTCTCATCATTATTTATTTTTAAATTCACCCGATATTTTTAAAAATCCTCTTTAAAAAAATTGTATGATTAAAATTTCTTTAATCCTAAAATAGCTAAACTTTGGAAAATATTCAGTCCTAAAACCAAGCTCGAAGTCGAAAAGAATTTTTAAAATCGAATATCATATCTGTTTTTATCCCATTTTACCCTATAAATAGCTAAATTTCAACTCACATAATTTTTTCATCAGTATTTTGACAGTAAGACTGAAAATATTGCTGAGGAATCCTTTTCATGTAACTGGGATTACTAAGATAAATTTACAAAACTCTTTTTTTGTATAACTAAATCAATTGAAAGAAATAAATGAAATCTAAAGAAAAATGATTTATACAACAACTTTATACATAACAATCTTAAAGTTAGTAAAATGAAATCAAATAAAAAGAAGCATTATTTCTCTTTATGTATTTAAATAGAATACCGAATGAAAATGTGCAAAATAAATAGTTTGAAGCCTCCCTTATATTAAAACCAACCAGCCAGTACAAGGATCACAACGTAAAGTACGAAATTCAAAATCCATTAAGCCCCCAAAAAAAAAATCAAAAACTCATTTTGCCCAAAATCACTTTTTAAACAACAATTCTCTGTCTTATCAGAACTCCCGGTCCTAATCCTCCAAAGCATTAGAACTAAACCTCCTCTAATATACAATACGCCTCGAAAGCCTAATATATACAATAAATCAGAAAATTCCCCGTCATTTCCCATTTATGGTTCGTTTAGGAAATTAAATGGTGAGAAATAATATTCTGCGTTACAGTTGCATCCCCATAAACTAACTCAGCTAAATCAGATAATCTGGTTATTTTCATAAAATGCTTACTGAATTAAGATATATCCAAAGGTCCCTCTTTCGCCATGCCACGCCGGCCGGCCGCGCCACACCATTATTTTTGTACTGTTTCGGTTGATGTAGATTTTGTTTTCTTTTCTGAAGTCATTCAGCCATTTGCTCGTGCGAAAGGACACTAAAATACCCTATTTAAATGCTCTTCAATTTAGATTTTGAATTCCAAGAAACGACTGCATGACAAAAAAAACCAAAGACAAAACAAAATATTATCCACTTCTTATGGTCCAGATCCAGACTCCAGTGACCCAGAGTGTCAGAATGGGGAATAACGAGAGGCGTTAATCGACAGAAGATTACATCGAATGTCCTTTTTATGGCTTCTGTCTGAGAAGTTTTACTTTCGCAATGATGCTCTGTGGTTCATTTTCTTCGAATTCATTTCTCATCAAATTAAATTTTAAGACGTGAAATGATTAAGCAATATCTTTGCGAGACATTAGCCCCGAAGACGAGAGAGATTGTAACTTGATGACAGCCATTGGTTTTTAGCTGCAAATATATACACGCTGCACAGCATTAAAACGTCCATCGTTTGAGAACACAAAATTAATACCAAAGGGGACACTTTCAACAGCTTTCATTTTGTATATATGAGTGGCTGCCATTCTATATTTTCCCTGAACCATGCACCATATGAAATATACATATATATGAAAAGACACTTCTTTTGAAAAACTTTTCTACACACATAAAAGGGTCAAGCTGAGGAGCTTAACATATGCTTGACACTGTTTCTTTATTAAACATGGGAAAGAAGATCCTTTTATGATAAAGAAAAATATACATAAATAATTCTTTTGGGGGTTTTTTGAGGATTTCATGAGAAGATGGTATGTATTTTTAAATTTAGGGACATTATTTGGAATTCTTTTGCTGATTTTGAGAAGAACAAAACGAAAAATTAAATAACAGTATAATTCATATTTCTGTTGAAATGATTTTATGTTCATATATTTTAAATACTTTTGAATCGTGGAAAACGTAACTGTATACGAATTTGTGACATGCTTAGATGAAAGGTTGTTAAAGGATTGTCAGCTAAAAGCTTAAAATTCCATGCATCGATCGATTTGTGTGACGCTGGACCATAGGCCTTTCCGGCAAAAATTACTTCCGCCACGAATTTAGTGTTGCGCAAATATCTGTTATATTTAAATTAAGAGGTGAACTCACGTACCCTAACTTCCAACCACATGGCGAAGACTTGCCAATATTGTGCTCATTATGCAATCTGCGTGCCAGAGAGGATACCTTCCATTTCTTGGTAGTGTGTCCAGTGCTTAAAGAAATAAGAAGATCACCACTTTGGAAAAAATATGCTGAGTGAAACCGAAATGATTGAAATACTAAATGGCAAAAATTGAGAGCTATACATCTATCTATCTATAATAAATCAAATTGAAAACGGTCAGCAAAAACAACCCTTCAAGTCTTAAGTGATATAGCCAAAATGCTACTTTGAAGTCTTCGTTGTTTGTGAAGGTAACTCAAATATTGTTTCGCAAAGGTTTTTGTTGTTTTTAGTTTGTTTAAATGAATATTTGTTAAAAACTTCTTATTTCGGAAGCCGAAATTGTGTTTTCTATGATCGAAATATCAAATTTTATTAAAATATCGAGTTCGGTTATTTTTTAAGGATCGGAAACGAAGCAACAATAAAGAATTACTAATATCGTCTGCAAAATTTCATTTTTACTTGCGATATATAGGTACTATATGGCAAGTTATGGATTCTTACAAAAAAAAGAACTCGAGATTTTGATCAAACTTGACTTTATGATGATAGGGAAGACGAAAAAAGTGGGTCCCGCAAAAATGTCCGTCTGTCTGTTCGACTAGAGCCTAAATGGATGGGTCGATTTTCCTTAAACTAAGTTCCTAGCGTTTTTTGGGCATTCCCCCCACCCGTTTTTTTCATTTTCTTAGGACCAAAAACTTGCAGTAGCTGTCATACAAAATTTTTTGGTCAAAAAGGAAAATGTTATTTAACTCAAAATCGACTTCACAGAATTTTTTTTAACTCAATAAATTTAAATAGTTATAAATTGCCTTTAAATAAAAAAATGGTTCAGAAAAATTGTTATTAATGGCACCTTCCAAAGAACCATTTTTTATTTCGCTTTCTGGAAAACGGTACAGCAGATTTTGATGAATTTTTTTTTTATGAAGAAGAACTAATACATTTGAAATAAAATTGTGTACCGAAATTTTCAAAAAAATCATATTTGAATTTTTAAGAAAAGTTTGAAAATTTTTTCTGAAAACTCGATATTTCAAAACCGACTTGTTCGATTCTTTTGACAAAAAGCATTTTTTTAACACCATGTAAAAGATTTTAGACAAATATTATCCTCATTAAAAATAATGGTACCACCCATACATATCTTTAAAAACCGTTAAGGAAAAGTTTTTTTTTCTCAAAAACGAGTCCTACGATTTTGATAAAAAAAATTTTTGAGCAGCGTAATTAGTAAGTTTTACATTTAAAACTAACAAATTTCATATTGAACAATTAATAACAGCACCTCCCATAGAATGTTTTTTTTTTTTGATTTTCGACTACCTCATTATTTTTAACTTAACCGATTAAAACTTAATTTTTTTAAAAGAAGCTTGCATATGTTCAACACTGGGCTATATTGTTAATTTTTGTATACTCGCATAATAACACCTGCAAATAAACTAAGTTGTTGTTGTTAACCCCAATGTGATCGCACAAAGGAGCAAGTTCGTGCGACCCAGTAGTGCATATTTTCAAAGTTTGGAAAAACTCATTTCAACCAAGGGTGTACATGGGATTTTGATCAGGAAGGAGGGTGCATTCCCATTTCATTTCATTTCTTAAATAAGTTATCCGACGGGCGGTTCAAAAGTCTTAGATGGATAGCACATTGAATACTATGATTTAAAAGCTGCCATCTTAAGAAAGATCAAAAGATCCAAAAAAACAACCTTAAAAAAAAAAACGATTTTTATATGTCCGTAAGGAACTTGTACGTTTGGAGTAAACGTGAAATCTTTTTATTAGATTTGCGGCTGAACTAACAGCCTAAGAAATTTAATATTCATGACCTGAGAGTTGCCACCTTTCCATCGATGTATCGCACGATAATAATTGTTAAAATATTGAATTTTTCGCATATTTTAACACGAGTTTCACCTCTATGAACACGATTTGTCACCAGCCCAAACTACACAGTGACGTAAAAAGGCATACACATATTGTTTTGTGAACCTCGACTTGTCATAATTTTTAAATGGATTATTTAAAAAAAACCTTCGATAGTATTGTATTACAATGAACAAATGAAAATCGTCATTTTTATACCTCTTCAAATACGATTTTCAGTTGAACCAAGTGCCCAAGCGATCTAAGATAGCAGAGTGATGGTCTCTAGTTAAAATTTTTAACTTCTTAGTACATCAAAAAAGGAGAAGGTAAACAATTTCGGTAAAATAGATACGAAGGAGTAAATTTGTAAAAATGAGAGCTGAAGACACTGATTTGCTTGTAAAAAGTATATTTGGACAATAAAAAATTCCAAGCAGGGCCTTACTTCTGAAAATGTCCTCTCTGGCACATTTAAATGCTATAAAACAACTTAAAGTGAAATCATTTATTACATATTTATGCGATGTACGAATTTCCACAAATTTATACTTTGTCTATACCCAATGTGAGTTAAAAGGCCTTTGACAATACCAAGCTTTGCTTTACAATTTCACATAATCCGATGATTTACATTCATAAACGAAAATAATATCATTTCAATCCTATTACGGTATTTCATATCCTTTATGTAAATAAACATCCATATTTTAACAATGACGCACTTGTATGAATTCCCATATGCTTTTTCAAAACTCTTACAGCTCAACAAATCATTTTCGAAATAAATTGCCTTATTGTTCCGTTGGTCGGCCGGCCGGCCGGCGCGGTGCGGCGTGTCGGTTTTGGACCGGGGACAGGGAGAACTTTAGGAGAGGACACAAGAGGATTTAAAATTGTGATTTATGAGTTTGAACTAAAAAAAAAAGTTTAATTTACCAAAGTAGCTTAAAGGGTTAAGTATGACACCCAGTCTGTGGGAAATAATTCCATATTTCATTTTTAATTTTTTTGAAACAAAAAACTGATTGTCCCACTGGATTCACCATGGGGATGGAGAAAAAGTGCACTGATGAGGTCTATCATTTTTGTTTAATTCTGTAAGCTCTCTGTTATATCATTATATATTTTTATTGTGAAAGGAGAACTAGGGCAAAACTAAAAACTAAGAGCTTAATTACACTTGAATCTATTGTCAGTGTTATGAAAAGATTCATTTACTGCCACAATACACTTAAAACAGAAACAGCAACGGAGAGTCTATGACATTGACGCTCCATCCTTGGCAAAAAAAAAATCCTCCTTTATAAATGCGGATCATCAAGGGTATACTGTGTAATTTCACCTTGGGGCGATATAAAAACCCGGAAAGTGGGCAATTAAACTCAACAGTTAATCCGTTTAAGTGTCCTTTTTTATCACAGTCTCTCTAGAGGCGGTAGAGAGGCACGTGAATGCAGCCACATCTGTAAATAGAAGGATGTGCTTTTTTGTTTGTAATAAAGGATTATTTTCAATTTCAAAATCCTTTCGAAACAAAGTGTTTCAATTTAAAAAGTGGTGGTTATTAGCAGTAGAATGAATGCTTTGACCTTTTAGTGAGTGCATTTTTCACGCTTCAAATTCAGCATTTTTCGGGCAAATTAATTCATGCATAAAATGAAATAAGCATTTAGGACTTTGTGTGTGTCAGTTGAAAATTAAATTATTCGCTCAAAAGCATTCCATCAACGCAAACCCCCACACACACACACATCTCTGCTGGGGAAGGAGAAACGAAATTCCGACATAAAATTGCAGCGAAATCCTTTTGTGCTGAAGAGAATCATGACCATCATCATTACAATCATCATCATAGCATAAGGGAATGCGGATGCGGAATGCAAGTTAAATTTATGTAATTCTAAGTGGTTACGGGTAACGTACACTTACATATATGGTTGCACGAATAGTTGAAAGAATGGTATGTAAACAGAACATGCTACGAGTGAACACATCATCCCTATAGGTACACACTACCGCCAACAAACCAAATATGGCAAAATATTTTCGTAGAACCTTGCGTGACAGATATCATTAAAGTTGACATTTTTTGAAGATTCAAAATATATCAAAATGTCAATATGACAGCTGTCAATGGTATTGACACGAACTTAAATTGCCTCTGGAGTAAATATTGTGATTTGAAGAAGTTTATTTTATCGATTTAAGCAGGTAGCTAGTATAATAGTGAGGTTCTTTTGTCACGATTTATTTAAATAAATCAACAAAAAAAAACACTAGAAAAAACTCTTATTTTGTTTTATCTGTCAGTTTTTGAAGTAATATAATAGTATGTGGATGTGGGTATATTGTAGGTGCGTCAATGATAACAAAAAATAAAATAACTTGACTATGGTTATGGGTATGCACAAAATTTTATCCTTCTTTAACTCAAAATGACAATTTACGTTGGCTGGCTGCCCTGTCAAATTTGACAGAACAATAATATTTTGTTTGCGATTTCTTACTCAGTTTTTTGCAATGCTCCTTGATTTTTATATTTGCATAAATAAAAAAAATTTAACTTAACAGTGCAAGCATTATTTTTTTTTTGAAAATTCGATATTTCGAAAAAGGGTTATGATGAGTGTATGTATAAAATGTGATATTTTCAAACGGCTTTTTAAGAACCGCCTCCTTTTTTAAGCGGCCAATTTATATTTTTTGAGATTGCACTTTTGCTGTCTAGGTGGGAATTCCCTTGAAAACACATGTCTGATAGATTTTTTTTTTATAATTTGTTGTTGAATGTTTTGCTAAAGTCGGTAACTGCTTTATACGTCTTCATCATCCATATAGTAAGAATACAGTACATGGGAAACAAATCTAAAGTTAAGGTACAAAGTTGGTTGTTTTTAAAATGTCGAATCCATGTTGAATAGGGGATAAGATTACCTCGCATTTAAATGATACTAATCTCCATAAAAGAAAAGACCAAACCACAAAGCTTGAGAAAACATTTTTGTTTGTGAAATGCCAAACAAGTTAATTCTTTCTATTTTATTGTTCTGAGCCTGAGTTAGTACGACATTTTATATTTAAAAAAATTTCTATCTTATTCTATCTTATTTTATGATGACAAGTCGTTTTCTTTCCAAGTATAAAACATAGACGAGTACAAAACCTTATGTTATCATGTTTCTGACTAAGAGATACTCTAAATATAACACTCAAGTACAGGAGCTTCCACATACATATTATGGTTACCACTTTGATAGTTTTTTGATCCCAGGAACACCAAACTCATTTTACCAAGTTCAAGATATATTTTTGATGTATTTGAAAAAAATCTAGTGAGACAAAGTTTCGAAAAGAGAAATTTATTTTTATTTTTATTAACATAACTACATACTTCTGAAACTGTTTTTTTTTTTTAATTGTCAGAACATGGTTTTAAAAAAAATCTAAATAAACTTACATTTCTGCAAGCAATTAAAAATGTTAAAAAAAAACAGTGAACCGTTTTCGAAATATCAATTAGCAAAATATTAAATTTTTAACATTTGAATACGCAATATTATTCAAACTGGTTTAGTCTAAAATACTGAGAAAACACACTTCTATTAGAGGTTTTGTTAGTACAAAAAGCAAACCTCTTCTATATTTTCACTCACAGACAAATTATTATATCAAAATCGTTCGAGTAATTTTAGAGCAAAATAAGATATTTTTTTTTTTTGATATTTACATGATAAGTGCCATTATTTTTTGTCTAAGAATGTTTCTTTGTAAAAAATCGCCTAATACTGTTTAAACTTTCTGGAAGTGATTATAGAAAAAGTTTAATAGAAATTGGTTCAAACGTTCTTATAAAAATCATTTAAATAACTCATAATAATTTTGAATCTATGCATGTATGCATGTTAATATATACATAAATGCACACATAAAAAGATATATAGCTACATATCCGTGTGTTATTATACATAAGTATACATTATCTGCAAAAAGCTCAAGAAACATCTACGCTATAGTTCCTTTGTGTATACTTTATACATTTAGTTTTTCCATTTCGTAAATTGATTTTTTTCGAGGTGGTAACCGTATGATGGTCATGCATTGGTTTTGTGTTGTGTGAGAAAATACCCTCATAATCCTCGAAAAATCACAAACAAAATCTATGTATTTCATTTTCAAAAGAATTACACTTCCTTCCAATGAAGAATTATATACATACATAAATGAATGTTTGTAGGTACGATGAAAATCCTTTTTATATTAAATTCATAGAACAAACAACAGAAAAACTGAAAAAAGGAAAACAACAACAACAACTATATTGTGTTATTCGTACTGGTACTGACTAAACTTTTAGTTTTATTGGGAACACAATCCTTGTTTACTATTCGCACATAAATACCAGAAAAGGATGTTATCATAAAAGCACAGGTGAATACTGAATGGGGATACCTTTTTTGTGTCCATTGTCCTGTCCATCTTAGTTGTTTACTCCATCAAATGTTTGTGGTTGTTCGTTTCGTAAGGTAGGCACAAATAAACTTAACAAAACCAAAGGCAAGGCAAGGCAAGGACATCCAATTTCGTTAAGTATGGTGTCCAACAGAGAATACTAACGACAACAACTATAGAGATACCATGTTGAAAGCAAAATGTCCTTTTTGTGCTGATGAAGATGAATCCTAAGATGAATTGTGACGTATGAACTAAAAGGGTGTCACCCCCATCACCAACAGAAACAGCATTTAAACACCACCGTGTGTAGGTATATGTGTCCATTTATAGGACCGTTCGGAATTTTTATAACCTAATAATGATGTGAAGCATGTGCAATTTTGCACATTTAATTCAAATAAACTCACACCATTCTATGAATATAAGAGTCGGTCCTTGAAAATATCGCATTTGATGATGATTTGCGATGGTCCTCTGCTGACTGGTTTGTTTGGTTTTGTTCATACAACATCAGTTTCCATTTTATGCCTCTCACATTCGATTTAAATAGTTTTTCGTTTATTATCCTTGTTGTGTGTGTCCTTTCGACCGCAAAATAAACTTAAGCGGGAATTTTCTGTTGGACAGTCCCTTTTTCTCACAACAATCACAATCATCTGCAGTAGTCCAAAGCCAAACCAAACCACAGTATACCATATCCATCAGAATGAGAGAACATTTATGGTTTTTTCAGTTGGTTGGACGAGTTGGGGTAGTGTACCTACTTATTACTTCGGCTTGGAAAGGAAGTTGTACATCAGCTTTACTAAGATATCCTTTTTACTTTGGTGATGACCTTTAGCGAAATGAAAACGTATTATTATTGTTGTTTATAGGATGTTGACCAATTTCGTTTAAGAAATTCTTTTGTTTCCTTTTTCAGAAAGGACACAGATTTCATTACATATACATATGTACCTTTAGAGATTAATAAAAGCGTATCTTTTTGGCTTGGAAAGGTTGCATAAGGGTTTGAATTTTACGGTTAATGGCTTGGAAACACGAATGTGTTTGTGGAGACAAGTGGAAGGCAGGTATTGCTCAACGATGTGATACATAATTAAGTGAAACTGTCTTAAGTAATTGCCTTTTGTGTTGTGTTATAGGAATGTTAGGATGGGTGTATATTTTCTATATTGGCTGTGAGAAATGCTTGAATTGGGCATTTATGTGGATTTTATATGGTCGATTCCAATAATTGTATAGGAAAGACCTTTAATACGGACCATAAAACATGAGCGTGAGCATTTATTGGCCTAAGCAGGAAATGGTTGAGTGACTTTTTGGGTTCCTTTATCCTAAAGGTTAAGTTATGATTAGTTAAAATACTATTGAGTTCAAAGGACAGCATGGTTGTTAGTTATTAAAGGGGCTTTGGTGATATTTTTGACAAATAGTGCTCCAAGGTTCATGTTTTTCAAAAATTCCAAATAATAAAAACGACAACTTTAAGGTTACATGTGCTTCAGAATATTGAAAGACGCAAAAATTATAGTCTAATGTTTAGTTGAGAAGAGAATAGAAAAACTAATTGATAATTTCAAGAAACAAAGTAGTTGTTCATCTCGGAAGTCCTTGAACAACATTGTATTATATCTATGAACTAATCTTGTACTTATTTCTTCGTATGCATAGGATAATATTATTTACACATCTCCACTTGTAATCGACATCAGCTGACATACTTAAGAAGGATTTAATGCTATTTTCCAATCAATGCTTTTTCCTTTTCATTTTTGTTTTGCTGTTGCAGATATCGGAAAGGGAAAATCCTAATGAAGAAGTTTTCTGGAAAATCCAATCTTCGTTCATTATAGTTGTTGTCTATCTCTTATCCGTCAAAGAGAGATCCCCATACTTATTTTTCTTCTTAAATCTTTCCATCTATGTTAAAAAAAAAAAACATTGAGATTGTTTGTCACACCATTGCTTACTTTACCATGCTGATGGTATACACTGGCTTCTGTCATTTAGATAGATAAGAGTTTACTTCGTTCGCTGAGAGCCTTTGATGATTTGGAAAATTGACAGGAGATACTCTGTAAGTGCTGAAGCAAACCAGCCAGCAGGACCTGCTATGAAAGTGGAAGACGAACTGATGGTACCTTCCTACCTTTACCTAACCCATGGGAAATTTTATTTTGTATTTAAGATGATATATGACATTTTTATTGGTTTAAGACGCAGGACTTTGATGCGAAAAAGCTATGGTTTTGTGCGTGATTCCTTTGAGAATGAAATTTTCGTAAAGTTGTAGCTGAATATGTACATATTTCCCAATGTAAAAAGTTTTTTGTATAGATAACAGTCTATTTTGAATTAATTAATTTTTGAAATATAAGTTTCTAAGTTTTTATAAATTTTCCCAGAAGCCGCAGACACAAATAACAACACAAACAATTTACGTTAATACAAATTTTTTTATAGAAAAACGTTTAGTGTAGACATGGACTTCCATGTTCTACAGTACATAAATTATAACAGGTTAAATCCATACTGGATTTAGTAGTATTTAGGAGTATTTTCCTCTTAAATGTTTAAATGATGACCAGGGTACTATTTCACAGAATTACATCAGATATCAAGTACATTGTCTGCAATATATGTTCCTTAATGTAAGTCTGATAGATGACTTAGTGATTATTTTGAATTAAAAAAAAAACCCAGGGCAAAGTTAAAAACTCATCATTTTTTAAAAAATCAAAATTTAAACACTGGCAGTTTTTTTTTATGTGATATGCATGTTCTGTGAAATAGGAGCCAACAGAGGTTTTATTTATTTGTTGTTTTTTTTTTTTACTATTCCTTCTCTTTAAATAAACTCTCATACTCTCCATTAATTAAGTTCAAACAACATCCAAAAGAATTCGAAGGGAAATATAAAAGTACCAACTCCAATTCCAATTCAAATTAAATTAAGTTCTAACAGAAATAGTATCTCGAACTCTCCCACATCTACTATAGATATATTTTACCATTTCAAGACATGTTTTATCCTCCCTCAATTTGCTTCGAATTTCTAAAGCAGATTAAAGTCTTAAAACGAAAAAAAAATATTGAATTTTTTTCTAAGGATTTGATCAGAGAAAAAAATCTAAACGATATCTATTAGCCGAAGAGGAAAAAAACCTTAGTAAATATATTTGTAGCTCTTCTCATCATTCCATCCTGAATTCTTCTTTTTGTATAATTTCGAAAGCATCGACATAGAACAAACCAATAATATCAGCGTCCTTGTATCCAAGTCAATTTAACCAGTGCTGGATTTATCTATAAAAAAGGGGCCTGCGGGAAAAAACTTTACATATTTTAAAGTTCAAGCTTTCTTGAGTATTATTAAAATATACCCCCTATTAATAAACGACGAACAACGGCGTGATAGAACTAACTCATCTGTCAAATTGTAATTCACACTAATAAATTAAGAATAGCATGTGAGATGTGATAGCAAGCGGATGACTTTAATTCACCAAATTTGGCGTCAAATGGACTATAACTTCTTAACACGCACATGCAAATATCTCATAGAATCTTTTACTACTACTATCATAATTCTCATAATTCAAAGCATGTTTGTGACACATACGTATTGGAATGTTGTTACATTTTGATGAAGTGTTGCCATTCTTTCAGTTATGTAGACTGGAAAGATATATTTTAGTAAGAAAAGTTATTAAGCGGACAAGTTCTCTAACTGTGTGCTAGCTAACAAGCGTATAAAAGAGCGGCAGGTGTTTTTTTTCATAAATAGAGCTAATAGTATTTAAAGGTTTCACAAGTAACTTTCGGGACATGAAAATGCTTAAAGTTGAAGAACATTTTTTTGAAATAAAAAACTAGTTTAGAAATAGGTTTCAGCTTATTCAACAAAATGAAAAAAGAAAATCATTTCATTTGCCTTAAAGCCCGGCCATGGTTGTACTTTATATATCAAACAAATTTCTATTCAAAAAATCGTTTAATCAGTTGTACGTGTGATAGGAATAAGTACATAGGAATGGTACAATAGAAAAAAGATATAATAACATTAAGCAATATCTAGTACTTAGATTGTAAGGAGTCTTAATAAGAGATATCATGTTATGTATTATCTACTCTGCCTTCCTGACTTTGAGTATTTTCCAAACAAACCACAAATTAAGAACCTATACAAGGGATGCAAAATGTGCCTGGAGATGTTCTTGTACCCTCTGCAATTTATTTCAAAACCCACAACAACAGTTTTTCCTTAAAAAAAATAAAAATAGAACAAATTTTATGACCGGGCTAGCAAATACTTGGTATAGCAAATACAGTATAGTGAGGACTTATTACTTATGTACTAAAATACGTGCCTTAAACTGCTTCTAGCATTTCAGTTTGCTTGCCTCTCCATCGAGGCCGTAAGACCATTATTTTCGGCATTTTGTAATTTTATCCACCCCAAGGTGGATCCTTTTTCGAGCTCACGTAAAACTGAAACAAGCATCCAAGTAGTAGCGTATTTTTAACGTGTAAATGGCGTAATAATGTCATTTAGTTGCCCGAAGGTATTTTTTTTTGTTATCCTCCGTTCGTTTCCTCATTTTATTTAAAGGATTGAGTTTGGTTTGTTGCCAAAAAAAAAAAAAAATTCAAAGTTAGCAGTTTTTGGTCTCTAATCGATAGCGCCTAGGGACAGGTGTGAATAGTTTGAACACGTGTTCTAGATTCTCAAAAGGAGATTTTGAAAGGTGAGCGAAATTTAAAAGAGTTTTGTGATAGAGTTAGGAAAGCATACTGACTCAAGGGAATAACATTTATTTTGATGTGACATTTGGACATACGAATCTTTCACATCAAATAAAAGTTTTATATTTGTGTTTAAGGTCATTTAGTATTATGGGGATTTTCAAAATGTTTTTGACCTTTTCTCCATATTGTGTCGAGGAATTCGAGATTTTAGAGTGTATATACTATATGGAAATCGAAATTGTTATTCCATAAATCGCCTTCATGAAAAATAAATTAGATTAAAATAGTCATGAGAACTTTTGTTCAGACTACACAGTTTCAAGGATTTCTAGAATATTAATGAATATTTATTGAAAATGCTTCAATTTTACAGTTTTTTTGATTCCTTTGTTAAAATTTCACAAAAAAATCTCAAATATACAACCATCAAATTAGACAACCTCCGTTTTAAATATTTCAACACCGTAGTCCACAATGAAATCGAAGAATAAAAGTGGCGCCCAACGATAGCTCTTTTCAAACTTTTGCAATCATTTTTTTATCTAAAAATATATGCAAAATATAGATAGTGACATTTAACTCAAAGCATTTTTACAGCTTGTGATGGTTATATGTATCTACAAGCACAGAATTTTCTTTCAAAAGCTGTAAGTGCCTTTTACTTACCCTTAACTCAAAGCAACATATCAGTAATACAAAACTCTTGTACAGCACAGTAGCTTAAAAGTTATTGAAGGTCTTTGGATTTATAGTAGACACCCGCATATTTCTTCTGGTTTATAATAATACGAATTCACTTTTGTTATATTTCTTATCCAAATAAGTCAACAAGATTATCTTAAAGTTTTGGTTTTCTAATTATATAAAATGTTTTGCTCATAATCCGCACACTCTTTTTATTTGTTTTTAATTTAATATATACTTGAAACTTATTACCAAAATAATTTTCCTTTGGAAGGAAAACTTTTTAAATTTAACTATTTAACTAAACGAAAAATATATTCCACACCAATTTTTCCCCACTTTGCTTATAAAATTTCAAATTCCATTAATAACACTAATTAACTATCTCCCTTACAAAAACCAAACAAAAAACTTTTGCTTTCTTAAAATTCTATCCTTCTCGAAAATAAAAACCAACAAAAAATAGAAAAAAAGAAGAGAATTTGCAGCCATTTCCATCTTCATCGAAAAACTTAATAAAAACAAAGAAAACACAGCCGTTCGTAACCAAAATATACCCAAGCAAGCTTTAGTCTCAGAGTTGGATCTACTGATGGAGAAGAAAAAATCTAAGCCTAGGTACTCCTTGTTTTGTGGGAAACCGAAACCATCTTTGCCTTCTTCGGGAAAGGATAAATGGGAACTCCAACCACATACATACATATATAGTATATATATTTATGTACTTTAAAGAGCAAAAGTTTTATTGCAAGTAATAATTTCTAAAAAGTCTTCGTTCGTCGTCTTTTCTTCTTCTACTTCCAAACCAAAAAAGGTATACTACTGCAGTCGTTATGACTTATTTTTCTTGGGGGAATTTATTGCAGAAGCAATAAGAATAAAAATTTGATCCTGATTCGTGTGAGTTATATGTTTTCTCTGGCACAGAATGTGGATCTTTCGTATTTCAATTGAGACAACATTTACGTGGGTATAAAAACAATAATGTTTTAAGGAAAAAAACAGATGTTTTTTTATTGCATTTTCTTCTTTTTTTTCTTGTCATCAGCATGTTATTAGTTTCGTTTTGTTGAGGGAAATTAAATTAAAAATGGATGCTTTTGATTTTGTAATTTTTTTACTAAAAAATAATCCCTCTTTAAAGATAAAAGAAAGAAATGTCAAAATGCACTTTATATTAAGCCACCATCCTTCTTCATGAACAACTTCTTACCAAAAGACTCTTAGAAAATTACTTTTATATCTACGATGTTTAATAAAGGGCTTCAACTCATAAAAACAGCTTTTGAAGTATTTTCACATTTCAAACAATCACTTTTTTACTTGCTCTATAGGGCAAGTATTGGTTTCGTGTGGAAAAAAAAATCGAGATTGTATTAAAAACTAACACTACGATAATCGAGAAGTCCGAAAAAGTTGGTGCGTCTGTGCGTCAGTGCGTCCACTGTAATTTGAGCTAGAGCCTAAACGGGTTGACCTATTTGCATGACATTTGGTACAGAACATTTTTATGTAATTCCCTTGAGGAGAAATTCGAATTTTTGTTTTAGCTCATCTAGAACGGGTAGCTGCCATACAAATATTTTGGTTTCTTCAAATTTTCTCAAAAACGGCTCAAACGATTTTGATTAAATTTCGTACCTATAATAACCAAGTTAATTTTAAGAAAACTGCATTTCAGGATTTTCTCAAAACATTTATATTACGGAATTAGGAATTCCAAGTTTTTTAAGAAAATGATCTTATTTTTGGGTTATTCGCCGATTTTGTTATAATTTTGCAATCTGATGTTTCTCAATAGTTTAATAAATAATGAATTTAAGAATTTTTAAAAATATTTTTTTAGAAACAAAAAAAAACTCAAACAAAAAATCAATTTTTTAGTGCCTTTTGACCCTTTCAATATTTTCTCGTTAAATATATAGGTACATCATGCATCTTCAATGTGGGGTTAACCACAATACTTAACAGCAAGAGCAAGTTCGTGCGATTAAGTCGTGCATATTTTGTTGATAATTTTTCTCACAAAAAAAACCAATTCACTTGAATGTACTCCATCATTTAATCTTACAGAAAGGATGCAAAAATTATCCTTTCAATCAGCAATAAAGGGAGCAACGCCTGTAGCCAATTTTATTTTTTGTACATGGATCAAAACTGAGTATCAGACGTCCTTCTCTTGACTTTATTATATTGATGCTGCAGGAGAGAATTTTCACAATTTAGTTTAAGGGGAATGTATTGGCCTCATTTCAAATAAATTTAAATTTACATACATATATATGTACCTACGTGTCGGACATGTTTGATGTGTTTCCCAAAAATTATATGTCAGATTACAGTTCGGGTTTCTGAGATCTCATTAATGCAAGAAACCTGAAAGTATTTCCTTACCAAAATTCCACACTTTTGCGCTGAAAAAGGTGAGACCGAAATTTTGTAGATATGATGCACTTTATTATGACTTAATATTTGGCACTTCATCTCAGAACTCAGTACCCCTGACAAAAAAAAACTCATTTTAGGTCAAATAAGCTAGACCTTAGTGAAAGTCTTCCGCACTTTTACTTTATATGATCGAGGTAAACTTAAATGTATACAGTAATATTAATGGGACCATACCTAGCAAATTGTTTATATTTTTAAATTTACAACAACGTCAAGAATAAAGTGGAAATGACGTTACCTCAATTTTATTTCGTTTTCTCGTCGTAGGGCATAATATCATGTTTTATTTTCTTATACACAATATAACACAGCACATTGCATGAAAAAATTATGAAACACGATTTCTTGCATGTCATGAATACAGTTGTACATTATTAGTTCCTCGCCAAACTAGAATGCTCTAGCTTGCTTTAGTTTATGCTTTTAAGCCTCCATAGAACAAATACGTGCAACCTATTTGTGCATGATATTATTTTTATAGTTGCACCTAGCCATCAGTTTAAAAGGATGGATACACAAGTAGAAGTATTATTATCTTTAAGATCAACTAAAGGATGGTTGTATACATTCATTTAAATGAAATAAAGCTGGATACTTAAAAGACCCTTTTTCTAACGGACACGTTGGTGTTGTGAAGCCTGAAATTGACTATAAAATTCGAGTAAATGCAAAACACTTCATTACCTGAGTCTTGCTTTTTACTGGATATACTATATGGAATCCCCTGTTCCTCGTAAAGAACGGATGTTTTATGTTTGAATTCTGGGAAAATTCATTAAGTGTTGTGAGTAATTTGAAACAAATTAAGCTTTATGTTGACGATGGCTATATTTGACACTTATTCTTGATTTGATGTTAAGTTTAATTCTTAAAAACAAATTTTAAATTTATTTGAAGTTCGAAGGTTAAACTTTAATTGTTTTTTTTTTTTTGTTTCGAACTTGAACCAGAGTTTTAACAAATTTTCTGTTTTATATACTGTGTTATTTTTTTAGGCCAATAAATCTTTTTTTATGGCAAAAACCATGTACTTACGAAATTTAATCAAAATCATTAAAGTCGTTTTTGAGAAGATTTGAAAAAAAAATCGAAAACATTGTTGTTGCTACAATATCCCTCAAATAATTATTTTTTCTTAACTTTGATGATAAATAATATATTTTTCTTTAAAGTAAAATTCTCGAATGTTAAAGCGAACAGGCAATAATTTCAAAAAACAAATGTAAACATAGTTAAAAAATAAATCACCTGACAATTTTAAAGTGGGAATCCCTTACAGCATCGTCTTAACCCTTGCCTACTTGTTATGCCTTTAAGAACATCTCAATTTCCATCTGTATAGAATTGTCAATACGACAGATGACTTCGAGTCTAACCAAACATTCTTCAATCTTAATCCTTGGCCATATACCAAATGTACATGTCATATATATTCATATATTCACCCTCAAAGTCAACCTGCATATAAAATTAAATTCAAAGTCATTTATCAAAATCCAGAATGTATATTTGCCTGTTGATGTTATGTCATCTCATCACACCGAGCAAACAACAAATATGTATATATGTGCATTCATATGTATATAAGTACATTTGCTATGGAAATATATCCTTCAAATCATCTCATACACCTGAAATGCGTACTCGTACATGTGACATTTTAACACCGAACACGTACTAACATACTTTTTATCACTTCTCTCAGGCTATAAATGTTTGTGCTCTTTATCCTTAGTCGGTTTGTTTAACATAAACTTTCTCTTAAATGTATACGCATACGTTTACCCTTATTTGAACAACTTGTTCAAGTCAAGAACAATATAACATCAAAAACATTAACAACGCATAGCACACCACTACCATCACCATCAAAAAACAAAACACCAACATCTGAGACAACAGTTCAACAGAAAAAGGACGAAATTCATATCAAAGATTTCCACCTTTCCATTCAGATTCAAGTCTACCATCAACCTTTCCTTAAAATTATCTGTGTATTTCTCTTTTCCTTGGCTGTCAGACCAAGAATACGGGAATAGATAAAAGAGGGAGCCGCCACCCAATATTCAAATGACAACGATATATAATAGCTGTAAAAGTTAATCCTGCTTTTATGTATGTTCAAAAGTACGATGCGACGATGCTGACGATACGATGAAAATTCTCCTTGCCCAGGCAAAATGCTCGAATCTGAAGTGGAAATGATTTCACATTTTGAATAGAAGAGAATCGTTTGTAAGTAGATAGCTCTTATAGCTTCTGGCTGACTGGTCTTTAAGTTGATGAAAGTTAGACACGTGAATGACCAAACATAGAGCATAAAAGTATATATATATATGTAATCCATTCAAGTGGAGTTATGTAGATTAATTGAAATTTTGATAGAACTATGGCCAGGAGCTGAACAGAAAAGGTCTTGATTGCTTTCAATCATGACACATAGGGTTGGTATCTTTTATGATTGAGAAATATTATATTAATTAACTGCCACCTACAAGTGTTTCAGAGCTTTTCAGTTCTGTCCAAACCAATAGCTTCCACTTGACCATATAACCAATAAAAGTGTGAGGTTTTTTTTGTATCATATTGCGTTTGTTGCAACCACAAGAGTGAAGTAAAATTTATTAATTTCTCATGAAATTCATATTAAAATTCATACATCCACGAAATCAAATATTTTGTATTCAAATAGTGCTTGTTGGGGTGTTAGGTAGTGCTATACTGTAGGTTTACCACTGGATTAATTAAATAATAACAACTATGAAGCAATCATTGATCATACAGAATTGAGTTTGGTTATAAATTTAATTTTGTTTATTCACTAAATCAACAAGTAAATACCTATGTATATGTAGGTAGTAGTCCTTTGTGTTTGCGCGAAGAATCCTCTTCACTGCTGGACTATTTATGATGAAAAATAAATATGACGTAGATATGTTGCGTATACGAACTGTTGATCGCTTGAAATAGTGGAAGTGAATTGAACCCAGATGTGGTTACTATGGTTTAAAAAAAAAATAATTGAATAAAAACCAAAACTGAAAATTGAACTGGTTGTTTTCGATATTTTGTGGCAAAAATTGAATAAATACATATAATATTTCATTGCGTGAAATGGAAATAGTCTTATTTTCGGGTTAACCCGATATTTTGTTATAATTTTTCAATCTGGTGCTTTTTGAAAAACATTGTTTTACTTGTGTGGTTACTCACAGTTGTTAACCACAAGAGCAACTTCGTGCGATCATGTCGTGCATATTTTTTAAACATATATGGGTACCAGGTGGAGGTTAAATATCGGAAAACTATCGAAGAAAAAGTATTATTCAAACAAGTTACGATACTGAAAAGCCCCTAAACAAGTAAGTTCGACTTTGTTAATTAATGTCACCGTTCATATACATTAGAGAAAAAAAAAAAAAAAAACAAGTATACGCCATAGTGATCCCAGTTGAGTTAGTTATCATTTTTTCATAACTTTGATATATGTATTTCAGATATATGTATTTCAGATAGGTCTTAGAGGCCAACAGGTAATGAATGTTCTTATAGTTAAATCAAGGAAGCAAGCAACAGTTTTATCCAAATAGTTCAGGCTTATATAGAACGAATGAAAATGATAAGTTCATTTATTATGAGCCAACAGTTTGCCTCTTTCATTATAATAACAGGAAATAAATGGACCATGATAAAATTGATACAATCAATGTGGTAACTAAATGGTCTCAGAGGACTAAATTGTGCTTTCTCGATTGTCCTCAATTTTTCTGTTTCTCCAAATGTTATTGTATACCTATATGCATTGTAAATATATGTGTACAATATATAAATGTTAAATTAGATTTTGCCATCCATTCCTTGTTGAATAATAAGGATATCATATAGCTAAGGATGAGATTTTCTCCTCTTTCCGGTCTATTAGCATTTCAATATATTGCTTTTTTTTGCAGACAAAATTGCGTTCAGCTTTGTATGAATGGATATAGCCAGAGAGAGATATATCCTCTAACACACACAATAAGCCACTCAGAGTTAAAGCAACAGAATCGTTTATTTTTATGTGTCGTGTAAATGTTTTGTGAATATAGCGCGTTTTCTACCTTAACGATTATTATCTGACACACACATGCTATGCCTATCTACTATTTTCCCTCATTCGTACCTGTACGCATATATAGAATCATGGGACACATTACGAATTCGGTTGTCATAAAATGGTATTTGAATTTTCCGAAAAATCCAATAAATCGGTGAAGGACCTGCGGCGCCCGGTGGTGTCGGCACAGAGGAACAAAGCAAAAGGATACATGGGGCTAGGAATATGAATTACCAATTTTCGTAAAAGCAATAAATGCCCTTTGAATTAATGTGATAGACGTGGATGTTTCGTATGGTTTGTGGTTTTGAAAATGCTTACAGATAAGTATAATCTAAAGAGGACATTATGGAGTTTAAATTACAATTTATATAAACCGATTACCTATATGTACACATTTAAATATAAAGCATGGAAATGCACAGAAAGGATTTTGTACAGATTTCCATAGAAATACCTACTTTTCTATTATTCATATTTTATTGCTTTTATGACAATAATATCGTAAGAATTATAGCAGATAAGAGTTTTGGAAATATGTTAATGCTCACAAGAACAATTAGGAAATTTTAAGTGAAAGATTTAATTTTGTTTTTTATTATTTTACTTATTTCCCAGCAACGCTTTTAAAATGAATAATTATTCCATCAGAAGATTAGACAATGAAGAATATAGAGATTTCAACAAAAAAGTAGACAAAACCATGGCTTTCCATATTCTGGTTCGTTTAGTTTTCTTTTTAAATATAGGAAATGTTTCTCTGTCGTTTTCTCCTAACCATTAGTATCCGGTTAATAGAACTTAATATAATGGGTGATTTTTAAGCTGGTTTGGTTTTGGCAACACTGGTTTTGACAGCTGACGTGTGTTTAGTACCTTGTGTCACTGTCAAACAGCTTCATTTTGGTTTGCAATTTAACCATGGATCGTCTTACAAATGAACAACGCTTGCAAATTATTGAATTTTACTATCAAAATTCGTGCTCGGTTCGAAATGTTCATCGCGCGCTGCTTGTGTTCAGCGATGAGGCTCATTTTTGGTTGAATGGGTACGTAAATAAGCAAAATTGCCGCATTTGGAGTGAAGATCAGCCAGAAGCATTGCAACAGCTACCAATGCATCCCGAAAAAGCCACTGTTTGGTGCGGTTTATGGGCCGGCGGCATTATTGGGCCTATTTCTTCAAAGATGATGCGAATCGCAGCGTTACTGTCAATGGTGAACGCTACCGAGCGATGATAACAAACTTTTTTTTGCCCGAAATGGAAGTTCTTGACTTGCATGATATGTGGTTTCAACAAGACGGTGCCACATGCCACACAGCACGCGAAACAATGGCGCAATTGCGAGGCGAGTTTGGTGAACAGTTAATTTCACGTTTCGGGCCGGTCAATTGGCCGCCTAGATCGTGCGATTTGACACCATTAGATTATTTTTTGTGGGGGTATGTCAAGGCTAATGTCTATAGGGACAAGCCCGCTTCGATTGACGCACTGGAAGCCAACATCCATGCATTCATTCGTGAGATACCGGCCGATATGTGTGAAAGAGTATGCCAAAATTGGACTCAGCGGATGGGCTACCTGAGACGCAGCCGCGGTCAACATTTGCATGAAATTATCTTTAAACATTAAATTGCAAGGTTCAAACTATCGATTCAAATAAATATTTCATTCATTTTTTAGAATTTTTTGTGTTTTTTTTTTTTTAAAAGTTCTAAACCTCTTAAAAAATCACCCGTTATAAGCTCGTTAAGCCAACGTTGTCGCCTTTTTTCCAGAATTTATGCAACGCAGCAATCAGTTGCTTGGCTTTTTGATGAGTAAACATCTATGCCGTGCCAGCGGTTGAGTAAAATAAAAACGTGGACTTTCCTCTGCGCGACGTAACGAGACTATACACTTTACGGTGTAGCACGTTACATTACGAAAATCTACATAGTAGTAGCAGGATATTGGGTACGTTTAGTGACAAAAATCTGAAGATCCCTTTCAAGCAAACTATAGTCCATTTTGGATCCGTGCACGTAGTCAACAAAGTATGGACGACTTCGCATACGGATCCAAATATATGGATCCTTCAAACTGCGCTTGGACAAACGTTGATGATTACACAGTAGGTACACATATTACCCGTGAGTCCCTAATCTCACGCAATTTTTTATAAAACCTCCGGCTGTTCTTTCAATCACAGGACTCTTTGGTCTCTTTTAACTGGAAGAACTCCTTTTCCCCCTTCTCCTAGCTGGAGACTCTTCCATCACTTTTCTTATTTTACCCTTCAGCATATATGCATATGGATCTTCTATCTTCTTTTTTGGTATATGTACGCATTTTCCAATATACCACGGGTTCTACTACTTACTGTGGCTTCGTCTACTGCTTTCATGATGTCGCGATACTGGGACCACTGATTGTTGACGCCTGTGGTAGGTGAATGGACAGTGGAGATTTTTGCTCAATCAGGTGCTTTTTCTAGACTCTGACAACTTTTGGGTGTGCTAAGAGACGTTCATCCGTCGTATTGCTATGATTTTCGACGAAACTATTTCTCGTGTCAATCAAATCAAACGTCCTCACAATGAAATAAATTTGATCTTAATCATATATAATTTTGTAAAATGGTTGTAATTTTTTCTACTATCATAATTCTGCAATTTAAAATTTTTAGTTAATTTATTTCAAATTATTATGCTCTCTCAACTCCAGGACACGCAGTTCACCCCTATATACATACATACATATGTAGGTATTATGTAGATGTTCAGACCTGATTTAAAACAACTTTACCATAATTTTATTATTATTAAGGACCTTTTACTGTTTTCCTCTCCTCAGAGGAAGGAAACCAGGCAATTGCACATACCAACCGACAACTTGTACATACGTTTGTGTTCAGCATGTGGAAAATTATGAATTTTCCACATTTTCATTCTTTCTCGAGTAGATGCTCATTGCATTTTTTGTATTTCGTTATACTGTAAAATGTGGAATAAACCTTTTTTGTATTTTAATTTGCTTCGTCTGTGCATATTAATGCGCGTGCAGCTTTAATAAAACATTTTTTTCTGCATATGTATGTATATGAACATATAATTTATTTTTTTTTTGTTATTTGTATTATTATCCCTCACATTTTAATGGTAGTATTTGTTGAATGCGTCTGATCTTGATGCATATAAAGTGAACATAAAGGAACAAAAAGAACGTGGAATTAATTGGATAGGTATGCTTCATGGACAAGGATGACAAAGATGGCCATCAGATAATGTAAAAAAGCATACGGCATCTGGGCGAAAAAATGGTATGCAGTTGCATTTTCTATATACTGAAAGTACTATGATGATAGCGTTCTTAAAATATCTCTGTTAATAATAGATTTAAATTTATTGATAATTATTTATTATTATAAATAGATAAATAATTTTAAATAAACAATTATTCTCTTTAAACTGATTGAAATTAAATTATTAAATTTAGCGATGTGTAATGTTATTATTTCGTGTATTATTGCAAATGTAATTATTAGGTACTTGAATTGCATTCATTTTAGGTTTCAGTTTCAACTTAATAGGGTTATTTATGAATTTAAACAAAAATCTGTATCCCAATTTTTGAGCTACGTGAAAATACCAATTATAAAACTACAACAATTTGTCCCTTAATCCCATAATAATCTACCAATAGAGTTAGAATTTTATCGTTTCGACAATTTTCCATCAAGTTCATTGTTCGTCATCACTTCGAAATCTTCAAAATGAACCAATTCCATTTCTCTAACACACAGAATCAAGGGTTTGTGTAAGATATGGTATTTTGAAACGAAATTAGATTTCTTTCTCAAGTATATCACTCTTGGCGACACTCAAGGGAACACATAATGATACTTTTGGCTGACGTGTTTGTATATTTGATGAGTGTGTGCGTGTTAGAGCTTAAATACTGCATATCTGTACATAAGGATCTCAATACTAAAGTTCTCCCATGGGGCTCCTTAGACCACTGCTTGGCGCTTGCGGTGACCATAATTTTGTATCCTTTCTTGGCAACGCCACTTTGGTCTTTGGTTGCTCTGGTAAAATCATAAAATCCAACTGCTCCCCAGTTGACCAACAACAAAATGTATAAAAAAAAAAAACCCACACACAAGAGCAGAAAGGACTCAAATCTCCAAAAATTATTTAGTTGGTTATTCCTCTGTCCTGAACGAACACCATACTCATATTTACGCTAAAAATTGATTATTAGATTGTGAAGCCTTGGTGAAAGTAGGTGGAGGGTATAAAACCATGTGGCTTTAGAGCACATAAAATTCACACACTCCATGTATTTTCGGAGAGAATTTAATTGGAAATTTCCTGATTAATTACCCACTATGGACAAGAAACCATACTGTCCTCTTTTTAATAATCCTGCACGTTTTATGGTCGAGTCCATGTGTACTGTGTATACCTATTTCGAACTAAGTACGGGTTTTTTTATATTTTCAAAATGGAAAAACTTTTGCGTACACTTTCTGTTCCAACATCGGACATATTATGCAATTTGATTTTAATTTGAGGTGTTTCAGTAAAAGAACATGGTTTCACGAAATAAAAGTCGGTAGACGGGGATGAAAAGATTCAAAAACCGGTTATATAGATTGTACCTGCAATAGTACACACAAATTTTTAAAATCGTGAGAGCCGTTTTTGAGATTAATAACTTCTTTCATAACGGTTGTATGGAATGTACCGGGTATTTTAAAAGCTTAAAAGCTAAAAAGCTCAATTTCTACTCAAGGGTATCACCTGAAAATTCTATTTTTCAAATTTCAAGAAAATTGCTTCAGTAGTATAGGTTGCAGCGGTCAAAGTACATCAGACAGAGAGGCGGAATTTCCTGACCCACTTTTTCGTGTTCTAATCATCGAAATGTCATGTTTGATTGAAATCTTTTTGCGATTCTAAAACTTGCTCTATAGTACCTATAAATACATATGTATGTATTTACATATATACATACATATAACATCGAATGTAAAAATAGGTAGTACCACTGTAAACTTCTGATATTTTATCGAAAAAAAATATCGACGCTATCGAAACTGGACATTTTCGGTAACCAAAACTTAGACTTGCAAAGACACTTTTATCAAATAAATAAAATATAACTACAAATTTAGGAGACCGCTGAATTTAATAACATATTCAAATTGCAATGGCAGTTTCTTTCTGCAAATTCCTAGCAAATTGAAAACATTTATATCTTACTGGGCTAGGAGCTTGGAAACACCGCCTCGACCTATGAACTTTCGTCATTTTTGTTTAGAAATTTAATCTTGGACCGTATTATGTCAGTTCCAAATAAAAGTCTATAATTGGAAGTTGTTTTTTTTTTATAATTTTATCTAATTATTAATTTTTCCTATGTATGTATAAGTCATCACTTGGTTATAAATTTTAACACCTAATACAAATGGATACATTTAATTTATGATCAACAAATTGAAAACATATAGACATCACACTCATGCATCATCATCGAGAGACAATACTTATCAGGCATCACGACTAAATTTCGACTCCCCAGGTGGGGCAACTCTCTTGAGGACAATTTGGAAATTCTCCGTTACAGCGTAGTCATCCTTGAATATAAACACCAAATTTATTTCAAATTCTGCCAAAAAAAAGAGACAATTATTTATAAATATTGGCTAGAAGCGTTAAATTCAGTACCAATTTTGAAATTCTTCGTAATCAGCGTCGGGCAGGTGAACAGTCTGGGCAGAATCATATAAATTGGAATCTCCAGTTGTGGACAGACGTTTCCATCGGCAATTTGTATGGTTTGGATTTCAGTGGCATCTCTGGAGTAACCTTCATCACATCCACAAGTCTCCACACGAACCAGCTGCAGTTCAATGGATTTGATTGCTACTTCAGTATGTTGGACAGATACCTAAAATACCGACAAAGCGTCAGAAGTGAACTCTTTGTCGAGGGTTTACTTATTTCTTCATACATGTCCAGTAATTGGCTTTGTTACACAACACTCAGTTTCGTCCAACTTGCCTGTGATCAGGAATCTAGGAATTGATATTCTCTCTTTGGCAGATTTTTGCAACGACTCGGGACTTATGCTAAATGCCACTTCAGTCGGTGGTGCCTTTTTGGCATCCACAATGTTTGGCTTATATTGAATGCAGAATTGTTGAGTCTTTTGAAGGCTCTTGGCCAGGAAGCTCCTTTTTACATCACACTTCAGTTGATAGTTGATATTCACGAACACACCGTGATATGTTTCGTACAGTATACGTGGTTCCTTAGTGCAAACCAATGGCAATTCGAAATGGAATTCCGACAGACCTTGAGCGAGTTTTCCTGGTGCACTTAATTCCAAATTGGTATTCAGTAATTGAATGGGCTTAACTGAATTATAGAAAGCCTCGAAAATGCCAACATTTTTCGTACTAAGCTGGAGATTGACGATTCCTTCCATCGATAAATAGATTCCATCATGTTTGGCCTCTGTGGGGCAGTTGAATTGGACGACTCCTGTAAGCATTTCCTGTGAAAATATCGACTTTTTTACTGACATAGAACTTTTTTATTGGTTTTACAGGACTTACTCCTTCATAGTATATTTTATTTTCCCGCTTTAGTTTAATTTCGAAGGGTATTGCACTCATTTTTGTGGTTTTCTTTTGTGGGAGGAAATTAAAATTGATTTTAGATGCACTTTCTCAGCTGAAAGTTGTTAAGTTGACATTTCAATACATTTTTTTGTAGTTTGTTTTGCCTATGTCATTTTACTAGGTTGTGACGCGAATGCGTTCAAAAATATTTTTTTTAATCTAGGTCTGTTTGTTAGTCCCATTTCACACTAGCAAACTGAGTTTCTAAAAACATTCTGTTTTTTTAGAAGTGAAGGGCATGAAATAAGTGTTTACGACTTTTTGTTGCCTCGAGATGCTGGCAAGTTGGAGTAAGTAAAGTTACTTGCCCTCATTAGGCAAACTTCGAGCTGTTTTCGAGCAAATTTTTGATAATATTTTATAACGTTTGAGGTATTTAGTTCTCTACACCAAAATGCAAGATCAATGAATAAAACACGAAAGTCAAATTCTCAAAAGTCACTCGGAAGTTGGCTATAGCGGGGGAGGGTCTGCAACTTCAATCCCATCCATATCCCATCTTTCTTGTCACCGACTGACGTAATTCACTTCACATTTGTTCCTCATTTTTGTCTGTGTGCAGTTTTTTTACCCAGTGACATAGATGCGTGTCAAAAGAAAAATTCAATATTGAATATATCTTACCATGATGTGTTCTTTATACCATTGTATTAACCAATTTTTTTAGAAATTAGGTCTAAAATTACGTGCCAACCTTACGTCTACACCCGAAATTAAATCCATTTTAAAAGCTTTGAAAAGTTTTTTATTGAAATGTCAAAATGCGATGTATGAAAAACTGAAAGAGAAAACAACAAAAACAAATGATAAAAGGCCAAATCAAATTTTAAATGAACTGAGCTGTCAAACGAAATTAGCAAATTTAAAATTAAAACACTTTTTTTGTAATTTGCGAAATTACCTCATTTCGGCTGTAACACCCCAACTCCACAGGGCATTCAGATGCCCAACATCACAGCCACAATCCAATCAACAATCAGCGAATTTTTTACCTCTGGGCAAATTATACAGGGAAACATTCAGAAAATCATTTTTCCGGAGCGGAAAATAAAATGGAAAAAATTCGGATTTTTAGAGGTTTTTTAATCCATTGCCATCGTACACAACCTTCAATGGAATTTGAAAGTTTTGTGCTTAACAGACGGAAAGTATTTTGACGTCTGTAGTTTTTTTTTGGTACATGAATTTTAGTTATTAATATATATGTTATTCCCTCTTTTGTTTCACTGTCCATAATTTCAATTATGAAAGTTTGGTAACCATTTTTGCATTTTTCTTTAATATTCGTTCCAAATGTATTTTGATTTCTTTCAATCCATATTGTTTGAAAGATCAACCAAAGTTGTTTACTATAGTAGAGAAAAAGAACGACCTTCTTGCAAGCAACTTGCTTGGCAAGTGGAGTGCCACCTACGTCACAGCCAGTACACAGAGATACGAATTTGGCAGGCAATGTATGAACCCAACTTGCTTTCCAGTACTTGCTCGTGTGGCCTCAGGGTACACGCCTCATGAAAACGTAGTATTAAATAGAAAAAGTTACAAAAATCGTCACCCTATCATAAATCACATATTAACATCCCTGATTTTTCTTTAGTGTCATAAATGTGACATTTTAAAACTTCAAATAAACTGCCGAATATTTTTCTCCCTACCTCTTTTGTAACAAAATTACATTTTTACTTTTATTTTTTCTTGTGTAAAAGTAATATATAAACAAATCACTTCAAGATCATGTTACGAAAGTCAGTGCAGCTGCTTCGGCCCATACAAATGACAAAACCCATCCAAATTGCTTGTATAAACTATCAAGAATTCGACCCCAACGAGGCTCGTCTTCCTGACAAAATTAAACGTGAAATCACCGAATCTAAGAAAACCCTGCAATGGCGAACACCAATCGGAGATAGACCAGGTGATTGGAACTCCAAGTTTAAAACATTTGCCGACATGGAACAAACGTCTGACTACATAACCATGATGCAGAAACCATTCGATCTTAGTCCATCGGCTCTGAAAAGGTGGTGGGAAACAAAGAAAGAACGCACGGAGAGATTTCTCCAACAGTACGTGCCCGAGCGTCATGATCAATTGGGCAGTGAGCTAGCGGCGGCACATTTTATCATATTCCGTGGAGGTTCAGTGAAATTCCATCACGAAAGAGAATGGAAGAAGACCGACGACGAGGGTGAATACAATTTGCCTACCAAGTTCCATCCGGCATGGAAGGTGGAAGCCATCAAGTGTGACAACATGGTTTTGTACTATGAGGGACTAGAGAACATTCGATGTTTGCCAAACCTGAAGTTTCTATCGTTTCATAATGTGAAGACGTTCGACGATTGGTGTTTGGATCGAGTGTCAGGATCAGAGTTCTGTCGGTTGGAAGTTTTAGATCTTTCGGGGACACAGGTGACCGCCAATGGACTGCAATGCCTTTACCGAATACAATCTCTAAAGCTTCTTATATTAGACGATCCAAAGCAGTCGGTAGAATTCGAATTGGCCTGCGCTCTCCTGGAGGAGGCAGTTCCTAGTTTGAAGATATTCCACACGAAAGATATTCATGGCGAATCCGACGGTAGTAGTGAAAAAAGCTCCTAAGTGTTAAGTGTTAAAAGAAAATATTAAATTTTAAAATCTTTATTAGTTGGGTTTTGATTTCATGTATTCGGCTTTAATATCTCCTCTTTTCTCTGGTTCTGGCATATAGGGAGCTATTCCTTTTGCTCGACGATCTGATCTTACTTTATTCTGGAAGAGGAATAACAATATAATCGCATTTAGATTAAATATCATGGATCTTTGATATTACCCAAAAGTCTTTACAATTGTTATAATTTGCAAAGAAAAGTTCGCATTTTTCTCGGTCGAAATTGTATTTGTGCAGACATTTGTACGTCAGTTCTTGTTCCTATAGCAAATGAAAATGAAACAGGATTATTTATCAATTTGCTCTATATTTACCTTCAAACAAGGATTATCTCTTTCGGCATTTTCATTGCGAGGCATTTTTAATTATAAAAAGTCCCAATTTGTTAACTTATTTTTATTATATAAAAATAATTCAACATCACGAAATTCTTAAATTGAATGTCAATTTTTCAAAAAAAGTAATGCCAAGCTCAAACTAATGACAGTTTTTTCGATTTCTTTTTGTTGTGACGTATCTTGAATTTTTTTTTGCTTAGGGGATGTGTCTACCTATCGCATCCCGTTTAGAAAAAAAAAATCGAAAATTGTTCAAATGAATCGTGACGTTTTCAGAGACCAAAGAAGGTTATTTGCCAAATTAAGCATAGTACCTAGATCGCACTTAATCTTAGCTCCGATTTTTCTTCCCAAACATCACCTAAAACCCTAGCTTAATTTTGACATGAGAGCGTTGTGGAGAATCTGTCCCAGAAAACAGATGCTCTCTGAGAAAAAATTATATTTAATCATTTGGGAGATTTTCTTTCCATTATTTCATGTGAATTTAATCAAATAAATTGGATTCTTTTTTGTAATGGGATAAAGGTTTTCCCAAACCAACGCGAATATTCCAGAACGACGACGGAACTTTCGCCTGTCTTAATTTATTTGCATGGAGATTAATAGGAGCACCCACACTGGCGCGATGCCAATCTTCGAACATTATTCAGTCGTCGCATATTCGCGCGAATGTTTCGCGTTGGTTTGGGAGAGCCTTTAAGGCGACGACTGAATAAGGTTCCAAGATTCGCATCGCCCCAGTGTGGGTGCTCCCATTAAAATCCATGTAAATAAATTAAGACAGGCGAAAGTTTCGTCGTCGCTTTGAAATATTCGCGTTGGTTTGGGAGAGCCTTTATTATTTTTTTAAATTTCCTATATACACTTTTACAGCCGAATTTATAAACGCATCATAGCGAGAGGATAGAACTATTCACTCCTTATAATTCCACTAAACGCAAAAATGTGATTGATAAAACTTATGCAACGTTGAATAGAGGCATTAGAAGCTAAACGCGATTGATGGATGAATAGTGCCTACATGACATGCCGCCTCCACTGGCCATCAACGATGCCCAACATCACAACCACAATCCAATCCACAATCTGTCTTGTATGGATAATGTCACCACATGACATGGATTATTGTGCCTTCATTGGTTTTTTTCTAGACATGTTCATAATCCGAGCATCGTTCATGCCCAGTGGAGGTGTCATGTAAGGATGTTTAAGTATCGAAATGTCACTTTGACTCACACACAGACGAGAATAAAATACAATGTTATAAGGCCAGGCGCGCACATGCAACTAAACAGTTTGGTTGCGATTTTGAGCACTATGGGATTATATGAGAGTCCGCGCACATAAACCGGCGGACTCTCATATAATCCCGAAGGGTGGCGCTTATTTTGGGAATGCTTAAATAAGCGCCACCCTTCGGGATTATATGAGAGTCCGCCGGTTTAGGTGGCGCTTATTTTGGGAATGCTTAAATATCCTTTGGCGGTCAGCCATCAGCCGAATAGGGGGAATAACATGTAGCATACGAAAACATGCACGTGCCGTAACTATTCGGACTGGTGGAAGTGTGATCATAGCCTCTTCGCGGCGGCCGCTAGAAACAAGCCTTTAAAAAGGTTTGGCTAATATGATCAGGCTGGTTCCACAGGTTGGCAACAGGTTAATTCCCTGTTCCGTAAAACAAGAAGAATTACGAGACCAGCAACAAGCCTCGGAAACGGACTGATCTCACGACGACAACCCACGCAAAGAAAACGGAATAACGATTTACGAATTTTCTTATGGAACGTACGATCGCTCTATAGAGCTCGAGCTGCTCAGCAGCTAGCCGATGCCCTGTCAAAATATAAAGCTGACATAACAGCACTTCAAGAAATAAGATGGACAGGGAATGGTGTTCTACAGAAGAAAGATTATGACTTATACTACAGCTGTCATACAAAACACCATGTGCTCGGGGTAGGCTTCCTAGTCGGCGAAAAAATGAAGTCTGCCATCATCGGCTTTAACGCTATAAACGAAAGGCTATGCACCCTTCGCGTGCGAGGCAAATTTAAGAACATCAGCCTCATTAACGTTCACGGACCTACGGAGGAGTCCTCAGACGAAGAAAAAGAGACTTACTACGAACAAGTCGAGAGGGCCCTCAATGCCTGTCCAAGGTATGACGTAAAAATCATCCTTGGGGATTTGAATGCAAAAATAGGTCGGGAGCCGGTATTCAGGCATTACGCAGGCACCCATAGTTTGCATGAGAACACTAATGACAATGGACTTCGAGTCTTAGAATTGGCAGCATCGAAAAACATGGTCGTTGCGAGTACCAGGTTCCCGCGTAAAGATATCTACAAAGCCACCTGGGTATCACCTGATGGAGTCACTCGTAACCAAATTGACCACGTGTTGATAGACCGTCGCCACTACTCGAACTTGATGACGGTACGAACGTACCGAGGTGCCAATATCGACTCGGATCACTATCTTGTTGGTATGGTTTTCCGAGGGCGGATTGCCTTGCGAAGACGTATTGCATCCGCCGATCAGGTTCGAATCAACACGGCTGCTCTGCGCAATGAAAACACCAGTAACACCTTTGGTAATGCGTTAGGACTCGCCCTAGAACTGGGTAGAGTAAGTCCTGGAGCCAGTTTGCTGGGCGTAGATGAGAAGTGGACACGCCTTAAGAATACTGTCATTAGTACTGCCAACTCCATCTTACCCTGAGGCCACACGAGCAAGTACTGGCAAGCAAGTTGGGTTCATACATTGCCTGCCAAATTCGTATCTGTGTACTGGCTGTGACGTAGTTGGCACTCCACTTGCCAAGCAAGTTGCTTGCAAGTAGGTCGTTCTTTTTCTCTACTATAGTAAACAGTTTTGGTTGATCTTTCAAACAAAATGGATCTAAAAAATCAAAATACATTTGGAAAGAATATTAAAGAAAAATGCAAAAATGGTTAACAAACTTTAATAATTGAAATTATGGACAACGAAACATAAGAGGGAATAACATATACTTTAACTAAAATTCATGTAACAAATAAAAAAACTACAGATGTCAAAATACATTTTGTTAGCTATCTGTCTGTTAAGCACAAAACTTTCAAATTCCATTGAAGGTTGTATACGATGTCAATGGATAAAAAAACCTCTTAAAAATCCGAATTTTTTTCCATTTTATTTTCCGCTCTGGAAAAATGGATTTTTAGGGCAATCGGTTGACATTTGGAACGAAATATTCTCGATAGAATCAAATATAATTTTTCCCCTATCTGTCAAGCCACAAACTTTCAAATTCCGTCTACGATGTCAATGGATTAAAAAACCTCTGAAAATCCAAAATTTTTTCCATTTTTTTTTCTGCTCCGGAAAAATTCATTTTTAGGGCAATCGGTTGACATTTGGAACGAAATATTCACTATAGGATCAAATATAATTTGTCCTCTATCTGTCAAGCCATAAACTTTAAAATTCCATTAAAGGATGTCTACGATGTCAATGGATTAAAAAACCTCTAAATATCCGAATAATTTGAAATTTTATTTTTGAAAAGGGCAATTTTAGAGCTTTTTGGTAATTTGTAACGAAATATTCGCAAATGTCAAATATTCTGTCAAGCAATGTCAAGCTTCGTACGAAAGTGAATTTTAACATTTTTAAAATGCAATCAAATTCCACACTAAATTTATTTTAACTTATTTTTTGCACAAAATCTAATTAATTCAGAACTTTAAATAAAAGGAACGATGATTGTTGACTATAGTGTAAAAAATGAACGCCCTACTTGCTTCTCTACTGGCTGCTCAACTGGCTTCGAAAAAGGCAAGCCAGTTGACGAGCAAGTTGCTTGGGTTTATATGTGTTAGTGAAAAAATGTGAATGTATTGCAACTTGCTTGCCAGTACTGGCTCGTGTGGCCTCCGGGTTAGGCAGCAGTCGTAGAAATCGGAACGACTGGTTTGATGATGAATGCAAGCTAGCGACTGAACGTAAGAATGTTGCGTACCGAGCAATGCAACAATCTCATAGAACGCGGGCACGCGAAGACGAATATAAAGAGCTCAGAAGAATTGAAAAACGGCTTCACAGACAGAAAAAATCAGCCTGGGAGAAGAACATAATCTGTGAAATAGAGAAAAGCCGAGAGCGAGGTCCGCACCAGGCGCGGAAGTTCTACCAATCCGTCCGAAACATGACGCAGTACACACCACGCTGCACATACTGCAAGGACGGAGAGGGAAATCTGATCACCGATCCTCAAAGCATACTGGAGCGATGGGAAGTGTACTTCAATGAATTGCTAAATGGTCAGCTCACTGCAGAAGTGGAGGCTCCACTACTTCAAGAAGAGTACCCTATGTTGCCGCCACCAAGCATAGAAGAGGTTGAGAAGGCTATAGGCCGGCTAAAGAAAAACAAAGCCCCGGGAGCCGATGGTATACCAGCCGAACTATTTCAACACGGTGGGCCAGCTTTACGTCAAGCAATTCATGAGATTATAGTGCACGTGTGGGAGCATGAAGAAATTGCAGAAGACTGGCGAAAAGGTATCATTTGCCCCATACATAAGAAGGGAGATGTCACAACGTGCAGCAATTATAGAGGTATCACGTTGTTGAGTACCGCCTATAAGATACTCTCCTCTATCCTCCAAGACCGGATAACCCCATACGCTAAAACCATCATCGGACAATATCAGTGCGGTTTCATTCCAGGCAAATCAACAACTGATCAGATCTTTACCCTTAGGCAGGCGATGGAAAAATGTCTAGAATTTAACATCCCAACATACCACCTGTTTATAGACTTTAAGGCCGCCTACGATAGCATAGCCAGGGTAGAACTTTACAAAGCCATGAGAGAATTCGGCATCCCAAATAAATTGACACGACTATGTAGGTTGACCATGACCAACGTAACAAGCCAAGTAAAAATAGCCGGATTGCTATCCAAACCAATCAACATCTTTAATGGACTCCGACAAGGGGATGGTTTGGCCTGCCTCCTCTTCAACCTGGCGTTGGAGAAAGCAATCCGTGACTCTGGCACGGCAACAAGAGGGACCATCGTCAACAGGTCCAGCCAGATACTGGCTTACGCAGACGACATCGACATCATCGGAAGAACTGAGCAAGCTGTACATGATTCCTTCATCCAGATCGAGCAGGCGGCACAAAATCTGGGGCTGCACATTAGTGAAGGTAAAACAAAGTACATGGTGGCGTCGAATGCGAGAGGAACAGTTGGTCAAACAATCAAGGTAGCGGAGCACGAATTTGAAGTGGTGCAATCCTTTAAATACCTTGGGTCAATAGTAGCAGCCGATAACAATATAGAAGAAGAAATACGCGGGCGGCTTCTCAAATCCAACAGAGCCTACTATAGTCTGTCAAAGCTCTTCAAATCTAGAAATCTCACCATAACTTCAAAACTGCTGCTGTACAGGACCATGGTCCTGCCAGTACTCACATATGGATCCGAGACTTGGGTGCTTAGCAAAAGGCACTCCGACCTCTTAGCCGCGTTCGAGAGAAAAGTCTTAAGGAGAATTGTTGGCCCCATATGTGAGGAAGGACGATTCCGGAGACGGTACAATCATGAATTGTACGCAATCTACCTTGAAGCAGATATCGTGACAAAAATTAAGCTCGGTAGACTCCGGTGGGCAGGGCACCTAGCTCGCATGAGCGAAGAGGAACCTGCTCGGAAAGTTCTTTGTGGTACATTCTATGGTAGACGACAGCGTGGTAGACCATGCTTGCGCTGGAGAGATGGCGTAGACCAGGACGCCCGGAGCCTTGGGGTGCGCAACTGGATGGCGGCGGCTCGAGACCGGGATGGGTGGAGAGACTTGTTGAAGGAGGCCAGGACCGGACCCCGGTTGTCGAGCCGACGATGATGATTAAATATCCTTTTGGTCCCCTCCTGAAAGTGATCAAGCTTTATTATGAAGCTACTTTGTACAAACCAAAATGTTGTTAAATTTTTTTGATATCGGCTAAGAGCGACGTATCCCACCGAGAAGTTAAAACTTTTCATTCAAAATGCAAGCAGTTTTCTGAATTTTACTTAAAATGTCGGTGAAAGTTTAAAATTTGATGGAAATTCTTTATTTATAATATACATATGTGCTTAGATGTATGCCGAAATTAAAGTTTATTGACTATTTTCAGTGGGACACACAGAATAAATAAAAAAACCACTACCAAAATAAGTGCCACCCTAATAGATGTTGCTTTATTCTTCTCAATTTGATCGCACTGTCAGTGAATGAAACAATTATTTCAATAAAAACCATGAATTTTTTGTTCTAAAATATTAAACTATATTTTCTAACACGGCACAAAAGAAACAGTAATAAGAATAGGTACATTATGCAATATTAAATGAAATTTAAGCTAATCCAATCGGTGCAGCAGAATTCGTTTATTGACTTTTCACTTTCAAGCTTAGTTTTGTTAATCAATTGTGGCAGTAAAACGTAATAGATTTTCCCTTCTTGGTACTTTATTTGACACAAGCGCATTATAACTATAATGTGTAGGGAAATATTTTATGAATTAGGATTTATGCAACGTTGAATAGTAGCTTCATAAATGCTTATGCACTATCAGCCCTATTAATAAAAAACTCTTATTCCACCTTTATTCCACGATTTTACTAAACCATAGAATAAGCGTTAAGCTACGGGTTAAAATTTTACATTAATAAAAACAAAATGTTCGTGGAATAGTAAAGTGACGTTTACGAAAAATTCTCTAAGAAAATCTACTACAATAAGTAAGATGCCTGTTTGTTTGTATGGGCTTTGATAGCAAATTATGATAATTTGTAAAAAAAAAGACTCACGTTATACCAAACACACATAACAATTTTCTTATTAATATATTATATTTCTGTCCAAATTATTATCATTTTTCTATTGTTTGTGTTGTGTGTTATGACCACCTCTTGTATCCCCATTAAGGTTATCTTCATCAATTGCTATGAATTTTCTCATATTTTTCTTGGAAAACCTATATTTCTTCCCAAAATTGTCCTCACTAAGCACTTGCATTGGATCATATCTGGTTTTGTATATTTTTCTTTTTCTTGTCGTTGGTGGCTGATTGTCCAATATAATTGCAAATAGTTTAAGAACTCAATAAATCTGGTAGAAATCATTATTTTTTATTTAAAACTAAATTTGCAATCTTCACTTATATTTTTTTTTAATTTTAGAATAAATTTGACACATCTAGTTCTTATTCCTTCGCTAAACCACCTACTTCGGTGGTTTAGCTTAGTAAACGTCACTTAATAGACATTTTGTTTTATTAATAACACTTTGCACTTAGTCTAAGGAATAAGGCCTAACCCTTCGCTATTCCACGTTTATTAATTTGGCTGTATATAACTATTCAGCCGTTTAGAGGTGTTTAGCGAATTCTAATAAATTAGGCTGTTAAAGCCCGAACCATACACTACTCTCGTGTGGTGTGTTGGGGAGTAGTGTGTCGCTATCGCTCTAATGTATTTCATATGCGTAGAGCCATATTTGTATCGTGTGATGTGTTGTGTCGAAATCTATGAAATACATTGGAATGACAGCGACACACTACTCCACAACACACCACACGAGAGAAGTGTGGTTCGGGCTTAACGCAGGATCTTTTTTTCTTCGTGTGAAAGGCACAAGAGATTTGAGAAGAAATTAAAATAAAACGTCAAAAATTCTCCAGCAACTTGTTTCTTCAGTGAAAGGACCATGTAATCTGGCACTTTCGTGGAAAGTCCCCGTTTTGTTTTATCAACTAGTCTCTTCCGCAACAGATGATTTCATTTCTTCATGTTGGCGCTCCTAAAAATAGCCCTCACTCCGTTTTCACCCGTTCCGCTTTTGTCTTCTGTCAACCATTTTGTAAAAAAAAAAAATATTCTCACATCACTTGTCAAACGTTTACCTAATCCGTAGGCCAATTTTTTTTTCGTCTACGTTGTTGGGTGGTTTTTCTTTTGTTTTAATTTAACTTTTTACTTAGTTTATATGTAAAAATAGTTGATAATATTTTCTAAAACATAAAATCAAGTGAATTTGCATTAAATAACATAGAAAATCACTCTTTAAAAAAGAGAAAAATTCAACTTCAATATGACTCATTACGATAATTCAGGCAGCGAAGATGGCCAACTTCGGAGCCCTGGCGATACACATTTTCCCAGGTGGGTATTTAGCTTCGTGAAATCCATGAAAAGCGATGCAAATTCAAAATGAAAATAGTTATTAATTGAGTTATTTTTTTCATCATTAATGCATGGAAAACAAAGAAAAGTAAAGTTAAATAATTTTGCGAATAAAACGCATTAAAGTTTATTTTTTTCTCTATCTAGCCCTCGATTCGATTCGAGTGCAAAATCGCTTTTCATGGTCGCGGAAGCAAAAATGAAAATTGTTTTTCTCCTCTCTTGTTCCTGGCTTTTGGCTAAAATAAATTATAATATGCCATTAAATAGAAAAAAACACGAAAAACGTTTATATTATTTAAAAAAAAAATATAAAAACAAATTTTTTACAATCATCTTAAGCATATTTAATTTACTTGAGTTTTTTCATTGCAAATAGGCCAGAAAGTGTGTACATGTCCAATGACCGATGCGCGCGATGGCCACACGATCTCTCTAAAATAAAAAATTAAAAAAAAAAAAAAACAAAACATCTTTCTTAATGCGAAACAAATACTTTCTCGAGACGAGTATTGTTTCGAAAAAATAACAAAAAAAAATAAATTTGTGTACCTAAAATCGATTTTAGAGCAATGCAACGAGAAAAAAATCACTCTACTCGGGTTCAAACTCGACGAGCCGATGTCACGACGAAATGGATGGTTGGTGGCTGGCAGTGGTGGTGTGGTGCTGGTGAACACTTTCCAAATCCGTCAATGCCCCGCCGCTGCTTTTAATCGAAATCGTCGAACTCGTCAAAAGCGACTACATTCTATGGTGGTAAATTTAAATTTGTTGTCTTATAATGAAAACTTAAATTAATGTTTCTTCTGCCGACCAAACTGGAGATAAGATTTTAGAGAGTGCTTGCTAGCTAATTATGGCGCATGTGGAATGCTACGATTTACTTTAATTAAGCCTGCAAATTGCAAATAATAAAACAACAGCTGCTGTCATCTGGATACCTCTACTCCTCCATGTGGGTGAGTTTAATAAAAAAAAAAAAAATATATGTATTTTCTGGGGAATGTGTAGAATGTTTTATTGATTAAGCTCATGTCAGACGACTTCAAATACATACAAATGGGTTTTGGGTATAACATGATGTATGTATGATATTTTATATGTACATAATTGATTTTTTTGTTCTGGTTGTTTGTTGAATCAACATGTTGTATTCTCGTTGTGCTGCTGTAGTTTTGTATTGTTTTTGTAGATCTGTTTTTTTTTTTTATCAATTTGTATTTGCTTGCTAAGACAGTTAAAAAAGAATAAATTCCCATTTGAAGTGTCACGAACTGCAAAAATAAAATACAACAAACACAAAATTCACAGAAAGTAATGAAAGAAACAACAAATACAAACACGAATAAAAATCAATTCTTTTCGGAATCTTCTGCGTTTTTTCATACGCACTTTAAACTTTTCTGTTATCGATGCTTCTTTTTGAACAGCGTACTGCAAATCCAAAAGCAGAATGATATTTTTTGTTTATGATTTTTTTGTGTCATTTTTGCATGAGATTTTTTGTTTCGCATCAGCAACTTACTAGGCTTTACGCTGAATTTCCACGATTCAGAAATTGGCAGTATTTCAATAAAATTATAGACGAAATTTGTATATTTTAGCATTTTTTGACAGAAAAACTGCCGGTTTTTCAGCGGTGTAAATCCAGCATAAACCTTTTTACTCAGCCAAATGTAATTTGCGATGAATACTTTGGCCTTGGTCTTGTTGAGTGGATGCATTTTTATATATCTTCAAGACTAAGTTTCTTTAACTAAGTTCGATTTGCCATTTAATTTGTAGCTGCTATAAAATAAACTAAACTAAGAAATGTAATGAAATTTACTTAACTATCGAATACTTGGAACTACGAAGTACTCGTACATGTAATTCTTTTTTGAATAGTAATTTTTTTTTTTACTTTGATCAACGATAAGAAATAACCGTTTGTATAAATACATAATGTCCGTGATATAAATTCTAGGCTCTTATTTTCCAAAGGTTTACCTAGGATTCCGTTCACAAAGATTTGGCAAAGGGTCTAAGATCAACCGTTAAGCTTCATATTAAATGATTACGATAAGTAGTCCATTTCTTGTCGTTTAAAATTAATTATTTATTTTGAAGGTATAACTTTATTAAACGAAAAACGTAATGTGTGTTATTTTTTGACGTCTTACCACCCAGATTTGTTTTCGATTTATTTAAAAGTATTGTAATTAGCATTTGAGAAAGAAAACTTCTTATCCTCATACTGCAAACTATATAATCACTCATACAGTTACGTTCCACAAGTAATTTATTACGAATTTATTATTCAAATTATTGACAGAAATTTGTTTCTTTATTGTAAAACTGCAACAAAATAAAATTAAAAACATTCAGCTTGGCATAATTTTGATAAGGAGCAAGATTCTATTTATGAAAAAAAGCAATTCAACAAAGCTTATGTCAGAAATGTTGTCAAATTTACAAGTCATTCATAATCAAGTACAATAGTAATTTAATTTTGTATTCATATTCGACAAAATGCAGTAAACTTTGTACTTTTTGTATATGAATTTCTTGTACATATTCGCCTAGTTATATACAACACGTCGGTTCAGTAGTAACTCTTACTGTTCTACATTTTTATTACAGTCAATTAGTTAAAAAAATGAATTAAAAAACTACATTAATAGAAAAGTTACATCCCTGTATTAATTGTTGTTCTTATGATTTTGTATTGGCGTTGTTTTTCAATCATTTTTTCCATTTTAGTCCACCTTTTAGTAACGACCACCCTAATGTTCGTGCACTACTACTAAAAAACATTTTCCCCTTATTTTTCCTCAATTCTTATTTAGTGGTTATGAATACAATATAATTGTTTATTCTTAAATATAATTAGTAGTTTTTTCTCGATTCAAAGACATTGCACTTGAAGATGAGGCCATAGTAAGTGAAGTTACATTATGTTATGTATATCCACCTTGTTCAACTTACATATGTCAGTTTTTCCAAATAGTTCTAATATTTAAGATAAACTTCTTGAAATAAATTTTCCATCTAAACCAAGCAAGACAATTACTTTCATTACCATACTCATATTTTGCAATATAAAAGAATATTAATAGTAGATAAAATTGATAAGAGCATGGAATACTAAAAGTCAAACTAGTACCAAGTTACATCATAATTTTGAAAATAAAAAATAGTATAATTTACTATTCAATTTGATTTAAAATTAATTCTTGTAAATGCTGTCGTTATTTTTAAAAATTTGTTTTCCGTTTCCAGTATTATAATATTAAGCAAATTTCCCATTCCGCCTTAACAAAGGAAAAAAGACACCCCATTCATTAAATGCATTTGATTGGGATCGAGTGAAGAAAATTTCATTCATTTATTTATTTATTTAGTTGGACTCTCTTTGAAACTGTAAATTTTAATGTGGATTTGTTCGAAACGTAGAAATAACTTAACATCTTTTATTGACCTATGGCCAGCCTTAACCAGTTTCAAAAACTTCTAACTTTTGTATCATGATAAATTCTTTCAAAAATTGTTTTAAAATACAAAATTTTATCAATTCTTTTATAGTAAGTACAAAAAAGTTAAAAAGAATAAATTTCTATATTTTTGGATTTATTCAATCATTACGAACACTTTTTTTTCGTTAAAAGTGCAAAATCGGAGTTAGATGTTTTTCACTCTAAGGGACGATATGGCATTAGTTTATATGAATTAGATATCGGAAATGTTGATTTAATAGTGATACCTACATATTTGAAATAACCTATCAACTAAAATTACTGATTCATATCAGCATTTGTAAAATGTATGCATTCACATCTGCATTACCAGAGGACGACTCAATGTAGAATACATACAAAAATAAATTATAAGTGATTAGGGGGGTTCACATTCAACGACACATGTCGTTATGTCAGTTTTTTGTAATGTGAACACCAGTCGAACGCCCGTAGATCGACTTACTGTGTAGTTCAATTTTTTTGATAATTTGCTCTGTCGGACGACCGCTGTAGTAAATGTGAACTCCAGTCAAACGACCGATGATTTCAATTTTACATCTTTTTTTTTCTATTTTTTAAGTAAGATTTGAAGAAAATGGTTTAGATTCGAAGTGAACAAAAAAAAAGCGAGCGGAAAAAAATAAAATGGATGCGGTAGAATTGGTGCAAATAACGAAATTCGCAGTATGTTGGCTCTCTAAAAATTTTCTTGAAAATGATGTCGGTAAGATAGTCGTTGAATGTGAACGGTAGCAAAACGACTTAGGTCGAACGACACGTCGTTGAATGTGAACCCCCCCTATTGACAAGACAACTACGAAGTTTTTTTTATAAATGATACAACAATTCCAATTAAAACGCTTTTTTCCAGAAGTATGACTTTATTTATTCCTAGTAAATAAAATAATCATTGTGATAATTTCTACTTAAACTAATTTTGTTTTGGTTGATTTTTTTCCACTTCATGAATTTAAATTTGCTTTAATAATAACAAACAATTTGAACCGAACAAAAAAGAAGGACAATAACTGCCCTTAATTCAGCTCATACCTTGCTTCTTCAACCAAACCAAACATTGGCCACAACTGCGATCCACCAAGTGTTTTTTTGTTGATGGAAATTCGTAAATTAAATGTGAAAATAATATTGCAATATGTGTATCTTTGTGCATCGGTGACACACTGATGCTAAATTCTGCATACGTTTGTAAACAATTAATATTTAGAACAAATCTGAATAGATTTTAAAAGCACTTCCAGATCTCAGTACGCATATTGAAGGTAGTATATTACGTGTTTTTATTTTCGTTCAAGTCTCCGCATGTTTCGTTTCAATGGAAACCTTACCTTGTTATGTCTACTAAGCTTCCAGATACCATAACGAATTAATTTAGCTGCGAAATAAAAAATAAAATGTATAATGTGCAAATATCGCATACAAATTTGCCTTTGTATGGCCAGAAGTCCCGTTTAATGAAACCGGACGAAATTTGTTTGATCAATACAATTTTTTGGGCATACAAATTGAATTTAGGAGCAATGAAATAAGTTTGGGAAATAACGGACTACCAAGTATGTATTGTAAATGGGCGAGAACTAGTTTTTTTTATGAATGGGGTAGAAGGCAATAAAACAATACATATCTTAGATTATTATTGTTATTCAAACTACAGTAATACTTCCCTATTCAAAAGAAAAAACACAAACATTAATTAAGAGATAACTACACTGGTCTACAAATAAAGGAAACACACAATTTTTTACTTTTCAGTCATTCTAAACATTTAAGTTCTTAGTTTTGAAGTTTGTTTTTAAGGACCGTCATTTCCAATCATAGAAAATAGCACGTTAAAAAAAAATATTTCATTTTTATTTTGTTGAAGAGTGCACGGGGTGGAAAAAATCTTTTAAGTTGAACAAATGCATCATTTAACTTGCTTATTCAATTTAAGTTTGATATTTTGTTAGTTCTTTTGCGTGAAGATGTTTGGCCAATATAAAAAATGTGTAACAGCTTGGACAAATATTTTGCGTATTCAACTCCCTGCTTTTATTTTTTTAAATCGATTTATTTAAATTGCTATCGGGCGGATTGAAAAAGTTGTTTTTTTGAACTATAAAATGCAATGCAATGAAAATTATAAATTATTGTGTAGATTGACTGCACTATAAGGATTTCTCAGAGAAGAATAGAAAAAATTACCACGTGATGAAACAACATAACCTCATTTATACAAAAAGAACACATTTTTTCCAAGTTTACTCTAGAAGAATACCTCAAAAACCTGAAGTGAGCCATTCAGAAACCATTAAAACATTAAAAACTTATTTCGGTGGGTTTAACAATAAGCTCTTTATTTTCTTATGAAAATGCCATAAAAAATTTAATTTAATTTTCGTGGGTTCCTGGTTATTTCTCTATGCAAGCCTGACGTCTACATCCTTAAAAAACTTACATTTAATTTTTTTTTCTTTCGTTTATTTTGTTCGAAATTTTTATAGTGGGTACTGAATTCATAAAAATTAAAAATTTTGTTTTATAAATATGTATATCGTAACTTTAATTAAATAATCATATATTACACTTTGATCAAGATTTCTTCGTAGATACTCGACCGAAATATCCATGTGGAGGAATATCCAGCCAGCTGTTGTTTTATATAGATCGACATTTCACAAGGAACTTACTCTAAAATCTTTCACACACAAAGTCATTTTCTTATTATTATTATTTTTTTTTTATTTTATTAAATTTATCATAAAACGTAAAATAGTATCAATGCCATTGCGCTGTGTCGAACCACGATTGGACTCTGCGCTCCATTACACACACTTCGAACCTGGGTACCAAGCAATGAGATTCAGCCATGGTCACATCCAAATTTGTCATCGCCAAAAACTGGGAACTCAACGATGTGGAGTCTCCGACAAGAATCAAATCAACCAAATAAAATTTTAACTTTCTCAACAGATGATTTTCCATAGTTTTCTTTTTTTCTCTCTTTCTATGATTCCAGTGGTGGCCAGAAGAATTCTTCAAAAGCTAGCAATGATTTAATTGAAGATGACACAGATTCCTTAGATATAAAACCACCGCAAGCAACACTACACCGCGACTTTTCTGGCAAGCGGCGATCAGGCAAAGAGAAAAAACATTCCAAAGAACGCAAACACAAAAACGACCACAGAGATAGGGAGGAGCGGAGAGAAAAGGGGGAAAAAAGTGATGGCTCTGCCAGTATGTCAGGAAGCATAGGCAAGTACAGAGGTGAACGCGAAATGATGGTCGACGATCGTCGGTACATGAAATACTATGAACGTGGCAGACCCATGTCCCATGGACAACAACGTCGAGATCACCATTACGATAGAGGAACGCTCGGAGATGAGTATGAGTATCAAAATCGTCACAAGCACCGCGAAATGTACCATCACCATCAACAATACCAACAACCACCTCATCAGCGTTACGATTATCACTCACATAGAAATTATATGGAACCTCCCCCATATGATACCCGCCCAGAAGCAGAGATGCTAGAACATGATTTGCGAACAAGGCTGTTGACCAAACGTCATAAATATGTTAAAGAGTCCTCGGGGCCACACAATCACCATGAAAAGAGAAGTAGTCATGAGTACCATCGCGAGCGCAGTGATACCGTCACCGAAAAGAAAAAAGACGCCGTAATCGAAGTAATGGATAGCCCTGAGCAACAGCAGGAAATCATTGTAAAAAAACAAAACAAAAAGAAGGAGAAGGAGAAACCACGCCCAGTAGAAGATCCAGAGCTAGTTGCGAGAAAGGCAAAACTTTTGGAAGCCGAACGTGAGATGGCAAAAAGGAAAGAAGCAGCTAGGGAAGAACTAGAAGCCAGACGTGAGTTGCGCCGAGAACGAGGGGAAGAAAAAAAATTAGAAAAAACACACAAAAGTGGTCACAAACGATACCAAAATGCAGAGGATAAGGCTATAAAGAGAAAAAAGCGAAAAACCGATAACGACAACGTTTCAGACGATGTTATATCGGATAATTCCGAAGCACACAGCCAGAATGGAGATAACGATGATGATGAAAATGAAGAAGGCGAAGAAAATGATAGCGACGCATCATCAACCAAATCGGAAAAGAAGAGAAAAAGGCACCGGAGGAGCAACGAGGATGCTGAAAACTTTGACGTTTACAGCCACCATGAAAACGATGATGGTGATGAGGATGACGACGATGACGAAGACGACGATGATAGTGATTCAGATTCCTCTGGCGATTCCGATGCACGGAGTCAAAAAAGCTACAATGGTGCTGCCGAAAAAACAAAGAAGAAGCGTCTCCTTTCAGAAGAAGATGGTGTATTGCCAGATGAAAGTCCCTTATCCATCGGAGACCTTTCAAAATCACCGCACAAACACAAAGCCAATAATTCCAGATCACGATCAGGCTCGGATGCATCCAGCCGATCGAAGAGTGACAGTGATTTGGGCGGAAATGATAATCGAAGGTCTAGATCACGATCACGCACACGATCGAGATCCCCGCGATCGCACTCACGTTCTAGATCAAGATCGATGTCAGGCAGCTCTAGATCCAGATCTAGGTCGCGCTCCATTACAAGATCGAAATCACGTTCGAGGTCAAGGTCGAGATCGCGCTCAGAAGAGAGAAACATGAAGACGAGCGCCGAGGAAGAAGCCCGTAAGGGTGATCCTGAGGTGGTCCTCGATGAAAAAGACGTCCCTCGCAACGACAAAGGCGAGAAGCTGCCAAATTACTTCCCTGGCATACAGGGCTGCCGCTCTGTGGAGGAGTTCCAGTGCCTGAACCGTATCGAGGAAGGCACTTACGGCGTTGTTTATCGAGCAAAGGACAAGCGAACCAACGAAATTGTAGCCCTCAAACGGCTGAAAATGGAGAAAGAGAAAGAAGGTTTTCCCATCACTTCCCTGCGAGAGATAAACACGCTGTTGAAGGGTCAACATCCAAATATTGTCACGGTGAGAGAAATTGTGGTTGGGAGTAATATGGATAGAATTTTCATTGTCATGGACTACGTAGAGCACGACCTTAAGTCACTCATGGAAACAATGAAGCACAAAGAACAGTCCTTCTTTCCCGGTGAAATCAAGTGTCTGGTTCAGCAGCTTCTCTGCGCAGTTGGCCATTTGCACGATAATTGGATTCTCCATCGTGACTTAAAAACATCGAATTTATTGCTCTCACATAAAGGCATCCTGAAAGTTGGTGATTTTGGGTTGGCTCGGGAGTACGGAAGCCCACTGAAGAAGTACACCTCTCTTGTGGTCACACTTTGGTACAGAGCACCAGAGTTGCTTTTATGTTCGCCAGAGTACTCAACGCCGATTGATATTTGGTCTGTGGGATGTATTTTTGGAGAATTCCTACAAATGCAACCACTTTTTCCGGGGAAATCAGAGATAGATCAGCTTAATAGGATCTTCAAGGTAGTTTTACTTAAATATCAATATAAATGTTGTTTTTATTAATAAACTTTTAATTATATTTTCAGGAGCTTGGGACACCAAATGAGAAGATCTGGCCCGGATACAAAGACCTACCCGCCGTAAAGAACCTGCTCAGCCAGAATTCACAGTTCACAGAATATCCAGTCTCCAATCTGAGAAAGAGATTTATAAAGAGAACGACAGACACTGGAATATCCTTGCTGCAGGGTCTGCTAACTTATGATCCTAAGCAAAGACTGAATGCCGAGCAAGCTCTAAATCATCCTTACTTCAAGGAACTACCACTGCCCATTGACCCGTCAATGTTTCCCACATGGCCAGCAAAAAGTGAACTGGGGGCTCGCAAGGCATTGGCCTCCTCACCCAAACCTCCCTCCGGTGGTTCACAGTTCAAACAGTTGGGTCACGACGATATCATCACGACCAAATCTTCGGGCGTGACTTCGGGAATCATATCGGGCAGTAAAAAAGCATCATCAAGCAGTACGGGATTTGTTCTTAATGCTGGTATTGATCAGCGACAATTGGCAATGGGGCCAGGATTCAGTTTGAAATTTTAAAAAAAAATTTTGGTTTATAAAATTGAATTTTTGGCAATGTTTTTTGTGCAAGTTTTAAGAACAACCCATTGAAGTTGAAACGCAAAGGTTTTTCCTTTTATCCCATCTTTGCCCGCCATTGGAATGTACATTTTTAAGTGTTTAACAAAAAAAAAAAAAAAAAATAAAACTCGTTTCACAAATAAGACAAAACATTATTATATACTAGATGTCATCAAAAAATCAGTCAGGTCCTGTTATGCGTGTCTTCAAAAGGAGACAAAAAGAAAGATATGAAATAAAACAAACAAGAAAAATTAGTTTTTGAAAAAAATACATAAATTGTTGGTTTATATAAATTATATTTGGATTTACTATTCAAAAGGAATTATGGTGATATCTCCTACAACAATCATAAATCAAAAATCTTCAGAATTAAAAATTGTAACAAGGTATTTATAATTATGGAGTCTATAATGGACCGAACGCTCCTTCTATGAGGTACGGAATCCCTTCGGTGATTTAGAACAAAAATTCGCTCAAGATAACGGAAAAGCTAATCTTAAGTTTTTTAGGCCTGGCGCCCATAGGCAACTTTAAGTTGCTAACCCCAGCAACTTAGTTGCCTAGTGAAACTTAAAGTTACCTAGCGGGCGGCAAGCCTTATTCTAAGTTGCCTAGTGGGCACCAGGCGTAATTGTGAGTTTGCAGATAAAAAATGAGAATGTATGTAAAAAAAAACCTGATACATATGCAGTAGGATTCTTCACACGCCTCATTAAGTTGTTGCAATTCACATCTATTCGTCGACACGAGATGAAATTATAAAAAAAACAACAATTGCCGTTTTTTATTATTCGAAATTATCCATAAATATGATTCAAAACATGCATAACACGTTTCATGAACCAAACATTTACTTTTTAAACTTTGCTTCTCAGCTTTTCAAATGGTAAGGTAGTGTAAAGAAAAAGACAACGAATACATACAAAATCTAGTTATAAGGATGATCAGCGATAATAAAATCCGACTAATAGGTATAAACAAATGGGCTTGCAGGGTGCGAAGTACGAAACATTCTCATCTTTATAATTAGCCCTATCACGAATTCCTTCGCAAGCGGAAACGTATAACGAATCCCGAAAGAAGACATCACAGAATCCATCTTTGTGGAAAATCCCATACAAATTGCTATTACGAACGGATTACATTACGATGGAAACCGTGATAGGGGTGATTGAGTGTGTTTCTTTATTTATTCGGAACATTCAGAATACTCGGAATAAGCAATCTGCGTTTCTGTATTCACAAGAATATTCCCAATAAACCATTCTATCGTTTCTTTATTCATAAATTTGGTGGCGCGAAAGCTCGTAGAGAGCCAGGGCCCGTATTACGAATTACGATTTATCTTTCAAAATCCGACGTAATCGTTATTTAGCGATTACGATTTACCATAGTCGTTTTTTTTAAAACGATACTCGTTTTCGTTTACGAATGATTTTTGCGTTTTTGTATACTTTTGGATCGTGACTTTATGTTGCTGTCACTTATTTACATATATGTTTCTTTGGTTCTGCAGACATCCATTTTCGTAAATCATAATCGGTTTGTCATGATTATCGTTTTTTTTTTGCCTTTCGTTTTGTAATTCGTAATACTGGCTCAGGGCCTAGTGACTTACAATACAACTCTTAACCATTCCTGTGTCCGTGTTTTTTGCAGCAATGGAGGGGAAGTAGAATCCGAACGGCGAATGTGAAAAGCACTTTTTCATGGCAAGAGATGCTCTTGAAGGATTTGTCACTGCTTCGCAAGAGGAAGTAGCCGTTTTTTTTTTATTTAGGTGGACGAAGCTGGGAATCGCAAGAAGAAAGTGCATCGTTTAAAAGCAGTATATTGATTTATAATTCTTGTTTGAATCTCAGCACACACCCGTATTTATAACCTTCATGAATGACGTATGGGTATGACAGATGCGCATTTGACATTTTTGATGTTTCTGCTTAACCTCTCTTTTGCTATTTCTCATGGCATTGCGCTTTTTCTCACCAGAAAGATTCTCGCGATTTCTCCAGATTGCAAATCACAGAATCACACACAAAAGCAGAAAAAAAAGATATCAACAGCAGCCGCTCCTCTTCAGCCCGCTGTTCCCTTAAACAAACCATCTTTTTCATTTGCACCAACTCCTTTGTTTTTGACGAAGTGTTAAACATGGGCTCAGTCGTTGGTTCACTTTCAAAGAAGTCAGTAGACATGGCAAGCCCCACAGCACAATTTGTCCGCAATCAGATCCAATCAAACAAGGTTGTGATTTTCTCGAAGACGTATTGTCCATTCTGCACCATGGCAAAAGAGGTATAAATTCTTTTAATTATTCCCCCATGAAAAACTCTATTTATTTCGTAAATCGCAGCAATTCAAGAAACTAAACGTTCCAATGCACGTGATAGAATTAGAATCTCGAAATGATTGTGACGAAATTCAAGATGTCCTTGGTGAGATGACTGGAGCACGAAGTGTAAGTTCAGTGTGAAGGTTATTGACTTTTAGCAATGTCACAAATGAAATGGAAATTTTCTATCGCTAGAAGATAAACAAAATCAACATTATAATCACCCTTATTACGGTTGTCGTTTTACTAAAACGACATGGCTCTAGAAGGTACAATTGACGATAAAATAAAACTTCAACTTCAGTGTTCGCACCGCTCTTCACCCTTCTCGCTATTTTAACAAATATTTTTATTTTGCCACATCAACTGGAGCTTCTAAAGTCGTTTTAGAAAAACGACAACTGTAATGAGGGTGAATAATTCTATTATTATGTTTGTTGGTTTTGTAATCTATTGGAGAGTTTCATTTTGTGACACATGTCTATTGTAATTCATACTTTTAATTTTAGACTTTTGGCATGGAAATACCTATATCTACCTTGTCTTTTTTTAATTTATTTTGTTCTTCTGAATTCTAGGTACCTCGTTGTTTTGTTAATGGTAAATTTATTGGAGGAGGAACTGACGTCAAGAAGATGTATGAAAATGGACAATTAAAGGAACTAGTAGCAACAATGTGATGTACCCATCTACCTCTTCAAAAAATGCGGTGGTTGAAATCTACGTTTTGTACATTTTCTTAAATTATTGATTGCAAATGTTCTGTTAATGTTAAGGGTAAATAAATATGTTAGTTTGTGAAAAAAATTATTTTTTTTTTTGCATTTTTCAAAAATAAAGTTGGTTTCTTATGTGGTTTTCGTTTCGTCCAAAAAAATCGATTTTTCTTTGATTTTTTTGATTTGTGACAGGTTTTTCCTTTCCTTTCGACCAAAAAAATCGAATTTTTGTCGATCTGAAGTCGATTTTGCAGATCTCGATTTTTGGCAAGATTTACACAGATTTTCACACGCACTTGCACACACATCAAAGAAAAGTGACTTTTACCCAGTGTCGTTTTAAAAAAGGCACTCATACAATCATAAAATAAAATAAAATCACGTTTTGTGTTCGTTTTTCCAGTAAAATTTAAGATCTGACACCCAAATCTGAATTGGTCGAAACGAAAGCCACATTAAATTTCATCTAAAATTCAAATATATTATTGCAACCTATCGTAGCTGATTTGAGAAATAGTTAAGTATGTGAATTTTGATTGTGGGCTTCAGTTCACCTTGTTCATTTGTTATCGATAGCGGATATACTATATATATATATAATAAGTACACAATTCATTTTTCGTGACCTTAGTTAATTATCAGCCCTATTCTGCTAAACGATTCGATCGAATCTTTCGATTCACGTGAATGTTTTATTCAATTTTCTTCAAATCATTTATTTAAAACTTATGTCTTTCGAATGCAAATCTTAACCAGTTCTTTATTTTTGAAATTCTAAAGAGAATTTCATTGCATTCATTTTATTTTTATCGCAATTAATAGGCATTATGGAACAATCATTTCCTTCCCGCTGATAGCAGAATGCCAATGTTCACGCGAACGTTTAGCAGAATAGGGCTGTATAAAACATGACTCTTATTTTGAAGGAGTCAAATTTTATAGATTAAAAAGAAAAAAACAAAAAATTCTAAGTGAATTTTAATGAGAAATATTTAAAATATTAATTATAATCACATGGGCGTTGCAGTTTTAGGAACTATACATACTAATTTATGTGTTTGTTGTTCATTAAGTGATTTGATATGGAAAACAAAATCTAAACCGCTATCAGTAAACATAAATATTTCCAGAACCTAGGTATTTAGTTCAAAAAAAATTAAACAGCTTGAAAATACATGCAGTGTTGGGCGTATAGTGAGGTATGTACCTTTCAGCCCTATTCTGCTAAACATTTGCATTCTGCTATCCGGGAAGGAAGTGAATGCTCTAAAATGCGTAAAAATTGTGGTAAAAACATAATTAAGACAGTAAGATCCTCTTTGGAATTTCAAAAAGAAGTACTGGTAAAGATTTGCATTGGGAATACATCAGATTTATCTCAATAATTTGATGTAAATGGAATGAAAAATTCACGTGAATCGAAAGTTTCGATCGAATCGGATAGCAGAAAAGGGCTGTTTATAAATGAAACGTATGTTGGTACGTTTATTTGTAAAATTAAAGAAATATCTGCGCTGGCACACTTTCAAATATGAACCGACATGACTGCTTTTTAAAAAAAATCTTAGTTAGTTCATAGACGCATCTTTGCAGAAATAATCAGCCATCTCACGAATTCCATCGTAGTCGGAATCTTTCGAATCCCGAAAAAAACCATCATCGAATCCGTTCGTAATGGCAATATATATGAGATTTTCCACTACGACGGATTCTGTGATAGTCTTTTTCGGGATTCTTTATACATTTCCGATTACGATGGAATTTATTGTGATAGGGCTGAATTAAACAAATAAGCATAACTGTTTGTGTAAATTGTTCACTTTTGCATCACCCGAGTGGAAACTTTAGAAAACTATAATCAAGAAAATACTTGATGCGTGATGAAATTATCCATATCTACCTTATGAAATCCATTCTTTGTTTTCTTTTGAAACTTACCAAATCTTCAATATCATAGTCGTTAAAATAAAGATTTGTTTTTCACATTGTTCGGGAATTTCGAGAGGTATTTTCTTGCCTGCTGTTGAGATGAACAAAAATCGAATGAAATGACGCCAAATTACACTGAAAAGTGTATTCATTCTCAAGTCCGTTTCTGTTCGCCAGCTCATTTCATCTTTACGAATTTGACCTTTTTCTCTTTTTATATATCAGCTGTAAGTACTGGTATCATTTTCTGAGGTATTTTGAATCTACAGTAAAAATATCGAGTTGGTAAAAAGTTGGTGGTACATTTGATCCCATTGTCATGCAGTGCCATTCAAATCATGATGGAAAACAGCTTTCGAATGTTGAACAATGTTAGGTTGGCTCAAAACAATTACATACATAGCTGTCTATGGTGAAGTATTATAAAATCGTACATATGTGCATGCGTACTTGATTTTTCCATCATTGGATTTTAAACCAATCTTCGCCTCTTCATTACACACCTAATCAACACCGTAATTTTTTTGAACAACGGTGAAGAAAACTCTTCTCTATAAAAGCGCAATTTGGGTGGATTAGATCTAAATTGGGTCAAAATCTAGATTATGAAATCTGAAATTGTATGAGATAATTAGTTCTTTTTGTGAGATTTTAGACTTAATGCTTGAAATCAAGATTTTGATTCGGTGTGAAATTCCCATTACTCTTTGGATTTTCAATTTTCCAATATTGATAAAAAGTCGACAAAAAGAAAATAGCTTCACGCAACCACAAAGAATTGACATTCATATTAAACGAATCATTAAATGACCTTACTCCTTTATTAATACACTAAATATTTGTTTAGTTTTCTTAGTTTCTTGTACAATAATAATCTGGAAAATACACACACAATTAATAATATTCTTGTGTACTATATATTTGCATATTATAAATACATTTTTTGTGTAAACACAGTACAATTACATTAATTTTCTTTTTAATTCAATGTAATCATCTTGAAGGAAATATAAATTTTAAATTATTTAAAAAGAAAAAAAGAAATTTGAAAAAATTAACTTAAGAAATCATGGCAGGATCTCAGAGAACAACATGATCATAAGGGTCGGGAAACTAGCATTTATACACCCCTTAAAAAAACTAATACATTTTTCTAAAAGATAATTTTGAATACTTGAACATATACATATATATATTGTTATGAGTGGTATTGTTTTCTGTTTTTTTTTTGGAAAATTGATTTTTGTTTATTTTACCATTAATACTAAATAAAAATAGTATTTTGTATTTTTACTATTATTCTTTTAAGATAAATTCTGATGCGTCTTCTTTATGTTTATGTTGTCTCCCTAAATATACCCAGTCCGATATTTCGAAGTTTTTGAGTGCGAGTAGGTATTCTTGATGGTGCTGTACGGTAGTGGCCTACTTCGAAATTCCCCACTTGCTGCACAGTCGACCTCTGAATAAAATTCGTCTCAGTACGGTGCATATCGACGTCCTGGAGGTGACGGACCTCTTATTCCTCGTGACAACATGCGATCGTCAAATGAATCTCTACTAAAGTCTTCGTAGCTTCTGCAATATGAAAATAAAATAACAATTTATAAATTATATTGAGAGAGGGATCTCATCTCTTACCCATAACGACCCAATCCGTTGCTGCTTCTGGTCGGTGGTGGTGGTGACCTACGACTGAACATTGAATCGTAACCACGAGATATGCTGCTTCCTCTCAAGCTACCACTCAATGTTGGCGGCAATGGCATTGGTTCGCGTCGTGATAGCGGTGGTGGAGGGAAATCGCGCATTCGTGAACTCTGATAGCGCCTCTCGAAAAGATCGCGGCTGTCATCAAAACGTCTCTCATAGTAGTCATAATCCTGTTCAAACAACAATTTCGATTTCAATGAATCGGAGCTCTGCACAATGGTAATTAAAATGTTTCGTTTGTTAAGTGTGACGAAATTATAACAAATAAAATAGATAAATTGTCAGTGTTTATTAAAAATGATTCCTTTGGATTTTTGTTTTGTAAGTAAGTACCCCTTTTTTTTATGTAAATATTTCAAATGTTTGTTTATTACGAGTGTTGGATTTTAAATAATTACAACATAAACCTAATAAATTGATATTTATCTTTTTCTATAGCAAAAATACTTTCAAATTCTAATCTTTAAGGTCCGATAACCCCCTCCTCGTATTTCGTTTAAACTATCTTAAATTTACAAAGATGAGTCTATACGTAATCTACCTACATATATGTACGTTATTTCAACATCTGGACATGTCAGACATGTGATATTTCAAAATCAATGTTGAAGTACATAATCGTTCGTAACATACATGAGCTCTTCATATTTCGAATCATCCATATAGATAAACAAAAATGTGTGAGTGCCGGGACTCACGGTAAATATAGGTAAACAACAACGTTTGTCCAAGCGTAGTCTCGTGGATCCATATTTGTATCCGTGTGCGAAGTCGTCCATACGTTGTTGCCTACGTGCACGGATCCAAAACGGGCTAGTTTGCTTGAAGAGGATCTTTAGATTTTTGTCACTGAAAATACCCAATATCCTACTATGCTGACTTCCGTATCGTTTTATTTTTATGATATGATCTATATATACCATTAGCGATAGAAAAGAAAAGGAAACATGTCAACGGAAGTCTTCTTTCAATTGCCTTACAATTGTTTTACAATATTGTGATCTTTTGGAATTTCAAACAACTCCGATTTAAAGGCAGTTTTTTAGTTTTACAAGAAGAAAAATTGTAGTTGAAACTATTATTTACATATATATTTCTATATTTCTTTAGAATCTAAAAAGAAGAATCTACATACCTACCTACCTACATCTATTCTGTATTTCATTTTGAACAGTAATAATTAAATTTTTGTATATAATTTTAGTTTTAAAATAAAATTGAAAGAAAAAAAAGAAATTAAATGTTACCCTAAAGCCATCCATAATCCTGTCGCGTAGGAATGGCGGTGGTGGTGGCGGTGGTGGGTATGGGTCACGTCCGTACATCCGATCTCGATAACCGCCGCGGTCTCCCCCTCCGCCGCCGCCGAACAACCGTGGACACTCTTTCGACCAATGTCCGGACCGTCCGCAACGATAACATTGCTCCGGATCGCCCATGCCCGGCTTTGGCCGCACGCGACTCGTCGACACTTGTACCTTCAACGGCTGTCCATCAACCACACGTCCATTCAATTCTTTAATCACATCTTGAATGTCTCCCACACTGTCCAAATGCACGAACCCATAGTTCCGCACGATGTCACACTCCACGACCGTACCATATTTCTGAAATAATTCTCGCACCTCCGGTGCTCGGGTTTTGTCCGTTAGATTGCCAACAAAGATCTTGGTTGTCGGCGTGTTGGGGGCACGACGGCTTTTGGCCGCTTCCACTTTGATCGGATTGTCGTGCAAGACGTAACCGTTCAGATTCTGTATTGCGTCGCGACCTTGTTGCTCCGATTCCATGTGCACGAACCCATAATTCTTCACGACATCGCATTCGACGACGGTACCGTATTTCTCGAACAACGGACGCAGCTCGCCAGCTTGAGTCTTCTCGTCGAGATTCCCAATGAACAACTTGAATGTGCCAGCGCCCGGCATTTTGTCGTCTGAATCAGACTCAGGCGTGTGGCTGGTCGGAGCAATTTTAATTGATTTTTTTTATCAAAATTTCTTGAATACTAGGTGAGGGTGTTGTATTCACGCGGGGACGTAGCGCGGCTGCGGAATCCTAGCGAACTAGCTAGGAAGGAGTTAAGAGCCCGAAGGAGTAAACTTAACGCACATAAACACTGGGCGGTAGCCGATAAGACGAAAACGGCGTAACGTGTTCCGGTAGCTTTAGCTCTAGTGAATCAAATAAAATCAATAAAATTGTTCGTGTAAGCGACAGAGGAAAAAATTGAACTATTTTTTTTTTTTGCTAGAAAAGCGAATTCGAACTTTCAATGATTTTTATTTAGTGATTTATTTACAGTGAAAATTCGAAAAGCGAAGCATTTTTTTATTTCAACAACGAAAATGCACATTTTTTCAATATTTTATATTTTAACCGTTCTTATTTAATTTGTAGAAAAATATCTTTTCTTCAACCACGCACTACGGAAAAAAAGATGGCGTCGTTGCGGCCGGAGAAAAAATGCGACAATTTGCAACTAAAAAAAGAAAGTATATTTTTTTTAATCATTTACCTTGAAATCGAATATCCAAATTCTTGAAGCTGATCTTTTTCTTTTGTTGTTAATATTCAATTCACTTAACTTTGAACACAAAAAATATAACTTTTTTATGATTATTTGGAAAATTTTTGCGGATAAGCAGAAAAGTTGACCGCCGGCTTGTTCAACTTTTTTCCAATTTCAACTTTTCAACTTTCAAGTAACAAGAACAAGGGCAGTAAAATAAAATGGCGATATCAAGAAAGAGGTGTCTGTAAAATGGATTGGAGAAAGTTTTGCAGTTTGAAAGAGATGGTTAAACTAAGATTTGTAATGGTTCGAGACTCGTGAAAAACGGATGCGTTTAGAAAATTACCTACAAGCTTGTTTGTTATTTTTAGGGGATGATTAAACTTTTTCACAATTCGGAACTTTCACCTCATGCCTGATTCACAATGCTACGAGGAAACGAGAAGTAATGCACCAAATTTATTTATCTTTTGTTTATTTCCAATGGAATATGAAAAATCGTCTGAAAACATTTTGTACGCACACACAAACGTCACAATTTAATGTCGTTTTCGTTTGGATCTAGGAACTGTTCCCTTGCTATCGAAAATGGGAAATTTGGAGTAAAAGGAGTGAAAAAGGAGTAGCTCCGAACGTCCACTCGAAAACGACATAAGAAAATGGTTTCTTAAAGTATCTAAATTAACAAGAAATCTGATGATAAATTTTGTATGCATGTGTATTCAGGGGTGCACTTAAAAATGAGAACGGATAACAAACAAAAATCCAAAAAACACTCCGAACTGCCAATGGATGACTTTTGATGAGTTGAGAGTTCGAAGGTAGTAAACAAGAAGTTCTAGAAGTGACGAAAGGAAAAAAGCAGTCTGCTGGAAAATATGTGTTTAGTCGATCTCTGAACCACAAATTAGTTCAGCAAAGTATTGTGGTTGTTGTACGCAGTAATATGAATTGGAATCGTTCAGAGTTATCTTATAAAACAATGACAAAGCGTTCATAACGGAACGTAACATAAATAGTTTTCGTTATCAAATCGTATTCAAATTATGAGTTACGTTGGTAGACAACTAATACAGTAGGCGACAAAGTGCGACGAAAAAAGGACTGGGTTAAGGCTCTCCCAAACCAACGCGAAACATTCGCGCGAATATGCGACGACTGAATAATGTTCGAAGATTCGCATCGCGCCAGTGTGGGTGCTCCCATTAATATCCATGTAAATAAATTAAGACAGGCGAAAGTTTCGTCGTCGTTCCGAAGTATTCGCGTTGGTTTGGGAGAGCCTTTAAATAATTTACATGTTGACTTGACTTAACTGCATTTAGATGGAACTAATATAGTCACTTAAGCTTATGTCATAAAACTAAAAGAAACATAAGTTGTCATTCATTTATTTCAAAGACTGAACAACTAAACTAAAGCAATATGATTGTTGACAATTCGTCACCACTCATGAGTGGCGCTCAGAAATATTCACTTGCTTGGGGAATATGTTTATGAGCTTATTAATTGCCATATATTATTCACTTTGGATTCACATTGACTTAAAATCCAGATTTACTAAATTCGGAATTGTTAAATCTATGTCCGTATTATCCTTATTCAAAATAATATTGATGAAGTCTGTGAAGTTGGCATAACAACATTCACCCAGACTTACGTAACGGGGCCACAATTGGAATTTGCTTTTTTTGCATTTCTTCTGCGGATTATTCAATTCATCAAATAGTGGGTGTAAAGTATAATCCCATGTACTGCTTATCTACTCCACTGTCAAGTTAGGCGACAAGAAATCATGTGCTGTGTATTGTTTTTTTTTTTTGCTTATGTTGAATTTTTGCGGGGATAGAAAAAATATGAATGTAGATATAAATAAATATAAACCAGTAATATTGTTGGTACTTCTTAATAAAATTTTTACAGCTGAGAAATTTTTTGAAGGTATTTTGTTAAGGTAAAATCGTTGAAGTGGTATTCTTTTGGAGGTATATTTTTTAAAAAATATTTTTTTATTTTGCTAATTAAAAAAAAGTGGTAGGTATAGAGGTATGCAAATTTTAAGTATTTATTAAAACCGTATACAAAATGAAATACCGAATTTTCAAACAAATTATTTAAATTTTCTTTTGCATTTCTTCTGCATACAAAATTTAATTTGAACCGATAGATAGGGCTTAATATAAAAATGGTCTAAATTAAAAAAAAATGTTATGCTACAACCGTTGTATATAGACTCAATATACTCAATATATATACAAAGCATCAACTTCACAGACGTCAGTTTAAATTCAATTTGATTAATGTAACTAATTGGATTAATTTATTATGTAATTGGATTTAAATGCAGATTTAAAGAGTCAATAAATGGAACTGGATTTAATATATCGATTTAAATATCGACTTAATTTTTAATCTGTATTAAACTAGTGAATAATATGTGTGTAGGTTAGTTAGTATTAGCGTTCGGTTAACACCGCACACGGTGTTCGTGTATTACGATTTAAATAAATCTTTTTTTGTCTTGATATTAGTGTAATTTATTTCTGTGGTGCTGGTAGCTGTCAAACTGTAGACATAGTGGTGTTATAGTAAATCTGTCGAAATAAAATCAAATCTGCAAAATTGATTTCTGATTTAAAAAAAAATAATTTGTTTGCCCTAAGTGAAAAGTTTGTAATTTAAAATTGCTTTCGACGGCCTTAGGTCTACACAAATATGGACGTTTATTCCCAGCAATCTTTCTTGGACTCAGAGCTGTTGACCAAAATGCTAAACTCCACAATGAATACTGTACAAAAATAAGTAGGTAAATCCCTTTGCCTTTTAAAAAATATCTTAAAGGCTATATCGAAGTATACTCGTAAATTTATTCAAATTTGTCCCAATAAACAAAAATTGCGGTAGAAGTACCTAACTTTTCTCTGTCAATGTTCTAAAACCCAATATAGCCTTAGGTCTTTTACCCATAAAGGAGTTTTCTGTGACATTCTGGCTTCTGGTTATCCATTATGGCTATCCTGCTAAACGCTTTCACCTCCATTCATTTTTCAAATTCAAATGAATCGAAATGCATATTTCACTATCGTGCAACTTTAACCGCCAACGTTTATTCCAAACCAATTTGTCGCTGGTTTTTTATAGGACCGGGCTTCATTCACCATATCCGTATATATGTACAGAATACATACATACATAATGCATGTTTGTTCGCTTACTGCAGGCTTTTTGTTCTTATCCTTGTGGCGATTTTTTTTGTATCACCGTACTTTGTGCTATTGGAGATAGTCCTGTTTAAAAGAATATAAAAATCAGCCCCTCTTTCCTATCCAGATGCGGAAAAAAACAATTCCAGTCACATATCGAGTTCATCGATATCTGGTCCATACGTCCGTCGTGGTTCTGGCGTCCAAAAATATAGATCAGGAAAAAATTTGTTCACTCAATTCCAAGTGGGTGGTGTGGAGCTGAGCTGTAGTCTCATATGTGTTTTGTCTTTTCCCTTTTTTCTTCTCCAGCAGGCCATACCTAATGAAATTGAAATTCTCAACGGAACTTCATGGACAACGTGCAGAACTTTACGGCAAACTCATGTAAAAAAACACAATTGAATAGGACACACGGGTATCAACTGAAGGATATTTTCAATGTAATTTGATTTCTTCTTTTCACCATACTGAACAGGACATATATGCCCACTCGTAGATTCTGCCAAGCCAAGTTCAAATGCAGTTCGAAGTGGTAGGTCAAGTATGCGGCAAGTAATCGTCTTGTGACGACCATTCAAGTTATGGCCTTTAAAGTTGATTCCAAACGGGGAGTGTGTGTTGTGTGTTTTTGGTAAGTTAAAGTGTCCTTGGAGACGTTTGACACAAAATGATGTTCAAAGAATCACTCTCAAGTGAGTTAAAAGTGGGAAAAATGGAACATGCTTTGAAGGTCGGGCCAGGGTATCTCACAAGTGAAGTGTACCAACAGTACAAGATGAAATTTGGTTAGGTATAGGTAATTAAAGAACCTTGCTATTTTAACAGACTAAATAATTCTACACTCAATCAAATATGAAAGACAGATGAGAGTGACATTACCTACCAGTCATCGGTGTCAGATATTAAAACCCAGAAATGAGAAAATCAATCGGCGTGTGCATTGAAATTCCTTACACCACGTTATGCAATTTTCGATTGCTTCAGTGGATTAGACTTCAACATTCAACAACGATGACTACGTCGTTGTCAGTAGCACCAGCGACGACTGCGAAAACAACGACGTCGAAGACAACTCGATATAAAAACATAGAAGGATATGTCTGGAAATACGTCTGCTAAGACGATATCTATGGCTTTGGGTGGAATAATTTCAATTTATTCCTCTATAGACCCCCGACAACATTGACAGAATGCAATTGCCATTTTCTAGAAAAAAAAAAAAACAACAGACAGAAACCCACTCTACCTTCAATTCAACACCATCATCTTTCTCTGTCTCTGTCAAGGACATGCTTCTGGATGCTGCTTGGATAAAGGGTGATCCATTGATGTCGACCAAAATAGCATCGAGAATTCCATTGCTTTCCCCAACAACTCCAACAACGACGGTGATGTCAAGATTTCATGAAATAAAATCTAAGACTCCAATCATCCATCAGAACTCTGCTCATGCTCATGCTTTCTGATGATGGTTATGGTAAAGTAAAGTACCTACCGACATAAAAGTTCGAAACGTTACGAGAGACAAGGGTGACTTAAAGTAGTGGAGACTTACGGAAGGTGTAATTGAAATTCATTTTGGCATCTGGGCTTTGAATACAACAACTTGAAATGGTAATAAGTTTTTTGAATAGGCAGATAAGTGCAATCACACTGAGGTGCATAACAAAAGATGCAGTCAAGAATGACGATATTTTGGTGAATCGGTGTATGAAAGGTAGAACTTGTTTCCTGATTTTCTTCTGTATACTTCATGCTGATTTATAGGGAGCAAGGACAAGTTGAATGGTTAAAAGGATAACATTTATATGAGTATTAGTATAGGTATATAAATATTTTGTTGGCTAATATTTGAAGTGGGGTTTTAAAGACAATTAAGGGTTACTTTCGAGTAAGGAATGAAGCTGTTGAAGGTTGTAGTCAAATAGTATGGTGTTTAAAGAGGATAATGTACCTATATTTGACATTGAAATTGAATTTTGGAGGAATATCATAAAGTCACTTTTTAAGTATAAAGTTTTAAGCATAAAATACGTCTTTTTTATAAAAAAAATAATGCTCCAATGTTAAGAAAAATTAAAAAAAAATAATTTTATAAACTTACTCGATAACATTCCTGTGCAAAACAAACAGGATTTAAGAGAGACTTCGAGACTCTACGCTGAGGTAACGGTTTTTTCATGTCTGGCCCTGTTGAGCCAGTTCCAGTTTGTAGATAAAAGAGACTGAACTAGTTGTATGTAATTTAAACTATATTAAGGGGATTCATGAAACGTCGTAAAACACTAGATAAGTTTATCTTTTGGATAAGTTTATCTTTTCGTGAATGAACTGTCAAATTTTGTATGGGAAATGGTTTACTCAAATTGGATAAAATTATCTAAGGATTTAGCTGCGGAAACTTATACAAATTTATTTGGATGAACTTATACAAACGTCATTGTGACTTTTAGAATTAGACGTGTATCTAGAATTCTCAGCCATAACCATGGTTAGTGTTAGATCTTCTAAAATTGCATCCTCTTTTTCTTTCTGTTTACCTATCTATTGTTAAAAGTTAATTAGAAGGATTTTACTTTTGTAACAGAAAATGCACAAACCATCATTGTTTCCGAATAGTTCTAAAATGAGGAAATCATTAAAGGCAATTTGTTCATATAATTGCACTAAATTTTTGCTTATTTTTGGCATGTTTTATTAAACTTTATTAAATTTTTTTAGGGAATAATTTTTTTACACAAATAAACTTTTGACGTTTGACGAACAGCTGATTCAATTATGCAGTATTTTTCCAAATTAATAAAAAGCACGTTCACGTAAACTTTTGCGTACTTATGAATTCGTACAAAAAATCGAATTAGAGATTTTGATCAAATTTGACATTACGATGATAGCGAAGAGGAAAAAAGTGGGACTCGCAAAAACGTCTGTCTGTCTGTCTGTTTGACTACGGCCTAAACGGATGGGTCGATTTTCTTTAAACTTCGTACCTAGCGTTTTTTGGGAATTCCCCCCACTCGTTTTTTTCTCTTTTTTTTAGGACCAAAACTAACAGTAGCTGTCATACAAAATTTCTTGGATTTTTTAAAAATTTGAATTTTTTTTGAAAAATCAATATTGCAAAAACGACTTGGTCGATTTTTATTAAACTTGGTAAAACGCAGTTTTTTAACTTCATCTTGAATATTTTTGACAAAAATTATTCTAATACCTAGAAATAACGGTGCCTCCCATACAAATGCTAAAAAACCGTTAAGAAAAATATTTTTTTTCTCAAAAATGACTCCTACGATTTTGATAAAAATTTTTGTGGGTATGTGTTGAAATAAGTACGATCTACCATATAAATTTTTAAATTTTATATTTTACCTTTATTAACAGTAGCTCTCATGGAACGGTTTTTTTGATTTTCAAGTATCTCAATATCTGATCAACCGAATAAAACTAGACTTTTTATAAAGAAGCTTGTAACAAATGTAATTAAAAGTGCTTATCAAAATTTTCAAACAAATTGATTTTTGGATTTTTGAAAAAAAAATCGAAATTATTTTTTGAAAATTCGATATTTCGAAAACGGGTAGCATATTTTTTTGTGAAGTTCAATTTTTAACTCAACATTAATAAATACTTATTAACGAAATTTTATTTATAAAAAATTAATCATTTTTAAAACCGCTCCAACGATTTTCAAAATTTTCTTCTCACAAATTAAAATTTATATAAAAAATCAGATGTTGTACACCGCGTTGGATTAAAACAGATTCAAAGTATTTTAATCAATTTCTTTCTTATTTTGTTGATTTAAAACAATTTACCAGTTTAAATAATATAATTTCCTTTCATGCATTTTTGTTTCCTCACATAATACCACCTGCAACTAAACTAAGTTTTGGCAAATGGAAAAAATATAGACTCCCATAGCTAATTTATTTCAGACTATAGAACCACAATGTGATCGCACATAAGAGCAAGTTCGTGCGACCCAGTCGTGCATATTTTTTCTTATACCATCAAGAAAGGAATGGTTTCATATTAATCATATCTTTCATCTTACATATTTTAATATCGCTGCATGCAAAAGAGATTTTAATGGCAATATAAATCGCTTTAAATTAATGATTTTAATAAACTTACATAAATCGGCATTAGGTAGGATTTTTTTTCCTAATTGAAATTTTCACCAAAAAAAAAAAGAAGATTTTAACTGATAAAGTTAAGGACTCAACATGGAGTCGCTCTCAAGGAATTTCCTATTTTTTTCTTACCATCTTGTTTTGGGGAAAGAAAAGGAAAAAATTTACGAAAAAATAAACTTGAGCGCACACCTAAATGACGAAAACGAAGCTTCCTCATGTCCCTATATCCTCCTAAGTTTATTCCTTGAATTCAAGACCTCAAATGCTTCCTTACGAAAATACACAATACAACGTCTGGCTATAAAGAAACAATTCTTTAGAAAACCAACAAATGACTGGAAAAAGAAAAGGAAGGAGATTGAGAAGACTCACGGACAAAAAAGGTAGGAAGAGAAAGATAACTGAAAAACAAAATTGAAATTGTCCGGGGTTAATTGAAATTCCTCAACTTTCTCAATTAAACTTTTTTTTAACTCTCACAATTTTTATTTTTACTTCGTTTTATATCTTCTTTTCTTTCTATACGAAAAACTCTCAAAGCTTCGCGATGATGATACGATGCTGCTTCTGCTAGCGCCTGTTATCGCTTTCTCATGGCTTGTAAAAGTTTTCGAACATAATCCTGTGAACAATTTAGGTAGCCATAGTTATTGTTAACTTTATGGGAATTCCATTATTTGTTCTAGAATTTTTTTTTTGTTGACTACTTTTCTGGGAAACACTCCTTTCAATAATTTTTTTTTTTCATTTATTGGTTTGACGTTTTTTTGCCCTCTGGTTCATTATATTTGAGTGAAAATAGTTTCAATCGCTTTCGTGGACGCACTAATAGCCTCATCACTTTGCTAAAGGAAGGATAAACTTTTATCCGAAATTATTTTTGTTGAAAAATGTCTATGGTAAGTAATGTTTATGCGTAGGTAGTAGGATGTGGTATTAACTCTATACCTATCAAGGAGCAGAGTAGAGCACTCCTTTGAGTAAACACCTTTGTTCAATTGAATTATGCCCCTCTGGCATCTACACTGTGTACCTAACCTACCGCATGACAGAATAAATCTTTTTAAAATCAATTTCAGTAGTATACCTTCACACAATCGTTGATTCAGCTTTGGAAGAAAATTAATAAATAAATTCCCACCAGTCAGCCCAACCACATCATATTGTCGGTTGTCGGATGGTAATTGAATAACGGTGATGTAAAGTTTTACATTGCAAAAGGCAGATTTATGCCTGTCATCTACTTGTACACAGTAGGGTAAAAAAAAAAACATTTAATGACTATAGGAGATCAAAATTTTTACATAGGTAATCAAAAACATGAAGTAGTTATGAGGACGTCTGGCAGGCGATAGAATCCTCGAAAACGATTTAGTAGTAAATTAACTTTTGTTTTAAATAAATTTAATGTTGGTAATCAATCTTAATTCAACATCACAAATTACCAATAGTTCGTATGGCACCCATTTGACACCAAATAAAATGTCTTGTAATTTGAAAACATTTATCAGGGCGACTTAATCTTTGATTGGCAGGAATTTAAAACAACAAATTGAAAATGTAATTTTTTTTAAATTTGAATTTGTCTGGAAGGCATTTGACACTCCGGAAAATAGGTATATCGACTGGGCAAGCCTGGTAGGGGTTTGGTATCTGAAAACCATTTGAGAGCAGAGGCACTTGAATTTGTACAAAAAGTGGCCCAGTCTTTGTTTAGCTAGCTTCAGTATGTTTCTAATAGATATTTGAATTTCGTCTGGCAGGCATATGGCACTATGAAAATCATCTATACATTTTATTAAGGTGAAAATTAATTAGTAAGGTTCAAAGATAGCTCAACAGGTGATAGAAAGAAAGAATTAAGAGCCGCAAAAGAAGAAAGTTAGAAGGATGTATTAATTGTTCAACAAAATTTAAAATCTAAATCGTTCTCTAACTATCATTCTCAACTGTAGCAGATCTACCTTTTCGGTTTCCTACGTATCTTCGAACTTCCTACATGGACGAGCTATAAACGTCTACATTTTACTCCGAAGATATTCTCTGGAAATAAATGCACTAAAGGATCTTAACAATGGTTCATACAACATCTTCACTGTTTCCCCTTAGTGTTCGTGAGATTTTTTTTTATCTTGCGGGAGCATTCGATAACTTCTTCCAACTATAATAAGCAAGAGAAAGTAAATCTGATTATCCTTGCCCGACAGACAACGGTTATAGGATGCTGTGCACCAGCATCCTGTGCATAGTGCATACATGAAAGGATCAGAAAATTTTCTTTAGATAACTCAACGTCTATATTCACAATCAATGGCAGAAATATTTCTAGAAAAAAAAATAGAAAAAAAGTTGATGAAAATTATTACAATGATGATGTCCTTTCTATAAAGGGAACCACATAATGCACAGGACAATGCAAGTTAAAAGTTAAAGGGATTTCCATCACCGTCGTCGGGTTTTGTTAGAGCTTCTTATGCTTTATAAACGTTTAATTAAATTCCTTCAGCCAATATGTGACTCTGCTGCGTGAGAGTTAGTAAGCATAGACCAAAACTTTATCCTTTAGTGGATATACTTATGTGTATGTATGTATCTAAAGTTGATCCTTAAACCAACACAGGACGCAAAACCGAACGGACACACATAATTAATCACATTTCGCCAGAGAAATTATTCCAAAGTTAGCACGATTTCGTTAGTTTCACTAAAAGTAAGAACAGGGAATAAGAGAGGGATAGAGGTGAGACGCCACCCGGCCACCGTATAGTGTGTTTGAGCAAGAGATGAATAATGAAATTAGGGTTTTCCTGTTGATGATTCCTCTTAGTGTTGTGCGGTCGAGGTCCCTTACTGTGATTAGTTATTTCGAACCCATCTTTCCGATGTGAATAATTGTAGTGTTGGACATAAATAACAAAACTGTTTCGGACTGATGTGATAGCCAGAAAATGTTGTCCGACATTAATCATTGATTATACCGGAGAGGTTAACCATGGAAAAGGATTTTGTGGTTTTCAGAGATAAATACTTAACTTAGGTCTGAGAAGTTCAGTTAGTAAAATCTTCAAAACCAAAAAGGGAAAAACTTAAACACCGCATGAAGCAGGCATTTAGGTGTGAATCTTTAGTGTTGATTTCGATAGATGAGTGAAAATACTGGGTTTTGCTTTTGATATTATTACCTCCCTTCTATTTACGGATTACAATAGGACAGGGAGGTAAATAATGGCATTTCTAGGAAGGTATTTTTGGGGAGAACATTAAACTTAATGGCAAATCGAATTGGAATTCGATTTCGTAGAGTGTGGTTTAAATTGGTTAATAAATTAACTGCTACCTATAATAGGTATTGGTATATGTATAGGTAAAAGTAAAGTGTTACAAAATTTAAGTAACGACTAATGGTCATAATAATTGTACGACGTTTTTAAGAGGTACTTTTAAATTTTGCATAAATGGCTTTGGGGCAATTGTGTATGCCCACATTTTAATAGCATATTTCATGGATTTTGGTATCAGAGGTACGATCATTTCTTCATGAATTAACATAGTTTAAATTGAAGGATATTTACAGGGGTAAGTATTGAAGTAGAAGGATATTTGTCTATTAGTAGTATTTTAGCAGTAATGATAAAATAAGTTAAATGTCGTATTCTCGTTAATGCCTTTATCATTTTTTTTCAACTTTTTAGTAACGGCAGATATTCCCATAAAAAGCAAAATTTGGAAATCTTTTAAATTGAGGTGGCCCACGTAGTTCAAAAGATAAAAATAACCTCGAATTTAAAAAAAAGAAGCTGAATCTGTAAATAAATTTACAAAAAATTTAATAAAAAAAGTAACTATGTAGTTGTATACGGAGAAAGCTTATTTTGTTTCTATCACTTTTCACACTGGTAATGGCCCTTGGCGTATTGGTAAGTGTGTTGGACTGGCACACTCGAGGTTGGGAGATCAAATGGGGTTTTCATCAAATTCTCCAAGAGTATCTCTTTATTATCAAAAAGTGTCTCGCAACTTAACTGTTTGGATTCGGCAGGAAATTCTAGGTCTTGGCCATTTCTGCCGACTTAAAAAACTCACACCAGAATGGTTAAGAGATGAGGGTTGTAAGTCTCTAGGCCCTGGTTTTACAGTCTCCACGAGCTGTATACCTGTATAGCACCACCAAATTAATTTTTATTTTGCAAGAACTCAAACTACTCCGACGGGAAGATGTCGAAAAAAAATATTAAAAAGACATTCCCCATATAATGAAGTCAACGAACGGTATAGGGAATAAACAGCAACTTGCCGGTACCAAAGAACGTGCCTGTCATAACTTCATCAGACGGAGTCTAGAAAACGTCGGTTTTCAGCATCGTTGCACTTCACAATTACCAGAGATATACGTATATCAAGAGACGGTTGGAGTATGTTCGCTCATTAAGGATCAACCTGGATCTAAAATAGTTAGTTGAATGAGAGATGAAACCATTCACGTGTATGTAATCAAGAATGAGTGGAGCAGTAGTGAGGAACAAAAAAAAAAAAAAACACTAACACCACCACAACAGAACAACAACAAAATCCTACTTCCTCACACATAATATATATATATAGGTATAGTATAGGTACATTCATGAAACCTTTTCCTATAGCTTATTGGGTAATCGGCACAACATTCTATATATCCTAGTTATCGGATTTTCCTCCGTTTTTCCTATTTATGTATGACTTTTCTTAAACAAAAATACTATCAGAAATATATAAGCTACAATACATACATTTTACCTATAATATTATGCTGAGGCAGAAAATCTTCAAGAGAATGTGTTATGAACAGGGTTTATACCTATATGAATGATAAGTCGATAATAATTTGGAATGGTCTAATTTTCAATTAAGGACGAAAAGTGGCCAACAGTTATTGCTGCTGATATACCTATATACGTATGTGTGTTATACCGTTGTGTGCTTTTGTCATATGAACGTGATATGTATTTTAACAAGAATAATGGAAACAATAATTTGGCAACTGAGCTTTTTATATAAATGTATGCCAATCATTTTTGAATAAAAAACAATATTTAGAAGGTCAAGCATAATTGAGCGGATTTGGAAATGAGTTAATTATTTTTGCCTCTTGATGGCATTTTCTGAGTATACATTTCGCTGCGAAGGTAGACTAATTTTTTTTTTTATAACTTTATTGAAAATTGTAAATCGATAATCGATAATCGACTCGTAAGTTTATTCGAAATCTAATTCTACTTATTTCTAAGAGGGTCACACAATAAGCCCCGAATGCTCAAATGTGTTGTGTCATAAGTCACGTTATTCAGTTATCCCCAAATCGACATCAACTTTTCTTGAGAGAATTTGCTTTGGAAATCGATCTCTTACAAAATCCATTGTTACATTGGCTTTGTATTAAGTTAGACACCAGCACCGTATCGATGGAATAGCATATGTTAGCCAATACCAAATAATCTAATTCTGGTGGCAAAAACTAATTAATTCGTGGTCTGGAATCTGCAATGGAAGATATCATCATCATCGTCGGCTCGACAACCGGGGTCCGGTCCTGGCCTCCTTCAACAAGTCTCTCCACCCATCCCGGTCTCGAGCCGCCGCCATCCAGTTGCGCACCCCAAGGCAATGGAAGATATAGTCCTATTTAAAAACTGGGTGATGAAATAAAGTAAGAAAGAAAGATTGATTTATGATCATACAAAAAATTATAGATACACAATATTTATTAGGGCTTCATATTCTTGGCTTAGCTAAATAATCAAGGCTATATTTTCACTTTATGCTAATACAACCATTTAACGATGGCCTTCCAAATTAACAAATAAGGGGCTATCTAATAATCCTTAGCTAGTGAAAAATTCATTATTGGCCTTGACAAAAAAACTTAACTAACAATTCATAAAAAAAAACTACTAAGAATCAAGTACTGATCTGCTTGATGGTATACTTTTTTGTTCGGGTATCCCACTGACATACATAAAGTGCTAAGATCCCGGAGCCTAAACCTTAATATTATATCTGGCATTAGATAAATAGTGCGGGTTTTCATGGCATATTAATGTGCAGTTTTTCAGGGCGAGATTAAAGTTAATCCCGAGTTAACTCATCAAATTTGCTGAGTTAACTCAGGATCAACTGCACAGGTTCTTTTGATGTTTTATCCACCCAATTTGTTTAGTCGTTCCGCATGCATTCTTCGCCGAAAAATTGCTTCCTCAGTTCACTGTGGGTTCATTTACTGCTAGAGTTAGCCAACTCTGGTTCAACTCACCATTGAAAAACTGGGTCTAAGTTGTATTTATCTATACACAAAAATCCATATTTATAATTTTTTTGTTATATTTAGACAGTGTTTTAATGGTTCTAAATAGTTGGAAATATATTTTATTTGATCAAATAAAGTACCATATTGATATTAGTCAAGGTTAAGACAGTCGATTCCGTTGTTTTAGTTAAATAAGTTTTAGCCAACAATTAAGAGTATTTAGTTTTACCTAATTTGGATGGCTGTCTAAAGTTAGACAATAATTGTATATACGACTGAAAATTTTCAGTTCAGTGAAACTAAAAAAAAAATGATTTTTTAACAAATCGGATAATAAAATTCATCGGACATAATTTAACAAAACCTAAACTGTCTAACGTATCAAAGCAGATTTGTTTAATATATCTACCTTAAAGTAAAGCATTAATTTTGGTAGCTAAGCTTAAACGGCTAATTTAATCTCTGAAATAAGAGACAAAGACGACCTTGTAGAAAACTTAACTCTTAACCTATTGATATAAACATACCTAAAATGCTAATAAGAACAAAGAACATGGCTGATGAAATTTAGAATAAACAATGTTTGATCTTTGTGTATTCGGCACAGGACAAAAACACACACACCCACAAAAATACAATCATCTTGTCTGTGCTTTATTTTCTGCAATAATTTTGCAAGCGTAATTGATAATCCCTGGGTAGATAAACAATAAAAGGTTTAATTTTCCTAGTTGACATCACAAGGACGATTAATGAAGTTTTTGCTAGAAAATTTATGGAGTTTAATGTCTGGGTTTTGGGTTGATTTTGCTTTGTAAAGTAAAATATTGTGTATACAAAAGGATGTCGAAATTTGTAGGAGGGAATGATTAAGAAGGAGTAATATTAGTAGCTGTGTATGATAAGTAAATATGCATGGCATAAATTTATGTCAGTAAAATCGATAAATTCATTGATTGACAAAGTGTATAGGCAAAGCTATTTATACTACTTAGCCCTTGTTACAAATAGATATGTAGATGAATAGATAAACGTGTTGTGCTAAAACATTGATGAAATATTTAAAGGAGATTATTCTGATGTATATGAATTAAGTCAGTTACTTAGATATCCAGATGACAGGATATCTTATAATGTGTCGCATAAAGGATATGCTCGGATACCGTAAAGATACAGAAATTTAAAAGTTCAAAACCGTACCAATAAATATCTTCAATCGCTTGAATATTTTATTAATTTTATCAGCGATTTAAACTCACCGATTTAGGTGGATTAACTTAGGTTTAAGGATCACGTATATGTGATAATATCAAATAACATGGTTGAACCATCGTTGAACCTCTGTTAATCCGGCGAAATCGGTGAGTTAAAATTACTGAAACACGGATCAAATTTGAATCATGTTTGTACAACTTGTCCTTCGGACCAGTCTCTCAGAGGTGAATTAAAACATAATTAGTGAACTCTGGATATAAATGTATTAACAGTTGACTTCAGAAGCTGTTTTTCAGTAGAGATTTTATGCGGAACGATACTGACAAACTTGGAGGATAGAACATCAAATGCATTTTAGTAAACCCGGGCTTAACTTTAATCTCACACTGAAAAACTGGACCTTATTTGTGATTATTTTGAGTTTTTGTTAAAATTAACTCATTAAAATACCCACTTATAATTTATAAAATAATAATTATTTAAAATAGGTTCTCCATTTTATGTTTTCCTAAAAAAGCTTGCATCTTGCTGCAGTGTGTCATTTGAAATCATCCACGCACCTATACATATTTAAATCCTCGTATTTTATTGTATATAAAAAAACATGCATATATTTATTTGTCTCCGAAAAGGAAACTTCACAACACAACTTTATTTTACTTTATTTTGTGTGAAATTTCCTAAGAGATATAATTTTCAATTAACTTCCTTCCGACACTCAACATCCTTGTTCCTTCTATTCAACGTTTAACATTTAATAATCTACCATCCAACCATCCAGTACACATTTCGTTCGCTGCGCCCACCCTACCCTAGCCATAAAAATAAAGGAAAAAACTTTTCGCCGATAGCTACTCACATGTAATTAGAGGAGTACATACAATACACATACACTACACAATTCACATACTTTAACTCAGCGAGCCGAGGATATGTCACCCAAGTGTATATGATGTTTATAGTTGTGTCGTCTGGGAACTGCGAGCATTCTGTTGTATTAATTCAGAATTGTGACATTAATTTTAATGTACGGAGCCATGCCAACAGCGACATCATTCGCGATAACCTTTCTATTCGAGAGCAAAGTCCTTTTTGATGTCATGGTAATTGTAATAACTCTTTTGTTTCCGTTGTTTGTTGGAACTTGGAAGTGAGAGGAAAAGGGTTGACGCGATATTTCGATGTAATTTTACACATTTTATGCAAAAAAAAAGCACTCAGGAATTGATGAAACCGCTAACAAAATAAGGAAGTGTTTTGAATTGTGTATTTAAAATTATGTACCTACCTAATTAAAATGTAAGTGACTCTAGACATGCCACTTATAACAGTTTTGTTTTATAAAAGTACCTACTGTTTATGCGGTCCTCCGCCGGTGCGTGGACATATACTTCAGGCAGCCAGAGTTTTGTTCAAGTCACGCGAAACGCGTTAAAGCCGCCCACTTTTAATTTTAATGGCGAAAAACTGTTATAACTGTTATAAATTGGCATGTCTCTAGTCCCGTCCAATTAAAATATGATTGAGGACCAGTCGGTAAAATGCTGGTTATCTTTTTTCCATGGTTATTTCAATTGGTAACCGTCCAATGTGTTTGTTGTACAAAATGTCAATCCGCCGTTTTTAGTTGGGTAACGCCATTCAAACCAATGATTTTCTTTTGTTGGTATCTGCAACAAAAACAACATTATTAGAGAAAACAAAATCTACTAGGCCTAGAAAGAGACATGATCAATGATCATGAATGATGAAATTAAACTTTGCAGATTACCAGGTAGGTAATCATTACCTTAACAAGCAAATTAAAGCACCAACCCAAAATAAAACTAATCGCAGATTAAGTTAATCAACGTCACTGACAAATACCTATAAACCACAGATTTGTTACCATATAAATGGTAAAATCTGTTGTTAACTAACATCAGATTTGACCAGCTGTTAACAGATTAAACCTTAATGTTTTCGTTGCATGGTTTGTTTATAGAAAATTAATAATTAACTACTTACAGCTCAACCAACGGTATACGTGAGCTAATAGCTGAGGAAAACAATTACCATTTGCATCAATGTAATATGCATTCATGTATGATTTGCAAGCAGTATATCTACTCGTAAAAAAGAAACAGAAACAAAGAATATGAAGCCCCAATATTCATATTTTTCGTATAATTCCAAATTCACATTTTTTCATTAAGAGAGTTCTACTTAAACGCTTATGTTTTTCTATTTCCTCAGCGTAAACTTTCACAGAAGCTCTTATTTTGAACATAAATTATTCGTTTCAGAAAATGGTCCTAAGTAACATTCCCAAACACGTTTCAAATCCTAAGGGTCCTATGTATAAGTTCGTTTGTTTTTTTTTTCAAACATAGTTTCCAAAATTAAATATTGAGATTTCTGATGTTTTACCACTTTCACATGTTTTCCAAAAACTCTTAAACTCCTTGTTTAGTACTTTCAATTTCGAAATAACCCAAGCGTTAAAATAACTTAGACAATCTTAAGTGAAAACTTTTCTGCAAATCCATCCAGTTTTCAAAGAAACGACTTAAAAAAAACTTTCTCCATAGTTACACACCCCATAGCTAATATCAATTTGTCGAATTGTCTTATCTTTATTTCTTCGTATGTTTTGCTGAGTTGTAATGAACACCAACACCTCCCCAATGGTTACCTTGAAAAGTAGCAAAAACAATTTATGAACTTTTCTCCAAAAGCAATGAGCAGCAACAAAAGTTTTTAGTTCGGAAAATCGAAAAAAAGAAAATAAATAAATATGTATTGGTATCCGTTCCAAACTCGGACTTTGGCAACAAAAACGAACAAAAAAAGTTCAACCATTGCTCCAGTGTGCATTTCGGCCAAAGTACACAAACCTTTATTTAAGTGTAAAATTCAGTTATTAACTTTTCAATAAACTTCTTCGTCTACTTTTGCGATACTTTTGTTCGCTGAATGGAAGATTCCTTGCGCAGGATGGCACATCATAACGTATCCGATTTCATTGCTGGTGGCTGCAAGTAAAAGTAGGACAATTGCTGACTTCTTTTTCGTTGTAAGCCAGCCAAGAGCCAACACGATGTGAAATTTTTCGTCCAAGAAAGACTTATTGGGAGTAAATTACAAGAAACCAGATGTGCTTGCTTTGCTTTAATAACCTTAAACTTTTACTTGATCACTATAATAAAGGTAGGAAGAAGTCTAGATTGCTGTGTGGGAAAGAAAAAAAAACTTTTGTTTTGGTGAATACAAACTTTCTAAGAGACTAATTACTCATTTTCTATTACGAAAAATATTTTCTAGATTTCTGTGAAATAGCCTTTCATCACATCAGTATGGCTGTTAGTGAAAGGGGATAAATTATTTTTAAAGTCCAAGATAAATTATTATTATCAAGAAATTCTGCTGCTTCTGAAATATATGTATAAAACGGTGATACCTTATAATAATTAAGTGTTGTACCAACTTCTTTAAGGTATCTTGTAGTTTGTAAGCTAGCAAGGAATACAAATAAAGTGCACGAATGGGTCACACGGAATTGCTCACACGGTGGTTAGCAATTAATCGAATTATTAATCGAATAATTAAAAGAAAACAAATTTTATTTTATTTATTATTTACTAGCTGACCCGCCCGGCTTCGCGCGGGTAGACAAACCTAAGCTTCGAATAAAAATTAGAAAAGAATATATAAATTAATATATATCTAAGCTAATTTTTGTAATCGAATACTACTTTATGGATTAAAATCTACTTCACGTTATGAATGCTGAAATTCGTAAAGATATGATCATCTAAGTACAACCTTTACTTACTTACTTTCCCAACGCAGAAAGAATTTTTGTAATTAAAAACAATTTTTGTGTTTATCCCATTTGACTCTACTATTTTCCTACATATCAAATTTTTAAAAATACTTTTTCCAACACAAACAGAATTTTTTAAATCGGATAACACTTCGTTTTTACACCCTTTCACCCTTTAAATACCAAATTTTTGGAAAAAAAAAATCCTAAAGCCATCCACTAAAAATAACTTTTCAAACACAAAAAGAATTTCTTAAATCAGAGCATTTCTATTTTTAACCCATTTCACTCTTCAAATAATAAAATTTGATAAAGAGAACCTTTTTCAAAAAAAAAAAAAAAGAATTTCTTAATCGGACAATTTTGTTTATTTTAACCCCATTTCACCCTAAAAATCGCAAATTAAAAAAATAAATTCTTTGTTTTAAGCGGATGCATCTTTTTCATTTTACCTCATTTCACCCTACAAAGTGATTTTTCGGATATTTTTATAGTTATTCTGCTATTCGGGGCGGATATGAATCCAACAAATCAAAGATCATTAAAATCGGTTCTTGAGTTATAAGTGTTGCAACTTAAACGACTTTTTTATATATTAAAAACAATAAGATTTAATAATACTTTATTCCAAACAAATAAAACATACATAAATGTATGCTACTAAAGTTAGTATGGTTGCTTTAAACATTTTTGGAGTGGTTTTTAAAAATACTATTTATTACTATTTAGAAGTTTTAAGAAAAAATATTGGAAAAGAGCCTGACTTTTATTGTATTCATCTGACTTCCATTTCAAAATTGTCCCATCATAAATTTCCTCATGCTTTGATATAAGTATATTTTGAAAACTTTGACGCTCTCTTCTTTCTAGTCTTTAAATACAGAGTGTCAAACCCAGAACAGTAAATATTAAAATGCAAGTTGAATATTTTTTTCTACACTTGCTCTATAGGGGAAGTATAGATATTGATGGTTTTGTCTAAAAAAAATGTCAAGGTGATAATCCAAACTAACACTACTATGATCGAGAAGTTCGAAAAGTGGGTTTCGTCATGCCGTCCTTCGGTCTGTGTGTCCGTGCGTTTATGCGTCCGTGATGCGTCCACTGTAATTTAAGCTAGAGGCTAAACATAGGTGGCTCGATTTGTATGTGATTTGGTAGAGAGCATTTCCGTCTTTTAGCTCATCTAGAATTTTGTTTTTTCAAATTTTCCAAAAACGACACTAACGATTTTGATGAAACTTCGTACTTGGAATGACCAAAGTAATTGTAAGAAAACTGCATTCCACATTTTTGGCAAATAATTCATATAACGGAAATAGGCACTCTAGGTTTTTTGAGAAAATTCGGTGATATATTAATTATTTATTATTCGAATATATATGTAGACCACGCTGGAGTCGAAATAATTAGTGAAGTTGTTTAATCAATTTATACTGTAATATGTTTTTTTCAGTCTATATACATAAATAAACAGTTATAAACATATTTTCGATATATCATAAAAATTCTAAGGCTCATTTTCTGAAACGAATTTATGTTCAACTTATGAGCTAATGTGACAGTTAACATTGAGGAAAAAGTAGAACATTAGCGCCTAAGTAGAACATAAATATTTGTGTTTCGTATCAGCAAACGGCTCTAAGTGACTTCAACTAAAAGAGCGAGTAGGTATAGGTATGTGCAGCCAACCCACTCGTGATTTTTATTTCTTTCATTTTGGGTATTTGAATTTAATTAAATACATCTGCATACAATTTAACCATTTTCTTCAAATCAAAACAATGAAAATAACTTTTTTTTATAATTATATGTAGGTATATAAGAGAATCCTTAAAACGAATTTTGCCTCAAAGTGTATTTTTCATTGGCATATTACTTCTCATATCACACACGAGTTCACCTTAATGTGAGATTTCTTCCAATTATTTTACGAAGAAAAAAAAAAAACAAACAAACTTAATTTAAATTTTCGCGTGTAGACGAAAACAATTTATTTTAATATTCATGGCGGAGGGGTTGTAATACACATTTTTCACATTTGGATGGGTGGGGGGTGGGGATAATAAATGGCAACAGATATAAATGAACTTCATCTGCAATAAACTTTTCAACCACCTTCTCAGAGCAAACGATTATACAGCATTAATAAAAACTAAATTAAAATAATTGGCCATGTGCCTGGGAAATAAATAACTATGTACATGTTCTTGCAACAATTTGAAGGATAGGAAAAGGATTTCGATTTTACTTTTTCATGTTAGTAGGTACCTATGTGTATAGACGAAGAACACTGCTGGTGTTTTGTATGTATGTATGTGTATTTATCAAATTTTTTGGGAACCCAATAAAATATAACGAATGCCTGTCTGATTTGAAGGACCTTTCGTTCATTCTTCGATGTCTGATGACGATAAACTTTCATTTCCAAAAGTAAGTTTAGCTTTTAAAGTGTCCTTGACGGCTTTTTGTTGTAATTAAATTGAGGGTAGATTAATTATTACATAGCCCTTGCACAGTGCCAATCTCTATAGGTAGAAATATATAACTTTTTTTTTTGTTACTTTGAATTTCTTGTTCCATCAATCAATTGGCTCCATTCAATTTGAATAATGGCATAGAAATTAAAATGAGTTTCACAAAGGACACCTTAAGAATAAAAAAAAAATGAAACATACGATATACCAGGGGTGAGCAGGACTCAGAATCCTGATTGAAGTTGAGAGAGTCTTAGGACAAAATCAAATCAAATCAAAGTCTTTTGGAAAAAGCCAGTTGTAAGGCATTCAAGTGTCACTCCATCTATTTTCGAGCACACAGAACTGTCAGCCTGGATAGCTTTGGTCGTTCGTCTTTTAAACTTTGGCACCTTTTGAGATTTTCTTCGTTTCTAACTTTTTTTTGCTCGCACTCATACATACAAGTGAGCTAGATAGAAAGCGAGTAGGTTGGGGTAAGGAAAAAAGAAATATTAATGACAACAAGTTTTTGGAATGCAACGTCGTCGTCGAGTTGATATGATAGTATGGTGTCATTGCGACATTTGGTGTGATGGAAGAAGCTAACACGTTTTTTTTTTCATTTGATTGATTGATGAATGAACATGGTCTTATAGTGGGCAAACATCGATGCCCGCATTGGAGCAACGAAGACTGGTAGATATGTACATGGTTAACCTATACGTCACGTAGTAAGAGTACTTGAATGGACAGTCAAATCTGATGAAAAAAAGAAGTACAACAGGGCAATCAGTTGCTGAGTGTGTATAGAACGTCAAAGCAAATTTGAAAACAGCGTTAGCGTTGAGAAATTTCTCAGAAGAGTGATTGAAAATTACAAAGTGAATTTCTTATAGGAATAAAGTTTGGAGTCTACTTCAACTTTAGTCTTTAAAGTGCAATCCATATATATGGTGATATTTCAGGTTTATGGGTCGGATATTCAACCAATTAAATTTTGAAGGTGTAAAAGATTGTAAGGTTATATTAAATTAATGTTTATATAAAAGCATAATAATACGGTGACCATATTTTTAAATTCCAAATAATGAACAAAAAAGAATTAAACCCAGTTTTTATTATTATTTTTTTATTTTAAAAAATAACTCAATAGAAAAAATACTTTAGTCAATTAAAATGAATATAACAGGAAGGAGAATATATATGTAAGGCAAAATAAATAAAATTCAGTCTTTACTTTAACTAAATGTAAATGTTAGAGTAAAATAAACGCTTAAAAACTAGGAATAAAGTCCTCAATATTTCAAATAAGGACCTAATGCAGGAAACATTTATTTGTTAACATATTTGAATAGCTACTTTCCTGAAGTAGGTGTAGATTTGGTTTTTGTTTTAAATATTCTCTCAACTCTAAATACGTCAGTTCATAGTTAAATTTTGTATCTGAAATAGATTTCACAGTTTCGACTTTACATTCAGTAAATTAGGGCACGTTCGCATTGCCATTTTGTTGAAAGAATTTTGGTTAGTTTTTTGTTTGTATTTTAACAAAATTAAATGAAATACTGAACAATTAAGGAACATTTTTATGTTTTTGAATACAAAATAATTCATGGTGAACATTTACATCATATAATGAACAGTTCATTTTAATAATAAACGGATGGTCACCATAAATATAACGTACATATTTTATAGGCATTAAGAAGAACGTAACCACATTCCAAACGTCGTCTATTCAAAAAATACAAAAATTACAAACAAGACCCAAAGCCCACTAAGAAGGAGTTAAAATTAAGGAATATGCATATTTATATATTCTCAGGTAATATAAATATTTTTCAATAAGAGCAAGGCCACGATGTAAGTCAATAATAAACGCGCTTCGTCAAAATGTATAAATTTTGTCCCCTTCCAAGTATTTCAGAACAAAGCTAGTAAGCAATAGTCGTGTTTTTTTTGGGAAAGCTGTTGGCAGTACAGTAGGATTTTACTCGAGTTACAAATACTACATCCACAGTAGGATTACTGCCAATAAAAACTTCGGCTTTTATCGACGGGTTTCTGACGTTTATTCGAGTATCGAATGGAATTGTCTGTTTTTGTTTTTCATTTGAACCAAACTTTCTTTTATTTGTGTTTTTTTTTCAAATTATTCAGACAGCTGTTCGATAGTACCAAATTTGAAAAATAAAAACCAGGCTACTGCGGATGTTATTTTTTTTTTTAAATTTCATACTATATATGCACTACATATAAAATCCCAAAAAAAGGCTTATGAAGGCCTTTCTGCTTTATTTATGTTGGATTCAGAATTCTTTTGCAGCTTGAATTCGCCAAGATTTGGCGATAACTAGTCTTTTGTATTCAAAAACTAATCAAAAATATCAGACCTCAGTTACACAACCCTTCCAAGTTGGATGAATTTTCATTGCCAGTAACGTTTTACGCGTAGCTGAAATATTTGTTATACTCGTTACGCTTACCTATTATACATAAATCTGTCATTACCTGAAGCCCACAAGTTTAAATTCTCAACCTTTCATAACCATAGAACATTTATTTCGAAACTTGGTAAGATTTATAAACTTTCCGAGATAACGTTATACTTCTACAGAAAAAGATGCACTGATGTAAAAGTTCAGAACAGAACAGGCCGAAATAGCCAAAGTGCGTGAAACTTTTTACTTTATTCCTTTGATGAACGAAAAGTTAAACCATAAATTTTCAATTGAAAATCGCCGAAAACCTCAAAGTAATTGCACATTTACATTGCTCAAAACCATCTCACCCCCAAAATTCAGTCACACTCGCTCAGCCCTTAATAGCTTGTTCGTCCTTTCAGTTTCGCTGCGCGCTAATATTATAAAATCACAGTTCGTGGCAATAGAACTTAAACCATCTTTCACTAATTTTAAGTTGTTTCACATACCTACATAGATGTAAAACGGTGTACAATTCGTTTTTCAGCGATAAGGAAGCATCAGCCAACGAGCACCCCAAAAATTAATGCCAACGACAGGATACAGATACAGAGAGGTCCATATACCGTAAACGATTATGTATGGCACAGAATATCTACTTAGTCGAGCTTATTACGCCTCTAAGGATAATCAAAATGAACCACCATCACTATTCTAACAATGAATATACCTATAAAGTGTTGGTGAGTTAAGTCGGAGCTAACTGAAGTGTGTTCTCAAGGAGAAAAGAAAAACTTTCATGTTGTGAAAGTCGGATGCAGGACGTCGAAAGTTTAACTTTTGCACACTCTGCACGGTGCAGCACACGACTGCTCCAACTTTATATACAAGTACCTATCTCTTGTGAAACCTTTTTCGCACACAGAACGACGCATATCGCGCGAACTAACTGAGAAGTGTGGTATTATTTATGGTACAAAGGATTGCAGGACACAAAGCAGGAAAATGAAAAAAAAAAATCTCGAAGAAAAAGTGCTACTTGGATTTTCCTTGATACTTTCACAGGATACTTAAGGAAGTTTGCACATGAAGCACCTCCTCTCTGTATACTTGCTGTCTTAGATAGAAGTCTCTTCAAATGAAATTAACTCTTGGACTTAAGTTGGTGGTAGTAGTAAGTATAGGTAAGCGTGGACATGGACACACAAGCTGCTGATATTCTATTCCCAATGGCATTTCGTCCTTCTATAATGACGTTCACTGGATGCCTGCCAGCAGTATCATCAACTTTGTCAAAAGATTGCATAGTGATGGTAATGTCATTCTTATATTCTTTGAAGAGTCCTGCTGGGCTTTAGCTTTATATATAGGTATTCGTATATAAGAAGAGAATTTAGTTGCTGTGGAAACTTGAAACTTTTGTTAGGCCCGAAAAGTTGACCTAAAAATTGTTAACTCACAGCAAAGAAGTTTTTGCTGATGGCCACTTGTGTTTACTTAAAAATGTGTTATATAAGATAAGATTGTTGTATAAAGTGCAAGTTGCCTGATGGTGACGGCACTCAAAATTATTCAAGAGTATTAGAAGCTCTCATTATCAGGCAATGTATAAGCATAAGCAAGTCTAAAAAGCAAAGACCAAAAAATTAAATCAAGATGAATAAATAACAAGGCAATTTGTTTAAGCTTCAAGGAATGTTTTGTATTACACGTCATTGTATCTACCTATATGTATATTTATGTACGTATGTTAAATGAATATAACGTCGTTGATGTAGGTAATGTTACTGTTTTGGGAGTTTTCGGAAAAACAAGACAAACTCTATAATTTTAATAAGTTTTTTGAATTTAAATGTTTGACTATCGTAATTTTTTTGACACATTTGTTATTAAAAGTATTAAATTGAATAGTAATTGTGTATCTTTTAAGTCTAGCCTACGCCAAAAGGAGTTTGTTGCTCGAAACTTGTAATCCAGAAATACCTACAAAACAATATTGTATGTATTTGGATTTTTTTCTTAAATTTACGTACTTACTTAAGTAGGTACCTACCTATGTATACTAGTTTGTATTTTAATATTAAAAGTTCTCGTTAATTTTAATGTAGTATAATTGAGTAAATCGAAAATTATATACAGATATTTGTTGGGGCATTTAGTACATTTAAACCACCATTTTGTTGGTATCAAATAAAATTTTAACACATCGAATTTAGAAGTAGAGCATAAAATACTCAATTTGCGTATCTCCTTCCCAACGCTTAGCGCTATTTTCATCTTAAAAAAAAATTAGTTTACATATTCCAATTCCTATTGGTCAAAAATATTAGGTAGTGTAAGACCCTGAATTGGTTATCGGTTTCCCCGGTAAAACATAAATATAATTTACGAGTAATAGTCTAAAAAGTTAGCAGAATCCATATCCTCCATTCCATTTCGAAGTACTGCGAAGTTATCTGCACAAACACATATAAGGTGTACTCCATTGTGCCAGTGCTGTCGAATGCGTTATTAAAGAAATAATGCTTTAAAAGATTATCGCCATTAAAAGTGGGTGTGAGTGAACGAGCTTCACGCGACTTGAAAAAAAAAAAACTTTTGGTGCCCGAAGTATGCTCACCGGTGGCGAAGAACGCTGGCCCTGATGAGAGGCAGCATAAACGGTACCAACCAAAACTGTTATAATTGGCATGCAGAGTCACTTTCATATAAGAATATATGATTATAATGAATAAAAGGCTTATAAAAACATCGGCGTATATACATAGATACATAATGTACGACACGATCATCAAATGAAAATAAAACGATACGCATCTTAGTGACAACTGTGTTGTATACCTATCTCTATTTTCTTCACGTTGATTTATTTTACATGTATTTGTCTTTACATGTATTTTTTCTTTACACTACTTTTAACACTACCTTACCATTAGAAGCCATCTAACCGCAAGAGTGGGAACTAATTTTCGGATCTTTAAAACTGATCCAGATAGAGAGCAGGATCTCAAAAGTTGTTGTTGTATTACGTGTTAAAAATGATCCAGATCCAGATCCGTAGATAATAAAACACGGCTATTATTTCTCAATCATTCTTTGTGTGCGTGATGTTGTTTGTGGGTAGAAATTTTCTACCGAATCCGAACGGCTAGTTTCTTAATTAATTACATTGCAAACACTTATATTGCGTTCTACCTTTATATTTATTTATACACACCGCAGTTTATTTCGTACTGTTTTCTGCTTCAAAGTGAATTCGACATAAAAAAAGAAAAATAAGACAAGTACAACAAAACACGCACATCAAACGTCGTGTAATAGATAGGTATGACAATTGAATAACGATTTTAATAAGAAAAAAATAATACATTTCGTGTCAAACATCCAAAGGATCTCAGCCAATCTGAGATTGTTATTAAAACACTTTTTCCTCGCATCATGTTTTCTTTTAATTTAATTTCTCCCGACCAACAATAAAGAAACATTCAAAGCTTCTCATGGCTCTCATACGTAGTACGTACCTACACATCAAAGATATCACACAAAGCAGACAGCAGAACGTTAGACCGACCGACATTTCAATCTTGAATATTATGTAGCTGCCATTGTAGACCACAGGACCACAATTTTAAATCATATAATAAACGCTTCTTCATCTGAATATCGCTCAAGAATGATATGTGTAATAATATGGATATTCAAGGAAAAGCCAAAAGCTTGTGATGATGATTGCAGTATTGGAGACGGAAAGAAGAGAGAAAGTGATGGTCTTTTAACATATATACAATATACATATAAAGGTTGTTTGTGGATGATTGTGTGATATCGAATCAGCACCGTTTTGTTATGAGAATATCCGTTGCTTGTGATGGGTGGGTTTGGTGAAAGTCGAATTTCTACATCCTGTCAAGGATAAAAAGCAATTTCAATTGCGTGAGTCGTTTTGCAGGATATATGTATTTGCTTAAATTTTCTTTTCATATCTCACGCATGGTTTGAATGACAGATTTTTAGGGAAAAAAACCTCTGAATGGTTGGTTCTGTTGTCATGCTATATTTATGTTTGGATGAAAACGATGATGTCATGAATCACTATATTCCTTTTCATATATATGTACAGTACATATTATCAATGAAAAGGAATGCTACGATCCGACTCCAATCCAAGTTTTCGAGAAAAAGTGTGTGGTGAACTGATTTTTTTCTATACAACCATTACTATAGGTTTCTACAGACACACGATTTAAACCATTTTAAGCAAAGTGTCATTGGCACTCTATGATATTCAGTATAAGGTATGTATATGTATGTATGTCAATGATTTTATCGCTGGTTCTTATCAGTGAGTTGAGAGAGTAGAGATAGTCGTTTTCTGCATGGAAAATTTAAAGAAGTTAAGATAGAAATATAGGTAGTTAGATATTTTTCAAATAGTAGTTAAAGGCCTTCGAATTACTTACTAACCGTACATTTTATATAAATATAGATCAAGGATTAACAACGACCCCAACTTCTAAGTCGCTCAATATAGTATAAAGTTTAGCAGCTTCATCTATTGTGACGTTTTTTTCTGAGTCTACGAAGTTGATAAGGATTTTTTAACTACATAGAAATTATTTTGTACTATCGTCAATTAATGTAGCCACACACATTTTTTGCCGCCAAAAGTTCGAATCACACTAATAGTTGAATTTTCATTTCCAAGAGAGTACCAATTCAAAATGCTTTAAAGTTATGTCCTTCCTCTGATTATTATAATTATTATTGTGAATCGACTTTTCAGAGCATCTCCGTAGAAGATAATGACATTTGTTTAAACATTTACTTTGAAGCTAATTTGATAGGATGTTTGTTAAATAAATTGATATCTGATCCAGGAGTCAATTTGTTCTTCAGCAACAAAAACCAACTCTATTAAAATGACTTTCAAAGCGGATAACCTTTTAAGCTATTACCTTCAATTAAACTGCAGCAATTCAATTTGGTGAATGTGAAATACAAATTCATTATCTCACACTAAATGTTATCTCTATAGTGCCTGGGGTCTAAACCCAACCTATAGGTATACATATATAGAAAGCAGTTGATAAAGTTGAAACTCAAATAGAGGTTGTATGAGTTTCAGTATAGTATTCACTTCAATTATTCAATGCGTATAGCAAAGAGAGAGCCGGTATCCTTTTATAAAATTCCCGCAGCCCCATCAAACCAACTTCAAAGGGAAATATCATTATTTCCTAACACACTCATATTCCTATACACAATATACCTATAGCTGAAAGGCCGAATCTATTTCAATCTCTTGAAAATATTTTAGGTTAAACATCATTTGAAATAAACTCTTGCCATCAGTTGGAACGTTTCCTAATTGGTATTCACAGGACTCACTCTGTATATAAATACGTACAGTAGATACCTATGCGAATAAGGATTTTCGAACCATAAAAGCTTCTGTCTCCGATTAGAGTTTAACCAAATATTCTTGTGACTGCGAAAGACTTCAATGGCTGATTTTATTGAATTGAAAGCACTTACTTGGTATGTGTTGTGCGCAGGTATAGTATTGCCAAACTACTTTCAGTGATGCTTCGCAGTACTGTGTCTGAAGATGACTTTGATGGTAATTTGAATGCCAGTTTGGGATATACCCTTGAGCACATATCCCAAATAAACTGGAGGACACCCACTCGTCTTGCACAGAGAAATGCCCCAGAAAGGGTTTAATCTAATCCTAATGGCCATTTGCATGCGAAGTCCATCAAATTACTCAAAGGACCTCTATAGGGACGTTGCGTTGGCAAGGCAATGATCGTTGCCATCGGCCTTCGGTGGGTGACAATTAATTCTATTCACCAAGGACCCCATTTATCAAATCACAAATCCATATGTCAGTCATTTTCAGCTTACCGACGACACCTAAATTCCTAAACCCAACATGTGGGCCTCCTCCGGGATTGATGGTTTACCCAATATACAAACATGTGGCCACAAAGAAATAAAAACAAATTCCTTATTAATTCCCAGGAAGGAAGTCGCAGCAGCTCCTCCATTTAGTGTGTGCGGAAAGCCTCCTCTAAGGCACATGGGTATCGGTTTGTTGTTCTATGTCGGTCATAAAGCTCGGGCGTTCCATTGATTGATTGGGTTAGATATGTATGAGAAGGAGAATATCAGTCGTTGTCTTACATATAGATATTATACATATCTGATGTGTGTTTGCTAGGCTTTCATCAGGCTTTAGCAACCGCCATTAAATGCCAACATCTCGACTGTACGATGGCGATGTGGCGGGAGTTATTAGCGAGTGCTAATTATAGTGTAAGGGGATGTGAGCCATATGCTTGTTTGTTTGTCTATATGCGCGGGGTGCGGGTGTTTATATTATTCGTGCCAGAGTATTGGTGTATTTGTTATTAATGATCCTAATAAAGAGAGAGAGATATTAATTTTTATATCTTCCATCCATTTGGATAAATGATTTTCGATTGATTTTATGCGTGTTGCTACTTTGAACCTTTAGGAGGATAAATTATGTGTTGTATAGAAGTAGAGGTAGAATTCCCGGTTGTACATAATATGGAGATAACTTATATAGGTATTAAGTGTTATTAGATGATGATGGCAAATATGTTGGTCGTAAAAAAGGTTTTGGTTCGTTACACAATCTAGTGAATTGATTTATATAGATTGAAGGAATCATATATGTAAAGGAAAAGGTTGAAGTCTATAACCTTAAATTTTTAAACATGCTTTAAAAGATTCTTAACAGTTTAATTCACTTTAAGTGGGAACACCTTCATTTGAAGCTGAGACTTATTTTATTACAAGCCAAAAAACTAATATTATTGTTGACTTACATAAATATAATGTTGTCACTCTGTGCGCCTGAATGGTATAAACGATGACCGATAGGCAAGTGTTCTTTTTTAATTTTCAATTATTTAATCAAATTTCAATCGGCGTTATCCAATTAATATAATTTATCCATTAATTGGTATAAACTGGTCTAAACACATATAATATATGAGATTGGTAATGCGGAACAACAATTTGATAAGTGTGAGCGCTTCTGGTTGCGATTCTGAAATAAAATCGAGAACTTTTCAGGCTTTCCAAAACCAATCGAAAAAGGGCAAAAGAATCATGTTTTAAGCTCTCTATAATTATATATTTCTTTGACTGAAGTCACAAGAATATCTCATTAAAAGTGAATTGATTTTGACGACCCGTGTAAAATATAATGCGCTATACGACACATTAAGACTCTATGCTTATCAGATCACAGACATATATTACATAAAACTTACTCCAATTAGTCATTGCGCCGCTCTGGTGGAAGGCAAGCAGTGACAGAGTGGTATAATGGCAGCGTGTCGTATGCCATTAACAATCTAACGCCAATCAAATTCGACCACCATTATACGTATGTATGCAAGAGACGTCGTATACAGAAAACAATGGCCATCCATATAGTATATATATGATATCCTTAATTCTCTAGAAACATGCATTCCCCAAGGAATTACAGAGAAATGTCATTATTTGACAGTTTTAACTGATTATTTTGTCATCTGATTTAGGGGGGTTAGGTATAAATGATGTGTGTCGTGGGCAATCCATTATTCTCTATACCTATACCTTTGCACATCGAAAGTATATGTATAATAATGTCAAGAGCTAGACACACTATACGTGTATCTCTTTGCAACTAAAAACAGACAAAAAGCAAAACAGACCAAATCTCATGGGGTTGTTTCTTTCGTATCGTTTAGAGTGGGTCCATCAAAAAAAAAACACACCATCAAAATTCAAAGAAGGGATGGTTGAATGTATACAGGGTGTTTTTAAATTACTGTCAAAACATTTTCTAAGATAATTGAAATAAGGTTGCCGAAAATGGTTGTTTTAACTTGCAATTTTACTAAACAAAGCGAGGAAGTCTTCGAAAGAGTGCCTGAAATAGACATCACATCAGCAATTAATAAATAAATTCCTCATTCATCAACAAATTAATGGATACTCAAATAAAGAGGTTATAGACAATTCAAACCTTGTTCAATTTTATTTTGAGAGGTAGCTTTCGATTATTCTAGGACAGAGATCATACCTAATTTCTTTAATGTTCGAAATTCACCTAGTACTCCAACAATTTATGGATTGGTTCAAAGTCTTCGGCAACCATAAGCTGCCGCTTGCCGAAAGACCTCAAGACCTCGTGTATAGATCGAAATGAGGTAAATATTACTCGGATGGGAGTGGGGGTGGATTATAGCACAAAACTTTCTCAGAAGCTGGTGATTTATATGAAGTCTTCTGCAAAGAATTTTTATCCAGTTACACCTTTTTCCCTTAAAGATGCAATTGATTCACGAGATAAAATAAAATCGAGCATTTAATTTGCTCGACGTTTTCAAGAATTGTTCACAAACTCAAAACCACCTCGTTCGCCTAATACACAAATAGCCTAAGAACCGTACAACAGATTAAGGACAATATTGGAGAAGAATTGAGGGCTTTGGGAACTGAAATTCTAATAACAATTAAAGAAAGTTCTGAAAAGAGCACGGTGCGGCGGCGGCGCGTCAAATCGAAGCTAACAATGAGCACCATTTGCGAGACGTTTTATTAAAATCACAATCATAGATCCAAACCATAAGCTAAAGTTTAAAGATTTTCTCGTTTTATTGATTATTTTGTTGATCTTTTAAAATTTTAGCTTGAAAAATGTTCAAAGATCATCCGTCAAAGCACTTGTTTCTTAGCAATGTACCTCTATACGAATGAAATGACGTCTTTAAGAGTCAAAACTCGAATTGTTATTTTTCTTTAAGATGATTTTATCATTTTTTTTTTTTTTATAGAAACACAGGTATGAATGTATATACAATACATATATAATTATACACTGGACATATTGATACAATTCCTGGGATCACTTAAATTTTAATCATCCCACTGATTGCTTGGCTAATAATATATATCGACTCACTTTGCTATCGATTTAAATTGTCATTTTTATATTCAGTTCATTTAACATTAAAACTCTGTATGTAGGCTTCATTTTTCTCGATTGGTGTTATTAATTCCATGCATTTAATTTATGCCACTCATAATATGGTTTTTCCAATCGAAAATGCAATCTCTTTTTCCTCTGATTCTCTGGTTGTGATTCATATTTTTGCATTTTTCCATAATTTTTTTTTGTTAAATTTATTTTTTTTTTCTCAAACCCCGAATGGTTTTTTTTTGCCTGGGAAATATTCTTTCATTGTATGTATTTCTTTTCATCTGCATAATAATAATTACAAAGAGGGAATAATACAGCCATATACACATACTAACACATATACATAATAAACCAGCACTTTGCCTACTTATATGTACATAATATATATGGATTTTGGCATGAGTAAAAAAAAAAAAAAACTATTTAATTCATTTTTAATTTAAATTCGAAAAATAATGCAGAAATTAAAAAAAATTGTAATGAAAATCGAAAAACATCAAAAAGGTAAGAGAAATTAAAATTCGCGTGTAGGTTTTATTTTGGGGAATGATTATATGGTGGTGGTATATAAAAGTGGCCAGCGAATTATATGATGTGTGAGCCATTGACATTGAGTGGGATTTATCAAGTGGAATAATTGCGATTGCAATTAAAATGGAAATGTTAATAGTCCTTTTGAGATAAAAAGTGCTTTTGGCACCTATTTAAGGTTCCCAGATATACATATTAAGAAGAGTCCATAATGCGAGCTTACAGCAAATTGATTGAGAATTAAAAACAAAATTGTTTAAATTAAGCCTTAACAAGTCAGATTCAGTTCGTGATGAACAAAATGATTGATAAGCGAACTGTTTTTTCCTCCACAAACTATTATCCGCCAGAGATTCATTTTAATTTTCAACCGAGCAGTTCTCAATAAAGCATAAAGCAAATTGATTGATATTTTAAAGACCTCTTGACATATTATAGGTCTGTTTCCAAGATTTTTCGCACAAAATTCTTCTAAATGTCAAATTTTGATGGTTGAAAAAAAAAGAAAAACTGTCAAAATGTCGGGAAAGCGTTTCGCACTAATTCGTACCACTTTATTCTAAACGTCAAAAAATACACTCGAACCCAAAAAAAATGTCTGGGACTAAAATTGCTAATGAGAGGAAATATTTTACTCTCAAGTGAGCGCTCTCTTTGGCAAGAAATAGCACAATTTTTGATTTGTATAAAAGTTTCGGACTAAAAGTGACTAAATTTGGCGGTTTGAAACAATTTGAAATTAGGTGCTAAAAAAGCTTTTGACTGGCAATGGATTTATGATAGACAGGACTCAGGACGGACTATATAAAACACCTTTCTTTATTTCAAGGACTGATTTCAAAGAAGTAGTTAGCTATTTCCCAACAAAATTTGCAGAAAATTGATTGAAAAAAAATTCAAATTCAGATAGTGTTATACCTAATTATAACACATAGTTACAGCTTTAAGGAAATGAAGCGTTGATTTGGAAGCACATTGATTTGTTCATCATTCACATGTATAATAAGGAGTTAAATTAGGTTCATCATTTTTGCTATGTCCAGAAACAGAGCTACCGACACAAAAACATTTTAAATATCTTGGATTTTTGAAACAATTTTTTTTTAATTGCAAAACAAAAAAAATTAAGTACAAAACCACACATCGATTCCTTCAATATCATATATGCAATTAAAAATCATTGTGACGAAGAATTCAAAACAATTTCTCTGTGTGTGGAGAACGTCAACACGAATTTTCAATTTAGCTCTCTCATTCTGAATTCTATTCGATGGAAAATAAATTGAAGTCCCATTGATTTCCGGTTCTATAGATATTTGTTGTTTTTTTTTGTTATTTGTTTTTTTTTTTTTGACTTTTTCCCATCAATTGTTGGTCGGAAGTTGTTTTGCACCGGATACTGAAACAACAATCGAAGAATTAAAAACAAAAAACTACAAAATCAACACAAAATGCCAAAAAAAAAAAGTTTGCACTGAAAAAATAAATTCCTTGAACATTTCCAATTGACATATTGCGCGATATGAGATCAAACGCGCGCGCGGTCCGGTGCGACGCAGCCTGATGTGAACGATGACCAATTGGGGGAATGACAAGAAAAACAAAATTGCAATCCGGAAACGCACACCCACCTGTGTGTGTGTTTGACTATATAGGACTGTAGCATACTGTATGTGTTCCTTGAGCCAATGGGTTCGACCGGAAGTTCCATCATTGTGGATATCAGCAGGACGAGTTGACATATGTGGTGGCAGCAACCATTGAACTGCGATTGAAATGATATTGTTTTGGTGGCAGCTTTAGTTGTTGCAACGTTATATATAGCAGCAGCGTTCTTATATCAATTCCAATTCGATTTCATGAAATGAATCTTTTGATGTATCTACGAACGTATCCATAGGTAGGTTGGGAACATACTCGTATATTGTATTTCGATTGGGGGAACGCATTTTTATTATGTTGGCGTTCGATGTTGGTATAAATGAAAGGATAATATCAGGATGACATTTTAATGGTAAATTTCAGAGTTTTTGCTTTTAATCTATCTGATGTGCAATGTGAACTTTTATAGCATAGGTAGATACCCACAGCAGTATAGGTAGGGTACAAACATTTTTTTTATTTTCCTATTTGTCAACAAGCTCACAACCATCAGTTGTTGTCCAAAAACAATTTAAAATTTAATATACGTATGTCTACACATGTTTTGCTATATTTTGGATGATGTTTTACATATTGAAATTAAAGGTGCCGAGATAGTTTTCATTTTGCAAAGCATAACGAGGCCAACAAAACCATACACCATTTTGTCTAAACAGAAATTCTTATGTATCTAAAAAAAACAAAACAAGAAAACCAGTTTTATCAGAATTATACTTTGGACAGTACAGGTACAAAGTTTTAGCAAAACTCAAAAAAAAAATGAATGCATTTCAGAAGTTGGGCTTTTTTGGTCTAATTTGCCTATGGTCACCATATACTACGTGCTTTTAATTTCGGATTAAATAACTTTACGTCTAGTTTCATTCAGTTTATAGCTAGAGGAGGATAGCGCTAATACTATATCATAATCTTAATGGATATGAACTTTCCAAACTCTATACCCTCAGTTTTGCATTTAATTTAAAATAAATTTTAAATGAATGTATGTCAGACAATCTCTATAACTTGAAACATCAATGACACAGAAAATTAAATTCTCACTCTTCTTATCCTTGGACTTCTACAAACAAAATTTATAAAAATAAAATAATAAAAAAAAAAACAACCGATGACCTCGTTCCCAATTGGGTGTCTCCCCATTAGCTCATCAGACTCACTCGCTCAATAGAGAAACATATGCTTACCTAATTAAATTGTCACCTAGAGGGTTGTTGGCGCGCACATATACTCATTCTTCGACCAGGTAGATAATATAGTCTGGGAAATAAAGGTGGCAGCCATAAAACTACCCGCTGCCGCCATCAGGTGTCTCTCCATCAACCTTAACTTTTGTGTTAATTTAATCGATTTGCGAGCAAAAGGGTTGTGTCTGCAAAATAAAAAGGAAAAAAGCCATTTCAGATTGCCATCATCATCGTTGTCGTAGTCATCATTTTCAGAGGACGACGATGATGATGACGAAATACACACTCCATGTCGAGAGTGATTTTGTTCCTTCACGTTTACGTATATGGTTGGAGAAGCTTTTAACCTTTTCATAATCGAGATTCTACAGTCATTACTAGAAATTAAAGACATTCGCAAACACTCGCACTTGATGGGGCAGATTTTTATATGTGGCTCCAAGTTGTCTTATGGTACCTATACATATATACGAGTACAGAATTGCTAAGAGGTTGCCTTGTAAACATCTAGACTAGATAGGTATCCTTTATCCTATCATTTTCAGCAAGCTCTTATGTATTAATAGAATGGGTTAAAAGGATTGTATAACTGATGTCGCACCACTTAGGTGAAATGAGGTAAATTTAGTGCGACACATCGCTTAGTCGATTTAAGGTGAAACAAGGATATCATCAAGGACCTTTTCTTCTATGCTAGGTTGTGTTACAACACATATCTTGTAGTCTTCTTCCAATGGTTGAATGGTTTTTTTTTATCTCTTCATTCCTTAGTAAACGAGGTGAGATCTGTTGCAGTTGCAATCGGGCGAAAATGTGTTCTGTTTCTATATCCTCCCTTATCTTAAGATATATGAAACTTTGGAGAAAAAATTACCTTTTTCCATGTGTATCTTGAGTGCAGGTATAGGTACCTACGAGTATATCTCTCTCTTCAATAAGATCTGCCATTCGTGTGCAATTCAGTACGTGCAGTATTTTTGAATTAAGAAATGCCACGGATGTTGGTTGGGGCATGGTGCATGGATAAACAACTCTGATGGCGCTATAGATTTCAATGGAGCATCAAGGAGTTTGACTTAAGTAAAGGATATACCTAACCAGCATTTTTCTAAGTGGCTGCTGGTTAAGAAAAAAATAATAAAAGCACAAGTGAACTCTGGGAAAGAAGATGTTATCATCATCTTTCACCTTAGATTATTAGGATTGTTAACGATAAAGTGCTTCTCATCAACTTTAGGTATACTCGTAATTGCATCTCGTGTTTAAGGATTTATATTCTGACGATTTTATTTCTTTTTTTTTTTTTTATTAACACAAAAGCTTTTGATGGATCGATTTAATCAAGAAGACAATTGAGTCAAGACATGTCCCTTTATACATTCGGGAGTTGTTTACGTGCGTTTGATTGTAATAAAGTTAGTCCAAACTTTATTACTTTTCCAACAAAGAAAGAATTTTTTGCTATCGAAAATCACTTTTTTTTTACCACCTCATTTAACTCTTTAAACGTCTTCCATTTTAACCTCATTTTACCCATCGATTAGATAAGTTTTTATAATGTTAAGCTATTAATCTATCCTTTAAGTAGATATTACCTTTCAAACACAAAAACAATTCTGAAAATATGATACGTTTTTACCCTTTTTCACCCTTCAAAAACAAACAAATATAAATTATGAAAAACATTAAACCCTGAAGGCATCCTCTCTAAGTTCACCTAAAATTACTTTTTAAATATTAAAATAATTTTTTAAAATCGTATATCATTCTTTATTTTCACTCCATTTCACCCTATAAATAGATACATTTTTGGAAAAATATTTAACTCTGATGGTTTTCAATGAAAGCTATAGAAAACAAAAAAAAAATAATTTTAAATATCGCGCCGTGTTTTCTGAAAATAGTCCAAAAATGCATGAGCTGTTGCACCTTCTTGGTAAACTGCTAGACCGATTTTGACCAAACACACACAGAAAAACTAACCCACCTGATAAGATTTCCTTAAAACAAACTACGAACATCCATTTTTATGTATATACACATAGACATAGACTAGAGAAAATTAATAGTGAATTGCTAAAACAACTCCTAAAAAAATTTGAGCTCAAAACAATTCTTCACAAAAATATGAGCAAATAAAATATAAAAAAACGTTAGAGTGAGTTTATTTAAAAAAATATTTTTGTTTAAACTAATAAGTTTTCCAAAAAAATTGGTATGCCAACTTAAGGCACTTAAGAACCTTATTTCAAAGAAAAAAACTTCAAGCTATGTATTTAAAAACATTAGATTTTTCGTAAGACTCCAAAACATTTTTTTCGAAAATTAACATATCCAATATAGATATTTACGAGTTAATAAGACCTGGAGCACAAAAAAAGTGAAAAGTGAAACAGTTGACAGAGGTACCGTTACAAGTATCTTTTAGATATTTACGAGTTAATAAGACCTGGAGCACAAAAAAAGTGAAACAGTTGACAGAGGTACCGTTACAAGTATCTTTTAGCGAGATAAACCTCAAAAACATTTTTATTTTTCACCTCCATTTGATACCATACCAAACTAATTAGGTATTTATTTGATTAAATGCACTTCGTTGTATATGTAATTAAAGGTAATAAAATAATCTTTTCACTAGAGCTAAAAAAAGTATATGACATCACTGAATTTTTTGAAATATCGGTGTGGCAAAGAACGCCAAAAAAGTGGTTTTTCTAAAAGTTGAAACTCAAAATCTTAAAATGTGTTTAACATATCAAAATAACTTTGGTACATTTTTAAAGACACCTTTCATTTGATATCAATATCATTTTTCTACGTCAATTGATTCGCACTTTATGGACAATTTTTTGGAACAAAAACTGAAATCATTATTTTACAAACGGTACTACTCAACGCATTTAAAGAATTTTAAACCAAGTTTTTTTGTTTGAGTTTTGTGGTTTTAGAATACCCAAACGGTAGGTGGGATCTTATTATTAAAAAAAAACCTCCTTAGAAATTTCCTGAGATATTTTCGCTAATTTTACTGCGGAAAAACACCGATCGCAATTTCCATATTCAATTTCTCAATTTTCGGTGTCTAAGCAAAGCGACAAAAATAAACTCTTTGCTATGGGTACTCAGCGTTCTCTCTTAATATTATTAATACCCATGCAATTTCCGTTAGAATTTCTCTTTAAATGCATCTCCTTCAATAAAAATTTATCACCAATATCCCATTGAATTATTACCTATTTATTTACAAACCATTTTCCATCATAAAGTATAACTACTACAAACAAAGCTCCGCAAAAATATTCAAAATTCTACTTAAAAGTGTTTGCACAATGCTTCCTCCTGCAGTTAGCCTTAAAACGATCAATCATCGAAAATTGTGTTCTCTTCAAAAAACCGGATGCACCCCCATTTATATTTCAAAAGTTCAATTATTGGAAATATAATTGCATTATCAATCATTACGAGTGAATCCGGTGCTTTTGCTCTCTGTGCTGTGTGCAGTGCTGTGAGCGAGGACGGGAAACATTGACATAGAGTACCATAACATCAGGCAGGAACTGGATCCGTCGTATATAGTATATACGAGTACAACACCCTTTAAGCCATCAGACGTAGACGACGGTGACGCTTTATATCTGCGAACTAAACTACTGCAGGTGGTGAGATGGTGACTTCCTTTGTGGATTGGATATTATTTTAAACAGGAAGTACCACTCCAGGAGGGTGATGATGGTGAAACAGAATGGCATCACTATACTTCTATACTTCTATTTCGAACAGACAACAGATTGAAACGGATTATGAATGCAAAATGAACGTCGACATCGGCATCGCCCTAGTCGTCGTCGTCAACGTCCTCCAACCTCCACCTACTACTGTAGTGTATATGTACTGATGGGCTGCTGAGTATAGGTTTTGAATTTCAAATCGTGAGAATTGTGGTTGTTTAACGATGAAACAAGGAATAAAAGGATAATGGCAAAGCTCTATAGTGGAATTATCGATTTCCTCTTGTTCCGGATTTTGATGAAATTTTATGAATGCGCCAATGACAAGGTAACAAGGTTAGATTTTATTATTCGTTATATCGTCGAAGTCGAAGGGTAGATAAATTTAAATAGTTATTTAATTAAGAACACGGAGCATAGGGACACTGTGTATATAAACACATTGGTCTTGAATAGTAATTTTAATACTATTGAATAATTCATACCAACAAAATAGAAAAAAACTTACAACTTCGTTGACTAAGGAGCTTAGCATTTGTGGTTTTTGTAGTTTGCATTTGACTAAAATGTAAATATTGAGTTGATTTTCTTGATAATGACTTGAGATTGAAGAAGGTAGGTAGGTATACATATTTTTAAATTTGCGCAATTTAAAATTTATGGTTTGAATTTATGGGAATATTTTTCTTAAATTGTTCGTGTACCTATATACATTAGCCGTGTTCCTTTGGAGGTGGCGAACTACTCATGAGTAGATGCAAACAATAATCTAGTACTACCAACGACTCGTGCTCTCATGGGGAGTAGATGAGGTTTGTAGGAAAACCAATTGTGTGCGTTCCATCCAAAATGACTAGCAAAGTACTCATGAGAAATTCGCGACCTCCAAAGGAACATGGCTATTATTACCACATATTTTCTATTCGGGCCTTAAATCTCTGCAAACTCTGATAGAAATTCCAAACATTACCCTTGCTGTCGAACCCATTTGATTAAGGTTCTCAATTGATTTAGTTTTTATATGAAAGTTTTTATAATACAAATTCTATATACTACTGAAATACATCAGCCAAGTAGAAGACTTAGCACTATTTATTTAGTTTTTATCAGTCTCATTATCAGCTATTTTTTGCTTAAATAAATTAAGGCTTAAAACCTAAACCTACCTTAATACAGATTCTAAAATCCTTTTCCAATCTGCTTTGAAAGCCTATGCTTTAACATTACTTAACTAATTTAGAATTATTTACGCAGATACTCTCAACTTAACCTCAAATGGATAAAAACAACATTTTTAAGCTCACTTTTACCACACCTTTACACACTACCGCCATAATCAGCGGCTGTTTCTTAAGAAATGGAAGCAGCAAAGCACTTTATCACAAGTTCAACTTGTAAGTTGAAAATCCCTTCGATTTCAAGAAGTGCCTCTTTTTCGAGAAGGTATATCTACCGGAATCTATATATAATTTTGGTTCAAACCCACTCAGCAAAACAGCCGAACATAGCCCAAACAGCTGAAACAAAAAAAAATGGAAGCGAAAGTGTTTCCGGTGTGCGAAATTATTGCCAAATAAATAAGCAAATCCTTTTGCGAACTATAAATTTCGGGGGTTTTTTTCAGCTTGAATACTCTGTCTGCTTTGTTGCTCTATGCGAGTACATAGAATGGATTCTATAGGTGAATGCTATATCATTTGAAGGGGAACCCTATATTTCGAAAAAATAACTTACTCACTGGTGGTGGGTGTATCAGCTCGATTTGTTTTTCTTTAATTTTGTTTTGTTTTGTTTTTTTTTTTTTTTTTTTGTGCTTTTGGTATAAGGATCCGTGTCTTTAAAAGTTCTTTTACATCCCATAATGTGATACCTTTCGTTTTGTGTTCTTTTTTATTTTTTGTGGTATTGAAACTGCTTTGAATATACTGAGATAGAATACTACGAGTATATCCGGAACAGAAAACAACCATTTTGCCATGGTAGATGGCTTGTCTGACAGTTAACCAGTGAGTTTAGTACCACGCCTCGTCTCTGTTGCTATCCTTATGGAGGACCCTCATTTATTTGTTAGCCTGAGCAGCAGCCCTCTGCTGGAGAAGGTACATGTATCTATACTACAACTACATAGTTGAAAGGAACAAGCGAAAGACTTTATTTATTATGCAGATAAATTTCAAAGAATATGCGCTTGTAAATGTAGACATTACGAGTGAAATCCTTAAATAAACTACACACTTCGTAAATTCTTTTCCCGCTTTTCTGTTTTCTGTTTTCTGTTTTTTTATTTTGTTTGTTTTGTGCTCCATCACGTTGAAAGATGACGAAGTATTGGGTGGGTGCTGCTGTATCTGCTTGTATATATTTACAATTCTAACCTCAAAGATTGATGTGACAGGATGGTATTCTTACGATCTGGTTTTATTTTATTTGGGTGTATGGCCCTCACCTTTTGTGTGAAAGATAAGGCAGGAGATTATCAATTTCGAAATGAAATTACTAAACAACTGTGGAGGAAGGATTTCTTAGGGTGGCCAGAGTGTTTATTTTGAAAATATTATTTGTATTCTTTTTATACTAAACTTTTTATATTAAATATGTCAAATCTATTTATTTATAGCATAATCAACGAAGTTCTAAAAATTTTAAATATTGACAATACCTATTTTAAGATCTTGGGAAAATTGTCAAAGCCTACCACTTTTTTTTTTTAATCAGTGCGCACTAAAGGGATTTTGACTACCCACAGTGCGAGCCTTTAAATTTTTGTAAAACTTTAGGATAGACAGATAGACAGTCATATAACTATATGTCCTATTGATCAAAACACACTATCTGTTCCTTAACACACATGTTAGCTGGCACACGGATGGGGAACTTGTCCGCTTGTTAACTTTTCTTGTCTCCGTCTCTTTTAAACGCCAAAGTTAGTGAGTTAAAGTTATCCGCTTGCCATCACATGCCACAAACCATTACACATTTATTAATACGAATTACAAGTTGAGAGATGTGGTCGTTATTTCACGCTGTTGTTCACTGTTTATTAATAGAGGGTTGTATGCATTGTATGGGATGTTATATTTATTAAGTGTTTGATTATTATTAGCCTGAAAACTTTGATAAAAAAAAAGCTGAAATGGTCACCGTATTTATATATGATGATCATGAAGTAGTAGGTAATTGATGGTCTTTATATTCTCACCTTAACGGTGTGCGCTTAGCAATTACTTTCAATCGCAAGCCAATCGGAAAATTAGGGAATTTGTGGAAGAAAATAATACTTAACTCTAAAGGATTTTATAAACTGCCAAAGAGACGAGATGGTGTGATGGAAAAATTGCGGCTTTCAATCACATTTGCAATTTTTGAGAAAGCTTTGATAATACGTTCATGGCTTTGAAATTGTTTGTGTATTTTGGAATAAAAATGTGTTGTTTTAATTACAATATTTTCAATCGATATACATTTCTTTAAGTTTATCATTTCCTTAATTAATTTTAACTCAACTAAAACTCTTGAATTCAAGATAACATATACAGGGTAATTCACATAAGGTGATGTGACAAAAAGTAAGAGCATGTAGGTTGGGTTGAGAGAAACAAAAATTGAACTGGAGGGGGTCTATTCCCCCCGTGTAGCCGGGAGGGTCAATTTTTAAAAAAAATTACTTAAAACAGAAAAAAAATTATAAAAAAATAAAAGTTCCACTTCCAAAACCATGATACAATTTTTTGTAAAGCCAAAAATCTCTTCTTTTACTATATTTTTGTTGTTGTTTTGTTGTTTCAGAGAATAGTTTTTGAAAAATTAATTTTCAAACTCAAAATTTTGAAAAAAAAATTTAATAAATTTTGTTCAAACTAATTTTATTCAAAATTTTACGTTATTAAGTAATACTTTTGTTTTTAATATTCAATGCGCTCATTAATTTTTAGTCAAACACCAAAAAACAGGATGCTAAAATCTCTTCTAGTTCCCTAAATTCCCTTAATTTGACTCCACTCCGTAGCTTAAATAGCTCAAAAAATCCTCTTTCCACTACATACCTAGTAAAGTAGATTTAGTTATTTTCAACTTTATCAAAAAGTTAAAGACAAAATTTGTACTTAATTACGTAAATTTTTAAACAAAATTAGGTTGAAGTTTTTTTTAATTATTTTTTGGCTTTATGGCTTTACATAAAGGTATATCATGGCATTGTTAGTGTGTTTTCAATAATTTTTTTTCTGTTTTATGTCAATTTTTTAGAAAATTGCATCTCCTGGCTAACCGGGGGGAGGGGGGGGGGGGGGATAGACCCTTCCCTCCTGAACGATTTTTTTCTTGCCTCAACCCAACCTACACGCTCTAGCTTTTTTTCATCCCTTATCACATTGTATACTGTCATTGTAACAGCAATAAAAACTGTAAAACAATAATGGAAGGAGATATTGGTATATAATTTGAGTGATATTAAAGCAAATTATTGCAAATTGCGATTTCAAAAACTACATTAAATTCACGCATGACGATTTAAATAGATATTCAAAATTATTCCAAACTATTGTTTTGATTAGTTCTTGAATAAATAAAATTTTTTCGCAATGATCTGAGACAAGTACGTCTACCTTCAAATACCTACCTCAATTTATTTTATGTAAAAGTCACAACAAATCACAATCTTAAAATAACTTTTTTATAAATGAAACCTAGGTAAAAAGGTGATGATTTGTGGTTATTTACTGAAAGCATCATTCAATCCCGAAACAAAGTTTCAAGCTATACTATAGCAAAAACTCAGCCCTCATATATATATAGAACCATTAATCTTTAAATGCTGTCACATATTATTATATTCTCCAGAAACTAAGAAAAAGCTTGTTTTCTTCCGGATGGATTTTTTTTTTTTTGGTCTTATCTTTCACCAACCGGAAAAGAAGCAAAAATCCAAAAAAATCCATATTTTGCTGTAATTGCTTTCCAAGGAAACAACGCACATACAAAAAAAAAGACAGATAGAAAAACAGACAGACAAAGACAATCACAAAAAAATAACCTCAAAAAAAAAAGTAAGAAAATTGAAAAATGAAAGAGAATTCTCCCAGAAGAAATAGACAAAACGAAGTATACTATAAGTATGTATATATGTACTTACCTACGATATGGACCCAGAAACTTACCCGCCTCTTTGGCAAAATGAAAAATTGTATATTACACCTGTCAGACGGTATTAACACATTTTCCATTCATCTTATTCCAAAAGGAATAGAATAACAAAAACAAACCAACCCTCCCGGGTGTATAACTGACGACGACTGCACAAAGAAAACTACCCCCCCCCCACCGCCAGCTACCATTAAACACAAAAATCTACAAATCCTCCAAAGCAAAACAAACAAAATCCCCGACAGGCTGCAGACAGCTTTAACAAATGGTCCACCAACTGACCATCAGGGAATCTATTACGTGAAATTTCGCGTATAAAAAATAAACAGAACGCTTTGGGCGCATTTATTTGCTGTAAAATACCCAAAATATCTACAGGTTTTGATTTCTTACTTGCCAGAATGAATATTAGTACATTTATCAGCGTTTTCAGCCTCTAAGAGGCAACGAGGAATTTCAGAAACCTATGTGCGTGCAGATAATCAAAAATATGTAAGAGAAAGTCAAGAGAAAGCCGGAGTCACCGAAAAAGCTGATGGTGTACAACAGGGAAGTGTCTTAACCTCTTTGCTCTTTACTTTAGTTGCTTGATTATCAGCTTGAAAGTAAAGTTACGGACCGGAAAGGGAATCTTTTGCTTTTTGCTGCTGATGAAGCCATCATAAGTAAGGAATCTAAATCCCTGCAACGAGCACTTCGTTAATGGGTGGACTTTTCGGAGGGAAATGGTTACCAAAGTATATTTACGCCCCCCATTTTAACATCTAGTTCGATTCCCGATATTTGAATGAAAAGTGCTTCTCAAGCGAGCAGCTTTAATATTTTGAATCTAAGATATATAGCGAAGCAATCTGGTGGTAACGACATAAACTATCTCATGAGCGGGCGGTGAAAGAATTGGCGGAAAGATTCCGTTATTATCTGGGAGCGAAAATCCCCCTTAGAAAAAATCGTTCGTCCAGCGCTTTCATACAAATCTTTTATATTGGGTAAAATTATGGGAGTAAATTGCCGGCAACTGAGATAAATATGATTCGCACAACATAATTATGCAATGGAAGCCTTAACATTGCAAATGTCATCTAAGGAAAAATGCAGCATGTAACCGGCTCAGCTTGTTTTGTTAATTAAAAAAAAAAAAACCATGAGATCAGCATTCAGTTAGTTGACATTTTTAGGTCAAGTTTTTCAGCGCGAGATTAAAATTAAATCCAAGTTAACTCTTCTTATTTGGTGAGTTAACTCAGGATTAACTAAAAAGATGTTTCTGATGTTTTATCCACCTAGTTTGTATAGTCGTTTCGCATGAATTCTCCGCACCAAAAAACCTGCTCCCTCAGTTAACTGGGGATTAATTTACTTCTAGAGTTAACTAACTCTGGTTTAACTCACCACTGAAAAAATGGGCCTTAGAGGTCAACCCGGTGAACCACACGAAGATGAATACACACTGCGAAGCAGTAAAATATGAAAGGAGTTTTATAAATTATGAACCCAATCGATCCCAAATAAAAATGTTTGCATCAGTGTCGATAAATTTTCTCGATTTCAATACTCGCTCTTAACAGTTGCGATATCGTCTGTCGCATAAAATTTCTTGGTGCTATCCTTTCATCGAATGGTTTTTTCTTCTGTTACGTTTCGGATTTTATGGATTAAGCGGACGGGTTTCTATTGAGCTATGGATACTAAACGAAAAGTCATAATGTTTTGTTGAATTTGCCTGCGACTATAGGGTGTACACTACACCCCCATTAAAGTAAAGCATGAAATTTTAGCTTTTGCAACCCCAGAAACAGAACCCCAGATGACCAACAAGAATAAACGGTGCGTGGTGAGTGTGCATTCTAGTGATATTGATAAGGACATTAGTGTCAGAAGTTTCTTACCCTTCTTGCATCGCAGTCTTCCCGAATTGGTGCACTTTGGGATAAGATGATAAATGATATTTATGGAAATTAATATAAGAAACCTTCAAAGAGTGATGGAAAGGACATTCAAAAAAAAAAAAAAGGAAAAGAAAAAAGAAAGGCAAGGGAAGGGAAGCAAAACGAAGCCATCAAGTGCGTGCAACCCCTAATCCTTATAGCTTTTGCTACGCGAGATTATTATATTCCAAAGAATTACGCGATTATGCTGGAATATTGCGTATCTTGCTTGCACCCCCATCAAGCACCCCATTCGCATCAAGACACCAAAAGAAAATATATTGATAATGGCAAAGAAAAGGACTTACAATTTGACAGGCATTGTTGTTTGCATTCTTTTATTCAATCTGTCTTGCTGTGTCTGTCTGTCTCTCTGTGCGCACAGTTTTTTTTTTATCTAATATCCTTTTTGCATACACCAACCAACCAACCAACCAACCATACATGCCATTAGGCAATGATGCTCTCTTTGTTTGTATTTGTCTTGATGTGAATGCTGCTGTAAGCTAATGTGGGTGATGGTGTGAGGTGATGGGTTTTTTTTTGTTTGGGGGCGGATGTCCTTTGTATCCCTCAACTGGATATACTATATAACACATATTATGTATAGTATGTAGGTATGGATATGGCAATTCATGAAATTACTCGGGTGCTACATATGCTATTGCCATCGTCAACGTATCTGATGATGTTTTTATGGTTACGGTTATGATAAATGATCAAATGGTGTGGGTGATGTTTGTTTTGTCACTATCGTTCGTTTTCTCTTTCCATTTATATTCATCTTCTTTGCTGCTGCTGCCGCTGCTGGTTTACATGAATCTCTTTAATAAGGATATTTCTTTGGCGGTTTATGTTTTTTTTTTTTCTTTCGTCTTTTTCTTCATCGTAGTCGCTTAAGTTTTTGATAGCTGGAGCGGTGGCGCGGCGCACAGTGGTGCGAGAGCGGAAAAAAGTCTTTTGAAAAAGTCATGTCTATCGTTTTAAACTTTATGTTTAAGTACTCTTAGATAATCCGAGGGTATGATTTAAAAGTATTTTTTAACATATATATTGTATGTACTGATTTACAAGCCCTCAAAGTTGAAAAATAATTTTACTCAAATCGCGAACCGTATTTTCAACAAATTTTGAGATGTTTTTTTCCGAAGTTCCTGTAGGTAAATTCTCTAGCTTCTTTAATAATTTAATTGGTCTATTTTCGATCATCTAAAAATAAAAAAAAATATTAATTATTTATAAAAGATACCTTCTATAAGCAGCCTGAAGCTTAAGTATTTAGAAAAAATGCTTTTTTTTAAAACTTTTTGATTTAAAAAAACAGCTCCAAAAGATACCAAAAAAGTAAGTATGCCACCATATGCTCCATACATTCATGTTAAAGCACAGAAAAAATCAGCTGCAGATACGTGCAGATGTGGAAGTTATGCTCAAAAATGTTTCGCTTAATTGGATTTCAAAAAACTCCGTCTTGACGGTGGTGTTTACCAAAAAATTTGATTACTTCGGTATTAATTGTCAGAATGAACTGGTTAAGCCCATTATTTTAAGGAAAAATGTCAAACTTTATTTTAAAAATAAAACAAAATTAATACATTGACCCAGGGCTGAGAATTTCGATTTTTGCGAAACCATTTATTTCTGCCTGGAAAATTTTTCAACTTTCAACTCAATTTTCTTGAAAGGAACACACGAAAAATAATATAGTTTTATGATGTTTTGAATTATATGATAGACATTAATACAAAATAAAGAAAAAGATTAGGGATAATCTTTTATTTTTTTTTAATTTTTCGCTAAAAGTAGGGCAGGTAAAAATAAAAAAGGTGTTCTTTTTAAAGTTTTATTGCTTTGTTTTTGTTCTGTATTGCGTAATTTTTTATTACCTGTAAGGATTAGTAATGGCTTATTAGAATAAAATCTCTTACTTAAATCTATATATATAAAGGATTAATGAAAAAAAAGTCAGCATTGATTTATTGAGCATTTGTGCAAGGTGTGTAAGAAAAATGTTTACTCTTTGGTCAACCAAAAAGTGAAAGTGAAGTGAAATATAATAACAAACATATATAGTGAATTCAATACATTAAAATGGATTCAATCGAAATTCCTTATTCGGTGTTGTGTAGTGAACATATTACTAATGGTCATGATAAATGAAATACCCCAACTTAATTTCTGAGCAAATAGAAACTGTGCTGTCAGAATTAAAGAAACGTTTTATTTCTCATTTCATGGAGAAGAAATAATTAAAAGCTGTGCATTTCCTGTTGGATCGCTCTCCGAGGAAGCCCAAGAATGCCGAAATAAGGATTATAAAGCCTACCGCAGGTTGCATTCGGAGAAAATGCAGCCGAATTGCGACGAATGAAGATGTGATGCATCATATACTCATATCCTCAGATCCAATAATAACAGGTTTAAGGCCAAAGGCAAAAAAGAAAATACTTCCAATCAGCGCAGACGCTAAAAACCTCATTCTAGCATTATAAAATTACTACTTCATAATTGTTTTTTATTTATTTTTGTTTATGTATTTATCTATTTATTTATTTAATTTTATAATATATATATTAATTAATAATAATATTTTATTCAAAATAAAAAGATTTTACTAAAAAAAACTTTTATTTAAATATAACATCAAAACCGTCAAATTTTATAAAAATGTCAATAACTTTTTTTCTCACAATTTTTTCTTGACCAAATTTTGACCAAGCATGTATAAGACTAATCTTAACATGTTTGTTACATTTCATTAAAATTCGTTAAATAGTTCAAATTTTACAGACTTTTTTCCGCTCTCCCATACAAACATCAAAACACTCAAATTTTAGAAAAAAAAATTAATAACTTTTTTACTAATGATTTCTTCTTAGCCAAATTTTGACAAAATGTGTATAAGACTAATATAAGAATGCGAATCAAATTTCATCTTAATCCGTTAAACAGTTCAGATGTTACAGACTTTTTTTCCGCTCTCCCATACAAACATCAAATCCCTCAAATTTTAGAAAAATGTCAATAACTTTGTTTCTAATTATTTTTTTTCAACAAAATTTTGACCAAATATGTATAAGACTAATATAAACATGTTTGCCAAATTTCATTTAAATCCGTTGAACCGTTCAGATAAAACAGACTTTTTTCCGCTCTCCCATACAAACCGAACCACTGTGCGGCGTGGCAAAACGCGGGGGAGTAGGTATTAATATTCTTATGAACCGTTAGAATCGTCTTTCGTTTTGCTCGAAGGAGGAAGTGAATTTCGCTTAACTGGAGAAAAATATAACAGAGAGGGTTGGGGTTGTATAAATAAGGCTATAGGTAGGTATACGATATGGCATCGCTCTAATAGGGTAGGGCAACATTAAGATAAAAGGTCGAAAGAAAAGAAATATGGATAAGAAAATTAAGGCACCGATTAGAAAATAATGGAGGGGATAAGGTGATGTGCTCAGTGAAATTGCAAAATTATGAGGTGTTTAGTTAAAAAGATACATTGCGCGAAAAGAACGTATAATAAGGATATATTAAAATTATACATAAGCGTAGGTAGGTATACAAAATGTACACATAGGATGGTGCCGAAGGCAAAGTTTTTTAGGTGAATTTAAAGGTTAAACAAAATTCTTTAATACTTAGGTAGATACGTTACGTACCTACTGCGAGTATAGGTATAGCTAGAGAAGAAACAAACACAGGTAAAAATTGGATTTATGTAGGTTTATTATGACTGTTTAGGTGAATATTTAGTTTATTGAGAGCACGATGTGCATGGTTTATTTCTGAGAAATCTTATAGTCTTAAAGAAAGGTATGGAGCAGGTTCATTAGTTGATTTTTAAATTATTAGTGTAATATTATACACGCCTAACGTTATTAAACTTTTTGAGAGAACCTTAAATTTTTCTTAAATTTAGTTTTGAATAGATGTTTTCTCAACATTTAGACGAAATTTTAAAACATTTGTTGAAATATCTTTTTGCTGATTTATAAAGAACTCATTTTAAAATTCCTGATGCATTTTTTAAAGATTGGTATACAAATATAAAAATATTATTGATATTGAAATTCTTTTTCAATGCTGGGGGGTTATGAAGGGTGTTTCCGGCTTCTGAACTTTGACAGTTGATAGCGGCCATATTGTTGAAGATGCCTCTGTCAAATTTACTGTCATTTCATTCAGTCTGTTTTGCCAAATCACCATGGACGAATTAAGCGTTCAACAACACTCACAAATTATAAAATTGTTTTTATCAAAACGGGTGATCTGTTCGGGCAACGTTTCGAGCGCTTCGCCAATTTACGATTATCTTAAGCGATGAGGCCCATTTCTAGATGAATGGGTACGGCAACAAACTAAATTGTCGAATTTGGGACACTTTCAATCCGCATGAGATCCAAGGGCGTCCAATGCATGTTGAGAAAGTCAATGTTTTTGGAGAAAATTTTGGGCTTGCGGAGTCATCGGTCCATTTTTCCTTGAGAACGACGTCAAATTGAACATTTTGGAGTTCAAAATGTTCCAAAAGCTCCCACAACTGGTGCTGTGGTGGTTAAATCGTGATATGGAAGTGTTGGAGATATAAGACGTACCTACGGTCAGACCTCTGTATGGACGGATTGGCCGGAAACATCTAGCTCATTCGTGACAATTCTGCCCCTGGTCCTGTAAAAGCGACACGAAGACGTGCAAGACATTTGGGTATACCGAGTGAATTTTGAAGAAAAATCTGCACCTTTACCCTTAAAAATTCAGGTGATCCAACAACTCAATCCTGGGGACATTAAGAGTACTGCAGATCATCATATAAAAAAAACTGCGATTTTGAATGTCCGCCGGAGTCCAATTGGGATTTAAAAAATTCGAAACAGTAAGGGACCCAGAATTCATCCTTGTGTTAAACCTGTCGATAAGTTTTTGTTCTAAAACTTGCTACGAACTATTTTCACTTTTGATTTCAAAAATAACATATTTATTAGACTTTTGCTAACAGAATTGTATGGGACACACTATTAAATGCTTTCGAAAAACAAAGAGAATATTTCAAAATTTAATTTAATAACAACCTTTCATGATGGTTGCTTGGAAAATATGTTTAGCTCTGAAACCTAATTGATATGGTGTTTAAAAATTTCATTGGTCGATAAAATTATTTATTTGTTTAACAATACGGCTTTTGAAAGACATATGAGGAATTGCTAATAGGTCAAAATTAAAAGCCAGACTCAAGCTGACAAATAAGAAGACTACATGTTCCTTGTGACCCAGGGGCATATCTCATACAAACATTTTCAAGCTCATCAATGTCAAACACAATTAATTAAATGCATTTTTAAAATACGTACGGATCTAGGGTGTGGTTTAAAGAACATTTATATATTTCACTCTAGCTTTTGAGAAGTCAAACTCAAATCTCGTCCACAATTAATGTGAAAAACCATAAAATCTTTTAAATAAACAAAATGTAAGCATATAGTTTAAAACTCATGCCAAACCAAGTACTATAAGATGACAAACTGTGGCAGGTATATGTTAAATTGTATGCTTATAAAAACCACCACAAATTAACATAAAACTTCTAATGTGGTCCTTCTTAGTGAAATTTCTGTCAAACCATATCACAACCTCAAACCTTACTCAAAACTGACATAAATCTCTTCAATTAAAATAAAAACATACCCCAACCATATAGCGTTAGCAGTGACAGTGGTGTTTTGTATTCTAGAGCAGGCAGGACATTGACTTTTATATTTCAGCGCCACATAAAGAGACACATTCAACTGGAGTGCATAATAAAACATATAAAATATATCGTTCGTATGTACAGTATATGATATAGTTTTTTATGATCTAACTCCATTCAGCCGTTTATCTCTCTCTCTTCGCCGCAATGTCTTCTAAAATACCACAGAGACATAATTAATCCTTGATACTTGTCCGTTGATGCTTTTCAGGGGGAAAAAAAAAATAACTGTGAATAGATAATTTTTGTTGCAGCACGGGAACCAGCTCCAGTGGGCGGGAGAAAATTATTTTTTTTTATAATTCGTGTACCTTCATAGTATTCCCTGAGGATATACTCCACTTTATCCCAGAATAAACTTTATGTATCTATACAACCAACCACTATGCACCCCTGAGCCACCGTTAATGAGATGTACACACAGCCAGCGTTCAAAGTGTACACACGACAAAATAAAGACAACTTCATTTTGGCCGATCCTGAAACAGACTTGATGCAATGTCGAAGCTATATAGGGATAGTGTTCTGGATAGCGCTTCTTGTTTTATAAGGAAGGTGAGGGTGATGTGACGCCATCATCATTAAGATTCACAAGGAAGAAAACGTAACGGTATGCTTCGTTGAATGATAATAATAAAAGAATCTTTTTTTTGAATAGTTCGTTCGTTCGTTTTTTTTTTTTTTTGTTCATTCTCTAAAGGATTGCATCTATCTGCAAGAGTATACCACTCCGTTCACACACCTGGTGACAAGAAGAGGATCCTAATAGCACTATGGTGCTAGTGAAGCCACTTGTGGATGTGATTACAATGAGGAGCGTATGCAATTTGTATGCAATCTCCAGTGCATTGACTTGGCCTGACATGCTTTGGTATCCTTATGGACGGGCCGGGGAATCATAAAGCTGTGTGTGTATGTTTTTGTTGTTGATAAGGAATATGCATATTTTGCCAAGATGTAGAGATAAATAAGAAAAAAACACTTAGACCAAATGGCTTGCTCATTTGTGGTTGAATTTTGCATATAGTTCCGTGTGGGTAGGTATAACAACTTCATTTTGTGTGTCTTTATCATTTTGAGAGGCACTTCAAGGATTATTATTATTGTTGCACTAATGAAGTAGGTTACTAGCAACAAAGCAAGAGTAATATTGCATAGTAATTTGTTTTTAAAGTGATGTTACACAGTTAAGCACGTTTGCAAGAGTGCGGTGCTTGACATAGATTTCAAATTGCATGTATAATTGAAGCTCCTTGCGATGTAAAACGGACCAAATGGTTCTACGATTAAGTAGGTATAGGCATGGGGGAAGAGAAATGAGCTTCTTGAAAAGTTTTCTCCCTGAGAAAGCGCACGTTTGCATATATGTATGGATATAGAAAAACTCAGGAAAAAGAATTATTAAATTTAAAGCCAATTAAAACAACATATTCTTCAAATTTCAGGGAAAGTTTGAATAAGAATATCATCAACTCACGTATCGTATCGCCATCTATAAAATGGCAAATATTTATATCTTTGACATCCATTTTAATATTTGAACAGTGCAACTCCTTCTAAAGTTTTTGACTTCTTAAACTGCTATGTAAAGGAGCTTGAAAATAAGAAGACAACGTATGTATCAAGATTGCATCATTTTGGATGCAATTTGAAATTTAAATCTTCAGAATATACTAATACAGCCGTTGCATTTCCAAACAATTCTTCTCTATCTCCTATGTCACCCTCTATACCCCTTAAAAAAAAAACTCCCATTTCTAAACAAGTTTATTGAGTGTGAAATAAAATATCACAAATTCGGTTTATATATAAAAAAAAAACGAAAGCAAATCAAACGATGAAAATCCTTCAAAAGTCCTTAAAAAGAAATTTTGAACAACGTGCTAAAAACTATACCAAAGACATCAGAATCAGCTAAAGCATTGAATTTCATATGATATAAAACATCGCCCTTAAACTACAAAATAACAGAATAAAGGAATCTCCCCCCAACCCCCGCACGTAATCTTCTGTGCCATGAAAAACTTACAACTATACGTATTCCGAAGATCAAATGCGGAAGGATAAAAAAAAATAACTAACTTTTCTTTCATTTTTCAAGCAGACATTTTTTATGTATATATGGCAAACATGTGTGATGTTGAATTTGTGTGTGTTTTTGTAAAAGGATACAAAGTTTTCCATCTTGACTACGTAAACAATGCTTGTTTGTGGTAGAAGCGGCGGTAGTGGTGGCAAGCAGGGGCAGCATTGGCAAACACAGCTACTAAAAATTCATAAATGCGGAACAACTAAGAGCATCACTCACAGTCGTCGGCGGCTAACAACAAATGAAATAAAAATGTGTAGGTGGGTTTTCTTTAGAACAGTAAACAGTGTATCTCAAAAGAAAATTTTACAATAGATTTCAATAAATCTTAAATAAAAAAAATGTTCCTACTGTGTAATGAAAACAAATCCAAAAACGAGGCTACGAGCGACCATCACACTGAATAACTAGTTCCAATTGGTGCTCTTGTAAACTAGAGACCCGATGTTACATTTTATAAGAAAATAATCAAAAATGAATTCAAAAACAACTTTTATTTAAATTTTTAGCACTTCATCATTACGTCAATTTGTGTAAAGTCGATATCCATATTAGTTCTCGAGATATGTTGAACGACAAAAGTATCAGCAACGTACGAACAAACGAACGTACGTATATACACACACGCTCACCCATACACACATACGTACCCACACACACCAGTGTCGACATTCTTCAAGAAAATTGGAAAATCAGAATGGAAAATGGTAGCCAAAATTGCGGTCAAGATTTCAAAGCAATAATAATCTTTAAAAAAATAAGATAAGTTATTTTGTATGATAATAAGGATTCCTTGATAAAACTGAATTTACTAATGAATCAAATTTAAGTTTCTTAATTAAGACTTTAAGGGCTAGTTTCAAAGTCAACACTTGCCGATATAAGTGATACTTAATTTTTCCATATTAGGACTTTAGGCTTAGTTTCTTAGCCAGCGTGAGTGTAACTTAAGTCACCAACATCAGAGACTTAAGTGCTACTTATTCAAGTAAGTGTGCACTGTGATATTGCGCCTTAATATTTCGAATTGCCTATTTAAGGGCCACTTTTCTGACTGTGAAACTGGCCCTAAGACTTTAAAGGTTGATTTATCAGGTATGGAAACGCATTTGAAAGTGCCATAAAGCCATGACCGTCTGTTGTTACTTCCAATTTTTAAAATATCTTCATAAAACTGCAAGCAGATACAGAACATTTTGCACTATAAATTATAAATAAATGTTAGAAAGATAATGCAAAAAATTATAAAAATTTTAGTGGTGTAAATTAAGAATATGATCCAAAAATTAATTAAGTTTATTTACTGTTTAGTTTAGGCATACCACACAAATTCTTTAGAAAAACTGCATTTCCACTTGATGTTTTTTCTTCAATATAAATCATAGATAATGTGTTATCTTTCCTTATTGTCATACTGTACAAATAAATGCATTCTCTAAAGTATGCGGCGTTTATTCCATTCAAAGTCAAAACTATTTTCGCAAAAAAAGACATTCATACACACACTTGCAGAAACAATTTTAAAGTGAACTACTAAGTCGCACTTGATGGCTCATATTGCAGAGAATGAATACAAATATAAACAGTAGGTACATATAAGAAAAACCATGACAAAAAATAAAATTTATCAGAATCACGTGAATGTGAAAACCTGTTTTAAAAAATAAACATTTTCGTTTTAGTTTAAATTTTTCTATAAAAAGTCTTCAAGGTGATTTCTATTTTTACCGTAATAACATTTTTTTTCTTAAAATCAACTAAAGTGCCATTGAGAATTTTAAGTGAAAATAAAAGTTGTGTAGAGCAGTGCACAGTCTAACGAAAAGGCTTTCTGCACACGAATTTTAGGTGTTTATAAAAATCCGTCATGCAATTACGATTCCTCAAGGCTAAAACTTCGACGAAGACGAAGCTTCACATCTTAGACAAAACATTTTAACCAATTTCAAGCATTTTTTCTTTTTTTCAACTCTGCATCAAGTGACTGACACTGCTGCACGCCCAGCGATTTGCGGCTTGTGTGCGCTTGTCTATTGAAACTAACGTGAGCTATACACAAGCTGCAAAAAAGCCACGTAGAACGCGTCTATGATGAGACGATTCGTGTGGAGAAGGCCTAAATGGAATAACAATGGCTTAAATCAGGGTGCCTAAGAAATCGACTCACGATCGAGATAGGTGGAGATATTTGTTAAAGTGAATGTCTAAGATAATCTATATAATACCTGAGTTGTCTTTTTTTTCCGCAGACAGATAATTACACGCAAAATCGAAAACCATTATGAAATTTGGTCAAACAGGTAAGGTACTTTTATCCAGGACCTACGCATGACACCTGTCATAATTGGCTTTGCGTAACTTTTTTTTCTTCTACGCCAATAGTGAGACTTAATTTAAAAGTTGGATATTTTTACGAAATCATTGCTTACCTACCCTTAAAAAAGGGCTCATATTGCAAGAAAAGAAAACAAATGGAATATTATCCTTGTCTTTATCCTTGTTCTGCAATTGCATTCCAGTTACATATAATGTAAACTTTTTAATACTATAATATTTTTTTTTGTGTGCGTCGTCGTCTTTCCATCTTTGCTGGAGTTTTTTTTTGTTTGTTTTATATTTGCGATGCAATCTGCCCTCTGATGCTGAACAGAAAACAGACTGACAACATGGTCTCTGAACTGATGTTACCATTACCAGTTACCACGGAAAACCGAGACATACCTTGGGCCAACTTTGCTCTCCTTTTTTCATGCTTGATATTTGTTTGCTTCTTCTACCTCCTTATACCATTTGTTTATTTAACAATAAATTATGGAAAAAGGAAGGAATTCTCTGCCGGCAAAAAAACGTAGGTACTTCGCAGATATTTTTATTTTGAACATTTCTTGTACTTTTTGCATTTTTATTCACTCTTTGTTTGTTGATCCTATACTACGTCTGTTGTTTCTTCAATGAATGTCGTTAAAATAAATCAAAATGGTGAAACCATTTTAACTGCGTATAAAGCTCACCTTTTTTTTTAGTGTTTTATTTCTTTATAGGTAGACGAAGAAGAACTTAAAATCTTAGTTTCCTTGGAAACAAAAAGACGTGTTTTCGAGTCTTCAATATGAAAAACTGAAAACCTTGGAATCTGAGACTGAGTATAGGCAGGTACTGCCCTTGATGACACTTGCTTTCATCTTCTTTACACTTCATTGGGTGATGTGATGATTATTTGTGCTAGGATAGAAGACAGCAAAGCAAAAAAAGAAAGTTGGTTTGAAAAGTTTTGTTTGTTTTCTTCAGAAAGAAAAACAAAATAATTCATCAAACTCTCAGTTTTTGCTCATTTCTATGCAAAAAAAAAAATAAATAAAGGGCCAACGACCATCAAGCCCACTCACTTTATCAAGTCTTTTGAATCTTTTCGGATGATGATAATAATATATGTATAATCGACGGACAATGGAAAATGTTTCAAGTGGAAAAGTTTTTGAATGCTAAAAAAAAGTTTTTTCGTCTGCCCGATGGTTTTTTTTTTTTTTTTTTTGAAAAAAAAGGATTTATTGTTGTTAACCTGTGGCTATCTTGATGTGAATTTAACAACAAATTGATGGCAAACGGTAGAAATTCAAAGGCGCCAGAGGAAAATTATTTACATTTAAATATAATGTTTTAAGTTAATGACTTAAGCAAGAAGTTTTGGATGATGTGAGAGGCAATAAACAGTTCGAAGACCTAATGGCAAAAAGGGCTTTATATTGAATTTTCATTTTTTGGAGCTACAAAAATCAAGGTTACTTAATAGAATTTAATTTTAAGTTACCATTGGGTTATCTTTTTTTTTTTTTATGGGAGATGAATTTTTAGTTACGTGTGTGGAGATAGAAGTCAGTCACTTGTGTTCAGACTTATTGACTACTGTCTGCATGAAAAGTTTTGAATAAAAATATTTCTTTGACACAAAGAACTCCGCGAACTTAGCACCCCATATGTGGGATATTCGCAAAAAAAAAGGTCAGTAATTGGTCAAAAAAAGGTCAACTGGTTTCAGAAATTGGTTAGCTATAAAAAATTTATAGTCAATGGTTTAAATTTTCAAGGCTGTCATCTACTTCTTAGCAGCTTGTTTGTGGGATATTCGCATGATCGAAAAGTAGGTACTTAGTGACCTCATGAAAATTGTAAATTGGTTCCGAAAATTGGTTAGTCATAGGTTTTTTTTTAAAATAATTTTTAAAGTTTTTCAAAGCCCTAATTGGCGGGATATTAGAACAAAAGTATACGATCTGAACGGTTTTAAGTCTACTCGCATTAACAGAATACATGTATCAAACGAAATAATTTTAATTCTATAAGTGTATCTTGCTCACCGGTAGTAGAAAATGTCTTCCTTTATAAAGTGAAGTATTTCTCACTTAAAAAGAATAAATAATTTATTTAATAAAAGGGACTTCATTCCCCTGTACCATACATTCTAAAAAAAGCTATTTTGTTTCAAAAATTCAATGGTTGAAGTTTTCAAAATTATTTGTTAATTTTTAACACCATAAATCTTACAAAAACGTTTGGATACAGGGATATTCACGTAATGGAAATTGGCAATCCATTCCGGTTTTAAAAATTGCTTTTTAATTTTCAAGACATTTCTAAAATTGAAAACTAAAATATTTTGTGAGGTGTATGGTTCTCGCAATATCCGCATTCAAAGTAATATTACGATTAAAATTGAATTTCTATCCAAAACCCTACTAAAGTGTTTGGATAGCGTAAGGGTGTGATTTTCAAATACAAATTTTGACACATTTAGACAAAAAATTTGCTATTGATTTTTGAAAAAAAAAAAAAAAACAATTAGATACTCAAAACTAGTTGGAATCTCAGAATGATTAGGTTTTTAAATGACAAAACTTTTAAAATTAAAATTTAATTTAAAAAAAATACAAAAGTGATATTTGGGCTTGAAGGACGTTTTTGACGTTTGAGCAGCAAATATTTATTTTATATTTATCTCGAAGTGCCTTGAACGATTTAAGTGATTGTAGTTCAGCACATTCCTTATAAGGTCGTTGTTCTCGTTTGTTTAATGTTTTCAACCATTAAAATTAGCCTGAAACAACGTTGCGAAAAACTATTTGGCTAGAAAATTCTGCAACTTTGTGAGATTTCAAAATGGTGGTATATTTGCTGAGGAATTCAAAAAAAATTTACCTGATACTTGTAATTCTTGTCGAAATCAAAGATACCTAAAAAAACACCTTAAAAACACGATATGGTCACAAGGATGCTCCAAAGTCGCGTGCAAGATATCAACTTAAAAAGTATTCCTTATGTTCAAAATCTCTTGATGTCTTTAAGTATTCTATGTAACATGTTTGCCTAAGATAAAACGATCAACATAATAATTTCAAAAAATCTATAAGTGTGTTTATTTCATTTTATTTTTTTTGTTGTGAATATAATTATTCATAGTTAAAATTCTATTAAGGCATTTTTTCAAATGTATTAAACCTACATCTTTCTACAGAATATATTCGCAGGATTGATGACCTTTGATGAATTCAAAAGTTACAACAAAATCAAACCTTAAACCAAACTCACCTGACCTCAGCTCTAAAAAGATAAAAGGGAAAGCCTTTCAGGCCTTCATTAAATAACAAGTTTAACTTCACTTTAGTGCAAAATGTATAAAGAAAAACCCTATGAATAGGTACCTACACTTTTTCCAATGTAAATAAATTTTAACACATAAAAGAAAATCTTTTGCATACAAAATATCAAGCAAGCCCACAATTCGGCATGAAAACCAACAGTTTTTCATTTTAAATAAAATATAAAAAAAAAAACGCTAAAAATAATTCATCCTAAACTAAATTCATATAAAAGGTTTACTTTCTACATATACCTACTATATTTCCCTCAAACGCTATAGTAAAAAGATAAAAAAAAAAAAAACAAAGTAAAAAATAAAAACCAACTTTTGTACATGTTATTGCTAGGTGCTCATCAAACAGAGAGAGAGAGAGAGGAAAACCCAAACATAAAAACCCTACAAATTAATCACCTTAATGGAGACCACTGTAGCCTGAAATCTTTACATCCATTCATTTCGGTCTTACACACTGCTTTCCACTCAGACAACATCGCAAACAAACAAATCGTGAAAGGACTTCTGGGTTAAATCCCCAAACGCGCGAAATCCCTACTGCAAACATGCCAAACACATATACTCACACAGAGGTACACAACACAGCATACAAAGAAGTCTCTCTAGAATCATAAACCTAACCTCAACCTCATTAGGCTCAGAGGATGCTGACTAACCAGCTCTAGATCCGCGCTTATTCTGCTTGCTTAACACCTGCAATTTTCCAAGTAACTTGACGAAATGAAATGAAAACATCATCCGCATCCTTAATAAGTTTTCTAAATACAAATTTTCTGTTCACAAAAAGGGATTTTCTCGTATAACATCTATACACCCACACACAAATACAGACTCATAAAATTTTGAACGCGTATATTCTGCATTTTTTTTTTTTACAAAAATCTTTCTGATTTTCTGTGGGCTCTAATGCTGGCTCCTAAATCAACAATTCAATGAAAGGACTCATTTTGTTTCGACGACGACGACGATGGCGACGGCGATGCTTAAAAGCTATGGACATTGACCGTGTGCGCGCAATCATAACACACCGGATATCCTTACACATTAAAGTTGACGTTAACTGTGGGATGTGAAGTCAGTATACCTTTTATATTCAGGAACTCTACAACTCTCTGAAAACAGGGGTGGATTAGGCAAAATCAGGCAAATTACTTTGAAACCAAAACAATTTCGAAAGCTTCCTTTGATATGAAATCAAAATGGGGAAACTGCCCACATATTTAGAGCTCATAACAAGGCAACTCTTAAAAAAAAGACAATTAAGATAAGTAATATAAGAGGCCTCAATTACTACTTTGTTATAATTTTTTTGGAAACAAAGCAATATATCAACTTTCGGTTACATGTTCCCTTTGCGTTCGTACAGCTTGTGACAAATGTCTCTTTAAAAAGGTCGAGATTAAATAAAGGAGGTGACACTAGACATGCCAATTATAGCAGTTTAGGTTTATAAAAGTACTGTTTACGCGGCCCTGCGGGGGCAGAGGGCCCTCCACCGGTGGGTATACTTGAGACACCCAGATTTTTTGTTTGTCAAGTCGCGCGAAGCGCTTTAACTCGAGCAGTTTTTCGTCATTAAAGGTAGGCGTATATTAATGTCCTTCGCGTACCTTGAAGAGAAAACTCTGGGTTTCTGAAGTATGGTCACCAGCCAGCGGCGTAGGGCGCTGACTCTGTGGGGCCGTATAAACAGTATAAACAAAACTGTTGTAAATTGGCATGTCTAAAGAGTCACTTCATATTAAAAATTCTCAAAAGCTAAAATATGAGGAACAAACTTCATCAGACAAGGGTTTGAAGATGCCAGGAAAAGGAAACAGGGACATAATCATTTTTTAAAAACACTTTTGACAGCAAACTTGAAAATATTTATCTGTCAACTTTTAAATTGCAAGGGCAAAATGTGAAGAGTAGTTACGCTACTGCTTAATGTGTAGGGACCCTCACTATCTTAGTGAGGCCCAGTCTGAACCCTTTCTCTCTGCCCGTCTTCTAATGAAGACATTGTGTGAGAATGAAGAATTTTAAAGGGATAATCCTTTCTCACTGGCACTGGCGGATAGCAGCAGCAAAAAAGGACTCTTTTGTAAGTGGGTGTTTTATATTCATATTTTTTTTTCTTTCATATACTCCCTATAGCTCGAAATGTTAAAGGAAAAAAAATTGAGAAGATTTTCAAATTTTTTTTTATCACTTTTCCTCTAAAAACCACGGTTTGTTTATCTTTTCGCCTTGCTTTTGGCGTTTTCTGTTTTGTTTTTTTTTTTTTTTTTTTAATATATCTCAGGCTGTGGGTGGGTATGGTATCATCGTCCTTCTAATGATGTTAGTGTTTCGGCAAACAAAGGGATTAATATTTGAATTTTAAGCCCATTCATTCGATAAGGACATAGAGAAAACATCTCGCGCCAGGCTCATCATTCACTAATATTAATTAGTTCTGTCTGGCTTTGTATACGAGCATAAGAAGAACGTAAAACACGAAAGACTCGATTCGACTCGACTCTGTTCTGATGAATCAGGAGGATGTTGCTTGTAAAGAGTTGAATAGGTGAGGTCAGAGAAAGCGAGAGAGAGAGAGAGAGAAAGAGATAGGGTGTCTAAAATAATATTAAAGGAGCGAAATTAAAAGGAAAACATTTTGATAAGGGATAATTTATTAAAAGGTATAAGGCTTTCGCGCGATTAGCTGAAAAAGAATACAATGGGATATAATATACAGGAGGTTTTTTGTATAATATCTTTATGTGCAGTCAGACCTTTATGTTAATTTTGTTTTTGTTTTAATATGAGAAGATGAATTCTATGAGTTATTTTTTTTTTATGGCATATCACCCATAACGTGATATCCCGTTTGCATGTTGGGCTAATAAAAATTGCAAATTGCCCTATAAATGGGACCTTGATGAGGGAAGAAGGCTAGGTTTGTACTGTCATAGTTTTGTTTTAGATATTACAAGCTATATACATAAAATCCCTAAAATGGTGAGTATTAGGAATGTTCTTCTGTTGTTGTTGGTATGAGAATTTCAATTATGGACGGTATTATGGAAAATGAAGTTTTACAGCCAAATCTGTACATAACAACATTTTTTTCCAATTAGAAAAAAAAGTACATAGAAGGGTTTCCTTGAGAGTATTCAAACAAAATTATCAAAGTATAAGGTTTTTGGATTTTTGGGAAACTTCGGACTTCGGATTGTATTGTTTCACCAAACATTTTGGTGTGTATTCCCTTCCAGTGATGATTCCCCATATTCGTGACTTAATTTCTGAGTGTAAGATGATGAAACCGAAGCCATCAACCATATCAAATGTACAAAAACAAAAAAATATTTTTAATGAAGAAGAAATAACAAAACTTTGAACATCACGTTTCCTGTATGATAAACACTTTTGTAAAAATTCACCTCCTATATAATAAACCAACCACCTGATTCTTTCATTTCTCATTCCATTTTCGTGGTTAATTAATAAATATAATTACCATACCACACATATTACAGCCGTAAATGTTCTCGGTGGGCGGCTCGGCAACCACCCACTATTTTACTGCTATAATTATGTAGGCACAACAAATGAGCGTTTATTTATGCCCGCAACTTTGTTAATGTAATCAAATTTATTTTTCTAGTAAAATTACCCATACATTAACACACATCGTACATTTACTTTTCATTTTCACATTTACCCGCATTTAAAGAAGAAGAAACTTTTCCCGCATCTCATCACTTTGTGTGAGAGAGAGAAACAAACAAAAAAATTGAAGAATAAATAACAAAACTTTGAAAATTGCTTTTGTTGTCTCATACATATTCACAACTTCTTATGCTCAAGGATAAATAATTTCCACTAATTACCGAATGAATTCAGCACAAATTTGGACTTAATTTACGCACATTAACGTCTTTTCTTGAACTTCCATGAAAAAAAAACCAAGGACTCGCACTAAGTGAGACACAAGCAGATAGCACTTTAATGTAAAACTGTAATTTCATGGGAAAATTAATGAAATCATTCCCTGGCATGGAGGGACAACAATTACTGCGGAACACTCAACTATTTGGGTGGAGAGGTATAGCGTCAAAATGTAACGATTTTCTAGGAGCTATAAGCGTTTGTTATTCCACATAAAGGGGCTGAAAGCATTATTTTGTGCAAAAGAGGCTATAATATCACATATGTGAAGCCCTAAGGCATAGGCCGTGTTCAACGAAAATATCTTCTCTGTACATAAATGTTTGCCTCACACTATGCACGAACAACGAACATTTTCCACATTTTAAGTGGAAAAAGCTTCATTTAGTCGACTGGTGGCGAAGAGAAGAATCCTTTATAATTTAACGAAAAACAATGTGTGAGGGCGTAACGAAACTATAAAATACAATGAGCCAACACTAAGTATATGGCAATGCAAGGCAAACATAAACTAATTAGAAAGTATAATGATGGTTGCCCTTGAAGCCATGCTAACAGGTTTTTAGCATTAATAAAATGAAGGTAGATAATATGCAAATTCTCATGTGACTTTGTTAGTGAAAATTTTAGATGAAGTTGGGTATGTAGTAGAATATATGGCTCCAGGAAATATTTTCTTCTTCTGTAAATGCTTATATTCCTTAGGAATTCTATAGTTTCGGTTCGAAATAGAGTCTTCGACATGAAATCGTGCTTAAGTGCTAATGAGGAGTATTATTTGAAAACATCATATAACAAAGGATTTTTGTTTAATGGCTGCAATTAAAGATATTTTTTAAGGAAAGGGAATAGTAAATTTAAGGCCGAAATATTACTCATACGCCACAGTTGCCGAAAATTTGTGGCTTTAGAATTATGTTGAGGGCGAAAATTTGTATCACACGTGGGATGATGCATTAAAATATTGTATGAAATTAGTAGTTATAGCAAACTTTACATCACAAACAAAATATTTTAAGGATCTTTTTCACAATGTCTGATTAAATTTCTGATTAGCTACTCGACACATAAATATTGGTAGAGGGTTATAAGTCAACGGGAGGAAAGTTACTATACTGTCTCGTGACGCATTTGCATAGGTTCTTAATCCAAAAATAATTTGTGAAGGTTTCGGACTTCTGACCCTATGCCAATATTTTTGTGTCGAGTAACTCATCAGACTTTAACTAAGACATTGTGAAACAGACCCTAAGGCAAATAAAATAAAATGCAGGAATGTATCGCATGAACTTCCTCCTGTCGCATGATATGCGAGAAATATATCATGCGAGAAAACTTTCATGCTAGATATGTATCATGCGAAAATATATCATGCGAGTAATATATCATGCGAGATATATATCATGCGAGAAATATATGATCCGAGAGAACTATGATTTATATGAGAAATATATCATGCGAGAAAACTATCATGCGAGAAACATATCATGCAAGAAAACAATTATGCGAGTAATATATCATGCGAGAAAACTATCATGCTAGATATGTATCATGGGAAAATATATCATGCGAGTAATATATCATGCGAGATATATATCATGCGAGAAATATATGATTCGAGAAAACTATCATGCGAGAAATATAAATTACGAGAAAACTTTCATTGGAGAAAACTATCATGCTAGAAATATATCATATGAGAAATATATCATGCGAGAATTATGTCATTACCCTTAAATACAATTTAATTCGCTTTGAAGACGACGCATGTTAGCTTCATTGTTGACAAATGGAAAGTCTGTCAATATTATGAGTTAGAATGAATCTATCATAATCATCGGTATTGATAGCGTAAAATTAATAACAGGGACGCGCGTGTAGTAGCATTACTGTTTAACTTTTCGTCAAAGGTTTAAACAGCTTAATTGAGATAAAAAAACAAGTTTTTTTTTGGTCAAACCAACGGACGAATAAAATATTGTCCTCAACATAAAATAAAATATTATCCCCAACACTCAATTCTTTAAGAAACTTGACTGGGAAACAGAAAAAAAATCTTCGAAACTGTTTTTAAAACGAGGACAAAAACACATCATCTTGGTATACAGAATGAAAACTTTAAAATACTTTTGAGGGATACCCAGACATTGATTTATATGTATATTAAAGTTTTTTTATTATTATAGTTGTTGTTGTTGATTTTTATCTTTCTGCAGCTTTTTCGCTTCAGGTTAAAATGTTTTTAAGTCATTGTTGTCCTGTATACAGTATACACATAAAGTTGTCAAAAAAATAGTTGCCAACTTGAAAGCTGATCTCTTTCTCTTTTCTTTTTTGAAGAATAATGGAAAATATTTTAACCTTCAAAGCCTTTTGCTCAAAAAAAAAAAAACAAAACTCAAATCTAAACAAAATTCATTCCTTGTCAGGGATACCATTTTCTGTCGGTTTCTTAGGTAAACCGATCCACAAATGTCTGTAAAACAAACCTCCTTTGCAATTCCATCCCCTAATCGGAACAAACGACATAAAGGGCCAACAACGAGTTAAGTGGTGTGGGACGAGCAAGGGGGATGCGAGGATGGTTTTTTTTTTTTTAAATTAAATGTAAAAGAAATGCATTTTCAACTCTTGGAAGCAATTTCATCCATTTCAGGAGAATCTTATGCTTTTATAGGAGTGTAGTGGCATTATGTAGTGGTCCCGCTGGCTGGCATCCTGATATCAACGATATAGTGTACCTACCTATTTGAGAGCAATATTGCTTCTATTTGAAGATGAAGAAGTTGTAGGTGAATTTCATCATCAGCCTTAAGATAAATCAACACAAATTGCGTCACGTCGAGTTTCTTACAAATAATTAAGTTTTGTATATTTATTATACCTATAAACTGGTCTAACGCACATGGAAAATAGTCATTATTGGTCGAAAATGTAAAACCTTAAACTGAATTATTTTACTATTCTTAGTACAACATTAGATATATGATATATCATATAATTTGCTGATTGGTATAAACTGGTATAAGGCACATAGAGGATAGTATTAATGTATTTATGGTATGCTTTTATTTCACCATGAAGATTTTGAGCAATCGTCAAACTATTGGGTATATAAGCTTCACAGCGACGGTATATTGAAACAGTTGGGCGCCATTTTTAACTTTTTTTATTTAAAATAATTGCGAAGAAAACAACAAATTTAGTGAAATTCCCTTTACAACGACGACGTTGATGAAAACAAGGACGACAAGCTTACCTACATTTATATACACATCTGGAGTGGCGGCGGCAGCGTTGAAAAAAGCTTTTAACGTTGCACTATGGAGTTTGATGTCATGACAGGATGTCTTAGCCAAGCTTCTAAGAATCGTAGTTCCAGAGTAAAATTCATTGAAATCGAGAAAAGCAGTAAATGAAAAAAAAAAAAAAAAAAAAAACAACTGCATTTACCACCACACCTTATCATGGCTGGCGTGGCGGCGGGCACATAGTTAATAAAAAAGGCTGAACTTACCGTACATAGAAGAAATCGGTCTTTGAAGGCGGAAAGGATATATGCGGGAATGCGAGGCTTCAAATGAAAAAAAAAAAATAAAATACAGAAAATAAAATTCTCGAGTTGTTCGACTTTCGTTGTAATAAAAAGCGGAACGGAGAGCTAAGGACTTGAGTGAAGACAGGTACCTTTTATATATCCTTACCTACAACCTCTATTATATGAGGGTGGTAGCAGATGCTTAAGGTTGTTCCACAAAAATGGGTGCGACAGGCGTAGCTTTCTCTGACTCTGGCTCAATTGTGTTTACAAGGGATTGAGGTAAACTGCACTTTGGGATGAAGCGATTTTCATAGATGGAACATTGAGTCACAAGCACACACAACATTGAGAATTTTCTTAGCAACTATATATAGAAGCACAAACTGCAAGGCTATACATAAGCTAGGCAAACAATGTTCAAAATTGCTCCTGTAGATTAGGTTGGTTTTTGAAAGTCGAATGCCACCGAGACGTAGACCACGACAACGAGAACGACAACAACGTGAACGAAAACGACTTAAAAGGGGAAAGGAGAAGTATAAGGAGGATTTGCTATTTGTATGCTCAGGTTAATGTGGATTTACAGGATTACTCAGAGTTTGTTTTACTCTTTTTGGTAATAGAAATGCTTGCGTTGTGGGGAGAGAAAATAATAGTCTTGACCTAGATTTTTTCATTCATCTTACATCCTCCGTGTATACCTACCTATTATTAAGCCAAAGAGAAAGATTAGACAAAAAAAAAAAAAAAAACACAAAAACCAAACAAAGAAGGAAGGTCTTAAAATTGGTTTTTGAGATTTTCACATTTACCAAAAGATACCGCTGCTACAAAAATGGTTACCTGTACCGTTTTAAGGAATATCCTGATTCAATTAACTTTTCTTGGTTGGCTGATAGTGCATGTAGTTTGAGTATAATAACAATTTAAACAACCAGTGCTAGCGGTGAGCTGAAAGATATTTACAGTTGTAATTCATATAAATTTAAATGTATTTTTGTGTTGAAAAAATAAAAAGATATTATATCTAAGCAATTTTGGTTGTTGAAGAGGAAAGTATAATAAAACGTTGGTAAACTTTCTTATGAAATTGGGAAACAAATCTTGTGGTGGGTGGAAATAATAAAAGAAAAATGTTGAAAGCTTAAGTATTTTTGAAAGGAAGTTTAATTTTAGCAAGAAAATTTTGTTTTTTGATTTGAATTGTTATATCGGTTGAATCTTACCAAGGAACGTATAAGAGATTTTTAAACCTTGATAAACACACATATAACGGGTGTTTTTTTTTTCAGAGGTGCAGAACTTTAAGTTGGCAAGAGTATTTTAATTGGCGGCCATTTTGTCAGTTGTCAAATGATTTATTTTTAGTTCTGAATTTTAACATGAATAGACTGACGCCTGAACAACACTCCCAAATTACGCCCAAATGGGCCCAAAACAAGATTGATGTTGATTCCAATTTTCATAAGCGAAATTTGTTTAGCGATGGAGCTCATTTTTGGTTGAATGGATACGTCAATAAACAAAACTGCCGTATTTGGAGTGATGATAATCCTCAAGTGTATGTTGAGACACCGTTACATCCACAAAAACTGACTGTTTGGTGTGCTTTATGGTTTGGTGGAATAATTGCTCCGTACTTCTTTAAAAACGATGCTGGCCAAAACGTTACAGTCAATGGTGACCGCTATAGAGCCATAATTACTGACTTTTTCGTTCATCAATTGAACAAGCATGATGTGCAGGAGCTGTGGTTTCTACAAGATGGCGCGAGCAACATGTCACACAGCTCATGCCACAATTGATTTATTGAAGGAAACTTTTGTAACCGCATAGTTTAACATTACGGACCCGTGAATTGGCTTATAATATCGTGCGATTTAAAGCCGCTTGACTATTTTCTGTGGGGATATGTGAAGTCGCTAGTCTACTCCGGTAGCCCAAAACGATTGACCACTTTGAGGACAACATTCACCGCGTTATTGCCGCGGTCATAAATGTTGGAAAAAGTCATTGAAAATTAGACCTCCAGATCGGAGCCAGCCGGTGGCGGTCATATTAAAGAAATCATATTTAAATTATAATGCCAGAAAATTATCTTTCGAATTAAGTAAATTTCATGTCAATTTCAAAAAATCATCTTTGTTTTATTCCATTTCAAAATTCTATACTTCTAAAAAAAAAACACCCCTTTTTGAAAAAGTTCACTTTTCTACAAAGTTGTCCGTTTGAACTGAAATTTTTGTGTCAAAAATAAAGAATCAAAATGTTACTTTTTCAGTTTTATCTTTTTCAACTTTATGTGTAGTAATTTTAAATCTAGAAAAATTATTGTATACTTTTAAGTGCATTTTAAAAGTGGCAGGCACCTACAGTTTATTTTTATTTAATTCAATTTTTACGAATGACACCTTTGATAAGAATCATTTCACATCACAGACTGTATAAACTTAAATGGTTAATAATATTTGATAATTAAATTTGTCAGGAAACACTTTAATTTCAAATATATCCTATTAAATTAGTTTACTCAAGCTCTCATTACCATCAACCCATAAGTTTTCATTCCATATACCTAACACTATATAGTTAAGCAACATTTAATCCTGCAACCTGTCACCACCATAATATACAATCGATATGAAAGAAAACACACAATATCCAATTAAAAAAAAAAAAAAACAAAAAACACCAATAGCTCATTTTCGGATAATAGATGAGAATTTTAACAATTTAATCATCCGCTGTCCCCGTCAATTGCTTACCAAAATTACCACAAACTCTGGCATATCATCATTATTTAATTTGGCTAAACGCCATAGATATTATATTAAACGTTGTATTTACATCATATCTCTATACCACGACCTCAAATCGATTGATTTTGCTAACCAAAATTTCAACAATATCAACTCCTCAATTATTTTATAGCACAGGTTAGCCTTATATTTATTTTAATTAAAAGTAAATAATTGCAGCACAAACATGCAAAATCCATTAGTCCTGTGTGGAGTTATGCTCGCGTATGTATGTATGGCTATAGCAATTAAAAGAATTTTAATCAACCATTGCATCGATTCGTTGCAAAAGGCGGCTTTTGGTTCCGATGGATTTTGACAAAATAAAATACCAATTAAGCGGTTGCGCGGGTACAATAAAAGAGCGGTGAAATTAGATGATGTGTATGATCGAATTTATTAAATTCTCCAGAAAGGCTTTGATTATTTCTATATAAATTGTAATTCTTTAATTAAAAAAAGCCCTTGTATCTGAAAAAAATGTTATGGAATAATTTTTTTAAAGTGAACATTAATTCTTATTCAAATAATTGTAATTAAAATATACATAATTAATATGGGGTGTTTTTTTGAGACGTGTGGTTTTCAAGAAGAAATAAAACGCATGTTATTTAATGTTATGGCCAACAATTTAGCTTTATTATAAAGATAAGGATTTGTTTTAAAAATGATTTTGGGCAAGTGGCCGCCACGGCTGGCTCGAATAAATTCCAGCCCAGAGGCCCAATTTTCGACCACTTTTTGCAGCGATTGGGGCCGTATGTCAGCAATATAATAACGCGCCGAATATTCTCCTCCAAAGCGTCAATCGTCTCGAGCTTATCTGGGTAGACAAGCGACTTCGCCTAACCCTTCAAAAAATAGTCCAGCGGTGTTAAAAATCGTATGATCTTGGAGGCCAGCCACAGACCCACGACGCGAGATAATGCGCTCACCAAAAGTTTCCTTCAATAAATTGATTGTTTCGTTGGCTGTATGGCATGTAGCGCCGTCTTCTTGGAACCAAAGGTCGTCCACATCAACATCCTTCAATCCAGGTACGAAAAAGCCATTAATCATGGCTCTATAGCGTTCCCCATTGACTGTAACATTATGGCCAGCTCCATTTTTGAAGAAATATGGACCAGTTGAAATATTGACCAACGTTTCTGCCCATAGAGCACACCAAACAGTGACTTTTTGAGGATGTGACGGCGTTTCAACAGTGGCTTGAGGATTATGATCACGCCAAGTACGAGAATTTTGCTTATTAACGTACCCATTTAACCAAAAATGAGCTTCATCGCTGAACAAAATTCGCCTATGAAAATTGGGTTCAACGGCAATCTCGTTTTGGGCCCATTTGGTCACAATTTGGAAGCGTTGTTCAGACGTTATTCTATTCATGTTGAAATGGCAAATAAAATTGAGGATAAAATAGGCTGGAAATGTGTGATAGTTTGATTATTTTTAGGAGGAAAATTAAACAAAATTAAATTTTGAAACCGAAAATATATTCGCTTGTTTAAAAAAAAAATATACACGACTGGATCGCACAAAATTGCGGTCTTGTGGTAAAAAATCTATATGTTGTCATACACAGTGAAAATGCAGGATGTTGTGATTTCCTTAACAAGAAAATATTAAAAGAGGCAAAAGTATACTACAAAATTGATTTTTTTGTAAAAAAAAAATGGCGCAATATTTTAGACGATTTAGTAAAGTGTTAAATCATTTTTAATATGATACTAGGTTAAAAAGAGGATTTTATAAATTTTAAACGAGTTTAACATGATACTATCTCATAACATTTTACTAAAATTAAAATCGCCAGATTGCTGTTTTATATTTTTAACATATTACTAAATCCATATGTCCCTTTGACATTGAAAAACCTTAAAAAGATTTGTTTGCTTGCATTTTTGCATGAAATGTCACTGTTTTAGACGCTTTCAGCTTGAGTTTCGTAAGAAAATAGGTTTAGTATAATACTGGTTAAAAAGCGTTTAAAACTTAGAACATTTAAGTGGAGAGCTTTAAAGTTAGTAAAGCGTTAACTAGTATCATGCCAAAACCTTAACAGGAAACTGTTCAAAATTTTGCGCCAGTGTTTTTAAAAATTTTAAATTGAGATTCCTATTATTATTTGTTGTTCTATTCATACTAGAATGTCAGTTTATTAGACAATTACAATTTTATTGAATTTTTGAACAAAAGCTAAAAGGTTCTACCACCAATCGTTTACGAATTAATTTATAATTCCATTTATTTTTTTTTTGGCTGGAGATATAGCTTTTTCAAGGAGTTCCAAGCCACATAAATAGTCTCCTTATTAGTGATGCTGACCTTTAATCCAATTTTATTATAAAAAACTTTCTACATTCACACCATAGGATTCGAACCCTCGCATAACAAATTTTCTCAGTCCTAGAAGTCGTATGCACTACGTATTCTACCGCTTATGACCTCTGACGTCACATGTCGAGATGTGTCGTTTGTTTATCAAATGCATTTGGAGCATCAGCATTTTTCTAAGCGCTTTTAAGTATGCTGTCTTGTTCCGCCTCCATTTTTCTCCAAACCTTATTTCGATAGACTCAATTCGTATAGTACGTATTAAGGGAGGAGAGGTTGGAAGATCGGTAACAGACCAGACTATTAAGTTATTATTATTATTATTTGTTGTACTATTCATACTAGAATGTCAATATATTAGATTTGACCATTATTTATTCCGTCAATTTCATTAAATTTTTGAACAACAACAACTTAAAGGTGCTACCATTATATTGAGATTCATTTGATTGCAGAGTTATAACAATATCGGCCAAACCATCAAAACGTCTATACAGTAAATGACACTTATAAGAAACTTCAAAATGCCACAATTTTTGTTTCTCATAAGCGTGGGTTTCTTATATCCTTAATACGGACACCTATAGAAAAAAAGTTTCTCATACAAAATGTACTTTCAATAAACAAAAACGTTAAATTTTAAACTATAAAAAAGAACAAGAAAATTCACAGCTGAACTGACATTAGTAACTTTTCTTTGAGAGTTCAGAAATGCATGTATTTCCTAAGTGCGTGTTCTTCCACATTTAAGGAACATTCAAATGGGACTTTTTGTGTGTTTTATAAAAGTTTCGTATACATATCATATTTCAGAGAAAAACTGAGAATCGGTGTTGTGAAAAAAATTCATTATATCAGTGTTTTTCTTATAAGAGTGTTTCTGATAAGGTATGTTTCTTAAATTGGTGTAAATGCGCTCATACATGGTGCCTTTGTTCAAGTTTCTTATAAATGTGCTTTTTTTATAAGAATGTTTCTTATAAGCGTCATTTACTGTACATGTGTTGGGCCATATTACCTGCACAAACATATAGACTTTTCGTTGTTCGTTTAATTTTAACCCACTTTAAAAAAATATATTTAAAATTTTGTTTCACATAAAGAAATATAAATCTAAGCACACTAAGGTCTCAAAAAAACATTAAAATATTTGCCCAAAATTTAGTGTAAAAACACTTACCAAAATTTACCAACAAAATTATATGGAAAATTTAAAAAAATAAAATCTACTATTCCGCACACACTTCCAGAGTCTGAGTCCCCACAATTTAAGATATATACAAACTATTAAGAGTATGTTCGAAATGAATGCACAGCGCGTAACATAACGCTCATCGAGTAGGGATTACGTATTACCAACATGAACCATATTTGCCGCACTTACTCTACAAGCTTTTCCGGAGAGTTGATATATAAAATAATTGCAATTCAGAAAACTACAAATATTACTAAACTAACTCATGTGAATATAAAAACTGCTGCTAATATTTAACGCGTGAGTGAGTGCTGCAGCGAAAATGTTTGCATCTTATCAAAGGAAAATAATATATATAAAATATGGATACATTCTACTTTGTCCAACAGAAAACTCTGCAGATAGAACGAGTGATAAACTCAAAAATATTTAATCTGCACTTATGGCACCCAACACTTTTGTTCTACATAAATATACCAGCACATCCTGAGTTTTGTTAAAAAAAAAAAACAGGAAGAAAATTGTTCACACACTGTTGGAAATAAACTTCTCGTTCTCACTGATGCAGTGCAAAATTTTTAAATTTTGCTTCCAGCGCCATTGCGCTTATGAACAACTCCGGCGTCATTTCCACACTATGGAAAAATTAAACACACATTCTGACTTTTGCTACTGCTGCTGCTACGAGTCAGTATACTAAAGCATGGATAGTTATTTTTTTTTTATTTTTACAAAAATATTTTCTATCCTTTTTTTTTTTTTTTAATTTTGTGAACTTGTTTGGCTAATGAATGGAAAAATTTTATTAAATCCTTTCCTGACGTTGCTAATAAGCACACACACAAAAATGTAAACTTTCACTGTGCAAATATAATAAATGAATGTGGAGACCGAAAACCTTTTATAATGAAGACCAAAGTAAATAGTTTGTTGGTTGGAAACTTTTGGTAAGTAAAAATAAAAAAAATCAAACTATTTACGGAAAAAAAAAAAAAAAAATGTGTGAGTGCCGGGACTCATGGTTAATATGTGTAAAGAACAACGTGCGCGGATCCAAAACGGACTTGTTTTTGCTTGAAGGGGATCTTAAGATTTTTTTTACTGAACGCACCCATCCTAGTATGCAGATCGTAACGTTGCACGACGTAACGTTGCACGACGTAACGTTGCCAGCATAGATGTTTACAAATCAAAAATTTACTGAAACGAAACAAATTGCTTTTTCAAGAATTTTGCCCTGTTTTTTATGAAAAATCAACACTTTTGATGGTAAAATCTTTTCAATGCAAACAAACAAAAGATACTTCAAAATACATCTTAGGGCTTTAGTCAAAACTATTATGTACGAGTAAGCATGCCAAAATTTCAAAAATTTTATATACCAAGACTCACATGTGATAAGTAGAGTTAAGTACCTACTGACTCCTAATTTTGATTTGCTCTTTAAGACAATTATCGCTTAGCGCAATGGTATAGTATGATGGGCGTTGGACTTACATGTCAGAGGTCACTGTTCGAATTGAGCCGTTCGACGTCAATAAATTTTTTCAGGGGTACTGCATCATGTGAGAAAATAAAAATACATACCTCAAAAACTCTTGTCAAGATAAATGTTTTTTTTGGAAAATAAAAGTGAAGGCGCTTAATATTAAACGATTTAGTTCGATGTTTGAGCATTTTTACTATTTTTAGTATGATACAAGGTTAAAAAGAGGATTTTCCAAATTTTAAAGAAGTTAGCATCGTACTATCTTTTTTTAACATTTTACTAAAGTTAAAATCACCAAATGGCTATTTTATTACTTGCGATATAGGTACTATATGGGAAGTTATGGATTCGTACAAAAAATCGAACTCGAGATTTTGATCAAATTTTACATTACAATGATAGAGAAGTCAAAAAAAGTGGGTCTCGCAAAAACGTCCGTCTGTCTGTCTGTCTGTCTGTCGGTTCTACTACAGCCTAAACGGATGGGTCGTTTTTCTTTAAACTTGGTACCAAGCGTTTTTTGGACATTCCCCCCACCCGTTTTTTTCTCTTTTTTTTAGGACCAAAATTAACAGTAGCTGTCATACAAAATCCAGCGCTACCGAATTCGTTTTTAAGAACTCAATAAATTTTAATAGTTATAAGTTGCCGTTTAATAAAAAAAATGGTTCCGAAAAATGGTTATTAATGGTACCTCTCAAAGAACTATTTTTTTGATTTTCGCTTTTCTCGAAAACGGTTAAACTGATTCTGATCAATTTTTTTATGAAGAAGTACTGACACATTCTAAATAATATTGTGCACCAAAATTTTCAAAACAAATATTTGTTAGATTTTTAAAAAAAGTTTTAATATTTTTTTTTTGAAAACTCAATATTTCAAAAACGACTTGGTCGATTTTTATTAAACTTGGTAAATAGCAGTTTTTTAACTTTATCTAGAAGATTTTTGACAAAAATTATTCTAATACCCAAAAATAACAGTGTCTCCCATACAAATGTTAAAAAACTGTTAAGAAAAATATATTGTTTCTCAAAAACGACTCCTACAATTTTCATAAAAGTTTTTTTGTGTATTAAAATTAGTACGATCTGCCATTTTAAATTTTTAAAGTTTATATTTTACGTTTATTAACAGTACCTCTCATAGAACGGTTTCTTTGATTTTCGACTATCTCAACATCTGATCAACCGTATAAAATTAGATTTTTTATACAGAAGCTTGTAACAAATATAAATAAAAATGCGTATCAAAATTTTCTAAAAAATGATTTTTGGATTTAAAAAAAAAAAATCAAAATTATTTTTTGAAAATTCGATATTTCGAAAACTGGTAGCAGATTTTTTTCTGAAGTTCAATTTTTAACGCAACATTAATAAATGCTTTAAATTGGCGTACCAATTATTTTTCTCAAAAATGTTAACAAAATTTTATATATAAAAAACTAATTATTTTTAAAACCGCTCCTACGATTTTCAATTTTTTTTTCTCATAAATAAAGATTTATATAAGAAATCAGATGGTGTACATCGTGTTGGGTTAAAATGTATTCAAAGTATTTTAATCAATTTCTTTCTAATTTTGTTGATTTAAAACAATTTACCAGTTTAAATAGTATAATTTCCTTTTATGCATATTGCATATGTGCAACACTAGGCTATATTGTTAATTTTTGTATACTCACTAAATACCACCTGAAACTAAACTAAGATTTGGCAAATGGATAAAATATATACTCCTAAAGCTAATTTATTTCGGACTATAGAACCACAATGTGATGGCGCATAAGAGCAAGTTCGTGCGACCCAGTCGTGCATATTTTTTTTTTGATGTCATACTAACTCCATTTGTCACTTTGAAAATGACAAATGTGAAAAAAGTTCGTTTCCTTATATTTTTGCACGAACTGTCACTGTTTTAGGTATGTTCAGCTGAAGTTTATAAATATACTAGTTAAAAATTGTTTAAAACTAAGAACATTCTCATAAAGATTTTGAAAGTAAGTAAATTGTTAAGTAGTATCATACTAACCTTAACATGAGGCTGTTTAAAATTTTGCGTCAATTGTTTTAATAAAAAACAAAATTTCAATTTCTCTTGGAGAAGTCTGAAAAAGTGGGATTCACCATACCGTCGCGTCCGTCACGTCCATCGGTGTTTGATGCGTCTGTGGTTCGGTGCGTCTACTGAAATTTGATCTAGATCCTAAACGGGTGAACTGATTTGCATCAAATTTGGTACAGAGCATTTTTAAGGGATTCCTTAGAGAAGAAATTCGAACTTTTGTTTTAGCCATACAAACATTTTGGTTTTTCAAATTTTCTCCAAAACGACTCTAGCGATTTTGATTAAATTTCCTACTTGTAATGACCAAAGAAAACTGAGTTTAGGGTTTTTGGTAAATAAAATTCACATAACGGGAATGGGCATTCCACATTTTTGAGAAAAATTGTCTTATTTTTGAGTTATTCGTGTATATATATTTAATGGTTCTACCGATGTTGTTATAGTTTATAGTCGTCTGGAGCCTTTAAATATTGCATTAAGAAATGTTAAAAAGTATTTAAATATCATTAGAAATGAATCAAAAAATAATTTATAATCTATATTTACTGAAGAAATTGTATGTTTTCTTTATATTTAAAATATTTTTAGCTAAAACATTTTCACTAGCTCGCTATTTTCTGTTTGATGTTTGGTTGTTTGGAACGAGTTTGGCAATAGATTTTAAACTTACTTTCTTATAAGCTAAAAACTTAAAATACAGCTTAGAGCTGGATAACAACATGTTTATTTGAAATTTCTAGTCCCTAGAGAAGGTGAACTTACTTTTTGTTTGATAATTTACGTCTCAGGATTTTTATTTTTCGGAGTTTTGATCTTCAAGCCCAGTTTTGGAGTAGTGAGTTAAACCAAAGTTAGCTAACTCTCGAAGGAAAGTAATCCACAGTTAACTTAGGAAGCAGGTTTTTGATGGAAAATGCATGCCGAACGACTAAATAAACTCGGTGGATAAAACACCAAAAGCATCTGTTCCAGTTAATACTGAGTTAACTCACCAAATTTGACGAGTTAACGCGGGTTCAACTTTAATATCGCACTAAAAAACTGGACCTAGGAGATTGTAATTTTGTTTGTTTTTTAATTTTTTGGAATTTAAATGTTTTTTTGAAATTTTTAACCAACAGAGTTGTTTTGTTCTCTTTTTTATTTGAATATCTGATAGGTGCATTTTAACAAATTTGTTGTAAGGGACTGTATTGTCTGAGAACTTTATTTACAAACTTTAAATTATAGGTAAGGTACAAATTATGTATATATCATTTTCCGCAATTATATTATAGCTGTTATAGTTTTATAGAGAAAATACTGCCTTGTATTTAATTAAAACAAGTCGAAAAAATAAATTAAATTCAAAGTAAAACATAAATAACTCCCAATGAAATCTCTTAATTACCTATACCCGACTTATCTACTACACCTATATTATTTCACACAACAACAAAAATCGGCGAAATGAAATAAAACCAACATCGTTGTCGTCGTAGTCATCGTAGTCGTAGTCGTCGACCTCATCTTCGTCGTTGCCATCTTCGTTGAGATTTAATTGCATCCAATCGATGGCCCCATTATAGGTATTCTTATGTATTTACCTTCGCCAATGGCCGCTTTATCCGTAAATTCAAAAACGTTTTTGGCTAAAGTCAAGAAACCAAAAAAAAAAAAACGAAAAAATAAAAAGTAACCAAACATAAAATAGGAAATGAACTTCTCTTGCCTTATCTGATTCTGGCCACAACCAGAGTAGCACAATGTGTCCCAATAATCTTCAAGAGCAGGGACTTCTATTGCCACAAGCAGCAGAATAGCAGTCCAGCATCGAGCGGAGCAGAGCAGGGGATGATGGAAATCTAAAATTTAGTTCGCCACAATCGACCTGTTTTGTAATTCTCACTCTGGGTGAGCCGTGCACCCGCCAAGAGTATGAGGGTGCTCCGACCATTAAACTCTACAGACGGATTTACGAATAAGGGAGGCCACCATCTAGAACTCATCAGAACCAACAGGACTCTATAGTGTAGTAGCTTTTTGGACAATCAAAAGCGTTTCTTGGAAACGATTCAATTTTAGATTTTCTGTTCCCTTGCTCAATGAACTTTAATGTGTATGAGTGGAGTGTGTGTATATGTTTGTTGGTGTATTTTGGGCCGATAACATCAAAAAAGGAAAACAGACATTTTACAAGATTAATGAGAGTCTTGGAAAGTTTTGACTTTTGTTTCCCCGTTAAGAAGAGAAAAACTGCTGCTACTACTAAACCTACTTCTTTCTATTTACTATAAGGCCAAAACAGAAGGTCTTTGGCAACCTAATAATTGTCTTCTTTTTTTTTGTTGTTTTTTTCTTTGGAGGGGCTGGATTTGCAGCAACTTGAAGAAAAGAAAGGGGATGAGACACTGATTCATGTTTGTTATTATACTGTTGGTTCTTTGTGTGAGTTTTCCCATTGGATTAAGTTCTTAATAGGTGTTTATTTGAGGGGACGAACGAATTATCACCAAGAGGCGAAGAGGCTATAATATAGCTTATGCTTAAGTGAAGATAAAAAAGTTTTACTGCTGCTGATGCTCAAAAAAGCAGTACATTAATTGAAATAATTACTTTAAGATAAGATGAAAATAGTCAGGTAGTTAATTTTAATTGTTGATTGCAAAATAAAACTTGGTCCATTAAGCAGCGACAATTTTTTTTTTGTTTGTGCTGATGGTGTAAACTCTTACAATATGCTTCTTTAAGGTCAAAGAAAGTTTATTGAGTTTCTTCAATTATTAGGATTTCTATGGGTTTGGCCGGGGGGGGGGGGGGGTATGTCTATTTTTCATAGATTTTTAAATAAAACGATTTCCTTTGTTTAATGTTGTTTTTTATTTGTTTAGTATAAATAAGGTACTTGTGACTTTTAACCAGTTTTAGCTTTTAGGTGTTCATCACAGAGCAGTTTTGAAAACATTTCTTCAAGTTTTTGAATTAAAAAGAAACTAAACGAAGGGATACATAACTGACAAAATTGTATTTATATGGGACTAGCTGGGCCTTCGCACGGGCGGACAAACCTAAGCTTCGCATAAAAATTACAAAAGAAAATATAAATAAATAGGTATCTAAGACAATTTTTGTAATCGAATACCTACTTATTTATGAGGTTTAACCTACTTCAAGTTATGAATGGCTTAATATGTAAAAACATGATCCTCTAAGTCCAACCTTTATTACTTTCCCAACACAGGAAGAATTTTTCATATCAAAAACCACTTTATTATTTTTATCCCATTTCACTCTATAAATATCAATTTTTTTAATAACCTTTTAAACACAAAACAATTTTGAAATCAGATGCCACTTTCATTTTTACCCCAATTCACCCTATAAATGCAATTTTTTGAAAAAAAAAATTCCTAACGCCATCCACTAGAAAACAACCTTTCAAAGCCAAATGAATTTCTTAAATCGGATATTTTTTTTATTTTTAACCCGTTTCACCCTACAAATTACAATATGTATTTCAAAAAGAACATCCCCAAAGCTATTTCTTAAGAAAATACCTTTTTGAACAAAAAAAAAAAGAATTTCATAAATCAGATTTTTTTTTAATTTTTACCTGATTTCACCCTACAAATATTAAAATTTTTAAAAAAATAATTTCTTAAATACCTAATATTTTTTTTATGTTTACCCCATTTCACCCTAAAAATATTAAAATTTTGAAAAAGTATATCCCTAAGGCCAAAAAAGAATTTCTTAAATCGGAAAATGTTTTATTTTTACCCCATTTCACCCTGCAAATAACAAAAGTTGAAAAATAATATCTCAAAAGCCATTTCCTACAGATGCCTTCAGCGCCACCTGTTGGGAATTTTCGGACTTTTCTATTTTCCTAAAACTTCGCGGAGCAATTACGAACAAACCCACAGAAGGAAGTATCCAATTTGGTCCGGTCGTTTTCAAGTTTTAAACATCCGAACACACCACGATCCATTTTTATCTATATTGATTAACTATTTGGTTCATCTAATGAAAAATCGGTTATCAAAATTATTGACTTCAAATTATTGCCCTTCAGTGCAATATTGGCCTTCAGTGCAATATTGATAAATCTACGGCATTTTCTACAACACTGTAGTTGATTACATTACCAAATCTAAAATGTTCCTACAAATTGGTACAGGCTCTGAAAAATAGTTCTTTTATCCAGCTGCCTTTTTCGATTACTATTTTCTGGAAATCAAGATACCTCGATCTTTTATCGACACGCGGAGGGTGTTAAAAAATACTCCGATGCACATCATGTCACAATCATTCGTTTCGATCAACTTGGTCTTCCGAGATTGAATGCATTTAACTAATTTTTAAACTTTTGCCGTAAAACCAAGAAGATACATAAATGTAGACCCACTTGCGTCCTAGTGTATTCTTTATTGAACTTTTACAAGTTTATTAGTTTATTATACTGAGGCATACAAAGTTTCTCTAGAGAATAAAATCTTTTAGGTTTATAGTTTTTGAACCCAGATTTTTATTTTGGAATTACTTTCTATTACAAAAAGCAGCATCCTAAGACTTGATTTTATTCACCTTCCTTTGAATAAATTCAATATTCCCAACAAAAAAAAAAAAGAATCTATAAAATTCCAAATGAAAAATTTTTGAAATCACCTCAAATTTATATTGGTCCTGATGGTGCTTTTATCATCAAAAGAAACTTGCAATTAAATTATTCCATATCAGCAAGCAAAACCACAATAAAAAACTGTTCGTTCGGTGTTCTAGCTGTGATGGCTAGCGGTGGTTATAGATGGAATGCTACCAACGAAAAAAAAAAACGCTCGAAACATGGAAAAAACCCTTCTTTTTATACCCACAAGCCACAATAAAACATCAAAAACCAAACGATATACTTTTTGATATTTCATGGCCGTTTAACTCGGTCGACTCGGAACAAAAAAAAAAAAAAAAAAAGAACAGGCATCCAATTTTTCTCATTCAACACTATCTGTTCGTACATGCAACACCATCTATTGGCAATTTCCATATAAATTGAAAAATTTTCTCATCGGTTTTTGTTTTTTTTTTTTACACTCATCTTTCACAGTGTACCCATCATCAGTATACGTACCTATATTTCAAGGCCGCACATAAAGAGGTGCTGTAGATATTGGGAAGCTATTTTGAAAAAGTTTACTATGGATTCCAAAATTTATGGAACGAGAGCTTAACTAAAAGCATAGTCTGTGATGATCAACTGTTTTTGCCAGTCCGTCTATGCCATTTTGTATCCGTGTGTGTCACGGTATCCTTGGACCCCTCAAGTTTTTTCAAAAAAACAAGTCGTTTTCAAAAAATGATTTTTTACATTAAAAAAAACTTGATGTTTTATATCCAAAAAATATATTTTTTTTTTTTAAATTTTGCATCCTATGCAATTCTATTTAAATTTTCGAGAAGCTTCTCCACACAAAATTTGATCAAAAGCAGTTAAACTGTTTCTAGAAAGTCGAATAAAAGAAAACGGTTTAAGGAAAAAAAAAATATAAAAAGTTAGCCCAAACCTATGTATAGTATTAAATCTGAATTTTTGTATAAATCTGTAAAATTGTTTTTGAAAAATAAAATATTTAAATTTGTAGCGTTCGAAAGTCCCAAAAATCTGGCAATACACTTTTTTGTTGGGTATTTGAAGATACAGATGATTCTGGCAATACCTCCTGCATCATACCTATAAGATTGACAGATGGTCGCGCTCTGTTCTCATTTATTTATAAAAACGTTTGAATGTTGCAACAAAAAAAAATAGTTTTCGATTACAAAATTTGTAATTATATTTTAGTCCAAATTAAATGAAATTAAAAAATATTGGCGCAAAATTTTAGACTATTTAGTACGATGTTGAAGCATTTTTAGCATGATGCTAGGGTAAAAAAAGGATTTTCCAAATTTTAAACGAGATAGCATTGTACTTATTTTTTAACATTTTACTAAAGTTATAATCACCAAATGCCAATTTTATCTTTTTAGTATCATACTAACCCCGTATGCCACTTTGACAATGACAAATGTGAAAAAGGTATGTTTGCCTACTTTTTTGTACGAAATTTGACTGTTTTAGGCGCGTTCAGCTTGAGTTTCGGAAGAAAATAGGTTAAAATATGATATTAGTTAAGAAGTGTTTAAAACTAAGATCATTTTAGTAAAGAGCTTTAAAGTTAGTAAATTGTTAACTAGTATCATGCTAACCCCTTAACATAAGGCTGTTTAAAATTTTGAGCCAGTATTTTTAATTCACAAAAATGGTATTAAATATTATTTATATTATCTGGGTAAAATGAACAGCCAATTATTAATAAAACGAAAACTAATTTAAAATTAAATATTTTCTTTATAATACATTTTTAAGATCAGAGAATTCTACGAGCATATAATTTCCCCATTCAATACAAAAAAATCAACTTTAAATTATGGATTTGCTTTTCAAATTTATTTTAAGCAGTGGCATACATTTTAAATACCAATTTGGTGGACTAACTCCGAGTCAACCCGAGATTAAAATTGACATACAAACATTATCTTAAATGAGTTGTTGAATTGAGTCTATTCCCGAATCAAGGATAATATAGCAGTGAAAAACTGAGCTTAGTTATTTTAAAATATTTTTTATATTTTTAAAATATTGAATTTAAATTTTATACCAGGCGTGTTTTTTGCAATCCCGGAGGAAATTGGTCGAAAAAACGTAGTCGGGGCTAAGAAATTTACATGTTAAATGCAACAATAATTAATCTCCTTTGGGCTTACCCGAGCGCAGAGAATTATCGGGCCTGAACTTAAAGTACGGATAAAAACTGTATAACTAGCGTGAATTACATATAAAGGGTGTTTTTTTAGACGTGTGGTTTTCAGTCTGGCAATACTTTTTTCGGAGTTGGTCTTTTTGACAGTTGACGCTTGATTTATGCTCAGTTTGCTTTGCCATTTCATAATTAATAGACTTACTTCTGAACAACGTTTGCAAATCGTGCAATTTTATTACCAAAACAACGGTTCGGTTCGCACGACGCATCGTCTAATATTCGGTCGACATAATCGAAAAATCGCAAAAGTTCGAGCAACCAATGAACCGGTTTCGCACCACGTTTACTCTAGTGGATAATGCGCATCCTCAGAGGCCGTACAGTGCACACCGAAGACGCTATTGCTACTGTGGAGCAGAGTATCGAAGAGGACCCGACTGAGTCCATCCGCCATTGCGCGCAACAATTGGAGCTGTTGAAAATTGGGCCTCTCGACTGGAATTTATTCGAGCCAGTCGCGGCGGCCACTTGCCCGAATTAATTTTTAAAACATAATGGCAAACCCTTATCTTTATAATACATAAAGCTGAATTCTTGGCCATAACATTAAATTATATGCGTTTTATTTCTTCTTGAAAACCACACGTCTAAAAAATACACCCTTTCCTTGTTATCGATAGGTTGAACGGAAACTAAATGTTTTAATGTCTATATATGAAAAGGAAAATTTGGTTGCGAAAACTTAAGAAAATGAGCTCAAAAGTTAGTTTTTGAAATAAAATAAAATATCTCTGCGGTCATAAAGACCATAGTATAAAGTTAATCCCTTTTCCTGGCAATGCTACTTAAAATTTAGTATCAACGGTCACCCGAGAGATGACTGTAATGTTTCCTTAATTTATCGCATTAATAAGAAATCGTTTCTCACCGTAACGCCTGTGAAGACCAAAAAGAAGATGGTGAAGCAGAAGAAGAAGAAGAAGAAGGTGGAGGATCCTAACCTCCTTGGAGCGCATCCCATCCGATGGTGCAGTGATAGCGGTGATGATGGGATGCACTCAGTACAGCACCAACATCAACTTTATTTTGTTTTTGTTTTTGTGATGGTGATGGTGATGTTGTTTGGCTATTTGGCCGATGCGATGATTGGAATTTCTTCGACCGACTTGAGTCTGACCGACCGATGAAGATGGGAGCGTCTCGGCGTCGTCGTCGTGGTTATATTTTCAATTCACCTGGCATATCCATTTCTAGGATCCACCGTAATGCTCCGAAGCGACTGACGTCGCGATCGTTGTGGGACAGTTAACTCCAGTTATTTATTTTAAGAGTGACTGAGGCATTTGTTTAGCCAAGCATTCTCAACACGCTGCGGCAGCGGCAACGATCAATTAGTTTTAATGTTGTGAAGGCGTTAGAGTGTCACGAGTGGGGCCTAGGGATTGATTTCAAGCATATTTCAACTTAGAAAATGTTCACCGGTAGGGTACTACTACCTCTTACGAGAAAGTGACAGATCCACCAATTGAGATTGGACAGAAAATTGAAGGTCCACTGAAATGGTAAAAAATTGCAAGTCATTAAGCCCTGGGCCATAGTTTAGTTATCCATACGAATTGTTGTGCCACCAAGTTTATTTATTTGTATGAGGCGTCACATTCCGACTTCCCGCATAAATCAATTTCTAAAGCCCAGTTTTTCAGTGCGGGATTATCCTAATTTCAAGGTTAAATTCGAGTTAGCGTTGTAAACATGTTTTCAGTCAATTAAGATCCTGAGTTAACTCAAGAAATTTGGTGAGTTAACTCTGGATTAGCCGAATAGATATTTCTGAAAGATGCACGTCAAAAATCTATTCAAATCGAGGTACATACGACAATGTGGAAAGTGTGATTTTCATAGTGGTTCCATCTCGAATTCGATAGCGAAACATTGACTTCTATATACTGCCGCACTTCGATTTCGATAGATTTTTGACAACTAGGAGTTCACTTTAATTCTCCACTGAAAAACTACTTCTGAACTAACTCAGGATTAATGTATTTGCAGGATTAACTAACTCTGATTTAACTCGGAGTTAACTCATGCACTGAAAAACTTGACCTAAAAGTGTTAGAGAATTAGAGACAATAGCAGAAACGTCATAAGACCTGTATTTAAAAAAACAAATACTTATACCTACTTTTAGAACTTTTCCTTTAACGAACTTGTATACTTAACCCCACAGAACAGTATTATGACATTTGATTTGTCTTCAATAAATTTGATTTAATGGGAAGAAAATAAGAAAAGAACCGTTAAAACAGTTTCTTAAAACAAGAATTTAAACTTTTTAAATGTGTCTGTACTGTGTACTAAATTGTATCAAGTCATTTAAGACGTTTATATGAAAAAGTCAAAAATAATGAAATAAATGCTTAGAATTTGCACTTGTGTAGAAGAAAATGTAACACTAACGATGTTCGAGAAGTTCGAAAAAGGAAGTTACTTCATACGTCATCCCGTCCGTGCGTCGGTCTGTGCGTTCGTGCGTCCAATAGAGCTAGAGCTTAAAAAGTTAAGCCGATTTGCTTCAAATTTGGTACAGAGCATTACCTAGAGTGGAAATTCGAATTTTTGTTTTAGCTCATGTTATAGAACTATATTCAACAGTTTTGCGATTTTGATTAAACTTCGTACCCGTAATTGACCAAAGTAATTGTGAGAAAACTGCCTTTCAGGTTTTTTTTTAAACAAAATTGACATATCGGAAATAACCATTCTAGGTTTTTTTTTGAGGAAATGGTCTCATTTTTGGCTTATGCACGTAGGTATGTCTTTTAAATGGTTGGACGGATCTTGTTATAACTTATAAGGGGTGTTTTTTACGACGTGTGGTTTTCAATCTGGCAATTCTTTTTTGGGAGTTGGTCTTTTTGACAGCTGTCATAATTAATAGACTTACTCCTGAATAAATTTTGCAAATTGTGCAAATTTATTACCAAAATAATGGTTCCGTTCGCGCGCTGCGTCCAATATTCGGTCGACTTAATCGCAAAATCGCATAAATTCGAGCAACCATGGATCGGTTTCGCACCACGTTTACTCTTGTGGATATTGCGCATTCTCAGAGACGCCGTACAGCGCGCACCGAAAACGCTATTGCTGCTGTGGAGCAGAGTATCGAAGAAGACCCGAATGACTCTATCAGCCATCGCGCCCAACAATTGGAGCTGTCAAAAAATGGGCCTCTCGGCTGGAATTTATTCGAGCCAGCCGCGGCGGCCACTTGCCCAAAATCATTTTTAAAACAAAATGGCAAACTCTTATCTTCATAATAAAGCTAAATTCATGGCCATAACGTTAAATTATATGCGTTTTATTTCTTTTTAAAACCACACATCTAAAAAAACACCCTTTACATATACATACACAGGTAGTGAAAATTAAAAAAAAAAGTTTTTTTATGGTACGGCTCTGACCTAACTTCCTTTGCCGCATATATGTAGGCATACATTGTGTTCGTATTTTATACTTTGGCATGTATTGTGTTAGTATTTACATACATTATTATTATATTTGTACTACCACCACCTTTTTACCACCCACAATAGGCACGCAAACAATTTAGCTGTTCAAAAATGAACCCATTGTGGCTTCTTTGTATCCTTGTTAGCGTCCGGGCATATACACACATACATATCATAGAACGATATATGTAATTATTGTTATTACCCCGTTCCTGATATTTTTTTTTTTATTGTTTTCTCATTATGGTGTAGTCTTGCGTGTTTTAATAATTTTTCATCTCCATATGCATGAAAATGTCCTTGGGGTCTATTGGAACATTTTACGCAATTATATTCGGTTGAAAGTAATTTCTCGCGATAGTGAGGCGCTCGATAAACACGCCAGCTTCATATGGCATGGTCGGCCATATCCTAGCCGTATGGCAGTAAAAATTATGCAATGAAATATGCTGCTCAACAAGGATGTCGTTTATTTTCATTTTGCTATAATATAGATATCGTCAACAAACACATTCGCCTCGCTGCTCTACTGTGTGCTGTCTCTCTTTTGTTTGTAAAATATCATTTCATTAAATATGTTAATGAACCAATTTATGAAATAACTGAACGACCGCTCTCCGGTCCGTCGCGTCGTGTCGGACGGTCCTGCCGACAGGACGGGTAATTTTGTTTGCCCACTTTTACACGTTGGGCAAATAGGTACATACGTATGTACATATCCTATGTATATTTGTTTTAAATTTCATTTTTTATTTGTTTTTGTTCTGAAATTTATCCTCGCTCGGCATCTCCTTCATGACGTGTGTTGTCATATAATCATCATCAAGTGATGTCCTTTCATATGGAAATTTTGTGATGTAAATTATTGTTTTTGCTTTCGTTGGTTTTTTTTTTTTTGATTTTGTGTGTTATTTTGAACTATAATGGTGTCATGTACAGAGTGTCGGAAACACTCGGTCTAGAGTGTCGAATTTAATTCAATTTGATGTGCAGTCGTGTAACCTATCGCTTAAGTTCGTCCAACCAAACGGACACTCGTATTTTAAATGGTTGAATATTTTTGCAGATATTCAGTGCCTTTTGACATGCGATGAGTGACATGTTAGGGTCAAAAGAATAACTGTCAAAGAACTTAGCTTGAAAGGTTTTCGATTAGACTTTTTTTGATTCGGTTTTGTTGTAGGTACTAAGACCATAAAGATACAATAGCGGACTTATCAAAAAGCGAACAAAAGAAGATGAAAAGGCCGGTTGTTGAAAGTTGTGAAATGTGAAGTTCTAAGCCCCTAAGTTTTTCTAGTTAAATACTTTTTTTCACTTGAACTACGTTTTAATAACTATATTTTCTGAGGAAATTACTATAAAAATGGCAATTTATAACAGTTTTGTTTTTTAAAAATAGGTACTATTTATGCGGCCCCGCAGTGCCACGGCCTCAGCCAGTGGGTATACTGAAGGCACCAAGAGCTTATATTCACGTCTCATGAAGCTCATTAATGCACACCTACTTTTACTGGCGGAAAACTGTTACAAATTCTATAAATTGGCATTTATTTAGTCTCGTTATAATGTTTATTTAAAAAAAAAATAGAAACGAACAGGACTTAAAAGGACATTTTTAAGAAGGTCCAAAAATTGAAATTTCAAAACATAAAAACTGACAAATTCAAATACATACTCCCAAAAAATATTGCGTCTTTTTCTTGTAAAGATGCCTTCAAGAGACAACAAGAGGATCTGTGTGAATCCGCTCCTGAACATAAACAGTGAGTAGGTTTTTTGTTTAACTAAGTTAGAAGCTTACTTTTCGCCGATATGACTTTTTTTGTGACATGGTGTCGTTTGATTGTAATTCCCATTCAATAAACGACAAACCGTATCTATGAACCTTTACCAATTTTATATTCAAATTAAGGTAACGCCTCAACAATTTTGCAGCAATTGGATGAGTTTGACAGCTGGTACATAGTACTTTTCTGATGGTCGCAGACCATAGATTTTTTTTTTCGCTTTGTCTGAGACTAACTGATTGACGTCCGGAATTCCGTTTGTATGTCTATAGGTCTGCCTGTACCTGGACCTCCAATCAAAACGACTGAAATGGTTTTTGTGATATTTTGAACTTGAGGTTTTTCAAAGAATACATATAGAGGGGAAACTAAATTTATTTTTAAAATAACGGTAACTGCCATATAACTGTTATGGAAAAAATAATTATTCTTGGAAACGACTCTAACGATTTTAACACAAAATGTTCTGTGCACTATGGAAGGTATATTCCAAAAAAAAATATTTATCAAAAAATGCTATTAATGGTACCTGTCACAGAACGATTTTTTTTGAGTTTCGAGTTCATACAAATTTTCATAAAAATAATCTTTAGAAATTTAGATTTTTTTTTTGATTTGAATGAAAATTATTAGACTTTTCCGCTAAAATTAATAGTATTATTTAATTCGTATTTTCCAATATCTCGCATTTTGATACAGATAAAAAAATTAGCAGTCATATTTCATTCCTCAAAGAAGTTTAGTTTCTTTATTGGACGAACATGATGATAACAATGATTTTTTTGGAATTTTGATGATTCAAGAAATTATTTTTTAAACTTTAAGGGGTTCGGATTTAGAGTTTTTTGGAATTCGTGATTAAGTTTTTTCTTTTAATTTTGGCTTTTGAGCAATTATGATACCAGGGACCTATTTCACCAAACACTTTTCACTTTGCAACTTTTACTTTGCAAAGTTGTGTTTGGTGAAAAGTTCTTTTTTGCCAAATGAAAAGTTTTGTTAGTTTGCAAAGTATTTCTTCTTTTCGTTTCAACAAACCAACAAACTTTGCAAATTATTGATTTGCAAATAAGAGTTTGTTTCGAAAAGTTGAAATAATAATACATATAAATGAACCGTTTTGAAGAATTTTTGAAAAATGAAGAAGTAAATAAAAGTGACCAAAAGGTAGTGAAGTTTAAATTAACTTTGATGTCAAAAATAATTTTTCGACAGAAAAGACTTTTCGATTAAAAAAAAAACAACCATCGAAATCGAATTTGTTTTGTCTAAAATTGGACATATATTTCAATTGAACAGTCAAAGGAATATGTGTTTGCAACAAATTTTGTGTATACACTACATTGGGTTGAGAATGGAACCCAATATCACGGTGTTGTATCTATGCGCGAAATAAGCAGAACAATCGTCTGTAGAGTAGTTCATCGAGTGTCAAATGTAATTATAGATAAACTTCTCCCAAACACCATTTACTGGACACAAAATTCTTGGGAAATAGCCTTCCAATTTTTTTCTCAGGGAGGATTTCTTTATGTAGCTGGATGAAGAACATTCTGTCAATAGGCATGGAAAGCATGCTTAAAAATAATGATGGTTTGTGGGCCAAATCGGTCTTTATATGCTGTAAACGTAAGCTGTCCAGGTAGGGTGCATGATGCAAGAGTGATAAGGAATTCTTGTTTTGCAGGCAATTTCAATGCGGAATATCGACCATACCCTAATGCAGTGATCTTAGGAGATAGTGCTTATGCTTTGAGTAAATGGTTAATAACTCCACTAGGATAAATCTAGAAGATTCAGCGGAACAGAGTTTTAACGGAGCTCATACAAGGACCAATATTTTCGTGAACTTAGGACAACAAGGTTCTAACTTACATTTTTTTCAAAACTGAGTTATATAAATTGAATCGTACTAAAAAGGCTTTGTTCTTTTGTGATTGCCAAGTGTGATGGGAAACATTAGCCGTAACACAAAGTTCTATCTTCTTGTTGCCCTACATCCATATTAATACAATCCAAGTTTTACTTTGCAAGTTTGCAAAATACAAATTCAAATGCAAAGTTCTATTTTAAATTGGTGAAACACTTTTACTTTTCAAAAAACAGTATGAAATATTTAAAAGTGCAAAGCCTTTTCACTTTTCAAATTTTGTGAAACACACTTCGCACTTTTACTTTGCAGGAAATTATTTTTTTGCAAAGTTGCAAAGTGAAAAGTGTTTGGTGAAATAGGCCCCAGATAAAATCATTCGTGATTTTTAAATTTTGCTTTCAGATTTCGAGTGAGAACCATGAAAGTGGGAGATGTCAGTTCTTATTAGCATAATCATATTCAGAAAGAATTAATCATAAGGAATTAAAAAGGATGTAAATTTCTTGAGATCTGTTTTGGGATTTTTCGAACACTTTAATCAGACCTGAGAGTAGTTTTTTCAGCAACATCATCGTATTCAGTCACCAGATCCAACAATCAATCGTTTGGAATTTTATTTGGGGGGAGGGGGAATAGAAGGATTGAATCAATACCTGATAGTAGTTTCAGTAGAAAAGGTCTTATATTCAGCCGCAAAAGAAAAACCAAAATGAATAAGAAAACTTCACAATGTCAAACACTTAATCAATCAAATAATACCATTTACCTGAATTTTCGTTCTCGTCCTAGTAGACTACGTTTTCAAAGGCTCACCTGTTTGCAATCTCCAGACCATAAAACCCAAAGTTTACTCAATCAGAAATAATAAATTTTCTATCGGATAATGGCTTTACTTATTTTATAGTTTTATTAGATATAGATACACAAAACGCACAAACACGAATGGTCGCCTTAAGAAATAATATAAACTGATGATGTTCTTATCTTCATAAATATGTATTATTATCCCTAAAATTGACCCAATGAGTAGTTTATGGTCTTTGGTAAATTGTCTCTACTTGACGATGAAACCTACCTATAGCAGACCTTATACCAAGATCCGATTACTCCAATCAATTTATTTTACATGGAGTCATCAGTCGCATCTTTATAGCATGCAGTATAACAAATGAGAACTCAAGTCCATTGTTCGAAAACATTCTTTGATACAAAAATAATTTAGGTCCATACATACACAACACAGAGATACAGGAAAACACATTCCTGAACAAACCTGGACATTTTCTAGACTATCACCAACATGAATCAATTACAATTGAGCCCCTCAAGCTAACTCAATTTGCATAAAGTATAAGTTTCTATCTAAGAATAGAGCAAAAGTTCCAAAGCATTTTATACGCAATGGAGCTTAAGGAAGTGATTATCATGTGATGGTGATGCTATGCAGTTAAGCTAGGTTAGGTATGTTGGTTTGGTATAAGTTGATGTCCTTTAACAAGAGTTACCGCTAGACTATAGAGTACTTATATATATTTTATATGCCCCTTATCCTGTATCTCTATAGATTTCACATGAGTTTATAACCTCAGGTGGAAGCATTTAAATATTGAGGTATACCTAAGGTATGTATATGAGGCTTTGAGTGGAGATTTTCAGTTTGGATAATTCAACGAATTTATTTATGTATTTTGTTGGCGCACAAAGGGATTAAGTTACTTTTATGAAGAAAATTGACATTTGATAGGAAAATTGATGACAATCTGGAATCTTCATATTTTGTTTGAAACTACAAAGCATTACATCATAAAAAAAAAATAGACATTGTTATACCTAAACTCCTATAGGTCCCCTGGAAAATAACACTTTCACTTGGAAAAATTCTGACATAGGTGAATTTTGGTGGAGAGCCTCATTTTGTATGGGTAGATTTGGACCAGGGGTTTTGAATTTGTGCGTGGTGAAAAGTTTTATTTAAAATTTCTCAAAAATTATCAGTTTTTTGAAAAAAAATGTCAATGTGAAAACTGCAGTTTATAAAACTTTAAACAAAGATTTCGATTTTGAGAAATATACCCATTTAATGATATTTATAGTATGTGACGTCAGTCTGATATTAGATTTTTCAATTATCACAACTTTATGCCTTCACCCTTTTTAACTGATTTTTACACTTTCCGAGCCCGACGGATGCTTTAAGCGTCTTTCTGCACCTCTTACCACTTCATTTACACGTTAAATATTTCGTATCCTGCAGCGCGATATGACTTAAGGAATCAAATTGTTGGTTTGCTAAACCATACCATATGGTCACAGCAATATCACAAGTTTGATTCCTAATGATAATATGCTTTCAATACAGACCGACTAATGCACTCCTGCTCTGGATCTTTGCAAGTGTATATATTTCTGACTTTGCAAGTGTATATATTTCAAGCTGAATTACTAGCAATAAGGGAAGCATGCGAGATACTCAAATAAGATCCTAACCAAAACCGGAACCAGACAGTCAGGCAGCTGTTAAAGCCATTGATTCGGCTATATCCTCTAAATTGGTCTATCAATGTCGGGATGAACTATCAAGCCTTAATGTCAACCTCGGGGTCATTCTTATTTGGGTTCTAGGTCATTGTGGCATTGAAGAAAACGAGCGGGCCGACAAACTGGCCAGGCAAGGATCAGCCCTTCATAGCTCACTTGCGGAAAGAGTTAGCATTCCGCTTGAAGTTATGAAGGAGAAAATATTCTTAATTTTTTACCCACTGAATCCAATCGCAGGTGGGAAAGTTTAACAAACTGAGTCATATCCAGAAAGATATGGCCCATCTATAATAAATCCCGAACAACTAAGCTGATATTTAGGCCCAGGCGAGACATAGCCAGGGTTGTTGCAACATGTTTTGGTCACTGGCCGGTAGGAGAACATGTGGGGAAGCTGGGCATTCCATACAATACATACGTCGTAGTTGTGAGGAGCATCAGGAGAAGGAAACAGTAGTTCACTTCCTTTGTAAATGCCCTGCTCTGGCCAGATTGAGAGCAAAATCATTTGGAAAGGCTTTTCTTGAAGACCTACACGAATTTTCTGAAATAAAGATCAAAGCTTTGATCGCTTTTCTCAACGACGCGACGAAGTGGATATAGTTCTAACTTCAACTTAAATTCCCTCACCACATCCGTTGGACTCCTTAGACAGCGCGTAAGCTGAATAAGAGTGTCTTAGGACCCGTAAGAGGGTATATCCGCAAACTCCTTCAATAAAACCACTTTCAACCAACAGGTCAATATGACTTATGGGATCAAAACGGCGCACTCCATCGCTAATTGGGTCAGGAAGCTTGCTCTGTACGGCCAGCTCTACCTACCTACCTATGTGTTCTCTCCGTTACATTTCCTTGGTAGCTAAGTTGCATAAAGCCTTTGTTTGGGCCTTACGTTTCGCTTGAAATTGGGAGCAGTTTTTCGTATCTTCATTCTAAAAACTTCTTTAATCAACTTTGAGACATATTTTATTTAAATGTAAGATTCAATTTAATTTTGATATGGTTATTTTAAGCTTTTTCATGAAAGGATTGTCACTTTTTGTTTCATTGTGTCAAACAAAATATGTGTTCGTATCATGACAATATCAATTCAATATCTTTCAGCGTTTGCAACAACGACAAAAAAAAAAAAACAAACCCCTTTTATACAAAATCTGAGACAAAAACCATTTACGAGCTATATGTACTATACCTTCACCAAAACCCTCATACATTTTTATATACCGACCAGCCTTTGTCTGATTCTCGTACTCAATTGACCGACATTTGCCGCCAAACACCTAAGAACTCGATTTTTCCCCCTATTGGCCTTATTCTATCCTAAAAAAAAAAAAAAAAAAAAAAAACATAGTACCTACACTGCAATACTTGAACAACTTATTGTCGTCGTCCTCGTCAACCAACGTCTTCTCAGTCGAATAACATTTTTGGATTGAAAATAACACCGAATTGATTTGAAAATAACACCGAAACCCGATAGAACATAATTTACTCCTTTATATTTCCCTCCAACAATATTAGGTGATTCAAAATGGATAGCGAAATGGGGCGAAAGGAGGTCTGACAAAATAAGTAGCTTAATTTGATATTGAACAGGGTATTCCTGACACAGAGTAAAGCAGTCTCTTTGTAAAATAGTTTCACTGTAATTATTTAATCTCCGCGAAAAAAGAAACCGTCAAAGTTTCCAAAAGTTTCTCAAAAAGCTTAGTAAGTGCAACCATTATAAGCTCAATTGATGGACTTTCTTAACGGAGTTGAGTATCACTTTACCATTAAAAGTTTCATCAAAACCGTAATAGAGCCGAGTTTTTTTGCAAGCCCGGAGAGATTTGGTTGAAATATATGACATCGGGAATTAGCGACGCCATTACAGTAACAAAATAGAATTTTCATACGAACTATCGATAACAAGTATAAAATATGAGCCGGTAATACAGTTTTTTTCCGTGATAAAGTTAAGCCCCGAGAATTCTCCGCGTTTAACTAAGCCCGAAGCGGAGTAGTTGTTGTTGCATTTACCATGTAAATAACTTTGCTGCGACGTCATTTTTTCTACCAATTTCTTCAGGGTTTGCATACAAATCACGGCTTATACTACGTTTTCATTTGGGCAATTAATATGTTGAAAATTTATAAATTCGATTCAAAATCATCTCATTCTCCATACAAATTCACATTTCAAAATTTTAACCAAATTGGCAAGAAATTATAAAGAGAATTAGATGAACAGGTTATGAACACAGCCAATTGTCAAAGTTGTAAAAGTGTCAAACAGAAATAGAAAGAGAAAATAACAAAATGAAGTGATTAACTGAGTTTTTCAACAGCCAGCGCTTATAAATAACACCCTATATCGAAACGAAAAATCCAAACTGGTGTATACTGTACAGACACACCTCCCATTTACTGTGTTCAAAAATTGTATTGCTTCTCGGCCATTTAAGTAAGGTCAAGCCAATTGAAATGGGAATTGTGCAAGCTTCTTTAGATTGTTATAGCTGCTATGGGTTGTGGGTGGGTGGATGGTATATATGTATGAAGGTGTATTTGTTCTTGTACAATCACATCCCGTTACCATATCAAAAATGGGAAAATTGGATTATCTGCTTATTGATTTCCAGCTTAAAGTTTTCCGTTTGACTAAACCAAATGTATACAATACCACAGGACCCTATATAAGTTTCAAAATATTCAATCCTACTATGCAGGTAAAAGCCGCAGACAACTTCTTTAGGATGATGTAGCACCAGAAAAGTGCATTTAATTGGGATTTTATTTTGCACAGGCAACAGAAGTTGTGTGAGATTACAATGTTTATTATCAGAAAAATGATGTTTGTAGGCCTTTTTTACTGCCACCCGCACAAGAAAAACAAATGGTTGTGAATTTTTGATGTTATTAACCCTTAAGGATTTATTAAGGCTTTGGAGTATTAAAATCTTTTTAGTATGTTTTTGTTTGAATAAAACGGATTTAAAGGATAACGGATGCAATGTAGGATTCTGGTGTTGGAGGTAGATTTTTAATATGCATCTTTTCAAACGAGTTTTTATTTTTTAACGACGGAGTTTCACGTGTTTACATTTCTCCAAATAATAAAAATATTGCTTGGAATATTTATGAATAACCTTATAAAATGGAAATGATTGATTTTTTTTATTTCAGTTTAGTATTATCAACAATTATTGATTTAGAATGATGAATATGTAAAACAAATATGTTATTTTAAAGTCACATTAGGTTAGCTGATCTATATTTTAGTTTGTTTTATTTTATTTTATTTTATTTTATTTTATTTTATTTTATTTTATTTTATTTTATTTTATTTTATTTTATTTTATTTTATTTTATTTTATTTTAATTTATTTTATTTTATTTTGTTTTATTTTATTTTATTTTATTTTATTTTATTTTATTTTACTTTATTTTGTGGTAACTTCATAATTTAGGTGAAACACTCGCCCGCAGAAATACTACGAAATTTGAAGGACAATTGAACCCGGAACTATTTGCTCCTCCAATCCAATACGCTAGACCAAATGTCGAAAATCAAATTCTGGATAGAGAAATATCAATCTCTGAAGTCGAAGCAGTTGTAGCCAAAATAAAAGACAACAAAGCTCCCGGGATTGATCGAATCCCAAATGAATTCTGGAAATACGCAACATTAGAGTTTTTAACACTTCTTACAAAAGTGTACAATGAGATTTTCACCACAGGTGAAACGCCGGAGGCTTTCAGGAAATCTAAAATGTTTCCCATATTCAAAAAAGGAGATAAGATGGACCCATCCAACTATCGAGGCATTGCTTTTCTCAACTCATCGCTTAAAATCTTCATGGAAATTCTAAGAAGCCGACTTACATCATGGATTGAAAGTAACCATATTCTGAGTGAATTCCAAATAGGGTTTAGAAAAGGATATTACACATATTTAGCCTGACCAACATCGCAGAGATATATCTCCGTAGAAAGAAAAAACTATACGCACGTTTCATCGATTTCCGAGTGGCATTCGATTCCATCGACAGAAAAGCTCTGATATTTAAATTGTTTAGAGATGTCTCTAAAATTTGGAAAAATAATTGAGGACATCTATAAAGAAACAACCTATGCAGTATGGGATGGGAAAAATCTATCTGATTGGTTTCCCGCGTTAGTAGGATTGAAACAAGGTTGCAATCTCGGCCCTTCAGCGTTTTGCCTTTATATCGAGGACCTAATAGAAGACCTGCCATGTGGCATAACCATTGATGGGTTTAGGATTAAAGTTCTGATGTACGCAGACGATCTTGTCATTCTAGCTGAATCTCCTGAATCTCTTCAGCTAATGATCAACAAATTACGGAATTACTGTTCGAAATGGAATCTAACAGTGAACCTTAACAAGTCAAAAACAATGGTTTTTCGGAGAGGATCAAGGCGATTGGCTGCAAACGAGAAATGGTATTATGAAGTTGACCAAATTGAAACTGCGAGGGAATACCAATACTTGGGTTACACTGTGACGAGCAACTTAAACCTAGAAAAACACCTAGTAAAAAAACTTTCTTCGTCCAAAAATGCTATTGGGAAGGTGTGGAAAAATGTATATGGAAACAAGGACCCAGCATTTAGTGCAAAATACAAAGTTTTTCTCGCAACGTCCGAATCAATAATGCTGTATGCTGCGGAATCATGGGGCTGGAATCAGTCTGAAACCACCGAAAAACTCTTGAGGTTCTTTCTAAAGAGGCAATTTTGACTACCAGAAACAACACCTAATTACATGCTTCTCATCGAAACCGGTCTATCACCATTATATCTCTCATCTCTTAAACTGCACTTCAACTACATCACCAAACTAATGTATATTGTATAACCACGTCGACAAAGTGGCAAGAAAGATTGCAGTATCGATAATAAGGTCGCAAAGCTCATGGTTTCAGGAATCGAAAAACCTAGCAGACACTTGTGAACTCTCTTTCAATCTAACTTTAGATAATCTTGCAGAATGGAGGCCATATCTACACAATCTACTGGAAAAGCTGCACTCCAAATCAAGAGAGAAAAGTAAAGAGCAAGCTACTAGTTCACTACATAGGGAATTCTACCCTCAACTTCATCACGATTTAAGAGAATCCAACTACTAACAGTGAAACAATTTCATTGATTTTCAGGGCAAGAGGTGAACTATTACCTCTAAATTTCATTCCACATTGCAATGACCTACCACTAAACTTCTCCTTATGCAAAACTAGAAAAAAAAGCATTTTAAATTACGGGAAATTTGTCCAATTTATGTTTGTAATAGCTTTAAATTTGTGCTTGAGGGTTCACTTTCTCGTGAAGTAAAAGTGATTTCAATTCAAAATTTCAAATATGTACAAAATTTAGAAGAGCAATTCCAAAACGTTGGCTTATGCTTCCAAGGGTTAAATTATAAATAATTTGTGGGCTATTGCTTCGATATTCTCTTATTGAAATTGATTTTAAGACCAAATCCGAGTGATTCTGATAGAAAATTGACAATTTAGACCGTCAAAAGTTGCCAACCAAATTAAAGGTCAATGACTCGAAAATTCAAAATATATGTATATTCTAAAATAATAGTTGGTTTTTAAAGTGTCGTTATTTTTCCAGGTTGCTGTACCTATTTTAATCTGATGGTAGACTTAAAATTCTGAACACGAAGCTTTTGCCTGTCAAAATTTATTTAGTTGCTCACATATTAATTTTTCATCGAAAAGAATTATCTAATGAATTTGTGACTTTGAAGTATACCTATTATTTTCGTGGACGGTAAAAAAAAAACTAAATTTGTTTCAGTAATTATCAATATAAAAAAATGTCAAAACAAAAACTTTAAAAAGCATTTCAGTCGTAAAAAATCCGCCACAATTTTTTTTTTTTAATTATTTCTCACAAAGAGCAGGTAGGTTTGTACTCTGTAGCCAGAGCTGACGCACAATAAATTCCATCAAAAATATAATAATGCAATTAGTGTAACTTACATTTAAGCCACATCATCTTTGTGTTACCACCAGTAAAACAAATTCCAACCAACAATTTTAATCAGCCTCTTATTCCTATGCATGCGTATATGAAATGCCGTTAAAATTCGATGTTTTATACTTGCATCCCACGCACTCTGTTATCTTTCGTTTATAATTAATAAAAATTCTCATTCTCGTTATTATATCCTTGTATAAATTTCGCATGTACCTACGCATAATTTACATTCCTGAATGAAATACTTTACCAACCACACGCGAAATAAATGCACACAGACGATCGACGCGCACACAGGCGAAATGCTTTTTCCTGTTGCCAAAATGGAAATTAATTTTGTGGAAATGCTCGTTTACCATTGAAATAGCACTTTAACATACACTACACAATCATATCGACGTGCCAGAGGAAATCATAAACTACTGAGAGAGTTTCGATTCTACTCATGTTATTCGTCAGAGACGGAAAAGAGCCGACAGACCGACACTATGGCTGCCACAGCAGCCACCCAGTATAAAGAAGTTCAAAATATTGGCAATGGATATTCAGGATATATCTGTATACAATGGTATATTCATATAGAAACTGGAGGTGCGTTTCGCTTATTGCACCATCAGCTATCACAATTGAAATACACGCTGCCGTATAACGTGCGAGAGATGAAGTTTCTGAACTATAGATAGATCTTATATTGAATGCATATGAGGTCGAAAATGTAGGTACACGTTACGGCTTATATTCTGAGTTCAGAGTTTCATAAAAAAAATAAAATATTTATTAATTGATTGTGCTAATGCTTCACAGCATGAACTGCACGTATCTTTCATGTAAAACCCCTTAGGTATTTGGAAAATGTTTGGACATTTTTGTCAAAAAATATCCGTTATGTAAATGATACGAAGATTTACCAAAATCGTTAGAGCCGTTTTCAATAAAAATGTTCTGTACCCAGATTTAAAATAAATCGGTCCACGTAATTAGGCTGTAGCTTAATTAAGGACCAAGTGTAGGCACAGGTGTAAAGCACAAGCACATTGTTTTTATCACAAGACAAAAACCACAAATGCTTAGGCTTCTTCAAAATCGTAATGCTATGTTTGACACGAATTTCGAAAATTTTCTTTCACACGAACGCGATTTAAATAATATTTAAAGAATGAGTGGATTTAATTAAATGTCGCTTACTATCCATCATCCTAAACATATTCACCGGAGGAATTTGAAACGATTTTAATCGAGAGTTCAATTAAGTTTCAGCCTTTGAGAGTTGCGCAATGATGCACCTATACCTATACTTAATATAGTCTCGAGAATAGTTTAGTAATCGAAAAACAGTCCATCCCTCATTGATATATAGTGACTCAAAGTGAAAAATTCTCATTTTCATTTCGGATGCACTTTTGACTTGAAGCATACCTACACAGTACATACCTTCGATTCTGATGCAAGGAAAGGAAAATTCTCTTAAAAACCAACTACTTTGGTATGCTAATAGGTACCTATACCTACTTGGCAATCGGATGATTTTATGGATACATTTTTGGTTTATATACTAAGATGGCAATGTCATTCAAAGCAAATGCAAATGAGTTTTTGGGAAATTGAATAGGCTGCTTTTAATTAAAAAGTTCGTCACCATCAGAGAGGGTACTTTTGTTGCTTTTGGCGCTTCCAACGCTTGCATTTCAAAAGAAAACCAAGATAAGGTTAAACGGAAGATTGAAGGGTTAAACGGAAAAACCCATGGTTCAGATGAATTGGTATCTAGGTAAACAACTTGTTCAAAACGAGATTCTCACTTATGTGCTTTTCATAAAAGACTGTGAGTGCAACATTTTTGTGCCTATGTTTGGTTTTAAATAGATTAAAACATGTGGTGTTATCTTTAAGAGCAGAAAGTTTAAAAAAATCAAAAGTTCTACAAAAATTTGCTAAAACAAAAATTATTTGTTACATTTTTCAATGCAGTATTGTTTAAAATATTTAAAAACACTCGATTGTAAAATTATAACAATATCTGTCAAGGCAATAAAAAGATACGAGTGAATAACTCAAACTCGCATTTTCCGTTATGGGAATTTTCCATAAATATAGGATTTAATATTTTATCTAAGAAATCACATAAAAATATTCTATTGCCGCACATTACGGCTGTTTGCTGCTTAATGCTCGAGCCAGCGCAACGCGGAATCGATCCATTGCGCGGATAGTCGTTATGTGCGCAAACAGCTAAAAAACACGTCATTGTGTTTTCTCCACTGGTGAACGCACCCAATAACAATCTACTCAGTATTCCACTAAAAGGTATACTGGTTATAGGTTCTTACTCTGCGCCCCCACTAGCAATTTTTATTTCTATCTTTATTTCAGCAATGATTGCTGACATTTTTATTTGCTGCGTTCAGTGGGCAAATTATGGCATGAAATCTTTTTTTATTCAGGTTGCCGAGCAAACAACACCTATTTTATATACAGTTGGAATAAAGTTGAAATGCTTGGAACTCCAATTCAAACTCCTAACCCTACGTTTAAATGTGAAATTTGGCCCTCTGTCATTTGAACTGACATGAGACGTCAAATTATTTCTTCATTTATTGCCACAGAGATGGTAAGAAAAAAAATCTGAAATTTGTGCTCTGCATTGGAAATTTCCATTGCTTACCCGATTTTTATAAATGAACTACTGCGTCTGGAGGCGTAGGGTTAATCGGAGGAGGTCATTTTATATTTCCGCGCTAAATTTTAGTACCCATTTTCCTCTCCAAACATCAGATAAACCCCAAGCTAAATTTTGACATGAGAGTGTTGTGGAGAATATATCACATAAACAGCTGTTCTCTGAGAAAAAAAATTATTAACGTTATGAATGGCGAAAATATGATCATCTAAGTCCAACCTTTTTAACTTTCCCAACGCAGAAAGAATTTTTGCAATCAAAAACAATTCTTTTGTATTTATCATATCTACATAACAATTTTTTTAAAAATAACCTTTCCAACACAAACAGAATTTTTGAAATCGGATAATACTACGTTTTCATACATTTCTTAAGGCCATCCACTCAAAATTACCTATCAAGCACAAAGAGAATTTCTTAAATAGGACTATTTTTTTTTTTTGCCCTATTTCACCCTACAAATTGCAAATTAAACGAAAATTCCTTGAAGCCATTTTCTAAGAACAATATTTCAAACAAAGGAAGAATTTTTATAATCGGATACGACTTTTCAGTTTACCCCATTTCACCCTACAAAGTGAATTTTTACGATATTTTTTATATAATCTAACAAATCAAAGATCATTAAAATCGGTCCAGTCGTTCTTGAGTTGTAAGTGTTGTAACTAAAACTACTTTGTTTATTATTAAGAAAAGAAGATAATTAATTATTAATAATTAAAAAAAAAACAAAGACAAAAAAAAACATTAATCTTCACAAATAGTAAAGAGGTTTAGAACTTTTTTTAAAAAAAAAACACAAAAAATTCGAAAAAATGAATGAAATATTTATTTGAATCGATAGTTTGAACCTTGCAATTTAATGTTTAAAGATAATTTCATGCAAATGTTGACCGCGGCTGCATCTCAGGTAGCCCATCCGCTGAGTCCAATTTTGGCATACTCTTTCACACATATCGGCCGGTATCTCACGAATGAATGCATGGATGTTGGCTTCCAGTGCGTCAATCGAAGCGGGCTTGTCCCTATAGACATTAGCCTTGACATACCCCCACAAAAAATAAGCTAATGGTGTCAAATCGCACGATCTAGGCGGCCAATTGACCGGCCCGAAACGTGAAATTAACTGTTCACCAAACTCGCCTCGCAATTGCGCCATTGTTTCGCGTGCTGTGTGGCATGTGGCACCGTCTTGTTGAAACCACATATCATGCAAGTCAAGAACTTCCATTTCGGGCAGAAAAAAGTTTGTTATCATCGCTCGGTAGCGTTCACCATTGACAGTAACGCTGCGATTCGCATCATCTTTGAAGAAATATGGCCCAATAATGCCGCCGGCCCATAAACCGCACCAAACAACGGCTTTTTCGGGATGCATTGGTAGCTGTTGCAATGCTTCTGGCTGATCTTTACTCCAAATGCGGCAATTTTGCTTATTTACGTACCCATTCAACCAAAAATGAGCCTCATCGCTGAACACAATTTTTCGATAAAAAAGCGGATCCTCGGCCAGCTTTCCAAGAGCCCATTCACCAAAAATTCGGCGTTGTGGTAGGTCGGCTGGCTTTAGTTCTTGCACCAGCTGTATCTTAAAAGGCTTTACGCTCAAATCCTTCCGCAAAATTTTCCACGTAGTGCTGTAACAAAGGCCTAACTGCTGGGAACGGCGCCGAATCGACATTTCGCGGTCTTCTGTCACACTAGCTGATACGGCCGCAATATTTTCTTCACTACGCACAGTACGTAAACGTGTTGGTGGTTTAATGTCCAACAAAGTAAATTTGGTGCGAAATTTGGTCACAATCTTCCGAATAGACTGCTCAGAAGGTCGAGAATGCCGATCATAAAATGGAAGCAGCGCGCGACGAACATTTCGAACCGAGCACGAATTTTGATAGTAAAATTCAATAATTTGCAAGCGTTGTTCATTTGTAAGACGATCCATGGTTAAATTGCAAACCAAACTGAAGCTGTTTGACAGTGACACAAGGTACTAAACACACGTCAGCTGTCAAAACCAGTGTTGCCAAAACCAAACCAGCTAAAAAATCACCCTTTATTAACCATGACTCCCATAGTTCTAACTTTGCTTTAATTGTCTCATATGAATCTGTCTTTTTTTCTAACTGTTTGTCAAATTATGTTGGTCTTGGCTTGTAATAACTACATTTACTTCAAAATTTAATCTAGCAGAATCTCCTTTTAATGAATTTCACTTAGAAAATGTTGTTAATGTAAGATCAAGATCAACGACAAAAAAAAACACATTGTCCCAACAGAATTAATCTCCCATTCCACTTAATAAATTTTTCTCTTTGAAAACAACTGACCCGAAACTGACAAAAATAAAACTAAATTAATTCTAGATAAAACAATTTCTTCATTATACTATACATTTGGTAGTCTTTTATGTGTTTCTATCTATTAATTTTTTTTTGCATTTTATGTAATGTCTCTTTGATATGTCACATAGTTGTCGTTTTCAGTTCAGCGTTCAGCAACAACGTTACATCACGTAGAATGTAGAACCTATATATCTCTTCCTCTGCTTTACTCATTCGCATGAAACATCTTATTTATAATGTGTCACAAGCCGGATATCGATTTCCATTTATTTATTGAACATACATCCGTCTATTGAGTTAGTATTGGCTCATTGACCATTATAGTTTTTATTTTTATTTTTTGTGTGATGTTTCAAAGGTCATAATATACAAATAATAATAATTATCCTTTTTGAATATTGCTTTAATCAAGATGAACAAGCTTGTCATAATCAAAGAAAAATTTTATTTTAATATGAATATTGGAACATTTGAACAGGGGTTTTTGTTTGGATATTTACAGAAAGAAAATTAAAAAAAAAAAAAAAAACACAATTTATTATTTCGATCCTTAATGTTTTATTTAAATTATTATACGTATGTATCAATTGAAAATCTATATTTTTTGTAGTTATTTATTCTTATCTAACCAAAAGAGAATACATATAAGGAACGGAAAACCCTAATTAAAAAAAAATTATTTCCTAAAGTTGTATATAAATTGAATATTCGCCTGGACTTGATATTGATTTTGTCAAAACCACATTCAACAATCACATCTATTTAAATATATACATATACCTAGCTAGACGAGTTCAAAATTATATTCATACATTGTTCAGTTTTAATTTATTGTGTCAACCGAACCATATTAAAACAATCCATTGAACTTGAAAGGCAATTAAAGTGTTTATCTTTGGCATTTTTTTCTTTTTTTTTTTTGTAAAAATATGAGTATGTACATACGAATATGTACATATATTAGGGAATTTTTGAACAATTTTTGTGTTTTTTAAATTGGAATTATTATTTATAAATGAATAATGTGCGCACCACCAGTCGCATGATTTGGTGTTCTTAAATTTTAAATTACGTATTATAAAGGGTTTTCCAATAAGAGGTGTTATTTTGATATTAAAAGAAAAATGGCATTTTTTGAGATAAATGATCGGATGTTTATTTCATTATAAAGAGGAAGGTATGCCGTTAATAATGGAACACAACATCAGCCAAATGGCCGCCACGACCACGCTTACAGGACTATATCCTTTTCATGAAATTTTCCATAACCAAATCGCAAAGTGGCTGCTCTATGTCCTCGATAGCCTCACGAATTCCATCTTTGAGGTCTTGAATCGACGCTGGGCTGTTGGCGTAGACCTTATCTTTCACATGTCCCCAAAGGAAGAAGTCGCAAGGTGTTAAATCACAAGATCTCGGTGGCCAATTGTGATCACCTCTTCGAGAGATAACACGGTCCGGAAACTTTTCCCGTAAAAGATCGAGTGTTTCATTGCTTGTGTGGCACGTAGCGCCGTCTTGTTGAAAGTAAACGTTGTCCAGATCAATACCATCCAATTCCGGCCATAAAAAATCATTAATCATCTCTCGATAGCGCAATCTATTGACCGTAACTGTTGCTCCAGCCTCATTTTCGAAAAAGTAAGGTCCAATGACCCCGCCGGACCATAAACCGCACCAAACAGTCACGCGTTGAGGATGGAGAGGCTTTTCAACAATAACTCTTGGGTTTTCCGAGCCCCAAAATCGACAGTTTTGCTTGTTGACGTAGCCTCCGAGGTGGAAATGGGCCTCATCAGTCAAGATGATTTTTCGATGAAATTCCGGATCATTTTCATGCATTTCAAGGACCCAATCAGCAAAGACACGACGTTGTTGATGATCAGCAGGCTTGAGTTCTTGTGTTAACTGAACTTTATAAGCCTTAAGACCCAAGTCTTTATGCAAAATACGGTGTAATGACGTTTGTGGAATGCCTAATTCCAAAGAACGTCGAGGAATGGACAAACCTGGGTTTTCTTCTTCTACTTTGGGCTACAACAGCAATATTCTCAGTTGTTCTTGAGCGACGTGCACGGGTTTTATTCTTCACAACACTAACTTGTCCCAACAGCTCGAATTTGTCCACCAATTTCTGTATTGCGGTCCGACAAGGTGTTTCACGACGACCCAAAAATGTTTTAGTTTTACGAACCGTCTCTGCCAAATTTTCACCATTTTTATAGTGAATTTTAATAACTTCAATGCGTTGTTGAAGCGTGTATCGTTCCATTTTTATCAATGGCGTAGTTTTTAGTTGTCAAATGTCAAAAATGACAGCTTCAAAAGTGACAGCTACCGAAACAGCGGGCTATTCAAAATAACCCCTCTTATTGGAAAACCATTTATATAGTATATGTATATGTATATATGTAAATAAAAGATTGAAACTGTGATCTAATATGGACACCCGATCGCAAAATTATTACAAAATTGGTCCAGCTATTAAATTACGAAGTGACTTTAAACATGCTTTTTTGTTTATGAAAGTAGGTGATGTTAATGCGGACCAGGTTTCTCCTCTGGTGGGAAAAATTCGGATACCCAGAGTTTATTTTTCAAGTCACGCGAAGCGCGTTGATGTACACCTGATTTTAATGGCGAAAAAACTGTTATAACTGTTATAAATTGGCATTTCTCTCGTCTCGTCCATTTAAAAAATAAATATTTATATCATTGAATAAGTCGAAAGTATGTAATGCAATTTTTTTTTTTCAAAAAAGTCAAAACTCTACTGTACGAGTTTAATCAAAATCATTATAACCGTTTTCGAGAAAAATAAACAAAAAATTAAAATGGATGTATGTATATGTGAAATGGGAACTATCGGTTCCAGATGAGCTCAAACAAAAATTCGAATGTTTCCTTTTGGTAAATTTTATAAAATGTTTCTGCAGGTACCATATTGGAAGCAAATCGGTGTTTCCGTTTAGGCTCTAACTTAAAAATTACAGTGGACGCAAACATCGAATAAAATTTCGACAAAGCTCAATTATTTTGGTGAAGAGATTTCTTTTACCGTGTTAAGCTTGCAGTTCTCGTGGGAAAAAAATTTAAATTTCCAAAGCATTGCTTAATTAAATCTTTATTTTTACTTCCGAAATATGTACATATTTGCATACATTTACTATGAGGAAAGTTTAAGATTCGTAAAAAATCGAACTCGAGATCCCAATGAAATATGACATTTCCATGATAGAGAGTAAAAAAAAAGTGCGTCGCGCAATTCTGTCGGTCTGTATGGCTCTATCTGTTTATCTGTCTGCAACTCGACCTACAGCCTACAGCTACAGATTTTTGAAATTATTTTTCAGCTCTAAGGATAGCGGTACCTGATGCCATACAACATAAATAATTTTTTGAAAAAAACAATATTTTGAAAACAAGTCGATAAATTTTTTTTTAATTTCGTTTTTGGGTGTACATATATTATTAAGTATTTAAAAATGGCACCCCAAGTACTTTTTTTTAATGTTCAAGAAGTTTTATACACAAAATAATTATTTTATTCAGAAAACCGCTTTAAAGATATTTTACAATTTTTTCCATAAACTTATTATTTTTTCCTTAACGCAGACGACGTTCTTCATTTTGAAATAAAAAAACATTTTTTGCAGTTGCAATTTTAATCTTTGAAATTCCAAGAAACTTGAACTAAAAGAGCAAGTTCGTGCGATCCAGTAGTGCATACATTTTTTTAAACATTTAAAACTGAATACCATATTTGTTTGGACATAAACAATAAGACAACTCTGGCGCAGATTTGAAATTTGATTTTATTTATAATCTTTAAATTTATTAAGTGTTTTAAAAAACAAAAAAAAATAATTTTAAAGAAAACAAATTTAGAAGTTCCCGACTTCAACGAATGCGAATTTAGGTTAAATTTCAAAATGGCCTCCACAAATGAACATTTATGAAAGCACCAATAACCAGTAGTCTTAGTATTCTTAAATACTGGGAAATTGCGGGGTGCGTTCATCTGTGGAGGAAACACATTGTCTTGTTTAGAGCTGTTCCCTAACATTGCGACTGTCAACGAACTACGCAATGAGTAGATTCCACGTTGCGATGGGTCGAGCATTTAATAGCAGACAGCCACAATAATAAGGGTTGTCAGAACCCTAAGTGCGTATTTAATACAAAGACAATTTTTTTTCAAAGTTAAATGTTTATTTTGAATACAAATATGAAATTATTCATTATTGATGTCAGATTTTATTGAATTCTCCAACTTGTTTTTTTTTCTTGAAATCCTATAAATAACCCTTTTAGCAATTTTATAAAAGACAAATATGCCAAACAGATGGTGGATAAACAATAAACATAGATATCTGGAACTTTTCGTATACCTATAGTTATTTTTGTTCAATACATTTTTGCATCTGCCAATAAACTTTATTTTATTCAAAGAAATTTCGGCCACAGAACCAAAAATGGTCTTTGTTTTATGCGTCATATTTTTTATTTGGCATTTTTTTTTTGTGAAACCATTAATATTCATTTTAATTGGATTTGCAATTGGCTGCATTAAAATTCAATTTTTTTTTGGTTGTCACTTTGGGAAATAAACGTGAGTATCCTGGTCGAAGAATAATTTAAAACGAAATATTTTATGTTTTTGATTGAGTGATTTGATTGAATTTATTTTTTTTTTTGCAACAAAACAATTTTGTATCATAGAGTTGATGATGTCAGCTTGTCAAATTCAATTAATAAAAATTGATTCGACCTATAGTCGTCCAACATAATGAGTAGGTATATGAGTTGGCATTATTTGAGTATATTTTAAATATTATTAGGTCAAGATATCCTTAATTTTAGGTATAAGTATACTTGAACTTATGTGTTGGAGTGGAACTATTTAAATTAATAACTTGACCCAAAGTATGTTTTTGAAATTATAGCCACTTTTATCTATATTTATTAATATGTTAGTCTTTTCAAAGAAAACCAAGAAGAGCATTTATACCTTTTGGCAAAGATTTCAAATATATCTGGTGTCTATTACAAGGTTTTATCAAAATAGAACGAAAATTCATTTCTCGTCAATGGCTTTGTTTGAATTAGTCCACTAAAAACTCTAGTTGAAACACAAATTCCTAATCCCTTCTCAGAGTTGACTTCTTTAATTATAATGTCTCCCAAATCCACCATAAAACATTCCCAAATCCAACTGCGGTGAAACGTGTATTTTTGCTCTTATTTTTCAATCAACAAAACTGTTTCCCTTATGAAGGTCTTTCATATCTTTCATTGGGTCTTGAAGAATATATTTTAAACTTTCAACACTGCCATTTTATAATACGAATGCCAACATCCAGCATCACGTCCAAGTCATTTGCTATCAGCTTAGTTGACTTAAGTGAAAAACTGCAAAGTCCAACTCCCCCGCATGTCCCATTTTTATATAATCACATCAACCAAACCAACATACCCCATCCCCACGAAAATCGCCAACGTTAGTCGTCGTTAAGTCGTAGTCGGCAGCGCAGCAGTGGGCGATGGGCGGCCGGCGTCAACAAAGGACTCTCGAGTCTCGACTCTCCGGAAACAGAAAGCAACGCAAACATCAAACAGGGACCAAAAGTAGCAGCAGCAGCTGTGTCAAAAGTGTTAAACGGTTTTATAGTTGTCACAAGAAGCAAAAAAATTCATTAATCAAAAACTGTGTGTGTGGACTGCGAAGGGATATAAAATGTTCTATAATTTCACAAGTTTTATCACAAATTCTAAGCTGCATGGGTTTCTTAGTTTGTTTTCTGCTTATATATTATGTAATATAGTGATACCATCTCTGGCTCACATTCCTATGAAACTTTTTTCGTCAACAATGAAAACGAAAAAAAAAAAAATAGGAAAGTTTTTTAATCCAAGAAGAAAATATACACCAGAAAAAACAGCTCGAAGGAAAGATGACGAAATTTTCTCTCCGCTTATCTACTGTATAGATAAATATTACAGTGGTAGTGGTAGCAAACCTATTTTATTATTTCTTGCGTAGGTAACTTCACGTTACGCTATGTAACGAAGCCATTATATAAAAAGTCTTTAATAAAAATGCTAAATTTACAATATTTACTTTAAAATCCAACCAGTGGTTTTTGATGTGTAAACATCTATGCTGGCGGTAGAGTGAAAAAAAACGTGAACGTTCGTGTGCAACGTTACGGTGTGCAACGTTACGGTGTGCAACGTTACGATCTGCATACTAGGATGGGTGCGTTCAGTGAAAAAAATCTTAAGATCAACTTCAAGCAAAAACAAGTCCGTTTTGGATCCGGGCACGTTGATGTTTACACATATTAACCGTGAGTCCCGGCACTCACACAATTTTTTTTTTAATGTTTGGACCAAGGCTGTCGGTGGGTTTATTGGTATACTTTATTTGAATAGATGATGAGGTGGTGGACCCAGCTTGACGGACCTGCGGTAATCTAACGGTTGCCTCTCGCACTATTAGAGTCTATATTTATGCGACACGACTAGAGATATGCCAATTTATAACAGTTATGACAGTTTTTCGCCATTAAAAGTTGGTGTGCGTTAACGCGCTTCGCACGACTTGAAAAAAAAACTCTGGGTGCCTGAAGTATGCCCACCGGTGGAGCCGCATAAACAGTACTTTTGTAAAGTCACTTCCATAATTATAAGGGGCCTCCCGAAAGACGACTTTTGTCATTGTTGTAAGTTTTCCGTTCTTAACTTCAATATAAATTTCAATATCTTATTTGAAAATGTTAACTTCTTGATGTTAAGTTGGAAATAAAACATTTTACTACTTCTACTACTATCTACTACTTATAAGGGGCCTTATCTTACTTACCTATGCCTATTTTATATATTTATTTTTGTTTGTCACTTGAATAAATTAAATCTCTTACATTTGTCCATATTTTGCGAAATTATTTGCTTGTTCTATTGAACCATATGGGATTTCGAATCCACGGTCTTGGATAAATTTTAAAATTTAAATATTTAATATTGATTGCGCTTCTGTCTGTGTCTCCAAGGTTCGCATGATTGAATTGATTGACTTGACTCCTATAGTTACTTACAATATCAAAAACATGTAGGTTATTTAAACCTACACATCTTCTGTGTTTAAACTGTTGGTATATAAATAAATAAAAAGGATGCCAACCACCCAAGCGGGCAATCAATCACAGAGTTTTGTGGATTTATGCTAATCTGAGTGCGTAGGAGCGTTTGTCCCTTAATTTCAATAGACCCTCACACGTTCATACTGGTATAACAAGTAGGTTAAAGGTTTGTTCTATATTTTGTATTTGCTTGCTTCGCACCACCAATGGTGGTCAGTTTATAACTTTTTAAAAATAACTTTATTTTATTATTTAAAAACTGAAAAAAAATGAATAAATAATAATAAATAAGGCAAACACTTTTGAAAAACAAATCAAAACAAACTTTAAACAAAAAATATCACCAAAAAAGCCCGATTTAAAATAAAAAAAAAAACATTTATCAATGAAACAATTGGTCAAATAATTATTTATAAAATTATTTACTTTGATTGAAAAAAATTGAAAAAAAAAATGAAACTGCAAAAAACAATATTTTTTCGAAAATGTTTGTGCGCAATATTATTTCAATTTAAAAAAAGCTTTCTGTAGAAAAATTTTGATTGAAATCGGAAGACCTTAACGAAAATCGAAAATGGAAAAAAAAGGATTTTTGGTAAATTTTTTTTAGCAAAATACATATATACAAAAAATAGTGCACACAATTTTTTTTCTGTATCAAAATCGTTAGAGCCGTTTTCGAGCTTAATATTTTTTTCTATGTTCTATGGCAGGTACCGTTATTTTTGTAGACAGAAAAAAATTTCAATTTCAATAAATTCTTAGGAATAACAAAAAACCTTGGTTTTATTTATTTATTTATTTCAAAATTTCAAAAAATTGCTACATTCGTTTAGGCTGAACTAAGTCGAGGTCTAGACAGAAATACGTAAAACATAATAAATGTAAATATACAGACAGAATTGCCAGATCGATTTGTTTGTCTTCTCTATTATCGGAATTTCAAGTTTTATTAAAATCCTGAGGTCGATTTTTTTACAAGTCCTTGCCCTATATTACCTATGTATTAGCAAGTACAAAATAAATGTTCCCCAATAAAATATTAAAAAAAAAAAAACTAAAAACTGGACTATTGAAGAGAAAATGTTGATATAAAAAGTATGGAAAAAGAATTGGAAATCGAAGACAAAAGAAAATCTACAAAAAATAAAATAAATTATAATTATATAAATAAAAACTTGCAACTTGCTTGCCATCAGTAATTGCCAGCGTGGCCTCGGGTTAATATTAAACATTTGTGTCTTTCCAAAAAATACTCAACGAACTTGATGTGTGTGATCAAGATGAAATAAAGCAATTCATCAAAATATCAACAATGACCACTAGATATTTCAGATACTCACACATACATCACCATAACTATATATAAAAAGGAGGATGATTTATAGCCTCTAGTGAAAATTATTTACCAACCTCTCTAACGGTTAATTCACCCTGGACCCTATTCTACAAACTACAACAAGGACCTATAGACCCATATATGCTAAATTATTATACCCAAATATGTATAGGTATACGTGTTTTTGTTGATTTATTTTAGAATAACCATAAATAATTTGATATATAGAAGCTGCAGATTTCATAGCCGGAACCTCTGGTATTAATGATGAGTATCGACCCAGAAAATTAGCAAATCCTTGTTTATTTATTTATCTCTCCAGAGGACACCAAAAAGATCCTCAACCTATAACACTATAACACCTCCTGATGTTCATTTACATAATATAAGTTTGTTATGGAAATGGAATACACAACATCTCACCAATACAAGATACACGATACCGATACTTTTAGGGTATATGTACCTACAAATACAATTCTATAGTGTTTCATAGGTACTCGACCGTCGACCGCTATAATAAGAAACATACTTTGTTTATTATATTCGCTCCTTGGAATATTATTTATCTATATGGAAGTCATTTCTATATAAATATATCTGTGCGGGTTGCATGCATAAAATTTATGATAGTTCAGCGTTTAGATACGAAGTGAAAAATATTTTTGTATTTGCATATTATTTTTTAGGAAGATAGTATAAGTTTTTAATACCCACGCTATACTCCTCCGCCAGAGGGAAATTTGTATTTGTAATTTATTTAAAAGAGCAAATTTTAAGGCAACTTATATAAAGGGTGGTCCAACGAAAACTCACGATGTTAATTGTAAATAAAACAAAAAGTTTTCAGAGAATTAACTTAATATTTTTTATTACGATACAAGGATCTATGACAATTATGTTTGAAACAAAATATCAGCCAAATGCTCGCCACGCCACGGCTTCGGTGGCATACCTCTATCCGATGGTCCATATATTCAATGACTCTGAGATATAATTGAGGTTCAATGTCGTTAATTTGCCGAATTATCACATCCTGTAGCTCTTGAATTGTTCTTGGCTTATTGACGTACATTTTTTACTTTTAAATATCCCCAAAGAAAGAAGTCCAACAGTTTCAAATCATATGATCGTGGCGGCCAATTAAAATCGCCACTACGTGAGATAACACAGCCATTGAATTTCTCGCTCAAAAGAGACATTGTTTCGTTGGCTGTGTGGCAAGTAGCACCATCCTGTTGGAAGCACATATCGTCCAGGTCCATTATGCTCAATTTATGGCCACAAGAAGTCCGTTATCATCTCGCGATAGCGACCACGATTCACGGTAACTGCTTGGCCAACCTCATTTTCGCCGATGACGCCGCCAATCCATAAACCGCACCAAACAGTCACTCTTTGTGGATGCATCGGCTTTTCAACAACTACTCGTGGATTCTCATTTGCCCAAATGCGGCAATTCTTCTTGTTAACTGAGGTGAAGGTGTGCCTTGTCACTGAAGATTGAAGATGATTTTCTTTGTAAGTGCACGAAATGCATTTTGATTTAAACGCTCATTTTCGTAAAAGGATTCAACAATCTTAAAGCGCTGCTCAATTGTGTCCCTCTTCATGGAAGAATTTGTCAAACACTGAAACGAAGAAATGTCAAATTAAGTTGGGCAAAAAATTTGACGTTAATGTGTGACTCACAATTAACATCGTGCATTATGGTTGGACCACCCTTTACATACGATTCATTGAATTGAAATCTCGCATTAGGAGTAAATTCTAAGCCCAAGAATATTTAAATTTTGAAGTTTTTACTCTTTCTCCCTTCCTAAGGCATTGTTATCTACTAATCCACAAATATCTTACATCATCATTGGTTAACTAACTTCTTCAAAGATTGAACCATTACAGCAACTACAAGCGACACAGTGTCGTAATCTTTATTTTGTGTGATTTTTTTTTCAAAACAGTTTAATCGAAAACTGACTGATTATTATCAAAATAGGTGGGGCACAATAGATATTTATAGGTCACAGTGCAATTGCCGCCAATATAATTCATTCATTATTCATCAAGAGAGGTGAGTTTCCTCAATTCATCTACTACAATTAAAGGCAGTAGGAAGTAGGAACTAATTCATCAATAAAATGCTTAAATATCTTGCATCTTAAATTCAGTATTTCAATCACTCTTTGACAGGTAAGTGATTTGTTTGACAATATTTTAGCTTGAGCTTGAAATTTGCTGTAAGTACTGACATCCATTATACCAACAAAGAGCGCTACAATCATTAAGAAATTGATCCTCATTAGAAATGTATCTACATCTAATAAAATATTCATTTATTCTTCAAATTAAGCTTCTATTCATAAACTGTAAGAAAAAATATCATAAAACATGATCTTGATCTTATAAACAATAAAATTGTGCTTTTCGTATTTGAAAAAAAAAAAAAAAAAAATAAGGAAGTACCAAATAAAGTATACCATTCCGCGCGACAAACAAGTCTTGATTTGAAGAATGCATCTGAGATGTAATTCCCCTTCTCAAATCATACGTTACCATCTCAAATCACAACAAAAAGTATCAAAGCACGAAGCAGTACACGTGAATTTATAATCAACCAACACTGGTCATATATGGTCAGTTTTCTATATAAAAGCAAACTATCCAATCTGAACCAATATCAGTCTCGTTTTAGACCTTTCTCCGTAACGTATACACAATACAACCTCATCAATTATGTTAAAACTTATTGTTTGTTTTTCACTTACAATTATTACCCTCGTTGCGGCTAACTACGACTTCCATGATGCCGACTTTAGTAAGCATTATTCAGTTGGAAGCTTTGAATCAAAAAAAAAAAATAAATAATACTTACCTACAATTTTTTAGATGAACTGCTATACGAAGACTTAACAACGGAAATCGAAGATAAACCACTGCGGTTCAGACGTGACACTGATAATGAATCTGAATTTCATGATCGGAATAAACCCAAAGAAGAGAAAGATACCCACTGTTGTAGTGGCGAAAAGGGGAACCCTCAAGGACTGAAAGCCGCAAAAGAGGTTAAGAAGAAGTGGATCGCTGAGATTCGCGGAGAGAGTGGATCTGGTAAGTCTCAATCTCAAGACGTTAATGAACTTATAAATTTTAAGTTTGTTTATATTTTTTCTTAACTTGTTTTTTCAGACGATGAACTCAGCTTTGATCCACTCAGCTGTGAAGGAATTCAAGGTATGAGGGAGAAAACAGTTTGTGCTGCTGAGTGCATAGCTAAGAAATTGGATTTGCTGGATGCTAGTGGGGTATTTAAGCGTGATGCATTGTTAAATCACAACGCAGCAATGTTGGAGAATTATATTGATGGATGTTTGGGTTCACTGAAAGCCCCCACAGATGACAAGAAGAGTGAAAAGCCATCGTGTAATCCCACTCCATTGGAGTACCATCATTGCATTTGGAAGAAACTCATTGAAGGTTGCCCAGCAGAGTCACAGATCGATAGTAAGAAATGCCGAAAGATAAGAGAACGTTTGACAAAGGGTGATACTTCTTATGCTGAAAAAACATTTAAAAAGCTTTTCAAGCATTAAATAAAGAGGCTTTTAAATTGCTACAGTATAGAAATAAGAGAACCTTAGGTCTTAAGAACTAAAATTTGAAGATACATACATTTTTTCAAGATGAGTTTTATTTATTGATACGATTTCGAAGTTCTTATATAGCACGATGTTAGATGCTGGACAAAATGATTTGAGGAGAACTTTTTCAAGTTCTTTTTTACACTTCCGTAAATTGCGTTTTATCATGAGAAACTTAAGAAAATTTCTGAAGATTTAGATTAAGCTTTAGGCCCATTTGCTTAAATATTTAAGTTCAAAATACGAGCTTCTGTTACAGTTAACGTCGAGAAAAATGATGAACATAACCACTTATGTTGAACTTAAACAGATAAGTTCCGTTTCAGCAGATGGACCTAGATTTCTTTGTGTGAAAGGTAAAATAGATTTTAGAAGAAATTTAAGACAGACGTTACACAATCTCCAGCACCTTGTTTACTCGTGTGAAAAATCCGACTCGAAGATTTTAATCAAACTTGACATTTACGATGATAAAGAATACGAAACAACTGGGTCTTGCAGTTCCATCCACCTATCAATGGATGGGCTGGTTTTTATCAAACTAGGCCCAACGCATTTTTTTGTACACTCCCCCGACACATTTTTTTAAGTGCTGAATATTACTATTATTCATCCGTTAAAGAAAATCTTGTTTTATTTTCAAAAACGGCCCTACAGATTTGTTAAAAAAAGATCAGTTAATTTTAGTACTTACCATCTTTTGGCAGAAAATAAAAATTCTGAAAAATTATGGTTCTAAATGACTCATTTATAGATCTATTTTTTAATTTTAGTTTTTCTCGAAAATTAATTCACCGATTTTGATCAATTTTTAGACGCAGAAGCTTATAAAAAGTATAAATACCTAGAAGTCTAAACTAAAATTTTTAAAACATTATTGTTATATATCTGTAACAAGAAAATAATTTTTATTCGAAACTCTATAAGTATTTCGAAAATGACTTCTTCGAATTTCATTAAATATGGTCACTAGTGGTTTTTTAGCATTTTCTATTTAGAAGATTCGAAACATGAATTGTTCTTACAGCCAAAAATTAAGGTACCTAACATAGTAACGGACAATTAACGACATCTACGATTGAGGTTAAAAATAATGTCTGTTTGCTAATATATTTATATAAAGAACTAGCATTTAACAGATACAAGTCTGACATTAAGCTATTATTAACAGTACGTCTCATAAAACAGTTCTTTTTTAATTTCAACTTTTTATTATCTGCTAAACCGATTACAATAAAGTTTTGTAAAAAGAAGCTTCTTTTAAGTTGAAATAGTAATACCTTCTTATCAAAAAAAAAAATGTTTAGGTTTAAAAACACGCTTTGATGATTTTTCCGAAAATCGATTTTTAACTCTACATTAATAAATACTTTCAATGTACGGTCCAATTTTTTTTCTTAACTATTGGAAGTATGACTTAGTATTTTAATCAATTAATTTTATTTTTTACATTTTTTTTTAGTTTCGATTTATTTCTTTTAAAATCAGTTGAAAATGTTTGCATTCAGAAATTAAGATCACAGTGTGATCGTAAAATCGAAGAATTTTCCGAAAAAAAAAAATAAAAAAACACGACCTGGTCACCTGGTGCTCTTATCATTCAGGGTTTTATAAGTGGTTGAAAGTCAAAAGCGCAAAAAAACAGATTTGTGAAATATAATTGTTTGATGAACAATTTTATTTGAATACCCCAGTAACTCCTTTTGAAATTTTAACAAAATTGGTTGATTCATTTTCGCCATTTTTTCCAAAAATAGTTCACACATCATTTTTTGATTTTTAAATTTAAGAACCTCAAACCGTCTAAGTGTAAGAACTTTGAATATTGCAAGGATATTCAATTAAATCTGTTTTGGAAAAAACTTGAAGAACAAAAAATGAAGAATGTAAAATTAATTTAGTAATCTTTTTTTTTTGATTTGTTTATAGTACAAATAGGGAGAGCTATTTGGTCACAAAATTTTGACTAAAAGCAGCCAATCCATTAACGAGAATTACAAGAATAACGTTGACTTAGAGTGAAAACCTTGCTAACTAAATTTTTGGAGGCGCGCAGTAAAAGACGGTCGTGTGTTATTAGCCATATTCAAATTCAAATTCAAACCTAACATTCTTCTTTGGACAAGACCTAAGAAGAAAAGTAAGAAAAAGAAGTTATGAAACTATAGAAAAAGTTAAAAACACAAAAAACCCAAAAGAACTGTAAAAGAGGAAAACTTGTTAAAAATTTAAAATGCAATCCAAGAACTCTATCATTTCATTAAAGAAAAAAAAATCATTTTTTTATTCCAAAATCTACCAGGTCATAAGTACATCAAAAATCATATCAGTAATCGTTAAAAAAAAAATTAGTCCCAACTTTTCTTATCGTCACTGTGAGCTGAGAAATGATGAAGGAAATGCTTGTTCAAAAATGATTTATCTCCTTTGGCCAAACTCTCCCTGATCTTCTTGCATTTTCCACTATCGATTTGTGATTCAGCTGGGCAGCCCTGAACGAATTCCTTCCAGATACAGTGCGAGAATTCCAATGGACATGGATTGCATCCGGATTTCTCCTCTCTGGTTTCCTTTTCCATAGAAGACTTCTCGTCCTTGGATGCCTTGAGTTCAGCTAAACATTTATCAACAAATCCTTCAATAGCCTCTGCCTTCCAAACATCGCTAGCACCAATCTTAGCACGGAGATTTACCAGCACAGCTTCACGTTTCAAATCACCATGTTCATCGACTAGGTTGAATCTCTTGGCAATGCATTCAGTTGTGCAGACGGTCTGTTCCTTCATAATTTTCATTTGTTCACAATTGAAGGGATCGTAGCTGATAGCTGTGCTTGTCAAAAAGAAAAAAATCTATTGAGAAAAGTTCAATCTTAGGACGTATAGAGAAACATACCATTTGGACCATAAACTTGAGCGATACATTCCTTCTTGACCTCCTTCATGACCTCTAAGTGAGCTTGGTCAGCTTTGCCGCCATTGCAACAGAAGCAATCTTTATCCTTCTTGCTCTTTTCACGGGCGCATTCCTTGTGTTCAGAAACTGATGGAGCTGCTTCAGCATTCCGTCTGAATCTTAATGAGTCCTCATCATCCAAAGCCGATTGAAAATCATCTAACAAAAGTTCATCTAAAGCGGAAATTATTGTAGGAAAGGTTTGAAAAGCAAAATTATTATTGCAAAGAGAATCTTACTGAATTCAGAATCTTTAAAATCGTAGTCAGCACTGACGACGGCTGCTGCCAAAACCAAAACACTAACGAAAATCTTAAACATGATGAACTCTACGGAAGAAGATACCAAAAGTAACTGATATTGTTGAAATCCACACGGGGCCTTTTATATGATCTCGGATCGTCTAAGAACCAAGTCCCATAATTAAATGAAGGCAGCTACCCATCTGAATTTCTTATTGATCGCTATTCGATCTTTGGAGAAACATGTTAAAATCTACCGCAGATCAATTATAGGGCATGATTGTAGCATTATCTCTTTTTTTTTTGTTGTTTGTGTGTATCGAATTGCTGGATGAGAGTTGTTGTTGAACCTATATTTCTTGATTGGTCAGAGGAGTTCTAAGTTTCTACAGATTTTTTTTTGTTGGCCTTAATAAATGATGTTTCGTTTAGAAATTAAAAGCATGAAATGGCTTTCACGATTCCAGGTACCAGATATCTAGACGTGATGGGGATTATTTTTATAATGTGGATTGAGGTGCTTTTACATTTTTGTTTGTCATAGATGGAGTGGTAGACCAACAAGTACAATTCAAGATGGTGAATGTTAATGGATTTATTATTAAATCGATTCGATTGATTTTAAGAACTTATCAAATCGAATCGGAGGGCTTGGTTAATTTGAGATGAAAGCAGACGAAATGCTTTGTTCCTCCACAATTTTCATTTCTAGAATAGAAAGAAAATGTTTTTTACTTGTTTGAATCGTTGTATCTAAGGCTTTGAGAAAAAGTTTTTGTTAGAATTCATTTGCTTTCAGAAGCTTTTGACATTCTCAATTTCTTTGGATTATTAGTCGGTTTTTGAAAGACATGATTACATTATTGAACCACAAACATCCATCTTGTTAGTAGCACAAGTTCGTGCTATTCAATCGTGTATTTTATTTTTTTTATAATTTAAGGAAGAGTTTGCTGAACATTTGGTTACTCTCTGGCTGATCATTAATATTCTGATATTTTAATAGCCTTATTTAAACTGTTATTTCGGAGCTACTCCTTTTTCACTCCTTTTACTCCAAATTTCTCATTTTCGATAGGAATGGAACAGTTCCGAAATCCAAAACAAAAACCACATTAGTTATATTTTAAAACGTATCGATAACGCATTCCTCTGGAATCATTCAATGGATGCTCAAAAATTAATCCACGTTTGTTTTTTTTTTACTCTGCGTTTATCAAGTTGAAAACTATCTAAAATGAAATAGAAAGTTGTATAGGCTTCATTTATACTTTTGACGATCTGGTTTTACATAGACTTTGATGAGATAATGTTATTACCTATCTCATTACGGCTTTTGAAATATACAAAACCAAACAGATAGATTTAGTTCCAGGTTCGGGATTTAAAAACCCATATGTGGGATATTCGCAAAAAAAGTATGCCATTTATAAAATATCAGTTGTAATTGGTCAAAAAAGTTCAACTATTTTTAGAAGTTGGACAACCAAAGTTTTTTTTATAAATTCTTAAACATTTTTCAAGGTCACAGCATTGATTTTTAGCACCTCATTTGTTTGATATTCGCAAAAAAGGACACTATTTGAAAGATCTTATTGACCTCATTAAAGGAAAATTAGTTTTAGTAATTGGTCAGCCAAAGGTTTTTTTTTTTTTAAATGGCTTTAATTTTATGAGGCCACAATCGAATATCCAACAAATAAGGTGTTCAAAATCCCTACGACCTTGAAAAAAAAACTTTGAAAAGTATTGAAACTAGATGATGTATTTTTTCGAATATCCCGTAAATGAGGTGCTAAAAATCTTTACGCCTTGAAAAAATCTTTGAAAATTAATTTAAAAAAAACCTACGGCTGATTATTGAAACTGACCTTTTATCACTTATACCTTTCAGACGGTTTTTTTTGCGAATATCCCACAAATGAGGTTCTAAAAGTGACTGATGACCTTAAAAAAATAAATCCATTCATTTGAAATTTCTTATGACTAACCAATTTCTGAAACTAATTGACTTTTTTGTTCAATTACTGTACTGACCTTTTAGATGGTATATACTTTTTTTTACGAATATCCCGCTTTTGGCGTGATGATCCCAGAGCTTAAACTACACTCACCTCCGGGAACCGTGACTATTACCTACCAAATTTATTCTTTAAAACTAAACTAAAACTAATGAAATGTGACTCCCATTTTGACATTTATTTCAAACGTACCTGTTTTTTTTTCAAAACTTTCAAAGCTTTCACTGAAAACCATTATTTTAGTTCCTTACTTTGGAGACGTTTAGAAAGCAAAATCGTTTATTTTGATGCCAACAAAAATTTCATTGGTAAGATAGTTCCAACATTGAAGTAATAAAAGCCATTTTATGTAGACGGTTGGGCGAAAATTAATTTTTTTTTTGGTAAGAATTATTATTTAAGTCATTACTCTTATATTGGCATCAAAATAATCACTTTCTTTGGTTTTTAAGTACCTCAAAACTTAGAATTAACATTTTCAATGATGGTTTTCCATGAAAGCTATAACTGGGCACTTAAAACTATCTCATTTTGTCTATGTCCTTAGAGACTACAATTAGTAAGTACATATTTGCTTTTTCTTATAACTTTTTCTATTTGTTACATTTCGACTTTGAAATTACTGTTATTGTTTTTTTTTTTTATTTTATTGAAATAAGCTTGTCCAAAATGTTTTCGGGAGAAGTATGAACTGCTCCAACGACAAAAACAACAAATTCAGAAGCAAATTATTAAAAGAACTGGCAGCAAACTATGAGTATGTTGATCATTGTCAGTGTGCCCACAGAGACCGTATTCGAAGTGTTCAAGAAAATTTAAAGTAGTATGTTTGTTTGTTATTTTGAAAATTAAAAAAAAAATAGAAAGATATTTAATTCTTTTTTATAGTTCCAAAAAAATGGCTTATTTGCATACAGTTCTGATTGTTTTGGCAGTATTAGGTTTGGTGTCAATAGGAATTGTAATGGGACTTGTTCTGGGATTTGGTATTTCATCAAATTCTCGTGGAATACGGTCTTGTATGAATTTACCTTGGTTTGAAGATGATTGTAAAGTGGGTTTCTGATGAAAACTATTGCATATTTTGTGAATGGATGATTTGTAAATAAACATGCATATATTTTTTAATTTTTCTTTTGAAGAGCAGTGACTTTTCAATATCATTTTTAATTTTTTTTTAATTAATTTTGTGGGTGTTCTTCATATTCAGACGAATAATTTTGCCTTTCCAAATTAATTCTGATGACAAATTGAACTTTAGAAAGTAGACTCCAAAATAGGCTTTTACCGGGAATCATGTGGAAATTCACGATTTCGTATTTTGTATTTTGTTTTTTTTTTTTTTGTATTTTCTGAGGAATGACAAATAAGTGTTTCCATCCTTTTTTTGAAAAGGCACTCCTCAATATTTTTTGAATGATCACTGTCTATAAGTACATATATTTATTTGGGTCAAAACTCAAGCTACATTTGTACCTTCAATCATACTGCATATGCATATTTTGTTTTTTATTAATCATAAAAGTCATTCACATTCTCATATACTTTCTTATTCATATATTAAACCACAAATAATGAATGCTTTCATATCGATCTATCAGCTGTCAATGTTGAACTTGCAAACTAGAATATCAACTTATAATCTGGGTGAAATGAAGTTCAATGAACGCCAAGCCAATAATACTTTAAAGCTATTGCAGCCTCCTCAACCGGCTGTCATCTTTTATGTTTATTATGGATAAAAGTTGATTTGCAAGTCGGCATTTACAAACTTGTTACTTATTCTTGTACCTTGTACAGCAAATACCTACTTGTTAATTTCATAAGCATATAATACATAAATTCGTAGTTCGTAGATAGTTAAATCTGTTTGATAAGAATAAAGAAAGACATGAAGATACCCTAGGGGCTTAGAAAATTTCTTCAACTAATAACTTAACAGTTCACACTTCCATTTAATTACTACCTATGTGTGGATATGAAGACACTCCTTGTTTATGGCGCACGTCAAAGTAAAAATTATTTATCCAAGTAGATTGATGTATGTCTTAATTATTTGCCTTATTATAGGGTGTGACTTAGAGATGACTTATAAAATAAAGGGTCCGCCAAATAACTTTTTTTTTTTTGAAAATGGCGCAAAACATCGAGTGTAGATTCGGCTGTGTGGCACGTAGCGCCGCGCGCCGTCCTGTTGAAACCAAATGTTGCCAATATCCTCCTGTTCAATTTTTGTAAACAAAAATTCGTTCAACATGGCCCGATAACGATCGCCATTGACTGTAACGGCCACTCCTTGCTCATTTTCGAAGAAAAATGGCTCAATTAAGCCTCTGGACCAAAATCCGCACCAAACAGTGACTCGTTTTGGGTGTATCGGCTTTTCAATGTATGCGTGCGGATTTTCTGTGACCCAAATGCGACAATTTTGCTTGTTAACTACCCGCCAAGATCAAAATGAGCTTTATCTGAAAAGATGATTTTTTTGGAAAAATCGGCATCTTCTCTAAGACGATCGCAGGCCCACTTAGCGAAGCGTATACACAACCATATTCATTCAGCGGAAGGATAAAACTAATTATCTGTCAGATCAGACATGAGCTAAGTCGCTTCAATAAATTTTTCATAAATTTTTTCACTAACACATATAAACCCAAGCAACTTGCTCGTCAACTGGCTTGCCTTTTTCGAAGCCAGTTGAGCAGCCAGTAAAGACGCCAGTAGTGCATTCATTTTTTAACTATAGTCAACAATCATCGTAACTTTTATTGAAATTTCTGAAGTAATTCGATTCTGTGCAAAAAATAAGTTAAAATGAACCTAGTTTGGAATTTGATTGCATTTTTAAAATGTTAAAATTCACTTTCATGGGAAACTTGACATTTCTTGACAGAATATTTGACGTTTGCGATCATTTTGTTACAAATAATCACTAAAAAGCTCTAAAATTGCCCTTTTCAAAAAATTAAACTTCAATATGTTCAGATTTTTATAGGTTTTTTAATCCATTGACATCGTAGACATCCTTCAATGAAATTTGAAAGTTTTGTGCTTGAAAAATGGATAGCCAACAAACTGTATTTTGACGTCTGTATAGGATATTAATATGTTGTTCCCTCTTTTGTTTCGTTTTTCCAAAGTTCCAATTATTAAAGTTTGTTGACCATTTTTGCATTTTTCTTGAATATTCATTTCAAACATTTTTGTTTGATTTTTTTTCAATTTATTTTGTTTGAAATATCAACAAAAAATGTTTTCTATGTCACAGCCAGTATACACAGATACGAATTTGACAGGCAATATATGAACCCAACTTGCTTGCCAGTCCTTGCCCGTGGCTCCAGGGTTAGATAAACAAATAGCACACGAAAATTGTTTGTTTATTAAATAGGCAATTAAGGGTTTGTGAAAAACAAAATGACTCAGCACAGGCTCTCTATTTTCGATCTATGATGCTTTCATAAAATCAAATTAAAATCGAGTTTTAAAATATAATCAGTTATGGATTCCTGATGATGACTAATTTAATAAAGGGTTATTTATTCACTATGTCATGGTATAAACAAAACACTGATTGAAAAGGTTTCCAGCCACAATGGTCGAAGTTATAGCCAGTTCATGTAAATGTAAATGAGATCTCAGAAAAATGTCTGTGATTCCCGAGAGCTATGAGATTTTTATGACGTGAAATAGCTAATTAATTTATACCCAAAATACATTATGTCAAGCAGCGCTATCTGTTGACTCATCGATGAAAACATAATCGTATTCTTATTTACCTACATATAGATTTGCAATCTGGTATAAACTGGTCTAATGCAGACAATTCAGGGTGGTTGTTTAATGTTTTTATTGAATCTTTATGTTCGTATAATCTTTTCCATCGGTTTTTTCTTCTTTATTTTTTTTTCCGATTTGGATATCTTCATCCCCAATGCTCGACAAAATCCTAGGATATACAGGGTGATTCGAATTAAGAGTGACACAAGCTGGAGCGTGTAGGTTGGGTCGAGAAACGGAAAAAAATTGTATAAGAAGGGGGTGTCTGTTCCCCCCCGTTTAGCCAGGAGCGGCCATTTTCTAAAAAAATTGACTTAAAAAATAAAAAAAAAACTATTAAAAAATACTGTTATACTTCCAATGCCATGATATACCTTATTGTAAAGCCGAAAAATTCTACTTTTATTATATTTTTAAATAAAGTTGTTTATTATTATTATTTTCAAACTCAAAATTTTGAAGAAAACAAAAATGAAAAAAAAATTTCAAATTAATTTTTTTCAAAATTTTACGTTATTAAGTATAATTTTTGTTTTCAAAATTCAATGCTCTTATTAATTTTTAGTCAAAAACAGAAAACCAAATGCTTAAATGTCTTTTACTTTGTGAACAAATTGAAAATAACCAAATCTACTTTAATAGCTACGTAGTGGAAATAGGATCTTTAGAGCAACTTAAGCAACGGATTGGAGTCAAATTAAGGGAATTTTATTTCGGTTATTTTCAATTTTCTTAAGAACTAGAAGAGATTTCAGCATCTGGTTTTTAGTGTTTGACTAAGAATAAATAAGAGCATTGAGCATAGGTACATAGATATATTGGGACCATAAGAGAATAAAACAAACATCGGGTATGGGGTCTATTTTCCCCTGTTCTCGCAGGAGGAAATATATTCATCCGTTATAACATGAATATTATAGGTTTTTGATAAAATTTTTCCTTTCCAAGAAATAAGCCGTTTGTATATTACCGCACAGACAGCATTTTATCAAAATCGTTGGAATAGTTTTTGACAAAAAAAAAGATTAAATGGTTGTTGACAAGTGTTTGGTTGTTACGGTTTTTTTTTTTAAATCGTCGTCGTGTCAAGTTTTAATAAAAATTGTCCCAGCCAATTTAATATACATTCAAACCATCCCGTTAGTCCGACAGTGGCCCGTTAAGAATTTTTTGGTTGCAAAAATCATACATTTTAAGCGAATATAGGTATAGATGTGGTAACAATTTTTGTATCCTGAATGGAATTTCTTAGGCTGTACAGGGTGTTTCATAATTTTCTGGTGAAAAATAAAATTTTAGCTTAACGTGATAGAAATAATTTGTATTTCAATTCACAAAGGCCCAAAGTTTAGTTTAAGATTAAAAGCAGAGCGTATTCAAGCTTTTTTGACTAAAACAAAGAAGTGGAACAAAGATAACAAACCAATATGAGTGAGACAGTGGGGGAACAAGAAAATAATCAAATTTTAAATATTGCTCTTATGTTGAACTTTAATATTTAAGTTTTTCCTCCTTTGTAATAAAAAAAAATTTATTTAAAATTAAATTTTCCAAGATTTCTACTAAGTAGGTACACTTGAAGAAAAGCGAAAAAAATGGACTGACTTCTTCAAATCAAATCTCTCTAGCACAGCTCTGCGCAACTATACATATGTAGCTGATTTTTTTTGATCCTGTGAATAAATAAAAGGATTTTTTTCCTTAAAATTCAGGGCCTAAATTTTCCAATTTTTTCTAACCCGATTTAAAGATTGCTCAAAGTGTTGTTTTAAAAAAAGTTGGATTAAATATAGTTTTAAAATTAAAAACAAATTGTTTAACATATTTATTTTAATTATGAATAAATTTATCAAGCAAAACAAAAGATTTTTAACGCACTCTTTTCACTTTTTACACTCAAAACTTAAAAATGATTACTTTTTTTTTGGCACCATAAACATCATCGAAATGGAAATGTTTGTGTGGTTTCTAATCCTCGAAACATTTTTAATTTGCCTTAAGATTTGTGCATTATAGACCCACCCGAACACTTAATATTGCCACCACTTTTGCATAAACGGGCCACTGTGGTCTTGTAAATTTTTATTTCACTGTTTGGCATTTTTCACGTTGCTTTAAAAGCTTGCCTGCATATACATATATTTTTGACCATATTATTAATTTTAAAGCATGAGATTTCCAACATTTCAATATATTTTTGAAGGTCATGCGATATCGCATTCCAAAGTTACAGCTCTTGAAAGTCGGCCAAGTAATTGGGTTAAAATTTTATGCAAATATGAAACTACGCCATTTTCTTGATATGGGTGTTTCTTGAAAACTGACAACAATTAGATAATTTTTGACTGTAATTTTGTACCATTGCCCAATTGTGTAAAAAATTGTTGGCTTATTATAAGGTTTTGTGCTTTAAAATGTTCCTGATGAACAAAATATGTACTCACACTTCTTAGGGAACGAGAAAATGAAGAAATTTGGACAAGCTTTTTTAATATTTTTTTTACAAAATTCCATTCGCAACACAAAATTTAACATAAACTCATTGTAAAATCATTTCTTTTTTGACTTGGACTAATTCAACCAGAAAAATCCAAAAAATAGTTTTGAAGAATAATTACAACAAGAAATTTGACCTTTTCTTAAATTAAATGCCAGCGCTTTAATTTAAAAGTTATTTTTTAAAAGTAAGCTTTAGATGTTAAAAATACGGTGACCCATTGTTGAAAAGTGATTATTCTCGAAATACAATTATGCATTTTTCATAAATATTAGCCGTGTTTTTTTTGCAAGCCCGGGAAGATTAGGTTGAAAAACCGACATCCGGGATTAGCGACGCCATTACAGAAACAAAATGGAGTTTCCATACAAACAATCGATAACAAGTATGCAATTCACGCCGGTAGCGCAGTTTTTCTCCGTGCTTAGCAGTTGTTGTTGGATTTAACATGTAAATTGCAGGACAGGACGTTGTTTTTTTCGATCGATTTCCTCAGGGCTTGCAAAAAAACACGGCTATTGTATACTTTCCTTTTCGGCAAAGGATCAATTTCAGGTGCAAAATATCAATATGTTTTGAGATTATACTGACCCATTTCCGTTTTTAAAAATACACACAAAATAAGTATAGAAATTTATTTCAATGGCGATGGTGATGCGGCCTGTTTGAATAGGTATGAACAATTTCATTAAATTAATAATAATGACGAACTAACCCATCAGCCACACTGAAACCAAACAAACAGAGATACAATAATGTCCATTTATAGTAGGTATAGCAATTTAAAACAATTAAGGAAAATCAATTTACATACAAATCGGTATAGAATTTGATTGATTTATTATTATCAATTCGTGCGGATTATGTTCTGCGTTTGCGAAGTCATGAAGTAGAATTAATTTAGTTTGTTTAACCGATGCAAAGCTTCCACACACTTAACACGAGTAGGTCTATCTATTTGTGATGCGTATCCGATGGATGTGTGATGCTGTACACTGATGCACTTTATAAGTTATCCGATGACCCCGTTTGCTCGTTTATATTTATTTTTATCGTTAGCTGTCGACAAATTGATTTTTATTCATATTTTTTGAATTTTTTTTTGAAGGTGCAATAAATGTTGATTGGATTGAATTAAAGTATTTTAATGAATTTATGGATGATGATTTATGTTTGTATATGGTGATAATCTCACATTGAAATCAAATGAACAAAATGGATTTTGTTTTTATTTTTATTAACTTTGACAGAAAAATAGATATTACCGACAAATGAGGTCAAAAAAAATATGTGTAAACATCAACGTTTGTCAGAGCGCCTAATTTTGTTCCTGAACTTACTCAAAAGAAAGAAACATGTCCATAATGAATAATTAACACTGCATTACCTATCTGTAGGCAGTGCTTAAAAGTCTAGTTGCGATTTTTTATGAATGTTAATTTAGTGCAAGTGCAAAAGTAGCCGATAACTCTGCAATTTGTTCAACCTCAGAAATTTTGTGTATTCCACGCACCTACGTCCCTCGCCTAAACGTGCTTAAAAATTGCAAGAAGAAATTATATCGTTTAAAAGCAGTAGGTATATGTAAACGTAGAAGTAAAGTTCAGATTTGTATCACTGAACCCACACGGTATCCTTCAATACCTACAGCCATGCCTACAGTCAATTGTCAATCCCTACAGCTGACTAATTATTATTTTTGTTTTGATTTTGTTTTCTTTTTAGTTTTTAGTGTCGCGTCGCGTCAATTTTGTTCGGGCAATAACTAAAAAAGAATAAAATATAAAAATATAAGTGTTAAAATGATAAAACATAATCTAATCGTCGCGTCGGTTGCGCTAAAAAACAATTTGCTTTCGTCGCTGGCAAAAAAAAGAAACAAACGAGTGGTCGCGATAAAATATGACCTAATCGTCGGTCGCGGTAAAAACAATTTGTTTTGGTCGGGGCAAAGTAGATTTCGTAACGCAACTTGCTACAGCGTAAAGTGCACGACGTAACGTTGCACAGGAAAGTTCACGTTTTTTTTCACTCTACCGCCTTCATAGATGTTTACACATCAATAAAAAACTCTCAGTCAACGCAATTCATATACTGATCGCCAAGGTACACCTGGTCACAATAGCCATCAGCAGTCGGTTTATCCGACTTACCACAAAAATAATTACAATTAAAAACTAATTACCGATACGCTTGGAGCTAAAGTGAAATACTTTTATTCGATTTAAGCGGCTGAACTAACAACTCTAGCAATCGTTAAATTACATACTCGTGATCTGTGAGTTTTGACCTTTCCATCGAGGTATCGCACACTAATTTTTTCAAACTTTTTACTGCAAATTTCAAAAGCCATATAGGTACTTAATGGAATAATTTCGACTTCGGATTTGGATTCAGTGCATCAAAAACATCCCGAAAAATATAGGTAGGTACTCTGTTTTTCAACCTGAAGGTTGTTTGAATTTTAACGATTTGTGTTATCTACATCCAGGGGCGTCCTTAGACATTTGGGGGCCCTGGGCCCTTGAAGGTATGGGGGCCCCTTAATTAAATTTTCTTATACAAATTTTGTTTTGTTAAATTTCGGTAAAAATTTGTTTTTAATTAAGTAGGAACTTGATAAATTGTTGGCGTTAAAGTGCTGAAAATATTGGAAAAGTACGAGTATAAATAAAAAAAATACCGATGTTAAAATCTTAAACAAGAGGAACACACAAGATTATTACACATAGAGGTATTTAAAACTAAATCTTAATAAACCTAAATAAAAAAAAGTCAGTTAAGTTACAAGAACGGCTGGACCGATTTTAATGTTCTTTGTATTGTTGGATTCGGAATTGTTGGAATATCGGAATAATTCGATTTGTATGGTGAAATAGGGTGAAATGAAAAAGATGTATGTATGTGATTAAAAAAACTCTGCCTGCGTTTGAAAGGTTATTCATAGGAAATTGCTTCAAGGATATTTTTTTAAAAATAAAAAAATTCTCCGATTTCAGAAATTCTTTTTCGTTTGAAAGGTTTTTCTTTGGAAATGGATCTAGAGATATTCCTTTTTAAATTTTATTATTTGTAGGGTGAAATAGGGTTCAAATTAAAAAAAAACAAATTTAAGAATTTTTGTTTTCGTATTTTTGTGAGTGGATTGATTAAGGGGTATTTTTTTTTTAAATTTGGTAAAAACGAAATGTTGTATCCGATTTTAATAATTCTTTATGTTTAAAATGTTATTTTTAGTGGCTGGCTTTAGGGACATTAAAAAAAAAATATTTAATGGACAAAAAAAAAGATAGGTATCCGATTTAAAAAATGCTGTTTGTGTTAGAAAGGACTCGTGTATAAATTATGTTGGTTTGTACACATTTATTGTAACTGCAATGCTAACAATTTGAAATAAATGAATAACTAAAATCGCAAAATTCCGGGGCCCATGTCTAAAGAGGCCACTATCCACATCGCACTTTCGAATTGCAAAAATACCATAAGCAAACAATCAACTGACTGCTAAAAGTTAAAGTTAATTGAGAGATAATAACTTTAGGAAACGGCTCATTAAACCTAAATTAAGGCTAAAAATCCCTCTTAAAAGGAGTATATTTTATCGTTTCAGTTAAAAGGGTTTTAAAATAAATGAAAGAGGCACAGTGTCAATTAAAATTGCTAAATGCAGTTGAATAAATGGTTAAATGGATACGACTTGTTTGGAAAAATCTTTCAATTAAAAAAAAAAACAATTTCTTGGAATACCATTAACTTACACATGAAAAAAATAATATTCAGGCGTGAAATCTAAACGTTTCAATAAAAATTGTAGTGATACTAGATTTTACTTAGAATGAAAGAAGGTTTAAAAAACTGTTCCTACTATTCTTTACTTTATCTCTGAATATTTTTTTTAATTATCAAATATCAATCAATATTATGTAATACAGCGTCAAACTCTTGATTAACCATAAGCAGGACGAATAATCAAACAGCCTCATTTTTTTGTTCATTTAAAACAATTAATATATTGTGATAAACCGGATTCGAAGAGATTACACCAACCACTGCCACTGAAAAGCGTATTATTCACTTTAAACTTAACAATTAAATTAAATGTCCACAAAAAAAAAAAAAGTAGAATCATCAGATTGCATCCTCTCAAGGGAACTGAAAGAGATATAGGTACGTAAAACCATCATACCGCATAATATCCTATACACCCTGTACCCCCCATACCCACACTCTTACCTTCTTTCCCGAGAAAAAAAAATAAATATAATTTGGATTGGTAATTTTCAATTGGAAAACCTCAAAATCGTTATAACGCCAACAAAACTTACCCACCCACCGCTCACCATTGTGGTTTGAGAGTGAGCCGGGTGTGGGGGGTGGAATGGTTGATTTTTACTTCATCCTGAGCCAAGTTTATGGTTTTTGGTCCACAAAACCATACCATACGGATTTATATTGCCATGTTGTGACATTATTTATTGTGGTCTTCATGTGGAAAACTGCATGTTGAGAAGGGGAAAGGGACTATACCGGCCCTGGGGTGTCACGAGGGGTTTTTAGTGTGATTTTGAAAATATTTCTGCATGGGTGTCGACAATAGTGCACATAATGGCGACGGACGACAGACGGCACAGTGGTGGACTGGACCCGAAAATCATCACCACCAACACCAACATTGCAGCAGACAGCAGGGAACTACATCGCTATATTTACAACACAAAACACAAACCTTCCTCAATTTTAATGAATAAACTTCAAAATATTGTCATATCCTCGGTCATGCTCATACTCTCTGTTTATCTCTCTCTCTCTCTCTCTCTCTCTTACCAAACTCCGACTTTGGAAGGCTCTATGCTAAAGCTTGATATATACATTTTGCTGATGATGTGGATGTTTTGTCACACACTGAGAGTGCAGAAATCAAATATTCTTCTGGCTTTTTGGTTCGATTTGCATTTTTAACGAGCCACCAGCACCAGCACCATCAGCAAGCAGCAGAGTGATGTTGTGATGATGTGGCAGAGCAGCAACAGTCCTCGAGTGGGGCATATGCCAGCCCATACAAAGAATCCCATCCCAATATTATATATCCATTTCGATTTTCATAGCCTAGCCATTCAGGAATTTTATTAAGGCATTCGAGAATCTACAATATTGAACAAATATTGTAGGTACATATACCTACCTACGAAACGAGAACTAATCCGCATGGCAAATATATTGAGATGAAAATGAAACGTTGCCTTTGGGGATAAAATATAGTGGACAGGGACGTACTTGCCAATAATTGAATCCAGAGACAAAATAATAACGAATAAATTTTAGAAAAACAGACAAATATACCTTGCCTGCTTGACAAAAAAAGGTCGCCCTTGAGAACAAGCTGGCAGCTCTTGATGGGCGTTTTAAAGTCAGATCGTTAAATGGAAGACCCCCGGTTGCAAAAAAAAAGGTTAGGTTAAACGCGTAGCCTTGTTTTAAACCAAACCCTCAGTCGACTTCGTTTTAACATAAAACCCACTGCACATCTTTATGCAGATACATTGACCCCTATCATGGTATCCGATAGGAACGGAATTTTCTCCGAAAAAGGCCTAATAGTTTTTTTATTGGCTAATCTTTTACCTTTGTAGGTAGCCGAGTGCTAGTAAGTTACAAGTAATAATATAGAAAAGTTTTAATCGTATGAAGAAATGAAACATTTCACTTTTACAAAATCATTTTTGTATGAATCGGAGAAAATTCCGTTCTGAACGGATACCATGATAGGGGTGATTGTCTAGGAAATGGAATAAAACAAAGATGATTTTTTTAAATTGACATGAAATTTACTTTATATGAAAGATTATCTTCCGGCATTATAATACAAATATGATTTATGGCATACGACCGCCGCTGGCTCGGACGTAGTCTAATCTGGAGGTCCAATTTTCGATGACTTTTTAAAACATTTGTGGCCGTATATCGGCAATAACGCGGCGAATGTTGTCCTCCAAGTTAGTGATCAGTCGTTTCGGGCTTATCGGCGTAGACTAGCGACTTCTTATATTCCCACCGGAAATATTTAAGCAGCGATAAATCGCACGATCTTGGAGGCCAATTCACGGGTCCGTAAAGTGAAACGATAAGGTGACCAAACGTTTCCTTCAATAAATCAATAATTGTGGCACGAGCTGTGTGACATGTTGCGCCGTCTTGTTGAAACCACAGCTCCTGCACTTCAGGGTTGTTCAATTTATGGACGAAAAAGTCAGTAATCATGGCTCTATAGCGGTCACCATTGAGTGTAACGTTCTGGCCAGCATCGTTTTTAAAGAAGTACGGACCAACCAAACCATAAAGCACACCAAACAGTCAGTTTTTGTGGATGTAACGGTGCCTCAACATGCACTTGGGGATTATCATCACTCCACTTCAACCAAAAGTGAGATTTATGAAAACCTATGAAAACTGGGTTCAACGCGACAATCTTGTCTTGGGCCCATTCACCGAATCTACGCCTTGCTAGGTGATCCTGTGGCTTCAATTCTTGCAATGTCAAACCAAAATAAAATAAATCGCTTGACAGCTGACAAAATGGCTGCCAGTTAAAATAGTGTTGCCAACTCAAAGTTCTATACCTCTAAAAAAAACACTCGTTAGGGCCAATTTCATCTTCGGTTCCAACCCCTCTTTATTGAGCCACATATAGAGTTAAGCGTAAGTATGGATTCTAAATAATGAACCAAAACAATAATTTATTTCATATAGTCAGCTTAACACACAAATTAATTCGTCTTTAAAGTTTAACGTACCTATAGCATTTATCTAAAAGCGTGTTTAGCGATTGGTTATTGGTAAGTCCCTCTAAGTCCAACTAATCTTTGGAGGCTTTTAAAAAAATATAAATACGCCTCTGATTGCCCGATGAGGGTGTCTCTCCGTTTTATATAATATAAATTCTATTTTTTAACCAAAGGACTCTGTTTAAAAAAGCTCCTAAATAAATCACCAACAGAAACTGAAACAACACTCAAATAAAAGATACAAATACGAAAAAAAAAATTGTATAAAAGCTGAACTAGTTGGTTCTCTAATCAATTGTCCTGTCGGGATTTGTAAAAAAAATTTTAAATTTTTTATGAAGCTGTGTTGATGATGATGATGCCGATGATGACGCTTTGACATGAGTGAGGCAAAAGCTATTGAGGCATGTTCTCCTACATAATTAATGCTGTTGATTGGATTAGAGCGACATCCTGAATATTTTGTTTTAACATTATGCTCCTTCTTCTATTTTTCGAATAAATGATGGGATAGAGAATGTCAATTTGGGGGAATTTTGTTTGAGAGTGTTAATTTTTTTATCTCCATCAGTTGAATATTCCCACATTATACATAGTTTTTCAGGAGTTAAAACAAAAAAAAAAAATTAGTTATAATGAAAAGGATTTTAATTATACTCAAGGCTGAGGAATGGGATGATGATGATAGTTGATTTAGGATTAGGTTTTGCCATATGTCATTGTGGATTTTTGATGTGAATTTATGTTCAATTCTGGGTAAATAATAGTTTTAGAATTAAATCGGTTTATACATAATTTATGAGTAAGGCGAGCGACTATTGAATGAGGATGGAATTTTTTTTTTTTTTTGTTGAAGGGATACACCTAGTTTCCAAAAAAATGGAATTTTTTTCTAATATTTGCATTCGAGGGAAAGAAATAATAAATTGCTTATAAAAGAAATTCTTTTTTAAGTATCAGACTATTATACAATGTTATACAAAAGAACAAGAGTTCATTAGTTTTTTTAGGGCATCTTTCCTGTAAGAAGATATCCCTTTACTGAATTTAAGAAATCCTTAAATATTATACAAAATGCGTCAGTGATATCAATTGAATTTTTAAGACCAATTATTTCCCATAAAAGAAAAGTGCTGCATACTCACTTTTTGAAAAATGTATTCAAAATATCGACAACATTCAAGTCAAACACTATACACGAAATAAAAATAATAAAAAAAAAAAAATACCTTCAAAACATGATTTTATCGCAAGGATATAAACGAGAATATTACATATGCAACAATATCATCTCCTGTTTATCTTTGCTGTTCATCGACATCATCGCCGCCTTATGAGCGAACGGAAGATATTATGTGTTTTGGTATTGGAAGACAAATTTTCTGGTTGCCTCGAGGTGATGTTGACTTTTCGTCTGCACTACTTGTGAATCACACTCAAAGATCCGACTACAACGAACACGAAGCCAAGACTAGGTACCTGTTATTTTTTTTTTTTTCTTATACTACCTCTGAAAATTTTCTTTTTTTTTTGTATGGATTTCATTTAACTTAACACATTTGAATTTGCAATTTCATTTTCTTATCATATACACGTATCTTGAATGTTTTCAATTTTTGCAAAAATCGTGCTTAGAAAATTGAATGACAGTAGTAAAAGCTTTGTGTAAATTTGATTTGGAAAATGATATTTTTGAGGAAAAAAATAATAAACAAATAAAAATTCAATTGACATTTCCTACTGCAATGACTTCAGGCGGGAAATTTATAGATATTACTTGGAAATCTATTTAAATGTTTGTTCTTTTCTTTTTTTTTGCAGGATAATTGGATATGCAAAGGAATGTATGATAAAATTATGCAAAAGTAAATATGTAGGTGCAACTCAATTTTTTGTTTTCAATAAAAAAAATTTTTGAAATCGAAAATTTAACCTCTCAGAAAAAACATATTCCATACCTACCTAGATTGATTTTCGTATAATGGCAGGAAATTTCAATTTGAAAATTCGGTGGATATAACACTTCTTCTACTTACGCCCACATTATTCACTCGCTTAATCCGGATTAAAAATTATAACAAGATTTAAATTAATTTAAATCAATTTCTATATTATTCACTCGTTATTAAATCCACATTTAAATAAACTTTTTGATTCCAATGTAGATGAATCCAATTTAAATAAAACTGGCTCTCCGGAGACCAGTTTAGATATTTACATTAAGATTATTTTAGACAGGGAGAAAATGGACTTTAATTTAATAAATATGGATTTTAAGTCCTTTTTAGACCCAAGTCTTTTAAATCCAAATATGGTCATTATTTTTAAATGTATCCTGTCAAATAAATCCAGCTTAAAACAAGCCATCTTAAAAAACCGTTTGGCAATACGGTAAAGTTTAGTGGAATGGTCTCATTAATTTCTTCAGCTACTCTAACTATATTCTTTATGATTCCTACATAAATTACCTTCTTTCGCACTAGTATACAGATTACGGAATATTATTCTATGAATTGTCCTTACTGAAATTCACAAATCCCTCAGGGTTCCGTTTAATCTCCAACATTCTTTAAAATATGTTATTTATCACCGAGCTTCTATATCGGGAGCCCAGAGATAATCCAGTAAATGATCTAAGCTTTGCATATTAACTATGTAGCGACTTATAACTCCCTACCATTGCTGTGTGCATGTTATTGACATGAATGGAGGGCACCTACAATTTTATGCGGAATCAAAACGGCTAAGGTGAAAGGCACTTTTTCGTGACCAGAGATATCTTCCTGAAGGATTTGTCAATTTCTCACAAGGGTCTGTTCCCGTGAAAAAAAAAATTTCTGATTTATTAAAAGCTATACCCCTAAATATTTAAATACTAGTTGGCCCGGCTGGCGGGGCAAGGATAGACAAACCTAAGCTTCGCATAGAAAATACAAAAGAAAATATTATTTGTTGACTTTTTGTAATCGAATACTACTTTCTTGGTTTTGAACCCGCTCGTTATGAAAGGATAAATTTGTAAAAATATGATCCTTAAAGTCCAACCTTTATTGCTCTCCTCAACACAGAAGGAATTTTTGTATTCGAAAAATTACTTTTCAAACACAAACAGAATTTCCTAAAAGGGACACTTTTTAATTTGTACCCCATTTTACTCTACAAATATTGAAAAAAAATATAACTAATGGCATTTCCTGATAAAAACATTTCAAACAAAAGTAATTTCCGTGGGAATGCTCTTTCAAACATCAAAAGAATTTTTCAAATCGGATGAATATTTTTCATTTTACCCCATTTCATATTTTTGTCGATATTTTATTATTTATTCTGCAATACGGGGCGGAGACGAATCCAACAAATCAGAGATCATTTAAATCAGTCGCACCGTTCTTGAGTTTTAAATTTAAAGATTAAAAAAAGGGGAAACCATTCGTGCCTTTTGGTATGCTTTATAAAAAATACGGTTTTCTGTCCGCAAACATTTTTTTACAACTGTAATTACTGCGGTAAATACAAAATATTCAAATACATAAATTTTGAGTGTAGGAGCCGGTCATGTCTTATATTTTTACCACAATTCACCCTATAATAAGCCAAATTTTATATTTATCAAAAAAGTCGTCCTCTAAATTTTTTTTTTAAATCGGATAATATTTTTGGTGTATACCCCATTTCACCCTATTAATAACTTATTTTTGAAAATATATATTCAGCCTTAAAACAACCATATAAATATAATCTTTCAACACAAAAACGTTTTTTTGAACCGTGCTGCACCGATTTTGACACAGAAACACTCGCGGGCTAATACTGAAGAATGAGCCCAATCGGTTCGGAGGCTTCAGAGTGCATATAAAGGGTGATTTTTAAGCTGGTTTGGTTTTGGCAACACTGGTTTTGACAGCTGACGTGTGTTTAGTACCTTGTGTCACTGTCAAACAGCTTCAGTTTGGTTTGCAATTTAACCATGGATCGTCTTACAAATGAACAACGCTTGCAAATTATTGAATTTTACTATCAAAATTCGTGCTCGGTTCGAAATGTTCATCGCGCGCTGCTTGTGTTCAGCGATGAGGCTCATTTTTAGTTGAATGGGTACGTAAATAAGCAAAATTGCCGCATTTGGAGTGAAGATCAGCCAGAAGCATTGCAACAGCTACCAATCCATCCCGAAAAAGCCACTGTTTGGTGCGGTTTATGGGCCGGCGGCATTATTGGGCCTATTTCTTCAAAGATGATGCGAATCGCAGCGTTACTGTCAATGGTGAACGCTACCGAGCGATGATAACGAACTTTTTTTTGCCCGAAATGGAAGTTCTTGACTTGCATGATATGTGGTTTCAACAAGACGGTGCCACATGCCACACAGCACGCAAAACAATGGCGCAATTGCGAGGCGAGTTTGGTGAACAGTTAATTTCACGTTTCGGGCCGGTCAATTGGCCGTCTAGATCGTGCGATTTGACACCATTAGATTATTTTTTGTGGGGGTATGTCAAGGCTAATGTCTATAGGGACAAGCCCGCTTCGATTGACGCACTGGAAGCCAACATCCATGCATTCATTCGTGAGATACCGGCCGATATGTGTGAAAGAGTATGCCAAAATTGGACTCAGCGGATGGGCTACCTGAGACGCAGCCGCGGTCAACATTTGCATGAAATTATCTTTAAACATTAAATTGCAAGGTTCAAACTATCGATTCAAATAAATATTTCATTCATTTTTTCGAATTTTTTGTGTTTTTTTTTTAAAAAAAAGTTCTAAACCTCTTAAAAAATCACCCGTTAGTATACTTACAAAATTAGTTACATAAAATGTTAACATAGGTACCTTACGACATAGAAATAGATCGATAGATCTAAACTTGGTTGTACATAATATGACCAGCTCCTTTATGAAGACTTAAAATTAAGACTTAGGAAGTTTCATTACACTGACTAAAATAATTAAAAAAAAAACAGACATTTATACAGAACTATGGGGTTGACTGTTCCTTTAAACTACAGTCAATTATTATTTTAAAGCACTCTTAAGAAAGAAGTATTTTAAATAAAATGAAGACCTTTTCTTCATCTCTAATACTCAATTGGGATGTCATAACATTTACATTTTAAATGACTAAATGTTCATTTCCAATGAAGTAACACTCTTTATAATATCAAATGCTGCAAACTGCATGGTACGACTTTCGTTTCAGAATTCTCTTGTAACATCCAGGATAACACTGGGCTGCTGGTAGAAGTTCATTTCCCACCCACAGTACGACAAAATGTCACAAGAGGATCTTTCTGAAAATATCAAGGAAGAAACTATAACTGTTGAAGAAAATTCGTATTTTCAACTAAAAAACACAGAGCATATCCGCATAAATTATAGCTCCCTCATGTTGAATAGAGTTGAAGAAGAAGGCATAACATGTTAGAGGTATATCGCTGAGCTATTTTAAGAACAAAAGCATAATATTATAAGACTTTCGCTATACACTTTCCAGACACTTCCTCCTTCCTTCGTTATATCAGATTTAGATATGGGTTTTATAACAAGCGATCGAAATCGATATACCACACTATCTAACCAACTATACGCAGGGGCTTTTATAGCGGTAGTTTTATGCACTTCACTTTCTGTGTGCCATGACACCGCACCGCCAACCAACCCAAGACTATCTATGTTCTGTTCAGTTTCGAACCATGCATTTGGGAATTGTTTCATTCATGATTCGACACGGTGACGTGGGAGATGGGACTTAAACCTGAACAAAAGCATAACTTATTCTCATGCTTCCGGTGCGCCCACCACGCCGCCATTTCTTCTTCTTCCATATGGAACAAAACTTTAATAATAAATTACAATTTCGACAGATTTTCTAAGATCGAGATGAAAGGCATGAGAAAAGCAGGAGTCCTTTTTCATTCTCCATATATTCTACACTCATATAGAAACATCTAGTGAAATATTGAACTCTTGGTACAAGTTATGACTTTGGGCATTCAACAAGAACTTTCCGGGATATAGGAATAGGTAGGTACTTTGATTTTGATATACACGGAAAGGGATAGTATAACATGCATAAATTAGCGAGATTTTATCCAGCTTTTGTGTTGAGACAACTTGGTGGGTTCGGTAGGTACAAGTTGGTCGCAGTTGAAAATATGTTGGTATTCATTGTGTCTGAACATAGAGAAATATATAGGGGCAAGGGAGTTTTGGTTTTATATAAGTTTAAGAATAAATGTCCAATATGCAAGAGTATAGTTTTCTCAGATGTCGATAGTTAAGATTGCGAAGATGAGCTTTAGCTATTGGTTGATGTATTGATATTAAAGGGAGGAACCTTTACAAGTCTATATTTGCTGAACAACTAAAAGGATTCGAATTAAAACAAAAACAATAGATTCTGTTTAATTGAATTTGATTGGTGAAATATTTTGATCTGAATCAGATTAGTGGATAAAACTAAAAATTGGTGTTTTAAAGATGCAATGCGAAAGTGTTATTTCAACAAGAAATATTTTTGATGTGTAAACATCTATGCTGGCGGTAGGGTGAAAAAAAAACGTGAACGTTCGTGTGAAACGTTACGTCGTGCACTTTACGTTGTAGCACGTTACGTTACGAAATCTGATTTGCCCCGACCAAAACAAATTGATTTTAACGCGACCGACAATTAGATTATACTTTATCGCGACCACTCATTTATATTGTTTTTGCCAACGACGAAAGCAAATTGTTTTTAGCGCGACCGACGATTTTATCATTTTATCATTATTTTTCTCTAATTTTTAATTATTCCCCGAACAAAATGGACGCGACACTAGTAATTAAAAAGGAAGCAAAATCAAAACAAAAATAATAATAGTCAGCTGTAGGGATTGACAATTGACTGTAGGTATGGTAGATCAATGGCTGTAGGTATGGTAGGATATCGGGTGCGTTCGGTGATATAAATCCGAACTTAAATTCCACGTTTACATTACACTGCTTTTAAACGATGCAATTTCTTCTTGCAATTTGTAGGCTGTGATATACAAAATAGCTGAGGTTGAACAAATTGCAGAGTTATCCTTATCGGCTATACCTTTGTACTTGCACAAAGTTAACATTCATTAAAAATCACAGCGTCCAATTCCATAGGCGATTGATGGTGTCAATCGATTGAAACTGCGATTTAAGTGATTTCCACTGACAACAACTGCAACTAAATATTCTAAAAACTCAAGATATATAATTCGCCGGCTGTCTCATAGTGAAATTCATTTGAGGTTCGTTCAGTATAAAATTAAGACTGAACTTTTTGTAAGTTTTACTCGATGGAAAGATGGAGTTTCATAACGGTTGCAAGTTCGTTGACAGTTCTAACTAGATATTTTAATTCGGCCCCTGTCAGTCAAACCATTAAGTTCCTTTGGAATTTGGGTACGGTGTCATTTAATTGAAACCACGATTTTAGTGCTCTCCGCTGACAGTTGTTGTTTGTCGATGCTCAGAGAGTGATTACCATAAACAATAACCATGTGTAATGTGAAGTCATCTTAAAGTTGAGAGTGAACTACGAAGCAGGACCTTTCAGTACCGAACTTTCACCGTTCGTTGGACACTTCACCACCAGCCTTTTAGTGCTTGGAAATTTCGTTACAGCGGTTCGCCCACTGGGTATTTCGCTGCCGTTCTTTCAACACTAAGCTATTTAAGCACTGCCTACAGATAGGTAATGTAGTGTTAATTATTCAATATGTTTCTTTTGACGACGTTCAGTAACAAAAACCAGGCACTTTGACAAACGTTGATGTTTACACATATTTAACCGTGAGTCCCGGCACTCACATATTTTTTTTTAGTTATTTTGGATTTTCTTCCTCACTTTTTAAAGGAGGAACGAAATCTTTGAGATTTCATTTTCTTGAATGTGCCTATTTAAATATTTCGGCAAAATGGATAAATAATATATAATAATATAAATATAATATAAAATATTTTATACGCACTCAATGGGTTTTGACTACCCTCATGATGATAATACACGTTGCGAGCGTTTAGGAAAGTTATAGAGGATTTGAGTTTTAATTTTAGTTTTATTTCATCAATTGAGTTACAATATTACTCTGAGACTACGAAATTTTACAAGTTTTAAATCAATTATTTATTTAAAAAATATAAGCTTAACATATTTTTAAATTTGTCTCTATTATAATGAAAGTTAAAATCAAAATCAATTAAGAAAGTATTTGTTTCTCTCACACAGCGATTCATAGATTCATTTTTTCATAAATTTCGATTTCTAAGGACAAGACTTGGAGCATAAAAGTTAATCAAATTGAGCAAAAATATGAAATTAATGCGATAAGATAAAATATCTCTTATAAAAATAAACGAGGACATCTTGCGTCGGTTCTCCAGAGTATGCAAGCCAATAAGCTGACATCTTGTATAATAATGAGGCATATTGTCTATGTTCCAACCTAGTTTGCTTATAACATATCGAGTAAACTTCTTTTGGACTTTCTTAATTCTTAATGAATATGTTATATAAAATGGATTCCATACTACACTACAATAATCAAGAACTGATCTGACATACATACATTGATTTAAGTGTATACGGATGTTTTAAGCCCTTTGAGTCACGAATTACAAAACCTAACATTGAATTAGCTTTACTCACTATAAAATAGATATGAAGATTAAACTTTAAATAATAGTCAAATAAATATAACCCCATAAGATCTTTCTTAACACGAACTTTTTTCGAGAACTATGCCGTCAATACAATAATCAGACAATAAAGGAGATAAACGACGAGTGAAGGAAAAACTTTGACATTTAGAAATATTGAGCCACAGTTTGTTTTTATTGCAATATTCCGAAAGCCTATTAAGATCTTCTTGTAAAAGATAACAATCAAAAGAATTTTTAATACATGAAAATATTTTTAGAACATCTTCAAACAAAAGACATGACGAGTTAGAAAAAAACATTGGGTAAGTCGTTTATAAATACAAGAAAAAGGAGTGGACCGAGATGGCTTCCTTGAGGAACTCCAGATGTAACTGTTATAGATTCAGAAGTTGTCGAATCAATTTTAACATATTGAGTGCGCCCTGAAAGATATGAACTTACCCAATCAAGCAATTTCGAGTGAAATCCTATTCTATTCAGTTTTGTTATCAAAATTTTGTGATCTACTCTGTCAAATGCTTTCGGAAAATCTGTATAGATAACATCCACTTGATAATCCTTTTCAATATTGTTTAAAATAAAGTTAGTAAAAAGGGTTAAATTAGTACAAGTTGATCTGCCTGGTACAAATCCATGTTGAGTTGGAGATATTATTTCTTTTAAAAGAAAAGAAAACTTTTAAAAGAGGAACCCATGCACATTGGTTTTAAATTTCTATGAATATCGCAATGGCAAGACGAAATTGAGCCTATGGTAAACCATTCCACATTCGTGTAGTACGACTAAAGAAATAATCTCTGTACTTAACAGTACGTCCGAAATTGGGCTCAAGGATAAACTGATGTACATTGCTTGAAGTACGAGTAATACGGTTCAATTGTTTATTAAAATAGCTATAAAGTAATAATAGACAAGATACATTGCGGCAGAGTTCGAGCGTTGAAATTGCTCCCGCTATAGTTCCGTTATTGTTCTAGATTGTAGCTTTAAAAGACTTTTTGGTCTCGCGTGTACCACAAAATTTCAAGGTTGTAATCAAAACTCCCACTACGATGATCGATAAGTCCATACAAAAATGTAGGTTTTCTTCATGGCGTCCGTCGATGCGTCTGTGCGTGGCGTCGCGTGCCGTCGGTGCGCCCGTGTGTCCACTCTAATTTCAGCTAGAGCCTAAATGGGTTAACCGATTTGCACGAAATTTGAAACAGAACATTTTTATGTGATCCCCTAGAGGAAAAATTCGAATTATTGTTGTTGCTTACCTACAACGGACAACCACCATACAAATATTTTGGATTTCTTTTTAATTTTCTTGAACACGGCTTCAAAGCTTTTGATTTACGGCTCCAACTCTATTGATTTAACTTAATACCTGCAGTAACAAAACCAATTGTAAGAAAACTGCGTTTCAGGTTTTTGTCAAAAAATTCACATACCTTCCTAACGGAATTAGGAATTTCACCTTTTTTAAGAAAATTGCCTTATTTTGGGGTTATTCAATATATCCTTTTGATAGTTCAACCAATTTCGATGATTTTACAGTCTGATGCTTCGCAATAGTTTAAACAATATTCAAATATTGCATTTAAATTTTTTTAAAAAAACATTGTTTTTTAAACAAAAAAAAAATAAAATTAAAAATAAATTTTTAGTAAGTACCTACTTTTGACAATTTAAATATTTTCTCGTTTAAGATATACATCATGCATGGTCAATGTGTTATTACCACAAGAGCAAGTTCGTGCGATTTAGTCGTCCTTATTTTTTTTTTTGCCCTAAAGATAAAACACCATGGCAAGTTTCAGCGTCAGACGTCACACACAAAATTATTAAGTTTTACTATCAAAATTTATTGTGGCGTTGATTCAGTTTTATGGTTAACATGGTCCTACTTCCCAGTCAACTTTTTAACGTTTGGTGACCTCAAGTCAACCATAGTTCAGTGGAAAATCAGCCAACACCCGTAAGTCAACGAAACGCAAGATGTTCTAAATAAATAGCCGCTGTCCGTGTCCGTAATAAAACGACGATGGCATTGCGTAGCGGAGAGTGCTACCAATTTTGTGCCCCAAATTAGATAAGATGCGGATATGAACGACTTTTGGTTTGGACTTTTGCTACCGTATCCTTAAATATTACACTAACGTTCTACACGTAGGTAACATGCTAATAAATGAAACGTATTACAAGTTTATTTTGTTTTCCCTACTGCCAGCATGAATTTTCCATTAATCGGTATTTTTATAAAGTTTAGTAAAAAAAATCAAACAACATTACCACCTTAACTTTGGCTATTCAAAGTCAAGTCACTCACCTTTATAGCCAAGGTCATTACAGACATAAAACATAATATTCACTTTTGAAAATCCAAACAAAACCGTCATATTTTGCCCTGATGAGTTTATTTTATTTAAGTCAATTTGCATAAACATAACAAGATTAATTTATTTAATCCTTCACTAAAACCTTTAGCCAAAAATAAACACAGAACACAGTGAGAGTTTTTCATAGAACAATCCTCTCAAATACTATATAAATTCTCTGATAGACCGGTATAGTTTTCAACACCAAATTACCACACCACGCAGAGATTTTCCCATATAAAATAATTCAAAAACAACCGCAACTTATTGTTCCTGCTCATTTAGTCTGATGAGCTTGCATTTAATTTACAAAATAATCCCGTAAACTATAATTACAAAGCCTCTCTGTGTCTGTCTGGTTGTCTGTTCTTCTTATGTGATTCAATAACAATTCCGCGAAAATAGATTAGCGCTCAACACATTTATGCCACAAATCAATATGAAATCCACGAGCGGGAAGTAACCGCTTAATAGGATTAAATTCCAACAATATAAACCCAGTTTCTATACTCAATAAATGGTCAGAACATTCAATCAAAGCCTCATTTTATTCTGCTTTTTCGCCAAACCCTCATCATCATACTATGATGGGGATGGGGAATGGGAATATCAGCGTGAAGTTCATTCTAGTATAGGACAGCATGCACGCGACCAGCTTCATCAGTGTGGACACACGATCCAGGACCAAATGACCATAACACGATTGGACCACATCATCAGCATAACCTGAATTTAATAATCACCACATTGAGTTTCCCGTTCAATCTACCACATCCTGTCGCCAACGGTCTTCCTCCCACTCCCACTCCCATAACCAATCACCCACCACCAGAAGAGGTCCGCGGCATGGCGATTCTATATAGTTTTTATACCGAAGCGCGTGGGTGTCTATTTGTTTTCGCCATGAACGAGATACTTCGCCAAATATTTTCCCAACTTTTGGTCTCGCCAAGTTGCTCATTAAGGTCGGGTGTGAGTCATTCACGAGCTTTTCCTGGCTGGCTTGGCTATATGGAAATAAGGATGCATTTGCCACACCATCCACGCATCACAAAGAGAGCGTAATTGCAGGATTTCAAAATTGAATTTGCGGTAGCAGTCAGGTAAATCCATTTTGGCGGCTCAACCGTTATTGAACTTCACTTTGACGCTGTTCGACAACGACGAATAGACGAATAGAATGTGTTTTGTTGTTTTTTTGTACTTTTATATATACATAGTTATCAGCATCGAATGCTTCTGTGTCAGAATGAAATGGTAAATTCAAACAGAATACCATGATTAGACTAGGTTTAGGGTTTGGCAGTGCTTGCTAATGCGTATGGTGACGGGAGCATGCGGCGGCGTCGCCGTCAGCGGAAAGAATTTCCGTGTTTGAATCCAGGAAGTGAACAAATGGCATAGACATTGAATTAATGCAAATGGAAATGAAAATGAAAATGGAACCGCTTTTGGCAATAAGAAGAGGCATGATGTGCAATGGGGTGGAGGTACTTGAATGACTCGTTCCTAAATTGCCGAAAACTTAATTCAAATTCGGGGTTACTATGCGTTTTGATGCGGAGCGGTATCGTTTTAGTCATTTCATCATTATTCAAGTCAAAATTGTTTTAAATTATATTAATTATAAATGAATTTAATGAATTGATTAAATAAAATTTTAATAGAAGTGAATTTATAAGCTTGGCTTGTTAGAGACTGCTATATAAGAGAATTAATCTTATTCAAAAATTATTTTTACGTTTTCATAAGAGCTGAAATGGAATACAGTCGACCTATGTTTAACTGGAATATCATAATTGCAAAGAGTTTGTTTTAGTTGAGAAGATAGTGTATGTAGTGTAGCAAATATTGAATACATTTTACATTAGCTGTGTTTTATTATCTTCTTTCGGGATCCGGATCTGGATCTGGATTTACTTTTAACACGTAATACACAAACAAAATACTGGTAAATTTTCAAAATTGTTTTTGTAACACGTGTTAAAAGTTAATCCAGATCCAGATAATAATTCCCCAACTACTTTGAACTTGAAACAAAAGAAAATCCTCTAAACGTTTGCAGCGCCATCTCTTTGAAAAGCTTACCACCAAACCTTCAACCATAGCCATCTTGTGATTCAGCTGAGTATCAATTCCAGTGTTCCATCTATCAGCGACTGGAATGGAAACTACTAGAAGGAGATATACTCAAATATTCCAGTGGATACTATAGTGAAGACTAGAACTATTTAATTCCCTATATAAGGAGATGTTTTCGAGCTAGTGGACACAGTTTAATTTTGAATGGGAAAGTGTAAAGTAAGAAGTAAAAGTGTATCCGGAAGTAAGTTTTAAATTGCATACTATTGTGATTGGAGAATAATAAAAAAACGATTTGAAGTAAAATAAAGTGTGTTTATTTTGTAAAGTTAATAAGTGGACGTTATTATTGAAAGGAAATAAGTTTTACTATCGAACCTAGGTAGAACATTACAGTATTATGTGACCCGAAAATCAAAGAAAGCAAATATTAAAATACCTCAATGTGTGTACGTTTCAAAAAGTGAAGGAAACAAAAATAAAGGTAAAACTCAAGATTGCTATTCCATATCAATCAATCAATAGCAGTACCACTTATAACCCACTCAAATCAGAGTGTATAAGTACATTTAACAAAAAAACAAATTCAAGAAGGCACGAAAATTGTCCAATCGTTATGCCGGTTACCTATAAGGAGCTTAAATTATACCTTTTAGGATTCTAGCCCATTTGCGTTGGGCGCCATCTTGAATGTTTGTCAAATTAATTCTTAATTCGCTCATTTTCAACTTAAGACGTAAAGCTTGATGTGTTGAGAATTTCATTTGTTTTTAATGAATTTTGTTCAGAACCTACCTACCAATTTTTTATAATTTTATTTTTGGAAAAAATTGAATACTTTAAAATAAAAATTTCAACAACTTTTGTTGTGTGAATGTTCAGTCTGTAGTTGTAGTCCAGTCAATCATAAAATAAATGCAAAAAATCATGCAGTCTGGGTTATTATTTCAAAGGGTAGGGGTATGACCCCAGGTAAAACATAATGTCAATAAATCTGAAAATTCATGTTTTTGCGTTACAAATTTATTGTTTATTGATCAATCGACGCAGAAATATTAGAAAAAGTGAATGCATGTTCATTCATTATAATTCCATTAACGTGATGAAAGAGATGGTATTTAGCAAAAAAAGGTGGTGGGGGTTAAAATACTCTCATTTAATTTATTTAATACAGTGTTTGTTGTCAAATGAAAAACACTGTATTTTCAAAGATAAGAACCTTGTATGTTATTTCCAAGTTAATGACCAATACTATGTGAAATGAGAACAAGAGATTTATTTAATAAAAAAACAATTTTCGTAAAATTCAAGATGGCGCCCAACGCGAATGGACTAGAATCCCGAACAGTATTAGTATGCTCCATTTGTCCCCATTACGATTGGCCAGTTTAAGACTACTTAGTACGCAACTCGGGCCATACTTTTGTCTCCGAACATTAGCTTAAACCGTAGTTAAATTTTGACATAATAGCTTTGAGCAGAACATATCCAACATAAAACGGATGTTCTCTGAGATGAAATATTTTATTTGGCTGAGATAAATCAATTGTTCCGAAGTATTCCTCAATTTATTTTCACAAAGCAAAGCTCGTACAAAATTCAAGAATTAGGTACAAAATCTGCCAACATTCAGATTAAGAATTAATATATGCCCAACAAATATTATTTTGTTCTCTAAATATGTACATAAAAGGGAGCTTTACAATTCAAAATTAAAGTAAAAAAAAAAAAATCTAAATGTCACAGAAAATTAAATCATCCAAATCCAATTCCACCTCACAATATTATAAATGCAAGAATGCAACCCATTCACCCCATCTTTACAAATTTTGTTTCACCACGATTTTGTATGTGGCTCCTCCTCCAATACAGCCCTAGGCAGGCATACAACGCCACAGGTGTGTATGTTTTAAATGACTTGGTGTTTTAACAAAAACAAACTTTTGCACCTTGCCTCTTACTATCACCAGAAACAAAAACCGCTCGTCGTACCACAAAATGCAAAGTGAGACCCCCAGGAGCCTAGCAAAATATGCATGCTAAATTGTCAACAAAACATGACACAATACACTAAAAAATATAAAAAAATAAAAAAAAAAAAACAACAACTTCAACTGAAACAATAAATTGTTCAACAATTTGTTTTCTCACTCACTGTCCTGACACATTCTACTTTGCACATTAGTAGGATGGGGGTATATGAGGATGAAGGCTGAAACATAGCTTCTCGTTCAGGTACAGGTAGGTACCTACATACTTCACCTGCTGTTTCTAAAATCCAAACATAATTTTGAATAAAGTGTCACAACAACAAACATACACGTGTAAATCAAGGTAAAACATTCACATGTAAATTTGTTCAAAATAATGAAACACGGCTGTCACCATTTTGTGTGTAGTTTTTATTTTTTTTTTGGTTGTTGTTCATATGAAGAGAAATACCGTTGCGGGCGCTTGGATCAAAACTGTGTCAGTTGTTGTTTTGACACTGGGTGGTTTTTAGGGTCGTCAGTATGACAGCTGAATGTGTTAGAGAAATATATTCCGTCCATTTAACATGAAATTAACACACTGTCAAGGACTCTCCAATGAATTTGTTTGTAAATGTTTGTCTTCATCCGGTTCCGTTTTTGCTGTTCAAACTGGCATGGAAGTTTAGTGATGTTTTTGTTGGAACAAAAAAGCAAAACAAATCAAAAAGTTGATAATATTTTTGTTATGAGATCGACTTTGTATGAAAAAAAATTATATAAACAAATTTCGGCACACAAATATTTGTCTGCGATTAAATCGAAATTGTGGTAGCAATAGCCACATAGTTAATCGATTGCATTGCAATTGACAAATCTGTTGAATCAAATTGAGTAGGTACCTACCTATTGTGTTTACACAGAGCTTGTTTGTAATTGGAAATTGATATTTGCACGTTGCAGTTACTATAGATACATTTGAGGTACCGATATGTTTGACCTAGTTAAGTGATGTGGGGAAAGAGCAGGGGAGTTTGATTACGGAAAATTTTATGGATGATGCACAGTTATTTACAGAAGAGTCCAGTGATTGATTTTGAATATTATATCCGCCTAAAAGTAGGCAATCATTTAATTGGAAACAACTGATTGTTTTAGAAGAGGGTTTTAGGAGACTTTCAATTACGTAAAGTCGAAATTTCCTATTGTGTTATAAAAGGTTGTTGTCTTTGGATAAGGTTGTTAGCTAATTTCGAAAGCAATTCGAAGATCGTTTTACCTACTTGGCTTATGTCTTATATAAAATTGGCCACCACGATAAAGTGACTTAAATCCGTTAGATTTCTCTTTATGGAGTTATTTCAAGTCCATTACGAAATCGTGTGTTGTCGAAAAGTAATTCAAGGGCAACATTTCAAAAATATAAGCATTTCAAATATAACTTTTAAACGTTAAATGCTATCGAAAAGTATTTTATAAGGCTTTTAGATCATACAATTTTATACAAAAAAAGTTCGAACAATAAAATGACAAAATGTCAGTTTTTTACGTACATAATTCTTGATTTACACGACTGACAAATAGGCAATTTTTTGTCAGTTAACAGCCAAAAGGATGAAATTTTCCATTCTTCTGTCAATTTTTGACAGTTTACTGCTAGAAAACTGCCAATTAGTCAGTCATGTAAGTCCAGCATAACTCCTTAACGGTTAGTGTTATGGAAAAAAAACTCTGCGGTAAATGTGTACCTTATAAACAGGGTTATTCGCATAAGATGTGACAAAATGCTAGAGCATGTAGGTTGGATCGAGTCAAAAAAAAAAATCGTACGGGAGGTGGGTCTATTAACCCTCCCCCCTTTAGCCAGGAGGGTTAATTTTCTAAAAAAATTACTTAAAACAGAAAAAATATTAGCCGTGTTTTATTGGTAATTTTATAGCCAGCGCAGTAAAATTTCCCTTGGCAAACAAAAACAAAAACAAAGAGTGTCGATAAATTAGCCAGTAAAATAGTGGATATAAAAGTGGTTATACATAGTTAGAACTTCGAAGATGAAGATGGCGCTCTTGAAAAGTATTCATGACTTGAACCTTAATGCTGTTTTTTAACTCAAAAAATGGATGTGATCTATGATATTTGTAGTTTGGTGGAGACAAAATGGATGTGAACTATGATATTTGTAGCGAACACAGCCTAAAGTTGCTAAAGAGTTTTATTAACACAGCCGAAGCGTTTTATTGGTACTTGATTATTGCGCTAGCTATAAATTACCAATAAAACACAGCTATTATTAAACAACAACGGCTACAAATACAATGCCATAATATACCTTTTTGTAAAGCTAGAAATTTTTCTTTTATTGTTTTTTTTTTTTAAATAAAGTTTTTTCAAAGAACAGTTTTTGAAAAATTAGTTTTCAAACTCAAAATTAAAAAAATGAAAAAAGAATTTTCAAACTATTTTTTTTCAAAATCTTAAGTAATTAAGTGCTATTTTTTTTTTTTTCAAAATTCAATGCTCTTATAAGTTTTTAGTTAAAAACTGAAAACCGGAAGCTTAAATGTCTTTTACATTTTGAAAAAAATTGAAAGTAACTAAATATACTTTCCTAGCTTCGTAGTGGAAATATGATCTTTAGAGTAACTTAAGCAACGGATTGAAGTCAACTTAAGTGAATTTAATTTATCTTTTTTTCAATTTTTTGGTTTTGGTGTTTGACTAAAAATTAATAGGAGCATTGAATATTAAAAACCAAAATACTACTTAATGTAGTAAAATTTTGAACAAAATTAGTTTGAGTAAAACTTTTTCAATTGTTTTTTTCAAAGTTTTGAGTTTGACAACTAATTTTTCAAAAACTATTATATAAAACAACTTTATTTGAAAACTTTACAAAAATATATATATTTATATTTATAAAAGTATATTTTCTTATATATAAGTAAATATAAGAAAATTGCCCCTCCTGGCTAAATGGAGGGGAATAGACCCCCCTTCCCATATGTTTTTTTTTCGTTTCTCGACCCAGCCTACACGCTCTAGCTTTTTGTCACACTTTATTGCTCTTAAATAGACAAGTTATCGAAAAATAATTTATATGTACCTAATACTTAATTTATAGATTATATTTATTTATTTATTAAAAAGAAGTCTGAACGTTAAGGAATCAAAAAGCCCCCACACTGCCTTTTTGGGTATTTTTTTAAATTAAAAGAGTTCTCTTAAACTGAAACTTCATTTTAAATTCTCTGTAATTTTCCAGAGCATAAAGCATTTTAAGGTAATTGTTTGATTAGTATCTAGTTTGTTTCATGAACCTTTGCCCTATTTTATTAAAAAATTTCTGTATGGAACTCATTTTACAAAAACTGTCGTCCTTTCTCTTAAAAGTCAAATAAAATTCTTAAACAAAATTCCATCTGAATTTTTTGCTCTTCTTACTCGCAAACCTTTTATTTACTTCTTGATAAATAGTTTCTCAAAAATCTTACTTTTACACAAGCAATAGCTAAAGGCTCTTGATTCTTAAATCTGCTATAACCATCCTCAACTTTGCCTACTATTTGAGTCTTTGGAAAATATACTTATGCCTTATTTTGTGTAAACAATAATCAGAATAATCCCGCATTCAGTTTAGTGAAATTGAAAAGTTTCTCAACTTTATTCCATTGGAAGTTTGTGCTCTTTATTTTTCCATGGTCTCTATAGCTCCCGAGTCCCGACATCCCCATATCCAAACCAAGGCTCAATCCAATTGGTTCCAAAGTATCTTTTAGGATTTTTTTTTTATTTTTGGTAACAATTCTATGCTTTATTTGTACTTTCACTGACTCATCGTAATTATTTTAGATGATGGATTTATGGGTAGTAAAAATTCACTTTTATTGCAGTCGTATATCAACGTTTTGATGCTTTCGTTTGCCTTGCACTTGAAAATTATCAGTTTTCCATGGGAGCGGCGAAAAGTTTAATTGAGTCTGAGAGGTGTTTTTTGAAATATCTATATTATTTGTGGTCTCCTTGAGATTGTAGGGCGTATAGTTTCGGCGGATATGGATTTAAATATTCAATTTTTCTTTTATTTATTTTGCATTGTTTTTCGATCCCCTTAATGTATATTTTTGAAGGGGAAAATTTGCTCGATAACTTTGCCATTGAAATACTAAATTTAGTTTCAATTCAGCTGACTGAGTGAGAAAGTTTTCGATGTGGAAAGTTTTTATTTTTTTGATGAAATTATTTTTGTCTGTTGGATATGAAATGAAAAGTTTGGGTAATTTAATCAATGGCTGTCTGAATTCTCGATTGTTTGAACAAGAAATATATTATGTACATGTTTTCGTTTAAGAGCTACATTCTACATGAATTGAAGTGAAGAAAATGAGAGCACTGATTCAATTGAGTTGGTAGAAAGTTAGCAATATGAATTTTTTGTTTTTCAATAAAATTTTAAAATAAAATAGGAGCCATGATACAACTAAACAGATAGCGGTTTCCTGCTTTGATTTTGATTTTATTCTGCTCATCTACGTCATCGATGCACAATTTGCCAGACATTTTGATACTTTTAATAATATAAATTTTTGTTTAGAATCCAAATAACAAGTGAATTGCTTTTAAGAAACGATTTTTAATATTTAATTATTAGATTTGAGTCGAAAAATATTTGCTTTATTAATCTAAGAAAACGAAATTTGTGTGCGTGGATGACGTCATTCTATGTCGAGATGCGCAATGCGCTATCTTACTTAGTTGTATCATGAATAGGAGCTATAAACGAAGATGTATTTACAATCTTCACCTATTGCTTATGTATTAGATACCTCTCCTTTTTTCAAATTTTGTTTCAAAATTGTTTCAAAAAGTTATGAAAATCATTTATTATTGCTAGTATACTCACAAATATGGGTTTCAATATCTATAAATAACAGAAAAAACCTGTAAGTGTAACTATCAAAGTATTGACACTTTTTAGAAAGCAAACCATTCGCAAAATCTCAACTCTCTAATTCTATTGCAAGCGCTTATTAACTGAAATAGAACAGCGCTAATTGCAGATTCTGTGGCAAAAACGCGGTAGCACTAACATTTGATCCTAAATATATATTAAGTCATATTACCACTTATTTTAAGCATTGAAAACCGCTTTCGAATAGAATGAAGTTACATATAGTATGTTCCCTGGTAGAATTTGAACAGAATTGAAATCTCTATAGGTATACAAATTTTTAATGTAACAAAGCTGCTTCCTTCAATCGCATGAATTCTATTGCAAAATGAAGAGCAAAAAATAACCCAACATTCTTTGAGTCTATGCCAAAAAGTTTTGAATGCAACAAAACTCATTTCAAAAACCCATAAAACATCACAAAGTGTTTATGATCCATTGAATACGAATCATTTATACTGAAATGTTCCGACAATTTAACCTCAAAACAAAAGCAAGCTCTTCCACCATCGCACACTATTTTTCTAAAGTACCTATAGTTGGGTTTAAAGGATGGATAGATGAAGTGATATGTGCCACACAGAGCCTTGTCGATGCTCCCAGCCCCTTTAGCTTTTTTTGTTGTTGTTATTTTCATTCATGCCACCAAACGTTTGATTTGTAGAAACAAAAAATTCAAACAACAATAACAAACTGTTACACGCATATATGTAGGTGCCCACCTCACGAGATCGTTAGCTCAAGCCAATATTAAAAAAAAAAAAAAAAACAAAACAAAACATATAAACTGTATATATGGGTGAACATTATACAATTTAAATAGCACACACAATCTAACCGATAAAATCGAGCAATAAACGAGCAATATAAAGTCGACATATCAACATCCTAACCTCAATTTCTAGGTTTCAACGGGACTCTGATGCGGAGTAAAAACAAAATGGTGGAGTGCAACAAAAAAAAAAAAAAAATAGTACGGAATACATATCGATGGCGTGTCCGGTCCGTGTCGTTTGCATTTTTGCATCACAACACGTATCCTTGTTAAATGGGAAGGTGTGTAGATATGAGGAGTTTTATGGAAGGATTGGCAATGAAACATGGATATGTGCTATGTGCTGTGCGGCATGGACGATGAAGTATCGGCAATTTTCTTCGGGAACCTAGACCGAACGAACCATATAAAAATAGAATGTGGAGAGAAATGTGTTTCACTCAATGCAATTCATCCAGAAAACTGCATAAGCACAATGTTTTGACGGGAGCGCCATGCAAATTTTGTTGCTAGCCTATGGTCATACCAACTGATGGTGGAATAAACTTTAAATGTTTACAAAAATGTTGAATAAAGTTGTTTCTTTCCTTTAGGTAGCTATGTATAAAAAAAAATAGAATTGTCAATCAGGGAACTTCTTATTGTCAAATGTGACATTATATAAATTTTAATATAGGAAAGTTAAAAACCTTATTTCAATCTTTAATGAACTCTGCTCGGGCGCCAGTTTGTAATTTACCTTGAAACAGATCAGGTAATGCTCAATGGAACATCGGTTTCACTTCAAGTTAATTTCTTTATTTAATTTCTAGTTCCTTAAGTCTCAAGTCAACAGAGCTATGAAAAAAGACCAACCGTATGACTTTTGGACTTGGGTGATGACTACCGCGAATCTATAGGATTAATATATAAGAGAAGACTGGCTGTGGGAATTAAGCACCGTGGGATATTGGCAAAAAAACTTTAAAGCGCCGGGTTTGGATGGAATACCATACGAATTCTATAAAAATGCTAGCCCGTCTCTTGTTGTGCAAATACATGAGTTATTTACCGACATTTTTGAAACTGCAACCGTTCCACCCTCGTTCAAAAAGTCAATTATATATACCCTATATTTAAGAAAGGAGATGTTAATGTGGTGTCTAACTATAGAGGACTGTCTTTTCTCGACACGCTCTATAAGCTATTTACCACCGTTCTCTTAAAAAGACTCAAAACTTGGTTGGATGCAAATAATATACTAAATGAATTTCAAGCTGCTTATAATAGTAACTATTCCACTGTCGACCAAGTCTACAACCTGTCCTGTCTTATACAGCTTCAACTCAGTCAAAAGAAGAAGCTCTACGCATTCTTTATTGACTTAAAGGCTGGTTTTGATAATATTAACAGACATGCTTTATTCTACAAGCTTTCTACACTTTGAATCTCTACGAAGATGGTTGAAATTATAACGTCTCTTTATCTGTATACTTCTGCTGCTGTTTGGGATGGCAAAGGCTCGTCTGATTTTTTCACCACCAACAAAGGTGTCAGACAGGGTTGTGTATTGAACGCTCTCCTCTTTGTGATATTTTTAAATGATCTTCATGCCGATCTTCCTGTTGGATTATCTGTAAATGGAATTGAAATAAACGTTCGTTTATATGCCGATGATATTGTGCTCTTATCGGATAATCCAACTAATCTACAGCAGCTCATCGATGGTTGTATTACATACTGCAATAAGTGGAATCTCGAAATTAATCTTAACAAATCTGAAATTGTTATCTTCCGAAATGGTGGACGAAGAGCCGCTTCCGAAAAATGGTTTTTTAATGATTCTGAAATAACAGTGTCAAATCGTTACAAATATCTAGGCGTAGTTTTCAACTATAATATGTCGTGGAATGATCATTTAAATGAAAGACTTGCATTATCAAAAAACTCCATCAATGCAACATGGGCCAAGGTACTGAGGGATAAATCGGTCCAACATTCTACAAAATTTAAAATTTATGATGCTGCATCTAGGGCTATTATGTTGTACTGCGCTCAGGTATGGGGATATTGTGAACACGTCCAAGTCGAAAAATTGCAGCGGTTTTTCATAAAAAGATGTTTCTTACTCCCGGATAACACGCCAAACTATGTTTTGCACATCGAAACTGGTCTGCCTAAAACTTTCCTAACATCATTAAAGCTACATTTTTCATATATACGTAGAGCTTTGTCGCTCCCTCTTGGCAGATTACCCAGAATCCTATCTCAAGCTGTTATTAATAGAAAAATCTTCTGGACCAAGGAATGGTTGGATCTCTTTCATCAAGCATCAATAGATTTTTCTTTTGACATAAATTTGGTTGAATGGAACGGACTGCACAGTATACTACTTTCAAAACTTAAGGAGAAGCAGTGGATTGGTTTTACCAGTGACGCTACACAATCCCAATTTCATGATGAGTATTCCAATCTACTATATTCTGATGTGCTGAACTACTTTGAAGACTCGAACCCACGTGATATGATCTCACTCATTTAAAAAGTTCGTTGTGGACTACTAAACCTTAATGGAAGAGCATTTCAGAGAAATACTAATGGCATATGCACACTGTGTAACCTTGATGCATCGAAAAATACCTTTCATTTCGTTGGAATCTGCCCAATCTTCAAAGGATATAGAAGAAATTTCTTGGTAGTCAGGTGCTCACCCGCTCACAACTTCTTAGCATTCTAAATGGCAACTGCTACACAAATCTATATAATTTTTTAAAAAACTGCTCTCAATTATCGTTACCTCATCATAAATGAATTTTCGTAATGATCTCACTGAGCTCCACTTTTGTACTTAACCTTTTTTTACCTGGCAGACAACTTTAAGTTACTGTCTAAATTAATTTTATACCACCATATACTATGTTCTTGTAAATATTTTTTGATAATAAAATTATATATCTATCTATCTATCTATCTATTCGCAAAAATGTATACCATTCTTAGTGACCCTAAAAGTTAAATCAGTTTTTCAATAATTGGTCAGCAATAGATTTTTTTTTATGAATTTTTAAAGATTTTTTCAAGGTCACAGAGATTTTTAGCAGCTCATTTGTGGGATATTTGAAAAAAAAAAAAAAAATACATAAATCTAGTAGGTGGGAAAAATCCTTATAGAAATCTTTGAAAATTAATTTAAAAAAATATCTATGGCTGACAAATAGCTTTTCAGCCAGAATGCTTGTGTTTTGCGAATATCCCACAAATGAGGTACTAAAAATTGCTGATGAGCTTGAAAAACTGTAACCATTGATTACAAATTTTCTTTGGCTGACCAATTTTTGAAACTAGCTGACCTTTTTTGAGCAATTATGCCTAGTTACCTTTTCGACGAAATATTTGTTTGCGAATATCCCACTTGGGGTGCTAAGGTACCGGAGCTGAAAACAAGTTTGAACTTTAATAAATTTTAAAAGTTCGATAAGACCTTGATTTTATATTATTTCCATCAACTTTGCCTATACCTGTAGTAAAAAAAATGTTATCTTTGAATTTCTCCATAATAAAAAGGGTTGCCAGATACAGTTATCTTATCCTATTTTTATAAGATTTTTAACCTCGATTGTTCAAAGAAAATTTGAAAAAAATAGTCTCGATAAAAAAGGGAATTATTTCAACTGTCTGATGCATTTCCTTATTTATAAACTTTTTATTTTGGAAGTTTGCCGTTAGAGTTTATCTGCCTCTAGAATAGCTTTTTTTACAAGGGTCCTGGTTCCTGTTTACATACAATTCTAAATGCAGTTTACGTTTTTATTTCTTTCTTTTTTTTTCTTTAAAAGATTGTGTTTGTTATTGTAAGCCAAACTATACCTCTACGGTACATTGTCAATATGGGCGTAGAGTGTGTTAGTGTGTAAAATCGAACATATAGCATAAATCTATATCCCAAAGTAATAGTATATACCTATACGTAGGGGAGAAAACGCATTAAAAATTTTTTAGTCCGGTAAATAGGATAGAGAATAGAAAATTTATTGTTTGCCATTCAATTTATTCTTCGATGAATATTTATTGATGGATATTGCTATGAGGTATACGAGCTTTGAAGGTTGAGCTGTGTCCTATACTTAAAGACTTTTAAAGAACACCTCTTTCTTTGTATGCATATTTGTATTGTATGTAGGTATCCCAGTGTATTTTATACTATATGGTGTGTGCATTTTGTGCTAAAAGGTAGACGGATGTGCATTTTATTGGTGGTTTAGTCTTTATTGCACTTGCACAAGGTCTTAAAAAAAATCCATTTATTTTTCCATTTGCGATTAAAAAGGAATATAAGAATAAGGGTTGCATGATGCTGTTGTTCCAGCAGGTATTGGAATAGATACTTTTTTCTAGGTCAAATAATTTGAATCCTTTGAAATTGAAAATTAATTGATTTTCCGCACCTTCGTTCTTTTTTTTGATGAACTTCTGATACATTGACAAAGTTTTAACCTTCATAATGCTCTTTTAGTTTAATAAATTGATGGCTCTCTAAAACTGATAAGCTATAAGCTATCCAATAATGGAATCCAATTATAAGTTAAGAAAGTAATGTGCATTTTTTTTATATTTTTATTTGAAAATCATAATTTCTACGAAGTAATTTTACTTCAAAGCTTCAGCCAAACCTCTTGATGTGCATATTTAAAATATTTAATCTTCTTAAATTTTTATTTAAACTTTTGAATAAACAAACCTCCTCACGTTTTCGTTTACTCATTTTCAACTAATCACACCTTAGGTATAGCGAAAGTGACAAACTCATTTCCTGTGCCAACACACGATTCATCATCATCGACATCCGCGTCCAATTTGAAAACTTTTCGCCCATGATTATGGAAAAGTGTTGGTTTGGGTTTTCCTGATGTGCGGAGGGAGATATTTTGATATGCTAACTGTATAGTACCTACATATATATACATAACTCATATTATATAGGAAGCAAAATCACAGGTGTCACCTGTCATGAAATTCCGATCTGTTGAAACATTAAATTTTTGTTGACACTCCCGTTTCCGTATCCGCACAGGAAAAGGTGCTACAAGAAACAGGACACCCCATGCATATTCCACCCAATATATGCCTATATATATATATGTAGGTATGTATGCTCTGGCTGATGCTGATTTGACTCTTCTTCAACAGGAAGTGCATTCAAATTGTGATACATATACTTAGTATGTGTTTTATACAGTATATATTCTTGATGGCAAATCCTTCAAGCAAACGAAGCCGAAGAGTAACCATTGGACGAATTTATATTTGTGTTTGTGTGTATGTGTGCGAATAAACAATTTTTACATTTCTATCAAAATTGGGGCACTCGGGTATGCTCTCCCACTCTTCCACCAAGATATCCTTCCGCTTTGAGAATCTGAAATCACACCACACCGTTTCGTTGTCGGGAACGGCACTTGGGATAGAAGGCGAACAAAATAAAAATATTCATGGATACATGCATAAGTTGGACTCCTTAAGTATGGATAAGCTCGCTGGAATTTGTCATCCTTGATTCGCCTGCATTCAACAGCCAGAGAAGGAGGAAAATGAAAAAGTAGAGCTTAAGATTTATACATTCAACAGATGTTGTTCCTTGGACGATGATATGGTTAACTACAACATTATGCACCTACATATGTATATGTATGTATGTATGTGGATGTCTCGTCCAATAACACAAATTAGACGACAAAATTCTCCTAACCACAAACAGTTTTGCAGTACTAAACTGTACTTGAATTTGAATCTTATATAAAGGAAATCAGAATACCAGACCAGACGGCAGGAGGCAATGAACGAGAAGAATTAGAAAATGGAATTTCCACAAAAAACACACAAACTCAACCATTTACCTGCCCCCACACCACACAAAGGGTAGTTTTGCTATGGTTGTTGCTTTTGTAGAAAGCCAATGGCTTTTGAGTTAAATTGCAACGTTGCAAAGTTGTTGTGGTCTTTGGTATATATAGCTAGGTGGCGGTCTGCATCAAGAGGAAGATGTTTTACCTTAGGAAGGATATTTAAATGTTTTTTTTTTAAGGTTGGAACCAGGTCGACTATGTGTGCGAGTGTGGTGACACCTTTTCCATTTGTTGCTGTCATAATGTACATCCGCATTTAATAATTCACCTTCGCAGGTGTGGTTCATGTTTTTTTTCACCCTAAGCGTACCTACCTATTGTTACAAAATGGATAGTTATTAAATATAAAAAATCAATAAAACCACGTCCACCAATATTTATATGATTTTTAGAATATTGCTCTGGATAAGTATGTAGGTAGGTAGGTATTACACTTCAAACCGTGAATTCAAATATTTTTTAAAGAGTGTCCACAACTTATATCTATTTATTTTACACTTGAGCGTTCAATTTCAAAGGATTTATGGGAGAATTTTTCCTGCCTTTTTGTTTATTAAATAATTTCATTTACCTTTTTGATGTGTAAACATTTATTCTGGTGGCGCAGCGGTCGGTAGGGTAAACTAAAAACGTTCACATTACGTGCGATTCGTTCCGTGTATAGCATGTTATGTATAGCACGTTACGTGTAATACTTTACGATATAGTTGCGTTATATATATTGGGTATGTTCAATAACAAACAATCTGCAACTCGGAAACGTTGATTTTTTACCCATTTTAACCGTGAGTCCAGGCACTCACACAATTTTGTTTTGTGAAATGTTATGAAAGAATTACCACAATAAGGGGTTGAATTCTACACCACTTTTCACCACTAAACACTATTTTAAGTGGCGGCCATTTTGTCAGTTGTTAAGTGATTTAATTTTATGGTTTGGCATTTCAACACAAATAGACTGACGCCTGAACAACGCTTCCAAATTGTGCCCAAATGGGCCCAAAACAAGATTGCCGTTGATCCCAATTTTCATAAACGAATTTTGTTTAGCGATGAAGCTCGCTTTTGGTTGAATGGATACATCAATAAACAAAACTGCAATATTTAGAGTGATGATAATCTTCAAGTGTATGTTGAGACACCGTTACATCCACAAAAACTGACTGTTTGGTGTGCTTTATGTTTTGGTGAATAAAGTAAATTTCATGTCAATTTAAAAAAATCATATTTGTTTTATTCCACTTCAAAGTTCTATACCTCTAAAAAAACACCCTTTAAAATCTAATCCATGTTGAAAGCATTGACTCAAGTAATGCAATTATGGAAAAAAATATCAATTTCGAATGTAAATCACGGGTTCAAGGAGCTCGATCTCAGGGTTTTGAATCAAAAGTCTAAAGGTTTTTAGCTTAGGAATCCTTCTGAGAGTATGAATCGTATTCTTCTGTTTTTTTTTTTTTTTTTTTTTTTTTTTTTAAATCACCAAATTGCAGAGAAAGGTGTTGCCTTCTTTTTTTTAGAGTCAATTCTTTGAGGTAATTTTAAACTCAACTCCATTATATCTGAACAAAATTTATAATATAGGCCAAACTTTTCAGTGGTGAGTTAAACCAGAGTTAGCTAGCTCTAGAAGTAAATTACCCTACAGACTTAACAAACTCGGTGGATAAAACCTCAAAGGCATCTGTTCAGTTAATTCTGAGTTAACTCACCATATTTGATGAATTAACTCGGGTTAAACTTTAATCACGCTGTGAAAAACTGGACCTTAATAAATTTATTGTGGGCTTAAGCTAATGCATCAGCATTTCTTTTCACAAGGGTCAATTATAGCATGTATGCTATTTTTTGTGTTCCATATTTGATGACATCCGCTCAATCTTTATTAATTACCTTTAGTTGTCCCACGCGAACATACGCATACACCACGCGCGCCGTTCAATATCAATTTTCATTAGAGTCCCCATTGTGCCTCCATATACATATCTACAATTAAGAAGGCTCCAAAAACCTTCGTGACAAATGCCAGTCGCTGTTGAAACTCCTGTTAAACAAACTTTTACCCTTTGGCGTGTTTTCAATAAATCACTATACAAGAACAACTCTTTTCGAGGTAAAAATTAGACTTTCAAACGATATGAGTGTGCTGCGTCCAGTTCTACATCAGGTCTCTCCTTTCATCTCTTCATTGTGGATTGTGATTGACTGAGTTTCCCTTGTGTATATACATACTTTAACCCAGAGTCCAAAGTCTTTTCGTTTTTCGACGACGATGATTTTCTGATCCTTGTGTTGTGAGGGGGGAAAGGGGGGGGGGGTGTGCTCATGGAATCGTGGTATAGTGTCTTAAGGTGTACATCAGAAGAAGTACCTGGCATGGCATAGCCCCATTCAGCCCCATAGGTGGTTAATCGCCAATTAAAGGTAACACGATGAAAATTTGTAAATTCCATGACTCCGCCGCATAAAACGGCAGCCATTTGTCATCGGTCCAGTGCTGTCGCGGTGGTGGTGTGTGCGCCAGTCCCCAGCGTGTACACGTGATTTAGGAGACACGAACTTGGAGTTCTATTCTCTTGGAATATATTTTCGGGCCATCACTACATTGGATATTGGTATGTATGTATAGGTAAGTAGGTATATGAATGCAAGCAACATGCTGGTTTCTGCTCGACGGGTAGTTGTTAAGAGAGTGTCTCCTCCGTGATTGTAAATATGTAGATCGATGGTTAACCTTTTTTTTATAGTTTTTTGTGGAATTTCGGATCTAACTAGAAAATTTATACTCTCTATATAGTGAAATTATTAAATTCAATTGAGATGGTTTTATTGCTTCGACATTTAGCTACGGTCTCGGATAATTTTTCAGGTCCTTATAGGTAAGCGATTTGAAGCTTTAGTGACGGAGCACAATAATTTAGCTGTAGTTATAGCACGTATATAGCACAGTTTAAGTTGAAAGCTACAATATAAAGCTATAGATGAAGCAAGAAATTGATGCAAGAAAAGTATCATGTGGGAAAAGGATCATGCAAGAAAAGTATTTTGCGAGAAAAGTATCATGCGAGATAACTATTATGCGAGAAAAGTATCACGCGAGAAAAGTATCATGCGAGAAATACATCATGCAATAAAAGTAACCAGCGAGGTAGCTATCATGCGAGAAAAGTATCACGCGATAAAAGTGTCATGTGAGAAAACTATCATGAGAGAATATATATAGTTTTCCGATGTGCTCTTCGATCTACAAGAAAGAGTTAAGTCCCCGACCCATAGAATCACCTTGAAAATCTCAGTGCGGAGAAAGTAAACGTATCTCCGTAGATTCAATCGCAGAATAAAGAGTGTCCACTGTCCAAGTTGTTAAAAATTTAATGAAGTCGCTACATTAAGCTATATTGCTGCCAACATCATTTCTGCTAAAAACCTACTGATAAAAACTTTCCCTTAAAATACAGAAATGGTAAAACAAAAACGAACATAGACTTTCGGTCTCTTGGGTTTGCTTTTCGATTTCTATAGCAATATAAACTGTTTATTTTTTTTTTATTACCAAAAACTGCTGTCAACTTTCGGAAGTGGTCGACAAAAAACTATTGAGCCATCCACTTATGTAAGTGGTGTCTGCTTCGTCGTCGGCGGTGGTTACTCCCTATTTCTGTCCTTTCAAAAAAAAAGTAAAGGAGACAACCGCCAGACAACCGCGAAGTGTGGATATTCCTATAAAACCAATCGATTGAGTTCAATTCTTTTTGAAGCAACTTCCTGTCTGTAAAGCTCTACCACCTAAAACTTAATTCGAAAAGACAGCTAACAAAATCTGTCCCTCTGCCCCTAAGTCTCTGTCTCGTCCCCTTTCCCTTTATCCGTTTGGCTAGACTTTTTGGTAATCCTGTCATGTTTTAGGGATAATAATATGTGTTCCTTTTTTCTGTTTGGTCATTTTCGGCGAAAACTATAGCTACACACACATGACATGTCCACCAAGGATCAGCGGTATACATATGTAGATAGGTATGCATGGCCTTCGCTATTCGCTAATCGGAATGGATTCGTTGCAATGTTGTTTTTTAGGTTTGTTAAAACGTCTGAAGCTGGGGATTAAAATTGTATTTCGTTGCTCGTTTAGCAATGCATTGCCATATCGTTGAGAGTTAGCCATCACCAATTGGCTTAGTAATCGATGCGTTAATTGGAACTGAATTTGAGTTGAGTTCGTGTATGTCTATATGTGTGTGTATTTTAATTTCGTTCGAGTGCAGTTAAGCGGATGTTCGAATTGGTTTTCAGTTAGAGATTTTGACAATGATGATGGTGGTCATCAATGGGTGGATTAAAGTGAGAAGAGTTGGTATAAAAATGTCCTGATTTTTATTTTTACACATTTTGTGTGCGGGTCTGGAAAAGCAAGGAGTTTAAAAATTTAGAACTATTTAACTGTAAATGGAGTTGATAGTGAAACGCGGTATTATTGGATTATCTCGAATTAAGCTAACGACGATGACAGTCAAACTAATTAGTTGCCATTGTCAGGGTTTTGTTTACCCTACATGAGGGTTTTTGGTATAATTCAATTTGATGGCTAAAAAGCTAAATACACACAAATGTGGATGTAATGTGGTTTTTGTTTTTCATTGCGACTATGGAGAGTTTGCAAACAACTAATTTAAGCATATTTAATGATGTTTGCACATTGCACATGAACTGTGTTTAATTTTGTCAGTTTTGTACTTTGGATTTCTAAATATTCAATATATGTTTGTACATGTACATTGTACACCCTTATAGGGAGGAATAAGTAACTACGTTTTGAGAGTGTACGCTGTACGTCACCTCTGAGCTCCCACATCTCCACGAACTGTGGTGTCATAAATTAATTTTTATATTCTTGTGACTGTACATACATCTACACATTTCGCAATATCAAATCATATCAAGTTTTATAGTAAAATACTTTCTCCATTCAAGATCAATCATCTTCATATTTTCTACAAAAAAAGCAATCTCAATAACAATCAGAACTGCACCAAAACCAAACGAAAACGAGTAATCTATAATAATGTAGCTCCCTCTTCTCTCAAACCTATACATTAATATAAAAATAGTAACAAATCATAACCAAACACAAAAGTCAACCAAATCATCTGATGGATATCCAACTACCTTCCGTATCATTTCAGGCTTCCATTTATTTCACCACACAGATGATAATCTAGATAGCATTTACCCAAAGTTCAAATCCATTGGTAGACTCATTTCAATATCATTTAACCCCCCCCCCCCTCCTCGGCCTCATGCGTCCCCCCAATTCAGTTTCACATTGAAAAACACTGCAATACATTCTTGATTTCTGATATCCAATACCCATTTTGATTGCAATTCCAATTTGGGAGCACACACCAAAACAAAAAAAAAAAGAAGAAAAAGTTATAAAACAAAAATCAGTCTTGATTGTGCTATTGGGCAAAAAAAAATATAACTAAAAAGGAAATTCGATACTAATATGGATTTTACATTTAATTAATCGCTATTTGATAGTCACCCACAATGGAAAAGGGTAGGGTTGGAATGGGAAGTACAACCGAGCGCCAGGGTTATATCGATGCTCTTCTCATCCACCCCGCAAGCAACCCATACCGTATACCTTCACTTATTGAGCAAAAAATGGATAGCAAATTTCTGAAATGAGTTTTATTCAAATTCCAATTGCAGTCTTTAGCCAGTGTACACTCTGCATGTACATACAACCAACAAAACAAAAATACAAAGTTAAAACATAATGGAAGACCGTAATACATTCAACATAACCCTTTAGATGTTATCAACATCAATTTCGAAACCAAGAAAAAAAAAAAACAGACAGCGAGTAGCTCTTACAACAACTCTTCTTCAATGCCACTGGCAGTGTGTTATTAGTATGCAAAACGGCAATCAAAGAACGCATTGAAACTATCCCCATCAATGTGGGGCCAGGCCAGGAGGATAAGGAATGGAGACTGATGATGGGGTGGAAAAAAAGTGGATATTGTATTTCTTTTGCTTCGTTCCTTATCAATGGATTCATTGAAATTGTAAAGAGATTGTGGTATGACAGTGTGGCGAAGAAGAATCCTTCCACTTCCAGTAGTTTAGAAAATGCTACAAATATCACAGAGAGCATAATAGCTATTCGGCCAAGTTCTCTAGGTACTTGTTTAATCAGGGGTTTTTCCACAAACTTCATACGCTTCTCAAATGAATTTATTAAAAAATTCAAAATTATAAGGTATAAAGAGTGTCGTGTTTTCTTCAAAAATGTATAGCAAGCTCAGCCAATTTCACACGCAAATCCGAAATCGAAAATCGTCAATTGACTGTAAGAAACATTGCCGAAGCTTGTGTATGTGATTTAAACTGAGCGGGTGCATATCAAATTTTACACGATGATTTAGGTAAACAAACTGTATCTGAGCACAAGCTTGCCAAAGTATGATCGATTCAAAAAGAAAGGGATATTTCCCATGATTTCCCAATACTAGTCCAAAAGTACGATCGCACCAGTAGGTAGTACGTCATGAGCAAAGTAATGATTGTAATGACTTCAGATAAGATTATGTTTAACAATGTCATCTGTGGGATCTGTAGTGTCTCTAGGCGTATTGTGTGCGTTGAATTGCCGTGCCGAAGGTCTAAGGATAAAATCCCATACTTTTCCACCTTAAACAAAAAAAACCTGAGAAATACAATCAATATTTTACTTTGCGCGGGTACTGGCTCTTGCGAAGCAGAGAATCTTTTGTCATAAAGATGTTCAGATTCAGCAGAAAATTGTAGGTCCCTTTTATTCCTGCTGGCTAACAACACTCACTAAGATGTTATTTACAGCTTCAGTTTTTTCATGTACGACAAGCTACTTCTAAATACACGTTCTGATTCTCTGTCTATTCCCCACACGTCGTTCCACTTCTTACATCTAATTTGCCTTACATTTATGTTTCTCGTACGTTAAACAACCTAAAGAAATAAATCTCGTATTGGGAATGACTGAGAGTGATTTATTGATTATTGATTTATTAGAATATCTATTGAATCGGGTTATTTGATCTAATAACCCCATATGTGGGATATTCGCAAGAAAGTATGTCACCCAAAAAGTCAATTGGTGAAATAAGTCAGCTGGTTTCAGTATTTGGTCAGCCATAGATTTTTTTAATGAATTTTGTAGGTTTTTTAAAGGTCCTTGGAATTTTTTGTACCTCATTTGTAGGTTATTCACACAAAAAAAGCATTCCATCTGAAAGGTCTTTAGTTTTAAAAATTGCTCAGTCATAGGTGTTTTTTTGGGAATTATTCAAGTTACCAATTACTGAGGTCATTAAGACCTTTCAGATGGTATTTTCATTGTTGAACATCCCATAAATGAGGTGTTAAAAATCTCTATGATATTGAAAAAACTTTCAAAAATTATTAAAAATTTACTGTGGTTGACCAATTTCTGACATAATCATACCTTTTTTTTTTACCATTTATTGACCTTTTAGATGGCATATAAAGGGTTTTCCAATAAGAGGTGTTATTTTGATATTCAAAGAAAAATGGCATTTTTTGAGATAAATGATCGGATATTTGTTTCATTATAAAGAGGAAGGTATGCCGTTAATAATGGAACACAACATCAGCCAAAAGGCCGCCACGACCACGCTTACAGGAACATATCCTTTTCATGAAATTTTCCATAACCAAATCGCAAAGTGGCTGCCCTATGTCCTCGATAGCCTCACGAATTCCATCTTTGAGGTCTTGAATCGACGCAGGGCTGTTGGCGTAGACCTTATCTTTCACGTGGCCCCAAAGGAAGAAGTCGTAAGGTGTTAAATCACAAGATCTCGGTGGCCAATTGTGATCACCTCTTCGAAAGATAACACGGTCCGGAAACTTTTCCCGTAAAAGATCGATGGTTTCATTGCTTGTGTGGCACGTAGCGCCGTCTTGTTGAAAGTAAACGTTGTCCAGATCAATACCATCCAATTCCGGCCATACAAAATCATTAATCATCTCTCGATAGCGCAATCCATTGACCGTAACTGTTGCTCCAGCCTCATTTTCGAAAAAGTAAGGTCCAATGACCCCGCCGGACCATAAACCGCACCAAGTCACGCGTTGAGGATGGAGAGGCTTTTCAACAATAACTCTTGGGTTTTCCGAGCCCCAGATGGGACAGTTTTGCTTGTTGACGTAGCCTCCGAGGTGGAAATGGGCCTCATCAGTCAAGATGATTTTTCGATGAAATTCCGGATCATTTTCATGCATTTCAAGGACCCAATCAGCAAAGACACGACGTTGTTGATGATCAGCAGGCTTGAGTTCTTGTGTTAACTGAACTTTATAAGCCTTAAGACCCAAGTCTTTATGCAAAATACGGTGTAATGACGTTTGAGGAATGCCTAATTCCAAAGAACGACGAGGAATGGACAAACCTGGGTTTTCTTCAACACTTTGGGCTACAACAGCAATATTCTCAGTTGTTCTTGAGCGACGTGCACGGGTTTTATTCTTCACATCACTAACTTGTCCCAACAGCTCGAATTTGTCCACCAATTTCTGTATTGCGGTCCGACAAGGTGCTTCACGACGACCCAAAAATGTTTTAGTTTTACGAACCGTCTCTGCCAAATTTTCACCATTTTTATAGTGAATTTTAATAACATCAATGCGTTGTTGAAGCGTGTATCGTTCCATTTTTATTAATGGCGTAGTTTCTACTTGTCAAATGTCAAAAAATGACAGCTTCAAAAGTGACAGCTACCGAAATAGCGGGCTATTCAAAATAACACCTCTTATTGGAAAACCCTTTATTTATTTTCCGAATATCCCGTATATGGGGTGCTAGGTGCTAGGGTAGTATAAAATCCCATATCTGTTAGAACGTGGACAATTTCAATTCTATTTGCTTTGAATGTTTGTCAATATGGCATAAGGGATACTTTTCAAATAACCAAGCACTTTCACCCTTATTAACGTTAAGGAACGACATTAGAAACTTACTGATCATAATGACTATATGAACTGATTTTCGTGCATCACAGACATCAGTTCTTTTGTAATCGCGTCGAATTCATCCTTTCTAGTTATATCTCAATGTGAACCGTACGTTGCCGTCACGTCACACCTTTATTTTTCTTTCAACGAAATCCCAATGTGAACAAGGACTTTTCTAGCTATGATACATGATGCTGATGCACAATATACGCATATGGCACATTTGTACTTCATTTTATGGCACGAATAGATGCTACCGAAATATTGTTAACAAAAATAAGTATATCTAAGTTTTATTTTTCCAACAACCCTTACTTTTAAACTACACTTGTATCTCTGACGAGAGTTAGCAAACATAATGGTTTCCTAACTCCGTCAAATAATTTTAGCTTTGCAGACTTACTTTTCAGTAAGACCTTCTCCTTATAACTGCGGAGAAAGTTTGGACCGTTAAAAGTTAAACGAATTTTTGATTGACTTAAAAAAAATCGACCACTGATGTTTTGCAACCGCATCACTAAAGTAATCTTAACTCTTAACCACTAACTAAATTAAGACCCCACGTCTTTCTTTCATTACAAACTGTTTAGAAATTCCCAAAACACCAGTGGTTTGTACTTCGACGAACAACCACAGAAGATTGCAGACAAGTAACCAAAAACCACGTTCCGACCGTCAGCCAACAAACATTCTGCCCTGGCTCGAAGTGTAACTGCCTTTGACATATGAAGACTATGCCCCCCTAATAGAATGAATACACAGAGGGCAGGGCATAGACCAAAAAAAAAAAAACACAATACAATAAGGAAACCAACATGAGAAGAAAAAAAATAACACACAAAATAAAAAGAAGTAGCAGAACCCACATAGATACATATACTCGTACATATGTAACAAAAGATCTTATCGAGGTCATGATTTAGGTATCCTGCGAAGTTGGTGGTTTTCGAATTCGGATTCCTCTATAAAGTTTTTGAAAACTATCTCACTATACCAACTGTATACTCCATGGAGAGACCAAACTCTCGTGAACTTCGTTCTGATTCATTTCGCTTGGCTTGCGTCCCAATGATGATGGTGGTGGGTGGGAGAGGGATTTGCTTCTTTTCAAACATCGATTTCACTTGCCAGCCAGTTTCCAAAGTTCGTTATCGATATCTCATCATAGTATAACGAACGACGACCATCACAATGAACTCCGGGAGGGTATATAATACGAACTAACACAGAGTGGATGGCATGGCGGCCGGCCCCAGGAGGAGGAAAACTTCAGTGTTTTAAAGTCAGTAGACAATGACAGACCTTACTCCTACTCTTGAATGCAACCAAAGCAGATGAATATAAGAAGAAACCAAAGTCTTGATGGTCGTCTCCTCTGTTCCTTTTCGACTTAAAACGTGTAATCAATCGATTTCTGTTGATCTTATCATCGGGAAAAACTGTCGTATAGTCAATTCAAATGGAAGTGCATGAGGATCTGGAAGAAGGTACCTACCTAGCTATAAATGAATGCATCTTGGATTTCTTTTGCCATTCACAATCCTGTGTGTTTTGGAGAGTGAACATCATCACATTCTGAATACGAATATCTATGCTTGTATTTTTTTGGTATACATCTCATACATCAGAAACAATGCGGAATCGTTTCGCTCGTTATCTCTGCCAGTTGAATTGTGAATTTACAATTTTGATTGTATCTTTTAAAAGATGGGATTCTCTCAGTATAGTGATATACTTATGTATATATTTTTGTACTTTAGTTATAGTTTGAGAGTTAGAGTTGCCATTGATTAATTTTATCTATCTATATCCGTGTGGAATTGTGCCTCAATTTTAATAGAGCTCATTATCGTGTTTCCTTGGAAAATGACGAGAACACAAATAAACTGATTTAGAGAGAGTTTTTCTCAGAATCTGTGTAATATCTTAAAAAATACTTAAAGTGTTTCATATATTTACAAAAAACAGAATTTTACCCCCTGCTCAAAACTGTAGCCCTAGTCTTAATTTGGTGTAAGAGCTGTTTAAGCATTTGGGCCTTTTTGCTAGAACCGATAATACTCAAGACGGAATTCAACAACTTACGGCATCTTACATGCAGAAATTTAACGCCATAAAATATGGAACACTCAGATTATTTGACATTACTTTTGCCCCATCTTGTATTTATACACAACAGCTGGTTTCGTGTTGTAAAAACAATAAAAATAAAATATAATTACAAAAAATTAGTTACAAATTATAATCAAACAAACATTCAATGATCGAGAAGTCCAAAACAGTGGTTTTCGTCATGCCATCCGTGCGTCGCGCTACGGTCTGTGAGTCACTGTAATTTAAGTTAGAGCCTAAACCGGTGTTCCGATTTGCCTCAAATTTGGTCCAAAGCATTTTTATATGATTTTTTTTTTCAAATTTTTTTATTTTGATTAAACTTCGTACTTGTAATGACCAAAATGATTGTAAGAAAACTGCGTTTCAGGTTTTTGGCAAAAAATTCACTTAACGGATATAGACATTCCACGTTTTTTGGAGAAAATGGTCGTTTTTTTGGGTGATTCACGTATATCTTTTTGAAGGTTAAGCCAATTTCATTAAAATTAACAATCCGGTGCTTTTCAATAGTCTTATAATAATATTGCATTTAAAAAATTTTAAAATCATTTTTTTTTTTTTAAACAAAAATCAAACAAAAAATCAACTTTTTAATTAATCTTTTAATATTTCTCGTTGAAGATATCATAAAATCGTGTATCTTAAATGTGTGTAGCTTCATACAGTTGTTAACCACAAGAGCATAAGTTTATCCGATCCAGTCGTGCATATTTTTTTTTTTGAAAATATTGGCGACGTAGAGCCCGGTGATATGTATAGTAGCGAATGATGAGGCAGGTTACCTGCAATAATGTTCTTTGGATAACTGATTCCACAAAAAATTTACATAGAAAATGGATTAATAAATTAGTGTAAAGTCTTTGACTTATTCTTATAATAAGCAAATATCAAATATTCAGACATTCTGTCACAATAGTCATCAGTGCACTCTTAAAGTAAAATATATATACTAAGAATGTAACGTTAATTCACAAACTATTAAAATATGGTTCATTGTGAATGTATAAAAAAGAAGATTGCTATAACTACTCAAACTCATGCGTTAATATTTCACAGTGGCTCAATTATTAATTGTTTTTGAATTTTTCTGATGTAAGTAAACCTTTTGCTTTAGTTTCATGAAATATAATTTTTACACTTTTTTTGTTATATTAACGCCGTGACCTGAATTTTGTAAGCTTTTAATTTGCGTATAAGGCAAAATCTTCTACCTGTCTCCTCCAATTCTTTTGAAAATCAATGTCAAATTATTTTCATTCTTCAGAGTGTTAGATAAAGATTGAATACAATCTTTATGTTCTTATTGAGAAAAAAACATATTTTATACCTTCACCTACATATTTTATATAATATTCTAAAATTAAACATTAATGCCATCCACAATATTTTACATGGTTTATTTTCCAATTTCTGACCAGGTAATAATCATTTGGGAAATATATCTGAGGCACTTTTGAAAAGTTTGTCTGTTGCCATTCAATGTGTACCTATATTTATGTTCTTTAAAAATAGAAGCCAGTGATTTTCTATGAATATTTAAACTTTATGTTCCATTATTTAAATTACCTTAAATTCACTCTGATGTTTACTTCAACCTTCCTTTCACTTTTAAATACTGTGATGATACCTCCTCAAGCTTAATGTTAGTTCTTGTTATCATTTCTACACATCGGCTATTAAAGTGCCCCACAATATATTATTAGCTACACACACATTAAAGTTATACTCCCATAATGTATATGTAAGTTGACTCAGTTTCGCCCCAAGTTCCGAAATTCAAATTCAACATGACACACTGAACTAACCATACTTCTCTCTGTCACAACATTTGTGTCATACCAAAGTGCTAGTACTCACATTTTATTTGTTTTATACCTTCATTTTATATACTATACCGCACTTATATGTGATATTTATTTATATATATGTGTCTCTGTCCTATTGCCAGTGTATTTATGCATGATAGCCATGTTCTGGGTTAAGCCCATAATGTAAGGATAAATATAAATTATGTCGTCGCACTGTAAATGTCGAGCAACAAATTATACATGCTGAAAAAAAACACCTACAAAACTAGCTAGACCGAAATGCATTTGTCGTAGCTGGATAAATCTCTGGCATCACTGGATTAGGCAGGAGCAGTACACAATATTCGTAATCTCTGAACACTGCAAGAATCCAGCAAACTCTGTCTCTTCTCAAAAAATAAAAAGGGTTAATTTCTAGGTTGAGTGTGTGGTTGATTCAGTTGGCAAAATGTAGATGCGGAGAATTAAAATTTGATGTAGGAAATTTCACCAGCATGTAGGTTTTTTACATCTTATCAACATCAAGGATATGCAGGGCCGTTTTATATTCAGCATTTCGGTCCAAGAAGCTTATATCGATTTGATAGTGTAAGATATTGCAGAAAATTTGTTCTATTCAACAGATAAATAATTGAAAGACTTTTTCCTTGCATACACCTAAGCTTTAAGGTAGCCCTTAAGACAAAATCTGGTGCTGTTGAATCGGGCAAACGCTGTGGTCAGTTCAAATTCGAAAATCGGGTTATTTAACGATCGTCGAAAATTTGCTTCAGGAGAGCAATAGTTTGACGGACATTTATATGAGCTTTAGCTCTATCTTTTCGGAACTTAAATTCTAGATTGTTCTCCAAATCTTTGTAAAGGTCACCTAGAAATCACAAACGCGAGCATTGTTTACCTCATTTTGAACTGCACGAAGTCTTTCAGCACGCGGAAGATCATGATATATCTTTGTTTCTTATAAGATTGGACCAATTTATTTTATTTATTTTCAAACATCAAAGAAATTATGATATGATTTTTATAATATGTATCTATTTTTCTTTTAAATAATTTTAAATGGCAAAATAATCGAACAACAATAATTGTCTATGGATTTCTTCCCTCAACATATAAAATAAAAATATAGAATAACAACCATAGGATAATTACCACCAGGTTAACCTGGTTGGAAGAGTTTTTGTTAAAAAAAAGAAAACTGATATGATTACTGATAACGATAATAAATTAAGGGCTCTAACACTCAAACATGTTACGAGTAAGCTTGGTTCTTTAAACAAAAGAGCTGAAGTACAAACTCTAGACAAATTATTTCTTTGAATACTTCTGAGTTAGTCATTAAAGCCGTGCCTTCGTGACAGATATCAAGGTCAGTTGTGAAAATCTAATACTTTGTGTAATACAAATTAATTTCAGACAATTGATTTAGCTTTCCTATTTAAGTATAAACCAGAACCCGAAAAAAAAAAAACAAAAATCGTATATTTTTCAAGTTAAGAACTTCTTCGAACGTATGCTTATTTTTTTCATTAAAATCTATCTCGGAGCGTTATTCATGAGCTTGGAACAAAAAAGACCTGCATGAGGGCTTTCAGCACGCCAAAAATCATGATCAACTTTAGTTTCTGAAAACGCTGAGTAAATTGATACATTTATTGTTGAAACATTATGCGCTATTTAATTATTAAGGAAATTATGATATGATCTTAATAATTATTTTTTTTAAATTTAATTTTCTCTGAAAATTAAATTGAACACCATTATTGTGTATGGATTGTTCGCTCAACATAGACCCGTAATGACATCCCACAAAAATAAAGAATAACAGCAACCTGGTGGGAAAATTTTTGCCAGAACATCACAAAACTGTTAAAAACAGGAAACCTGATACGAGGACGTTAGTCAGAAATATCAAAAATATTTTTTTGAAAATACATTAAGGGCTCTGTTAAAGTGTTTACACTCAAACATGATACGAGTAAACTTGGTTTGACTAAACTCCACAAACAGTAGTGAAACCAAGCTGAGAGTAAACTACTCAAACTTCGTAATTCTTCGATGAAGAAGCCATTGCCACTTTCAAAATGGTTTGTTAATCAGCGAAAAATTAAATTTTATTTATTTTATATATAATTGCAGTATTTTTTTTTTGTTTTATTCAAAACCAAAGTAGTATGTTCGCGTTAACTTCTCAATAAACAGTCGAACTTGGTACGACAAATGGGATGCCCTGCGCTCGAGGATTGATAAAATCAAAGCCTTTTTGATTTTGAAGAGACCAAAGTTTTGGTTTAGTGACACCAAAAAAAATGATACTCGAATCAGCCCACAGACAAGAAAAATCAACATAGTACTATAGAACAAAGTCTTCTAGCACCATGCTTAAGTGTTTACAAAGCAATCTAGGCAAGTTCAGGAAAATAGGATCTCTGAAATCCCAGTTACATTAACAGGATTCCTCAAATACTGAGGAAAAATAATTTTTAACAATATTTTTAAGAGGTATAAAGGAAGTTGTATAGAATTCATCTAAACTTAATAAAAATCCTTTCTGTAAAAGAATTTTCTTGGATCTCTCAGAAGATTTAATATTTGACCTCTGTCTAAAATTGAAAAAGCCCAAATATTTCAACTGCTCCTTGTAAGCTTAAACTTAGCCTATTGAAATGTAAGCCAAATTTCTCTATACCAATAAATTCATTGGAAAACTTTCGACGATCATTCAGGTTCCCAATTTTTGAAGGAGAGGTAAATTCCCATCAGGTAAATTTTATTTCTGATAGCCGCCATTAAGAATTTTTGTCGCACTAATTTGTGTAATTTTTCAAACTTTTTTACTGGTGAATTATTATCCAAAAGTAAATGACAATACAAATGCAATTCAAGCAATTAAGCTCCGAATTGTAAGTTTCTTAGATGAGGGGACCCGGGACCGGGAGTGGGAAGTTGATTTTGTCACATAGAACAAATTGTTTCATAATTTAGGGATCTCCTTGTTTTTTTTATACCAACCCATCAGAATAAAATGGGTGGAGACATTAAGAATATAAGTACTTAGAGAGAGTCTATCATCAGGCGTACCAAACAAACCATAGAACATGTCCCATAGAACAATAAATGAATTTTTTTCACTATTTGGTTGTAGCTGTACGGAAGCAAAAAGGATTTCATCAGAATAATGTATAAGAAGGGCGAGAGAGAGAAAGTAAGGATAGAGATATAAGGATTGACTTTCAAACAGCATAAGAAGAAGATTAGAGATATAACAGACTTCCAGTTTCTGTAGAGGATATACCGTTGACATCAGTTTGTATTGTTTTCACTTAAACATTTAGGTATAGGTACCTTCACATAAATGAGTACATATAGAGTACACTTGCGTACGGGCATATGTACAACTCTATACATATTTGTCTGCAAGTAAATTCTATTCCAATTGTGATGAGTCATTGTTTTCCAAAGGCAGCCTGAAGAAATAAAGGAAATCCGTTCACATACAGAATTATTTACTGGCACACACACAGCAGCCCCATAACATACACACTGAAGAAAAATTCCGTATAGAGATGATGATGCAAAAGCACACATCACAAGACGAAAAGGGTTGTGTGTGACAAGCATGGGTATGGGCGAGCGGAAATGTTGTTAAAGTGATTCTTTACATTTTAATGCAATGCATGCACATTACAATAAGGAACTTACATAATACAAACAATGATGTATACTAAAGCTTTGTGTGTAAGTATAGTGCACATCAAGACGATGATAATAATGATGATGATGTCGATGTTATACTGGGGTGTGTCTTTTAAAGGACTTAACAGGCTTACTTGGTAAATTTTTGTTTTTGAAAAAGTTTTAGTGTTTTTTTTTTTTGTTTTCTCTTTTACTCTCATTTGGTTTTGGTTTTGTTAGGGAATTAAGAAATAATGAAAGATGCACTCGAAAGTAATTAACTGTAAACAAATTTATCATGCACATTGCATATGTGTGAAATTAAAATTAAGATGTTTTTATTTTGTTTTCTTTGGTGCGAGAACTTTAAATCATGTTCAGTTTAGTTGCAGTAAGAAAAATGATTAGAGAGAAGAAACTTTGAATTTTAATAACTTACGACGTGTTCTGAATTCTTGGAATTTTTCTTTTGACACCAACGGTGCAATTTAAAAAATAATGAAAACATAACACAACAATTTGCGGTAGAATGCAAAAAAAAAATAATTAAGAGCTTGTCGAAACGTCACACTTCAAAGCTTATTTGTTTTTTTTTTTAAGAACGGCTAACAAAACTGAAAGACTGTTGAACATTATCTAACTTTTAAGTTTATCCTTTTTTATTAATTAAATAAGTTTTTCAAATTCTTTTTATTAAGCTGTAATTTTGGTTATTCTTTAAACAAAAGAGCTGAGGTACAAACTCTAGACGGAGTATTTCATTGAATAATTCTGAGTTAGTCAATATAGCCGTGTCTTCGTGACATATATTGACTTAAGTTGTGGAAATTTAACATGTTGTGTAACACAAATTGATTTCAGACATTTTATTTAGCTTTTCTATTTACACAAGTTTAAAGCTGAGCCTGAATTAAAAAAAAATTAAAAATCGTGTTTTTTTTTCAAGTTCAGAGCTTCGAATTTATAACTGTTTTTTCGTCCAAAGCTATTTCGGAACGTAATCTATGAGCCCGGAGCAAAGTTATGGTGCAAACAAAGTAAAAAGCTGAGCGTAGACAACTTCATACAATTTTCATGGAATGTGACAGATATGACAATTCAGTGCTCATATTTAACACAGAGCTTACCCTATTCACTCAGGCTTTGATTAGTAATCTGCCCTAGAAGATGCCGAAAGATTTTGGTGTAGTGAATACGAATCTGAACTCAAAACTGATTTCTATGATTAATTTGAGTTCAAAATCAAATTTGCAAAACTTGTTGACCAGTTTACGCTATCATGTACAATACATTCGAACTGAGGTGTATAGGTGGTATAGTTGAAAATTTCCTGTTTTATTGATTTGTTGCCGTTAGCTGTCATTTTTATTTTGACAAAAAGAAACCATTGAATCATGTTGACCCACTTAATGCAACAAAAATTTGCAAGAAACGAAGCTTCATCTATGTATGAACCTACACGTGTGTCATAAAACAGAAATAACGCTCTTAAAGCCAAAAATTAAAAAAAAAATCCACTTCACATTTTATACTTTTGCCAGTGTATATAGGCCTACCGAAGTATCATATTTCACGGCAATAAAACTCCACGGTATTTTATCGAAGTCAATTTCCCTATACCCCTATATATTCGTTTGCCATCCATAAGCAATCTTCCCTTCAACAGTCCTTCCTCGTCATATGTGTACAGGTACACACATGTATAAGCTTCCTACTGCTGCCACTGCTGCTGTTGGTTACCTATCTGAAAAAATCTAATTTTACTTTCAAATGTTTGCCACTAAATCATTCGCGCACACGTCAGACAAACCACACGCGTGAGTGTGCCTCGTGTGCTCTTTCAAAATGACGAATAGCCATTTCGATGTCACATAGGAATATAACATCCATACAAACCAAACCTTATTCTGCCTCTACCACAACAACAACCATCGGGACTAGTGAATAAAATTTCAAGTGAAACGAACCACCGACTGCCATACAACGTCAGACATCAAAGTGCTAAGGACATAAAATATAAAACGAGGCCTCATCAAAATTGTCCCTAGACCTGAACGCAGTTCCTATAATTTAACATCATCTAGGACTCCTTTCTGTCTCGAAGAGGAGTATCATCTGTGTGGTTTTTTATTTTCGGTACACGCCATCTGTCGAAGAAATACCTTAGCTCTAGCTCGCCCTCCTCTTCCCCATTCGAAGTGAAAATAATAAAAAAACGAGTTACAACCAACACCAAATATCCAAAAGTCCCCTCCCCACATTGCTTATGCTTCTGCTAGCACACTCGGAGCAGGAAACTCATTTGAAACATTGGTTGATGGCCTAGGAGACACACAGGAAACATCGCCATGGGACGAAAAAATGCCACCTCGTGGTGTCGTCGTCGCTAAATCATGCTGTACTACTCGCTACTCGCGCGCCCATTTCATCAGAATTGATGTCACTTTTATGCAAATCTTCACTTTTGCTGTGCTCACTGAGGCGAACGATGTTCAACCACGCGATGAATGTCAAGAGGAATAGAGCTGGCGCGAAAAAAGTAAAAACAAGAAATTCAAAAAAAAGAAAAACACACACACACAAAACTCAAGGAAGATAATATACCTACGGGATCGATTCAAATAGGGCGAGATGAAGATTTCAAGGATAAAAAATTATCCAATTTGAAAGGAAATTGAAAAGGGAACTGAAGGAGACTGGATGGCATTTGGTGTGGTGTGCGCTGCTGGTGTGTTGTTACATACTTATGTGGTTCGAACAAGTGTTGGCATGGGAGGAACCAAGAAGATTATAAAAAATAAATTTGTAACGGTAAAATTTAGACATAGTTTGGAGGTCCTTTCAATGGAGTGAAAGTGATAAGGGGAATTATCATAGTTTTTTTTTTAAATTATTTCGTGGTAAAAAAAAATACCAATAAGGAATTTTAAAAGTTGATAACAGCTTGCAGGGCTATATTTTTCAACCTTAGCTTACTTACTTGCTTCTTAGATACTCGGACCTGCCCCTAACGGGACATAGGGTCTTCAGTACTCCTAAGTGTCATCATTTATAGTTTCTGATAGGGATGTAACAAATTTGAACATAACAAAGGTTGCCTGATCTTTTTTGTATCAATTTAGGACAATATTCCGTAAGTCCATTCTTCGTATAGAACCAGAGCCATAGGCCTTCTGCACACGAATAATATAGTAATAGAAGCGTACAAGATTCGTCATGATGTGGTGATTCCTTCAAGCTTAGACTTCATCACACAAACTGTACGCCTGGCGACTGCCACTCTGCTACATATATACGCTCCGCAATTTATAGCTTATGTGCTGTGATAAAAACATGCAGCTTATTGAAACGAACGTGTTTGAGTTCATCTAGAACGCTTAGCTGCCGAATTTTCTCAAAACCGGCTTAAAGGAAATTATTTAAACTTCGTACTTATAATATTTAAGGTTATCGCAATTAAACTGCGTTTTAAGGTTTTTTACCAAAAAATCCACAAAACGAAAATATATGGTTTTAATGTTTCTTGACGAAATTAAATATATCTTGGTATTGTCTGGACTGATATTGTTAGAACTTTGTAATCTGGTATAAAAATTTTAAATTTAAAAATTAATTTTCGTTAGATTTAATAATCAAAGTAGTACTTTTGACTTTTTTCATACACTTATACACAGTTTCTTGTATGCTTTTGACTTCAAGAAACTATAAATTATTTAGACACACATGTGGAAACTCTGAAACTGAAGGCATATTTAGGGAAGAGAATTCTCCAAATTATCAATAGCAAATAAATATTTCTGTAAAATATCGCGTTTATTGTTTAATTTACATTAAGAAATCATGTATTATTTAATAGAAAAATATTTGGCTTAGGTATTAATTTTTGTCTTTTTTACGAGAATTCGTCAGAGCATTTCTACCTATATTTCCGGAAGTTGTTATAAAGTTCTGCACTTCCCTTTTATGTAACCTATTTACAAAACCTCATCCCCTTATGAGGAAGGATAAAATTAATTACAAAAAAATTCACAAATGGAATTGTCAATTATACTTCCATTAAAACCTCTCTTAAAAAAAATAAAAAAAAAACTTTTTATCCAGTCCGAATTCCGCATTATAATAAATGTCGAGACAAAAAACTATTTTACTATGTATATGAACACAATAAACAGCTTCAAGTCCTCTCTGTCCAGACTGCCTACGTGTAGTAAATCCCCTATTCTATGTATATATGTACGTGCTGCAATTAAGAACAATTAAAATGAATCCAGCCTCATAGAGTATAGTGGCGCCACCGCCGCTTGCGGGCACTGTCCTTTGGTTTTACCATCAGACAAAAACAGTCCCAAACATAATATATACATATACAATTATACATACAAAAAAAAATAGAATTATAAATGAAAATGAAAATAATATTTTCTGTTCATGTAATTTCCAGAAAATGTAATTTCATAACTTTCCCGATGTCGTATCATCCCTGGGCCGGCGCGGTGCGGCGTGGCACGGCGAGCATCTCATTTGGGAAAGTTTTTAATTTTAAATGCAAAAAGATTAATTTTAGTCTCAATTTCCAGCCTCCCACAATTCCCCCATCTACAGCAATGCTCAGGAGAGAATATCCCCAACCCGCCGCCTCCTCTCGAATTTATTCATAAAGATATACAAAAAAAAAAAATAAAACTAAATAAAAAAAAAAACTTCGACTGAAACCCAGACGCCTTTGGCGTTTCAAAAGCCGTACGTGACTCGGACGCGGAATTTGCCATTAAGAAGCGCGCTTTGCTTTTACAAATTAGCGCCTGATTTGGATTCAAGTGGTCCGCAATATGTGCACTTGATGTTGGTGTATACCTACTCTGTACTCTGGGATAAATGTGTTTTGCTTCCAAATTGACCAACAGCCATTCGATGATGAACAATATCGTGGTCCCGAAGATGATGATGGTTTAAAAGACCATCAGAGACTGTGTTTTTGTGTGGATAAGACACTCCTTGGGTCAGAAGTCACGGTTAAGTGAACTTCTCCACTTATGTGTTAAGTGATAGAAAGTGCTGTTGTTGTGCATTTATTGACTGTAAATTCAATGTGTGAGATGGTTTTAAGGTTTAGGTAACTTTTTTGTAAGCAGTTCAGTAGTCTATATGGTCGTGAGAATGGTTAAGTTATACGTTTTCACTTGGAATAGTAACATTACGATTTTTTTTCTATGTATACTTTAAACTAGGTATCTTTAAATAAGAAGCTACAAATTTGGAAAATATTAGCCAAGCCCACACAACTCAGATAGACCATCAGAAGAAGTCAGATGTTGAACTGGTTTTCACCTTGATCAAATGACCAAATCTAAAATGCAAAAAAAATATAAAAGTCGAGCAAAATCTTAAATCTACTAAATTGTATTTGAATTTGAAGGTTTTGAATGAAACAACAACAACCTGAGTGAACTACCACCAAATTACTATAGGCTGGAGTTGTAGGTATTTTATGACCGATCATCAGACTATCTTTTAGTTGGCAAGTGAATAATCCAATTTTAAGACCTCAAAAATAAAAAAAGGGAAAAAAGCTTGACATTTTCAGCTTTCTGAATAAATTTTATGTTTAGAAATAACTAAATTTTACTGCTCTATATGAATTTCAACCCTATTTTTATAACATATTGCAATGGTCGTTAAAGAGAAGTACCTACTGTTCTTTTTGTACAGTTATCGAAGCTTTACCTGAACCGTTGCATTTCAATTGACACTTTCTCTAACCAACCGCCATAGAATGTGCTGAAGATTTCCCCCAGGTATGTCTGTAAGTTGGGCCAGTCAGAAGTTTATTGGCAAAACAGGTATGATATCTGGCACGTAGAACTACCAAACATGTGTTAACAGATTAATTGTGCACCTTTAATTCAAAAGCACGTAAGCCTATGCACAATTCTTGGCAGGCGAATTGGTCATATAAGAACTGATTTCCTACGAAGGACTTGGCTTGGAAGTAGAGAGTGCGATAGTCGGAATAAGTCACTTAACCTGTAAATTTCTGAACTGGAACAATAAAGATTACTCTAGACCCCTTCCAGTGCAAGATGCCTATAGATAGATATAAAAAAAATTACCCAAAAATAAGGTGATTTAATAAAAAATACGTCAACACCCTATTTATGTTATGTTCATTTTTTACCAAAATCCTGAAACGCAAGTTTCCTAAAATCCACTTTGCTTATGACAATTGGGAAGTTTAATCAAAATCGTTATAGCCGTTTTTGATAAAATATAAAAAAAATGAAATTTTTGTTAAAAGGCTTTCCGTTCTAGATGAGCTTAAATAAAAATCGATCTTCCTCGAGAGAATCACATAAAAGAGCATTGCTAATTATATGCTTTGTGAAGTTTGGTTGAGACACCTTCAGTAGAAGTAGTGGGATTTATATGATATGTAAAAGTATATAGCTTCTGAAAGGTCACAAAATGGTTATAAATGGTCAATTATAGTTTTTTTCTTACTTTACTTACTCACTTAAGGTGATGCTACTTTTCGGATTGAACCGAGGCCTTTACCAACAAGCTTACTCCAGCAATCTCGGTCCCTAGCTAGTTGTCTTCAGTTTTTCGAGCTAAGTTGGTTCAGCTCCTTTTCAAATTGAGTGCTCCACCTCAGTCACGGTTTGCCTCTAAATCACAGTTCCTCAGGGTTTTAAGGTCATATACATTTTCAACACCAGCAGGTATGCTATTTAAGAGTACCGAGAGCTTTGTTTCATTAATATTGAAGTTTAACATAAGGTGAGTTAAGTAGATCCCATAGTTTCTACTTAGTGTTTTGAATGAACAGACAAAACCTTCTGCTTTTTTTTTTTAAGTGCATAATTCATCCTTAGCATTAATCATTTATCTTTTTCATTTATATTTTCCAAAACAAAATTGATTCCAATAAGTTTGATATAAATTATACAATCTACAAAATTAGAGATTCAAATCTTTGTTTAATACCACTAAATTTTTAAACATGTTCAAATTCGAGGAAATAAATTTAACTATAACTGGCCAGTGAAGCCCCATAACTGTATATACCCATACCTATATTGATGTCATAAATACCACCCAGAGAATCTCACCTCACAGCAGCTACACAATAATTATCCACCAACTATCTAATAGGCATAATCGATTTACAATCAAATACACGCGTCCAAGCACGCATAAAGCTTCTAAATTAATTAACTCGTTCATTCGGTTGTTGTTGTGTCGTCTGTGTCCCCCGCTTGCGTGATGGTCTGCCATCTCCAATGTTTTGACCCATAAAAATAAGGTGGCATTAATTTCCCATAAAACTGCACCGCATAATAATCTTAAAAATGTTTTTCCGATTGATTCGCGCCCACTTGGTATAGAACCCCAGACGCCTGCTGCCGCCAGTGAAGCCTCTGAAAATACATGCGACAGTCGAAAACGACTTACCCACGCATTTTGAAAAAAATAAAAAAATACAAACAAACAAAGAACGACCGATTAGATTCTTGTTGCAACATAAATTCTTATTCGACAAAATACATACTTCAATAATTTACTACGAGAGACTGAAGCTGGCATAAAGTTGTCTAGCTAGCTCTAGAAGGAATAAGACATCGGAATCGGTAGTGAAATGAACGACGAAAACAAAACTTCGAAGAAACCAAATTCATGTCTGCTCTGCAACAGGATTTCTGTTTGATTTATAACCGCGAATTGGAACACCTCAGGGGAACCACATGAGTAGTTTACTTTTTGTTTTTTTGTTTATTTGGCATAACCTATGCAAATTCTTAGGTGCAGGTCGGATCATCTGATAGAGGCGATAGACTGCTGCGCCATTCGTCCGGACATAGAGACACGATGGAACAACGCGAATTAATTCCACTGGGAGAATACCAATTTGGGTTCACCTGACAAATTAGTTCGGACTCAGAACGGCCGACAATGGTGTGTACATCGTCGGCAGGTGGGGCCAAAGATACAAACATGAGATAAATAACCTTTTGTTGTTCTCTTCTTTGGTTCTTTTCTTATTGTTTTTGTTTTTTTTTTTGCTGTCTACCTCGCTCTGATTGTCAAAAGACTCGTGGCGTGGAATGGAAATGACATTTATTAAAAGCGAAGCACATTCAAAGATTCAAAGAACAAAAAGACATCAGCGAAAAAAAAGATGAATATCTTATCTAAATGAGTTGAGAATGTTATATTTTTTTGTATTCAAAATTCCTTAAAAAATACAAAAAAAAAAAAAAATAAACAAATTTAAAATGCTTTTATTTTAGAAAATTAAATGCCACAGATTTTTCTACCAGATTATTTTATGGTCGCTTTAAAGAACCGTGTCGAAATGGTGTGTGCTGTGCTGTGTTTTTAATTCGAGTGTGGGAGTTGAAGATGTATATCTACCATCGTTATTTGTATGTTTCTTTGGTAACCACTTTTAAAATAGGGTTAAGGCCACAAATTAAGTGTTTGTTAATGAAATTGAGTTTAATTAAATTTACGTTGATAGGAAATATTTGGGTGGTGCTGATGGAAAAGGAAGAGTGTGTTCGCATATATGAGTATGTAGATATGTATTTATAATTGGCAGAGAATTGACAAGATAAATTCAAGAGTTATGTAGGAATATGAGTGAAATTGAGTTTATTGGAAAGTTTGTTTTTGAGCATCTGCTTAAGATTATCACAAGGATTTTGTTTACACATCGAAAGGCTTGAGTTTACTTACGGAAATGAAATCGGCAAGATTGTAGTATGGAGATATTTTGTACATCTAAGATAACAAACCTACATGGCTATAAACTTGGTGTATAGACTTAAGTTTGAATAAGATGATACCTATAGATGTTGAAGGTCGAGGTCGAGTATATGATGAATGTAAGTTTACGAGATTGTGTATTTTAAAATTCTGTAAATCCTTTATTTTGAATAGTAAATTCTATATATTTACGTTTTCATAATCTTAAATTCTGTACGTTTAAAATTCAGGATATGTAAAATTGAAAATCGTCATAGAAAGCAATTTTGAATCAATAATTCAACAATTCTGTTTATGTTACTATTGCAAAGTCTCATTTTTGTGGGGTTGCACCTCCCTACTGAATTTTGCTGTGGGGAAAACATTTATGTTTACTACAGAAATGAAAATTAAGTGCTTTGTTTTTTTTTCAGCATAAGCGTAGAAGCGATTTAATGTAAATTTTTAAAGCGTGCTTTCCAGCAAAACGAAAATCTTGCCATGACGTGTGGCGCTGTTATGCGAATATAATTTCACATCATTCTTGAACAGCATACTGGACAATTTGTATTTATGCGAATTTTCCTCAAACGGATCATACCTGAATTGTAGCATTTCCATTTAATAAACTGAGGTAACTCACAGTTTTGAAACTGTTTATATTAATTTACAATATGCGTATTCTAATTATAAATATGAAGACATTTTTGTTTCTTCAATTTTTGTAACACAATTTACTTTATCATGTCTTCAAAGAACTAAACATTAGCCGTGTTTTTTTGCAAGCCCGGAGGGATTTGGTTGAGAAAAACCACAACGGGGATAAGCGACGCCATTACAGAAACAAAATGGAGTTTCCATACAAACTATCGATAACAAGTATGCAATTCACGCCGGTAACACAGTTTTTCTCCGTGCTTGAGTTAGCCCCGAGAATTCTCCGCGCTTAGCTAAGCCCGTATGGGATTAATTGTTATTGCATCTAACATGTAAATTGCATGACAAGATGTTGTTTTTTTCGACCAATTTCCTAGGGGCTTGCAAAAAAACACGTCTATTATCAGCAAATTGTTCTAGGGAAAAACGTATTTGCACATATTTTTTTTCACATCACATAGCAATAAAGCGTCGTTTTTGACCCCATATGCGCTTTTATTTAGAAAATATAAATTATTATTGTTAAAGAAACAAGAACTTAAATGCTATTATCACAGAACTTTTCAACTTTTGCATTTAGACATCACTGATCTGTAAGCCTGTCTCATATAACTATATAACTATAATTAAAATTCCCAGATCACTAATTTTAATAAATAATAAATTATTATTATTATAAATATATATATTATTAATTAAATAGATATGATATGGTTATGCCGAGCTTTTGTTTCACTTTTAAGGACCTCCGTTCGGTTTGGTAGGTATGCATAAATAATTGGAAGGACGAAGACAATACACGGATACCGATGGATGATCATGACTCTGCAATGTAAGCAGGAGCAGAATTTCCATGAGCAGAGACTCCAATTCCCAAATAAATGAAATATCGTTGAGGTTCAGGTTGTTAGTGCGAAATCATCTGAGTTTCGAAGTAAAACTGGAGAATACTTTAAAAACATGTTTTTTTCAATCAACTTAAATCTTGAGTTAACTCGGAGTTAATCTATTAAGTTTGGTGATTTAACTCGAGATTAAATTAATGACTCTCAATTTCTACAATATGCTGAAATACGAATTAATAATTTATTTATTTGCAGCGTTATGATTTTTTTCATTGGCTTAACTCAGAGTTAACTCAGTACTGAAAAACTGGGCTTTATTAAGTAAACTAAACATTGAAAAATTAAACTTTAAAGTAAGAAATTTTGAGGCAGTTCGTTTAGATTCAGTTCAAGAGGGTTTTTGAAAATGTATTGAGTGTACAATTTGTTGCCAATAGATATTTTAAGAACCTTACAAGTACGCCTAGGCAAAGCTTTAATTTTGTGTATATATAATAGATCTTCCAATAGAAACAAATTTGAAATCGTTCTTTTATTTCTGACATTTTTTGAAAAATCATTATTTAATTTAGGGAATTAACTCTGGATAAACTGAGAAGGTTGATCTTCTATGATCCCTTGCTTGAAGTCATCCTCACAAAGAGCACTTTCATCCACAACGGCATTTTTTGCAAACAGGAGGTATTATATCTTTCTTGTTGTTTCGATAGGAGGGGCCTGAGATTTGAAGACCCTTTTGACTAGATCATTATTGTTCATGATGTAGTCGAGGTATTTTTACTTTTTAGAATACATCCACATGTTAGTACAGTGTGGTTTGTATCTTTTTTTTTTTGGCTCTCCTCACACATAAGACCATAATAACCGTCGAATTTTTTTTCCCCTTAAATTTAGAGAAACTTATAAAAAAAAAACTAAACAACCATTATATTCCATTTATCTAAAACGAAATGAGCACAACGTCAAGAGGTATAGATAAATTATTATCCTCATTTAATCGCAAATGAGAATAAAGGGTCTGCCTCAAAAATTACCAAATAAAAATTATACAATAAACATATACATTTTCAGTGTTCTACTCCAGCAATTTTAAAAGAAAAAAATCAACAATTAAGTTGAAGATGCTGAGTCAAGCAGATAAGTTGTTGTAGATGCTGCCTGCTATATTTTCTGTTATGTGGTCTGTGGACACTGTGGTACTGTGTAAAGTGTAAAGGTATTATCTGCTGATGCTCCTGCTATTCTACCTTTCCATGACGGCTTTCTCGATTTGTTTACCCACGTTATTTTGTTTCATTTCCGTTCCAGAGAAAAAAAAACTTAGAAAAATACTCTTGAAATACCATTATAAGAGTTAAAATTCTCTTAAAAATTGGGTGTTGTTCAAAAACAACACTATTTAATTTTCTCACCGCATCGAGGCATTGTAATCGCTTGAAAGAATGAGAAATTGAGAAAACCATTAAATTCATTTCACATTGCACAAAATTATTTCTCTCTCACAGTATAAGAGTTGATGTTATTTTCTTCTCTGTTTTTATTCTTTATTTCACTCTCTCTCTCTCTCTCTTGCTCTCTGAACACATTTTTAATTTCTCTATAAAATATTTTAAACGAAAATGAATGCGCAAAAAAATGAAAAAAAACAACATTATTTTTCATCTGACTTCTGTTGACGTTTCTCATTTCTGTCTCTTTGAATTTGACTCTGCTGTCTTGGTCTTGAAGCTGAAACTGCAACAGAACTGAATCAACACCAATTAAAATTTTGTTTGTTAACTTTTCTGTCATTTTGCCCTACGTGTTTTACGGTGTTTTTTTTTTTTGTATATAGAGAATAACGTATGTCGAGTTTTTTTTAAGGTAGAGTAACATTTTCGAACACTCAAACTTGCATATGTATATGTTATCCACCAACAACTACCTATTTTCCTAGAATCAGGACTCTCTGGGGAAAATAGTAATGAATGCCAGTGACAGCAGCACAAGGAGATTCCACTTTTTGCTCTCGTCGCAATGTTGCCACTTGCCACTCAACTTTGTTGGCAAATCTGTTTTTTTTTTGTTTTTGCTCTGGCTGTTTAAGTTGGTGCACTTAGAATCTAGGTATGAAGGTATTATGTGCACTTAAAATGGATAGACACAAATATTATTTTCGACGGTCCTTTTTTTCATGCTGCACAAATCTCAATTTTACTACTTCGTCAACTATTTAAATGCACACTCTTTTGAAAAGGATGTTATTTTTATTCTTCTAAATAAAATAGTTTGGAGAACTGAATCCATATCCAACCAACTAATACTAATAGAAACATTGGTGTCCAGGGATATTTTGTGTAAGATGATTTGTTTTGGACCATTTTTTTTTTGGCTTTTAGAGATGGAAAAAGGCGTTGATATAGGCGTAATCTTTTTTTGAAATAAGTATAAGTAATTCTTTTTAATTTGTTGTGATCCTTTTAAATAGGTAGGTACCTAAACTGAGTATATTAAATGCATACCATCGAAAATCATTTCATTTCAGGATGAATATTGAAGGACTGATGTAGCCTATCGAAATTCTTCTCGAACACATTTATGAAGTCCTAGTTCTAATTATAGTCTCCTGTTAAATTCTTTTCATAGGAAGAAGTAGGTGGGTGTGTTTCTACATAGAACAAGAACAATAACCTAATAGGATTTTGGTTTGAATTCCGAGAAGTAGTTAAGTATCTACCTTTACTACCTACTCATTTTATTTGCTGAATAAAGACTTTTCTATACAATTAGTTTAAGGCCTGAGTGTATCTAAGGTTTGACTATGAATAGGACTATGGTCAGCCAATTACGATGCTTTGAGAAAGATTCAATATTAACTAAACAATTTTATTCATACAATTAACGCCTACATACAAAATGTAATTAAAATTTCTAAAGCTGTTTCTGAGAAATCTTAATACTTGTTTTAGAGGATCTGGAATGAAAATTCTAATATCTATATCCTCAAAGCTAAGGTATTACATTCACCTTCATAAAGATGCTCCTTAGACTTAGACTTTAGCTTGAATAGGACTTTGGATAGAATTTTTAGGGTGGTCGTTTCGTCTTTGTTTTTATTTTTTTTTAGATTCCACGTTAAAAAAAGCATTTAAAATATGATCATGTAGGTGTCCCATGTTTGTTATGTTGGTTAGGTATCCCGATTCTCTCTTTTAAAGAAGGGAGGTTATCTAAACCCTAAATAAAGCCCTATATTTTCTGTAAAACAGTAAGACTCGTCGAATTCACCGTGTAGGTATTGCTTGAGTATATACTCTGTCCAACAAAAATTGGCAGTGTAGGCAAGATAGAACGTTTGCCTCTCATTCTGGCTACAGCGGATTGCATAAATCTTCCCGTCATTAAAGCTTTCACAGGGTTGTCGTAGTGTATACGATAACACTCATCATTAAAAGCTTTTTCTTAAAGCTCTTAAATCAAAAGCACCTTAACAGAAACTCAAGGAAAAAAAAAGCTGAACGAAATACCAAATGGACAAGGGTAACTCTGAATACACATCAAGCAGCAGCCAATCGCCATTGGCCACAGCAATTCAGTGTACAGTACACTCGGGTTTGCCTTAAATAGGACGTTGGGTCTGTGTCAGATGCTATAGGAAATTCACGGCCGGGCAACAACTTTTTGTGGAGGAGTTATTTCGGTTTAATATGGTGCAAAAATATGGCACGCTACTGATTTTGAAAAAGCTTTCCCATAAGACGTGTACTGCCTATTTTTGTTGGACAGTTTATAGTTTCAATTACAAACTTTGTATCGGCTTTGCTATAGGCTGTCTTCCATTCTAAAAATTAAGCAAAATTAAAAAAAAAAAATTCTATAGAATAGACGCTCATATATATAAAATAATGATATCTTTAACTGCAGATGGAATTCATACATTAACAAGTTATCAAACTTGGTAGAAAGAGCCACTCTTCCTAAGTAAAGAAACATAAAGCTTTGATCTCGAAAGAATACCCGATTCAAATATTTAATATCACGAGACACGAGAGTGAGAGTCAGTCAATTTCCATTAAAGGGACTCCATCTGTCTTCCATTGTAAAACACCTTAATTTGCTCAAGTACTTAGACTTTATGAGAATCAAGTAATTTAGAAGAGAAAGAAGCTTCTTCAGTTTCCGTCAACACTTCCTGTTTCCTAAAATAAAAATAAACTCATTTAGTAGTTATTATTACGATCTGTTAAATTTTTCAAATCATCACCATTATCTCTACCGTTCGTTTCATAACTGTATGTACTGTACCTTCTTTTGTATGTGTTTGTGTATGTTCCTTTAGCTCTGGACAAATTCATATCTTTAGAGGACCATTAACTTGAGAGAATTATGGATAACAAAAATAAAGTGTACATCTGGGCCGCACGTATCAAATTTTTATGACTGATTGTTACAAAGAGGCCTTAAGAAAATGGTGACTAATATTCAGTTAGAGTAAGAAATTTAAAAGAAAATTATAAATATAATAACAATTCTATTTAATAATTGATTTCGAATGAATTTTATTTTGAATTCGAAGCGCATTAAATTCTTGTAAAAAGAAAGCTTAAAAATCAATTCATCATTTTGTCAAGGTATTAAAAATAAAATATTTATACCAAAAAAAATTCAGTGAAGTTCCGAAAGTTTCAAAATTGTATTTCTTACTGAGTGGACATTTTTAGAAATACTCCCATAAGACGAATTTTGGTTTAAACTCATCTTTAGATCCTACACAACGGCTGTTTTAAACCATTGAAAGCTTTTCCAAAATTTAATTTTCTACAACTTTGTTCAATTTGTAATTTTTTTGTGTGGGTTAGATTTAATTTCAAAAATAAGATTTTAGATTTTTTTCATATAATCTTTTTAAATATAAGACTGATACTTTTCGACTTGAGTCGATTGATTTTTTGTTATAAAGAAATAGAAACATTTTTGAAAAATTTTAATATGCGGTATTATTTAATGATTTCAGATATACGTGTTGACAAAATTTGCATAAAATTGGTCCAGTCATTTTGGAGAAATTTTGAAAAAGTGTTATAAACGTCATAGATACTAAATAATTGATTCACTTTTCGATAATTTTGTGATTGAAGAAAACATTTTTTTTTTAATATTTTGGAATGCAGTATTGCTAATAATAACTAAAAGTACAAATGTGCAAAATGAGAAAAAAATCTGTCCAGCCATTAGGGGGATATATGGGAATAATCCCAAAATCAGGCCTTATTATCCAATTAAAAGAATTTCTCATTGAAACAGGGTGAGTAAGTCAATTCTGAAAAAAAATTAGAGAATTGTTTGTATGTATTTGGAGACAATTTAGGAGGCACCTCCATTACTTTTAATTTAAGGACCATCCTTATAATGGGTGATTTTTTAGCTGGTTTGGTTTTGGCAACACTGGTTTTGACAGCTGACGTGTGTTTTGTACCTTGTGTCAAACACCACTGTCAAACAGCTTTAGTTTGGCTTGCAATTTAACCATGGATCGTCTTACAAATGAACAACGCTTGCAAATTATTGAATTTTACTATCAAAATTCGTGCTCGGTTCGAAATGTTCATCGCGCGCTGCTTCCATTTTATGATCGGCATTCTCGACCTTCTGAGCAGTCTATTCGGGAGATTGTGACCAAATTTCGCACCAAATTTACTTTGTTGGACATTAAACCACCAACACGTTTACGTACTGTGCGTAGTGAAGAAAATATTGCGGCCGTATCAGCTAGTGTGACAGAAGACCGCGAAATGTCGATTCGGCGCCGTTCCCAGCAGTTAGGCCTTTGTTACAGTACTACGTGGAAAATTTTGCGGAAGGATTTGGGCGTAAAGCCTTTTAAGATACAGCTGGTGCAAGAACTAAAGCCAGCCGACCTACCACAACGCCGAATTTTTGGTGAATGGGCTCTTGGAAAGCTGGCCGAAGATCCGCTTTTTTATCGAAAAATTGTGTTCAGCGATGAGGCTCATTTTTGGTTGAATGGGTACGTAAATAAGCAAAATTTGGAGTGAAGATCAGCCAGAAGCATTGCAACAGCTACCAATGCATCCCGAAAAAGCCACTGTTTGGTGCGGTTTATGGGCCGGCGGCATTATTGGGCCATATTTCTTCAAAGATGATGCGAATCGCAGCGTTACTGTCAATGGTGAACGCTACCGAGCGATGATAACAAACTTTTTTTTGCCCGAAATGGAAGTTCTTGACTTGCATGATATGTGGTTTCAACAAGACGGTGCCACATGCCACACAGCACGCGAAACAATGGCGCAATTGCGAGGCGAGTTTGGTGAACAGTTAATTTCACGTTTCGGGCCGGTCAATTGGCCGCCTAGATCGTGCGATTTGACACCATTAGCTTATTTTTTGTGGGGGTATGTCAAGGCTAATGTCTATAGGGACAAGCCCGCTTCGATTGACGCACTGGAAGCCAACATCCATGCATTCATTCGTGAGATACCGGCCGATATGTGTGAAAGAGTATGCCAAAATTGGACTCAGCGGATGGGCTGCCTGAGACGCAGCCGCGGTCAACATTTGCATGAAATTATCTTTAAACATTAAATTGCAAGGTTCAAATTATCGATTCAAATAAATATTTCATTCATTTTTTCAAATTTTTGTGTTTTTTTTTTTAAAAAAAGTTCTAAGCCTCTTAAAAAATCACCCATTATTATATTAAGCAGCATTGACGTCAACTTAAACAAAAAAAAATTTATAAAGTCAAGCATTTATAAAGTCAAAAGGTTTCAAATGAGCGAATTATTAAATAAAACCTCATTTCCTTTAAATTCAAGATGGTGGCAAAAGGCTTTGGGATTGAACATTTTAATATTGACTTATTTTGACCCCATATTATATCCAATTGAAAGGTACCTGTCTACATTCTGACTGGGCTATATTGCAGGTACATTAAGAAGTCTACTGTCAAAGAAAGATTATTTTTGGTGGGTTTTATGAAACCATTGAAATGCAAATTGTTTGTATTCATAGAATTCAAGGTTTCACCTTGAACTGCGATGTTACCCATGAACTAAGTTTAAAGGCATGGACTGTCTCGACTGACGAAATAGGTATCAATATCTATGCGCGAAAAGATCCAGAAATTTAACAATAAATAGTTGCTATACCCAATTTTAAACGCAATCTCATAATGTTTGATTTGAATGCTTCATAGGTATCTTTTTTTTGTATTAATTCCTAACCTTTTATGAATAATTAAGTAAAATGTAACAAAAAAAACGAAACATTAGAAAAAATCAAAAAAAAAAAAAACATCATCCTTCTGATTTTCTCAACTCATTTAAAATTTGCATAGACAAAAAAAAAATGAATTAAAAACTTTATGTTCATCATTAAACTTCACAACCATCCTTGAATTTTTACAGAGTATAGTTATAGGTCAGTAGTATCTGACAGAGAGTCCTTCATTTTTAAATCAACTTTTTGTTTCCCTTTATATAATAACGAGCATTTTGCTTTTGCATTTTATTCCCATTTGTATTTTATTTCTTGCTGTGGGGGTGTTGTGATATGGTCTTATATTTTCATGGCCGCACTTGCTTCAAGAAATCATAAAATGAAATAATTACGGAAGATACTTTACCCCGCATAACTGAAAGCGTATAAATACTTCAATTTAATGTGACAGATTGATTGTTTGATTCATTTTTTAAACATCAATTCTACAATCTCTTAGACGGTGTTCACATTGGAATCACTCCACACGACTCATTTTGACATCTCTTTCTGTTATCTCACTCTACCTCTCGATATGAGAAAGTGAGGCAGGATTTTTTGATTTTTTTCAAAAAATCCTGCCTCACTAGACTATCTCTTTCTCATCAGGAGGTGGAGTGAGATAAAACAATGAAATGTCAATATGAGTAGCGCAGAGTGAGTCCAATCTGAACACCGTCTTATTAAGGGTCCGATATCTAACGTTTTTTTTCAACTAGTGCTTATTTCGTGAATGGTAACACATAGCTCATGTCTGATTTTTCAGATAATTAGTTTTATCCTTCCGCTGTGTATACGCTTTGCTAAGTGGGCCTGCGATCGACTTAGAGAAGATGCCGATTTTGCCAAAAAAAATCATCTTTTCAGATGAAGCTCATTTTGATCTTGGCGGGTAGTAAACAAGCAAAATTGTCGCATTTGGGGCACAGAAAACCCGCACGCATACATTGAAAAGCCGATACATCCAAAACGAGTTACTGTTTGGTGCGGATTTTGGTCCAGAGGCATAATTGGGCCATTTTTCGAAAATGAGCAAGGAGTGGCCGTTACAGTCAATGGCGATCGTTATCGGGCCATGTTGAACGAATTTTTGTTCACAAAAATTGAAGAGAAGGATATTGGCAACATTTGGTTTCAACAGGGCGGCGCTGCGTGCCACACAGCCGAAGCTACACTCGATGTTTTGCGCCAATTTCAAAAAAAAAGAAAGTTATTTGGGGGACCCTTTATTTTAATTTTTTTCCCGTCGCTCAGGATTTTGTCGCTCTGTCGCCTGTCGCTTATCACTCACTAATTCTGAAACCCTAATTCTTAAATTGTACAGATTCGTTCGACTCGTTCAAAAATTATTCTGCATTGTTAGGCAACCTAGACAAGAAAGAACAAAATTAACATTTTCTATCTCGCATTTAACTTGAGTTTCAGCCCAAATTCAGCTAATCGAAATCAGCACTATCGGAAAATCGATTTTTTTTTCATTACAGCTTTAACTCTTTCCGAACGATCGGTTGCTAACTTAACCCCTTCCCATTCTCCGAACGATCGTTTGCTAACTTAACCCCTTCCCATTCCCAAAACGTATTGCAAAATTTCTGAACTTCAAATTATGTATTTAAAAAACTGACTATTTTTATTAAAATTGTTTGTAGTAGTGTTTGTGTTTGGAATTTGCTCCCAACTCGGCCTTGATGTCCCTTTACAACCAGATCTTTCCCCTTCCATCTGTCCCTGTGAACGATTGAAAGTGCACAAAATAACAAATAAAATAAAACAAACACTCCTATTTGCTGTCTACCTGCGCTATTCGTTTACAATGAAGCTAAAGTTTTTGTTTGCTGTTTTAATTTTATTTTTTTGAAAAAAAAAAACTTTTTTTACGACCTCATTACGAGTTTATTACAAAACTATAGGAAAAGGATTCAACAACAAGATGGTAGTAGAAATAAAAAAAATTTGTTGTAAAATAAAAAAAAAATAAATTTAACTCAAAGTAAGATTTCAATAATTCTTTTTCTTTTCTGAAAAATTCCCTTCAGCATAAAGTGCAGTGCATCTTATCTCAGGAATTAATAATTTAATTTTTCTTACTTACCCCAGGGATTCTACAGAGTTTCAAGGAGTAAACAGTGTATAGATATGTATACCGCATACACCAGACACACCTTCAACGTTGGCCTATTTCTCCATCAAGAGCAGAGCGTGGTTTTAATTGTTTTCGTGTATAGATATCTGTTCTTGCTGCTCCTTTGTGTGGTTGGTAGGTACCTTACCTGCACCTTTTCTTGCAAATATGAAGGACATTCTGTTACTCTGCTGTTCTGTTCTAAGATTATGAGAGAATATTCTTCTTTCTTGAAGCCATCAGTAACTGATACACATCCATCTAAATAGAAAGTGGTTCATTAATTATATTTTATTTTTATTTTTCATATTTTGCGCTGTTATAGGTGCTATGGGCTTGGGATACAAAAAAAAAAAAAAAACAGAAAAAAGAAAAACATTCATTGCCAATGACTTGAGGTTGTATATCTCCAATCTATGTATTAATTAAAATTTATTCCAAGGAATTGCTATTCTTTCGAGAAAGTTTAGCATAAGAAAAGTGTGTTTGTGGTTGTGGGTGTTACACAACGAAAATTAATAATGGGAAAGTTAAGTCCTTTTAGAAGAGAAGTTAGAAGGAATGGTCTTCCTATCGAACTGCAGAGAGTTAATTCACCAGCCATTTTTAGGAGGAAGATATTTTTGCACCTTTCTACTCATAATTAATTTGCCTTGTATAAATTTATATTATTATATAATTTGTATATACATAATTAATATCTAAATAATGTACATACTACTTAATTATTATTATTATGTTTCTTTTTTTATATAATATATATTAAATATAACCTTTTAACTTATCTATTTATTTTTTAATATTTTTAATGTAATTGTAATTTTTTTTATACACTTGGTAACCTAGTTTCGATACTACTAAAAGATTTTTTTTTCTTGCTGTATCATGCAAATATTTTTTTAAATACAAATACAAATACAATACAAACTTTTATTTGCAAATATTTCTCTGCAAAAAAAATGAATTCTAATAAGGTAACCACTTTGACTGGTAACTCTGTTTGACTGTAATGATTTCATGAGCAGTTCTATTTGTTTGCTGGTATTTTACCTATTGACATTTACATAACCACTTAGGGCAATCTGTATTTTTTGAAACTTATTGGCATTGTCACATCATGGTTTAGTGTCTTAGTATATTTGGTTTGTCTTAATTAACCCTTTTATAGGTCCCTTACTTTGGGCGACACTTTTTTGGAGAAATCAAAAAAATTGTATCTGAATTTGTAGCTAATTAAATAGTCATTTATTGTGCAAACTCCGTACAGTTTTCCGCCATAAAAGTTTCCGCTAAAATAAGTTCTCATACCCATATACATAAAACGGTCAAAATAATTTGAATTTTTGATTTTTTTTTCCACAGAAATTGTAGCAAATCATGTAAATTCAAATTCTTTGCGTACAAAATATTTTTCCAGCTTTTATGGATAGTTTTTTTTTTAATTTATTGAGTTTAAAGAAGGAGTTTCCGTAAATGCAGTTTGCAGTTAGATATGGGTAAAACGTCTTATTTAAGGGGTAAAAATCAAGGTTTGCGTAACAAATTAGGGATTGAAAAGTTGCAATTATTAGGAAAAAAATTCAAAACCTCACATTTGTTGAACATTTTTGAGCGCTACATATAGGTACATATAATTAACGTCTTATTTCAACGAAAACGTCTATTACCGAAAAATTCTGCCAGTCACAAAATAGAGGTTTGCGCATTTAACTAAATTTAGGACAACTTCAAATTCGTCAAAAACTAAATTTTTGATCTTCTTATTTTTTTTTTGATTTTGGCAGCTCACCTTAGAGCTGACTCTAAAACTTGAATATCTATCAAAAAAAAAAAAAAAAATACAAAGCTACAAATTTCGGGTTGGTACGAAAAATGCACTTTTTAAATTTAAAATACAAAATAAATTTTTGCTCAACAAATTAGGATTTAAAAACTAGAATTTTGGAAATGAGCCAAGAGAGTAGAGCCATAAGTTCCACAAGATCCAAGGAGGTTCCACAAGCTAGCCCTTAAATTTAGTACCATTATTTTACTGTGCATTAATTTCTGGGAGATTTAGGATTTTTGGCTAAACCATTGAGGTGCGGTTGGAGGCCAAATCGTAAAGCACATGAACTTATATTGCAGCACTAAATTAAGTCCTTATTCTGCATAATTAAATTTTTGAATTTTTTTTGTGGAGGTCTTGACATCAAGTTAGCACCCCACAACTTTGAGGGGAAAGGCCAAAATTGGAGCATTAAATTATCACCTAATTAGCTCCTAATTTCTGCATCACTAAATTTTTAAATTATGTTTGTGGCGGTGCCATCTTGATGCACCTCAATTTTGCACACCAAAAGAATAATTTTCATTTTCGTAACTGATGCAAGAAACATGTATAACAAACATTATCGATTAGTCCTACATTTTTAAGAATTAAAAATTATTTCTCCTTGGAAATTCAATATGATATTCTCTTGAAAATGAACACAAATTACAATTTAACAAAAATAAACTGAACACAATTTTTTCATCAGTCAGTGCATCAATAGATGACGTTTTATTTGAACAAAACGATCGTCCTTGAAAAAAATAAAAATCAAAAAGTTAAACACACATAATAAACATTTTCCAATTTAAATAACACATCACAACCTTAACCCACATTTTCTCGTTTAATATTAAATTCTAAAAGACACACAGGTATCGTTGTATCAATTAACAATTTAAAATTATATATTTATGTATAGGCATACATTTAAACAACAAACATCACCACAGCTAAATTTGTATAGCTGCAATACAAAAAAAAAAGGATTCACTCAAGGACATGATTATGTGCTGGCTGATGGTTTATAAATGAAATATCGATTTCCATTTCATATTCCCCCCTTCTCACACACTTTCTGTTCCATGTTTATATGCATTAACGATAATATTTTCTTTTTTTTTCAAATAGAAGAATCAAAAAAAAAATAAAAATAATTATCCCATAAAGGAATGTTAAATTACCGGAAAAAGGACACTCAGAACAGCAGCATTCTATACCTCAGACAGCCCCTCTCACACAGAGCGTCTCACTGGCTTTATCCCCAATCTATATTCTTCAATCACTATGAGCAATCTGCTGCTGCACACAGGGAAGCATTCAATGAATATAATGAGGATTCTCAAGCCGCCACATCTACACCCCGATGCCCCACTTACCCCTTTCTACATTGCTCAATATACCTTGCCTATACCAACTATAACAAGGATATGCAGTATCTCAAAATCACTGCGGTGTACATGCACCTATATTTCGTCGACAACGTTGACGGAGGTAGTCATAGGCATATAGACTCTGAGGTGTACCATTCTCATAGTACAATCCGTATCCGAGATACCGAATGGGTATAAGGGGGTATGGTCCTTATTGAGTCACTGAACTCGTTCACCCAGTTTTTCTCAGAAACAAAATTCCAATATTCATCATACCTATATACATATCCTATCCATATACCTGATGCTGGATTTTCCTATATTTTACTTTTTCATTCTTTGTATAGAGGATTTTTGTTTATTCTTTTTTTATTGGATTCTCTTTATTGGGGAGAATTCTTGCCTTACTGTTGGAAAATGGGGGTCCGGAGAAAGGGGTTATATGGTTATAATGGCGAGAACATTTCCATGCTACCACATGACATGCAGATGGCCGACAAAGCAAAGCAAAGTAGAGATCATCGAGTGATTGATGACTTTACTTAGTCGTAAATAATACACGAGAATTATCCTTTCACACAAAAAAGAAAAAAGAAAAAAAAAAAAGGATATTCTCTCGTTGGCTTTAATATTTCGCCTGTAAATTATGTGAAAAAAAATAGGGTAAAGCTGTAATTTTCTGACACACTTATTTTTTTTTTAAATGAGAATTTCCAAAATCTTGTAGATTTTGTATTCATTTTTGAAATTAAGTTTATTCCAACAAATCGTAAATATTTAAATTTGAAAAAAAAAAAATGTAAAAACTATGCAACTGACCCGAAAGCAAGTTAAAGGTGCCCACAACCTACCTTTGGGATATAAGCAAGCACCCCATATGTGGATATTCACAAAAAAAGGGCACTTCCTAAGAGGTCAGTTATTGGTCCGAAAATGTTAACTAGATTCAGAAATTGGTCAGCCATAGAAAATTGGTAGGTAATAATTGGTTAAAATGCTTCAAGCTCTTCAGTAATTTTTTAGCACCTATTTTGTGGGATATTCGGAAAAACCTATTTCATCTTGTAAAAGGTCAGCCATATAGGTCTTGTTCGGGTGTGTATGAAAATTGACCCTAAGGTGCTGGTCTAAAGGTATTGCTCCGACGTAGTCGAAATGAAAAAACGTGGGTTTTAGTTTTTTCTTTGTTTAACAATTTCTTTATTTTAAATAGTGAACTTACTTCGATGAAGGTTGATACAAGAAGAAGCGTTAGATAGTATAATCTGATAGGCAGGTAGGTATACATTTAAAGTGTGGTGGATACAAATTAGGTTTACTTGTGACATCTTTGTATCAAAATAGGAAACTACAGTAGAATATTTTCTAAGTAATCTATTACATAATTCTGTTGTAAACAGGTCTTTTAATGAATTTAAAAAAAAAAACTCGCAATCTTTACGAACTTTAAAAAAAAAATTTTGAAAATCGTAAAATAAAGTCTGTGGCTCTTCAATTTCTGAAACTAGTTGTATTTTTTTGAGGTCACGAAGATTTTTCAGATAGTATACTGTTTTTGCGAATATAATAATAAAGGTTATATTAAGATATCCCCTAGCTTCAAAATTAAGATATTTTACGAAACGTCATATTATTGAGATTGTGGCAAAGTGCCCCTTTCTTGAATTGTTTCATCTTTACCCTATTATGTTCTATATGTACCTACTTATATATATTTTTTTCCTTTGAAATAACATAAGCCTTCACACAATTTATACAAATTTGTGTTTCCTTATTTTTCCCTGTTTCGTACACATTAAGGACGATGGAGAGGATACACAGCTCTCAGTTGCTTGTATTTTGTTCACTCTTCATCATCGATTCAACTTTGACCTAATTATAAGATTTCAACTGCATTATAAAGCAATATCTCTGATGCTTCTCTCTGATGATGATGATGTGCTTCGGTATATTTATGTCCATGTCAACAGTGTGGTATCAATGAAATCAAAGGAGACAATATTGATATAGAACGAATGGGCCTCACTGCTTTTCACTCCAATGCACAATATGCCAACAACGATGTTTTTTTTTTGCTTGATTTCATGTATTTGATATGGGGTTTCTATCTTCTTTATATTATATGTAGCTTGACAAATGCATGAGAAGATAGAGGAAGGGGGGCAAACACCAATTTAATAAATATTTAGTTTGAGTCTAATTGCTTAGATGGAAAGTTGTTGTATTAGATTTTGATGATATCAAATTAGTTCAAAACCAAGGACGAGGTTGTTTTGGTTTTTCGAGGACATGCAATTGAATTTACCCAAACTTAAGTGAACTAGGTGACCTCATTTTTGGTTGAAAGGTCATGAATTTGAGAACAATTATATGAGATATCAATAGCTTTGACACAAGACTATTTCTATTTAATGATTGTTTTCTGTGGTAGGTGGTGGTTGAATATGAGCCAATTTATTAATAATTGAGGTAATATATCAATTCTAGTTTTGGTATCCCTCACAAACTTGTCCGTTTTTACAGGATTATGGTTGAGAAAGAACACTGCTCTATCAAGGTGAACTTTTGGGTGGCTAACACTGATAAAGGTCCTGGCAGAGTTATGTAGAGCGCATAAAAACCAAAGCTTGGACCCGTGATCCGTGAAATATTTCACTAAACACCCGATAGAGTATGTAGCAAAGCGCAGTGATTGTCCGTAAAAATTAATTGGCACACAAAAGTGGTAGGAGATTTCAGGCAACTTTTGTCATGGAAGACTGTGGACAACTTGGTAAGGATAAAAAAACGGAAAAACTTTAGGTTGACCGGAGCTTAGTGCCACCTTAAAGAAATTTAATTTTTTTTATAAGCCCGCGTATTTTTTTTAATTACATAATTATAATTTATTTCTATTAAATATTTGTATTTATCCGTATGACATAAAATTACCTGCATTTTATGGCAGCTCATCAACCCAGATTGGATTTATTTTAAAGGAACGCAATATAAAGGTTAAGGTTTGATTTAGGTAAAAAGTCTGCTCTTGGTTAAGCAAATATCGAACTCAGGAGATACAAAAATTCTTATAATTTAAACCTATGGTTTAAACCACGCTTCGACTTAATTTATGAGATTTTCTAAATCAAAATCAGTCACTATGGCGTATACGCACTATTTTTTGAAATGTCTTCCATTGATGGCATACTTAAAAAAAAAACAATAATAACTTGGTGGCACGAAAGCTCTTAGAGAACCAGTATCAACAACTCTCAACCGTTTTTATGTGGGATGGTGGACCAGAATTGACGGGTAACTTCCTTACATTTTCTTCATTGAAATTATTAATTCGAAACTTCCTTTTCTCTTCCAAATAAGACAACTCAACCTAACTAATTTAATATATTCAATTACTTGTACTATATTTAAGGCCTACTTGTCTTATTCTCGTTACGATTTTATCAAAATATTTCGAATGAAAACTAGAGTAGTTAGTTGCTGAAAATAGATCCTCATATCCCACTCTACTTGTGCCCTTTTTTTATAGCACTCAGTACATGCAGTCAATCATTTATTTTAATTTAAAAAAAACTCAAACTCAATGTCGTCAGAAGGAATTGATGCATTTTGCTGAGAATGCTTCCGAAAATCAGTTTCTACATCGCGTTCAGGATCTTCAAGAGTATAGTAGTATGCAATGTGCACACAGATAACATTCATTCTTCTAAAGAAACGTACTATAATTGAAACCACCCCTTAACTCGTCATGTCATACCTACCCATCCTCAACCTCAAGTTATTCAAGTATTTTCCATTGCATTGTTAAGCGGTTCGCCGAAAGAGTCTCTTACTGCGTTTTTTTTTTGTTGCATGCACTTAGCAATATACTTCTGTCATTGCATATATCCTAGGCACCATAAAATGATACGTATATACTTTTGTTCTCCCTCTTAGCAATGTTTGTATATGTCTTTCTCACACTATTGACACATCCTTGCATGTGCCTCCTAGCAATATAGTACTTGAAACATGATGTTAGCTTTATTATATTTCACCAACAGAGGACGTCTCTGTTGTATAGCATCCAAAAGTAAAATAAAACAAACAACAAAAAAATAGTCACAAAACGTATATCCTGTCAGAGAGTCGTTGCAAGGAGTGTGAATCTAGAAAAATAAAGGATGCCCTTATACCCATCTATCGTCATCACATTCCAAAGCTCAACTTTAGAGAGTATATACATACATATATGCATTTTGTCTTTCTCGACTAGATCCTGTTCTAAGTTCTATTTGGGATGTGTGATGTACATATATATGCAATGCAATTTATCGCTTCAGGGATAATACCATGCATTACACACACCATCCTCTTGTCGCGCACGAACACAACATAAAAACAAAGGAAATCAAAGGATAATGGCACCCTTCGTGTCGGGAAAAAAAATATTATACGAAAAAGGATTCAATCTGAAGTGCTGCACCAAACACATCAAGTCCGTGGGAAGCGATTAAAGGTATTAACGAAGAACCAACCAACATACAACCGGATGAGCGAAGATAATTCCAAAAGTCCTTTTTCCAGCAAACAACTTATATGTGCACATATGAAAGCACAAACAAAAAAAATACACCAAAGATGACGACAAACGTTGGCGGCGGGCAGCCAATGAAGTATCCTTTTCATTGTTTGGTTTCTTCGAAGGATTACAGAATTCATTCTTTGAGCAAATTGAAGGAAGTGTTGCGCTCTTTGCAATAAAGGAAATGACGAAAGTGATTTCGGTGAGTTATTGCTATGCGGTTTGTGTCTTTGGTGGGTTTCGTCCTTGATGGATCCCATTAATTTTATCACACTCATCATCATCATCATCATAGAATGGGCATTTCATTTGAGCTTCATTTCGTGTATGTCTTTTGGCAGCTGTTTCAATAAAAAACAATAAGCTTAAAGCTTCAAGCATTATCCATCACTCAACACAGTCTTAAGTGTATAGGCGATTGAAAAGGCAGAACAACGCCTTTTTTGTTGCGTGAATTTTATCACAAACAAAGGGCAAATTCTCACAAAAAGGATCTGGGGGATTTAAACTTATGAATATTTTATGAATACTATCGTTCAGTATTTTTGTAAGTATACCGCGATGTACAGTTAACCCGCGCTGGTTATGATGCAGTTTAGTTGAAATAGGTTGCAAGGATAAGAGTGTTGGCACTGGATATGTTATTTGCATGCGAATTACACCCCTTTCATGTTACCTATACATTATGCTGGTAGCTGGTTGTATATTGTTAAAACATCACAAGGTTTTATTTTTATTGCCTGATAGTTTTACGATGTGGAGCACTATTTTGCAATGATGAAGGTATAGAATAAATAGGTTTGAGTGGTTGAGGTGGGTGTTGTTGTTGTTGGGTTAGCTTAGCACTTACAATTTATTTTTGCAAGGCAATTAAAAGGTTTATAGCTGAAGTGTATATGTAAAACTACGATGACTAATAGTTGGCAAAGTAATTAATGTATTTTTTGAAAAGAAATGTTTACTCTTAAGTTTTTTCTATACAATTTTCTCTCAAGCCCTAAGCTGAATAAATTATTTATAAAATCTTTGAAATAATGCTGGTTGGTAACGGCATGATATGAAAATGGCAAGACCATGTTTTTTTAAAGGTTCGTAATATAATCCAAATAAGGTTCTAGTAGGTAGAAAACCTGGAAATTAAAAGGGCTTCTTGGTATTGGATAGTAATATGAACTCATATGCCCATATAATTCACGATTCGAACTGATCAAACTGCATGGTCTTAAAGGTGATATCATTAAAAGCCGCCGACTCACGCCAGTTTAAATATTTTTTTTATATTATATTTAAGTGTTCTCCTTATCTACCAACCATAAAAATCTGAAATTTTTTAAAGCTCTCTTCATACTAAATCATCATATTTAAAATTATTTTGTTATCCGCCTTCTGCCACGCCCACTTTTCTCACTTGTCTGTTTTATTAACAACGTGAAAAGCAAATTAAAATTTTGTAATTGAGCTCTCTAAAACCTAAGAAATAACATACATCATTTCTTGCCGCCCACTGCCACGCCTATATATGCATATAAAGGGTGTTTTTTTTTTTAGAGGTATAGAACTTTGAAATGGAATAAAACAAACATGATTTTTTTAAATTGATTGACGTATCCAGTCAACCAAAAGTGAGCTTCATCGCTAAACAAAATTTGCTTATGAAAATTAGGATTAACGGCAACCTTGTTTTGGGCTCATTTGGGCACAATTTGGAAGCGTTGTTCAGGCGTTAGTCTATTCATGTTGAAATGCCAAACCAAACTAAAAAAAAATCACTTGATAGCTGACAAAATGGCCGCCAGTTTAAATAGTGTTGCCAACTTAAAGTTCTATACATCTAAAAAAAAAACACCTGTTACAAAGTAAATACCTTTGATTCAATCTATAATCTTGGAAACCACTCAAACGATTTGTTTGAAATTTTTCGAATTTGTTTATATAGCAAAGAAAAAAGGTTAAAAAGCAAAAAGTGAAGAAATCTGCTCACTGCCACATCCACCTTTATTATATTTGAGTTTTTTTCCTACTCAACGTTCTATTAAGACCGCATTTTATCAAAAACTTGTTATGAGTATTTCCGTTATGTGATTTTTTATGCCAAAAACCTTAAATGTAGTTACAACTAGGTATGTATTTTGGTCATAACAGGTATACAAAAAAAAATTAAAATTTTTGAAAACATTTTAGAGAAATTTTGAAAAAAAAACATGAGCTAAACAGAAGTTAAAATAATATCACATAAAATGATTTCTACCAAATTTGAAGCGAATTGACTTACCTGTTTGAGCTCAAAATACAGGGGACCCATGGATGCACAGTCTAATTTTTTGGACTTCTCGATCATCGTAGTGTCAGTTTCAGAACTAATACTTCATCACCTACATTATAAGAGCAAGTTAAAAGTCTCTAAAAACGTTTTCAAGATATTGAAAATTTTGATTAAATTATTTTGACTTAACAGGTCATCCTGCATAAAAATTATGATCGAAATCAGTTAAGCTTATAAAGTGAAAGTCGAAAATCAGAAAAATAGTTTTATTGCTGGTGCCGGTGGTATAACAGTTTTAAATACTTTTTATACTAAAATATTCGTGCAAACTAATTTTTTGATCAATTTTGATATTGGTTTTGGATTGGTATGGTTTCCAAGATAAATAACCTCCTTCATAATGGTTGACAAATGAATTTCTGTATGGCAGCTACAAATAATTTTCGTGGAGTTTAAATTTGTAAGAAAATGGGTTCAGTGGTTAAGTCTACTAACTTCTGTTTGTCGAGCTACAGACAGACGATAAAAAAAACAATAAACTATATTCTCATATTAACCATGACTTACTATCTAGATATATGTATATTAGACTAAAAAGCTTTAAATTAAAATTTTATTTCAAAGTAAATTAAAAAAAAAAAAAAAAACAAACATGCCCACAGCTGAGCTCAGTATGAATACCAACAAAAGCCGTCCATAATCATCAAAATTGGCAGACACAAAAATAAATATAAAAAAAAACATATAGGTACTCTATAAAAAAATTAAAACTAAGTAATATATATATGGTGGTACCTGCATAATGTATGTAGGGAGGTACACAAAGAATAAGCAGAATAATAACAAGATACACTAATTAACGCCTTGTTTACCTGTCTAGATTGAAGCACGTCGTCATCATCGTCGTCGTCGTTGTCGTATCCTGACATATCCTTAATGAATACATAAAGCAAGACAATGAGGCTAGGCACCCTGACAGTGAGAGAGAGCGAGTACAGTAACCTGACCCTCAGCGATCATAAAAAATGAAGTACAAAACAAATGAAGGTAGTTATATAGAGATGCGGGACATGCTTTGGTGGTGTGGTGAGAAAAATAGTATGAGATGGGTGATGGAATCCTTATATTTTTGTTCGTCCTACCTTTTCTTTATTTCATGTATTCACTTACTTTGTTATGTGGTGACTATAGATGGGTGCAAATGGGTGAAGGTACGAAAAAAAACGTAAAATCTCCACTAAAGTGAGCTAAGGTAAATATGGGGCCAATATACTCATATTGACACGAGTCGTGAGAGTTTACACTGGCATGTTGGGTTCTATGTGCTTAATTTTTTTCCTTTTTTGAGAATATGTTCAACATGCAAGTAATTTTATAATTTTACCTCCTGCGCCTTAAGACATCAAGTTTTTGTTTTTTTTTTTCCTCCTCAGACAGATACACCACATCAGAGATAGAGGGAGGTTTTAAAAATGTTTCATTAGACATTTTGTCGAGAACAATTAAATTAATGTTCTTTCTCTTTAGGTTTTTGTGTATATACCTAGTGTCAGTGCAAGCTTTATATATACACGATGGAATATTGCACTTTTAAAAGGCCTCTTTCTCTCTATCGTCTATCCTTGACACAAAGGACATGTTCACTTAAAATTTATGTGAAAGGTAAAATGGCCTTTGCGTCATGAAACGCAGTCCAAATTCAATTTGTTTCACTTCAATGGAATTTCTAATTCATAAATGGTAAAGTGTACCTACCTCCTGCAGAGCCAGTTAGAAGAGAAACGACATGGTCCTCGCGCTTAGGTCGACTTTATATAAAGGTATAGTCAGAACAGAGAAACATCTAACCGATAATGTTACAGATGGTGGAAGTGGGTCTCCTGTTGCGTGGAACTTTAATAAATGGATACGTAACATAAAAGATCCATAAACATATCTACCTCTACTATACCTTACCTACCAATGACTGAAAAGTTTTTGTACAAAATTCTAGAAATCCCTGAAACAACTGTAAAACTAGAGTTAACGCTGATTGGAGTAGGAAATTGAATTTTAATGTTAAGGTGAAATTTGTAAAGAAATACACGGTTAAAAAAAAATTACTGGAGGGTTTCATGAACTGGGGAGTTATTCTTTTTACAATGTCGGTGTCGGAGTCGTTTCATTGTGTCGAACATTAAGTAAGTTATACTCCGTTTTGCTGTAAATTTTTCAATGAGGTTTTCCATTGCACTTTACACATATTATTCACGAACAAGCGTCAACTTAAAAAATTGTATTAGCAATAAAACTTCAAACCAACTGGCTGCTGATGTCATAACGAAACATTCAAAAATGATCGAGTTGAACTTTGAAAAAAAGGCTTAGCGAAGTGAGGCTCAAAAGTTCCAATACTTTTAGATAAAAGGTCACAAATTGGTGGCAATACAAAAACTTACCAATATAACAAATGATGAATGACCTGGCACAACTTTGAAATGTCCTAGCAATGGAATCAGCAGTGAGTTTACTAAGAATGCCTTCCAAGTCGGAGTCACCAATATCACGTTCGAGGTACGATATCTCCACCATTTTCTTGCGGATCTTTCTGGCTTCAGATTGCTGAAGGTAACAACAAGTCCTGCGTTGATTCTTTATAAGATATATATAAGATGCATTTCAAGTACCCACCATTGGTTGCCTACATAGTGACAGTGGACATCGATGAGGGTTTGCCATTTCTTAATTATTGACCTGAATTTTTCGGTGTGTCAAATGACCTATGCCTTCAAAATTATTAAGAACGTTACGTTCTTTGATATCCTTGTAGATCAACCTTGATGTACGCAAAGAACGTTTGGCATAGCCATCTTTATCCAAATCACGCCAAGAAGATTTCATATGCACGATCCTTCAAGTCTCCTTGCATAAACATACATAATTCAATTCTCAATAATGTGTCTTAAATTGTATGCGCGTTATGTGGTGTTGATATTGATATTCATATAATGACTGGCATTCTGAAAGTTCAAAAACTTCTTCTACTGATTTAGAAAATCGAACATAAAGAAACACAATTGACTATTTCTTACTTCAAAACCGCAAACATTTATTTTTTTAAGTGTTTGAAACTCCAGACCAACACTAGTATGACTGCCCAAAACAGAGATCCTTTTAACCGAATTACAATGTTAAAATGTATTGGTGCCTATACCTACTTCCTGGCCGTAACCCATTTTGTAACCATCTACTGCAATGTACAGCGACCACATAGAAAACTTTCATTGATATCCGAGAGACCTATACTTTAAAGTGTATAGGTTTGTATATGTATATCTGTCTAAGTAATTTGTAAAGTACGACCTAGACCGCATACTGTGGTAGAACTACAGTTAACTACCGCTTCAATCCCTTTCCCCCACACAGTCCACACACTCATCAGAAAATGCAGAGAACCATCTGTCTGATATAACTACTTTGGCCCACATTTTGTGCACGTAAAACGGATTAAATGTGTATCCACTTCATAACTAATATCAAGAGAGATATATACAAATGCATTTACAGAAACTTCCCATTTCATCTCTCTCACCATCGGAGTCCTTTAAGCTTGCTCCCTCCGACTGGTTCCTGGTCTATTTTATTTCATAGCCAAATTCAAAGTGTGTCTGCACTGAGGAAGATAGGATCCATTTAAAGGACTCTTCATTGAACCACAAACACACAGCCATACACCGAAGGAATTCGCATGGCATATAATTATCCATATACATATCTACGTACCGTACATATGCAGAGGAGAAGAGATAAGTTTAAACACGCATAGTTTTGGCAGGACGAGAGAGTTTCGCCAATGATAACAAGTGGTACATGAGTGCGGTACATGTCCTGGAAATGTGGTGGACGTGTTACGCTCCCATGCACCAAGTCCCAGCACGACATCATCATATCTCTGAAACTTTAGCACAAATTCGTGCTTCCGATAAAAGTATAGTATCAGACGAATGGAAGACTGAAAAATTCTTGATTCTGTTACGATTTCAGTTTTGTATATGCATTCAGAGGGATCATCCAGGACAAAGTTTTCTTTAACTAAAAAAAAAAAAAACAAGAAAAAAATCTAAAGCTTATAGCTTAAACGAGTTAATTCGTTTTATTAAAAATACACCGTAACAATGGACATTGACATTACACACATACACATATGTGTAGATACACAATACATAGTTACTATAGTATGATAAAATACATTATGCAGGAATTATATCAAAAATTAAGCAAAGCATTGTAAATGAGGTGCTATAAGAAGATTAACTGAAAACATCGTTGCTTTCCGTGAGAGTCCGTACTTCATTGAAGACGACGATTCGATTGCCATCACCACCAACTAATTCTGCTACCGATCGACCGATGCCCTCAAAGTTAAAGTAGCTATCGCTCAAATTCAGCCGGATATATGTGGAAGAGTTATTCAAAATTGGACCAGTCGAATCTATGCCACCGTAAGAAGACGAGGAGGGCATTTGAACGATGTCATATTCCATATATAATGGCATACATGTGGCTTTCAAATAAAAAAAGAATTTCGTTAATACCTCGCACACAGATTGCTTTATTCCATTTCAACATCTACCCGCCATTATTGAAAAGCCCTTACATTCAAAAATGTAATTTTAAAAAATTAATTAACCTATCTTAAAACACAAAAATTTGTATCAAAATCTTTAGAGCCGTTTCCGATACATTTTTTTCATAACAGTTGTATGGCAGGTACCGTTATTATTAGAGAAAGATACAAACAAATTTTTTCTAGGGAATCACTAAAAAATCTCAAGTTCAAAATTTGAAGAAATTCGCTTCAGTCGTTTATGCTGTACCTTGGTCGAGGTACAGACAGACACAATTCAGGAACTACTTATTTCATGTTTTCTATTATCCTACTCTTTGGTTAAAATCCCGAGGTCATTTAGTACCTATGTATACACCTAATGTATATCACATTTAAAACGAGAATTAAAGAAACATTTCTTACCAATAAAAAATTTTTCCTTGTAAAGGTTTTTTTTTTTTTTTAGACGTTTGGTATTCAATCTGGCAATACTTTTTTCGGAGTTGGTCTTTTTAACAGCTGTGACTTGATTTATGCTCAGTTTGGTTTGCCATTTTAAGAATTGAGCCGAACAACCGTCTAGCGCGTCGCACGTTTGGTGAATGGGCCCGAAACAAGAAACAATAAAATGTGATGAAGCTCATTTTTGGTTGAATGGGTACGTTAATAAGCTAAATTGTCATATTTTGAGTGATCATAATCCACAAGCCATTGTTGAGACGCCGGCCGCCGCGCGCCGCCGTGTCATTCTCAAAAAGTCACTGTTTGGTGTGCTCTGTATGGGCAGAGGGAATCATTGGTCCATATTTCTTCAAAAATGAAGCCGGCCATAATGTAACAGTCAATGGGGAACGCTATAGAGCCATGATTAATGACTTTTTCGTGCCTGAGTTGGGACTTTTGGTTCGAAAAAGACCGTGTTACATGCCATACGGCCAACGAAACAATCAAATTATTGAAGTAAACTTTTGGTGAGCGCATTATCTCGCGTCGTGGGCCTGTGTGGCGTGGCCTCCAAGATCGTGTGATTTAACACTATTTTTTGTGGGGTTATGTGAAGTCGCTTGTCTACGCAGATAAGCCAGAAATGGTTGACGCCTTGGATGAGAATATTCGGCTGGCATACGGCCCCAATTGCTGCAAAAAGTGGTCCAAAATTGGGCCTCTCGGCTGGAATTTATTCAAGCCAGCCGCGGTGGCCATTTGCCTGAAATTATTTTGAAAACATAATGACAAACTCTTATCTTTATAATAAAGCTAAATTCTTGGCCATAACATTAAATTATATGCGTTTTATTTCTTCTTGAAAACCACACGTCTAAAATAAAACACCCTTTATTTAGGTACGTAGGTCAGCGATAACAATCGCCTTCTCTTTTACATTTGGCAAATGGCTTCCAGATGAAAAGTCTGTTAACAACAGCCGTGTCTTGTGCAGACCCTGGATTTGGTTAAAAAAAAAAAAGGACACTGGTGATTAGGGACGCCATTTAAGAAACAAAATGGAGTTTCCGTAAAAACTATCGATAAAAAGAATGCAATTCATGCCGGTAACACAGTTTTTCTTCGTGCTTAAATTAGGTAAATCCCAAGAATTCTCTGCACTTAGCTAAGCCCGAAGGGGATTAGTTCTTGTTGCATTCACTATGTAAATTACAGGACAGGGTGTCTTTTTTTCCACCAATTTCCCCGGGGCTTACAAAAATACCCGGCTTATAATATTAGTCAATTTCATTTACTCTTGCAGTCGTAGTTTATTATGAGAACAACATTTCGTGAAATATTTTTGATTATACATATTTCATGGCACACTCGCTTACCTGCTCATTTTTTACACTCAAACTTTCCTTTGATTATAAAGACAAAAAAAAAAACCATTTCTTTTAATGGTCATAATACAAAATTATGCGTCCGCATGTAAGCCTTCAAGCTCTAGGGCATTTATAATATTATATCGAATCTACTTGCGTGCAATGGCAATTGACCCCATTGCCATATGGCCAAATGTGTTCAAAGCCCATAAGAATATTTATAGCAATTTTCTCCAATCGCACCACCGACCGTTCGACCCTCGTGAATTAAACATGAAAGCAAATCAAACAATTTTAATCGAAACACTGTTAATATAGGTACAAAGACACAAGACCATCAAACTTACACAGGGGTTGCAAAAGAATAAATAAGACAAAAATAAAATAAAATAAATATTCTCATTCTTGTAATCCATTGGCATTACATGACTCTTGAAAAAAGCAGTCTTGTCAACTGCTTTACCATTCAGCTTTGGCACTGCCTTTGCTTCATCCCTCAGAGAGAAAAATAAAAAGTGGTGTGGGAATTATAAGGTCGATGTTAAAGTTAGTATTGTAGCTTCTAGTAGCCAAGCAAGCAAGCCAGCCAACAATATTGACAAACGTTTGATAGATTTTTAGCCATTGGCATCAATTAAGGCATAACAACGTCATAATCAAAATGACAAATAGAATTATGTTTGATGGCGACTTGACAGAAATTTTCTGTCAGTATTGTCGTCAACGGACGTTTACATTAGCTATACTTTTCTATGGGGTGAGTGAACGAAGAGGAACACAATGACTGTGCAAAGAGTACCTATATAGGAGGTATTGATGGGATTTTTGTTTTTTCTACGTGTTGTGTGATATCGTGTGTGATGGGTGTTCACGCGGATAAGGGTGGTTAAATTAGTGGAAGTTACTTGCAGACTGAACAGTTTTGCGTATGGATTACAACCGTTAGCAATTATTTGCCATTATGTAACATAATTTAGACGAAGAGATTTTGTTTCTTCTTATTTGCTCTGTAGAAATTAGGGTTGAAATTTCAATCGATATTTCATGCTTTCTATATAGGGAATTACTAAGCTTAGAGATTATACTGTTTTAGCATTTCTGTAGAGGAAGACGCGTTACCCAGAGGCCACATGAACAAGTACTCGCTAGCGAGTTGGAATACACTTTACTTACTAATACACAGAAACTTTAGCAACTCGCTAGCTACTCGCACGTCAACTGGCTTGCCTTTTTCGAAGCCAGTTATGAAGCGAGTAGAGCAGCAAGTGAGGCAAATACGAATACGTATTTGACATTTATTCATGTATGAAGCCAACACGCTAGTGAGTACCCGCTCGTGGGGCCATAGAGTTAAACAGCTTTTTCTTACTGGGAATTTATAGAGATGCGATTTTATGTGTTTTAGTTTATCTCGGATTTTATTATTCGAGTTAAAAAAAAATTATTTGAATACTTTTTGTGGAAAGTCTTCTTTGATACTTAAAGTGTATTTTTTTAAGAGGTATAGAACTTTGAAATGGAATGAAACAAAGATGATTTTTGAAATTGAAAAAATACTTTTTTCGAAACATAATTTTTTGGCATTATAATTTAAATATGATTTTTGGCATATGACCACCACGGCTGGCTCGGACGTAGTATAATCTGGAGGTCTAATTTTCGATGACTTTTTCAAACATTTGTTGGAAAAACATCGGCAATAACGCGCGAATGTTATCCTCCAAGTGGCCAATCATTTCGGGCTTATCGGCGTAGACTAGCGACTTCACATATCCCCACAGAGAATAGTCTAGCGGTGTTAAATCGCACGATCTTGGAGGCCAATTTACGAGTCCGTAACGAGAAGCTTTGCGTTTGCCACACGGTTCCTTCAATAAATCAATTGTGGCACGAGCTGTGTGACATGTTGCACCGTCTTGTTGAAACCACAGTTCGTGCACATCATGGTTGTTCAATTGATGCACGAAAAAGTCAGAAATCATGGCTCTATAGTGGTCACCATTGACTGTCACCTTCTGGCCAGTATCGTTTTTAAATAAGTACGGACCAATTATTCCACCAAACCATAAAGCACACCAAACAGTCAGCTTCTGGATGTAACAGTGTCTCAACATACACTTGAGGATTATCGTCACTCCAAATACGGCAGTTTTGTTTATTGAGGCATCCATATTCAACCAAAAGTGAGCTTAATCGCTAAATAAAATTCGCTTATGAAAATTGGAACCAACACCAATCTTGTTTTGGGGCCATTTGGGCACAATTTGGAAGCGTTATGCAGGCGTCAGTCTATTTGTGTTGAAATGCCAAACTAAACTAAAAATAAATCACTTGACAAAATGGCCGCCAGTTAAAACAGTGTTGCCAACTTAAAGTTCTATACCTCTGAAAAAAAACACCCGTTATTTTACGAACAATTATTACTTATTCAGGCTTAAAATCATCTAAATCATCAACTTATCCACAAATTTGAATTGAAATGATTTATGTTATTAACATTTTTTTCTATATAACAGCTTCTCAAGGAGATATCAGTCCCCATATATGACGCACCAATCTTTTCATATTTCTGTAAGTTCTGTCAAATTTATTCTGAAGAAAAATTTCTATGCTTAAATTTCGAAAGTTCAATGACCTTTAGCATACCTATATAAACATGTCCAAAATTCAACCCAAAAAACACTTAAACACTTTTACCCCTTACCAAGGTTTCGACACCTCCTCAAATACTTTCAAAAAGTTTATGTCATCAAGGAATTTCTTCAACTCAAAAACTTCCATAAAAGTAACCATCACACACAAAGTTTATCATTTTGTCAATATCTTACCCTAGCCATACCCAAAACTTATACTTTAATTGAATGAAATGACCCTTTCACTTCAGTTGACTGTATATAGCTAGCTTGGAGGGAGTATATTACATAAAACTAAACCGCATCAATTCAAACATCTTGATATTAGATAGATATTTGTCCAAAGAATGTCCCATATATATGTACCTACCTATACCTAAATGCCATAAGGAAGTCCATTAAATCCTTACAATAACTTTCAAATTTAATCGAGAGGAAGTTTTGAATCCTTCCCTTCCCTGCCATCCTATCTTTCACCATATACGTGAATGAGCATCCAACTATTCAGCCGTCATCATCAGCAACACAAAAATGTTGTACCCGAATAACAATAATCCTCGAGTGCCAAAAATAAGCTAATAAATAAATAATCAGTAGTATCTCTAGCATCCCGCATGTGCTGCTATATCTATACTATGGAGCTGGCTATTCCATAGGGCTTGTGTTTGTTGGGAAGTTGGGATGAAATGCAATTAATGCTAATGTTGTCAGAAATGGAGTGGAAAAACTTTCCTAATTACCACCATTTTAGACATGAACAACATTGAACGAGCCGTCTTGTTTTACTTGTTCAGTGTGGTATATCTATACTATAATAAAGAAGTGATGTGGAAGGTGGAGGTGAGTGCGGAGGGCTTAGAAGCATAGAAGGCCGTTTCTTTTAATTCCCTCGGATCTTAAGTTTTCGAAAAATACTTACAAGTTTTGAATGTACATACATAGTAATGGGGTGGCATTAAGTATTTAACAGAAACCTCCTAAGAAGGCATCACATCCGGTCGTAATCTGAAGGAAAACCAGTCCAGCATTGCAGTCCAGAGTTGCTCCAACTATAGAAGAAATAACTTTTAATTTTGCATTTGTTAAAAAAAAAGAAGAAGAATTCAACCAGTGAAGAAGTTTTACATTTATATCAAAAAAAGTAAAAAGTTGCCAAAAGGCATTTTTCAGGATCTGGAAAATATACATGATTCTCCTTCTCATGTTAGGATAAGCCTTCTAGATTATGGTCAGCAATTATTGAGTTGAACGTGCGTTACCCGGATTTCATTTGGAGTATTTCACCTCAAGATCGGTTCCTGAGTACTCCTAGAGTTTAGAAGTATAGGTACTTAATTACACTGTTTACGTTATCAGTTTAAAAGTGAGATAGGCAATCGTCAAATAATCTTTCTTCATACCAAATAATCCTTTTAGACTTTCTGTTGTCTAGACAGGATAAATAAAAAAAACAAAGCTCATTTTAAGTTCGAGTGAAACCAAAATTCGCTGAAAATTCAAAAAAAAAAAAAGATCGAAACCAGAAATGTATTGCATTGGTTTACTGTTAATCCGCCAATTTTATAATGTGACTAGCGGAGCCCGGCGAACGTTGCATCATCAATCAAAATGAAATATACAGGTTGTGTTTGTTGGAAAACTGCTAAATATATTTTTATCCCACATTTCACAGAAAATCCTTGGGTCGATATGGAAGATTGGCTCCCAGAAATTAAGAGAATTTGGAAAAAAACGCAAGAAAAAATCAATCCAAAATTCCAGTCTTTTTTCCTCAAAAAAGGCCAGATTATTCTGGTAATCTTTCCAAAATGTTTGGCCTTTTTTCATAAAATTTTCGGAAGTTTTTTTTTTAGTTTTCAGAAAATTAAGTTTGGAAAATACGCCAGAATTGATTATGGTCTTTTTCCGAAATAAATTAGGAACTTAAATAATTACGTAAATTAATTATGAATATATTCTGGCGTAGCTTCCATTTTAATTTTTGGCTCTTTTCCTTGTCTCTCTGGCACAATTTTCAATATTTTTGGCTTGTTTTTCAAAAATATTTCTAGCTTTTATTACAATTTTAAACCAAATAACAATGTTGGCGTTTTTCCAAAATTTTTTTTTTGGGGTAATTTTCGGGAGCCATGGAAGATTGCCTGCAAAAAATAAAATCTCACACAGCTTGGAGATTTTGGACTCCATATCATAAGAATAGAAAAACGAAACATTGATTTCACCCTAAAAACATCTTAATTTTGAAAAATATCTGACCCTAAAACGGTCCTTTAAGTCTTTTTTTTTTAAATATCTTTCAAAAACAAAAATTATTTTAAAAACGGGATATTTATTTTTTTTCCCATTCCCACTATATTTATTTCAAAAACGACTTATTTTTTACCCCATTCTCAATTTTTTTTTTAAATTATTTTTGTTTTTGATAAGAAATCTCTTTTTTAATTTTCATCTTTAATTTGCATACCAAATTTTTTGTATCGGGTGTATTTTCATCGTTAAGGCGGCAAACCCTACTTTCTAAAGCAATGACTTAATCGATCATTAAAAAAAAATTAATTTTCAAACTTAAAATACTGAAAAAAACAGATTTTCAATTTTCTCAAATAAGAGAAGACAGCATCTTGATTTTAATGTTTAACTAAAAATTGAAAGGAGTATTGAATTTTGAAAAAAAAAATTATTTTTCACAATTTTTTCATTATAAATTTTAGGTTAAAAATTAATTTTTCAAAAAAATATTGATTGTAGCAACATAGATGGATTTCTGGCTATAAAAAAAGTTATTATAAGTGTTGACGTTGGTTTTTAATATTTTTTTTTACAAAATTCAAAGTATACCATGGTTTTAGAAAAATGCCGCTCCCATCTACATTGGGGAAATAGAACCCCTCTTTATGTGCCTTTTTTATCGATTTAGCCTACATGTACGCTCTAGCTTTTTGTTGCATCTTAAGCGAATCACCCTGTATACAAAACCGATCAAACGATTTTAAAACATTCAGTATTCAAATTTATTGCAGAAATAGTATTTATTTTATTTGGATTAAAACAATAATTTCAGAGTTAGTGAAATCAAGTATAAATAAAGTAGGTATTTCTGGATTTTTTAATTTTTTTTTATAACTATACATTTTCTGCTCTGAGGAAATTCACATAGCTCCTGATGGTACTTTCCAAGCCAATTTTATAGGGTTATTTGTTGATTTTCTTTTTTGCTGCATCGTTTTTTTTTTTGCATCTTAAGATGCTTTTTTTTTCGTTGGTCCTTGTTTTTTCTTCAATTTGGCAAACGTCCAAAAGAATACCGGATGTCGAGACTTAAGAAAAACTTATACACAGTGGCCATGTTCATTAGCACCCTATCATCATCATCATAGCCATCATCGTTGAGGCAATGTGATTGTGCAAATATACAAATTGTTATCCCTTTGATCTTGGCCATGAATTGAAGCGGAATCCTTCCTACTTATATACTTGACGGTTTGGCATGAAGAAATGGTCGACTGCATGTATTGGATTTTGAGGTTCGAGGTTTGTTTTATAATGGCGACGATGCGATGGGGTTAAGGGAATATCCTTCAATAATCATCTTAGCCTTGCTGTTGACTGATTTATATGATGGACGAACGGTTTTGTAGTTTGTGTGCAAACAACAAATTACAGCATCTGTCAGTAAAACTGATGGTATGGTATGACAGAGAGCATACGATGCTGTGTAGTGTAAGTGTAGATGTGTAGATGGAGCGGGTAATTATGAGGCAGGCAATGGATGCTGGGGACATCGAATCAAGGATAACAAAGGACCCTGGATTTATTGATGCAATGTAAAGTACATCAGCCAAAGTTTCTTTCTGGACTTGAAACATGTGTCGCAATCTAATGGGTGGTGCGGAGGATTTGTGTAGATAAATATGCATCAATCAATCCTTATGAAAATCCCTTGGTAAGACCTTAATCTAGAATGCAAAACAAATGACAGTATGTACAAAGTGTGATGTTATGACACGAAGCATTTGCTTTTAAATAAAATTCACAAGGACATCAGTAGTAAAGAATATGTCATATAATTATGGATTTTTTGAAAAGACGAATATGTTTTTAAGCTTTCGGTGACTTATTAGGGGAATTCTATAACTTAAAATCATAGCCTAATGTAGGTAAACATAGCACAACTGTCAAAACAGGATGGTATTTCCGGAAGTGCAGATTCATTTAAAATTTAATTTTTATCTTGGCTATATCTACACATTTATTCTGTATGCATGGTGCGTGGAACTAAATAAAAAGTGAAACCATAAAAGCACTTCCATCAGTAGTCCAGCTTTCTGTTTTTAAGGCATAGTTGAGTGCTTAATTTTTTGTTTGCAACCAAATGATGTAGGACGTGCCAACATCATAAAGATACGTTATTCCTTTTTTTTCATTTTCATACACAAATACAAAAAAAAAAAAAACTATTCGTAGGTATAGTTACGGCATCGACATCCGTCAAGCCTCCAGCAGATACTTACAACGCACACAACATACTTAAAGGCTACAGTTATCGTAAGTCTTTAAACGACGCATAACTTAAATGAATATTTATCTCAAAGCTTAGTTTTGTTAAATAAACAAAACAGCCGAATTAATAAAATGCGCATTATACTTGATGGCTACAGTTAAGCATAGTCATCAAAGATTCATAATTAAAAACGATAAATCAAACTGCATTGTTGACACAAGTGTGCAGACTTCAATATCATATCTCAAGGCTTTGTTTCGTCAAATAAACGAAACAGCCAACTAATTCAACTACGCAATTGATTCGATGACTACAGTCGTCATACGAATCATAAAAATCAAGGCCAAACCAAATTGTTGACACAAGTGTGCAACAATCATCCTTCTCAAGGCTTTGTTTTGCATAATTGACAAAACAGCCGAAATCATTGGTCAGCATAATGCAAGCCATCTCCATGGTCATTGCAAAAGCTATTTCACCACAATTGGGTATAAATAGCAAGATCCAATTGTTCCCGATTCATTCATTCATTCTATTCATTGAATCACAAGTAGTCTTGATCAGTTCTAAACCAGTTCACATAAATTCTTATTTCTGATTTCCCCCCACCAGTGGTAAGGAATCAGTTAAATAAAATAGTTAAAATAAAAAACTAAAGTTAAAAGTTAAATTATAAACCATTGTAAAAAATACAAAAGATTTAATAAAGTATAAAGATAAGAAGCTCAGTGAGTGAGCTTAAAAAATATCTTTTTTATTAAACGTTACGCTCGGCACGTAACTGGCGCAGTCGATAAAGCCTACAAAACCGCATTAAATACGAAAATCTTTAATTCGTAAAATGCTAAATAAAATATCTAATAACCAGCAATATTGAATAAATCAAAACTTATCTGTGAGAAGTCTAGTGAAAATAAAAAAAAAAAAAACTAAAATAATAAGTGAAAAGAAAGCAGCAAAAGACAAAAACTCAATAAAAAATATAACTTAAAAGAAAAGTAACAAAGGAAATAAATAACCTATCTATGAAAAGACTAGTAGAAATAATAGTAAAAAATAAAGTGTCAAAGAACATTAAGAAACTAATAAATATAACAACAAAAAAAAGCAGCAGAAATCATAAAATCAATCTGTGAAAAGACTAAGAAGACCAATAAAAAAATAATACTGAAAATAAAGTAGCTGAAGACATCAAACCCATCTGTGAAAATAAAGCAGCAGAAGACATCAAACCCATCTGTGAAAAGAAAGCAGCAGAAGACATCATACTTATAAACACTTCAATTTTTAAGCGTATACATACATCATATTTAAATAAAAACAAAAACTGTAAGTTTTCTCCTTTTCTTATTTAAAAATTTAAAAATACAAAAAGCAATATGGCAAATATTCTAGTAACCCCAGATATTATCAAAAATCTTCCAGATTTTACTGGACATAGCAAAGAACTTGAAAATTTTATTAAGAGTGTAGACACAGTTTGGAGTATTTTGCGCCAAATTGAAAATGCTCCACTTGCAATATGGGCACAGGCCATTAGAAATAAAATTAAAGATAAAGCATCTGACAGATTAAGATTATATGGTAATCCAGATAACTGGAACGATATAAAAGAAATCTTACTAAGACATTTTTCAGACCATAGGGACGAGAGAACCCTATATAATCAATTAAGTCTTCTTCGCCAAACTGGCAGCTTATCAAAATTTTTTGACCAAATACTAGAAATAATAACAGCATTAAATACAAGACTAAGACAGACAGAAGAGGACGTTGAAATTAGAGAACGAATGACACGACGTAACATAAAGGAAGGGCTAGACACATTTATAAAAGGACTACGTGAGCCATTCAAAACGATTATCTTAAGTCGCGACCCTGACACTCTAGAGGAAGCATACGACATAACGCTAGGTCTAGTAGATACGAATCGTAGTAACTTTAGAAATTATACATCCCCCAAACAAAATTATACATTTATTCCAAATAATAATTATTATAATAAAAGCCAACAAATTTATAACCAAAGAAATGAAAAACCCATACCGATGGAAGTAGACCCATCACCCTCAACGCTGCAAAGAGCTTTCAATCAAAATAATAATAACTTTAACAGAAATAATAATAATAATAATAATAACTTTAATAGATATAATAACAATACTAACTTCAACAGAAATAATAATAGTAACAATAATTTCAATAGAAACAAAGGCAAAAAACAAATGCCCCAGGACATTTACGTCCAAGAAAATTTTCGTATGAGAGCCTCGGAACAATAAAATTACCATATATAGAAGTAACAGTAACAGAAAATGGTAAAAACCGCACTCTCAAAGCTTTAATAGATACAGGTTCAAATCTATCCCTCGTAAACCCAAACATAGTTCAAACTAAATATGCAACAAAAATTTTTCCCGAAATATCAGTAAATACATGTAATGGACAAGGTCCAATTATTGATGAACATGTTATATTAGCATTATTCAAAGAATTTGGTGAAGATCAACCACCAATAGAACTTTTCCTGTGTGATTTTCACACATATTTCGATATACTAATAGGTAACGACATTTTAGAGACATACAAAATGATCATAGATTTTTCAAGGAATATTCTAAAAAGAGGACATAAAGAACTAGAAATTAAATACAAACCTCAAATAAATGCTGACAAATCCATTAAATTTCAACCACGAACAATACGTTCTGTAACATTACCTGTAGATGTTGAAAACGGTTTTATTAAATTCAAGAAATTACGTCTAAATGAAGATCTTTTAATATTAGAAAAAGTCTTTATATCCAAAAATTGGACTTCCAAAGTAAAAATATTAAATTTCTCAGATAAAGTAATAAAATTAGATATTGTGCAACCATTTAAGGTTATTGGATATAAAAACAAAGCTACACAGTTTTGTAATTCAAATGAGGATGAAAACAATGACACAATGCAGTATCACATCCCAAATAAAAATAAAAATAAAAAAATATTAAAATCAGAGCTCCAATGGTCGCAAAAAGACCGGGTAGAAGCAGAAAAGTCTGATAAAATAAATAAATCCAAAAAAGGAAAAAATACAAATAAAATACTAAAAAACAAAAAAATATTAAAATCAGAGCTCCAATGGTCGCAAAAAGACCGGGTAGAAGCAGAAAAGTCTGATAAAATAAATATATCTGAAAAAGAAAAAAAGAAAAATATTAGAAAAAGAAAATTAATATCAAATTTAGAATGGTTAGAAAATGACCAGATAGAAACAGATACAGAATCTGAAGAAAATAATTCAAAAAGATTTAAAAATGTGAACAAATGGTTATCAGGAAACCTAACAAAAAACCCTGAAAATTCTGAAGGATTCCTCAAAGGATCAATAATAGATTTAACAGAACTATACAGTATGGAAAACACACATCTATACAGTATAGAAGAAAATTTAGACCTTCAGAATAATAAAATTGTGGATTTAGAAACTGATCACTTAAACAACATTGAATTAAATAAACTTAATCAAATAATAAATAAATATGACCACCTATTTAAGGAAGAAGGTCATACGCTTACATTTTCAAACACAGTGAAACATGAAATCACAACAGTTGATGAAAAACCAGTATATGCAAAGAGTTATCGATACCCATATGCTCACAAGCAGGAGATTCAGTCCCAAATAAAGGACATGCTGAATCAAGGAATAATAAGGCCAAGTAATTCACCGTGGTCATCACCAGTATGGATAATACCGAAAAAGGTCAACTCCAAAGGTGTACAAAAATGGCGTTTAGTCATTGACTTTCGGAAATTGAATGAAAAAACCATTGATGACAGGTATCCTATACCTAATATCAATGAAATCCTAGATAAATTAGGAAAGTGCCAATATTTCACAACTCTTGACCTCGCGTCAGGCTTCCACCAAATAGAAGTAGACGCACGAGATGTTAAGAAAACAGCGTTTACTGTTGATAATGGACACTACGAATTTACTCGTATGCCATTCGGTTTAAAAAACGCACCTGCTACGTTTCAACGTGTAATGGATAATGTTCTTAATGAGCACATCGACAAAATATGTCTCGTCTATATGGATGACATAATAATTTACTCAGCGTCGCTTACAGAACACATTAACCATTTAGAAAAAATATTTGAAGCACTTACTATAGCAAATTTAAAAATACAAACTGACAAAAGTCAATTTTTAAAAAAAGAGGTAGAATTTTTAGGTCATGTTGTATGTAGAGATGGTATAAGACCAAATCCCAAGAAAATAGAAGCTGTAAAAAATTACCCGATACCTAAAACACAAAAACAAATAAAACAATTCTTAGGTTTACTCGGCTATTATAGAAAATTTATTAAAGACTTTGCCAAACTAACAAAACCTTTGACTGAAAAATTGAAAAAAGGTAAGAAAATAGATATCAAAGATGAAATCTACTCAAAGTGTTTCGAAGATTGTAGAAATATGTTAATAAATGAACCAATTTTAACCTATCCAGACCTTTCAAAACCATTTATTCTTAGCACTGATGCATCTAATTTTGCCATAGGAGCAGTTCTTTCACAAAATCAAGGAGGTAACGAACATCCTATTTCTTATGCAAGTAGAACTTTAAATGCACATGAACAAAACTATTCAACTATTGAAAAAGAACTTTTAGCAATTATTTGGGCAACCAAATATTTTAGACCCTACCTTTACGGTACGAAATTTAAAATACAAACAGATCATAAACCCTTAAAGTGGCTAATGAATATTAAAGAACCCAATAGTAAACTAGTAAGATGGAAACTTCAAATGGAAGAATATAATTATGAAATAGACTATAAACAGGGTAAAATGAATTCAAATGCAGATGCATTAAGCAGAATTCCAATCGAAATAAATTTTAATGAAATCGAAACAGCAGCTACAATACATAGTGCAGATGAAGATGACCAGGGATATATACCAATCTCAGAATCACCTCTAAATTTATTTAAAAATCAAATAATAATAGAAAGACTCCAAAGTGGAGCAAATCAAATAAGAACAAAGAAAATTTTTAACAAAACAAGAAAAATAATTAAATATAAAAATTTTGAGGAAAATGACATTATACAAATAATAAAGAATCATTTTAACCCAAAAGCTACAAACGCAATTTTTATTGAAAATCTTTCACTTTTCATTGATTTTCAAAACGTTTTCAAAAATCACTTTTATAGATCGAAAAGATTTAAAGTGCTAAGATGCACAAAACTTTTAAAAGATATAACAGATGAAAGAGAACAAGATAAAATTATAACAAACTATCACAAAGAAAGTAATCATAGAGGAATAAATGAATCCTTTGAACACATAAAAAGAGAATACTACTTTCCAAATATAAAAGAAAAAATTACAAAATTTATTAATAATTGTAACATATGTCAAATAGAAAAATATGAAAGAAATCCTCCTAAACCCAAATTTGAATTTACAGAAACTCCTAAAAATCCATTAGAAATAATACATGTAGACATTTTCTTTCCACAAAAAGGAATACCAATACTTACTATAATAGACAAATACAGTCGCTATGCACAAGCTTATGAACTTCAATCGAGAAACGCAGTTCACTTAAAGGAAGGAATTTTAAAATATATAAGTACATTTGGAAAACCTAAACTTCTCGTAATAGATCAAGAAAAAGCAGCAACATCTATTGATTTCCAAGAATTTTTAAGAAACGAAAACATAGACCTACACTTTACAACCGTTAGTAATTCAAATTCAAACTCTCCAGTAGAACGTTTTCACTCTACACTAATGGAACATTATAGAATATTGAAAAATCACAATACTATAACAACAAATGAAGCATTACTTAAAGCATTATTCGCATACAACAATTCAATTTGTTCAGCAACAAATTATACTCCATTTGAATTATTCTTTAAAAGAATCCCAAATAATTTAGCAGAAAAAGCATTTGAAAAAGCACTTAAAAATAAAGAGAAAATAATTTATAACAGGAATAAAACAAGAGATGATCAGATTAGTTATAAACAAGATTATCCATTCTACTACAAAGTCAGAAATATTAACAAATTGCAACCAAGATTTAGATCGTTTAAAGCATTGAGAAATAATAAAGTTACAATTTTAGCTAATAATAACAAACAGTATCATAAATTGAAAGTTAAAAAACCCCGAAAATTTCAGGTTCAAAATGCATCCACAAATTAGAGATTACATACAGACAATACTGATTATGACGACCATACTGACTATTAAAGGACAGAAATTGGACATAACAAATTTAAACGAAGGACAAGGTTTTATCATGGTTAGGGATGAAGAACTTCAAGTAATTTCAAGTTATAAGAAAATATTACATAGTGTAGAAATAGATTCATGGGAAAATAATATAAATATAATTGGTCAAAATATTGCAAACCTTAACTACACTTATCAGTATCCAGCTATGATACATAATTTTAATTCATTAAAAGAAGAAATAAGTAATTTAATTCCACATAAAAGATCTAGAAGAGGATTGATAAATATATGGGGAAAAGGCTTAAAATTTTTAGCAGGAGTAATGGACTCCGATGATGAAAAAGAAATAAGAGAAAAACTAGATGTTAATGAACAAAATAACAAAAATATTATCCAAAATATGAATGAACAAATTCAAATAAATAATAATTTTAATAAAATAATGAAAAATGTAACCAATCATATTAATACTCAACAAGAAAGAATAAGTAAACAATTATATGATATGTATGAAACAGTAAACTATAACTTAAATACAATAGAGCATATGCAACATATCTTTCAAATTCAATATGATATTCAACTACTTAGAGATCAAGTCAGAAAAATTAAAGACAATTTATTACTTTGTAAACTAGGAGTTCTAGGCAGAGATCTGCTTACAACCGAAGAAATTATAAAATATAACATTTCATTCAAAGAATTAACAAATATTAAAAGCTCTATAGTGTTACATGATTTTAAGATAATTTTTATAATACTAATACCAATTTACGATACAGAAAAATATCATAAAATACTAATTGAACCAATTCCAAATAATAATGGACTTGAAATTGTAAGCAATTATACTATTGCAATATTAAAAAATAGTAATAATACTATTTATGAATATACAGAACAACCTATTATAACTAAAAAACAATTAAAATTAATAAAAGATAAATGTATTTCACAAATTTTCAAAGACAAACCAATATGTAATTTTAAAGTAAATAAGAAACAAATTATCAAACAATTAACTAATAATGTAATTATAACAAAAAAAATTCCGAAAACTTATATAAAACATGATTGTAATACTTATGATATAAGAATTTATGGAAATAATTTGATTAATTTTGAAAATTGCAAATTAAGCATTAACGATATGGAATATGAAAACTTGTTGATAAGCGACAACTTCGTTATCCCAAACTTCAATGACATAAAAATTAGAAATATTACAATGAAATTATCATTGCCAAAAATTCATTTTGATAACGTTAAAAACAGTAAAGTAATTAAAGAAATTAAAGCTCGACATTTCGTGACTGAAGGCTTAACATTCAGCACAATAATTTTCATAATAATAGTTAACATAATACTATTGATAATTATAATTAAAATCAAAAAAGCCAATAATACAAAAGTAAATATTGAGCTAAAAACTTCGGATTCTCCGGAGCAGAATCTTAAGAAGGGGGGAGTTACGGCATCGACATCCGTCAAGCCTCCAGCAGATACTTACAACGCACACAACATACTTAAAGGCTACAGTTATCGTAAGTCTTTAAACGACGCATAACTTAAATGAATATTTATCTCAAAGCTTAGTTTTGTTAAATAAACAAAACAGCCGAATTAATAAAATGCGCATTATACTTGATGGCTACAGTTAAGCATAGTCATCAAAGATTCATAATTAAAAACGATAAATCAAACTGCATTGTTGACACAAGTGTGCAGACTTCAATATCATATCTCAAGGCTTTGTTTCGTCAAATAAACGAAACAGCCAACTAATTCAACTACGCAATTGATTCGATGACTACAGTCGTCATACGAATCATAAAAATCAAGGCCAAACCAAATTGTTGACACAAGTGTGCAACAATCATCCTTCTCAAGGCTTTGTTTTGCATAATTGACAAAACAGCCGAAATCATTGGTCAGCATAATGCAAGCCATCTCCATGGTCATTGCAAAAGCTATTTCACCACAATTGGGTATAAATAGCAAGATCCAATTGTTCCCGATTCATTCATTCATTCTATTCATTGAATCACAAGTAGTCTTGATCAGTTCTAAACCAGTTCACATAAATTCTTATTTCTGATTTCCCCCCACCAGTGGTAAGGAATCAGTTAAATAAAATAGTTAAAATAAAAAACTAAAGTTAAAAGTTAAATTATAAACCATTGTAAAAAATACAAAAGATTTAATAAAGTATAAAGATAAGAAGCTCAGTGAGTGAGCTTAAAAAATATCTTTTTTATTAAACGTTACGCTCGGCACGTAACTGTATATATCACAGCTATAAACCACTAACCAGTTGGAGTCCTTTGATTGTGTAGTATAGTATAGAGAGAGTAATGTACGCAAAAAGCTATAAAAAATGACAAAAGTTTGCACAGAAGTGGACTCTTTTTTGTTATGTGAGGATTTGTGTTTTTTTTTATTTTTTTTGCTCGAGGGTCCATCCACCATGTGGTGTTTTTAAGGATAAAAGTGAAAAATAAAAAGTAAGCATCACGACGACGGAGAATACTGGAAAATTTATGTGTCCATCTGCAGGATTCCATTAGAAAGCAGGCAGGTTTTTATGCCGTTTTTGTGCTCGATTATAATGCATAGTTATAGAGGTTGGAAGAGAAAGTGTGTGTCCTGTTCTATTTTCATTTTCACATTGTGAAATGAACCGTAAATTGACCGATATGGGTAAAGAAAAGGGACATTCTTCTTTTTTTTCCCCCAAATTAGTATATATGTAGGTAATTGTTAGGGGGAAGAATTTTCGAAATAAGGTTTTTTTTTTATTTTGTCTGGGATATATATATTTAGTTCTAGTTAGGATTTGTAGGGTGAAAGAAATGAGGTATTTCTCATTTGAATCTCCATATAGTTAGGTACTATTTATATTTTCATCAAGACGCAAACTGATCCTTTCCCATATCAGCACTTAATCGATCAAAAATATCTAAACATCTCGACTAGTTGGTGAATCGTTTTGATTATTTTACACCATGAATTATTATCGAGAATGCGATATCTATAAATATAAAAATTAATCCCTACTTCATTTGGTCACGATATAACTTGAGAACGACTTTACCGATTTCGTTCACCTTTTTCGTATAAAGTTTTATAATACCTTTTATAAAAGCTTCTTACTGAAAGAAAAGTTAAGAAAATAGCACGGAAAATTGGATAATTCCAGAAAACTTAAGGAATTTTTTAACTTATTAATTTCTTAAATGAGAAATGTTTTTTTATCGCAGTAGTTTGGTACTTATAGGGTGAAATGGGGTAAAAATGAAAAGCTGTATTCGATATAATAAATTAATTTTGTATATTAAAGGTTTTAGGATTTTTTTTTTGAAATTCAGACTTATAGGGTGAAGTGGGGTTAAAACAAAAAAGGAACATCCAATTATAAAAATACTGTTTGTGTTGGAAAGATTATATTTAAAAATTTGATATTTATAGAATTAAATGGGATAAACACAAAAAAGTGGTTTTTATTAAGAAAAATTCTTTCTGTGTTGGGAAAAAAATAAAGAGATGATCATATTTTTACTAATTTCTCCATTTATAACCTGAAGGGGGTAGAGATCCAAAAGCAGTACATATTCAATTAGGTACAAAAATTAGCTTAAATATTTATGTAACTGGTGTTTTTTTTAGACGTGTGGTTTTGAATATGAGAATAATTTTTCGGAGTTGGTATTTTTGACAGCTGTCACTTGATTTATGCTCAGTTTGGTTTGCCATTTTATAATAAATAGTCTTACTCCTGAACAACGCATGCAAATTGTGCAAAATTGGCTCGAAACGAGATCGTTGTTGATCCCGATTTTCCCAAGAAATTTTTTTCAGCGATGAAGCTCAATTTTAGTTAAATGGCTACGTCAATAACCAAAACTACCGCATTTGGAGTGTAGATAAACATCAAGCCATTGTTGAAACGCCGTTACATCCTCAAAAAGTCACTGTTTGTTGCGCTCTATATGGGCAGAGGCAATCATTGGTCCATATTTCTTCAAAAATGAAGCCGGCCATAATGTTACTGTGAATGGGGAACGCTAAAGAGCGATGATTAATGACTTTTTCGTGCCTGAATTGGAGGATGTTGATGTGGACGATCTTTGGTTCCAACAAAACGCCGCTACATGCCATACAGCCAACGAATCAATCAATTTATTGAAGGAAACTTTTGGTAAGCGCATTATCTCACGTCGTGGGCCTGTAGCGTGGCCTCCAAGATCGTGTGATTTAACACTGCTGGACTAGTTTTTGTGGGGTTATGTGAAGTCGCTTGTCTACACAGATAAGCCCGAGATGATTGAAGCCTTGGAAGAGAATATTCGGCGCGTTATTGCTCTCATACGGCCCCAATTGCTGCAAAAAGTGGTCGAAAATTGGGCCTCTCGGCTGGAATTTATTCGAGCCAGCCGCGGCGGCCACTTGCCCGAAATCATTTTTAAAACATAATGGCAAACCCTTATCTCTATAATAGAGATACATTTTTGGCCATAACATTCAAATATATGCGTTTTATTTCTTCTTGAAAACCACACGTCTAAGAAAAACACCCTTTATATATTTTCTTTTGTGATTTGTATGCGAAGTTTAGATGTTTCTACCCGTGCAAAGCTGGGAGGGCCAGCTAGTAAATAAAAAAAAAAACCTTTTATAGAAGACAAATAAAGACAGAATTTCACATTCGATTTTGAAAATCATTTTTTTACAAGAGAACAAATATTACGGACCAACTTAAAGTTTATTGTGAATCTTTTTCTAATTCGAGAATGTTGTATATTTCAGAGCAGTAGAGGTATTCCGACCTTTCTTGTTGTTTTTTTTAACGACAAATAGGTTTTTCAATCAAAAATAAGCATATTAAACTAAGGTCTACTAAAGGGAGTCCGATGATATATTTGAAAATTCATTAAAATCGATTATTTTTACATCAGAAAATAAATTATAAGAGTTGAGGTTGTGGGGGAAAAATCAGTTTGACTTTTCAGAGGATTAGCAAATAAAAACCTTCATTTCGACTCAACTTGACTAGAAAGAATTATTTTATCGCATAAAATTTAGCCTAATTTCATCAATAGCGCCAATATTTATCAATCCCAGGGCTTTTAACGTTGCCGTGCCATCCCATACCACCATATTTCCCTTTAATATCAAGGGACATGCATTTCAGAAAAAAATTAAAGCCCCAGTTAACAACCCGCTCAACTAGCAGTCAGTTTTAAGCATCAGCTTGGAGCTTTGGGCTGCCAATTATGTACATGTTGCATCCTTTCGCACCTACCCCACTGAAGCGTGCATTGCATATGTATACGAGCAATTCGAAAATTAGATGCGTGACATCGTCAAGCCATGTTGCATGGATTACACACTAAGCAGCCCAAGCGGGATGTCATTTCTATAGGGAATTTTGTAATTGTCGTATATACGTCTGTTGTAACACTCATCATCAAGCAGCAAGCCAACAATTACGTGCATTCTTGTGTGATTAAGTGAGAGACTTCGGCATTGCTGATGAGGAAACTATAAATCACACTCACTCCAGTTTTCCCTATAGGTTGGTATAGGTATGGTGAAAAACTCGAAATATATGTGTGATGATAGAATGAGTGTGGTTGTGTGTGTGTGACGCAAGGCTAATTAGAACAGACATTTATTAGAGTGGAAATGACTATCTTGAGATTAAGAAAAGCTTATGTGGGAGATGATGATGGCAATGCCGTCACTTGGTCGTATGTATGTAGAAATAGAATAAAAATATGTCTCTGTTCTACAGAGAAATGCTGTCACTCCTTCTTATGATCAGCACAATGTGGATATAAGGTTCTTGCAACTAAATTTTGTTGATGTTTTAAAAGGATTACAAAGTCTTAAGCCAAATGCAAAACCTGGTGTGGATGGCATTCCTGCGATAATCTTAAAAAGGTGCGCTAATTCCCTTTGTCTACCTCTGCTGCTAATTATTTTCAATTTTTCTTTTGAAAATATTTCTTGATGAATGGAAATCTTCATTTCTGATTCCAATTTTTAAATCGTTGAAAACTATAGGGCTATTTGTAAGTTATCTGCAATTCCCAAACTTTTGGAAAGTTTAATTAAAATCAAACTTGATTTTCATGTTAAGTAACATTATAGCGGTGCCCAACATGGATTTGTTTCAGAAAGATCGACAGTCACTAATTTAGTATGTTGATGCTATTTATACAGACTTTAGCAAGGCAATAACAATATATTGCTTCGTAAACTTGAATTATTCGGCATTCACTCAAGTCTACTTCAGTGGATCGATTCATTACTAACTGGTAGAGTACAAGAAGTGAAACTTGATGAATATACATCTAGGTCTATTAGATGTACTCAGGTGTCCCTCAGGGCAGTCATCTTAGTCCTTTGCTTTTTATTATATTTATAAACTACCTACACCTCAACGTTAAAAAATGCTTTTTTATTTCTATCTCTAAGAAACATATTATACACGAGTTTCCTTATTCTCTAGAATCCAGTCATCTTCTGAGAACTTTGATAGTAAAGGATTTAGGGGTTTGATTCGACTCTAAATTTTCATTTCTTCTACATGTTGATGCCATTTTTGCCAAAGCTAACTCAATTTTAGGATTTATAAAAAGATATTCTACTGATTTTTCCAATCCCTACAACCTTGTTGCGCTCTAGACTACTTTTTTAAGATCTAATTTTGAATATCTAATTTAGGTAGGCAAAAAAAAAATGTATCGCACTTTGTGTTATGTATTGCATACCTACCTAATTCCTATCACTTAAAGCTGCTAGAAAATCGCAGATTCCTTCATTAATCGACTAACCATAAGCCCCATGTTTGCAGCAGGGGCTTAGAAGCAGATGATTCGCAGAGCTACATTCCGCATAGCATCGATCGCAGCTCCCGCAGATAGCTATAATCGATATATTTAATCTTCTTTTAATCCTGCCGATTTGCAGGAATTTAAAATTCCATTTTAATCAATCATAACACGCACACATACCGATCTGCGTATGCAGATGTCAAAGAATTAAAGTCCATCACCTATGCTTATATTCAATCCCTTTTCTATATAGTGCATCAGCAATGTGAAATGCCCACCTGCAAAATCATCATAACACGGTTAACCCCAGCACAAATTCCAATTCGCATTGTTATCCTGTGAACAATGATATGAAAGATGAAAGGATTTCCCAAACAACAACAACTCAAAAAAAAAAAAAAAAAATAGAAAATCACACACATTCAATTGTCACAATATGAAATATGCAGGTGGTCAGCAAAAGTTTGGATTATTCTCCCAGGATTTAGGAATTCACAGGACGCAGAACACAGGAGTGATAGAATAGGACCAACCAAACCAACTAACCGAAAAACACAAACGCTTATTAGAATTGTATCCTCGATCCTTTTGCCTACATATATCTATACAGTATCAGTTGAATGGGGATGATGTTGATGGGAAAGGATAATAAAGGATTTACCAAATATTCACAATGCGTCACATTTGAATCCTTTTCTGATTTCTATTCTGTGATTTGGAAAATTCACACTCACTCACACCCACACAAACATACACACTGAACCGAGCAAACAAATCCCAAGCTACTTGTTTACTCATGCGGAAACGGATATCCTTTTTACACCTATACACTGTTTTTATATATGTAAATGCAAAATGCGATGAGTAGCAAGAGGTACCTACAAATAAATTTTGGCAATGATGCCGCACCAAATCAAAACGGCTTAGTGGAGATGACCATCCTCCAGCGGTATTCAGGACGATGTGGCAACATCTGCATGAGATGAAGGGGTGCTCGGGTGCGGGTGTTCTGTAGTTGCTGCAGAAAGGATTTGTAAATTGCTTAAAATCCAATCGCAAATTCCGCTTGAGTGCGGCGGCCGTTCAATATGAAATCAGGATGACGATGATGAATCATCAAAAGTGTCGTCCTTGTTTGATATTGTGCACTCCTGCTGGAATGCCGATGCCGAACGACTGCTGTTATGTTGCTTGCACTTATACCAAACAAAAGATTCATCTTATGGGTTTTTTTTTATTTTTTTGAGCGAGAAGTGTACTTCACAATATTATTCGCCCATTGAGAGGAGTATTGCTTTTCATCCATCAGCCACAAACTCCAGAGACCAGTTTAAATATCAATATGACAGAATTCTGGACTAAATGTCCTTTCGGATAATTATAAAACAATGTAGAGGTGCACTCATATTCAAACACAATTTGCAGCCAGGATATAGAGATTAGACTGACTGACCCTCCAAAAGTGGTGGACAAATTGATGGGAAATGTTTGTGAATCGTTCCAATTCCTGAGGACCATACGTACTACTAGGATGCTTTGAAGTTTGAAGAGGGATTCTTGAACGCGTTTCCTGCGGACTGTACGGGTGCGACTATATATGACAGGAAATCCGTATAGATATACACAAATGCATTTGAAGTGCAATTTCGAAGCATTAACACGGAGAATATTTTGACACTTTTCAATAAGGATTATTGTTTATTTATCTAAGGATACGGATGTATGTAATGCAAAGGACATATTAGACCTAATGCAAACGGATAGGTTATTGCGTATAGGTATACTGCATCGAACTAAGAGGGCTGCTTGAATATAATTATATTCTTGGTAGTTTTAATTAAAATATAGGTTATGTTGGAACAGTTAAGATCTATAATATATGCAAATAGGCATCAATAGTTTAGTTATGGAAGCTTTGAATTAAGTAAAGGGTAGGTATTCTGTGGATAAGAACAAGATATTAAAACTATGGTTAATAGTTCATGACAGCTTAAAACTTTAGGACTTATTGGGTGATTTGAATAAAACAGAGCATCTGCTCAGAGCAGGTGCTCAGTATAAAAAAGTTGAATTGTTGCTATGAAAATGTTTGCATCTAAGAATTTAATTCATACCAAATGGAGAATCTTCACCGAAAAAATTAAAATACTTATATCCATTCCCTTTTAAAGAGGAATTAAAAGGATCAGAAGCTGATTGAGTATGAGTATGCAACAACACTTTAACTCATCCAGTGCCAACATATATAGAATATACCATTAATAAGATCATTACATTCTACTTGATTAGTTGTAAGATAACGCTAAGACCACGACATCATACTCTGAGTTGAGTTCCATGTTGTTTTTGGCAAGGAAGTACTCAGAATTTCGATCAGAGAGCGGCACATTTCGTTTTATTTCTTAATTTATCGTTCGGTGCAAACGGCCTTCAGATGGATGTCACGTTTAATAATTATTGCATATCATTTTAATTAGCCCTAGTATTTCAAAGAAACGAATTTTTTTCATTTCATTACATTCCAACATTTCGTAGGTAAGGAACGAAAAAATTGTTAAAAAAAAAACAAATTTAAATTAAAGGGCAATTTTAATGTTGAAGATTTGATTTGATGTTGCGAAAGCTTTGCAGCCTTTACTGCGAGTGTGTTTAACACCCAAAACCTATAAGCAATATTAAGCCACCAAATCTTACATACCAATATCGCTTATACCAATTAATACTTCCAACTAAAGACCATAAGTGCATGGATCTTGTGGAAAAGGCGCTTTAAGATAAATAAGTATGTTCGACTCTAGATCTATATGTTGCTCAAAGGTTTGACATTTGGGACTTGAGAACCAACTGCATAAGTGCATATAGGGATATTTCCTTGCAGTATGGAAACAAATACATGCTGCAATAATTTATTTCACACCTCTTAAGAGTACAAGTTACAGGAAAAATTATTTGGGACTTTAGAAAATTCAAACTGGTGTACCACAGGGGTGTATCGTAGGACCAACTCTATATTTGTTGTAAACGAGAAATAATCCAATGGACAACATTGCAATTCTCGCCACCATTCAAGGCCTTATTGGTGACTGATAAATGCGTTATGAAGGCGGCACAAAAATTGCAAAATGCAGGACGCAACAAACCAGAGAGAGAAAAAAAAAACAAAATACATTTCAAGAACGTGGTCCCCTCTTTTAATTACAAACTCGAAGAAAGATACCTACCTGTAGTCTACTTAAAAAATTATTCCTCCAAAATTCATCTGCGAAGCTATAAATTTACCCAACAAAACTTTACCAAGCATCGCATCCTATCTACAAACTCATAGCGGGCAAAGTAAGTATAGCAATAACTTCTAGTTCTACCTGTATTTTGTTAACACCTTATAAAAGAGAGTTCTTAGCCTAATGATGGAGAAAATTGATATCCTACAACTTTTAAGTAGGTATACGATATTAACACTCCACTTGGTTTGGTGTAATTTAAAACTATTCTTACTCAACGACTCTACTTGACGAATAAAGTCAGCAGCGTCACGACTCCAAACAAATAAGTAAGTGCAACTAATATTGTGACGGCCTAGAAGTGCACAACGATGACGGTAACATACGATACGAGTATTATATCACCAACAACGACGACAAGTGCGCAGCAGTCCTTGTCACTGCCATGCCGCGGTTTTTATTTGAGTCTGTGTATGTATTAGTGTATTTTTTTATCATTTCTCTAAAAGGTCCTTCAAATGTTAATTGGCAAGTGCGCTTAAATGTACCGAAGGACTCTCCAAGCCAAACGATGTATAACATATATCCAGATTAATGTGTTTGTGTTCTTTTAATTACTGTCAATGGCATAAGCAAAAGGTGCACCCTAAAACGGGATCAGATTTCAAAACACCATAAGAGCGCTAAAAGAACTAAATACAAGTACATCGGAAAAAGAAAATCTGCATTATAACAATTTCACACATGAGAAGTCCTGTTTTACATCATCAACTCAGGTAGGACTCTTCAGAGGTCTTTAGAAGGTATTGTGCTGTTATTATTAATATTATCGTTTATGATGCGACGTAATTTAAAACTTCAACACAAACTCGATATACCTACGCCAAGTACGCTTCTGGTCTTCAGTTCTTCATAAGAGTGTGCTTTATGTAGGTATGTGGGTGTATAAGGCCACTGTAAAGCGCTTCCAATTCTCTGGCCAATTGGCCTTTGTCAAAAGCAAACAGTGTTCGTTGACCAAACTAACTGGATTCCATCATGCAGAAGGGATGTGTTGACGGGGGCCTGTGTTGGCCTCCTGAAGTCATGGTATTGATGTACTGTTTAAAAGGACGACGGACGGCGACATATATACCATTGCATGACTAAGGATTTTTTTTAATTACCGTAAAATTACTTTGATTGAGTTCGGCCTCTTAGTTTGGTGACTTATACTCTGATGGTTTACAATATATGTATGTATAAGTATTGGATGACAGCTTGTATATCTAACGGACCAGCATTATAGACTTTTGCCATCTGTGATGGACTGAGAGTGTTATTGTGATGGAAATCCTGAGGATGATGATGATGAGTTCAAGAGTGTTGTAGGAGTTCTTTTATCGACAGATGTTGCTTTGATCCAGCTAACCGGGCGTGTAAGTCAATCTAGGGACTTTAACGATATTTTGGTAAATCAATGATGTGTAATATCAAAGAGGGTGGCCATTTAATGACAAGTCGTGCTTGTACTTCAAGTGGATAATAATTTCAAATACCTATTTGTTTGATGTTTTCAGAATTATTTTGTTCTCTTTGGGTAAGATTCAAATAAGTAGAAATATGTTATGTTGAAGAGCTTTTTAGCCATTGAGACCATAAACGTTTATAATTGGATACCTATAAGTTCGAAATTTCAAACTTTGAATGTAAAGGGTGTCCCAAAAAGTTACGCAAGAAGTTATTTCGTTAGAAAACATGGGATTTTAATTAAATTTAAAATTGTAATTTTTATTGATTCATAAAGTTTACATCAGTAAAGGGTTATGCATGGAATTTAATACCATAGGTAATTGGTATCCAGTCGCGATAAGGAGCACCATCAACAATTTTAGCTTGACCAGACACATTTTCGAAGAAGAATGCTCCGATGATGCCTACACTCTACAGTCCAAAATCCGCCCCCAAACAGTGACACGTTATGGATGCAATTTTATCTCAATAATCAATTTTCTGATTCTGATGAACACCAACTGTGGAAAATTTGACGATTAAAAACCTTATTGCTTAAAAAGATTTTATTTAAAAAATCACTGCTAAAAGCCTGTGCTATTTTGAAAATGTTTCTTATAGCAATGAAAACGTACTATTCCCTCGTGTAGCTCTCCATATTTAATAACTAACCCCAACTGTCAGCTGTCATGCTGTGTTCTTTTTCGTTGGCAACACTTAACCGCACAACTGGAGCGAAGTTAGAATCTCGGGTCCATTTTGGGACACTCTTTAAGTACGACTTATTTAAGTATCTTAATCATGCTCGACTATGGGTCGCACATCTTTGCTCTTATGTTAAAGTGGCTTAGACTTTGGTACATACATATATATAGAAACATCTGTTAGTAAAGTATTAACAAAACTACTAGATGTTGAAAATTATTTTAATTCCATTTTCAGCATTTAATGTCCGGCCAATCGAGTAAGATTTGGTAATGGATATAGTTATGCATTCTTTTAGTCTATACCGAACTTTATCGACTATGATATTTAACGGAGATCAATATTTTTCTTGGTGTTAAAGCTTCACTATTATCTGTTTTCCAATTTCTTTAATAACACTTAAGCTCTCAGGCTATACAGTTTGCGCATTAAATCTCTTCAATATAAACATAACATGCCCTGTCTCACTTATAATGCGAAAAGGTATATAAACTTCAAAATATCTATTTAGACCTTCCAGCACTATAGGTATATCCAATCCACCCCAAACACTTAACCGCACTATATATTTCCCCAAAATTACCAATTGATTTACCTTCATAAATCGCTCCAACCCGCCCATCTCCATCCCCGCAAGAACAATTGCCTTTTGTATAGTTTTGCTCGAAATCGGTGTAGCCCCTTGATGCATGCTCTACTATAACGTATGTTTATTACTTTCATATTCTTTTGTGGAAAGAAAAATCACATAAACTTGTGCTGCTCTATAGAATCTTTGGTTATTGTCCGAAAAGTAATTTGCAATAGACCGTAGAAAGTTAACGCCCCACTTGGATCATCATCTGCAAACACATTTTCGAAAAACCCACTCCATCTGGCATCCCTCCCCCCCCCACAAAAACTTTACCACTGATGTCTTTTGTTGATGCATACGGCTTGTCAGTTTCAAATTTCAAGGGATTGGGGGTATCCGTTAAAAATCCATTTGCAGATAACAAACCATGGGTCCTTGGGGTTAGAGTATGCATGGGGACTATACCTAAGGGCGTTGCCCCATCTCACCACCACCGCACAAAGTTGTTTGCAAAAATGGAAATAACCCAAAGCAAGCTGTATATTCAGTGTCAGTGCGGGTAGATTATGGGTGGCCATTTGCGACACGTGCTTTACTCGCACTTGTTTTATGTTTTATGGATCATCAAAAAAAAAACCTTCGAACAGAAAACCACAACATCAGACAGAAGGGATCTAAAATACCAGCTCTTTTTGTCACCTTCAATGGAAAACCTTGTCCATTAGCCGAAGAAGCAATAATTGCCAGGAATTAAACTTTTTTGCCCCACTGGGCTATATCTCAACATTTAACCAACCTTTTCAATGAAGTATGAGTTGCAGTCTGAAATTTCGCAACAGATAAATAGAGTTTAGTGCGTTGTTTAGGACGGGTGGGTTTTCCTTCGTGGCTTTCCAATTTCAGACAGACCTTTACATGTAATGGTATTCATTACTTAATAATGAGACAATGGAAAGGCCAAAGGCCGATGGCAATCTTCCAAATGGAATAAAGGGGTTTGCAGTTGGTTTGAGCCGAAAATACATACACCCGCTGCCTAAAAAAGGGGTTGACAGAGTACATTTATATGTAGTTGTATAAAAATTGACTGCATTTCCAGTTGAACGAAAATGAAATAAACATTTTCATTATACCTACATTTTCTTTGGGGTGTGACAGGTTGGCCCATGGCGGATGATTTTCTTTTAATGAAGTAATAATTGCTCGCACATCTGGACACAATAACTTGAATTAATTATGAGCGAATTGGTGTAAAAAGCATCAGGAAAAGGGAGAAACTTGTAATGTGGGTAACTCTGCTTGTGAATATTTTATTTAGTGTACGACTGGGTCGCACTTGCTTCAAAAATTGAAACAAAATTTTTGAAACTAATGATAATGAGAAAGGTATTAGGAATACAAAAATTAGTGAAATCCCAAAAAAGTTAAAGGCGTTTTAGTTGCTTTGAGATTTAAAGATTTTATATCATACAACATGCATAGCATATAATAAATAAGAGAGCGAGCTGTATAAAACAAACTCAAAATAAAGATCGCGCCGTGTGAATCAGGGTTGCCACCTTTTCAAATAATTTCCGAAGTAGATTTGTTAAAAAAATTGAAGTAGATTCAATATTTTTGCAGTAGATTTATATTTTTAGGAAACAAATTTTAATGGGTTAGATCTTGAAATTTCTCCTCAAAGTCGTCGACTATGTTATCAAAAAAAAACGCTTAGTTTTTAATAATCTAACCAAGGAAATATGCCTGCCTATTATAATGTTAAAAGTACTTAGAAATATAAACTTACAAACTTGATTAACACATTGATTTTCCTCTTCTGCGGCTGGTTTTTTTGTGAATCACTACTAAATAAATACAAATAAACTTATATTTATATCAATTTTCAACCATTTAAAACAGTTTAACCTTTTGCGTGCGGATTTTATTAAAAATTGAATCATCCTTCCTTTTCCCTTCTCTCAAAACAAAAAAACAAACTCAAATAAATAAAAACGTTACGTTGACAGATTTACTGTGACAGCTGTCAATTGTCATTAAAACAAGGCCCGATAGTCGCAGGCTGTATGCATAAATTAATGGGTGGATTTCATAAAGAATGAGAATGACTGCATTCAATGATAGAATTGAAAAATTATTTTATGGATTATTTATTGAAGGATTTTTTTTCGTAAGATCAAAAAAGCAGTAGATTTTATTAAAAGGCAGTAGATTTATTTTTCGAAAAAGTGCTGTAGATCTAATGCAATTGCAGCAAAGTGACAACCCTGGTGTGAATTCTTGAAAAAATAAAATACACGACTGGGTGGCACGAACTTGCTCTTATGTGCGATCACACTGTGGTTCTAAAGTCGGAATTAAATTAGTTATGGGAGCCTATATTTTATCCACCTGCCAAAAAACACAGTATAGACTATGAAATTATAATACACAAATGAACAATATTTTAGCACCGTGTATGCGTGGTAGCGTTGCCACTTCGAAAAAAATTGGGCAGTAGATCACTTAAACCAAATGCAGTAGATTGGGCTTTTCTGCAGTAGATTTTTTTGTATTTAAAAACAGAACTAAAAACTTAATAGATTTTAACAATTTTAAGAAAGTTTTTGAAAAACTAAAATTAAAAAATTCATAATTTAAATTTGTTGTATTAACTCGACATTCATGAATTTGATGTTTTTAAAGTACCTACTCCCAGAGCAAGACTGAATCTAAAGGTGTTCAACAAGTATTGCAAGTATTCATATTCATACAAAGAATAACATTTTCAAGAGCATTGACATTGAGCTGAGTTTGCTAGGGTTATGAGAAGTTCACAATAACAAATTGGCTGCGTTTAAAGAAAATGTACAACGGCTCACTTTATGAAAGATTTTACTTTAGCAGTTTGAGTGTAGGTAATTTGAAATAAAAGTATAGTAGATTTGATTCTAATGATTGATTTGAATGTAATACTTCTGTTTTTGTACACAACGCGATGTTACCCATCTGATTTCTTTAATTTATCCTAATTTATGCACAAAATTTAAAAAAATCCTGTATGAGCGGATTTTTAAAATAATTAATTTTCTTGTGTAGCCAATTTTAATTATTTTTTAATGTGGGGTTAAAAATGGAATTAAGAAAAAATCATGTACTCATTTTGGAAATATCGAATTTAAAAAAAGAAATATTTTAATTTTTTTTTTTTAAATCCATAAATAATTTTTTTGAAAATTTTGATATGCAATTTTATTTAAACTTTGATAGGGTAGTCAGATAATGAGATAGTCGAAGATCTAGAAAAAACCATTCTATGAGAGGAATTGTTAATAATGGCAGAATATAAAATTTAATAATTGTAAATGGTATCATATTAATTTTGACACACAGACAAATTTTTATCAAAATCGTAGTAAGAGTCATTTTGACCAAAAAAAGATTCTTTTTAACGGTTTTTAAATATTTGTGACGGGAGGTACCGTTATTTTTGGTTAAAACAAACACATTTGTTCAAAATCTTCTCAAGATAATTTTAGATACGCATTTTGTCATGTAAAAAGCTACCCAGTAGTTTTTGAAATGTATTGAAAAAGATTTTTTGAAAATTTCGGTAAACAATATTATTTAAAATAAATCAATAATTATTCTTCTTTGGGACCTTTTAACCATATTTTCGTTTTTGCTGAAATTTACACAATTTTTTTTTTTTAAATGTGTGAAACTGATTTTCCTGTTTGGTCAACCAATTTTGTATGACAATTACCGTTATATTTGGTCCGAAAGAAAATTATGTGTCGAGAAACGCCATACAGTACCTACAGGGTGATTCGCATAAGGTGTGACAAAAAATAGGGCGTGTAGGTTAGATCGATACAAACAAAAAAATCTTAAAGGGGGGAGGGTATGTTTAAGTATCGTTTCAGAAAACGGCTCTTAGTAGCATTTTTGTTTTTGATGTGTAAATATCTATGCTGGCGATAGAGTGAAAAAAAAACGTGAACGTTCGTGTGCAATGTTACATCGTGAAACGTTACGGTGTTCAACGTTACGATCTGCATACTAGGATGGGTGCGTTCAGTGAAAAAAATCTTAAGATCCCCTTCAAGCAAAAACAAGTCCGTTTTGGATCCGCGCACGTTGATGTTTACACATATTAACCGTGAGTCCCGGCACTCACACAATTTTTATTATTCAATGCTCTTATTAATTTTGAGTCAAACACTAAAAACCAGATGCTAAAATGTTTTCTATAGTTTTTGAGAAAATTTAAAAATAGTGAAGTACTTAGATTTAATTGTTTTTCAGTTATATTTTCAGGCAACATAGGTATGTATATTACAGAAACAAAATAAATAATTATTTTCGCTCTAAAACGCAATACGTTTTTGTTATGCTTTTATTTTGTTCTCCTGAGGCAAAAACGAATGTTTATACATCTTCTCCCGGCGCGCGTCCCGGTACTGAAACATTTTTTTGTTGTTCTTGTTGTTCCGTCTGTTATCTTTATGATATAGGAACAATGTTGCATTAATAATAAGAACTTTTATAAACATGCCAGCACGATCATCAGATAACTGTAATAACAAAACTTGGACTTCTGTGAGGTACTTCCAAATTAATTTTCCTCTCCCTCTCCTTCTCTTTTTCATTCTTCAATGATTGCAATCCAATTTGCTTAGTGCATCACTGCAAAACTGCCAACAAATTGATTCCTTTGGCCCGATTCTATATAATCCAATGAATTTTTCTGCTGGCATATATTTAAGCCAAATCCGATTGAGGCATGTAGTATAGGTACATAAAACCAAAACCCACCAATTATCCCGTCCAGGTGGAAGTTTCGCTCCGGGATTATATCTTTTCATACATCACTTATATAGGGGTACCTGATGGAGCGATATACCATTACATCACATTCACTGGGTGCATTCACTCACCCAAGCAACAAACACAATTTACCGGGTTGACTTCATCCCGAGATTACATAATTAAATGTTTCCTCTTGGATAAGGTAAAGAGATAAAAGATATGTAGGTATATGTGCCTCTATGTGCTCCAGAAACCCAAGTAGAAGGAAAACCATAAAAATTACCTACTGGATGATGATCTTCCCTTCTATGTATGTATACCACGAGCAGAACACAAAGCGAGAATAACAGATTTTCAACCAAAGATTATACCTACCTTAACCATACCATCTTCCCAAGCAACATGTTCCATCAGAAAATCCACCTGCCTTGGCAAAAACTCATAAAAGGAAGATTCAAAATTCCATGTAAATCACGTAATTGAGAGGTCGCAAGTATTAAAAATTCCACTATATGCACCTTCCTTCCTCAACTCTGGCATTCATTTAATCTGCACAATTTTCTTGGACGAGCACCATAATAAAGTGCTTGCTGAGTTTTCTTTATACGCGACAACTTACTGACGACACAGCGACATCATCCATAGAAAATCCATTCGAGCAAAGTGAATCCATCATAAAACTGTTTTTGGGTGTATTTTAGGAACTTAAAATACCACCGCGCTTCAATTAAGGACGTGTTTATGGGCCATTTCGAGTTGGCCTTTGGGGCTATTAAAATTTATGTCGCGCTCTTCTAATGCTGGCCTTGCCCTGCTTTCTAACTAATTAGATGATGAAGTAACTGCGACGAAGACCGGTGACGTGTGAATGTGCGTATGCGACGGTTTATTGCAACAAATTCCCTTCAGGTCAATCGTGGCTTCCACATGACCCAAACATCAAAAAGATCCCAGCACTGTGTAGTTCACCTTAGCACGGTGGAGAGGGGCGATCAAGTCGTCATATACCCGAATACCTCCAGGAGATGATGATACGTGAACATTTTAATTTGTTCTGATGATTTTCTTTTGCATTTTTACGATGGGAACGCTCTGGCTGACTGGAGAGAGTCATCATCAGAGACGGTGAGAGGGATCATGGGAGTTAGGGGAGCCAATTGTTCCCTATGTTTTGTGATCCGTTTTAACGACTTGTAATGAAGTGTTATTATTGCCTCGGTGTAATAGGTTTCCAGCTTATCAGATTCGGTTTTTGGCATTTATGAGGGGGGCCAAATGCACCGTAACCGTATAATTAAATTGTTTTGTTGGACTTTTTTTTTATTTAAATATAACTTAAAGTGGAGAATCAAATTAATTTCAGATCATAAATGATTATTGTTTTTTTTCTACTTTATTAACTTCTTTTATAGTATCTGTTGATCCAACTTAAGTTTAAAGACCGTAGTTTTGGTCTTGCTGTTTTTTAACTACCAATATGGAAACCCACTATTATGGAAAGCCTTTTTTTCGTCAGAAAATTAATTAATGTTTTTTGTAAAGTATGACATTCAGGCTCAGTTTTTATCTGGTGAGTTAAGCCAGAGTTACGCATGCGGAACTTCCAAAGAAAGTCGGTTAGTAAAACATCAAAAGCTTCTATTCAGTTAATCCTGATGAGTTCACTCACAAAATTTGATGAATTAACTCGGGTTTAATTTTAATATCGCACTGAAAAGCCGGACCTCAGGCTCAGATGATGAAAATCGTAAGAAAATGGGTGACTAATAGCGAAATGCTTACGTAACGAAAACCACAGTGACAAAATAACCATTGAAAGTGTCACGAATCTCAACAAACTAAAGCAAACAAAATTATAGAAATCTATATTTTAATATAAAAAAACAAAGTCGGTTTAGTTATACAATTTATAACTCAAGAACGGCTTTATAGGGGGAAATGGGGTGAAATGAAAAAGACGTAGCCGATTGAACAAACTCCCAGCTGCGTTTAAAACTGTCCGATTCAAGAAATTATTCTTTTGCTTAAAACGTTTTTCTAAGAAAATGCCTTTAGGGATATTCTTTTTCAAAATTTTAATATTTGTAGGGTAAAATGGGGTGAGAATAAAAAAATGTCCGATTTAAGAAAATCTGGTTGTGTTTTAAAGGTTCATTTTAGTTGATAGCTTAAGGAATATTTTTTTCAAAAATTTCGTACTTATAGGGTGAAAGAGGGTTACAACGAAAACTGGTATTCGATTTCAAAAAATTCTGTTTGTGTTTAAGTTTATTTAAAAAAAAATGCTATTTACAGAGTAAAATGGGATATAAATAAAACAGTGGTTTTCGAATAAAAAAATTCCTTCTGTGTTGGAAAAGCAATAACTATTGGACTGTGAGGGTCATATTTTTACAAAATTTAGACTTTCATAACGTGAAGTTGGTTAAAACCCAGAATTAAGTCTTCGATTATAACAAGTCAAAAAATAAAATTTTCTCTTGTAATTTGTATGCGAAGCTTAGGTCTGTCTATCCGTGCAAAGCCGAGCAGGCCAACTAGTGCTGTAATGAAAGAAACAAGGAATAAAAACGTAGAAGACGTAGAATTTTTTTCGAACCTTGAAATCTGCCATTGATGGACACCGTGTATATCGACTTTTATTTTTATTTAAAAATACTTCCCGTGTGGGTAAACTTGTAGGCCCGGTATACGGGTGCTAACTTAGCTATTAGCTTCTTGTCGAATTTAATCAAAATCGTTAAAGCCGTTTTCGAGAAAATTCGAAATAAAAAACAACAAACTGCCTGTATAGAGCAGCTACTCTTTCTGGGTGTGCTAAAATAATGCTCAGTACCAAATTTTAAGTAAATCGGTCCACCTATTAAGGTTCTAGCTCAAATTACAGTGGATGCACAGACGCACAGACCGACGCGATGGATGGCTTAGTTTTGATTAGTTTTTTTTTTCCACACGATTCCACGATACCAAATTCAAACAAAAGCGTTAAGACTGTTTTTGAGAAAATTAGAAAAAAAATTGATGAATAGCGGCCGTTCAAGTCGAGCTTAAACAAAAATACCAATTTTACTTCCAGAAAACCATTCTTTATACCAAATTTCAAGCAAATCCGTTCAGGATCTAACTCGATGTGCACCTGGACCACGGACAGATAGACGAACAGCCGCACAGACCCGAAGATGGCTTCTTCATCATCATATAATGTTAATTTTGATTAAAACTTAAATTTTTGTTTTAGCATAATACTTGTATTATAATGCAAGTAAAAAATAGTGAAAATAAAATCGCGGAAGAAATAAGACCCGAATTTGTAATTTCAATTAAGTTTTTCAATTCAACAATGTTTATTTCCAAGAGCCACAGTCAGCGGGACAAAAGATCACAAAACTTAAGTAATCTTCACAGGAATAGTTAAATTTATTTAATCTGTGAAATCCTAAGAAACAAGTTGACAAATTAATATTCTTCAAAGGACCCCCAAAACCCAACAAAAACTATACATTACTATAACAAGAGTTCTATTCATTAAAAATTAAATTGAAGTAATGAAGGTAAAAACCAACTTCAAAGTAGGTTACCACCGCCACCGCTAACACTCCACCAAACCGAACCAATCACATAAAATATTTGCATATGCATCCATCCAACTTTGTTACCTTAAGGACAAAAAGATAACTTTTTCATTTCATAAAATTCATCAAGGAGATAGATTTTCTTAAGGTAACTAAGTACTCGTAATACTTCAGCTTGCACAGGATAAAATAACTACAAGGATGACGACGAACAGTTATGGTGATGGTCGTGAGCACTTTCCTTACAGTGACTAGGGTTAGAGTAGATATACTTGTAGTGAGTGCCAAAAATTACCTGACATTATTATGCATGCAAAACATGGAAAACTTTAATTACCTTCGGGGCCATATAAAACGTTCGAAATCACATAACGAAACAATACTTAAAGATATCTACTAAAACGGATTGTAAATCTGATGTTCTCGTATAAGGAAGTTGGTAAGTAAGTATCCATAGTCTTGTGGTTTGTAGCTACAAGTAAAAGTATTTCTCTCCATAAGTAAGATATATCATAACTTAAGCAAACTATGTGTACCTTACCTATGTTTCTTCTTTTTATACTATTGCGCCTGCAAGGATAAGAGGAATTCCTTTTGACGAAGGAATTTATATAGTGTGTATAGTTTCTTCTTCAGTCTTGAGTTAGATAAAGGATGAAGAAAAAGTTTGTTCCGCAAGCACTATTCTATCTATACTATATAGGAGTTCTATAAGAGTCCGCTGGGTTCGAATAACATAAATGAACGGACAAGAGACTCAACTAACTACATACATAGGAAATAGCATGTGGGTAAGAATTTTTCAAAACTAACATTTACAAGAATGTTATAACGATGAAGAATGGAAACTTGGGTTTTCAAATACCTACTTTGCTTCTTTGTTATAATAAGTACAAGTAAGTTGGGGGCACACTGGAAAAAATATTCGACTAATTTTTCCGGTCAAACAAAAAATGTATTCAATCTCATGGGATTTTGAATTTGAAACAAATAATAATTAAGCTGAAACTTACACAATATTAGCCGTGTTTTGGTGAACATTATAAGCTGCGCAGTAATGAATTATGAATAAAACCATAAAAGTCACTTTTATATTTACTTTTCTTTTGTAATTTTAATGTATGTACAGCCGACTTTTTTTTACCCGGGATGCATTTAAGAACACATCCCATTGTAAGTCAAAAAATCTATGACTACCAACCATTCGGGGACGAATATTTTCCTCCAACCGAATTAAGCGCCATCTAAACATCAACATTTCAACATTTTATATCCACCTTATATTCACTCTTAATTTTGTTGTTGTTTATGTGTAAAAATCTGCTGAGCTGCCTATTCACTCTTTCAAAAAACACGACTATTATATGTAATTTTATGAGAAGTGCACGTAAATAAAACTTTTTCAAGTTTTCCAATAGATGTCGCTTGAAAAATAAAATTAAAATATACACATCTGATTGAGCAAAAAACTTTCATATTACACATATTTTTGTATACAAAAAATGTGAAGTGTAGGTAGAGGCACTTAAATCAAAGGTTTTCCGACAGATGGCGCTGAACAAAAAAAACAAAGAAATTGTTAAAAAACATTAAAAATAACCTTACGATTGATTGCACAATATATGTTTCTAATCAAATGCTAAATTCACATAAATCAATTTTTTAGGTTTTGCTGATAGATGGCACTTAACACCAACACAAGTATTGTCCATGGATAGTGGAATGTTACGTCATGTTCACGTGTTAGCAAACCAATAGATTTTACTTACCAGAAGGCCGCATAAAAAACGCTGTCTATTTCAAAGCATTAAAATAAGTTTTTATGAAATAAAATTTCCTGCCTCCTTACCGTTTTTATAAGAGAACATTTTAACTCTTCCTCAGTGGGTTCTAGGTCCTTAAATTTTTATTTAATTTTTATTAAATTGTTCAGTACAAACATTTATAAAAAAAACTAAAAATAATGACTAAAATATATATGTATGTAGGTACCTATAGAATTATTTAAAAATATTAAAGTATTTTAAAATTTACTGGCAGTCAAAAAATGTATTCCTGTCACAAATTTAGTTTCTGGTGCAGCGAAGCAAAGCGCACTGGCACACGGCTTTTAATATTTATCATATAATTCAATTTTAATTTAAACAGACTTAGGTCGACAAAAAATTAACGTTTCCGAAGATTATGTATGTGTATACACTAGGGTGTCCTATATTTTGAAAAAAATTGATTCACAGTGAACAAAATTTAAAACAAAAATATCTACAAGTTTTTTCAAGTCCCTTATTTAAATATTAACCCGTGCGTGCGCCCGCCGCCCGTGCCGATTGAATTTTCAATTTTGCCAAAGAATGTTACTTAAAATATCGTTAGAATTGTACAATTTGATATAAAATCTTCAAATTTGGCAAATATCTTAAGGACTGTAGGGATGATACACAAAAATTATTTACAATTTGGTTAAAAAAAACTGAAAATATTATTATTAGTTTGAAAATTTCCTATCAAGAGAGACTTTTTTTTAATTTATTTTGAACCCTTTGAGCCCGTGTATGCATAAAAATTCGAAATTTTTAAAATTTTGGACACGCTTGTATACACTATATTTATTTTACGAAGCTTGGAGGTAGGTTAAACTTTAATTTAATTTTGAATTAGAGAGAATTATTTCAATTTTCAAACCTAACTATTATAAAATGTATTAACAATTCATGATTTTCTTGTATATTGTAATGCTTTAAGTTTAAAAATTAAATGTAAAATTAAAGAAAAATAAATAATTAAATTGTTAATTTTGTTTCCCTTTGGCTATGGGTGTTTGAAAATTTTAAAAGTGATTTATTATAGATATAGGCAACTCCAGTCATCGTAATTATTTTTTTGAAATTAATTAAAAAATCATATTGCTGACAAATTACTAAAACTTGTTGGCCTTTTGGACGAATTACTGAACTTTCAGATGGCATACTTTTTCACAAATGGGGTGATGAAATCTCAAAGGCCTTAAACCCTCCCAGAGTAATTACTTAGCTTAGCAAGTTCCAAATAAATAAAGGTTTAACCAAATATTTGAAAGGACGTCCTGCCGGAATTTCTATAAGAAGTAGAGCCTAATTCGAAAAATCTTGGAGCCGAAAATATCCTTTATATTTAAGTACATAAATAATCCAGAACAAATTTGTAAATTTCTTAAAAAATAAGATATTCAGAGTCTTATAGTATATAACTTTAAAAATACATTTTTTATTATACAAAATAAAATTAAAAACTTTAAAAAGTGAAATATTTAGATCAAAATGGAATATAAATACTCATTATTTTGTTGGTTAAGGTCTGAATTTTTAAGCAACCGAAAATCGCCACTTAAAAATACAATAGCCCCAATTAGGATAAGTCGCAAATCGTAATTTAAAGTATCGATTGAAAAGTTTGAGCAGCCCAATTGGCGATAAAGAACCCGTACTGGCAACAGAGCTCTAGAGTCGCAGTTCAGACAGAGCTCTTTGCTTTCAGAAAGTCTTTTTTTTTCATGAATTTTCATACACATAGCAAAGCCCTGACATTTGATTGTTGTAATCCTTAATGACCTTCCAATTCTTGAGTTTCTCGTGAATCTTGTCGAGATAGTATCTTTTAGGCAAGATTTTTAGATCGTCTCTTCTATATGAGGGGCTATAGGTAAGACAGAGGAACTACACAAGTAGCACAAAAAAGTATAATTTCGGTATTTCATTTCTTAATTCATACTTTATTCAATCTTAAATTGGTATAACAATTCATGGCTTCTTCTTCTTTATTTCTTCTTTATAAGGTAATTTCTTCAAGAACTTAAATTGGTATGTTCACTTCCACTTTAAGTATTCTTTAATACTAACGGGTGATTTTTTAAGGGGTTTAGAACTTTTTTTAAAAAAAAAACACAAAAAATTCGAAAAAATTAATGAAACATTTATTTGAATCGATAGTTTGAACCTTGCAATTTAATGTTTAAAGATAATTTCATGCAAATGTTGACCGCGGCTGCGTCTCAGGCAGCCCATCCGCTGAGTCCAATTTTGGCATACTCTTTCACACATATCGGCCGGTATCTCACGAATGAATGCATGGATGTTGGCTTCCAGTGCGTCAATCGAAGCGGGCTTGTCCCTATAGACATTAGCCTTGACATACCCCCACAAAAAATAATCTAATGGCGCAAATCGCACGATCTAGGCGGCCAATTGGCCGGCCCGAAACGTGAAATTAACTGTTCACCAAACTCGCCTCGCAATTGCGCCATTGTTTCGCGTGCTGTGTGGCATGTGGCACCGTCTTGTTGAAACCACATACCATGCAAGTCAAGAACTTCCATTTCGGGCAAAAAAAAGTTTGTTATCATCGCTCGGTAGCGTTCACCATTGACAGTAACGCTGCAATTCGCATCATCTTTGAAGAAATAGGCCCAATAATGCCGCCGGCCCATAAACCGCACCAAACAGTGGCTTTTTCGGGATGCATTGGTAGCTGTTGCAATGCTTCTGGCTGATCTTCACTCCAAATGCGGCAATTTTGCTTATTTACGTACCCATTCAACCAAAAATGAGCCTCATCGCTGAACACAAGCAGCGCGCGATGAACATTTCGAACCGAGCACGAATTTTGATAGTAAAATTCAATAATTTGCAAGCGTTGTTCATTTGTAAGACGATCCATGGTTAAATTGCAAACCAAACTGAAGCTGTTTGACAGTGACACAAGGTACTAAACACACGTCAGCTGTCAAAACCAGTGTTGCCAAAACCAAACCAGCTTAAAAATCACCCTTTACTTAAATTAGCATTTCTTAAGTCTGTGTTTTCCTATTTCATTAGTACTTCATTAATCCTTCTAAAAATTATTGTTTTTAAGGAATTAAATTGGCATTTTTGTGATTCTTTAATACTTCTTTAAAGTCTTCTAAAAATAGTATTATTAATTGCACTACTTTATACGAGTAATAGCCGGTGGCGTAGTGATTAGTGCAAAGGTCTGTCCTGCCAGAGGCCTGGGTTCGGTTCCCAGCCTCTTTCTACAAAAACATAATTTTTTTTTGAAAAAATCTATATTTTGAAAACTTGTTACTGCATTTTTTGAAATTATGTTTTTAGGTGTATTACCTAAATACTAAAAATTCAATACCATTTTTTCAATCTTTGCAGCAACTGGAACTCGTGGAGTTTTCGCTGTGCATATTTTTAATACGATGTCAGTATTATTATTGCTTCTTTTTGTACTATTGAAAATTGAAAACGTTCTTTCAACTAGCTCTTAATTTAGACAAGCATTGAAATGCATCAGATTGGCTGAGTAGGTAGCGCAGAGGAACAGCAATCAGCATGCGAAGGAACTCGAGTTAGAATCCCGCCGGAAGCACAGCTAAATTTAAAAAAAATTGACTTCAACTAAAGTGTAAAATAGTAATATCATTACAGGAAAAGGTTAAAAAAAAAATTAAAAATAGAAAATAAAAGTACAAAAGAGAAAGACCAACACAAATAAGTAATAATACAAAAAAAAAATACATTTTATTTTGTTTTCATAAAAAATGCGATACCTTTTAAGGAAGGAGTAAAGAAGTATTTAAGAAGGCTTTTTGAAGAGAAGTAAAATTTAATACCCATTTAAGAAGGAGTAAGGAAGTATTTAAGAAAAATGTTATTACGAATTAAGATTTTAAGAATCAATTTAGCTTCTTAATTTCTTCTATCGAACCGCCAACTTGCGCCTTTTGTAAACTTTATACGAACTTAAAACAGTTTTAAAGAAGTATGCAGGCACCGCTTTAGAATTCTTAAATCCTTCTTTAAGTAATTCTGTGCTACTTGTATATGGTATGGTACCTGACATTCTTAGTTTTCAAGGGTATCAGAACTTCCACCTTTCAATTGAGTCCTTAAACTGATCTCGCCATTGCTCGAGGACAATGATTTATTCATTTGAGTTCTTAATTCATGTCCATTTTAATTCTTAATAAAATTCATTTTGTTCGGTGTTTCTAGGCTTAAAATTCCGTTCTATACAATCTATAGGCACATTATGCATGTAAAGATAATATAGAATGATTGTGATATAACACTAAATGTATCCATCAAAAAGTTATTTCTGGGGGATAGTATAGACAAAAGAATTTTAAGTATGTTGGGTTCTTATAACGAAATAAAAATTACCAAGGATACATAAGAAACATTACAGAATTCTGTGAGTCTGAGTGTTCATTCAAAAAGGATACCACAAATGTTTGCAAAAGAATTTTCCTTTATGCCACGTACAAAGGTAGTGGAGGTGAGTCTTCGACGACAAAACTATTTCATAAACTCAAGTTCATGTCTTAGAAAATTATTCGTTCTTAGAAATGGCTATATAAAACGCACTGCATTATTTTTCAACGATTGTTGCTTTATTGAAAAGATAAATTTTTTCGATTAATAATGAAATATCATTTTATTCAAATGAATGGGACTTAGCAGGAGATTCTGTCACTAGAATGTTTTTAAATACATTTTCCATAGTTTCGGCACCTATTTCACGAAGAATTTGTCCATGATGACTAAACATCATCAACGACTTATTAGACGATTATTGAACTAAATGTGCAATGAATTGTTTTTTTTTTCAGGCTTGTGTAGTACGTAGCTGTAGCTCCATCTTGCTCGGTCCAGTCCTTTGAAAAAAATTATTAAAAATCACCTATGGCAGACCAATTAGTGAAAATAATTGTCCTTTTGTGACCATTTAGTGATATTTTAGATCATTTTATTCCGATTTTCTCATGTCATGTGTATGGGGTACAGAATCTAGAGCTCACTAAGTGTCTCAAAAAATGTCCAAGAAGCAATTCAAGTTGAACTTTAATGCACAAGTCAAAGGAACAAAAAAATATGATTAAAATGTCAAAATGTATAAATTTAAAAAAATTAGAAAAAAAAATCCTTTTCATAGTCCGTCATTTATATCCCTTTCAGATGTCTCTTAGATTTAAATTGCCTGAACTTTCCCTCTATTCAAAATCAAAACAATAAATGAATTTAAAATCAAAAACGAATCACAGGTGTGCCGCTGTCACACATTTATCTTATTCGTCTAATCCATGACAAACCAAAGTTAACCCATCATAGAAATAACAAAAAAAATCACAAAGGACGACAAGATACACATGCACAATACCATTTATCTGCAACAAAAGAGACAAAAGGACTTAAAAACATATAAGAATATACCAACCGCCACTGATGCCACTGCCGCTGAGGACGACCGACCGACGATCAACCAGTTATCATAATAATCCTTTCAGATTTTCTGTCGGTCCCCCTTTCAGCCATATTCCCATATTCCTGTTGTAGGTATAGCTGTAGAAAAAGATTTAATATTTTGATTTCATATTCTACCATGTAAATATATGTTTATCCTTCGGGATCCTATATCTATCTACATATGTATATAGTTTTCCCTCTCACAGAATTCACAGAACCCAAACAAAAAAATGAAATAAAATGTCATATCGTAGGTAAGCAATCTCTCTCCACCTCAAATGATTACCATAAAGGACGTTACTCAACCGTAAGAGGAGTAATTCCATTTTAGGGACACACCGGATTTATACCCTTTACCTTAATTTTACTCCATCTTTGCTTGTGTCGGCGTATAGTTTCTGTATAGAAATCCATATGGACCAACCAACTTCTAAACCCGATAGTGCAGACCCAGTGTGTGGCAACTGGCAAGCTCTAGCTGAAAGCTGACTGACTTGACAGAAAGTTGAGTATGATAAGAGGAAATTCCTAACATTCAAAGGAGAAGCATCAGGATCATATAGATGTATGAAGTAAGTATATATGGAAGATAGGAATTCCTTTCTTGTTGGTATTTTGCCTCGAGTGACACCGGAGAAGAAATCATCAATCTTGTGGTTTAAATTGGGTATTTGGATAAGTCAGACATTTTTGAGTCCTTTTGCTTTTGCTGTAGGGTTAAAACTACCAAATGCCTGATGACCACCTCCTTCGGCCTTAGAACTTTATACATTTAAGTTAAATCCACAAGTCTAATCATCGCAGGGGTTTGAGTTCGGTTTTTAACTGTCACAAAGAAAAGGGCTATATGGTTTGGCATGGCGTCAGAGTAACCAACAAAACGATGATGATGACGAAGAATATTGTGTTTTGAATTTCTCGTCACAGTTTTTTTTTTTTTTTTGTTGTTTTGTATTTTTAACTATTGATGTAGCTTTGGCTTCGGGGCTAATTAAAAAGCAAATCGATTTATAAAACAACTTAAAGAAGCTTTCTAGAGCAGATTAAGAGCTGAAGATTTTATAAACTTAAGTGTATAAAATCCCTGAGGTCATCTTTGGATATAAAAAAAAAGTTTTATGATAAGAAAATATTTCAATCAAAAAGTTTTCCAAAATTTGCAAAATTAATTCTTTTTTTTAATTAAATATAAAAAAAGTAAAAACTATAAGTTTGTGGCTTCTACCATGAACTCCAGGTCAGGATCGAAGCTGAAGCTCCTCAAGAAGCAATTTGCTACCGCCTTCCCCCCTCTATCATCACCATCAGCAACTCGGAATTGAAACAATTGCTTTGACTTAATTTGATTGCTCAGGTGGGATTAATGAGATGGCCACAAATTGATTGTGTGTTTTGGTTCCCGCATATAATGTTGTGTGTACTGAGGTCACACTTAAGCTATATAGAGAGTTCTCGACAAAATGTCATTAGTTTGTTGATTACTTACCACTGGACAAAGTTTTGTGTGTGTTCGGGGCTCCCATATGATGATGATGATGACGATGAAAATAGATTGGAATTGATAGATGTATACCTAGTGGCATCAAATAGAGTTTAGAATATAACCATCAAGGCAGCCACCATCACCTTGGGGGTACTTAATTTGAATGGATATACTCTAAGTTTGATTAACACCAAGAGAATAATTTGATCTAGTTGGTCTTTGGTTATCGGAGAACTCTATGTATAGGAGCATGAACTTATTATTATTCAAGCACGTAGAATTGTCTTATTTTGCATTTATTTTGAAAAAATATATATCTTCGGGGTTTAAAGCGAAAACCAGCTAAGTCAAACATTTTTTTTCATCATAATAGATTGTTTTAAAAGTTGCTTAAAAATTTAAAAAGTGTATAAAAATAACTTTCTATACTTTAAGATTTATTGAAATATTCTTAACAATACTGTTTTTGATTTTGTCCCTTTAATTCCAAAATAGAAATAGCTGTTTTTCACACCATATGAGGTAATTAAGGTCTGTTCATTTATTTCCAAAAACTGCCAATTTCTACCAATTTTAGTCCAATTTAATTTTTTGATAAACTTTGATAGAACTTTAGAGCTGTGCTGTAGGTAGTAAATTTTTATTTTAGATGACTCTTGGGCAACCCTGCCTTAAGTTCAAAAAGAAGTTTTTTACCCTGCCTTCGCGACCTTTTAACAATAATTTTGGATGGTTGTTTGTAATCGCCAGCTTCAATATTAAGGGCATGTCTTCCAAAAGTGAATTGAGTTGCTACCTTTGTATGTACTGAAATTATTGCCATCATCGTAATATGATACTTTTAGCAATCAAATTCAAAGGTGGTGGTAACCATGATCAATCTAGTAGAATAAATGGATATGCTTATGTACGACAAAAGTCGTCAAAAAAACAAATTTCTAATCCAAATTTTGAAAAAAAAATCCGAGGAAGCGGAACTTTGTGTTAAGTATTTTCCTTAAAAGTACCAACCCTAAATTTGGACCACAGCCTTTGTTTTTCTGGATTGAAATTTATGACTGCCATATCTTTAAAACTATTAGTTAATTTTTGGTGACAAGTTTCAAGCCAAATTGTATTTTATGAAAATCTACAAACACTTTTTTCTTTAGAGCAAAAGATTTTGGAGAAAACGCGCAATCTTAAGAATATCAGTTGTGATTTTTACTTGCGATATAGGTACTATATGGGAAGTTATGGATTCGTACAAAAAATCGAACTCGAGATTTTGATCAAACTTTACATTACGATGATAGCGAAGACGAAAAAAGTGGGTCTCGCAAAAACGTCCGTCTGTCTGTCTGTCTGTCTGTCTGCCTGTTGGTTCGACTACAGCTTAAGCGGATGGGTCGATTTTCTTTAAACTTGGTACCTAGCGTTTTTTGGACATTCCCCCCACCCGTTTTTTTCTCTTTTTTTTTAAGACCAAAATTAACAGTAGCTGTCATACAAAATTTCTTGGCCAAAAAGGAAAAACTTATTTTTCTCAAATCCAGCGCTACCGAATTTGTGTTTAAGAACTCCATAAATTTAAATAGTTATAAGTTGCTGTTTAATAAAAAAAATGGTTCCGAAAAATGGTTATTAATGGTACCTCCCAAAGAAGAATTTATGAAGAAGTATTGACACATTCTAAATAATATTGTGTACCAAAATTTTCAAAAAAAAAATATTTTTTAGATTTTTAAAAAAAGTTTTAATATTTTTTTTTTGAAAACTCAATATTTCAAAAACGACTTGGTCGATTTTTATTAAACTTGGTATATAACAGTTTTTTAACTTTATCTAGAAGATTTTTGACAAAAATTATTCTAATACTCAAAAATAACGGTGCCTCCCTTACAAATGTTAAAAAACCGTTAAGAAAAATATTTTGTTTCTCAAAAACGACTCCAACGATTTTCATAAAAGTTTTTTTGTGTGTTAAAATTAGTACGATCTACCATTTAAAATTTTTAAAGTTTATATTTTACGTTTATTAACAGTACCTCTCATAGAACGGTTTCTTTGATTTTCGACTATCTCAACATCTGATCAACCGAATAAAATTAGATTTTTTATACAGAAGCTTGTAACAAATATAAATAAAAGTGCGTATCAAAATTTTTTAAAAAATGATTTTTGGATTTTTAAAAAAAAATCTAAATTATTTTTTGAAAATTCGATAGTTCGAAAACTGGTAGCAGATTTTTTTGTGAAGTTCAATTTTTAACGAAACATTAATAAATGCTTTAAATTGACGTACCAATTATTTTTCTCAAAAATGTTAACGAAATTTTATATATAAAAAATTAATTATTTTTAAAACCGCTCCTGCGATTTTCAAAATTTTTTTCTCATAAATAAAGATTTATATAAGAAATCAGATGGTGTACATCGGGTTGGGTTAAAACGGATTCAAAGTATTTTAATCAATTTCTTTCTAAGTTTGTTGATTTAAAACAATTTACCAGTTTAAATAGTACAATTTCCTTTTATGCATATTATATATATGTGCAACACTAGGCTATATTGTTAATTAATAATTTTTAATTTTTGTATACTCACATAATACCACCTGAAACTAAACTAAGATTTGTCAAATGGATAAAATATATAGATACTCCTATAGCTAATTTATTTCAGACTATAGAACCACAATGTGATCGCGCATAAGAGCAAGTTCGTGCGACCCAGTCGTGCATATTTTTTTTCCCAAGCTTAGCTCTTTTTTTAAAATAAATTGAGTGCTTCATCAAAATTCAGTGAAAGTCTAATTTCACTCCACCTCATTCTGCCACTTTTATTTATAACAACATCAGTAAGATTATACAAACATTTTTTTTTTCATGTTTATACTTAAAAAACTGAAAGAAGGTAACTTTTGCAGCCCTATATCTTAAGATACCCTAAATTTTTTTAAATTTCCCTTCCCCATCTAAAATTTCCCTATAGTATTTAGGTTTTTTAGTATAAGTATTTCTAAATAATGCAAAATTTTTTGATCCTTCGTAATTTGTGTTAAAGTTCTTGCTGTTTTATTTACCGTGTACTTGTTTTCTAGCTTGTTGAAAGTTGTTTAAAAAATTGTTTCTTACAGGTACAGAAACTCCAAATTTCTTTTTAGGAAGGAACGTAATACTATGTTTCCACCGAAGGTTTATCTCAATTTAGATTAAATAAATCTATGTAGTGTTTCCACCACACAAAAAGATTAAAAAAATAGATTAACTTTGCGACAGTACCTACCTCTCAAAATGCAAATGTTGTTTCATTTTTTCGTATGAACTTGAAGTGAGACAGAAAGTTTCATGTTTCCAATGAATGCGTTCAGCGCGACATAAATTGGTTTGTTCGATTTGTAAAACTATTTGCCCTATGAAGATTTATTTGAAATGTTCAAGATTTACGAAATAAATTTATATAGTAAATCTTCGAGATTTGAAGAAGATCATGGCAAATCTCGGTTTAGTGGTCGCCGGAAACATAGTATAAAAGACGATTTCTATAAAACTGTTGAGCATTATTTTTAAGTTTAATTTTTCTGTTGAAACTGTTTTCTCATTCCTTTATTAATATTTTGTTCTCTGCATCCAAATGCTTTGATAAGAATTTTTTATTTGGATGCTTTAGGGCCAGTTTCACAGTCAGAAAAGTAAAACTTAAGTGGGGAATTTAAAAGATTAATTCCCAATATCACCGTTCACTGTTATCTGAATAAGTGGCACTTAAGTCTCCGATGTTGGTGACTTAAGTTCCACTTACGCTAGCTATGAAATTTAGCTTAAATTCCTAATATGGGAAACTTAAATGCCACTTTTTTCGGTAAGTGTCAACTGTAAAACTGGCCCTTACCTGAAAGTCCCTATAACACTAGATGACTTTTTGCTAATTTTCGTCTGGAATTTCCTCTCCTTATTTAAATAACACTATCGAAAGTATAAATACCGATTCATAAAGCCAAGCCTTCACAAAAAATGTGTTCCCTTAATCACAAACCAATTGTGCAATTATTAGTTTATTATTGTTTCCTTCAAAGAATTTCAATCATTTCTCAAATCCAGGAAAACAATGACCAACCGTAAACCGACCAAGAAAAGGTGTGTCTCTCCGGCAAAATCAAAAGCGCCATCAATAATCTTCTTACAAAAATTATTCTTCAGAGATGAGCAGATGACTGAACTCTGCCACATAGAAAAAAAAAACAAAGGTAAACACCATCACAGAAAATTACAATTCCACATAAAAATGTCCAGTCATTTGATTTGATTAATATCAGCAGAACTCAAACGAGGACCTCGAACAGTACAGAGCCAGAGCTACATATTTATGTTCACAAATTAATTTGAACTACCAAAAGGTTTTTGATATTCACTTTTATCGGTAGGTATGGTTTTATGTTTTACAGAGAGTTACCGCCTTGGCAGCCTGTTTGCCGCCCATTTTCACAAGAAAAGTCGCAATTAGTGCACGCCCTTCGACGGTTTCCTTAACACCTGGTAATTGCTCCACAAAAGTCTCGTAATTCCATTGGAATTCTATTGACCATGAAAAATGTCCTTTTCTTTCATCGTCTTTCTTTCACACTAATGTAATGGACAATGCTGGTTCAGTCCTTTGTTATCAGACGGACTTCGGATCTTTTTCTTCGACTCTTTTCTTCATTTTGGTGTTTCATTGTAGTTCTTTTATTATTGTCCATTGTGTCCTTTTGTCCTTTTTGTATTTTGTTTCTGTGCAAAAAGAAAAAGAATACAAATCCAACAAAAGAAAAAAACACCTTAAGAAAATAAAAACCATATTCTTTTGTCGTTTTTGGTTTTCTTATGCACAAAATCAAAGAGAAATAAAAATCAAATTTAAATCGAGTTACAAAAATAAATGCGCATTTTTCATTATTTGATGGAATCATGATTATTTGTGTCCCTCGTTTGGCTGAGAATGCACCTTAACGAAGAGCAGCAGTCGGTCGTAGTTCGGAGAGTCCTCCGCCATGACATCGTACACATTGCGTTTGATTAATGTCCTGCGGTGATTTTCCATCCAACAGGAATCCTACTGGCTACCTATCAATATGTTGTACCTCTACTTTGTGTCCTGTAGAGCTCCTTATTTCTACCCATTTATCTTGCGGTATCCTTTCGTCTAGGTATCCCATCGATTCCGGTCTTAAGATGCAATTTTTATTGGCCCTAAATGTGTGATGTATCCTTTAAAGTGATACAAATGACTGGCACAGAATCCTGACATTATTTGGCACACGGGACCTACCACAATTTTTTGGTACTTTGAATCGATATTCGAAGGACATTTGTAACAAATGGCATGGCTCCTTTATCCTGACAACAAACACCGGCCGGCGGTGGCGTCGGTTGACGCTTGTGTTTTCGGGTACACGCAAAAGGTGGCACGGAATTTATAAAAGCCAGCAATCTAATTCGCTGGTAGGTATCCTGAGTTATATTCGGGTGGTTTGTTTGTTCAGGTGGAAAATTTTATCAAAAATCCTTTTTTTTGTTGTTGTTGGATTTGTACCCAATTGACAGTTAAGTTGCAGATGGATGTTGAATCCCTGAATCCTTTTTTTTTTTTCTTTCTTCTGAATTTAATTCTCTGTTTGTTTTTACTCGATTCTAAAGGTGTAAAAACCACTGCAGTCAGATACTCTTCATCTAGGACAAACTCACATAAACTCTGATTCACCTGCTTCATCATCAAAGCGAAACCATATAATTTTCTAGATCCAAAAATTTAATCCAATTCGGTCATCTATTTTTTTTTGTCTGGTTTCACCTGCCAAGTGTGCGAGTCTAAATTTATCGGGTAAATAAGTGAATTCCAAACTTACACCTGTACGGATCAAAGCACCGAAGATGTTAAGATTTGATAAAGGACCTTCCACTTCTACAGAAAGGTCATACTACCTGAAGATGTCCGAGTAGGTATAGCTGGTGCACATAGTTATCGTAAATGACCTTTTCGACTGATTTAAAATGGTATAATTTCGTAATTTTATTGGTAAGCGTGCATACATAGTTTTAATATTCCATGGTTAATTTAAAGGAATTTTGATGGGAACATACATACATCGGTATTTATATATTTTGTTGATCCTGGGAAAAATTTCAATTCCCTTAAAATGCACCTGCCTATTAGAATAATTTAAAAAATCATCAATCATAAATAATGCGTGGCATAGTATGAATAGGATACTAACATTTTTTATATTTAAGTTCCATATCTGTTTGCCTTTGTAGGTGTATAATAGATTGTTCAAGCTTTAATTGAAACACTGATAACGTTTATAACGATCCATGCCTGAATAAAATAAAAAAAAAGATAGAATTTTGTAATTCTACTAGCTGGTGGAAAGGATAATTCCCATGGAACTAGTTGGTCTAGAATAGGTTTGCAGTCAACATAAAACCTAAATAGTCTTAAGATTTAAAATTTAAAAAATTCCACATTCGCATTTATTTATTTTTTTTAATGATCCACAAAATTTTTGTTACGAAAACAAATTGATAAAAAAAATAGAAATTCTGGTAACAAGGGTTAATATTATTAAAATAGACTATTGATGGTTTGGAGACATTATTTAAATTTTTTTCAAACCTATTTGGGTGGCAGTGTTGCCATACTTAATTTTATAGTAAAATTACTAATTGTCATAGATATGAACACTTAAAAAGTGCAAACATTTTGAAATTGCCATAGAACGGTTTTTTTTTTATTTTTATTTTCGACTTATTCGTTAATAGGAAGACAGATTTCGTTCAAAATTTTAATATAGGAAGTCCTTTGAAATATAAATAATATTGTATAGAAAAATTTTCAGAAAAATATTTTTTTTTAAATCAGTATTTTGAAAACGGGTAAGTGAATTTTTTGAATTTTTTTTTTTTAAATGTATGTTTATTACATACTTAAAAATGACATCCCAAGTTTTTGTTTTTAAATTTTCAAGAGGGACGCTACAAAAGTAGAGCAACAGGGACAGCAAACGACGCCATATTTCCTGCCGCTCTTTTGACATTTCTCTTCAATAAGGTTTGCCATTTCATGATGGAAAGATATACGAGCCAACAACTAGTCGAAATTATTAAAATTTACTACCGAAATTCGGAGTCAGTGGCCTCAACGTTAAGAGCGCTACGTCCAATTTATGGTCGTTATAATCGTCCTAGCAGATCAAAAATTGAGCGTCTAGTGGAAAAATTTGAATCTACAGGCGCAGTACAAAATGTTCCCGTGCCAGTGAGACAAAGAAGTGCCCGTAGTGTCGAGAATATTGCTGCCGTGCTAATGTGTCTCTCACACGTCGTTCTCAAGCGTTGGGCATCTCTGTGACGTCGTTGTGGCGAATTTTGCGAAAAGATCTTGGCCTACATCCTAACAAGATTAAATTGCGGCAAGAACTGAAGCCGCGTGACCACCAGAAGCGTCGTATGTTCGTGAATTAGCCTGAGCAGTAACTTGAAAACGATTCGGATTTTCATCGAAAAATCATCTTCAGCGAAGAGGCTCATTTCTGGCTGAATGGCTTCGTCAATAAACAAAATATGCGGTATTGGTCAGGCAGCAATCCACTCGTACTCCATGAGTTGAGTCATCATTGCATCCCGAAAAAATTACGGTTTGGTGTGGTTTATCTTCCGTGATGATCAAGACCGGCACGTTACTGTGAATGGGGATCGCTACCGTTCAATGATAACCGAATATTTTTGGCCCCAATTGGATGATATGGACTTGGAGGACATGTGGTTCCAACAGGACGGCGCCACAAGCCACACAGCGAATGTCACAATCAATTTATTGGAAACCAAGTTTGGAGAACGTGTTATCTCACGAAATGGTCCACTAGCTTGGCCGCCTCGGTCGTGCGATTTGACGCCGTTAGACTATTTCCTGTGGGGCTACGTCAAGTCTATGGTCTATGCCAACAAGCCAGCGACGATTGATGAACTTCGTACGAACATCGAACGTGAAATTGCAGCAGTATCGGCCGATTTATGCTTGAACACCGTCGAAAATTGGGTTCATCGTCTGGACTTCTGCAAGCGTGCCCGTGGTGGCCATGCAAAAAAAATCGACTTCCATACATAACGAAATTGAACGTTCTTTTACACGAATAAAAAATTTCATTGATATCCATAACCGTTTTTGTTTTATTTAAAAAAACTTTTGTAGCGCTCTTATTGAAAAGCACGATTTTTAATTTTTTTTCCTTAAATTAATATTAATCTTTGAAATTCCAAGTAACTTGAACCACATAATTTTTGTTCTTATACAGGGTGGCTCACGAATCGTGCTAAAAAAAACAAAACGTATTAATTTTTTTACTGTGTAAGTAATCGGGTTGTTTTTTTTTATTTTGTAGGTTACTAACTATTAAGATTTATTAAAATGAATGCTTGAGCTAACGAAACGAGGATTTCGATAATGCAGCGGTGCCATGCTTTGCAGTCCGTCATTTCCTTCAAAAGGGAGTTTGGCGGCGGTAGATGGACAATTATATGAGGCTGGTAAACATGTTATCTAAATCTGGAAGCATCGCATGAAGACTATCTATATGACGGAACTGCACTCAGAACGAGGAACTGTGCCGTTTCATCAAGGTGCATTTTGGGGCCATATTTCTTTGAAGAAAGCGGTGTAACAGTAACTGTCACTGGGGACCGTTATTTAAAGATTTTGAAGGTTCTTTTTAAACAGGACTGCGCTGAAGACATATCTCCTTCACCATCAGGATTTGGTTTCAGCAAGGTGGAGCAACTCTACACATCACCAGAACGGTTATGGTGGAGCTGCAATGAAAATTCCGAAACAAATTAATATCCAGAAACTCCACTTTCCGCTGGCTCCCAAGGTCACCTGGCCTGACTGCACCAGACTTCTTTGTATGGGGTTATTTCAAGCAGGAGGTGTACAAAACGAAACCCAGGAATTTTACTGGAATTTTCCATTAAGACAATAATTGAATCGATCCCAACTTCAACCCTTCATGACGCAATGAACAATTTTCTGATCAAGTGCCGCATATGCGTGGGTGAGTGTAGAGGTCATTTTCGATCTATCAACTTTAAAAACAATAAATTATTTGAAATAAAATTTAAGTTTCTATCCAATAAAAAAAAAAATGAAATAGATTAAATATTATTTGAATTTCTTCAGATTCAAATTTGTATGTGAAATAAAGTCATTTGCCGTAAATGAAATTGATTGTAAGAAAAACTAAATAACGTTCTTAGTCTTTATTTCTGAGCTTTTTGCCAATAATTTGAATGCACAATTTCAATCCGTCATTTCACCTCTAATTAAAGGTCTTAATATTGATAATCCGATAAATAAAACGAAAGATATATGAGTTTAAGTGCAGTCATATCGAGTGTTTTTAAGATTTTGCACAAAACGAACTTTTGTCCACTGAAGCTCGTTGGTTGACGGTGAACAAATATTACCTTCAATACAGGTAATCACAAACTACAGCAAAAATGACAAGCTTAATATACTCCGCGTCCTATAAGTGTTTCTTCCGCGACTCGGATGGAATTCTGTGTCTCCATACGCTTCACTTTCTTTGTATGCCTCCGCTTAAACATTTTTAATGTTAAAATGACAAAATTTGTTTAAAAATTCGAAGAACGACAATAAGAGTTTGTAAGACTCCTTAGAAGAAATTCAAATTAACAATGTAAATAAGGGTTAGCTATAGCATTAGTGCATCCCTTTGCTACGTGTTGCTTTGTTGTTTGTCAGAACTCAGAATATTCTATGTATTTTATCAAAATATTCTGAGAGGACTTCAAAACCGCAATAATAAATATTATTGATGTTTGAGAATTCAATAAAAAAATTATTGTCAAACAAAATTGGCGTCTGCTTGTCAATTTAATTTAGACTGTAGGTATATAAAGGTTCTCCTATAGGTTCCTCATAATAAATTCATATCATTTCCTTTTGTTAGGCTAACTTCACAATAATATTAAGTTCTCTTTGGGCTTCAGCACGTGTCCAGTAATTTTTATCTAACATTCATCTCGTTTCTGAGCTAGTAGGTATAGGTATAGGTTTGTTAGGTAGGTTTTGGTATAAAGTACTTGAAATTACGTTAATCTAATTTTTTATTCCATTCAAAATTCGATTAAGGGCAATAGAGAAGCCTTGACAGGACCCTCTCTCATGCCTTGTACCCTTAGTTCTTATCCATTCATCACGAGAATTGAGTTTTTAGAACCCTCCAATTATTCCACAATTGTTATTATGATCTTTTTGTGAAATATTTACATTAATGCGCACATAATGATGTCACCCACACCGCGCCGCCATCGCCACGTAACAAAACATTCAAAACCCTTCTGGCTATCTAAGGGTTAGAGTTACGTATTCATAGCCACCATTGCTTATTTTCATGGTCCCTGTCGTCCTCGTCGCGTCGCGTCGGCCGGGCAATACTGTAATATAACGGATTCGCCACGGCAGAACTCCCCGCTCCACCCTTTCAGCTCTAAGCCCTGTTTTCCTGTGCATGAGAACATTTTACTATTATGTCACATGTCGCTCTGCTGGATCTAGATGTGAATCGACTAATGTGGACAGAGTTGAGTTGCATAACAACTGTTGTTTGCTCATTATACGGGCGCAACAGTTTTAAAAAAAACTTTGGTGTGGTTCCGATTTAAACGAAAACACAACAGCTGTTGAGTTTTGAGCATAATGTGTGTGTACTTGTGCACTCTGTGTATTGTCTTTCGGCATCGTATGGAGGCGGATTAAATTTGTACGTTTTACATGATGCTTCTGAGCCTGAAGGCCAACATCAACATCATTTCATAGAGCGATATATTTGTACAGATTTCACCATTCCAAATCAAGGGCGGTAGCGGGAAGTGTTCTTAAAATCATGGCATCTCTATTCTCTACACCCAAACCAAACCCATAGAACGTGGTGGAGCAAAGATGCAATCACATAAATCTCAAGGGATAAGTGATGGTGTAAATTTAATGTATGTGACATTGGTGTTGCTGTTGTATGTTGTTGCAGGACGCGATGTACACCATGGTATAGAGTAGGTATTCCTCTTGATGCTTTGACAGATCCATTTGTATAAATGGAACGCGCGACACATCGCTTCGCGCTGAAAATATGATAACAATGATGCTTCAATGATTATGTTAAATGGAGTGAATGTAATGCACCCCGCAACCAACCCCAATTCATCGATGATTATGATGATGACGACAACGACAACGACGACAAGAATGGAGCACAAACATTTACGGTTGCCCTTAAGTCGGTTGCTTTGTAAAATTTTCCTTGTAGTTTATGCCATGAGATAGAAGAATATACAGATTGTGTTGTAGGCTTGTAGGTACGTACTTATATGTCCTCCTTGTAAGGCTTCATGTAAAAACTGAATTTCTCCAGGATGATAAAAGTTTATTTCCTTTCTAGAAGCATCTCGAAGCTTAGAAATCAAATACTCTTGAAGGCATTTCGTTTTGTTATTTTATACGAAGTAAAGCTTATAAGACATTCTACCTTTTTCTCGACTCTCAGGAGGTAAAAATGATGTCAAATTCTGTCCCAAAACTGTCAAATGATGCGATCATCAACGCAGTCAACGCATAGGCGGCTGCGTTGACACTTTGTTTTTCATTGACAGTGTAATCACCCTGTGTCAATGCAGTTAGTACACTTTGACAGACCATTTTTAATATTTTAGACCAATTTAGTTACAACTGGTATAAATCATACTAGTTTACAATTTACAGTAGAAGTGGAAAAAAATGGAAAACTTCCATATCTCGATGTCTTAATAGTAAAGAAAAATAATCGTTTAATTTTTGATTGGTATAAAAAACCAACAGCATCAGGACGTCTTATTAATTATAATTCTAGACAACCAAAACAGGTTATTATTAACACAGCAAAAAATTTTATAGGTAGAGTATTGAATATCAGTGACATTACCTTTCGTCATAAAAATATAAAAATAATTATAGAAACATTATCTTATAATTCTTTCCCTATTAATGTTATCAAAACATTAATAAATAAATATTTCAATCCTTTAATACAAACAAATTTGCAAACAAATGTACAACAATTTTCGTATAAAAGCGTTTTATATATTCAGAGTCTTTCAAACCGTGTATTAGATGCTCCTTTAAGAAATAAAGAAAATGTTCGTATAGCTTTTAAATCGGCTAATACTTTAAGAACTTCTTTATTTTCCAATCTTAAAAGTAAAATACTAAAAGAAGATAAATCAGACATTATCTACAAAATAAGATTATGTAGGAACATCTATGCAAAAACTCAAGAACCTTATAACAGGTCATAGGTCTGATGTAAGTAATGGACATTCACAAAAAACTGCTTTAGCATTACATTGTATAGATGAAGGACATAGACCTGATTTCAGTAATGTAGAACTTTTACAAACAGAAAAACATTATAATAAAAGAATGTTAATAGAAATGTTACACATTTTAAATACTGAAAATACAGTTAATAGACGTTCAGACTGTGAAGGACTTAGTAATATCTATGGTCAATTTATAAAAAGATAGTAAAATAAATTTGAGTATTATTTTGTGAAGATATAACTTGTTTTTGAATAAATGTATTTTGAAAATAAAGTTTTGAATAGGTTTTCAAAATAAAATTTTCTTAAATAATTAATTAATATTTGAATTTTACAAATTTGAAACGTCTTTTTCAAGATTTTCAAATTTAAGATAAAAATAATAATTTCAATAATAAAGGCTATTAGAAACAAAGAAAGTACAATACAACATCTCTTTTAGTTTTTAATATATATTTTTAGGATAAATTAAATGTAAGTATTATATATGTATTTAACGAAAAATAAATTTTAATTTAAAGTTTCTCTAGAGACCTGAAGAAGTACGTAAGCACGTACGTACGAAACGTTGTCTATTTGATAACAATCAAAAAATAAATCAAGAAAGACCTAAGGCCCGCTTAGGATTATTATATAAATTAAAAAAAAAAAAAAAAAAAAGGTCACGAAATAGGAATAATAAATAAAAAGAGTTATCCTCAACACGTCTACGCTAAAATAGTATCGGAATAGTCAAATTGTGAATTATAAATTTATTGCCTACAATGAATATTTGACATGGGAAAGTAAACATTTATTATTGTGTATATCTTATACCAATTTTCATTTTCGGTAAAATATAAAATATGAATGGTATAAAATATGTCACAAATTACTGTCGAAAATAAAAATTTCTACAACAATGATTTGATTACTATCCCATAGTAAAGCTCTTTATTATAATACGAAAAAATCACCTTTGATGTATTTATGTCTCTGGATTTGGTATAAACTAGGTTTTAGCACAATTCGCAAATGTGAAGCTTAAATTTGTAGTTATTTCATAGAAAATACTGTTCCTTAAATTATTGGAGCGAAAAGAAAGCTTTAGTGGGGCTAGACTACTATCATTTTTTTTTATACCATTCAAAATTACTATGCGAATAAAATTAATGTGTTATTATATCACTTTATTTATCACATTTAAATATAGTTTATTTGATTTTTTTTACGCCACATTATCAATTTCTAGTGAAAAAAGCCAAAAACCCTACACGTTTATTTATCAGATGATTGGTATAAAAGTGTAGAATATACTTTAAAAAAGGTACCCTGGATGTGGTCTTTGCAGAGGCTAAGTAGGAACTAAGTACTACCTAATAAGTGGCACTAATGTTAAAAAAAGGTTATTTAAAAATGTTCAAAAATCCCTAAGTTAGACCTCAGACCAATAAAATTAAATCATCGCAGCTTTAAAAGCCCAACATAATTAAAAAAAAAATATATAACTGATGAAATTCTTTACAAAATAATGCAAAAATGTAGAAGCTGCTGCGATTCCCATTACATGATATGCGTATTAAATTTTCATAGTGTTCACACCTTACTCCTATTATACGGTACCGCCAGCCCCCGCCGTCAGTACGGTGGAAAATCTGGGACGATATTTATTATGTATAGTCAATGTAATGCAGACATCAATGGCATCAACACAACACAATACCATCATAATCGTCGTTGGGTTTTCTTCGAACACCCCCGAGGCAGAGAGAGACTTGAATGTAAACAACAACGGTTCTAAAACGCTACAAGCTGATGTACTTAGGTATATTACTTTAAAGAAGAGTCCCTTCTTTTCCTTTTTCTTTCTGTAAAGAGGGAGGACTAAAAACTTTGAGGTGGTGGGTGATAAAAGGCTCAGAGGTCTCACTGACAAATCCTATGCATTTATCGTCTTTTTTTTTCTTCTTATAATACTCACCGTATCTAGCTTAAATATAAGGGTGAGTTGTGAGTATATGTAAATAAATGGTAGTGCCTTGCATAAAGCTGCAGCACGAAGTTTATACAAAACTGTCAACATTTTCGCGGGCAAATAATTCAACGAAATCCTGCAGCACATCATCTATTTGGTGAAACGTTTCTCTCATCGCGCGGAGTGAGATGAAATTATAATGGTTTTGAAGTCAACGCGAAAGGATTCAATTGTCAGATGACATTGTGATGGTTATATTAAAAAGAATGTTGTTTTGTTTTGCGGAGAGGATCATCAAGGGATCAAATGAAAAGCAATAAACTTGGAGTGGTTTTCCGGATATAAATGAGTGTAAAAAGGGAACTTTTTATTTGAACTTTGTTCTGTTATGATGATGGATGGATGTCATTAACAAGATTCAAGGGATTAAAAATATAGTAATATGTAATGTAGGAATGTTGTTTACTTCGTGGCGTAGTAATTAGGGCGTTGGAGTCTCACACCGCCGCGGCGGAAGTGAAATGAATAGAGAATGTTTTCACCACCTAAAAACAAAAAAAATTTTTTCATGGAAACTTCGTGTTGCGTGGAAGTGAAAAATCCATTTAGAGTATCTCTATCCGTTCGGATTTGGCAAATATTGTAGGTCCCCTCGGTTCCTGCCAAAACAAACAATACCCACGCAGGAATGGTTGAGAGTTTTAAATCACTAATTAAAAAAAAAAAAAACCAAGTATGTACATGTACCTATGTCATTTGAAAGGTCCTTAAATGGTATTAAAACGTCAATTATTGGTCTCCAAAATTGGTCAGCCTTTAAATTTTTGTAAAAAATTGTTTCAAAGATCCAAAATGACTTTGAAATAAGATTTTAAAAATTCATTTCAAGTTTTAAATAGTAAACCTACGTAAATTAACAGTACAGGATAGAGCAGACTTATTTTTTTTTGCTTGATTTTGGACTGAGCTATAAAGTTCTGTTTTTGTATGTCACCTAGAGTTCTGTCACTTTTTCGATTGGTGCTATCCATTTTATGTCCTAGTTTTCAAGTTATTTAGAACTTCTCAACACTTTTTTCGTTCTGAACTTTACAAATCAAATTCCCATCAATTTGAAAATGTGTACAGAACAAGATGGAACTATCAGGTGACATTTTCTTTCACGTTCGAAAGAATTTACCATTGGAAACTAGACGCCAGCCGCACGCGTTCTGAAATAAAAACAAAATTATTTATCTTCAAAACCTTAAAATGTTGTGAAGTATTATTTCTATGGTGCGTTTTTTTTTTCCTTTTTGAAAAACTTTCATTCATCTAAAAATACCTTTATACATCAAAAAGGACATTAAAATCCATTCAGCATATAAAACTCAAGCGCAATTCACAAAGATCCGAGAATTTATTGTTGAACTTGATATATCAAATTGCTGTTAATTTGTCGCTCTGAACAAATCGACGACGAAAAATAAGAACAAAAGTGTAGAACTATTTGCAGGTTAAAGTTTTTAAGAGACGATGATGGCAACAGAAAAGAGGATCACGGTGATGAAAGACATCAGCTAAAAGATGTAGGAAACAAAAAATTCCTTTCCTTTCAACATTTGTATCCTGCGCAAAGGTTATCCGATATCTGTAAACGAATCTACGGTAGAAGTTCCTTTTTAGATTCGAATTTTTGCAATTTTTTTTCTCTCTATTTGTTTGCACTGACATGACGGTGGAGAGCGCGGTACACCGACTCTATTCCATAAGGATAATGTTGGGTCCTATATTGGATTTCACACAAGGTGTGTTTCTAGGATCATATATTTTCCTTAAACCTGTTATGTGTGTCGTTTTAGTTTTACAGTCAATATCCTCAATATTATTTATATCGGAAGTAGGTGGATATGTTGTGGTTGAACGGTGCGGTTACTTTCGCGACAGAACATACAGTCCTTTGCCCCGTATAGTTAAAATGCAGGTAGAACGGAGACATATTCTTATAGCTAGTGAATAAAAAGGATGTTGCCACATGAATGGGAGTGTAAAAAACCTTTCAGGTGAAAATTGATATCCAGACTATCAGACGGCTTGGTAAAATTTAATGATTTCGTGGTTTTTGCGTACAAATATTGGTCTGACTATACCTACTGACGGAAGGAAACCCGAGAACTATTCTTATTGTTGGGAAATGAAAAAAAAAAAAAAAAAAAAAACAAACAAACACACGTGCAAGTAGCTGATGGGAAGTCGTGACACAGGTTTCCCGATTTCAAAATTCTATTCACGAGCGTTTCGTATTTCTAGGCGAAACTTATGGGATGGTTCTGTTTTGATTAAATATGTGAAGCCTTGCTTTTGTTTGCATTCTGGTTGTTGGCATTTATGTAATATACCTATAAATCCTGAACTTAGATTACAGGGATGTTTGAAGTGCAAACTTGCTTTGTAGAGCTCAGGTCTGTAACGGGGCCTAGTTTCTTAAAACATACAAATACAACTGGGTACTCAATTATTAACAAGAAAATATGATTTAAAAATTAATTGATTTTTGTATAAAAACGTGTAAAGGGTCCGCCATCTAACGTTTTTTTTTTCAACTAGTGCTTATTTCGTGAATGGTAACACTTAGCTCATGTCTGATTTGACAGATAATTAGTTTTATCCTTCCGCTGAACGAATATGGTTGTGTATACGCTTCGCTAAGTGGGCCTGCGATCGACTTAGAGAAGATGCCGATTTTGCCAAAAAAAATCATCTTTTCAGATGAAGCTCATTTTGATCTTGGCGGGTAGTGAACAAGCAAAATTGTCGCATTTGGGGCACAGAAAACCCGCACGCGTACATTGAAAAGCCGATACACCCAAAACGAGTCACTGTTTGGTGCGGATTTTGGTCCAGAGGCATAATTGGGCCATTTTTCGAAAATGAACAAGGAGAGGCCGTTACAGTGAATGGCGATCGTTATCCGGCCAAGTTGAACGAATTTTTGTTCACAAAAATTGAAGAAGAGGATATTGGCAACATTTTGTTTCATCAGGACGGCGCTACGTGTCACACAGCCGAAGCTACACTCGATGTTTTGCGCCATTTTCAAAAAAAAAGTTATTTGGCGGAACCTTTATATAAAATAAAAGAAAAAATAAAAACAAATTGGTAAAAACTTGATCGCACGGTTAGATACTGTGAAGATGCATGATGTACATATATATTTAACGAGAAAAAATTAAAATAGTCAAAAGTACTAAAAAATTGTTTTTTTTTTGTTTATAAAAAAATGTTTTTTTAAAAATGTTTAATGCATTATTGTTTAAACTATTGAGAAACATCAGATTACAAAGTAATAACAAAATCGGTCTAACCATGAGAAAGATATAAGCAAATAACCCAAAAAAAAAAAACAATTTTCTCAAAAAACGTGGACTTCCTAATTCCGTTATGTCAATTTTTTGAGAAAACACAGTTTTCTTATAATTAAATTTAATCAAAATCTTAACAGCCGTTTTCGAAAAAATTTGAAAAAAAACAAAATTTTTGTATTGCAGCTACCCGTTCTAGATGAGCTAAAACAAAATTCAAATTGCAAAGGGAATGAAATAAAAATTCTCTGTACCAAATTTGAAGCAAATCCATCCACCCGTTTAGGCTCTAGCTCAAATAACAGTGTACGCACAGACACACAGACGTACAGACCGACGGACGGACGTCATGACGAAACCCACTTTTTTGGACTTCTCGATTATCGCAGTGTTTGTTTTGATTATAACCTCAAAATTATTTTTTTACGCAAAACCAATACTTGCCCTATAGAGTGAGTAAAAAGTGGGTCTCGCAAAAACACCCCTCCGTCTGTCTGTTCGGTTAAAGCCTAATCGGATGGATGGACTTGGTTTAAACTGGATACGTATCGATTTTTGGACACTATCTCGTATGTTTTTTTTCCTTTTTTTAGGACGGAACCTGTCATACAATTTTTTTTGTTGCCAAATAGAAAATCTTATTTTTCTCACAATCGGCTCCATAAATGTAAAAAGTAAAATTTAATAGGTACCTTCCTAAAGGCTGCCTTTCAGTAAAAAAAAATGCTTCCGAAGAATGGTTATTAATGGGACCTCTCAAAGTACCTACCATTCTTGTTTTTTTATCGAGAACGTTTCAACAGATTTTGATCAATTTTGTATGAAGGATTATTAATGAATTCAAAATAATATTGCGTACCAAAATTCAAATAACGAATTATTTTTGGATTTTTAGAAAAATTTTCATATTTTTTTTTTAAATTCAATACTACTTCATTTATCATTTAAAATAATATATACAGGAGCTTGTTATTAGTTTTAGTAATATTACATAACAAAATTTTCAAAAAAAATTCTTTGGATTTCTAAAAAATTAAAAAAAAAATTCAAAAATTATTTTTTGAAAATTTGATATTTCAAAAACGGATTTGTGGTTTTTGTTAAAAATCAATTCCTTAACCCCACATTAATAAATAAATTGGCGAACCAAGTTTACAAAATTTAAAACAAATATTAATACCTTGGTAAAAACTCAAAACCAAATAATACAGCACTATGTTCCTTTCCTCTTTCATAACCTTATATCCATAATAATTTTTTCAGTCCAACAAAAATAAGTTAACTCCGAAAAACACCTCTTTCAACAAAAAAAAATCCACACACTACCCAAGAGTAAACATTCCATTATAGCTTATAAATTTTACAATACCTTGAAAAAAAGGCCCTGAGCTTAACCAATCCTATTAACGAATTTACGTTATAGGGCAGAAATACCAATTTCTACTGATGAATCATCATAAAAACTTCCAAAGCCAAAATAAAAAAAAAAAATTACTGAAACATCCCTACAACCTCTCTTGCTTATGGCGAAATACACTCCTTACTCCAATCAACCTTTAAGCTTCGATACGAAAATCTACGTTTCCATGATGTTTGAAAGATATTTTACCCTCGAGCAACATGTGGGGGAATGCGAAATGCGTATAGCAGCGAGCTCTACAAGTTCTTACATCAGACGAATAGTCTGAATTATTAAGAGGATCTATATGCACGAGAGTGCCACCCTCAATTTGTCAAGTCAACAACAAACGTCCTATTATGTTATACGTATCAAAACCTTTACGTATACCTACGAGTCTACTATATTTGGGATCATTCCTTACGGCAGCGGGCGAATCATACATTTTTTATCACCTCTTTCTTCTATGAAACACGCGTAGGAAGGTACGATATCCAATTTGCTCACCCAGTTTCATAGAGAATAAGAAAACAGTTTCTACTCTCAGGGCTTTTTGACGACGAAGACGATGCCGATGACGATGTCGATGGCAACGGCAACGGCAACAGCAACAGCAACGGTAGCTACACAAATATATTGCACGCCTTTCTTAAAATCACTCACAGCAGCTCCATCGTAGAGTTAAATAAACAAAATTCCATATTTGCATAAATATTAGGATTCGGAATTCTTGACTCATATAAAAGCCATGATTGGTAGGTATAGGTATACTTATACACCCTGAACCAGCAGATCTCTAAACCCATCCCCTGAAAATATAATATACGATCACAATAAATTACCTCCGGTAAAATTACCAAGGAGAACGAGTTATTCTACGAGTTTACTTTGTCTAACGGTCTTAAAGCATGGCTAGCACCAGTCAAGGATACCGACGATACCGATACACCACCATAACCAACTCAAGCACTCGCACTCGCAACAGCACCAACACCATAACCCCTCTTGCACCATCCAGTCAAATTCCTATAATTGAAATCGAGAGGAAATCTTAAATAATTTACTACAACCACTACCACCATATCGACAATAAGGACGCCCAGAATTCTGATGGAATATAGTGGGTGCCTTGCCTTGTTGGGCTCGGGCATGCACAGAATGCTGATAGAATTGCTTGGAGCAAATGAAAGGGTGCGGAGAAATTAGAGTAACTATATACCTTTGCAAGAAAAAAGGGTTGCGAATCGACCGAATTTTCTACCATGGACATGCGATATTTTTTCGCATCAGAACTTTTGGTGTTGTGTCCTGTGAATTGTGAAAGGATTTAATATATTTATTTTTTCAACACACGTATGTGTATAGAGCATAAACATTACATAAATATTGAATTGAGTGATGAAATAATTAACAAAAAAAAAAAACATCTTGATTATATGGCGCAAATTCATATAGGCTATTAAAAACAAGCTTCCTAAGGATGCATTCACATTGACCAACTTTTCCAGCGCCCGCCGCTGAATAAAAAAATCGTATGAAACTGGAAGGAACATGTCGGCTGTACCCCGGAATCTCACACGATTGCAACACCAAACAAAAAAATTGGTATTTTAAAAATCGGGAAATGTAAATGCCAACAATGCAAAGTTATCAGAGTCTGTTACATCCTAAGCGCCATGTCACTCATCTCACCTAAGTAGCGATAAAGAAAAGGAAGATCGAGCATATTTAATCTTAAAACCTGGTGTGGGATAAAATGTTCTCTAGTGCTCGGAATAGAAATGGTATTTATTAAGTCAAAATGCATTCAAACATGTTGTTATAGAATTTATCGAACAAACCATATTGCTTTAACCAGTGCTGAGGGGGACATTTAAAAAAATCCCTTCAGACAGTCGAAAAATTACCTTTTTGTCCCACAAATCTTTTCTCGTTTGCCTTTTTATTTCCCGCAGCATAAAAGAAGATATTTTCATTCAGTACCAATTTACATATTTGGATTTTTTTGAGTAAATTAAATTCCTTGCAAAAAAATAAGCAGTATTCGATTTTATCCCAGAAGTCTTCTTTATTATTGAAGGAATCTTTTTTCCAGGACCCATGTTATGTAACTTTTGCATCGAAAAAATGGCTCGAGAAACTTTGGAAAATGGAACAAAACTCATATAATTTGTTTAAATTTTCATCGTTTCTCGACTGATTTTATAGATGAGGAAGTTATAGAACATGGGTCAGTTACATTAAAAATGAAGGAAGCGGTCAAAACTTATTTTTTTTTTTTTAAATTTTCTAAACAGATATTTTTATATTTAAGTCTTTGTTAATTTTTTTCTTTCAGTTGAAATAAAGACTTATTGAGTTATCTTTTAGAACAAATCGATTTTCGTCAGTTTTTATAAAAACTATTTATGAAATAAAAATCATTATTGCGGTTATTTTTCATCTCTTTTCCGATTAAAATTTGATAAAAACGGAGTTCCCACAAAATTAGTCGGTTTTCCCTTTCTCTCTTTAGAAGTCAAAATTTCGCGAGAATGGGATTTTTCCCATAATCTCCCAGCACTGAATTTAACCCACAGTTTCGAACTTCAAACATCGTTCACGGTAGGTTTAGTGTTTGATGTGTGTATTCAATTTCATATTTAGTGGCGATTTATGCGCAGGTGATGTTATATGATGCGACATCCAACGCCTTAAAATTCAAGAATTGCGAAGGAGATGCAAGAATTAAAAAGAAGACAGCTGCCGAGTTAGCCGTGGTTAAAATTGCTTCACTATTTTCAATACTTGATGGAAATCCTGTCCCAAAAGTTATCGTGAAATAGCAGACTTGTTTTCATCAAATACACGGTGCCTCTGGATACTGGTCTCTTTTCATAATTTAGTGAGTGTGAGGGAGAAAATAGATCAGATTTCATCTCCGCACTCATAAAATTTCAAAAGGAGTCAACAGTCAACCGTGTTATTAACCGACTTGCATTACCTAGAGCTTCAAGTATCATACAGTATCAAACTTCGAACCCTCAGTAACTGATGAACTTCGAACATCATACAAAAAAAAACAATTTGATGGCACGATAGCTCGTGGAGAGCCAAGGCCTAGTGACTAACAAGTCTGAACCATTCCATTGTTCGTGTTGGTTGTTTGAAGGTACAAAAGCGACCTACAATTTTCTGCCGAATCCAAACGGCTAAGGTGAGAGCCATGTATTCATTACAAGAGATACTCTTGAAGGATTTTTCAATTCCTCCCAAGAGACAGTCTCCGGTTTTTTTATTTAGGTGGACTAGGATGGGAATCGAACCCAGACCTACACACATTACACCACCGGCTATTACTTTGATCATCATACATGTCCTTTTATTTGTCTTGTTTGGCATGGCAACTTATAAATTGACTTTAAATTTGCATCAAACTTATGTTTTTACTGACAACTTCTTGAAAAAATCATTTTTTTAAATGGCCATTTAATTACTGATATTTCTCCACAAGTCGCTATAGTAAACCCTCGGATACACCTTGTCCAACAGTTAAACAATTACGAAGTTGTACGATTATAATTACTGCTTCTCTCTACAAAACGATACATTTATAGGTATATATAGATACCAACAAAAAAACTGGATAAAAACAATTTCGCGGTGACGGCGCCGCTGCCGCCGTTGTGTGTGGCACTATGGAGCACGTTCAACATCCACCCATAAATGATGGTCAGCAGAGCATGTCTTCAGATTGTGTTTTATTTTTATTATATAGTTTGTCCTGGTCCTAGTGTCACATAGGACGCATTGACTCCATTCAACTGGGGATAATGATGTACCTGCTGCTGCTTGTTCCTAACCACCTGCTCCATTAAGCACACAACACGATTTGTGATTCTCTCTTAACCGAGACTTTTATGTTCCAGGCAACAGAAAAAAAATCAAATGAAATTCCACATCGGGCTTCATCGTATACCATGTTGTCTTTAGACTTTTTATTATTTTTTTTTTTTTTAAATTGTATCCACTGGACCTTGGATTAATGGCAACAATGAGAAGACACACAAAAAATCTTTTACATCGTCCAACAGACCACGACTTTGTGCTGCCACCTGTTTCTGGCAAAACCATGCCAATCACGCGCACTAATCCGTCGCCATCGATATTGACCACACGAAATCCATTCGAAAGGATAAGCTGCCTGCGGTATCGTCCAGCGTTGGTATAGTGCGGCCGGCAGCGTAGCATTGGCAGTGGGTATCTTCATCATTTCCAATTGCAATCTTTTGTCCCGAATGGATTTGCATGCTGCGTTTATATTTTCAGGATGTATCTGTATGCCTAACCTGTCCCTCCTTTCTTTTATTAAAATGCGTTTTTTTAAAGACCATGATGCGATTCAATTCGGTTGATCACCTTTTGTATGTACTCTACCTGAATTACCTTAAAATTTATACATTAGGTACTTTAAATCGCTTACCCTCATCATTGCCAAAATCCTTAATCCTTTTTGCCTCGCAAATCCTTTCAATTTTGTTTTATGGGTTGTTTCTGTATCTTTTTTTTGGCAGCTAATCCTCATGACCAGGTGATATTTTTTGACCAAAGGAATCATCATTTTTATTTTGGGAATAAATAAATATGTAGGTATGTATTTTTTTTCAACTCAATTTCAAAATATGCTTTATAGATAGGTACGTCCATACATTCAACCGGTGGTGGTGGTCGTGTTGGATTTGTTTTGGATTTTTTTTTCACCCTTTTTCGACATATTCGATGGAATATAAATAAATATTGTTTTTGTGCCGAATTGGCAGGTGGACTTTTATCTTTGAAGTTAAATCCAGGATTGAAATTTTTTTTAGTTCCACTTGTTACTTGGGTGGATTGTATGTATACCTAAAAGAAGATTCAGATATTATATGGATTCGGATGTTTTGAGGTCAACATCTGTTTTATACGTCTTCTTTTTTTTGTTATTTTATTTTGTTATAGTGAGAGTGTCTCTCTTTCCTGTTTGATATGGAAGTGGAAGCTGTATAGTTGCAGATGGACACACTTCCTGTTATTGTTTTTAAGATTTTTTTTTGTTTGATAATAAAATTTACTAGAATTGAAGAATTGTTAAAAAAAAATCGTCCTGACATGCGAGGTAAGGTACAATTAATTATTTTTACTGTATTCACCCATGAGTAATACCTTTTATATTTTCATATCAAGAAACATATTTATTTATGAAGTATGGGCATTATGAAGTATTATCTGTTAGTCTCGAAAGTAAAGGTTGTTTTTTTTAGAAGTGTGGTTTTCAAGAAGAAAATAAACGCATATTATTTAATGTTATGGCCAAGAATTTAGCTTTATTATAAATATAAGAGTTTGCCATTATGTTTTAAAAATGATTTCGGGCAAGTGGCCGCCGCGGCTCGCTCGAATAAATTCCAGCCGAGAGGCCCAATTTTCGACCACTTATTGCAGTAATTGGGGCCGTATGTCAGCAATAACGCGCTGAATATTCTCTTACAAGGCGTCAATCGTTTCGGGCTTATCTGCGTAGACAAGCGACTTCACATAACCCCACGAAAAATAGTCCAGCGGTGTTAAATCGCACGATCTTGGAAGGCACCCCACAGGCCCACGACGCGAGATAATGCGATCACCAAAAGTTTCCTTCAATATATTGATTGTTTCGTTGGCTGTATGGCATGTAGCACCATCTTGTTCTTACCAAAGGGTGTCAACATCAACATCTTTCAATTCAGGCATGAAAAAGTCATTAATCATGTGTCTATAGCGTTCCCCATTGACTGTAATATTATGGCTGGCTTCATTTTTGAAGAAATATAGACCAATGATTCCCTCTGTCCATATAGAGCGCACCAAATAGTGACTTTTTGAGGATGTAACGGCGTTTCAACAATGGCTTGAGGTTTATCTACACTCCAAATGCGGTAGTTTTGGTTATTGACGTAGCCATTCATCCAAAAATGAGCTTCATCGCTGAAAAAATTTTCTTGTGAAAATCGGGACCAACAACTATCCCGTTTCGAGCCAATTTTGTACAATTTGGAAGCGTTGTTCAGGAGTAAGTCTATTAGTTATGAAACTAAACTGAGTATAAATCAAGTGACAACTGTGAAAAAGACCAACTTTGAAAAAAGTATTGCCAGATTGAAACCACACGTCTAAAAACAAACACCTTTTATAATTTGAAGCTTGTACGGGTTCTTCAACTGACCCGCTCAATTAGAAATGCTTGAATTTCGAGCTTATTTCTGCCAAATCATCAGGAACTTCTAAGAATTTTTTTAAAAACCTACAATCTCTCATTTAAACATGAGTAATCATATGTAGGGGAGAGGTGGAAAAAACGGATCACAAACCAAGAAGGTATCCAAACCGAAGATTGACTTATATTTTCAATGATTAGAACCAATTAGAAAAGTTGGTAAAAAAATGTTTGCACTTCTAGCGGGGAAGAAAGCACCAGAAGATCATGGGCCAAAGTGGACTATTTCCGCTATAGCAAACTCTTAATGACGTTTCCATTTTTAACGACCCGCTTGAAGGGTTAAGTGGACTTTTAAAATCGTGTTATATTTTTGATAAAGTACATATATGTGCGCGTGACGTTATATCTCCGCCATTAAAGCTTGAACGACAAAATGTTAAAAAGTCAAAAGTTATCAAAATACAACTCATTTTTTGTTTGTTTTTTTTTTTTTTGTTTCAATAATGAAATATTAAGTGAAATATTAATAACTACATATCAAAATAATATCAAGATTGGTCTAATTATTGAAGAGATAAACGCTAATAAGCCAAAAATGGGACCATTTTGGAATGCCTTTTCCAGTTATGCGAATTTTTTTTCGAAAAACCTGAAATGGAGTTTTCTAACAACCACTTTGGTCATTATAGGTAAGAAGTTTAATCAAAATCGTTTGAGATATTTTCCTGAAAATTTGAAAAATCCTAAACTGTTGCAGGGCAGCTACTCATTTTAGATGAGCTTAAACAAAAATTCGAACTTCACTTCTAGGGAATTACATAAAAATGCTGTGTACCGAATTTGAAGCAAATCTGCTAACTTGTTTAGGCTCTAACTCAAATTTCAGTGGACACACAGATGCAAAGAACGACGACAGACAGCATGACGAAACTCACTTTTTGGACATCTCGATCATCGTAGTGTTAGTTTCGAATGCAACCTCTAATTTTTTTTTTGCACACGAAACCTATACTTGCCCTCTGGAGCAAGTAAAACGCCAGTTCTAGACTTTTCCAGGCATACTTATTTAAGGCTTTGCTTCATTTATTTATTTAACTTAAATACCATCGAAACTTAAAACAAAACATACAATTCTCAAATATAATCTTATGTAGTTTTACGTTTGATGTTGGGATTTTTTAGGAGTGTGATAGAAGTTGTAAGAGAATTTCTGACAGTAAGGATATAAATCTACTGGAATACGAAAGTCATAAATGTTCTGTGAATTATTTGTCAAACTCAACATTCTTGAGATCGGATCGACAAATCCGCAGTGTGTGTTGGCTGGTGAGGTGAACGGAAGAGTCTAGGGTATCTTAGGTTACGCGAATTACAAAGTGAAAAGCTATACAATTTCAGAAAACACAATCATTCAAATCGATATGAAAATCTAGAATTTCCGTTCACTCAAGAGAATATGTCTAAATTAAAAACAAAATTTTACATCGCAAGTCTTATTATTTTGTCTTATTGGCTGTAGGTACTAAAAGGAATGAACCTCTGAAATCAATTTTCAACAAGTGCACATAAATCCTCGGGAAGAAAATTGAAATTTAATAAAATACCCGAAGATTATTTTTTTCATACGTAATAGTAGTATCGTATCTTATCTACATCTACATATATATATGTAGATGATAGATTATCCCTGGTTCACACCTCTTTATAGCTTTATACAAACTCATCCAGATCTATGACACAATTTTAACACCTCTCACCCAAAGACCTCCCATAATACATGAAAGAAAACACTCCCGGTTCCCGGATTTCTTTTTGCTGATTTGCATTTATAGAACGAACGAAGACAACGAAGCAAAAAGAACTGGATGCCCCAAATACCTATAGCGTTATCGGTGACATATTTTTTCATAGTTCATCCGCCGTGCTTCCATTTTCCGCAAAGGATACAAAAATCATTTCGTAATTTTTCCTTGCGATTTAATTTTTTTTTTTTTTTTAATTTTTACCACATTGCGCGTTGGATTCAATTGGATTATGAAAACGCTTTAGGAAACTCATAGAATAGAGGGTATATAGCTTCTATGCCCGTATATATAGACTTGTGGTGTGAGCAATCACCGAGAAAGAGAAGAATTTATGATGGTGTTGAATGTATAGGTTTGGAAGTGGAAGCACGCTAAAGATTTATCTCAGCCAGAAGAGAGTAAAGTCTATAAATTTATAACCACGTTGGGACACATTGACATCTTAAGGGTGCACAGTGCACACACATAAATTTCACGGTGCAATTATGAAATAGGTTTTTGGAATGCAAGGACATAAACATTCGAAGATAAATAGTGACTATATGGATTGAGGAAAAATTGTTATATTGAAATTTATTGAATTATGAAATTGAAAATTACCATTAAAATTAAAATATCATTTGAAAAAAACCCTAATGAATTATTGATAACTTACTTAAGTAATAAGATAACTTTATTAAGTATTTTCAAAATGATAAGGAAAGAACATCGGTTATATGTAAAATACCTCTGATCGATGAAAACATTATACACACCAACTTTTGTGTATAAATAATCTATGATCAACTAGCCTTGGTCAGAAGAGATAGAAGAAATAGTTTTTCTACCCATACCTATGTTATTTATGATGGTGAATAATTCAGCATCGCATATAGCTGCGTAAAGGTAGCCCTAAACGACGAACATGCTCGCCGAACTTGTTCGTTTGCGTTATCCCCTACATGGCGAACACATTTAGCGAACATTCATTTCGTTCTGATTCTTCAAAGAATAAACTTCGACAAACTCGCGGCTGACTGTGGCCATTGTGTTTAATCCATGATATGCACTCAACGCCGTTCACAGCAAAAATGATGTTTGCTCGCGAACATAGCCCTACACGGAGAACAACGAAGTCAACGAAGACGAAAAAATCGAAATTTTCCACCAACAGTGAACCGTTTGCGAACCAGCCCCTACACGCCGAAAATATAGCGAGCACGAACAAGTTCAGCGAGCATGTGCGTCGTTTAGGGCTATCTTAAATGGCCTGAGTCCCCAACTTTCAAATGTGAGTTATACACCGTCGAGGATGCTTTTGCATGCACCTTTTGCCAAGTTCGTCTCACGGTGCAGAGATTATGAAAACAAAAAACCATGGCTAACACAAGTCTGCACAGTTATTGGTGCCGAAACCTACTAACTTGCGCTGAACTCGAATATGACTTAAAAATTAAAAATTATCCCTTAAAATCGGTTTCTGAGATAACACAATTTAAAAACGTCAGGCACTTACTCTTAGCTGTTCTAACAATACGCAGAGATCATGATAACCAGAAACCATATAGGTAGAATGGTTTTGGTGCCGAAACTTAAATTCGCCGAAGGTTTTTTGTTCTGTGAGTTCGATTATGACCTCAAAAATTCCCCTTGCCTTAAATTCTTCATAACACGATTTACATGTAAGCATAACTGGCTGATCATAATGGGATGTAGCTGCAGCTAAAAGAATCTCTATAGCAAAAGCTTTCATTAAAATCGCACTCATTCATTTAGCAAATGACGTCTACAATGGTGTAGCGCGGTTCTTTATGTTGTTATCTCAAATGCAGCATGAAGCGAGCAGCCACTGTTGCTGCCGCTACAGATTCACATTGTAGCGCTGTATACATACGTTTTTTTTTGTACCTTTCAACCACTGTGTTAGCCAGTTATTTTGGCAGGTGAAATTTATTTATACCTATAGGACAAAAAGTAATACACTTTCAAGGTATTACAAATTTAATTCACACATAAATCTCTTAAAAATCAAAATTGAAAGAAAAATCTCAAAAGCTTTTACTATTCCATGTTTCCCATCATAAGCTATTCCCTTTTTTTTTTTAAGCTCCATGCCAAAACCAAAAGTAGAACCATTCATATGCGATTAATGAAAATTATTTTGAAAAGAATTTCAATTTCCCAAAATCCTTTCGCTCCATTCACACTCTTGAAAAAAAACCAAAAGTACCAATGTTTTTCGCTCTGTCCAAGGTTGCCCGACTGAAAATAAAAAAAAAAATAAAAAAATCATTGCATTAGTTCGTATTAAAGTGTTTCAGTGGTCATAACATCTCTGCAACAACTATATTACAAAACAAAATCGCAATTTTTGTATAAGGATAAATGCAGGTGTATGAGAATAGTGAAGAATATTTTTTGAGAGGGATAGCATTTCAAAAATAATAAAATATCCTTTTAATTTTTTGTTTTGTTTGCCATGTTGCTTTGGCAAAAGTTCAAGTGCAGTAAATCCTTTTTCGCTTTTGTTTCGAATATAGAGTGTGCATTTTTAAAAAATTCAGACTTATATAGTTGTTGCATTCAAGGATATTTATGTGAAAGGACTCTATGTGTAATAAAGAGTGGGGTAAAGTCCAAACGGGCGAAAAACTATAAGACTGTGAGTTGCTAAAATAGTTGATTTATTTTTATTTGGTGTTTGGTATCATTTCACGGGTTTTTGCGAAAAGTCCTTCCATATAAAAATCAAAGAGGACAAAAATCAGAGTGGCAAAGAGGGGTGAGGGACAGCAATTGAATTAGTTGCTGTTGTTGCCAAAATTTTCAGGCTCAGTTATTTTCCTTTAACATTTGTTTTTATTTCGCCGGCTTTGCGAGCACTTACAGTGACTTTACATTATAGATGCATTCCTCTGACTATACTGCACATAAGATAGGCTGGTTTTTATAACAACATTTTATGACCATGTCCTTGGATGGCATATAGTTGGCTTAGACAGTGCCGGATTTAAATGATTTGAAAACTTGACAAAAAAAGACAAAAAATTCAAAAATTTTTAAAACATTTGTGTATCAAATAACGCCGACATGGATCTTATCTTTTCTCAGAAATCAACTAATTGAGCTTTTTCTTGCTATAACCAAGGATATCTGCAGCTTTAAATCCATTGTCTATCCTTACAAAAAAGTTTAATTTACAAATTTTACTTGCTTATATAATGTGGATTTACAGTTCGGTGTGCAACAGGTCTTCAAGCAACACAAGGTCTGGGGATCGAATCCCAGCCTTTTCAAGGAAATGGATTCAAGGATATTTTTTTTAAATTTTGCTATTTGAAGGGTGAAATGGGGTAAAAATAAAAATGAATTGTTCGATTTTAGAAATTCTTTTTTTTTATTTGAAAAGTGTTTTTTTCAGGAAATGTAAAGAGACGGAAAGAGAATTTTGTAAAATGTAGGGTGAAATGGGGTTAAATGAAAAAAAGTGAATTCGATTTAAGAAACTCTTTATGTGTTTGAAAAGTTATTTGAGTGGATGCCTTTAGGAATTTTTGTTTTTTCAAAAATTTGGTAATTAAAGGGAAAAACGGGGTGAAAAACGAAATGTTGTATCAGATTTCAAGAACTCTTGAAAGGTTATTTAAATAAAAATGCTATTTATATAGTCAAATGGGATTAAAATAAAACAGTGGTTTTCAAAGAAAAAAATTCTTTCGGTGTTGGGAAAGCACCAAAGGTTGGAATTAGAGGATCATATTTTTACAAATTAAGCCTTTATAAACGTGAAGTGGGTTTAAACTCAGAAAGTAGTATTCAATTACAAAAAGTTAAAATATTATATGTATTTACTATTGTAATCTTTAGTCGAAGTTTAGGTTTGTCTATCCGTGTGAAGCCAGGTGGGCCAACTTGTGTCGTTAAACAATACAAAATATTCATTAAGATTGATAAGTATTACCTACATGATAAGATAGATTTTAAGCAACTGCGATCTCAAGAGCCTTATAAAATTTTAAAATAAATTACCTCCCTGCTAGCATCCATATAGTAGATGCATAATAGTTGAACAGAACTTCCGTTGTGTTCAATGTTTAGAGCTGATTTTTGCCCGAGACCGTGGAGTGTAAACTGCCTCCACATAATCAAGGTCCCTTTTTACTTTTGCTACATACACATATATGTATGTGCACTAAAGGGCAAGTTTTGGATTTGAAAAAAAAAAAATCGAAAAAAAACGGAACCCGAAAATTCTGTTTATGTGTCTATCTTTATTTTTGTCTGATGTCTGTACCTGTACCTTCAGCCTTAACTATTCAAGCAATTTTCTTCCATCTTGGGACGTAAGGCTTGTAGATAACAGATTATTATCTAGAGGAAAAAATCTTAGAATTTTGACTTGCCAATTTTGTTAGAAATATTATAAAGGAGAAATAGTATTTATGTATACCTTTATGCAAATTTTGAAAAAAAGTACCTACTTTCTCGTTTGGAAAAAAAATTACATTTTTTTTTGAATTTACTATCATGAAAACGGTCCGAAAAAAGTTTTAAAGCGATGTTTTTTTGTTTGCATATATTTTTTTTTTTGAAATTTTCAGAACGAATTTCATGCGAATTTTTCTCCTCAGTAAATACATGTTTTTATGTACAAGCTGGCCAGCCATGGCGGCGCAAGGGTAAAAAAACCTAAGTTGCGTACAAATATAGGGACAAGAAAAAATCAACCTTATTATGCGTTCGTCAGAAAATGTGAGTGAAAAGTACAAATTTGATTTTATTTTTAGAAGATTTTACAAATTTTTAATTTTAGTTAAGGAATTTCCAAAAAAATCACTTATACATAACGGTAGATATATTTTAACTTCAAAATTCTTACTTTCTAGTGTTCGGTGTCACAAATATTTAACAGGCTTTTAAAGTTTTTAAATGACGTATTTTGTATGGAACAAACGTGATTTTAAGATTTAAAAGCCTGTTAAATAATATTTAATATTTCCTTTTTCGTGACCAATACAAGACCTAAAGCCCGCTCAGGAGAAGTTCAAAACTTAGTTAAAAGGACTTTATGAAATCAGCCATAGGTATGTTTAATATGATGAAAACTCAAATAAATATTTTTGGCTAAGAGTAAAAACCAGCTTACTCCAAATTTTTTTTTTTTTTCATTAAAAATTATTTCAAGAATTGCTTAAAAATACAAAAAGCTATCAAATTGTACCAATTCTTTTAAAGTAAGTAAAAATTAGTGTAAAGAATAGCTCTCTTTATTTTTTAATTTATTAAAATATTACGATCACATGTTTGTGTATATTGGTGGTAGTCTAAGTCGAAATTAAAAAAAAAAATCACACGTCAAATATTTTAAGTTAAAGTGAACTTAAATACAAATTTTTTGATTCCTTAGGTCGTTAGATAAGGAGAAAATTCAAATATAAGAAATGGAGCCGTTTCAGTTGGCGGATTTTACTAAAACAACTGTAAAGACCTTGAAACTCAAACAGATAAAGAAAATTACGCAAATCCATCGTGGATTATAGCCGGAATTTTATCATATAAAAAACCATTAGAAAAAAAAAACACTTTAGTTTTTCCCAAATTTTCCAATTTACCAGGCAATTTTTTTTCTGTACAAACCTTATTCAGTCTATTACAAACATTAACACAAAATTAACAAAATTGGTCTAGCCGTTCTGAAGTGATGTCCTAGAACGAACAGGATTTCATTTATAATTCTGAGTTAATAAGAGCAAGTACTTGTGACACTGCCATGCATTTAATTTTATTTTGTTGTTCCTTCATACAACAGAACTGAGCAATGCAGATTAAATCGTCTTCCGAAACCGCTGTGTATTCCAAATTCCAACCATTACTCCAACCGTCTATATCCGCCGAAGTTGCAACAATTCGTATTGCAATTTTCCGTTGTGTTGGGCTGTGTTAACAAAACCCTAAAAACAAGGACACTCCTCTTCGTCTAGTTCTCCTACACCACCAAGTCGAAAATTTCCACAACCAACCTATGCCCACTAAAAGCCAGTACCACTATAGTGGCATTATAGCGTTGGAGGTGCGGTATTGTGTGGTTTGGTGTGTCATTTTTGTGCCAGCATTTTCCAAGAGGCTTCCAGATTTGGATTTGGGATTTTGTTTTTGGGTTTTCAATCGTTGATAAGATTCCTGGCGGGCATATAAAATGTATACAGATTGAAGACAAACAAAAAAATATACAACAAAGTTTGATTGTTGTTTTGGCAGAATGCCTAAAGGTCTACACGAAGTTGGTTTTCGGGTTTTTTTCTTTTGTTTCATAATTTTTCTTCGAAGAGTTTTAGACATTTTATATGATGATTTGCGGGGATTTTACACGGTGCTGTATAGAGCCGTATAAGTGTTATGGTATTCAGTAGGTCATGAACAGGAAACATTTTTATAATCTGTGACAGAGACAAATTGCAGTTCCTCGCTTTATTATGATTGGTGGATCTGGAGCCGTTTGACCGTGAAAAGTTGTTTTGATCATAATTTAGTTATAGAGGGTCATCTTGGAATTTATGTATCGGAATATCGAAAATTGTTTGTTTTTGAATTATGACAGGAAAGGCCATTTAAATAAGTTAGAAGGTTAGGTTTTTATTTTTCGGTTTTGTGGATTTTTTTGTAATTAGCTTTTGTAAATAGCTTTACGCAGCGTTTCAGTCCTAAAATTCATAATTTTATAAATGTGTTGTTTCGCTACTTTAATTCCAAATATGTTTCACCTAGTCAGGTTGCGCCCATCAGCCAAATGTTATAGCTTTAAGACAAATTAAATACAATGAAGAAATTGGTAATAAAGTTTATAAAATTTAATAAAGAAAAATACAAAATTGAGCAAATTTTTTTTTTCCAGTTTAAGTTAACCCAGAGTAAGTTAACTCTGGACAAAGCTTACAGTTAAATGAAGAAGAACTTTGTCAGCTAAAAATTCTTGTGGATCGACCTAGTTAATTCGGAGCATTAAAATCAAGAGCATCTGTTCAGTAAATCCAGAAATTTGATGAGTTAACTCGGGTTTAACTTTCATCTCGCACTGAAAAACTGGGCCTTAGATTTGCAAACACAAAATGGAAGTTTTGAAATTAAGTAAGTACTTTTTGAAATTATCTTACAAAATTCATTGACATTTTTTTATATACAGGTAATTTTTTTTTTAAAACGATATCGATTTCTTAAAAATGTATACAAAAAATTAAGAAATTTGTAAAAACTATTTTTAAAATTTAAAAAAAAAAAGAATTTTTAAAAAAGTAATCTAACAACAGTCTTTAAAATTATTTGGTGACGTGAAATAACGCCAAATGAAATAAAGCCAAATTCAAAAAATTTGGCATTATTTCGTTTTTGAAAACGAAATAAGGAAAAATTTTCAATTTGGGTTTATTTCGCTTTAGAAAACAAAATAATACCAATTTGGCATTATTTCGATTTAAATTTTTGCAGAATTAGGAAAAAACATCAAGTAAAATTATCTATTTTTTTCTCTTTATGCTAAATTTAATTCTTTATTCAAACAAAAATAAAAACAAACAAACACATTTGTTAAAAGTTTCAATATGGGTTACAAAACCCAACAAAATACTCATTTGTAAATTAACACTTTAAGTTAACATTAGCATATGAAGTTAACATAAGTCAAACAAAACAATAAGTCAAGAATTCGTTAACTAATATAGAAAATATAGTACAAGTTTTTCCTTTAACAGTATACAGTTGTCGAATTTTGCACAATTTGCATGCAAAATTCGCGCGAATTTTTCGATTCCCAAAAATGACCCCTTCGAAATGGCGTAAAATTTTTTTTCAGTCTCCATATCCTTCTAATTTATATATATCCTTTTATTACTTTCTTCATACAATTTTTCCTAATGTTAAATCGAAATCTTAGTTTATGTTTATCCTTCCGGTCCGATTTTAAACTCTGAACTACCATGCAACTCACATTAAAGAATTCAACATTCTTTAAATCAGACATGTAGAATTATTGACACAAAAGAAAACATATAATAATGTGATGAACAATATGTGAATTATAGGAAACACGGAGAACGATATCTTTTAATTAAAAGGCCATAAGAACCACAAGCGCAGTTGAAGGATTCAACAGCACATTAAGTAGGAAGTTGGCGAAGAAAGGGAATTTTTTTAAATTTCTAGATTGTTGGAACTAAATCTCACAAAAACAGTTGAGTTATCAGTTTTCCCTTTTGTGCATGTTTGAAGACACAAAGAATTAGATAAGGAATACACATTTTAACATAATTCGGCTTTATTTCTATTTCTTAACCGAAATAATGCCAAATCTATGAACAATTCGGCTTTATTTCCATTTTGAAAATTTTGAGTTTTAGAATATTTAGCGTTATTTCCATTATTTTTTTGGCCTTATTTTTTTTATAAATCGAAATAAAGCCAAATTGGTCTTATTTCGTTTTGAACAACGAAATAAGGCCAAATTTGAAATTTGGTGTTATTTCATTTGGTGCTATTTCACGTCACCAAATTATTTTAACATTTTTTTTTAAATCAAATTATATGTTCTTAAAAGTACATTTTTGAATATTTTATAAATGGATTTTAAGAAATTCGTACAAAATGTACACTAAATTTTTTTTCCTAATAAATTAAGTGGGTAATGAGAATGTTCGCGTTCTGATAATTAGATAGATAGATAGATAGTTCGATTTATTATACTATTTCAGATATATATTTATATATATAAATTGTTTACAAAAAAAAAAAATGTCTTATTAAATCGTGTAAGCTTGGCTATGCCGTCTGCCCGATTGACATCTGTATTCCATTTCTATAATTAGTAATAAATCTATATAATTGAAGTTTGTCTTTAAGAAGCAAGTAATAATGTTTTGAATTTAACAATAAATTTGATTTCGTTTAAAAAGCTTCTTTCATAATTTGGTTACGATAAGACATAGCGATTTTAAAGTAATTGTAGAGTAGGTTAATGTTTCCTTTGCATTTAAGAAGGGCGAGTACTTCTTCTTCTGGCTTAAAGTTGCTGCCTAGTAAATTTCTCCGTATTTCACATAAAATTGGACACTTCCCTACGAAGTGGATGACATCTTCTCTTTCCATCAAGTTGCATAAGCTTCAGTAAATAGGCAGATCCTCTCGATGTGGTATATAGTTAAGACTTATCAGCTTCCCTCTCATTTTGAATATCGATGAGATAAGCTCCTGTTTATTTTCGTTGTGGAAGTAGTTCCGCTCGCATAAATTGTGGTTAAGATGGTTGCATATTGATCTATGCACCGAAGATGTAGCCTCATTTATAGATTCCATTCTAAGATTCTCATCTACCTTGCAAATGACATTAAGGAGGTCATCTTTACAGTACCTTCCATTCTCTTCCAGCAGTCGAAAACTAGTTTGACAGTACTGAGCATGTTCTTCGAGTTTTTATACCAGAGGTTTTTCTTACCAATTGTTTTCAATGCTAAAATTTTAGGAAGCCTTTCGTCAGACATATTAAGTACCTTAGTTATATAATCTACATGACACTTAAGCGTTTTACTGAAAAGTGGTGACAGCTCTGTCTCGATTATAATCATGTAGTTCGGAGTGTTTTTTGGCAAATGAAAACATTTTTTAATGAAGAATCTCTGAAGTTTTTCGACCGTTTCATATGATTCACCTCCCCAGACCTGTGCTGCATACATCATAATAGCTTCTGCCACTGCAACAAAGACCTTATATTTAACACTATGTGTTATCATTTTGTTTGAGAAGCATTTTTTCCATGTTGCGGATATTGCACTTTTGGCGCTTTAAACAGCTTGTCTTTGAGTTGGGTTTCCATATTAAGGTTACTGGTTATGGTTATTCCCAAGTATTTGTAGGCCTTAACAATCTCTATCGGCTCCCTGCCAAAGTGCCATTTCTCATTCTTGGCTGTTTTACCACAACCTTTCCGAAATTTCATAACTTTTGATTTGTTCAGATTAACCGTCAAATTCCATAATCGGCAGTACTCTTTGAGTCGATTAATCATCAGCTGTAGAGTTTCGGGCGAATAAGCAAACAGTATCACGTCATCTGCGAATAGAAGGGCTTTAATCAGAGTTCTCGAAATTTCTATTCCACCAGGTAGAAAATCAATTAGGTCGTCTATGAATAAAGCAAAAAAATTTGGACTAAGAGTACATCCTTGTTTGACTCCCATCGTTGATATAAACCACTCCGATTTTTCAAATCCATTCCATACAGTTGCCAGATTACCATCATAGATATTTTCAAGTACTTTTCCAAAACTTTCCTGACATCCTAATATTGTAGAGCTTGAAGAATAGTGATCTGCGTTCCACCGTTTCAAATGCTGCTTTGAAGTGGACAAAAAATACGTACAACTTCTTTTTTTGTTCGATAAACGTTGCTGCTACGCTATGCAGTACAAAAATATTGTCGATGGTCGAATAACCACTTCGAAATCCTGCCTGGAATTCACTAAGTAACTTTTTGCTATGTATCCAATTTGTCAATCGATCATTCAATATTGTTGTAAAAACCTTGTAGGAGGCGTTTAGGAAGGATATTCCGTGATAATTACCTGATAATTAGAATTTAAGAAAAAAATTCTTATTTTCAAAAAAACAAAAAAAAAAAAATTAAAATAAAAATTTATTTTCTATTATTCTGAATACATAATTTTAAAAAATTCAAAACAAATTTTTTTTTTGAAAATTTAATTGAGTAGTTTTTTTTTTAAAATATATGCAAATTTCTTTAAAATTTTTAAGAAGAAAAAAAAAACAATTTTTTAAATATAATTTTTGAAAACAAATAGGTAAGGTATGTTGTTCTAAAAAATTCCCCAGAATGTTCGCAAGTGTTGTGTATAGTACCTACTTGAAAAATCATGCGAAGTGTATGTTTGAAAAGAAAGAAAGTGCAATAGATAGATAATCCGAAATGAAAAGCAATTTTTGTTTTTAGGAACAAAATATGAGTAAACTATCTTGAAACTCCAACCCATATAACTGGGTCATAAGACCACAAGGAATGGTTTAGAAGTCAATAGGAATTTGTGATGAATATGTGATGGCTTGTGGCCCTTCATTGTGGGTTATAAGTTAAAAGTTTATTTGGTTTTGTGTTTAACAAAATGAGTTTAACAAAAACTAATATTACGAGAATTCCAAGAATGTTGGACGTCGCTGTTCGTCTATGTATTCCTGAACTTCTAGCTAGAGCCTCAACATACCCATAGACAGATTTGCTTGAAATTTAATACAAAGTACCTACTTTTATGTGATTTCAGTTTAGAAACTTTTAAATTTTTTCTAAACAGCTGTCCCAACGAATTTTTATTATACTTAGTATGTGTAGGGAAATTGTAATAATGCTGCATTTCAAACTTTTACCAAAAAAGTTTTTTTGAGAAAATTGCAATATTTGTGAGTACGTTCAATAGCTAAACGGATTTTGTTGTTGTTTTGCAATCTTGTGCTTCTTAATATCTTAAACAATATTGTTTTTTCAGATTCAAGCCAACCATAGTTTGTTTTAAACCATGCGATCCACTTGTAAATTTTGCTTCACTTATAACCCTTTTGCCTATTAGCCTGTGGGCTAATGATCCTGAGCCGCAGAATTCACCTTGTCTTTTTATTTTAACAAAACAATTACCTTATAACTATTTGTACGAAGGCTGGTCCTACTTCATGAATTTTTGATTGCAAAGAAACGTAGGTACCGCAATATGTACATTTTCAACTTTTCATGCTTCATTTTTGAAAATGTTAATTATTAACAATACCTACTGTTGGGTTAAAAGGTTTACTCGTCTAAATATTAGTAACACTTTCAAGATAAATATATTTTTATTTTTTTACCCTTCCCTTCATTTAGTCTTAAAGAAAAGTCTTCTAATAAAAACCTTTACCCAAATCATTATCATTTATATCACTGGGCATCACGTATATATAAATTCACCTTTTTCATGGAAAAGGTTTAACTATGACAGTTGACTTTAGACCACAAAAGATTCACAAACATCGTGCTGTCTCTTGGTATTGGAATGATCCCTAAACAAAATTGTCAACAAACGTCCACGTCCTCATGCAAAAATGTTTAATGGCTTCCTCAATAGCTTGAATAATTTTGTCTGTCCCACCTCCAGGTTTAACCTCATATCGGCTTTCGGATTAAACAGGATAACGTCACAGGAATAATTAAATATTTATCAGTTTTTGTCAGCCACCCCTTTTTGAAACATGAGGCAAATTTCAAGGTGTGAAGCTAGAAAGAAGGAGGTTAAGACTCGGTTTAACTTCGAGGGCATGTTAACTCCGTAAGCGACGCACGACAGCTCCTTTTTTCCTGACACATTGAATCGAGCTGTAAGGAAGTATATAGGTATAGCGGCGAAAGGTAGTACCTACCATAAACAACACGCGTTGATTAAACATATAGGGATGTAATAGAAATACGAAATACCGCCCAAAATATTTAGCTAATCTCGGTTTTTTTTCATTCATTTTGGATTTCCTTTTTTGAGGTTTTTCATACCAAATGCTTTTTTTTTTATTGAGATGCCTACACGCACAAGAGTTCTGGCGGGATTTGATGTTGACATGGGGGACCTGATGTTTTTGTAGGTTGCAGGACGAGAATGATAAGGATGGGCTTGGGCATGTAGCATGTAGCATGTTTGCTCCATTTCAATGAGGATTGCGTGAAACGAAGTGATAAATTGGCAGATTGTAATCTTTGTCGTTGAGGATAATTAGTACATTACGGCTGCCGAAATATTATAGGACTCGACTCCTCCTCTCATCACTTGGGGAATTTGAAGGAGATATACAATAATTCCAGATCGTATATAGGTTTAATATTGTGTATACGAGTATGTCTCTGTGTGTATACCTATGTCTAGTGAAGATGATTTATAGTGACATCAATTTGGCTGTAAAAATATATATTCTTTTATGTCTTAATGAGTTAGGAAGGCGGCGAAGAACGCACTGATGAATTTTAGTGGCCAGGCAAAAGGGCGGTGAAAAAATTCCGAGAGGAATATGATAATGGAAATAAACAAAAAAATTACATAAAGGTATATAATTAATTTATGCACAGTGTAGATTGATGGGGCCTACGAAAATATAATCTATCTTTTGAGCTATAATACCTATTCATAGAAAAAAATGTGTACAAAATGATTTGAGATTGTTCGCCGACGGGATTTATGGAAATAGGAGTCTATTGAGCAGAAAAAGAAGTCAGAGATTTGATGGGCTAATGTAAATTGATGACATTCTCCTGACGAAGTCTAATTACGAAGGTTTGCCACTGTGACTAACGCACTTTTGGAGAGAATTATTAATTATCATATTTTTGATAGATATCAAGTGATAGCTAGGTGTTTGACGATGTAGAAATTCTTAAGAGGAGGCCAAACAGTAGTTTGGTGCTTTGCAAAAATAGTTTTTTTTTTATGAAAATCCCTTAATACTCATTGATGCGGCTAGCTTTTTAGTCGAATATTATAAGCAATATTAACAAGTGAAGCGTAGTAGCTCTGTGTTCGATTCCCAGCCTCGTTCACGTGAATAAAAACCCGGCTCCTTCCTCTTGGGAGGAAGTGATATATCCTTCAAAAATATCTCTTATAGCTCTCACCGCTCAGTGTTGTAAGTCACTACACCTCCTGGCCATCCACGAGCTTAAGGGGTAACACATTTAGAAGCGAAAAAATGAAAACACAAAATTTCATTATTTATAGGGCCCATACACCACACATGCCTGCATGCGCAATAGAGTGATTGCGCATGCAAACTGCGAGTGTATGGTGTTGAATGTGTGGTTGTGCATGCGGCATGAGTGATTTCAAAAAATTTTGATATTTTCTTGTACGGCATGCAAGCATGTGTGGTGTGTGTCCTACATTTGCTCAGTCAAGCTTGAAATATTAAGAAGTTGTCAACTCAGCGATGAACACACGACTAAATATTGTACAGTTTGCATGAGTAGTGTATGTTGAAGCGTGATTGTGCATTCTTTTATTTGGCCATGCAGGCATGTGTGGTGTATGGGCCCTATAAATTCGAATCAAAAACCGTGTAGAATTTAATGCTTCTATAACTCAATGATGTCTCCTGTCGTTAAATCGGAACCCACCCCCAATGCTGCTATCTATGAGTGGCACTTGCATAGAGGAAACTTATAACAGCTTTCAGTACTCGGTATGTGTGTCACAGACCACCTCTTGTGGAACGACCACATGTTTGACATCGCTAAAAACGCTGCTAAGTATTTAGTTTTTCTCCGTCGTTGCAAGAAATTTTTCTCCCCCTCTGATCTGGCTGTGATCTACAAAGCCTTTATTCGTCCAAAACTTGAGTACAACTCAAATATTTGGGCAGGTGCCCCAAAAACCTACTTAAGCCTATTGGATAAAATACAAAAGAGAGCTCTAAAAATGATAGGTGAAAGAACTATAACAGAAACATTCACATCTTTCACTATTTTAGCGCTATTTCTATAAACAGTGTTCTAGTGAAATAGCCAGTTGCATTCCTCCCCTTAAACAATTCAACCGTAATACTCGCGCTTCTAGGAATGCATCAGTTTACCCTTGAGCCAAACTTCTGACGTACTGTTAAGTACAGAGATTATTTCCTTAGTCGCACTACACGAATGTGGAATGCTCTACCTAGCCCTGTTCTCCCCTCCCATTGTGATCTTCAGACATTTAAAACCAATGTGCATCGGTATCTCCTTCTCAATTCCCTCTAATCTACCTAATCACTCGTGCTGTGTATATTATTTTAAGGGTAGTCACAACCCCTTTTGTGTGCGCTAAATATAAAAAAAAACAACATAATTTACAAGAAGTTATTGTCACGATGGCGATTTGTAATGGACTGGACTGTGTTTTTTATGTGCTTACGTCTATGCCGGCGGTAGAGTGAGATAAAAACATGGACTTTCCTCTGTGCGACGTTACGAGGTCATACTTTACGATGTAGCACGTAACAATTTTTTTTCTTACCTATTAAGGCTTCGTATTGAACTTCGCGTCTACTTCGCGTCATTATTGGCCCCAACTATCGCTTCTTCAAATTTTTCATATAGCTAGTTGTCGTCGCAGTCGCAACTGCAGCTATTTGAAAACGAAAATGATCGATGATGATGAAAATATTTATTGTAATTGTCTTCACAATTTTATAAAGGCGCCATCAGACAGCTCATTTTATATCCAAAGTTCTGCTTATCAGGAGCTACCTATGGTGATGATAGGATAAGTGAAAAAATTTTGCAAACTATTTGCTGTTTAAATGACACGAGTTTTTAATAATTCTAATCAAAATCGTAAAGATACTTTGTAAAACACTGGTACACCCAGGCGTATACTTACTTTTTGTGTTGGTGTTTCCTTTTTAATTCACCTTTTTTTTATTTTGTGTGAATGCCAAAGTTTTTCAAAGCAATTTTAATATTTGAAATATAATTTGGTTGGCAAATGGAGGTTCAAGCTTAGTTTTCATTCGGTGTACAAAAGGGCGGTGAAAACTGGGAACCTTGTTTGAATTTAGTGGTCAAATATCATTTCCCACGCCAGATTTTGGGGAAAATTGAATTTGGTTCACTAAATAATGTGGATGCGCTGATTCTAGTGGCACTTCCAATTTCTTAATTTATGGAATTGAAAAATTTTAAAATAATCTCTCTCTAAATTAGGAATTTCATATGAAATATGAAAGTGATTCCAATGCAGATTTGTACCAACTCAAAAAAAAAACGCACATACTGTTAGAGATAATTTTTGTTGATTTTATTAATAATAAAACTTTTAAGAAATATTGAAGTTTCTTTTTTTTAGATTTTTTTATTTTTGAACACTCATTTTGGAAACAAATCAATAGACAGTGAAACTGCATTCAGCGCACGCAATTCGTTAGGTGCATCTACATAATTTCATTACTATCCGATGCTGAAAGAATAATTGATTATTTAAAACGTTGGAGGTTAAAGTATTGACGTAAGGATACTACATCGCTGCTTCTCAGCAGCATGCAAAAATGACCCAGAGTAAATGTATTTCCTTAAAGATAAGAAAAGTTCGTAGTTGCGTGAGACATGTAATACGATATGCTTTAAAATTGTGAAAGCTTTATTGATCGAGGCGAGCTCTTTATGAAGCCTAAAGCCTTCATTAAAAAAAAAACCTGAGCAGCCAAAAAGTCTACTTATCTTAAAAAAAAAAATACTCTCTACACATCCCTCTACTCCCATATTTTCGGGTTCATATTATTCCCAAAACAGTTTTTTTGCTTTCATAAAAAATTTAGCTGCCTGTTAACTTCAGAAAAGGTACAAATCAAAAAGGGACACCAAGTCATTTTGACAATAAAAGTGAAAAAAAAAATCATGAAAATGACTTTATAGCCTTCGCACAGTTAGCACTCTACTATCAAGTGCGAGTTTTCTTACTCCGCAATATTACCCTCTATACCAGGCTTTTCTCTTTTCCCCACATAAATTTGACGAGCGACAAAACAAAAAAAAAAAAACAACTTCATGAATCAAGGGTTAGATGAACCAAACACATAAACTTTATCCATGCGACACTAAATGGATGTTCACAGGGGAAGGGCCATACAAAGGTGGATGCGGAGAGATAGAGATAAAGATAGAGAAGTAAGCCCCATCTCCATCAAAAAGATAAATATATTCTGAAGATGTAGAGGACTTTAAATGCAAACACCAATACACCCATCATAATCATATCCTGACATAGCACTGGGTTGTAAACTTTACTTCAAGTGCTCCTCTAGCCTTGCTATCCGTTTTAAAGGTTGTTTTTCTTGTTTTTTATATCTGTCGTTCTTCCATTCTCCCTGAACTATTTTGGTTTGGTTTGGTTCGGTTCAATATATGTCCTGTCACTTCTCTAAGATATAAAATACGTGACATGCATTTCTGGATCAATTTTCATCGTTTGCGATTCCTTCCAAACGAACGACACGAAGTGTATATGGAACATACATATACAAACACTCAAAGTAAAAAAGGGAAGCGACTTTTTGGCAAAAGAAGCTCGCGATACACGAACTCCACTCTTCAGATACTCCCCAGAGACTATGATTCCAGAACTCATAAAAGCTATTTTGTTATCTTTCAAATGCATGTCTCGATCAAGAAGACTTGGAAGTGTATACCAAAGGAAGAAAAGTGAGCGGTTGGACTGGGGTGGGGAGATTTTGTTGATGTTGAGAGTTTATGATCCCGAATTGGAAGTGGATAAACAAAATGGAGTGGTTTGGGACTTTTGGGATTATCCCAGAAAGGACACTCTTAATTGAAAGGATATTCGGAAAGGAACAACAGCAACAGGATATGGTTTAAGTAAATCGAATTAAAATTAAATTAAATAATGACCCATCGACAGGGTGAGTGTCCTTGTCGTCGATGTTATTTCTGCCAATCTGACATATCGAGCAGACGAATATGTGCCTTCGACCGACTCACGAAATTCGAGGTTCGAGAACGAGATTGATTGCCAAAGTCCTCGTTCTTGTCATCGGTTCTCTTTAAACTGAACTATAGAGGTCCTTGTGAAATTTCAATTAAAAATGCAGACAGGATGCCAGCAGCTGATGTGATTGCAGCCCGAACCGAACTATATACGAAACGAACGACACATTTTGTAACGCACGTTTGCATACCAGTAGCAAAAGGATTCGAATTCGAATATTTTATTAAATTCGATTTACTCGCTTGCATCCTTGTTTGTGCTGATTCTTGTGAATGTAATATGTGCCTATATATGTTTGTGTTTGTGATTTGGCTTTAATGCATTCAACTGATGATGCTGTGATTACATTTACGCAAGGGATTCTAGAGATTGTTATCCTGGAAGTTGATATAGAGAATGACGAGCAGAGGGGTATACGTGTTCGAAGGAGGGGTAAAGATATCAATTGTTTCACCTACAAATATGCAGATGGCAACAAACAGGATTCGCACATACTCACCTGAAATGAGAATCCTCTTAGCTGAGGTAAATGAAATAGTTGATGATGACGATACGATACCACTGATGATGCTGATGATGATGATGCTGCTCCTACTTCTGCTATATATATGGTGATGATGATGGTGATACACAAAAGCCTCATGATAATTGTATTAAAATAACGGATTATTGAAATAGTAGATGTTTGCGTATTCCATTGGGGGAGAGACGTTAGTAAAATGAAATTATCCCGTAATTAAATTTAAGTGACTTAATTGAAAAGGATTTGCATTTGTGGCAATGTTTCCGTTTGAACGCCTCTCACATTTTCCATTTTGTACAGGAAAGAGAAAGAGAAAGAGAGAGAGAGAGAGAGAGAGAGAGAGAGAGAGAGAGAGAGAGAGAGAGAGAAAGAGGCACTAACAGTGTTAAAGACTTCATATATACCAACACCAGTTTGGATGGACGCAGATAAATCACCCACTATCTTCCCCTAAGCCTCACTATGTTTTAATGGTGAAAATTGGAATGGCATTCACAATTGCAGATGCCACGCTAAATTAAGATTATTTTAAATGTTCATACACAAAAGCAGTTGCGAGCTTATTAAAAAGTAGTTTTTTTACTCTGAAAATTAATTTTTGGAAAAGCATGATTTCAGCTGAGTAATGAGATAATTCTATTGTTTTAACAATTCAAAGAAATTAAGGGATTAATGTGCTCTTGTCAAGAGAAACTATACAGATCCATATACTTTTCTAAGTGATGGACAAGTATTGGCAATTTGTAAAGAGTATTTATATTTATTTATTGGCTTAGTGCATATTTAAAAAATCAAACTGATGCATTAGGGGTCTAAATAGGGTTCCCAACTTAGTAAACTTTGGAGTGAAATATTTCGAAAAAAAAAACATTTAAAGTTTCTGTTATGAAAACCTTCTGAAACTTTGGGTTTTTATTCAATTTCCACCATTCGGTTTAAAATAAGGAAATTAGTTACATTACGTACGCTCTCAATTTAGTCGCAAATAGTTTGAGCTCACATTGTAATTTAGATTTTTCTTCAGCTCATTTCAAATTTACTATTTTACCATATAGGTTAAAGGTGTGTTAGAACTTAAATGCCCACTCTATGACTTATAATAATTAGCTCTGCGCAAACATTCTCAAATCCCTAAAAGTCTATAATATATTTCCTAGAAACCCCCAATGAGAACTCTCTGGGTATAATATCCTCTATATTATTTACTGGAATCTTCTATATTCTCTACTAATTTTCATTAAAGGTCAAAATATTTTCAATAATAAAACGAAAACTTTATGCTTTATGAAACATGCATTCCATAATCTTTAATTAACTTTGCCTAAATACCAAAACTCTCTTCATTAACAATAAAAACTGGGCAACAAAAAAAAAACAAACTCCAACGATATCAGAGAGGAACCCGCCCCCTTCGCGTCCCAGTCTCGCATATGTAGGTTTATACAGAGTTTCCTTTTTGCAGGGAAGATGGTATTACATAAACCCCTAGTGTGTTCTGTCCATATTATATTCACAACCTCCTTTTGGCCCACCGCAATCCCCCGCCTTGAGCTCAAAACTAAATTAGCATTTTAATAGACTCCTAATTCATTAGGGGATCTGCATCAATTTCCACTATGACTGTACAGAGTTTGATATTATGTGTGGAGGGAATCATTAAGCTCCGCACCAAAAATTACCTACATTGAGCTACCTTCACCCAGAAAATGTATAGTATGTAGGTGCGGGGAATATTTATTCCGGATACCGACCATAAAATATGTTGTATGGACTACTTAGTAGGGGAAAATAAAATGAAAACCCCATTTATTCACCAAGCTTCCCATCTTCCTCCCCCGAATCTTCTTTATTGCTTGGTCATAAGTTTTTGTTTTGTTGTTTCAGTATAAGAAGTATTCGTATATTCGTATTCGGTTTATGGAAAAATTACGGACCATTAAATTAACTACGAAGGCACACTTTGTCCTGATGGATGAACTCTCCTTCTTTCGTCGGTCATAGAAAAGTCCTGACGGAGAGTAAGTAATGAATAAATTTGCCGATGGTGATTTTCATACCCCATAGTACCTACCAACCTCCCCCCCCACCCATCCCTTTATCGCTCTACCACACTCCTATAGTTCTTCTAAGAGGGAAATCACATTGAGTGGAACTAATCTTTTCGGACCAATGACGCGAGTTGTTAGATAAATGTCCTTTAGCAGGAGACTTTACGAAATTATTTTACAACCGCAGTTGCAATTTGCAATGCAACGTGTTTGCTCGTCTTATTATGGTTGCTGCTGTTGCTGCTGCTGCTGCTGCTTTTGCTGGAATGGAATGCAGGGGGTGGTTCAGGGTGGTGCTGTTGTTGAAAACGATCCCACAGAAGTCACGTACACTTGGAGTAATTTTCATAAATCTGTTTACAGCAACCAGGAACTGAAAGGAAAACGATCCGATCCGACCGCCCTCTGGGGGAGCAATGGGAGTTGACACTCATATATCACCAGGATAACACTCATTGCATTCGAAATCACTGAGGGGAGTGTGAATGTGACACCAGAGGAGAAAATTACAAAATCGTTGCAATTGCCAACACAATCCAAGGACACATATACCCACCATCATCAGCTACTGAAGTAGAGAGATAGGTGCAATGCTCATATAGAGTATATCCTTTTGCTTTCTCCCTTTACGTGAATCGTTGATGCGATTATTATTTTTTGAAAACACACACAAAATCAAAAAAGAAGTACACACACACAACACACTTCACACACCCTTTCCCTAAACTAGAATTACAATAGTCTCTTGCTATTTCAGAAGTGGGATTAGTCTTCAAGTGAAGAAACCACATGGTGTCTCAGTGGGTGTAGCGATGGGGGAGCATGGGGTGCGCCACCCCCATAATTGTACGATTTGCAATAAACAATAAAAAAAACAGGAGTACCATCACCGTATAGTCGTGTCGCCTTGATTGCTTAAAAGTGTGAGCCAAAGGAGGTGAGTTTTTTTTTCTTTAAGATTTTTGTCGGTGGAATTTTATTGCCATAGATGGAAGAGATAAGAAATCGTGGCAGAGGGCGCTCCGCGACAAATTCATTCAAAATTTCAATCACGATTTTTCGTAAGCGAATAATATAAAACGCTCTTGTGCGGAGAGTGTGGGACGTGCTGCGCCTGAACGTGTGTCATCAAATTGTTTTTTGTTTCTATTGAGGGTGGTGGGATGGCAAGATGTGTACCGAGTGGTTGCTGTTGTTTTCCTGAGGTAAAGCTTTCTCAAGAAATGAGCGAGGGAAACATTTTTCGTTAAACGTTTGGTGTTGATTCAGCTGCCAAAAGGGCGCGAATATACGATGCAATTTTTTGTGTTTCTTGTTTTCAGCCAGATAACATTCACTTCAGAGTTCCTTATCGAAGTAATGAAAGAGTTTTATTTTTTTTTTTTTTGTCTAACAAAAAACTTTAAATGGGGTGCATATTTTACTAAGTTTATTATTTTTTTTTTGTGTTCGTTTTAAGCTTTAGAAAGGTTTTTCTGCGATTTTCTTTTTCATTTTATTACTCCAGTGTTTGTCGATTTTAATTTTATTATAGCTTTGGTGCAGATGTGCAATGTGGGTAAATAAAAAAACCCCTATGAATTGTAGACGAAATAAACTTTTTTTTTATTTTTTGAATAGAATTATAAGACAAGTAAAAAGACGCTAGGGTTGGTTAATAAACTAGAATTATGGTATATACAATAAACTATATACATACCTAATCAATTGATGTATGGCGAAGTGAATGCCTGTGGAATTTTTTAAAATTTAATTAAGTTAGGGTGTAGTTGCTTGGACTTACAGTTAAGTCAGAGACAATTTTTTAAATCGCAAAGCATAGGGAAAGATGTCAAAATGAAAGCTACATAATATATTTTTTCATAAAGGGATTTTTGAAAAGGGCTAACAAATATATTTGTTTGTATAAAATATACATTTTGTATGGATATCAAAAATAATTTAAAATTAATGATTATTATAGGTGCGTGAATTGTTAGGTACTTTAGTCTGTAGACTTTTGTCTCGCTTCGTTCATTTTAAATACGAAAAATTTTAATTTTGAATTTTTTTCTCGGTATTACATTTATCAGTCTCGTTTCACTAAGTGCCGTATCGGTCTGTTCATGATGGTTCATCGTCTTGGTGTTGTACCGTTTTTGTGTGTTTTTATGTCAAAGAAATATCTTCTTAGATTAAAAATCAAGAAGCTTAAAAAATTACATTAAAGAATTTAATACTATCATTTTTTTTTTTTTCATATTTAAACATAAAGATATAAGTAAATTTCAGTTAAAAGTTACTGCCTGTTTTCGGACTCATATCTCATATAATGGACGCTTTGGAGGTAATCGTTTTTTCTTATAGTGTTATTTAACCGTATGGAAAATTGCCTCAGCTATATGTTTTTACAACATAATTTTTCTTTAACGCAAATAGTTTTTGACCTCTGACTGACTTTGTGAATTGCTGTAGCTTTTTAACGCTAAATATTATGAACAAAATTCTCAGAATCATTTCTTTGGCAAATTGCCTCAGCTGATAAAATTTTCTCTAAACATACAAACATACAAACATCGGTGAGGAACTTTGTCAGTTTATGTCAAGAGTCCCGCCATATCCAATATTCATGCCAAATTTCAGCTTTTAACTATTTTTTCCTGCCTCTGGCATTTTTTCATTTGTTCTTACTGGACTATGCCACACAGTGGGGCCAAACGCAAACCTAAAGCTTTTGAAAAAAGTTCATAAGCATAAACAGTATTTTTTTATTTAATCTATCTATTTTGTGACTAAAGTCAACTTTTCGAAATTATGTAGGATCAGGGGAAGACTTACAACTAAATAATGATTTCTCAAAGAAGAAAAAATATTGACTGGTGGAAAATTAAGAATCTCATCATTACTACCAGATATAGCTTTTTTATGGCTACAGAAAAGCTAATTTTTAATCCGAAGTCCAAACTTTGGCTTAATTTTCCTGTTTTGTCCAATAAATGGGGTAAATTATTTCATAAAAAAAAGTAAGATATTTATTTACTTAATTATATTGAAAGGCTATATAAAAATATAATTTTAAGCTCTCAGCATTTCAAAGTAATGATTTAAGTCCATATTTTTGCTAAAAGATTTTTACCTCAAAACCATTATCACACCCGGATTCCTCATGAAATATAAGAAAACAATATTACAAAACGAAAGCTATATTTTTTAAATATTTATAAGATCTCTTAAATCTCGTAGGTTGCAATTTTCAGTTTTGTATAGAAAATTAGCAAGCTTTTCTGCCGATAGATGTAAATCAAAAAATTTTGCAAGCTTTGAATCTCGAATTATTCACATCCAAAATGATATTACTTTGTGTACTTCGATCCAACCTTAAAAAAGTTGTCGATGGCGATATTTCTTAACAAAGCCTCGTAAGGGGTTGCGGTTTGCAGTGGCGAATAGAAAATCAACAGGCCTTTCTAACGGCGTAAAAATTTGACAAATCTTGAGAAAATTTTGTATCGATTATTGAAAAAAATTGCATCTTTTTTTCAACTTTTAAAAAATATTTCCAAAATTCATCGAACTACACATCAAAAGAAAGATCTTTTCAAACTCTATCCGGACGTCTAAACCAAAAGCGTGTGGATGGTCTGGTCCTCGAAATATTTTCATCTAAAGTGATTGTTCGATTTTACTGCATTTCTGTCGAAAACATTCAAAAGCGTTTGTGTTTGCATAGCGATATTTCCGTAAAAGAGCCTCGAAATCGGTTGTCTATCGTTCCAGAGATATTTATGGAAATTAAATTATTTTACTTAAAATTATTTTAAAAGAAATTTAACTAAAACAAAAAGCCGATACTTGTAAAAAACCTTACAAAAACCTCTTACGAAAAAATTCACATGACAACTAATTGAATGGCGAATGCCTTAAATATTGTTTGTGAACAAAAATTTCGCTCAATGTGTGCGTTATGGAGGCTATTATTTATTTGAATTATGAGATTTCTTTATACATTTACCAACACTGATATTGATGTGATTTCAATGGAGCAAATTTCAATTTTGTCAAACACAAAATTACAGATTTTAAATTTTATTCAGTTTAAGGTTGCGCATACGCCACCATCACCAACTTCGATTAACTTATTTATTTTTGTTATGAATGTATTCTTTCCATAAACTTACATGTAGGTATATGTAAGCCAATGGATGTAATGTATTTATTTTCTGTTAAATATTTTAATGCTTGACACCATATTTCAGTATTCAACTTAACCTATTTAATGTAGAAATAGCTATGGAAAACTTAACTATGAATTACATCAATCCAAAATTTTTTTCATGTGTGTACTAATTAAAATAAGATCTTAATCAAAAAATTAATTCTATCGCGAATATTTCATCAACTAATGAAAACAAAATAATTAATTCCATTCGCCGCCTAACACATCAAATTGCCATCTGATTACCATTAGCGAAACAGAACTACACCATTCCCTGCTCATATTGCAAAATAATTTTTTGTATTTTCCCTTTTTTCTATTTATTAAACTAAAAGAAAACACAAAAACATTGCATCACAAAAGCGTATATTTTTTTCAATTCCCATAGCTCAAATGCTTTATTAACAAAAGACAACAGCTAGGAAAAGAGGACTCCAGAGGCTCATTGTACAGACACACCATAACATCATGTCAGTTCATTATTTTTTCATGACAAAAACCCAACAACTATACTATACCTATATACAATTTCAGTATGATAGCGCTTAACCCCATCCTTAGAGCTCATTGACACAGAACGATATCCGTTCCTTACCACTTAGCAATTGTTTATTTCAAAAAATATTCTTAGCGTGCGCTCGCTGGCTCACACGAGATATAATCCATCAACTTAATAACGCGAAACATTTCTATTGAGCAAGCAAAACAAACACAAAAAAAAAAAATTTTAAATTCCGGCAAAGGCTTCAAAACAAAACTTTACTCCACACATAGGTCCTTTTAAGTTTTTTTTTGACAATATGAAGTGAAATTTCATTACCATCACACATTCACGCAGGATTCTTTGTACCCCCGATATTCGCGCAAGCAAATACGAAGCCAAGACAAAAAAAAATATAAAGGGAAAATAAAATAAAAGGACTCAAAGCGTGACGAACCTTAACAAACATGCGAGGACGTGGAATCCTTAAGGAGTTGGATCCATCATAATCATCAATTCACTGGTGAAAAATTCTGACGTTTTGTTTGTTTCCTGTATGCGACTCTTATATGCCTCTGCTGCTGACGTTGAATGATATGTGATTGTGTGTGTTTGTCTTTATTATCCTTTATTATTCGCAGTCAGGTATGAATAATAAGGGTTTCACGGTCTGCAGGACTTTAATTCGGTGCTGTTCATAGAAAAATTCTTTATATTTCTTCTTTTTTTTTTTAGGTATTTTAACAACACTGATGTAGTCCTAGACTTACCAAGCGTTTTATCATTCATTCACATTTATCCTTGTTGTTCCAGCAGCAGCAGCAGCAGTTGTTGCTTATAGCAGAAGGTGCGACGTACGAAGCGAAGCTCAGAAGATCCTTAGTTGTAGTTTACTCAAACAAGAAAATAACTCACAAAATGTGTTTCATGTGAATGACACTTTTAAATGTGCACAAGGCGAGAACGAGAAGGGGATGTAGGTGGAAATGGATATAAAGTGGGCGTGGGCGTTGAAGTGTGAATTGTTAAGTTGCCTTTTATCTATTTAGCTTTAGAAATTTGAAACACACATGTACCGAAACGAGTGCCTTGTGGAATGGAACTCACTCATTCCCTCTCCATCTCCTATTCTCTCTGGAGGATGGTAATGAACTTTATGAATAGTGCAACGAGCGATGCAAAATGCAATATAGGTATCCTTGGGGATAGGAAAATCTTTCTTCATATTTTAGAACAAAACTAATTGTAGGTCCTTAAATAGAGTGGATTCTTTTTTTTTTTTTTTTTATTCATCGTCTTTCTTCGTTCTCTGTGTGTTTGTTTCGCATTATAATTAGTAATATCTCAGTAATGAACGTGACTTTGGGCGCTACATTTTAGATATATATATCTGTATGCAAGTATATGCCTTGAAAAAGGAAAGAACTTGTAACTTACCTTCGGGAAAAGTAGCGTAAATATTCAAGGGCAGTTCAGGGTTGTTGGGTGGTTGATAATTAAATTGCCTTTGAAGGTATGTCGGTAGAGGTATATTAAAAGTTCTTGCGTTGGAAAAAATTGTTCTAAGACAAGTTCATTCGTTCGTGTTTTTTTCTATAAGTGATGCTTTAGATTTTCTTTGAGCTTTTTGAGCAAAAAATTAAAAGTTATTGCGATTTGGAAATAAGGTTCTTATATAGAAGCTATTTGTTGTTTATTATTTGCTTTTACTCAGTTACAAGTGGGTTGACAGTGCGGACATTGAAGCTCGGAGAATTTAATGACTGTCAAAGTGAGAAATACAATAATGTGCAGGTGTCGGGACTCACGATTAGTATGTGTAAACATCAACGTTTGTCCAAGCGAAGGACATTCTACGAATATAAACCTTGAAGGATTTTGGACAAAAATTTGTAGGTTTGGACAGTACGCGAACAAACATATTGTTTATAAAGAATGACAAACACTGCGGAATATATAATCGCCTATTTTTTTTCCTTGAAGAAATTGGAATACGCAATAGATGGCCATACTCTCTCAGATTCACTTTTTACAGCTGATTAGTATATTGGATCTTTCCATATTGACGATTGATACGAAGCGATTCGGTTTTGATCAACGAATTCGTGTTGAAATTTGTGCTTTTTCCCAGAACACTGTGATTTCCAAAAGTGGGCTTATCAGCACATCGAATTTCTAGTCGCATCAACACAAATTCTCTTTATTCATTCACGGTTTTTCTGCGATTTGGTAATTTAAATTATTTATTAATTTTGTATGGAAAACAAATTTTAACAAATGTATTTTATTAACAACCAACTCGTGTTTATTGCAATTGATTGTCTGTTGTGACATTATCCATTCAGGAATTTTCAGTGTTAGTGTAATAATGACGCGCCCCGATAAGATTAGCTAACTGCAACCAACCCAGAGAAAAATCCACAAGCAATCTATTTGGTTTGGAAAAAAAATCGAACTCGTGATTTTGATCGAACATAACATTACGTTCAGAAGCTTAAACGGATGTGGCAATATTTTTTAAACTTGGTACCTTGCGTTTATTTTTTTGGGTATTAGCCCGACACATTCTTATGATTTTTTTAGATCCCAAAATAATGTTAAATATCTTTGTCCTACAAATTTGTCTACCCATTTAAAAAAAATCTTCTTTTTCACAAGAAAAATCAGTTAATTTATGTTTAACAAAAATTTAAAAATAGTTTCCCATGCAAAACCATTTTTTTTTTAATTTTCGCTTTTCTCAAAAACTTTACAACTCATTTTTTTAGGCAGAAGCTAGAAAGCATAAATGTGGATAAGCGTTAAAAAGAATTTATTTCTAAACTCAAGATTTCAATGACGACTTGGTCCAAAACACAACTGTGATAATTTTTGTTCGTTCTGTTAAGTAACAAGTCTATTTATATGTTAATTTATTTATTTTATTTAATTTACAAATTAATTTAGAAAATAGTGATAAATATAAAATCAAAAAATTATGTAAAATCAAACAAAATTAAAATAAATCTAAACATACCCCCCTAAAAAAGTCGTTATTAAGGACGAAACGTTGGGAAAAGATGAACTAGATTGAAGTACAAATTGATCAAAAAAGCCTATTTAAATAATTTAATGGTCCATTTTTATTAAACTTTGCACAAAAATTATTCTTTTGCCCAAAAGTAACGATACATACCATCGGTATCATAAAACTGTTCGAAAACTATTAAGGAAAATCTTGTTTTTCTCGAAAACGCCTATTACGATTTTGGTAAAACATTCTATGAGCTAATATTAGTTTATTAGCTATTATTTAATAAAGAAAAAAGTTACATTAAGCCATTATTAAAAGTGCCTCACGCAAAAATTTTAGTTTTTTGACTTCCTTATTAACTGATACACCTTTTTATATTTTATACAGAAGTTTCTAATAAGTTTTAATGATATTGCCTATCAAAGTTTTCAAAAAAATATGTTTTTATTATAATTTCCATATTTCAAACATGGATTAGTCATTTCTTCCGAAATTTAATTTTTAATTCCGAACTAATAAATGCTTAAAATTGACGGACGAAATTTTGTTTTCAAAAATGTATTTATAAAAAAAACATTTCCTTGAAACACGGCTCCAATGATTTTTAAATTTATTTTTCAATTAGGTGTCGAAACTATTTCAAAGGCGTCAAAACAATTTTAGAAGTTGTTTGATAAATTTATTTATTGATTTGATTTTTAAATATTTTTCAGCTTAAACTGTAAGGCCTGCCGCCCACTAGGCAACTTTTAGTTGCTCACCCCAGCAACTTTAAGTTCCCCACGGAAATTAGTTGCAGGCGACTCCGGGCAACTTTAAGTTGCTGACCCCGGCCCACTTATCAATTTCCAATTCCGAGCAACTTTCAGGAAATCTTTGAAAATTTAAATTTTCTAAATGTAGTCCATTGAAATTTGCATTGATTTTGCATTTTTGACAGGTCAAATTGAGATAAGTTAAGGTATAGCACGCTTTTATAGAAAACTAAATACAAAAAACCATTTATTCTCAAAAGTTGCTCGGAAGTTGCCCAGTGGGCGAGGGCAAGCAACTTAGTTGCCGGCAACACCCAGCAACTAAAAGTTGCCAGCAACTTAGTTCGGTACGGTAGATACCATTCGCCACCGAAAATTGATAGACGAACATTTCACCACCGCCGATTGAGTGTTGGATCTTTAACTGCTGCCATTTAGTGCTCAATATTTGAATGCCGCCCGTTTAAGTGTCAGATTTTTCGTTTCTGGATATTTTGTTTTCGTGTTCGCAAAGTAGTGTTGATTTTATTAGAAATGGTTAAATCGCATTAAGAATTCATTTATATTATGTTTTCAATATCAAATCGTATTCTTTTTCAGCTTATACCATTTGCATTTTATTTAGGACATTTTGCAGAACAGACTCTTTGGCAAAATAAAACACGAAAATTTAAAATAAATGATGCAAAATTATAGAAAATCATTTATTAACACTATTTTTATTGGCGGGAGACAATTTTTCCACGTTTTATGGTCAATCATAGCAAATTGAAATTTTCGTCAAAAATAGAATCATACAGAATTCGCTTGTTTAACAAGATTCCAGTATACATTGCAATTTATAAAATATGTTCTTAAATGTTGCACCATGCAAAAGTTTCCAAAAAATCACGGGTATTACTGGCAAATCTGAATTCTATTGTGACTAACCACATTTTAATCAAAAAAAAACAATGGCCATATTGAATTATTAACACTACATTACAGTGTTTAAGAGTAGTGTTGAAAGAACGACAGCGAACTACCCAGTGGTGGAACCACTGTAACGAAAATTCCAACCACTAAAAGGCTTGTGGTGAAAATCTGGTGGTGAAGTGTCCAACGTTGAAAGTTCGGCACTGAATAGTCCTGCTTCGACTTATTTGCTTCGTGGCGCCAGGTCTAAAATGTATATCTATATGTACAAAATAGTGGTATATTTTCGTTTTCGTAGCATTGAGAGGCTAGAATGGATAAAAAATATGAAGAAATATTGCACTTGCATAATAAAGCCTTATGAAAATTCTATGCGAGTTATAGCTTGCCAGTTGTTCTTAAAATTGGAGTTAACATCTTAAAATGTTACCTACAAACATGGTAATTTTTCTAGCAATGTTTATATAGTTTTTAATATTTCCATAAAATAAATGTTTATTCAAGACTGGTTTGGAATTAAATAAAAAACAATTTTTTTTTCTCACACATCCTTCCAAGAAAAAGATGCATTTGATATACCAATTCTACTTTATCCGAAATTAGAACAAATTTTACTTAATGTTTTTGATTTATAATTTATAATATTTTTAGATAATAAAAACCCTCTTATGATCGTGTTAAAAATTATTTTATTTTTTAAATATTTATCATGTTGATAGAAATAACAAATTATTTGCATAAATGAGTAAGTGACCGAAAAATTCCGATTTCATACAAAAATAATCAAAAAATTCATATTCTTTTGGCGTTAGCAGTTTTGATAATAAAAATATCTTATTAAGAATTAGATAAAACACCCATTATTTTATTTTTGAGCTCATTGTTACCATATACATAAATTTAAACAAAAATCGTGTTTATATGTTATTTGAATTTCTGCTATAAATAAAAGAATAAACAAAGGAAAAATCTAAGATTTTGGTGATGATGAATCTAATAAACGTTAGTTGAGTTGAATCTCCGCATCAGCAAAAACCATATAGGTACATAGGTATACCTCACCTTTACCTTCAATTACTTTACAAGCCTTGTTGGGTTCTTGGAACTTGGCTCTATACAACCTATGCCAATTTATTAAAATAACCCTCCACTTATTTTGGCGTTTAGAATGCAATATCACCCTACACACAAAAATAATACGAAAAGTACCTTAATCTTCGTTGTATGAATGGAGAAAGACAAATTCTTGTTACGTGTCCCGACGAATAACACGCAATCGTCGTTTGTGTCGTTGTTGCAAAGATAACAATCAAACATGCATTATAAGCTCGCTGCTCCTATATATACCTTTTTTACTTTATATACGGATGTATTCAAATTCATATGAATTACACGAGTTCCTAGCAATTTATACGAAACAGATAGTCTTCCACTTCTTCAATTGCATGATAGAGCATACACTATGTGATGGCAGGAGATATTCCCGAGAACGTGAATCAAGCGGTTAGACCTTCGTCTCCTCCGAAGTCACTTCACTCTACCACGTTCCACCATCAGTCTTCAGCCCAGCCAGAGTATTTCAACGCCGCAAACTGCTTCCTGACATTGGCACTGTAATTTATGAACACGTACTCGTTGCCTCCCTCTATATGCTTCGAGCATAGAAAGATACACAGCTTGGGTTTTTGGCAGATAATTGCCTATCGCGAACGTTCAAAGTCGTCGTCGACGTCCTCGTTGTCCTAGAAGTTTCCTTCTTCAAATTCTTTGCTTCCTGAAAACCGGGATATGACACGAAATTATAACACGCCTTGTATATTTCTATTTGTCTGCGCCTTGCCTGGTTAGTGGGAGATGCGATAAGAGAGTGAGAGTTGGTGGAAATGGAAACGTTTGTACATTCATCCGGCTATTGTCTTTATGCCTACGTAGATACAAAAGTATCTAACGGATAACAATGAGAAGAATCTTTTGTTGTTTAGGTTTGGGCTTAATGCTGCATTGGGGAAATTATCTACACGCACAATTAAGAGTGCGAGATGAACTAAGAGCGATAGCCTTACTTGCATGCTGCGTCAGACACAACTAGCTATGTAGATATAAGGATAGAATTATAATTACAAATTGATCATTATCATTTTGAGTAGTAGGTAAGGTATAATATAGAAGATGATATGACTTGAAAGGACTTGTGGCAAAGGGCGGGCGCGGGACATAAGGTATATCTGTATATTTACGTTATGCAAATGCAGTATAAATTAGCCAGTGTAAATCGAAAATGATTATCTTTCTTGATTGAAAACGAAGGGAGGGTGAAAGATGATGATGGTGAATGGTGGATGGAATCGAATTGGTTTCGTATTGCACCCTGCAGGCATATAAACGTTCATTCACTCAGCAGGATCCTGTCTTTGACTTCACTTAGAAATGTACTTACAAAACACGTTATGCGAGCAATGGGAAATCATTTTGTATAGGAAATAAGCTATGGATATAATGATAATTGTGTGAATAATAATATCCTTGGAATAATAGGCTCAAATTGTAATGGACGAATGTTGGATATACTACAAAGTCCAAAAATAATTAAGGTATTTCTTATTTACGGTGGAGTGTTAGGTACATATATATGAAAATTGATATCTAGTTATTTTGGAATGCAATTAATTTAGATAGGAAATTAACAATTTGTTATTTTTACTTAGTCATGAGGCAAGTACACATATTAATGCACACATAATATAACCAAGTGGCAAGTGACTTATAACTCTTTTTCGGTGTTTGTGCTGTTAGTCGGCATGAACTCGGGAGACCTACAATTTTCTACCGAATCCGCACGTCTATGGTGAGAGGCTTTGCGACTTCCTCGAAAGAGGCATGAACTGTGAAAAAGTATTTTTTTATGTGGAAGATATTCACAGAATTCCCACTTGACAGTCATATGCCAGTTAATATTACACCACTTATAAAGTTTTGGTGATACAAAAATACACTTTTCATGAAATTCAACCAGGACCGGGCTAAGTTAAAAAGTTTAGATTGATACAAAATGATCAAGGAGAAATATCCTAAATCTAAAACCATTTAGATATGCGTCGCTCCCAGTGGTTTCCAATATTTTTGCTTGAAAATGGGAACTCTTCTCAAATGTTAGAAACTGCATCAATGATCGTACCTCAAGATTCATTTGTTGCTTGCACTTTTTTAACAATGAATTCAAATTCAGGGTGTATCAAAATGCCACATGAAGGGAAACCGAATATTTAAGATGAAAAATGGACAATCCAGTTAATGCTGGCTGTCTTGTATGATCTTCAATCAATTACTTTGTACTTTGCACTTAGTGAGTTGAGCTTTTTGATAGCTTTTTTAAATTAATTGGGGTTTATTAATAGTTTTGTAGCAAAAATGGATGTTGCCATCGTCATAAAGAATATAGAACTTGAAAAATGTTGTTTGGGTGACAAGGATATATTACACTGGGAGTGCGAGGAAAGAAAGGAAGGAATATTCAAATCACCACAATAATCAGTTAAGAAAAATCTGAGATCATCAAACAAGTCCTATCGGAGCACTGCCTTTATGGTACTCAAAATCAGTGTATGCAGGGAATGAGCTATTACCACTTTTTTACCACCATCGAAAATAGGTCATTCGGGATTATGGGTTTTAATTAGTATGGGTTTTCGGGATTTAGTGTTTTTGGGTTTTATGGATATTGGGTTTTCTGGATCTTGTGTTTTCATGATTTAAGGTTTTCTGGATTATGGGTTTTCTGGGATTTTGGGTCTTCGTGAGTTTGGGTTTTCTGGATTTTCTGGATTTTCCAGATTTTGGGTTTTCCGGATTTTCGATTTCGTTATTAAGTCTTATTCTCTTAAAAATATTTTTTTTATAATTATTATTTATTGCACTATTCATACTAGAATGTCAGTTTATTAGACTTGACCATTCTTTATTCCGTCAATTTAATTGAATTTTTTGAACAACAACAACAACTTCAAGGTGCTACCACCAATTGTTTACGAATTAATTTATAATTCGTTTATTTTGGCTAGAGATACAGCTGTTTCAAGGGATGCCAAGCCGCCTATCATCAGTCTCCTCTTTATTAGTGGTGCTGAGCTTTAATCCAGTTTTATTATGAAAAACTTTCTACATGCTCACCATTGGGATCGAACCCACGATATCAGATTTGCTCAGTCTTAGAAGCCGTATGCACTACGCATTCCGCCACTTGAGACCACTGACGTCACAGATCGAAAATGGGATGTTATTGTTTATCAAATGCATTTGGAGCATCAGCATTTTTCTAAGCTGAACTTTATAATGTATACAGAGAAGAATGATGCATATAACTGCCAACAATACCAACATTAATTGCATTTCAAAGCTCATAAGGTATAATTGATCGATCAGTAACAATCAAAATGCCAGATCACAATTCTGACACGAAAAAAATCTTCTTGTTTTACAAAACTTTCTAAGACAGCACTATGCTTTCTGATGTAAGCACAATAATCATTAAAATATATAGGTATACATAATGTATATAACGGGTGATTTTTTGGCTGGTTTGGTTTTGGCAACACTGGTTTTGACAGCTGACGTGTGTTTAGTACCTTGTGTCACTGTCAAACAGCTTCAGTTTGGTTTGCAATTTAACCATGGATCGTCTAACAAATGAACACCGCTTGCAAATTATTGAATTTTACTATCAAAATTCGTGCTCGGTTCGAAATGTTCATCGCGCGCTGCTTGTGTTCAGCGATGAGGCTCATTTTTGGTTGAATGGGTACGTAAATAAGCAAAATTGCCGCATTTTGAGTGAAGATCAGCCAGAAGCATTGCAACAGCTACCAATGCATCCCGAAAAAGCCACTGTTTGGTGCGGTTTATGGGCCGGCGGCATTATTGGGCCATATTTCTTCAAAGATGATGCGAATCGCTACCGAGCGATGATAACAAACTTTTTTTTGCCCGAAATGGAAGTTCTTGACTTGCATGATATGTGGTTTCAACAAGACGGTGCCACATGCCACACAGCACGCGAAACAATGGCGTAATTGCGAGGCGAGTTTGGTGAACAGTTAATTTCACGTTTCGGGTCGGTCAATTGGCCGCCTAGATCGTGCGATTTGACACTATTAGATTATTTTGTGTGGGGGTATGTCAAGGCTAATGTCTAAAGGGACAAGCCCGCTTCGATTGACGCACTGGAAGCCAACATCCATGCATTCATTCGTGCGATACCGGCCGATATGTGTGAAAGAGTATGCCAAAATTGGACTCAGCGGATGGGCTACCTGAGACGCAGCCGCGGTCAACATTTGCATGAAATTATCTTTAAACATTGAATTGCAAGGTTCAAACTATCGATTCAAATAAATATTTCATTCATTTTTTCGAATTTTTTGTGTTTTTTTTTTTTTAAAGTTCTAAACCTCTTAAAAAATCACCCATTATATATTTATATATCTCTTAACCCCATCATCTACAATGCCAAAGCCTTTATGATGGCTGGTCGTACCTGAGTAGTTCTGGCTTGGGAGTTATTCTCAAGTTTAGATCATAAATAACTCCTTTGAACGTGGAGGAATCACGCATAACATTTGATCCCTAAACCTTTAAACGGGGGTTGCTTACAGCCCCATTTCTTTACCTATCTAAACCTATTTAATATCCTGAAAAAGCCTTTCCACCGTCTTTTCTGGAGATTCGCGCCACCTTTCGTGCGTCCTGTTCATAATTTATGGTGTATTCCCTCATATGACAATTATTTTCGTGTGTGTAAATATGTTTGTGTTAAATGCCAAAATAATGTATACGCACTCGTCTTCCCACGGGAGGGGAGGCACATGAACATACAGATATGTGTTATATATACTCAACGCAGGTGAATCAATCCCACGAGGAAAACGAACAAACAAACAAAATCTCACATTGGTTTCAACGATACTACCTATATATTTTGAGGAAATATGTTAACATCTGACAAATAGCATAACTAATTCATTTCCAATTAGTTTCGAGCTAAAATATACAATTTCCATCTGCACGCATTGTTTCAGGCTGTTTACACGCTTCGTGCTCGTTGACAACCAAATAGAAAATCCCCATATGCGTAATTATTAGACTTTTCCTGCCGCAGGATATAATTAAAATAAATCACCTATCTTCGCCCAACGATATTGGTATGATACAAAAAAAAAAGAAAAAGAAACAACACAATTTCTCCAGAAAATAATTCAATCGAAGTTAACCGCACAAAAAGCGTGTCAGGCTCAGGATGGAATGTAACCCCGCTACACGAAGAATATCATATCCTTGACAAATTTAGGATCCTGCGGCTTGTTTTCTATTAAGTAACATGAAAATCAAAAAAATCCAATGACAAGCTGGGGACTTAGATCGGATTTCGTTCGTCGTCGAAAAAGAATTAGTCAAAGTCAGAGCTGGAAACATAAGAAACAAGTACAGGGATTACAGTAGATGTCCTTCTTAGCTCGAATCGGCACTATTTTTCGTCGATAAATCATCGGACAACGGCATCCATCCCCGACAGCAAATCAATTTGCTTCTGGCTTCTGTGATAGTTTTTGGAAGATTTCCTATCCTGTCCTGTCTGCATATGGAGGGAACGAATATAGAGACAAAAAAAATAGCAAAAAACCAATAAAATTATGTCCTTCCTATGATGACACGAGGACTATAACAACGATCCATATGTTAGCTCATCTAGCTAATGAGGATTTCTCGTTGAAAGGACACATCTATTTCCCCATTATAAATATACAACAACATAATGCTACTGCTGTTGTTCTGAAAACTGAAATGCTGATGGCACAAGGATTAGCGTGTTCACCTCCATAAATATTATTTCTCAAAATGGGATTTAGTTTTGCTGCAAAGATGATAGTATATATCCATACTCGTATATACGTTAAGAGACGCAGGACATTGTTGCTCTAAAGGATATTATTATTGTCATCGATAATATGGATCGATTTCCAGGAAGTCGTTTCGTTAGTTAGTTTTGTGCGAACAAAATCCTTTAGGGAGCGCATTATAGATTTATGTGTCGAAATTGAGATGTTAATCAGTGAGGTTTGTGTTTCGAGGGTGAATTTGATATTTTTTATGGGCAAATACTTAAGTTTGATATAAGGAGGTTGTTAAGTTTAATTTTTGTTTGTAGGTTTGTTGATAAAAAAATATTATGGCGTGTTGTGTGATTTTATTACCCAGCCAGCAACACTGCGAGAAATAAGTTGTTATAAAAATCAAACTGCTTTTTTTTAATGTTCTCTATTTTCATATTGAAGCCATTTAAGTTTTTATAGGTATAAGAACTTGGGCCTTAGATACCTATTCTTTACATCGATTCTCTACGAAAACGATTTAATTCTCAAAGGACTTTCAAAGCTATATGAGTACAATATTGAGGTAATTTGCTGGAAAGAAAAATGTATAAAATGATTTTTGGTCAATAAAAAATATTATCCAATAAATATTCTTTATGACGACGAGCTATAAGTTCGTAGGAGAAAAGTATTCAAGTGTTTGTCAAAGGCCGTTGGGAAGTTTCTATTATAACAGAACACAATGACAATCATCCTGCATGGTAAATTTATTTTTAAAGAAACTTTTCGTGATTGAATTGCGTTAATTATTTTTTTGTAAAGGGTCCGCCATCTAACTTTTTTTTTTCAACAAGTGCTTATTTCGTGAATGGTAACACTTAGCTCATGTCTGATTTGACAGATAATTATTTTTATCCTTCCGCTGAAAGAATATGGTTGTGTATACGCTTCGCTAAGTGGGCCTGCGATCGACTTAGAGAAGATGCCGATTTTGCCAAAAAAATCATCTTTTCATTTTGATCTTGGCGGGTAGTAAACAAGCAAAATTGTCGCATTTGGGACACAGAAAACCCGCACGCATACATTGAAAAGACGATACACCCAAAACGAGTCACTGTTTGGTGCGGATTTTGGTCCAGAGGCATAATTTGGCCATTTTTCGAAAATGAGCAAGGAGTGGCCCTTACCGTCAATGGCGATCGTTATCGGGCCATGTTGAACGAATTTTTGTTCACAAAAATTCAAGAGGAGGATATTGGCAACATTTGGTTTCAACAGGACGGCACTACGTGCCACACAGCCGAAGCTACACTCGATGTTTTGCGCCATTTTCAAAAAAAAAAAGTTATTTGGCGGACCCTTTATTTATAAATTCTGATAAGGTCTTGAAGTTTCTTGTACCTCCGTTAAGTAAAGATTAAACTTTAAATTAAAAGAAATACCCGTCTTATTTATTTCAGAATTAAAAAAAAAAAAAACATAATTGCCTGAATTGGAGTGTAAGACTGGCGTTTTTGTGTTTGATGTCCATTATTCCCAGATTAAAGTAGCATCCTTGCATGAAATGAATCCGATAATCCCGCGCTACATCTAGCGTCTAGACCAAGTGGATTTACTTACCTCAAAAAGATGATAATATGATGCTAACAGAATAATATATGGCCACCAAATATGAAAATACCAGTCTCCAATTCAACGATAAGTTCCTTATTTTTAGAATTGAAATGAATAAAATTGCCTTAATCGAAGTGTTAAACTGGTATTTATATTTATTACTAACTTGCCCGCCCGGCTTCGCACGGGTAGACTTTAGATATTAGATTATATCTGAGAATAGCTAAAGATGATTCTCATCGGCTTTGTTGATCGTTATGATGATAAAATGACAGATTAATTAATTTACTCTTTCCCAACTTTTCGATTGTTGTTGCCGTCTTCTTCAGGAGATCTTTATTTATAAAAAAGAAGTAATTACATAAAAGTGTAAATGTGTACACATGATATCCACTTACATAAACTTGAACAACAGTCCAATAAGTACATTCAAGTTTTGGATCTACTGTTGGAAACTATAAGGAGCAGTACACCGCTAAGATGTTTTGTATGTCATGTTTACGGTTCATGTTGTTCTTGTTATTGATTTTGTGTAGTGTTTCTAACGTCTAGCGTTTGCAAGATCTCCACACCATCAAAGTCCAGTTAGTGGCCACTTTCAACTCTGTGGCAAGGCAGTGCTGTCTTTCCAGAATTTTTCGAACGAAGGTCCAACTTGTGACCCGACCAACAAAGCCGATGAGAATCATCTTTAATTATTCTCATATATACATCAAAAAAGAATTTCTTAAAACGTACAATTTTTTTTTTATTTCTACGCCAATTCATCCTACAAATAACAAAAGTTGAAGAAGAACATCCCCAAAGCCATTTCCTAACCGCCTAGGCCTACGCTACAGCGCCATTTGTTGAACCATCCACCACGATTTATTTATTGGATATAAATCTGTCTGTGTCTAAAATATTATCTTTAGTTACAGAAATAAGATGAGTAATTCCGAATATCTAATTTTATTTATAGTCAAGTAATTAGATATTTTTAAAACTTTGCGAAGCAACGTGAGCACAGGTTTGCTAGTAACAAATTTATGGCTTATAGATTCGAAAACTATACTAAACTATAATTCCACTGAAATTTTCAGAATTTGTTCAAATTAGTAGCGGAAAGTTTTTAATAGCAGTTTGACTAAAATCCTCCCACTGATACGCCCACTTTTATTATATTTTTATTTTCTCCATAGTGAAGGTTCTTAAACATTTTTTGTTCATATCTGTGTGACCGTTTTTGCAACAAATTTAGTAACTATTAAGCTCTCCTAAATCTAATGTATGACATTTTATATTTTTCCCACCCATAACCACGCCCACTCTCCTTAGACATGTTTGATTTTTTTTTCGTAATTTAATGCCTTAAGAAAAATCTAAATTTGAAATATAGCCTAAAGCACTAAAGTGTAGTCTTTCTCGCCCACTACCACGCCCACTCGTCTTAAACATACATATATTTGAATTTTCTTTGAATTTCCCATCATACCAAAACTGAAAATTTGTAATAAAGCTTTTTTGAGCCTTAAACAATAACCATGACTTGTGTTATTACTTTTGGAAATCCGCCTACTACTTCTACGCCCACTTTTTTATTTCATTATTAAAATCTGATGAACCTAAAGCATTTTTTTTTTAAATCGTACGCCTACTGCCACGCCCACTTTTAATGTAACTGAATTTTCTACTTAAATTTTTAAGATAATTTTTTTTATATTGAAAATCCGCTCATTCACACTTTTCCCATATTAGAGTTTATTCCTTATTTAACTTTGTAGCGTATGACATGATCAATATTGGTCGCTGTGAAACATGACACGTTTCAGTTGTACATTGGTAAAAGCGTTCAAATCAAACAGAAGACAATATAATAAGCCAACAAAAAATTATACATATTATTAACTCAAATTTATTATTCTCTTCTTGTTTCAACTAATTACCGTGTTTGAAGTTCCGCTTGGATATCATTTTCATTATGAATGATTTTTTTTTTTTTAACTAAGCTTCAGGACCTTGGCCTGAAATGATAAAAATTTAAAACGAAACTTAAAAAAAAAAAAAAAATATCTTAATCCATTCATTCTTTGCTCAATGTCATCTGCTCCTTTAAAAATAAAGAAACTATTAAAAAAATCCAATTGAACGAAGAAAAACTATAGCACAAAATCCACAAAAAATACAAGAAGAAGAAGAATAATAAAATTATTTAATGAAACTTTTTCAAGACATTTTTTGTCATTTTTAAAACTGATATCAATTTCATTTAAACTTTATGAACTGTTTTAAATAAAAGAAAAAAAAATATTTCCCGTCATTTCTAGTCATTTGTATCTATGTATGTAAGTTTCACAATCTCATGCTCAAAGCGCAAAAACCAATTACAGAATGTCCTTGATGTCCTGGTTTCCTGTTAACTAAAGACAGTCATCTTGTGGCAACAAAAAGAAAGCAAAGGAATATTCAAAAGAATGTCTTTTTTTTATTTTAAATGTAAAATAAATAATCCTTGACCATGATGGTTGTAAACATCCTTTCACAGTTAGAATTCCTGTCGCAGCATTCAACTTAATGACAAAATGATAATATTAACGTTTAATATCCTGCAATGGCTGTTCGGTTGGGTTGTTCCTTCTATAAGTTGCCACGGAGGAGGGAAGAAAAAAAAATTTGCAGACAAATTTGTCAGCAATTTAGATTCTTAGGTTTTATTTCATTTCTTGTTTGGCTTCTGAGCTTCAGCATCAGTATCAGCGACAGCGAAAGGAGAAGCAAAAAGCAAGCAAACCAAGCATCAACTAAAGAGAAGCAGCAGCAATCCTTTGTCCCTCCCGGTGTGAATATGTTAATGTGGCATCTCTGATTCCAGAATCATTTGCCTTTGGTGTTTTGCCAGGCGAAATGCATTCCACATGCAATTTGCATGCCGACTGCCGGCTGCCGACAGCGACAACGTCGACGACGACAAGGAAATAAAATATCTGTGCTTTGTCGATAGGAAAAGAAGATACTCCTCCAGCAGGTACCCTCTGCCAGCTCATATTCATAGATGCTCCGGCGAGGACTTCGAGCAGTAGGTATCCATTGCATAGAGGTATCTCCCAATGGCCATAAAGTCGATCTTAAACGATTGTTTTTTTGTCTTTTCGGGGGAGCTACATGACGTTTGGGAATAGAATTTGTACGATTCCGTGCTGCGCATCGCTAGAGATGGGCTCTTTGATGCATAAAAATCTGCAAAATCAAGACGCTTCTGCTGCCGGGTACTCCTGATGCTGCTGCTGCTCAGTAATGTTTGGAGCGATGGGGCCAGATTCTAACACAATGGAGAATGGCTAAGTAGCTATACCAGCAACTATAAACGACTCGGTCGGTGGTTGGGTATGATGGTGGCTCAATGGAATGGCGCAAATAGCTTTGGGGACAAAATGCTGTTTTAACCGCTGTTATCGTTGCACACTGTTCCCGGTAAACGCTACTAAATTAACCACGATGTTAGATCCACACAGAACAATTCCACCTGCTGACCCTATAGACAATATCTCAGCGGTGCGGCCGGCCGATGGCGGTGCATGGTAAGCACTGATGAAGTTTTTGAGGTATTCCTTTATTCACGTTATGCGCAATGTTTGGAACTGAGATCTGAACATGCATAGAACATGCTGTGCAAATCAGATGCGGAAAAGGTGTTGCCAGCAATGCTGCTTTAAACATGAGCAGAATTCAAATTCAGAAAATTTTAAAATTAGACAAAATGATGTGTCGAAAATGAAACAGATCATAGCATTTGAATAAATAAATTTATCGCAAACATTTTTTTGCTGAAAGGAAATTTCCAAGGCTATAAAACTGGTAAATTTCAAGAAACAGGGTGTTTCAGAATCGATTTTAAAAAAAAATTGGAAGTAACTAGTTTTTTTTAAACATCAGTCACATAGTTATTGCGGATCTTGTAAAAAAGGAGGTCAAGACTAACTAATTCAATGTTAACAGGGTGTTCCAAAATCAAATTTATCACAAACAGTCAATTATAAATTTAACGAAAAAATTTTTACGATGATTTTTGAAGGATTTCACCATTTTTTTTTTATGTGTGGCATAGTAGAGTCTCCCCTTAACTCTTTCAGGAATACATTTGATTTCAAACAGTATAGGGGTATAGGGCTCGAATAAATTCCACTTTTAGCAGCGATTGGGGCCGTATGTCAGCAATAACACGCCGAATATTCTCTTTCAAGGCGTCAATCATCTTCTGCTTATCTGCGTAGACAAGCGATTTCACATAATCTCACAGAAACTAGTCCAGCGGTGTTAAATCGCACGATCTTGGAGGCCACGCCACAGACCCACGACGCGAGATAATGCACTCACCAAAAGATCCCTTCAATAAATTGATTGTTTCGTTGGCTGTATGGCATGTAGCGCCGACGTCTTGTTGGAACCAAAGGTCGTCCATATCAACATTTTCGAATTCATGCACGAAAAGTCATTAATCATGGCTCTATAGCGTTCCCCATTCATTAATTTTTGAAGAAATATGGTCCAATGATTCCCTCTGTCCATAGAGCACACCATCAAACAGTGACTTTTTGAGGATATAACGGCGTCTCAGCAATGGCTTGTGGATAATGATCACTCAAAATATGACAATTTTGTTTATTAACGTACCAATTCAACCAAACCAAACCAAACTTAATTCGAATTCTGAGAACTAAAGGTTTTCTGTGTTTTAGTTTAAAGTTGTCATCAGGGATGTGAAATAGGCCCTCAAATTCCTTTGTTCCCGAAATTTAAGGAGCAAGGCTAAATTATAGAATCTTCGTTTTCAAGTTAATAATATGTATTTCTTCACTTTACTTGTGTTCTTCTTTTTACCTTGCTTGAATTTTAATTTTTTTAAAAACCTATTCCACCTACACTCCAACCTTTTATTGCTAAATCTCTACGTACTATTGCACCTGGCAACGTAGTTACCCTTGTCAACTGTTCGGACACTTTTAATATAATGCGATGCAAGATTTTTTCCATCTTTGTGTTTAATCTTCTTAAAACAGAAACTGAAACAAAACAAAAAAAAACAGAAATGCACGAGTAACTTTAACACCAAGGAAATCTCATGCATTCAGCCGGAATGGAGATGGAGCATTTGACTGAAGGCGAAGAAACACGTTGTGATGGTGGGAATCGCATTAGTTGCATCCAATATATACCTTACCTTAGCTCCATTCAGATCCAACCATCTGCAATCGCAACACGAACGAAATACGAAAGGAAACGACCATAAAAAAATGTCCAAACCTTAGGTATGGATTTGCCTGCTTCCTATTCCTATAGCTTCATGGTTGGTGGATTTTTCCAATCTTTCCCTCGTTGGCACTTTATTTATTTATGCTTCAAGCTTTTTGTCCGTCTTCAGTGCCATTCTCATTCACTCTGGACCTTTGTCTCATATATAGGAGATGTCCTCCGCCGCCAATAGATGTGCACTTGTGCTGCACAAAAACAAAACAACAAAACAAAATACCTGACTGCTGGCTGGCCCTGGTTACCCTCCTACTGTGAATGACATGTTCGGTGAGATATTTTAATGTAGATACGTGGCACCCAGCTCTGTGACGGCTAAGGCCAAACAGCTTCTGTATACAAGGTGGGCCCACCAAACACCGCCGCGCCACCGCCATCGCCATACCGCCTCGTGCTGCTTCCCTTCATTGTTCTACCGACAACGACGCGACGTGCAACGACAACAACAACGACGACTCGATGGCAGCAGCGGGTGCATTAGATTTGTAGCTGCAGCATTTAACATCTTTCATCCTATCAGAGTGTCATCTGGAAAGACACAGCCACCATGAAGAGTCCGGTTCGTTTTTATAAAAACAAATGTATAGATTGGTATACCTATCCATGTATACTGGAGCTGGAGAAAGACCAAACGAACGAACACGATAGACGGTTTTTGTGGTACTTATGGTTGTACAGTACAGCACTAAAGATTTGCATTTTGGAAGTCTTTGTCCAGTTTGTAGCAATATTGGAAGTAGATTATTGTTTTCAGGGCATTGAAATCAAATGAAAACTGAAGGTAAACGTATAGTGACCTATGTGCAACGAATGAATCACATATATTAACCATCCAACATAAGTAAAGGGTCCGCCAAATAACTTCTTTTTTTTTTTTGAAAATGGCGCAAATAATCGAGTGTAGCTTCGGCTGTGTGGCACGTAGCGCCGTCCTGTTGAAACCAAATGTTGCCAATATCCTCCTCTTCAATTTTTGTGAACAAAAATTCGTTCAACATGGCCCGATAACGATCGCCATTGATTGTAACGGCCACTCCTTGCTCATTTTCGAAAAATGGCCCAATTATGCCTCTGGACCAAAATCCGCACCAAATAGTGACTCGTTTTGGGTGTATCGGCTTTTCAATGTATGCGTGCGGGTTTTCTGTGCCCCAAATGCGACAATTTTGCTTGTTTACTACCCGCCAAGATCAAAATGAGCTTCATCTGAAAAGATGATTTTTTTGGTAAAATCGGCATTTTCTCTAAGTCGATCGCAGGCCCACTTAGTGAAGCTTATACACAACCATATTCGTTCAGCGGAAAGATAAAGCTAATTATCTGTCAAATCAGAATTGAGCTAAGTGTTACCATTCACGAAATAAGCACTAGTTGAAAAAAAAAAACGTTAGATGGCGGACCCATCCGGCCCTTGCCTAAACACTTGAAGGAAGCACACTATAGTTGGCCTTGTTTTACTCAAATTTTTATGTTTCTTTTATTTTATCCAAATTTTGTTGGCACTTTTAAAAGAAAATATCCAAAATTTGTGTCATACAAATATACTACATATTTTAATGAATTTTAAACTTGGCAACAGAAAGCTTTTCCAATCTTCCAATAATAAACCCTAAGATAAATATCTAGCTTCGGCTTTAAAAAAAAGATCAAACACTCGCCTGTCCTTCGTATGAGCTTATACCAAATTATAACCATAAGCCGTAGGCTTTTTATCCTTTCACCTTCAAAAACCAAAAGTAAGACCCCATCACATTGGTAGGTATTATAATTTTATTCAAAACGTCAACACCTCATATACGACGATGGACGACAGTAGAATATACACATACTTCATGAGCACACAACTCAGTCATTAACAAGTACTTCCATTCAACCATCATCTCCTAATTCAAATCTCACGCTCAGTTGACCCGAAACAATTTCCTACAAAACATCCGTCCGTACATAAAGCATTAAGGTACGAGTAAATACAACCACCATCCAAACATAAACTGCTGATCCCATAGGGTATCCGGTGCCGCTAGGGTTTCCAACATCAAGTCACCCCCTTGTTTTGTTTATTTTTGAAAAACACCTTCGGGCAATCTTTTGGTGTCTATGGTTGGTAGAGGTATAGAGAGAGGTGACCGAGAAAAACGACGCATCAATGCAGTTGTCGACGGATGACGGACGACCGACGACAAACCCTACCTACACACACATTTTCATAGAGATGACGACTCTGGAGCTGAAGCTGGACCAACGATGCGTGTCATCCAAACCGGATCCGATTTTCGTGTTGTCCTGGAAAAGTGCTAGGAAGCATTTCATCTTAATTATTTTGCCATTTCTGGATGGGGTGAGGTGTGAGGAGCATCTGTCCTTCTCCTTCCTCCCTCTCTCCTTTGTCACCTTATTTTCGGTCTTCTTCGCTTGGATGGAGTTTACTCAATTTTGAGTGCTTCCTCATCCCGACAATGGTATGTACCCCAAAGCTTCAGCCGGACGTAGTTTGAAGGACAATGCTTATTAAAAATTCTTTTCCATGTCCTTTGGATGTGGTGGCGAATGAGCAGTGTGGTCGTTCATTGCCTCTTTGCTGTTTTATAACTAATTTCCCAGCACACATTTTGGAATGAGAGCCAAGCGGACCGGACCAAGTTGGGTGTGGGTAGAGGGTAGTGCTCTGAATGGACAATAACGACCGTCCTGGGTGGTGATGATCATTACTCCGTTTTCATTATAGAGAAAGGATGGAAGCACAGAAGTGGGTAGTTGGGGGGAGAAGTACGAGTATAGAAGTATACTTAGAAGCGCATCCCTTTGGTCGCATCATTTTCTCAAGCTTTTGGGGCAAACCAAGCGTTCTACAAGCATTCACCAGCGTAGATACACATAAAATACCGCATCAGACCATGAGTCCCCAAGCTCAAAATGGCCGACAATAGTGTTCATTTTTCACCCTTTCCATATATATTTTCCAGAGGATTGGTGTGTGTATAGCGCCGGCCGCTGCGCCGGGGAACCCTATGGGGGCTATTTTCTAGATTTTCACAGTTTCGCTTAATTTTTTGTTTTGTTTTATGAAATAATGAAGAATCTACAGTTTTCGTATGTGTGTATAGACGTGTCCTTGATGGTTTGGGGTTGTTTTATTAAAATATTCAAAACTTTATGAAATTTTCTAATTTGCCATTGCTTGGTTGTGGTTCCGTATTTTGTGCGGTACGTGGAGCAGCAAATGTGCCACCTTTTTTGAAAACCATCAACAGTCAGGGGGGTATTTTTCTAGCCATCTTTTTTTGGTATCCTTTATATAGATATAAATATATATGGCAGCGTTTATTCTGAGTGCGGTGACGGTGTGAGGTGTATATACCTACGTTTATGTATACACAGTTTCCTGATGCGAGAAGACTGTACAAAATTTTATTTTGTGAATCTGGTGCGGTATTTTAGTTTCTCTAAAAATAGTCAAGAGATGAGAAACAAAAAAAAAAGGCAAAAACACGGTTTCATAGCACCATCATTTATTTTAGTATTTCAACTCCATAGGGGCATAGGGGGATAATTATAACATTAAACATTTGGTAAAGGATAAAAAGGATTTCTTAATTTTTTTTTTGATATTCTCTCACCCAATGATACTTGTGCAAAATATTAGTATTTCACATTTTTTAAAAGAAAAGAAAACCGAAAGGTGGATTTACAGTATTTTTTTGGTAAAAAAAGGGTTTTTGGTTTTATGTTTGTACATCAGAGTAGGTGATCTATAGGTGGGTGTATGCAGTGGAATCACTGAAATGTCATTCAAGCATTTTTGTGTTCCTTTTTGGGAAATTGAACAAAATTATCGATGTGGAAATGTAAAATTTATCAAATTGTTGTTTTTTTTTTTAATTTTGGAAAGGTTGATGGTACAGACACTCAATTCTAGAACCTCTCCCAGCACTTCTTCCTTTTTTACAGTTTAATTAATTTAATTAAGTCAATTCATTTGAAATTTCTGTTAGGTGTTAACAACCGTTATAAAAAAATATTTAAATTATTTATCTCTTTAACGGTTCCAACGATTTCCATAAAAATTGTGTGCACTTTGCCGGTACGTAATGCCGCTTGGTAAGGAACATTGTATATATACAGGGTGTTTTTTTAGATGTTTGGTTTTCAAAAAGAAATAAAACGCATATAATTTAATGTTATGACCAAGAATTTAGCTTTAATATAAAGATAAGGGTTTGCCATTATGTTTTAACAATGATTTCGGTCAAGTAGATGCCGCGGCTGGCTGGAATAAATTGCAGCCAAGAGGGCCAATTTTCGACCACTTTTTGTAGCAATTGGGGCCGTATGACAGCAATTACGCGCTGAATATTCTCTTCTAAGGCGTCAATCATCTCAGGCTTATCTACGTAGACAAACGATTTCACATAATCCCATACAAAAAATAGTACAGCGGTGCTAAATCGCACGATCTTGGAGGCCACGCCACAGGCCCAACACGCGAGATAATGCGTTCACCAAAAGTTTCCTTCAACAATTTGATGCTGTATGGCATGTAGCGCCGTCTTGTTGGAACCATATCAACATCCTTCAATTCAAGCACGAAAAAGTCATTAATCATGGCTCTACTCTATAGCGTTCCCCATTGACTGTAACATTATGGCCGGCTTCATTTTTGAAGAAATATGAACCAATCATTCCCTCTGCCCATAGAGCACACCAAACAGTGACTTTTTGAGTATGTAACGCCGTATAAACAATGGCTTGTGGATTATGATCACTCAAATTTGCTTATTATCGTACCCATTCAACCAAAAATGAGCTTCATCGCTGAACTGAATTTTCTTGTGAAAATTGGGATCAAAAATGATCTCGCTTCGAGCCCATTCTGCACAATTTGGAAGCGTGGTTCAGAAATCAATCTATTTATTATGAAATGGCAAACCAAACTGAGCATAAATCAAGTAACAGCTGACCAACTCCGAAAAAAGTATTGCCAGATTGAAAACCACACGTTAAAAAAAAACAACCGTTACTTTATAATAGCGTTCTAATTTGTTTTAAATACATAGATATTGAACAAATTTTTAAATATAAATTTATTTTTTAAGAAAACCGCTCAAACGAGTTTTGAAATTGTAGATATTTGCATGATTTCATTTTTTGTTTAAATAATTCACCCATTGTTCTAAATTTTGAGATTCAAAAATTCTTAGCAGTTGTCTTAGAAATTTAAAGGTGGTGTGCAAATTTGGCTCTCTTCTCCTACTTTTTTCGGCTTTTCTGTGCTTTTGCTCACTCCCGCTTCATGGTGAGAAAGAGATGGCTAGGAAAGGCAAGATTTTTAAAATGGTTTAAAAACTTATCGATTTTTTTGACGTTTTCTTTTGAGACAGCTATTTTTTTGTTTTTACTTTATCTTTGCCACTTAAATCATACAGAATCCAACTGTTTTTCATTTGTAAACATATCAATATTCAATAAAATATTTTTTGAAAAGTTTATTTCAAAAATGTTGTTTTTTTTTTGTGTAGACAGACGATCAATGAAATAAATTATGAAATGTATCTTTTTATTCATGATCGCTTCCGATATTCATATTTTATCCGTAAAAAGGTTTTTTTTTTTGTTAATCCCGGTTGAGCCCCTAAATTGTGGGATTAATTCAATTTAATTTTACTTTTTATTGGTTAGGTTAGGTAAGGTTAGGTTATTAGAAGAAGATAGAAGATCTTATGCCTATCACACTTAGATCAATGTAGATCCATTGTTACACCCTGAAAAATTGGACATTCCTAGTAAGTTAACCTATAAATTTTCATGGATTGTCAAGCCATCTAGAGGCATAAATGAATCGCGAAAATTTCACACCAGATAGGTTGGATAGCTCTTCTAAGTTATTAAAGAAATAGCTTCCTAGGTGTTTGTTTCTTAGTTGCGAGAGCGCTATGGGCAGTGACATAAAAAGTGAGAAGAGTCTCCCTGTGCCTCCTCATCGCCACAACCTCTGCATAAGGCATCCGTGACCGTGCTGAGCCTCAGTTTTTTTTTGTGGTACTTCAGCAGGTTGTGTACGGTGACGGTACCCACAAGGGCGCACTGTGACTTCTTACTTAGTCTTAAGATCATATCTGTTTTCCCCTTGTCAAAACACGGCCAAAGCTTTTTGGTATTCGCACAAGAGTGGATTTGGAACCATCTTACATTTGTTTTCTCTAGAATTTGCTTTGCCACAGTCTGTTTGAAGTATAGGTTATGTTCTGACTGGCTCGGATCAATTGCTGAACCAATTCGTGCCAGCTCGTGTGCTCTCTTATTTCCAAGAATTTCTATGTGACCAGGAACCCATCAGAGCTTTTTATTGGTTATTAAATTATTTAAAATTTAAGTTGTTGTTTTTTAAAAATGAAAAGTGGAAGAATTTGAGATAATTGAAATAGAGAACTACGATCGTTGGGTTGTATTCAGTCCCACTTTAATTAAATAGTCTTACAAATATTATATACGATTAAAATACCAACGCCTCCAAAAAAAAAAAAAATGATACGGAATATTAGGTTTTAAGCAACAAATAGTATGTAAAATAGAAATTGAAAAGTATCTAAAGATAATTTGATAAATCCTCTGTCAGCTTTCGACTTGTCAACCAGAAAAGATAAATGAAAAGGTGTGATATAATTCAAATGGGTTTATTAAAATGGGTGAAATAACATCAATTTTCTTTCCTTTTTTTTTCTTGAAATCTTGGTTGGTTGAAAAGGCAGTAGAAACATATGACCCAACAGACACTCATATTAAAATTGTTTACAACATTTTGTATCCACCCAATGCATTAGCGTTTCATTTCATCCTTTTGCATAGAAACTTCCATACAATTTCTGACAGTAATTGACAGCAAATTTCTCTTGAGAAATCATATTATTTAAATGAAAATATTAGGTATATGAAAACATGCTGACATTGACATTTAATTACATCCTGATATCTCTTCTGACAGACAACCACATTGCCACAAGAATTCCATGCGGGTTGGCATTCTTTCTTTAAATAATCAATTCGATCCTGTTTCTTTGAAGAACAGAGAAAAAAAAATAACGATTCTATTTTTAAATTTTGAGAAAATTGAAAACGGCTTGAATTAATCGTTGATTATATAATTTTAAATTTGAAGTAATTGCAATTTTCTTGGAATTATCTTTTTCAAGGATCAACGATGTCACACACTGGCACACACACCAACTGAAATAAAATATTGAAACCGACAAAAAAAATCCTTACACATGTCAATTCGATTAACATTTTAAGTGGGAAATAATCGATGTTCATGTGTGGTGTGATGTGCTGCTGCCTGTGGAAATGAGAAATTGCGAATTCAATTTGATTATAATTCCCTTTTTTTTTTGATTATAAATCCCTTTGAAAGGAATGACATGAAGACTTTCTTAACTAAAACACATTTTATACCAGATCATATCACCAAACCTCTTTTTTTCTAAGAATTAAATAGAGAAGTTCTTAGAAACCTTCCACAATAAGAATTTAAATAAACTCTCACTTCAAGGATTCCATCATATTGGAGTTTCAATAAAATTATGTAGACCAACCAGATGGAAATTGTTTTTATATAAATTGGTTTGATGATTTCATCACACTCTGCCATAGAATTAATAATTTATTCTTCCAATTGAAACAGAAAAGTGAGTATAAAAAAAACAAAATTCCTCATGCATATACGTATAGTCGTACATCGGTACATAGCCTTTTCCTCTTCCGAAACCAACTTTTTGCTTTTGAACTAAAGGTCCTAGAGTCCTCATCTTATCGTCGTGTCGTCTGTATATGTATATATAGGAAGCGAAATGTTATCCTTTGATCATTATGATGATGCAAATTTTCTGTGTTGTTTTGCATCTTTTCAATTTTCTACGCTTCAATAAAATGAATGCACAGAAGTTGTTTGGTTGAAATGACACTCATCATCAAGAGTATAAGTGAAATTTTCTATTTTCTCTAGAATGGTTATTCCATAAATATTTTAAACACACAATGATTTCCATTGAAATAAGAAAAAAGAAATAATAGGGGGGGGGGGAAATATACGGAAACAAAAAGTGATACCGAAAGCCAACCAAAGAGAAAAATAGATGTGAATCGTTTTTCTTTGATTCAAATTTCAAATTGAATTGAATCGCATTGAAGAAACTATTTGCGAATTATTATCCTTCTATTTGAGTTTATCCTATCAAAATGTTGGTTGTGCTGAAACAGTAGGGGTGACAAGAAAGAGTGTGGTGAAAAATTATTTTTTCTTTGCTCTTCATTATCAATGGCCCTGCAGCCGAGATACGTGCAGGGTGCAGCCAAGGCTTCGTGTGCTGAAACTAACTTGATTTGCAGACAAGCAACAAATAAGCGTAGTACGCGTCCATGACGACACCCTTCGTGTGCAAAAGGCCTTAGATCTTCGCTTCTTATATTAGTGAAGAGTGGATCCTTATAATTTCTATCCGTTGAAGTGCACAGTTCTCATCACTGCCAATCAGAGCATGTGTTCAGAGTGCACTTTACGAGCTTGCAAGAAAATTCCTTAAGGCCACTTTTTCAGTTCAAAATTAACTATAAGTTAAACTAGAGTTAATCAATCCTGTGAATAATTTAAATCCAAGTTTACTCAGAAGCAGTTTTTCAGTGGAAAATAAACTTTACTGGGTGATCATATTATATTCGCGTTCGAACGCGCGTTGATTATTAAAAATTATTCAACTCCCAGAGTTGCGTTCGCTGATGCAGCTCCATTGTGTTCACTTTAACAAGATTTTATGTATTTTCACTTTTACAGGTAAGAACGTACGCCATGACTCGCGTGCTTCTATTGTGTTCAGTTAAACGAAGCGTTAAGCAAGAAAATCAGATTTTCATTTTTATTTTTCTATTTTTAACATGCATCTGTCAGAAATATCTGTTCAGGTGAATTCGGGGCCTAAATTTACTGATAAATATGTTTCAGGAGTTAAATAAAGATTAACATCGAAACTAAGATAGTCTCTGTCTCTAACAGTAAAACTGATCCTGATTAAGAACCTTAGAAAAGTAAACGTCACACTGACTTAAGGCAAGGGCGGATAAGAACACATTTTTTATGGGACAAATATTGATGTTGTAGAAATAATAGGACTAGAATTTGGGAAAACAACTGAAATAGTCAAAATCAGGTCCAGTTTTTTAGTGCGACATTAAAAGTTAAACCTGAGTTAACTCATCAAATTTGGTGAGTTAACTCAGGATTAACTAAAAAGACGCTTTTGATGATTTATCCACCGAGTTTTTTAAGTCGTTCCACTAACTCTAGCTAACTATGGCTTAACTCACTACTCTAAAAATAGGCTTAAGTAAGTCAATTCAATGAAACAGTGAAAATCCAGTATGTGTGGTTTCTTGTGTTTCAGATTTTCCAACTTAACTGCGAATTTTATCTAGAAAATGTTTTTCTCATGACTTTATCCCGCGTTTGCAATGCAATGGCAATGATGTCCGGATATTCAAGCTTCTTATTGAGCAGAGAAAGAAACTTAAATAAATAAAAGAAAAATGAAAGAGAAAAAAAAAATAAACGTTCACAGACAATGTGCAATGATGATCCCTTATTCTTTGCATTCGCACAGACGTCCATCGATTGTCCTAACCTCAAGTTTCAAGGAATAAAGAAAGAAAAATGTCCTGATGAATTGTCTTGTTTGTGCTGCTATACCTACTACTACTGCCTTCCGTCTTTTCTAATATCAACTGTATGCGACTATTTCACAGTGGAGCAGATAGGACAAAAGGGTTTATTTGACGATGATAGTCATTCTGGCGAATAATGGTTGGGAAAATTAAATTTTCCTTTAGCAATCAAAATGGAAATTGATACTTTCAATCAATCTGAGTGCAGTTAAGTTGTAATGTTATTGTTGTAATTGCAATGATGGATGCAAGACTCTGTATTTCCTATGTTAGGATTGCTTTCAGACATCTTGACAAAGCCAAAAAGGATGATGAAAAAAATAAAAATTCTTTATTTAAAAGAAAAAAAAAAAACAAAGACAGAAGGAATTTTTGAAAACGGTTTCTTCTTCCCCAAGAAATTTCCTTTTACTTAAGCTCTTCATTCATCATTTTCGCAAAGAAAAAAGTTTGATGTTGTAGATACGAACAATATTTTTTTCCTTTTAGCCCTCTTCTATATATGTACGGTTGTATGCGATACTATTTTCGTACATCACCTGAAATGAAAATTGGGATTTCAGCTTTTAATTAATGCGATGAACCCTTTTTTGGGACATAACACAAAAGATGTCGAATCTGATGATGATAGATGATTTTCCACGAAATAACAACAACAATAACAATATCCCCCTAAATAATCCTTTAAATAAACATTTTTCTTGCCCGGTGAAATCATGAAAGTCACGACATTGAAAACCCCGCATGCGACAGCGAAAGGATATTGTTTAATATCAAGGTCGTAAGGATAGCAAGAAGAGTCATCATCTTTGTATTTTTGGGATTTATTTATTTTTGTAAAAGGATACAATAACGGAACGAGGGTGTAGAGCCGAATGTCTTGCTATCTATTCTGGGGTTTTCATGGTTTTGTATGTATTTTAAGGCACTAACAACGAAGGCTAAAGTGGTAGACCGTGCTAATTACAGTCCGTGTTCATGTAGACTGTATATATGGGGTGTGAAATATGAGGTGGATTATGAAATTCTATTTAATTTGTTTGAATTTAATGGAAAGGTTAAAGTATACGGGAATTAATACAGATCTTGTTGACATATAACCATACAAAAAAATCAGCTGCAAGATACTGATTGATTCCTAGTGGTTTGGCCTTTTAAAAACAATAAATTATTAGCAGACTGTAGATTACCAGATGTTATTCCATATCCCTAAGCTAAAAAACAAAAAAAAAACTTCAAATATAACTTCCGACATCGTCGTTTGTAAACCCCTAATACTCATACCTTACCTAATGGCTCATCACTCCCTCACAATATAAGAAAGGTAGGTAAACTACATATATACATATATCCATGTCCTTAATTCTTTTTGTATATTATTTCTTCAATATTATTGTAATTTGAATTAATTTTCTTTCATTCTGAAATCAAAGAAGGCGTAATTCCATCACCAAACAAAACACACAGCACAGCCATTCACGTCACAAAAACGTCTTAATTGTTCCATCGGTCATATTGTTTTCTTCTATAGTTTACATCTAATAGTGTAGTTTGTGCGTTGAACTAGAGAAACATAAATGAAAGAACGATTTAAGGAACCAAGAACAAAAATACGTACCTATTTGAAAAAAGACTGAAATTATTAAACAATGAAACGGAAGGAGTTCCATTGGTAGGGTACCTACAGTAAATACATCATCCATTGTGGTGAATGAGTCCCGAAAATAAAAATTTCATCATTAAAACTCCATCATGCTGTGCCCATTCGACAGAAGAGTGGTTTTATATTCTTCCTGTGGGTAATAATGACATAAAGGATAACGCATTTCTGAGCGACATCTTAGGAAATAGGTATACAACCACATCAGCCAGAATGCGATGGAGAAATAATTTGGGATGGACGTAGGGTCGCAGGGATTTGCTCACTTTTAATCCTATATAGAACCTGCACAATGCTAGTGAAAATGAAATATGTATTTTAACAATTTTTAAGCTTAAGGGGCCTAGTGACCTATACAACTTCAATTTTCCGCCGGCTAAGATGAGAGCCATCAAATTCAAGACCAGAGATTATTTTGGAGGATTTGTTATTTCCTCGCAATAGGCATTAATAGCCGTGAAAAATTATTTTTGATTCTAGGTTGTCGAGACTGGGAATTGAACCCAGACCTCCGGCATGACAGTCCTACGCACTAACCATCACGCCACCGATTACTACTACAAACCTATATAAGCTTAGATATCAAACACTAACATATACAGGATATTTTGTGTAAGATGCGACAAAAAGCTAGGCCGTGCGTGTAGGTTGAGTAGATACAAGAAACACTTTAAGCTGCCTTTAATAAAGTTGACAGAAGAGCATTATTATACAAACTAAATAACCTTGGTATTTCAACTAAATTCGGGAGAGCGTTAGAACAACTGTATCAACAAACAACTGGATGCGTATTCAATGGATCAGAAACATCAAAAAAACATAAAACTGAATTGCGGAGTGCGGCAAGTGTGCAATCTTAGTCCTTTGTTATTTGCTCTTTTATTGGATGACATTGTTGAAAGCCTTCCCTGTGGTGTTGAATTAGGAATTATTAAAATAAAAGTTATAATGTATGCGGACGGAATCCACAACTTCGCTTCAATTAAATATAGACAAACTTTATGACTACTGTAGAAGATGGTGCTTGGAAGTAAACACCGATAAATCAAAAGTGATGGTATTCCAGAATGGAGCAGGAAAACTTCTAGAGACGAACACTGAAATTATGGTGAAACCGAGTTGGAAATATTGTAAGAGTACACTTACCTGGGAATGACGATATCTTATAATTTAAATATGGAAAAATATCTCCAAGCTTAGGCTAACGGAGCTGGGACAGCAATTTGTCCAAAATTGAAGTTTTTAATGCAACTGCTAAAGCTATTCTTTTCTACCTAACCTGGGGTATCAAAAAATTTGAGACAGTAGAGAGTTTGTTACGGTTTCTCATAAAGAAAATTTTTGTTTTACCGGTGAATACGCTAAAATACATGTACAACTTGGAAACAGGACTTCCAAGACTGTTCGTTTCTACTCTGAAGTTAATTGCTGATTACTTGGTCCGAGTAATAAAGATGGAGGATACCATCAGATTGCCGAAGAGGGTGTTTATGCATGCTGTACATCGAAAATTGTTGTTTTACAAAGACAAGGGTTGATCATGCAGCTTATTGTGGAAGGAGTCTAAAATTAGTTAGTGCGGATGCACTTCAATGAAAAACGAGTATTTATGAGATAATTAAAAATATTGATGAAAATGAAAGATATTCATTCATAGAACAAGAAAGATCATCAAGTGTGAGAACAATATATGCAAAGCTAAATTACAACTCAAATGAAAGAAATTACTTCAAAGAGGATATCCAAGAAAAATGATAAGCAGCATTTTTAAAGCAAGCGGAGAACTGCTTAAACTCAACTAAAGGGTCCGCCATCTAACGTTTTTTTTCAACTAGTGCTTATTTCGTGAAGGGTAACACTTAGCTCATGTCTGATTTGACAGATAATTAGTTTTATCCTTCCGCTAAACGAATATGGTTGTGTATACGCTTCGCTAAGTGGGCCTGCGATCGACTTAGAGAAGATGCCGATTTTGCCAAAAAAATCATCTTTTCAGATGAAGCTCATTTTGATCTTGGTGGGTATGTAAACAAGCAAAATTGTCGCATTTGGGGCACAGAAAACCCGCACGCATACATTGAAAAGCCGATACACCCAAAACGAGTCACTATTTGGTGCGGATTTTGGTCCAGAGGCATAATTGGGCCATTTTTTGAAAATGAGCAAGAATTGTTCGTTACAGTGGTGATCGTTATCGGGCCATGTTGAAGAAATTTTTGTTCACAAAAATTGAGGAGGAGGATATTGGCAACATTTGGTTTCAACAGGACGGCGCTACGTGCCACACTGCCGAAGCTTCACTCGATGTTTTGCGCCATTTTCAAAAAAAAAAGAAGTTATTTGGCGGACCCTTTATATGCAGCACAGGAACGATTTGGAAGGTATTTGCTCTGTTTGTAACATGCGTGTAATGAAAAGCATTTACCATATCATTGGAATATGTCCAATGCTGATGGAGCTTAGGAGGGTTTTCTATGATAAGAATTACCTGCAAGAAGAAGACGTTAAACGTATTTTAAATGGAGAAGACTGGCCTCGGTTACATGAATTCACTGCAGAGGCAATGTCCTACAGAAGCAGCATCGTTAGTAAACATTTTAAACTTAAATTTAAGTTATAGATATTTCTATTTTAATTATTAAAAAAAAAAAATACTTATTTGATCAAAGATCGTTTTAACTAAACTAAAATTTGCAAACAAAAAATATATTTAATTCTGTTTTATCTAAACTAAAAGTCATTATAAAAATACCAATTTGCTTAAGATTTTTAATTTGAAATTAGATATAAAATATCAAACTGTTAAAATTAAAAAATTATTATTATTTTTAAAATAATTATGTAAACGCTAAAGTAATGTATAGTCGACCGGACAGACGGCAGAAATGCCAGGCCTTACTTTATTCAATTAAGGAGCTTCAATTGTAAATGAAACTTATATTAACAAATTAATAAAAATATCTATTCATCTATCTACAAGAAACATATCGTAGAGGGGTCTATTTCTCCTGTTTAGGAGGTAAAGGCAATTTTCTACAAAATCGCGTTTAAAAATATTTAAAATATAAAATAAGGATCATGATTGTGTTTACTGAATGACGAAGAGAACTTTATATGAAGACAAGAAAACAGCTTAATTTTGTTTTCATAAAACCAATACAGGATCCTTAAAAAAAAAAATAAAGGAACAAAAAACCCATCAAAGAAACCTCCAAATAATAGAAGAAGCTAAACATCATTATTATCCTGTGACGTACATGCCTACATTCACAGACAAAAGGAAAGGTAATTCACATAGAGACCGCCAAGCATTTTGCAAGCACATATTATAACGACTTAAAGAAGACGACCGACGGAACAGCAGCAGAAGTATAGAACAATCCCTTTTGTTTGATTGAATCCGCTTGTCTCGCTATATACATCAAGGATAACAAACAATGCGTCCATAATCCTGTTTCGCCACAAATATTTGGACCGGATTTTATTTTATTTTTTTTTTTTTCGTTTGTGGTAATTTTTTGGCAGGATTAACACACAGGATTACATTAACGATTAAAACACAGATTAAACATGGTCGGGAGGAGGATTATAAACCCTGCTAGTATATTGTGTCTTTACTTTGTATATCTTTTACGGGATATTGCGAAAACAATAAGATTTGGTTTTACAAAAAAAAAAAATATGCACCATGGATGGATCTTGCCTTGAATTAATTCAACACAAAAAAGAAAGCCCTGCATGGGAATTTTATTTAAAAAAATATTTTATAATGTGAATTTTTTGAATCAATTTATTTTGATGGGAGCCTGAAAGGAAGGCGAACGTTCGCATCATGTTCGCGTTATATAAATGATTGATTGATTGATCGATTTCATGAAGTTAAATCAACCGCTGAATATGTAGCAGAGCAGTTGGAATATAAGGGCGGACTAAATACAAGGAGCGATGGCGGTGACGGCGATGCTATAAAGAGAAGCAATTCAAAGGACGATGACGATGATGCTGATGCTATATTATTATATACCTACCTACCTATATAAGCATTAAGCAACCATCGCATCCATTGCGTTGGGTGATATCCTTGATGTGACATTTTCTACAGCATCATGGGGAGGAGAAGTGCCGCCGCCGCGCCATAGTATAACCGACATAACGAAGTAATTTAAGTTAACAGAATAATGAGAACGGGCCATTTCAGAAACGGGCTGGATATAATGATTGTGAAGGTGTGGGTTCTTTGAGAAATAAGAACGTGACAGGAATCGGGATTTATGCTGTGATTTTTTGAGTGGTGTAGCGGAGATGACACCGAAATATACGCAAACGATGGAAATGCCTGAATTTTTAATACCAGACAGCACACGATTAATTGTAATTAACTATTGAAATTATTTATTAATTTTGAAACCACCCTTCTTATTTTAGTGAAAAGACCAAACAAATTTTGTAAAATTTTTAATTTTAACAAAACAAAAATAATAAGATCACACTATCGACAAATATAAATTAAAAACAAAAAAATATCGACAAAACTGAAATTTCAAATCAAAAGGTTATAATATCAGCTGTGGCAAGGAAGTGAGCCCGATTTGCTTTGCTTAGTAGGCCTAGTCCATTAAAACAAAAACACACGCACAAACATTACATTCAGTTCATTCTATACTCATTCGCTGCGTGGTACCAAGTAAAATTGGACAAAACTTAATTTAGGTCGAGGTAACTTCTTAAGAAAATGTAGTAGGTACTCGGTTAATATGTTAATATAGCTAGTGCGTAGGACTGTCATGGCAGAGGTCTAAGTTCGATTCCCAGCCTCGTACACCTTAAAAAAAAATTTGCTACTGTCTTGTGGGGAAGAAACAAAATCCTCCAAGATTATCTCTTATATCGTGAATGCCTTTCATTTAATCAGTTCGGATTCAGCAGAAAATTGTAGGTCCCCTCCATTCTGGTAAACAAACACTATAGGCCTTGGCTCTCCACGAGCTGTCACACCACCAATTTAAATATTTTTTTTATTCTTTAAATTTTTCCTAAATTTATGACACAGCTTATGATATTGTGGTGTCAAAGGCAAACAATGTTTGTTTTTTTTTTAAATTACTTGAAAATATATCCCTTATGTCCTTCATATCCGTCAAGCTTAAAACATTTTTTTTTTTTTTTTCTTAGAAGAAGATTTCGACTTTTTAACACATTTTCGATGGTTTCGCACCTTTTTCGCAAATAGCTCTCCCAAGATTGTGTTTCAGGGCCTGAATATATCAGTAGATTGTTTTCATAGCATCTATCTATAATTAAAGTAAAAAAAAAAAAAACTCCAACTGCGATAAGTCGGATCTTCATGGCACCCAAGCAACATCACAATAAAAACCATTTTTTTCCCTCGTCGTCTTCGAAGAAAAATAAAAAAAAAAACACAAACTGCGTTATTCTTCGTTGATCTTATAGAAAGGACACGGTAAAAATGTTCGGTTATCAATTAGCAAGTCTTACAAAATTGCGTACTTAAACTGAAGTTGGTGCATCATTTCGACCCAAATTTCCTTTCCAATTTCGTACTATTTCGGCAACACTGCATTTGCTATTTGAGTAACTTTGCAATACTTTCGAAAGGTATTCAAGCGTTAATCAATCCATTCTGTGTACCGCGAAAATATACTCGTAATACGGAGTTTATGTTCATTTTTTAAGCGCATACTAGCCGGTGGTGTCAAAATAACATTTAATTTAAAAAGAGACCGCCATATGGCTCACCCGAAACTTAAATACTAACAACATAAATACTAAGAACATACTTACTATATGCTATATGTTTGGTTAACTTTGTTAAAGCTCAGGTTTAAGTCTGTTCTTGTGTTGTTTGTTTTTAATTATGACCTTTATCTAAGTATGATTTTACCCACCGTTAAGATATTTCTTAAATTTTTTGAATGCTTAATGTGAAGTTAACCTTCATTTACGATTTTTCTGCAATGCGTCTATACATCGTCAATTACAGATCCAGACAGAGGCTTTTAGTATTGCAAAAAGTAAAAACCACTATTAAAAACTCCATCAGTGTAACTCTTAACTCTTCATCAACCTCGAATTTTAGTCCATTAACTCAAAATTCCAACAACTCTTATAAAGAAAAATACCAATTTCCTACATATGTGGTATTTTCAAGAGACAGTGTCATGTTACCATATCATCAACAGCATCACAAAATCATCAACCTTTAGCTTCTGGCAAAAAAATAAAATCCCGCACTCAACAAACTATATAGGTGTACTGTCCATCAAAACAAATAACAACATATAAAACCACTCTTGCTAAAGTGAACCTTATCAACATCAACAAAACCCTTTCATCACAAAATACCTATATAACAAAAAAAATATATCAATTTCCATTTAAGCACCTATCCTGATGCTGAAGTTGATGCATTCAGGATCAACACAAACAGAGATATTATCATTATCCTGCATCCCTTTTATATTTTCGTGTACATGATGCGTTAAGTGCTTGTAATTGCATACCGAATATCCATGTTCTTTTTACCAGAAAAAGAATGAAAAACAAAACAAAAATAAAGGGCGATGCGATGGGCTACCGGTGGGTGCTATTTTTAGTCCAATACTCTTCATATTCAAGTAGCTATGTATAGTGTGAAGCACTTTGCTAATAGATTCTTTACAAACATGAGCCTCCAATACATCGCACTCTCTAGCTCGACTCTGTACTCGACTCATTTTCACAACACTCACAAATCAGAATATGTTTTAATGCAATTAGGGGCGTGTGCGGTCCTTAGTATGTCCATTAAGGCAAATTGTATATGAAATCCCCTCGTTATTAGGGATGGTTTTGCAGCGGTTCGAGTGTATTAATAATACCACTGCCATGTGTCGGATTTAAGGCTCAGATATGCGGTGATTTTTTAAACATTTTTAGCGCGTTCTTTGGGCCCGCGGGTATATTTTCAATGGTGATGGTATTACCACCCCTTAAATGAACCACCCAAAATTTGAGGAGGAATGAAAAAAAAAAATATGCCGCCATTTGCGGGCTGTTAAAATGAAGTTCTTTGTTTTGTTCTCGCTGATGATTCGGGGCCGAGGGAAGCACGGAAATACGTTATAATGTTGCGTTCAATTAAGCGATAAAATCTTTTACTGTTGTACGTCTTTTTTGTTTTGCTGTTGATGTTGTTGCTTTTTTGAGGAATTCATTTTTTCCATGTCCGCATGTCACCCATAGGCATAGGTAACTGTACGTCCTGCTGGGAGCCAAAGGAATACGTTTTTTTTTGTTGTTTTTGTTCGTGAATGGGAATCGCATTAGCATAATAATTCACGATGCCCATTATTAAATGCCAAGAGGAAAGGCGGTGATGGTTACACACGCAGCTCAAAAAGTTATCGTTTCAAGTCGTTATCGAAGGACTTCGTACTTTAGACTCATAACGAGTGCGATTGTGTGTGTGTATCTGCCCTGTGACACGCAAAGTCAACATTTCAACTTTTCCTCCTTTAACTTTTTTTTTTGTTGTGTGTTTTCGAATAAAATTCAAATTTCATGAACCACACAGAATACGTAGGTACCTACTAACTGTATACAAAATGCAAATAGAGGTGCGACCTAAAAATGAAATCTCTTCTGTTCTGCGACTTTGACCCAGGGAGCATTATATGAGGACAAAAAAATCCTTCGGTATTTGCCATGGAAATTATGTGGGAACTCGCCTTTAGTATAGAGATAGATAATGTACCTACCTAACCTGCAAATAGCTTTCGTGGCTCGCACTTCAAGTTTGATTATGGTCCAATCCAATTTGCCACATTTTTGTGAATCAGTTTGAATCATCACTGGCATGAGCATTAATTAATTTAATTTTAAAAATTAATTTTTGTTTAAAAATAAAGAGTTGGTCAAATTATTCGGGGCAGGTATCTGAAAAATTCATACTAAAGGAGGGCGAGTAAATTAAAAATTAATGGCGCAACATTTTAAACAGCTTGATATTAAAGTATTAACAATTTAATAACTTTCAAACTCTTTATTAAAATGTTCTCAGTTTTAAACAATTTTTTTTTTTAATTATAAAGGATTTTTTTTTTAGACGTGTGGTTTTCAAGAAGAAATAAAACGCATATTATTTAATGTTATGGCTAAGAATTTAGCTTTATTATAAAGATAATGGTTTACCATTATGTTTTAACAATGATTTCGGGCAAGTAGATGCCGCGGCTGGCTCGAATAAATTCCAGCCGGGAGGCCCAATTTTCAACCACTTTTTGCAGTAATTGGGGCCGTATGTCAGCAATAATTAACCGAATATTCTCTTCCAAGGCGTCAATCGTCTGGGGCTTATCTATGTAGACAAGTGACTTCACGTAAGCCCAAAATAGTCCAGCGGTGTTAAATCGCACGATCTTGGAGGCCACTCTACAGGCCCACGACGCGAGATAATGCGCTCACCAAAAAATTCCTTCAATAAATTGATTGTTTCGTTGGGTGTATGGCATGCAGCGCCCGCCATCTTGTTGGAACCTACAGTCGTCCACATCAATATCCTCCAACTCAGGCACGAAAAAGTCATTAATCATGGCTCTATAGCGTTCCCCATTGACTGTAACATTATGGCCGACTTCGTTGTTGAAGAAATATGGACCAATGATTCCCTCTGCCCATAGAGCACACCAAACATTGACTTTTTGAGGATTTAACGGCCTCTCAACAACGACTTGAGGATTATCTACACTCCAAATGCGGTAGTTTTGCTTATTGATGTAGCCATTCATCCAAAAATAAGCTTTATCGCTGAAAAAAATTTCTTGTGAAAATCGGGATCAACGAAGATTTCGTTTCATTATGAAATGGCAAACCAAACTAAGCATAAATCAAGTGACAGCTGACAAAAAGACCAACTTATAATAAAAGTGTTGCCAGATTGAAAACCACCCGTCTAAAAAATCACCCGTTATATACATTTTTTTTTTTAAATTTCATTTATTTATTAAAAATTATTAACAACTAGTATTATACTAAACCTATTTTCCTTTAAAAACTCAAAAACAGTGACGTTTTGTGCAGAAAAGTAAGCAAACATACCTTTTTCAAATTTTCCATTCTCAAAATTGACGCATAAGTATGGTACTAAAAAGATAAAATTGCCATTTGGTGATTTTTACTTTAATGAAAGTACGATGCTAGCTCATTTAATATTTGGAAAATCCTCTTTTTAACCTAGTATCATACTTAATATGATTTAAGATTTTTCTAAATTTTTTAAAATTTTGCGCCAATTTCGTTTTCGCTTTTCGAAATGATATAGTTGATGAAAAATTTCAGAGTTTTCGAAAAAATCATATCACAAAGTTGTTTTCATAACCCTTTTCTACAAAATTAATTGAACTTGATTTGATATTTCATTATTTTAATCAAAAAAAATTGGAAAAAAAACTTCGATTTAATTAGATAAAGAGGCTTATAACTTGAGTCTTTAAATTCAGATCTTCAAAGTTCGTGGTCTTAAAATAAAGGCAAAATCATAGGCTACATTTGTGCGTAATCATTTTTACAAAATTAGACTAGATAGCGCATGAAGTAAAAAGTTCTTGACACTCTAAATTCAAAATTTGATTAAATAGTTTCAAGATTTCGAAAAACTAAATATTACTCCATTCTCTTTGGCAATATCAAAAGATTTATTGGAAAACTCATAGCCACCATATTCTTCACAAAATAAAACCACCCAAATGTTTTATTAATCTTTCCATCGAATCAATGTTATTGGTTTCTGTTAATTGCTTCATAATTCAGATTATATACTATCTTCGATGACATAACTGCCATCACCTTTACATGGACCGAACAAAACCTTTTAATTAGAAGTTGAAGCAAACTTATGTTTTTTTCGGAATTTATAATACTAACCGTAGTACCTGTAGAGATTTTTCTTGTCGTAACAAAAATTCAAATCTTAATCTCAATTCGACTCATTTAAAGCTTATGCTACGTTACAAGTATACCGAAAATGTCCATGGTGAATCTCTTCCGGCGGATCTGTTCACCATAATAATAACCAAATTTTTGGTGTAATTTGAATGTAAATTCACTTCATCGTATAGTTTGTCCAAAAATAAATAAATAAAAAAAAATATACTCCGCCCAGGAACCCATGGCATATAATGTGCCCATCATAAAACCATATTTCCGCATCTTTTTCGTATATTTTTCTTTTTATTTAAATTTTTCCATAATTGAGTGGAAAATAAACGAATCTTCCTGTTCTGTCACCTGCCGTGAGGCAAGATTCAAACTCCTTGCTCAACAAGAAAAAAAAAACCTCTTACAACCTAATTAGTGTGTTAAAAAATACCACCAGACAAATAGGTCTCCCCTATGGACAAGGCACTCCATAACCACTGCAACAACACACACACACACACACCATGAACATTTCCCATGGGATGGATGAACCCACCTGCGAAATCCAAGTTGAAACCTAAGGACTTAAAAGCCATAGGTATAATTTTCTCATTTAAAATAAAAAGTCACAGCCTCCGCAGAAGATGGAGAAAAAGGAGGAACTCGGCGCGTGGTGGGGAGCGAGATATGTACTTCACTCTCCGTCTCCATGACAAAATTGTAGATCTGGTCCATGTGCAGATGAAAGATGCCGGAGGTATGATAAAATAAATTCCAGAGCGTAGTGCGTCATTATTTGACCATGGACTGCATGTGGTCATTGGAAGGCAGGCACCCCATGCCCAGGACTAGGCATCATCATCAGCACGAACGATATAGGATGTGTAATTCCCGATGCCAGAACTAAGATATGAATGACACATGATGGAGTAGAAGAAGTAGATGAATACGTGTTCCTAGAGGAGTAGAAATATCCAATATACTTTACCTATACAGAGTTGTTACTGCCCAGGGCCACCTGGGGAGGTGCATCAGAGACGTTGCACCAGTTTTTCTTGCGTTATACTTAAATGAGAACAGGTTAGATCCACTATCAATCATTTGTCAAATGACATTGCTTGGCGTATAAAGAGCTTGAAAAGTGTCATTACCTTGCGCATCTTTCTTGTTTGATACCTTCCTCTACCATATACCTTCTCTCTCAAAAGAATGATAGGTACGACAATCAAGTCAAAAGATCCTTTGGGAGAATCCTTTAGGAAGCAAAAAAAAAAAATAAATAAAAAACGATTCGTCATACTTAGAGCTGTAATCTCCGGATGTTAATCAACTCTTCTTTTGATATAAAAATCGGAAATTGGGCTAAAGAAAAGAAATTTTTAAGTAAAAATGGAACGAAAAGGGAACAAATATAGGGAACATTGAACATATCGGAAATTCAACTTCCTTCCTGACGGATTAAACTGGCAAAAATGATTTTCTTGTTCACAAAATGATTTTTTAATGGCAAAGGTTAACTGGACAATACATCGGCATGGCGCTCGGTGGGGCACGGCAGGGTGAGTATAGAATTTATGGTGATTTATGGTTGAAGAAAATGAAGGGCGGAAGGAGATGAATCGAGGTTAAATTCGTTTTTTTTTTTTTTTTTTTTCTTAGAATTTCTTGTTGAATAATTTTTTTAAGTATGTTTTGCCTACAAAATTATTGAACACAACAGTGACGCTTTTGTTTTTTGGCACACAATATAGGTATACTGGTATACAAATAGATATACTGTAAACAGGGTTATTCCAATTTAATTTTTATCTTTTTTTTTATTTATTTGTAATACTTTGGGGAATAATTCTTCGGCATGTTTTCAGAAAAGAAACATCGTTTAGGAGGGAGAGTTTATTTTCCCCCGTTTCTTCGCAAGGAAATTTTCTAAAACAAAGATGAAAATATTAAAAACAACGACAATAATTGCAATATAAGGCAATAGTTGTTTTATAAACAGGAAATTAATTTTTTTTAAACTGTTTTAGTAAAAAGTTGAAAAAAAAATTGTATTCGGGCTTTTCTCAAACATTCCCGTAATAACTTGTCTTGTAAATTTGTAAAATTGAATGTTATCACTAATTTTAAGCCGAAAGTTAAAAACAAGATGTAGTTTGTTATATTACCTACATCTACAAGAAATTGATAAAATAGAAAATTACTTAAGTAGGTACTTTGTTTCATAGAAAATAATTTTTTTTGCTTCATTCAAATCATTTTTGATTCAAACAAATTTCAAGACATTAGATTTTGTTCCTTAAGGTGTAAGGCATAAAATACCCCCACCCAATAAGCGCTAACCTTAAATTTGCTCTCTTTTTATAAAAATCAATATGTCCAATTAATTTTAAATCAATGTTTTAGAAAATTGACCTCCAGCTTAAACTGGGGAAAAATGGCCCTCCCTACAAAACGATTTTTTTCTTAAAACATGCCCAAGAATCATTTACCAAAGTATTGTTGAATAATAAGGAAACACTCGGTGTAATCACGTTAAAAGGACTGACTTTTATTCAGCTAATTCTCCAGCTTGCCACAGAAAACAGGTATTCTCTGAAAAAAGGGGGATTCGCTCTAAGCTACGCTTTTAAAAAATTGTGCTACTGGCAAATGATATTTAACTGAATAGAATTTTGCGTTTTCAAAGTATAAGAAGCAAGTGCAAGTATTGGTTTCGACAGAAAAGTGGGTTTCGTCATGGCGTCCGTCGCACAGGTCTGTGCGTCCACTGTCATTTGAGCTAGAGCCTAAACGGGTGGACCGATTTACTTCAAATTTGGTACACAGCATTTTTATGTGATTCCCTAGAGGAAAATTCGAATTTTTGGTTTAGCTCATCTAAAATGGGCAGCTGCCATACAAATATTGTTTGCCTCTTCGCTGGGTGGCGCGGATTCGAAAAGTCCAGCTTTCGATGACTTTGGCGCATAAATCAGGATGAATTTGACCGATGGCATCGATTATGTTGTCTTTGAGGGCTGCTGTGGTTTGCGGCTTACTCGCATAGACCATGCGACTTAAGAAAGCCCCACAAGAAAAAGTCCAAAGAGGTCAAATCACACGATCTTGGTGGCCAATTCACGTCACCTCGGAAACCTCTCGTGCAGAATATCGATTCTGTCTTGAGCTGTGTGGCACTTAGCTCCATCCTGTTCATGCCACAAGAAGTTGGTGATCACTGACCTATAGCGATCGTCGTTGAAAAATCCACACCAAAAAGTAACTTTATTTGGATGCATTGGCACCTCGTGAATCTCGTGTGGATTGGTGTCGTCCCAAATCCGGCAATTTTGCACGGCAATGGTACACGTTAAGTTAAATAATTATATACCTATCCACCCTGAAATAAATTGCTTAAGGATCAAAAATACATCGTGTAAGAGGCTTATGGTGACCAGCTTGTTTGCCCGAAATTTGACGAATAAAATTTAATTTAGGTACCTATAAAAAGTTATTTCTGATCTTTTTATTAATTATAATATTAAAACATTTTTTGGTCAAAATGTGAATTTTATTCCCATATATTCATGGATTAGGAGAAAATAATTCTATGAGAAGGACAAAAGAACTAAGACATGGAAGTCCAGCACAAATGGAGCCCCTGGGATAGACTATCCCTTACGGATATTTCTTACTAAACTGGTTATTGTATTTTTTCAACTTTCTGAATCTAATTTTATGTTTTTGCATACCTATATCTTGTGTACCTATTTTGGATTCATCGCCACAAAATGTGTTTTTCCAAAATTTCGACTTCGGAACTTAAAAATTCTGTTTAAAATTTCCAACTAATCAAAATTGTTGTTAATCCAATAACTTTCTATGAACCCTTAATGCGCAATCTTTAACCCTTGATGGGTATTTCCATAACATTAAATATTCATAATTTTTCTTTGATTAGCATCATTAAACAAAAATTTAAATATGCTCAGTTCAATCAGTTTTTTATACATTAAAAGCAATGAAGCTATAAATTATGTCGATAACAAATCTTTCGTCCTTTTTAATATCCAAAATTCAATCCCGATCGAGAGTAGAATTCCATTAATTTTCTGTCAAGAATAACAATTTGTATGTATTTCCCTAGCAGCACCCTGCCAAACCCACTGTAACTGTTCTTACGCCATTTTATATGTTTTTTTTTTCGTAATTAATTCGATTATTCATCACTGATTCCAACAGAAAACAAATTTTAATTGAAAGCATAGTCGCAAATCCCAACAAAAATATCCTCACACTCGAGCACCCATTATAATACAAAATTAGTCCTAGAATCAGGCTACATAAAGGCTCCCATAAAACAGCAAAGCCCGAAACGTGACAGGAAATCCCAAAAGAAAGAAAAAAATAACTAAAATAAGGAATAAACGATGAATATGCCTTTTGATCGCGCGCAGCAGGCATTAGTAAAGAAATTTAGTAGAGCGCCCTACTTAACTAAACCTACTACCATCAGTATATAGGTACTTACCAGCCACAGCCAGCCAGCTACCAGCAGGAAGGACATTGATTAATAATTTTTCTAATTTTTTTTCCATATAACCATCATCATCATCATCGTCCTCATACAATCGATAAGAAATACCAACACTAACTGGATTCCGTTTTATTTGAGGGGGATGAGGCGGCGAATGGGGGCACCTCAAACCCATAACATGTGTGCAAAAAGAGTGTTAAACTTACAACTTTAGCCCTGCGGGCATATGCCAGTTCGCGATATGTACAAGTTTGTGTGCTGCGTACCGATGTGTGTCCTTAATAGTCCTTTTTATTGCAAGGAAATTTGCTACAACATTAAAGTTGCTCCTTGCACGTTTGTAAAGAAAATTTAAGTGAATTTAATATGAAAAGTAAACAGACATTTTCTGCTTCTGGATATTTAAGGACGATGCCAACACAAAAAAAAATCAACAACAAAAAACTATGGATATTGTGTGCTGAGGAAATCCTTCTGACCGAATTTTTCTACCGGAGTGTATACAGTTTTTGGTTGAAAATCGATTTTTCACCCACATGTGGCTCACAAGGATAAAGTTAGGTCTTTATCCGTTTCATAAACAACTTTCTAGTCGACGACTACGCTGGAGGGATCCTTGGTCAAACTGATGTTACCATACACACACACATGTACATCACTCACACATACAGAAGGCAAAAAGAGGTTGAATGCATATGGCCGCAGCAATTGTGTTTAGTAGGGAAAAAGTCTGAAAATCTAAATTATCGGATTGGAAGAGTTTAAGGTTGTTTATAGTATGAAAGGTTTGATATGATGGTAGAATAGAGGGAGTGCGGGATACCTATACAGAATCAAGCTCTATATATACCTTCAAATCTATACCTCTCTCTCTTCTTTAAGCTAACATTAGTGAGGAGAAAGTTTTTCCTTGCAAATTTCCGGATATTTTAAAAGGGGAAGTAATTAGTTTCGACGTCAGGATCTCTTTCCCACGGTTAAGTGGTGCATATGGAGTCCTTTTTTGTACATACACACATACATATATATGCTCTATGCTAGACTATAATAATGCAAACGATATCGGTTTAAACTTTTCCGATAAGGCCAGAAAGGTTGAGGAAGGGCTTCGCCAACGGAGTTCAAATGCATTTATTCCCTGCTTAACTAGTTCGAAAAACTATGTTCCTTGGTGTTTGTTGGATTAATAATAATTTGCATGAGCAGCAGGGTATTTTGTGTTACAGAAGATATGCTTTTGTTTACGACTTGCGGAAGGATTGTATAAAGTTATGACTAGTTGCTACTCCTGGGGATGATGGATTGAGTTTTTATCTAAAATAAAAATTTGAATAAAAACAATATACAGATAGTTTTTTTTTTTTGGAAAGAAGGCCTTACAGAAAAGAGCTTTATGTGAAATTTAACATTTAAAAAAAAAATGTTTCTGAAAGGCGTAGACTTATTAGTGTCTTAAAAACTTCGGCGAAAGAGTTTAAGACTTTATATTTTATTTTTTTACTTGTTTTTCTTTGGAAAAATCTCCTAATATACACTACGGCTCTCCTCTCTTACGACACAATTGGCTGTTCTCTTCTCCCAAGCCAACGCAAAACATTATCAAAACTAATTTACATGCAAATGAATGTGAGAGTACCCAGCAGGGCTGTCGTGTATTTTATTGAGGAAGCAGTACCTATTCAAGAAAAACAAAGCAGTGCCATGTACGCTACTAATATACATTTTTTTTGGAAATATAGATATGAGATATGAATTCTATAATAAACATTCACCCAAAGGGAATGCAAATTTTACTATGGAGCTTTGGCCGAGAGTGTACACGAACGAGTTTAGTCAAATGAAAGGTGACATGAAGCCCGATACATGAGTAAGAGCCACACCGATATTTCAAAAAATTCATTGATCGCATATACTTTTTTAAGGTCTATAGTGAAAAGCTTATTTTACTACCTTTAATATTTATAAAGTTAAGTATACTTAATCATCTTCATTGATGCGAGAGTTACAGAACGTGGGCATAGGATACGGACTTACTCCCTGATGGCTTTTAACTTCGTATAAAAACTTCGTCTTGAAAAATTCTTTCAATAAGTGCCTAACAAGCGAACGAATTATAATTGAACGATGTTTTCCACAAGTCAAGCAACGTTTTTCCATCACTTACAATAAAATGCAAGTCAAAATCTAAAAAGTTCCACTACTTATTTTCAAAGAAAAACTGATTTTCAATCAAAAACAATACCAAATGAAATAAAAAAGAAAATAAGATAGATAGGAGTTGCAAATTGCAAAAAAACAATTTAATTTGACTCGGAGTATGAGAGCACCTACTCCGTGTGAAGGAGGAATTGCTCACTGGTTGGAGTATACTTTTATTCATGCGGAACTGAGCAGGTACTTTTTTTTTAGCATCTTCTCCGATTCTTAAGAAGCACCTGCTCTGAGTACGTGCTCCATTTTATTCTTCATATCACGCTATGTGCTCATCACCGTATGGATTCTGGGGTTTTCTTTTCTTAGTTAGTAAGTTTTAAAATATAGGTTAAATTAGTCAAGCATATTTTATTTGTAGAATTTATCTAAATATTAATAGCATCTGCTTAGTCACAATCTGCTTCGAACCCAGTAAGAAGAAAAAAAGTATTTTAGAGACACCTATATTGCTCTTTAACTCTGTTGACAACGCCTTCAAGAGATAGCCATCTTGTGAAAGACAGTTTCAAAACTTTATGATTTTTTTTAAATCTGTTGGCTTTTTTGAGCTATGAGAGAAAAAATGCGTTCAGAGAGCATTGCGAATAATGAAAATTATTAATTTGAAGTTTTTATATGGAAAAGTCGTTCAGGAAAAAAGCTGTACTTTGGTCGTGTTGGCAGTACGCCAGTACGGGGTTTCTAAAAGCAGTGCAAATACTGCAATTGCAGTACTTCGACAGCCATGGTACCCAGTACGCCAATACCCACATTCACGCGATGGCCGGTTTGGGAGAGCATTTATGATTACTTGATCTATCGAACCCAAACGGAAGGACGGATTTTCTTGAAATTTGGTCCAGACCACTTTCATGTAATTCCGTTGAGGAAAAATTGGAATTTTGTTTTAGCTCATCTATAGAACGTGTAGCTGCTGTGCAACTATTTGGCTTTTTTATGATTTTCTCGAAAACGACTTTAACGATTTTAAATGAATTTTATTCCAGGTAATTTTGCAGATATTTGCTTTAATACTGCACTTTGGGTTTTGTCCTAAAAATTCGGATATCAGAAATAGGGTATTTAAGTATTGTTTTTAGAAAAATGGGTTTAGTTTTTGATTATTCAAGTGTATTTGTTCTTAGTGACTGGCTCAATTTTGATTGGTGTTTTTAAATATTTCAAAAAATTTTGCAAATAACTTTTTATAAACAAAAAAATAATTTTTTTTAATGCTTTTGACTTTTTTAAACATTTTTCGTTAAAAATATCATAACATTATTTGACGATTTATTAGGTTAATATTTAAGTTTTTAAACAAAAGACCAATTCGTGAGATTTTAATATGAATTAGGTCTGCTGTGGAGACCAAAAAAACGCCTTAGGTACTCCAAACCTAAGTAATGTTCCTCAAGTTTTTCTTAAAATCTATTACTCCTTCGAAAAAAGTGTGTAAATCTTTTTTCTGGTTACAATTTAATTCTGACATTAAAAAAAAACTGCTAGTAACCGAGATATGTATTTAGAAACAACTCAGGCCCTCAATATCCATTCTTTCATTTTTAATTTTTATAAAGGGTCCGCCATCTAACGTTTTGTTTTTTTTGTTGTGTATACGCTTCGCTAAGTGGGCCTGCCAAAAAAATTTTGCCAAAAAAATTATCTTTTCACATGAAGCTCATTTTGATCTTGGCGGGTAGTAAACAAGCAAAATTATCGCATTTGGGGCACAGAAAACCCGCACGCATACATTGAAAAGCCGATACACCCAAAACGAGTCACTGTTTGGTGCGGATTTTGGTCCAGAGGCATAATTTGTCGAAAATGAGCAAGGAGTGGCCGTTACATTCAATGGCGATCGTTATCGGGCCATGTTGATAGAATTTTTGTTCACAAAAATTGAAGAGGAGGATATTGGCAACATTTGGTTTCAACAGGACGGTGCTACGTGCCACACAGCCGAAGCTACACTCGATGTTTTGCTCCATTTTCAAACAAAAAGAAGTTATTTCTCGGACCCTTTACTAGGTATGGTTTACACTTAAGACTTTATTCAACTTTTTTTTTTAAAACCTTTTTTTTCTACATTAATGTGAAAGTACCATATTTTGTACTCAAAACATTTTATTTCAGATTTTGTTTGTCATTACAGAAGTTAAAAAAGAGCATCTCAAGCAATTTTCCAATTAAGATTTTGAACAACTTGAGACGTACTCATACGTACGACGTACTCGTATAAGAACAAGAGGTGAATATATTAATTGATTGATTGAATGGGTGAATGACACAAGCATTACAAGCAGTACCCGATGTTTTAAAAGAAAGGATGTTTCAAGTAATTGAATAGGGTACCTAACTCTTTTTACTAAACCAAAAAAAAAAAAAACACAACCCTACGCCTTTACATGCCTTAGAAGATGTATGGCTAAACTTAATAAATAGAAATTCATATATGTACATATGTTTGTGTGTATAAAAATTTTATATTCAATTGCTCTTTTCGCGTAACGCCACTTAAATTTAATTAAACTCGTGAGTCCTTTGAGCGCAAATTGCTTATCATTTCGTATATCTTTAGCACAAATGCCATTAGGCAAACCCGCGCTATACCGTCATAAAATGAAAAAAAAATACCCAAACTGCCACACAAATTAAGGACACTCACTTACTGTGTGTCCACGAACCATGAACAGGAGAGTGTTTAAAAAAAATAATAAAATATAAAAATTGTTTTAATAAAAATGCCAAGATATATATCTACACACATATACAAAGGAGATACATATATACAAGAAAAAAAAATTGAAAAAAATATATGTAGGTACCAAAAAAAAATAAGAAAAAAATTATGAGGGGTAAATAAATGCAAAAAAGGGTTGGTTAATTGCAAGGAAGGAAATATAAAAATAAAATACTTTTAATGAGGACAGTAAAGGATTTCGTTTCATTCTGTTTTATTTTTATTTTTATTTTCAGTTTTCTTTTTTTTTTTTTGTGGAACTATATGGTGGAAAATAAAACAGAAACGAAATAAAGTCATTATAGAGATGAGAAGTATACTTTTTGCGATATGGAACGATTCATTGCAACATCGTTGCAAGACTTAATTATCATACAATCTTTTTCAACATCTTTTTTGAATATTGAAATGGCCATACCTATCTGCAGAAAAAAAATATGCACGACTTGATCGCACAAACTTGCTCTTGTGGTTAAATACTGTGTGTAACCCCACATTGAAGATGCATGATGTATATATTAAACGAGAAAATATTAAAAGGGTCAAAAGTACTAAGAAATTGCTTTTTTTTTTGTTTTGTTTTTGCTTTATAAAAAATGATTTTTTTTTAAATTTTTAAAAGCACTATTGTTAAAACTATTAAGAAGCATCAGACTTCAAAATTTTAACAAAATCGGCCTAACCATGGCAAAGATATACGCGAATAACCCAAAAATAAGACCATTTTCTCAAAAAACCTACATAATTCCGTTATGTGAATTTTTTGAGAAAAACCTGAAATGCAGTTTTCTTAAAATTGACTTGGTTTATTACAGGTACGAAGTTTAAACAAAATCGTAAGAGCTGTTTTCGAGAAAATTTTCAAGAAACCAAAATATTTGTTTCTCTAGGAAATCACATAAAAATGCACTGTACAAAATTTCATGCAAATTGGTCCACCCAGTTTAGACTCTAGCTCAAATTACAGTGGACGCACCGACGACGCACAGACCGACGCGACGGACGACATGAAGAAACTCACTTTTTCGGACTTCTCGATTATTGTAGTGTTAGTTTTGATTATAACCTCGAATTTTTTTTTACACGAAACCAATACTTGCCCTATAGAGCAAGTAAAAATGAAGCTATGATGATTCAGTGTAGGAAGGTACAATTTTTGTTACAAAAATATACTTAGAGTGGACTCCTCGTCCTAAAAACGCCACGTGGCCTATTTTAATAATTTATTTAGGTCATTTGACATTTTTTATAATTTGTATGAACTCGACTTCTTGTACCCATTTAAGACATTTTTGTGGAATTGCTTTTATGTTTCAATCTGTAAGTGTAGATTGGTCTGCTTAACTTGATAAAATAGATCATTTATTTTGACCTCGACATTTTTGTTTTATTGCACTTGACATATTCGTGGAAGGGTGGAGCGGGAGTTTAAAAGAAAGACTCTTATTTCTTGTGAAATAAAATACTCACAAAAAAGTTCTTTACGTTTTAAATGCACCTTAACATTTCACTATTGTATATTGTGGGGTTTATTTTGTAAATTGACACAAATTGCCTTATTGTCTCTTACATTTGCCCAAAATACATTTCCATTTACAAATCAATACATGAGTATACCAGCACCAGGGCACCATACACCACCAACAACCCTTCTCGAATAAATCATTTAAACTCAAGTACACTCTTAACACGCACATAGAATCCATCAAGAGGAGACACAGGGTGTATTTTCAAAAACAGATAGATAGAACTAGATATACCTAGATAGTACCGGTACCGCACTGCAAAACAATTTCAATTTCAATTACATTTTCCATTATCTAATATTTATACAGTCGTCCTGCCTGAGCCCAAAATATATAGAGCGCAGATAGAATCTAAGTGCACCCATAAAACACACCATATATCCCCTCAAATGTATAGATATCTATTATGTCTCCCTTCACTTAGATAGATTGATGGATTTTATGGATATATAGAGTCGGTAATGTAATGTATCTATGTATGTCTCTGTATCTATGAAAATACCAAATTCCAAATACTATTTCATTCTCCAATATTTAAAAGCATCAGACGTAAATAATCGTGATGGTTTCTTTAAACCAAAGATTAAAATGGCAGAAACAATAAGGATTACAGGATTGCCATATACATATACATATACATATACAACCGTGTTGATGCTTAATATATTGCCTATATAATGCCTGGTTTTTAATTCTATTATTTAAGACTGATCGAATAAAAGTCAACTGAATGATACCTAACTTGGCGATGAAGCATTTTAAATCTGTTCAGTCAGGATAGAAATAGGTATATTTATGTAATGCTTGAAAATATATTTAGTTATATTAAAAAATTACATATTTTTGTGAGAACTCACAAATTTCCTTTATCAAAAATTAAAAATAAAATCTAACTTTTGTTCGACTCATTTTTTTTTTAAACCATCTAATTTAGTGCCATCTTCATCTTCAAGATATTAACTTTCCATGTTCTGTTTTATGTTCTCTTATTAATGTCTGTTTTATTTATATATTCCCGCCTTTTTTTGTTGTGTTTAAGTGCCAGATATTTAATAGAAGAAATCCGGCATCAACTTTGTTTTTCTAAGGTCCAAAATGTTTCATCAATTTTACCATTTAGAATCCAAAAAAAAAAACGATTTAAATTTATTGTCTTGAGAAGGTTTCAGCTTAAAATAAATCTTAAATAAGCTACAAAAATGCTCTTAAATAGGTACACGCTCTTGGCAACCCTGATTTAATGCAAAAATATAACCGAAATTTTGATCAAATTTCACATTACGATGATAGGGAAGCCGAAAAAAGTGGGTCTCGCAAAAATGTCAGTCTTACTGTAACTGTCTGTCTGTTCGGCTACTGCAACCTACACGGTTGTGACTATTTTCTTTAAACTTAGTACCTAGCGGTTTTTGGACATATCCCCGACAAGTTTTTTTCATTATTTAGGACCAAACATTACCGTACCTGTCAGACAAAATTTTGTGGCCATATTTAAAAAAAAATATCTTAAATTTAATAGGTATATATGCTGCCTTTTAGTAAAAAAAAATGGTTCCGAAAAATGGTTTTTAATATGGCACCCCCCAAAGTAACATTTTTTTATTTTCTTTTTTTTTCGAAAATGCTACATCCGATTTGGAACAATGTTTGTCTGAAAAATGGTTGATATTCTTCAAATAATATTGTACAACAAAATTCAAAAATTAAAATTTTTGATTTTTAAAAAACGTTTGAAATTTTTTTTTTGTAAACTCAATATTTCAAAAACAACTGGGTCGATTTTTATTAATCTTGGTATAAAGCATTTTGTTTGTACATGTTCTAGAAAATTTTAAACAAAAATTATTCTTATAACCATAAATAATGGTAGCTCTCACACGAATGTTTAAAATCCGTTGAGGAAAATCTTATTCTGCTCAAATACTACTGCTACGATTTTGACAAAAATTTTTTCGTTTATCAAAAATTATACGATGTATCGTTTAATATTAATAAATTTTTCATTTTATCATATTTAACAGTACATCTCATATTTAAAGGGTCCGCCAAATAACTTCTTTTTTTTTTTGAAAATGGCGCAAAACATGGAGTGTAGCTTCGGCTGTGTGGCACGTAGCGCCGTCCTGTTTAAACCAAATGTTGCCAATATCCTCCTCTTCAATTTTTGTGAACAAAAATTCGTTCAACATGGCCCGATAACGATCGCCATTGACTGTAACGGCCACTCCTTGCTCATTTTAGAAAAATGGCCCAATTATGCCTCTGGACCAAAATCCGCACCAAACAGTGACTCGTTTTGGGTGTATCGGCTTTTCAATGTATGCGTGCGGGTTTTCTGTGCCCCAAATGCGACAATTTTGGTTGCTTACTACCCGCCAAGATCAAAATGAGCTTCATCTGAAAAGATGATTTTTTTGGCAAAATCGGCATCTTCTCTAAGTCGATCGCAGGCCCACTAAGCGAAGCGTATACACAACCATATTCGTTTAGCGGAAGGATAAAACTAATTATTTGTCAAATCAGACATGAGCTTAGTGTTACCATTCACGAAATAAGCACTAGTTGAAAAAAAACGTTAGATGGCGGACCGTTTAGAAGGTTTTTTTTTATTTTTGACGATCTCATTTACAGGTTTACCGATTAAAATTAATTTTTGTTTAAATAATATGGCATATCAAAGTTTTCAAAGAAATTATTTCAAAATTATTTCTTTTATTTTTTTTTTTTTGCTATATGGTTCCTTTTTATGTACTCAAACAATACTACCTTCAACTAAACTGTGCTTTTGGCAGGTGGATAAAATATAGGCTCCCATATAGCTAACTAATTTATTTCAGACTTTAGAACCACAGTGTGATCGCACATAAGACCAGGTTCATGAGACCCATTCGTGGATATTTGTTAAACAAACATTTGAGATGCAATTTTTAAGTTTTGAATATTTTCCAAGAACCTAATTTCGAGAAAATTCATCAACCAGATTTCCTCACCTCAAGCATACAAAATTTGATCAAAATCCGTAAAGCCGTTGAAGAGAAATGAAAAATTTCAAAATAAATTCATTAACTCGTTTTTTTTTTTAAATTAAATTAATTAAAATTATAAAGAAGTTAAATGTATGACAACATTTTATTTTAATCAACAGCTATTTTTTTTCGAAAAAACGTGTGGACAATATTATTCAAGCTTTTTAGAAAAAAATTCTGTATAGAAAATTTTATTTAAATCAGTTTAGCCGATAAATGAGAAATACAGTTCTATGGGAGTTATTATTACCACGAGATTTGGTAAAATTGTTTCTATTTTATTTAAAAGTAGATCGTACTAATTTTAGCACAAAGATAGCAACTTTTTTTCTAAATCATAATTGTGGTTTTCGACTAAGATTTCTTAGCAGCAGTCTTTTTAGTTCCAATAACTGTTTTTTATTCTAGATAGTGTAAATAAACCGATTACTCTCAGAAAAATTAACAACATTTTTTTCCAAAATACATTTATGTTTACATATTGAGTAAAAAAAAAACAATTGAAATTTAAAAAAACTGATTTTTTTAAATGTTTGTCAAAAAATTGATCAAAATTACATAAAACTTTTTGAAGAAAGTATAAATAAAGTATGTGACGCCGCCGGTCGTTTTGGAGAAAAATAAGATTTTCTTTAATGGGTAAAAAAATGTTGTATTGTAGTTAGATATCGTTATTTTTGGTCCTGAGAAAATATTTTAAAAAAATGTCAAACAAATATGTATGGTCAAAAAACCCTTTGTTTTAAGTTTGAGGAAAAAAGGCCCATCCCATTAGGTTGCAGCTTTACAGGCAGGCAGAATTGCGAAACCTACTTTTTTTTCGTCTTCCCTCTCCTTACAATGTCAAGTTCAAATAAAATTTCGAGTTTGATGTTTTTACGAATGCCTATCTTCCTGTACCTAAATATCCTAGGTAAAAATATTTGATTTTCGGGCGTTAATTAGATAAAGATAGGTACTGTCTTTTGTTAGATTAGGCTACTTTGTGAACTTTTTGTTTTGTCTGAAATTGGCTAAATTAAGTTGTCTAATAGAACATTTTTACCCCAACCACGATGTTTCGGGAAAATTATAATAAGAAGGAGATCAATAATTACCTATCATCCTTCATGAAACTTGTCTTTTAGATGGAACCCCTCATCGCTTTTTATAGGATTTTGCTTTGCACTTCTGTCCCCATTTCATGGATTGAATTACCCGCTATCATAAATGTATTATCGATGTGCGGCATTTATCATCGAAATTGTCATAGATGAACACATTTTTTAAGGAATCACAGAGGATATTTTAATCTTCCTGGATTAACATGGACATTGGACATATTATGATGTGCCTTTTTTAGTGAGAAAACATATGTCTTTGTCAACGATGTGCATCTCGAAAAGATCAACGTCTGTCGGCGCACGGTTCGCGGTAGCCAGCAGAGGCGATACGATGGAGGCAAGTGGAGTGTTTTTTTAGGAGATAACATTCCCTAGATAAAGAGGATGACAGTAGTTGTCTCCCATTTCACTCCATTTCGGCTTTATCGCTGGAACCAGGATGAGATTCTTATTTAATTTATTTCCTTTTTTTGTTTTTGTTTTTCGTAGTTTTTTTTTTAGTTCTTTAAGTGTCTTGCCTCTGGTTTTTTGCTGCGTCGGATTTCGTAGAATATATAGTTCTTTGGGGAAATTTTTAAATCTAAAAAGTTCTAAGCCTTTTGGTGTTTTATTGTCCCTTCCTAGAATCACTGCTATGAATCAGTGATGGTGTCGGTTGTTCGTCCCAAGGGAGCGATGGACCCTGAACTGTGTTGTTGCATTCGCCCCCGATTAGTGTTTGTTTTTTTCTTTTTCCAACGTTGAGCGGTTTTAATTACTGATTTATAGATGCGACTCTAGATGATGGTGGTGGTAGATGATTGTTGAGATGTTAACAAATTTTACTCCATGTTTTATTACTCCACACCAGAAGCAGAGATAATTTAATTTTGGGTCTGTTCCATGGCTTGGATTTGAAGAGACGAATTTATTAACCTTTATTTTTTTTTCTTCTTTGGGGTATATGCAATGATGGAAGGAAGGAAACAACAGATTTAAGATTTAAGATTGGGAATAATTAGTCTGATTAACGAGAGTGCTTGATGGGATCAAGTTGTGATTCTGTTTGAGAATTTAACAGTTCTTTAATTTTGTTAGAACAACAAAATGAAATGAGATAAATTCTAAAAGATAAGACCTAGATTAGTTTGTCAACATATTATACGAATTGACATAGGAATATACTGTCTGTCATAAGGTTATATGAAATTTTACAGATCAACGAAGATTTATAATTAGGTATGACTTTTTGTCTAAGGGTTTTTAAGACAACTGATGCAACATGACAAATTTTAAAACAATCTCCGTGGGGAAATGGTTTTGCTTTTGTCATCTGAAAGATTTTTTTTTTTAATAGAACTCATTGGGTCTATTTCTCAAAAAAATAGGTATACAAACAAGTTTTGTACCTTCTATTTAGAGGCATCTTTCGATAAGTAAAATTAATTTCCAGGGTATGGTATAGGTACTTTTATATGCATTTCGATACAGTGGCGGATCCAGAGGGGGGATCATAGGGGTAATGACCCCCCCCAGAAGCCCAGAGCAAAAGATAAACAGTCGTATTTATTAGATTTCCTCAGAAAACTTTTGAACAACTAGTCAATAGTTGGACATCTCCTTATTTATAAACAGTTGTCTTAATATATCCTGTTATTTCGTGGACTTTCGTGGATACTTTCAATGAACATTTCATTAATTTCAAGAATAATTTTTCAATTCGTTTCTAGACTTACATTTGGCGTTTCATGTATACTCACTTAAGAACTGGTTTGGACATCCAATTGCAGTGTCTTAGTTAGACACACAGTGACAGTTAGACACACTTAAATCTAGGTTTATTAGCTGTATTATTAGCAGATGGATGCAAACGCAAAGTATCTTAATTTGTACATCTATGGGAACTTGATGTAATTTGTATCAAAGTCTGAAACTTGGCTCACTGGTGTACGTGGGGTTTGAAACGAAGTTTATTTTAATCAAAATCTTGTTTAATTTACAACTTTATTATTTGAAGTAGATTTTTATATTATCTGGTATCTCTGGATCAGGAACACGGGTCTTTTGCGTTCTCCCAATTCTCGTTATTACAGTATGAATCCGTACATCGGATATATACTCTCGGTAAGTAAACGGTGGCGGTTTGAGTAAGCTGTGAAAAACTGCTGTAACTGATAGAACCACGGACGAATCTAGTAAATAAAAGTCGTATGACAGTTTAATAAGAGGCCCCTTATCTCTAGCGGGATAGATTTTTTGAGTCACAACGACTTTTCGGGTATAATAGGAACCTTTTTTTGTATGAGTCCCACTGGTCTGATATCTTCTTTCTTCTGTAAGCTATGTCCTCTTAAACTACCTTGATTAAAAAATATTTTTACTAACCTAAGAAGTTTGTATGAAACTAAAAATGAACTGAATTTTACCAAAAAAGTAGGTAGTTATTTCATTCAGGCGACTTTAAGATTTCATAGTCGTCTCGGTCTCGTTAACTCATTCTCGTCTAGGTATCGTCTTGGACTTGGGGCATTTTTTTGTATTTTTGTAGATGAAATATCGAACCAGAGTTTGAAAAAAATCAATTTTATAATTAAAAATTGCAATGTTTTAATTTTGTATCATTTCTGCCAACATCACCGTGGTCAACGATACTATCGATATCTAAATGTAAGTCCTATACTTTTCTCATCTTCAGGAATTGCATGCATTTGATATCACTTTGTCGGTGAATTGTCCTCAGGAAACGTGACCCCCTCCAAACTGAAATCCTAGATCCGCGCCTGTTTCGATAAGGAACTGAAGACATGCTTAAGGAAACAAAAAACAATTTATGTGTATTTTTGAGTGCGAGATTTTTAAATAGCTAATTTTTGAATATGCCTCACAAAAATTCGAGATTATACTTTATTACAGATTTTGGCTTGCTTGTACCTCTCTTATTCCATAGTACTAACAAAATAAACCGGTGCCCCAACATCTCGTAAAGCACCAGAGCCCAGTGACCTACAAATTCTAGCCATTCATGCGTGCGTACTGCGTATTCTTATAGTCAGCAGGAATGGAAACGACCTACAATTTTCTTCCAAATCTGAACGGCTGAAATGAGAGGCATTTTTTTTTGACAAGAAATAGGTACCTACTCTCGCAGAATTTGTTAATTCATCGCAAGAGGCAGTACCTACCCCTAAAAACATTTAAACATAGTTGATACCTACCTCTTATTTGCCCGAAAAGTAGGTACTATTAGCTATATTCAATCTAAAGATGGAGCCACAAGATGATCACTTTGAAGAACATAAAAACACCCCATTTTTGTTTAAAATAAGGAGTTTTAGTTTTTAATGATTTTTATAAACAATAAAAAAAAGGGATTATGAAAACAGAATCGAATTGAACAAGATCGTTCTTTATCAAAAATAAATATAAATAAAGATTGGAAATAGACTTTGGCTATATACATGAATTTATTCTAACAGTACCTACCATATCTTTTTTCTTAGCTTAGTTATTTCTTCCTACAAGTAAAACATAGGCCACTAACACATATCCTTGATTTTGGGTTAGCTCTTCCGGAACGGATGTTTGCTTCAGCTGAGCATTATAATAAGAAATAATATCATTACCTTATATTGATTAATGATCTCATGTCCATTCTTTGCACTTGTCATTTAATTCTTATTCACATCCTTTTTAACAAAATACATTACAGTTTGTCCTGCCTTTTGTTTATTTTGCTTAACACCTTTTACCTTCTACCTATACCTACCTACATAAAAAAATCAATCCTGACAAATTGCCCCTTGCATTATAAAAGAACATCAATTTGAAACAAATTCAACAAACAACATTTTTGTTTGTTATCCTTTTTCCTAATAGCCGTGTAATCCTGTTTTACCTTCCTATAACATACCTATTACAATTGTATTTTTATTTTCTATTGAATAAGATTGTGTAAAATATAGGCTCACTTTCATTAACAAACAATTTTCTTCCGTTTATTTGTCAAAAAAAAAAATTGAAAAACATCCTTAATTCCTTATTTGTCAGCCACAAAAGAAAAATCAAAAAATCAACAAACAAAAATCCAATTGCAGATGTTTTCCCCCCGGAAGGAGACAAATAAAAATGGATAATGCAATGCAACTCTATGACTTGTTTGCAGAGCCCTTCCACTCCACACCCAAACAATACCAAACTATCCTACTATACCTACATACCTCATCGTCTTCACACTATATCTATCTACCTAACTACCGTAGCATACGAAAAGGACATTTGACAATTTTCCACATATTCCCATAAATGCTCCCGGTCGGTGCCAGTGGCAGCAGCAGCACAATGCACAAGCAAAAAACCATATTGTAGCCAAAATTGGATAACAATGCTTTGTCCGGAAAGAAGAAGAAGAAAAAAGGACGAAGATCCTTAACCAAATCAAACCGCACATCTGTTCGAGTCGAATCGAGTCGAGAACGACAACGCAAAAAAGGGAGAGTCGAGTTATCACCCAAGACTATCTTAAAATTGCACAAAAGATGCCTAAGACGCGGCAGAAACATGAAAGGAAGCCACACCATAGGTATAGAAAATGCCAGTTACCACCTTGTAATAGACAGGCCGGAAGGACGGTGCAATAAAATCTCACTTTACCTTATTGTCAACTTTGGTCAGTCGCAGTCCTCCTTCGGCAGGATACGTGTAATTGTTCACCGCATTTATCACATTTCACAACTCACAAGTCTGAGGGTAATTTTTGTGTTGGATGTTGGATGAGGATGCCTTTGACTCCTTACTCCTTGATCTTTAACTTCCTTGCCTTACTCGATATCAAAACTGTGCGGGATATTCCACTTCCACTTGCATTTCCCAACTACCTATATCCTCACCTCGGGGCTAAGGTGTATGAATTTATTGTTCCGCATTCCCGTTGATTAATTGTTTCCGATCTGTTTGCTCTGTTATTTTTGTGTGTGTGTATGTATATGAGGGTCCGTTCCAAATTGAAATACTGTTCGTCCTGCCTGACACAATGTCCGATCGGATGTCGATGGTAAAAATATAAATGCAAAATGCAAGGATAAGGTGGAATAAAAAAATTCACAAAAAAAAAAAAACTATTGAAAGAGCAAAAACAAAAAGTCCAAAACGGAACCAATGCCCGATGGGAATATAAGAAAGCAAACCAAAACCAAACCAGCAGGAGGATTCTTCATTCAGAGCTCACTTGCTCTTTCAATTGGGAAAAATGGTAAAAATGGTAAAAATGGGAAATCAGAAAGGAATTGAAAATTGCAGCAAAACAAAAAGCCAAGAAGAACAAAAACCAGGACATTGAGCAATGGTATGGGACTACGCCTCGCCGCCGAGGCCAAGGGAGCGTCGCCGTCGGTCGTGTTGTCGGGATGAGTTGAGCATGCAAAGGAAAAAATCAATCAGTCACTTGCTTTTTAAAAAGAACACAAACAAATGACATCTGCAATTCACCATATATCCGATCCGTTTCGATTCGATTCGATTCGAATGAAAAATAAAAAAGGACATGGACAAGGAGATGGATAAGGCAGAAGGACGTGGTACATGAAGAACAAGGACTAACGACACGACATAGCTATACACATTCAATTGGAATTGAATAGCTCTTTTACTTGAACACACAAAAATATGTGTCAGTGTGAGGGAGACCTGATGGAGCAACAAATAAAAATATCCATATGTACATACTTCCGTAGGGTCCTATGTGGGTGAGTAAAAAAAGGAAGAGGAATCCTTCAAGCCAGAAATTTTCCCATCACCAAGAGACGTAGAAGAGACATTTTCAATTTGACTTTTCAATTAATGATGATCGCTTATAGGAATGTCTAGGTTATGCCCAGGTATGTATACAATCATTAAGAGACGTATATATAGCTGCAAAAGGACGACCCTAATGAGTATTGAAATGCTTGCAATTGAGTATAGATTGCTTCTTCTTTGTCTACAAGTAGAGTACGTAGGTATAGGTACTACCTACAACCGCTTCGGTGATTGACTGGCGGATATCCTTTTCTAAGTTGTATGCAATTTACTTGGATTTCTGCAAATGGTCCAGGTGATTTGTGATTTTGGGGGCATGGATGATTAATTACGAGTAATTTGGATTCAATAGGTAAGTTACCAATCCATATGTATTTTTGTCTGCTTAAATTCATTTGTTTTACGATTAATTGACTGTTTCCTTTAAAACATAGATAGACAAATATTTAACAGACGATATGATGCATTGTTTTAATTTTGGTTGGCAATCTGCTCTGTCAATAACCACTCATTGCTTTAATTTACTAGATTGACTGGTATACAGGAATGTAATGGAAAAAGGGAAAGTGAAAAAGTATCAAAAAAGGTGAGCTAGTTTCAGATATTGGTCAGCCATAGGAAATTTTGAATCAATTTGTTAACATTTTTCAAAGTTATCAGCGATTTTAAGAACCTCATTTATGGGATATTCGCTAAAAAAAAGTATACTACCTGAAAAGTTTTAGCGACCTATGAAGAGATCAACTTGTTTCAGAAACTGTAATTTTTTAAAAAGTTTTTCAATGTCGTATTTACCTATAGATTGTAATCTTAGACAACTTTAAAAATTCATAAGAAATAACTACCTTTTATGGGGTCTCTAAGAACTTTCAGATATAGTATCTCTCTATTTACTTTCTTTGCGAATATCCCACAGATGAGGTACTAAAAATCTCTGATGACCTCGAAAAACTTCAAAAATTTATTAAAAATTTCCTATGGCTGACCAATTTCTGAAACTAGCTCACCTTTTTTGACCATTTACTGACCTTTTGAGATGACATAATGTTTTGCCAATATCTGAAATATGGGGTGCTAAGATCCCGCAGCCATGCAATCGCATCACCTTATTGAAATTGATTATTACTCCTTAACTACATATTATGAAAGAAATATCATATGCATAGATTTATAATTTTAGGGATTTTTCTTGTCAAAAATGATTGTCTTTTTTCGATTTAAAAAAAAAAATATACGGATGTTATTTTAGAAAAACGGGAAATGCTTCCAGTTTTCGATCTAATATTAATAGAATAAAAAATTCAAATAACCGTTTTTATTAGTAAATTATTAAAAAAGTAAGCTTGTATCAAAATTTGGTTAAGTGGCTCAGATAAAGGGTCCGCCAAATAACTTTTTTTTTTGAAAATGGAGCAAAACATCGAGTGTAGCTTCGGCTGTGTGGCACGTAGCGCCGCCGTCCTGTTGAAACCAAATGTTGCCAATATCCTCCTCTTCAATTTTTGTGAACAAAAATTCGTTCAACATGGCCCGATAACGATCGCCATTGACTGTAACGGCCACTCCTTGCTCATTTTCGAAAAATGGCCCAATTATGCCTCTGGACCAAAATCCGCACCAAACAGTGACTTGTTTTGGGTGTTTTGGCTTTTCAATGTATACGTGCGGGTTTTCTATGCCCCAAATGCGACAATTTTGCTTGTTTACTACCTGCCAAGATCAAAATGAGCTTCATCTGAAAAGATGATTTTTTTGGCAAAATCGGCATCTTGTCTAAGTCGATCGCAGGCCCACTTAGCGAAGCGTATACACAACCATATTCGTTTAGCGGAAGGATAAAACTAATTATCTGTCAAATCAGACATGAGCTTAGTGTTACCATTCACGAAATAACCACTAGTTGACAACAAAAAAAACGTTAGATGGCGGACCCTTTACTTTATGGAACTAAGTCTTCCTCCAAATAAAAATAGTAAAAAAAAAGCCCAAAAGTTGCCCTCGGAATGAAACTTTCTAAACCGAATTTCTCTAAAAAAAACGTATTTGTATCAATTTTGATGACGATATTACATTTTTAAGTGGGCGTTGCAGTCGTCGAAAATAAACAGAGTTGATTTTTCATCCTACATTCACTGTCAAGCCTGAAGTTTTTTCGAGTTTTGTTCAGCTATTCTGATCGAAAGTATATCAATGTGCGCTGGCCTCGGCGCAAGGCGGTGATACTAAATTCCCCACATAAAGGATTTCTCTCTCTCTCGAAATTATTTATTTCATATGGAACTGTGTGAATCCTTAATTCCATGTCTAGGAACTGTCTACACTTTCACCGATAAAACATGTTCGAATCATTTTACCGAAACTTCTTAATGCATTAAATTCTATAAAATATGAATGTAGTTTATCAAAGTCACCGGAAATTCAAATACATAATATATAAAAGAAAAAAGAAAATTAAACCTCACAAAGTTCTGCAAGCTGTAAGGAGAGCGAGCCAGAGCTTTAAACCTCGTGCAAAAAATTCCGTAAAACTTTGTTGCAAATTATCAACAACAAAACAAACTTTGTTCGGTACGACCCGCAATATCAACTGTCTGTTTGTCTGTCTGCCTGTGGATGTCTACTTTGGCATCACTGACAACCGTGTGATAATATAGTATAAATTGTTTCCTTCACTTGCATCACAACAGTCCCCATCAGGTAGCTCTGACTGCCACTGCCACTGCCACTGCACATGCACATAAACTTTCACGATGCTGATGCATATAGCCGCTAGACATCGGCGTTGTAGTCGTCGTTGTTTCAAATAAATCAATGTCTGGAATTTTTTTTCAAAAAATCCAAAGTCTGCAACGGATAGGATGTTGTCTGTGTATAAATACACAAAACAGCACCGGAACTTTTAATGGAGTTTTTGTGTTAACACCTCGCTCCTTATCGCCGCCTAGGATCAAAACAAGGAATTGTAAAAAAAAATAAACTATATTCCCAACACACCATCATCGTCCTTCCGAGTTGAAACGAGGTGCGTATACAGTGTACACGTTTACATGGGTTAAGTTTTAGCAGAAGAAAACTGCATCCAGAAGCTGGAATCTATCTCAAGACCATCATCGCACATTCACCGTCACCATCCCCACCTTACCTTACCCGACTTCTGAATCTGATGCAACAATACTTTTGACCTTTCTCGCCAAGGTAATTATCGTATGCCATTTGGGTGGGCTATAGCTTTCCACCGCTATGCTCTGGAAGAACATCAGCATAACCAGCAGCTTCGTAACATTTTATGCGTAGTCATTCCTCTTGTTGTTTTCTGGGGATATTTGGGAGCAAGCAGATGAATGACCGTCCAATAGGCCCATAAATGAGGCTAACAAGGCGGAGCACCAACACAAAAAACTTAGAAATCGTTCCGGTAACCTGTCTTGCTGGGAAAAATAATTACAGCTCTCTATCTAATGGAAGTTCTCGTATACGTTTATACAAACATACCTAATATGCCATCGTGTGTATATTGTGTAAGCCTACCGTGTAGGTATAGTGAGTCAGCTTGCTTGGTCCAACCGACATCGGCATCGGCATGGCAGTGGAACCAAAAGATACATGGTGCTAAATGATGTAGTACGACGCTAAAAACACGAGCGAGAATGTTCCCGTGATCTGTCTTCGCATAAATCTTTTGATTCCAAGCCTATAGGAAGTCCACGATGCAAAATGGTTCGGGCGGGCTAGGCTACGTATATATCCAGTATCAACGTTGCTTTATAGTTGCTCCTCGTCCCATTTGTTCTGGTTAAGTGATTTCTCGAATCAACCCAATAGTTGATTGCGGGAGGGTTGGGTTGGTTTGGTTTGATGGCGCTGCTGTTTATGGTGGCTCCTGAAGCTTTTGTTAAGACCAAACTGCTCATACGGTGGTCGATGATAGTGATGGGTGATGGAACGCCACCGCAGCACCGCTCGTCGCATCGTCTTCTCATCGTCCTTTAGATTCTTCAGCTTCTCAAGAAATTGATCGATTGGGGTAATGGAGTATTCTTTGTCCCATGTTCTTTTTTTTCTTCTATACTTTTCTTGAAAATGAATTAGTAGTTAAGTGGAGAGTGGGTATGTAGGTACATCGTCAGATATATTTGTGGGGTGGCAAATCTCTTGGGATGTTAAAGATTTCTTTCTATCTATATAGAATGGAATGGGGAACAGAGTTGTATTAATTAGTGGAATATATAGAAAACGAAACATGTTGGGTTGTCGTATACAGCGTGTGTAACATGATTAGGAAGTGATTGGTGTTACCCTGATGGACGCAAATGCTTTCAATTATTTATAGAACATTGAATGTTCAAGTTGGCTTTACACAAATGGATTTTGCAAGGTAAAACACCAATCGATTTAGATTAATTAATAAAATTGAGTGCGAGGTCCTTGTTATCCATACATATGTACATACATACCTACATAATTTATTTTGATTGAATGATGTGTTTAAAGATTCTTGATCTGCATTTGAATCGGATGAGAAAAGGTACATTACTGCTTAGAAAACCGGAAGTTCGTATAGCTTCGGTGGTTTCTACAGAAGTATGTATAAATATATTTTTTAAATCACGACTTTAAAATTTGGGTTGACCCTTTTCATTAGCTGCTAAAAAACTGCAAGTTTTGCGCTTTACCGCATAGTCCTAGCTTGCGCGATTGCTGAGAAACGGACTGTCATGCTAACTTCACATTGAAGTCGGCAGTGCAACACATTTTCTTTAATGGGAGGACTGAGGACTTCAAAAATTTAATCAAATTTTGTTCTTAAACTGCAAAAAATGTGAATGCACCAACGAATTGATGAACTGTGAAATCTGTGAAATCCAGAATAGAAATTAAAAAAAAATGCAAAAAAAAAAACTTAAAATTCCAGTTGTGGTCTCATATTGGTCTAAGTGAAAATTGTTATGCTAACTTTAAAGACGTTCGATGGGGCTTAATGAAGGGTTACGTCTATTTATGAGACTGAGCAATTCATCCGTTAAAGCTCTCTCTCTTAAAAGTCTTGTTCACTTTTTTATAAATATCTTAATCCAAACATATTCAATTTCTTATTAGTGAAAAGTAGGTTTCTTACGAATGAAATTTAACAAAGCAAAAAAAAACTTACTTAAGACGATTTCATTAGGAATGGCCTGGCCACAAGACGAGAAAAATCTCAGCCTTGTTTCGAGAAACCAAGCCTTAAAAAATTGATTAAAAAAACAATTCAGTTAATTAAAAATCAATTGTTTCGCAAATTCTATCGCTTATACGCGCAGCGTTATCAAAGAATTTTCAATGCTTAGGTTTTTTTTTCATCCATTGGGAAGTCTTTGAGGCAACTTTATAGAGATAAATTAGTATCAAAATGATCAGCATAATAATCTCTGTCAGAGGCAAACAAATTTATGAACTTTAGCCCCTTTCCTTGTAAATATATATACAACTTTAGACCCTTTTTCTGGTTTTAGCACATCACACAGCATATAAAAAATGATGGTCCTTCATAAATGCCGTCCTAATCTCTTAATTGCCTTCAATCTTCTTCTCCTTTTTTTTTGTTCTCATAATTCCCGCTCTATTGTGAAGAGAATTTTTTCTACCGGAAGTGCAAATGTATATATTTTCTAATCCATTAGACATGCTGCCAAAGAGAGTGCAACAAAAAATAATTTTTTCTTTCCCATTATACAGCTTATACGGCGGCCTAGCCCATATATACCCGAACCCAAACCCCATAAACCCGGACTCATAATATACAGAGACCAATGTGCCACACAACCCATCATAATCGTAATATCCGCGTCAAAAAATTCCGTTATGCTTGCACAGATAAAAACGGAAACGCGTTACATTTCCTATGATTTTTTTTTTGTCTGCGTTGTTGTATCGCATTTAATAGTCGTCCTTGCTGTCCTTGCTGCTGATGCTATAGCATAACAAAGTGCTATAGCAATGGATGTGTAGTGAGAATTCATACGTTCCCAATCGCATCATCATCGTTGTCATAGCCTGGTGTAACCCACCTCTTTACCTACCTATCCTATCCTCAAACATATCAAAATAACACAGAGTTGTGTAACACCAGCAACAACAACAACAACAACAACATCAAATTCCATATTAGATAGGTAATTTGTTTTGGCATCATGATATCAAGCCATGTGACATTTTTATCCCAAGGGGGCGATGGATGACACAGAGAGTCAGAGTCGTCGTGTATTTATATGTCGTACAAAATCATTGGCTCTAGGATTTCGTTTACGGCAGCATTCCTTGGATAAAGGCTCTGGCTCCCGAGATTCCCAGGGATAGTCATCGTCATCGTCATCGTCGTCGTCGTTGTCGTTGTTTTTGTCCTATATATAATATGTAGTATAGCTTCGTGAGCCTAGTGAGCTAATCAGTGCAATCGTGCGTAGGGTTGCTTTTGCTTTTGCTTTGGTGGCTTATTATGAACCTTGTGTGCGGTGTGTGATGTTGTTTTTTGGGCGTGACGCAAGACTCATGCTCATGAAGAGGTGATGTTTTCATATTTTCCAAAAAAAAATTAAGCTTATAGTTGAATTCTGTTCCATATGGGATCGCTTATACCTATAACCTAGTACATACATATCTTTGGGAATTTTTTTGTATAAACATACCTACATATATTTTTATATCCTCATTTTCAAAGCTTGTCGGGTCGTTGTCGTTGGAGCCCAATGGGGGAGACAGTGCTGTTTTTTTTTTTTTTGTGAATGAGGTGCGATAAGAGCAAATTGCATGTGAGTAAGTTGACAGTTTGATTCACGAACTAACACCTAATCCTATCTTAAGGGATGGTTGATAGCCTGTGTCAAGAAAATGGAAAATATTTGATCACTATATGATTGTTAAGACATTCAATAAATAGAATCACTTTGCCTAAACCCATACAAAAATAACTTAAGTTGAGTCTGAAATCCACGCAATTTATCTTTCTATTTGTTTTCTTTTAAAATGAAACAGATTTATAAAAGACTAGCGGGTGCTTCTTAAACAGAATCATCAATCAAATATTATAGTCAGTTTATTATATTGCTTAGGTAGGTACTACACTTTAGATCCAGACTTTCAATTTTTTAAAATGACTCTTTCGAGATATTTTAAACTTTTGAGTTAAGATTAAACGATAAAACTTATAGAGAATTTAAAATTTTTATTAAATTTACTGAGAGTCAGGAAAGCCGGCGGTAGTTTCTCGAAAAATAAAAAAAAATGTTGGTATTTTTTAATTAAAAAGTTGTGATTTTCAAACTAAATAATTTTTGACAGCTTTTATAGATTCAAACCTTAGTTCGGTATTTCTTCCACAAAAATTACCAAGGTGCTAATAGGCCAACAGTCGATCGTCGAATCATAAACCAATGCTGTCTAGCAAATTCTACGGTCGCATATGGGTTCTAAACGGGTAATTTCTTGTGTAGTTTTTCGACCATAACTTAGGTCATGTGGTTTAAGGTTCAAACCACACTCAAACTGTAGAGCTCACAGTGATAGATCGAAATATATAGGGTTAACTAATTTAAAATGTTCGCATGGCCTTGGCAACCCTATTTGAATCATGCTCTTTTTTCGAGATTATAGGGTTTAAGGTTGAAAATTAGTTCTAAATAAAAGACAAAATTGTACTGAAAACAAAAATATACGGTTACCACTTTTAAAAAGGTTGCATGCACTTGGCAATCCTATTTTTTTAAGGGTCTTTAAATAACCAAAGGGAAGCTGATGATCTGTACAAAAAATTATAAAATAAGCCTGCGCTTAACAGGGTGCAAATACGTGGCAACCCTAATTCAATGATTTTTGCAATGATACCAAAAAAAATCCTTTTGAGTTAAAATGAATGGAATTTCATAAGATTTAAGCTTTAAACCTGCGTTCAATTATTGCCAAGAATCTCTTCTGCTCTTAGACGGCCGCATATGCACATGGCAACACTGAATAAATGCAAAAAAATATTCCAAAAACACTACTTTTTGAGCTAAAGTGTATAAAATTTCAAGTCAAGTGCCATATGTCTCAAATGCCAATTGTAGTTTTAAGTTTAAAAATATGTTTTAGCAACAGTACATTGTTTGAATTAATTAAAATTGATGAAGCATTAAAACATTTATTTCGAGTTATAAGGGAATTTCTAGTTTGCGAAGCGAGGAGAGGATATGAGGCCCACGTACATGGTAAATTGGGTTCAACCGCAGTTTAAGCGACGATATGCAAGTTGCAAGTTGTCTGAACATCTTTATAATCAGCTCCATCACAGAATCCACTGTTACAAACCTGCGAACGGAGTTCTACCCTACAAATCATGAAAAGTTGTCTTCACAGAGTCAAAATGGAATCGAGGAAAGCATTTCCTCTTGCAACGTATTCACTTTCAATTTGTCTTACGTCAAATCAGTGACTTTTCTCTACACGAATGGAATTAACAAATATTTAGAAAAGAATTGAGTTAATTTTGTGAATATTTTTATGAATTTTCTTAGGTTATGCGTTATACCAGATGTAAAGTTATACAAAAATTTTGTTATACAGGGTGTCCACCGGGAAGGTATACTTCTTTGTTTTGCCGCCATTTTGGTAAACATTAGTCTTGACAGTTCATATTTGGTAGTCGTGAAGTAGACACGGCAAATTTTTTATGGAAAAATATTCGATAAACCAACGTGTTTTAATCGTTAAAACATTTTATCAAAATCAATCAATCAAAACGTGCCAACAAAACACACTATTTATCGTGTTGTGAATGATTTCAAAGAAAGAGGGTCTGTAGGTGATAGGCCCCAGCATGGACTACAACGTACTACAAGATCGGCTGAAAACATTACTTCTGGTCAAGGAAGTGTTCAAAACAATCCATCCTCAATTCGACGCCGTGCTCAGGAGCTTGGTCTTCAAAGAACAACTTTGCACAAGGATTTGCATTTGTTTCCATTTGAGATTCAGTTGACACAAGAGCTTCTTCCACAAGACCATTTATGCCGCCGTAAATATGCCAATAGGATGTTACAGCTAGCCCAGGACAACCCCGATTTTCATGAAAAAATCATAATGAGTGACGAGGCACATTTTCATTTGAATGGATATGTGAATAAACAGAACAGTCGGTTCTGGGCAATAGAAAACCCTCAAATTATTCATCAGTCACCTTTGCATCCATTAAAAGTTACAGTCTGGTGTGCAATTTGGTCAGGAGGAATCATTGGACCTTACTTCTTTGAAAATGAAAACTGTGAATGGGGAGCGATATCGTGATTTGATTGAAAACTTTTTAACGCCACAATTGCATGCTTTGGGCTTGATTAATATGCGGTATCAACAAGACGGTGCCACATCGCATACAGCCAGGATTACAATGGAATACTGCGAGACCTCTTTCCACAACAAGTTATTTCAATAAATGGTGATGTTGATTGGCCTCCACGGTCACCTGATTTGACTGCTCCGGACTTATTTTTGTGGGGATATCTGAAAAGCATAAGGTTTATGCAAACAAACCAGAAACGCTTGAGCAACTCAAACAAAATATTCGTGATGAAATTAATGAAATATCACGTGAAATGTGTGAGAATGTAATGAAAAATTTGCTCAAATGGCTCGCATTTGTGAGACTAACAGAGGCGGAAATTTACCTGAGGCCAAATCACCGCATCAGTGACTGATCGAGTGAGTGCCATCAGTGATCGAATAAACAAGTAAAACCTATGGGGATGACGACTCTATAACGTGAGCGGTAATGCCAAACTCACATAATTCAGTCACGTATTACTCGATAACTGATGCGGTAATTCGGCCCCTGATATTGTATTCCATACATAATTGCCGACATTAAATAAAACATTTATCAATATAAGATCCATTCTCTTTCATTTAATCAAAAAATATAAACAAACAAAGTAGTATAACTTCTCGGCGGACACCCTGTACTTACACATTTTTTAACGATTTAACGTAGCATTTATAGAATATACATTTCTGTTTAAAAAAAAAAGAAAATGACAGAGTAAATAAATGTATTTTAATATTAAATTTTTTTCCTACAGTGTTATTTGCAAAAATCCTTACTAATGGGGCATTTTTTCCTGCATCTACAATCACTGTAAAAAGAAAACTTTGAAATAAATTTTCAGAGGTGTTGGAATAGCAGTTTGAACTAACAAATGAAAAACTTTATGAAAATATTAGTTAACTTAATTTTAAATTCTTGAAAATATTTACTTTTCTGTGCAAATAACCAAATCGACTGGGACAAAGATAAGCATAACTTGTCGTAGAGAAAGATGAAATATTCATTTGGATTCTATGATATCAAATTCCACGAAATTCGAAATTCATAAAAGACTTCCAATAATTTCATTTTCAATATATTTACCGAAAGTGTTTTTCTCGTAACACAAACTGTTTGTAGGGCCCTTTAAAGTCAATATACGAGTAGGTACTGTTTTACAAACGATTTGTCTGTTTTGTATACTAATTGATATGAGTGGACATACAATTCTCCGATTTCAATCCAATTCTTCAAAGTTATTTGAACAAAAATATTTGATAAACAATATTTTTGAATTCAAAATAAATTTTATGGTTGTCATTGATAACATTTTATTCTCATTTATAATTTATAATATTCGATCTATAAGTGCATTAAACTCTTCACTACAAAATCCAGTGTTAACCATAGACATGGACAGGTCCTATGCCATGAGGATGCCTGCTATTATCCTTCTATAAAGAGAAAAAAAATAGGATTGATTGTTATAGTATATTTTATACATATTACTAGAATTATAATAAAATCATCGATGGGTTTATGTTGTGTCCTTTTGATCTTTTGGATACAATTTTGTCTGTATAAGTACCTTAGCACAAAACAATAACTATAACACATCAAACTAACTTATGCGGTTGCCCGAAGCATGTGCCAACAAAAATGACTGAACACTCATTATAACATTGTTACAGAGCCCATAAACGAATAGACATTTTGTTTATTTTGCCTAAGGAAAGGTCGTGCATATTATGAGAGAGTATAATATACATAACAAAGGTGGTTGACATATTTTCAATTCAGATGCTTGCCCCAAAATTTCATTCATATAAAAACCATTTGCATGTCTAGGTATATGAAAAAGGTAAATTTCTTCAGAAAATCTTTTGTTGATTTAAAAAAATTTAAATATCTTTAAGCAAGTTGCAAAGGTGCCATGTGGATGAAAAGCAACTCAAACTATATCAAACCTCAGTTAGTACTCAGTGGCGTAATGGTGAGAGGACTGTCATGACGGAGATCTGGTTTTGATTTCCAGCCTCTTCCACCAAAAAAAAACAAAAAGTTCTTTTTTTTTCACGGCTACTGCCTTTAGTGAGGAAGTAACAAATCCTCCAAGAGTATCTCTTGTCATGAATTAGACTGAAAACACCACGGATGCGACAAAACGTTTTTGTTTCATAAGGCAAAAGTGTTTTGATTCAACACAATGAAGCAAAAAATATAATTTCACTTTTCTGTTTCGTTTGGTGTGTGTTGAGATATAAAACAAAACAAAATTTTCAAGGGGAACTTCCAAATAATTAAAGCAGCTATCGACAGCGAAAAATGTTTTTCTGTATTGCCTTTATTTTGTTTTTGTTTCGCTTTATTGCGGTGCTGGTTGGGCCATAAGGAAGTGTGTATAATAATCGACAACGACGCTGATTTAAAACAAAATGCTTTTATTCGATGTGCGTTGGCCGTATAGTCATCTAAAGCCATGTATTTCCGACAGCCCTTGGTAAAAACATTAAAACAAAAACATGTTTTTCGTTTCGCCTGACGTGTGTGTTTTCATTTTGGTGCATATGAATCAATATGGGTTCTTGTTTCATAAAATATAAAAATACATTTTGTTTTTGCCTTATCGATGCGTCCCACCTTAGCCGTTCGCATTCGTCACCAAATTGTTGGTCCCCTCCTTTCCTCACGATAAGACAAACACAGGAATGGTTGAAATTTTTTAGTCACTCCTGGTTCTGCAATAGCTGTCGCGATACACGCACAAATTATTTAAATCGTTAAAGTTTATAAATTAACAAAATGTTTTTATTTTGTAATGATGCATTACACCCTCTTCTTCACCACCACCGCTTATTAAATTGCATAGAAGCAATCCCGAATCACAGTTAACAACGACTCTAGAAAGAGCGGATGATTAGAATAAGAAAATATTAATGATACTTTTTTTTGTGAAATTATAATTCACACTTGGTTCAAACCGAAACATATATAAGAGACCGTGGATGAGCACCATAAAATCGAGCTCTGCCGCAGTAGAAATCAGTACCAATCCCGAGTATTTGGTGTGTCTCCATTTTGAAGAACTTAGGTTCCAGAAGCGACAGTGGAAGCCCAGGTTTTAAGTAGTTAGATTGACGTCTGCTATCTCAGACTGTAGTTAAGTGACGTCTGCTATCTCAGAGTGTAATTAAGTAACGTCGGCTATCTCAGACTGTAATTTAGTGACGTCTTCTATCTCAGACTGTAATTTAGTGACGTCTGCTATCTCAGACTGTAATTAAGTGACGTCTTCTATCTCAGACTGTAATTTAGTGACGTCTGCTATCTCAAACTGTAATTTATTGACGTCTGCTATCTCAGACTGTAAATTAGTGACGCCTGCTATCTCAGACTGTAATTTAGTGACGTCTGCTATCTCAGACTGTAATTTAGTGACGTCTGCTATCTCCGACTGTAATTTAGTGACGTCTGCTATCTCCGACTGTAATTAAGTGACGTCTGCTATCTCAGACTGTAATTTATTGGTGTCTGCTATCTCAGACTGTAATTTAGGATCAAATACACCTCAAATACACTAAAGTTTGTTGATTCTTTGGTAAAACCCTGGACCCGACGAGAATACCTCAGCCTATGACAAAAAGCATCTCAGAATTTAGTTATAATAATTCGCTATTTTGACACTAAAAACTGCAAGAAGCCGTCTGTGCCGTTCTATACTAATGGACATAATTTTAATTCATAGACAAATCCCGAATATTAATTTTAGATCGCAATAAAAACAAAATTTTGAAATTCACCCTTTCCTTTGAATGAGCCTGCCAAATTATTCGCCTGAACAATTTCAAGGCACATATACCTACAAACATAAAACTAGGTTTGGTTTAGAATGAGAATATAATGTATGTAGAAATCCTGACTGAACAAAGTATCCACACACACCCACAACCAGCTATTATTGTCTTCATGCTGCATTCCATTCCATTCCATTCACATAGCAAAAACCAGTCCAATTGGAATTTAAAATTTATGATATTGTTTAGGTTACCATGGAATGCTTCCAGGCCTCCAGCTCGAAAATAAGTCCTAAAACTCCAGAAGTGTGTCAAATAGTTTTACGACAAACACAAAATGTGGACGATTACACTAAGGTTACTCTATAATATATTTCTCTTAGGAACTTCTACACCGCCACCGACATCTATGTCAAAACCAGTGTAGTACACTGTACCCTTCCATAACAAACTAGCTACTTCCCTTTGAATTTCTCATGCTTTTCAAGAAGTATTACATACGTACAATAAAATTTGAGCCTGGAATTAATGAAATTGATTTAAGTGCTGCTGAAATGAAAGCTTCTCTTTATGGTGTTCATAAAGAGAGTAAAGGTATAGAATGTGAATATTTAGTAGTAAGGTACCTATTCCTCTGTGCATATGTAGTCTTGAATTATTTAATTGCAAACTATGCTCGGTAAAATGTTTTGGCAGTTTTCGAAGAAGCAATTTATTGAGGTGAAAACTATATTGTAATCATTGTTGGGAAGATGTTTTTTGGGAATCAATTTGTCCTATGGGAATTTTAATTAAATTACAAAATTTGGTGTGAAGAATTTTTGGGAGCGCAACACAACACAGCACAGAACAGCAATTCCTTTTGGGCGGCTCCTCTCGGCTAGCATATCCTCATCAAATATTATCACCGATAAGCACTAAACATATTGGTTGACCTTAATTGTTGTCGTTTGGTTAGGAGAAATGAAAATTATGTGTCATGCGGGAGTTTACTTTATTGCAGGTCACAAAATTAAGGTATTAAGATTGTGCAATTAAAAGTAATGTTATTTATGAAGGTTTTATGTTCGAAAAAGGACAGGTTGTACTTTTTTTTCTTGTTTTATTAAACAATTTCATATACTTATAAGAGACTATTCACTCAAAAAAAAATTGAGATACCTAGAAAAACAAAGGAGTTAGGAGCTTTACAGATTATTGTTTTTTGATTAAATATGGTTGATTTGCTCGCAGTTTTGTGTTAAATGGATATTTAGGGAGTTTTCATGGAGCGACCACGTGACGATATTAGTTTTTCAATCAAAGAATCAAAGAATACAACTGTTTTTGTACACAAAAAGAGAAATTTGAATAACGAGGCCTTCATCAATAGGCTAGTTCAAATTAATAATTGTGGTCTTAAGGAACCTTTTATATACGGATGGATAGTATGAAAATATAAACACGATTCCTTTTTCTCTTTCTAGTAAACTGGCGACACTGGCCTTATGGTGGATTTGCATTGCTGTTCAACAGGGATGTAAAATATGAAAGTTACATTTGTTGAATAGAGAAAGAAGACCAAAGTGCAGAGATCTTCATAGATGAAGATTAAAGGAAGCGCCATAATGCAGATATGTAAAGGGTTTTTCAACAGGAACGCTACAAAAGTAGACAGGGACAGCAAACGACGCCATATTTCTTGCTGCTCTTTTGAGAATTTCTCTTTACTAAGGTTTGCCATTTCATGATGGAAAGATATACGAGCCAACAACGAGTCGAAATTCTTAAAATTTACTACCGAAATTTGGAGTCAGTGGCCTCAACGTTAAGAGCGCTACGTCAAATTTATGGTCGTTATAATCGTCCTAGCAGATCAACAATTGAGCGTCTAGTGGACAAAATTTGAATCCACAGGCACATTAAAAAATGTTCCCGTGCCAGTGAGACAAAGAAGTACCCGTAGTGTCGAGAATATTGCTGCCCAAATGTGTCTCTCACACGTCGTTCTCAAGCGTTGGGCATCTCTGTGACGTCGTTGTGGCGAATTTTGCAAAAAGATCTTGGCCTACATCCTTACAAGATTGAATTGACGCAAGAACTGAAGCCGCTTGACCACCAGAAGCGTCGTATGTTCGTGAATTGGGCTGAGCAACAACTTGAAAATGATTCGGATTTTCATCGAAAAATCATCTTCAGCGATCAGGCTCATTTCTGGCTGAATGGCTTCGTCAATAAACAAAATATGCGGTATTGGTCCAGCAGCAATCCACACGTACTCCATGAGTCATCACGGTGTGGTGTGGTTTATGGGCCGGCGGCGTCATTGGGCCGTACTTCTTCCGTGATGATCAAGACCGGCACGTTACTGTGAATGATAACCGAATATTTTTGGCCCCAATTGGATGATATAGACTTGGAGGACATGTAGTTCTAACAGGACGGCGCCACAAGCGACACAGCGAATGTCACAATCAATTTATTGGAGAACGTGTTATCTCACGAAATGGTCCAGTCGCTTGGCCGCCTCGGTCGTGCGATTTGACGCCGTTAGACTATTTCCTGTGGGGCTACGTCATGTCTATGGTCTATGCCAACAAGCCAGCGACGATTGATGAACTTCGTACGAATATCGAAAGTGAAATTGCAGCAGTATCGGCGGATTTATGCTTGAACACCATCATTAACCAAAAGCTTCTCCGCCAATCTAGGTCCCGAGCTAACTGTTTCCAGTGTCACACGCCACCGATTTGGTTGGGGTCCCTTTTCACTTGCGTGCGACACCTTCCCTCTTTCATGGGAATCAAAGTTGGCATTGGTGTCCGTCTGATCTAATGACCTATACCCACCTGAGTCTTTGGACTTCTATTTTTTTTTTTGGCTAGTTCGATGTGACTGTATAGCCTGCTAAGAACACTCATACCTCCATAGATGGACAGGATCGGACCAACAATGATAAAAGGTTCCATTTATCGGCTTCTAAAATAGTTAAAAGATGGACTTATCCGGTTTTCGCTCTAAGCCGACGGACAATACGACCGACCCAAATATTCTATCCCTAATACTTTTGAATTAATTTAAACTAAAAATAAAATTCATTTTAAAAATACCATCACCATCACGTTCACAAATAGCCGTGATTTTTTGCAATAATTGATTACATCGGAGATTATAGCGTCGCCATTATAGAAACAAAATGCAGTTTCCATACAAACTATCGATAACCGCAATTCACGCGGGTAACACAGTTGTTCTCCGTGCTTAAGTTAGTTCCAAGAATTTTCCGCGCTTAGATAAGCCCGAAAGGGATTAGTTTTTGTTGCATTTAACATGTAAATTTTCTTAGCCCCAACGTCGTTTTTAAGACCAATTTCATACGGGTTTGCAAAGAAACACGATTAATATTATTGTTTGAGTGGCTGTTTTTGTGATCTTAGTTATTCACGTTGAGCTTATTCCATGCCTACATCAATTTTGGGAAAATATATTAAAAATCAACCCAAATGCGCCATCATCATCACAGTTGAATTCCAAAGAAGAAGTTACGCAGATTTCATTCACCAAACCTTGTCAACCAGAACTATCTGAACACACCCGCACGCAGCCACAACATTCCTAAATGGCCGCAGCATCGCATTCGCAATTTTACTCCTGCAAAGGACATTTTTCTATTTCAATTTAGTGACCACCATTACCCTCCTTCTCCTCCCACAAGACCCATATAAACACACAGATACACACACAATCTGAGTCCACTTAAAGGTAACTGAAAGCCACAAAATAGTAGATGACTGCAGTTTGTTCAGAATTACATGGAATTTTTGTTTAGCTTTGGGCCACTTTGAAGCCTGCTGCCGCTATGATGGCTATAGAACTGCCATTGCTGGTGCTTCTGCTGCTGCTTTTGTTGACAAATTAAATGGACACAGACGAATCCAGGCGTGATCCACTGTTGTAGGTAACTGTTGTTGAGAGGGCTTAGATGGATTTCTCTGTCACAGAATTCCCATGGTCGATGGTCGACGCCGACGACGCACGGTCGGTGGCGGGTTTATCGTTTGTTGTAACACACAGCCTCGATTTGTCATTTGGAATTCAGGAGCTGTCGTTTCTCTCCGCTTCGAGAAATAAGGACTTTATATTTTTTTTTTTGCTGTGCAGCTCTATTTGAATTGAGCTTGTGATTGTTATAACAGAGGGGTGTACCTATATACATTTGTATTCTTCGACTTTTGTTGAGTACAAGGGGTGGTGGTAGGGGGGGGGGGCAATAATATAGCTTAGCAATGGAGTGTGAGAGTTCTTTGTTGTGCGCTAAGCCCTGCGGATAGATTAGTTTTTACCATTTATGTGTCCTTTTTTTTTTCTTCCTTACTTTTTGGCTCACCTATACCTATCCTTGGGGTAGTAGAGGTATGATGATGGTCGAATTGTTGTAGATGGAAACTAACGCTCTTTGTTGTTGTTGATTGATTGTCAGAGCGTTGATTTGGTTTGGATTAGATTTTGATTGTTGTTTGTCACTTAATCAGAATTGTTTTAGAATTTTTTTTTTCTTTATTTGTATTTCTTTGCGTAGGTAAGGTATATTGTTGTTGCTTACTTTGTCTCATCCATCGTACCAGAGTTGTTGAAATGTTTGTTGATAGTTGGTAAAATGAATGGACTTTTCTTTTTGATGTGACAGAAGTGATTTGTTGTGAATTGCTTTGCATGTTTAAGAAAACCATCAGAAGGAAAAAATTTGGATTTGGCTTTGTCAGGTACATTTGTATAAAGGAAACTAAATTACTTAACGAATTGAACATCAGCAGTCAACTATATTAAAACATGCACCTTATTCATTGACATAGTCCTAAAACTCTTTCAAGTTTTTGTGCCAATGACTTAAAATTTAGTTGTCAATTTTCAATACGAGAATTAGGAATGTCCATAGAAAAAATGTATCGATGTTTTATTCGATTTTTGTATAAAAAAAAAATCGATGTTTAACGATATATCGAATAAAAACATCGATGTTTTCTGATATATCGAATGAGAATATCGAAGCATTAGTATTATATGAGTTTGAGTAATATTTTAAAAATTTATGATGAGAAAAGAGAACACAAGAATGAGATATTATCCAAGGTAATAAAATTGAGTTTTATTTAAAAAAAACTTAAAATTAATTATTCTAGATGTTTTCGATATGGTGATATAAAATGTGCAACCCTAAAGAGAATATGAAAGCTATACCTAGCACAAAAATGAGTTATACTTAATCCCTTGGAAACATTATGAAAAATGTTGGACTTGGTTTTCGAAATTTGCTCAATATTTATCTGCTTTCAAACAAATTTCAGTTGGTATAAGTTTTTAGACATTTTAAAAATAAATTTGACAAAAGTCGTGACATAATCAGTGACAATGCTTTTTTATATTTAGAAATTGCGTAACACATTTTTTTAAATTAAATTAAACAGTCCCCCCATCTTTAATACAAACAAGGCAGTTCATCATGAAGGCCCATTTACATGGTAGTTTACGCAGAGGGAAACGTTAGAATATAAGCGTTTACGTTGAACATACAAATTTAAGTTTCGTATCAGCAAATAACAGCTCTATATAAGGTCAGAGTGGTGAGGTTAATCAGAGTTAGCTAACTCTAAAAGTAAATTAATCCATCACAGTTAACTGAGGAAGCAGTTTTTTGGTGGATAAAACATCAAAAGCATCTGTTCAGTTAAACCTGAGTTAATCCACCAAATTTCATGAGTTAACTCGGGTTTAACTTTAATCTCGCATTGAAAAACTGGACCTAGTGTTTTTTTAGAAACGTATGTATCTCGAAAGTTATCAAGTTTTGGGAAAAGTTTTAAAATACAAAATTAAAGATTATTAATTCGTACACAAAAAAAGTGTTTTTTTGGTGTAAAATTTGTAAAAACTTGATAATTTTCGAGATATCCATATACTGAAAATTAATTTTTCCTGTTCTCTCTTTAGTAAAAGACCTATTATGTACATCATCATTACAATTGGATTTATTAATTCTTTGCTTCGGTATATGTTTATATATTTCCGTCTTAAAAATATGCACGAATGGATCGAACTTGCTTTTATGATTTTAAAATTAAAACCAAAATGAAGGAATTCAAAAATACTAAAAAAATGATTTTTTTCGTGATTTATTTTTTACTTTAAAAAATTATTTGTCAAATTTTCAAATCCAAAATTTTTTTAACTATTTATGAAAACGGGACTAGAAAATCTATCAAGCCATCAAAAAGATATACGTCAATAACCCAAACATAGAGAAATTTTCTCAAAAAAAAACTCCAAACCCCTGTTTCGGTAATACGGTTTTTTTTGGAAAAAATCTGAAACGCAGTTTTCTTTCAATGTTGTTTTCATTTAAGGTACGAAGTTTAATCAAAATAGTTAAAGTCGTTTTCGAGAAAAAATTGAAAAAAAAACCATTTCGTTGTATATGTCAGCATTCGTTCTAAATGAGCTAAAACAAAAATTCGATTTCAAAAATTCTGCCCAGCCTTTAAGGCTCTGCATTAAATTACAGTGTGGCGGTCAGCCATCAGCCGAATAGGGGGAATAACATGTAGCATACGAAAATATGCCCGTGCCGTAACTATTCGGGACTGGTGGAAGTGTGATCATAGCCTCTTCGCGGCGGCCGCTAGAAACAAGCCTTTAAAAAGGTTTGGCTAATATGATCGGGCTGGTTCCACAGGTTGGCAACAGGTTAATTCCCTGTTCCGTAAAACTAAACGAATTTCGAGACCTACAACAAGCCTCGGAAACGGACTGATCTCACGACGACAACCCACGCAAAGAAAACGGAAAAACCATTTAAGAATTTTCTTATGGAACGTACGATTGCTCTGTAGAGCTCGGGCTGCTCAGCAGCTAGCCGATGCCCTGTCAAAATATAAAGCTGACATAAAAGCACTACAAGAAATAAGATGGACAGGGAATGGTGTTCTACAGAAGAAAGATTATGACTTATATTAGAGCTGTCATACAAAACACCATGTGCTCGGGGTAGGCTTCCTAGTCGGCGAAAAAATGAAGTCTGCCATCATCGGCTTTAACGCTATAAGCGAAAGGCTATGCACCCTTCGCGTGCGAGGCAAATTTAAGAACATCAGCCTCATTAACGTTCACGGACCTACGGAGGAGTCCTCAGACGAAGAAAAAGAGACTTTCTACGAACAAGTCGAGAGGGCCCTCAATGCCTGTCCAAGGTATGACGTAAAAATCATCCTTGGGGATTTGAATGCAAAAATAGGTCGGGAGCCGGTATTCAGGCATTACGCAGGCACCCATAGTTTGCATGAGAACACTAATGACAATGGACTTCGAGTCTTAGAATTGGCAGCATCGAAAAACATGATCGTTGCGAGTACCAGGTTCCCGCGTAAGGATATCTACATAGCCACCTGGGTATCACCTGACGGAGTCACTCGTAACCAAATTGACCACGTGTTGATAGACCGTCGCCACTACTCGAACTTGATGACGGTACGAACGTACCGAGGTGCCAATATCGACTCGGATCACTATCTTGTTGGTATGGTTTTCCTAGGGCGGATTGCCTTGCGAAGACGTATTGCATCCGCCGATCAGGTTCGAATCAACACGGCTGCTCTGCGCAATGAAAACACCAGTAACACCTTTGATAATGCGTTAGGACTCGCCCTAGAACTGGGTAGAGTTAGTCCTGGAGCCAGTATGCTGGGCGTAGATGAGAAGTGGACACGCCTTAAGAATACTGTCATTAGTACTGCCAACTCCATCTTATGCAGCAGTCGTAGTAATCTCAACGACTGGTTTGATGATGAATGCAAGCTAACGACTGAACGTAAGAATGTTGCGTACCGAGCAATGCAACACAGTCCGGATGACGGTAGGGCGGAACCCACTTATTGATCATCGAATAGTGGTAGCTTTGAATTTTTTTTCTACACGAAACCATAATACTTGCCGTATATAAAATTATAGAGCAAGCAAACAAATTATATCCACCCCATGTGAAGGTGATGGCTTCAACATTCTCAAGGAGCGGTACCGTGTCAAATAAAAAGTATTGCATCATTTACACTCAATTCGAATTGTGCTTTTCCTCAATTCTAAGGTAATTGCATTTTGGAAACCCTCGCTTTGATCAAATCTATGATTTCAACACACGATTGCGTAGCTAATGTTTAAATTAGTCTGTTTTCACTTTTATTAAAGCAACAAACACGTAAAAGTCTCACTTCATTAACTAATTCGCCAATGCTTTTCATCAAAACTTCCCCAAAAACAATATAGATTCATTAAAAGATAACCCCTCTCTCTGCAGCAGCCCATAACTCAAGCCAACCCTTAGATTGTGTCAGCACCATGACATGGCATAGTATAGTAGTTATTTTAAGAAAATAAAAACAAAAGCTGTAGTAAAAATTTCAATCCCCTTCCGGGTTGTTATGGTTAGCACAAATGAGGTGTTAATGGTCACATGTGATACTAATAGCTAGACCTGATGATTCTATAGTTTTGTTTTTTGCCTCATTCGTATTGAAGAAATATTATAGTTTCCTTGATATCTATTCACACTATACCATACCACTCCTGTCTCTCTCTCTCTATCTATCTCTCTCATTTATATAGAACATAAACTTCGTCTAATTCTACTATATATTGGGTTGGACCACATAAAAACCACGCAACACATGAGACTAATGGTCTTTTAAGGAATTCTTAATTGTCCTCTGCAATGGCGGAAAATGTTGGGAAAAACTCTTAATTATTCGGAGAAAATAGTTAAAAGCATTTTAGTTATGGTCATGTGTGCGGTGTTTTTGTCTTGTGTTTGTTTTGTTGGTGAAGAGGAATGAGAATCACAGCAAAATGGCTAAGTGGGAAATGGTCGACCGGAAAATATAATAAATCTGCATAAGAGGTTTCTTGATGCAATACACATCCGATATGGAAAGGATACTCGGTCAAACTGATTGCCCAAATCTCTTAATTAAAAACAGGCCAAATAAAAGTCAAATGATGAAGACTTCAGAATTAAAACTAAATTACGATTTTTTTGATGGAAGATATTGGTGAGTTTCTAAAAATAATTGTTCCCATGTCTCGAAGACCAAAATATTTAAATAAAATTGAATTCCTAGGTGATTTCCTTTTTCCCAGAAACCCCGTTCATATATTATTTTTGAAAAGCTTTTGATTGTTTAAACAAAAACAAAAAAAAAAAACCTTCACTTGCACAATCCAAGTTCGTATGCAATTATGAGCTCTTCAATTCAGCACGAAAGACACAGGATTTAGGGGTGAAGTTTGAACTTTTAACGCTACGAGTTAAAAGTTTTCATAATTTTAGAATTTATGTCATCTTTTTTTCTTGTTCTTCTTCTTCCTGATGGTTTTCACTTTTCACTTAGCTTCTACTATCGTCACCATTTGTCAAACAGTCAGTACCTTTAGTGAGGGGAGATGGGGATATGATATCAAAAGAAGAACTTTAAATTAATCGAAGTTTTTTTCTTTTAAATCATCGTTTTTTTTTAGAATAAGTCAAGGATTAAGCGGTTGTCTTTGAAAGCAAATTGTGAAGATTTTTTTTTTTTTTTTTTAATGGAAAAATAAAATTTCAAAAGTGATGTGTATTTTATGGGAGTACAAAGGATAAAAGGATAACTTGAGGTCAGTTCTGATCGTGAAAGTTTGAGTGCGTTCATAATTTGACATAAAACTTTTGCAAATGAACAGAAAACGTCTCAATAAACTTCTTCTTTTGTAACGGGAGTTTATGTGGAACTAAACCAAAAGATCCTTGTAAATATCCTTTTAATAGTTACGGAGAAAGTTAAAAGACTTCGGATAAAGCAGATACATGACTCGCATAATTGATACTCCTTTCATAAATCCAAAGCTTTTACTGAAAATAGCTACAGTACCTAGTAGATGAGGAACAACAGGGCGACTCAGACAAGGTAACCCATTTTTTTTAAATTTTGAGTTTGAAAATTAATTTTTCAAAAAATATCAATTAAAAAAAACTTGATTTAAAAAGAAAATGAAAGAATAGATTTCTGACATAAAAAAACATTTTATTTTTAGTGTTGCCGTTGTTTTTGTAATATTTTAATTTTTATTTTCTGTCAGTGTTTTGGAAAATTTCTAACCATCCCAACGAAAACGCGATGTAATAGCACTACTGAGAAAATTGAAAATTGCTAAATTTACTTTGCTACATACTTAGAGGAAATAACATGATCTTTTTATCAACTTGAACAACGGATTGAAGTCAAGTTAGGAGGCAAACTTATTTCTGTTATTTTCAATTTTCTCCAAAACTAGAAGACATCTAAGCCTCTGAGAGCAGTGAATATTTGAACAAAAACACTTTTTGCTAGCGTAAAGTTTTGAAAAAATCAGTTTGTACACAGTTTTTTCATTTTTTTTTTTCAAAAATTTTGAAAAATTAATTTTTAAAAAAACTATTCACTAAAACAGTTTGATTTAAAATCATAATAACCGAATGAATTTCTAATAGTTTAAAAGCCCATTGAATTGTTGCCGTTCTTTTTGAATGATTTTTGTTTCTATTTCAATTCGAATTTTTTTTTGTAAAATTGCCCCTGTCCCTTAAGCAGGGAAGATATTCCCCCTGTCCCATATGATTTGTTTTCGGCTTAACGCAACCTAAAGACTCTTATTTCTTGTCTAATCTTTTGCAAAATACCCTGTAAATCGACCATTTACTTCTTGCAGAGTTGCAATGTTTCCGCCATCTCGATTTACAGAATGAAGTCGGCTATCGATATTTTCTAAATTGGTGAAGGTTGGAGAAATAGTAGGTATTGTTTGTAATTGAAAGAATTTATAAATATAAGAAAGCTTTAGATCTTACAGATATTTCCGAACAAATTCAAGAATTTAAATTGAACTTTTAAAAGTCGATAACTGAAAATTAGACTTTGAAGAAATAATTTTCAATAAATCAGAAGGATTTGATGATTTTGAATTTTAAATTTTGGGAATGTTAATAAAAAATAATATTTTAACCATATTTGAGGATATTCTGCATACATTTTTTTTTTTTTAATTCGGGATCATGGAAATTATTCATTCAGGTAGATAGTCAGTTTTAAATTTGGCTTCACCAAGTATAGGTACCACTGAACGCAGAAATTGTCCCCCAATCGAAAAACTTACCTACAAGATATAATTTTGTCGTATTCACTTCTTTTTCAAGTTTATCCGAATTAATGATATATTTGGTTGAATTCTTTGACTGGCTCTATCGTTGTCTAATTACGACCAATTAAAAAAATTACTTACCGTTCAAACTTTATTAAAACATTTTTGCTGTGCGGATAAGGGATTTTGAAATTTTAAGTTGATTTTTAACTTGGATATTATTTAATTTAAAAAAAATATTATTTATTCAAAAATGCATATTTTCTTGAATTTAATTTTATTTATTTTAAATTCGTAACATAAAATGTTTTTTTTTGGAAAAAAACATGCATAATAGTTTTGGGAGAATTTTGGCTTTCAAAATAATAATTAAAAAATTTACAAAATGAAAAAAAAATATAAAATTAAAAACTTTTATCTGCACAACAAAAAGTTTACACTATAGTTTGAATGATAAATAATATTTTTTGTTTGAATAAAAAGAAAATTTTAAGAATTGGAAGTAGTTCGGAAATGATAAATTTAAGGAAATGCAACTTGAATGGTTTAGGCTGTTTTTGATTTTAGCAAATGTAATTCAAGATAGTGGCAATCCTGCAAACTGTTAAACTATGGTACCCTGTTGCAAAAAAACTTGCGTTGTGAAACGGGAATATCTCGATAACCCGACCTGATGGCTATTGCTGCATTTACACGAGTGACAAATTGGCAGTATTCTGGCATTTAACTGTCAAAAAAATGACAGAACAATGGAAAAATTCATTCTTTTGGCAGTATAATGACAGAAAAATGCCAATTTGTCAGTCGTGTAAATGCAGCATAAGAACTGATGATCGATTTGAAGACCAAACAAATATCTCTATAAAACAGGTATTTCGTATATCAAAACCGTGGTAACCTTGTGTTATTGAAGCTTGTGTGACGGAGTGAAGTTCAGACCTCAGAGTTCGAATTGTCGACTATGTGTTAAGTTTATTAGAGAAGTATCTCAAAATCTTGATTATAAACATTGAACAATCTGCGTTAAGGAGTTAAATACCTCTATGTATACTCTACGGACAAATGGGTTTATGCTTTATCTAAAAACTCATATCCTTGAGTCAATTTAACATAATTTCTTGACTGGAATAGGGTATATGATAAATTACCGACCGTAGTTCACTTCATACCTTCATTCATAATTTACTTCTTTGTATATGAATATAATAAATTAAAGAAAACATCAAATCAGCTTAATTTCTCCATTCTTAATAACTTAGTAACCCCATCTTTCGGTCAATGACCTCACTGATGCTTTATTGCAATAAAATTGAATTTCTTTTTCCCGTCCCCTTAATTTTTATGGTTTATCGTGATGTTAATTTGGCTTTTAATCTCCCCTTTTGCATCTCTCTTGGCTTGGCCATTTATCTAATGAACGACGAACTTTTTGCCTTTCCATCATCGAAATTTTGCCAAATGGATCTATCGACCGTTGTCGTGTATAATAACCATAAGCATTTCGTACTACAAATGCGATGCTGAGCCAGCTTATCCTCTTCGCCATATGCAAGCACTCTCTCACATACTCGTATAATATATCCTGCCCAAAAAAAAACTGTCATAATTCATTAAGCCCCCTCGGTGTCTGAGCGCAGCCTATACACATATATCCGATACTAGACAATTGATAATTACAATCCTTGGGACGAAGGATTACTTAAACAATAAGGGGCTACCGCCATGCCACTCCCGTTGACTTCGTTCTCCGTTTATCATCTATAGTATAGTATAGTTTTAATGGAACATTTACGCTACCACATGGGTCCATCCCCTTAAATGCCCACAAAGGTACTTTGTCAGAGACTGCGGGGCAAAACTTTGCTGCCTCTGCCAGGATAATACGGTTGGTCTAATACTATACAAAACAAATAACCATAATTCATTCTCAACAATCCCACAGGAATGTTGTCGTCGTCGTCGTCGTAGACGTTGTCGTTGTCGTTCACTTTTGCTTAGAAATAAATGGGAAGAAATATAAAAATGTTGGCAGTACGCAAGGTTAGAGGTTGCATTTTTCTTTCTCTCGAATATAAGGGTGATTTTCATTATAAAAGCACGCTAAGCCGTGAAGAAAAGAAACTTACATACCACATGATCTCGCAAATCGCAGTAATGCTGCTGCTGCTGCTGCCACTGTGCCTGTGAACAAGGATTTCTGAATAAAAACATGAAAAAACTTATTATTAAAAAATAAAATTCATCAACCCCCTTTCCAGGGCGATATGGCGTTGTTGTATAACTCCCAACGCGGATATGCCAATCTTCAAGCATAAAGAAGGAAATTAAAAAAAAAAAAAGGCTTCGAACACATCACAACTTCTTGATGGGAAGAATGGTATTGTCCTTGATGGAATTCCTTTTGGCATATTAGGACGGGTGGATTTTTCTGTAATTTTTTATTTTATTTTTTGAAAACTTCTTTTTATTGAACTTTTCGCCTGTGGTCTTGATTTTTTTTTTTTTATTTTGACTTGGAATACAAAAGGATTTTTCAGTTCAGACGAGGGTTGAAGTGTATACGTATAAACGATTTTGAAAGGAATTCTAAGGAATTGCGTTTTTAATCAGACTTTTACGATGATGTATTGCATTTGCACAAAAGATTTGTGGAAGTAATTGTGGTCTATTTTCGAAGCTTTTGAATAGGGAATTAGAATTATCGAGTGCTGAGTAATTGTGGCTCATGAAATAAAAGAAGAGATATAGAGTTGCCGTTTGCGGGTATTTTTGTCACATTTTGAATAGATATATGTATTTTCATTGAAATTTTTATTTTGCCGACATAAATTAAATTACTTCATATTACAGTTTTTTTTTACTCACTTATTGGATAGCTACAAAAAGCCTAAGTTTTCCTTGGTATCTCAGTCTACAGCTTGATGTTTTAACTGTATCAGCGTCTTTTCCTGGGAATCCGCTTTTGCTTGATATCCTTGTGGCATTTTTGGCCTTCCTCCAACAATATCTCTGGCCATCTCTCACTTTAGCCGTTCGAATTCAGCTGAAAATTGTAGGTCCCGTCCATGCCTGCTTACTTAAATCACGAAAACATCGTGAATCATTGAGAATTGAAAGTCGCTTTATTTATTTATTTAATTCTTGGTCTTTCACCTGATTCCGTCATGTAAAGGGTGTTTTTCAATCTGGCAATACTTTTTTCGGAGTTGGTCTTTTTGACAGCTGTCACTTGATTTATGCTCAGTTTGGTTTGCTATTTTATACTGAATAGACTGACGCTTGAATAACGCTTCCAAATTGTGCAAATTGGGTCCAAAACAAGATTTCCCAATTCCCAATTTTCATATAGCGAATTTTGTTAGGCGATGAAGCTCACTTCTGGTTGAATGGGTACGTTAATAAGCAAAGTTGTCGTATTTGAAGTGTAGATAATCTACAAGCCATTGTTGAGACGCCATTACATTCTCAAAAAGTCACTGTTTGGTGTGCTCTATAGGCAGAGGGAATCATTGGTCCATATTTCTTCAAAAATGAAGCCGGCCATAATGTTACAACAGTCAATGGGGAACGCTATAGAGCCATGATTAATGACTTTTTTCGTGCCTGAATAGGAGGATGTTGATGTGAACGACCTTTGGTTCCAACAAAACGGCGCGCGCTACATGCCATACAGCCAACGAAAAAATCAATTTATTGAAGGAAACTTTTGGGGAGCACTTATCTCGCGTCGTGGGCCTGTGGCGTGGCCTCCAAGATCGTGCGATTTAACACCGCTGGACTGTTTTGTTGTGGGGTTATGTGAAGTCGATTGTCTACGCAGATAAGTCCGAGACGATAGACGCCTTGAAAGATAATATTCGGCCCGTTATTGCTGACATACGGCCCAATTGCTGCAAAAAGTGGTTGAAAATTTGGCCTCTCGGCTGGAATTTATTCGATATCTCTAGATAACTCGCAGATGCAACAATTAACAAATGCCTCAATCTTTCTCGTGATTTTTTCCCAGACCTATAGCAAATCTTAAAAGATTTAAAACCTCAGCACTTTGAAGAGTCAAAGCTTAGTGCAGAACGATATTTGGCGGTATTTTTTTTAAATTGGATACGGAAAACTCAACTATTCAGCTTTTAACGGCTTTAAGTTTATGGGACCTTGGTAAAGCGTGTATACGAACTAGTTCGGTATGAAATGAAAGGTGACATTGAGCTAGTTGCGCACGACAACTTCAAGTTCAAATATCTCTTATGACGCAAGTGCCTACGTCGATAATCAAACTCCACTTAATCGTGCTTACTGAAGTTTGCTTATTTTTAATTGAAAATACTCTTTTTGGAACACTGAGAAGCTAGACATTTACCAAGCTTTTCAGAGGCCGATTACCGCATTATAAAAATTAATCCATCAAAAATTAATCGTTAATCGTTTTTAAATCAAATTTTTATTTTGCTCATTTGGTAACTCTGCCATCAGGAATAATAGATAAACATTTACGATGAAATGATTCCTAATGACTCCAGATTACTTATATGCTCGAGGAGTTTTTATTTGTTGCTGATTGTTTAGCTCTCATCGGAATCAAAATGTGTAGATATAGCCAAACTCCAACCCAAACCCAAACTCTTCTACATAAGTAATCTGCCTGCTTGATGCTGTCGGAGCAGGGAGCACGTCTTAACATTTTGACATTCGACTCTTCAACTGCCAACCCCGACTTCTCCACAGTGCCTGGTGATACTGATCGATCGACAGATGAATCGTTGAAGTGCACCGCCTTCTCTTTTTTTCGTTGTATTTATTATTGTGCTTCCTTCGTCTTCTTCGAAGAAAAAAAAAAAAACTAACTCGTATCATCCATCGACTTTATGAGATAAACCCTTTCATTTGGGGGAATTGATTAAATGTTTTGGGTATTAATTCCAAATGATATGTTCAGAGTTAACAAAAAGGAGATTATTTGAGGGTCTCCCAACCTGATGATATTATAGGACCACACTAAGGCAGAACTGCACGTTGGTGGGTTTCAGTTTTTTTTTTTTTATTGGCCTTGGATTGTGCTGGTTGTTACGTCTTGAACTGAAGAGGGAATTTGTTTTGAAAACCAACAGCAGCCAACCATGATGATGATGATGATGGTTACCCTTATTCTTCAGCGACAATGACGGTGAATCTATAAGGTTGATGATGATGACGCAAAGGAGACATGAAAAATCAATTTGTGTAATTTATTCGATCGACGGATTGATTAGTCCTCATCGTGTGGAGATGAATATCTCTGAATCTGTTTACCTATCTACCTGTGGTTTGGTAGATCCCCATCGATACTTTAACTCTTCGATCGGAATCTGGTAGACTCTGTTCAAACCCTTTCCAAAATGAAAAGGAATTCATGGCTAATTGACGGGCATAATTTGAAAAACACCGAAATACTTTTAAAGACACACTCTCCGGCTCTCATTGTTGATTTAAATTCAAAGGAATTCATTGATGGCATCAGCGTCATTAGGGCGAAGGATATATGTGTGTATGGGAAAAGGATTAAAAATAGTGTAACCTTTCATAAAGAAAATAACTTCCCGCACCGATATTGTTCTGCAGTTTGATCGTCTATCAAAGTCGCTGATATAAGTTTTGGATTTTAAAAAAACACACACACACAAAAACACAAAATATGATGTGATTGTTCAGTTGTACTGCTGTGGATTATGTGTATGATGCACTTCTGTCTGTAAATATCCTTTCGTAAGGATAAATTCATGCAAATCTCATATTATGACTGATATGCGTTGGAGTTGTCCGTCTGGCATGCATGAATTAGCGCAGATCTGGCGAAACTGGGTGCTTACATCATGATGACAAGCTCTGATAGGTATAGCCCGTAGACAATTTGGGCCAAAACAAGAGTGTAGTTGTATTTGAGGAAGCCCCGGTTATGAGTTTATGACACTTGTTTATGTGGGTTTATTTAAAGCTTGCTCTGTGGTGTTTTGTTTTTTTTTTTCTTTGCATTACTCTCTGGTGTGATGCCGTTATCCCGAAAATCATAGCTATGTGGCTTATAAAGTAGAGTTCCTTAGTTGTACATATGATTTATAGCGATCGACATTTTTAAGGATAGCAGCAATGGTTGTTATTCTTGTTCTTGTAATGTTTACAGAAATGAAGCACAATTATTACAGAATTCATGCTACACTGAAAGAATATTTAAAAGAAGATTTCGCTTATGCATAATTAATTTTTATGCGCAGATAATATTTTCGTTCCCTTAGAAAAGATCTAATTTTTTGATATCATGCGAATTTTAGAGCATCAAATTTCAACATTTTAATATTTTTTTTTGAAAATGATACCATATTGTATTCCAAAGTTCCGGTTCTGGGAAATTTGGCTGAGTATAATTGGGTTTAAAGGTTTAAACCTTATACAAATCCGTCTATATTTTTTGTTGACAATAATTTTTTACCAATCGCCCAATTTTATCAATCGTTCACAATTTTTTTAATATTTTCAATCAATCGTGTCATTCACAAAACATTTTTAATATTTTGCTATCAATTGTGCGTGCTTGGTGGTTTTGCTAAAATGATGATGCTTTGACAATTTTTGGCAGCATCGCTGAATTACTCAAACGAGTCAAAAAAAAAAAATATATGGGAAATTTGATGCTGGCAGCTTTTACCAACTAAGGGCCAATTTATCCACACTTAATTATAGATTTTATCGATTGAGCTTAAACCGTATTTCAGGTAATGATATTATTGAAGACTCCATTAAATTTTGTACTCATTTATTGTCCATTAGTTAAATAGCTTGCTTGATGGCGGCTTTAAAAATGTATAGGGCTTAAAAAAAAAAATATGCATGACTGGATAGTACGAACATGTTTTTCTGATTAACAACTAGGTATATGTAGCCACACATTGAAGATGCATGATATTATGATACCTTTAACAAGAAAGTATTAAGAGTTAAGAGTACTAAAAATTTGTTTTTTTGTTTAATTTTGTTTTTTTCATAATTTTTAAATGCAACATTTTTTGAACTATTAAAGAGCCCAAGATTGAAAATTTATAACAAAATTTGTTCACCCATCGAAAAGATATATGGAAATAACCCATATTTAAGAACTTTTTCTCAAAAAAAACTTGGAATATTTCATTTTAAAATTTTCTGTACCATAAAAAATATAATTTTTGTAGAAAGTACAGTTTATAAAAGAACGTATTTTAAATATGTATCATATTTGAAGTAAATCAGTCCACCCGTTTAGGCGGTAGGCCAAATTGCAGTGGACGCATAGACCCCCAGAACAAAACTCACTTTTTCAGAATTCTGGATCATAACAGTGTTAGTTTTGAATATAACTTGCTCTTTAGAGCTAATAAAAATATAGCTTCAAAACGACAAAAGACCATGCGTTCGACTTTGGCATTATGTCACTTTGCGAAAGTGACATAAGTTTCAAAATATATTTCAAAAAAAAATTGTAGGTAGGTACGTAGGTACTGTTAAACTCAAAAAATTAATGTAGTTAATGTAGTGTTGCGAAAAGCACACCAAGTAACATTTATTGAAAATCCTTATTTATTATTACGACCAAACATAAAATGTGACACCCTATATAATAAAAAAAGACATAAACCACATAGAAAACTTAATACACCAAACAATTGAACGAAATAACGAAAGTAACCCAAATTGAATGCATGCAGATTGCTTACTTTTGGGCATTTTTTTTTTAATTTGGTCTTTGGAATTTGAAAAAATGTAATTTAGTACTAAATGTTAAATAGAACTAAGTGCAAAAAAAAAAAAAAAAAAAAATAGGCGGAGAAGCTTATGTCAAAACCGACCGAAAACTAGCTTTCCAAAACGCCAATTTTACAATTCATCCATATTGCACTTAAGTGGTTGATAGTGAAAAAACAAATCAAATAATTGTTTGTTCAATGTTAATTTTCACAGCACAGAGTGATATGCTTTTAATTATTTACTTTGCTAAACTACTAAAATTCAATGTGATCAGCAGGGTTGTCACTTTGCTGCAATTGCAGTAAATCTACTGTAATTTTTTTGAAAAATAAATCTACTGCTTTTATATCAAATCTACTGCACTTCTGGTTTTACGAAAAAAAAAATACGAATAAAATATTCAATACATAATCCATAAACAATTTTTCAATTCTGTCATTGAATAAATTGAACTTCATGAAACCATCGCTTTAATTATTTATGAATACAGCTTTCGCCTTTCGGCTTTGTTTTGATGACAATTGACAGCTGTCAAAACAAATCTGTCAACGCAATGTTTTTATTTATTTGAGTTTATTTTTTGTTTTCATTGTAAGAAAAGGGGAAAGGATGGAAACATTTTTAATTTAATCTGCAAGCAAAAGGTAAAATTTTTCAAGTGGTTGAAAACTGACAAAAAACTATGTAAGTTAAAAAAAAACGGTCTGCAGAATAGGAAAATCAATGTGTTGATTTCAAGTTCTGGTCCCAGCAGAAGTTTGTTAGTTTATGTTTCTAAGTAGGTACATACTTTTAACAGGCAGGCAGATTTTCTCGGTTAGATTTTTAAAACTAAGCGTTTTTTTTTAATGACAGAGTCGACGACATTGAGGAGAAATTTCAAGACCTAACCCATCAAAATTCGTTTCTTGAAAATATAAATCTACTGCAAAAACATTGAATCTACTGCACTTTTTTTGCAAATCTACTTCGGAATTTTTTTCAAAATGTGGCAACCCTGGTGATCAGCCTTATCATCGTATCCGATCGGAAGAAAATTTCCTCCGATTTCTACGAAATGTACGAATTTTGTATCATTGTAGCCGTTCCGATAGGCCAATCGGAAAGATCTACGAAAAAACAAATGTAATGTGCGTTGAAAATATCCAATTCCTGCGTTGCATGCCGATGAAATGTCAAAACGGCAGCAACGCATCCCGAATTCATGCAATGTATGAAGATATTTGCTTTCCGATTTCTTTCGTTTCTTTCGTTTAGAAAAAAATAACAATACGACCGGCTGCTGGTTGAATTTATGGCCGCAAAGGCAGACATTGCGTGGAACTGTAAGACTTATTCGAAAATATTTTTTTTTGATAAAAATACATGCGTCGGTACGCGTCTATATTTCGTTTACGATTCGGTTAGGTAACATAACGCAAATAAATCCCGCGATCGGAACTTTTCTCCGATCGGATACGATGAAAGGGCTTATAAATTAATTAAAACAAACTTAAGATTTTACTTCACTCATTCATCAATCAGAAAAAAAGTCGAAAACTGAGCAACAAGCGACAAATTCTTTTTAGTTTGCTTTCACCATTTTGATTTTTGCAATTTTGCATCCATCCACTTACGAATAAGCGGTCGATGAGTGCTCTTCACGTCCGACGGCAAAAGTTAACGAACACTAGACGAAGAGTACCAAATCGCAATTAATATGGGCACAACATATGAATTCTTTGTATTCGCTCGGTTTCGTACGACCACTTGTGTGGCCTTCGGCCTATTCTAGTTATACCTTTAGTTTTTATTATAAAATTCAAGTATTTATTGAAAAAGCTTTGTTCAATATTAATTAATTTTTCCTACTGAAACTTGCCTCGAACTTGGACTATTAAAGTCGGAGTTTTTATATTTCAGTGCATTTTAAAGTATACGGAAATTATCTTTGAAAAAAAGCCATGCACGTGTCTCAAACAAATGACAAATCTTAAAACATTAAAACTAATTCCCATCACTTTTCTTATAAATATTATGATGCGATAATTTTAATCATTTTTATTAAAATCCATTTTCGCAGTGCACGTGGTTTATCCCTAATCCATGACAAATCGAAATTCGAAATTGCTATCCTTGTCCTCATCGTCGTTGTCGTTGCGTTCTCATCCTTGTCGTCGTTGTCCGCATGTCAAATATGGTCTCTGATGCTGAATGCTTGTCATCCATAAATGGTGTGTTTTAGTGTTCGAGATGTCCTTCGTGTTACACGAAACAATTTCCTGATATGCGTGCAATGTTGGTTCAGTTGGATAAACACAAAGATTCCGGAACTTGATTTATACATACAAGCCTCTCCCTCTCTCCAGATAGGAATATAGCACATCAGTTCAGTTATCACAAAAGCATATCCCACTCCCGAATCATAATAATAATCAACGACAACGACTCTGGTACAACGACTGCTTACTTCTGTCATCGAAAATCATCCATCAACCATCACACAGTCGTATAGACGAACGGACGTATATACGGACGAACTTCAATGGTAGGTAGGTACATAGTGCGGCTGATGGCCAGGCGGATATATCAGCACTTTACAGACACTGAACGGGACGCATGGAATATGCTTAAATAGCTTATGGATGACGGCAAGGCATAACTGAATGGATATATGGTTTATATGTTGTTTTTTTTTTTCGGCTGTCAGACGACACCGAAAAGATTGGCCATAGCTGGATGACAATGACAATGATGACAAGAACCGACACTGCCCAACAATGCTTCTTCGCCAAATCCAAATGGGTGATGAATGTTTTGCACACTTGGAATTTCGAATGCTCAACTAAATCCATGATGGATGATGGTTTTTGTGTTGACGCATATTCGGTGTCTGGTGATGTGATGGCGAAAAGGCTATAACCTATAACGTTCATAATATGTACATAAATATATCTGATGGCAGGAAGTGAACGCTAAAAAGGATTCATTTAAGATAAACGGAAAACGGAAAATGAGATTAACATAAGGTTATTGTTCTAAAAGGTAATTGGAAAATGTGTGACTTATGCGGGATTTGAAAATTCTATTTGAACTTCTTCAGCATCAGAGAGTATAAAATCTAAGGAAGGCTTCCAAAATCATTTCTGTGAGATAAGAAGTTTCACTTAGAAGTTTATGAACCCATTTCCATCGATTCCATTATGTATAAAATATAACATCGTTCAAATGTCCGCCGCGGCTTCTCTGGGCGCATAAATTAGACTAAATTTGACCGATGGCATGGGTGGTGTTGGCTTTGAGGGTCGCTGTGGCTTATGACTTATTCCCACAGACCTGCGACTTCAGAAAACCCAACAAGAAAAAGTCTAACGGGGTCAAATCGCACGATCTCGGTGGCCAGTTCACATCACCTCCTCGTGATATGAGATGAGCTTATGCCCTCGAATTGCTGGTGAAGAATTTCCAATGTCTCGTGAGCTGTGTGACACGTAGCGCCGCGCCGTCCTTATCGACCTATGGCGCCTGCCGTTGACGGTGATGCCAACGTCGATCTTAAAGAAAAATGGACCGATAACGCCGCCAGCCCAAAATCCACACTAAACAGTGACTTTTTTTGGATGCATTCGACGCTCTTGGATCTCATGTGGATTGGCATCGCCCCAAATTCGACAATTTTGTTTGTTGAAGTATCTAACCGTTCATCCAAAAAATGGACCTCATCGCTGAAGATGACCGTAAATGGGCGAATCAAGCGGAACGTTGCCCGAACAGAACATCCATTTTTATAAAAACAATTTTATCATTTACACGTGTTGTTGAACGCTATATCCGTCCGTGTTGACAGACTGAATAAATGACAGCCAATTTGACAGATGTTGCTTCAACAATATGGCCGCTATCAACTGTCAAAATTCGGATGTCCCTATTGGAAGATCCTTTAGTTAAAGAGTATCGATATAAAGGGTCCGCCAAATAACTTTTCTTTTTTTTTTAAATGGCGCAAAACATCGAGTGTAGCTTCGGCTGTGTGGCACGTAGCGCCGCCGCCGTCCTGTTGAAACCAAATGTTGCCAATATCCTCCTCTTCAATTTTTCTGAACAAAAATTCGTTCACCATGGCCCGATAACGATCGCCATTGACTGTAACGGCCAATTCTTGCTCATTTTCGAAAAATGGCCCAATTATGCCTCTGGACCAAAATCCGCACCAAACAGTGCCTCTTTTTGGGTGTATCGGCTTTTCAATGTATGCGTGCGGGTTTTCTGTGCCCCAAATGCGACAATTTTGCTTGTTTACTACCTGCCAAGATCAAAATGAGCTTCATCTGAAAAGATGATTCTTTTTGGCAAAATCGGCATCTTCTCTAAGTCGATCGCAGGCCCACTTAGCGAAGCGTATACACAACCATATTCGTTTAGCGGAAGGATAAAATTAACTATCTGTCAATTCAGACATGAGCTAAGTGTTACCATTCACGAAATAAGCACTAGTTGAAAAAAAAACGTTAGATGGCGGACGGTTTAGTTCTTCTTAAAAAACTCGTCACAATATCTGAAAGGAGGTAGTGATAACTTTGAATGTTTTCAATCCGTTCTTCTTCTAGAAATTGTAAGTTAGTTGTTATACTCTTGGCCCAAACTTCCTTATTCTTGATGAGTATACCTTTTGGAGCAATTCTGAGGTCGGATTGGCATTAAGGGCCAAACTTTGTAGAGCAGTGGATTTATTATATTATTTTACTTTATTAGTCAATAAATTTGTTTTTAAATTAGTTCCACCCCTTCCAGTGACAAAACTTTGATATTTTGTTTTTGTTATACATAAAATAAAATAAAAACAAAAGCCCAAACAGGTGAAAATAATATTCATAAGGTGGTAGACAATTTTATCGATCAAATAACACATACTATCCCCCAGGATATATTCCTGTTTAAAAAAAAAAAGGGTTCAACATGCAATTAACTGAGGAGAGTGTATAAAAATCGATTTAGGTACACACTTCATATCAACAACATAAAACATCCTTCGAGCACTGATGGCTTGGTATGTATATTTTTGACCCTGAATCCAAAAAAGGTCTAACAATTTCAAAAAAAAAAAGAAAAAAAAGAAACGAAACGAAACGAAAAGGAAGAAAAATTAAATGCAAATGGACCGGGAAACGCCATAGGGATAAGAGAAGATATATAACAAAACAAAACAAAAAGAAAGAAAACGAAAAAAAAACCCAAACAATTTATAACCATTAAATGATATCCTGTCTAAATATTTATAGAATTGAAATTGAATTTAAGTCCTTTTTTTAACACTTCTTCTATGGCTATATCGAGTGCTAAATGGAAATAGAGGCTATGAAGTCACAAGAAAAACATGCCCCAACAGGAAAAGGTATAGGCCTTGGCACTTAGTAGAGAACGAACTTTAAATCTTGTTGTTGTTTTTTTTTTTTTTTTTTGGTATACCTATAGGGAAGTAGAGGATGGGGCTGTTTAGAAGATATGGGCCAGTGTAATAGGTCACAGTGTCTGTTAATAGCATCTAGAAGCATTATTGACAGGCAAAGCGTCTTTTTTTTTTCTTGTTTTTTTTTTTTTGTTTTTTTTTTGTATTACATACTTTTTCTACCTTGAAGGGCTTTGCTTGACAGTGTCCTGTTCAAATGAAAATCTTTTGATAAAGTCATTATTTGTCGTTTATGGACCCAAACCAAACCAAACCAAACCAAAAAAAAAAAAATAGGAAGTCCTTCGTTTTGGGTTAAGGTTTTCCAATCCCCTGGAGCTTATAACTATATGAAATAAAAAGATACAAACTTACAACCGATCATTTACATAAAAAAAAACTTTCCTGAATATATGTAGGTAGATGGTTGCGAATTATCCATATTAACTCGCATCAAATTATCTTAAGCTATGAAAAATAACATAAGCCTATGATTTTTTTTTTTAAATCTAACTGAGCATAAAACTTTGGGGTTTTATTTATTTTTTTTTTTATATTTTGAGGGATTAGTTAAAGAAACCTTTCCCATTTTCCGAAGAAAAAATGCATTGACCTAAGGGTTCAGAGATAGTCGATTTATTGTTATTCATAGGTAGATAAGTAGCATACGGAAGTTATGGATTCCTAAAAAACTAACTCGAAATTTTGATCAAACTTGACATAAAAAAAGTGGGTCAAGCTGTCTGTTTTTTTTTTGCAATAAGAAAAATTATTTTTTCTCAAAAATGGCTACACAGATGAAAAAATAAACTATTAATTTTAATAGGCTATATTTGTAAGGGCCAATTTTTCAATAGTCAGTTAAACATTAGTCATCAGATAGTACTCAATCTTTAGCTAAAACAAATATTTGTTCCTATTTATTCCTCTGATAGTTAACTAAATGTTTAATTGATGATTGAAAAATTAGCTCTAAGTTAAACAAAAATAAGCACGACTGGATCGCACGAACTTGCTCTTGTGGCAAACAACTTCAAATGTATAATGTAGCCCACCTTGAAGATGCATGTTAGTGCTTCATCAATAATAATATGTACATATATTAAACAAGGATTTTTTGTTTTATTTTATTTGTGTCAAAAAATCAAATATTTTAAATTCAATGTTATTTAAAATACAGTAAAACCTGCTAATCGAGACACTCTACAATTGGACCTTACATTCCCTGACGCATTCCCTGCTATGTGTCATACGAATTTCCCTATATAATCGGGGCACCTGCTAATCAAACCATGGATCAATAAAATAACATGCATTGGACATAACATAATTGGTCCAAGCGTAGGGAATCCGAAATATGAGTGTATCGCATTCGGTTTTTTTTTTCGAATTGTTGATACCGCCAGTTTAAAAGACCGCGCCAGATACTTTTGTTTTATTTGGGGATTTCCCAAAGTGTGTAATTTTATTTTTCGTTAGTTGGCAAATGAAATAATTAGAATTTCTTGTGTTGCTTTACTCTTAATGGGCAGGTATGCATGGGGAAAAAACCTTTGTAAGTGGACTGGTCTAATTAAAAAGGAATCTCTACAATGGGACCACCTCCTAATACGACCACTTTTCTTCGGTTCCAATTCCAAGGCTAGTCCAATTGTTTATGTATTTAAAAGCACCAGAATCCAAATTAAAAAAAATATCGGTATAAGCATCGAAAAGATATACGCAAATATCTCAAAAAAGACATTTTTTCGAAAATCTTGGAATATCTTTTTCCTCCAAAATCGTGAAACACAGTTTTCCTTCAATCAATTTGATCATAAAGAATACGAAGTTTAATTAAAACCGTTGGAGCTGTTTTTGAGAAAACTTGGCAATGCTTAAATTTTTCTATGGCAGCTACCCTTTCAAGATGAGCTCAAACAAAAATTCGAATACCTCCTCTAGGCAATCACATAATATTGCTCTTTACCATTTAGGCTCTAGCTCAAATTACAGTGGACGCGCAGATGCCAAACCCAAAGATGCACGGACCGACCGACTGTGCGTCGGTATGAGGAAACCCCATTTTTCGAATTTACGATCTTTAATGAAGGACAGAATTTATGCAGGATTTATTTTTTAGTTCAGCTTTTATTTTGGAACTACCTACATAACCATCTTTCATCCCGTTATAAATATAAACCATAAATGTACCTCAAACCATAAAATGTTAGGACTTCATTAATCAACCTTAAACGGATAAGAAGTTCGCTTTAGTCACACCAACCTACATTCGATCAGCTCTTAAGATTTAACCGAACAAACTTTTCGAAAATAGCCTGCGTGACTAACAGCATATGTCCTCCAGCCCTCTTGATATAAAGCAGCACAAAAATATCCTTTAAAAAAAGGAAGCATAGAAAACAGAAATAAAAAAAAATAATCGGAAAAAAAACGTAACCAACAATAATTCATTACCTATTCAGCACACCCGGTGGCGCGGCGGCGGCGGTGTTGGGTGACACCGCGTTTTCTATCCAAATTTCACCATACCTTCCACTTTCGATAGGCAAATGGCTGTTTTTGTCTGTTTTTAGACCCCTTCCACATCACTGTCATTTAAGTCGGTGATATAAAATGATATTGGACTGACAAACTAGAGCACCTTTAGATGCGATTTATGTCTAAAGACCGGAACCGCACAATGATGAATATGCCTGCGCGTTCCTCGTCCCCGATTTTTTTTTTTTTTTTTTTGTATTTTCATTCGGAAAGAGAAATAGTGTGTCAGGTGTTTAACCAAAAATATGGTCATTGCGTGCCTACGTCTAATTACCAGCACCAGCAGACCAGACATACTTCAAATTTGACAGACGCCACACTATACCTACACCGATAGGGGGCTCTGTGTCCTATCCTGTCCACGGACTTTGGCTCTGCTTATGTTGCGTGAAGCGTGAGTCGAAATGCGAACAACAAAAATATCAAAACAATATAAATATATGTAGGTATATAGACCTATCTATATATTCCCAATTGATTCATAAATAATCGGACATTCGAACCGCACACAAATTGTGTAATAAATTCTCAGCAAAATGTGCTGTATCATGCTATTGTGTTTGTTTTATATAGTATGGCAAGGGGTGCACTTTATATATAAATATAACTAAGCTGTAGCTGATGGCTACCCCTCTTAATAAAAAGCAATCTAACTGACTACTGCAGAAATAATATTTATATCTCGCACCGGCCTGTAACTTCTTCGATATCGTAATGGGCATAAATGTACACGTGGCCGAAGACGTATATAATTGGACATAAGGCGGGGGGTTGCTTTATGAGACACTGATGATATGGCGACTCAGGGGGTGGATTGCATCATCAGGTGACGTTTAATTCACAAAACTTCCCAAAGTGCATCATTAACGAAATTGTAAGTTCACTATATGTTGTCGCAATGGAAAGATATTATATCTACATGTGTGTGTGTTTGTGCCTAAATTAATTTTATCTAAGGGACATGGATGTGTGCCACGCCTATTTCTTTGATGAAAAATGCATGATTAATGCATGACACGTTGCATATGCGTGTCGGATGGATCTATGAAAACAGATCGACCTCGACATGAAATTCTGCAAATAAAATTCAAGGCAAATATCTTTGGAAACGATTTTTTAGTTTGAAGGACATTGGTATGGTACGACCAGTTTTATTTATAATGATGCACATCCTTAAGCATCAACGTTTTATATATGGAAACAAATTAAAGGATTTCATTCTGAGTTCCTCTATAATCCAGTGATATGAATTCCTCGCACTTATTAGCTTATTCACTGGAACTACTAAAATAAAAATCATGTATCTGTTTCGAGGTACCTACGAGTATACATGTACTTAAATGTTCTTTTGAAAATCGTTCTGAGTGTCATGAGTAGATATAGATATACTAAATTATTATTTTCGACCGAACTTCTCGACTGAAAGCAACCCTTTAACAAGGCGAAGCTTTAATTCACAAATAATTGGGAGGTGTGGATGACAAAATCTTTTTGTTTTTCGCTTTTAAAAATGCAATATTTGACCGAAAACTCCACAATTCGAAAAAAAAAACAATATTTTACAAAAAAGTTGTTGTTCCCAGATAAGAACACCTCTATTTTTAAGAAATTTTAAACTTTTAAAACCTTTAAAAAAAAGATATGATTCCAGTTCCACATGCTTAAAACTTGAGTTCTAGAAGGTTAATCTTCAAGATTGAGGTCTTAAAATGCAGATAAAAGAACAAAATTTTATGAGCGTGTATAATTAAACACACCTAATCATTCGCTAAGGTATATTGGAAATGTAATGAAATTTTGTAAATTATTTGCCTTTGTTTTCTCATTAAATTGTGAGGACATTTTGTGTTCAAATTTGTACTTCCTCTAATATAGAATTGGTTTAGTATCAAAGTTTAATCAAAACTAACACTACGTAGATGGAGAAGTCCAAAAAAGTGTCGCTGACTTCACATCTGTGCTTCTGTGGGCCGGTTCGTGAACCTAAATGGATGGATGGATTTGATTGAAATACGTTACACAGCACTTTTGTTCGAGTTTTAGACTTAGCTCATACAGGGTCATTCATTTCGTGGTTTAAAGTTGGTAGCGCTGGAATTTGACTCCTGACAAACTCAGCTGTCATTTGAAGTATCATAATATTAGTTGAATGTTTGTCATATGTGATAATGGATCGCTTAACAATCGAACAAGGCGTTAAAATTATTAAAACTTACTATACAAAATCGGTGATTCAAACGTAGCCGCACTTTTCGGGAATTACGCGATGAATATGGCCATCATAATCGACCGACTACGCAAGCAAACGGTAAATTTGTGAAGGCCTGTGCATCATCGTACTGCACGCTCAGTCGAAAATATTGCTGCTGCAAGTGCAAGTGTTGCTGATGATCCGAATTTATCGATTTCCCGGCGTTCGCAACAATTGGTCGAATGATAATCGATTTTTTTCGGCTGGCGATTGAAGATCAGGACTTGGACGATATGTGGTTCCAACAAGACGGGGCAACAAGACACACAATCCTACAAATTATGGCTTTATTGAGTGAGAAGTTTCCTGGTCGCGTAATTTTTTACCTTTTGGCGACGTCAAAGATCATTAGATTTGACGCCGGTAGAAAATTTTCTGTAAGGCTACGCAAAAGACAGTGTTTAAGGGAATAATCCCCGACCTTTATACGCATTAAAAACTAACATTGCTCAAGTTATGGCCGAGATACCGAGCAAAACGTTCGAAAAAGTGGTTACAAATTACCTCAAAAGAATCACAAGCTGATAATCTTCCCTACTGATATTGTTTTTCACACTTAATGGAAAAGTCCAAACCTAATACATAATGAAATAAAATATTTATTAAAAATGTATTGCTGTGTGTGTTTTATTTATGTAGCTGTACATACTTTCAAAACCGAAATATTAATGACCCTATATATCCTCGAAAACGACTCTAACGATTTTGATTAAATTTGTTACCTGCTACATGAAGAAACCTTAAGCAATTAAAATAAAAATGCGTTTCTTGTTTCTACCAAAAACAATACCATAACAGAAATGAAGGGCTTTAACTTTTTTTTTTTTTTTGAAAATTTACCTATTTTGTTTATTATTCACATTAGGTATGCGTACCTTTTTAACGGCTGAACTGATTTTGTTATAAGTTTAAAATTCGGTGTAAGATCCTTATAAACTGCCTTCAGTATACCTATGAAATGCTTTCATCAGGTACTAAAAATAAAGCTTCGTCAATTTTCCACATTGAAATCAATAATAAAACGTATATATCCAACTTCAAAAATCAACAAATATCCTGCCTGCGAATCGCATCAGTTTTTTTTTTGGTTTAATTCCTGATACTGTCATGTCCAAAAACATCCGATTAATTTCACATAGCAAATTCAAACGCCTCCCCAGTGGCCTGATTTTGCCAAATTCCTGTATTTCTCCGGCATTTAAATCCCCACTTCTATGCTGCTAGCTGCTGCTGCTCTGATACTGAACATTCGTTCAATTGCCTGCCGGTCTTGGGTAGTGTTTTTTTTTTTCTTTGTTTTTTATTAAAATCAAATTCCACTCGAAATACTCACTGATACCGCAGAGACAAATTGCAAATGTGAACCAAAGCACCGGATATCCTTGAACAAATGAAATATAAAAAAAAAAAAAAAATATTATTACTATAAAAAGAGCTCTAGAAACTATTTTCAAAACATAAAGCAATAAAATGTTTTGTGAGATCAAAAGCTTTAGCGACAGAGAGGACAATAATAGCTATACAATAGTTGGTTTGTTGTCCGAAATAAAACAGCATCACACACACGAGGCTTAGCATAGAAATGAAAGTATACAAAAAAAAAAACACACAACACAGAAATCCGTCCAGAGTTATAAAAAAGAGGATATGAGAGTACCGGCGCGCGTGGTGGGACTATGATGCAACTTGCAAATATATCTATTCATCCGTCTAGAGCCCAGCAGCAGCAGTACAATATCAACAGCAAACCAGCCAGATCAAATGTATGCACAGTGGCGCAAAAGGCTCAATTGCATTTTGTACAGAGAAAAAAAAAAAAAACCGAAGGACATACAAATCCTTCCTATACAACCAAAACTCCAGCAGTGCACAATAAACAAGGACAAATCTCATAGTTAAATATGAAAATATACACAGATGTACTACGATTATAGACAACGCTAGTGAAAACACGAATATTTGAATCCGTTTTTTGTTGTACGAGTGTGTTTATGTACATTTTATTAGTCCCCGCCAAAATTTCGTACATATATCCCCCATCAGCCTCCACCCATTCCGATTCGCCAAAAAAAATGTAGAAGCACAGAAAGATATCCTTAATGGTGATGCATTCCTAAAAATAATGCATATGGGAACACGGAACACTGATCGGGAAAATTTGGTGCTGTTTCCCGCTGTTATTGCCTATAGGTGTATTACTTTTTAGGAAGTGGATTCGAAATAAACAAACTCGGATTATAATCTATTATAACGCAATGGATGGATGCTGTTGCAGCAATTTATCCCTTTATCCATCAACTGAGCTATTTATTTTGCGATTTTATAGGACTTTACAAAAAATTTAGAGCAACATAGTGTTATTGTACATATTTAATTTGATTATTTGAAAAAAAAATCCTTTGAAATTTTTTCGGATGGTAATCCAATTGTTTTTTACTTCTCAGATGAAAAATCAATTGATTTAGCTTGGAAATTAACTCCCATTGAAATTAAATAATATTTTAATGTTAGAACACATATATAACACAGAGTTAGACTAACTACAAAAAGGCGCCCTGCCTCTTGTAAGGAAGTCGCGCCATAACATTGTATGTTTTAAAATGGCGCCCGAGTAAGGTTCCTTAAAGTTACGTTAACTTTTTACTTACTAATGTGGCGCTGCAGTTCAGGACGAATCAATTAACAGCCAAAAGCTCCACACCATAAATTGGTTGAGTTCCCCTCACACTTATGCGAGCTACTTTAAGCCAGATCTTCTATACTGGGATATTCCTCCTGATAACCTAGTAGGACTCAGAGACCTAAACAGAAAAATGTTTATTCACGGCTACTGCGCTTCTTGCGAGGAAGTAACAATCTCTCCAAGAGTATCTCATGTTTTGATTTAGCGCTTCTCATCGTTTATCCATTCGGATTCGTCAGAAAGTTAAAGGTAACTCCATACACACTATGAACATGCAAACATCCCAACTAACAATTTATCATGTATAAGTTCCAATTTTTCGAATTAGACAAGTAATATCTTGTATAGAACTTGCATAAGGCATACTTTCACAAGCAACACATTTCACACTTTGACAATATATATAAGGCCTTTAAAAGTGAGTTTGGCAAGTTCTATACAAGGCTTGTAGATAAAGGTTAAAAATTGCCTCTATAAGGCCTTTCAAAGTTGTTTACTGAAAATTAAAGATATGATAGCTTCGATAAAGGCTCTCTGTGACAAGTCAATGCAAACAACTTGTGTAAGGCTTGCCAATAAAGGCCTTATGCAAACTAAATTAATATTCTATAATTTTTCTCAACAACGAAGTGGCGTAGTGGTAGGGTGCTGGAGTGGTACGCGGGAGGTCTGGCGAGTTCATACACAGGGAAATATATTTTTATAATTAAAATATAACTTCAATCATTACAGAATGCAATGAAAAAGGTTTTGGGAGCTAACTGCGAAGGGGAATATATCTAGAAATAAAATAAAAATAAAAATAATGCAATAAAAACACAATACTAAACAAAACAAAAATAATGCAATATTTTCTTATTTCCAAATTAGTTTTACTTGAACCTTTATATAAACACTTACGGCAAGCTATAATCAAATAGCTGTCATCAAATGGCTTTTGTAGGGTATTTTTATAAAATCCAAAGCAAGCTATTAGCAAATAGCTGTCATCAAATGGCTTTTGTAGGGTATTTTTATAAAATCCAAAGCAAGCTATTAGCAAATAGCTGTCATAAAATACCACGCTGAGCCAAGCTAATTCCATTTAATGACAAGCTATTTCTCTTGTAGCAGTTAAATAGCTTGCGTAATATACGCCAAAATTACTTGCATAAGGCCTTTTACTATTTCAAAAGCAGTCTGAAAATAGCTTGTTTAAAAACTTATACAAGTTAAATTGTTAGTTGGGATAAATGGTTGAGGGTTGTAGGTATGTAAGTCATTAATTATTATTAAATGGCGCCCAAGTTAAGATCTTTAGATCAAAATTAACTTCTTATTTACTAAGGTGGCGCTACATCAGTTAAGGGCATAAATTTCGACTCAACTAACAGCCTCTCTATAGTTAGCCCTTTCCTTAACTGCCTCAAGCTCCGCAGCCTTAGTCGATTGGGATCCCTTAAACGTATAGGGAGGCTCACTTAAGAGGAGGTCTTCTCTTTATGCCTGTTGTATAACTTTATCTGTTAAATTTATACAGTTTGTCGTCGAATATTCTCCTGCAGAACCTGCATTTGAAAGTTTCTCTGAAGTACTTTATATATAGAAAAGCCTGTGCATTGTACTGCCAAAGTGGAAGAATTTTTAAAGTCCTTACATCCATATCTTTTTCTGTCCTACCGCGAGCTGTTTCGTTTTTCAAGTTTCTGGTTTCTATAGTTCAGGGTATACTAAATAGGTTTGTTCAAAAACAATGGTATAACCGACAGATAAATAATTATTATTTCTCCTTCCAGTGATGATGCAATTCAGGGATTAATAAATTATTTATCGATGTAGAAACAATCAATAACAAAACAGAATATTAAATTATTTAAAATCCTTTATTTCTGCTCCAAATCCTGTTAAGGCCAATTAGCCCTTTATACTCGTAATTTCATTTCAAAAACAATATCTGTATAGTTCGAAATTCATTCATTATTTAGTTATAAACAATTAAATAGCTGCAGGTTTTTTATTCACCATAATAAATATCCTGATCCAGTGTGGTTTGGTTTTTCACATGATACAAACCAATATCATTATCATTATTCAAATAACTAAGTACCTATCGATTCCGAAGCGAAAATTCATTCCGGGAATTATTGCAATATAATTTAATTTTTTTTTTTTTTTTTTTGAATTATTAAATGAAACCGTGTGACACCAAACTAATAACCATATTTCTCTAAAATATGTTTCAACAAAATGAAATAAAAAAAAAAAAATAAACAAATGGTAATGTAAAATCCCAAAATCGATTCGCAGAAATATACAAATTATACACGTTCAATCTAAATCCCATCACGGAGGAATGTCGTCTCGTCGGTGCTGATTTTGTTGGGTTAGAGTTATCGTATTGTGAACAAACTATATAGAATCCGCTTTCCGCCCCTTTAAACAAATTAGCGTCATAAAGTTTGGACAGGAATCAAAGAAGATTCGAGTGGTTGGAGAGGAAAATAAATTGCTATAAAAACATCGTTCCACTGGGGACTGATGGAAGTTGGACGGATGACTAAGAAGTCATCCCAGAAGCTTAAAAGTACTCAATAAAACAATATGGGGGTACCAAGGTCCCAGATTGAATTCCACGAATTAATGTCCAAAGATGACGAGGCAAGGTAAGATGATAGGATGATAGGATGACTATGACACCAAAGGTGATAGCATGCCATCACAACGTTGTGCAGGATTGTCTGTCCGTATAGATCGACGACAATGGTGGACGAAGACGACGCGACGTCGACGTTGAGGTAATTGCGCTAATTTAGCCATAACCGTCAAATACGACCAATAAACTCGACTTAAATTGTTGTCGGCCGCGGTGTGGACTTGATATAAGCCCTCTCGATTGCCAAAGGTGAACTTCTGCTGTTATAATAGTCTCCACTTGTTAGTTGTGCTTGTATGTCGTTAAATTTTATTACTTCTCAGCAACGCGCACAGTCGGAGATGTGGTTGCATCGGTATTATATACAGGGCGACTCGCATAAGGTGCGTGACAAAAAGCTAGAGCGTGTAGGTTGGGTTGGGCGGTTGGTTGAGCGTATTGGAAGGGGGGCGTCTTTTCCCCCCTTTTCGCCGGGAGGGGCAATTTTGTAAAAAGTTGACTTAAAACGGATAAAAATTATTCAAAAACAACGGTAACACCTACAAGGCCATGATATACTTTTTGGTAAATCCAGAAATCTCTTCTTTTATTATGGTTTTTAATAAAGTTGCTTTGGAGAATAGTTTTTGTAAAATTAATTTTCAAACTCAAAATTTTGAAAATAAAAAAAAATTCCGAACTAATTTTTTCAAAATTTAGCGTAATCAAGTACTAATTTTGTTTTCAAAATTCAATGCCTTTATTAGTTTTTAGTCAAAAACAGAAAACCGGATGCTTATAATGTGTTTTACTTTTTGAGAAAATTTACTAGCTACGTAGTGGAAATAGAATCTTTTAAGCAACTTAAGCAACGGATTGGAGTCAGATTAAGGGAATTTTATTTCTGTTATTTTCAATTTTCTAAGGAACTAGAAGAGGTTTAAACATCCGGTTTTTGGAATTTGACTAAAAATTAATAAGAGCATTGAATATTTAAAACAAAAATACTACTTAATAACGTACATTTATGAACAAAATTAGTTTGAACAAAGGAGAATGACAAAAAAAAACCAGAGCGGATTAAAAAAAAAATCTATATCTATTGAAATGTGAAATTACTTTCTTAAAAAGTTATCCCCGGAGCTGGGTATAACACTTTGTTAATAAAAATAAAAAAAATGTTTTAGTCAGCTCCGGGGATAACATTTTAAGAAAGTAATTTAACATTTGTTATCTACAATTTATGACCTTTTAATCCACATATGTCTTATTTTAATCCGCTCTGGGTTTTTCGCCCATAAATTTTTGGGCATTCTCCTTTGTTTCAATTTTTTTTTTTTTCAAAATTTTGAGTTTGAAATTTAATTTTTCAAAAAACATTCTTTAAATCAACATTATTTAAAAACACAATAAAAGAAGAGATTTTAGGTTTTACAGAATGGTATATCATGGCACTTTAAATGTAACCGTTGTTTTTTAATATTTTTTTTTGTCTGTTTTAAGCCAACTTTTTAGAATTGCCCCCATCCGGCTAATAGGGGAGGGGGGAATAGACCTCCTCTCTTACATGATTTTTTTTCTTGTCTCAAATCAACCTACACTCTCTATTTTTTTGTCACACCTTATGCGAATCACCTTGTATAGAAAGGACATCTCTAGCCACAAGAATACCTCCATGGTCTTCATCATCGTGTTAAGCTTATTTGGTTTAAAAAAAATCTGTTAAAATCTGATGCTGATGGAGGGAACAAAAGGGTCTTCAAGCTTCCAGTTCGATCAGATTTTACTATTTTATTGAAGTGTAGGTACATATATAGGTAATTACACTAAGAAAAATATTATAACAAAAAAATACCATGTGTCATCCCAAAGGCGCCATCTGAAATAATTCCCTGCGGTGAGGGAGGAGGAGCGGTAAAAAAGAATTTTTTACAAAATTCTGACAAATTTTTTTTTTTTGTGTTTGATTTGATGAAGTTTTTTCTTTCACTCACAAAATCAAAACCAGTCGTTTAAGGTTAAGGAACTTTTAAAGCTGTACCCAATTAATATGGCAAAACGAAACTCTCTACCAAAATTCAGCTTTATCAGATTTTTTTTTTCAAATTTTGTGTTTCTTCATAAATTTTCTCGGGCTATAACTCTTTTCTGACGGTGTTTTGTGTCAGTTGAAGGAAATAAAATGTCCATAACCATCATTTCCATATAGCTGATGGTCTGAGCAAAATTTATGATGGACCGTCACATCCATAAGTTTTTTTTTTATTTTTCTTTTAACGATGATTTTTCTTTGTGAAGCCTCTTGGAAGTGGGAATTGGTACTACTCGCATTGATACAAAGTACACCTAAGTGAACGCACGGGAACTCTTAAAATTTATTGATTGAATAGTTTTCTTGATGTTGCTCTTAATGTTGTTGAAGATGATGATGATTCCGACGCCATATGGATGGTGGAGGTGCGGTGGTGATGATGATAATAGCCGAGGAATTGTTCAATTCGAATGATGGTGTCGTCGCCACTTAAAAGGACAACTCAAACACTTAACAAAAATAAAGACATTTTAAGGTACCATCATCACCATAACACTATATACATAAGATGAGGGCTTCAGAAACATGCGCTGCATGTGCGTATATTTTTAACCATCAAATTGTGTATTGAAATGTGACAATAAAAAAAAAACACTAAATGACGTTTTGGAAGATGTGTTCCTTGTAAGGCTATAGTGCCGTCATAAATAAATCAAATGGTTGACAGTATGTTTATAAATTATGATGCTGCCGCGCGGCTAGTTGAATGGCACATCAATCGCGGAGTCTGAGTTTGAGTCTGAGTGCTATGGATCATAAAAAGGATAGTGACAGCCAAAAGGAGAGAGACATTTCGAAAACGCGTTTTCGATAAAAATGTTTTTCTTTTTATCGAATTTTTAATGATATTTCTTATCGGTCGATGTTTTGTTGGAAAAGTATATTTTTAAACTTTTATAGTGGCTGTGGCATATTTAGTATTTAATGCGCTCAAGTCTATACTTTGTGTTTTTTCCGAAATGTAAGGGCTTATATAATAAGTACATAAATAAAACGACTTTTAAAAAAGTTAAACAAAAATACATTAAAATTTTTGAAGCGATTGATACTAGTTTGTAAAGTTCCACGACCAGTTTGATGATTCATCGTTCTTTTAAAGCAAGAGTTGTGAAGAATACAATCACACTACGCAGTTAAAATATTTTGTACTATGTATCATCTCCATATTGATGAACATTAGAGAATTTTCAATACGAAGTCAAAAAGATAAATCGAAATTAAATTAACAAAAAACGAAAATTGTTGATTTTTTTTTAACTTGAATTTTTTGTTAGGAGCTTCACCGATTGCGATTAAATTCAGTAACACTATTTTAGTAAATTAGATATTCAATGTTATTTTCTATACAGCCGCTGGGTTAACTATACAAGGTGTTTTGCATATGATGCGAAAAAAGGCTAAGGTGTGTAAATTTGATTTCCGACCGTTAAGGCAGGAGTGGCAAATTTGAAATAACGGGTGATTTTTTAGCTGGTTTGGTTTTGGCAACACTGGTTTTGACAGCTGACGTGTGTTTAGTACCTTGTATCACTGTCAAACAGCTTCAGTTTGGTTTGCAATTTAACCATGGATCGTCTTACAAATGAACAACGCTTGCAAATTATTGAATTTTACTATCAAAATTCGTGCTCGGTTCGAAATGTTCATCGCGCGCTGCTTGTGTTCAGCGATGAGGCTCATTTTTGGTTGAATGGGTACGTAAATAAGCAAAATTGCCGCATTTGGAGTGAAGATCAGCCAGAAGCATTGCAACAGCTACCAATGCATCCCGAAAAAGCCACTGTTTGGTGCGGTTTATGGGCCGGCGGCATTATTGGGCCTATTTCTTCAAAGATGATGCGAATCGCAGCGTTACTGTCAATGGTGAACGCTACCGAGCGATGATAACAAACTTTTTTTTGCCCGAAATGGAAGTTCTTGACTTGCATGATGTGTGGTTTCAACAAGACGGTGCCACATGCCACACAGCACGCGAAACAATGGCGCAATTGCGAGGCGAGTTTGGTGAACAGTTAATTTCACGTTTCGGGCCGGTCAATTGGCCGCCTAGATCGTGCGATTTGACACCATTAGATTATTTTTTGTGGGGGTATGTCAAGGCTAATGTCTATAGGGACAAGCCCGCTTCGATTGACGCACTGGAAGCCAACATCCATGCATTCATTCGTGAGATACCGGCCGATATGTGTGAAAGAGTATGCCAAAATTGGACTCAGCGGATGGGCTACCTGAGACGCAGCCGCGGTCAACATTTGCATGAAATTATCTTTAAACATTAAATTGCAAGGTTCAAACTATCGATTCAAATAAATATTTAATTCATATTTCGAATTTTTTGTGTTTTTTTTTTTAAAAAAGTTCTAAACCTCTTAAAAAATCACCCATTATAACCACAATCATTTAAAATCAATGGCAACACTTACAATATCATATTATACCTTTTTTTGAAGGCAGAAATGAATAAAAATTATTCTGTTTATAAATCAAATTCAGAAAACTGTTTTTTTGAAAAAATTGTTGGTAAAACAAATTTTTTTCAATATTTTACATTATTAAGTAGTGTTTTTATCAGGGTACGGAAACGCTCGCACACGAGCGCTCATAAAACGCTCTCAGCTCATATTTCGCCCACGAGCGTACGCAGGGTTCAAAGGCTCGCGAGCGTGAGCGCAAAGACAAAATATCGAAATACCCGCTCATGGGCGAGAGCCGAAAAAATTATTTGGCCCACGGCTCGCGGGCGAACGAGAGCGGTTGTGAGCGCTCATGAGCAGTGGTGCGCATAATTGGTTTTCCTTTCCTAATACAATTTATACAACATGCGTTAATGAATTGGTTTTTTTACGGAAGTAGAATAACCTCGGTTAAAGTTTAAACTTAAAAGTGACTAACTAACAAAATACACATATTATGACATAGTGGAAATAGAGCAAGTCTTTCAGCAGGTGTTTCAATTTTCGCGAAATGCAATAATTTTTCGGATTTTTCTACACTTATTGAGATTTGCCTTGTGACAGACGATATGCAAAATGCAACCCCGTTGCATTCCTTGTTCATAGGTACATGAGCAGGAGTACCTACCTACTGTAGATCGCGCTTCTTAGAAAAACGATTTTAAAAAAAACTTGTTTCAGAAACAAAGGTTCTAGTTTTTTTAAAGATAGGTAATAATAAGCAGTTTATTCGCGTGGTTGTTCGTAATGGTTTCTTTGTTTTTTTTTTTTCAAATATAGCAGGTAGCACAAGTGCATTGGTTCCATTTTATTTTTGGAATTAGAATATGCACATTTTTTGCGTACATGTGTATACAGTAGAATACAATTATAAGCAACATGGTCATAGGAAAACCCCGAATTATAACATTGAAAAACCAAAAAAATCAAACAAAACTTTCAAAAATATCTCTTGCTAATATTCTCCTCTATAAATTAAATTATAATTTAATAGAAACATCTACTTAAGATATACTTGAAAACGAGGGAATTTAATACATTTTTCATGAAATTAATTCACTAATTTATATAACTAGCATTAATATTAAAATTTAAAAATATCGTACGCAAAACTATTTAATTGTTTCCTTTTTTTCTAAACTCTAAAAGGCTCGCGAGCACTAAATTGGCTCTCTCTCGTCTCACGCTCATGAGCGTGCGCGTTTGTTATCGCTCTTAATGAGAGTTTCTAGTTTTTGATAGTTAACGATTTAGAAATATGTAATTACTTTTTTTTTTATTTTCTTCTTAAAATTGATCTTAAATAAGAACATTTTTGTTTAGTTAATGGTAATGGTAAGTAGTGAATAGTTTCACACATGCCCAAACATTCTAAGTGATTTGCTCAAAACAAAAAAAAAACTGCAATTATATTTATAAGAATTGTTAGAAAACTCTTAGCGTTACAAGAAACTTCGAATAGAATTTTCGAAAACATGTTTTTTTTTTATTATTTAATAAAAAACATAAAAAAAAGGAAACATTTAATTAAGAGAAATAATAATGCTTACATACATATGTATACATATTTTTAAACAAAATAATTTCGATGAATTCGAACGAAATTCAAAATTGCCGTCTTATTTTTGTATACAATTAATTTATGCATGCAAAATTAAAAAAAAAAAACAAATCCAAAAATTTGATTTTATCTTTGTTGTACACATTTATTTTTATAAAAATTAGGTTTTTTTTTATTTTTTTAATTTTTCTGAAAATTAGAATTTAAATATTCAATTTTTGTTTTATTTCCTTATTGATTTTCCTTCACATAAGAAATAGTTTTTCTTTAATATTTTTAATTTACTAAAAATGTGCAATTATTTTTCTTTAATTTTTAATGACAGTTGACGTTCGATATAGTTAATGTGACCACCCGTCCCGGGTTTTCCGGGATTGTCCCGTATTTCTATAGCTTGTCCCGGGTTTTTTTTTTAAGAAACCCGAGACGTACAAGTGTCCCGTATTTAATAATTTGTCCTGTATTTAGACATTTTCTGATGTTTTTGTTTTTTTTTTTTAATTTCTATATTATGTCTCAGATAAAAGCAAACCTTTTACAAATTGTAGAGTTCAGCTTGTGTTTGCCAGGTGCTAATGCTCGCACAGAAAGGATTTTTTCAATAATGAACCATATTTGGACTAGCGAAAAATCCTAGCTAAATGTAAAAAGTCTAAAAGCCATGTTAATTGTTAAATATAATTTCAATTTAATGAACTTAAAAATTATTTAAAGGAAAACCATAAAATTGTAATAGAAATTCTTTCTGCCAAGAAGTATTAAAGGAAAAGTAAAAAAATTGAACGTTGTAAATTTGGCTAAGTGTGCATTTTGAAATGTTATATTTTTTGTAGCTTTACATAATGTATGTACATTAAACTTACATATATTATTTAAAGGCGTATTTGCTTTCTTAAAGAAGACTGGATTATTTTAATAATGAAATTCAACATGTTAAGTTTTAAGTTTTTTTTTAGTTTTAATATTGTTATTGTTATTGTTGTAATCTATTATATTGTTCCTTAATGAAACGGCTAATATTTTTCATATTTTAAAAATTCTCACTTTTTGTCCCGGGTTTTGCTCCCAGAAATATGGTCACCGTAGAAATAGTAAATATCGGTGGAGTAAACTATCCAATAAAGTGAACACACAAAATTTTATATAGACTACTCTAAATAGTGAACAAGAACTCGCGATTTAGTGAACACACTTTTTTTTTTCAGAAGTTAACAAGAATAATTTTCCATTTTAAGAAGTTTTACCTTACACTTATATGTATGTGGATTGTACATTTAATCACGAAAGTAGGAATACACTAGACCAAGTATAAGTATAACAAAAGTAAATCGTGTTGCTAAATTGTTTGACATAGGCGAATGGAATGAATTGTCAGAAATTGAAGAAGGCCAAAATGAAAATGGTGAAGAAGATTTTCTTTTGGTTGCCGATTGGGATTCATCAGCCTGTACGGTTTTATCGAAGGATGCTGTTATGTTGTTGTTTAGGTTATTGAGTGGGCAGGACATAGCAGTGCAGATTTTTCTGATATCTTACTTATGAAACGTTTGCAGTAAAAAGCAGTACAAATCAATTTAAATGTGAAGAACACACAAACAAAAATGAGAAATTATTTTTCTGAAATTTAATTCTTATTAAAAAAAATCTACGTAGAGTACCTATGTATGTATGTTTGTTATGAAGTTTTGTTTTTTTTTTTTTTATGAATAAGAAACATTATTTGGTTGTTTCTAATTTTATGAAACTTCGTTTTTCCTAATTAAAAATTTTCACCAGACAAAATATTCATTTTGAATCAAATTCTACTTTGAAAAACCTATTTAGATTCTTTCTCGAATTTAGGTAATTTAGGTTTAGGTGGGGGAAAAACCTCCACTTATTCGGCTTAATGCATGCTTAATCTAACTTAAAAATTACGAAGCTTAAAGCTAAGATAGGGATGTATTGGGGGAAGGATTGAGTAAACGGAGTTGAAGACTGGAGTTGCTTAGGTTAAAGTCGAAAAAGTTTGCGTTCGAATTAGCACTTAGCAACATTCGAGTTAAAGGCTCGTTGGAGCCATATGAGGTGCGGTGGGTAGGCAAGTAGAAGAGGCGAGGGTTTCTTAAATTTCAGGGGTTAGTGTTGAAAAAGATAGAATTGTAAAGAGTTTGGCAGTCGTCAGAACCAGAAAGGAGACGGTGAATGAATAGAATGTCAGCTATTTCTCTTCGTTTCTCGAGTGAAATCAGGTTAATTAATTGTAAGCGATCACGGTAAGGTGGTAGGATTAAAGGATCGTTCCAAGGAAGGCCACTAAGAGCAAATCGAAGGAATCGGCGTTGAATGCTCTCAATTCTTGATATATGAATATCTTGATAAGGCGACCATGCTTGACAAGCGTATTCGAGAAGGGGTCGAACAAATATTATGTACAGCGACCTTGTTACATAGGGGTTGGAGAATTCTTTGGACCACCTTTTGACAAAGCCAAGAGCTGAGTTGGCTTTCAGAATTATGTCATCTATATGTGCAAGGAAATTAAGTTCCTGGTCACATAGGAGGCCAAGACAGCGAATGGACTCTACGATTGTGATGGGTTGGTTATGAAGGAAGTAGATACGAGGAGGAGATTTGATGCGTTTACGCGAAAAGGTGATTGATTGGAATTTGCTAATATTAAGCTCCAAGCAATTTTTGAGACACTGCTGCATAATTATATATATGTATTGTATATAAACCTAGTACATTATTTTTTATAGCAACCAAGTCTTGCATTTGAATTAATGAAGATCTAATAAAAGTATTTTATTATTTTTTGTTTAGTTTTGAGTCTCGAAGATATTTTGGTTATTATTTTATTGCTTTAAAATCTTTTTATTTCAAAACTGCAGTTGCACTATAATAAACTGTCTGTATAGACTGTATTGTTTATCTTAGTTGAATTGAAATAAAAATCTAATATAAGGTAAATAATTAGTGTAAATTTGAACCGAGGGGGCTTCTAATTTATTGTCAACAGCAACAAAACTAATTCTTTTTCAAAAAAAATATTATTTTATGGGGACAAATTTGAAAAATGCTCTTTATTAATTGACCGTGAAATTTTCCACACCCTTTTTTCTGCGTCACCTGCGTTTTTTTTTTAAGTAAGAAAAATCTTTTCAAAAGGATTAAGTTTATTATCTGTTTTTTTTTTTTTTGAATTTTTTGAAAGATAAAAAATCGTATTCCTCGACGCAGATGTGCTCTCTGTTTTATACTGCTGAACATGGGTACCTTCGACACAATCCTCAGTTCGGTCAGAATGGTAATAAATTATGTATCCTAGCTGAAGCTATTTATCTATCTGCTGGATGTTTTCTTCGAAAACAAACAAAAATCAACGTCCTCCTCCTCCTTCTAGGTCTGTATAAAATTGACTTCCAGTTCCAGTATGCTTCTCGTTTTATTAATAGTCATGCTGTTCGATAGGTATACGTTGTATGGCTATATGGATTACCTTTTATTCCCTTAAGTCAAAAGATAAAGAAGCTCTCGCATGTTTAACAACCCCACATATAGCCGCATCTGGATTAACAACAGCAAGAGTGCCTCAGTTTTTTTTAGATATAGGTACCTTTACGTTTGTCGATTTCCATTTCGTGTTCATGTCTGATCACCCGTCGAACGGTAAGTGGAGCCGTGCCACGCCACGCTCTGTTGCATCCTCCTGTGCACATCATTCATAAAGTTTAACACACAACAAAAAAATATTTATTTTTTTATAGATTCTTATGCATCTATCTATGAATGACGCGCAGAGTAATATCTTTAAGATACACAAAACATAAAAAGGAGATTTTCTTCAATCAATCGTAATCTCGGGGGCTTAATACAACTGACGTCTGCTTCTTACGATTCGACGTTCGCGTCAAAGGTGTTTGGGGAGGGGAGGGTGAATCTTTATTCCCCGCGTGCAGTCCTGCGCATCGGTGCCGGCTAAGTGCACTTCTCAATATCATACTGGCGGAATGAGCGCATCCAATGGATATTATGACAGGCGATGAGACAACCTTGGAGCAAGTGTGCGCACGTATAGCTACTTATCATATCATATTCTGGCTAACAGCTAGCTAGCGTTACTTCCATGTGGTGTGTTGATCTATTATCGTTCTGGCTGCTTCTTTGTTTTGGGGATGTATCTTCAAAATATATCTACGTCAAAATGTGGAAGTAATTTGGAGAGGAACCTATTTCGACACTTATCCGAAGATGCAACTGTTTTGTAATTTTTCTCTTTACGACTTGACTGGCACCATCACTGGCATGGTAGTCAATTGCATGTTTTTAGGGACTTAAATGGTTAATTATGTTCTTGTTGTTTTCTTGACGTAGGTATATAGGGGTAGGGGGACATTTATACAGAGAGGATAAGTTGATGGATCTTAAATATAAGATCGGTCGTCGCCATCGGTCGGTGTGATGAGATGCATCGAACGTGAAGGGATTATAGAGGCAATGTTTGGCTATGTTCATTGTCGCATTAAAGCAGATAAGTCAAAGTCATATAGAAAATAAAAACAAAAAAGATGAGGCTGGTAGTATATATAAACAAAAGATTAATGGACTAAGCTCCTGATGGGTTTCGGTGTTTGTTAACAAATGATGACAAAAATAGAACATCTATTAGACCATAAATGAGAGTGACAGATGTTATATGGACTCAGATAAGTGCCTTCAAGGGCGGGCTATATAAAATTAAATGATTCTATTTATTTATTTTTTTTTTAAAGCACTTAGCAGATATATAAAAAAATAAAAGAAGAGCTACGATTTTTTATCAATAAATAGAGATATCACGTACATCAGAAAATAAAAATGAAGTAAAACAATAAACGTATATAGTTTCCTGTACATAAACATATGTATTTACTTCAGATAATCGATCCGATCTTTACTTTACGTATAATGTGTTATACCATGCCCGCCTAAGATAAACGAAACGATAAAAAACGGCTTCTAACCTTGGTCTTTTATCCAGTTGAGTTATGGCGCCAAAGTTTTTTTGGCAAACAGTAGTTTCGCCTCAACCACTAACTGCTAGAGTTGTGCAAACTTAGTTCAGCGATAAACAAGTCGTGTTTTTACAACAACGATTCCAATGTGAAAACGAAAAACTTTTCCTGCTATTGAGGCTGTCTTAAAATTTGACGATGACCCCTCAGTTCTTGAAAAATTATTAAAAGATTAATTGCAGGTTGCAGCTGATATATAGATTTGGCGGCGGACAGTGGCCCGTTTAGGCAAAAGTGCTTGCGAAAATTATTTTTCGGGTGGGTTTATAATGCAAAACTTTTACTTTTTTTGAATTAACAAATGTTTGGAGCTCTAGTAATCGAAAAAATTATTTAATTTGTATGAATGGTTTGACTTGTAGAGCGAGTCAAAGTTGACAAATTTTTATGGTTAGAAAAAAAGAATTGTTTTTAAAATTTTTTCTTAATTTTGAGTGTAAAAACTAGGAAAAAGGTGTAAATAAAACTTTTTTTTTGTTATTTTTACTTGATATTTGTGTTAATTGCTATAATTAGAAATGAAAAAAAAAATGATAAATTTTTTTAAACTGCTGAAATTAATGTTTTTTGAAACACCCACTTTTGCACGCTTTTTCGACTTTACACTGAGTAGAAAAAAAAGGTTCAAACATAATCAAGCCAAGCTCAAATCCTTATATACTCTTCATATAAAACCAAAAACTCAGCTGCATAAAGTTGCATAGAGCTGAGCTAGAGCGATTTGATTTAATGAAGTCAGTAATTTTTTCTGATTTTTTTTTTGTCAGGTGCAGAAAAAAAAATATGGAAAATATTTTTTTCTCTGTTTTGCAGGTATGAGTGTTGGTTTGAAATAAAATGGTTTTGTAATTTAGAAGGAAAAACCTAACTAAGTTTTTTTAAAACGGTTTTATAGCTTATTTCTTGTGACCTCTAATAAAACTTTTAATTATGAATGTTTTTGACTTCGGGTATGATTAATTATTGTTAGGTAGTTTGATGGATAAGAGTTTTTAACTGGATTAGAATTTTTTTTTAAAGATTTAATAGTGTAGGTATTTAGTTTAATGGGATAAAAAGATGAAACATTCGGATGAAATTATAATTGAAAACTTGAACAGTAGCAGTTGTATAAGGAAAAATTATTTAAAATGGATATAACATACAATATTTTGTTTGAAATTTTTGTCAAAGATGAGAGTCTTGAAGAGTTCTTTTTGCCGTAATAAGTGAATACCAACTACCCGTTGAAAATTTACCGGAAAATGAAGCAAAATTAAAAAGCTTTTATACCAACATTAATACAAAATGGGTCGCAGCCCATAAATCGAGATTATATTTCATAAAAAAAAAATGAGGAATGGCTTTCTTCATCTCTCCATATCAAAACCGGACAAATAAGATTGGACTTGATGTAGATAAACCAAAGCAAGAATTTGGAAAAAGCAATTATGGAAACACTTCAAGGAGATTTTTGATCAGTCTGAGGCAACCGCTCGAATTACTGGAGTCAATAAAGAGGTTATAACCAGGATCAAAACAATACTTAATGTTTTGAATAGCAGGGAAGTAGTGAATACAGGTAAATTTGGAGAGTACACAAAAAAAAGCCGTAGTTATTGAAACAAAAGTACCATGAAAATCAACTCACACCTACTCTTCATAAAATTTTGGTTCATAGTCAAAATATCATCGAATACCAATCACTACCACTTGGAGAATTGTCAGAAGAAGCCCAGGAGTCCAAAAATACAGACTACAAGAAATACAGATATCAAAATACGTGCAAAGTTCCAAGAATTCGGCAGAATAAAGACCTATTTAACATGCTAGCAATCTCATTCGATCCACTTATTTCTTCCTTAAGGCATGTAAGAAACAAAAAAGATCTGAAAGCACAATACTCACCGGAAGTTATAAGTTTATTACGCATTATAACCCCGACCTTAGATGATAGTTTCCAAGAAATTAAATGTTTGCATGTAAATTTTTGTTCCTTTTAATTTGTTTTTCTACTTTTTGAAGTCTAATCTATCAATAAAGTACTTTACAAATTTACTCTCTTATAAAAAAAAATAAAAAATCAATTAATAAAAAAAAAAAAAACTGATTTTCTTCCCCACTGTTTCACTTAAATTGGTTTGTTTTCTTCTTTCCCCACTGTTTCACTTAGATAACACTCAAATTACTTCATAAATTGACTTTCGACCTTTTTAGAATTACATACCAATTATGTTAGCCACCTTAAAAAAAACTTCTTACTTCAGCAGCAGATTCTGAAACACCCTGTAAATATTTTTTCTTAAAATTTACAAGCTATATAGCCTTGGAAATTTCCTTCAAAACCAAAAAAAAAAATTGGCGATATCTTTATTCGTTTAAGAGATATGATTTTTGCAACCAAAACAGTCAATACGGGCCACTTCGCGGCGCTTTATCTCCAGTATAATATTTTTTGCCAGAAAAACTCGTGGCCAAATTGACTGCCAAAAAAATTGTTCGATATCTGAACCTGAATGATTCTGTCATTTCAAAGAGTTGACAATATTATTAGCACATCTGCTTGCTTGCAAGCCTAATTCTGCTGATGCTGAAAGATGCATAAAACGCTCATACCTAATCTCTTGAAAACAAACGTAAGACCAAATTTGTGCATAGAGACTGAGAACAAGTATTTATATATGTAGGTATAGGTATCTATCTCAATTTACTGAACGTGGAAAATCGGAATCCAATATCAAGAAATATTTGTCAATGTTGCGTCGAAATCGTTCAATCGGTACTGAGACAAGCAACACAAATGAGTACGAGTGTGATATCGAAATAAAATTCGATCTATTCCAATGAATTTAAATAAAAAAATGTCTTATGTATATATTCTTCGAATGAAAATGAAGATAATGACTTTTTTAATTTGTTGGTAATTCAGATTTTTCCTTAAAACAGTCTCTGGAACGTTGAGTTCAAACACGTAACAGTATAGTCAACTAAAATCTTAAACCATTGTTGAACCGTTGATAAATTGCCAAAATCGGTGAGTAACAATGCTGACCCGCGCGCATAAAATATTTAAGATTTCCCTAAAGTGAAATAGATAACCCAAATAAAATACTGAATGAATTAATAAATTTCATTGGGGTTTTAATTGCATTGCGACCTAAAGATCTATAGTGCCTTCATTATTTAGAGCTTTGTAGAATTTCTCATTTATACAGTTATTCATTTTAGAAATTTTTGTATAAGGAGCACTTTAAGGGAGGGTAATCCACTATAAATAGTTCACCAGCTACCTATATATGACTTTGCCTTTGGTGCAGAAGTGCATCCCATTACCTAGTATGTGGTTCAGTGTCTCCTTATGACCAGTGCAAAGTCTTCAAGTGACTCTGCTTTGCACTAGACCATGAGCATTGATATTTCTTCTAAGCTTACAATGGCCAATAAGTAAACACATTATTGATTCAAAATAGCTTCTAGTCGCCTTTACTCCAGAAAAATTATTGACGTTTCTTCCCCGCGATCTCATTTGGACCCATCACTTACCTAGTGAGTACCTTGTTAATACGCAATTTCTGCTCAGTTCTACTCATTAAGCAGAAGATGGTTGTATAGCTCTTAAGTAAAAGTTTGGCCTTCATTTTTGTTCTTAACCAAGTTTTCTTGTATCCCGCTACAGGGCCCGCTGGCTTCGTTAAGGGTGTCGTTGCGCCTAAATTTTCACTTAAACATTTTTTTCTGTTCATTTCCCCGATGGACACTAAATTGATTCTGTACCCAATGAAAAGTGACACTATTTTTCATCCCTATTATATATAAAGGGGTTTTGACTACCCTTAAAATGTTTAAAATTTTTAAATGAATGATTTAAGAGGAGATACCGAACCGATGCACATTGGTTTTCAAGTTCTGAATATCAAAATGGGATGTAAAAATATAGAGTTAGGTAAAACATTCCTTATTCTTGTATCGGCAATTGGCAACTAGGGGGAGAATCTCTATACCTGACAGTACGCCACGCCTGAATCAGAGCTCAAGGGTAGACTGATGAGTTTTCGTAAAAGCGCGAGTATTATGGTTGAACCGTTCTGCACATTTCCCCTCTTGAATTTACTTCCACCTAGAAAATTCTAGTAAATAGACTGTTCATCGGTAAGAAATTTAGTTTTTAAGCCCAAAAATTCCTGCACTAGTCCCTTCAGTTGTAATTGAAGTGGCGGTAATGTTAAGAAATTTTAGAATAGTCAACGCCCTCCTCCTAACACTATGAATTTTCCGAGACGCCACTGAACATAAGACACGTTTTGATAGGAAATGAAGAGTTCCTGGAAGGTATTTCAGATCTATTTCATTTGCCAGTTATAAAGTTAAATTCACCCCAAACAAGATTTATTTCTAATTTACCTATTCAATAATTTTATTACATTTATTGTTTAACCGAACTATACCGAACCCTGAATAAACGAAAATCGTGAATTTCATCTAATATGGCTATTTAATAAAGATTTTCAATTCAAACCAAGTTTTCTTCGCACGTGTTCTGGACATGCTTATTATTACTGATGACAATTATTGTCATTTGAGATTAAAAAATCTTTCCAAATATTTGTACAAAAGATATCAGAGGGCTTCATTGTTCCTATACAATATCATACCCTTCTACGTGTCCTGAAGAGACCTGTGTTATGGTATTCTAGCTCTGGTAATAAAATCACCATAAGAGAGAGAGTAGAGCGTCTTGTTCATAGATCAAAGTATCAAATAATTAATTCCTTTGATCTCATTCAATTCCTCAAGCTCGATACCACTTTCAAAAGTCCTTAAATATCACTCGCTGTAAGTTATGTGCGAATGTATAAAATAAAATATAAACTTATGTGTGTACCGCGCTCACAGAATTTATTCCATCAAACTTATCCACTTAAATGTGTATAACGTATGTGCCCTCACACGATGATGACGAAGATATCCTTGACACACTCAAGTCCTTCAACCAGGAGCACCCTGCAAATAGAATTAGCTTCAAAAAAAGGGAAAAAAGTTTTTTTTAAGAAAAATATATACCGCTCGTCGCCACCACAGCTGCTTTTGCCATCATCGCCTCCCTTCACCTCTTAAAGCGAAATTCAACTATTCTAGGGTTATATATGGATGAAAGAAAAGTTAATATATTCAACTACCATTAGAAGAAAAAAATTGTAATTCTAAGAAATGGTACCTAAGTTGAGAATCATTTAAGAACATCATTCAAGATGTGTATGTGTGTGTGTGTGTGACTGTGTGTAAAATAAAGTAAAGTGAATGATGGAATCTCTAATAAGGCTGCATCATCGACCGACTTCGACTTGAAACAGAATTTGCTTTATCGCGTTTCACCCTTATTTTTTGTCCTGAAAGTTTTTTTCCTCTTATTATTTTGCCGAAGTCAAGATGATGAAAGTCGATTGACTTTTTTGAGTGATAATCTTCCAAAAGGTAGCAAAAAAAAAATGAAGCAAAAAAAAAGGCATAAGTTATGCCACCTCAAGTGGCACTTTTGAAGAGTGACAAACTTGTGGCAATATAAACACTCATTCCGTTAGTGAATTAATTTATCGATCTTATTTGTACTTTAATTGTTTTACAGGGTATACGAGTATAAGGTTTGATGCGCTGAAAGCCAATATGTGAATTATTAATAATTCATATGATAATCGAAAAAGGAATACATTTTTTTAAAAAATAAAACATGCACTTTTGAAGCAGGGTAAGGTTACCGTTTTCGTGTCACGACCCTGCTTTAGTCTAGGATACAATTATAATCAAAAGATAAAACAGTTTTTGACAACCTAAGCAAACAATTCGTTCCAACAGGCACTTTCAGAAACATGAGATCTCAGAGATTTCACCTCGTCAAAAAAGTTTAGACTCCGGGATCATATCATAACCCCATATGTGGGATATTCGCAAAAAAAAAGCTACCTTTTAAGTAGTAGTCAGTGATTTGTCAAAAAAGGTCAACTTGTTTCAGAAATCGGTCAGCTAAAGAAATTTTGTAATCAATGGTTTGAGTTTTTCAAGATTATCAGCGATCGATTTTAAGCACCTCATTTGTGGGATATTCAAAAAAAAAAAAAATGCCACCTGAAAGCTCACTTAATTTTCATAAAAATCAACCCGTTTCAATAATTGGTTCGCTATAGATTTGTTTTTATGGATTTCTTAGTTTTTTTGTTCAAGGTTGTAGATTTTTTACAAACTAATTTATGGGATATTCGAAAAAAATAATTAATCTAAAAGGTCACTAAATCCTCATACAACATCAACTTGTTTCAGAAATTGGTCAGCTATAGAAATTTTGTAATTAATGGCTTAAGTTTTTCAGCGATTTTTCGCTCCCCATTTATGGGATATTCAAAAAAAAATGCCAACCGTAAGCTTACTTTATTTTTATAAAAAGTCAACCAGTTTCAGGAAATGGTGAGCTATGGATTTGTTTTTATGGATTTCTTAGTTTTTTTGTTCAAGGTTGTAGATTTTTTACAACCTTATTTATGGGATATTCGAGTCAATAAATCCTCATTAAACATCAACCAGGTTCAGAAATTGGTCGCCTTTCAGATGGTATACGAATATCTCACAAATGCGGTGTTAAAAATATCTACGAACTTCAAAAAAACTTTACAAAATTACTAAAAAAAAAAAACCTATGGCTGATCAATTTCTGAAACTATAGTTGACCTTTTTGCCCAATTACTGACCATTTAGAGTTCATATCTTTTTGCGAATATCCCAAAAATAAGATATTTACTTAAAATCTTTACCTACTGAAACCTTGAAAAAATCTTCAAAAATTCATTGAAAAAAAACTATTTCTGACCGCAATTACCGAAACTAGTTGACCGTTTATGATGGTATACATTTGTTTGCGAATATCCCACAAATCAGATGCTAAGCATCGCTGTTAACCTTGATAAACTTTAACCATAAACGAGAAATTTTCTATGGCTGTCCAATTTCTGAAAATATGCTTGACCTTCTTCGAACAATTAGTGACCTTTAAAATAGCATTGTATTTTTGTTTTTTTTTTTTGCGAATATCCCGCATGTGGGTTGCTTAAATCACGGAGGCCAAAAAGTGAGCAATTGCATCCAAAAATGTATTTCCTTAGTATTTTTACATCAAAACTGAGAAATTTTGTTACGGTAAAATTTTGCCGTAACAAGAATTACTCTTTTGCTTCCCCATCCTAGGTTCCTTTCTTCCCAACTTTCGTTTACAGGTGTTTCGTTCAACTTACTGAGAGAGAGAAGGGCAGCCATGGTCCATCAGCCATCGGTTCACTCTCTCAGTACCTTGAAGAAACAAATTATCGAAGTTGTCAATTTTGACACTTAAGTGGATGGTTGATCCACTGCATCATATTTGACAGACAGGTGGTCTGTTCTGAAACACTAATTCCGAGCGCGGGTGACAGTTGGTCCCCGAACGCTAATAATTCTTGACAGACGGGCGGTCTGTACAAACTGTACATACCAAAAGCACGGACGACAGTTGGTCTCCGATGCTGATGTTACTCCTTGTGAGAATGGCTGCTTGCCCAACGTAAACAGTAACTTATTTGTTTTTGTAAAAGATGGAACGTTAACCACTAGTCCTCATCCCCCAAATCTGCGCAAAAGCCCAACGACGTAGAGTAACTTCGCGAAATAGGGAATAACTGCCTGCATCTCCTATCCTGACAAATGTGTATAATCGAATTTTGCTTTTCACCAATTTGTTACTAGTTGCTAGTTTTTTTAATAAAAGGGGAAAAATGCACGCGGGATAAAGTTGAGTTTCGTTTTGGTTTTTGGAAACTTCCTTTTAAAAATAGTTTAGTGGGTGAGAATAGGTGGCTGAATGCACCCATTGAATTGCCGCCCACTGGAAGTCGTACAAGTGTTCGGCGAATTCAATGGTGACGGTGTACGAAGCTGGGGTGTAAAGTGCGAGTAGGAAAGGCTGCTGGGTTTCAACTGCGTTGGCTCACTCACGCGAATATGCTGAGTGTTGCTGAGTGATGACGCGATCGAAGCCCACGTCACTGATTGGCCGAAAGCACTGGGGCATTGGAAAAAAGAAGAGGTCGTCCAGGCAAGGTGAAAGCCTGGATGTGGACTTCTTACCCGTAGAGAGTACGAACCAGAGGTTCTTAGAAAAAAAAAGCAAAAATTAAAATAAAAGCAAGTTTTTAAAAATCCAAAAAGAGATTCAATTATTTTTCGGTTGCTATTTTTTTTGATATCTAGCAAGGCAGATAATTGTTGTGGAGTGACTTAAAAGTCAAGTGGCAAATTTTTGGAATTTTGGCGAAAAATTGGTGGCAAAAAAAAAGTCCAGATAAGTTGTCGTCAGGGAGGAGAGTAGCAGGAGTTGAAAAAGCTAAGTATAGTGTTGTGTTGTAATTAGTTTTCTTTTGCATATAAATTCGTTTGCCAGAGTTATTTGTTGAACTCATCTTTAATTTTCGGTTTGGCTTTTGTTCCGTAAGTTTTCCGATAAAGCGGAACTCGCGACCCGTTTTCCATTTTCCGTTTGTTCTTTCGGGACCAAGTGTTAACGGTCCATCTTGTTAGTTAAAATTGAATTTCGTTGTTCTCTTTGTCTAAAAGATCTTGGGTTTTAGCCCTACTTAATTGCAAGGTTTCCCAAGCAATTTAATAAAAAGTGTTAAATTCCCATTCGGAATCATAAATAACTTCTTTCATTTCAAATACTTTCACCGTCGGTTCCGCTTCGGAGGTTTGTAATTTCCTTATTCAAAAAAAAATTACTGGCGCCCTTATTTTCTTTTTCAGCGACGCCCCTGTGGCCATCAACATATCCAATAATTATAAATTCTTGATTAACTTCGTCAATCAGTTTAATTAACTTTTTATCACGATAAAAGTGTTAAAAAGTGAACCCACCCCTTTGCTGAGCATAGCCGTGGTGGCAGCACTTTTGTTGTTGCCTGTTGCACTTCTTCGAATTCGGACTTGTTTTCGTTTTCTATTTTGCTTTCCTTTTGGTTGACATTCTTATAACCAAAAGTCGTGGTCAAATCGTCGATGCCGGTCGCATTTTGCTTTCGCGATAAATAATTAAATTTAAATAAATATTTTGTTCGGTTCGTCGCGAAAAAGTGTAACAATTGGCACCCGAACGTGGGGCTTTTTGATTGAAAAAAAAAAAAACATTCCAAAAACCGCGGTGAAAGTTCTCCAAAAAGAAGAACATTCTTGTAAAGTTTTTTTGGTTGTGCAGTTTTTTAGGGAAGTTTTCGTTTATCTTGTTTTGTGCCATTTACTTTTCTTATTTTTTGTCTCTTCCCCCAGGAATATAATCTGTTGTGAAAAGTGGTGGAAATTTGTTATAATCTTGTGGAAAAAAAAACACAATACCTACCTGATTGAAGCTGGAATTTAGCACTCAATAGTGTATAGTGCATACCTACATACCCACGGTGGTTTTTTTATTTTGTTTTCTAAAGAGTGAGTACCTATTTAATATTCTTTTCATTTACATTTTTGATAAAATTCTAAATTAATCCCTTCATTAGTTTAAATTTACATATACCTACCTACATACATATATATGTTTTTTTTTCGCATAACCTTTAAGTGTCGCAGGTTTTTATATCTTACTTACGGTGCTTATCTACCTACGAAGCCCGTTTGAATTGTGTACATAGGTGATCGTGATTGAGTTCTTTTTTTGAGTTTTATTGTGTTGATTTCGTTTAAAAAAAAAAAAACGTTTTGTTTACATTTTGCTAGAAGTGCTAGTGCTAGAAGTTATTATATTTTACTTACCTACAGTGTCGTGTAAAAATTTCTTACAGGTGGAAAAATTTATTAGGCAATTTTTTTTTCTGGTGATTCTTTTTTTTGTGCTTTAATCGAGTGTAGTAGTAATTTCTTTTGAAATATGTTTTTTCTTTTGGAACAAAATCAGCTGGGTGTTGATTTTGGTTTACTTTTGCATCATTTTGATTTTGGGTTTATTTTTCGCGTGTTTTCTTTGAATTGGTACCATAATCAACCGGGTGTTGAATTGGTCCAATTTTTAGTTAGTATTTCGGTGGAAAAAAAAAATAATAATAAAAGGTTTTTTTTGTTTTTGAATTTGTATAACAATCAACCGGGTGTTGATTTAGTGGAAAATTAATTAAGCCATTTTTTTTACTGACGATTTTTCTTTTTTTGTGCGTTTAAGCTCATATAGTTTTTTTTCACTTTTAGAACAAAATCAGCTGGGTGTTGATTTTGTTAGCTTTTTGTAGTATTTTGTTTTTTTATTTTTTGTTTTATTTATTGCGTGTTTACTTTTAAATTGGTACAACAATCAACTGGGTGTTGATTTGATCCAATTTTTGGTTTAATAAGGCGGTTTTACATTTCTTACGGTTTGCTAATTTAATTTTACTTTTGGACTTCAAGTTTTTTTTTAAAAAAAATGGACGTGAATAGGTTAAATAAAGAGGAACTCCTTTATGAGTTACAGGCGCGTGGTCTTAAGGAGGGTACGGTAGACAACATGAGGATGACACTTAGAGCATCCCGTACACTGGAACGGTCGGGTTCCATTTCGAGTGACAGCCCTCACTACCCATTTTCGTTTGAGGATGATTCGAAAGCGGTTCGAGCTAAAATTATAGAAGTTAGGGACTTGTTGAAAACTCCTCCGAAGAATCCGAAGTCGTCGGAGTATTTGAAAATTCAGACCAAAATTGAATGGTCTCTAGGTAGGATTAGTAGGGCCAAAGCGGAGTCGTCTGAGGAGGTCAATCAGGTGGCCGATATTCGGGGGGAGTTATTGTTGCTGATGGCAACCTTAACGGAAGGGGGTGAGGAAGTACCTCAAGATAAAAACAACGGCAAGGACAACACGTCGACAGCAGGCATGGATGCGTTGCCAACTGCACATGTCGACCAACGTGCGAGTTCAGGATTTCAACTACAGGGGGAACCCTGTGACCGAAATCCTGAGCGTATTGAAAAGTGGAATATAAAATTCTCTGGTGAGCAGTGCGGCTCATCAGTGAATTCATTTATTGAAAGAGTTGAGGAACTAAGGGAATCTCGTGGAGTTTCAGAGGCTAGGGTTTTCAGGTCGGCTGTTGATCTTTTTACTGGGAAGGCGCTTCTCTGGTTTAGGGCGGTTAGGGATTCCATCACAACATGGAAAGAGTTGGTAAGGGAGTTGAAGTTGGAATTTTTACCCTCCAACTATGACGACCTCTTATTGGACGAGGTCAGGCGGCGTACCCAGGGTAGGGATGAGACAATGGGAATGTACATTGCTCTCATGCAAACCCTTTTCAAAAGATTCTCTGAGCCGTTGAGTGAGAATAGAAAATTATCTATTCTCATGAAAAACATAGCTCCTTTCTACCAAACGCAATTAGGCTTGGCTGATATCAAGTCAGTCAATGAACTGGTTGCGTTGGGTAGGAAGTTAGAGACAATTAGGTCAAATGTGGAGTCTTTTGTCCCTCCTCCTTCTGGTCGTAACAGGCAGGCTTTGGAGCCTGATGTTGCGTATGTTGCTTCCGTTCAGGAAGCAGCAATTGCAGTTGATCGGAACCCACCACCCCCCAATAGGACCATTCGTTGTTTCAACTGCAATAGGGAAGGTCATTTTTCTAATCATTGTTCCGCTCCTAGGCGTTGTTTCGGGTGTGGTACTGTAGGTACTACACATCGGAATTGTAGGCGTTGTTCGGGAAACGGGCTACGGACTCTTGGGCCAGCAGGTCAAGAGCGCCGTCGCAATTAGTTAGGTCGCCTGCTGACGACCAGCTGGCAGTTCAAGTTAGATTAGGTTTCACGTTAGATAGTAGTGGGGACGATAGACGTCCATATTTAGGAGTTAACATTTACGGTATTAGGTTTTTAGGCCTACTAGATTCGGGGGCATCTCGAACTATAATTTGTAGGGACGTTTGGAGAGTTTTGAAAGATTTAGGGTTACAGTTAGACAAAACAAATGTTAGGCAGGTACATTTAGCTCATGGTGCAGGTGTAGGAGTTTTAGGAATTGTAAATCTACCCATTGTTGTCGAAGGCAAATCAGTGTTGGTAGAGTGTTTGGTTATACCCTCCCTCCCACATGCGATGATACTCGGTGCAGACTTTTGGGCACTATCGGGAATCGTCCCGGATCTTCGATCACGCATGTGGAGTTTTTCGAGCCAGGAGATGGTGGCTTCGATAGAAACAACTTCTATCACAGATGAGTCTGAGTTAGATGAGGATGAAAGGGGCAAACTGAATACTTTAATTGAAGATTTGTTTCGGGACATGCCAGAAGGGTTAGGAGTGACAACAATGGTAGAGCATATTATTAGGACGTCGACAGAACCTATTAAGCAGAGGTACTATCCGGTATCACCAGCAATGCAGGTGCATATCGATAAGGCTCTTAACGAGATGTTAGAAGAGGGGGTGATTGAGAAGTCAAATAGTCCTTGGGCTTCTCCAATCGTTTTAATTAAAAAGAAAGATGGTACCTTTAGGTTTTGTGTCGACTATAGGAAACTTAATCAAGTTACAGAGAGAGATGCATATCCACTTCCGATTATTTCAGCCATTTTAGACAAGCTTAGGAACGCGAAATTTTTAACATCACTGGACATTAAGTCAGCGTATTGGCAGATTCCTATGGCGGAGGAATCTCGCAAGTTTACGGCCTTTACGGTACCGGGTAGGGGACTTTTTCATTTTAAAAGAATGCCATTCGGGTTGCACAACGCCCCTGCTACGTGGCAGAGATTCATAGATAGTGTTAGGGCCATATGTTTTTGTATATCTGGACGATATTATTATCGTTACAGATACATTCGAGAAACATCTCGAAATTCTTGACGAAGTTTTTAGGAGATTGCATCAGGCAGGTTTGAAAGTAGGTAGGGAGAAATGCAACTTTTGCAGACCCTCTCTAAAATTTTTAGGTTACGTGGTTGATCGGAACGGGTTACATGTTGACCCGGAAAAAGTGGATAGCATGGTAAAAATACCTGCACCCAAGAACGTTAAAGAAGTTAGGAGTTTTGTAGGGACTGTTTCGTGGTACAGGCGCTTCGTACCAAATTTTGCTATATTAGTTAGGCCATTGACAGATTTGCTTAAGAAAAGCAAAAAATTCGTCTGGACACAGGAATGCGAAGATTGCTTTAGGAAAGCTAAGGAATGTTTAATCACGGCTCCGATTTTAACATGTCCCGACTTTAATCTTCCATTCGTGGTTCAAACAGACGCATCTGATTACGGTATCGGGGCCGTACTCACACAGACTTTTGAGGAGGGGGAAAAAGTAATATGTTACTTGAGTAGGTCTCTTAATAGGAACGAAAGGAACTACTCCACTACTGAAAAGGAGTGTTTAGCAGTTTTGTGGGCAGTTGAGAAGTTGCGGCCGTACATCGAAGGAGTTCGCTTCACGGTCGTAACTGACCATTACTCATTGATTTGGTTGAGTAATCTCAAGGACCCACAGGGAAGACTTGCGCGCTGGGCAGTTAGGCTCCAGCAGTTTGATTTTCAGATCATTCACCGAAAGGGTAAAGATCATGTCGTTCCGGACATGTTATCTCGGGGAGTTCCAGTAGTGGCTGGGATTTCGGATGAGGATTCTGACCCTTGGGTGGCAAAAATGATTTCGAAAGTTGAGTCAAACCCGTTAGCTTTTCCGGCCTGGAGAGTTGATAATGGCCGTTTGTTTAAATTTATAAAATCGAATCATGTGGTGGTTCATGAAGGTAACGACGAATGGAAATTAGTAGTGAGTAGGAAAGATAGGTTAGGAGTTCTTAAAGAATGTCATGATAGTCCATTAGCTGGACATATGGGGGTTAGGAAAACATTCGCTAGAGTAGGTTCAAAGTATTATTGGCCTAAAATGAGAGGAGATATAACAAGATATGTCAGGAAATGTAGGGTATGTCAACAAGTGAAACCGATAAACGATAAGCCAGCCGGTCTTATGACTGAAAGAGTAGGAGCTTCTTCTCCGTGGGAGATGATAAGTGTGGACTTAGTGGGTCCTCTGCCCAAGTCTAGTAAAGGTTATATGTATATCCTCACAGTAGTAGATTATCTAACGAAATTTCCTTTATTGTTTGCATTAAGGTCTGCAACTGCAAAGGCAGTGTGCAAAGAGTTAGAAGATAATGTTTTTCTTTTGTTTGGCGTTCCAAAGATTGTCATTTGCGACAATGGTCCTCAGTTTAGGAGTAGGGAACTTAGGACACTCTGTGAAGGATATTCTTCGAAGATTAGGTTTACTCCACATTATCATCCACAGGCTAATCCTGCGGAGAGGATTAACCAGATCATTAAAACAACTTTGAGGGCATATGTTTCGGAGAATCACAGAAGTTGGGATTCTCAGCTAGCTAAAGTGGCTTGTGCCATCCGCACATCCCAACATGAAGTTTTAGGAGTTTCACCATATTACGCTAATTTTGGAAAGGAGATGTCTACTAGTGGACAGGAAAAACTAGGAATTAGTAATGAGGTTTTGGATAAGGAAAATGGTGAACAATCGGTAGGAAATATAGGAGATAGGTTTAGAGAACTAAGGGCTGATATTGCTGCCAAGTTGAAGGCAGCAAGTAAAAAATCAGCAGGTGCATACAACCTCAGGAGGAGAGATGTTCAATATCTCCTGAATGACGTTGTATGGCGGAGAAATTTTGTCCTTTCGGACGCAGCAAATTATTATGCGGCTAAGTTGGCACCGAAATTTGTGGGCCCGTTTAGAATCCGCAAAAGATTGTCTCCTTGGACATATGTCCTTCAAGACGAAAATGGTAAAGATCGTGGCACTTGGCACACTAAAGATCTAAAACCTTTCACTTCGTTATCTGAAAATGATTGAGTCCGTAAGTCCCTATTAAAGTAAAGAGTAATTCATTTTTTTTTGTAACTTTTTGATGGTAATGGTTTTTATATTTTGTTTCTCTTTTTTTTAACTTTTTTTGTTTGGTTTTCAAATGGACTACCATATTTGGTCTGATGGTTTTTTTTACCTTTGTTGTTTGTGTACCTGGTCAATCCGTAGGAAATGGCTTGGTTTTCTTGAAAACCAAGCACATTTCCGAGGAGGAAAGGGTGGGATTTGTTACGGTAAAATTTTGCCGTAACAAGAATTACTCTTTTGCTTCCCCATCCTAGGTTCCTTTCTTCCCAACTTTCGTTTACAGGTGTTTCGTTCAACTTACTGAGAGAGAGAAGGGCAGCCATGGTCCATCAGCCATCGGTTCACTCTCTCAGTACCTTGAAGAAACAAATTATCGAAGTTGTCAATTTTGACACTTAAGTGGATGGTTGATCCACTGCATCATATTTGACAGACAGGTGGTCTGTTCTGAAACACTAATTCCGAGCGCGGGTGACAGTTGGTCCCCGAACGCTAATAATTCTTGACAGACGGGCGGTCTGTACAAACTGTACATACCAAAAGCACGGACGACAGTTGGTCTCCGATGCTGATGTTACTCCTTGTGAGAATGGCTGCTTGCCCAACGTAAACAGTAACTTATTTGTTTTTGTAAAAGATGGAACGTTAACCACTAGTCCTCATCCCCCAAATCTGCGCAAAAGCCCAACGACGTAGAGTAACTTCGCGAAATAGGGAATAACTGCCTGCATCTCCTATCCTGACAAATGTGTATAATCGAATTTTGCTTTTCACCAATTTGTTACTAGTTGCTAGTTTTTTTAATAAAAGGGGAAAAATGCACGCGGGATAAAGTTGAGTTTCGTTTTGGTTTTTGGAAACTTCCTTTTAAAAATAGTTTAGTGGGTGAGAATAGGTGGCTGAATGCACCCATTGAATTGCCGCCCACTGGAAGTCGTACAAGTGTTCGGCGAATTCAATGGTGACGGTGTACGAAGCTGGGGTGTAAAGTGCGAGTAGGAAAGGCTGCTGGGTTTCAACTGCGTTGGCTCACTCACGCGAATATGCTGAGTGTTGCTGAGTGATGACGCGATCGAAGCCCACGTCACTGATTGGCCGAAAGCACTGGGGCATTGGAAAAAAGAAGAGGTCGTCCAGGCAAGGTGAAAGCCTGGATGTGGACTTCTTACCCGTAGAGAGTACGAACCAGAGGTTCTTAGAAAAAAAAAGCAAAAATTAAAATAAAAGCAAGTTTTTAAAAATCCAAAAAGAGATTCAATTATTTTTCGGTTGCTATTTTTTTTGATATCTAGCAAGGCAGATAATTGTTGTGGAGTGACTTAAAAGTCAAGTGGCAAATTTTTGGAATTTTGGCGAAAAATTGGTGGCAAAAAAAAAGTCCAGATAAGTTGTCGTCAGGGAGGAGAGTAGCAGGAGTTGAAAAAGCTAAGTATAGTGTTGTGATGTAATTAGTTTTCTTTTGCATATAAATTCGTTTGCCAGAGTTATTTGTTGAACTCATCTTTAATTTTCGGTTTGGCTTTTGTTCCGTAAGTTTTCCGATAAAGCGGAACTCGCGACCCGTTTTCCATTTTCCGTTTGTTCTTTCGGGACCAAGTGTTAACGGTCCATCTTGTTAGTTAAAATTGAATTTCGTTGTTCTCTTTGTCTAAAAGATCTTGGGTTTTAGCCCTACTTAATTGCAAGGTTTCCCAAGCAATTTAATAAAAAGTGTTAAATTCCCATTCGGAATCATAAATAACTTCTTTCATTTCAAATACTTTCACCGTCGGTTCCGCTTCGGAGGTTTGTAATTTCCTTATTCAAAAAAAAATTACTGGCGCCCTTATTTTCTTTTTCAGCGACGCCCCTGTGGCCATCAACATATCCAATAATTATAAATTCTTGATTAACTTCGTCAATCAGTTTAATTAACTTTTTATCACGATAAAAGTGTTAAAAAGTGAACCCACCCCTTTGCTGAGCATAGCCGTGGTGGCAGCACTTTTGTTGTTGCCTGTTGCACTTCTTCGAATTCGGACTTGTTTTCGTTTTCTATTTTGCTTTCCTTTTGGTTGACATTCTTATAACCAAAAGTCGTGGTCAAATCGTCGATGCCGGTCGCATTTTGCTTTCGCGATAAATAATTAAATTTAAATAAATATTTTGTTCGGTTCGTCGCGAAAAAGTGTAACAATTTCCTAAGGAATACTGTCCATGAACCTGAGAGTGCAGAAGGCTTTGAGATCTCATGTTCCTGATCTTGCCTAATTTGTGTCCAAGAAAATTTTAAACCAACGTCGTATAAACAGAAAAATGATTATAGGTAGGTACTGGATTAATTCTTTTTCTATTTTCAAATATTGTTAAAGATGTATCGATATGAATATTATCCTCAATATACACATAGCCGATAACCTATCGCGTTTGAAAATTAATAGATATCAATCACAATCATATACAAAATTTCTAACCCAAGGGTGGGCGCTAATCAATTTACATCTAGATATCTAGATGCATTTTCTCCTTAAAAAAAAAAACTAAAACCTCAACTTTCTAAATTGTCATATTTAAATAAATAACCAATTGAATCCGTCTCTCCAATTCTCCCATCGTCAAATATGAAGAAGATTGAGAAAAACCCTCGCCTCGAAAACCCATATCACTCAAAATTAATTGTGATTGACATTTTACAAACCGTTGAGCATACATCTGCCCCTATTATCAATACACTCTGATGTGTATAGAATGTTTGCCTAGTAATACCTTGCCATGTTCGATCTTAATTATTTCATCATTCCAAGTCAATCAAATCAACGAAAAATCTTCCTAAATATACGAAAGCGAAAGAAATCACATCCAACAACTATATATGTAAAAGGATCCATCAGCTGCGTTGCGTGTGTGATCTTCAAATGATAAAAACAGAGAAACCATGCAACATTCAATCTTAGTCCTCCACTATATGCAATTCATAGCTAATGATATAGATTTTTAGGCTCTTCGAAACGAAGATGATGCTGCAGGTGAAACGGATTCCAAAAATGCCTTTCCCTAACTTTTTTAATCCGATTCTGTGTCGTGTCCACAATTAATGGGCAGTTTTGATCATTTTCATTTCAGAAGATTGATTGAAGATGGACGGAATTGACATTCGAAGAAAATGGCCATTGCGTGTCCCGTTGATAGCGTTTTCATGAGCCATTAGTACCGCAGCCATTCTGTTGTTGTTAATTAAATTTTTAAATTTCTTGAGTTGGAGATCCCTGATTAAGGAAGGGTTTTGTTAGTTTTTTTTTTATGTAGCTGGGGATACTATTTTCTTGGAACTTATTAATTCATGTCGATGATAGCTGAGTTATACACATTAATTTTAAGGACTCGATGGGAGTTGATGGTTGGGATACACAAAAGTTATGTTCGTGTCACGTTGTCTAGCCTTTCATTATTTTATTATATTTTTTGTTTGTTTACTATGAGAAATTTTTTTGTTTTACTATGTTTTCACTTTGACTTTATGTCTGAAATTATGAATTGAAAAGTTAATAACAGACTTTATCCCATTCAATTTGATGACGCAAATTCAAAAAGGACAATGAACGTTCACAAAAGAATACAGCAAGGAGATATACCTATACATAGATAGAGTGTCATGCAGATGCAGACGTACATACATATTTTCCTATTCATGAAATATAAATCATTGAATAAGAAAATAAAGGTCTTGGGAGTTTTCTATTTTTGGTGATGATTTTGATATTTAATATCCCTTTTTTGAAAATTACTTGGACATGCTCTTCTAAAGTGTGTTTTTTGTAGGAATGTGGTTTTCAAGAAGAAATAAAACGCATATAATTTAATGTTATGGCCAAGAATTTAGCTTTATTATAAGGATAAGGATTTGGCATTATTTTTTAAAAATGATTTCGGGCAAATGGCCGCCGCGGCTGGCTCGAATAAATTCCAGAAGAGAGGCCCAATTTTCGACTACTTTTTGCATCCATTGGGGCCGTATGTCAGCAATAACGAGCAGAATATTCTCTTCCAAGGGGTAAATCTTCTCAGGCTTATCTGCGTAGACGTGCGACTTAACATAACTCTACAAAAATTAGTCCAGCGATGTTAAATCGCACGATCTTGGAAATCACGCCACAGACCCACGACGCGAGATAATCCGCTCAGCAAAAGTTTTCTTCAATAAATTGATTGTTTCGTTGGCTGTATGGCATGTAGCGCCGTCCAATTTAGGCACGAAAAAGTCATTAACCATGGCTTTATAGCGTTCCCCATTGACTGTAACATTATGGCCGGCTTGATTTTTGAAGAGATATGGACCAATGATTCCCTCTGCCCATAGAGCACACCAAACAGTGAATTTTTGAGGATGTAACGGCGTCACAACAATGGCTTATAGATTATGATCACTCCAAATACGGCAGTTTTGTTTATTGACGTATCCATTCAACCAAAAGTGAGATTCATCTCTAAACGAAATTCGTTTATGAAAATTGGGATCAACGGCAATCTATGTTTTGGGCCCATTTGGGCACAATTTGGAAGCGTTCTTCAGGAGTGAGTCTATTTATTATAAAATGGCAAACCAAATTGAGCATAAATCAAGTGACAGCTGTCAAAAAGACCAACTCCGAAAAAAGTATTGCCAGATTGAAAGCCACACGTCTAAAAAAAACATCATTTACTTTAAGTAAAGGGTTTTTCAACAGGGACGTTACAAAAGTAGAGCAACAGGGACAGCAAACGACGCCATATTTCTTGCCGCTCTTTTGACATTTCTCTTCAGTAAGTTTTGCCATTTCATGATGGAAAGATATACGAGCCAACAACGAGTCGAAATTATTAATATTTACTACCGAAATTTGGAGTCAGTGGCCTCAACGTTAAGAGCGCTACGTCCAATTTATGGTCGTCATAATCGTCCTAGCAGATCAACAATTGAGCGTCTAGTGGAAAAATTTGAATCCACAAGCACAGAACAAATGTTCCCGTGCCAGTGAGACAAAGAAGTGCCCGTAGTGTCAAGAATATTTCTGACGCTGAGGCTTCAGTTGCAGAAAGCCCAAATGTGTCTCTCACACGTCGTTCTCAAGCGTTGGGCATCTCTGTGACGTCGTTGTGGCGAATTTTGCGAAAAGATCTTGGCCTACATCCTTACAAGATTAAATTGACGCAAGAACTGAAGCCGCTTGACCACCAGAAGCGTCGTATGTTCGTGAATTGGGCTGAGCAACAACAAAAATGATTCGGATTTTCATCGAAAAATCATCTTCAGCGATGAGGCTCATTTCTGGCTGAATGGCTTCGTCAATAAACAAAATATGCGGTATTGGTCAGACAGCAATCCACACGTACTCCATGAGTCATCATTGCGTCCCGAAAAATTTACGGTTTGGTGTGGCTTATGAGCCGGCGGCGTCATTGGGCCGTACTTAATTCTTCCGTGGTGATCAAGACCGGCACGTTACTGTGAATGGGGATCGCTACCGTTCAATGATAAACGAATATTTTTGGCCCCAATTGGATGATATGGACTTGGAGGACATGTGGTTCCAACAGGACGGTGGCGCCACAAGCCACACAGCGAATGTCACAATCAATTTATTGGAAACCAAGTTTGGAGAGCGTGTTATGTCACGAAATGGTCCAGTCGCTTGGCCGCCTCGGTCGTGCGATTTGACGTAGACGATTAGCGCTCTTATTGAAAAACCTGATATATATGTTAACACACAATGAGCTTTTGAAGGAGGTTTATGTTATCTTTAATAATTATTAATTCATAAAGACCCCATTAGAATAAGGGCGCCTTTCCATATGCTGTAATTATGAATTCAAAAATATGAAAGCTATGTAGTTATTCAATTTGAGGGTACGAGGGAGTTGAGGTTGTCCCTTTTGAAGATGTTCATAAATATCTATTTAAAATTGAATAAATGTAGCTATAGACGTCAGATCAAATTGGAATTAATTTTTATTAATTAAAAAAAAAGCCAAAGAATAATCATACAAACTTCTTCATAAAACAAACGTATTGATATTCGTCCCACACTGACATTTATTAATGTAAAACTTTAGGACTTGACTAAGCAGAGTGCGTGACGTTAACACCCCCAATTTTGATTTTCAAAAAACAAAAGTTGTGCTTAGTTTTTAAAAGCTTTCCTGTGATATGCCTTTTTTTGTCATCAACTTTCATTGTGACTCGGGAGTAATTTTTTACAAAGTAGGCACCTTCATACATCAAAGAAAATGTCAAAAGACTTAAAGTTTGTAACGTATAATATAGGAATTCTTAGCGTACCTATACATAATATTTCAATTATTATATCTTCCCCGTTTATAACCTTCGTCTGATGATTTAAAAGCACATACCTTCTATCTTTGGATGAACAAACTTCATTTTAATAAAACTTACGAAAATATGTGTAGCTATAGCTACGCCTCGTTTTAAAGCTTATTCCAAGTTTTTGCAACATAAAAACTCAAACCATAACACAACCTGATGAACTTTATATGAAAATAAAATAAATATACCTACCAACCTACAACAATAATCACAACCAAATCACATCAGCAAAATATAACATCTTAAGGATTCGCCATCTCATAAGAAGGGTTATTAAGTAGGTATGCCACCCACAACCGTCAACCATAGATACGTTACGTATACCATAGACGCGGTAAAAATATGGGAAATTAAAATCCTCCGCAAAGAAACTCTCTCTGAAATGAAATTCATTCCTCGTGAATTACTTAACAAGAACATTTTCAAAAACCACAAGGATTACACAAGAGAAGATGAAAAAGTACAATAAAAAGAAAAACACACACACAATCACATAGGTATAAGTTTTTCGTCTTTTTCTTCGAGAATGAAAACCAAAAATCGCTTATCAAATATTAAAAATGTCGTTCTTTCGATTTCTTTGCTTTTCTTCTTTCACCTGATTCGAGTGGTTTTGTTTTTGTTTTTATTTTTATTTTTCTCTGTGGCGGTGCAGAGAGGGTGGTAATTTCAGCTGGGTAAAGTTCGTAAAAGAAAAACAAAACTTCAATGAAAAATTTTTAAGAGAGACTTTGTTCATCCAAAAGGAAGAAATCGTCTTCCAAATGACTGACTATTTAACGATTTAAGTGCTTCTCCACAGAGGTCTGCATGGAACAGCCCTAATAAACGTTCACCTTTTGCTCTCCGCACCCACAAACCATCAGTTTATACATAGGTACCATGCCGCCATCCGCAATTGTCCTCATTAAAGATGCATCAAGCGCAATTCAATTCCACTTTCATTTCGAAGGATGTTGAGTTTTGAAAATTGTAATAAAATGAACAAAAAAGAACAAAAATACAGAGAAAGATTTCAAACACTTGTTTTTTTTTTCCTTTTAGGTCTTTATCGTCTCCTTTTCTTTCATTTTTATTCTACTCTCTTGACTGTTAATCGAGATGACTGCAATCTCTAATAAAAAAAAAAAATATACCCATTTGGCTATTTAAGCATAATCATGATTTTTAGATCCTTTATATGTGTAAAGGTAAGATTAGTCCATTTGAATTACTTCAATCGTAGATAAATGTTAATTGGTCGCGACGCGACAAAGTTAATTTAATTAGTTTTGTTTTGTATGAATTATTTTAAAATTAGGCCTCGTAATGCTCTTCAAATGAATTGAAAAGAACAAAAAATTAAGAAGAACAATTGTGATAATTTCATTAACAAAAATCACTTATTAATATGAGCTTATACCAATCAGTAAAAAGAAGTAGGTGCACATGTCGCGTAACTTTTTCGTTTATGTGTGCATAATTAAATTCAGTCATATTACAGTCATATACATACATATGCAAATCAAAATAAATAATAATGAAAGCTTTATTACTTTTTGAAGCTTATATCGAAGGTGATCAGTGTTTTTTGTTTATACCAGTTAGACGGACTATCTAATAGTAAATACCACATAAGGGTGGCAACTGGTGGTTCCCTGATGATTGCAACGTAAGAACTATTCACGTTTTGAATAATCGTTAGGGAACAAGATTAATGCTGTAGGGATCTCAAAAGATTTGATTGGTCGAATTTTCAAAATAAAAATTACGAATTGAATTTTCATTCTAAATAGCAACAAAACGTTTTGTAAATTATGTATATAAAATCACCGTAAAATATATTCTTAACTTTACTTCTATTGCATTTTTAAAAAGCGTTAGATTAGTTTATACCAATCCTCAGGAAAAAAATTATAAAATCTAGTGAGCGGTGCTCTTAGATATGCTAAATCATGTCATACGTTTAAAGATGATTATTCTAGAAATTTTTAGCATATACAATTATACATAGATTGAAAGTTTTTTACTTTATACCAGTCAGATATTAATGGAAAATATTTTCAAATAAATTCTGTTTAAACAAATAATTTGATTATTTGCAATTATCAGGGTTGTTGGAACAGATTCATAGCATTAATACAAACTTATCCATGCATTGATTGGTATAAGCTGGTCTAAAGCAAATAATGATCTCATAGTTATTTCTTTGAAACTCCATGAAATAACGAAAATTCATTACTCCAATAATTATTATTACACTTATAGCACAACAATTTATAGTTTATACCAATCAGGTATTATATTCGAATATCCCACAAGGGTGGCATCGCAATTAAAGACCTTTTACAGCAATAATTTACTTTTTCTAGGATAAAGGAATTTAATGGCACTGTTTAAACATATTTATCTGCTGATTAGTATAAACTGGTCTAAAGCAAATAACGATCAAAATTTAAATTTCATTTAAACTCAATAAAATAACAAAAATTCACTATTCAAACTATCTTCCAGATGCGATACTGCAATTATTTTGTACGAAACTAAAACAATGATGACGTGTTGTCTCCAATTTCAATACAAATATAACCACTTCTGTGTGGATAGGTATGAATATATTCTAGACCATTTATTTGAATGTAAGGTCTGACCGAAAATATAACCCAAAACATTCAACATCTGCAATAGAAACCGCAATTAAATGAAAATTAATGCAATTATTACCCAACAAAAGCCCGAATCAACAACCCTTTAGCTTCAACGTAGAATTTTGCTCTAACCCCTATAAGTTTTATCGTTTAGTTCTTTTTGATTGAAGGTTGGTTTATTTTTCATATGGATACCTACAGTTGTTATTATTTCATGTTTGCTTCGTAAGACCGCATAAATCACACAAAAAATTAAATTATGCCAGGTTGCTTTCTTTTTTCCTTCTTCTTCTGCTTTCTTTCCCGTGCCGCAATACAACCTTTGACAAGCTGTCAAAATTAACCCAACAATCATAATTTTGGTTGATTTTTTCGGGCTTCATTACCACCCTTCAAGATTCCTATCAAAGCATAGGGCACCGACCGTGGGTTTGTCCGCAATTATCTCCAATTCACAAAATAGTATAATAGACCCCGCGTGGTACCAAGCTATACCAAGGTGTTTCTGCTTTGTATATGCACGACATTTATTATTTTTCCAAAATATCTCCTTAGCGACGACGAAAGTATACAGAGAGTGGTGGGTGGTCTGACTCTATACGGTCGCGCACAGTCGAATGTAATTCAATTAATTTGCGACGAACAAAAGCTGAATGAAAAGACTTATTTCACTCCCGAGGGAAATAGCAATTTTTTTGTCATTCAAATGCAATTTCGTTGAAACTATGCACAGTGACAGTTCACATCCAGCCTTCAGGAACACCCAGGACACCACTCCCATAGTCCCATCTCAGATCATTGAATGACCGACAAATTGACAACATGCGAGAGAAGCAATCATCGTGCAGCGCGTTTCAAAGAATATTTTTATTCGAGGCGAAGAGGTTGCCTTTTCGAAGCAAACAAGAAATATAATCATAGTTTTTCCTTCGTGATCCTTCAATATTTTTTTTTTTTTGTATTCCAATAATTTCTCACATTTGCGTGCAGCTCGTTTTATTTTGCATGATGGTGGGAGAGAAAAATGAGGAACTGTCTTGTGCGATGACATTGAAATCTCCTGCCCATTTTTTTTTACAGCAGTACCACCACGCGCACACAGGGATGGAAATTTCGACATTAAGGACAAATTTATCCCTCGTAAATTTATAACAACACGTAATGGCGGTTTTATAAAAAAAAGGTATGCCATCAGACAGACAGGTTATTGGTGAACATTATAATCAATGGAACCGTTAATGCAGACGATAGTGTGAGTTGGGTGCAGAGTAATTGCCCATATGTGCATTTTTTTTCTTGTGTCTGTTTATAAGAACACCCCCAGGAAGTAAGTTGAGTAATTTTTACCCCAAGTGAAAGTGCTTGTTATACACAAATCAGACTAATGTACTGAATAAGAATTGACAGGATCGAGCTGTCAAGGGAATTTCCTTTTAAAAACGACCAGAAGTGAATGCAAAGAGCATTTTTTTCCTTACAATATTTCAATATTTAAGGATGCCCTTCCTAAGGTAAAGAAGAGTATATTTTTACATATTGATGTGACCAGGATTTCCACAAGTTAGACCAGAGTTATGATCGGTCTACATCTTTTTCCAACAGAATCAATATTTATATATTTCTTATGCACTTAAAGATTTCCAAATGGAATGTTGGCTATTCAATTAAGTCATATTATATGGAAATAAAAAGGGCCAATCTGAAATTTTAAGCCTTAACGGTTTTTTTTTTGTTTAATTCAATTTAGCTCAAAAGTGAGCTGCCAAGATCTTTAAAAAAAAAATGAGAAAATCCAACAATTTTTTGCACGAATTTGATGTTACCCTAAACTTAAATGAAAGCGCAAAACTTGATTGTTCTTTTGCTATCCAAGTTTCCGTTAAAATAAGACTAATATGTAAGGGTTAACATTTTTAACACTTGAAATTCAAACCAAAAATGAAATAAAGGCATGTGGTTTTCAAGAAGAAATAAAACGCATATAAATTATTGTTATGGCCAGGAATTTAGCTTTATTATAAATATAAGGATTTGACATTATGTTTAAAAAAATATTTCGGGCAAGTGGCCGCGGCGGTTGGCTCGAATAAATTCCAGCCGAGAGGCCCAATTTTCGACCACTTTTAGCAGCGATTGCGGGGCGGTATGTCAGAAATTACGCGCCAAATATTCTCTTGCAAGGCGTCAATCGTCTTGGGCTTATCTGCGTAGATAATCTCACAAAAACTAGTCCAGCGGTGTTAAAACCCACGATCTTGGAGGCCACGCCACAGGCCCACGACGCGAGATAATGCGCTCACCAAAATTTTAATTCAATTAATTGATTGCATATGTAGTGCCATCTTGTTGGAGCCAAACGTCGTTCACATCAACATCCTCCAATTCAGGCACGAAAAAGTCACTAATCATGGCTCTTATAGCGTTCCCCATTGACTGTAACATTATGGCCGGCTTCATTTTTGAAGAAATATGGATCAATGATTCCACCAAACTTTAGATCACACCAAACAGTGACTTGAGGACTATCATCACTCCAAATACGGCAGTTTTGCTTATTAACGTACCCATTCAACCAAAAGTGAGCTTCATCGCTAAACAAAATTCGTTTATGAAAATTGGGATCAACGGCAATCTTGTTTTGGGACCATTTGGGCACAATTTGGAAGCGTTGTTCAGGCGTCAGTCTATTCATTATGAAATGGCAAACCAAACTGAGCATAAATCAAGTGACAGCTGTCAAAAAGACCAACTCCGAAAAAAGTATTGCCACATTGAAAACCACAGGTCTAAAAATAACACCCTTTATTAAAGCTGCAAAATTAATTGTTGCCCAACAAATAATTTTTTTAAAAATCTACAATTTGCGTACCTATACCTAGAGAATTATAATAGTTCCGGCCATTAACTTCAAACTTGTTTTACTCGAAACTTGAATATTAAATAAACTATTCGAGCAAAAAAATCGTGTTTTTCGCAACTCAATAGCATTATTTTAAAAACCTTAAAATTTGGGTGCCAATAACACTTTGAAATTCTAATTATTTTAAACTTCTTCCGCTTACTTTAGACTTTTCAGCGGAAATTGTGTGAGCTTTACAGATTTTGTATTTGTGTAGAAAATTAGCATTTATAGTTAGAGGCATCAACATTTTTAGATTTCGCCAAAAAGTTTCCGCCAAAGTAAGGAACGTTGATTTTTATCATTGATTGGATTTAACTTGAAATTTGAAGAACAGAATTTCGACAGACATACAAATTATTGTACAATTTCTCCAAAAATCGAATAAATCAAGTTTCCTAGTTCAACTCGTTGTTTGATTCAAGCTATTTTGTTGCTCTGATGACGTGTTTAAAGGACCTTTTTCTATTGCAAACTCTATTATTCGTGCAAAATTGACTCACAACCTTGTCATTGCATTAAATTAAAGAATTTCCTGTTCGTCATGGGGATACCTACCATCATCAGTCATGTATGAAAACTCCAGAAATGCATATGAACCCTCTCCACCTCATTAAACTTATATAAACAATTAGGTTGCAAAACGAACCAACATCCAGAGCACAATTCACATGAAATTGAAAAACCCTTAATCAAAATACCAGTAGGTAGGTAGTTACTCTGAGTCTTCTTCATCAATCAAACCGACATTCCTCTTAATTGGCCCTCGATTGCTACTTAACATTGTGAATCGTGCGGCAAATACTTCATCATATCAATAAAATCAATTATCATCGAAAAGAAACACAAACTTTCCAGGTTATGTTTACCCATTTTAAGGAGAGAGAGAAGAGACACGTGTGGTCGTCCCATCACCCAAACCCAACAACTGAGTCACTGTTCCAAAAGTCATTCAGTGGAGTCGACTCTTATTATGATATGTGGATGAAAATGAATCATCTTTTCGTTTAAGTTGCGAAGAACAGTATATCTATGTATTTGTGTAGGTTTCCGGAATTCTTTTCTTTTCTTTAATTTTTCAATAAAACTCCTTTCAATTAGATTCCATCTTTGGGGATTATTTATCATTTTTTTTTTTTTTTTTTATCTCCAATTGCAATCAATCAATAAAAATGTCATTCCGTTTCTCCCGAAAGCGTTTATACAATTCATCCAATTAAATTCCCAAAGAATGAAAGTATTCTATCTTATTATGTTTCCCTTGGCTTTGTTGAGCATTGAACAATCCTTATCTCCATCTACCAGTCATTCCCTTAAATTCGAGCCACAACAACATCGACAAGGAATAGCAAATGAAAAAAAAAAAAATAAAAAGGAACAATATCTGGTAAGGACGAAATAGGAAGAAGGAATAAAATTAGTGTAAAACTAAAATCCTATTTAAAGAACAATGCATCCGATAAAAAAGGAAACTATCCATGCACGGTAATTCTCAAGGGGATTCCGCACCAATCCAACCAAACCGACGTAATTTTGGCAACCATCAGGACAAAGGATAATAAAAATAAAGCCAAATATATAGATTGAAATTCTTATAACTAGAATAAAAAAAAAAAAAACTAGAATGACGAAATATCCACGCAGGATACAGCGAGGAAAAAAGTGAAAGTACTCTTATAATAGTGGCAAAGACTTAGGCCGATGTCTGTGCGTTGTGCTAAAGTAGCGTACCTCTGATGATGGGGAGGGTTTTCGGCTGGAATTACATTTCGCAACAGTGATTTCTAAAGGATTTCTAATTCGATTATAAGGCTGTTTTTGGAAGAACGACTAAGTATGTCGACAACGACGATGACGACGACGGCGACGGCGGCGCGCGCTCTAGACAAGCGACATCCACCAGGAAACTCGTACAAAGCTAAACAACCCCTCCTAAAGCAAGCTAAGTTCAACGATGCATGCTTAAGAGTAACTCTTATCGCCATATGATACCAGAAAAATCCCATCATTCTGCAGACGCTAACTATCACTACCCAACCGCTACAATCACCAGCACCAGTTACAGACCTTCAAGGATGTTTTCTAATCCTTCTTCAACCATCAACCACCCTCAATTCATATACATATACTTTTTGCCATTTTTGTTGGCCTTCGTGGTGAATTTAGGCTTCAAGATGATAAATTTCACTTGGTCTTGTTACATAAGCTGGTGTTTTTTTTTTTGTTTGGTATTTTCTGGAAGCTTATATAGAAAGAGAGCTGATCTTTTGCGTGAATTGAAGGGATATTAATGAATTTTTTTAGGGGTCGGTCGATGGGAAAAATTGAATTTGAAAGACGATTTTTTACTCCACTAACAAACAACCTATATACCTATTATTAGATAAGATGAAGCGAAGGCTCAGCGCGAGGCAAATAAATCCGAAATTAATGATGCATTCTCTGGGATTGAATTCCGAAGGGAATGGGATGACGGAATTCAGGATAAATGTCGACGATATAACAGCGAGATTGCGCGGGAGTCGAGTTCCATAGTTCAAATTTAGTCCATGGGGAATTTTTCCTATTTCCAGTAAAGGTATGCCTACTGTTTGTTGATGGATTAAGAATCAAATCGAAGATAAAAAACATTTTGATGAAGATGGAATTTTCAAATGACTGCTCTTTAGCTGACTCGGTGGCAGATGCAAAACAATATGTGTATTTAAATATTTTAAAGAAAATTGAAATTTTCTTGTTAATAGTCAAGAGCTTTGAACAAAATTCTCATTAAAGGGCTGCAAGCATGAAGCCTCATTTTGATAATTTCATAAAATCAATTTAAAATCACTTCAATAATAGCTGAATCCCTAAAGGGATAAAATCTAATTTTCGGAAATAATCGTCAACATTATTATGACCATAAATAACGGTAGGTAGGTAGGCACCTGCCATAAAATTTTTAGACATTAAGAAATATTCCATTTTTCTCAAAATGGTTCCGATGATTTTAACAAACGAATTCAGTTGATAACATCTAGGCAGGGAGTTTATAAGGCACTACTATAGTCTATAGTATTAACATTAACCTCTCATGCCCTCATAGAACCGTTTTCTTATATATGTTTTTTTCTCGAAAACTGGGTTTTCCTTATACATATTTCTATACAAAATTCCAAAACATGATTTTTTCGATTTTCAAAAAATATTTAAATTTTCATTTTCAAAACTCAATAGCTACATATTTTGAACACGATAAGCAAGTAAGTATAAGTAGTGGTTTCATAGACTTTTTTTTTTTAATTAATAGACTTGAAAATAAAGGTATGTACAGAATTTTCTTTTTTTACCAAAAACGTTTATATATTCTGTTCAACAAAAAATTGTCAGTGCAGAGCTTATGTGAGAGCTTTTTCCAAAGCAGTGGCGCCTGATGCACGCTCACGACACTGAATTGGGAAAAAATCCACTGAACAAATTAGCAAGCCACTGACGTCGTACATTCCACCATGACCGTTGTATCCCACTGCTGAAGGGATACTGATCAACGATCGTGCGCTCGTCGTCGTTATCTACGAACTACGATGTTTGTGCTCACCCAAACAGAGTTACCTTTCCCAAATGCAAGCAAATTCAAGAGCTTTTTCTGTGTATTTTGTTATAGAACTTTTGGGATTTGAAGCTTTTGAGAACAAATTTATGAAGTGATTATTTGAAAGGTGAAGTATCATTTATAATTTAAACTACGACAACCCTGTGGGAGCTTTAAAGAGGGACAAATTTATGCAAGCCATTGTAACCAGACTGAGAGGCAAACGTCATTTATTCCCTGTACTGACAATTTTTGTTGAACAGAGTATAGTAACAATACCAACTAATAGAACCTTTTCTATCGTTTCCAGCTTCTCATTATCGGCTACAAACGGGTGATTTTTTAGCTGGTTTGGTTTTGGCAACACTGGTTTTGACAGCTGACGTGTGTTTAGTACCTTGTGTCACTGTCAAACAGCTTCAGTTTGGTTTGCAATTTAACCATGGATCGTCTTACAAATGAACAACGCTTGCAAATTATTGAATTTTACTATCAAAATTCGTGCTCGGTTCGAAATGTTCATCGCGCGCTGCTTGTGTTCAGCGATGAGGCTCATTTTTGGTTGAATGGGTACGTAAATAAGCAAAATTGCCGCATTTGGAGTGAAGATCAGCCAGAAGCATTGCAACAGCTACCAATGCATCCCGAAAAAGCCACTGTTTGGTGCGGTTTATGGGCCGGCGGCATTATTGGGCCATATTTCTTCAAAGATGATGCGAATCGCAGCGTTACTGTCAATGGTGAACGCTACCGAGCGATGATAACAAACTTTTTTTTGCCCGAAATGGAAGTTCTTGACTTGCATGATATGTGGTTTCAACAAGACGGTGCCACATGCCACACAGCACGCGAAACAATGGCGCAATTGCGAGGCGAGTTTGGTGAACAGTTAATTTCACGTTTCGGGCCGGTCAATTGGCCGCCTAGATCGTGCGATTTGACACCATTAGATTATTTTTTGTGGGGGTATGTCAAGGCTAATGTCTATAGGGACAAGCCCGCTTCGATTGACGCACTGGAAGCCAACATCCATGCATTCATTCGTGAGATACCGGCCGATATGTGTGAAAGAGTATGCCAAAATTGGACTCAGCGGATGGGCTACCTGAGACGCAGCCGCGGTCAACATTTGCATGAAATTATCTTTAAACATTAAATTGCAAGGTTCAAACTATCGATTCAAATAAATATTTCATTCATTTTTTCGAATTTTTTGTGTTTTTTTTTTTTTAAAGTTCTAAACCTCTTAAAAAATCACCCATTATAATTAAAATGAACAGGTTTGAAAAGGAATGCAATCTTTTTTAAATGCAATCTTTCATCGCTTTAATAAAATGATTGCATTCATTGACTACATTTTTAGACTTAGACTTTGATTAAAAAGTAATGACTCCTTGATCACGAAAGTTTTATTTTTAGGTAAGTAGGACTCTTATTAGTTTAGTTGCAAATCGAGTAAACAGATCCCACGTTTGCTCCAAGGATACAACTAATTTACGAAACGAAAAAATCTAGATCACCAGTGTGCGTGTCATTTCTAGGTTGCTACGACGCGTGGTTCAGTCGCAAATAGCTTTGAAAGAGGTACACAAAGTCGAAATTTTGTTGCGTTTTCGTATTGTCCGATAGGTAACTACATACACCGAAAAGTAGATTTTTTAAAATGTTTTTTTTTTCAATCTTGGGATACTATTCTACCCCCCCGCCCCCTCCTCCCCTTTCACTATGCTTCAATCAATTGAATGCAAATTTTTGAGATCTCATTCATTCTTTTACATTCCTCAATTCAACTTACTCCTAAAATTCCAAGCGGTAGGACCAAATGCAAAAGAATGCAGAGAATGGAAAAGACACCAAAGAATGCATTCAATTGATTTTTTTTGAAATGAGTGGGAAATGATTGAAATCTTTTCAATGTATCTACTACTACCTCGAAAGCATCCGGAGCAGAAAAGTGAAAAAAAAACAAAATAGATACCTACATACTAAGTTTTTATTTAGCGAGCTATAGCTACTAGATACATATATAATCTAAAGAAGACAGCTACGACCATATTTCCACTTCTGATGGCAAATTGTTCCCATTATTACGAACTAGCTGCTTGTTGTAAAAAATGCATTCTCCATTCGCTATTTATTGCATTCCTTTATAAATGTATCAGGAATGCACTTAAATGATCCAACTTGTCTATTCGGAATGCCACCCATAAATAGCGCAACATACAGAAACTCCCCAGACTGCAGGTGTATATTTAAATGAAAATTCCAAACTGGTCTATTCACACTGCAATTTATTGATAAAACACGCATTAACCCATAAAAACATAACCCTTACCTGTAGCTAGCTACCATCATCATTTACTATAGTCCACTCTCATTTGCATAACGATTTTCCATCATCATATCTCTAATAACGTGTGTGGTACTATTCGTGTGTTCGTTGTTGTGGACGAGTATCCGTATCTATAAGCCGTCTATCAATTTCAACCAACCAATTTCAAGCAACCAATTATATTCAAATTACCTTTTGCTATAATTTAAACGATCGGCAAGTTAATTTTTTGATTCTTCCATCGATTTGCGGCCAAGCCTCAAACAAAGCTTACCGATTCAGGTTTTATTGTTTTTTTTTTTTTGTGTGGATTTCTCAAGAAACTCACAAGAGCTTGAAATACAATGTCTTTTTGGATGTCATTGGCATTTCTAACATCGCTACACCGCATATTAGCTTTAAGTCAATAACATGATGGTAGGTAAATTCCATTATCGCTTTCATTTTCCATATCAAAGAGCATTCCATTATTATTATCGAATATATCCAATAAAAGAAATATCACAGTGGAGTCAAATTTAAAAACTCATGATGATGGGGATAAAGTTTTGTAATCTTACATTTTTATCACAGATTAAGCTGCTACGCCTTGCCTGGACAAATCTATCTTAAGGCGAAAATATCACTTTACGCATTTATGATGGGATTTGGATGGATATACCACTTTGTGTTTATCTTCAAACTAAAAACCTTGCAGCTTCCACTTTATGGTTAAATCACTTTGTGTCCCAAACATACATATATACCTACCTGTCCACTTTATTGTTGGTAATCTTAGAAACTAGTGCGACGATAAAATTTAATCGCACTCTCAAGTCACACACACACTCACATGCTCAGAGGTTTGGAGAACCATCTTATCGTTAGAAACTGGAAATCTTGACCCTATCGATATACAAACATATTTCCATTTGCATAATTCCAATCGATTTAATTAGCCCTTCGGAACATCAGACTCTAGACACACGAAAATAAAAATAAACTGGAAATCCTTGAAATCATTGGGATGTGTATCGTTTTATCGAAAATCTATGTCAAAAGGTGAGACCAATAAATTTTCTAGATTTAAGTTTTCGATTAATTTTGTATATTGGCTGCATCAGGTAGATACTTTTTCTTATTTTTTTTTGTGTTGTGCCCGAGTAAAGTAGGAGAGACGGAGAGAATGTGTGTATGATTCAAAAATAAAAGAACTTCGTTCGCTAACCATACTTTAAGAATTTTTTTTTTTCAAAAGATGGCGCAAAGGATTAATGATAGTTTGAGATCCTTTTATCGTTTTTTTTTTCTGAAAGTTTTTCTAAATGGATTTGTTGTGTTTGTTTTATCTGTGTTGATTCAATAAAGAATTTATAATAACTGTCTAAGAATAATGGTAACAAAATTTGTACAGGCAAATAATATATTCGCAGCTAAAAGCTTGATTAATGTTCTCTTAAATGAAAACTTTGATCTAAGCAACTATATAAGCCAAAACCCGATACACGTGTCAATTAATTCAGGCAAAGATTTAGAATTTGTAAACCTACTCTAAGCATGGCCGGCCCCAGCCAAACTTGCGCCCTGTGCAAGATTTGTAAGAACCGCCTCTTTTTTATATTTGTATACATACACTGATACACATACATAAGACTGTTTCACATTACCCAGGAGGTAGATTTTCAGTGCGAAGGTCTAGTGGGATCTTTAATTTTACCATATTTTGAGTGCAACAATGAAAGTGATGTTAGAAAGTGTACAAGAAATAACTTAGCACAGTTGTGATGGATGGTATTTTCGGATTATTTGAACAAGTTTTGTGGTTAAAATGCAAATGGCAGTACATATATGTTTGCACAGGATCAGATTACATTTTCTTGCTCCTGGTAATGCGCCCCCAGAATTTTGCGCCCTGTGCATTTGCACATCTTGCACATATGGTTGGTCCGGCCCTGACTGTAAGCCAAATCTCGTGTTCGGTAAGATTGACCGCATATTATCAAAATCTCACTAACTGAAATGTCGCAATTAAAAAATCTTGTGTTATTAAAATCCATAGAAATAAAATCTGTAAAATTTTGTAATTTCTCATTTAAATTCGAGCGTCTGAATGAAATACCTACCGACGCGACGCTAAATTCAATTATGAGAAAAGCGATGTACCTAATTTAAAAATTTAGTAACACGCGTAAATTTCCTATTTTCAAGATCTTTAAAATGCGAGATTTAGAATAAGGGAAATTTTTATAATCCGAGATTTTAAAATGAGAGATTTTTGAAATTAGAAATTTTCGTTATAAAGTGTTTTCCAACAGTTGTATAACAGTTTATGGCGGCCATGTTGTTTTAATTGTTCTTAATCTTCCTGTTATAATTACTTTCAAAATTAAAACAACGATGGTCGAGAATGCCAGAACATTAAGTTTCGTCATACCGTCCGTAGTCCAGGGTAATATGAGCTAGAGCCTAATAAACGGCTTCAAATATGGTACAGATCAATTGTATGTGATTCCTTTTTATGTGTTTTAGCTCATATAGAACGTGGCGCACTGCATCGTGAAATAATTTGTTTTTTTTTTTTTTAATTTGTTCGAAAACTGCTCCAATGATTTTGATGAAACAAAGAAAAATGCGTTTAAGATTATTGGCAAAAAATGTACATAGTGGGATCGTTACGAAATCCCGCAGCACATAATCCCGCAGCACGAAATCCCGCAGATAACAAATACAACAAAATCCCGAAGCATTTTCCATACTTTAAAAAAAAATACGATTGGAAAAATATTGATGGTGGTTTCGACTAAAATAATACAATTGGAAAATGTTGGAAATTTCGAATATAATATTTTTCTGGACTTCTGGACCTAGACAAAGGTTGTTCTGGACCTGGACAGAGATGGAAATTTTTAGTTTGAAAAAATATTTTAAGAAAATTAACTTTTCTAAACTTTTTTTTGCAAAAATTAAAAAAAGCTATTTTTTTCCTAAATTTATTTTTTTTGAAAAAATTGAGATTATTGAAATATATTTTGTTTCTTTTTTGAAAAAAAAAAAATTTTAAAAATTTGCTTTTTTTTAAAAAAAAAAATAAGAAAAAGTTTCTATTTAGTTGGAAACTGTTGACATTTGCGCCTGCCAGGCGACTGAATATACCCTAAGCGGATCAACGGAGTTGCGTGAGCGGGATTACCACCCGAAAAAGGGAGTTAAAATCCTTAGAACCCTCGCAGCGGGCCACCCAAGGTACTGTTGCTCAAGAAAACTGTTGACATATACATACATAAATAGGTACGCCTGCCTGGCGACTGAACATATACCCTTAACGGAGTTACGTGAGCGTCTTAGAGAACCAAAAATTAAAAAAAAAAAAAACATTTTTTTTCATAATTGTAAAATAAAGTTTATGAAAAATGTTTTCTTTCCAAAAAAAAAATATTCTTTGTCCAAGTTCCAGAGTCACCTAAAGGACTTCTGTCCCGGTTCCAGATGCACCTCCAGAACCATTGTCCCAGTTCCAGAACCCTACGAAAATATCTGGCAAAAACTATTTTTTTTAAATTTTTAAGTTAGGTAGGTATAATAAAAAAAAGTTGTTTCCAAAAAAAAAGAACTTTTTTTCAAATTTGTATAAAAATTGGTTCCAAAACCAAAAAAAATGTCTTTAGTCCAAGTTCCAGACCCACCCCAAAACTTTTTTTTTTAATTTGTAAAAAAGTTGTTTCCTCCCCCGTGAGACAGATACCGTCGCCGTAGTCGACCGACCAGATCCGAACACCAGACCATATTCGTCGGTCCAGATCGTGATTCGTGATCCTATATACATAGGTACAATCGAGGCACCAATTCCTACGGGAAAGAAAAATATTTATAATGCGCTGTCGCGTTGTAGTAGATCCTGCGGGATTTTGTGCTTCGGGATTTTGTGCTGCGGGATTTTGTGGTGCGGAATTTGGATTTCGTGCTGATGGATTTTGTGATACGGGATTTTGTGATGCGGAATTTCGTACCCAGCCCAACAAAAATATCCATTCTACGTTTTTTTGAGAAAATGGTATAAATTGTGCTTGTTATTCGCGTACCTTTATCTTTTCAATAAATTAGGTATACATAGGTACATAGTTATAACTCTGTTTTTATAACCGCTTATTACATTTAAGCTGTGATGTTTGTCGCCAAGTAACTGGACTAGTTATTGTATCCTACATTCTTGGAAACTATTTTTTTTAAACGTGTGTATTAGTATCTATTATGAAATATACTATATTGACAAGTTGATCTATTCCTGAAGAAAAATTAAACTAAATTAAATTTGCATTGAATATAATTTCAATGAAGATGTTTTTAAGGAGTAATTGTTTTAATTTCAATAATTTCATACTCCTGTTTACCTATCTACATAATTGTTATGTTCATTTTATTCGCCATTTTTATTTACGAACATAAACAAAAATAGCACTTAAAATCAACATTTACAGCTGCAATAAAACCATTTAACCCATCAATTTACGATTCGATGAGTCTTTTTGTATAGGTAGGTATCTACTAACTTTACATCCACTCTCAGAAAAAAAAGGACTACTAAATTCCTCGTCTACCTACCTATCAGTATCAGTTGTTATTTTAAGAAATACACCTGCAAATACACCTCCTTCAATAACATCCATCATATAGCCTAACAAACATTTCATGGCTAACACCGTAAATTATACGATTGCGTGCGTATCCCTTCAGCAGACGTTTGGAAGACCAAACGCACAGCAGCGTTCATTTTTATAGATATACTTGTAGCCGTGTCGTTGCCGTCGCTGTTGCTGTTGCTGCCGGCCGCCTTGACTTCCAATTGTAGGTATATATACAACTTTACCTACTTCTTTAATTGACTCCTTAATCTAAAAAAAAGTCGAAATGAATGTGGCAACAGAAAAATGAGCACACGCAACCAAACAGGACTTTGACTAATATACTCGACTCGAAACGAACTAACAAAAGAGACCGCATAAAAAAAAGGTCCTGCACTTGGCAACTTCAACAAATTTCACCTGTTCTACATTAATTACAGTGATTTGGTGCCTTTTATCCCTCAATTATACAGAGAGATAGATGGGATAACACAAGACACAACCATGCCAAGTGAATCCTTAAATCCTCTTTGCAAAAAAAAAAAACACGAAAACTATACAACAACAACAATACTGTCCAACTGTCCGTGCAAATCACGTTTTAAATGGAAGCAACTTGTTTAACATCAGAGCTGGTATTAATAAACGGGTTTTTCAAAGGTCCAAAAGAGTTGAGCGCTGCTGTAGCTGTGTCCTGTGTCTGGTGTTGACAAAGTACCAACCTAAAACAATTTAATCTAAATCGTCGAGTGTCATTTTAAATTCCATCCAAAAAATGTTGATGAGCGCGGTATTACCGAAAAACACGAATAGAACAATGCAAAACAACTATGTAGCTATATAATATGTAGGAGCCTTTTCATTTATGTGTACATAATTGAAAGAAATTTGTTGTTTTTCGCGGCTTGAAAAACAAATTTACGTATTTTAGAGTCAGACACTTTTTTTTTAATTATGTTGAATCTTAAATCCTTTCTTTTTACATCACCTTGGAATAAATTAGCGCTGTAAGGTTTTGATTCTCAATATGAAGTATTTATAGTAGTTCTCATTTGCGAGAAGTTAGCACGAGCATTTTTGATTTTAGTAAAAAAAAACATATTTTTCCGCATGCGTGTCCAACTTGTGCTGCCATACGCCGTATTTAAAAAAATCGTACTAAGCCTCTATACTTTTTTGTAGCGTAGAGTTGAGTTGGGAACGAAATCCAGAACCACAAAATCCCGCGCCACAAAATCCCGTATCACAAAATCCCGCAGCACAAAATCCCGCGGGATCTACTACAATGCGACAGTGCATACAATCGTGCCTCGATTGTACAAGGATCACGCAGAATGGACTTTCCTACTATTTTTTCTGGGCCGATGACAATGGTGGAGGTGGGTCTGGAACTGGGACATACGTTCTGGCCCTAGACCTGGGAAATAGGTTCTGGCCTTGGGTGTTGAACAGTGACGGAGTTTCTGGATCTGTGGGACAAAGCTTCTGAAGGTGGATTTGGAACCGGGACAAATGTTCTAGAGGTGACTCTGGAACTCGAACAAAGGTCAATTTTTTTTTTGAACCAAGTTTCTGGAGGAGGATCTGAAACCAGGACAAAAGTTCTGGAGGCTGGTCTGGAACTTCGACAAAGGACACAAATTTTTTTTGGAAACAAAACATTTTATATAAACTTTGTTTTACAAATAAAAAGAAATACTTTCTTAAATCCTTTTCTCGGTTCTCTTAACCGCCGCGCTATTCAGTCGCCAGGCAGGCGTCTATGTCAACAGTTTTTTTTTGCGCAATAGTACCTTGGGTGGCCCGCTGCGCTGGTTCTAAAGATTTAAACTCCCTTTTTCGGGTGGTCATCCCGCTCACGCAACTCCGTTGCTCCGCTTAGGGTATGTTCAGTCGCCTGGCAGGTGCCAATGTCAACAGAGTTCAACTCAAATTAAACTCTTTTTTCATAAAAAAAAACAAAACTCATTTTTTTGTCAAAAAAAAAAGTTAAAGAAAAAAGATGTTTTTTTTAATTTTTCCAAAAAAAGGTTGAGAAAAGTTCATTTTTTTAAATATTTTTTTTCAAAAAAAAAAATCTATCTTTGTCCAGAAAAATATTATATTCGACATCACCAAAATTCTTCCAAATGAATTATTTTATTCGAAATCACCATCAAAATTCTTCCAATCGTATTTTTTTAAAAAGTATTGAAAATCCCGCACCGTACTTTCTTGCGAGATTTTGATGTATTTATAATCTGCGAGATTTCGTGCTGCAGGATTATATGCTGGGGGATTTCGTAACGATCACGTAGAAAGTTAGCACCGCCATTTTCGATTTTCAAAAAAAATGTTCTGTTGTAATGTGCCAAATTTGTGAACTGAGCAAAGAAAATTGTAATTTTGCAAAAAAAATGTCATATGTAAAATTTGCAAATTTAGTATTTTTTTGTGAATAATTATATCTACGGCAAAACTAAGCATAAGTTGAGCACATTTTATAGCACAACGATCACCAGGCAATGCAGAGACGATACACATGTACATTTTTTTATTTTAACAAAACCGAGACGATACAAAAGTCTTGTATGGCCTCGTTTCTGATTTTCTGATTTTTGAATACGATCTCAGAATTGCTCTATCCAAGTGAGGCTTTCAAAATATTACCGTTTAAGAAAATAGTTTTTCGCAACTTTCGCGTCTTCAATTGGCCTTACTTGAATGAAAAAAAAAAGAATGCAAGCAAACTAAGGATATTATGCATTGCAAGCATCAAGGTTTTGCCCTATATCCATGTTCCTTATAAAAGAACTTATTCACTGCATTCCTATTTCAACTCAGGACCTTTTTTTATAATCGCTTAACTTAAACTGTGTACAAAAATGATAAGAAAATTTCAATAATATTCATTTTTTAAAAGCTATACAATTCATTTAGTATATCCGGTTATATAATGGTTAGTATGCATACGACTTTCATACAGAGGTCTGGGTTTGATTTCCAGCCTCGTCCACCTAAAAAGAAAACGCTACTCCTTCTCGATAAGAATTGACAAATCTTCAAAGAGTATCACTTTTCACGAATAAGTACCTCTCACCTTAGCCGTTCGGATTCGGCAGAAAATTGTAGGCCCTCTCAATTCCTGCAAAAAAAAAAAACAAACAACACGCATACAGTACCTAATGGTTGAGAGTTCTAATGCATCTCGTAGACACAACACTTGTGTGCACACCATTCGAGACACCGACACCAAAAATCAAACATTTTTCATTTTATTTGTTTGTGTCAGTGTCTCTATTGGTATGGGCCGCATAAGTCAGTAGACTCTGTCTCATCACGAGCTGTCGCGCCACAAAAATTTTTTTTTTTTATTCATTTTTAACAAAATCCATGTGGCTAGGACATAAGAATTTCCAGTCAATATGAAGTTGTGAAGTTTATACATGAAAATAGACTTAATAATGACCACATCAAAATATTACCAGCCATATGCTAACCCTTAAGAAAAATTTAAAACGTTCTAATATTATTATTTCTTACCGACATCATATTAAACGTTATCTTAATTAGACAATGAATTTATTAACATTCTATATAACAACAGACCATATATGTATTTGTGAGTGCCTAATACGTAAATATACAATCTGCAATTGCCTGTCTTGTCTGCTACTAAAATAGTAATAAAAACAGCACATTGCCCCAGCGAGAATTTGTTTATCTATTTAATTAATTTTATCAGTTTACACTGTCGCTATACCTATAAAATAAAATATTTTTCTTCGAATGAAAGTAAAAAAATATAGCTCGAAACATGTTTGGAAAGCTACCTACCAACCTTCCTATGCACGAATTCTGTTCCTGTCATTTCAAATCCTACAGCGCTCATCTCAAACATTAAATTCAAATTCAAATTCAAATAACCTAAGTATCTCATAGTTAAGTTATAAATATATGTGTATGTACATATGTATGGATGTACGTACCTACATGTTGGTTTGTTAATTTTTTTTGTCGTTCGTTCAACTTCCATCATCATTAAGATAAAAGCAGGAAAAAAAAAATGTCTAACGTCCTCTATCGCCCTCGTAAATTTCTTCACAAAAGATATCGCCAAGAGTGACACTTCTCCCAACCTTCCAAGTCATAGTCGAAGTACACACACCACACATGCCAATGCCAATGGTTCTGCCTGTGCCACCATATAACATCACCATCACCCAACCACACTTAACCGCAGCACACACCGGTTCGGTTCCTCACCCGTATCTTTATCAACAAACTCACGGATGCCAACCACAACCGGAACGGAGTCTTTTAATTAAAAGTATCTTCTGAGTTTGTCGGTAAGACCTAGAGAACCATATAGAAGGCAGAGATATATGTATGTAGGTTCTCGTAAGTCATCGCAATCAGTAGTTTCTGTTTCTGGGATTCAGGATATCTTGCAAAGCCAGCATCTATTTCACCGCAATTGGTATAGTTTCTGCTTTTTTCCAAGAAGGAGAGGGGGAGGCGTACCTGGAGATCAGGGTGTCATAGAGGAATACCCAAACATCAGCTACAGCTAGCCAACAGAGAGGACGAGTCAAAGACTTAATTATGGTGTCAATTGTGAAGTAAAAACTTTTGGACTTTTATCGCTGGATGTCGCCCACCTTTTAATTGACTCAATCGTGTCACCAAGAGATAACAAAGAAACACAGAGAGAGAGAGAGAGGGCAGTGTTCACTTTCACAGCGACCAGCAGGACACGTCTAGTTTTATTGAGTCGTTCCGTTCGTCGTTCCACCTCTTTGACCAGCATGCGATGTGGTTATCCTCACCCGTATGTCCTTGCCGTTTCCGATTGTATATATGTATGTTCGCTGCCTTACCTTATTTCTTTCTTGGTTTCATTTTTCATTGCGCACAACTCTTTCAGGACTCCACATTCACACTTTCACATAGTCACAGGCCAACCACAGAAACGATGGTGATGGTGTCCATGTCATGGCAGGAGCTCTGTGCTGCTTCTCCTACAACATCAGCGTGCGGTTGAATGTCCTTTTTGGTCGAGTGCTAATGGTAGTTCAGATGGTGGTGTTAACTCTCACTTTAAAGAACTTTCGATCTGCACATTTATAGAAGTCTTGGGTGCTTGACAGCGAAATTAAGATGTCCCTTCATGTGGAAAGCGTAAGAGGATGAATTGCACTACTTTTACTCTTTTTTTTTTTTCCTCTATTAACTTTAATTATAGTCTAAGGGTAAAAATGTGATGGCACTGGGCACGGGTGGGGGTTTCCTTTTTCACTTTAGGTCATGTCTAGACGATGATTCGTCAAATTCGTTAGCATTACTGTGGTGTTTTGAAGATTGATGTTGGCATCAGAACAATTATTTTTGTTTCTATCAATTTATCAAAGAACAAAGTAACTGATAAGAGAGAGGTCGGACATTTGTTATGACCTGATGCCTTTGTTCAGAATTCATTGTATAAGCTTCAAAGATATAACATGTTTTTTTTTTTCGTCTGTATACTCAGATAAAGTGATGAGGCGATGATGTGTGTCTCGTGGTTGGGTCTGGGTGTTCGTTTTTAATTAGATTCTTTAATTTATTATTTTTTTTTTTTTTCAAACAAAAATATCAAATGGGAGGAATCAATATCAGCCTTGATTTTCAAAAGGAATGGCTTTTGTAACAGCCTACAAAATCTTTACAATAAAATCTTCTAAATAAATGTAACCCTTAGAAAGTACAAAGAATGCAAAGTTCAGGGTTATAAGTTAAATACTTAAGAGTTGAAACCTTATGAAAACAAGAAACAACGTTTGGTTGATTCATTGACTTAAATAATGAATATGTTCACGGCGCTGTTGCCATTCGCGAAGGAAACCAAAAATCTTGCGAAAGAATCAAATTAGAATTTCTAATAGCGAACATTCGTTATCGTTAGGTGACTCGCCTCAAACGTGCAAATTAAGCGAATACAAAGTGTTAGTGATTGGCCGGCGAAAACAAATAAAACACAAATTTACTATAGAAACAAAACAAACTGGCGAGTACTCGTTATAGCGAGTTGGCTTGTTGGCTACATTTTTTTAACGTGCAGTGTCATAAGTCCACAACATTTCAAGTCGCACGGCCTTAATATTAAGAAGAAGGTGGGTCATATGTCCACAATATTATTGTAAAGAGCGTTATGTATAACCAAATATTTACCAAATATTTGTATTTATATTTTCAAAATGGGTTTTATGAAAAATAAAAAAATAATCATACTTTGAGGTTAATAATACACATATCTCACTCTTTATATGCCGTTAACTTTTATATTTTTGTGTAAATATAGAATTTATTTGGCCGGAAGTTATAGTTTCTTATTTTAAGTTTTTATGTAGTTTAGTCGAATTATAAATTCATCTTTAAAAATTTATAAATTAATAGGGACAAATTCGCACGAACTTTGTTGTTTGTACAATAAGATGACAAATTCAAATAATTATGGACTTGTGACCTACCTAAGTGAGCCATGAGGCCACAAACTGCGGTTCATTAATCCACAAAGAAATTCTTTGGACTTCTTGCCCAATTTAATGGGTTATAAGTTCACAATGGATTTGTGGATTGATAACTCATCCAAGTGGGTCAAAATTCCATTTTGGCCTGTGGACTTATGACACTGCGCCTTTTTTAACTGTTAAATTCTATTTACATTTTCCTCACTCGTTGCTCTACTCGCTTCTCAACTACCTTCCAAAAAGGCAAGCCAGTTGACGAGCGACTATAGCTATAGCAAGTTGAACAGCGATTTGCTGAAGTTTCTGTGTGTTAGTTAAAACTGAGTTTATTGCCACTACCACCAGTAAGTACTCGCTCGTGTCGCCTCTGGGTATAATATTATTGTAATTTGTTTTGTTTCATTTTGACATTAGACGCAAAACAATGACAGCAAACGAATTTGGTGATGAATTTTTGGCGAATGAACCACAAAACGGCACTGCAGGCTATTCGCCAAACTGGTCGGTTTCAAGCAAACGTTCGATTCAATAGAATAAGGCTCATAATATATAATATTAGACTCATTATCTGTACCATGTACATTCTCATAAATTATTATATTAGTTCAAAGATAATCGTTATTTTCCATTTTGCAAATTTATGACCACCGATGAATTTGTGCGTTCATTCATTTTTATTCATAATTGCTTTATGATTCTCTACTATCAGCAAGAATTAACCTACGATATATATCATAAGCATTTTATATACCATCAAAAAACATAACGACAATTTCATAAATATTATACCTACTCAAACTCTGCCCCCCGAAAAAAAAATACTGACATTATTATGAGCCATTATGCACTTAGCTAAAGTATTTTCCGCTTGGAATTTCCCCATAGCACACCTGACAGCAAACCAACAAAAAAAAAAAAAAATTGTCAGAAAAGGAAAATCTCTAATTACACGCTTCCTGCTTTGTTTTTTTTTTTTTTTTTTTTATCTATGGGGAAAGCCTTTGGCAGAAGACAGAACTTAAATAACAACTAACGTGTGTCTGTGTCGCTCCTTTAGCAATATAACATCCGCCACCAAGCATCCAAGTAGACAATTATAATGGTTCAAGTAGTGTTTCATAATACAACACGCCAGGTAAAAATGCAAACTCGCATAGAGTTCAAGTCGTCCATCTGGAAAAAAAAAAAAAAAAAAAAAAAATTAGAAGCTGAAATAAGGCCGCTTAAGAGCCCTGGCTTCCATCAGAGACAAAAGCAACATACCAGGTACTTATCAGAGTATATAGTCAGAGACAGGACCAGGACGACAAAAACCGGTGCCCATAAAGGCCTGGCTCGAGAGTTGAGAGTCGAGAGTAGCGAGTATAGAACGAGCGAATGAGTGTGTGTGACATTGAAATTCCTCATTTGTCTGGGCTCATTATTTTTACTCGCTCCAGTGCGTGGCTCTTCTCTGCCTTATTATGCTTTCACGGCTAAAAATGCTGGGCCTCATAATTATGTCACGTGATGAATTTCTTTTTTGTGTTGTTTTCCAGAGAAAGAGAGAGGAAAACAGTGAGTTATTGTCGGTGCGGTGTGTGACACTGAAAGCAAGAATACACTACACACTATATACGAGAAGGTACACGCCACGAGAATCAGACTCTTGTCAACATGTACACTGTACAGACCTCATTCAGTGGCACGTTGTAAATACTTAGCCAAGCCGTGCACCTTCAAAAAAGTATTATTTTGATTTTTTTTGTAAAAGGACGACGAGTGTCGTCATTATGCACTTTAATTACCAACTTCCGTTCGGTGGTTGAATCATAGTGAATATGCGTGCTGAGAATGCACTTTGCGATGAGAGAGAGGGCGCACGGTTAAGAAGGCATATTAGGTTTATATTGTAGCAGGCACTTCGCGGCCGTATATAACAAATTCACGGCCGGAGAAGGGTGTTGGCTCAGAAAGTGCTCCTTTCATGTCATGCAAGTAAATTAGAATACTATATTCGTTTTTATTTATTTTTTAAGATGTATTTCTCCAGAAGTTTTTTTGTATGTGTAAACATCTATGCTGGCGGTAGAGTGAAAAAAAACGTGAAAGTTTGCACACGAACGTTACGTCGTGCAACGTTACGGTGTGCAACGTTACGATCTGCATACTAGGATGGGTTCGTTCAGTGAAAAAAATCTTAAGATCAACTTCAAGCAAAAACAAGTCCGTTTTGGATCCGCGCATGTTGATGTTTACACATATTAACCGTGAGTCCCGGTACTCACACAAATTTTGTTTTCAATTTAAAGATGGTCTGGTGATCGGTATTCTGGTTTCTGGTATCAAATAACCTGGTAATATATTCAAAACAGCTTTTAACGGCCTTTAGTCCATACAAATTGGCGTTTCGTCCCGGCGATCTCACTTGGACTCATCAGTTGACTTGTGAGGGCCTTGTCAATACGCAATTTTTTTTAAGTTCAGTTCAACTTACATGAACTTTTTGACAAAAATCCAATGTGAACTATATCCAACAAAATTAAAATTCTTAATCATTAAGCTGAAAATTTTGCCAAGGGTATTTCAGTAGTAAATATCAAGAATTTGTATTATAAAAACCTTCATATAACCTGGTAATCTTTCCCTTTAAATTTAGGATCTGGAACAGGATTTGGAGATACTACACTACTGGTAACACTATTTAGCAGGTGCTAGGCCCCTGATTGTACTCGACCAGAGCAGACGTTTGTTTTGGTAGATCAGCAGGTACTGCCCCAACTAACAATTTAACTTGTCTAAGGGTTTATCGAAGCTATTTTCAGTTTAGCAAAATTGCTTGTATAAGGCCTTAGAGAAATGCATTTGGCCCACCTGAGAAGCTCGAAAGGCTTTTAAACAATCATGTAGAGGATGATCAGAGATACTAAATGTCTTTCCTAAAAGCCTAATAGAAACAAACAATAATCAGTATAACAAATTTGGCTGGTTATTACTTTTCTAGGCAAACAATTAAAAAGTCTTTGCTGCAGGCTACGGTTTGTGTCAGGAAGCACTATGCGAAAGTTTAAGACGGCTTGCCGCTATGAGCTTCTATTTGTTACAGATTGAGACCTTTCAGAATACTTATATGACCTCATACAAGCCTATTAGAAGCACAATATAAATAAAATGAAAAATAAATTAAATTCATTTATATTAATTTTTATTTCTTCGTTTTCTTCTATATTTTTTTTTCAACCAAGCTGAGATTAACTTCTGAAATTGAATGTATAATTATTATCTTTTCTTTGTTTGTATATAAGAATAAAATGTTATTTAAGTGCAAATCAGTGTGATTTGGAATGAAAATACATACATGAACCGAATAGTTGTATAAAATTCAAATTTACTTTTTTTTTTGTCAACTGTTTTGACTTTTGACAAAAAATGTAGCAATCTGGTTTGGTCGTTCACAAACATATCGCATACTAAAGTATCTCAGAATACCTGACTGTAAACCGAACTTGATAATTCAAACACAATTGAGCCTGTACGAAGAGAGTATAGAAACTTTACCTGGTAATCTGGTGCAATTATCTATCGATTTTGCTCGCCTAAGCTACGCTGCTGATGAGACTATAGTACGCTGCTGATGAGACACGAAATTTTTCTACCGCTCTCAACAAATCAGTTTACGATTTATTTACGTGGCAATGATTTCTACCAATAAACTAGAAACCATAATGTGGTTACATATGCGAAGTGTTTACTTTTCATGCAAAGCCTTAGTTTTGAATTGAAAAGCAAACGCTTTTTACAACAATAATGAGCTTGCCATGAAAAACAAAAGCCTATAGGCAAATTGGACCATATTTCACCAAAACTGTCCACACGAAGCTACAATTTGCGATACACACACAATAAAAACAACATTAGTTGAAAGAAATGCATTTCGCCCATTTGTGCCTGACAGTTCAAAAATTATGCTTGTGTCGGGCTTGTGCTCATTAAACAAATTTGCTGTTTTAACTTTGCTGAGATAAACTTATTGAAGTAAATGCTTCTCGTGCATGTGCTTGAAATTATGCTTCTATCAGGTTTTCTTGCACAAAACTTTTCGAATCTGTGGGTTTTCGGATTTAATTCCAAACAATTAATAGCTTCGTTAAAGCTTTTGTTAGCAGGCTTCACATAAAATCTTGGACAGAGCTTTTTAATCGAAGCTTTTACTTATCTTTTATTTCCTGTGCTTCTATATACGAATTTCAGGAGGCCTTATCGAAAAATTAACGAAACTGTTCACATTATGCTTGCATTAAATTTTAAATTCCACTTCCAATATGTTTAAAAAGAAGCTGTGTACGAAATCATAGCTTCGAAAAAGCACAACTTCGATACAAAAACTGAATACAAGCCCTCTATAGAAATAATAACTTCAAGAAATTGAAAAATTGGACCTTATAGAGGAAAAATTGTTGATTGGGGTGCCCTGGTCGCACTCGAGACATCAGGCTTTAGCTCCGGTAGATCAGCAGGTGCCGATACCCCTGGTATTTGGGACATTTATCTCTTCCAACTAAAGGCCAACGGATTGTATAAGTCGGCCCCTTAAGGCCCCTCACCACTGGTCGATGGAAGCCTTCGCAATAAAGCTGGACAATCTTGCATACTTAAGTTTGGCTTTCAATAATGGAAGTGTTTGGTTCAGAAACAAAACCCATTATATACACTTTTATAAGTTTCGAGTAAATCGAGAAAAACTTGTATCTTGTATCTTTTAAACCAAACATATATAATAGAATATAATATATATAGCTATATAGAATATAAAGGTTTTTGAATTAAAACTTTAAAATTAAAAATGTTTTACGAATGGATATCATGGGGTTTGGTACAAACAAAAATATGTGGATATAGTGGATTTTGAGTGGATAAAATGGGTTTTGAAATTAACTACAGATTTTGAAGGCTCATTTCTATGGTATAAAATGCGATTTGGGACTCAAACTTGGACCCAACTTATGTGTTTGAACGATTTTTTGACTTAAGTAATTTTTTTTTTTCAAAAGAGGATATAAGGGGTTTTGTTTCTGATCCTCACAAGTGACCTTAGCCATATGCCGATTTATGACGGTTTTATTCATAAAAGTACTGTTTATGACGGTGGGTAAACTTGGAGTGGCATGACAACTTTTAATGGCGATAAACAGTTATAACTGTTATTAATTGGCATTTATTTAGTTATATAATTTAATGAATCCTTTGTCAATCCTCTATAGTATTTCTGGTGAAATTCTCCTGATTGTTTTGAATTTATTTGAAATTGACATAAAGTCTGCCCTGCCGGTGAAAGCAAGAGGACACCCGATGACAGATTTACTATACGAAAAATAGGGTATTTCTTAGTAGCAATAACATGCGTGTTTTTAAAAATGTAATGATCCGATCCAACTTGATTGGCCAGCAAAGTTTTATGTAGTGCTATTCTTTAAGACACTCAACGTATACACTTAAAAGTGCTCTACTATACCTACCTGTATAGTGGAGTTTGTGTTGTTGTTGTTGTTGTTGAATCTTGTAGCTTGTTTTCATAAATTGAATTTTTAATGCCCGTCTTTGAGTGCTCTATAAGAGAGCATGGATCAGCACTTATGCGATGTGTTTAGTTTTTGTTGTTGTTTTGTACATACATAGCTACAGGTTGGAATTGGTGTGTTCGAAGAAGCTTTATGTTCGCACAAGACGCCTGATTGAGAACATGTAAATATTTTTAAAGGGTTTATTTGACACGATGATTGCTTTGCATGGAAATCATTTTAAGGCTAACAAGGAACAATGTGTTGTGGGGTGTAAAATACTGATCAGTAGTTGGGTTTTATGTTTGGCTAGTGGTCAGTTTTATGATTATGCTCGAAAAAATATTCACGAACAAGAATTGATGATGCAGATCACTTTTATAGGTTGTGAGAAAATAATTGGAATTATGTAGGGAAATTTAGAAAGCTACAAAAATAAGGATCGTGTGTGGGAAAACTTGCAGGAATATGATTATCGCAAAATATTTTTTTGACCGCCACTCCACTTAGAAAAAACTTGGGAAAGAAATTTCTATTGTGATCGGCATTTAAGATTGATATCACACTACTCAAAATTGTTTGATTTTAACTGACTATCAGACTATACATACTTTTTATAAGGTTTTTTATGCTCTGAATTTGAATCTGATGGAATAGGCATTGATCCTTCACTTAAAGTATTCAAAATCGGGATGTACTTACCTAAAGTTTCATAACTAAATCGCATCAAAAAAGTGAGTTTCGCCTTTGCATTCATAAGCCTGTACATCTGTACGCATGTACGTTCACTCTGTGCAATGTAAGGTCGACCAATTTCATACATATACATTTGTATATAATTTCCTAGAAGAGAAAATTCGAAATTTTATTTAATCTCAACGGGTACAGTGATTTTTGATTATTTCTTCAATTTTGTTATCAATCGGGCTGTAAAAGACTACAATATCTTTTGAATGCAATCTTTAAAAATCATTCATTAAATTCAATTAAAAGATTGCATTCAATGACTGCACTTTGAGACTTCGACTTAAAAATTACGCAATACCCATTCTTTTGACACCGAAAAGATTGCAATCATTTCTTCAATCATTTTACAGCAATCAATTGAATGCAATCTTTGGCGAATTCACCAATTCTTTGCATTCTTTTGTATGTGGTCAAACGCCTTGGAATTGGAATTTTAGGCTTGGTTGAAGTGTTGGCACGTAACTCGGGAAGCAGTTTAATGTGGTCGAAATAAGGTTTATGGAGGAAAGTAGCGTGTGTTGTCAATAAATGCGGCCAGGGTGTGCATAGTTTTCTCACGAAAATATCTTCGAGTAACATTTTGTGCACTTTCTCACTTGATATCCTACAACCCTCAAACATTTTCCAAACAGTCAACCTATATGATCTTGATGTTACTGTATTTCGATTCAACCATAAGAACGGCTTTGGATAACGATATTTTCCCAACGAAGCCTTGTAAGAGGTTGCAGTTTTCAGTTGCGTATAGAAAATTTACAGGCCTTTCCGACGATATAAATTTAAAAAAAATTGCAAACCTTGGTTCTCGAAAAATTCATATTCAAAATGATATAACTTTGTGTACTCCGATCCAACCTTAAAGAGGGTCTCGATGGCGATATTTCCGCAGCAAAGCCTCGTAAGGGGTTGCGGTTTGTAGTGGTGAATAGCAGCGACCTAAAAATTTCGAAAAATTTTGACAACAAATTATTTATTGATATTCGAAAAAAAAGATGGACTAACACCACTTGCATCTTTCTTTTACTTTTAAAAAATGTTTCCAAAACCCATCGAGCTATACATAGAAGAAAGGTGTTGTCCGGACGTCTAAGCCAAAAGCGTGTGGAAGGTCTGGTTCTCTAAATATTTTCAATCAAAGTGATTGTTCGATTTAACTGCATTTCGGTCCAAAACATTCAAAAGCGTATGTGTTTGGATAGCGATATTTCCGTAACCGAGCCTCGAGAGCCTCTTGAGAACATTTTTTTATCGATTTTTGAAAAAAATGATGGTGTACCCCTTGCATCTTTTTTTCAACTTTTACTAAATGTATCCAAAACCCATCGAGCTATACATCAAAAGAAAGGTTTTTTCAAACTCTATCCAGGCGTCTAAACTGAAAGCTTGTGGAAGGTCTGGTTCCCGAAATACCTGAATATCAGTTTAATTACAACTATTGTAGGAATTAACTTTTTACAAAAATTTTAAAAATTACAGGCTGGAAGTCAAATCAAAAGCGATAGACCCATTTTCGAAAAAAAAATAGATTTGAATTTGTCCTCTACGTAAATAGCCTATATTACATTTGAACCAAATCCGTCAATCCGTTAAGGCTCTAGCTCAAAGTAAGCAGATTTTCCATCGCAGTAAATCGGTCATTTCTAAAATACTGTTAGTGGTATGTACATATTTTTAACCTGGTTTGATGGATTCTCCTCGAGTATTATTCCGTGAAATAGCACAAAATAAATTGTTCTTCTTGGTTCTTTTTAATTAAAAAATTCTACACTATGTTGTTCATCAATATTGAGATGATAAATTAAACTGTGCACCTATAAATTTTATACTCAATTCATAATCTATTCCGTTAATCTTTTCTCTACCGCGTCAGAAGAAATTAATTTTCCATCTTCAATTGCAAGCAAAGTTGCCTCGGTCCATACAAAATATTCTCCAAACAGGAAGAGTTATCTCAGATAAAAAATTATAAATAACATCCTCCCTGAAGCTCTTTATAATAAATTCTCCATCGTTCCTAAAGAAGTTCATTTTCACACACAAGCACTTAGGTACCTCTCTTACATCCAACCATCAATAAATAATTCGAAAAGGCTTCCATTTCTTAGCACTGCATATTATTTATGGAACCGTTTCGGTTCGATACACAACCAACTTACACCTGCCCCACAATCGAAGATTGATTGTTCTCCAATGGACATCATGTATAGTATACAGGAACAGGTCCAAGAGTCCAAGGCATTCAGCATCAGCTTAAGCATCCATCCATGATGCGGGGTGTTTTAGTGCATGCACCAGTTCAAAACCAAGTCAATCAAGTTGTTTACCTTTTCTGTATGCAGTATGTTGTAGGTATGCTTCATGTGTGTGGAAATTCTTGCATAAATTTTCACCATCAAGACTTCAAGTACTTATACCTACCTATACCCACTCAATTGGAGTTCCATTTTGTATTGAACGGCGCGGCGTAACGCATTAAAATCAGTTTAGCGAAATTCCTTCGGGATTTTGCTGCCTTTGTGCCACAAACAATGAATCTCGAATTCCTTTGTATGCAGGTATATAGGTGGGTAGTATGAGTGCAATTTGGAGTGCAAGAATTCGCCCTAAACAATTTCACGGCGCATTTGCCTTTGCTTTGCAATTTCCCAATGGGCATCAGCCATCAGGGCATCTGAAGGACTCCCGATTTGGCACATAACCTTGTTATGTATGTTCGCCAGGATGCGGTCGCCAATTCGCATGTTTACGTGAGTGTTGATGATAAATTGCGTTGAGTGTCGTGAGAAATGTGCTCTGAGTGACAACCATAATCAAAACAGGGTTGTTATATAAAATTCGAATATTTTAAATTAACATTTTTAAGGGACAGATTAGCTTTTTAAGAAATCAAAGTCGTAATTTTATTCTAACAGATCATAACGAAATTAAGGACTAAAGGCGGCCTCGAGCAAATTAGTGACCAATAAGTTTACACTACACTTATGAATATTTCTTGTGATGACTTGATTTTTTTTTTTTTAAACTGTTATATTGTTTTTAAGACGGTGTTCACAATTCACATTGGACTAACTCCGCGCTACTCATTTTGACATCTCTTTCTTTTATCTCACTCTACCTCACTATACTCTGTCCAACAAAAATTGGCAGTGTAGGCAAGATATGACGTTTGCCTCTCATTCTGGCTACAGTGGATTGCATAAATTTGTTATTCATTAAAGCTTTCACAGGGTTGTCGTAGTGTACACGATAACACTCTTCATTAAAAGCTTTTCTCAAAGCTCGACAATCAAAAGCAAGTTAACAGAAACTCAAGGACAAAAAGCTGAACGAATTACCAAATGCACACGGGTAACTCTGAATGTACATCAAGCAGCAGTCAATCGCCATTGACCACAGCAATTCAGTGCACAGTGCGCACTCAGATGTGCCTTGAATAGGACGTTGGGTCTGTGTCAGATGCTATTGGAAATTCAAGGGCGGGCAAACACTTTTTGAGGAGGAGTTATTTCACTTTAGTATGGTGCAAAAATATATCACGCTACTGATTTCGAAAAAGCTTTCCCATAAGACGTGTACTGCCTATATTTATTGGACAGAATATATGTGAGGAAGTGAGGCAGAATTTTGTTGAGTTTTTTGAAAAAAATCATCCCTCACTGAAGTATCTCTTTCTCATCAGGAAGTGGTGCCAGATAAAACAAAGAAATGTCAATATGAGTCGCTCTGAGTGAGTCCAATGTCTAAGACAATAAAAATCTGACTGACAAAAAAATGCCAAAGTAACCTCTCAATTTGGTGGGCTTTTTGTAACAAGAAACCTCACCATACCTTGTTCATTGAACGTAGCCTTCTTAAGAATATGTTTTGAACCGATTGTACTCTCTTAGTAAGATAATAGTTGTTAAATGGTTATAAATAAGGTTTTTAAGTTTGACAGCTGCCTAAGTTAGACATTCTTTGTATTGGGCTTATAAATAAGGCTGTTATTGTTTTATTTTGTTTTAAATTCTAGATTTTAAGAGGTTTTCATAGATTTACAAAACGGCATCTATCTGAATATAACATCCCCGATTCCGCACCACAATCCAAGCAAAAAACTGCATAAAAAAGTGAATTTCTTATAGATGTTTTGTGGCGTTTTTTTTTTCCAGCGGAAAGTGCAAGTGCCTTGGAGACTCACAGTCATGGTCGTCGTGTGGGATTATTACTTTCTGCAAAAGCAGTAGCAGCAGCTGGCGTTGGTTGCAGTGATGAGCACGTTTTTTTTTTATATTTTTATTTTTTTTTTGGGGGAAGGTAACGAAGCGAGCTGAAAACGAGAAATGCATACTAAACGTTTATTATAGTACTGGCACCTGCGGTTTATTGGCTAAACGATTTGGCCTTGAATTTTAGCTTAACCAGTTACATGTTTTCGGTGTCTCTTTCAAAGGATATAAATGCACCTCTATACATAAAGAATGATAGACTATAATATGCAGGTGAAATTGATTAATCATATCGCGGAAGCTTGTTTATGTTTTTAAACAAATATACGTGACCTAGGATCTTGGGAAAGACAAAAATAGCAGCCACGTCAAATTAAAAAGACTGATTGATTGGAAACTATTACATAATATGTGTATATAAGTAAAAAATGAGACATTTTAACTGTTTAAATAAAGGCTAAAACTCAGCTGTCGTAAAGTGAAAGATTCTTTCACTTTAACTTCGATTTTGTTAGTTCAGCCCCCGGATATTACCCGGAAAAAGGGCACAATTTCATTCTATTTTCCAAAAAAAGCCTCGCTGAAAATAGTGTCGGCGAAAATATGCTAAAAATAAAATAAAAAATTATATTTTTTTGGGCAATAGGTATGACATGGCATAATGACAAAAGACTAAAATTAAAAAAAAAAAAATTGGGTGATTTGATATTTTTATTAATCTTGACTTGAGGGCAAGTATTGGTTTCGTGTAAAAAAAATTTCGAGGTTGTAATCAAAACAAACACCACGATGATCGAGAAGTCCTAAAAAGTGGGTTTCATCATGCTTTCCGTCGGTCTGTGTGTCTGTGCTTCCACTATAATTTGAGCTAGAGCCTAAACGGGTGGACTGGTTTGCTTCAAATTTGGTCCACAGCATTTGTATGTGATTACCTTACAATAAAAATTCAAATTTTTATTTTAGGATATCTAGAACGGGTAGCTGCCATATAACAGTTTTTTCAGCTTTTCTCGAAAACGGCCTTAACGATTTTGATTAAATTTCGTACGTGTAATAAACATAACATAAAATAGGTATTCCAGGTTTTTTGAGAATGTATGGTCTTATTTTTTGGGTTATTCTCGTACATTATATCTTTTTTATCGTTCGACCGATTTTGTTATAATTTTGGAATCTGGTGATTCTCATTAGTCTAAATAATACTGAATTTCAAAATTTTGAATACATTTTTTTATATCTAAACAAAAAAAAATCAAACAAAACATACATTTTTTAGTACATACTTTTGACTCTGTTAATATTTTTACTCGTTAAAGATATCATAACATCATGCATCTTCAATGTTATGTGGCTATACATAATAGTTGTTAACCAACAAGAGCAAGCTCGGGCGACCCAGTCGTGCATGTTTTGGATGTTTTGAACCAAGTCCACATATCTTATAACTTAAATAAATATTTTTTTTGTTGGCTCAATTTCCATTTTAACTTTTGGCAGTTCAACCGGAAAGCCTTTTTTCCGAAGCGGTCTCTGATGGTAATTTCCAAAATTCCGTTTCAATTTTCTTTTCAAATTTCGAATCTTTCCAAAATGTCTGGCTCTTTTTTTTCAGGAAATGACAAAAAAGTATATTTAGCTACATTTAATGATCTTTTCCCCGCTACAGCCTATTCTTTCTATTAGAGTCACATTTTAGCCTAGAAAAATTAAACACAAAAAAGCCAAGCTTCGAAAAAATCCCAACAAATCTAAATCATGTTGGGATGCTTTATTTTTATGTCTTAAATATTTTCTAAACAGTATAACCCTTACCCCTAGGGCTAAATGGTGGTAGTTAATAGTTAAATTCGATTTTTTGTAAATATGTAGGTATGTTTTTCGAAAACTGTCATTTTTTTCAAAAGTATTCGATTTCTAGAAAAAATTGCGCAAACGTTAAAATTTAAATTGTTTGCATATTAATATTCACTTCCGCAAAACACCACTGACACTGAAGTTAAAAGCTGAGCCTGTTTATTTTTGTGTGTAGAAAGCCTAATCCGCGTTGATAAAACACGCGAACAAAACAAATTACAGTTATCTACTCTTTCTCATTCTCTCGATGTATCCCTCCCAAATAAAATGTTTAGACTTTGACTTCGAATAAATTCCGAAAAAGCTGAGTTATGGTGGAGATCTTGTTTTGGCGTCTCAAGGTCCTAAAATGGATCCCAAATTTAGATATCAACTTTTAATTTAAGATAGGAAAAATTCAGTTTCTTGAAAATATCAATTTCTTATGAAAAATGGTTCCCGCATTTGATGTTGCTAGAGCCATGGATTTTGAGAGAAACTCCATACACGTAACAATATCAGTGACAATATCACCACGTTTTCCTGTGTTTTTCTCAAAATTTAATGCTTTTACGAAAAAAAAGTATATCTATGTACATTCTTTTGTGTGTAAAATGTTATAAACAATTTTTTTGTTAAACATTTCTTCCGAAAAAGTTGACAGTTTTCGAGCAATTTACAAAAATCTAAATTGTGAATGCTAAATAAATTTACTATTACATTGAACCTTTGAACAGTAATTATTAATATCGGTATTGATGAAAAACTATGAAACGTAGTACCTTGAATTTCCCTACCTTATCATACTTATCTTATTCACTTATAGTATCTTGAGAAAAGTTTTCAAAGAACTCTTGAACAAAGAAAACAAATTTATCTCCCAGAAGTGTCAAGATCAAATATTTAAAACGTTCCATCATTGTTCAGAGATTGCCCGTAGAGATAAAAGTCTACATAAATGTCCTATCCAACCCGCCGCCGCGCCGCGCGCCACCGCCCATCTTTTATACAAGACAATTTATTCAAACACAAACACGATGTCATTCGTTTATGAATACCGATTAACGATAACCTCACCTATAGTCACCGATAGAGATAGACTACAAGTCGCCTCCCCTCTTCTATACCTTCTTCAACTTTAAAGTTATGAAGAATAATTCTTAACCTTTGGAAAACAACAACTAAGAGAACAGTGAATACCATTCAGAGGACTCAGAGTGGGCCTTATCTTATCCGTTGAATGCCAAACAAATCACCTCAAAGTGTGCGCCGAGAGTAATCAAGGGTATTTTATCAGCTGCAAGAGCACCAAATACTACATAGAACTCGCATCTTACAGCTCCTAGATTTGCATCAACTGAAAAATGATGGAGATGGAGACAAAGTCGACAAAAAATAAAGAATCATATCAATTCTCTCACGTTGTTGGTGGATAACAATGCGAGACCCTCGAATGGCAACTTATAGGGAACGGGAACGGGAAAGGGGACGAGAACGGGACCAGGACAAGAGGACTTGATGGGACTCTTTGCCTAGAATCACTGAGATCGTTTGTCATGCAGGCGCAAAAGTAAACCTTTGCATGCATACTCCTCGTCTGTTTGCATTTAACACCTCGCAGAGGGCTCCTCTTTAGCTTCGGAGAAATTATTGTTCCGAGCCGAGTGTTTGGTGTTCACACCTTTTTCGGCGAGGGAGGGTCTTGGACAAACGAAACGACTGCTTGAGCATAACTTCTGCAGATTTATGATAGGCTACGCCTCAGCCTTCTCGCCTAACCACTTGGAAGCATTATTAATCTCCATCACCGCACAGGTGGATAGAGAATGAGTCTAAAAAGCAGTCCATGCCTCCATGGTACACAAACAAACAATTGAAATCGTTGCCTTGTCGCGACACAGCGCGCGGTGAAGACTGGTTTAGCTTGGCTAGTACCTACCGACTCCGCGGAGACTTGTAATACAATCCAAAGGTTGAGGGGATGAGACTTCAAATCCAAGTGCATCGGCTCGGCACCCAAGTTCAAAAAATGTTTTCCTTTAAAGAATGCAAAATGAGATTTTCCAAGACGCAGCCGCTTGGTGCGGCGAACATGGAGCTAGCGAGGAATGGATACGGCTGACGGGCCTGGTTCGCGGTTCGTTTGATTTTTCGCGAGCACAAAGGGAATATACGACAAATATTTGAACGAGTTTCTCACACTCTAGCCCAAGGTTCTTTTAGTATAAATGCAACAAGGCGATGGTGATGATGATGATGATAGAATTTGTATTCCCCAACTCGACGGATATGATACCAGGGCGAGGAAAAAATGGAAAAATTCTAGAGCTAAATGCATTTAAAGTTCCTTGTTGCGTAATTGATGGGGCGAGATGCAATTTTATATTTGCAACTCTCGAGAGAAGAGGTTAGCTATAAAGCTTGGTGCAATGAGTTGCGGAATTCTTTATAAAACGAAATTACATGGAATGAAAAGTATGACGATGTGATGGTTGGATGGCTACTTTTTTCTCCAGTTAAGTTGGCTGGTTATGTTGGTTTTCTCACACAGTTTTTAGCAGCTTTTGTGGAAGAGTAGATGTATCTACCTAAGCTAATTGATGTTTCAATTTTTTATTCGAGCTAGTAGGTATTTATGAAAAGGTCGTAATGAGAAATTCCACCTTTTGCATGAACCTATTTTAATAGAAAGGGATTGTCACGGTATGAGCTTAAGCACATGGAGCTGGTAAGTACAACAAAAATTATGCTATGTTGTGACGTACTATAAGAACAAACAAATATGTATACTTCTGATACTGAATACATATTTATTCTTTTCAAAAAAAAAATTAAATCAATCAAAATCAAATAAATATCCCTATGCCTTCCAAGACTATAGGTTATTTCGTAAATAAAGAAACTTTCTTGAAACGACTCAAAGCGTCACAGCAGTCCGTTTGTTGAATATTGTATGAAATAACAAAAATATATAAAAAAAAACTTTTATTTGCAAAAGTCAGGAATTCAGTTAAATTTACATTTGAAATAATTCGAATTTTTTTATTGAATGTACTTATTTCAGTGCAAATATGTACCAAATTTTGAATAAAGCAGGTCTAAAATTTTGAGCAATATTTCCAAAGGATTATAACATGCCAATGTTTCCGAGTGATTCATTTTTAAGAGCTATAGCTGTGTACCAAATTTAGAAAAGTGAGTCAAAAATTACGAGCAATGTTTTCAAGGGATTCAAACTGATTCTTGAGCTGTAGCTTTAGTATTCTTCTAATGAAAATGATTCAAAAAACAAATCTGATCGATTCTGGTAGAAATTGACAAATTTTGGATTTGAAAGTTGTCAAGCTAATTTTAGGCCATCGAATAAAAAGCTCGAAATAATCTGAAATAACTAGTAGTTATAGAAATCTTATTATTTTTCCTGATTGCTGTGTTTAAGGCTGAAGTAAGATTAACAATTGTGAAATTTAAATTAAGTCGTTAGAACATCGTTAAATTACTATTATTTACACAACTCACCTAGTTGACAACTGTCAAAATCTTACATACAATTTGTAATAGAATAGTTATATTATAGTTGTCAAAATTTTGAATGTAACACCAGATTTAAATACAGCAACCACAGAAAATCAACAACGTGTTCAAAACTATCATTTTAGATAAATTCAAATTTTAGAGTATTTGACCTTAAATTTGGTTAGTAAATTTTGACTGTAATAATTGTAATAAATTTCTATCAGAAGCCATCAGGTTTGGTCTAAAAAACATTTTCAATAAAATAACATCGAAGCTATGTGTAGTACAAAAAAGAGTTCCATTCTCTTGGGAACATTATACGAAACATTTTGGACTTGCTTTTCTAAATTTGGTACACAGGCATCTGTACTGAAATTACTTTTAACTAAAACTAAACATTCAAACTCAAATTTTATTATAAATATTTCAAAGAGCTTTTTTTTTAAATTTGTAATTTTGTACCATATTCTGGTCTAATTTGTGAAGTCCTCATTTCGAATAAGTTCAAATCATTGAATTCATCACATTCCACAAATCATTAAGTGTACCCAATATTATAAATTTTCATGAACAATTGACATATGTGAATTGATTTTCGTCGTCGAAAATCCACAAACAGACCACTGTGTGACTTTTGGAAGCCATACTATTCGAAAGTTTCACCCAAAACTAGTACAAAAAGAAGAAAAAAATCTACTACTATAGATTAAATTTTGTATGCTCATATTGGCGAGCTAACTTTATTAACGTAAAGACCTCCACCTCCAGCGTGAAAGTCCAGGGACTAACCAGTACGCCAAGGGGTATAGTACGATATAGAATTAAATTCATTTGGGGTTAGAATGCCAGAGTCGTCGCTTAAAGTACTCAATGCATTCATGGAAAGAACTTGGAGTGTTATTCACTATTTTTTGGCTAATATTTTCTGTCGTTTAAAATCCCACGAATTCAAATACGAAATATGATTTTTTTTTTTTAACAGAAATTGAATTGATTATTTTTAATGTATGTTTTTTTTTTTAAGTTTTTACAATGAAACTGAATTCGGTTCAATTTTTGCTTAATTTCTTATTTTACTTTTGCTGATTGTTTGGTGAAATAATTAATAAATTTATTCCTAAGATATAAATTCACAGCTTTCTAACTGTTAGTAAAAATGGTTGCACACTTTTACACCTTATCGGGGTAAGATTACTTAAACTGTTTTGATCTGGTTTTTGGATAAAAAAAATTATGAAACATACAAAAAATAGAAGTAACTCTAGACATGCCAATTATAACAGTTTTGGTTTATACAAGTACCTACTGGTTATTAGGCCCCGCAGGGCCAGGGTCCTCCGCGCGCCGCCGGTGGGCATACTTCAGGCACCCAGAGTTTTTTTTTTTTCAAATCACACGAAACGCGTTAACGCATCCCCACTTTAAGTGTCGAAAAACTGTTATAACTGTTATAAATTGGCATGTCTCTAGTCTCGTTCACAAAAAATAGGTAAATATATAAATACAAAAATATTTAAAAACACCTGCGGTCTTTTCTAACACAACATAAGTTGTATGAAATAAGTTAGAAGCTTATCAAAAGAAAATTTTTTAAAACTTAATATAAAATAATAAATATATTTCTAATTGGGTGCAGTAAAAATTTTGAATATTTTCGACACTGAACATATTTATTTTTCATGAATTTATTCAATGTCGAAAATATAAAGTTTATTATGTTATATAACGCTGATTGGATATTCGAAGTTTTATATTTCATGCTTGTCAACTTAATTACTATCATAAACATTATCAAAATGTCTGAATTTTAAATATAACGCAGTAAATCGTAGTTACATACATATACATAGATATATCAAAAATTCAAATTGAAATGTCAATAAAAAAAAAAACTTGTCTTAATATAACAAAGAACTAAATTAATTTTAATTTATTATCAGTTTATGTTTAAATAAAACTATATATACAATTTTGTCCCTGAATATTTTATTACAATTTTCAGCATTTAGATTTATGTTATATATTTTTTTAAACTTTACATTTTTATTTTATTTTAATGACTCAATGCTTAAGTTGTTGTTTTAAAACAAAAATGCCGGTTGTTCCACCTTCATTGAACTTGTTTTTTTTTTTTTTTTTTTAATCAACAACAAAATTAAAAACCAAATAACCTCAGAGTTTGTGTAAAATTGTTTAATTAATTATTCCACCTGCACATAAAGTGCCTTATTTGGAATACCTAACAAAACACTAGGCCATAAAAAATCAACATGAAGGCATACAAAACTTGTTACGCTTAGGCTGGTAAAGGTAATAGTCTATGCCTATACATCGCGTTGTGTATATAGCTATTTGTAAGAAAAACCTAGCCAGACATCAAGACGCTTCACCGACAATATTGTTATATAGTGGCTAAATATAAAGTCTAAGCCGATTCATTAATAAGAATCAGAAGGCTATATAGAAACTTGAAGCCGAGTAGTTCCGGAAAAGGTTTGATTTCTAATTTTTACTAAATATCCAATTAGAGAGTCCATCTCAAGCTATATCAAGTAGGCTTAAAGGGTCTTAGAGCTCTGCTAACACAAACCCTCCTCCATCACCGCCACCGCCTTTGTCCATTCACAATAGAACCTCATTCTCTCTTCAAAGGCCCTCATGAATCGAATCAGTAGAGAAAATTGACAATAAAAATTTAAAATTAATGTGAAGTGTGTTGCTAGGATGACGGCTACTGTTCATTATGCAGTCCCATACCTTAAACCTCCGACATCAGCAACGATAAAAAATAAAAAGAACATGCAACACCAACATTTCGATTTTTGTTGTTTGATGGTAAATTTATTTATTCAGGAACAATGTAAAAGAACTCAACGCGTTCAAGCCGCTGCGCGGTGGTGGCTTCTTCTGCTGACAAAAAAAACGGAATTTCCATAAAAATTAAATCTAGATGCATCATAAAAAAAGTAACAAATCCCAAGCCGACAGAGAAAACAGAAAAGTCGACCGCCCAAAAGTGTTGTTCCTCAGCCAATAAAAAAACAAAAATCGGCCATAAAAATCATAGAAACGCAAGGACTCTCAAAATCAAACACTACCACAAGACGACACCTGCCTTATGGAAAAAAAACTCAAGACTATAGAGAACGTGTCATAATGAAGTCGGAATAATGCATTAAGAGCACCTTCTTTGACATTGCCGATCAATAAAGGATAAAATCAATTCAAATTCAGCATAAATTAATCCCAAGACCCGGACGAACAAACGCAGAAGGGAAAGCTAGAAGGCTAGCAGAACCCCGATAAACAGACCTTTGGGAATATTACCAATTCAGAATCGTCCTGTTAGTTAAAAATGCCACCAATGAACTGCAAATGAAGTTAGACCAAAAAAAAAGCACCAGAACTTAGGAAGGTAGGTATAGGTACTTCGAAGTCCGAAAGATGATTTTTTGATTTCGGTTAAAAAAAAAAAGAGATAATAATCAACAGATGAGGATTTCTATAAGGAACAAATAAAAACTCAGTCTTTCCATTTTTTTTTGTTGGCAAAATACCAAGCCAAACCAAAGAACAATGGCATTTCTTTTTGGTGGATCTCGGTCTTCTTGATGAGGTTTCAATGGAATTTTGATGAACGTATGTCTGTCTGTCCAAATGTGGTGCGCGCATAATATATTCCTTTGAATTTGCAAAGAAGGGATGCGATAGTGCCGAATTGTTGTTTGCTATATAGTATACCCGATTTGAGCTGAACGGGAACGCGCGGCTGCCGAAGAGGATTTTTATGTCTGGCGGTTTTTTTTTCTTTATGGTTTATAAAGTTGGACAAATGGGCGAATAAATTTCGACATCATTAAGTGGGATTGCCAGTCAGTCCACTTAATGATGCTTATCTGTGTGATTTTTGGAATTATATGTTCCAAAAGGATTTAGTGCTGTAAGGGGTATAAGGGTAAGGTTATTGTTTAGAGGATTTTTGCTGTCTAAAGATTCGTCTTCGATTAGAATTTAGGGTTGAATGGGTTGGATGCAACTGAAGATTTACCTAAAAGGAGAAGAACAACTTTTAGTTGAGTGTTGATGGAAAAATCGACAAAATAAAAGGATTGAACTTTCTTTAATAAGAATTATTGTTTTATTCAAATTTTATTTTTAACTAACTTTTTATTTTTAACTAACAACTTCGCTCTAAGTTGAATACAAAATATCAATAAAAATAACATTATTGTATAATAAATGTTAGTAAGAAAATGTGAAAAAACACAACAGTCGAAATTTTTTATATTTTTTTTTTTTAATTTATGCAATTTTATAAATTTTTTTGGAGTTTTGGAGATTGCTAATTTTGAGAAAAATTATTCTGGATTTGTGAATTTAATTTCGTAAAATTTTATCAAGCCTTTTTAGAAAAATCGAATTTAAAGAAAATATTTATAAAGGGTCCGCCATCTAACGTTTTTTTTTCAACTCGTGCTTATTTCGTGAATGGTAACACTTAGCTCATGTCTGATTTGACAGATAATTAGTTTTATCCTTCCGCTAAACGAATATGGTTGTGTATACGCTTCGCTAAGTGGGCCTGCGATCGACTTTGAGAAGATGCCGATTTTGCCAAAAAAATCATCTTTTCAGATGAAGCTCATTTTGATCTTGGCGGGTAGTAAACAAGCAAAATTGTCGCATTTGGGGCACAAAAAACCCGCACCGCATACATTGAAAAGCCGATACACCCAAAACGAGTCACTGTTTGGTGCGGATTTTGGTCCAGAGGCATAATTGGGCCATTTTTCGAAAATGAGCAGGGAGTGGCCGTTACAGTCAATGGCGATCGTTATCGGGTCATGTTGAACGAATTTTTGTTCACAAAAATTGAAGAGGCAACATTTGGTTTCAACAGGACAGCGCTACGTGCTACACAACCGAAGCTACACTCGATGTTTCGCGCCATTTTCAAAAAAAAAAAAAGAAGTTATTTGGCTGACCCTGTATTTAACCCAAAAATATTTTTGTTAGAAAATTTGTGTATTCAATATAATTTTATCTTATAACAAGCTTCTGGAAAAAAAAATTTAATTTTATCGGTTCATCGGATAATGAGAGGTACTGAAAATAATGGTTAAAATGTAAAATTTAATACTGTTGAATGGTAAATCGTACTTATTTTGACACACAGAAAAAATTGCATCGGTATCAAAATTGCAGTAGTCGTTTTTTCCAGCTGTCTATTTATCTTTACCTTGACCTACAGCCTAAGCGACTGAAGCGATTTTCTTGAAATTTTGAACTTAAGGTTTTCTAGTGATTCCCTAGAGGGGAAATTGAAATTTTGTTAGCTCTAAAAATAACGGTAGGCGTCATACAACTGTTTTTAAAAAAATATCTCGGAAACGGCTCTTACGATTCTGATAAAAAATATTGTGTTGACTATTGTAGGTATAAAGTATACATATTGGTAAAAAAAACGGTTTAGTGAATATTTTTGAAATTAAGTTTTTATGTGTATTTTATTAAATTCTTACTTAGAAATGGCATTTCATTTTTTTTTAAATGTTCAAGAAATTTTATATACAATTTATAATTTTTTTAAGAAAACCGCTGTCATGATTTTTGAAATTTTTGTTCCACTAAGTGAATTGCCCATTTCTGGCCCAGAGTGAACAGGAACGAGTTTGGTATCAAATGAAGGGTGACGTGAAGCTCAATACATAAGTAAAATATTTTCAAAATCGTTCATGGTAAAATCGGATTATTTGGGCTTGAAGTTGCCGATTGCAAAATAAGGATTTCAGATTTTGTTCCAAATTATTGTCCATAACGGGCGAATGCCTCGACTTTCCCATGAACGATTTTGAAAAAAATTTTCCGTGTATCGGGCTTCACGTCACCTTTCATTTGATACCAAATTCGTTCGTGTACAATCTGGGCCAAAGCTCCATTGCTCCATAGTAAAATGGACATTCCCTTTAGTTTTGTTTAATAATTAAGACGGCGCTCTTGATTTTGATATTTAAATATTTTAGGAGTCGTTTAAGTAATTTGAAGAAGAAGTTTATTGCTTCTCTTTCTCTTTCTCATTTTTTTCGTACTATCCAGTCGCGCATATTTTTCCCTTTTCCAAATCATCGTAATGTCAATTGTCAATTTTTTTTACGAATCCATAATTTGCCATTAATACCCACTATAAAATCATCAGCTAAAGCGACTTTTAATATTTCAATAATAACCCGCTTCGTTAAATTTGTGGTTCAACAAAAATTTAGTGCGAGTTCGTAAATCACTAGACTCGAAATTTGATGAACGTCGAACAAAATAATTTCATAATATTAATCAAAGGAAAATCTCCACCTCTTTAAATTTTTTTTAAGCTTAACACTTTGCGACCTGCATGACACATTTAATTGAAACATTTTTTTTTTATTATTTAAAATGCACTTGGTGTTCATCAAGCATTTTTAAGTGTTAAAAAAATGTTAGACTTAATTAGTGACATCGTAGGTAGTACATATTAAAAGTGAGCGCAACAAAAAATTTCTTAGTATAAAGTGTTAAAGTCGCCCCTTATTGCAGAGAAGTTCGAAATTTCCTTGTGTTGCTCTTTAAAAAAAAAAAACTGTAATTGCGAGTATGTATAGAGGTGTACATGTACATCAAGTACAAGTTACAAGGTATGTATATAAGTACAGGTCAGGTACACATGAGTTACTTTGCTGTTCTGAACAATTACTTCAATCAAACAAAGCGCCACCCAGCCAGGATGAAAAGTGCGAATTTTCGCACATTAACTTGCATTCTTCACGCCGTAAGTCGCGTCGTCGCTACCGCAAAACCGTGTCGGTGAATTTCTTTGTCGCCCATATTTAAACCGTGAGAGAGTCGACGACTATGACGATGACGACAATCAACAACTCAAAAAAGGTTTTTCCTTTGCGTTTGTTGTTGTTGTGTTTATTCACCTTGTTCTCATTATTTTTTCACTCTTTTTTTTTTATTTTGTGAATCGTCTGGCGTTTGGGGTGTTTTTTTTTTTTTTTTTTGTTGTAGCACGAAAATTTTACTTCGAACAGAAAAAGGATTTTCCTGAAATCACGTTTCAATCACATTTCTTCTGTTGTATTGTATATTTCTATGCATACGAGTAGGTATATTTAATGAGAATTTGGCCTGAAATGATTGAAACAATGTTTTTTTAATTTAAATTTATTGTTAGGTACCTATTTTGTTCTTTTAATTAGGATTTTTGGAGGTTTAATTTAAAACTATAAGAAATATTTTAAAAAAAGCCAAGAGTCAAAGCTGGCAATGGAAGTTTTAAAAACACTTTGTAATCCATTATTTTTACTTGCGAATATAGATACTATGTACATATGTATATGTCAAGTTATGGATTCGTACAAAAAATCGAACTCGAGATTTTGATCAAACTTGACTAATGTCAGGATAGAGAAGGCGAAAGAAGTGGGTCTCGCAAAAACGTCCGTCTGTCTGTTGGGCTACAGCTTAAACGGTAGCGTCGTTTTTCTATAAACTTGGTAGGGTACTTATCGTTTTTTTGACACTCCCCTCACACGTTGTTTTGACACTCACTCCCCCCACACGTTTTTTTCATTTTTTGTTATCACCAAATATAACGGTACCTTTCAAACTAAATTTTTTGATCAAGAAGGAAAATCTTATTTTTCTCAAAATCGGCTCCACAGATTTTTTTAAAAAGACTTCTACAAATTAAAATATTCAGTTATATGCTGGCGTTTTGAAAAAAATGTTTATTAATATAAACTCCCAAAGAACTACTTTTTTTTTATTCGTTTTTCTCGAAAACGGTTAAACTGATTCTGATGAATTTTTGTATGAAGAATTATGGACAAATTCTTAATAATTTTGTGTACCAAAATTTTCAAAAAGATATTTTTTTTAAATTTTTAAAAAATGTTTTAAATTTTTTTTTTTCGAAAACTTAATATTTCTAAAACGACAATATTTCTAAAAGCGAATATTAGTAAGGTCTTGCATCTAAAATTATTTTATTTAACATTGATCTATGTTAAATTTAACATTTCCTACCATAAAACGGTTTTTTCATCTGACTTACCGATTAAAATTAAATTTTTTGTACAGAACCTTGTAAAAATTTTAAATAATATTGCATATCAAAAAAAAAAAACGAGGCTGCAGCTCAAGATTTAGTCAGTAGGCAGCATTACAGAACAATAATTCAATAATAATTTCTTCAAAAAATATAAACGTTATTAATCTAGATGATATACGTGGTAGAGGATGGCGCCCAGAGAATAAAATTCTGGTCCAAATTATTTGTGGTTTTCTTAGAATAAAAAGAAAATCCCCAAAAAGTGGGTGGGTGGGAGGTGTTGAGCATTGCTTGTTTTGAATAACTTACCATGCAATCATCTTTCACAATAACGTTCCAAGAATTCTTTTCGATCTTCTGTAAGCATATAACACCATCTACTTACAAGGCTAGATATTATGTGTCATAAAAATCCATGCATGACAATATCCTGATGCATTTCTAATTAAAATCCTTCATCCTTGTGCCTTGTGTGGAAATTACAAAGGCGGCAATAGTCCATAAATTTGTATGACTCAAGATCAAAGTATACCAAAACACAACCACCACATATCAAATAAGTCTCCAATTCCCCTATACCAACTGCTTCACACAATAAAAATAGTAACGAACCACACGAACAAACCAAAAGGATAATTATTTTTATTATAAAAATGTATTCCAAATCTATAGCTGATGCATTATGAATGGTAGGTATGGCGTGAATGAAATAAATGTGGCATATACGGCTGCGAATTTTAATCCATTTCCTGATTTTCTCCCTATTGTCCTGGATTTATCGCAATCCGTTCTTTCATGAAAGACACATATACATAAATTCATTCTGCAGTTGGACGAAATCAATGCATCCTTTTTTCCGTTTTTTTTTTTATCCCCCGATGCACTAGAAAAATCCTATAATTAAACTGTCAGATTTATTTTGACAAAAGCCACCCAGTGACAAAATATCTTTTGTTTTCGAATTATGTTCTATTGTTCCTTTGAAAGTGTGTCTAAGCAGTCTAAGGGTAGCAGCTAAGGTATAGAAACTCTAATGTGTGTGGCATTAACACCTAGGATTTTTGTTTGTATTTTTTTTTTTACATATTTTTATCCTTCAGTGATTGTCGTCTGTTTTTTTTTTTTATTTTTAAGTATTTAACTATTTACGGATGTTTTTTGTATACTGTCTACCGCATCAGTTTCCAAGGACAATTATTGTAATATTTTTTATGGGTGTTACCCTTTTCCACGACAACATAACGAGGGGTGAACTTTTGCAGTCAAAAAAAAAAGAAACAAAAAAATCGAGAGCAAAAGGATTTTTAATTTGCTTCGCCCCACAGGGAAATTCGCTTTGCAAATTTTACAATCAGGGAAGCAAAAAAATTGCATTGCATCCTACATTCATGTAGAACAAAAATCTAAATTTCAAATTATAGTCCTTTGCGATTTGGTTCTCCATATTTGAGGCTCACATGCTGTGCGCTATATGGAAAATGGCTTGTAATAGAGAAAAAGAGAGAGACGGAGAAAGGGGAGAGAGAAAGCTAACAAAATTCATGATTTTTGTTTTTTATGTATTTTTTTTTTTACTTGACAATTGAAAAAGGATTCTAAGGGTGAACGCAACGGGACCAGATTAAATTGTTCCCGTTTTCTATATATATATCCTTCACAAATGAATACTATGCCGTTATTAAAAACTTTGCCTTGGCACACACCGTATAGCCAATATGTAGCTATATGAAGCTACGAAAGAAGAACGCACTAGAAACGATGTATACACTCTAACAGAAATCTACTACCAGTATGCAGTACAGTATGAAGGCAGCAATTCGAATCCTTCCAAGGATGCTTCATAGGGATAAAATTGCAATTTGTGGTTTCAGATCTGACATATATGTGTGTGTTTGTGTATACGGAGACTTCGTTTTAACTTGTTGGGTGCAGTGTACTTTTGCCAATCTATTAAAAAGGAGTGCATTGTAAGGCAAAGAAGGTCTCTTGAAGGGGTTACTTACAAAGCCATCAAAAGCCACCCACCCGCTCACAAAAGGCAAAGGAAGTACTGAATTAAACATATTCGAATATTTGGGTTCTTTTTTATAAATTAATGTAGGTAGGTACTCAAGGGATTTTAACTTCAATTGGGGGACTCTCATTGCTTCAGCTTCTGAAGACTCTAACTGAATTCGATCTTTAATGGATGTGTGTTGTCGGCGTATATTTTTTATTCTTATAGGAAAAAACATTAAGGGTCTAGTTTCTTGGGGTTTTAAAGAAAATTTAAGGAAGCTTAGTGCTTATACGGCAACATAACCAGCCATATAATTATGTTGATTTTAATGTGGAAGTCTCATATTGTTTTCATGTACACAGCCTGAGTTCTATCACATACAATTTTTATTCATCATCATCATCGGCTCGACAACCGGGGTCCGGTCCTGGCCTCCTTCAACAAGTCTCTCCACCCATCCCGGTCTCGAGCCGCCGCCATCCAGTTGCGCACCCCAAGGCTCCGGGCGTCCTGGTCTACGCCATCTCTCCAGCGCAAGCATGGTCTACCACGCTGTCGTCTACCATAGAATGTACCACAAAGAACTTTCCGAGCAGGTTCCTCTTCGCTCCGGAGTCTACCGAGCTTAATTTTTGTCACGATATCTGCTTCAAGGTAGATTGCGTACAATTCATGATTGTACCGTCTCCGAAATCGTCCTTCCTCACATATGGGGCCAACAATTCTCCTTAAGACTTTTCTCTCGAACGCGGCTAAGAGGTCGGAGTGCCTTTTGCTAAGCACCCAAGTCTCCGATCCATATGTGAGTACTGGCAGGACCATACAGCAGCAGTTTTGAAGTTATGGTGAGATTTCTGGATTTGAAGAGCTTTAACAGACTATAGTAGGCTCTGTTGGATTTGAGTTTTATTATTTTTATTGCATGCATCTTTTATTGCATGCAACTTTAATTGCAAGCAACTTTTATTGCATGCAAGTTTTATTGCATGCAACTTTAATTGCAAGCAACTTTTATTGCATGCAAGTTTTATTGCATTTATTGCGTGCAACTTTTGGTATACAACTTTAATTGTATGATACTTTTATCGCATGATAATAGCTTTTAAATAATTAAAAAGACTTGGATAAAAGAAAGGTGAATAAATAATAAATACAAAATAAATTATATATTTTTTTTTTATTTTATTCTTAGCTGTACTATGTTTTTCGATTAATCTTCCAGCTGAATGTTGAACTCAATTGACATTTTAACTTGAACAGATTTTATTTTTTACCACCTGATGGTTATTATGAAATGAAATTTACCCTTTAGGCTTAATATTTCATACGTAGCAAATTTGATTTGGTTAAAATAATTATTAGTGTCAAAGCCTTTCACCAACGAAACTCCCCCAAAATAAAAAAAAAAAAAAACCTTAACTCGAATAAAACACTTCATCAATCTTTTATGTCTTAATCTCTCCAATCTGAAATATATGCCATAGAAAATGGATAATGGAAAGTTTCTTTGTCAAAACTTAATCATGTTAGGTATAGAGTATTTATCTTCAAACGAATATAATTCCATCACCAAGCAATTTACTTAAATTTCAAAAACCCGCCCTAAGCATATTATATGCTAATGCAATTTCTCAGTAAATCAACTCACCAAATCTCAGCTTAAGGCATTTTCAAAGTTTTGCTAACGTAGTTATATAAGTATAGGACCTAGAACAAACGCAAAATAATAAAAAAAAGAAAACAATCCTAATCACCCTTAAGCCTAAAACACTGTCCATTGGCAATCAATTTTAGTCAAAAACTAATCCCCCGTCGTTGTTGGTCGACAACTTGAAAATGCTTTGGAATTGCAAATTAAGCTGCGGTCCTCTTTAAAATAATTGGCACGAGCATTATAAATGAATTAAAGCTGAAATGGTTCGTGGCACCAACACCTCTTACCAAAAATCACAGAAAATCCCTAATAATTACCATTTAATGACCCAAGGCTCCTGTACCTACCGCCCGTTTCATATGAAACACAGCTCATTGTCAGTGGAGGCTAGAGGGGTCACTAGAATTTCAAATAAATATAAACGAAGAATTCGCCCCAAAGAAGCTCCTTTCCTTCGATATCTATATGAATTTACAAAACTCAAAGAAGAACAACACGTACAAAAAATGTAAGATGGACCAACAAAGACGATTCCTCTGACACAATATTGCGGTGTTGCTTTCTATAAAGGCTCCTGCTCCTTGGTGTTTCCCCAATAGAGCTGCCTTTTATTTTGTTCGTTTTCCGAATTGTATTCCTGGCGCCCATCACACTCTCCAAGGATATTACGTTAATTGTGCGAATATTTTGTTTTCTGTTTGCTGTTTGTGCGGTGCGGTGCGGTTAGCTCTGATAGGTACCTACTGTTTTTGATAATTTCCAAGGAAGTTTTATTCTTCCGGGAAACATAATATTTTTTCGTTTTTCGTTTTGTGTTTTTTTTCTTTTCTTTTCTTTTCTTTTCTTCTCATTTTGATAACAAATGCATAGATTTAATGTGAAAAATGTTTTTCTTTTGTTTTTACATATAGAAACAATTGTTATTGGCTGAGGCATCATTACTTGTGGCTTTTTTGTTTGTTTGTTTTGTTTGTTTGATATAAGATCTCTTAATGAATTTCTTGGGAATAATACATTTAATTAATTACACGATTCTACTGCAAACGAAAATGTATACCTACTGTAAGCGAGAGAAAGAGATTTTTTTTATTATAATTTTGCACTGTGGAAATCAGCAAAAATATCTTTCATCTTTTATAATATGGATGTTTGTAGGGAGGTATATTATATATATTTCATTATGGGCAATTCGCCAATTCGTTGAATATTATAAAGAAAGAGAACAAACAGCAAAAAGTACCTAGCCCCGGAGTAATTTTGGCAAAACTTTTATTTTTACACAGCCAATGGGTGTTTTTATGAACCTACGGGCCATCATGATGATGAAAATCATTAACATTACCATTTTGTGGGATGTTGTGCAAAATAAACACAAAATATAATATAAAATAGAATAAGAAATAAGCATTGGTATTTAAATTTGTTAAAGTTAAGACATTAAAGAAAATGTTTTAGGGAGGTTTTTGAAAGCTGCAAACAACGTTTAATGGTTTTTTTCTCTTCTCTGATGGAGTTCTTCGGATGCTCGTAGAAAATATTTCATTTCCCCACTAGGTAGATTTTTTTTTTCTAAGCAAGAGGCATTCCGAGTTTTTGGTGTTTTGAGGAGGAGATCCAAGTTTGAAGCTAAATTTTACCTCGAAATTTTACAAAACCTAGCTTTAGTCACGTTGCTATGAAAACGGTTCCAGTTTTATCAATATCAACTAGCTGGCCCACCCAGCTTCGCACGGGTAGACAAAACTAAGCTTCGAATAATAATTACAAAATAAAATATAAAAATAAATATTTAAGCAAATTTTTGAAATCGAATACTACTTTATGGGTTTAAGCTACTTCACGTTCTGAACGGCTTAATATGTAAAAACATGATCCTCTAAGTCCAACCTTTACCTATTACTTTCCCAACACAGAAAGAATTTTTGTAATCAAAAACCACTTTTTTTGATTTTATCCCATTTTATTCTATAAATATCAGTGTTTTTTTAAATAACTTTTAAAATACAAACAAAAATTTTGAAATCAGATGCAACTTTTCGTTTTTACCCCGTTTCATCCTATAAATGCCAATTTTCTGAAAAAAATCCCTGAGGCTATCCACTAAAAAACAACATTTCCAACACCAAAATGATTTCTTAAATTTTATATATTTTAATTTTACCCTATTTCACCCTACAAATAGCAAAATTTAAAAAAATAATATCCCTCAAATCAATTCCTAAGAAAAGCACTTAGAAAAAAAAAAGAATTTCTTAAATCAGAAAATTATTTTATTTTTACCCCGTTTCACCTACAAACAACAAAAGTTCAAAAAGAATATCCCAAAAGCCATTTCCTAACCACCCTCAGCGCCACCTGTTGAATGGAATGTGCGCCTACAGTGACATTTTCCGAATTTTCTTTTTCACTAAACCTTCGCGTAGCAATTACGAACAAACATTCGCTCTTTCTTTATAGGTTTTGAGTGTTAAAATGTTTAATAACAATCTGATACATAGACACGAGGAAGTACTTGACAAGAACTTTTCCTTTCAAGTTAAGGAGCACCTATACTCAAATTTCACATGAGGTCCAAATTTATGAACCGAACCCTATTGCTTACTCTATGGGAGAGAAAGGTTTAAGAAAGGATCCTACCATCTCCTCAAATAGGCGTATGATATTAAAGAATTTATATCAAAAATCGAGAGGTAAGAAATAATCTAAGAATATCCTCACGCTAACGGGGACCCAGACTGATCGACTTTTCAATATTTTTGTATCCATAGTAGCACTAAATTTTCACATCACATGCACAGTGTCCAACTAACAATTTAGCTTATATAACGTCCAATTTTTAGAATTTGGCATGTAATAGCTTGTATAGAGCTTGCATAAGGCATACTTTCACAAGCCACACATTTCACACTTTGACAATTAAAAAATAGCTGCTATAAGGTCCTTAAAAGTGAGTTTGGCAATTTTTATACAAGGCTTGTAGTTAAATGTTTAAAATTGCCTGTATAAGGCCTTCCGAAGTTGTTTACTGAAAACAATAAGAAATGATAGCTGCTATTAGGCTTGCCAATAAAGGCCTTATGCAAACTAAATTAGTATGCTATCAAGTAATTCCCATTTGATGAAATTTTTCTCAACAACGAAGTGGCGCAGTGGTAGAGCGGAGAAGTACGCCGTAGGACTCATTACCGCATCAGTTATCGAGTAATACGTGAGTGAATTATATGACTTTGGCATTACCGCTCACGTTATGTAGCCATCATCCTAATAGTTTTTACTCGTTCATTCGATCACTGATGGCACTCACTCAATCAGTCACTAATGCGGTAATTTGGCCCCAGGTAAATACAAATTTTTATAATTAAAATATAATTTCAATCATTACAGTATGAGAAAAAGGTTTCGGGAGCTGATTGCAAGGAGGAATATATCTAAAAATACCAAAAATACCATACAAATACATATTCAAATAATGCAATAAAATTACAAAACTAAACAATACAAAAATACATAATATACAATTTTTCTTTAATTTCTAAATCTGTTTCATTTGTGCCTTTATATAAACATTGACGACAAGCTGTTCGCAAATTGAAAATAGCTGTCATCAAACGGCTTGGGTAAGGCCTTTTTTATAACTTCTAAAGCAAGCTTTTAGCAATAGCTGTCATCAAGTGGCTTTTCTAGGGCCCTTTCGTAACACCTAAAGCAAGATATAAGTATTAGCTGTCATAAAATATCCGACTGAGCCAAGCTAATTGCATTTACATTTAATGAAACGCTTTTTGCTGTTATAACGCCTGTCAACAAAAGTCTTATAGCAGTTAAATAGCTTGCGTAAAGTGCACCAAAATTACTTGCATAAGGCTTTGTACTGTTTCTGTAGCACTCTGAAAATAGATTGGTTAGAACCTTATACAAGTTAAATTGTTAGTTGGGTGGGTCTTTTTGTAGTCTCCAAATAATGGCACCAAGTCTCTACACCAGTCTCCCCCATCGACTATTTCTAAAAAGACTCAGTCTAGTCCCGGTTTCGTCTTATAATTAGACGATACTATACCTCCATTACTACCTGCGAAACCAAGACGGTGTTTTTTTGACTAAAATTTACCGGGAGTCTGGGTGGTCTAGGTCTAGGTCTAGCAATTCTAGATTCAAAATTTATTATGATATCCCTATAACACAAATAATCGAGACAAACCCGAGTGGAAAGCAAAACGATACTGATTTTTTTTCGATTTTTGTAATACCGAGACGATACTTACAAAAGTAACGTCTTGTCTCGTCTTGTGGCCAGTTCTTAAAATGTCTAAATGCTTCCACCTGTTTAGGCTGAAATCCGATTTACAGATAGATACACGGCTCCACAGACACCTATAGAATATGATGATGGACGATATGACGAAAAACACTGTTTTGGACATCTAAAAAGCAATATTTTCCCTGTAGAAGGTGAAAATGGAGCAGTGGATGTAGTGTTTGGCTGCGCTATAACAGCTTACAGAGAGGTGTGGGTTTGAGCCCCACTCTAAGCAGTATTCTCTACTATCCTCAGTTTCAACTCGACACCAACCGTGGGCTAAAATGATATAACAATCAGCTTCTTTCTTAGTCCAAAAAAAATTCTTTAACTATGGTGCCATGCAGTTCAAGCTGCACTTAAAAGACCTAAGGTCTTAAAGGCATGGATAGTTAAAATTACTATACAAAAAAGAAAATAGAAAGAAGAGGTTCTATAAAAAAAAAAAAAAACAATGTAGAACCTTGTTATTCATTATTCAAGCTTAAGAAAAATACTTATTGAAAAATATCAAATGTGTATTTACTAATTTGACGAACAAGAAAAAATTTTAAATAATAAACAACGTCCGCTATTAATTAAAAATAGAATTTACATAAAACTTCTAATGACATAGATATAGAAATAAAATTTGCATATTTCCCACAACCATACACACAATTAATTTTTAATTACATTATTAAAAATGCATTCTTTGATTAAAAACGAACAATAGGAAATGCTACTAATTAGTAGCACACTAATTAAATGTAATTTTGAATGCATTAGGCCAATGCTATACCCACCATATAGCTACCTAGCATTGTGTGTTTTTTGTTTTTCTGGGTTCTACTCTGAGGCCCGTCAGCACCTTTTTATTTATGCTCGTTGGATTGATAAATTTAATTAAACCTCTGGACAGCACTTTCTCACTTCTCTTATCCCCAAACGTGCATGTGTTTAGCATAAAATATTCTTTTTAATTTTAAGTTTATTTTTTATTTATTCAAAAACATTTTTTTTATCTCTTTGATATTTATATACAGGGGCCAATGAATCTTTGACGAACAAAAAACTGGAATTGTATATCTTTTGCCGAGGGCTAAATTAATATTTTTTTTTTTTGTTGTTGCATTGTGGTCAAGACAAGAAATTAATGTGGAGCTCTTTGGGATGATCTACTGGGCTTGATAATGGAATTAAATTTAAAAACAAATTCATTTTAATCCCAGAATCACCTGATTTGGAGTTGCTCGATTTTAATGGTGGGGAACAGTAGGACAAATTGGATGAAAAATTGGAATTAATTAAAACAAATTTCATATGAAAAATATATTTTTAACAATAACACTTAAAAGCCGAAAAAATTGTTTAATTGTATGTTCGTTGGATTATTATTTAAGTCTAACAACTTTTAGGAAAATCCTAGCTTCTTTAATCGATTTTCTTATATTAATTTTGATTTCACACAATTCAATTTTTTTTTTTTTGGCTCTTTTGTTTTATAATGAAATTTAGAAGTTGCTCACTTTTAGCCACAATTAACCAGCATAGCCTGCTGTACTGTGATAATACAACTTATGTTTCTAACAATTATTATACTTCAACTACAACTATTATAAACTTAAACTACTTAAACCAAGTTTCATAGTTCACCTTAATAAGTGAAACTCAAGTCTCCTCACTAGGCCAAGTAAGTGCCATTTCTTCACACCGTTAAATTAGGGTCTTAAATATCAAAAGGAAAAGATTTGTTTTTAATATGGAATCTGTTGAACTAAAATTGATTTTTTTAAATTTATTCCCACTACACTGTACAACTTACCCCACTGTGTGGCGGTTCCTCTTATATGAAATTTAATATCAACATGCTCAGTCAGCCTATAAAAGAAAAAAAAAATATTCGTATGACAAAAAAAAAAAATATAGGCGCGGTTGCACTGTAGACAGAGCATAAAGAAAATGTTTATCTTACGTGTTTGAATTTGTTTTACACGATGTTGTTTGCTGCAAACGAAGCGCACTGATGGTAATCGACCACGTGAATGCAGCTTCAGAGGTGACAAAGTTGTAAATTTATGAACAGCATACTATGGGTACACAAGACAAACACGTGCTAAAATTGTGTATGATATAAATTTTCATGGTTTAACTCGTTTATCCGAATAAGATAAGCCAAGTGGTATGTATATTTTATTCATTTTTGAAATATTTTTTTTATAATTTTAATAATAATATCTAATAATATAAATAAAAATATTTTGTACCTGAAAGTTTTTCATTCAAAGTTCATGATGGCAGTTTTCTGTCAGAATTTGTCGCCATTGTTCTGTCTTGTTCACAGAAGAGACCGCTCGAGAAAGAGTATACAAATTCTCTATATAGCTACGTGAATTTCTGCTGAATAAATTGTGTTGGGTAGAAATTTATGTTCTGTGTGATGAAATCCGAGAACTAATTATCCAATGAAATAACTCCTCAAAATGTGTTTGTACGTGTATCTAAAATTGTGGATTTATTTCATAGATTTTTGGTGATTCACAAGGCCCAAAAAGAATGTCCTTATACGCCCAAAATGTTTTTCAAACTATAAATGCCCACATCAAAAATGTTTATATATTGACCAAAGATTTCTTGTTTTGAATTTTGGGACTTACATATAATTCTATTGTCACAAAAATGCTAAGAATCACATCAAAAAATGTCACAACATCCGAGACTGACACATTTCCTCTCTAGGCTTGCGCGCATTAAAGAACACTAAACTTCAGAAGCTTTTGGATTTTTATAAAAAAAAAAACAAAAAAAAGATTCTTGATAGCGGTGTGGTTCCACGCAAAAACTAAAACTAATTGCGACTAATTTAATTTCTACATATTTGGGGATATATTTTATACCTTTTATGGGATTTGATTCATCTTCGTTTTAAAGAATTATTTCATAATCAATTACTCTTTGAATTGTGGGATTATTTCATTCCAAAGCTAGTTTCTGGATAAATGAAGTTAATAAAATTAGAATCAAAACCTATCTTTTGTGAAGAATCCAAATTAAATAATACCGACAAACTGCGATTTACTGTGAATTTACGTTCTTGTAATTTTTCAAAGTGCCAATATTTTTTTAAAGAATTTCACTCGCAATTCTCAAACAAAACAGTGTTTCAGTTTTTTTTTTTTAAGTACGGGAAAGATATTGTTATTTGTTTGAACTTTTGTTTGAAGTTATTTTAAGATTAACAAAAAAGAAAATGCATAAAAAGCAAATGACCAATTTCATAAACGAAAGAGCTGACATTAAAACTTTACACTTGACTATTTTTGTTTGCGTTTATTTAGTTTTGTTTTTTTTTTTCATTAAAACTAAACAATATATTAAATAGAGAAAACGAAGATATATTTCATATTCGAAGGTTTAGATAAAAAGGTCTACTGATGGAAAATAAAGGTCAACTCCAGCCTATAATGACTTTGTGGTAACTCGCACTTAGGTGGTTGTTGTTTCATTCTAACGTTCAATTTACTTAAAAATCAAACTGATTCTGGTTAGGCTGTAGTTGACAAGTGAATATGTAATTAATATAGGTATATTTGTATAAGGTTAGTAGCCCATGGTGTAGTGGATAGCACGTTAGAATCTTTATTCATATCAGAGTTGTAGGTTTGATTCGCAACATATATTCCATCTTAACCCAAAATTATTCGGTCAGGGCCACTGCCTCTTGCGAGGAAGTGACAAATCCTCCAAGAATATTTCTTTCCATGAAAAAGTGCCAACGTAGTTCAAATTCATCAAGAAAATGCTGGTTCTCTCCATTTCTGCCTATTTACTCGCACACATAAATGGGGGAATGTTTGAGAGTTTTGAGCTGCTATGGTTCTCCACGAGCTGTCGTGCCCAAAACTGTATAGTATGCAATTGAATAAAATCATTTTAAAAAAATACTTAATAATAAAGCTATTTGAATATTATCTAATCAGTCTACAAAGTAAAAAAGTCTAAAAGTATTTATTTTACGGTCTCAAATATTCAACATATTATTATTTTCCAAACGTAGGTACTATACAAAAAAAAATAAAATATTCTATTTAATAATTTCGATCTACATAACTATTTTGGTATTTACAATAATATTTTATATTATTTCAGATACACTCAAAAAAGGCTCTAAATATTTCTGTCTTAAATCATAAAATATTTATTTTTATTTATTAAAATTTTTTTGTTTTACAAACAGATACAAAAAGTAAGACCAACAATAAAAAATATGAGCACACGCAAGTCACAAGTCCCTCAGAAATAAATCTTCTATAGATACTGAAAACAAATTTCCAATAAAGCGATTAACTAAAACAATAAATCATTAAGAAACACCTTGTTAATTGCATATATATATGACATGGTGACCTTCTAGATTATCACAATGTCCCATGGTCGCCGTACTCTTTTCTTTAGAAATGACAAAACCAAAAATTATTCCGATAAGAACTCTATTTCACTCTTAATTGTTTCGTATTAGGGAACCGTATTTTTTGTCTTCTCTTATTGTACCAATATATCTTACTTAGTCTTATTTTCGTGACATTGAACTTAATGGCTGTCAAGTTTGACCTTCAAACTAAAATATACTTTCGAACGCACTAAAACAACACACTAATTTATTTATTTTATTTTTTCCAGTCGTGTGCGTCATCGTTATACACTCGTATATCCCTTTTTTCGCAAGGACATATAACACAATAAATGTTGTGATAATGATTATTGCATTTTCTTCGAATCAGTTAATTTTTTTTTCGTCTGTCGAGAGCTCAAAGAGAATCCTTAATGACCTGGATTAATGTCCTTGATGGTGCGACACGAGTGAAAATCTTTCGCACACGCAGGTTGTATAGGATATGCAATTTGTATGCCATTTGCAAGGATAATTTTTTGTTCACATCACCAACAAGCACACACGCTGAGCGTAAGGCATATCATAAAATAATTATCAGGATGCAGTTTGCTTATTGCATCCTGGACGCTCTGATGGACCCAAATGGACGTGGTGTCAATTATGTTGATTCTTACACATACCTGCAGCTGTAATAATGGGAAGACAAGGTGAACGAAAAAAAGTGTGAAAAATTGACAGTTATACAGGAATTCTCTTTAAATACGATTTTAATCAACAAGGACAAACATACAGTGTCCTGCTGAGATATTTAATGGTCTTCTTTGAAATTTAACAATGGTTTTTTATGACTTTTCGAGAAAATGCCTGCATTATTGTTGGAAATCTCGATAAACAAAATATTAAGAAAATAAAAATAGAAACTGTGATACCTACATAATATATCCTTGTGCTAAGGGATCTCCCATGAGAATTTTTCTATTTTGTTTGTATTTGTGTGTTTTTATCGGTATATTGTAAAATTGCAATTATGATTGCATTATGGTCGTTCATTGTATTTATTCTATTTTATTTCTATATACTTCAATGTCCTTTTGTATTTTTTTTTTTTTTGTTCCTATCACTGCTGCTGAGTGATTTATTAAATATCTAGCTTTAGCTCATATACACACTCATAGAGCATAGGTACGATCCTTTTTATAGTCTCTGTTTGTGGCATACTGGTCAACAGCCAATAAATTACTGTCGTATATCGAAATTAGATTGCTGCTGCTGTTGGTTATATCCGAAAAGCAGCAGAACACACCAGGTGGCAAAATATTGGACAACATTTCGATGTTTTGTTCAATGTTCATATCATTGGATGTCATCGGCATATAAATGCATTGGCGATGGTGTTGTCCTGGGTTGAACAATGGAATTTCGCATCATCGCAACAACTTTATATATGTATATTTATATGGATATATAGTTAGTGCGATGGTGATCATTTCTAAACACCACCATGAGTGGTGTTCAATTTTATCGCCTGTCCCGATATATCTTTTAAGTAAAGTCGAAGCTTAGTCCTGTTATAATTTTTTTTGTAGCCATCCTGAAGTGGACATTGAACAATAGCCTCTCTCTTAGAAACTGAGTGTTAGTGACATGAATTTATTGATTAAGGTCTTCATACTCGTGTACTATACCACGCTTGATTTTTTTTTTTTTGGGAGAATGCGATTTTGATATCAACAAACCATGTTGTGCAATAATGTTCGTCCTCTTGGTTTTCTTTGTTTTCGATTGCTTTTAATATCAAGGGGGACAATTTAATTATTCACATATAAAACAATGCAAATGAAAAATTGAGTTGATTGAGTATTATACTTTTGGAGCACCAGATTTTCGTTGGCGTCTGCGTGCAATGCAATTATCTTGGGCATTTTCCGAAGTCTGCAGAATTATTTATTTCTCGGCAATGACTGTGATGTATGATTTTATGTTTGGGATATTTCAAAAGAATTTAATTTTATTAAATACAGCTGCAAATTAAAAAAATATATTTAAGCCTTCTTGTCATGTAACAAAATGTTTGGTGGTATTTCATATGTTTCACAGAACTTACAGTATATCCTGCGGAATATGCCTAAGATCCAGTTTTTCAGTACGAGATTAAAGTTAAAGCCGAGTTAACTCTTCAAATTTGGTGAGTTAACTCATGATTATTTGAAAAGTTGTGTTTGATGTTTTATCCATACCGAGTTTGCTTAGTCGTTCCTCTTGCATTTTCCACCAAAAAACTGCTTCCTCAGTTAATTGTGGGTGAATTTACTTCTTAGAGTTAGCTAACTCTGGTTAAATTCCCCACTAAAACTAGGCCTAAATAACCCTTCTCATAAAAAAAAATTAATTAATTTTGTCTAAAAATTTGTATTGTCATAAGTTGCCGAAAAATAAAAAGAGACATAAGTGAACTTTTTCCCCCAATTTAATTGTTCGTAAGAACCTCTTTGAGCTTTGGCATGTTTTGTCAAAAAAAATATACAAAGGAGCCTTATTGATACCAAATAACTACTCGAGCTGACATTATGGTATTCCAAACATCGCCCTTAACACCTCGTTACCAGGTTTTTTACTCAAGAAACTGACATGGCCATGCAAGACTAGTAGTCGTCCAAAATGTCTGCCCTATAAAAACGGTAGTCGAGAGTGACTACACCCATAACCAGTAACCACCATCTATTAACCCCAAACAAGGGTTCGAAAATCCCCCACTGTGTGTTCACGAAACATGATTGATCGCTTAAAATTATGTCGTTTATTAAAATTCGTATTTCTTAAGGTTGATATTTATAGAAACAACCTATGTAGATAAATTATGAATATTTATAAGCTCCGTACCTATTGAGCGTTTTTATAGTTAGTTAAAGCCCCCTTAATCTTCTCCCGCTGAGATACGCGCACTTCGACCCGAAACAAAAATATTCCGGACAAATTTAATTATGCTTTTGTTGTAAGAATGTATAAGCGGTGACACACACACACCATGCTACACCACCACAAGTCGTTTATATCCACCTTCCTGATTTACAACAAATAGTATAAGGTCATCAGCAAATTAAGGCTTGTCCGGCGAGTATATCTGCGCGTATCTCCATCTTTTCTTTTTTTTGGAAAGAAATTAATGAGTTCCTTGGTTTTAAGCGTACACAATTTTTCCCAAACGTTTTGTTCTGCTCAAAAACCCATCATGCATCATCCAAATATACACAGGCTGTATACACTGACACCTGCTGAGCATGCACAACATTCTCTTATTCGTATCGTCGTCGTCGTGCCCCAGTACAATGGCTTGTGCTTTTCTTTTTCTAAATTTGAATTTTTATTTCGTTAATTTCTGTACCCGAGAACCGAGACAACACAAAAAAAACGGATATCATCTTTCCACCAACTGACCGGGGTGACCATTGACACAATTGAATAATTGATATCCCCAAAATTCAAAACAATAGGAATAAGCAGAGAGTTAAGAGGAAAATATTCAACGACACTCGCTTTGAAAATGAAGGGAAATTTATCAACCTGACTCGTTGATTGCGTAGCGTATAGTGTAACCCGTTTTTTTTTTAGGATCAGAATATAAATAAAATAGTCAGGCACTGTAGTGTTGCTTATGATATATACACTTTTTACCAATGATGTCTATAGAATTTAGCCAACTTTCTTTAACTTTAAACGATATTTGTCTTTGAGGTTTAGCTATGATAATACAGTGGGATCAGTGGAATTGTTTGTAATGTACAAAACTATTTTACTTCATCCTCTACATACACAAGAATCATCATTCAAAAAATACAGTGAGGCACTTGCTAATCTGAATCCTCAATTTTCAATTTAAGATAATTCGCACAAAAGACAACACTTCGAAAAGACTAAAATGTTTCCATAATCTGTGAATTTATGTCTCAGGAATTATCGTGGACAAAAATATCAACCTTTAGTGATTTTTAGTTACGTTTGCTTACGTTTCATCTGAATTTTCAGCCAAAAATTCTCATCTGAAAATTCAGAATAAAGTGATAGTGGTGGGGGAAATGTTGAAGTACTCTACATAGAAGTTGAACTTTCGCTCTGGTTAGTGGTTGATTTGTTGTGATCAATTTTCATCACGAACAAATGAATACTTTATTACAAAGAAGAACTTACTGCTTATTGTTAAGTGAGTTTTTAAATCAAAAGATTGACTATTCTTAGAAAAATGTTCCCAGAATTCTCCATCGCAATATGTTGGAATTATTTTTTTCATTGAACTACGGACGCTTAATTTTTTACTTGAAGAATAAAATGAAAGTTCTATTTTATTTCAACTAAAAATTCAGATTTTTTGTGCGTTCAACAACATAAATTCAGATCTGAACGCGCCCATTGTAAAGTATTTTGTTTAAAAAATTTATCATTTCAACCTTACATCCCAGGCTATGTTACTTGATTCTTATTATTAGTATAGATAATCTTCCCAGGGCATCGGACATTGGACATATCATCAGTGTAGAAGATCTAAATTAAACAAAATTTGTGATCGTTTGTTATTTTTATGGAAATTACTTCTTTTTATTTTTTTGTTAAATTTCTTTGAAATTTTATGAGACAATCAATTTAAAAAGTTCAGAATTTCATTTGAGTTCGGATCATAAATCTTGTGTTTTTCTTTTATTCTGTGAGTCGAAATGTTTTGTTTTGGGTATAAAGTCTGTGTCGTTTCTTTTAATTGCATCAGGCGGTTGTTGGAAGAACCTTTGTTGTAAAGTTTGGTATTTTGTCTCAGTTTGTATAACAACTATTAAGTTAAATCTTTTTTATTTTTTTTTTTTTTTTTGGTTTGTTTGTTATTTTTTTATGTTTTTATTTAAAACCAAACTTCGAATAAAAAATAAGAGGAAAATTAGTGTTTAATTTTACGGTTGATAATGAATATGAGAATTTTACACGAATGGTGTTAGTCGAATGAAAACAATACTAAATTTTATAAACCTTATGTAATAAGTATTAAGAGGTCGTTAAATTTTAATTTTAATAATAAATTTACATTAAAACTGAATTTATTTAATTTTAGTATAATTTTGAATCATTTAATTATAATAATTAATTTTCAGAAGATTTCTTTATGAGTAATATATTAAAAAAAACTACAAATCAATATTTTCTTCAAGTCATCTACAATCAAAAAGAAGAAGCGAGTCTTCATTTCTCGCAGGATCACATAATATGTTTAATATCATTTAAAATATCAGCAGGTTTTTAGAACTTAATCTGAGTATCGTCAGCATACAAATTCATTTTAGAACTATTTCAAATGTTAGAAAGATTATTAATTAATAGAGCAAAAAGCTTAGGACCTAATATTGACTCCTGAGGAACACTATACAGAACCCTCAAAAATGAAGAAACTTCAGAATTTTTACACACCTTTTGAAACCGATCATTTAAGTATAGTGAGCAGCTAGAAGTAGATAGTTTTTTTTGCAGAAGCAGAAATTATCTTTGAGCTTTCTTCCAAGAATATGGCATTCAAAACTTTTCAAAATCTTTCCCTTAAATGTATGGTTGCTAACGAACTTATATCTTAATCATAATACATAAGAGTCATACAGCTTTGATTTTAATGAAAACCAGACTGACAAGAAGGGTAAGAGAGCAAATTATATTGGGTAATTGGGTTATATTTTTAGATCCCACTTTCATAAAAAACAGAAAAAAGTACTTAAAAAAAATTTTATCTTCGGATATTTTTTGTTTAAAAAAATAATTTTTAAAACTTTAAAATGAAATATCATTTGAACTTTTAAGAACCACCGGACTGACAAATTTTATAGTAATCATTAAAAATATATACTGACGTGAAGAGTCCAAAAATAAGCCAATAAGGCAAAACTGTATTTGGGTTATGTAAAATTTGTTGGCTTTAACCATTATACATGTACGAAATTTTGTATTATTGCTTGCTTTATATAGCACCGTGAGTGGTTGCATATAAAACAAAATGTCGGGGTTTTAATGAACTTAACCTTCGTCGGTCTGTGCGTCTGTAGGCCTATACTCTACATCGGCTTAGAGCCTAAATTTGATACAAAGCATTTTTTTTTTTTGAAAATGGAGCAAAACATCGAGTGTAGCTTCGGCTGTGTGGCACGTAGCGCCGTCCTGTTGAAACCAAATGTTGCCAATATCCTCCTCTTGAATTTTTGTGAACAAAAATTCGTTCAACATGGCCCGATAACGATCGCCATTGACTGTAACGGCCACTCCCTGCTCATTTTCGAAAAATGGTCCAATTATGCCTCTGGACCAAAATCCGCACCAAACAGTGATTCGTTTTGGGTTTATCGGCTTTTCAATGTATGCGTGCCGGTTTTCTGTGCCCCAAATGCGACAATTTTGCTTGTTTACTACCCGCCAAGATCAAAATGAGCTTACAGAGTATACACAACCATATTCATTCAGCGGAAGGATAAAACTAATTATCTGTCAAATCAGACATGAGCTAAGTGTTACCATTCACGAAATAAGCACTTGTTGAAAAAAAAAAAACGTTAGATGGCGGATCCTTTATTTCCATATAGATGATATTGAAATTTTTGTTTCATTGTTAGTAATCTAAAACGGTTAGCTGCCATACAATGAATTTAGTTTTTTTTTTTTAATTATCTCAAAAACTATTCTATCTATAATTTCTAAGGTTATTAAAATAAAACTGCGTTTCAAGGATGTTCTCAAAAAAATCACACAAAGGAAATAAGATTGTAACTTGTTCGAGAAAGTGAGAGAGAGTGAATGTCGAATACCTTCTTAAAGACTGGACTGATTTTGTTACAATTTGGCAATATGGTATAGTTTCTAGTAAAGTAGAAATAAAATGTAATTTAAAATTTTTAAAATATTTTGTTATGAACTAAAAATCAAAGAAAAATCCATTTTTGTAGAAGCTTTTAATTTTTCACCTTTCTGACGATATATCATAAGGATAATGATCCATTAATATAAATTTGCAGTAGCTTGCTACATACAGTCGTCCATTTTACTTATTTTGGAAATAAAATCCATAGACTCGGTTATTAATTGTTCTTGCGCCATTTCCACTATTTGCTAAAGATAACTAAGCAGTACTCCGCAGAAAACATGATTCCTTCGTCTTCCCTTTTAAAATTTCCACTCAACAACTTAAAATTGCTACTACATTCAAATATAGCCTATTATTTTACCGTAAATTTAAGACCTCAATCTTAAAGATCCGACCAACAGAACTCAAGTTATAAGCTTCTAACTAGAACTTTATTTCTTTTTATTTTTTTTTATTTACACACAAAAACTAAACAACAGAGTTCTCGTCCTAACACTTCCTTACAATAATCTCATTACAAGTAGAGATATAAATACTGAGTATATCTACTGGCGAAAAGGGTAAAGTTTTATGGCAGTCTAAAGATGTAGAATTAGAGGTTCTAAAATTCAAAGGTTTTTTTCTACTTTCCATTTAAAATTATTCACGCCACCGGACTAACCTGCGATGGCATAATGATAAGTGCGTTCGACTGTCATAACGTAGCCCTTGACATCGAATCTCAGTCTATTTCATAAACCAATTTTTTTCAGGGTTACTGATGCCTCTCCTGAAGATATGAGATATGACACATCCTCCAATATAATGTCTTGTCATCAAAAATTTAATTTCATCGAAGCCATTCGTATTTAGGAGAATAATGTAGGTTCCGTCCATTTCTGCCAACTTAAAACATGCACAACTGAATGGTTGAGAGCTGTAAGTCACTCTAGGCCATAGTCCTCTACGAGCTGTTGCGCCACCAAATTTATTAGATTTTTGTTTATAAAATAAATACTTTTACAATCTTTCAACAGTAGTTATATGCAGTGTTTTAAAAATAGATTATACATATTAACGGATATAAAGAATGTTGTTAGAAGGCAGAATACATTAATACGAATACGCTTGCGTTCAAAACTTTATTTTCTCACACATTTTGTATGTATCTTTCATCTCGCCTTATAATATCTTCCCAAAGTTTCATAGCACTATTTCTGGTCCAAGTCAAAATTATAGTCTATAAAATCCAGGTATCAAGAAAATACCATTTCAATAATAATAAAGGGCCCGCCAAATAACTTCTTCTTTTTTTTTTTAAAAATGGCGCAAAACATCGAGTGTAGATTCGGCTGTGTAGCACGTAGCGCCGTCCTGTTGAAACCAAATGTTGCCAATATCCTCCTCTTCAATTTTTGTGAACAAAAATTCGTTCAACATGGCCCGATAACGATCGCCATTGACTGTAACGGCCACTCCTTGCTGATTTTCGAAAAATGGCCCAATTATGCCTCTGGACCAAAATCCGCACCAAACAGTGACTTGTTTTGGGTGTATCGGCTTTTCAATGTATGCGTGCGGGTTTTCTGTGCCCCAAATGCGACAATTTTGCTTGTTTACTACCCGCCAAGATCAAAATGAGCTTCATCTGAAAATATGATTTTTTTGGCAAAATCGGCATCTTCTCTAAGTCGATCGCAGGCCCACTTAGCGAAGCGTATACACAACCATATTCGTTTAGCGGAAGGATAAAACTAATTATCTGTCAAATCAGACATGAGCTAAGTGTTACCATTCACGAAATAAGCAATAGTTGAAAAAAAAACGTTAGATGGCGGACCCTTTATAATTAAACTAGGTATGATATGCATGCAAGGCTAAAGTCTCACCCTAAGCAGCAGCAGTTCCATATAGCAGTCTCACCAGTAATCAACTAGAGAGATATGTAATTATAATCTTGGTCATGACTAACTAACTTCCTAACTGTATATACTATATTCTTTCAGCTTGAAGTGGTTTGACTATCCCAGCATCAATGAGAAGAGTGTCGTGTGATCCTATATATACCTGGGGAGTTGCAGGTACTTTCATAAGACATGCATGCAATTCGCCCATATATATACAACATGTTTGTTGTTTGGATTTTGAATAGAACGTTGGTGGACCATCACCATAATCATTTTTACCATCATCATCATCGTCGTCATAATCAAAACACTCTAACCAACCGACGACGACGACACCGATGAGACCTACATATATGGACTTAGTCAAGGCATGATTGTGGGTTCCCAGGGTGTGGTGCTATGTGCTAATTAAAATTCTCTTTTGTTAGCATAAATTAACTTAATTAAAATAAAATTAATAATCCTTCAAAGAGATGGAGGGGGGACTATAGTTTATATGAAATGGTATCTCGCGGTCTCTCGCTTGCAATTATAATATTGCATCACTTCGCTTCGAGGATTTAAGTGCGTTTTCCGCATGGGAGCTAAGGTACGACCTATACTAATAATGTGTTGCAATATATTTGTGCGAGTGTGCGATAATAATCCTTTATTTAGATAATTACCCTTCGGGTGGATTTAACTACGCTTGGGGTTCATCGTTTTTTTATCAAATCATCTCTCTGCCTATACCTACTATATAAGTCCATAGGCCAACCGAATAGAGGTATTTTATTCAATATTTGAAATAGGGGCCTGTATACGCACTCAATAGCAAGTATTCCTCAGTAATATCGAATAAGGCCCTGATTGTTCAACTTTCTGGGCGCAGGGACATAAGTCCTTGGGACATAGGTTCCAATCTTACCTTTTGGGACTTATGTCCCACAAAGATGAGACATAAATACCAAAATCTAATTCGGGACGTATGTACAAAAAATCCCAAAATCCTAATTTGGAACCTATATCCCACTTAGGTGGGACATATGCCCCAACTTTCGTTTGGTAATGATGGGACAAAAATCGCGCAATTTTGTTTAGTTTAATTTTCTCAAATTTTCAAAAACGATCATAGAATTTTTAGTTTCTTCTATTTCTTAAGTGAAAAAATGGGTGTAATGTGTAACAAATTTTTAACAATTTTTTTTTTTAAACTATCTCTTTTAAAATTTGAGAGTTTTGTCCCATCATCACCAAACAAAAGTTGGGACTTGAGCCCCACCTACGTGGGATATAGGTCCCAAATTAGATTTTGGGATTTATGTCTCATCTTTTTGGGAAATAATTCCCATAAGGTAAAACTGGGATTTATATATCGCGGGGACTTATGTTGTGAGTGCCGGGACTCACGGTTTATATGTGTAAACATCAACGTTTATCCAAGCGCAGTTTTGGGGATCCATATTTGGATCCGTATGCGAAGTCGTCTACACTTTGTGGACTACGTGCACGGAGACAAAACGGACTAGTTTGCTTGAGGTGATCTTCAGTTTTTTGTCACAGAACGTACCCAATATCCTACTATGCATATTTCCGTAACGTAACGTGCTCGTAAAGACTGACCTCGTAACGTCGCACAGAGGAAATTGGACGTTTTTATTTTACTCTACTGCCGCCGGCATAGATGTTTACACATCAATAATGATTTGTATTAAGACCTTGCGAAACCCTGTAGAGGACTAGTAAATATTTGAAGCTTCATTTAAATTGAAAATTAAGCGTTTTATCTTCAGCTTCTATGTTAAATTGTACTAGTTCAAAGAGGCTCTAGAATATTTCTGTATCATCTGCCCAAGGAGTTGCATTTTAGTTTATATGCTCGAAACCAGCATTTAAAGACATCTTTAAGAAATTAGTTAATTTAAAGGCTTAACAATCTTTTTAAAAAAAATTTGACCTTACATCAAAAACCTATAAAAGTCAGTTGAAACTTTTTGTAAGATCCCCTCCCCTCAATTCATTATCTCTAAATCACTATCGGAATTTCATAGTTTATTCTCAATTATCATAAGTCAAACAGACAAAACAAAATAACTCCGGTGTTTGATACTCCGAAATACACTTGCCTTAAAAAAAATATAGGTGAAGGGCCGCCCACCCCCTCATGATTCTCGCCAAAGGTCGTGGTAGGTATTTATGTAATTTGTGTCCCTAATACATAATTTTACCATAAAACCTTTGGGTTCACATAATTCTCTATAAACATATTGAAAGCTTACGCCTTGAACTCATTCAATTCGTGCATTTCTTTATTATTAAACACTCATAATATTGTTGAAGAATCTTCTCTCAAAGAAAGGGCTTTTGCTCCTGACTTCTGCCATCCAAACCATCGATTTCACTCTTCTTCCGGCTCCTAAATCAAAATAAATCGCCCATTGATGTCTATCTCCAGTTTCTTGTGACTTCGAAAAAAATAAATCTATACATATACGGGCTATACGTAGCGGCTAGGATGATGGCGATGATATGGTGGTGGTATATACCTACAGCGAGACAGACGCAGAACACACGCCAAGCTATCAAAATTATGATGATATACTTCACTGCTAAAGTGGGTCAAAATCTTCAGAAATATTTACCTTTCCACACAGTGAGATTCTCCGAGTCCATAGCCCCGTGTTGGATTTATGGAAATCCAACGATTTAATTAATCGAGAATTATTAATAAATCAAAAATTTTGAACGCCAACTAGAACCAAAAAACACCCGAAGGAAGCTTTCACTATAAAGCACGGATTCTATCAAGATCGAGAGGGAGTAATAGGCAGAGAAGAGAATGCAAAACCCACAAACAGCATATTTTGTTGGCTAGGCTTACAGTAATTTATTAGGCATTCTTCTCTTCCCAAAAAAGGGGCAAAAAATCTGTCTCATAAAAATGATATATTTGACCTGGCCATGGTTAGGTATGGTGGCTAAGCGGCCCACCCCATTAAATATTATTATTTCTTGGTCGGGTTACCTTCTGTCTCAGCAGGTAATCAATCAGAGGGAAGCGAATTCGAAGTTGGGACTGTACGCTCCCACTCTTATAAGGATGATCAGCACGGCACCGGCAACGGCAGGCTGATTTGGACTTTTGTTTATTTTTGAGCAGAGGGCTTTTGAGGTTAAATTTCCGGTGTTGTGTCTTGTGTGTCTGTGGCAGCGACGACACGATACAAACCAACTTATTAGCATATCTTTGGAATTATATTTCGGTGATAATCAAATTCAATGATTTGATGTTTTTTTTTTTGTGTTGTTGGTATGTGTTCCGGATGGCGCTAGGAAGGTTATTTTTGGGCCTTAAAAGGTGCATCGTGGAAGTCAATTGATAGGTATGCTGATGTGGTTCTTTGGAAAATTATACTTTTTTATTTGTATGGTGGACAGAAAAAAGTGTTATTTGAATATGTAGATTGGGAAAATTGTTTGAGGAAATTGAGGTCAAAGGTAAGTAAATTAAGTAGGTATTTTTTTTGTGAGGCAGTTTTTGTGTGCCCCAAGATTAAAGCATTAGAAGATCGTTAATGAAGTGCTGAAATGTAAATTTGAATTGATTTCTAGAAGTCAATCTATGACATACCTACAGTATAAAGAAAATCGATTGACTCTATATGTATGCAGGGTTAATTTCGATGAAGTTTTGTGTGGAAAAGGTTTTAAATTGCTCGCTTCGGTTTACTGAATTATAGTGCTGGTATATTTCTTTTTTTGGGGGCATTTACATAGTTAAACAAATCAACAATAAAGTCATAGATGAAAGTTTGCCACTTTTTTTTAATTTGATTAGCTTATTTGAATTTTCATATTAAATTTCTTTATGCAAAATGTATTGGAATAATCATTTAGGCAAAATGTTGTTTTGTGTAATTTTCCTAACTTTTAATGAATAAGTTTAAAAAATATTATTTCGTCGGTCGTGATGAAAACCAGCTGAACTCAATAAATCTCAAATTTCATTAGAAGAAAAGGTAAATTGAATAAGACTTTTAATTTCAATAAATGTGTTAAGATATCGATACGTCACAACGGCCCTTCTAGCTCTAAACTTTGCACTAGAATTTTATGTTCACGATCTTTATATTTTTTGCACATAAATTCACAAACTCTTAAATTTGTATAAGAGTGAGTAATAAATTGTATCAACAATTTCAAAAATATTATTCTGCAAAATCGAATGTGAACGAATGACATGATGTTTGGCTTTCAAATTCTTTTATTCTCGTAATGCCATTTTGCTAAACTGTAAATGTTTGTCCACAAAAATATGGCAGAAGACAACTGAGCTATACTATACCAATACCATCAATTATGAACCAGCTTAAAACAAACCTTAAAAATATTAAAAATTAAAAAAAAAAAACGTAAAAATGTGTAAAACTTATCTTTTTAAACCAAATTCCAAACACCAATTAAAACTTCCCTCTTACTATGTTTCATACTCACTTTAAATTGAAAAAAAAAAACATTATGAAAATATAATATGTATTTCTAATTTTTGTTAAATTAACATTTTACAGAAATTATATTTGAAAATAATATTTAACATCCAAGTCAATTCAAATAGCTTTTGAAAATTCAACCACTCACAGATAACCACTAAGCTTTGGGTAATATAAATATTGTAAAAATCTTTAAAAATGAACAAAATCTAAATATAAATATAAATATAAATATACTTCTACTTCTACTTCTACTTCTACTTCTACTTCTACTTCTACTTCTACTTCTACTTCTACTTCTACTTCTACTTCTACTTCTACTTCTACTTCTACTTCTACTTCTACTTCTACTTCTACTTCTACTTCTACTTCTACTTCTACTTCTACTTCTACTTCTACTTCTACTTCTACTTCTACTTCTACTTCTACTTCTACTTCTACTTCTACTTCTACTTCTACTTCTACTTCTACTTCTACTTCTACTTCTACTTCTACTTCTACTTCTACTTCTACTTCTACTTCTACTTCTACTTCTACTTCTACTTCTACTTCTACTTCTACTTCTACTTCTACTTCTACTTCTACTTCTACTTCTACTTCTACTTCTACTTCTACTTCTACTTCTACTTCTACTTCTACTTCTACTTCTACTTCTACTTCTACTTCTACTTCTACTTCTACTTCTACTTCTACTTCTACTTCTACTTCTACTTCTACTTCTACTTCTACTTCTACTTCTACTTCTACTTCTACTTCTACTTCTACTTCTACTTCTACTTCTACTTCTACTTCTACTTCTACTTCTACTTCTACTTCTACTTCTACTTCTACTTCTACTTCTACTTCTACTTCTACTTCTACTTCTACTTCTACTTCTACTTCTACTTCTACTTCTACTTCTACTTCTACTTCTACTTCTACTTCTACTTCTACTTCTACTTCTACTTCTACTTCTACTTCTACTTCTACTTCTACTTCTACTTCTACTTCTACTTCTACTTCTACTTCTACTTCTACTTCTACTTCTACTTCTACTTCTACTTCTACTTCTACTTCTACTTCTACTTCTACTTCTACTTCTACTTCTACTTCTACTTCTTCTCCTACTTCTTCTCCTACTTCTACTTCTACTTCTACTTCTACTTCTACTTCTACTTCTACTTCTACTTCTACTTCTACTTCTACTTCTACTTCTACTTCTACTTCTTCTCCTACTTCTACTTCTACTTCTACTTCTACTTCTACTTCTACTTCTACTTCTACTTCTACTTCTACTTCTACTTCTACTTCTACTTCTACTTCTACTTCTACTTCTACTTCTACTTCTACTTCTACTTCTACTTCTACTTCTACTTCTACTTCTACTTCTACTTCTTCTTCTACTTCTACTTCTACTTCTACTTCTACTTCTACTTCTACTTCTACTTCTACTTCTACTTCTACTTCTACTTCTACTTCTACTTCTACTTCTACTTCTACTTCTACTTCTACTTCTACTTCTACTTCTACTTCTACTTCTACTTCTACTTCTACTTCTACTTCTACTTCTACTTCTACTTCTACTTCTACTTCTACTTCTACTTCTACTTCTACTTCTACTTCTACTTCTACTTCTACTTCTACTTCTACTTCTACTTCTACTTCTACTTCTACTTCTACTTCTACTTCTACTTCTACTTCTACTTCTACTTCTACTTCTACTTCTACTTCTACTTCTACTTCTACTTCTACTTCTACTTCTACTTCTACTTCTACTTCTACTTCTACTTCTACTTCTACTTCTACTTCTACTTCTACTTCTACTTCTACTTCTACTTCTACTTCTACTTCTACTTCTACTTCTACTTCTACTTCTACTTCTACTTCTACTTCTACTTCTACTTCTACTTCTACTTCTACTTCTACTTCTACTTCTACTTCTACTTCTACTTCTACTTCTACTTCTACTTCTACTTCTACTTCTACTTCTACTTCTACTTCTACTCCTACTTCTACTTCTACTTCTACTTCTACTTCTACTTCTACTTCTACTTCTACTTCTACTTCTACTTCTACTTCTACTTCTACTTCTACTTCTACTTCTACTTCTACTTCTACTTCTACTTCTACTTCTACTTCTACTTCTACTTCTTCTCCTACTTCTTCTCCTACTTCTACTTCTACTTCTACTTCTACTTCTACTTCTACTTCTACTTCTACTTCTACTTCTACTTCTACTTCTACTTCTACTTCTACTTCTACTTCTTCTCCTACTTCTACTTCTACTTCTACTTCTACTTCTACTTCTACTTCTACTTCTACTTCTACTTCTACTTCTACTTCTACTTCTACTTCTACTTCTACTTCTACTTCTACTTCTACTTCTACTTCTACTTCTACTTCTACTTCTACTTCTACTTCTACTTCTACTTCTACTTCTACTTCTACTTCTACTTCTACTTCTACTTCTACTTCTACTTCTACTTCTACTTCTACTTCTACTTCTACTTCTACTTCTACTTCTACTTCTACTTCTACTTCTACTTCTACTTCTACTTCTACTTCTACTTCTACTTCTACTTCTACTTCTACTTCTACTTCTACTTCTACTTCTACTTCTACTTCTACTTCTACTTCTACTTCTACTTCTACTTCTACTTCTACTTCTACTTCTACTTCTACTTCTACTTCTACTTCTACTTCTACTTCTACTTCTACTTCTTCTCCTACTTCTTCTCCTACTTCTACTTCTACTTCTACTTCTACTTCTACTTCTACTTCTACTTCTACTTCTACTTCTACTTCTACTTCTACTTCTACTTCTACTTCTACTTCTACTTCTACTTCTACTTCTACTTCTACTTCTACTTCTACTTCTACTTCTACTTCTACTTCTACTTCTACTTCTACTTCTACTTCTACTTCTACTTCTACTTCTACTTCTACTTCTACTTCTACTTCTACTTCTACTTCTACTTCTACTTCTACTTCTACTTCTACTTCTACTTCTACTTCTACTTCTACTTCTACTTCTACTTCTACTTCTACTTCTACTTCTACTTCTACTTCTACTTCTACTTCTACTTCTACTTCTACTTCTACTTCTACTTCTACTTCTACTTCTACTTCTACTTCTACTTCTACTTCTACTTCTACTTCTACTTCTACTTCTACTTCTACTTCTACTTCTACTTCTACTTCTACTTCTACTTCTACTTCTACTTCTACTTCTACTTCTACTTCTACTTCTACTTCTACTTCTACTTCTACTTCTACTTCTACTTCTACTTCTACTTCTACTTCTACTTCTACTTCTACTTCTACTTCTACTTCTACTTCTACTTCTACTTCTACTTCTACTACTTCTACTTTGGACTGATGATATTTCGGTAACCTTCTACGCACATTTATTTGCAAAATTATTCTCTGCCAAAGATCATTCTGATCCAATTTCTCTCAATTCGCTTTGCCTTTGATCTGAGTTTGTTCATATCTCTGCAATCATCCGCCAAGCATACGCCCAGCTAAATGCAGAACAAATTGATGTTTGCCATAAATTTTCTTTTGGCACAACGATAAGCCTGCAATTTCGACAACATTTGCTAAGCTAAACCGATGAGATCACACAAATCATCGCAACCAACCACCGCTCATTGCACAAATGAACACACCTCTCGAAGTGCAATTTCTCTAATAATAATTGCATTTTTAAGATCACACGCATCAGGCTGCGCGAAGAGGCAAACTTTTCAAATTCTCCACGCACATCCGAATCTAATCGGGAGCAGTGAAGTCGGCAGTTAAACTCCCTTCCCAATCGATTTTATAATCCAGTATATACATATAGGTAGTTAGAATAGAAATAACCCAGTGAGTACGGTTCCCTTTTGTATTCGTTGCCCAGAGGCGTGAAAAAGGACCTCATCACACTATAGCACCATAGCTTCTTGTGTCCGTGTCGTCGAGGAGCATCTTTAATTGCCATCGAATAAATGAGTTATTTTCCGAGGCTGTCGGTATGGCGTTTGTATATTTTTTTTTTTTCATATTCACACCATTAACTGGATTAACCGGGACGAGCAGTGCTTCCATGGAGGTCTCATAGATGGGAAATTAGTTTAAAAAAAAACATAAAAAAAACTAAAGACCAAGCAAATCGGATCAGTTGTTATGACCTCGTTAAAATTTCATTCGTTTTACATTCATTAAGGGTCAATCCTATTGCCATCCCTAGATCCTCATTGTTTTTGTTTTTTTTTTTTTTGAAGATATGCCGGCTTCGAAGATAAAAAGATTCCGCTCAGGCAGGTTCACCACCTCCACTGTTGTATTCTATTTTGATAGCTTCAGTCTTTATTCTTTGATCCTTAACCACATTGATCAGGCGTGAAGTCAAACGAATCCTGTACAGTGAAGGAGCACCGGTCTTCACAGATATTTGTAGAAAATATGCTAAGGAAGATCGCTGATCTTGAAAAAGTATGAAGGTGTGTAGAAATCGAATAAGGGTTTCGGTTTGATTGAATATCGATTTTTTGTGTAAAAAGTACTTCAAAATTTTGGATTTTAGTGCGAGAAGATCGGTATATATAGGATAAGGTGTGATATTTCATGCCATTTCGGTGCAGAATAAGAAGGCGTGTATAAGGTTTTTTCTTTTTGTTGGAGTGATAAAAACCGCAAATTACTTTATCAGATGTTACAACACATTGTCATTGTTTTACTTTTTTTTTACTTTGTTCTCCTTAGGGATTTATGGTTCATAAATAAATTTAGCCTCATCATAGACCTTATACCTAAATACAACCATATGGTTAAGTGATTCAAGACACTGAGACTATTGAAAAATAAGGTGAGGTCTTGGAGGGTCCATATAGTGCAAATGGAGACAGATTCTAACATAAGGAGCTGTAGTTAGAATTCGTTGGACTATCATGCCGGAGGTCTAGGTTTGAATCGCTGCCTGTGCCACCTAAAAAAATGTATTTTTTGTGAGGGTTATTGCCTCTTAAGAGGAAATAGCAAACCTATATCCTATAAGGTCAGTTCTATTCTTCATCGGGGTTTAAACTTGAGACACTGGTATAGTTTATTATAACGGGTGTTTTTTTTAGAGGTATAGAACTTTAAGTTGGCAACACCATTTTAACTGGCGGCCATTTTGTCAGCTTTCAAGTGATTTATTTTAAGTTTGGTTTGGCATTTCAACTTGAATAGACTGACGCCTGAACAACGCAAGCAAATTGTGCAAAATGGGCTCGAAAAGAGATCGTTGTTGATCCCGATTTTCGCAAGAAAATTTCTTTCAGCGATGAAGCTCATTTTGGGTTAAATTGCTACGTCAATATAAGCAAAACTACCGCATTTGAAGTGTAGATAGTCATCAAGCCATTGTTGAGACGCCATTAAATCCAGAAAAACTGACAGTTTGCTGTGCTTTATGGGCTGGTGGGATCATTGGTCCTTACTTCTTTAAAAAAAACGATGCCGGCCAGACGGTTTCATTTAATGGAGACCGTTATAGAGCCATAATTAATGAATTTTTCGTTCCTGAATTGAATCGCCTTGATGTGGGGAAGCTGTAGTTTCAACAAAACGGCGCAACATGTCACAAAGCGCGTGCCACAATTGATTTGTTGAAGGAAGCGTTTGGTGAACGCATAATTTCGAGTTTTGGACCTGAGAGTTGGCCTCCAAGATCGTGCTATTTAACAACGCTTGACTATTTTATATGGGGATATGTGAAGTCGCTAGTCTACGCCAATAAGCCCGAAACAATTGACCACTTGGAGAACAACATTCGTCGCGTTATTGCCAATATACGGCCACAAATGCTGGAAAAAATTCATCGAAAATTGGAACTCCAGATTAGACAACGTCCGAGTCAGCCGTGGCGGAGATTATCTTTCGAAAAAAGTAAATTTTATGTCAATTTAAAAAAATTATCTTTGTTAATTCCATTTCAAAGTTCTATACCTCTAAGAAAAACACCCTTTACTTTGCTCCATAAAGGGCAAGTATTTGTTTGGTGAACAAAATTGCAACGTTTTATCAAGATGAACGCATTATGATGATGTGATGCATCTCTGCTATAAAGTGTGTCCATTTTTACATCGAACGAGAGCCTAATCAGATGGAAAGATTTTCTTCAAATTTGATTTTCTGAGAGAAAATAATTTGGGACTATAAGAGGTTCCACCCAGAAAAAAACATTTGACTCAAAACTGACGTTAGAAAAATTAATTTCTTGAAACAATTTTAATTTTTCACTACACAGGTAAATCGAATTGTCTTTGGCACCCAATATTCAATATACATACCAATATTCTCTTCTATACCCTAAAAGACAACCTTAACAGACCAATAATCTCAATAGCAATTCAGCGAGGATTATAATTGATGGGGAACTTTTAAGCTTCCTCTACACACCTAGCTCAAGGCCAATTTTCAAGCAGATGATTCAATTTTAATTCGAAGAAAATTATAGCTGCAACTTGATATGTGGACGTCCTCCGACTTCGATATGCTCTCTATACCTCTATATCATCTATATCCAATATACATTTTCACATATCACATACTGCCCTTAGGGTATGAGTATATTATATACGTAGGAGAGAAAGAGGTCTTTCATCGACATTTTATCTGAGGAATTTGTGGGTTTGAAACAGGTGAAACCTGTTCACAGGGTCTAATCAAATATATAATTTTTAATTAGATAGAATACTCGTCTTGAAGTATAGTCATACTACTGCAACAGCACAATCTTCTAAGGTAGGTAAGTATATAAGTAGGAGATGATTAATGAATATATTCAGTGGATGTGACAGGTTTCCTAGACCCATACTCATAGCAAAAGGGTATTATCTCTATATATCTATATTTTCAAAGTGCATACTACCGAACTAAATATGAATACCAAAACGGGTTGGCCAAGTCAAGGAAACCCCTTTAGCATTTTACAATATTTTCGCCAGACTGGAAATGGACGACAGAGTATTAATTATTGACTTCAACTCCCGAGGGTTGATATTTATCGTCGATAATATTCAGTTGGAGAGAGCATAAATGAAAGATATATCTATGGTAGACGAGTCGAGTTGAGTCCGAGGTTTGCTATATGGTCATGGTCAAGGTATTAGGATGCATGAATGAATTTAATAATTGCATGTTGGCGTTTAGTTTAGTGATGGGTATAGATTTGGTGCTCTGCTGCAAGGTAAACCTAGAAGGAGTCATTGACAAGATCAGGCTTTGAATATGAATTAAGGGCCACATATTAATCATAGCATTCAGTCAACGGGAATGATACATTCCATAAATATACTTTGGGGATAGCATATGATCGAGAAATTACTTGGAACTAAGAAGTGAATATATTTTAATAATTGGTTTCTCATTAAGTTTGCAAAATATTGCTCTTAAATTTTAAAATAAAAATAATGAATACAATTTTAATATTTTTAATTCTTTTAAATGAGATTAAAAGAGGTTTATACATAAGCCCTAATTATAGGGTGTTTTGAGTGAGAGTTAAGTCGAGACAAGATAAGATCGTATAGTAGGTGGTCTATTTCCCCCTGTTTAGACGAGAGGGGCAATTTTCTAAATAGAAAACATTTTTGAAATACAAAATAAATCATTGAAAAACAACGGCAACTCTTACAATTTCCCGAAAAAGCTTTTTTAAAGCCAAAAATTCATTCTTTTTAAAATAAATGAATATTTTTAAAAAATTAATGTTCCAGCTAATTTTTTTCAAATTTTTTATTATTTTTTAAATATACAATGTTTTTATTAATTTTAAGTCAAACGGTTAAAGCCAGTTTGATAAATCCCTTCTAGTTGTTAAGAAAGTTGAACAAAAAAAACAGAGATAAAATTTCCTTAGTTTTACATCAGTCGGTTGTTTTTGTAAGTATTTCCACTTAGTAATTAGTAAAGTGGATTTAGTTATTTACAATTTTTTTAAAAACTAGAAAATATTTAATGAACAGCTTTTTAGTATTTGATCAAAAATTAAAAGGAGCATTGAATATTAAAAACTTAAATAGTATCTAATAACGTAATATTTTGATAAAGAAATTAGTTTGCACAAAATTTTAAGTTTGAAAAATCATTTTTCAAATGCTATGCTTTAAAACAATTTAATTTAAAATTAAAATAAAAGAATGAATTTCTTTCTGGATTAAAAAAAAGCATGGCTAAGGTAGCTGTCGTTCTTTTTGCTCCTCCAGCCTATTAAAAAAAACCTCAATGGATTTCTGAAGCATTTTTAAAAATACTTTTTTTTCTGACAATTACCGGCTAGCTATCCTTTTATAAATTGAAAAAGTTCAGTAAAATAATTAGGCTTTATTTCGTTTTGTCAAATAAGACAACTTTGGTCTTATTTTCCAAAATAATTTGGGCTTTATCCATTTTGTCAAAGAGAATTAAGAACACAATTTTTTTTAATTCACAATATTTCTGCCGCAAAATTTTTAATCCGGAATTCGTTCAATATTTTAAGTTTAAGGTTAAAGACTACTGTCAGTAAATTCGCAGTCAATTGACTTAAGCCATTTAATAATAATAATTATTAATCTATATATATAAAAACGGATCGTGGTGGGTTTTGATGCTTAAAACTTGAAAACGATTGTACAAATTTCGTTACTTCCTTCTGCAGGTTTGTTAGCAATTTATCCGCAAATGTTAAAGAAAAAGAAAACTTTGAAAATTTTCAACAGGTGGCGCTGTAGGCGCACATTTCGCTTTTCAGTTCAATTCAATCGCCGTTAAACAGGTGGCTCTGTAGACGGTAAGGAAATGGCTTTTGGGATAGTCTTTTTCAACTTTTGTTATTTGTAGGGTAAAATGGGGACAAAATAAAAAATATCTGATTTCAGAAATTCTTCGATGTTTGAAAGGTTGTTTTTTAGTGGATGGCCGTAGAGATTTTTTTTTTTTCAGAAAATTGCCATTTATACGATGAATTGGACAAAAAGTAGCATCTGATTTCAACATTACTTTTTGTGTGTGAAAGGTTATGTAAAACAAATTGCTATTTATAGAGTAAAATGGAATAAAACCAAAGAAGAAGTTTTTTTTTTTATTACAAAAATTCTTTCTGTGTTGACAAAGTTATAAAGGTTGGATTAGAGGATCATGTTTTTACATATTTAGTCATTCATAAACTAAAGTAGGTTACAACCCATAAAGTAGGTAGAATTCGATTACAAAAACTAGCTTAGATATTTATTTATATTTTCTTTTGTATTTTTGTATGCGAAGCTTAGGTTTGTCTACCCGTGCGAAGCCGGGTGGGTCAGCTAGTAGTAAATAATAGCAAAGGCTTTGTCTTGGTACTTTTACTTAAAAATTAGAGTCAGTAGTCCACTTTTTCTATTCTGACCTTGTACTTAACAAAAGCACTCAATTAACTAGCAGTTAATTGACTGCAGTTAATTGACTGCAGTGCCTACTGTTTCCATTCTCAAAGGACATAGCTAAAAAATTGACTTAAAAACTTATTCAATTTTCAAAGTCATTTGACTGCAACTCTTAGTAAAGAAGGTATGTTAATTAAATAAAAATAAATAAAATCAAAGCATTAAACAGAAAGAGGAATTATTTTTGTACTGTGCTCTTAGGTTTTGCCGTGAATCTTCGTTTCAAATTGATAAAAATAATTAAAATAATTTAACGCTATACCAAAGTATATATTTTTATTTAAAAGACTTAAAATAAGAAAAAAGACCTGAAAACGAATTAAATTGACTTATACATAGTTAAAAGACAGCAATCGAATGACATACCTAAAACTGACTTTTAAGCGACTAAAATACTGGAAACATTCAAATATTACTGCATGTTTTATAAAAATTTAAGTTTTTCCAAACTGTCTCTAACATCAAAGCATTTTTTTTTAAATTAGGCATAAAATTTTATTTTTTCAAAATTAAGAAGGGTCCATTTCAAGTAAAATATTGTATTCTGATTGATTTTTTTAATTTAATGTCTTAATAAAACTTAAAATATGCATTTTTAAGACACTTGGGTGTAATATAAGTTTCTTCGACCAGATTTTAGTTCAATAACAAAATTATTGCTGCAATATTCTATTTTATCTTCATTTTTACCTTCCATAGTGTTAAAACCAATCTTTAAATTATTTTTTTTCTTAACTCAATATTATTTTTATTTTTAATAAGAGCTAATAAGTACAACCCAGTTGTGCATTAAATTTGCCCAGTATCTGTGTTGGTGTGTGCTGAGATATAACCTTAAAACCCACAGAAATTTGTAAGAAAAAATATTATGGGTAAAATGCATCATAATTTCTCAAGAGTATAATAAAAAATTATTACCTTGCATTCAAATTGGTATAATGGCCCCGAATAAACCATTGCTCATCGAAATTCCAGGAAGTCTCGAGGACCTCCAAAATAAATGTTCAATCCGTTGATTATATACAGATACACCTTCACTCCATCCCCGCACCAAGATCCACCGAACTAACGAAAACGACCACTAGCTGTGATGATGTGATGCTTATATGGGAGAATCGAAAATCGTCGTCGTAGCCATAACCATTTGTTTGGATTATTCCCCACAATAAAAATTAATTTTTTAAGTGTCAATACAGATTCAAAAAAAAAAAAAAAAAACAGTAAGAGTGTATATAGTATGAAATCCCTAGGTTCACGTTCACAAAACCCCTCTTTTGTATCCAGTATCCACAATCCACATTCAAAAGGACACCTCAATTAATTTAATTATCTCGATGTTCGAGAGGTTTTATTTTACGTGGTATACTAAATGTATAAGGACAGATGAAGCATGAAGGGGTCTCATGTTAAAATTGGGTAGGTAAAGAGGTATGTAGGACTGTAGGTATGAGCCAGACTACTGACTCCAATCTTTTTCTTTATATCCATGTGCTATTTATTCGGATGGTAATAGTGAGTATCTTTTTCATATCGTGGTGACCAAACATTTGATTCAGATTTAGGGTGGGAAAGAAGGTTCTTATACCAAAGAATTAAATAAAAATATGTCTGTATGATTAAAAAAATCAGATAAAGTTATGATTAACGATATTGAAACATCAACATTATGGGATCTTTTAAATGGAATTGGATATGAAGTTATGCGGGGATATATTTCACTATATGACACTCTTAAAAGTCGCTTGATCGTTTGAATATAAACATATAAAATAGCAAAATATCAAAATATAGCACCAAACCGAGCGTTAGAATTTATTTATGGACTAATTTTAACTGGCCATATAGGTAAGATCCGATAGTCAGTTTCATATTTGTTGTATTTATTCTGTAGAAAATTGTAGGCCCCTTGCATTTCTGCAAGGAAACAGCACGCACACAAGAATGGTTGATGGTTGAGAGCTGTAAGTCACCTTGACTCTTCATGAGCTTTCGCACCACCTAATTTACTTTATACATTTATTTATATTTATCGGTTTTGGATTTAATTTAAATTGAAACTTACAAAATTATAATGCAACAATGATTTAATTTTAAGAAGCCTTTATGTATTTTTAATTGGTCAAACAATATCATTTATCATTATAAACCTTGACTAGGTTAATTGCCTTGAAATAATTAAAATTTTCCAAAAAAAAAAAAAACATTTATTTATTGATGTCAAAGTTGTAACCCTATTTTAAATAAAATTAAACGTGGGTGTGTTTGTGTTTGTTGTTGTGTTAATAGTGTGAACAACATTTTTATTCAGCAATTTAAAATCCGATTAAAATATCGACAGGTGTTCGAACATTAATGTGTATTAATCAAAATTGTTATAAGATTTTTAATTGCTTCAATAAAAATATTGATTTTTCAATCGTGGCGATGCGATGTGATTATATTGATTTCCCAAAATGAGAAGCCATTAACTTTTGTTGACCCTATCAATTTTGCATCTAAATTATTATCGATAAATTATGTTTTTTTTTTTATTATTTTATATTTCCCACGGAACAACTCTGTCAATATTGTATGGTAATGTGGTGATATAATAAAAAAAAAACTATATAAGCTGATTGAGAACAAACAAAAATATAAAATAAAAAGTCAAGGTCAATGCGATTTTATGTTTTATTTCTTTCTTTTCTTCATTTTAAATAAATCACAAAATCACCAGCTTTGGTCATATACATATTTGTGATTGTGGGATTTTTTATTAAGTTATATTTATTATTACTGGCTACGTCAAGCTTAATTTAATGTTTTAACAATAAAGTGGATGCTAGTGAAATCAAATTTTTTATGGATTTTATTTGATTGGAATTCTTGCATTATGGTGGTATTTCGTTGTCGTGTAATGGAAACTCACTGAAATCGTGGCATTTCTTTAACGTAGAAGACATTAAAGATTGAACTCTGATCCCGCTAACAAGAAGTTGAAGAACATATGTAATTAAATGGAATAAGTTTCACAACACGAAAGAAGAATATTGGATTGTTTCTCTATGAGAGTATTAGGCACACAAATTTCTCCATTTTTGTTGAACAACTCGATCCTTTCATTCGCTCTTTTAAAATTGTGATTTTAGATGTAGCTATCCCGCAATTTGAGCTATTTTGTTTTTAATTGGGCGTTTTGGGGGTCTTTGAAAATAGATTGCGAAGAAGCGAATTATTTAATTTAATGAAATAAAATAAAATAAAATAAAATAAAATAAAATAAAATAAAATAAAATAAAATAAAATAAAATAAAATAAAATAAAATAAAATAAAATTAACATAATTTGTTTTAACTCATTTTTGTAAATCTTTTATGATAGGTGCTATTTTTGGACCCCAATATTTTAGATAATCTGCGGAAAAACTTCCTCTTCCTCGGTTTTCGTTGTAAATAGTCCACAAAAATTGATAATGCTACATTTTTTTTACATAAGAGGAATTGATTTTGAGAAAAAAGTACTGTGATTTGTTCAGGCGTTTTTCTCAGATTTTTATATATTTTTTCATTAATTAAAACAAAAATTAATATTGCCTCATTATTGAAAATTTCCTGGGGCAAGAGCACAATCCAGAATTGTGATTTCAAGAAAATGGAGGTGCAGCAATAAAATCTCCAGTATCAATTCCTATTCTTTCTAAAGGGTCTTCTAACAGGGATGGTCATTGGTCATATCTCAAGTGGAGGTGATGTGAACTGGCTACTGAGATCGTGCGATTTGGCCCCATTAAAGACTTTTTTTGTATAGTTTTCTGAAGTCGCAAAGGTCTATGCGAATAAGCCATAAACCACAGGTGCCCTCAAAGCCAACATAATCAATGCCATCGGTCAAATTCATCTTGATTTATGCCCCAAAATCATGGAAAATTGGACATTTCGGTTGCGTGGCACTCAGAGAACCAGCGGTGGACATTTGAACGATGTGATACTCCATACATAATAACATCGTTAGGTCATTCACACGAATACAAAATGTTGATGATATCTCACACACACTTTGTTTTGCTTAAATTTAAAGATAGGAAGCGCTTAATAAAAGACCCTGGGGTGTGTTTTTAGACATGTGGTTTTCAAGAAGAAATAAAATGCATATAATTTAATGTTATGGCCAAGAATTTAGCTTTATTATGAAGACAAGGGTTTGCCATTATGTTTAAAAAATGATTTCGGGCAAGTGGCCGCCGCGGCTGGCTCGAATAAATTCCATCCGAGAGGCCCAATTTTCGACCACTTTTTGCAGAAATTTGGGCCGTATGTCAGCAATAACGAGCCGAATATTCTCTTCCAAGGCGTCAATCGTCTCGGGCTTATCTGCGTAGACAAGCGACTTCACATAACCCCACAATAAATAGTCCAGCGGTGTTAAATAGCACGATCTTGGAGGCGACACCACAGGCCCACGACGCGAGATAATGCGTTCACCAAAAGTTTGCTCCAATAAATTGATTGTTTCGTTGGCTGTATGACATCTAGCGCCGTCTTGTTGGAACGAAAGGTCGTCCACATCAACATACTCCAATTCAGGCACGAAAAAGACATTAATCATGGCTCTATAACGTTCCCCATTGACTGTAACATTATGGTCGGCTTCATTTTTGAAGAAATAGTGACCAATGATTCCCTCACCAAAACAGTGACTTTTTTGAGGATGTAACGCCGTCTCTACAATGGCTTGAGGATTATCTACACTCCAAAGCTTATTGACGCAGCCATTCAACCAAAAATGAGCTTCATTGCTAAAAAAAAATTTCTCGTGAAAATCAGGATCAACAACGATCTCGTTTCGAGCCCATTTTGCACAATTTGTATGTGTTTTTCAGGTGATTCAGTCAATATTCATTATGAAATGGCAAAGCAAACTGAGCATAAATCAAGTGACAACTGTCAAAAATACCAACTCCGAAAAAAGTATTGCGAGATTGAAAACTACACGTCTTAAAAACAAAACACCCGTTACCAACGTCTAAGGCGAGAGGCTTTTTTGCATGACAAGAGATACTCTTGATTCTTGGAGGATTTGTCAGTTCGTCGCAAGAGGCAGAAGCCGTTTTCTTATTTATTTAGGTGGACGACGCTGGGAATCCGACCCACCTTCAGCTGCGCACTTACCACTACGCCACCACAAGCTACTATTTTATTTATCTATTCCAAAAATAAAAGGAATAGATATGTCAGCGACTCCCAACGGCAGACAAGAAACTGCGACGGGAACTCTTGAAGAGATACTTCTGATGTACATCGTTAATTTAGACTAAGAAGTGTTGACATCGGGTTTCTGATCTAATTGCTATACTAACTTCGATATATCAACCAAAGGTCGTGTGATTACGAAATTTAAACGACACACACTCCAGCAGCAAAGGTATAGGTACCTTTGTTAGTAACACACATACATAAACATTCAACATCTCAACTTAACATGAATTTCAATATTAAATGAATTTCTTGAATTTGAATCTTCACATGGAAAACTTACAAGACATACCTATATGTACCTACTAATACCGCATCTAAACCTTTCCTCTCTTAAATTAGAAATAACAAACCTTAAGAAACAATTAATTCAAAACGTTGTTCCCAATCAACAACTTTTCCACTATTTGCAAAACAGAGAATAACACGCAGTACCATAAGCTAGTCTATATACTCTTTTTCGTAATCGGATTAATTAAATCAACAGCTAATTAATGTAAACGTATTCATAACCTTTTGCAAGTATGTAGGTCTGTATATACACCATCAGTTGAAGTAGAATTTATTTATACCAGACCACATCTTCAGAGTCTTCCTTTCAACTCACTCAACATCAACATCAACACACCACTCACCATCCAGAAGGCTAAGCTCCGATTATCCGCGGAAGTCTTTCGAACTTCTCGCGCCTCAAAACTGCACAACCAGCAGCGCCTCATAATCCCATGGAGACTGAAACTTTTCGGTATCTTATAATTCTCATCATTCACTCCTCCTTCATAGCTTGGCACAAAAAAAAATATCTCTCACCCCTTTTAGCACGGGAGTTTATACAGAAGATATTGGATGAAGCCACAATTAAGTGGCCACGTTTTATCGCTGCGCCTTTGGGGTTACCTCGCTGGTACCCTAAAGGCAGAAGTTTTATATCTATAAGAAATACATTTTTTTTTGTTTTGAGCTCTGAGTTCTTGCGTTCTTTACAGCAAGACCAACCAACCGACCTTTTGGAGTATAATATACAAATCTTTTACCTTGGGACTAGTCTGGGTATACGTTCTTCGTCGTCGTCACATTGCCATCATGTTTTTTTTTTTTTTTTTTTTGAGGAACTCCCGAATAACATGTATCCGAGAGTTGTTGTATGCCCCGGACCAAACGATAACCATCGCACCTTTTGCTCACTGTGCTTCAGAATTCCCTTCGATATTTCAACAAGAAAACTTACAAAAAAATAAATAAAACAATTAAATCCACAACTTAATCGTGTATACTTGCTTTTATGTTGGGAAAGTATTTACAACGGAATCGAAATTTTAGAAAGTTTATTTTTAAAAAAATAAGAATTTGTAGTTTTTTAAACTAGATTTACAATAATTTAAAAAATGAGTTTGATTAAGTTGCGAGATGTTGAAAATGTAAATATTTATTCAAATTTATTTGGTTTGTAAGTGGGTAGAGGGGAAGAAGGAAAGAGCAACATGAAAATGGTATAATATTATATGTACCTATATGTTTGTGCGTCGAATATTCAACATTGATAGTAAACTCTACATGCGTCTGTAAATTTTGTTTGGTTGTACGTCGACAATATAAAATTGATAGTAAACTCTACATGCGTTTGTAAGCTTTGTTTGTTTATACGTCGACAATTCAACATTGATAGTAAACTCTACATTTGTTTATAATAACTTTGTTTGTTTGTTCGTCGACAATGCAACATTGACAGTAAAGTTTACATGCGTTTGTAAATTTTGTAAATACAATCGGGTATCATAAAAGCATTATTCACAGTCACAGTCGGCCCACGATGTAGTGTATGAGTCATTGAATAAATAAATAATTGAAGTACATATTTACATGTTTCATCCTCTGTTCTATTGTATTATTGTAATTATTAATAATTTTGTTGTGTTTTGTTTTGTTTTTGTGAATACCTAACTGACCTTTATAGTATCTTTGAATATCGCAAGTCAAAGAATAATATCATAAAAATAGCAACAAATTGGAAAAACGAAAGCAACAAAAAAAAGTTCGCAACAAAAGCAGAACTTTTTAAAAGGAGCGCTATACTGTATGTATTTATATTCACTTTATTATCTTTGACAATAATTGTAGGATAGGTATGTTGTGTTCTGCTCCCAATAAACTCGACTTGAACTTTTTAATTAACTGTGCTGCTCATAGAGTGACTTCGAATCGAAGAAGGAGTAATAAACTAGAAGAGCAAAACAACAACAGAGCACTGCACTGGGAAATGCCGGCTAAAGTTGCACCGTTTGGCTTGACTGAAAGTTAAGTTGTGAAACGTTTTTGTATCTTTTTTTGGATTTTAATAATAAAACAGATAAGGGGAGACCGAATGAATGCTGGGGAGGTCGAAAATTGTTGATATTTACCGAAACGATGACGGGGACTTTTCCTCGCATCTTGCATGGACGTATAGCGCTGTTTTAACGCTTGTCTGGGGGCAGCCGGGATTGGGTCAAAGGATCATTGAAAAAGTGTTGTTTTTGTTTTGTTCAGATAAATGTTGTGTAGTTTTAACCAGTCAGCCATTAGTTTCCAAAGTGATGGCCTCCACTTGCCCTCAACTTGGCATCTATCAAAGAAGTTTCACTATAATAGCATAGCAGTCGATCTCCTATGTTATGCAACTTTTTTCACTTTCAATTTTGTCCGTTAAGGAATGTGATGCAATATGCGTTTTAAATGTTCCTACATTCTTTTAGGGTTTTCTCATGGGGAATACCTTGCCTCCCTACCCCACTGGGTGTTTCTTCACCACAATCACCATCATCATCATCCATAAGTGATGTTATTGTTGAGTCATGATTTTCGCAAGTTAGAAAATAGTTTTGCGAAACTTTTAATGGATTGAAGACAGCCAAAAAGGGGTTATGTTGAAGGTTTTATAATACACAAACTGTATAATATACGAATAATAGATATGAGGTACGACACGGGGGTATTTTCCATTTCATTGCTTTAAAATTGAAAGTGTCTCGGTTGGATGGAACATTTTAAGCAAGTTGAATAGTTGATCCTTGACTATCATTTATGGTTGCAAGTAGGTGATGTGTGGGATGGGGGGAGTAGTATTTTGGTTTAGCTTTTAAAATATAGCTTTTGAGATGTAACTTTCTGGATCAACTAAGAATTTATTTTAGTTCTGTATTTTCCCTAATTTCCACCATTAATTTGTAATGCCTGGTTTTATGGTGTGCTTTCACATGCTCAAGTTGTGCATTTTAAGTCACTTATAAAAATCATTAAAATATTTGTAAAAAAAAACATCCTAACGCCAATTTAAAGCAGAATTATGTTTAAATATGCAGTTGGAAAATAAATATCAACGTTTTTGAAGTAGGTATAGAATTTTCAAAACAAACAAGTTGGAATTTTAATTTTATGAAACATTGTTTTGCTTAACGATTTTGGGTACAATGGCTTACTTTTGAAGGTAGGTCGTACCTACTTATTTTCTAACACAAACAGATAAAAATAAAATTTTACTTTAACAGCTAGGTATAGGTATAGGTGCCAATTTATGTATTCTAAGAATTTTTTTGTTTTAATTCTTAATATTGTTAGTGTTGAAAACCATTTCGAAATGTTGGAATTTTTTTCAAACTATTTAAATAAAATTTATTTGTGAATAACGCTATATAATACCATTTAGGTACTACTTTCTATAGAAGGTTCTGCATACAAAAATTGATAAAAAACGTTTTGGAGAAAGTCGAAAATTATGACTTTGGATGAAAATATTTCGAGAACCAGACCTTCCACACGCTTTTGGTTTAGACGTCCAGATAGAGTTTGAAAAGACATTTCCTTTGATGTATAGCTCGATGGGTTTTGAAAACATTTTTTAAAAGTTGAAAAGAAGATGCAAGGGAGGCCATCATTTTTTTCAAAAATCAATAAAAACATTTTGGAAAAAGTTCGCCGAAATTTTTACGTCACCGAAAAGGTCTGTTAATTTGCTATTCGCCACTACAAACCGCAACCCCTTTCGAGGCTCTATTGCGGAAATATCGCCATCGAGACCCTTTTTAAGGTTCGATCGAAGTATACACGAGGTAATATCATTTTGAATGTTAATATTTCAATAACCAAAGCTGGCAAATTTTTTTATTTATATCGGCAGAAAGGCCTGTTAATTTTCTATACGCAACTGAAGACTGTTTGGTATGGTCTACTAAATTCAGAAAAACAATGTAATAAAATATTATTGAGTACTTTTTCTTATTATAACATAAAATGCACGAACTTGCTCTTGGATAGTGCTGGGTGGCGTTTTTAAGAAAAATCCCTTCAGTCAGTCGGGAAATTCTCTTTTTGCAACAAATATTTTCTTTTTTCCCTCTTTATTTTGCACAATATAAAACGAAGATAAATTCATTAAATATTTAAATAATTGGACATTTTGTTGAGTAAAATAAATTAATTGTTACAAAAAATGTATATTATTCTAAATATTTATGCCAGAAGTCTTCGATATTATTGAAAGAATCTACTGTCCTCAATATCATTAAAAACGATAAAGAGTGGTCTCCACTTAAAAAATAAAATAAAATAAAATAAAATAAAACAAAAATTAATTTAGTTTTGTGTTTGCTATCGGTTCTTTTAGATGAATAAAATACTGCATGTTTTCATTTCGTTGAAAACTATTTCATATAAATGTTTAATTTGCTTATTTTTCTTCTCGTTAATAATTGAATAGTTTTCAAATAATTCCTAAAATGTATATGTAGGTATGTATAATATGTATCTTCTAAAAATGCAGTCGTTTAAACTGTATTCACCTTTGAAAATTATAATGTGTTATTATTTGTAGGGTCTTATAAATTTTTCTAAAACATATTTTTAATTTTTTTTATACTTTTTCTGATTAAAATTTTACAAGGAATTCCCATTAAATGAGTCGGTTTTAATTTGCTCCTTTAGAGTTAAAAATTCCCAGAATAAAGGATTTTTCCATTGATCCCTCAGCACTGCTCTTGAGGTATACAAGTTCTTTTATATAAGCCGTATTTTACTATCGCCGATGATCCATATAGATCATCTCGTGAAAATAAAACAATACGGATCTTAGTGACAACTGTGTTGTATATATATGTCTCTTTTTTCCTCAGGTTTTTATTTTTCATTTATTGGTTTTCTTTTTACTTTACACTATACAATTCACAATTCCTAACAATGCGCATAGCTGAGAAGCAATAGCAAAAAACTAAACTTTTGGTTCATGAAACGTGATCCCGATAGAGAGCAGGATCACGTTGTAATGCATGTATTTTGATGATCTATATGGATCATCTCTGATAATAAAAAACGGCTTTTATAGAAATTGTAAAGAAGCATGAAACTTGTTCTTTAAATTGCTGTAATAAATCCCTAAAAAATTGTGCTACAATCAGCGTTGCCAATAGTGCAGATTTATCAACATTTTGCAGATTTTCCACCCGTTCTCAGACTTTTGAAATCTACAAATCTGCACTGCAGATTTTGTCTGCATAATGTGTTTGTTCTTTTTTTGTTCTTTTTACAGCAACTCATCGGTACTGTATTCTGTCTTTTATTTTTGTTAGCATTTAGTTTTATTTTAATCATGAAATCAAATTGAGTTTTGGAAATGCATTAAAAGTATTAATTCAATATCAAAGGTAGGTATTTAATTAAAGTCACTTAGATGTTTTCAGTAGAAATGCAAGCAAACTCTATTGCTTCGTTATTTACCTAAAAAATAGTTCTCAGTGCAAAAGTTAATACAGAGCAGAGTTGACCTTAATTACTAGAAGGTATAATGTTCTATTAACTATAATAACGTATTTACTGCGAATTTGTCTTTGAAACACAAAAATCTAGGTATTACAACTATGGAAGAGCAAAAATTTGAAACATTTGCCAGCTTACGCTAACCCGCTTGTAAAATATTTCATTCTAGAAAAATATGTAAGCTCCTTTTAGATTATAGAAAGAGCTAACCTGCTTTTCATAATCTTTCCGTTTAAATCTGCTACTGTGGCATATCTTCTTTTGTTTAACTCATATCCCGACTGATCTGTATCTTACACTCCCAACCCCTTTTTTCTTCTTCACAATTCATTTAGCTTCAATATAAAAAAAAATGCTTCCTTCAGTTCAGAGAGAGAACCGAAGTATAGCAAAACCTTTCGGCAGGCGTAAAATAAAATCACAGAAGCTTCAGCCGACTTCAACAGCATCCTCCCACCATTAAGACGAAGTATATGTGTATATCTTCTATCAAGGGAAATAAAAAGAAGCATCGGCTTCGGCAGCAGATTATGAAATCTCGATTTAAACGTCTTCCATACTACTTTATACGAGTAGGTAGGTATATATTAAAAGCAGGTCCTACGTGTGCATTCCAGCAGAGTTCTTTCTGGTCTTTGCCTTATTTGTTATTTCCTTTGTATCTCATTCATGTAGGACATTGTTAATTAGCAATTAATGAAGCGATAATGAAAAGAAGATAAACTAAGCGAAAGAAGACCACGACACGGCCGGCGTCGACGACGACGATGACGATGACGATGACGACAACGTAGACGTTAAGGCACATACAATCCAGCTTCTATCGGGTTTGAGTCGGCCGGCATGGCATGGCAAGGCAATCATTCGATGCCGAACAAAGAATCAGAGACTTGTGCAGTGGGAAGGCGCGAAATGAAGGACGAAGACAAGCAAGCAAAAAACTAGAGCGGAATCTTAGCAGCAGATAAACCAAGGATTTTACCTCCTTCATTCAACCAAGCTTCAAAACATCACATGCGGCAGAAAACAACATCGACGCGACGTGTGTTTATAGATTTGTTAAATGAGGGGGATCGGGACGGAATAAGACTTTCCCAGGCCTGACGCAACAATTTTATCAGAATAAAATTTAGCATTGTCGGAATGGTGAGGAAGTCAAATTCAGACAGACTGCAATTAAACTTCAGCAACCTTCAACATGCTTAAAACTTTAGCTTGCGAAAATTGACATAAGAAAGATTCATAATACTTATTTTTTGTTCATCAAGAAATGGTCCCGTTTTTGGGGCCTCTGACACCCGTACAAAATTGTAATTACATAATTAATTTCTTTCGCACAATAGTCTTTCCCCTTCCCAGGCATAGGCGAGGGATATAATAATGTAAGGCCCCTTTAAATTAGAATATATTCTAAAACATCATTTAATATGAGTACGGGCCTGAACCGCGGATATTTCTTGTATTTTATTTTCAATATATTCCTTTCCTTGGCAAAACCAAAATAGCAAAATGAAGCTACAATACTATTTCAAGCTATGGTCAGAGGGGGGGGGGGGGATGTGCGGGTTTTCTGGTGGTACATAATAAATTGAAAAACAGGAAAATCGTGATGAAAAACAATGACACGATGTGATGTCTGGTAGACGTCTTTAGTTCGAGGCATGATATTATTATTGTATTTGAGAGGTCGTCTTTTGTGAGCTGCTGCGCTATGGATGCCAAAAAGTACCTTCCTAAGCTTTACTGTGTGTGTTTGTCTCAAAAACCTTATATGTATGCGGTTGATTTGACGCAAAATATTTTCTGTTGTGTTTGTGGTGGGTAAGTGGAGTGGAGTGGATGGAGAAGAGAGAGATGCTATTTGCTTTATAAATTCAATGCAATAATGAGAGGAAAATGTATGTTAACGTGTTGCTAAGTTTTTTTTTTTTTTTCTTAAGTTGAATAAGGTCTGCCCTTTCCATGTTCACTAAAAATTAATTCAATATAAGATTGTTATCTCAAGTTGTAAAAACAAAACGATTCCATTTTTTATACCAATTGATTGTTTTTTTTTTGCAGAAGTTTGTGTTCTATTAAGGTTTTTCGTGTTAAAAGATACTTTAAGATAATGTTAAGAGCGAAAGCAATACCTGCAACGAAAATACGAATCACGATTTTTGACATACACATTATACATTATGTATGTAGGTACCTACCTACAAAACAAACTTATAGGTGTTGTTGAGATATTTTTGACTTGAAGTTTTTAAGACATCTATTCGTAATTATGAAGAAGCTTATCCATCTTCCGGGAAAAGATGTGTTTTTTTTGGTTACATAATTATATAATATAGGCTTTCTGCTACCCCTGCAATATAGTCGTTACACCTAATCTAAAGATATTGATGTTAAATCCTCCATTTTTTTCATCTTGCAGGACTTGAATTTTAATTATTTTGTCAGTACCTATATGCGTACCTACCCAGGAAACATTTTTCTGAAGGTTCAGATTTTCTTCACCAAAAATGATTCCAATAAAGTGAATTAATTGTGAATGTTCATTTAAGAGAAGGGATGATGAGTAAATACCTTCATTTAAATGAATCATAATGCAATCATATATATGATTCAGAAAAGATAAAGAAATAATTTTATAGACTCTTATATACATTCATTTAAATTAAGTTTAAATGAAGATCATAAATCATTCACAAAAGCGATTCATATCGGTGTCCAAGTGCCCAGGTAAAAGAATTCAAATTGCATCATAAGTGAATTCTTTTCCGGTCAGGTTCTTCAATTTTGTGATTTATTTATGATTCAATTTTGAATTAAAATGTTTGCTGGGTAGGTCAGTCGGATGCATAGATAGACACCTATACATTTCCCTGGGAAATAAGATCATAATAGGAAATGAGAATCCAAACGCTGTTTGACCGTTTTCGATATCTTTGCTTCGAAGCTTTCAATTGTATTTTATTGATGGTGTTTTTGAAGTAAGGTATACTTTGAATCCAACCTGCCTCAAACCTATAAGACACCCATGGAACAGGCCAACTAGTTGTGGGTTTCTTGATCTTTTTATTGTGTGTTTAATCAAGATGAAGCTATATGCTCGTGGGTTTCAAGATTTACCTGAGAATACAACTTTTAAATAAAGTCTGCTTATATGGTAGATAAGTTGATAGTGGAATGACTCAAATCATGTGTCAGCACGAGGGTTGCCAGTTTAGGGGTTTTCCCCCTAGATTTAGGGGCTTTTTTGTCATTGGGGGGTTATCTGGGGGTAGAGATGTTTGGGGGGAATCTGGGGAAGGGGGGGGGTAAATTCAGAGCTAAAAGATTGAGAGATTGTATAGGCATTGAAACAGCTGACAGTATTCTACGAGTTAAATATTCCTTACATTCATTATTTTCATATTTATTTCTGGTGAGTTAAACCAGAGTTAGCTAACTCTAGAACTAATTTAACCCAGAATAAACTGAGGAAGAAGTTTTTCGGTGGAGAATGTATGCGAAAAGCATATGTTCAGTTAATCCTGAGTTAACCCACCAAATATGATGATTTAACTTGTGTTTTACTTTAATCGCGCACTGAAAAACTGGACCTAAGAGCTTGTTTCACAATGTCTGATAAAAGTTCTAAATAAGCAATTTGGAACTTTTTAGTCAATTATCTACCTCCCTTATGTTTCACAATAACTGAAAAGTATATCCTATAACTTATAATTAAAGTTCAAAGTATTTTAATGGCCCGATTAAGTGTCGATTAGGATTATCAAATTTATGTACTTGGCAATTTAAATATTATTTATATTTTTTTTTCAAGTTTTCATAAGTCAAAACTATTTTGTCTAGAAAACTAGGGTTTTGTTGATAAAATGTGGTAATCTGGGGGGTTTTTAAATTTTTCTGGGGGGAGATTTTTTTTTCATCTGGCAACTCTGGTCAGCACTCACTAGAAACAGTGTCAATAATTTTAAATTTAATCCCCTATACAAAAACACCTTGTCATCAAAAGAAAGGTCTTTTCAAACTCTATCCGCACACCTTAACAAAAAACTTGTGGAAGGTCTGGTTCTCGAAATATTTTCATCCAAAATAATTTAACGTTTTACTTATTTTCTGTCCAAAACTCTACAAAAGAGTTTGTGTTTGGAATGCGATATTTCAGCAATGGAGCCTTGAAATCGGTTGCAGTTTTCAAAATTACCTGTTATATTTCCAATATCTTTTTAAAACTGAAAACCAAAATATCCTTGGAGGTTTATGGTTCTCAAAATGTTCGGATCCAAAGTGATATTAGTGTACTTCGAACAAACCTTTAAAACACTTTGAATGGCGATATTTCCGTAACCAAGCCAAGTAAGAGGTGGCGGTTTGCAGTGCCGAATAGACAATTAATACACCTTTCCGGAAAAGTAAAAATGTTCACAAAAAAAATTTTAATGATTTTTGAGAAAAATTGTGGGCTAACCCCTTGCAAAAAAAAATATAGTTTTTCAACTTTTTTCAAAAATGTTTCCACATGATTCATATGTCACTGGTGTATGGGGCATTAATGCATAATACAATTCTGAACTTATGCAACAAATTGTAATTTTTACACTCACAGTGATTAGGTTTCAATTTCAAGTAGCTATTGAAAGAAACCAACACTTTTTCATTTACTCATTTAAAAAGATACAAATTATTCAACCACCTTGATTGATTTCACTTTTTTGCGTTCGTCGGCATCGCCACCTTTCACATAAGACCAAAAATAAAAATGAAAAATATTTAACTCAATTCAATTCTTCATTAATTAGTTCAATTAAACAATCACACCAAGTGAGCTGACATATCCATCCAATTCATCATTCTAAAAAAAGACATTCGTTCACTTCATCTCGAGATCTGGTTTCATTACTCCTTTGCAACTTGTTTGCTAAAAATTATTTCTCAAGTGTTCGACTATCTCCGAACGATGCTGACGAACGACCAATCGTCCACATGGTCAATTATAATTGCCAAAGAAAAAGACCTCATCCCCTTTTGAAAATATACATTTTTTTAAACTTTTTGAATCCTTTTTTTTTCTTATGTAGCTATGATGAGCTGGTAGGTATAGACTATAGAGTTCTCTTTCTTTCAACCCAGTTGCACCACCACAAAGAATCACAATTAACCATCCAGAGGAACCAAAACCTGCTGCAGCGCGCGTTCGCTTCAATTAATTTCGTCAAAAGAAAATTACAATTGATAGCGAACTTGCTACATAACAGACGGCCGGCATAGCGTCGTTGTAGTCGTCGGCGTTATGGCTCACACGCGTGTGATCCACTCACAACTCTTTCATTATGCTTTAATTGTTCAATTACATATCCGCATTGTGGCGGAAAGCAGCACCACCGCATCGCAGCAAACCAAGTTGCAGTGCAGCTAAAATTTTGTTGAAAACGAAAAATGAAGACCTCGAATATAAGCTGTGTAATGATGACGAGGCGATGAGGACGAGAATGACGACGAATATGACGATGACGACTGTACGACGACGGACGTTGTATAAATGGGGAAGCATGTAATTGAATGTGGCAGGGCTTTGAGGAGGCTTGAGGAACTATACAAGGCCCTAAGGGCTATTAAAGCCAAATGGGATAAATCATTTTAATTCGCATGCTACATCACGAAAAAAGAATGGAAGTTGCAGCAACTCAACCCAGCCAGTATATGTACAAGAAGAAAGAACACAGTGGAGCAAAGAAAAATATTAATAAATTGCGACTGTAAGTGACACTTAAGAATTATGCTAAGAGATCCTGGAATTCTACTTCAAATGAGTAAAATCAGTGTTACCATTTTAGTTGTTTTTTTTTATTTTTTTTTATTAAATAATGTGTAAAGTGTAAAGTGTATTAAATGTTATTTAATTAAATGTATGAATGTTATTTTGAGGTAGGTAAGTTGGGAATTACCAAAGTTTTAATAATTTTAAGGTTTTTTACATAAGACGAGGAAAACGAAACTTTTATAATAATAATACTTGTTTTTTTTTGTTCAATTTTTCTTGGTCTTTGTTAGCGTCCGTTCGTGACAAGAATCGATAACAAACTGAGCTCTGGAATACAATCAGAACTACATGAATTTCGTATTCAATTAAACTCTAATTAATACTACCGCCAGCTCCTTTTTGTCTCTTTCTTTTAAAATACAGTGGCCACAGTTCTTATTCACGGGTCCGTAACGTATAACTATGCGGTAATCAAACGTTTCCTTCAATAAATAAATTGTTGCACGAGCTGTGTGACATGTTGTGCCCACTTGTTGAAACCACAGCTCCTGCACATCATGGTTGTTCAATTGATAAACGAAAAAGTCAGTAATAATGGCTCTATAGCGGTCATCATTGACTGTAACGTTCTGGCCAGCATCGTTTTTAAAGAAATACGGACCAATTATTCCACCAAACCGCATAAAGAACACCAAACACTCAGTTTTTGTTGATGTAACGGTGTCTGAACCTAAACTTTAGGATTATCATCACTCCAAATACGGAAGTTTTGGTAATTGACGTAGCCATTCAACCAGAAATGAGCTTCATCGCTGAACAAAATTTACTTGTGAAAATCGCAATCAACATCAGCAATCTCGTTTCAAGTCCATTCACCGAATGCACGCCGCCGCGCCAGCCGTACCCGGTGGTCGTCGTCGATTCATGATGAAATGCCAAACCAAACTAGAAATAAATCACTTGACAGCAAACGAAATGGCCGCCAGTTAAAAAAGTGTTGCCAACTTAAAGTTCCATACCTCTAAAAAAAAACACCCGTTACTTTTTTAACGATTATGATAAAAAATTAAATAACTCTGGTCACACTAATCATGAAGGCGTCCAGTGAAAATAATAATAATAAAAAAAAAAAAACAGAGAAAAGAAGAGTGAATGTTTCAAGGGTCCAATTAGGGCACATTAAGGCGAACTTCATTTTCTGCGAATTATAGCATTCCTTTTCCGGTGTGCCGAGGAGAGAAACACACGCAGGAGCATAGACTCCATCTCCATTTATATTCGCACCTGCATCGCACAAAGCGTCTCGGTAACCACTTTCGATGTCATGTCCTTATGCGTCCGCGTTCTGCACACTCATACGGCGCCAATGAATTGGATTCCTCGCGGTTGTCCCATGGCGCATCCCATCATCGATTCAACAAAACATTCACCGAGTGTGTTGTGTTATGGACCTTAAATGGTCATCCTGGCTGGATATACTCCCTCCAAAAGACACCAAACACTGTTTCAAGAACATCAACCATGTTCGGGAGAAGTAGGTAGGTAGGTATAGGTAGGTATACTTAGGAGATACTTGGATGTAGCTAAAGGAGTTTCGATTCAATTCGAAGCCGGCCAATTGATGTGATTATGGAGCGCTTTGGTGATTCTAGATGGAAAATGGCCTTGTGAGGTTGTTTTTTTTTTTTTAGTGTTGTGTTTTCGAAGCAAGTTGTTATGCTATACCTTAGAAGTTCTGCGTTTCGGTTTTCAGATCTGGTGACGCATAGTAGTGAACGATAATATATGTTCTTCCGCAGATTGACGGGGAACATGAGCACACATGACTTTGGTATGACCAATCGAAGATGAGGCTTTTGTGGATTTGATGTTTCTTCTATAGATATGTTTGTCTGGAATATATAGCTACATTGATTGATGTCTTATTGACGTGTTTTGTAGGTAAACAGAGGCTTTGTATTTAATTTCAGTTTCTCTATTGTCTTTCAATCGATCCTCGAATAGTGTCAGAAGTTAGGCCTCCAATAAAAGGCATAGAAACCCATAGGTAAGGTTAGGTTAGGAGGGGTTAAAATACGGCGAGCCGCATCATCGCACTCGGATCTCAATGGATCCATTGTGGTCCCCAGGAAATAGTTGAGGTGAAGGAAGAGGATGGGTGGGAAGGAGTTAGAGGAGTTTAGGTGTGGGTATGAAGGGCCTCCTTGAACCAACCCGAACATTGAATGCATTTTAGGATGTTTCTTAGTGGCAAAAACGAGATGTCGCTTAGTTCGTCAAAGAAGTAATCTCCGAGGGCCATTTTTCTAGTTCTTACTAAGCTGGGGCATTCACAAATGAAGTGATAGGAGCCCTCCTCCGCCTCTTCATCTTGACACCCTCTGCACAAGTCGGATGAACTGATGCCCATTCTGCTCATGTGGGTTCCCATTGAGTTGTGACCCGTTAGGATTCCAACCAAAAGGGATAGTTGAGGTCTGCTTAGTTTGAGAAGGAAGTCTGTTTTTTTCTTTGAAACCCATACAAATGTGTATTTAACACCAGTCCGTACAGCTTAAGTATTAGCAAGATCAACCAGAGTATACACTCATTACCTATTTTATCCTTACAAACGAAAACTATATAGATACTTACTCCAACTACACCAAGAAGGGGTTAAGTTAATCTTGCTCCAAATAAACCAATTACTTGACCGTGCTAACACACCTATATTTTCATTAGTTGTGAGAATATCCTTAAATAACAACAAACCCTTCACAAATAAGAATCATATTTGTTATCCTTACGAAAATATCCACATTGTGAAGTAAACCTACCTACATAAAAAAAAAAAACATAGCAGAAGGTCCTTACCTACTATATTAAATCTACCATAATCTCAAACTGGATTGAGATTTCTTCCAAGGATACACCAATATAGGTGTTAATCTCATTTCGCGTATATATCTCTGCTGCTATACCATCACAACAGCGCAGATAATCCCATCACCATAAATAGCCAGGATCACACATGAAATGTATGCCACAAAAAAAAAAAATAAAATAAAAACAATATTTATGTTTGGAAATAAATCCATAAAAAGAATCCTCACCAAACCTCAGTTAAATCCTGAAATTGGTAACAAGATTATCCTTAGGATAGGAGGGACTACCTACTCAATATTATGAGAAAGAAAAAAAAAAACTGTCGTAAGGATACAAAAATGCTGCAAAAATAAATTTAAGAATTCTTTCGCACTCACCTTCTGCTTCTTTTTGGCTTCTGTGCTATCTTCTTTTTTGGTTTATACTTTATACTCATAATCAAAATAGAGAAACAAATAAGCGGCCAAAATGAAAAGGATATTGGCTGTTTTGTTGAAGACGACATCAAGGATCATGATTTGAACTGAACGGCAAGGCACTAGGCAGCAGGCAAACAACGACAAGGAGTCGAAAACGAAAAATATGGGTAAAGTAAATATAAAACACAAGAAACAAGAATTTCATCGCTCCCTGGGGTATTATCCCGCAGGATTAAGGATACCAAAAATTATGATGTACCAGAAAGGATATTAAAATGTTCCCTTTGTATTTAGGTATACCTATATGTACATACTTTTTGTTTTGCTATATAATCTTAGGATTGGTAGAGGGTATATTCGGAGAGCAGATCCGTTTGACACGATGCGAATCGGTGATGTTAATCCTACCAAAAATTCATTAGCCAAGGGCATGGATTATTAGTTCCATCGCAAAGGACCAAGCCAAAAGCCATCCCCCGAGTCCCGACAGAGACCATCTTCTTTAACATCTTATATTTAGAAGTGATGAATACGTGTCAAGGATGATGACAGAGAGAAAAGGGATTTTTTATTTTTTTTTTTCGAGGGATTGTTGCATTGATGTTTGCAAATATTGATTATTATTATTTATTTGCCACTGTGTGCTTGAAAACAACTCAATCTTTGTTGTTTTTTTTTTTTTTATCTGTCCTCCTTATGAAGAGATCCTAATTCGAAAGGACATATTGTTTAAATGGGAATCGCAGTTTCGCAGATAGTATATTTGACAGGATATATACCTATTTATGACAACATTAAGTTAGTTCTGCAGAAGCCCTCTTGTGCTTTGTTATTTTGAATAACACATTCACCCTGATATTTTTCGGCGTCCTGCGTCTCCTTGAACAGGAGTTTGAGAGCCCTGTATAATATATACGCAATAGGACCTTTCATTGTTCTGAATTTATAAGTGGAAAAGCAATTTTTTTTTTTATTGTCAATTCCGAAGACCCCTTACAATATATGTAATTCAAAACTCACTGATGGCAATAACAACAAGACAAAAGGACCTCAGTGAAGTGCACAGCAAATACGTATTGCCATCATTACCCTTAATGCGCACTTGGAATTATGTATGTATTTTAATTGGAATTGCAATTTTTATAAATGAAAATGTGGACATTTTTGGACGATTTTTCACTATACCTATATATTGGTTTCGAAATTGCCAAATTAATTATTTCAATTTGAATGCAGATTCAGATAGGTATGTATAGGTCTTGTATACATGGTATTTCTGGATAAGTCATACGGTGTGGTGTGTACATATTTGTGTACCTATGTGTATTAAGGACGTATATATTATGTATTGTATACCCAAGGCCGATTGTTTATTGAGAAGAATTTTGCAAAATGAGAGGGCTATGGGTAGGCAAGTATGAATGATGCAACGGACTACGACAACGAAAACCTATAGTTTAATTATTTAAGGGAAAATTGAGATGACCCAATTAAGGGAAATTTATAAACATGGGAAAATGTTCAAAAGATCAATTCAAAATGATGATACTTATCAGGATTTGAATTGAACATTAAGACAAGACGTATCTAGGAGTTATCAAATATTTAATGGCCTAGATTGATGATGGAATGATTTTCCAAGTTACTGCACTTATTTAACCAAATTATAAGATGAAAAGCAATTACCTACTTCCACATCATAAGTTATAGATATATCGATTGAGAAGGTGTGTGTACAATCGAAGTGAATTACCTACCAAGATTAATTTATTATTTCAATAAATTTATTTAATTACTTAAATAAAATTTGTCTATAAATAATTAAAATTCAAAATAAATCTCATGAATTATTTATTTTAGAACAATGCTCTACAGAGGTGCATTCTTTGAAATATAATTTGTTTAGATATACCAACCTATTTTAATTATTTAAATTAAATTAATTCAACTATGAAATAAATACAATTTTAAAACAAAAAATATCAAAACTTTACGGTTGAAGAACTTTATTTTTGAATATTTTTAAAATTGAATTATTTTAGGTTTTAAAATAAATTAAAAATGTTACTTACTTTTTAAAAACTTGGTAATATTTTCTAACTATAGGTATTACATCTATCTATCATATATTAATAGAGCAAAACTCTTACTTTGTTTGTTCATTTGTTTGGGCTAATCTCAAAAACCACATGTCCGATATTTTTTTCAAAATTTTGCTATTTGTAGGGTGAAATGGGGTAAAAATAAATATTCGATTTAAGAAATTCATTTTTTGTTTAAAGGTTTTTCTTAGGAAATGGCTTTGGGGATTTTCAAAAAACAAAAAAGGGATATCCGATTTTAAAAATTCTGTTTATTGTGTTTGAAAGGTAATTTTTAAAAAATTGATATTTATAGAGTAAAAAGAGATTAAAACAACAAAAAGAAAATAATAAAGGTTGGACTTAGAAGACTATACTTTTACGAATTTAGTCATTGATAACGTGAAGTGGGTTAAAACCCTGAAAAAAGTATTCAATTACAAAAAGTAACTTAAATATTTATTTATATTTTCTTTCGTATTTTTTATACGAAGCTAAGGTTTGTCTGTACCCGTGCGAAGCCGGACGGGCCAGCTTGTACTTTATATAATGTTTTCTTTTCGTTTAGTTGGAAGTTGCTAATTTGTTGCAAAAAAATATCTATTTTGCCATAGAATAAACTCTATAGTTATAACCTTTATAGGCTTGCATTGAACCAAATTTTATTTTTTGTGCTTTTTGGGTACTCAATTAAAGTAGGTACTATAGAGGGTATTTTTTTTGGAAGTGACTCTAGACATGCCAATTATAACAGTTCAGGTTATGCCCGTCGGTGGGCATACTTCGGGCACCCAGAGTTTTTTTTTTTTAAGTCGCGCGAAGCACGTTAACGCACACCCACTTTTAATGGCGAAAAACTGTTATAAATTGGCATGTCTCTAGTCTCGTCCATTTTTTTTAGACGTGTGGTTTTCAAGAAGAAATAAAACGCATATAATTTAATGTTATGGCCAAGGATTAAGCTTTATTATAAAGATAAGGGTTTGCCATTATGTTTTAAAAATGATTTTGGGCAAGTGGCCGCCGCAGCTGGCTCGAATAAATTCCAGCCGAGAGGCCCAATTTTCGACAGCTCCAATTGTTGCGCGCGATGGCGGATGGACTCATTCGGGTCTTCTTCGATAGGTACGCTGCTCCACAGCAGCAATAGCGTCTTCGGTGCGCACTGTACGGCCGGCGTCTCATGAGGGTGCGCATTATCCACTAGAGTAAACGTGGTGCGAAACCGATTCATGGTTGCTCTAATTTATGCGATTTTGCGATTATCTCGGCCGAATATTGGACGCAGCGCGCTATGCGTCGCGCGAACCGAACCATTATTTTGGTAATAAATTTGCACGATTTGCAAACAATGTTCAGGAGCAAGTCTACCCATTCTGAAATGGCAAACCAAACTGAGCATAAATCAAGTGACAGGTGTCAAAAATATCAACTCCGAAAAAAGTATTGCCAGATTGAAAACTACACGTCTAAAAAAAAAAAAAACCTTTAGTAACATTATAATTGACATAATTTAAGCTCGGTCATTTTCATCCAAACTCAAAAGAAACATTGTAAACTACTCATATGAACGTCGATTATACGGGGTGATTCGCATAACGTATGACAAAAAGCTAGAGCGTGTAGGTTGGGTCGAGACAAGAAAAAATCGTACAGGAGGGGGGTTCCCGTTTTAGCCGGGAGGGACAATTATTTTGATGTAATGGTTTTTGGTATTTGACTAAAAATTAATAAGAGCGTTGAATACTAAAAACAAAAATATTACTTAATAACGTTAAATTTTGAACAACTTTTTTTATTTATTTTTTTCAAAATTTTGAGTTTAAAAATTAATTTTTTGAAAAAATATTGCCAAACAAAACATTATTTGAAAATAAAATAAAAGAAGAAATTTCTGGCTTTACAAAAAAGTATATCGTCATTGTGAATTTAACCGTTTGATTTTTAATAATTCTTTTTTTTTCGGTTTTAAGTCATTTTTTTTTTTTGAAAACTGCCCCTCTGGGCTAAAATGAGGGGGGATAGGCGCCCCCGTTGCCATACGATTTTTTTCTGGTCTCAACCCAACCTACACGTTCTAGTTTTTTGTTACACCTTATGCGAATCACCTTGTAGATCTATGAACTTTTGAAGTCGAGGTTTTCATGCAAGCCTCTTGCTTAAATTGCGTTTTGCGTAAGAAGTGTAACAACTGCAACATTCTCGTTGTCCATTTTCTGCACTGTAGCCGCATAATGAATTCCTTTCGTTAAACAAACTCGTGCATTCCGTTGCGCAGCAAGAATAAACCACTTAACATTAATCTCTCTGGTTTAACCGCACCTGTAACCAAGTCATACCTACCATACACACAACAAAAAAAAAACACCAGAACCGTAGGTCTCTATGCCTGATATTGAGTTCCTTTGCAGAGGTCTGATGAAAAAAGAGGGACCATGGCCAATCTCTTTACCAGAGCAAACGGAACTAATAAATTCCTTTCAATTAAATTGTATCTATTATTCTTCCATTCAAAACTGGCCAACCGATCACGCAGGCGCATAGAGGTATAATAATAATGTTATAACCTCATACCAACCTGGCGTACTCTTGACAGTTTTGATAAGTTGTACCTGTCACGCGTGGAAATCTAGTCGCGCAATGCACAACGCTAGCGCATTTCCCCCCTGTTGTGTTTAGGGCGCCTCTACACCATCGCATCGCCATGGCTAATGGTCACAGCCGGACACACCTAGGTGCACTCAATTCATCCATTTATATGGCTTATGTGTCATGCTTCTTGAGATTTATTTAAAAAAAAAAAATCAAATGAAATCGGGACGATGCGATGGTTGGTTGTGGTGGATTTGTTAAAAGATAAAACAAAATTAGGTAGAATTCATGAGGGACGAAGATGAAACTCATTTAAATGTCAAATTAGCATTAAATGTCAAAACAACACGATTCAGCAATTTTATTGTCAAATGCAAGCTTATAGCCTTCTTAAAACTGTCAAATGCATCATGTATGTATGATATAACGGAAAGTGCCATATTTTAATCATTTTCAACCACAAAGTAGTGCGAGGGCGAATTTCACATGTTTGGTAGTTTGTTCTTTTTATACTTGCGATATAGAGGATTGGATTGGTAAAAAAGTCGAACTCTAGATACGAAAACTGACATTACGCGTATGCAATATATGTAACTGATGTCTATACCTATATATACATACCTACTGCCAAAACCATCACTGAAGAGACATATTCAATAGTGGGCCTTAACGTTTCAAGGTGATTCCCTTGGAAGCGCAATTCATTTGTTTTTCAGCTTAAAAATAACGGTAGGTACCTACCATACAACCATTAAGAAAAAGCTCATTTATCTAAAAATCCGCTTTTAGGTTTTTAATAAAAACAAATTTTTAAGAAGGTACATTTTCGAAAAACAAACATTTCAAAAACTGTTACTTGCGGCACATGGCACGGAACATTTTTTTTAAAACGTCTTCAACTATTTTTATCACATTTTTATACAAATTTTCAAGAAATACAATATTTTTGGGAAGAGATATCCGGATTCGAAAACTAAACCTCGAAAAGGGTAGATGAATTTTTGGAAATTAGGATTAAATACTTAAAATTGGTATTTCAAAATGTTTGTCTAAAAGTTAAAGAAATTTTATATACCTATGCCAAATTATTTTTTAAGAAAACGATTTTTTAAATTTAGTTTGCCTGGATTCATATTTTTTTAAACTTGAATCACAAGTTTGCATATTATGCTTTCCAGTCGTGAATTTTATTTCCTAAGCCTTGGCCTTGTGGGTTTAATTCCATGTTAGTAATTTTCAATCTATTTTGCTGGTGAAATCTTTCACCCCAATATGAGTCAACAATCTTGAGTGGATCCAGTTCGTTCCACGCCAGCTAATTAACGCAGCTTAACCAGTCTCTGTGCGCCATCGCCATCAAAAGATACAAAATTATCACTGGATGGAGAGAGGGGTAAAAAGATTTGCGAACCAACGCGACGCGACGACGAACGTTTGAGTGCTTAATGGACTTTCAAGTCGTTCTTATCTTTCTTTGCGACCGCGAGAATTTCGCCTTCGAACAAAAAATTCCTTCTTTCATTTCGCAAATTGGCAGCAGTCACAAAGAAAGATGTGAGGGACAGGCACAGGCCGCAGAGAAAGGAATGTCCAAGTCCAATGTCCGTCCTCCAGCTTTAACGACAAAAATTGATTACACACAAATGATCGGCGAGGCACCTTTGCGTGTGATCAATCCATCAATGTCAAACGGAGGTAACTTTTAGTTAACAACCGAAGTCGCTGAAACTGAGGCATCAGAGGAAGCAGGCAGGTCTTGCGAGACGACGGACGACGATATACATGGCGTCGTTTTAATGACGATTGACCACCGCCAACGCGAGAATTGACAATGCCTTTTGCATGTGACTGTTTGTTTATATAAATATTTTGGGGTCACTGTGTGAATTTTATGTCGATTGGGTTTGCGTTTCGATTTTGAACATTGTGTGTCGCCCTCGCCATTAATTGGGGTTTTGGATAGTGTCATCGATTTTTGTGCTTGTCGGTTCGGTATCCCGCATAAAGTTCGTGTCGGACATATATTACACGATGCTCAAAGAGCTTCTTTATCGGATGCATTCTTCTTCCCAGAATCCCAAGACTATATCATTAGTATCGCCGTCGTCATCATCCTCGTTGATGGCTGTAGCTGATGATGGTATGGAAAAGAAGAATGAAATGCGTAATGCACTCCTGGAATTCTAATTAGCAGGCGAATTCGTATACATATATCCGTACAATCGATATTGGACGCAATGATTTTGGTTATCGAATCGACTTTCTGAGTTTCTGTCGAAAGCGAATCGTTTGACGGGGTCGGCGTTTGATGTGTGCGAAGTCTTAGAAGTCACGCAAAGCCATTTGTTTGTTTTTTTTTTTTTAAACATTTCCTGGGAAATAAACAATATGGTTCTGTTTTTTTTTTTTGTTTTGTTAACCATAGGTAGTCGAGTTATTCGTTTGTGGTAATTTCAATAATTTATTTGGAATACATAGATAATTATATGAAATTTCTGATATATGTATACTGTATTGTATAGGTAGATAAAAATATAGGTTTTAAGGGATAAGATATAATGATATGTGAACAAAGTGATTGTTTCAACACGCATCCCACAGCGCAAAAGTAATTACCATTATTTCCTGGACACAAAGGGGAACTTTGATTTTGTTGATAGTTTTTGTTGATACAACATAAAAGTTGAGTTTAATAAAAGTAAAATTAGTTTGAGTTCAAAGAGTATAACTAATTATAACTGTGTTGGGAACTATTTATACATTTTACATCAAGATATGCGTAATGAAAGTAGTTTTTTTTAATTAATTTATAGCTACTTATTAGAAATCCTCATGTTAAAGGTTGTATAATGCAGATGGGGCTTGCTTAAGATTAGGAAATTTAAGAAAAAAAAAAAAAAACAAATATTGAATTTTACAAAATTACTTCTCAAACTTTATAAAAACTTTTAAATTACCTACATAAATGGTTTTTCAACAGGGACGCTACAAAAGTAGAGTAACAGGGACAGCAAACGACGCCATATTTCTTGCCGCTCTTTTGACATTTCTCTTCAGTAAGGTTTGCCATTTTATGATGGAAAGATATACGAGCCAACAACTAGTCAAAATTATTAAAATTTACTATCGAAATTCGGAGTCAGTGGCCTCAACGTTAAGAGCGCTAAAAATCGAAAAATCATCTTCAGCGATGAGGCTCATTTCTGGCTGAATGGCTTCGTCAATAAACAAAATATGCGGTATTGGTCAGGTAGCAATCCACACGTACTCCATGAGTCATCATTGCATCCCGAAAAAATTACGGTTTGGTGTGGTTTATGGGCCGGCGGCGTCATTGGGCCGTACTTCTTCAGTGATGTTCAAGACTGGCACGTTACTGTGAATGGAGATTGCTACCGTTCAATGATAACCGAATATTTTTGGCCCCAATTGGATGATATGGACTTGGAGGACATGTGGTTCCAACAGGACGGCGGTGCCACAAGCCACACAGCGAATGTCACAATCAATTTATTGGAAACCAAGTTTGGAGAACTTCCAGTCGCTTGGCAGCCTCGGTCGTGCGATTTGACGCCGTTAGACTATTTCCTGTGGGGCTACGTCAAGTCTATGGTCTATGCCAACAAGCCAGCGACGATTGATAAACTTCGTACGAATATCGAAAGTGAAATTGCAGCAGTATCGGCCGATTTATGCTTGAAAACCGTCGAAAATTGGGTTCAGCTGCTGGACTTCTGCAAGCGTGCCCGTGGTGGCCATGCAAAAGAAATCGAGTTCCATACATAATGGCATCAAACGCACTTTCACAGGAATAAAGAATTTCATTGATATCCAAAACAGTTTTTGTTTTATTTAAAAAAAAACTTTTGTAGCGCTCTTATTGAAAAACCCGATACTTAAAAAAAAATTTATTTTCGGAAATTGTATGAAAAACTTTTTAAAAAATTCAATCTAATCTTTCAAAAGTACTCATTATTTTTTGGATTAAATAAATAAATTAAACGGTGCACTTCTAACACTAAAATAATTATGCGAAATTCTTCTCATGATTTTCGTTGTGTTCGTAATTTTGACCAGTTTTACCGAATATAAGATTTAGCAATGAAAACTCGTTTAAGTATCGTCTAAAGCCATTATTAAAATGAATTGAAAAGTGACTTTTCATACAGAGTGCTTCCTTTTTAATGATTAATAATAAAGGGTCCGCCAAAAAACTTCTTTTTTTTTTTTAAATGGCGCAAAACATCGAGTGTAGCTTCGGCTGTGTGGCACGTAGCGCCGTCCTGTTGAAACCAAATGTTGCCAATATCCTTCTCTTCAATTTTTGTGAACAAAAATTCGTTCAACATGGCCCGATAACGATCGTCATTGACTGTAATGGCCACTCCTTGCTCATTTTCGAAAAATGGCCCAATTATGCCTCTGGACCAAAATCCGCACCAAACAGTGACTCGTTTTGGGTGTATCGGCTTTTCAATGTATGCGTGCGGGTTTTCTGTCCCCCAAATGCGACAATTTTGCTTGTTAACTACCCGCTAAGATCAAAATGAGCTTCATCTGAAAAGATGATTTTTTTGGCAAAATCGGCATCTTCTCTAAGTCGATCGCAGGCTCACTTAGCGAAGCGTATACAGAACCATATTCGTTCAGCGGAAGGATAAAACTAATTTATCTGTCAATTCAGACATGAGCTAAGTGTTACCATTCACGAAATAAGCACTAGTTGAAAAAAAAAAACGTTAGATGGCGGACCCTTTACTTTGAGAAACGATCTATTAACGATTAAGAAAAAAAATGAAGCTGAAGATCGCTTTTTTTTTTAGTTCGTATTTTAGTTCGTTGTTGTTCAACACCACTGCATAATTTCGATGGACTAGAGACTCCCTAAGTATTGAATATAATGTAATATATATAAGAAGACTTAATTTTTCATACAAAAGCCAACATCTTCCAACTTATTTTGCCTACAATATTTTGTTTTTTTTTTTATAATTTCTTTTTTTTTTCTTCTTTTAGTTAAAAAAAACGTCTTGAAATCGTAAATAAAAAAAAATAAAATAATTACGTCCATAATATTTCCAGATATCATAGCAAAAAAAAAATGACAGTAAAAAAAAAAAAAAAAAACCTCACGTCTGTAGGTTTAGTCATTCGTTTTATGACATATTTTAGTTTTTTCAAACACCAATTGGTGTGACGTAAATTCTCCAACAAAAAAAAATTATGATTTTTAAAAATTTTTAATAAAAAAAAAAATATTTAACAGTAAAATAAAAAAAAAATAAGGCATCACGTTTAGATAAATTTACGCCTAATACAATGCTTTTTAAATTTTTGAAAAATCATTTCAAAATACCTACAGATTCCCTAACAAACGAAATTTTTACTTTCGATGCAGCGATCTTTAGGTTCATGAAAAAAAAATAATTTTACAGTAGGGGTCTATCTCCAATGTGGATTAAAAAAATTTCTTACTTTGGTGTAGCCTGCGTCCCATGTTAACTCAAGTAGCTCTGTTTATATAGATATCTACTAATTGTAGAAAATTTGATTAGGGATTTTAGAAGAAATGATGTCCCTTATTGTAACTGCATTAAATTATTATCTTGTTGGAGTCTTTATAAATCCTTATGCATGCATGTTGCAGTTTTTTTGACCACCAACCTAGTTTTTAACATTAAATTTTTGAACAACAACTTAAAGGTTCTACCACCAATTGTTTATTTGGCTAGAATTATAAATTAATTCGTAAACAACATTCGTAGCACCTTTAAGTTGTTGTTGTTGTTGTTCAAAAATTCAATGAAATTGACGGAATAAAGAATGGTCAAGACCAATAAACTGAAATTCTAGTATGAACAGTACTAATCGTTTAACTAATTTTTTTTCTTATGAACGTTACAGTAATAAGAAAATTAATTAAGAAATTTGTGGAAAAACTGATAGCTTTTATGATAATTATAAGAAAACCGGCTATAAATATGATGACAAATAGAACGTTACTGTAGAAGGATTAATTAGGAAATACCCTGTATACCGTATAATTCTTTAACTTTTCTTAGGCTAAGTTTTCAGTGTTTTGTTTTTCATATTCTTATTTGCAATTTTGCATTTTTAAATAAATTCTAAACACAAATTGAACTATGATTACGATTTTTTTGTTCGATTTTCTGAGGAATGATTAAAATAATACTTTAATCTCCTCCTCTATTATTTCTGTTTTAATAAGGCAGAACCGGATACATAGTGTAGGTACACATATATGTTTATCAAAATCAAAATAAATAATTAATTTTCTTTGTCCCAGATTTATTGAAAGGAATTTAATTTCTCTTTGCAGGCATTCCAAAAATTCCTATACCTACCTTTTCCTACCACAGATCTTAAATTGAAATTTTTTATTTGGAAAAAAAAATGAAATTATTGGAAAATATTGCTTGGTTTCAAAAATAAAGGGTGGTCCAACAAAAACGCACGATGTTAGTTGTAAATAAAACAAAAAGTTTTCAGAGAATTGTCTTAATATTTTATTTGTGTGATTATGATAGTAGGATCTATGATAATTATGTGTGAAACAAAATATGGGCGGAATGCATGCAACGGCTTCCGATGGTCCATATATTTTCAATGACTCTGAGACATAATTGAGGTTCAATGTCGTTAATGTGCCGAATTATCTCATCCTTTAGCTCTTGAATTGTTCTTGGCTTTTTGAAGTACACTTTTTCTTTTAAATATCCCCAAAGAAAGAAGTCCAACGGTGTCAAATCACATGATCGTATGGCGGCCAATTAACATCGACACGACGCACGTGAGATAACACGGCCATTGTTTCGTTGGCTGTGTTGCAAGTTGCACCATCCTGTTTGAAGCACAAATCGAACAGGTCCATACGCTCAATTTCTGGCTACAAGAAGTCTGTTATCATCTCGCGATAGCGTACACCAATAACGGGTCGAGGTTGATGGCTCTTCTGCCACACTATCGTGAACAACAGCAATGTTTTCCGCAGAACGAACTGGGCGAGCATGCACAGGTGTGGACACATTTGGTCGAATCACGAAGTGCACGAAATGCATTTTGATTTGATTGCCCATTTTCGAAAAAGGCTTCAACAATTATAACGCGCTGCTCATTTGTGTACCTCTCCATGGTTGAATTTGAATTTCAAACACTGGAACAATGAAATTTCAAATTAAGTTGGGAAAAAAACTTGACGTTAAGGTGTGACTCACAATTAACATCGTGCATTATGGTTGGACCATCATTTATAAAATTCACTAAGAGCCGTTTGCTGAAACGAAATCTAAATATTTATTTTCAACTTAAACGCCTATGTTCTATACTTTTTCCTCACCATAAATACTGTTACATAAGCTGCTTTGTATATAGAAACCCAGCACAACACTTCTTTTATAATACCTATTTGTTCACATCTATATTAAAATCAAAGTTCTTCGTCTTAAAATCTACCACACATCACACAAACCCCAATGTGTCTTAAACTGTTCAGTTGCAGTTGTCCATTTACCACAATGATTAATCATGGTTATCAAAAACCGACATATAGAAAATTCTATAGGTATAGCAATGTAATATCCTAGCCCGTTGTTTTTTTTTATCGTGTTGATGATGCGGTCCTTACCCATTCTGTGACGAAATAAAAAACAATTACACCCATCAGAAGCATGAAAATAGGCGCAGATGGGGTGCCACTAAAAAACGAAATCCTGATGCCTAGGTATAGCTATTGCACCCAAATTGAGAAATCAAAACCCAAAAAAGGAGGGATATTGTTTTTTTTTTTTCTACGGACCGTAAAAAACAAAAGTTTGTTTTTATTATTTTTATTTCCTCTTTATATTTGCCAGGGGTGAATATATATGTAATATGAAACATGGATGATTATATGAAAAAAAAAAACAAGAAAAACAGCAAACACAAACGAGAGGATAACAAATCATCTTGAATATTGTCATTGACACCCGACGAGAGTTTTTCTTTTATTTCACCCTACACCTATAACCCTACAACAATATAAACTAACAGTCAAGGGTGATAATTGCCGATTGGAAAACCGCTTTTAAGATCAGCCAGCATTCAGCAACAGCAGCAGCAGGAGCATCACAAGGAAAACTATATAGATGAATGCATGTGTAATTTGGAAATCCTTTATATCCTTTATTCATCCCTCTGACAGGATTCGTTTTTCACTATATTCAGCTCTGAATAATATTATTTCGTATTGTCACACTTGCTCTTTATGACTCAATCAAACCCTATTTTTTTTTCGAAAAACTCAAAATCATATAATGAAAATGACATCAAGGATGGAGGTATGAGTTACGCCTGCAGGACGATGCCGATGGATAATATGACGACGATCATGGGCAAACGGCAGACGTAGGTACATTTGTTACAAACGGCACAACATCGACAGCTGCACCAAAGCGATACCAATAATATCTAACAATCATTTTTCGAAATAAAAAAAAAAAAACAAACGTCTAAATTACGATCGGTGTTTCTGAGAGATGGGGTCCTTTATGCCCAAGGTCCTATATTTATAATGTTCTCTTCATCAGCCAGAAATGCACCTTTGATTTGAAAGCATATACCAGCATCCTAAAGGGGGTATAGTTTTCTTGTCGTGTGGTTATTTGATTGTAGGTATAGAGGAGACTCAAATGTGATTCCAATCGGTTGCCAGGATTATGAGGGCTGTCCAAACAAACATACACAACATTTTCTGTATGCAATCGATAATGCCACAATCTTTGATTGAGATCGGTATGTTTTATTTTGTGGGTTTCCATATAATGGACTTACACCATGCGGTCGTCTGAATAGAAAGGGTGATTTTGTGGCGCCAAAGATAAAATATATTTGAGGTTATGGTAGATTTTATCAGCAATTTATAGAAATAATGTCGCATAGCCACATTATTGAGCGTATATAGTGTTTTCTTGTTCCCTCCTAATGAAGCTTAATGATCACTTATTTTCTTTATGAGACATAGATGAACCCTTAAACACGTTTTCATAAAAAAAATGTATTGAAAATAATAATTATTAAAAATTGTAATTCTTAGTTTTTGAGTCGTTTTCATTTTCGTATAGTTGATCAAAAATTTTCAAATTTCACAGATACAATTTTTTTTCAAAATTGCGATTTTCTAAAAAAAACTTCACAGTGCCACTGAATGAAACTAAATTATATTATTAAACTGGAAAATTTGTTTTGAATTAACAAAATTAGTAAGAAATTGATTTAAAAAACTTCTGAAACTGTTTTAAACCCAACGCGATGTACACCATCTGATTTCATATATAAATCTTAATTTATGAGACAAAATTTTAAAAAATCATAGACTGGTTTATGAAACATCGAATTAAAAAAAAAAAATATTTAAAAAAATCCAAAAATAATTTTTTTCGTAGTCTTGATATGTTATATTATTTAAACTTATAACAAGCTTCTGTATACAAATTTATTTTTAATCGTTAGGCCAGATAATGAGACTCGAAAATCAAAAAAAAAACGTTCTATGATAGGTAGGTACCTACTGTTAACAATAATTCATTGTAAGATTTAATAATTTCAAATGCTAGACCTTATTAGTTTCGATAAAAAAAACAAACTTTTATTAAATTCATAGCAGTCGTTTTTAACAAAAAAAAAATTTTCCTTAACGGATTGTATCGGAAGTACCGTTATTTTTGGTTATAAAAATAATTGTTGTCTAAAATCTTCTAGATAATGTTAAAAAAATGCTTTTTGCTAAGTTTAATAAAAATCAACCAAGTGGTTTTTGAAATATTAAGTTTTCAAAAAAAAAATCTAACTTTTTTAAAAATTCAAAAATATATCTTTTTAAAACCTTCGGTACACAATATTATTTAAAATGTAGCTATTAATCATTCTTTATACAAAAATTGATTAAAATCAGTTGAAAAATTTTTGAGAAAAGCGAAATTAAAAAAATGGGTTCTTTGGGAGGTGCCATTAATAACTAATTATTTTTCTGAACCAGCTTATAACTATTTAAATTTATTGAATTTTTTTTTTCAAAAATCTGTGGAGCCGATTTTGAGAAAAATAAGATTTTCCTTTTAGGCTAAAAAATGTTGTGTGTATGACATAATACCGTTTTATTTGGTCCTACAAAAAAAAAATTATAAAGTGTAGATTGAATGTCCAAAAAACGCTAGATACCAAGTTTAAGGAAGATCGACATATCCCTTTAGGCTGTAGTCGAACAGACAGATATGCAGACAAACAGACGGACGTTTTAGCGAGGCACACTTTTTTCGTCTTCCCTATCATAGTACCTAATGTCAAGTTTGACCAAAATCTCGAGTTTGATTTTTTACACGAATCCATAACTTGCCATTACTTACCTGTACAATGTACATATAGGTATATCTATCGCAAGTAAGAAAGTATAAAATTCCTTTAAAAAAAACACTTATGACAGTACTAGAGTTGACAGTTGTGGGTGTCGTAAAAATACCTGCACCTGCAACATGCCCCTATACCTACTCTAGTTACAAGAAGCAAAGTCACCTAAGGCGCATAATACAACTCATACCCAAATCGAAATTAAATTCGATTAGAAAGCGATCTATAAAAAGCCTTGAAGAACAAAACACTTTTATATACGACTTAATAATCCCCTTTCACCGTTCAATCGTGTTCATTTTTTGAACAATAATTTTGCTACGCTATAAGTAGCTTTCAGAAATTTTAACTGCAAATCGAAAGCGAATTCGTATAAAGACTTGGATTTTACTGTGGGTATGTAGGTACCCTTTACCGTTCCTCTCTGATACCTACTCACAACATACAACTTGTATACTATACCTATAAAATTGTACTTGTAATTTTTCATCACTTAAGTTGGCAAATAAAAAAAAAACGAAACCTGCTCGCTTAACCCTACAATAAAGCCATAATCTGTGAGCGCCGTATTGTGCTTCTCTGTGGTGCATCAACAAAAGCCTCATACACGTTGGCTATAGGCTTTGTTATAAGAGAAAAGAATGCGCCAGAGCCCAGGTACGAAATATGCCGCCGAATCGCAATCGAAACAACCACAAGACCACTTAAAAAAAAAAAAAAATACAAAACCAAAACATACCTATTGCATGCACCCAATAATCAAGCTAATTCAGCACCAACCAAACCAGCCACCATCACCACCTTTTGAGAATTTGCTATAGCAACACTATATAACCGACTACCAACCCCCCTTCAAGTCATTACTCACGTAAACGTTAACACTATAAACATTCGTACGTGGAACACTTTGCCGAGTAATGCTGATGGCAAATCCTGCTCAAGAGTCCAGAGTGTGCGCATGCAAATAGGAATATGCACTTCAGCTTCGGGTTAAATCCGGACGCGGCAGCGCACCTGCCGGATGAGGTATGCGTGCACTACACGCCCGAAAATATCCAGGGGATCCGATTTTGAGTGTTTTGTTAAAGGCCAGTCATTGGATTTTCAGAAATTTCGATGAATGTCCAGTTAGCAAAGCTACATTCGGCGGTCGAAAAAAGTGCGATGTTTTCTATGTTTTTCTTTCTGCTGATGTGCAAATTAGGCGTTTTTCTTTTTTAGTTCAGAATAGAGCTCTGAACAGAGTCCGAGTATGTCGAGCATATTCTGAACTTCCTCTGAACGAAGCGTGTTCTGACTCTGAACTATTTTTGAAACACACCTGAACTGTCAAAGCTGTCAAATTCTTGTGTTCAGCATTTAACTCTATCTGCTCAGTTATTTTATTCTGAGCACATAGAGCGCACTCTGAACACGCTCAGAACACGTTCAGAACGAACAAGAAACACAAATTTGAAGCTCTGAACACTCAGAGCGAAAAATAAAAACACTTTTTTTTTGACAGTTCGGACTCTGCTCTGAACTAAAAAAGAAAAACGCCTATTGAAATCAAGTTTGCGAAACACCTCTTCAATATTTTTTTACTAACAAGGGCCTCGCGAGTTTTTGACATTTTTTCCTGGTCTAGATTTTCCATACTGAAAACTTCCCAGGGCCTTGATACCTAGAACTTGGCAAAAACCTGCCATTTTTCCAGGTGGGTAGGTATACATTTACACATAGAGACATCTTTAAGTAATTGATCTGAGCAAGTTTATACGACTTCAATCAGTGCGGTATTTGTTAATCAATGTCCACATATTCGCATGTTTCGAAATAATTCGTAGTTGTAACGTTGTGTTGCACAGAGAAACTTTGCCGCCTTGGTACCCTTGGGCATAATGTACACAAACCTCTAAATTTTGTCCCAGAGAGTATATAGGTACAGAAGAATCAACAATGCCGACGACGTATGGCAAACAAGCTGAGAGTGGAGTAGAAGAGTTTTTTTTTTTTTTTTTTTTAAGTTGGCTTCTGGAACAATGTACAGTGTAAACGCAGCCGCAGCACCCAAGGAACGCGCGCAATTCAAATCCTTTGTGCATAGTATAGAGAGTCTTTCCGGTGAGAGGTGGCGTGTGATTCCACCTTTGCTTGTTACTTTCTGGTTTTGCTTTGCTTTGTGGCGGTATGCCTTCTGCGTTCAACCAACATCCAACGACCGAAAGACCCAGAGGCATGCCTCTACGTTTTAGCGAGCCTCTTCAGCTTGCAAGTGATGACATGGGCTGTCTGTTTATGCACACTCTTTTGACTCTTGGCTCTCGATTTAATTTTTTTTGTGTCTATAGCTTACCGTCGGTCGGCGAGGGCTTTAATCCTCTTTTGAACTGTTTCAAAAAGGAACCTGGAACACTGATGCAGCTTATTGTTATTATTGTTTTTTCCTCAAAAAAAAAAAAATGACAGTCATGGTGATGTCATAATTTTTATGGTTAGCCTTTGATTACTTTCAGGTTTTTTGCGGTTTCGACTTATTTTTCTGTCTTTTATTCTTTGAAGTGTATCTCGGTAAAAAATTATCACCTGGCTGTTGAGTGAGAGCGACCATTAAAGCCGTCAATGGATTTTTGTGGTCGAAACCTGGTGAAATGTATGCGACCTGTCATCCGATTGTACTTTGATTGATAATGAGTTTCATATTTTTTTTTTTTTTTTTAATTTTTATTTTTGGTTTAAAATCTTGAAATTTACGGTAAAGTGTTTAAATAACTTAAAATAAAAATTAAGAAAGGCGCAAATTTTTGGAACTTTTATAAATAATTCTTGGAAATTTATTTAAGCCACATCATTTGGTGTTATTTCTTCTGTTCTGGTTTAATGTATGTGGGTAGGTGGGAGAAAAGAAAGAGAGAAAAAAGTTATGTGACAAGTTAATTTGTTGGATTAGTCAGTCAGATAAAAGTCGAGTATGATTTGGGTTGTGTAAATATTGCGACCGCAAAATACTCGTATAAAAGATCTTAAGGAGTTCGTTAACGGGATAACGATAAAATCTTGAGTAGAAGTTCAATAAATAGTTATGGCAGTTGCAATTTATGGAAGGTATGGTCTGAAAGAGAGGATTTTTGAATCGTGATTTTTAATTTTTTTTAACTGAATCATTGACCAACAAAGTCGAATAGCTACACTTGTTGCGGAGTACAAAAACGATCACTTTTCACTTGGATAAATATTTAAATTAATTTTATAACTAAGGAATTTGGCTACTATAACTGCGGAGCTTAAGTTTTAACCAGAACTTGGATAAATATATATATTTGAGTCCAATCAAATTCTGACCTGATAGTAAGGTGCCAGTTGCTTTCATTGAAAATCATCATTAAGAGTTTTTATTGTTTAATTTGAGACATAAATAAAGTAAAATCAATAAATATTTTGATGCAAATAATGGGTGATTTTTTAAGAGGTTTAGAACTTTTTTAAAAAAAAAAACACAAAAAATTCGAAAAAATGAATGAAATATTTATTTGAATCGATAGTTTGAACCTTGCAATTTAATGTTTAAAGATAATTTCATGCAAATGTTGACCGCGGCTGCGTCTCAGGTAGCCCATCCGCTGAGTCCAATTTTGGCATACTCTTTCACACATATCGGCCGGTATCTCACGAATGAATGCATGGATGTTGGCTTCCAGTGCGTCAATCGACATGTCCCTATAGACATTAGCCTTGACATACCCCCACAAAAAATAATCTAATGGTGTCAAATCGCACGATCTAGGCGGCCAATTGACCGGCCCGAAACGTGAAATTAACTGTTCACCAAACTCGCCTCGCAATTGCGCCATTGTTTCGCGTGCTGTGTGGCATGTGGCACCGTCTTGTTGAAACCACACATCATGCAAGTCAAGAACTTCCATTTCGGGCAAAAAAAAGTTTGTTATCATCGCTCGGTAGCGTTCACCATTGACAGTAACGCTGCGATTCGCATCATCTTTGAAGAAATAGGCCCAATAATGCCGCCGGCCCATAAACCGCACCAAACAGTGGCTTTTTCGGGATGCATTGGTAGCTGTTGCAATGCTTCTGGCTGATCTTCACTCCAAATCCGGCAATTTTGCTTATTTACGTACCCATTCAACCAAAAATGAGCCTCATCGCTGAACACAAGCAGCGCGCGATGAACATTTCGAACCGAGCACGAATTTTGATAATAAAATTCAATAATTTGCAAGCGTTGTTCATTTGTAAGACGATCCATGGTTAAATTGCAAACCAAACTGAAGCTGTTTGACAGTGACACAAGGTACTAAACACACGTCAGCTGTCAAAACCAGTGTTGCCAAAACCAAACCAGCTTAAAAATCACCCGTTATAAAGGTGGCGACTTAAGTTTTAATCCTTGTAAAAAAAAAAATTCATTTTGGCCCAGCCATCCACATAAAATTACATTTATTATTTCAATGATCGAACTACCTTATAATTATGCAATGATATTTGAAAAATTAAATGTCGTTTTATGGCGAAGTTTGGTTTCGAATTAATTTTTTTCACACTAAACTTATAATTCAAGCCATCAGCTGTATTTTTGTATCAAAACAATTATTAATCTTAATTTCAAAACGTCACAAAATGAGTAATTAAAATTTGTAATGATGGTTTTCAATGAAAGCTATAACTGGTAGATACCTTAGATATGTACCTAAATATAGACTAAATATCAGAGTTGTAAAGACTGCAGTCTTTTCAGTACTGCAGTTAATTGAATAAAAAACTTTTTTCCTTAAGTCTTTTAACTTGCCAAAAGAATTTAACTGTAATACAATAGTCAGCAGTCAGTACTAACATTCGGACTGTGCAGTTAAAAAAAAAGTTAATTAACTTTAAGTTAATTAACTGCAGTACTTTTGACTTGATTTTAGTCTTTTAGTCAGTTGAAAGTCATTTGTACTGCGATGGTTCATCTTTTAGTCAGTAAGTCTTTTAACTGCAGTTAATTAACTGTAAGTCTTTAAACTTTGTTTTTTTGTTTTTTATCAAAAATATTTCACACTTGTACATCACGCCGTACGCATATAATGCCAAATAAATAATGCAAACATTTTAATTTATTTTCATTGTATCCTGTTGTGTTATAAGTATAAATCTATAGTATTTTAGTTCAAAGACTTACAGTTAATTAACTGCAGTTAAAAGACTTACTGACTAAAAGATGAACCATCGCAGTACAAATGACTTTCAACTGACTAAAAGACTAAAATCAAGTCAAAAGTACTGCAGTTACTTTTTTTTTAACTGCACAGTCCGAATGTTAGTACTGACTGCTGACTGTTTGCTTTGCAGTTAAAGTACTTACTCACAGTATTAACTTGCATTCAAAAATTAAGTTAATTAACTGGGACTGTATTAACTGCAGTACTGAAAAGACTGCAGTCTTTACAACTCTGCTAAATATAGACCTTCATATCTATTTTTCTAAAGGAAGTATGATTCTAGCTTCTGATAAATTACATATAGGTAATTTTGTTGTCTACTACACGGACCGTAGCCATGGGAATAACAACAAGTGCGCATCGTCCCGTGTATTTTAGAAAAATGTGTCTTCAGATTCATATTTTTTTTTTGCAAAAATTTGTTGGTATACGATCTTACTCGAGCTTTTAAGATTCTCTTGTTTCGAAGATTTATATGAAATTGATAAAAACTGTATATTACTTCTTGAATATTGTTTGTATTATGGAAAATAAAAATAAAATTCTTATTTTTAAATCTATATTAAAAATTTAATATAGTGGGTCCCACAAATCTGTCTGTCTGTCTGTATGTTTGTATCTGTACTTCGTTCTACAGCCTAAAAGACTTAAGATAATGTTTTCTTGAAATTTTGAACTTAAGGTTCTTTAGTGCTTCCCTAAAGCGGAAATTAATTTTTTTTAGATATAAGAATAACGTTAATTGGCAATTAATAATTTTGACTCGTTGTTGGCTCGTATATCCTATATCTTTAAAATAGCAAACCTTACTGAAGAGAAATGTCAAAAGAATGGCAAGAAAAATGCCGTCGTTTGCTGTCCCTGTTGCTCTACTTTTGTAGCGTCTCTGTTGAAAAACCCTTTATTAATATTTACTGCCGAAATTCGGAGTCAGTGGCCTCAATGTTAAGAGCGCTACGTCCAATTTATGGCGTCTAGTGGAAAAATTTGAATCCACAGGCACAGTACAAAATGTTCCTGAGCCAGTGAGACAAAGAAGTGCCCGTAATGTCGAGAATATTGCTGCCGCTGAGGCTTCAGTTGCAGAAAGCCCAAATGTGTCTCTCACACGTCGTTCTCAAGTGTTGGGCATCTCTGTGACGTCGTTGTGGCGAATTTTGCGAAAAGATCTTGGCCTACATCCTTACAAGATTAAATTGATGCAAGAAATGAAGCCGCTTGGCCACCAGAAGCGTCGTATGTTCGTGAATTGGGCTGAGCAACAACTTGAAAATGATTCGGATTTTCATCGAAAAATCATCTTCAGCAATGAGGCTCATTTCTGGCTGAATGGCTTCGTCAATAAACAAAATATGAGGTATTGGTCAGGCAGCAATCCACACGTACTCCATGAGTCATCATTGCATCCCGAAAAAATTACGGTCTGGTGTGGTTTATGGGCCGGCGGCGCGGCGTCATTGGACCGTACTTCTTCCGTGATGATCAAGACCGGCACGTTACTGTGAATGGGGATCGCTACCGTTCAATTATAACCGAATATTTTCGGTTCCAATTGGATGATATGGACTTGGAGGACATGTGGTTCCAACAGGACGGCGCCACAACCCACACAGCGAATGTCACAATCAATTTATTGGAAACCAAGTTTGGGGAACGTGTTATCTCACGAAATGGTCCAGTCGCTTGGCCGCCTCGGTCGTGCGATTTGACGCCGTTAGACTATTTCCTGTGGGGCTACGTCAAGTCTAGGGCCTATGCCAACAAGAAAGCGACGATTGATGAACTTCGTACGAATATCGAACGTGAAATTGCAGCAGTATCGGCCGATTTATGCTTGAAAACCGTCGAAAATTGGCAAGCGTGCCCGTGGTGGCCATGCAAAAGAAATCGAGTTCCATACATAATGGCATCGAACGTACTTTCACAGTAGCAATTTAAAGAAAGAGTTTCATGCTTCTTTTCCACTCTCTTATAAAGGGTCCGCCAAAAAACTTCTTTTTTTTTTGAAAATGGCGCAAAACATCGAGTGTAGCTTCGGCTGTGTGGCACGTAGCGCCGTCCTGTTGCCAATATCCTCCTCTTCAATTTTTGTAAACAAAAATTCGTTCAACATGGCCCGATAACGATCGCCATTGACTGTAACGGCCACTCCTTGCTCATTTTCGATAAATGGTCCAATTATGCCTCTGGACCAAAATCCGCACCAAACAGTGACTCGTTTTGGGTGTATCGGCTTTTCAATGTATGCGTGCGGGTTTTCTGTGCCCCAAATGCGACAATTTTGCTTGTTTACTACCCGACAAGATCAAAATGAGCTTCATCTGAAAAGATGATTTTTTTTTGGCAAAATCGGCATCTTCTCTAATTCGATCGCAGGCCCACTTAGCGAAGCGTATACACAACCATATTCGTTCAGCGGAAGGATAAAACTAATTATCTGTCAAATCAGACATGAGCTAAGTGTTACCATTCACGAAATAAGCACTTGTTGAAAAAAAAAACGTTAGATGGCGGACCCTTTATAAATAAATCAAAAGATTTTATATTGTTTAAATTACAAGATCAAGTTCATGCGATCTAGTCGTGCATAGTTTTAAAATTTATTAATTTTTTTAAATTTGAGTTTTTCTATTTCAATATTTGATCATGAATTAAGGTTTAATTGTTCGAAAAATAATTAAGGCAGTAAATATGATCTGGAAAAGAAATCGGTTCAGCAAGTTTGATTTACGTTTTAAAAACACTTCTGTTTTTTTAACTTTAAGAATTTTTTTTATTTTTTCACAATTATAGGTATCATTATTCAAGCTTGTCAAGAATCACTTAAAAATTTATCATTTTAAAAAGTTTTAAAAAATGTATTTCCGATCCGCGAAAACACTAAAACTAAATTGGAAAGTTTTTTTTTTTTAGTAAAATAAAATTTAAAATGATCCATCAAAACTATTATTTTCGTCATATTTCAGATTTATTTTAGTGGAAACTTTAATAACTAAGAAACAATGTGAGCTACAAATGTTTCGTTTGCGCAACAAATTTAACTTTTAATTAGATAAAAATTGAGATATAAAAAAATTTGTTGATTTCACCAAAGCAAGGGACGCAAGGATTCTACACATTTTGGTTCCAATTATAAATTGTTACGAATTCAATGAAAAGGGACAGTTGATGCCTTGTTTATGTATAAGCTTAAGATTTTGGCAATGTAAGAGCAGTTTTCAAAACGAAATTTTGAAATGTGGTTAATCACATCCAACTCCGAAGGAATCTTGTTGTATACTTATATCGAGTTAAATGGAAAATAATTCTGACTGGGCCAAATATGCTCCAGGTCTCGAGTTGAGTTAATCTATGCTGCAATTGCTGCTTCTGGAGCATAGGCCAGGTATTAAACTTTTTCAAAATTATGTTGAAAATTTGTATTCACATAAAAACAAGCTGTTATAGCAAAACTATCTAGCTGTATACTTTATTTCATTGACAAATTCCACAGCCAGCTTAAACTCCGAATTATTAAATCGAGCTAAATATCTGTGTATAGATACAAATATAAACCTTGGTTATAGATTTTTGTATAGATTTATCATTCGTCAACTTTGCCTTACTTTCACTTAACTAAATAGTCTAAGATATTACTGGCCAACTGTTGTCCATAAGTATTCAGCTCAAAGCATCAGCAATTGTGCATTCATTAATAAATTAATTCATTCAAAGTAATAACCTATAGGTATATACATACTTCGCTCATTTATATAAATTCTTAGCAGCTTGCTCATTATTCAATCGAATTCGAAATCGAAACCACTGCAAGCGAATTCCACATAATAATAATAATGGTTTCTCATTTTCGTTTGATGTTTCAGCCAATTATACTCATTTTCACTTCGATATAGAAAAATTGAATTAGGTATAGGTATATGTAGGTATACCTGCCCATACGGCCAGGCCAGGCTACCACCAGCCAGAGCCACCATCACACGAGTAGAGATAATGTTTCTTCCAAAAATCTCCAAATGTCTGCAACACGTCTACCATGGCTTAGCTAAACGTCTTGCAACAGCGGGCATCACACAAACGGAATACCAATCAGCCAATTCCAACATACCTATACATACTTATTTATAGTATAACTTATTTGAAGCCATTCAGGCCCATAGAAGCATGCACATCGCAGTTGCATCGGAGAATTGATTCCTTCAAGCATTATAATCACGGTCTTTATAGTGTTACGTAAATAAAATTCCAAAACAACATTTCATCGCATGTGATGGCCTGCGGTGTCCGGTCCCGGTCCCGGTCGGTGGGTATTTTTGAGCTCTGCCGATGCCAACAACATCTAGGTACCTATATAAGATTCGCAGAGGCAAGAGGTGAAGATAGTGATGGTCATGATGTTGTGGTTTCATCATATTGCATGCGTCTTCTCCCGACATTGATGAAAATAAAATCGATCCAAATCTATGAAATATATGCAAATACCTTCTATTAATTATATATGTAGGTAGGTTTTGATCGAATGAAATGGAAACGGATGGCTTTGAAGAGATGACGCACACGCGGTCCATCACAGCCAGCCCAGCCCAGCCCATCCCATCATCATTATCCGTCACAAAAACGGGGCCTCCTAGAAGTCTCTGACTTTCTCCTCAGTTCTGTTCGTGACACATTGCGGTGAGTTCGATAATGGAAATGGATTCTGGGAACTGCGCGCAATGTTTGTATTGTTCGTAGCAACTGAGTTTGTTTGTTTGTTTAGGGTGATCCGTATATTTATTTGATGTTCCCTTATCAAAGGAATGACAGCTTCTGTAGAAGACACATCCCCACACGCCACACATATCGAAAATATTCACCCGTGCCGTGTTTCTGAAGTGCAAACCAAGCACGCAGTTGCAATTTATGTCTCAATTAAACTGCGGGTTCCAACATACCTACACGCCGACAGCTCCGGGATCTGATTTCAATTGCCAATAAGGTAAGCTGCGGGTGGTTGCCCGAAAATGATATTTCTCGTCCTGCCACAGTGCTTCCAGAAAACAAAAAACTACATTCAAGCTGCACCCTATCCAGCCAACCATCAGGAGTCGCACGTAGTAGATGCACTTGATTTTCTTCGAGCTGATGCCATTTAACTGTTTTTTTTTTTCAAAACTGTGTTTGTGGTTTTTGTGTTTTTGTCATTAATACGCGGTATCCTTCTGAGCGAATTGGCAAACAAAAAATGAGTCCTTTTTTCATATATATTTTCTAACCAAAACCACAGGCAAGTCGAAACCGGGTGTAGCTAGAGTACCTATACATTTACGAGTAAGTATATCAGAAGGTATAGATAGAGAAGATGCGTGTTCCATGATGGGGGGAATGCAGCCACGGTGGCGGAAAACCACAAAAGTGGTGGCATAAGTTTTCAACGCATCGCAGGAAGGAGCAGGAAGCAGGAAGGGATACCAGTTATAATGGCAGATTGGATGGTAAGGACCTGCGTTTTCTTCTGTAGCGTGCTTAAACAGGCGAATCTACCTATGGCAAAATATTGAATTCTGGTTAAATGTTTAGCTTAGAATAAAAGGGGATCTCATGGCACAACCGGGGTTGGAGTTAGAGTTGGTACCTATATATTGTTGCATTCCTTTTGGTTTGCGTTTATCTTTTTTGGTTTTGAATTTTATGCAAAATATATGGTAAAACTGCACAAGAAGCATTCGGAATGCCACAGCTGCTGACAGTGCACGTGGTTGTTTTTTTTTTCTATTTTATTTCAAATGCAAAATTGTTTAAATTGTTCGGTTACTACTTCGTATGCATAATAAAAGCAGCAAAAGACCTTAACCTATGTGATGTGTAGTACCTACCTAGATATATACCTACCTACTATACGTGGAAGTTTTGAAAAGAGGGAACTTTATGGTAATTTAGGGAATTTTTTGCGGTTGAATATCGTGGAACTGGAAGCAGGTTTTTGTGGTATTTGTAGAAGAAAACAAAAAAAAAAACACACACCAACCGGAAGTTGCAATTTGGTTTTGTGTCATTTCAGGTGCAATTGCGATAATAAATTTAGATAAGAGTTAATTTTAGAGCAGCGGTAATTGTTCGAATAATTTGCTTAAATTCTCGTCATTCACTAATGTTTATTTTATGCTTGGTAGAGCTTATTTTTTGTATTCATATAGAGAACAGTCGATATGCTAAAGGTTACAAAATCTTGCTTTAAATCAAATCCTAACGTTTTCTAGGTTCAAGTGTATTTGATTTTGAAGCTACTAAAATTAGCGTTCCGAATAGCTATACTAACCTTCTATTTGACAGTCAGGTGTGAATAGATAGATATGTAATGGGTGATTTTTTAAGAGGTTTAGAACTTTAAAAAAAAAAAAAACACAAACAATTCGAAAAAATGAATGAAATATTTATTTGAATCGATAGTTTGAACCTTGCAATTTAATGTTTAAAGATAATTTCATGCAAATGTTGACCGCGGCTGCGTCTCAGGTAGCCCATCCGCTGAGTCCAATTTTGGCATACTCTTTCACACATATCGGCCGGTATCTCACGAATGAATGCATGGATGTTGGCTTCCAGTGCGTCAATCGAAATGGGCTTGTCCCTATACACATTAGCCTTGACATACCCCCACAAAAAATAATCTAATGGTGTCAAATCGCACGATCTAGGCGGCCAATTGACCGGCCCGAAACGTGAAATTAACTGTTCACCAAACTCGCCTCGCAATTACGCCATTGTTTCGCGTGCTGTGTGGCATGTGGCACCGTCTTGTTGAAACCACATATCATGCAAGTCAAGAACTTCCATTTCGGGCAAAAAAAAGTTTGTTATCATCGCTCGGTAGCGTTCACCATTGACAGTAACGCTGCGATTCGCATCATCTTTGAAGAAATATGGCCCAATAATGCCGCCGGCCCATAAACCGCACCAAACAGTGGCTTTTTCGGGATGCATTGGTAGCTGTTGCAATGCTTCTGGCTGATCTTCACTCCAAATGCGGCAATTTTGCTTATTTACGTACCCATTCAACCAAAAATGAGCCTCATCGCTGAACACAAGCAGCGCGCGATGAACATTTCGAACCGAGCACGAATTTTGATAGTAAAATTCAATAATTTGCAAGCGTTGTTCATTTGTAAGACGATCCATGGTTAAATTGCAAACCAAACTGAAGCTGTTTGACAGTGACACAAGGTACTAAACACACGTCAGCTGTCAAAACCAGTGTTGCCAAAACCAAACCAGCTAAAAAATCACCCGTTATAAGGATTATAGGTACCTCTCCTGGGGAGTGACTTGAAAGAAGACTAAAATAGTAATTCTGGTTGTATAACTCAGAGATACGGATTTTGGTGTACAAAAAATCATGACGCGAAGCGGGAAGTTATCACTATAGAAGCTATTTCAGCATGTTCACCTATATTTCAAATATATCAGCCTTGGCTTAAGGTGGAGTTGACTTACCAAATTAGATGGGTTTACTCTGAGTTAACTCGAGATTTAAACAGACTTTTTTCAGAAATCCTTTAATTAGTTTTCGAGGTTTTTGTACACTCTTTCGAGTATTGTTACGGACATTTTCGATTTGGGTGATGTTATATTGTTAAGGGCTACTGCTTCTAAAGTCCTTGGGACGATTATATAAAACAATATCCCCACAGGAAAAATCGTAACGGGTCAAATCAGGGAAACGTGCCAGATTTCTTCTTAGCGAGATGAGGTAGGTAGGTACAGGTAGGTAGAAATAGCGGCCAACGTGCTGACTAGCTCGCTGACCCAATTAGCGCAAGAAGAACCCAAAACTCGTTTGAACCTTTGTTTGAGGAATGGGTTTGTGGAATAATAATCCAAAGCCCCGAGCTTAACAGCAAAAACCCGAGTTTCATCTCAGAGCCATTTAGTCGCGTTTAAGAAGGAGATCAAGTCTTTGATCTTCAGTTCGGAAAGTTTGTCAAGGTCGTCAAAGCCTTTCCAAGTGATGTATCCTGAAACGGACTAGAGCAGGGCATTTACAGAGTTCCCTTTTCCTGCTGGTTCGCACACCTACGGAAATGGGTGTTGTAAGAAATACGCAGTTTTTCCGCTCTCCTATTGGCCAGTGCCCGGTGCATGTTGCAATGACCCTGGCAATGTCTTTCCTTGGTCTACCCATTAGATCTTTTGTTCAGGCTTTATTATGTAGGCGGGCCAAATCGTTCTACATATAAGAGAACGATGAGAAAAATTGAAAGTATATTGCCCTTCATAATTCCGAGAGGAATTCAAAATCCTTCCACAAGTGAGCTATGAAGGGCTGATACTTGCCTAGCTAGTCTGCCCGCTCATTTCCCTCAATGCCACATTGACCCGGTACCCAGATAAGAGTGACACTATAAGATTGGCGCTCCAGGCTTGCAAGCTCATCTCGGCATTGCTGGACCAATTTTGAGGATGATATAGCCACAGAAATTGCCTCAACAGCCGCCTGACTGTCTGTCGGAATTGCAGTATTTCGATTTTGGTTTGGGTCTTGTTTGAGTATTTTGCATGCTTCCCTAATAGCCCGTAATTCTGCCTGAAAAACAATAGCATAGTCAGAAAGTCGAAAAGATTTGGATATATTTAAATTTAAGGACTCAGAGAAGATTCCTGAACCAACATAACCATCCATCCTTGAGCCGTCAGTGTAGCGAGATGAGACAAGCGGGAAATATTTGGGCCAAAAAGTTCATGTATTCCCTCGCCCTGTGCCGCCCCATCTGTTTGCAATTACACGTTCTCATGCTCTATTTATCCAAGTGCAGGCAAAACAAAATCCTGGGTAATGGTCAATTAATGTGCTGAAGTCCCCGTGACTTCTTGATTATTTTCCTTAAAAAAAATTAAGGTAGATGATACTGGTCTCCACCATCTCCGGGCTCACAAGTCTTTTATGAAGTTCCCTGGAATTTTGTTCACTTTATAATGCATATTCTGATTTTAACACATTTACTAGGGTAAAAATGTGCCTCGTGAGAGAAAAATGCGAAGATATGAGCCAGATTTCTCAAAGTAGTTTTCCATACCCATACAAAAATCACGCTGCTTAACGGACCACTTAATTTTTTCGACTGAATTATAACGCTGATGAAGATGACTGAAAATTGGATCAAGTCAGACTTAGAATTTCGGTGGTAATTTTTAATAATATCCAAACATGGCTCGTTCGTGATCTTCATCGTGATTAAAATGAAAAGCGTGACTGACGTTTTCACATTGACAGATCATAAAATAGTTTAAAGGTACGTTTATATATCAAAAAATACAAATTTTGTATGTCCGTTTTGGAAAAAAAAAAAAACACTTTGTATGTTTTTCAAAATTTTGACATTTTTCTCAACTTAGCAGTTGTTAAGAAAATAAATTATTTTTGAACCTGGTTTCCTATTTCACTCTGATCAAGTTTGTGTTCAAGGGTTTAAGAGGGCATCAAATCGGCTACTTTAAAAAAAAAATGAAACAAAACGGGACTTTCTCCAATCCAAGATCGTCGTTGACAAACGATTAAACACGATGTTTGCTATTTTAACCTTCTATACCTTAAGACATAATTACCTATATATGACGGCATATTCATCAAAAACTAATTTAATCCTCGATCATTTTCGTGTGAACATTAGGTATTCATCCTGTCTACTGCAAGACGCAATGCCTCTCTCTTACACACTGTCGCTGTATTTTAGAAAAAAGACATATTCAACTGAACCAGAGTTTACGAATGGTTTTTTTTTTTTTTTTTTTTGATTTAATGGCAATAAATCCACCTGTGACCAAACATATTCATCCTTGCTGAAATGAGGTAAGTAAACCCGCTTATAGCTCTCGGTCTACATTATGTATGTTTTGTCAACGTTTCTTGCAATTGAAATGCCGCCAAAAGTTTTTCGGGCACTCTTTTCAATGAGTCTAGTAATTTTCTTAGTTAATTTAAATCCCATTCCTGCAATTATTTAATAGCTCCGTTATTCACTTTTATATCTATAAAAATAAATTCCCATGATTTTTCCCTAATAATACACATAATTATGTACCTACCTACCTATAATACGTATCAGATGAACGCAATCTTCCCACGGCATGCCATGGCGACCTCCAGTTTCTCATTCTATCTATACCAGCAGAGAGCAGCATCAGCAGTTTAAATAAATGCTCTTGCTTCCTTCAAATATTTACCCAAACGTCTAAAAGCCACTTTAGAGAGAAACATATTATATTTCCTCCCCGATGATGCTTTGATGTTTATTTACAAACTTTTAACAGCAGTTTACGGTTATTAATTCTGCCACCCTATAAAACATTGAGGATCTGCTATATGAGTTGATGGGTCACCAAAGCAACCATCGCCAGAGTCAAATAATGTATAGGTTTATAACACCATTGACAACATCTTAAATATAGGGTCGTCATCGTTAATTCTTGGACAAAGGCCATCCGGACAAACACGATCAAGGATGACTTCCTTCTTTGTCTGTGGGATATTTTGTATTAAAAAAAAAAATCTAAGCTCACAATATTTCAAAAAAAAAAAATAAAAATTGTCCTTGCAGCTAAATTGTAGATATCTGTAAGTATTTTCTTGTTGTTGTTGGCCTTTTTCCATTTCATTGCCACCACTCACTGCGAGTGGTAAGCAACATTATGGTCAATTTGGTAACAATAACGCTGCGGAGGAGCAAATGAAAATAAAAATAAAAATAAATTATTTTTGTATTATTATTTATTTTTCTAAATAGAAGAGAGCAAAGCAGAGGGGAAAGCAATGGGAATATAAAATAGAGATATTCTATGACTCGATGGAGAGATATTGCGCCATTGCCACCTTGGGTGAAAGTAGCACTTGAAGAATTTATTTGCCCTTTCATGTCAATTTTATTTCTTGTCAACAATGGAAAGTCAAGAAAACAAAAATAGGATGTCACCATGGGATCCTTTTTATCCTGGTCTATTGGGAGAAGAGAAAAAGCAGAGTTATAGGACAATAACTTGAATTGGCATCTTCTGGTATTGAACATTTCGAATAAATATTTATTGTCGTCGTCTTTTCTTAGCGAAATTGCAACATGCGTTTATATTTATACAGTCGTTATTAAAAACAAGGATTGCATTTGAAAAGCTATAAGAGCTAACAAATAATAATAACTTTTTATTTATAAATATTTTCGAATTATTTTTATTATGTTTTAGACATAAAGATTGGTAGATTTAATAATGGAATACTAAACTAAAAGCTATCCAAATATTTAAGGAAATTGGCCGTTGAATAATTTACACATTTTATGTTGTTACAAATGTTCCAACAGCCGTGACAATTCGTCCTGTGGTGACACAAATTTGAGAGATATGAGAACGTTAGAGTAGTATGGACAGACCTCGTTAAAGATGATCGGCCGAAAACATCCAGGTCGTTCGAGAAAGTTTTACAGCTGTTCCAGTTGTTGCTAAATCTCAATCCTGGAGATCCTGAGCAACGGTTTAGAGTACTTCAGAGCTGTTTGCATTTACAGAGGAAGGTCTTATTTCGCTCAACTTGTATGTATTTTTTTTGTATTATACAGGGTGATTCGGGACATGAAAAAAGTTGTGTATGAAGGGGGGTCTATTCCTTCCCGTTTAGCCGGGAGGGGCAATTTTATAAGATAATGACTTTAAACAGAAAAAAAGTACTAAAAAAAACAACGGTAATACTTATAAAGCCATGCTTTACCTTTTTGTAAGACCAGAAAACTTTTGTTTTGTTTTATTTAAAATTGATTTTGGTTTAGTTAACAATTTTTGAAAAATTTAAATTTAAAAAAAATTTGTTCAAAATTGTACGTTATTCATGCTCTAGCATACTTTATGCAAATCAGCCTGTATAGATCAATGTCATGTTACTGAACATCGAAATCTGCTTATTACATGGAATAAAATTAAGGTTGTTACTTGTCGTAGCAAATTGTACACCGGTGGATCTAAATCTAATCTTTACATTGTCTTCGAGATAGATTTTTTACACTTCAACTTAATATTTCAAACTGAGCTTACCATTGAGTTCGCTTATCGAGTTGAAGACATGCAGTTTTTATACCGTTGAGGCACTTCTTTTTTGAATTATAAAATACCTTTTTGATTGCTAAAAAAATTTAGTTTTAAAATCCTCAAAATAAATGCTGGTGTGCCTCAGGGGTAACTCTTGTTTACGACACTTGCTCGTATTTATCAGCGATCTCCTTACATGTAAGCTCAAATTAAATACTCACTAACTCCATTTCCCTGACGAAATTGATGATAATATCGACAGATTATTTGGAGAAGTCTCTTGTTCAGGGATCTTAGCACCCCAATGTGGGATCTTCGCAAAAAAACTTGTTTCCAAGTTCAAAATCACTCAAATTCATTTGTTTCAAAGATTCACCCAAAAAAGTTGAAAATTGAAGATTTTTAGCCGAAAAAATACTTTGAGCGAGAATATCCTATTATCCTTGTTCTGGTCAGCCTTTTTATAAATCCATAATTAGAAACAATTTTTGTTCCAGGATGCTCTAGAGCTCTTCTAATTTGTTCCAAAATTTCGTTTCTTAAAATTGATTTTAAGTATGAAAAATTTACAAAAAAAATCACCCACAATTAAAAATCAATTTAAAGAAACAAAATTCTGGAACAATGTAGAAGAGCCCTATAGAACAACCTGGAACATTTTTTTGAATTTTTAACTTCTAAAAAGAGGTGTCAGAAATATAGGATATTTTCATTTAAAGTGTTTTTTTTGGATTAAAATCTTCAATTTTGAAAATTTTTGGATGAATGTTAGGAATTGGAACAATTGTATTTGAGTGATTCTGAACTTGGAACAACTTTTGAGTTTTTGAGTTTTGAAAAAGGGGGCTAAAGGAGTTGTCGATGTTTTTTTTTTAAATTTGATTTTATGGTGATAATATAAATGAAGGGACACAATATTTAAATAAAATATTGGAGGGCCGATTTTTTGCGTTTTTGAAAAAAGTTTTGAAGGGCTTATCTTTAAAAATAGACCTTTTTCAACATCAATTTTTTGGGGAAAATGTTCAGGACACTGAATCCCAAAAAGAATTAAAAACTTCGATGTTAGAAAAAAGAGTGGCCATTTTTCGGATCTAAAACCCCCATTTTTGAAAATGTTTCAAGAAAGAAAATGCGTAAGAAATCGGGAACAATCTGGAACAATTTTCAAAAATAAAAAATTCAAAAAAAGGGGTGCTAACATCCCACACTCACTCCCTAGAACTCAACAACAAATTAGAAAATCCATTAATGAGATGCGAGAGCAACCTAAAAATTAGGCAATTTTCTCAAATCAAATATCCAAATTCTATTTCCGTTCTACAAATTTTCATCCAAAGATCTTAAACGCAGATTTATTGCAATCGCAAAACCAAAGTTTGATCAAAATCGTTAGAACATTTTTCGGAAAATCTGAGTAATAATACAAATAATATCCAAAAAAGTTGAAGAGGCAAGCAATTTTTATAAATCACATAACCAAATGTGTTTTCCTTCTTAACGGACACGAACACCCAGTATTTTTTTTCTATTGTAACCTGGAAAAGTATATCTACCTTCCCTTCCGAATCGAAGCGGAAGTGAAAGGATAAAACTCAAATATTTTGATCGCATCAAACAAAATAAGAATTGCTTACCTTCTTGCAGATATAAAGCCATTTAAGGATTCAAAACCAATTCTCATTTAACAATCCACAAGCCTGATGAAATCTCCTCAAAAATCTAGAATGTAACAAACAAAAGGTATGTATACTGTACAAATGTCTTAAGTCTTGAAAATAAAGACATTCAACCTCCTTCAAAACTCATTTAAGATCTAAAGAGAAATCCTTGAAACCAAAAGGGGCGGGAATTGAAAACGAAAGGATTCCCAAAAATACTGAGTACCTACCTCTACCGGATGAATACATACCTACACATTTTTATTTCTAGTGAAATGTATAGGTACTTAACCCAAGGATTATTCGTTTCTAAAGTGTCGAAAAACTGTCAGTTGTGCGTGTGTGTTTGTATTACAAAAGAGACCTAGAATATCCTTTTATTATTCCTTGGAGGATTGATAAATGCAATGGAAGATCATTCATCGACTTTTAAGAGGCACCAAGAAACCAAACAAACCAAAATGTCTCGCTCTGGTTCACGGTTCAATAGTGAAAAGGGTGAAAGATGCGCGCACGCCTCAAGGACTTTTCTGGAAAATCTATAGGTATACCTTTTTCTAGAGATATAACTACTTTTTCTTCGGCATAAATACAGTACAAGATGAGTGTGGGTATATATCTGGCAAAGAATATTATCACATTTTTATTTTCTTCTGGAATATGTGGAAAATCTTAAGTGCGGGTTTGTCATTATGGGTTTGGTTTTTATTTTTTTTTTTTCGGCTCTCTTATGGTAGGCAGCGGTAATTCATTTAGCTTGTAGATACTTTTCATAGTTAAGTATTTAAGTCTGTGTGGTCAGGTCAATCATGGCGGATGCAGGTGTATTTTTTTCATTTTTTTTTTACTTTTTCATAACTTTGGTAGGTATATTTTATTTTATGGAAATGACATGAGTGCGTCGCGGCGCGGCGGGCGTAGGCTTACCGAAAATAACTGAGCTCCAGCTGGTAAATTACTTTATTATGCTATGGCGATGTGGTTTTATATGACCGCTTTTAAAATATTATTGTGGCGCTAAAATACCAAGCGAGGGGGTAATTTATCAAAATTATGTATAAATATTATTTTTTGTTTTATGATAATTATGCCGCAGGAACTAGGAATATTATATGAATTTGCTGAGAAGTCATTGCGGTTAAGGTTTATGTATGTGTTTTTTTGTTACATTTGAAATGTACCTATTCACATGTAAGCATATTAATTTTGATGTAAAAATGAAATGAAATCATAGTTCAGGATGCAGCCATATTATATGTATATGAAAGGCCATACCCTCATCCTTTTTATACTTTATACAGATTTTATTGATATATTTTAGGAAAGGCTGTACTAAAGCAAATAAGTTCTGACAGGATATGGCGTTTTCATTTTGCTAAAAATGGGCTTAGGGATCTTAGAACCGCATATGTGGGATATTCACAAAAATGGGGGCCATATAAAAGATCAACTCATATCAGAAATCTGGCAACCATAAAACATCAATCAATGGTCAAAGTTTTTTCAAGGTCATAAGCGATTTTAAACACCTCATTTGTGGGATATTCGCAAAAAAAAAGTATAGCATCTAAAATTCTTTACATGAATTTTGAAAGATTTTTTCAAGGTCATAGATGGATCAGAATTTACACTTTTTGTGAATATCCCACAAATGAGATGTTTAAAATCGCTGAAAAACCTTGTAAAACCTTAACTTCTCTACGAACTTGAAAAAACTTAACAAAATTATAAAGAAACTTCTGCATATATGGCTGACCAATTTTTGAAACTTATTGACCTTTTCGACCAATTACCTACTGACCTTTCAGATGGCGAATATCCCACAAATTAGGTGCTTTAAATCTATACTGTATGGCCTTGAAGAATTCCTATGGCTGAACAATATTGCTGAAACTAGATGACCTTTTGTGAGGTCACTAAGACCTTTCAGATGATAAGCTTATTTTGTGAATATCCCACAAATCAGCTAAAAGTTGCTGATGACCTTGACAAACTTAAACCGGTTCATTAAAAATTTTCTATGGCTAACCAATTTCTGAAACTATGCGTAGTTGACCGTTTTTAAACAATTACTAACCTTATAGATTCCATACTTTTTTTGCGAATATCCCACATGTGGGGTGCTAAGATCACGCAGCCCTAAAAATGCTTTGCTTAGAGCAAAAATATGTACCAATTTAAATATATTATACATTTTGCAAGAAATTTTGAAGTGAGATTAAATGATCGCATTTATCTCTTGACATACACATTTTATTGGTAAGGTATAACAACGGAAAATTGACTACACAAAAAAATTGTTTCTATTTTTATAAACTTTTCTCTCCAAAAGTGAAAACTGACCTGGAAAAAATAACTTTCATTAAATCATTTATGACAGAAAAAAAGCCATTCCTCCTTTTTCCACTTAACACAAAACAAAAATCGATTTGAGGTTGTCCCGTTTGTGTGGAGTTTGACTCCCGCGAAAAGAGAAGGTGACCCAGGAAAATAAATTCTCAAATCGATGACATTCTTTTATGTCTTGTATGTTTAAGGAATTGTTGCATTTAACATTGACCATGACTACTCAATTCCAATAATTCGAAACCCCATTTCAAACCCATAAAAACCACCGAAAAACGAAACAAACACAAAAAAAAAAAAAAACAAATCAAAAGGACATTTGTTTTTGATTTCAATGGGTTTTTCTTTTTCAAAATCTTTCTACAAAAATCTTCCTTTCGAAGAAAAACCTCGATTTTTCCTTTAGGCGCACACACGCAACCTTATTGTTCACCACAATGGATAATAAAAATTTTATACATTTTCTTGTTTAATATTTTGTTGTTGTTGTTGTTGTTATTGTTATCCCAAAAGGATATATATCTTTAGCATTTTTATTAATGTTTTGGGATTGTAATGGGTCATATTATTATACCTATATATATATACAGCGTGATCGTAAAGATTTATTGCTGGTGATAGAGAGGTGCATTCTTTGCAATAGCTATATTTCAGTTTCTATACTCGTATATGTATTTGTACAATTTATAGGATTCAAGCAGTGTATATAATATATCCCCCCTTGGGCTCTGGATTTGTGCTGATGTCGTCAACAAAATAGTTTCAAAACTTAAGGGGGATAGTGGAACAATAAAATTTGATATATTTTTGTTTTCAACTACTGCGCTTTATACAGACGAATCGATTTTTATTGAACGATTTCAGCGCATTGATTGTGTTAACAATTAAAATTCAATAAAAAAAAAACAAGTTGAGTTCTTGTGAAAAGAGATATTTTATTGGTGTAGTAAAGTTGAGAGGTATAGTGGTCAGTTCTAAGAACAAAGCAAAAGAAGTAAATGATGGTGAAAAAGATTTAAATTTATGTTAACAATAAAGTCTCTTGGATAAAGTTTAGTGAACTCCATAATCCACAAGAAATTGTCCCACAAGGCAGGCGGGAACACGCCAAGGTGGGATATTCGCAAAAAAGTATACTATCTGAAAATTGTTGTTAACCTGAAAAAAAGGTCAAATAAATAGTTTCAGAAATTGGTCAGCCATAAATTGTTTTTGCAATTTTTTAAAGTTTTTGTCAAGGTCGTTATAAATTCATTCAAAAAAAAATCTATGGCTGACCAATTTCTGAAACTATAGTTGACCATTCATGAGGTCACTAAGGCTTTTCACATGGTACCAATTCGAATTCTTTTTTTTGAATACCCCACAAATGACATGCTAAAATCTCTACGGCCTTGAAAAATTTAAAAATTAAAACGAATCTCTGAAACTAGCTAACATTTTTTGACCAATTACTTACCTTTTAAAAGGGATACTTTTTATCAATATCCCACATATAGAGTGCTTAGATCCCATATCCAAATGGGCTCTGGGAAATTAGCTTCAATATGTGGGATATTCGAAAAAAAATTATGCAACCTGAATGGTCTGGGCACAATTGGGGGTTTTTAAACCTTTTTTTTTTGTTGATTTTGCGGATCTTCAAGTCTTTGGACTTAGGGAAAATGGAACAGCATCATTTCCTAGTTTGCGCGACTGGATCGATTGAACTTGCTCTTATGGTAAACAACTGTAAATTCGAATTTTCCCTCTAGGGAATCACATACAAATTTGCTGTAACAAATTTTAAGCAAATCGGCCCACTCGTTTAGGCTCTAGTTCAAATAACAGTGGACGCACAGACCAAAGGACGGTATGAGGAAACTCACTGTTTTGTTTTTGGAAACCCACTCGATCATCTTTAGTGTTAGTTTTGATTATAACCTCGAAACCACGCACTATACCAGCATAGCAAAAAACCTGCCAGACTTTTGTTTTCGATATTCGAGTCGTTTTTTTGCCTTAAAATGAGTAGTTTGGGGGTAGGTAACTTACCGACGTGGGAAATTTAGCTTTTACAATGTGCTAGGTCTCGGGAAAAGTGTATTAAGTTTTTTCTTGGCCCCCAATGTTATCCCATTGATTTTTATTATTTTTTTTCATAATAATTAATATTAATTAATGTTTATTTAAGTCTTTACTGTAATTTCCATCGAAATAATTTGTACATACAATTTCGTTTCATATCTCATTATCGCCAAAAAAAAAAAACAACCAAAGCTAATCAAAACATTTTCCCAACCTCAAATTGCATTTGTGTGTAAATAATTGTGTAAATATTTGTGTATTTCTTTGGAAAATGTGTCATCGCACAGAAAATAATGCATTTATTTTGTGAAACCAATCCAAGCGATAAACCTCCGAAATTGGTGTCCGGTCCGCTGAAATACCCGCAATTATTTGGATTATGCACACAATACCGTCAATCGGAGTGAGATTCTTCGTTTATGTTGCTTCGCCTCACCTCGCGTTTGTCTGTCGGTCTGTTCGCTTTCCGTATTATCTGCTCTAAAGAGTGACCATATAATAAATTTCCATAAATGCAATTATTGATTTTTATTTTTATTTTTATTTAATTTTTATTTTTCATTTCATTTTATTTATTTATTTGTTTTATTTCAATTTTAATTGTGGTGAACATCATCAATACCACCACACACCACCGACCGCCAGGAACAAAGCTCATAATAATGCTTTGGGTTTTTCGCTTTGTGATGCATGCTTTGCTTTGCATTGTTTTGTATTTGTTTTACCCTTTTATTTCGTATGGTTGATTTGATTTATTTACAATATACATATTGAAACAAGATGATAGGGCGGATTTAATGAAAACTAGGTTAATGGGTATGATTGGACATATTGCGGGCCTGGGAAGATAGTGGAGGACTAGGTATTTGGTATTGTTCGTGTTCTGCATTTCGATTATCAACGCACATATCGCTCTCAAATAGAAGATCGATGTTTTCAAAAGTGAGTCAGTAGTGCAAACAGCTTCGGAACTTTTTTTTTTTCAAAGTAGAGCGAGGGAAAACACAGTGTTGACTTTGATAATGAGAAAGGCTTTATTGGGAACTGTGATGATTATGCCAACACGATTTGCGGGTGGCCTTGATTGTGTAGGTATTGTATTGTATCCAATGTATACGAATGCAATAATATTTAAAATTAAATTGTACATTCTGGATTGACAATTAATATGGATGAAATTGTTGTTTACTGTGGGGGTGGACTGTGTAGCTCAAGATGTTTGTCGGATAGGTGGTACAGTGTAGGTACAAGTATTTACTAAGAAGTATACTAGTTTTCAAAATTCAATTAAAATGTAGTAAGGAATTAACGAGAAATGTATGCACAATAAGAAATTTTTTTTTACTAATTTTTGTCCAAAAAACAATTTTTTTTGAACATGACAGGAATCTGTTTTATGAGCGCTATCCGTCCTTGGGCTGTGTCAATCAGGAACGATTCGATTTTTTTGATCCGATCATCGAAAAGTATTGATGATTGAAATCACAAAGTTTCGTTTCAAATCGATCCCAATCTCAATCATTTCGATGGTTCTCGATTTTCCATTCCAATCTCAATCATTTTGGTGATTCTCGATTTTCCATCCCAACCTTGATCATTTCAATGAATCTCGATTGATTGAGATTGATATCGCTATTGAATTATTAATAAGAAATATGGGTCAGATTAGATTTGATCAAAATCGGTACAGTATTCGTTAAAATCGGAGATTGAATTTCATCGAAACCGAAATAAAAAAAATTGTCTGAGTGCCGGGTCTCATGGTTAATATGTGTAAACATCAACGTTTGTTTTTAAGTACTGTCTCGGCCAGCCCTCTACCTCCAGTGGAAACCCGAAAATTTTCACTGTCCATTACGGCGGATCGAAAAACGGAGTATACCATTCGATTTCTGGGTCCACTAGAACACTTCGTTTGACAGGTGTCAAAATATGACAACATTTTTTTGTACGGCTGATCGAGGAACGGAGTACGCCAATCGATTAAGGAGGTGGAAATTACCTCATGTCACCCAGCTCTCTAGGTCCATTAGAACACTTTTAATTCGACAGGTGTGAAAATGTCAAATCATTTCGGAGAATACGCGCTACGTAACGTGGTACATCGTAACGTCGCAAAGAGGAAAGTCTACGTTTGTATTTCACTCTACCGCCGGCATACCTAGATGTTTACACATCAAAAATTGAATCGGAACAATGATCGATTGATTAAAATGATCGAATGATTTTTGTAATCGATTCTTGAACGATTCGATCATTTGAATTGAATGATTTACACAGCTCTATCCGTCCCAGGATCAAAAAAAAACCTGTGTACCAAATTTTTCCATCCGTTCAGGCTGTAGCTCGATGAATATATAGGTACAGTGCTCATCTCCTAAAAAGCAAGTAAAATATGAAATTCGATAAGGAAGAGATATCTACCTTAGATTGGGCAGGTGCAGTATTTCTCCGTTGAAACAAAAATCGTTACCATTTTAATTCGAACTCAATATACGAAAAAACCGGTGGTTCAGAAGTCTTATCTCAACAAGGAAATCCAGTAGCAAAAAACTGACCTGCAATCCATAAATTCTTAACTTAACGATATCCCTTAATTTCTGTCCTTATCGGTGAAAGAATAAATAAGTATTCCAAGGATTCTATTTTTTTTTTTTTTTATTTCTTGGACCATGAATAACACGTTGAATTTTAAAAAGGATCACCAGTCCACTTGTTCTCGATTAAGGAAAAAAATGGTGCAAAGTGCGCCGCCTGAATTCGATAAATCAGCCCAAGATCTCGAGAGGATGTGAAATGTGAAGGTGAAGGTATAACAACTGAGCATGCATGAGACACACAATGAAACCGCCCATAGGCTCGAGATTAGATCAGGTCTAACTGATCATTTAACTTCGAGTAGGCATCGATTAGTTATTCTTTTTTTGTTCTTAAATCCCACAATCATTTATTATTTTTTGTAACGCGCAACCGTAGCGGAATTCAAATCAATTACACCACTGGGAAATGAAATCTTCGATTTTGAAACCATCATTAACCACCGAGAGCGGGACAGACACACAAAATTCGACGGAAAACAGAAGTCGATTTGAAGATGCTGGTAGCCGTTTTTCCCTTGGCAGGTTCATCTTCATCAAGCAAGGGTATGTACTATGTATATGATTTGAAAGTCCATTAATTACCAATTATTTTTTTCGGACAAAATTTTTCATTTGATTTCCAGAGAAGGAGTCGAAAATTTTAGATGGCGCTTCTAAATGCTGCTGATGATGATGATGATGATGATGATCAAATGCTTCTTGGTCTTCGAGACAATAAGTCAGGGATTGATATTGATACGGGAAAAAAAAACTACTGCTTTTGATGGTTTTCAGAAAACAAACGATAAGGAATGCGCGTTGCATGTGGAACTTGATGTGCCATCCTCATATATAGTCTTTAATTGAAGTTAAACGCTTGTCGTCATTTTCTTGAAGAAGCAGTCGTCAATTAATGAAATGAGTGTAAAACTAATTAAAAGCGGCTTTCAAGTAGTAATTATTTTCTTATTTTCTTTTATAAATTAAAAATATAAAAGAAAAAAAAAATTAAAAGGAATAAGAAAGGGGACAAGATGACAACAACTACAACTTCTGCTCTCATGCGAAGCTGAGTGTGTGGGAAGTGTAGATGTCATTTATATCAATTTATGAACTCAAATGGAGAGATTGGCTTGGAAGGAGAGTTCTGTTTTTTTTTTTTTTTTTTTTTTAACAAAATTCTGCCCCATATGGTTTGAGTCTTTGAATATACTATAGTTATGCGCATGATTTACTTGTGAAATAAGATTTGAAACAAAAGAATACAAAAATTAAAATCATGTGTGTGATGAGAAGTCGGTGACATAAAAGCCTGTCGGATATGTCAAATGCTTTTAAGATTTCATCCATTCCTCATAAGTGAATAAATGTACGTATACAGTGACATTTAAATGATTAAGCATTTTTTAATCCTGCAGAAATTACTGTCTACAAAAAATACAGAATATTTATGGCAGTAGCTTTAAATTAGTAAGGAAACTTAGGGCGATTTTGTTCACTATTGTTCAGCTTGCCGGAGAATATCGAGTTGGCCAACTTCGGAGTTGGTCTCAACCCGAGATTTGATCGGCAAGTTGAAAATTGGTTTTGTTCACTACTTCAACTTTCAATTTAGAAGTTGAATTTCAAAAGTTGGCTAACTTGCAGTTTCTGAAAATATCCCTAGGATATTTATGACAAATGCCAAAATGTCAGTCTCAACTTTTGATTTCGAAAAACTGTCACGTTTTATTAAATTTGAAATATTGTTATTAAAAAATTGGAAAAATTGTTGGAATTATCGGCAATCGTGACAAGGAGAAAGCATGGGAAAAGATTGCAAATGCATTCAATGTTGCCGACTGGAAAAGTAAGTAATTTTGTATACCTATATACTTAATGGGTTTTGTTTATTTCATTCATTTTGTCTCTTTATCCTGCAGGAACAAGCTTTAAAGACTATTCGACGTGTATTTGTCCCACAAATTAAGCAGCAGAGGGATTGTGCATTGTGCTTTTAACGAGATGTTAAAAAGACCGGTGGGGGGTCCACCCAAAAAGGAACTACCAGCACCAGTGCAACAACTATACGTGGTTTTGACACCTTCTACTTGTGTCTTGCTACAATATCCGGTGATAGTGACCATTCAACAGCCAAAGAATAGGCACGCAATGCTGTATATTAATTTATGCAGTTATGTTTTACTTATTTAGCGATCTAACACTGTCTAAAATTTCGTTCTAATCAAGGGTGAATAAACAAAAAATCCCAAGTTTGCTCCCTTATTTTCTACAATTTCGGGGAGTCTACAAAATCCAAAGTTGATGAACTGTGGATTTTCCCAACTTTAGAATATCGAAAGTTGAGGCAGTCAACTTCGAGTGAATAAAACCAAATTCTCAAGTTGACAAGAAAAATCCTCAAGTTGTGTTCAACTTCGAGTGAACAAAATCGCCCTTAGTCATGTGAGTTAATATATATATAATGTGTGTTCAGTTATTTAGGTGACGAAATACGCCTTTTGGTACCTTATCATAATATTGACCAGTTAATAATAATTAAAATAGCACAACTTGGTCAGCCAACAACTTGGCCTTAAACTTACTCAAGAGGATGAAGTATTTTTGAACTTGAGGTTTTGTAGTGATTTTCAAGAATCAAAATTTAAATAATTTTTAAGCTCCAAAAATAACGGTACTTGCCATACAACCTTCATGAAAAAGGAAATTTATCTCGGAAACGACTCCAACGATTTTAACAAAAAAAAAAAATGTGTGTAGACCATTATGAGGCAGTGAGAACAATAGTGGCCCAACTGATTTTTGCACTTCTTTTTCAAATGGCGAAAACTTATACTTACAGTTACGAAAACAAATTTTTTTTGAAGCAATTATATGCTTCATCAATCTATAAATATTATTTTTTCAAAATAACCTGATTTTTTGGAAAAATAAACATAAGTTTTCGTCTTTTTAAAAACAAGTGCGAAAATCAGCATTCTGCTTCTCATGGCCTCATATATTGTATAGGTATTATTGTATGCATTTTGGGATTCTGTTATAAACGATTTTGTTAGGAATTCAGACAGCATTATTTATTTTGAGATTAAAACTTTCCTTGAATTTTTTTTTTAGTTTTTTAAAGAATTTGTTTTAAATCCAAATTCAGAAAACCCACAATCCAGAAAAAAATCTTGAAAAACCAAAATCCTGAAAACCCATTATCCCAAAAACCCATTTGCACCAAAAAACTTTTTCCGAAATCAGAATTCCGAAAAATTATATAAAATTTAAAATTTGCGCAAATTTTTCATTTTGGATATTCAGGACTTTGAGTTGTCTGGATTTTGGGGTTGTCTGGATTTTGGGGTTTTCGGGATTCTGTCCGTTTTGCCGTTTTTTTTCCTTTTGTTATTTTTAACTCCCCTCCCCTATATTCCAAATGGGTAAGCTTAAAATAGTTTATTCATTTCAAAATTTAATCTTAAACTTTATACAGTTTAAATTGTATTTTTGTTAAACATGAGCAAAACAAAAAATTAGGTAGGTACCTGTTTTAATAATAATCGAAAAAAAAAATCCATTCGAAGTCTAGAACAGCAGAACAATAACGGGCTGGACTTTTGTTTTAGCTATATGGAGGGTTTCTTATTTGGGTATTCTGGTATTTATTTTAAATTATGGATTGGGGATTTTGGAATTGGGGTTTTTATGGGGGATTATGAATTTGTGGATCTTACAAGTTGTAGGGATTTTGTTTAAGAGAACTTAGATGGTATCTCCCTGGGGTGAAATCCCTAGTCCTACGAAGGCAGTAATAAAAATTCCATTCCAAGTCTAAAGCACCAGAACGGAAGGGCTAGATTTTTTTTGTATATGGGGGATTTTTAATTTGGGTATTCTGGCAGGTATTGTAAATTTTGGATCGGGGATTGTCGAATTGATGTTTTTTTTTTGGGGATTATAAATTTGTGAATTTTTCAAGTTGTAAGGATTTTGTTTTTGGCAACAACTTAGATGGTATCTCCAGGTAGAAATCTCAAATATTTCCCTAGGCTTACGAAGACAGCAAAAACTATATTTAAGCTTTCTTTTCTAATAAATACCTACCTGCAGTCTGCTGCAGAGTCTGATATTAATTCCTTTTTAAACATTCGAGGATTCATAATCTATGTGTATTATGACGATCTTAAATATGGTTTGGTGCTGCTAACTTGACCTTCATTATATTATTGAAATTAATTTCTTTAACCAAATGATACATCTCAAGACGGATATATGCTAACCAATAAACAATCTTATTCCAATTGAAATGACAACGACACAAATAGCACAGGAAAAGTCACAATTTTATATCTTCCATTTATCCTGCCAAAATAATTTGCATTCCCAACAAGCACCACTTGCATTTTGTACTCTTATTATTTTTTAACAACTCTTCACCTTCAAACATAAAACAAAGCACACTTTTCGCCCGTATATTATTTGCACGATTCTAAACCATGAACTTTTGGTTTTGTGGTACATCGTATTAAGGGGATCATTATATGTATTATAGTGTATTATGACTTATGAGTTATGTTTGAAGAATTCCCCAGCAAAAAAAAAGGGAAAAAAAGATTTTTCATAAAACCTCTCCACAAACATACCCGCATATATACCTACCTACCAGCTACCACTTTAAGCGCACGAAAGCTTCTTTTCCTGAGCATTATATAAGTACGTATGTGTGAAGTGATGACCTCAAAAACCAAACAAAATAAAAATAAAAGATTTGTATCACATACTAGACATATAACTATCTCCCACCCATCTAAGTCATAAAATGTATCTCAAAGTCGAGTTGAAAACAAAACTAAAAAAAAAAATCCCACTTCTGATTCTATTATTTTCATTTGTGGTGACAAAATGATGAGAGTTGGTCACAAAAAAAAAAAAAAACGAGAGAAACACCAACAATCAAAATTGCAACAGTTCACACATTCATATAAACCTCAACCTTTGTAGTTGAAAGGGTGGTCAAGAGTGTACAATCTAGGTGGACAAGCTGTCACATCGACCCATTGGCTATGCCACACAAGTTGCTCTCCCCCCACTTCCTGCGTTGACAACTCAAACTGCTGTCACCCGGAGATGGTATAAAAATATTTTATAATATGAAGCTCGAGAGTGTCGAGCGATCCACTTCACGGCCATTTTGAAAGCTTCCCCCCGCACGGGAAGTGATGGGTTTTTATTAAGTATGGGGCGTTTGTGTTTTGACAGGACATACATATACTCTTGACAAAAAAAAAAGTTGTGTGCGCTTTTTTGACAGATAAATTGTTGAATGCATAATTCAGTAAGCACTGAGAGTCTCGCATCCTCGTTTCTCTTTCTATGTACATAGATATATTTTTTTTTTCTTCTTTATATTATTTTCAAAAATTGCATGCACAAATTTTTCGTCCTTGACTGCTTTGACTGCTTTAAAAGATTTTATTTTGTCATCACAAATTATATTTAGTTTCCTCTCGATCTTGGGGCTTTTGAATTGGATTTTATTTATTTTATGTTTTTTTTTTGTTTACAGCCGCATACATACATTTGTGTGTGTGCGTTCTGTATTGCAAGTCCGAAAGTCCTATCGTGCTTGTCCAGTTTTCCTTGAGCTTGAGCACAGTTCTTCTAATTTGGGTATAATTTTATTAATTTTTTTTTTGCAGGACAAAGTTTTTTTCGCCTAAAGTTATATCTAGGTCAGGTTGAATCTCTTTCCCTTAAAGCAACGAGTTGCAGTGAATGTATAGTTGCATTACAGAGAAGTGTATAAGAATATCCAGGTCCAAGTTTGACCCATAAAACCAGTATGTCGTTATTTGTTTCATAGCGGCGATACCGTTGTGGTTTGTTGCCTGGACGTACCTAGATGACGATGGACGGACGGATTGGTGGACACTCTAGAACCCTTTCTTTTTCTCCGCATTCCGTCTATGATGGGAATGCAAATAATATAATGCAAAACTTTTCCAAGCAAAAAGTTTTTTAACTTCGTCCATAAGTTTTCAGCTTCAACAATATAAATATATCCTTAGATATATGGGTATACCTTGGTAAAGTAGATTAAGTCGGTGAAATTCGTACAAGGGTACCTACCTATCCATATCCATACCTTTACCCTCCCTTTTTGCTCAAAGTTATACTGATGATGATGATGGGAAAGTATGAAGAGACAGACGGTCAAGAGAGTTAGTTTCAATGCTTTGGTCAACAAAACTTAGTTACTTAAGTATGTTAGAGTGTAGTAAATGACATTTAAGTTAAATTTGAAATGCATCATTTCCGGGATATGTTTTTTTTTTGTGGGGTTGGTATTGGTATAGGTATTTCCTTCGAATTTTGTTTGAAAAAAACTAACAACATTTTGGAGAGTTTTGTAAATTTAATGTCGTTTAGGAAAAACTTTGTAGTTTCAAGGATCAAGTTGAAACATTGACATAATCGTTAATTGGCCCTGAAGGCTAAGTACATATATACGTAAGTACATCAGTACATACATATATATAGGTAACTATTATTAAACTTTTATTACTTATTTTTGGATTTGTATGATGATAAAAGTTTGTTGTCCATGTGGGAATGTCTTAGCAAGGGTTAGGATAAATTAAATGAAGAGGTACTTATTATATAGGGGACATACTTTATATGGTGAATATCGATATAAATTGATTTTTAAATTATTACATTATCCCTTATATTTATTTTTGTTGTTGTGGTATTTGAAAACACTTTCCCATGCAACTGTAACGAATCGTTACACTTTGCTCGCAGATACAACCGCTTTTTGAAATCTTTATTTTCATATAAAGTTAAACTTCCTCACTTTTCAGTTCACATTCACTTGTGACCTAAAACTTAACATGAGGAAGTAAGGAAATCACCGAATTTGTCTTTTAATCTCGTCCAAGTGGTGGGTACCAGAGACTAGAAGATCCACTTGACACGGGCCCCTCCTAACATAGGTGTGACGACTGAAAGAGAGGCACGCTATTCTGGTATTAAATACATTACCTAAGAAGCCATTCTAAGTTTTTCTGTAAATATTTTTAGTACGGCCGTTGCCGTTAAGTTACTAAGAAAGACTTATAGTACTTTCCTTAGGCTACCTTTTAAAGGTTCCTTTGGACAAGGAACTCTCTACGAGGATACCGAGCAGTACTTTCCTTAGTTTGCTCACGAGGATTCCGACCAGAACTTTCCTAAGGCTACCTCTTCAAGGTTCTCCTTGAGGGTTCCGACCAGTAGTTTCTTTAGTTTGCTCACTAGGGACAAGGATTTCCTGATAGGATTCCGACCATAACTTTCCTTAGGATACCTCTTCAAGGTTCCTTTGGACAAAGAACTCCCTACGAGGATTCCGACCAGAACTTTCCTTAGGTTGCCTCTGACCCTTCCTCAGATTGCGTACAGTGGGCAAAGTATACGTAATAACCTGTTATTTATAATAAGTTGACGAATTGTTAAAACTGAGAAATATATGAAATACTATATTAGTTACTTTAAGTGAATAAACATTGTAAAGCATTGTAAGGGAAATTAGAGATAATTAAAGAATTTTATATTTTGGAGTTAGACCCTCCAAGCCCAAGCTTTGTTGCTTCTTTGGGAAGAACCCTCTACACCGGCGAGCTTACCTCAGCCCCGATGAAAAAGCATCACATAACTTGTTAATTTTTCTTAAACTCTGTCGAAGTTTTTAAGTTTCCTTTAACATGATAGACTTCAAGGTCACAGTTTTTAAGCTTCATTAACTTATAAATTTTTCAATAATTATGGCAACCTAACTAATCTAAGAAGTAATTTATGTGATAACATAGAAACTCAATACCTATTATGTAGGTATTAACTATATACATGGTGTAGGCAAGTCCCTTTCCTATATGTAAATCTGTAATAACTTTTTAAGGGAAAGCAAAAATATAATCAAATAAAAGTTTATTTTGTGGATATTTATAACATTATGTATCATTAGTTTTTATCACTGAAAGTGACTGTTGGTCCACCCTGTATATCATCACAATAATGCAAACAATATATCTCGATGCAATTAAGTAGGTATTTCATGGATTCAGCTTTGAAACAGAATCAATATTTAAACTTCATGGCAAACTATAAATCAATAGGTGCTTGAATTCAAATGTAATTAGTGTGATATTGTTGAAAATTCACCCTTTGTTTCCTAATATGTAAAATTGTACCTACATTCCTCCGTCTCGAAGCGAAATCCTCTTCACCTCAAGGATATCCTACAGCAATCCAATTCAACAAATAATATATCTAGGTATATACCTACCTATTGTTTGATTTCTCATTATTCCCCATCATCAGAGTGTGTTTATTTAATGTTCTCTAAGCTGACACCTTATATACACAATCACCATCAGCTTAGCTTACACTACTTGCGACTGTTCTGAGAATTTTCGAATCGCATCTGCCTCTCTAAGCACGCACCCCATCAGACAATCAATCTCTCGCCATAGCTCCAAAATGGGATGCCGTAAAGACGTCACTTCCATTTTGAAAGTCCAAAGCGCACTCCTTTCATCCCATAACACTCCGCGGACTCCATACCAACTCTCATCCAAAGCATAAACAAACTTGAACACAATATCCCAGAAATCGCTTTGTGCACTTGGATCTTTCAATAATATAGGTATAGGCAGGCAGGTTGGAGGCTGAAGATGTCCTGCAAAATCATTTATGCAAACAAACATTCTTAGCCAGGCTATAAATTCCAACTCAACTCGTTTCGTTTTCAACGCTTGTCTTCGATCGGCGGGCGGCTGTCCATCTTCTTCTGCTGCTTTTCTTATAGTCTTTCCCGTATAGAAAAAATAATATCTGTCTCTGACTTTGACCATGTGTGGAAGATGAAAAGCACAAATCATTCCTTCAATATTTAAGTGAACTCTTCAGAAGATATAGAGGCAACAACAACAAAAAAAAAAATAAGGAACACCGACACCGATCCACCACCACTGCCACCACACCGACACCAAACCGCCTTGACATTCTCAAGTGCATTCAAATTGAAAAACTCACACTTCAGCACTCTCAACGTCACGTCAAGCGACGATGCGACGGCGACGTGACGTTGCGCGAACCAGCCTCTATCAAGCCCCATCATCCTCATCATCATCATCAGAGCTGACGTCTTGCAACAATGGACAGCCAAATGATCTACAAAGAATCAGATACTTTGAAGGATGAAAAAAAAGAAAAAAACCAAGGTAGGTATACAAAAACAGAAGAAGATTCCCTAATCATCATCTGAAGGTGGATATGTGTGGCATCCAACCGGAGAGCGGAGACGACGACTGAAGATGGCGATCCCGCTTTTTCACGGGATTTGTTATTCTTCAACTGCGATAGATTTCTTTGGAACACTTCTAAGGCCCATCTTTCCCAGCAGTCACTTCACGGTGGACGGTGATAGTGATGGCTTGAAATGATCTCTAAGTCCGAAATGGATATAGACGAAAGACGAAACCGCTACACAAGTCGAGGTAACTTGCTCATAGTAGGTGTGTCATACTATTAAATTTAGGTATATACCTAGCTGAATTAAAATAACAAATTTATTAAAGTAAAAATCATCAAATTTCTATTTAATCATTTATCTATCATAAGGCATTTTTCTTTTTTAGTTCAGAATAGAGCTCTAAACAGAGTTCTGAACGCCCTCTCAACGAAGCGTGTTCTGACTCTGAACACTCTGAACTATTTATGAAACAAACCTGAACTGTCAAACCTGTCAAATGCTTGTGTTCAGCATTTAACTCTGTCTGTTCAGTTATTTTATTCTGAGCTCATAGAGCGCGCTCTGAACATGCTCAGAGCGAAAAAAGAAACACAAAATTGGAGCTCTGAATGCTCTGAGCTAAAAAAGAAGCACAATTTTTTTTTTTTTTGACAGTTCAGGCTCTGCTCTGAACTAAAAAAGAAAAACGCCTATAATAACTCCGTATGTCACTTTTACAAATAAGAAAAAGGTGTGTTTGTTTTTTTGCACGAACTGTCACTGTTTAGGCGTGTTCAGCAGGAGTTTTCTATGGCAATAGGCTTAGTATGATATTAGTTAAACATTGTTTAAACCTAAGAACATTTTTGTTAAGATCTTTCAAATCAGAAAATGGTTAAAAAGTATCATGCCTATAACTTAATACTTTGTGTCCAGTGAAGTTTTATCTCAATTTAGACTAAATAAATCGATGTAATGGTTCCACCACAGAAAAAGATTAAAAATAGATTAACTTTGACAGTAGCTTTCAAAATGTTAATGTTCAGCCTTATCATCTTATCCGGAGAAAAGTTCCGATCGGGGGATTTATTTGCTTCATGGTAACCAAATAGTAAATGAAATATAGACGCGTGCCGACGCATGTATTTGGCATTTGTCAAAATAAAATATTTTCGAATAAGTCGTGAAGTCCCGCGCAATGTCTGCCTTTGCGGTCATAAAATTAACCAGCTGGTCGTTTTGCACCTGGTTTATTTTTTTTTTCTAAAAGAAAGAAACATACCTTACATGTTCACCAAATAAAAACACGCTTACTTACGAATCTTTTTGTTGCTGACCTTCCATTTCAGTCTTCAATTTTGTTTCGGGAAACTTTCCACTTCTAATTTTCTGTCGGGCAAATATCTTCATGCATTGGATGAATTCGGGATGCGTTGCTGCCATTTTGACATTTCATCGGTATACAACGCATGAATTTGATATTTTTAAAGCACATTCAATTTTTTTCGTAGATCTGTCCGATTGGTCTATCGGAACGGCTACAATGATACAAAATTCGAACATTTCGTAGAAATCGGAGAAAATTTTCGTCCGATCGGATACGATGATAAGGCTGGTTGTTTCATTTCTTCATATGAAGTTGAAGTGAGACAGTAAGTTTCATGCTTGTCAAGAAAAGCAAAAAGGGTTGAATTTTCCAATGAATGAGTTCAGCGTGACATAAAATGGTTTGTTTGATTTTTAAAACTATTACCCCTATGAAGACTAAACAAGATTTTTTTGAAATCTACTAGATTTACGAAATAAATTCGTAAGAAATCTCGGCGGAACCATAGTAGATATAACATCACATTGTGTAAAATTTTGCACCAAAGTTTTTATCGAAGTTAAAAGAAATTATGGCGCAAAACTTTAATCGATTTAGTTCGTTGTTAAAGCTATTTTAGTAAATTGTACCTATGGTTCTATTTTAAAAAGAAGAATTTCTAATTTTTGAAAACGACATTTTACCAAAGAAGAATAATCACCAAATACCCATTTTATCTGTTTAGTACCTATCGAACTAACTTAATTTTACAGTTTGACATTTAAAAATGATGGGGTATTTATGTTTGCTTAGTTTTATGCTATTATTTTTGGCGTGTTCGGCTAGAGTTTATTGAGAAAACATAGTTTTGAAGGTTCTAGTTAAGAAATGTTTAATTTTAATAATTTGGAAATTATGGTTAATCGCTTCAAAAATATTATAAAATTGTTAAAATTTGTTTTCTTAAAGAACAGGGCTTCATTTATAAGTAACATTTTTTCTAGCAATTTTTTCTCACTTTAGTTCGATTTTGGCTTTGCGTGAGTTTATGTATTTTCTTCTGCTGCAACTTTCGATTCTCCGATGACGTTGAAGTTCGTAAGATTGTTACAAAACTTTTTTCCTATCATTCAATTATTATTATTTCAGCGTTTTTCGTGATCGCAATACCTTTCCTCAGAATAACTATTAACCATCCCCATGGTTACCCTATTTATATACCTATACGCAAATCGAGATCAATTTAAAGCAAGACAAAATGAAATAGAAAATTATTCCTCTGAGATTATACAAACACCCAAGATGAACTCTTGTGGGACTCACTCCTCTCTTGCACCATCTATGGTAGTTATCTGTCTAATTCATCTAAAAGTTCTTCCTGTTGCAAGCTGCAGTGCTGCAATGCAGCACCACAAATCGTCATCACATCACAGTCATAGTCACAGTCACAGTCACAGTCCCGGGGTCCCACAGTTGAACTTGTCGTTTGAAATGTTTTGAAAAGTCAAAGAAAGGGAGAAAGATCCATGGCATTTAAGAAAATGGGGGTTTAGCTTTATTAACACGCGTTGCCACTTTATTCAATATTTCAATAAACAAAAAATAAAAATGCTCATAATTTAAAAATAGAAAATTAGTAACCATTCCAATTACCTATAACAGTTTTGGTTTATAAAAGAACTGTTAATGAAGGCCAGGGCCTTCCACCGGTGGGCGTACTTCGGGCACCCAAAAATTATTTACGAGTCCCGCGTTAACACACACCCACTTTTAATGGCGATAAACTGTTATAACTGTTATAAATTACCATGTTCTAGTCTCGTCCTTCATGTTTGTTGTCCCGTACTGCAGAATGTAGACATAACATTCGCAGACCTGTAAATTTTACGGTTAGTTTTTTTCTTCGAAAGTCTTGAGTTTCTTAAAAAAAAAAATCGATTGTGCTCAGTTTGCGCTGCCAAGTGCGAAAAAGATAGCACAATTTCTACTGCCGAAAATAAATTTTGAGAATCGTTAAGAAGTTAGCACCGCCATTTTGAATTTTCAATAAATAATTGTGCTGTCATGTGCAGTTAATATTTAAAAATCGTGATTTTTTTGAAAAATCGCAAATGGAAGTGCTAGCTTCAGCCTTCGCAAAATTTATTTTCGACCGTAAGTTTCAAACTGAGCAACTTTTTTTAAAAAAACTCGTTTTTCTAAAATTGAATTTAAAAAAAATGCATCCGTAAAATTTGCAAATTTGCAAACTTTTTTTTTTATTTACGACACATTGCCAACCCAGCACAAGTTGAAACAAACTACAGACAAAATGGCGGTGCTACCATCAAGCACACCAAACAACTGGATTTTGGTGTCTAAATATCTCCTTAACAGAATCATTTGTTAGAGAGTGGCAACGCGGTTTGGTAGTGAGCAGAGCATTTGAGCAATCATAGATACAAATACGCCAAACAGATCGCACGAAAGGGCCACCACATGGAATTGGACGGAACAGAAACGGACGACGACGATGCCGCATGCATGAGTGCATGCAAAGAGGTGGAATTCTGTGCTGCAACAGCAGCAGTAATAACATCTTCAAATTGGACATGAAGTCCACGATTTTGTGTAGCATCAGAGACATCGCAAAAAAAACTTAAAAACACGGCAGCAGGGAGGGGATTGGAAGTGCAACAGAACAGGTAACTTGAGAGCGGTTTTTTTTCGCAAAGCAAATGACAGTCTACCTAAGTTCTCCTTCCTCGGTTCTGTCTGTTTATTTGTTTGTTCTGTTTGTTTGTGTATATGTATCTCGCCTCAGTCTCGGTATCTGTGTATCTTTAAACAGAATCGTGGGGCTGTCGTCCTTCATGACGAGGATGTGTGTTCCTGGTGCTTGCTTCTTTCTGGCAGTGCATTCGAAATGCATCATGCCATGTTGTTGGTTTTTTTTTTGTATGGAAAATGAAATAAGAAAAAGAGACCTTGGTTTTTGTTTTTGTTTTGTGTTAGTTCGGTGTATTCCTTTTGTTTGAACATTTAAAAAAGATAATAATGGCTGCAGTCGTGTGTATCCACAGCCAGAGGCCTAGTTAAATTCAGTCCGGACCGGACGACTCAGGCAGGCAGGACCATCCCTGTAGCCGCCGCCGTCGTCGACGTCCTCATAGTCATCGTCGTCCGTCCGGCAGGTGTGTTTCTCACGCGTTTTTTTTTTGGGTTTTTATTTGGTTTCCCTTGCCATTGCCACTTTTTCGCCTGCCAGAGTGCCTACCTGTTTTTTTGTATAGGTATAGGCATTGGTATTTTATTTTTCTTTTGTCTCACGTGTATCTGAGCGAATTTAACTGAGCTCCGGTTCGGGTGGCTGCGCGGTCGTGAGGTAGATTTTTGTCTTTCGCCTGATTTTTGTAAAGGTAAGTTGGATCGTTGAATGTATGGAGGTTTGTTACTTTTTTCTTGTTGTTTTTGTTGTTATGATATCCCCACATGCCTTGGGGAGACAGAGATTTGCACTTCTAGAGCGGTGCATATTTTCATTGGACTTTTATGTCTTTTGTAACAGAAAATAGTAGTATTTAGAGTAGGTATGATGCTGATGATGATGATGATGATTGCGGGTTGTATTTTTAGTGGTATCTTTGGTCAAATCAAAGGAAATACTTATGGTTTGAGAACCTATCTTTGTTTTGTTACCCTTTTTTTATTGTTTGAGTTTGTTGGTTTCAATGACCAGAGGGCAAGATCATCAGAGATTATTTTGTTCGAACATAAGAAATGAAGGTAACAATAATAATTTGATGGTGAATCATTGAACTGGTTAAGGACGAACATTTAATTGATTTGCAGGCAATTCTTGGGGGCTAGAATTTTTATTGAGCTTCACAATAGGTAGGTACCTACCTTCCTATTGATTTCAAAAAAACCTAGGTATACCTATAATTACACTTTTACTAGGTAGGTACCTACCTATACCTAAACTCCAGGAAGATATCCACCTATTTATATGTACCTACATACCTACCTAGGTACTTTTCAACTTATAAGTACCTGCCTACATAGTTATCATTTGTAACATTTACATTTGATCTAATGGTGCGGCTGATCACTTAAAAAATTGCAAGTTTTGGCCAGGTTTATTCTAGAACCTGTAAAGTTTCCAGTAGGGTAAATCTAGACGAGGAAAATATGTCAAAAATGTACTCGTGAGGCCCTCTTTCAAAAATAAAAATACCCAGTAAAAGCTACCTACAATGGTAGGTAGGTACCTACTTATTAAAAATTTAAATATAAACTTATTCATTTTCAACTTTAGTCGTGTTTTGTTGAGCCCAACTCATCCAGTAAAAATGGCTACCAATTACTTTATGTTTTTTCTTCAGTCAGATGTTACTTTCGATGAATACCTACCTACTTTGGGACAATTTACATAAATGTTTTAAATTTTAACTGGGTGGGTTGGGCTGCCTGTATGAATTAGCGGAAGGTCTCAAAGCCAGGACCCATGTTCTGTAACTCTCGCATCGATAAAATCGGTCCAGAAACGATGAAAAATGGAAGAAAACTCATATGATTTGTTTCAATTTTCACCGTTTCTCGACTTATTTTATTGATGCGAAAGTTACAGAACATAGGTCCAGGATCGAATTCTAAATCTAAATAAACCAAGACTTTTTTTTGTTTATCTCTCGAAGCATAAAGGTATACCTACCTTTTCATAACTGGTGAGGGCCTAGCTAATTGCCCTTGTCAGAAGGTACAGTATGAAAAACTTCATAGGGCCTCATTTAAAATTGCTTAGGTTGTCTTTTTACGCAAGCAATGGGTGATTTTTTAAGAGGCTTAGAACTTTTTTTAAAAAAAAAACACAAAAAATTCGAAAAAATGAATGAAATATTTATTTGAATCGATAGTTTGAACTTTGCAATTTAATGTTTAAAGATAATTTCATGCAAATGTTGACCGCGGCTGCGTCTCAGGTAGCCCATCCGCTGAGTTCAATTTTGGCATACTCTTTCACACATATCGGCCGGTATCTCACGAATGAATGCATGGATGTTGGCTTCCAGTGCGTCAATCGAAGCGGGCTTGTCCCTATAGACATTAGCCTTGACATACTCCCACAAAAAATAATCTAATGGTGTCAAATCGCACGATCTAGGCGGCCAATTGACCGGCCCGAAACGTGAAATTAACTGTTCACCAAACTCGCCTCGCAATTGCGCCATTGTTTCGCGTGCTGTGTGGCATGTGGCACCGTCTTGTTGAAACCACATATCATGCAAGTCAAGAACTTCCATTTCGGGCAAAAAAAAGTTTGTTATCATCGCTCGGTAGCGTTCACCATTGACAGTAACGCTGCGATTCGCATCATCTTTGAAGAAATAGGCCCAATAATGCCGCCGGCCCATAAACCGCACCAAACAGTGGCTTTTTCGGGATGCATTGGTAGCTGTTGCAATGCTTCTGGCTGATCTTCACTCCAAATGCGGCAATTTTGCTTATTTACGTACCCATTCAACCAAAAATGAGCCTCATCGCTGAACACAAGCAGCGCGCGATGAACATTTCGAACCGAGCACGAATTTTGATAGTAAAATTCAATAATTTGCAAGCGTTGTTCATTTGTAAGACGATCCATGGTTAAATTGCAAACCAAACTGAAGCTGTTTGACAGTGACACAAGGTACTAAACACACGTCAGCTGTCAAAACCAGTGTTGCCAAAACCAAACCAGCTTAAAAATCACCCGTTATATCTACACGTACCTATACCTGGTATCAGAGTTGGGAATTTATATGCAATACCTCTATCCGATTAAAGTGCCAATGAAACAGTGAATTCAGGTAGAGGTAGGTACCTATTCATAGAAAATCTTCGAAGTGAACTTTTCACATTTTAAATTCCATTCCATACCATATTCCAATTTCATACGTCTTTATTACCTATAATCTCATCATTTTTATCAAATTTGAAAAAATAATGCATCAGTTGCTGTTAATCTGTTGTAAACTAACAAAAACAAAACCGTGTCCCTGGAATTGAACAATACCTTAAACACACGTGCTTTTGAATTCACTCTGAATAGCGTACCTACTTCAATGCATTTTAACGCTTCCTGCTGTGCCAATTAATTCTAGATCACAAGGACATGTGAATAGTAGGTATACCTACCTAAAACTTGAACATTTTGCATAACCCTTAAAAATAATGTTCAAATTCGATATTGTGCATGTGCAACCAAAAGCCTAATAGACATAGGTATATTCACACAAGGATCCATAAAATATAAATAATGAAAACACCTTATCCGGTATTGACAGGAGGTATTGGACTGTGGGCATTGTTTTTGAGAGTTGACCTCTCTGGAAAACAATAAAATTGTTTCGTCTATTTTTTTTTTACAAATGCACTTACCACCCGCTGCTTCTTTTTATGTTTAATTTTGGATTTGGAATTAACACGAGTCTGTTCTTTAAACTACGCATAATCAGTTTTTTCTACTCCCGTCCCGAAGCATGTTCCCAAGGACATTTAATTTTGGACTTTTTGTCTGTAGTGAGTGTTGCTTGAAGCAGCAAGCCCGTTTCAAATTCATTTCATAAAGTATAGGTGGTAAAAATTGGTTTACACGCGCGCTGAACCAACTTGGCAACTTGTTTCCCAACTTTTTGTTGCTTTAGTTAGCAGAAACTTTTTTCAAAGCAACTAATATTGGTTTTATTTCGGGACAACTGTACCTACTAGTTGAGAAACAGTGGTCAATTATAAATAATGTACATAGACGAGAGACCACATAGTAGGTTTAGGTTTGTTGAATTTCGACGGAGACTATTTAAACACTGTAGTTGATGGTTCACTTGTTCATTATCTAATGAGAATTACTTATAAAGCTATAAGACTATTGTGGTAAGAATTTACATAGCTCAGAGATAGAAGTTTTTTAAATACATATTTTTTTTACTCTTTTCGTTAACTACTTCCCAATGACGACCATAAACTAAATATAAGACGAACACAACGGCCGGCGTCGACCAAGATGATTACAAAGATAAGAACCTAGGCTCTCAGCATGAGCTGTTTGTTGATGATTCTGATTATTATTTGTTTGTTGTTGCTTTACAATGGATCAATTCTCTGCTTGTTCTGTGCTTGTTGGCCCTTATACCTTCCTCTGAAAGACAGACAAAATACAGACCGACAGCGACGTCAGGCATCAGACATTATAATGAATTGAATTATTTGTTTTACAATGTTTTGGGTGGAAATGAATTAATTGCCCATTCCGGGGCAGACATAAAGCTAATTGAGTATATTGTTATAGCTAAAGGTTGATCGCGCTGTGTTTATTTGGAAACCTATACATATAGGAAAGTTTGTTTTGTTTATTCGTAAATAAAAGAGAAAACTTTTTTTTTTATTTTTGGATTTATCAAAACTGATCGAGTTGAAGTTCAATGCCCATCACAAAAAAAAGTATCCAAAAAGGCCGTATATTCACTGATTCAATGTTATCAAGCAAGAGAAATGCCAATTAACATTTTAACCCAAATCATTGATAACCTTAATGTATAGATATATGGACAAATGGAAATCAGGCAGCCGTTATAATACATATTTAAAACTGATCTGTTTTTGAAGTTGAAAGAGTATTTTTGGAGGTCCGATCACATACCTCCAATAATAAATTAAATTTTCAAGACAAGCATATATTGACGGAAAAATAAATAAAATACACGATAAACATAATCTTATTCAAGTTGTCTGAAGCTTTTATGATTTAATAGAGTTATACCAAAATTTAAGGGTTTAGTTAGCGAAGAATATAAAAAGCAAGAAATTCATTCTTTAAATTGATAAGAGACCTTCAGCAAGCAGTAAGTATAGTAGGGTGAGGAATACTTTAATGATTCATTTTGAGACGTTTAGAAAGTAAAATCACTAATTATTTTGATGCAAAAATAAAGCTGATGACTTGAATTATTACTTTAATGAAAAAAAAATCAATTCAGCCCCAAACTTCGCCATAAAATGACGTTTAATTTTTCAATGATCATTGGTAAGGTAGTACAATCATTGAAATAATAAAAGTAATTTTATGTGAACGGTTGGACCAAAACGAAATTTTTTTTTAAAAGGAATTCATAATTAAGTCAATACCTTTATATTGGCATCAAAATAACAACTGATTTTTTTTTAAGACCCTCAAAACCAAATATTAAAATTTTCAATGATGAGTTTCAATGAAAGCTAAAACTGAAGCCTTAGGGCCAGTTTCACAGTCAGGAAAGTGGCACTTGAGTGGGCAATATCTAAGTACACACTTACCTGAATACGTGGCACTTAAGTCTCCGACGATGGTAACTTAAGTTCCACTTACGCTGGCTATGAAATTTAACCTAAAGTCCTAATATGGGATACTTAAGTGTCACTTGTTCCGTTTAGGGCCAGTTTCACAGTCGATACTTACCGAAATAAGTGGCACTTAAGTTTCCCATATTAGGAATTTAAGCTAAATTTCATAGCTAGCGTAAGTGGAACATAAGTCACCAACAACGGAGACTCAAGTGCCACTTATTCAGGTAACAGTGAACGGTGATATTGGGAATTAATCTTTCACATTCCCCACTTAAGTGTCACTTTTCTGACTGTGAAACTGGCCCTTAGTGTCGACTGTAAAGCTGACCCTAAGTGTCCCAAATTTGCCCTCAATTGTTTGTAAATAAAGCAGTCAGTTTTTCGGCAATTCACTTGGATTTTTTTAACACTTGAACTAATTATTTTATAATCAGCCTTCATAACATAGGTAAAAAAAAAAAAAACAACTCAACTAAAAATAAATAAATAAAAATATTCTCTTTCGGTAGTGAAAAATTACGGTGGGCCAAATTACCAACATGGGCCATATTTTCCGAATTACCCTACTAGGTATTAGGTGGTGTAGGTAAGGTACAGGTAAGTACTATCAAATATTATATTAACTTCGGTATGAGGCCCGGCTAGCTTTATCTATTTTCATAAAGCGATACCTATTCCTTAGACGTTATTATTTTAACCATAGAAAATGCTCGTTACTTTAAATTGATAGCTTGCAAATCTTCTTAGTCTCTATCCCAGGGTTGTCTTATAGGTATCTACGTTCTTTAATTTCATAAATTCCTTTCAAATTATGTAATGCAATAAGGACACTATGAACACAAATCAACTCAAACCTATGGATAAATCATCTAAAAATCAATTCGTTTTTCGTTTCGCTTCACCAAACAACTATCTAAACCTACATTTATAATAATACATAATATGCCTGTCCACAACCTGCCAAAGTATCGAATTTCTTCGGATCTGATTTTGGTGCAACGATTTATACCATACGACACCATCCATCTACCTAATCTCCACCAGATGACACCATACCTTCCCTCTCAATTTAGAGCGGCACTTAACACTTCTTCATACCACAAGAAAAAACACAATAACTTAAAAAAAAAAACCATTAAACTGATCTAATGAGATGACATTTTTAGGCAGTAAAATGAACTTACTCAGAAAACACATAATTTGAATTCAAATGAAAAATTACAAAAAAAAACGACAACCCATGTGGTATAGGCACAAAATTGAAACTCTAAATTATAAAATGTATGGTTTTTGTGTAACCTGATAGATCATAGGTCTCATCCACTTGACTAAAAAAAAAACATGTTCAAGTACCAACTATCAACCCTGTAGTATCCCATTATGAACACATTTGTATGTATAAATAGGTATGGTAAGTAAGTACCAATACCTATAAGTACATAGTTTAACATCATGTAAAGTACCACTGCACTTGAATTTCAATCTAAAGTCAACAAGAGCTTCAACTTAGCCGTTGATGATTTTTACTCCAGAGGGTGATTAATATCCCTTAATAACCCAAACCAATGTTTAGAGTTATCTAAACCAAATCACCACACAGTATCTATCTACTCTGTTCCTATATTGTCTGACAAACGAAAAAAAAAACTATGTAGGTATTAATATGTATCTCTAAATCGCATGGGAGTTTCAATAAGAAACAAAAAAAAAATCAATTTCAACTCATAGAGTACACCCGCATATGTTCACATTTTCAACCCAAAACTTGGCCTGAAAATTATTTCCAAAGGAGAAACAAAAAGATACAGATATAATATATCTGCGAAATACACTCTTCCCTTGCTACTTTTAACCACAGATTAGCCACATGAAGATGAGAATCCCTGGCAGCCATTTTAATTTGCCTACAAGCTTGAGCTGTCAGATATCAGATAAAAAATGAGAATGTGTGTATAAAAACCTCACACATAGACAGTAGGGATCTTCAGACACCGGTTAAATTGTTGTTGCAATTCACATCTATTCATCGACGCGGGAAGAAATTACAAATACAACAATGTAAACAAATGGGTTTTGGAGGGTGAAACGTACGAAACATTCTCATCTTCATATGGCTAATCTGTGCTTTTAACTAACGATTGAGCACGTTTTTGTATCAGTGAACTCAGGAGGACAAGACAACATGTGGCCTAGCAAAAAATCCAAATCCAAAGCGAAAGCAACCAAAAAACCAACAAAACTGCTAGCCGAAGCAGCCAATACAGCCCATCGTACTTTTTCTTCATTTTCACCACCACTGCCCTGACACAAAAGAACACAAAATGCAATGTGCAATCAAATGGAAACGAAGATGAATAAAATAAAATGCATAAGAAGATTGATAGAGAGAGAGAGAGGAAGGGATGGGAAAGAGTTGATAAATGAGAGAGAGATGCAAAAAGTATCTGTGAGATTCTTCTCTGCTTCTCTGTATCTATCAATCGCCATCTGGTGGCCAGAAATATCACTCTCAATTCTCTTATACTATCATCCTTTCTCATTCTAACACAGACAAAAAAGTGAAACAGACTGCTTAGAGAACAGAAAGAATTTCCAATTGTTCTTCATCTTGTCAAATTCTCGCTTCATTTTATCGTGTATCTTTTGAATGTTTTCTTGGGTTTTCGACTTTTTCGTGTATATTTTGTTGTGCATTTCATTCGCTCTACACCCAAATTAAATATTCTCATCCCTCTCTCGATGGTATTTCATTTCCAACTGTCTGCACTCTTTGTTACTCAACCAGGCAAAATAAAAATTATTTACGCTTATTCGATTTTCAATCGAAACCGAGCTAATGTATCTTCGTTTGGAAATGCAGTTAGGTCAGTTGAGAAAGATACTTTATCGAGAGCGGACGTGAAATTCGAATCTTTATCCGTTCGCTACATTTTTCTACACATCTCCCTATCTAAGAAAAATAACTGAATGTACACGGATTTAATTCTACTACTGAGTGTTTGATTATTTTTTATTATTTTTTATATTTTTATTGGCAACAAAAAACAAAAACCATATTAACACCGCGATATCGTGCGATTTTTCAAATAGAAAAAAAAAAAATATAAACACGACAAACACAAGTGTATCTCTGTCATAGAGATAGCTGCTAAAAGCAAACAAATATCAAAGTATCTACGAGATATAGGTACCTACTCGAAAAGTATATTTTGTTCGATTTTTATTAAATTTTGTTTTATTGTTTTTGGCGACGACTGTGGATATTTCAAAATTTCTTATGATTTTTCGAATGAAATTAAATTCATTTTCTACGATATTTTAAGTGAAAGGATTTACCATAAAAGAAAAGGATAACCTATCACTCAAATCTTTGAAATATTTAGTTAGCTATCTACCAAGAAAAGATACAATTTTGTAACAAGTGATTTTCGAGTGCGAATTTCGGAAGTGGAAAAAAAAGAGTTGAATTTTAGTGATATCAAAAAAAATATTTTTTTAAATTCAACACGAAATTGTAGTAAGTGAAAAGTTTACGAAATACCTATAACAAAAAAAAAAAGAGTCATATCAAATTGGATACCATTTTAAAATTTAACCAAAGTGATTATAAAGAAATCGCGGTTATTCTTTTGGGATACTTAAAAAATAATAAATAAATTTTGACAACATAAATCGAAATCTTGCTGGAATGAATAATTATTCGAAAACAAAAGGAGCTCAATTTTGAAAAATTTTTAAAACCAAGGTAAGTTTTATTATTAATTGATGGATCTATTTTTAATTGTACATCCAACCACGATGGCACCATAAGAACGGGGGGAGAGGGGGTTTGAAAGATTGAATAGGTAACGATTTTTTTAAATGAGATGTACCTAGGTACCTATAGGCACCTAGAATTGGTGTAAGTACCTCTATAGGTACGGAATCAAAGGGAAATCGATGGATTTTTATAGGTACCTACATGGCGGATACCTACCTACCCGCTAAGATTTAGAATCTAGATATTTTTAAAACCTCTATTCTTGGCTCTGGCTTCTTTAAATTTGCAACATTCAAGATAAGCTTCTTTTTGCAATGAAATTTAAAAGTCCATGAAATAGATTTTTTATCTAACACAAAAGAAACAATAATTTCAGTAATAAAACCTACATAGGTAGCTACTTACCAAGTCAAAGGTTCCTGAAGGATAACCAAAGACTTGGTGAAAACTTGGAGGAGTAAGAATTTCAAAAAAAAGTATACCTACCTATGAGGTATGTGTTTATCTATCTAGGAATTTTAAAAGAAAGGAAAGTGTACCTACTAGGTTAAGCATGGAAGAAAAAAGCGGTTTACATGAAAGAGGTTTAAGAAAATGGTAGGATTTGTCAGCTTACAGCTAAGTAGGTAGGGGTACCTGTGTACCTACCTATGTTGTAAAGGATTAAATTCGTTGTTTGTGGCAGAGTTATAGGTAAATGTTTCTAAGCTATTTACAATTTATAGGCAGGTATAGGTATTCCTCCATATTGTGTTAATTAGGTTGTTAGTGACAGCCTTAATGTAGGTACTTTTACCTATTAATCAAAGGCTTTATAGATATACCTAACTACTTAAAAATATCAAATTAAAGTTTATATCGAAAGCGGTGCCTAGGCACGTTCTGTAACTCTCGCACCGTTAAAATCGGTCGAGAAACGGTTAAAACTGAAACAAATCATATGAGTTTTATACCATTTTTCAACTTTTCTCGACCAATTTTATCCATATGCGAGAGTTACAGAACGTAGGTGCAGTTAAGATTATGTCTACAAATATTGTTAATAATGACTCATATTTCAACCTGACTTATAGGAAGGTATAGGTACCTACCTACCAACTTTTTGTTTCACCGATGGTTACCTACCAACTTATTTCTATAATTACTTTTTGCAAACAAACCAATGTCAAAGAATTATTTTCAAACTATGTAAATACCTACATACCTACCTATTTAGGTAGTTATTGGGTTACTATAAATGGCCTAGAATATTAGGTATAGTGAAGAAAGTCAAGTTTGTTCTTAGAACCTCAAATTACACTTGCGAAACATTGCTTGGAATTTTTCAATTTCTGAGGTTATTTCTCGTGTAAGAATGTTTTTATTTTGATATCTTCAAGCTTAGCTTAGGTATTTAGGTATAGGTACCTACCTACCTAATGATTTTTTGCTAACTTCTTCCATGGCTTTGAAGAAGTCTCATAAGATTGTTAAGGTTTTTTGTAGAAAGAAAAACTCCAAAAAGAAGGAACTTGAGTAGGTAGGTAGCAAGTTAGGCAGGTATTGCTTTAATTACATTCTTGTTAAACATCAAATCTCCATGTTTTGAAAATTTCCTAAGCCAGATGCTTAAATATTTTTCTGATTGCAAAAAAATATCTGATTAAATTTTTATTTTTAAGTTTTTTGAACATTCGAACCGGGTGGTGTGTACCTAGGTATAATTAGGTATATTTAAGATGTATGTATAGTACATATGTACAAATTATGCTTATACCGCATAAGTTCCTAAAAATTAAATCTAGTAGGTACCTAGGTAGCTACCTATAGTAATTTTATTTGGAAGTGTATTTTGCGCCAGCAGTAGAAGTCGGTAGCTAAGTCGCGTTAGTATAAATATTTACATATACATATGTAGGTACAAAAGTTTCATTAGATTTATTACTTTTTGTTTGTAGTTTAAAAAAAAACATCTGCCGATGTTTATTTTTAATCTCCGTTATCGTTAATTGTTCATAACGCAAACAACTCAATACACATTATTTTTCAAAAGAAACCTTGCCTTATACCTATTCCTATACCTACGTTAAATTTATCTTTCCCTGCCATATTATAGGTATGACGTAAGCTCCTGCAAAAATATTCATGAAAATTGTCATTATTTCCGTTCTGAAGTAAAAATGTCTTTTTTATAGGTAGGTTAGGTACAATAATTTTCTTTGTCATATTTAATCTGCAATACCTACCAACTTTTAGTAATCACACTCATTTTTATCTTATCATTTTATTCTTGTGCAAACGGTGCAAAGGTGTGTAAGCTTGCATTAGTCACTCTCTTTTTAGATACAAGCTTATAATAATCTTATCTTAAAAAAAAAAAATGATTTACCTATAGGTATGTAGACACCTATTTATGTCTATAGGTATAGATACCTACCTTCAAAGTGAATTTAACAATTATACCTATTCAAAGATACCTACACCTACATACGCAATATTTAATCAAATAAGTCAAACTACCTTATCCAGGGCACATCATCATCATTTACCATATATAACACTTAAGTATTTATTCTCTATATCTATACGAGTATCTAAATACCATTTACCCTAAAAACTATTCCATGTGGAACTAAGTAAATTATACCTAAGTAAGTCTAATGCCGAAGCAAAATGGTTAAAAGTTTTCTTGACACAAATAACTAACTAAGTGAGAACAAGAAAAACCATTTTGTTCAAAGTTTACCTAGGTATATAGGAATAGGTATGTATGTATATAATGTAGTACCTACCAATAGCTAGTAGCTATAGCTACCTACAAACTTTACTCGTACTTCACTAATTAAATTATATTATTATTAAGACGCGCCACAACCGCAGCCAACAGCAGCAGCATTTTATTTAACGAAATATGTATAGGATTCGACATCTTATAAGAGTACAAGTTAGCTAGGTAGTTTTAGGACTGTGTTTGCCTTCAACTGTCTCCGACTTTATGTGTGTCTATCATGTCTTTGTAAAATAATTATTTTCATTGAATTAAATGTTTATTTTCTACTTAGGCGAGACTTAAAAAGTTTTTTCTTTTTTTGTAACTACTCTTTCAAAGTCTCTCAAGGTAAAACAATAGCTATACCTACAGATAAACACACTTGTTTTGTATATTTTATTATTATTTTTTTTTGTTTGCCTCATACCTAATGGGCTTATAGCCTATGTCATCATCAGCATTAAATAAATTTATCACTGACTCGAATTGAATTAAGAGGCTTATAATGATCATAGAATAACAGAGGGGCCCAATCATAGACATTAAAGAAAATCTCTTGTTTATTTATTTTGGGAGGGAAATCATAACTTATTTATCTCAGAAGAAAATTACCTATTCTTTTTTGTTTAAATCATATTTTTATCGCTTACTTTTAAAAGGTCAAAAATAGGGTTACCGAAATAGTTGGTTCCCCCCTTTAAAAACTTGGGTGTTTTATATTTCATATTATATTTATTGTTATTATTTTGTAATAAGGCTTTCCTTTTATAAATGTAGATACCTATAGAAGTGACTTTAAAAAAATTTATTTGATTCTGTTGTGACTTAATTAGTTGTAGTTTTATTTTTAAATTCGTTTTGATTCACATCAGATACAATAAAACACAGACAAAAAAACAACATCGATAAATTTATTTTTGGTCAATAAAAATTAGGAAAATCTAAATGCATACAAAATATATATAAATTAAATGTAGGTATTCCAAAGGAAATGTTTCTTTTTTCGTGTTCGAGGTTCTTGATGGAAAACGTATATTAATGTATTTTTTTTTAAAGGATTTTTATTTTGAAAGATTAATATTCCTGTATAGAAGATAAATAATATTAAATGGGAATATTGACCTTAGATGATTTTAAATTTTAAAGACGATATATGTGTTTTTTTTATTTAGTATTAAATCAGAATTTTCAATCGAGCTCCTTTAATAAATTCAAAATTAAGAAACATTCATCACTTAAAAAAAAAGGAAAATAAGTTTATTTTTAAATTTGAAATTTGATAAATAAACAAAACATAAATTAAATTTGTAGACAGAGTATTAGAATTTTTTTTTTGAATTTTAAGAATTTGAAATGTAGAATTTATTTATAATTTAAAAAAATATTTTCAATTCTCCAAAAAGAAATAATTTTTTTTTAATGTTTAGTTTAAGGATTTATTAAAATTATTAATAAATTATTAAAATTTGAAACGTTTTTATTGTTTTTAAATTTAAAAATAAGAAATAAAATCTATAATTTATAAGAAGTGTATTAATCTTGGACAGACAAGATAGATCAAATAGCTAATACCCAAGATTAAATAAAATTATTGATTTGTTTGGTACGTTTTACCATAGTTTAAATATATTTTTTTCTTAATCATTTTTTGAACTTTAAAATAAATAAATAATTGTGTGAAAAATTAAATTAAATTATAAATTAATTTTGTAGCGAAAACATTTAGTTTTAATTTAAAAAAAAAAAATCTATTAAGGCGTAGGTATATTTAAATAACATTTTGATTTTTACCCAAAATAATACTTATAGCTAGTCCTTAAAAATAAGATTTGAGACATCTTCATAAATAACGAAAATATATTAATCTTCAATTTTTATATTGATATAAAATCACTGTTGCCGAAAATTTAAATAAGTTAATCCTTTTCACTAGCCATAAACCGCCTGGAAAAATTTCAAGTTTTTTTCAAAGTTTAGTCATGGTCCTGGAAAGATTTCAGTATGGAAAAATTTGACGATGTCAAATACCTACTTGGGTTTGTCTCTCGAAGCAAAATGTTACAAAGATAACTGGCGAGGACCTAGCCAAAGAGAATTGCTCATTTCAATGAATAGGTACCTTATTTTGCAATCGGCAACTTCAAGCCCGAATGTCTCGACTTTCCCATGAACGATTTTGAAAATATTTTACTCATGCTTCGGCTTTCATATCCCCTTTCATTTGTTAACAAACTCGTTCGTGTTCACTCTGGGCCAAAGCTCCATGAGTAAAATGGACATTCCCTTTTAAAGTCAGTATCAAAGTAAAACGTTCCAGGGGCAAAAATATATTCTTAAATTAAAATGTAAAACTTTAAAGTGATTGTTTGTAGTTAAAATAAATGAATAAATGATAGTAAATTTGCTACAAAAATTAAAATAAAGATACAAAATTCCGTGAAATTACTACTCCGCTACTTTTGTCAAATTAAATTTTAAATCAAATGTTTTGTTGTATCTGAAAAAAGTTTAAATTTTAAGAAGATTTGAATAATGTTTAAAAATACTTAAAAAAAATACGCTTTTCATTTACAGTTACTTTATTGACAATATTAACTTCCGAACGGTTATGGCTTATCCTTTTTCATTCAAAAGAACTGCTTTGGCGTGACGTGACGAATCGAAATTAGGTAGGTAGGTATCTACGTTTTAAAATTCCCACTGTTTTTCCACTTTAGAAATTAATTTTCTATATTAAAAAAAATAAAATGTTCTAGTCATGCCAATTTCATTCAATTTCCAATCAAAATCAGATCTATATTATGAATCTTTTCAAGTGTATCTAACTCTAAGCAGAAATCCAATATATTATATTTACATATATACCTACTCCAGTGTGCTTTCATTGAATTTCCAAGAATACCTTCATACTTTTCAAATTAATTCGATTGTAAATATTTCAAAAATATGTACTAAAAAACAAAAACTTCTTGTTCTTTTCTGGAATCTTAGTAGATAGATAGGTACTATTTGTTTATAAATTTTCAAATAAAAAACATGAATAAAATTCTATGGGAATAAATTCGTAAGTGATGTCACTGTGTTTACGCGTATTTTCGTATTTTTTTTTCTTATTTTAATTCACTACAGAATTGTCAAAACAATCAAAAAACAAATCTATCAACAAACAACCAAAATACCATCAAGACTACATATTATTATATTCTTTATTGAAAACATCACAAAAATCTCTATAGCAGCACTGAAATCGAAACAATAAAAATAAAAACCCAGAGAGTTGTTCATCAATTTATTGATCTCTGCGGCGGAATGTGTTTATGAGAAATTATTTATTTTTTTTTTCAGAAATAATACAAAAAAAATCTGATTGTATGTGCACTGAATTTCACCCCATCGCACATTTATACACAAATTGAAAGAAAACACAACAAAAAAAAGGTCAATCGCTACGAGATAACCCAATTTCGTGACTCTATCAAATTTATATATACTACATACATATGTATATGAGTACATATACATAAACACAGCACAACCATAAATTTCCCTCATAGAGTTTCGTCACATTTATTTGTATAATTTATCACCTTCAATTTCGATTTAGTCTTATTATCGATACGTACATAAATGTACATATATCATGATACTTTGATGGTTGGTTTGTCACAACCTTGGCAACAATTTGAAATCAAATTCGAGTATAGGTACAGCCAGCATGAAAAATTCTAAAAATCAACACCAACAACAGACAGAACTAAACGTGCGAGAAGCTTTCCAATCGATGAAAAAAAAAAAAAAAATATTTACTAAAATCAAAGGCTAGAAAAATTAAATATTTACAACACCTCTATAAGGTTTATTATTTTAACCTAAATCGGTTTCCAAGGAAAGTAAATTAGTACTCTATGGTTGTGATGTTTGGCCCTAAATTTATAAACAAACATTGTTGAAGCTGCTGTCATCCCACCACCTCCACCGTCGCGACGACGCTTGCATTTGAGAGGCTACAAACAGTCTTGTTAGTTTTAGACACCTATAAGCATCTAATACACTATACGAGGCACTTCAGAAAAATGTATATGCTTGGGCCTAATCATAAGTAAATAAAAATATAGTTCCCCAGTGGGTACCTATAGCTATATCTACGTCCTAAATTGATTTTTTGTGTTTTAATTTTTTTTTTTTTTTCGACTGACGAACAATTGAAAGCTTGTTTGGGGTAAACAATATATTTACTTTTACTTGTGAGTGCCGGCTTTTAAAGGCCGGCCTATTGAGTTTTGAGAAAAAATAGAAAGATATTATACGATGGCCTTAATTTGGGTGTGTATAGTGTGTATTCACAGACTAATTGACTTTGATTTCGAAGCTCGTTTATAATTGACTTCTGGAATCTAGATTACGCAATTTATATATGTATGTGCCTTAGTCTAGATATCTTATATCTTAGTAGAACGAACGGGTGTAGATAGGTATAGGTATATAAGGGAGCTCTGAAGTATGCTTATATGGCCGGCCGGCGCGGCGCCAAAGCCGAGAAAGATTCAAAGGTTTAAATTTATCTTTTGCTATAAATTCGAAACTAGATAAGTCTGATTAGCAATGTATGGCATAGGTAGACCATTTTGACACCATAAATTACGAAGAAGTGCGGAGAACAATATAAAAGTTCAATAATTGCAAAATATTAGAACTGTGAAGTGTTCTTTAATCCCACGGGCGTATATCTGCACCCAAAGCAAGCTTATACCTTCATAAAAGTTGAGTTTAACAACCACAACAAAATCGCTTCTTGGCATTTAAAAATACACTCAGTTTACATATGGCCACCGAACTGACTTCAAAGACCCCACAAAAAGGTCACAACAATATAAATGGTGTTTTTTTTAGACGTGTGGTTTTCAAGAAGAAATAAAACGCATATAATTAAATGTTATGGCCAAGAATTTAGCTTTATTATAAATATAAGGGTTTGCCATTATGTTTTAAAGCCCAATTTTCGACAGCTCCAATTGTTGCGCTCGATGGCGGATGGACTCATTCGGGTGTTCTTCGATACTCTGCTCCACAGCAGTAATATAGCGTCTTCGGTGCGCACTGTACAGCGTCTCTGAGGATGCGCATTATCCACTAGAGTAAACGTGGTGCAAAACCAATCAATGGATGCTCGAATTTTGCAATTATGTCGACGGAATATTGGACGCGTGAACCGCACCACTATTTTGGTAATAAATTTGCACGATTTGCAAACGTTTTTCAGAAGTTAGTCTATTCATTATAAAATGGCAAACCAAACTGAGCATAAATCAAGTGACAGGTGTCAAAAAGATCAATTTTGAAAAAAGTATTGCCAGATTGAAAACCACACGTCTAAAAAAAACACCCTTTAGCATCAGCTATATATGAATAGATACAACAAAATCAAACCACTTGTTTATATTCATACTCAAAAAAGATACATCTCATCCCTAAGTATCTATATTAGTAAGAGTTCAAAAATAATTCAAATGATTCACCGTTAAAAATATCCCATTGCAGTATTTTCTGTTTTATAAAATCATTACCTCACAATAATGTACTTTATCTTAGTATTTTTATTTCTTCACATAAAGAATTACTCAACATGAGCTTGTTTCAACTATACTTTTGTATACCTGTTAGCAAGTTCAACAAACTCAAATTACAACAAAATTGTCATTTCTGTATCGTTTTATGCTGCAATTTCTGTGAATAAGTTCAAATTAAAATTTCCAGAAATTGCAATGAAATGCAAAGCCATTAGTGAAGCTAATTGGAATTGACTCTCGTCTTATAACTCGCAAAACTATACATACCTATATGTAGGTACTTTATTCAACCAATAACATCAGGTAAAAGATACGTTTTTTTTTTTTTTTGTAGAACTTTGTTTTCGGAGGAATTGTAATTGAAGTAAGCAAATTTGTTTTCATAAATTCAAGTTTAATGACTTTTCGCAGGAAATACACAAACAGAACGACACGACAACACAGAGAAAAACAAGAAGTTTATTTTATTTATTTTGTTTTTCTTGCAAAAAAAGTTAAAAATAAATGAAAAAAAATTATTGTTTGTTTTATCCGATTTCGAAAAACGAATGTATTTATGTTCAAATTGTTTATTTGACTTGCCAAGCAAAATCAGGCTAAAAGAGACAACATATACGTGTTTTGATTGATGTGTCATTTAATTTTGGAATTTGTAAATTTCCTGTTGTGCCAAAAAATAGGTAAATATATCTTTGAAACTTTTACTTCTTGTCTTGTCACTCGTTGTGTCCTTAATGAACTGTAAAATTATATACCCCACAAAATTATTACGACTTTTTGCATCCGTTGGTAGGTATATATAGATACACATCTTATTACTCATTATCATTACAAAATTTACTTCATCTTTGGCAGTATTTTCTTGTTCGTTTGTGTACCTTTATCTGTCACATCTTGATAGCTTAAAATTTAATCACATCGCACCTTTTTTAATGAAATAAATGAAAAAAAAACTACGTTTAATTATCAATCTTACAAGTTGTTTTCTTAGATAAATATCTTAAGATACAGAGGTCTATAGAGCAGAAATACATTTAAAGAAAAAGCAAAAACCTAGTAAAAGTGCTAATTAACTCTGACACTGATTTAAAAAAAGAAACGAAGATAATGTACCTACCTAGAATGTTTAAAGTTGTCTTGGCAAACCAACTTCCTACCTACCTTTGAAATAAAAAATGACAAAAAAAACAAAAGTAGATTTAATTTATAGACTTTGGGGTTTGCATCATCATGATCATGACACTATATCTCGGTGGTGTGGAAATGGCGGCGGTCGGTGGTGGCGAACGATGTTATCAGAGGCAAGAAAGCAAGCAACAAACAAAAAGAAAAAAAAGATATAATTAAATCGCAATACCCGCAAATTCCCCAACTACTTGTTGTCTAATTATACCAACTTTTTATTTAGAAACCAAGATGTCTAGATGACTTCTATCTTTAGCAATTATATTTATATACATTTATACATCACAGCAAAAGAAAGATACAATAAATTTAACCGAATGATATCATAGATACATTTGTATCTTTTTGTATTTTTCTCAATATACCTACCTAACTATACAAGAGTGTCGGGTGTTTTTTTTTTTTCGATTGTTGTTGATGTTATTTTCCATTTAATTTGCATTCAAATTATGCAAGATTCTCAAACTCTATATAATGGCGGTAATATTAGAAAAAAAAATTATACTTAATTTAACGTCAAATGTGGTGAATGATCACGATTTGTTATTTTATTTTTTTTTTTTTTTTAATTTATCGATGAAAAGGTATATAGATATATTGTATAGATACTTTTATTATAATGTGCCAATGAGCAGGTGAAGGTCTTTTGTTAGTGTTAAGTGGTTTTAAGTGTGATTATAATTCCGGTTCTAGCTTGAGTTGTTGTTATTGTTGTTGGGTTTTTTTTTCGTGTATCTATAATTATTTTTTCACAAGTTTATATAGGTATATGTGCATATGAATTAAACATGTTAACGTATCTTTGAGAATAAAGCTTGACGCAACCGGTTAGAACATTAGCTATTATTGTTTCAAGACACAATTTACACTCAAAAACAATAAACAAAACATATTTTTAAGTAAATACAAATAAGTAGAAACATACTTACATTTATGGAAATGTACCTCCCTCCATTCATCACATACCTATATAATGGGTGATTTTTTAAGAGGTTTAGAACTTTTTTTTTAAAAAAAAACACAAAAAATTCGAAAAAATGAATGAAATATTTATTTGAATCGATAGTTTGAACCTTGCAATTTAATGTTTAAAGATAATTTCATGCAAATGTTGACCGCGGCTGCGTCTCAGGTAGCCCATCCGCTGAGTTCAATTTTGGCATACTCTTTCACACATATCGGCCGGTATCTCACGAATGAATGCATGGATGTTGGCTTCCAGTGCGTCAATCGAAGCGGGCTTGTCCCTATAGACATTAGCCTTGACATACCCCCACAAAAAATAATCTAATGGTGTCAAATCGCACGATCTAGGCGGCCAATTGACCGGCCCGAAACGTGAAATTAACTGTTCACCAAACTCGCCTCGCAATTGCGCCATTGTTTCGCGTGCTGTGTGGCATGTGGCACCGTCTTGTTGAAACCACATATCATGCAAGTCAAGAACTTCCATTTCGGGCAAAAAAAAGTTTGTTATCATCGCTCGGTAGCGTTCACCATTGACAGTAACGCTGCGATTCGCATCATCTTTGAGGAAATAGGCCCAATAATGCCGCCGGCTCATAAACCGCACCAAACAGTGGCTTTTTCGGGATGCATTAATAGCTGTTGCAATGCTTCTGGCTGATCTTCACTCCAAATGCGGCAATTTTGCTTATTTACGTACCCATTCAACCAAAAATGAGCCTCATCGCTGAACACAAGCAGCGCGCGATGAACATTTCGAACCGAGCACGAATTTTGATAGTAAAATTCAATAATTTGCAAGCGTTGTTCATTTGTAAGACGATCCATGGTTAAATTGCAAACCAAACTGAAGCTGTTTGACAGTGACACAAGGTACTAAACACACGTCAGCTGTCAAAACCAGTGTTGCCAAAACCAAACCAGCCAAAAAATCACCCGTTACATACATGTGAGATCTTAAAATTTTTGTTGAAGTCAAAATCCGTGTTTTTTTTCGATAAAGTAAAAAAAAGGCAGCTCAGCAAAAATGTTGATAGGCCGATATTTATTATAGAAAAATCGAAATTTGAATTCTGTGAAAGGAATAAAAATTGAAATCGATATACCTACAACCTTGTCCATATAACATCATGCATCAAACATGTAATTTTCTTTCTAGAAAATCCGGATATACTTGTATAAATTTTCCTCTTCTTTTGGATATACCTAATTTAATTTGATTGTAGTTTCATTCTGCAAAAATCAATTATATAACTTCCTTGTATCTAGATATAAATAGAAACAATTCTTGTTAATCTTATTTACCAAATAAATCTGGGAACCATATAGTAAAATTTCTTTTCCAACAAAACTAATCATAAAATTTAATTCCGAGAATTGTCTACCATACATGTCGTGTTTTAAATTCTACCCGTATATTAGTTTGCGAAATAAATATTGGCACTCTTGTCACTAGAATACCAATTGAAGCTAGTTTATATTTTGGTGGGAGTTTGTATATAGAGGGCGGGTGGGCCATAAATATAGCGAATATGGTCAATTGGTTCTTAAAATGAGTAGAGATGCTAAATTAGAATCTTACTACCGATATAAGGCATGTTTTATTGGAAAATGTATACCCAGCTTGCAAAAAAAAAAAACCATTTTACTATGGTAGCTGATATTTGTCGACACTATTTGGTTTTGTTGTTGTTTAACAATGGTGACATATAACTCTCAATAATACTTTCCAATAAAACACGCCTATTATTTATGTAAAAATATGTCTGTTCTCCACTCAAGTTCAAACAACTATGTTTATTCTTACGAAATTTGACTTAGAAGTCGATTAGGTCGTTAATTAGCAGAGATGGAAATTTTTATATCGCAAGGGGAAACATGAAAATAACAACTTTTTAAATTCAACAAAATTGTAATCTTTTAAAAAAATCATCAAACTGAATAGGAAAACAAGAAATTAAAATTCTCTGCTTGCAAACTTTGATTAGATTTTGTAATATATATTTGTATAAGATTTTTGAAACGTAGGTATTGAATTTTAAAAACAAACTTAAACTTTAACAAGAAAAAAAAAAGAATAATATAAAATTCAATTTACTTAAATCATTTGAGGATTAAAAAAAAAAAAAATACCAAAAACCAAACATTAATTTTGTGGAAATACATAATAAAACCATGTTGTTTTTTAGAAGATACAAATAACGAATTTGTATACATAGTTTTAAAAATAAGTCGAAAATTTTCGGACAGGAAATAATTGAAATAAGCTTAAATTTCATTACGCTGAAAGTAGGTATATAAACAGATAGATACATAAATTTTGTTTCATATTTCAAAGAATTCCTACATTCATCGGAAATAAACTTAAGAAAAATAAAAAAAAAATTAAAAAATCCGAAAATGTCTATATGTACTCGAATTACTAAAATATTATGGAAAACATATACCTATAAATGTCTATTACTATTAGTTATGTGAAAAAAAAAACATATATCAATTTAATATATATAATCAACGTACGTATATAGGTACCTACCTAACATATTCAACACTCAGGTTGCTAAAAAGATACACCTCCACCGTTAGGTCTCTATAAATTTTTACAATAAACGACATAAATTAGAAAAAAATATACCTACCTCATTTTTATTTTTTTTTTTCAAATAGCTACATAAATTCCAATTAATTTGCAAACGCCTCATTACATTTCACGCCATTAATAGAAACAGAGAGAGGTTTACTCATACAAAACAAAATACATGATTTAAACTTGGGCAACTGATTTGGCTATGTCTACTGCCAACAACAACAACCAATTTAAAATAAAGAAATATAGGTACACCTATATTTAGTTTGAATTCAAAGCACGTATAGGTAACTATGAGCGATTAATGCGCATACGGCAACCACATTTTACTCTTTTAGATACAGACACCGCACCGGGCCGGCATCTGACCAGCTATTCAACGTTAATTTTCTATTTCGTTACCATAGATTTACAAAAAAAAAAAAAGAATAAAAAAATAAAAACAAATAAATATAGACATAGATTTTAGATGTAGATAAAGTGTATAGGTAACTTTAACTTGTCAGTAATTACTTGTGTGTCTGTCGCTACTGACTGAACTGAGAGACACACATGAAAAAATAAAAAAATTATTTTAAATTGAAAATTTCCATTTTCTAAATGAAAAATAAAAACTATTTGTATCTATCTCTATTTTACAGAATAACTAAGGTACAAACTGCATGCATCTGAAAGCCGGTTTCATTTTAATTTTTTTTTTTTTTTTCATATGAAAAGATACAACATATCTACATACATTTATATTTTGAACAACAATTATTTCTGGTTAGACTACTTGTCAAATATTTTTTTGTATGTGCATATGCACAAGTATGTATAGATACATTTGTACTAGACACACCACAGATATAGATACACCGCACAATATAAAGTAATGGATGCAAATCGAAATACAAAATTGCATGACAGTAGCATGGTTTATTATAAAATTCATCTAGACTACATACCTATATACAATACGTAAAGATACATATTGAGTATGAATGTAGAGTGTATGATGGTAGGTAATCGTATAGATATATACAGAAAAATGCATTCGAAATAGTTTTGAAGGTTCTGTGTGTCTGAATTACCCCCCGACTCACTCCACCACATCCTCCTTCCATGACGCTCTTCTCAATTTAATTTCTGTGTTTTCAACACAAACAACAACATGATCCTGAAGAATTTCAAGTGGGAACAAGCACACAGCACAGCATAGCAGAGTAGTTAACATAAAAGTATCTTAACACTTGATTTATTATTGGCGTGCCTGTGTGTAAATGGATATGGGGAGCAAAATTCCAAATTCTTGTCGAGCAAGTGTCTAAAAAAAAAAAAACATTAAACATGACTGTTTGTGGGATAGGGAATTGACATATTTGCAGATATCTTTCGTTCGCATTAATGTAATTTGAGTTTTTTTTTTTTTGATTCTTCTATCTCTGTCCAACATGTTATATTCATTCAGTTAAGAAGTATGTAGGTATAAAAGATACAAATTCGAATTTCTCAAAAAGATACATGCTGGCGCGACTTTGGCTTTATTGTGTTGTTGTTGTTATAATTTGGGATATCAATTTCAATTGATTGTTTGTATTATTATACTCAATTTGTATCATTCTTTATTTTATTTTATTATTATTCTTCCAATTCATTGGTCATTTTGCTTTGATTAGGTTGAATAATAAGGACAACATTTTTGTTCTTTTTTTTCTAAAAATTTTTGTATCTAGATTTGTATCGTCATATAAGAATTTTGATTCTGAGTTATGGTTGTGTTATTGTTTATTTTTTCTCATTAATTTTTACTCAATTTAATCAGAGATTTATTTGAAATTTATATAAAAAAAGGTTATGTTTTTTTTTTTTTTAAATTGAAAGCTATAGACTTAAAGATTCTTATATTGGTATCTTTACACTTTTCAAGTGGGTTTGTATAATTCAATTTCATAATATCCTAAGTTTCAATTATAAAGCAAGAAACTTTTAATAATTTTAGCAAGACGTTTTGTAGCTTTTAGAAACAGTGATGACGAAAAATGTGCATGATTTTATATGTTTGGCCCAAATGATCTCGTTAAGTAATTATTGAAGTTCAAAAAGAATTTCAGCGGAAGAAAAAAGGATTTTTAAAGTTGATTTTTTTTTGTATATAAATTATGACTTTCTTAAACTTAAATTTAATTTACTATGCGATTTGACGTTTTCGAAAATAACTTTATATTCACATAAAATATAAAAAAGAACTATGCATACTGATTGTACTGATACTGAATGATCGGTATATTCATGTATCCAATTTTTTCAAAAAAAAAAAAAAAAAAAAAAAAACTATAGGTATACGTATAATCAATGAATTTAAAAAACGTCTAATATTCGATATCATCGATAGGCAGGAAATGGGTTCAAAGTTTAGAAAGCCAAACATTAAAAAAAAAAAAAATACATGTAAATACCTAGGTCTTCATATTTTTACTGTATTATATATTTTTAAATATATAAGTATAGGAATACCTACCTACCTACATAAAAAATCTAATGTATACCTACTATATTGAATAACGAAAAAGAATTTGAATCTATTTACTCATTAGCAGAAGCTTCTAATTTTTGCTTTTGAATCTAACACTACGCAGTTTAAATTTCCCTTAAATTTATAAGTATGACTAAGTAAAAACAAAACCTTAGAATGTACATATATATTCTATAAACCGACAAATATACAATACATACCTCTTCTCCTTAACCTATAACTTAGATAATCATTAACCATCAAACTATAAAGAAAAAAAAAATCAAAATTCTCTAGATCAATTTCATTGCATGTGAAAAACTTTCACTTCACACGATACATATCTATATCTTAACTGTTTTAAAAGATAAAACTATAAAACTAGATACATAAACTAACCCAAGCACGCAAGAAAATACATAAATTGCCTAATGCCTACAAATAAAAAAGCTCATATTTCTTTGAAAAAAAAAAAAAAAAAAAAACAAAAATCAATGCGAATGACACATCTTTTCTTTTCTTTTATTTTGAAAGAAAATTACTAAAGTTTATTCCTCCCATTTTCAAAAAAAAAAAAAAATTCTTTCTGTCTTCTTTCTATATTATGTATATGCATTTTGTTCCTTATTGATTTAAAAACATGACATACATATATGAATGCACACAGAACACGAGATTTCTGTGGAGAAATAGGATCTATCTTTTTTTTTAACCTCATCAACATGAATGAAAGCGAAGGAATGTGGTTTAGATTTTTACCCGCGATATGATGATGAACATCAATTTGAGAAAAAAAAAAACAACTCACTCACTCACACACCAACCAGTCGTTATGTCAATCAAAGTTAATAGACAAAACACACACAATACAAAAAAAAAATCTTCTCTCAAGAAAAAACATCTGAAAAATGTCCCATTTTGACCATGTATCTATCACTAGTCAGACAAAAAAATAAAAACATCCAAAAGATACACAACTTCTACTAATAGATACATTAGTACTTTCTAGTGTCGATCATGATATAGGGGTATCGCGAGGAATGAAAACTATTTTCCACTCTAAGTTTTTCTCTCTCTCTCTATTTCAGGGTATTTTATACTTTTCATCAAATCACATTGCGGTATTCATGCCTTGGATAAATTTAATTGCCTATCCAAGTGTCGAAATTGAAATCACTCGACTTTGATAGGTATGTACCTACTTGATTGATTACATGAATAAAAAGTCAAATAATAAAAAAAAAAAAAACAACAACCTATAAGCCTAAACTAGAGCGTATAATTAATATACCTACCTATTTAAAAAAAAAAAAAACAACCACATAAATTAATGCGATTTTAAATGAATCTATTCATGCATTTAATGAACGAGTAAATACTAATATCTAAACGACCAAAACTAATTTGGACTTTTGCACTTTGGTATGCAAAATGCATTTTTGAACATCGCAATAATTAAATTAAATTTCAAATGCAGATTTTGATATAAATTAGAAAATACTTTACATTTGGCAAAAAAAAAAATATTTATGTTCAGTCTGCGTGTCGCCACAAATGGCATTTTTTAGTATCTTTTTTGTATGTATGTTAAAATATTCGACAACAGTCAAGAAATGTGTAACACAATAAAATTTAATGAAAAAAGAAATCCACTCCATGAGGCCGATACAAACATACAGGAGATTCTAAACCTTTATAATTATTATACCTTTTTACTTTAAAGCAACAGAAAGATACATTTTAATTAAGATCATCTTGAATAATTTATCTTTTCCCTCTCGAAATACTAAAACAAAAAATAAAATAAAATAAAATAAAACCTTCTAACACGTTCTCATGTGGTGGTTCTTCACATTTTTGAAAACTGCCACAAACATTTCACAACTCTCACAACAGATGTTTTTAAGTACCTGTGTAAAGTGCTTGTAACAATCATTTCAATGACATTTTGTGCTTCTTGTCGACTTAAAAACAAAACAAAACAAAACAAAAACTTCTTAGATACAACATGGGTATAAGTATCCAAGACTTATATTTCTTTAAAAAATAAACCTACATACACATCATCTTTATAACACTTAATTTATATAGAACAGACGACTTTTGCCGGAAAAACAAAAAGAATTTAAAAAGTATCTTTGGAAATGTATATCTATGAATTGTGGTTGCAAAGAATTGTCACTTTTATAGATACTATAAGATATAGTTGAGATACTTTTTAGAATGATTTCAAATTTAGTGTATCTTTTGATATTTCAAACAAAAACCCAATTAACACTTAAGGAAAGAAAACTCTTCATTTTTTCGGTCAAGAAGGAGCATTATTGTAATTCAATTTCAAACGGTGTGAACCTAAACAGTTAGTTTCCAATGGAAAGGACAAGAAAATCAAATAATTAAATTAAATTTCCATTCAAATAAATCGAAGTTTGTTGATAGATTAATATTGAAATCGAAAGCGAAATCGAAATCGAAGCAAAGCTTCAACAAAAAAAAAAAATAAATCACAAAAAAAGATATAAATGATCACTTTTCAATTACAGATAGAACATCGAAAAAATAAGCCGAGATTCCTTAATACATATATTTTTTTTTTTGTTTTTGTTCTTTTGCTGTAAAAAATGATTCTGTTTTCATCGCCTGTTTCTTGTCATAAAATTAAATGCCAATAAAAAAGAAAAAAAAAAATAACAGAGTCAAATCAAAGAACCCAAGAGCCAAGATACCGATACATATCTATATCTATACATCTACATCGATATCAATTGTATAAGCTAAATTTCGATTGATGGGTTCTTTTTCTTCTTCTAGACAACATCAAAAAAAAAAAAAAAAAAAAAGGAGGAAGGATAAGTTTCCAGTTCGATATTTTCGTCGGTATCTTTTGTGGATAAATTGCCATGTTCTTGTTCATCTATGCCTTTTTTGTATTGTTTTGAAAACAAAATAATATGGGGGGTGGGGAAGAAAAGACAATAAAGGTGAAACATAATGACCTAATTTAAATGGAAGATTCGATTTCTAGGTATACCCATACAGACGTACAGTAAGAGTTAGTGAAGGTGAGGTTTCTTGTGTTTTATTGGGAAGCTTTAAGTTGAATATACCTGTAATACTACGCAGGTATAAAAAAAGTGAAGAAAAAAAGGAATTTATTGGTATTTTTTTTAGGATCAAGCCTTTAATTTAAAATTTAAGTGCTTAGCCGAATTTTTTTTATTTAGATAGGTTAACTCAAGAGTTTATTTTTTTTTTAAGATAAAATATAAATTATATCGTAATAAGCTGAAAGAAAAAGTCTGTTAGAAAAGTCTAGTATAATGACTATATTTTAATTTATTTTGTGTTCTAATAAAAATAAAGGTAAATAAAAGCAATTCTATAAGCAACAACCCTTAATTTTTTGTTTACAAAAAGAGTAAAAAAAAAAAAAAAACTCTTAAAATGAGAAATTTGGGGGCTCAGCCGGGATATTTTCCTTAAACAAGTTCATACCTACTTCGCTTCCAAGGTAACTGCTAAAAAAATCAATTTCATGTCATAAATTTTCCATCATTTTATGTTCGTTATTTAACCTTTGGGCAAGTTTAACTTCCATTAGCAAGACATAAAAGCTAAATTAAAAATTCACAAGCATTCCGAAAAAAAAAAAAAAAAATTGTCAGTCAAAAAAACCTGATGCTATCTAGTTTGAATACAAAGTTAATGCATAAAGACTATGCAAGCACAACCTGAAATTGTGCATTTTATATATGAATGTGTCTATCTGTCTGGTACATTTCTTTTATGTAAACAATATATCTCTCTTGAGGATTTTCATAAAATTCAATGTGTTTTTTTTTTTTTTTTGGTACCAGCCAGAAACTTCAGTCGGTTTTAACATCTAATTTACATAAATTTACATTGAACCACAAAGAAATTGACTACATCATGAAGGCCATTATATACCTTGATGTTAGTTTTTTCATCAAAAATTTCTCACGAGTTTTAAATGATGACGAAAAAAAAAAATTATAATAAATATTTAATTTTGTATCTGTTTTCGGACACATTTTAATGGATTGGCTCTACAAATTTTGTTTAAATTTACACTTAAATTATTATATTTTATGAGAAGAAAATGTCGCAAATCCTAATAATATATCCCAAAGATATACACAAATTTAATCAGGTTTCATAGACCGATAAATATATAAGTATATATATTTTTTTTAATATTGTATCATGCTGTGCTCTTTAATGAGACATAAACACATGACAGACTAAGTTTACATAAATCATTTTATTCAACAAAAAAAAAAAAAACAGCAATCCCCCCATTAAATAAGTCAAATATTCATTTCTGTTAAGATATACATTTCCTGAGATAATTTAGTTCCACTTAATCGATTTCAATAACAAAACGAAAAAATAAAAATAAGAAAATTGGCTTGAAATGAAAATCTATTCTCGCAAAAAAAAAAAATTGTAAACATATTACGACAACGAACGACAAATGACAGTAAAGGAAGTTAGTAATGGCAAAAACATTTTATGAAAGTAGGATCTCTTAAATATCTAGCTGAACCAGAAATTATTATCGTGTATCCCCCCTATAGAAGATATAATATATGTTGTTTTTTTGTTTGTATAGATTTTTTTTACCATCTTTGAACTTTTAAGATTCATAGATACACCAAGAACCAAACCGCCATTGCCGGAAGAGAAACGACAGATTTGTGTTTGGTTGTGTCCTCGTCGTCTTCATCGTCGTCGTCTATCGATCCTACATAGAGACGAGCCAAAAGTAGACATAGACAGCAACAGCTAGCTAAATGAAAAAAGGGCCACCCAATTGGCATTAGCAGAGGAAAGCAAAAAAAAAGAAGACCAAATACAAAAAATAAAAAAAAAAAAAAAAAAAAAAGTATCTGCCGGATGGAGAATTATTTAATGGGCACATTTATGCTTCGTATCTTCCAAAAAAGGAATTCATGATATTTTATTTTATTCTCAATGTATAAAAGATACATTTATTATTTTCTACAAATCTATACTACTCAGCCCAGATAGAAAGATATCTTCATTTTCCCACAAAACTTACTTGTCAAAATGTAACTATAATTTCTTTTGTGAAAGTGTAATTTGAAACTCTATAATATAGCTCTTCTAGACACCTTTTTACAATTCAGTCAGTGATACAAAAGATATACAGAACAATAAAAAAAAAAAAAAAAAAAAAAAAAATAGGCAAACAAACAGACGGACGGACAGTTTTTTTTTCTCACAATCTATTTTGGAGTGTGAAGAAAATATTATCCACCACAAGGAAAAAAAAAGGTTCAAAAATAAAGTTATTTTCAAATTTAAACAATAATTAAATTGTTCACACTTTTTTTTCCTCAACACTATACTTCCTCAAGGTTCACATCATTAATTCCACATTTGAACAGACGAGATACTTACATAGATACTTTTTGTATTTAAAAAAAAAAAATGAAAACAGAAACATGAAACCATTGGAATTTCATGAAACTAATGGATAATTATTCACAATACAGAAGAAAATAAGATAATAGAAAATCTGCGAAAAAGAAAACCGGTCCAAAGTGATACTCTTGTGGCACTCCATTTAGATTTCGTTGTGTGGTTGCTCATGGGCTTGGTTTTTTGTTTGGTTTGGTTTGCACGTGCCTTTTCGTTGTTGTTTTTTTTTTTATTACTTATGATTCTATTTCATCTATAATTGGAGTTCATTGCCACTATCAAGTATTCAACACCAATCAATTGACAATTTGATATACAAGTTTTTTTTTTTTCTCTGTTGACTTCAGATATTTTATAAAACCACACGATCAGTAACTATCCTTTCTCTGCACAAAGTCATATCTATGTAATTCACTGAATATAAAAAGAGATTCAAGTGTTTATAATGAATCAACTCTGAACAAAAAAAAACTTAGATAGATTTCCAGAGACAGAGAGAACGGGAGAGAGAGAACGGGAGAAGAAAATGTATATAATCTTGAAGATCGTCAAGTTCTTCAAGATCGCCTTCCTGTTTTCAAGTTGTTTCTACGAACAAGTTCAGTGGTATTTTTTTCTCTTGTATAGGTACACACAATCCAGATCGTCAAGTTGATTGTCATAAATGCAAAGATAGATGATGGAGAAAAATGAAAAGAAAAAAAATACAACCCAACAACGATCGACAAGGAGTTAGTTGAATGGAGATCGTGCGATCATTAAATCACATGTTGTATCTTGTATCTGTTGATCTGCAGTGGATCCCGTTTTAATAAAAAAAAAAAAAAAAACCAAAATTATGATCCCAAGATCGCTTCATCATATTTTATTATGATCTCTCAGTTTGAAGATCGTTTTTTCGAACAATCGGATCATGAAAATTAAGGGCCCTGAAACTTCCTGTGTTGACTTTTTGTTGTAGACGTCTATGGCGATTTCTTGTTAATTGTATTCTCACAACATATCCCTTCAACATATTGAGACATTAATGGGACTTCAATTAAAATTATTCCAGTTTTTTTTTTCCAAAGTGGCTAAATAGAATGCTAATTTAAATTAAGATCACGTACGGGAATATGTCTCAATTCCATGCTCAATCGAGTGAATAATTTATTTGAATCGGAACGAGAGTGAAGGGAAGAAATAATAATACAAAATGTATCTAAAGCAGAAAAATGTATCTAATGAATAACAAAGTGACAAACGGTCAATGGTTGATAGTTGTTTATGTATGTATTTATTTTTGTTGTGTCTGCTTTCTATATATATTACGTGAATGAGCATAACTTTAGGAACAAAAAAAAAGTATCTGTAGCATAAAAAAAATATGCTTGTAGAATGTATCTCTATATCAGTTCTATTCAATTTCAATTTGAGTAGGTATATGGGTTTAAAGTCAGTCACATATGAATCTTAATAGAAACCAAAAAAAAAGAAGAACATAAAGAGGAATGAATATCAATTGTGTGTCTGTGTATGTTTGTGTTTACTATGGTTGCATAAAATCTCATAGATACATTTATTGTTGTTTAGAATGGAGGAGCACAGTGGATGAGGATGATTTTTAAATGTCATGTCTGATGTGCGTGGCACGTTGTATATACTATTGTAGGCGATGTTTGGTTTTGCTTGCTCCTTTTGAGTGACATCACTTCGTGTGTCAGTTTCTTATTAGACATAATTTGTTCTGTGGGTACCTAGCTATATTTTTTTCGGATGCTTTTAGCTTTCACATTGTAATGCATCATGCAAAGAATAAAGAGCTTATAGCAATGACATGAAGTGTGAAAAACACGTACTCAACAAACGATAGGTAATGTCAACTTCACATCTTTTGTATACAAATGTATCTCTTTTATGTAAAATCGTAATAAATATGCATATTTATTTATTTTATTTCTGAAACATGTACATTAATTGTGTATTTTTTGTTTTTATTTTTAGAAATTTTGAAAGACCAAATAAGCAAGAAATACAGACATTAAAATGTCCGGATCATATGTGCCAACGATGATCTTGAACGATATTCAATAAAGGTAAGCATCAATTGAAAATTTTAATTAAACTTAATATTTCATTGCGTCTTATATTCAACATCTGAGGCAATTTCAAACATAAAAACTAAGTATGGGAATATGGAGTTATAAATTATCTACTTAACTGGCGCCCGGGTATAGTTAAATAAGTTATTTTTTTACTAGTTTATGATATTCTTATAATCTGTTTATTTTATTGAATCTGAGGCATTTTAATATAATTTATTACTCGATAATGGAATGCGAGTTGGTAAATGATCTGCTTAAGTGGCGCCCGGGAAGTTCAATAAGTTGTTTTAAACTTGTTTTTGTTATTGTTAAATATTAACAAATTAATAACCATATAATTGCATCTGATGCGTTTTATAACTATTTATTCCCAGTCACTGGAGTGTGAATTGGTAAATAATCAAATAATCAACTTAAATGGCGCCCGGGTAGTTGAATAATCTGTTTTTCCATTTTTCTATGTTTTTCTTCTTTATGTCCTTGGAACGATTTAATTCAAAATTGTCTTCATAATATTTCTTTTTGAATTCAGATCAGAATAACACAATGTTTCAAACTTCAACTTCTGAGCAACGAAGAAAAGTAAAAATTTTGTTTACATTATTAGCATTTGGGTTTAAATATTTCATATACATTCAAACTCTCTACCCGTCTGCACATAAAAATACCACAATTCATTTAACTACCTACGATATGACAACCCTGTAAGTAATAATTTAAAGCGCAATTCATGTCATGTAAGTTTAAAAATTAATGTAGTCATAAGTACGTCGCAATTGCAATCCCAAGCGCTTAACAAAAATAAATTTGCAATTCTTATTTGCAAATATAATATAGTTCGTGTTTTTGCATCGATAATAAGCTTATCAGAGGTAGGTATAGTATATTGAACTTGTAACAATAGCTGACGCCTTTAAAATAAAAAACAAAAAAATACTTCCTCACTCAGTCATAACAATTTTGTATACGTATGCCACCTGCGGTTAAGTATAAAATAAGCTAAGTAAGTTCATTTACATGCTTAGTTATGCACATAAAGTATTCAGGGCGTATTTTGTAAAAAATTACACTTAATACCAGCTTATTTTGTTTTAAAAAAAAATATCACGTTTTCAGAAAAATCTGTCAAAAAATTTACTAAGCTAAATCATGATTTGGTTAAAAAAAAAAAAACCTGATGTCGTAAGCAGGGATGTAGCACACTAAAATGTGGCTTAGAGGAGTAAAGACATCCCTTCCGAAAATTATTAACAATTGAGAGCAATAATTTAAAATTTTCTACAAAAGTTAAAACAAAATCAAATATTTAGATCAAAAGCTTTAAGTGCAGAGAAGTAAAGTCTTATGAATTTTATTTTCCTTTTTTTTGGGAAATTGTTCCGTTTTAACCATAAAAACCAATTGATTTTGATCTTTATTTTTGCTTCTTATAATAAAATTCAAAAAGATTGAAAATAAACAAATAAGCTACAATAAAATAAAATAAAATAAAATAAAATAAAATAAAATAAAATAAAATAAAATAAAATAAAAAAAATAAAATCAAAAAAATTGAATAAAGTTAAATAAAAAAAAAATAAATCAAACTGAAGAAAACTACATTTAAAATAAATATAAAAAATTGTTAAACGCAGACGCACACCAAAAGAGGGAAGGGGGGTGGAAAGGTAAATAAAACATTTTCATTATGTTTACTATATAATACAAATTAAAGTAACAATATTCTTACTGAAAGTTCGTCAAAAGCTTTATTTCAGTTTAAGTCAAAATTGAATTTAATACGTGCTGTAAAAATAAAATTTTCAATAAGAATAAAACCCCCTCTTCTGGTGAAAAGGTTCATTTGAATGCACAAAAAAAGCTCTAACAGACATCCTCAATGTCAAAATTACCCCTCAGGATGACCAATAATATTCACATTCGATTTATCTTTTGTTAATGGTGCTCGCTCTTCAAATAAAAATCTTAGCTACGTGCCTGGCTTAAAAGATTGATGTTCCAGAATATATTTACTTATAAATATGTGTCAGTTGGCATTGTTCCTACCTTCAACATCGTTTCTATAACTTCCAATTAAAGTAGTTTATATTCAAGTTAATGCTCATTTTTTTTATTAATTTTCATCCACCCCTATTTGACCAACTTAGAGAAAAAATAAAAAAACGTAGAAATTAAATGATTCCTCCCAAAAGTAAATAATAATTGTCACGCAATTGAGCTCGATATAAATTGCTGTATGTTCTCAAAAGTCTCAGGTCTAGTGAATCTGATTCGTAAACATCAGACTGAAAAATCCAGGCGTCATTATTATATGCGGGCGTTGTATGTGCATTCAAAATACTGGTTGCATTTACTTTATATGTACATATAACACGCTCCACATGCACCAAACAACAATTGTTATACATTTTTCATTAATTTACGAGGGGTAATTTAATTCCTGTATTTTTTTTTTTTTTTTTACAATTTTCCATTCGAAACGGAGGAGGGTTTGTTATTTTCTGTTCGTTGGTTTGGAGTGATTGTTGGACTATTATTATTTTCCAAGGGTCATTGTATATCTACCTACTATATCAAGAGCAGGCCTTGGTTTTCCCTTAAATATCAACTTAATTGAGTGCAGGGAAATTAAAATTAAAAATCTCATATTGCTAACGAGGCAAGCAGATATATATATCCACTGATGGAATGGAATGTAGGTATAGTTCATCATAACTCACGCCAACTAGACTACCTACTTTATGAATATAAAAAAAAATTATAGCTATCTATGATGTGAGGATTGAAAATTAATGAACCCAACAGTTAACTCTCGCAATGATATGCATCAATTCATATTTAATTAAGTAGAAAGCTGTGTTCGTTTTGCTTCAGAAAACACCTCTTAGATACATAAATATCTACGAGCCACTATAAACACTAAATTGTATTTTATATCCCTTAAATATGTTTTTTTGTTTTGTTTGTTTTGCGAAAAAAGTCACGTTGGCACGTGCAAATATGAATTAAACTTTCAGTATCTGATTCTCTTAAAAATTCAAAAAAAAAAAAAAAAAAAAAAAAAAATATATAACCAACCAGTATCTTTTAAGCAAAAAATATGCACAAGCATGAGCGCGCGTGCATTGCACACAGAGTATTTTCTTTTATATAGTTTTTCCTGCGTTTTCGTTTTGATAAAGCAAAAAATCAAGACAGGGGGTATTGGGTGGATTGTTGTGTATAAAATGAAATGATATCATCAACCAGACATCTAAATGGGATTTGAAATGAGATGAAAGCCAAAACACAAAAACCGGAAGGATAGAACAATAATTGATGAATTCTTATATATAAAAAAAAAAACCTAACAAAAAAGTATCTCAAAGCTAAAATGAACGTATCTTTTACAAAAAAAAAAAAAACTAACAATATCGATTGAGTAGGTAGGTACATATATCTAAACTAGATATTTAGATACTTTGTGGAAAATAAAATAAAAAAAATGAAAATTCAAGGTCTATGCTATAGTGCTATTTATTGTACTGTGTACCTAAAGATACAGATACACATTGACTTTATAACAAACAACATATACTCAATATGTACTGTACACGTATATCTTTTTTCACCACCCAAAACAGCTATAAATCTTGATCGTTCAGCCATTGCTAGAGACATGAACATGGACACTCGCTTTCAACTATATATACCTACCTGCTATATTACATTCCTATGGGAGCATAAATATATCCAAACATAATATTTGTTTGTAAAAAAAAGAAGATAAATGGTTAAACGAAAACAAAGCAAGTGCATACCATATACCAGCGTAAGGCGAGAAAGATTTATTTTTGTTTACAATTTTTTTTTTGCATCTAAGTCAAAACAATATCTATCTACAGAGCAAAAAAAAAAAATAATAAAGTATGTATCTTAAGCTCAGAGCATAAAACTGCTTTCGAATGCCATAAACACACAATTGCGCTGACATAATCCCCTCCAGATAAACTATAGGTATTTATATCGATAGCAATACAATGAAGAGACGAAAAATATTTCGTATCTTCGATAAGGATATTTATGTAGAGCTTACACAAAATAAAAATAAAAAAAAATATATAAGATACTTGAACTCGGTATGTGCCATCGTCATCATCATCATCATCATCGGTTTGGAAATACCTACATATAATAAATAAATGAATCGCAATAATATTTTTATTTGGGATCTTTGTTTGAATTTATTACAGTCGAATCTGCTTAAATGAAACAGCGATTTGGAATAATTTCGATTTTTTGAACTCAAGATAACCTTAAAATTCTTAATTATATCTTATTTAATAAATTACCTACAAAATAATTCACGAAGCATTTTAAGAAGACAAAATTAAACAATAATTTACAGTAGATTAAGCTTAAAGAGTTACTTTAAACTTAAACAGAAGAAAAACAATAATGAAGGAAGCTTGTGCCACACCAAAAAAATGTCTATTATTGATGTCAATTTCAATTGATATAAGAAACACAAGGTTATAAGCAACACATATGCTAGATTTTTCATGTAGGTATCTTAAAAGCGTTGTCTACTGTACTAATTTAAAAAGTTAAGTTACAAGTTTTTTCTACCAGGCTGGTTGGATGTGTTCAGTTCATATATTTCAGTTATGTTGAGCAAATTCAGTACTATTCGATGATGGTTTTTAAAACCATTGTTTATTTTATGACTAATAAAAACAACCAGTTAACCGGGTTTCGTGTTAAAATTGGTAACTTTTAATAAAAATAGCCAACAAAATTCTGCCTCATAGATAAACTTTTATCATATCAGAATCTGTAAAGTGTAATTCAAATAAGCGGAGTTGACTGTATTTCTTGTGGTTCACTGTCACTGAATGTGTTTTATTCTTATTCACTCAGCCCCCACGGAAAAAAAGTATCAGATGACATTCTTGTATAGATAGGGATTTGTTTTTTCTTCTTATTTTGCTTATGAGGAAATGTGTATGAAAATTTGAAAGAAAATTGAATGGATGGTTAAGCAAATGCGTTGACATTACAAAAATGTTGTTTATAAGTAGGTATCCTGTGCAGAGGAGGTTAAGTGGGTTTTTTTTTTGCGATTGTTATTTGCAGAGATAAGTAGGGCAGAATGATATTTCTTCTTTTGTATATTAAAAAAAAATTCTTTGATATCGTTTTTCTAGGAAATCCAAAATATGTAGGTAATTCTTAAAAACCTACGCACAATTCATTTGTTGTGAATCTTTTAGCTAAAAAGCATAGATTTTCAAAAATCTTGAATTTTTAAACTCTATATAATTTATAGTATATAAGTAATTCTTATCCGCATAAATATATTCCAATTCATTGGATATTTAATTGCTAATCAAATAGCCTTAAAGTAACCTTTTCCCTTAAGGTTTTTTACTCTTTTTGGTATTATTACAAGGTAACGAATCATTATTAAAAAGAACAGCTGTATTAGCAGTATAAATGAATAAAATTTCGCCATTAACCGTTGTACGTTTCACCCATTTTAATGATCGGTATAGCTACACACACTTACTTGATGAATTCAATTATAATAAAAAAGAAAACATCTTATGGTAATTGATTTTTTAATCGGTTATTTCATGGAACCCACTCTTTCCAAAATGCATCAATGAATAAAAATGCAAAAATTATCATCTCATAAAAGATATATACGTACATAGTTAAAGATATATCCTATAAGATACTTTTAAGTATGTACCTCCATACCTTTGAATGAAAGATTTTCAACTTTCAATATGCATTCAAATGAAATACAACCCTTTGGACTAACAGATAGGTACCTACTTTCATGCAAAATTTAATGCTGAAATAAAAACAAGGCATAGGAAGGTATAATTTGCGGTTATACACATGTACTTTCCCACATCCGTCGTGGATATAAAAAAAAAAAACACCTTACTCAACATTAAAATGACACGGGGCGGGGTGTATCTGTATATAGGTGGTATGGATATGGGGAATGAATATATCTACAGAGCTGAAAATTCGCATTTCCTTTCACCTTTACATTCGCCCGCATAAATATATTCACACATCGCACACCGGATACCCAATAATAATACTTCTTCCTTTCATCATCGCCTCATATCGTCAGTCGTATAGTCGTCATGATTTCTCCACATGGCGTTACTTTTTATTAGCCTTCTGTTTTAAATGTATCTATTAGGTTACTCAATGGGTTATTTGGTCCATGTCGAATTCCCTAGAAGCTCTTAAACACACAAACCAAACATTCCTAAGCAAAAAATCAAAAGTCCAGATGAGAGAGAGAGATACCTAACCTTACATACCTACTTTTTTGTTGGATAAAATTGAATTTATTTTTTCTCATATTGATTTTAAATCAAACAGTAGTAGCGAACTGTAGTAAAAAGAAAAAAAAATTACATATCCTAAAATTCGCAATAAAACAATTTCGTAAAAACAAACCCAGAATAACAATAGGTATTGTGAAAATGTGAAGCCTCCGGGGAGGACCTTTGAGTCTCATAAACTTCCCACGCATCAGTGAAACTCCTAATAGTAGGCAATGCTTTTTGATATCTGCATAGACACATTGAAAAATACAAGGATATATAAGAAGTACAAAGTAGAATATATAAATATTAAATTAAATAAAAAACAGAGAGAGAGAGAGAGCATAAACATTAGATACCTACACAACTTGTTGGATGTTATTTTTAAGCTTCAGCTTTTTTTTGCCCTGGTTTTAAAAGATACTTTTTTTTTTTTTTTGTCGTGTCATGGTTGGGTTTTTTTTAAATTTATAGCAGTTACCCGTCTGGCCTCTTAAGGGTATTATGTACGCTGAAACTCTTTTTTTTCTCGATTTTTTTTTTTTTTTTGTTTGTTGGTCTGACATTGACTTTTCATCCGTGTTCTGCTGCTCTCTCACTTTGTTTTTTACAAATTTAAATTGCTAAATGCGACATACGTCCCAGTTGGGTTGAATATAAAAAGGCTTTCGGTTTTTTTTTTTTTTTTTGTATTTTTATTTTCCCCCATTTAGCCTCAAGTGTGTTGCATACTTTTATATGTTTTTATAACGAACTTTGAGATAAAATTTTATACTGATGGTTTTTTTTTTGTTGTTTGTATTTTCTTTCCAGGATAATCAACTTTGAAAGCACTTAAAGCGAAATCTCTTGCATCTCATCACAAGAAGAAGACAAAAAAAAAAAAAACAAACAAAAAAACTTCAAAATGGCATCATTCACATCATCATCATCACTACGATCCTATCTTTTTTCGGCGATCTTTTTGCTTGGAGTTATGAGCATTTCAGCACTGGCTAATTGTCCATCAGGATGTCAGTGTGACGACGATACTTTGGTTGTAACATGCGGAGAGGGTCATCTCGATGTCCTGCCAATTGCGCTTAATCCATCAATTCAAAGGCTAGTGATCAAAAATAATCGCATTAAAACGATCGACTCATCAATTCAATTCTATGCCGAACTCACTTTCCTCGATTTGTCGTACAATCATTTGGTGACAATACCCCAGAGGACGTTTGCCTATCAGAGGAAACTTCAAGAATTGCATTTGAATCATAATAAAATCGGTTCGGTTAGTAATAAGACTTTTATGGGATTGGCATCCCTGACGGTGCTGAATTTGCGAGGGAATTTCCTTGCTGAATTAGAGCAGGGTACCTTTTCGCCTCTAACCAAATTGGAAGAAATCAATTTGGGACAAAATCGAATAAGTCACATCGATCCGAGTGCCTTCAATGGCATGGTTAATCTAAGGGTGTTATATCTGGATGATAATACCTTGACAACAGTGCCATCTGTACAGACATTCCAAGCAATGCCAAGTTTGGCTGAGCTCTTTTTGGGTACGAATTCTTTTATGACCATTCCATCGGGAGCTTTTGAAGATCTTAAAGGCTTGACGCGATTGGACTTGAAGGGTGCTGGTCTTCACAACATATCACATGACTCACTAAAAGGTCTTGAGGGAGTAAGGATCCTAGATCTGTCAGATAATCGTCTTCAGAGGATACCCACCTTGGGACTGAGTCACTTAGAGAGACTGGAAGAACTGTCATTGGGACAAAATGACTTCGAGGTAGTTATGGAGGGAGCTTTTGTGGGTTTGAAAAATCTTCGGCGCTTGGAGATCTCCGGAGCTTTGAGACTGAAGAGGGTCGATAATGGAGCATTTGCGACAAACACAAATTTGGAATTCCTCAATCTTTCATCGAATAAAATGCTCTCGGATGTGCAGGAAGGAGCTCTTAGTGGTCTGCCTCATCTGAGGCATGTGATCTTGAAGGAAAATGCTCTTACAACTCTCGCTGAAGGGCTTTTCCCATGGAATGATCTGCACACTCTGGATCTTTCCGATAACCCTATGACCTGTGATTGCCGAGTACTTTGGCTGAGGAACTTGCTGGTGTCAAAGAATTCAACAAACGATGCTATTGCTAACGTCTTGTGCGAATATCCCGATAGGCTGAAGGAAGAGAATCTGAAGAATCTGACACCATCTCTGCTTGGCTGTTCACACAATGACCCAAGAAAACAGGCGATGATTGGAGCTCTGCTAGTCGGCTCAGCTGCAACGATAACGGCCCTGGCTTTGATCCTCTACAGATGTCGAAGGAAGATTCGGGAATTTCTCAAAGGTGGCTGGGGAAACTCTGCCCTTGGTCGAAAGGAGAGGGAATATCAGAAAACTTTTTCCGATGAAGACTACATGTCCCGGCATCAGCATCCATGCAGTCTGGGCATCCACTCACAGTTCCCACCGACAAGCACCTACAACCCACACCACCAACAGTTCGGCCTAAGGCCAATTCCCGTAACTGAACTATAGCTAGAAGTACCACCCCCACCTCCCCGAGGTCGGGGTGCCTCGAACCAAGCCCTACAACAGCTCCAAGTACCAACATCGACCGTCCTAAATGGCAACGTACCATCTCATCCACCACAAACAGCAGCCCAACAACAACCACAACCACAACCGAACGACAATTCCTCCTTCGTGCAGCTTAGCCAAATTCACCTAATGACCAACAACGCCAAGAACAAGCTGTCCACGACGCTTCAGGACAACTGCAATGGCACCAATCAAAACCACTACAGCCAGCCACTACCAATTGTCCACAATAATGGCAAGTCGGCTACCACAGATCGACATGTCAGACTCAATCAGGATCATTTCAATCACAATCACTATGGTAGCGGTAAACATCACACCATCGATCCGAATTATATTCACAATAATTCACATTACTCACTGCCAATTGATCACGACGCTCCGCCACCGAGTCCAACGCCAACACCTCCACCACCAGCGTTGCCAATGCGCAATGGCAGTATCGGAATGATTCACGGTAACACGACGGGTCGTCGTTCGTTCAACAATAACAACAACAACAGCAGCAACATCATTAACAACAACAACAGCCTGCGGCATTATCACTGATGACAGGGGTGGATGGCATTCGAATTCTACTCACCGACCATCCGCTAAAAGATACATCAACAATGACAGCTGTCACTCTGGCAAACAACATCGTCAACTTCAACTGTCAAATGAACTGAAAACTACAATTATTATTGGTGCGAACATTTGAAAGGTCTGTGGTGCCACACACAAATATTGAACTACAAAACGCATTTTGTCCTAAAGCGACAAAAAGTCTTATATTTTTTTTGTTTATTTTCAAACAAATTTATTATATAATTATTATTTTAATTCTCTTTCTGTAAAATATTGTAAAAATTTGATATTAAAAAAAAAAATTAAAAACAAAATCATGAAAAACAAAACATTACACATAGAAAAATGTGTGTGTGTTTTAAGACTTAAGGTGAGACTATATTTATAGAAATAGATACACTTTATTAATACCTAAGTAAAATTTTATTATTTTCTTCTTTTGGTAATAAAAAAAAAAAAAAAACAAATATGTAAATAAAAATAATATTAATTCAAAACAGAAAAAAATATAATACTATTTAAAAGACACGATAATTCCAGTGATGCTAAATTTTAAGTTAAAAAAAAAATTAAATAAATTTAAAAATAAAAGAAAAAAAAAACTTTTAATTCCCAAACTGTAAATATTGAATGTATTATTTTATTTAAATTTTTTATTATTGTGTATAAAAAAATATTGAAGTAAAAAAAAAGAAAAAAAAAAACAATTCGGACTGGCTATTATTATATTTTTTCCTAAAGTAATTTAATAAATTTAAATTTAAACAAAATCTGTATTATCAAAGTCGATCTTATTGTGTTGTTAATTTAATATTTTTTTGTGTTTTACAAATTTGTCCTATTTTTTTCCTAAACATGAAAGAGCTGATAAACAAATAGATAGTCCAAAAAAAAATTAAAGGAGAGTATGTATAAATTTATAACGGAAGACGTTAATCGATGTAAAAAAAAAAGAAAGCAAAACAAACTGAAAAATTTGATAATTTATTAAATGTAAAAAATTATAAAAAAAAATCCTAAAACTTTTGTTTTTATTTTTGTTCGCATGAATTTTTGGTTCTGACTTTTGTTTCGTTTTAACGAATTTAAGTTGTTCTTCTTTGGTTGGTTTTTTGTTTGATTTTGAGCTTCGAAAAAAGGGGAAAGAGAACCCTCTTTGGAAGGGGTGCGTTAATTAAAAAAAAATACTGCACAAATATGTAGATGAATTACAACAGGAGCGGAGTAGCTTTGATGGAAAATCATAGGGGCGCCAAATAACTAATATGAAGTGAGTTTTTTTGGTTTGCTTTCCAGTGATTCATTAAAAATATGAATTTACTTTATAAAGGGTGTTTTTTTTTTTTAAAGAGGTGAAGAATTGTAAATAAGCAACACTGTTTTCTGAGATAGTTCTCGGTTGTTTTGAGGTTAGTTTGGTTTGGCAATGGATCATGAATAGACTCACGCCGGCCGGAGCACTGTTTGCAAATTGTTTTGGTGATAAAGCTCTGTCAATAAACGGAATTGCCGAATTCGGAGCTATGATAATTGATAACCCACTTGCCAGTGTCGAAAAACCATTACACCAAGGAAAATTCACCGTTGGGTGCGCTTTATGGGGCTGTGGAATTATTGGTTAATATACTTATTTAAAATAAATTTATTAAAAGAAACATTTGACAGAATTTCACGAAATAGACCCCTTAACTGGCCACATCGTACGTGCGATTTAACGCCAAACCAAAAACAATTGAGCCAAGCCAATGCCATGTACGCGCCAGCCGAAGGCGCCACATGCACAAAATCATATTCGTAAAATTATCTGCAAAAAAAGCCAAAAAAAAACACCCGTTATTTAGTAAAGTTGACAATAAGAAACCTTTAAAACAGTAAATTTGGCTCGTATAAGGGTTGCATAGTCTAAAGCCAAAATGACGTTTAAAAAATTTTATTTGACATCTTTACGGCATCATTGAAGTTACTAGAGCATTGGGGTACACTATTTGAGAAAAAAGACCGTTCCATACACATATAATCACCCTTATTGTGAGTTTCACCCGAAAAATATTTCACCTATAAAAATGTTTTGTTCGCCTGGAATTTTAAAAGCTATTGTGAGTTTCGCCCGAACGAAATTTTGTTCGCCTACAAAAAAGAAATGAAATGAATGTTAACAATAACGGGAAATTTTGTATCATGAAATTTCGGGGGTAACTCAAAATAGGCGAACAGTCAAATTTCAAATTTTCCAGGTGGAATGTTGTTCGGGTGAAACTCACAATAAGGATGATAATGTTTAAATAGGGAAATGATGGTTGCAATTTTAAGGTAGGAGTGTGTCAGAGTCGCTCGTAAGGGAATTGAATTATTTGTGAAGAATTTTTGTGTGAAGTTTGTATGAAATTAAATTTCAAAATGAAGTTCGACACTTATTTCAAATAAAAAGATGGAATTTAAAGGTTTTTATCAGGTGAGTTCCATAAATACACTTGAAGAATGTAAAGCTATTTGTTCATACACTTTCGCATCTAGCTATCTTAGGACTGAGATCAGGATCAAATCGTACTTAGAATAAAATTTGGTAAGCATATAAGCATCAAGCGGACAAAAGGGATCACAAAAGGTTTATGCTTTCATTTTTTGTGAATTTCACCCGAAATTTATTTCATCTTCAAATTTTTTGCTCACCCGAAATTTTTTAAAGATATTGCGAGTTTCGCTCGAAAGATGATGACGATTTTTACCGTTTCCTTTTGCACTCAAAAAAAAAATAAGTGAAAATGTTACCCGTAAAGGACGTTGAATTTCGCGCGAAATGACTGACAATACGGAGAAGTTTTCAAAAATTTAACATTTTCCGCAATGGGTAAAAAGTGAAATGTAAGCATTCTGGGTGGAATATTGTTCGGGTGAAACTCACTGAGTGTATTTTTAAATTATTAATTTTTTTCAGACACATATTTTAAAATTGTGTTATTTTCTGCATAAGAGAGTAAAAACAGAACGTCAGAATCACTGTGCAACTTAACTGTCTTCTTGTAAAAATGACAAGTTTTTTTTCCAAAGATTGGTCAAGGTCCTGGAAAGCTTTCAGAATGGGAAATCTACACGAGGAAAACATGACTCGCGAGGCCCTCGCTAATAAAAACTTGTTTTACAAGTTTTGCTATCCCCGTATACAACAAAAACAAAATCTTTATAAACAGACATGCCAATTTATAACAGTTTTTCGCCATTAAAAGAGGGTGTTCATTAACGCGCTTCGCGCGACTTGAAAAAATACTCTGGGTGCCTTAAGTATCCCCACCGGCGGAGGGCCCAGAATTTCAAATCTCTATTGACCACGAAGAATTTCGCTTTAAACAAGAACTAATTTGTTTCAAACAGGAGCAAATTTTTGGGTTAAACTTATACGAGTATGAGAGGTAAAAGCAGAAGCGCTCCTTTTGCTCCTGAAGTATGAATTGCATTTCTCAAAAATATATTTCGAGCAATTTTTTAAATCAATTGGTTTTCACACCAACACAAAGAATTATGTTCTTTAACAAATGGAAACTTGACTCAAATTATATCTTTAATTTGTTTGTACTTTATTGAATTTTGTTTATCCAAAATATGCTTTCCATTAACAAAAGACTTTTTTCTCAAAAGCAATATTCAACTTCAATGAGTGGTAAATCAACTACAGTCGCTGAAATAAAAAAAAAAAAACTTAAAAATAAAAAAAATGTTCAAACATATTTTTGTAAAACAAAAATATAGATAACATCAAACTAATTTAATTAAACAACAAAAAAATACTATAAAAACATTAAGTATAATTAAAAATAATTATAATCACACACAATTCATCAAAGAAAAACATCATTTTTATAGATATGTGGTACAAAAACAAAAAAAAAATTACATAATTATGAACTTAAAAAAAAAAACAATTTTTTAATTCAAACATTTATTGTATAAGAATTTAATAAAAAAAAAAAATTATTAAATTTAATTGAAAAAAAAAAAAAATTAAAAAAAATCATAAGGAACAAAATATGAAAACCAAATACAAGGGAGTTTATACTAACAAAAAACAAATAGATTATATATATACTTATATATACATACTAATGTTAATTTTAAGTATAATTATTATTAATAAAACAAATCGATAAGAATATTAAACATAATTAAGAAAAATTTCACTTTTGCCTCATTTTAAGACTTAAAAAATAAAAAAAAAAGAAATAAATTAAAAATAAAATACATACACTTGAATTAAATGTTAATGTTAAAAAAAACTAATACCAGTGTGTGATGATTTGAGTGTTTTTTGAGTGGAAACAGATTATGATATGCTAATTTTGAATGAAAACAGGATCATTTTGCAGTGGAATACAACAAGTGGGATAAAGTTGGCAAACATTTATTGAAAATGTTTTCTTGTGAACAAAGAAAAAAATACAAGGGTAAATACAAAATGGCGGGTAAGAAATAAACAGCAGGAATTTGGATTAAAAAAAAAAGCAAATTGTAGGTAATTTGATAATCATTTTTTGTAACGTACTTCGACAGTACACATTCATATCGAAAAAAACTAGCTGTTAGACTCTGTTGAATAAGAAATATAAAATGCCCTTTTTTCTTCTAATTATCATGTATGGTCATAATAATTGTGGTCTATGCTAAATAACATGTACATAGATACAAAATGACAGGAAAAGGAAATATGGCAAGAACCATTGAAATTCTGTAATTTTTTTCGCTGAGTTTTGGGTCTTGAAGCGATTAATATGCGTTACTAGTGAATAAACTTCTTAAGAGATAAAACGCTTGTTAGTTTTCGATTTCGACTTACCTGCTTTCTCACGACCGCCACTGAGATGTTCGTTTAGCAAATGATTAAAATTCATCAAGCCCTCTTTTACCATGAAGAAAATCATATACCTAACTCATGTCATAAGCATACCCAATCCAACAGTGAAAGAAAAAACAGGAAACGTGAAATAAGTATCGGATTTTTCAATAAGAGCGCTACAAAAGTTTTTTTAAATAAAACAAAAACGGTTTCGGATATCAATAAAATTCTTTATTCCTGTGAAAGTACGTTTGATGCCATTATGTATGAAACTCAATTTCTTTTGCATGGCCACCTTGGGCAGGCTTGCAGAAGTCTAGACGTTGAACCCAATTTTGGATGGTTTTTAAGCATAAATCGGCCGATACTGCTGCAATTTCACGTTCGATATTCGTACGAAGTTCATCAATCGTCGCTGGCTTGTTGGCATAGACCATAGACTTCACGTAGCCCCAAAGGAAATAGTCTAACGGCGTCAAATCGCACGACCGAGGCGGCCAAGCGACTGGACCATTTCGTGAGATAACACGTTCTCCAAACTTGGTTTACAATAAATTGATTGTGACATTCGCTGTGTGGCTTGTGGCGCCTTCCTGTTGGAACCACATGTCCTCCAAGTCCATATCATCCAATTGGGGCCAAAAATATTCGGTTATTATTGAACGGTAGCGATCCCCATTCACAGTAGCGTGCCGGTCTTGATCATCACGGAAGAAGTACGGCCCAATGACGCCGCCGGCTCATAAACCACACCAAACCGTAATTTTTTCGGGATGCAATGATGACTCATGGAGTACGTGTGGATTGCTGCCTGACCAATACCGCATATTTTGTTTTTTGACGAAGCCATTCAGCCAGAAATGAGCCTCATCGCTGAAGATGACGTATAGCGCTCTTAACGTTGAGGCCACTGACTCCGAACTACGGTAGTAAATTTTAATAATTTCGACTCGTTGTTGGCTCGTATATCTTTTCATCATGAAATGGTAAACCTTACTGAAGAGAAATGTCAAAAGAGCGGCAAGAAATATGGCGTCGCTTGCTGTCCCTGTTGCTCTACTTTTGTAGCGTCCCTGTTGAAAAACCCTTTATAATGAAGAAATACAGAACTACGTAAACATCATTTTGCTTTGGACTATAGGTGTCTCTACCACATTTGTAAGTAAAAATAGGGAGAACTATATTGTCAAAATGGAACGGCAAATTGTCACATGCAATGTCGGTAGGTATTCGAAACTCGAACACATTGTCAGAATAAAGCGGCGCATTGGAGATGTTTGAAACTAGGTATAATAGTTTGGTTTTTTAAAAAATATTCCTAGTTAATATAATTAATAAATAATAATTAACTATGATCTATGGATGGGTTATTTCGAAAACGTCATCTGCGTCTAAAATGGATTTGCAGAATTTTACTCTGTTCGATAATCTGCAATGCAGCTGTACATTAAAAACATGGAAGTGAAGAAAGCGACAGGCTATTTTCGAAAACGTCATCTGCGTTAAAAATGCGTTTGCAGAATATTTTTTTAACGCAAATTGCAAAAACTGTTTAAAAACGCAAATACAAATTTTACTGTATTTGCGTTGTGTTCGATAATGCAGTTTGCTAAAGTCCCATGTTCGAAAATATTATCTTCGGTGCAGCTGTGTAGTAAAAAAATGAAGGTGATCCATTTTGTTTTGTTTAAGCTTTTGTTCGAAAACGTCAAATGCGCTTGCAAAAAAAAATCATTTGACGTTCACCAAAAGACATGTGTGTGGAAGCAGGACTATACGGTGAAATTGACATTGATTTGATGTATTCGAAAACGGCCTATTTTAAATGCAATCTGAATGACATTATCTTCATCCATTTTCTGTTCAGGTTTTGAAGATATTCCTATTTGAATTTTTTTTTTTGTTTGAGGTAAATTTTGCCAACATTAGGTAACTAATTCGAATGAACGCTTTTAGGGCAGAAAATATCGTCAACTTACAATGAAAATATCGTCAACCTATATTGAGAAAGTGAAATTCTCCAAGCCTTAAGTGAACTTTCTTTTTTTTTTGCACCTCATTTAAATTAAAAAAAAATATAGGGCGTGACAGCGGCTCTGGGATCCTAGCACTCATATTTGTGATATTCGAACAAAAATTGTGCCATCTTAAAAAGTTAGTAATTTGTCATGAAAATTCAACTAGTTTCAGTAATTGCTCAGCCATAGGTTTTTTTTATTGAACTTTAAGATTTTTTGCGATGTTATAAAGATTTTTAGAACCTCATGGTGGGATAATCGAAAAAAAATATACCGCCTCAAGTAACTAGATCTTATAAGAGGTCAACTAGTTTCAGTAATTGGTCGGCCATTCTTCAATGATTTTGTCAAGTTTAATTTTTTCAAGTTCGTTTGTGGGATATTCGCAAAAAAAACGTACATCATATGAGAGGTCTTAGTGACGTTGAAAAAATCTTTAAAAATTTATGAAAAAAAAGTTATGTCTGACCAATTTCTGAAACTAGCTGAACTCTTATGAGGTCACTTAGACCATTCAGATGGTACCTATACTTGTTTTGCAAATATCCCAAAAATGCGGTCCTTAAAATCTCTATGACCTTGAATAAAAAAAAAACCTAAAAAAACATACAAGAATGGCCGACCAATTACTGAAACTACTTGGCCTTTTTTACGCATTTCTGCCGTTAAAAATGGCATCCTTTTTTGCGAATATCCCACAGATGGGGTGCTTTGATGTGCTATGATCCTGGAGCCAGAACTGCGAAAAGAATACTAAAAAGGACTCATACTATGCAACAAATTATGAAATTTACCCAAATATTATTTAACTTGTTTGTATTTCCTCAAAATGTTCCTTAAGTCATAAAATAAAAATTATGTAAATAATACATTGTAATATCGCTTAAAATTAACCAAACAACCGTTATTCATAAAAATCATTATTATACCATAACACAGAAAACAAACAAAAAAAAAATATAATTAATTTTATAAGAATTTCGTTTAGTTTTTTCACGCAAAATATTTCATAAAAATTCAATTTTGAGTTAAATATTAATTTTATTTAATATTGATGAAATATTTATATGACTTTTTCATTAAAATTATCTATTAGATAGTTTAATTGATTCATTATTTTATTTTTGTTTCTTTTTATTTGTTTCATTATTTGTAAATTTATTCAAAACAACTTAAAATATTCATACATTTTTATTAACAAAACAAAATAGAAACAAACCGATAAAAACTCGCTCACATAATCTGAATAAAGAAACTTAATTATTATAAAATGTATTTAAAAAAAAAAATGTAAAAATAGAAATTAAATTTAAAAAGAAAAACTTAATTAAAAAAAAAACGATACAAGGAATAATATTAATAAATTTAGATGAAAAAAGAATTTAAAAAAAATAAATCAAAGAAAAAAAAAAGAAAAGGGATTACAAAAACAATCCTTTTAAAATATTAAAAGTATCTGGTTTTAATCTTTGAATTATTCCCCCTTTATCTCGCTCGCGTGGAGTATAGGAACTTGAATGGAAAGTTGCTGGAATATCCTTGAATCAAGGACACAATTGGATACAACATTAATATTCATCTCTCTCTCTTTTTGTTCGCTTTGCAATTTTCGTTTTTGTTTTTATTTTTTTTTTTATTTTTGGAGAAGAATTAATTTTGTTAAAGGATCGCCGGAAAAAAATATTAATTAATTGTTCAATTTGTAATACACACATATTACATAGAGTAAGCTATTTTTCAAACTTCCAATCGCGTGTACAACAATGCTATACCTACCTGCTTATTTTAATTAAAATGTTAATTTTTATTGAGAGTATATAGCGGTCGGCAGGAATTTGAGCTTCAATATAAGGATTATAAAGCAGTTAGTGAAAGAGATCCTGATAGCCGAGCCTGATTAAATCAGAATCCCTTGCAACGCAAAAATTATTCTAATTGGTTATCACAAAAAAACTTCAAGGATAATATATCCTTTGTGGTTCTACAGAGGCACCTTAAAAAAAAAAAAAAAAAAAAAAAACATGTAAATGAGTTGGTCAATTTATAATGAGCGAAAGTTCTTTGAGGATTTAATTTTATGCTTCTACAATTAAATAAGATGTCGTCCTTGTTGATGGGACTGGCGGGTTGGCATGGTTGGAATGGAATGTGTTATCTGATTGGAATCCTAATGGGACCTTGCTGTAGGTCATTTAACTTGAAAAATGGACAAAGTTCTTGTGGAATTATTTTTTTATTACTTCGTTTTCTTTGCAAAAAAAAAAAAAAAACAAAAATGGGAAATGGGAAATGTAAGTGTCCGATATGAAAATTAAAGAAATTCCACAAAATTATTATTTCTATTGGGAATACGCAAGTCTGATGTAACATAAAAAGAAATGTAGTCATTTGGAATTATGATGGTAATTTTGAACTCAAATTAAGTTGAAAGGACAAGTTCATTATGAAATATGTCGTAAGTATTCTGTGGTTGTGTATATATTTACAAACAAACCTAATCTGAAGAAAACTTCGATATTTTAAGAAAATGGATGTAAAATTACAACCACAAAGAGATGTTTAGAAGATATTATGGTAAGCTATAGCTAGTATGATAGTTAGTATTCAAAAAGATTGAGAACTATACTCGCACTCTAAGTGATGTGTTCTAAAAATACCACCAGGTGGTGCTGCTTAGTTAATTGGAAAATGTTAGTTCAGACCAAAACCTACTTACAGCTGTGCTCAGCTTGAATGAGATGTTTAAGGAAATATTTTTTATAAGAAAATGTTGGTGTCACATCGAAAATATTGAAGAATTAATTTGCTTACCTATATGAAATCCACTTCCTGAAAAAGGATTTTTACTTGATTATAATTTGTAGCCAGAAAGTTTTTATTGCATTGAATTGATGGAAATTCGAACATTCGAAAAACTAGCTGGAAATATTTCGGAAACAAAAAGAAACCGGCAACAAAATACTCATTGCAGTTCAGTCCACCCACATAAGATATTTATAGAATTTGGAGCAAACGACTAATTGGCAAACATTATTTACTTAGGCTAGTGTGCGCTGCTGATGCGAAACGAAAAATCCCATGCAATTATGACAACGAAATCCTAAACGGAAAATTTCGTTTTGCTTTTTGAGACCACATAAAACTTTCGTTTCGCATCAGCAGCGTACTATAGGCTTTGATAGTGCCTTAGTCCAATAGAATGCGGCAAATGGTGCTGGAACAGCTGGAAAAAAGTGTCGTAGGTGCTGTTTTGTGTATGTGCCCACAATGCAGCTGTACAGCTTTTTGTATATTTTATAAAGAAACAAAAATCAAAGATTAAGGCTTAGGCCTTAACCATAATAGACTTATCTGAACTGAACCAAATGTCAAACCTCAAACATTAACGTAAGTTCAGAGCCATTTCAATGGATCTTGCTTAAGTTCGCGAAAGTTAACGAAACTGGCTATTATGGTTAACAATATATGAGAGTGTATATTTGCTTGGTTGCTTAAGCTGACTTAGGGCCAGTTTCACAGTCGACACTTAATGGAAAAAGTGGCACTTAAATTTCCCATGTTAGGACCTTAGGATAAGTTACTTAAGTCACCAACATCGGCGACTTAAGTGCCACTTATTCACATAAGGGCCAGTTTCACAGTCAGAAAAGTGACACTTAAGTGGGGAATGAGAAAGATTAATATCACAGCGCACTGTTACCTGAATAAGTAGCACTTAAGTCTCCGATGTTGGTGACTTAAGTTCCACTTATGCTGGCTATGAAATTTAGCTTAAATTTCTCATATGGAAAACTTAATTGCCACTTATTCCGGTAAGTGACGACTGTGAAACTGGCCCTAAGTGTGCCATTTGATATTGCGCCGTAAATCTCTCACATTGATCACTTAAGTGCCTTTTTTCTGACTGTGAAACTGGCCCTCAAGCTCGGATAGGTCTATTATGGTTAGGCCCTTACTTTTTTTCTAACTTCTAACAATTTGAAACGTCAAAAGTGTTGTACCTGAAAAAGTTTAAGGAAGGTAAACTCCGATTGGAGCTACTTACGTTGAGTTGCGTTCGTAACATTCGATTCGTGTGTATTCAATATTTGGACATTAATTTCGGCTGCAGTTCCAGTTGCAGCTCCTTCTTCATTGTGTTCAGGCAATTAATCTGAAACATGCAATATTATGGATTAAACCTTTGCAAACAAAGCATAACAAGAAGTAATCGTTGATAACAAATGTTGAAAAGAAAGTCGGAGATAAAGCGGACAAATGGGGACTTTCAATATTTATTCTGCGAATTTTTTCATTTAAAATATAAATTATATTGAGGTACGAAAGATAATTTCTAATCTAACAAAGAAACTATGTTAAATTATAGCAAATAGCTATGCAAGTCGATAGGAAAATACTTGATCAGCCTTATTGTGAGTTTCACCCGAACAATAACATTCCACCCCGAAAATTTGATATTTCATTTTTCGCCTATTGTAAGTTTCCCCCGAAATTTCATGATCAAAAAATTCCCCTCATTGTGAACATTCATTTTGGGTGGAATGTAAAGTCATTTTCACTTCTTTTTTGTAGGCGAACAAATTTTCGTTCGGGCGAAACTCACAATAGCTTTTAAAATTCCCGGCGAACAAAAAATTTTAAGGCGAAATATTTTTCGGGTGAAACTCACAATAAGGCTGGATACCAAACTTTCTATAAAATACCAGATGCAACAATCTCAGAGCAAAACTTAATTTCTTGAGAAATAAAACAAATCCACATTGTCCACTGCTCATTGTTACTTTATCTTTACTTTATTCACAGTTCACGTTACGTAATTTTTTTTAATTGAATTATGTGTACACTGCACAATTAAGATTAAAGCAGCAGGTGGCCATCGATATTATATTAAATTCTTAAATTCTTATTACATTTAACCACAAATAAAAATAAAAACATACCAGGTATGTTAACCTTTACATTACGTTGATATCGGTTATACCTATAGCCTTAAGGGAAACAACTCTATGTATACCAAGCTTTGCTGAAATCGAAAATAATTTAAAACTAAACAAACAACTTGTAATGAAAAATATAAACAAAAATAAATCAGCGACCAATTTCACACATTAATTTCCAGCTATAACCTATATATGCGAGGCTATATGACTCAAGCCATTCACTTTCACAGCCTGTTGGCAGCCATTAAATTCACATGCGTATATAAGTTATTGCCACAGTAATTTAGTAATTAAAATGCTGAAACTAAAAGAAACGAGAGAAGTCGTACGCCCATAGTTTGGTTTCGTATTTTATTTTTTTGAACATAAAGTTTACGTAATTAATAATCTAATTTGAAAGCTTTTACTTTATTACCTACCTTATGGCTTTCAACAAAAAAGGCAGACAAATACCAAAATAAACAGAAAAACTTTTGTAGAAAAAAATGACGAGGAGAAAATTTGCAAAAGTGTCGCCTAATTAAATAAATTATTTAAGCCCAAAAAAAATACCTCCTCAGCTAATGCCAAAAGCAAGCACCAAAAGGTGTAGAGTAGAGAAATTCACCTTTTTCTCGATTTGATATACTTCATGCTCATAATATTATGGCAAATCTGAAAAACAAGGTCAGAAATTGTTTATGACTTATTAATTCGTTTTTATTGCTCATTTCTGTTTTTTAACTCGATAGTTTGCTTCGAGCTGACTTTGATTTATTGCGACTTCTCTATATAGGCTTGTGGTACATCATAGAGCTTTGACAGCTAATGGCTACCGGCTGGGTTTATCTTCGCTTCATATAAATATACAAATTGTATCTTTCTCGGTCGAGATTAATTTTATTTATATTCTTTTTTATTCGTGTGTCAATATTAATCGCAGTCGCGCCTTCCTCCCTCTAATCACAATTATACCATCATCGTTTCTTTGAATTAATTTTGCAATGTAGGAGGTGCGCAGAGGGTGATGATTCTGCTACTTGTGTGTAATCTGGCGTGCTCGTGTTTTGAATTAATCTATACATAGTATAAATTATTTACAACAAGATAATGTTTTGCAAATCCACAAAAAAGATGTCCAATTTAGGCAAATATTTTATAAACAAAAATATTTTTGTGCAAATAAATATCTTGGAAATATGGGGCTGGATTTATCTATATATTATGTTTCATTATAATCATCAAATGTGCTCCCATGAGGATGTTATAAATCAATTTTAATTGATAGGAAATTATTGTATTAAGTATATTGAAAAGTTAGTTTTAAGCGGGTGTTATTTTATAGGCGTTTCTTTGATTTCATGAGTTTATTTGCGTAAGCACTAATTAATAAAGATTATTATTTAATGTTCATTAAAGTTTAACTTTTGTTAAGACGCGGATATAGGGGCAGATTTAGTGATGTAAAACGATTTATTCCAAACAAAAGTTATAAAATAAAAAAAACAAAAACTTTATAAACCTTAAGCAACATTAAACTGGCATCCCGGTGGTGGTGGAAAATCGTTTCTTTGAACTCTTTAGTACCTGGGCGAAAAGAATTTATTTTGGAGTTTGAGTCTTGTGAATGTATATTTGTATATCTCGGCTAAGTATACTTAATACTTGTATACAATTTATATTAAATTAGCAAAACAAAGTTGTCTTAAACTAACTTGACAAATTTACGCTATATGATCAAACAAATTAATATATTTATCATTGAAATAATTTAAAATTTTTATTAAATGGAGAAAATTGTTCATAATTAGTGCAATAGTTTGAAATACATATGTATCCATTCGGTCACATTCCTCAGATTTCTTTGGGGAATATTAAAGCTTATACGAGACAGAAGGTGCAAAGAGTCAATTTTCCTATTAATTAATTTAACAATGTAGACATAACTTGGAAGCACAGCACCTACGGTCATGGGTCTAACTTACAAAGGTATAACACAGTGGCCAGACTTGATGTGACAACTGACTACGTACCACATGTAATAGATTTTAACAAAAACTTCTCGATTCTAATACCCGAAAGGCATGGATGGGAACCCATCACAATAATCAGTGAACAGGGTATCCCCATCTACACTGATGGGTCAAAAAGGGAAAAAGGAACAGGAGCTAGGGTGTACCGTGAAGCTCTTAATATTAGAAAATCATATAAACTCATAGATGAGTGTAGTGTTTTTCAAGCTGAGATTTACGCTATTGAAAAAGCGGCTGAAAAAGTTCACAAGAAAAAACTGAACTCGTCGGAGATTACATTTTTCGTAGACAGCCAAGCTGCCATCAAAGCATTATGCAGTGAGACTATTAGATCCAAGGCAGTAGCAAAATGCCGAAGCATATACTCAACAATATTTGGAACACAAACCAAGTCAAACTCTGCTGGATTCCTGGGACATAGCAATATAGGAGGGAATGACATAGCAGATGAAGTGGGAATAAAATAGGCAATTAGATATGGGACCAGACGTTCCAATTGGAGTGATTAAACAGAAGATAGACATAATTACAAAAGAGCAAATCAATAACTCCTGGATGTCCAGGAACGATTGCGTTATCTCTAGAAACTTATAGGTATGGCCTAGAATTAATGAAAAGAAAACTCAATATAGTCTGCGATTGTCCAAACCTTCAAACAAATCGCCTCCGATATTTTGGATACAGATTCGTTGGAGAACTGGACGATCTAGCGCAGGTCTCAACGATAAACTTGCGAAAATATATAGAGGGCACAGGCTGGTTCGTAAATGAACCAGTCTATGCCAGTCATTAGTTTAGGAGCATCTCTGCTTTTTATGTATATTAAGGGGATCACAATGGACCAACAGAGGCCATCGTGAACGCAACAGCAACGGGCTGAGCACGCCGCTCCTTACTTAATCTAAGAAAAAACATAAATAAGAACGTCTGCTCTCAAGACTATATGCATATCGATAAGTTAAAGTTTTTTGTGGTAAGGTGGAAGATCGTAGGCATTATTCCATACTAATCCTCTAAACGCAAACCTAAGGAACCTTTTTTGCATTTCTTGTTATAGTCTGGCTTTATGACAGGCATAATTGCGGGTGCCCAGACTTGACAAGCGGTCGAACAAATGTTATGAAAAGCTGTTTTATAACAAAAGGATAGGAAAATTGTTTTAACTCTCTATTAATCCGAACAAGAATTGAGTTGAATTGGCTTTACTAGTTATGGAGATAATGATACACCGTATCACACAAATAATTAAAAGAAGTTACAGAAAACTTTCTTGTAAAACTCATAGTTTTACACTAACCGATGTTAACAGTTACGAACACACCAGTCAAAAAACAACATCATAGTTTTGAAGATTATAACATCTTCCGCATAAATGAGAAACTTGGAGTGCTTTAATACAGACGGTAAGTCATTTATAAATAAAATAAAAAGGATAGTCCCTAAATGACTGCTATGTGGAATTCCAGAATAACTTTAAACTTTTTTGATTTTCAAGCTTTTAAAAGTACCGTGTTAGATCTAGCGAATAAATAAGATTGAAGCCGCTTTACAAAATGATTGATAAATCCCAGCTTTCTGACTTTAAAAAGAAAAACTCGGTGTGAGGGTTTTTCGAACTATTGGCCGAAGTCAGTAAAAACACAATATAATTGTTTTTTTTTTTTTTTAATGCAACGATACAGTTTTCTGCCAGTTCCATTAAAAACGTTACAAAAGAGCGGTCTTTTAGAAAACCGTGACAATTTGGAACAATAATTGATTTAACTTAGAAACATAGCGTTTCACAAATAATTTTTTTTATGTAGATGGATTATGAAAGAATTTTTCGAAATAGATGGAAATACACAAGAATACATTATGAAGAATTAAAATGGATAGACAATGGCAACGACAAGTGACTTACACAGTTTTCAAAATATTAGAGGGTACCTATACAATCAGGACCTGGTATACAGCTTTCGTCAGGTTTAGATATAAACTTTGCAATGTTGTCCTTATTAATATTAAAGTTCATATCAGTCAAGTAAGTAAAAGATTTCAATAAGCCAAAGTCAGATTTATCACAGTGTAAGGTATCACAGCTTAAAGTATCACAGTTTTAAGTGTCACAGTTGAAGACGCTTTAACTGAATTATGTTCAAAAACTCCACCTTATAACTGAAGTAATTTTCCTTTTAAAATTTTTGTTTATGTATTTTGTTGTTAGTGACTTTGCCAAACACCTATTCCACCCACTTCTTTGAAAATTTGAATTCAGTTGAAATAACAATTAATTAAGTTTTTCCTTAATTTATGTACAACACAAAAAAAAAATATTTTAATTGGCGCCCAATGTGGGCAATTTTAGTTCTAGTTTAGTTTTACGTAGTTACATTTAAAATTTTTTTTTTTTAATTTTATGTTTAATTAGGTATTAACATTATACCTCATACAATTATTTTTTTCATTTTATAAATCAAAAAATCAGTGTTAGGTATATAAGTGTTTTTGAAAAAGTCCATTATTATGATATTTAATTAGGGATTTCTTCTACCCACTGATATATTATGAGATGAAAATTTGTACATAGCTATCATTGCTTTTTCCAAAAGGATATGCCCTGCCGTTAAAATCTATATACAAATTCGAATAACATCCTTGTCCTTGGAATAATGAAATTAAGTGCTTACATTTTACTTAAATAGTTCAAATAATGGCGTCAGGCATTAGGTTTATAATGGGGAAGCTGGATGAATTCGGTCTTCCCTTATCCCTTTTAGTGTCCAATGATTTTAATTTCAATGATAATAAATTATCCTTAAATAGAGAACACTGCAACCGACTCGTAAATCTGTCAATACACATTGTCATTTCACTTCATATTGATTTTACAGTCACACACTGGATGTGAGGACTAACATTTTTGTATTAAAACTACAGACAATGTGTATTATACATGGATTTTGTTTGTGTTTGCTTGCATTGTCCTTAGTATCACCGAACTATTATGGATGGCACAGTTGGATTCACATTATTAAATATAATATTAGCACCCCCTCCCTCCGCCGTCATCGTCATTCCATTGATTATCTCTGCCATCACCACAACCTTCCACTATACTCTATTTTTTTTTCCTTTCACACTTAAATATGCAATGAAAAGAGAAATTCTATTGTCTCTATTGAGTTTGAGTTTGTCACGGGCGGTATTGCAATGCAAGGATAATGCACTGCTTAACAGCATACAACAGGCAAAGGAAACAAAAATGTTCTATTCGTATATTTAGGTAGGTAGGTATAGTATTTTTTTCTCGTCCTGTGTTCATCCCTTTTATATGAGAGAATGGAATGCGGAATAAAATCATAGTTTTCAATTATTTATAAGGAGTAAATTTAAATACTCTGCCTGAGTGAATCCTTTCTTGAAATCCTTTAAAGCTTGGTTGGTTTGGTAGGTAGCTCAAGCCCCCTTCTCTACAATATTATCTCATTTCTTCGCGTGCAGTGCACACAAAAAGGATAATAATGGTCGAATAGCACTGCGTGTACAAGTTCAATGCGCTGCTCAGCGCACACTAAGAACTAAGTGCTTCTCTAGGTATATAGGAACACCCACGAGAACGAACCAACAAACCAACGAAAGAACGAACGAACTTGGTTTAATGTGTACTTAAGCGGGCGAGAGGAAAGGTGCGATGCTGATGGGATTCCACACGCCGTTATGGTTACTAAGGTGCGCTTAAGTATACTGGAATGTTTATAGTAGAAAAGGGTATACATGCAGGGTGACATTTTTCATAATTCATTTCTAAGGTCAGGGCGAAGGCTCTTTTTTTGGAGGGCCCCATTTATGAGATCATCACCAGGTCTGAAAAACGAAGATTTTAAGAAAGAAGAAATGTACTCTTAGGTTAACCGTTTCCAATGTTGTCGAGAAAAATTGAGGGGCCCCACTGCTTAATTTTAAGTCTAGTAAATTGAGTGTCATTCACGTAACTTTTTTTGGACTTATCACATTCCTCGATATTGAAAAATACTACTGTTTCCATTTTGTTTAGTGGGTTCCGTTTCTAATTTGATTTTTTATTTGTTAAGCTACGATTAGACGGTCTACGAAAATGGTCAACGCGTTGACTCTCTGACGTCAAATTCCGTCTTAAAGTTGTCTTGTCGTGTAATCGTCAATACGCAGAATACTTTCCATGCGTTGACGGCTGCGTTGACACCGACGTTGACATTGTTTTTTTACCTTCCACGCATTGACTTTTTTCGTTGAACGTTTAATCACGCTGAGCAAATGCGCTAGAACAAATTGACGCTAAGCGTTGACCATAATCCAACGTTGACATTGGCATACTTTTCTGCCACGTCAACTTAGTCTACGTTGACTTCCGTGTGACATTGACGGACTACCGTTATTCGTGTGATCGTCAATGTGTTATGCGTTGACATGGTCATTGTTGACGGTCCATTTGCCAGTGTGTTGATGACTTTTTTGGTGACGTCAGAGAGTCACTGCGTTGACCATTTACACTGACCGTCTATTCATAGCTTTATTATTGGGCTCATACCTATAGGAACCAAATACGCTCATGCACAATGAGAAAACCCCACTGCATCACTTCACAATTTAGATGAAAAGGACGAAACGAAAAGAAATTGTAAATGCATCCGCATTCAACGTTGATGTTTTTATCTACGATCCACATTCGCTCACATCAGAGTGGCATAGTATAGTAAAGGGAAAGGAACTGTGAAATTGCATTGAGGTGGGGTGGTGCAACAACAAAAATAAGAAACAACATCAACAACAGCAATTTCGCATCGGCATCAGCCAGCGTTAAGTTAGTGTATAAAGTTCTGAATCTGATGCAGAAGCGAAATGCTCCTGGTGATGGGAAATGTCCTTATTGGAATGTGAATGTGTGACAATGCTATACGAGATGATGCAATTTGAAGTCATTCACATGTGAGAAAGGATTGTACAAACTGAATGCTTTTTGTATACCATACTTACCTACGTACGATGGGATATGGCAGAGTATTGTGTCACAATATTTCTCAATGCATCACGCAAATGGAAAATTATTTATCTTAATAATGTGTCCTTGTAGAAATGTTAAGAAAACGATGCATTGTGGCTTATAGCACAGGGTTAATACTGCGTGAGACGTTATCGCGTTATCATTTGAGTAAATATAGGTACCAGCTTAGCTTGGACAATCCAGAACCTTGATTCTCAACTTACCTTTACTACATTAGCTACAATTTGTATGATAAAATTCGTAGTTTGTCCTAAATACATAGCAAAATATAAGTTTTTTGTAGAACAAAAACCAAAAACATTAATCCGAAGTTACATAAAGCCATAATTTAAATGGTTAAAGCCTATGAAAACTGACCAAACGACCAAAGTTGTGAATTTGTGAAATTGAAAAATTGTGACCATTAGAATTGGACACAGCTTTTCAAAAAAAAAAAAAAAAAAAAAAACATGGAAGGGATGTTTTCCGATTGAATGGTTTCTTCCTATCAGGGGTTGTGACTTGTGATTGTGATACACCAATGTTAAGGGAAATAGCCAGAACTCCGGCTTATTCTTTCCCTGGACATCTTTATTAGAGTTTTCTTTGATTTCAACAATACTGCTTCCTTGTGTTCATTCAAAAATGAAAATAAAAAGGAAAATTTCTGCTCCTGCTTGTGCTTCTGCATCCTGCTGCTTGTCAAATGATAAAAACGTGTCCGTTCCATGCATTCAGCTAGCCAACCACCCAACAAACATTATACACAATAATAGGGTGTTGTGCATTCGTGCATTATACGACGCAGATTGTTTGTTTTTTTTTTTTATTTGTCATGCAATGTTCATTGGGTAAATTGTTTTTCCTTAACAGGAGCAGGAGCGCACCTTACTGCAGGTTCAAAATATCCAAGAACCCATTTATATTATGCTATGGGGTTTGGGTTGAGTTTTCGAAGATCAGGATGAATGAAATGAAGTTTTTAAGACAGGGTGAAGTTTTTTTTTGACAGTAGGTACATAGTGTACCAGTACCACCTACGTGCATATACTACATATATTGTGTTCACAGCTAGTTGTTGCTTTAACTAGCGTAGTAGGTATAGGTATAAACATCAGAAGGGTGACTATGCCTATCAGAATGTGTGTTGTGTTGTGTTGTGTTTGATTATCGACTCGTGATTGTTGCAATACTCAAAATAATTACGAAATGGGAAGCAACACACTCTTTGAAAAGCAAGTTCCGTTTTTATTCCTGGGCTTTTGGCTTTTGAGGGGTTGCGATTGCCGATTGCGAATGTAAGGAAATTACGTTTCGTTTTTTTCATTTTTTTTTATCTTGGTTGGGTTTTTTGTTTATGCATTGCACGTACAATGTATTAAGGGGTAGGAAATGTATATACAATGGGGTTGTAGTCGAGATGGTGATGCATGTGAGTATGTTTCGTATAGTTTGGTCTAATGAAGTGAACGGAAGTACACTCTATAGAGCGATGATGTGTATGCATGCGGATGGAATGGATCAATATTATTTAAATATCGCATGGCTTTTAGTAATCAAGGCTTTGATTAGAACTCAACTTTGCCTCAAGTAAAACTACGTAATTGGAATGAATTTTTTAAATATCATTCCTAGAGTGTGGTATTAATTTGTGTTGGTAATATACAGGGCTGTACCTACCTTTCGAGATTTTGAAAAAGAGCCACTTAAAGGAAGAATTAAAAAAAAAAAGCAACAGCTAAGAACGTCTCCAAAAATAGAGGGTGTTATTTTTAGACGTGTGGTTTTCAATCTGGCAATACTTTATTCGAAGTTGGTTTCTTTGGCAGCTGTCACTTGATTTATGCTCAGTTTGATTTGTCATTTCATAATAAATAGACTCACTTCTGAACTTACTGCATCCAATATTCGATGAAGCTCATTTTACGGTTGAATGGGTACGTTAATACGCAAAATTGTCGTATTTGGAGTGATCATTATCCACAAGCCATTTTTGAGACGCCGTTACATTCTCAAAAAGTCTCTGTTTGGTGTCCTTTATGGGCAGAGGGAATCATTGGTCCATATTTCTTCAAAAATGAAGCCGGCCATAGTGTTACAGTGAATGGGGAACACTATAGATCCATGAATAATGACTTTTTCGTGCCTGAATTGGAGGATGTTGATGTGGACGACCCTCGGTTCCAACAAGACGGCGCTACATGTCATACAGCCAACGAAACAATCAATTTATTGAAGGAAACTTTTGGTGAGCGCATTATCTCGCGTCGTGGGCCTGTGGCATGGCCTTCAATATCGTGCGATGTAACACCACTGAACTTTTTTTTGTGGGGTTATGTGAAGTCGCTTGTCTACGCAGATAAGCCCGAGACAATTGACGCCTTCGAAGAGAATATTCGGCGTGTTATTGCTGAAATACGGCCCCAATTGCTGCAAAAAGTGGTCGAAATTTGGGCCTCTCGGCTTAAATTTATTTGAGCCAGCCGCGGCGGCCACTTGCCCGAAATCATTTTTAAAACATAATGGCAAACCCTTATCTTTATAACAAAGTTAAATTCTTGTACATATAATCAACTTAGATATGCGTTTTATTTCTTCTTGAAAATCACACGTTAAAAAAAAACAGCCTTTATAATGAGCTTCATGAACTGCTTTCAGCTATTCTCAAATTAAAAACCAATAAGTATTTTATTTTTTTTTTACGAAACTATAAGTTGGACTCATGTTTTGCATTATTACGGTTGCTTTTATGATTAAATGTTAGTTGGTGCATAAATAAACATAAGTAAACCATAATCGAATGTAATGAGAATGACAAATCAACAAAGTTATCATGTCATAGCAAATATTTTTGATAATCAACTTCTAATGAAAATGCAAAATTAAATACTAATTCCGTATAATGTCCATCAGAATTACATTAGCTGGGTATACAAAAAACCTCCAATAAGTCCCTTTATTTTAAAATATGCTCAATGCTTAGGCTTATATAGGTACATCATTATATTTAAAATTCTAATTTGTTTTAATTACATAAATTCAAAATTCATCAATCAAATGTGATGTTGCGAAAACATATTTGATTTAAATCAAACATGATAAATGAATTTTGTAAAATTAAATTTAGTTTTTAAATATTTTCCTAATTACATAGGTATTGAATTTAAATATTATACCTACTATGCATTTTAATTTCTGGTCGACATTATGCATTACAGAAATTCATTCTCTCTCTCTCTCTCTCATAATATCCTTAACATATAAATATTATCCATCATCAAACTCACACTTTGATGTGATTTTGTATAATAATATTGATGATGTTAAGGGGTCATGGTATATACTCTTTAGGCCATTATATAGATAAATGAAGTCATTATAGAGTGCGAGGTCAAACAGTGCTATAATGACACAACAGTTAGGGGGGATGGACGGACCTATACTATGGAGCAGTATTCATGCAATTTTACAAAGCAATTATTTAGCACGCCAGGAACAGGCATCATGGGCATCACACTATATTATACTATGTTATAAACTCCAATAAGTCAACATCATGCCACGCACAGGAGCGGATTTTTTAATTAATAAGAAAGAGTTATAACTATAGCTGAGCGCAATGTAAGGACTGTTGCAATAGATGGTAGTACTCACTTTTAAAAAATTGTGCATATATGACTATCAAGCAAGAAACCTGGGTATATCCTTTTGCGAGGAAGTGCAAAATCCTCCAAGAGTATCTATCTCCCGTGGTGAATGAGTGCCTCCCACTTTAGCCGATCGGATTTGACAGAAAATTGTAGGTCCCCTAAATTCCTGCAAACAAACAACACGCATACAGGAATGGTTGAGTGTTGTAAGTCAATAGGGCCCGGGGTCAACCTCTCTATCACGAGCTGCCACGCCAATTATAAGTGCTACGGGGCTTTTAAAAGCTCTAATCCGCAACTGGCCGCATCAATATTTGTCATCTGCTGTATAAATTTTCTCTGCTGAGCCTCATTACTTCCTCATTGCTGTTTTAGTAATTTTTAAAATAATTTTTTCGCTCGCCTGTCGTTGGTCGTCGGCGCCCACCGCCCGCCGCCGCCGGTCGCTGCCGCCCGTCATCAATGTGAGTGTATGTCCGAACAATTATTCAATTAAAATCCGTTGAGGTCATAGATACATCGTTATTGTGTTTTGTTTTTTATTTCCATCACTGTCCGATGCTTGGCTAGGCTATATATACCTACCCCTGGTCCTGCGGGTATCACTTGCCCTGGCACTGCCTACATATTATACCTACTTACATATAAAGTTGATACATTTTGTGTTTATTTGTTAACTGGGTCAATAGCCGAAGTGATGAGGTTGTGATTAAATCATTATGAAGGTGGACACAGTGGGCGTGGCAATTAATACGCTTTTAATTGTTATTCTGCAATTTAGAGCTGCCTCTGGCGGAGTCACTCTAGGTATACGTACGGATGATGTTGCGTTGTTATATGCAGTGGGAGAAGGGGCATCATCATCGTGCCGAAGGAAGCTGCTGTAGCGTGCAGTTTATGAATAAATTGCAAATTAATTATTATACAATGACTTGGGTAATTGCTGTTGCAGAGTTAATTAGAAAATGCATAGCGTGTGGTGTATGTCAGATGAGATATATAAACAGGCTAATTGCATTCCATCAGCCATTATAATATAGAACTTCTTAAATTAGAAGTCTTCTCTAAAGGACCAGAGGGAATATTTATATGAAAATCTTAATATTTTAGTTGAAAAAGAAATCATATGAAGTTGTCATCATTTATTTGGGAAATTTCTGACACTTTCTAGATCATCGCACTGCCGTTTTTATGCCACTTGGTTTAACTTAAATGGAAAAAAGGCTATCTTCAGGATCGAATTAAAAATTGAATCTAAAATTGGGAAGATTCGCAGCATGCGATTCTTTTGAGGTAATTTTTAACCACTTTTGCGCACATTTCGCTCGGTATTTCGGCCATAACTTGAGTAAAATTGGTTTTTAATGTGTCTCGAGTTCAGGTATTATTTGCACGGTCTTTTGTGTAGCCTCACAGAAAAAAAATCTAACGGCGTCAAATCGCATAATCTTGGTGGCCAATTGACGTCGTCAAAACGTGAAATTATGCGACCAGGAAACTTCTCAAGCCATAATTGGTCGTGTTGTGTGGCTTATTGCCCCGTCTTGTTGCAACCACATATCGTCCAAGTCATGGTCTTCAATCAGCGGCCAAAAAAAAATCGGTTATGACACGTTCAATTGCTGCGAAAGCCTGGAAATCGATAAATTCTGATCATCAGCTTCACTTGCACTTGCAGCAGCAATATTTTCGACTGAGCGTGCATTACGCCGTTGATGCACAGGCCCTACGACATCAGTAACGCTTCCAATCTCTTCAAATTTCTTCACAATTGTACCGATTGCTGCGTAGTCGGTCGATTATGACGACCATAATCATCGCGTTATGCGAGAAAAGTGGCTACATTCGAATCGCCACTTTTGTATAGTAAGTTTTAATAATTTTAACTCATTGTTCGATTGTTAAGCGACCATTATCGTAAATGGCAAACATTCAACTAATATTACGACACTTCAAATGACTGCTGAGTTTGACAGGTGTCAACTGCCAGCGCTACCAACTTGAGACCACGAAATGAATTCATAATTTAAAAATGTAAAAGTTAAAGTTAAATGTCGAACATTCACAAAGAGTTCAATTTCTTACAAAAATATACAAAAGCGCATTTTAAAACCTCAATAAATACAATTTTAGATTCAGCAAAAAATTGTCCTCCAATTTTTTCTTGTTATACAAAAAAAAAAGATTTCTCGAACTATCCTGCGAATTTGAAGCTAAACAATACAAAAGCAGTTGCAAATTCCTTCGAGCATTATTCGGGCACTCAAAATATTTAACAAAGAAACTTATAATCAACCAACACATCTTAAAACCATATACGCCTTGTCATCATCATCGTCGTCGGCGTCTACGTCCCTTTTCAAAGCTCTTCCTTAATATTTTCTTGTATGGACCATTGAAAAAGGACACAAAGAACTTTACGTAGAATATTATAGATACATTCGTATCTAAGTCACTATCAAGAGTAGTGTTGGATGAAATTATGAAAGTTTCTTCATACATAATCATAGAAAAAATATACAAGTAGGTATATAAATGTGGACTTATTGGGGTGGGTTGGCAGTTAGGTATAAAGCTGGGCTGATAGCACACCAAAAACTAAAACTTACCCATTTCCTTCGAATTCCAGTTCCAGCAGGCAGGACGACTAAGCTCAAAAGTTAGTTTATTCATGTATTTATTTCTATGAAAAACTTTCCATAATCACTGTCTCACACTTGTTTGTTGGAATGCTTGTGTATCCTTTTTTCCCACTCCTCCTTGATTTTTTGCTCCTATACTGTGTGATGTAGTAAAATTTAAGATAAAGTCTTTCTTTGGCCTTTTCTTTAGATATGCCCAATACCCAGGCCATGGCTATTTCTAGCTTTTTTTTTGTGTTTGTTGTAGTTTAATTTTCGTTCATTTAGAGGGTTTTCTCGGGAACTAAGGGTTCCATCATCGCCCCCCTCGTTTGCGCTTTGTTTGTATATACATAAAGTTTTTGAAAGTCTATATGAAAAAAAAAAAACTCTTATATAAATTGAGAGGGAGGACACAAATTTTCATACACAAAAACTTGTCGAAGATTCAATCTGGGGGGTACCTAGTTCCACATCCTGTAGGAAGTTTGGAGATTGTGATAAAAAAAAAATTTAACTGGGTTATTTTTTCTTTCAATATACTTACATGACATAACAGCTATAGATTTAGATTCGAGGGGAATTATTATGGCCCTGAAGGTTTTAAAGTGCTGGGGCACATTGTTAAATTTTACAATAATGGATACAGTGGACTCCGCTTATTTGCAACAAAAAAGAATGCAGTAAATTTGTTACAATTAAGCGGAGTTTTTTATATAAACGAACTTCGGATTTATACAACTTTATTTTCTATTTAAACGATGTGGTGTGAAATAAAGGGTCCGCCAAATAACTTCTTTTTTTTTTTGTTTTGAAAATGGAGCAAAACATCGAGTGTAGCTTCGGCTGTGTGGCACGTAGCGCCGTCCTGTTGAAACCAAATGTTGCCAATATCCTCCTTTTCAATTTTTGTGAACAAAAATTCGTTCAACATGACCCGGTAACGATCGCCATTGACTGTAACGGCCACTCCTTGCTCATTTTCGAAAAATGGCCCAATTATGCCTCTGGACCAAAATCCGCACCAAACAGTGACTCGTTTTGCGTGTATCGGCTTATCAATGTATGCGTGTGGGTTTTTTGTGCCCCAAATGCGACAATTTTGCTTGTTTACTACCCGCCAAGATCAAAATAAGCTTCATCTGAAAAGATGATTTTTTTGGCAAAATTGGCATCTTCTCTAAGTCGATCGCAGGCCCACTTAGCGAAGCGTATACACAACCATATTCGTTCAGCGGAAGGATAAAACTAATTATCTGTCAAATCAGATATGAGCTAAGTGTTACCATTCACGAAATAAGCACTAGTTGAAAAAAAACGTTAGATGGCGGACCCTTTATTAGCTCGTCAGTTTGTTAAAAACACTTAACAGTGAAGTTAGCAGTACACAGTAACAGTTACACCTATTTTATGAACTGATTCAAAATACGAAATATAGACAATGCCAGTTTAGGGGTTTTCCCCTTAGATTTAGGGGCTTTTTTTGTGGTTGGTGGTAATCTGGGGGGACGAGATATTTGGTGGGAAATCTGGGGGGATTCATTTAGAGCTAAAAGGTTGAGGAATCGTATGGGTATTGAAACAGCTGACAGTATTATACGAACTAGACATTCCTTACATTCTGGATGTAATAATTTTACAGGAACAGAAGAAATGCTTAAAACTTTCACAAGTGAGAATATGTATCAAACCGACACGACAGCCAAAACGAAGATCACGATAATGTATTAGAACATTTTTTAAAGAAGTGCAACAAAAAATTTTGAATTCATTTCTCGTGAAATGAACTGAGGATTCAGTTTTTCGGTGGCGAATGAATGCGGAATGACTTAACAAACTCTTTGCAAAAATCATCAAAAGCATCTGTTCAGTTAATCCTGAGTTAACAGACCAAATTTTATGATTTAACTCGCGTTTAACTTTAATCGCGCACTGAAAAACTGGACCTAAGGGCTTGTTTCGCAATGTCTGATTAAAGTTCTAAATAAGCAACTTGGAACTTATTAGTCAATTATCAACCTCCATTATGTTTCCCAATATGCGAATAGTATTCAAAGTATTTTAATGGCCAGATGAAGTGTCGATTAGCAAATTTAATTGGCAATTTAAATATTATTAATTGATTTTTTTCAAGTTTTTATCAGTCAAAACTTATTTGTCTGGAAAACTAGAACACCTTATTGACAAATTCATTTATTATTTCGAAAAATTGTGAAACGCTTTATTTTGTGAAAGTTTTTTTACTGAAAGGATTTAATTTGCGGATAATATTTAAATGTCGAATAAATAATCCAAAACTTTACTCAGACATTGTGAAAAGCAACCCTAAACAAATTTTCTTTTATTTCCTAGTACCTACCTTTTTTAAAAATTTTTTTTACTAATAGCTACTCAACAATATTGTGGATTACTTAAATTTAAAATTAAAAAGAAAATTTATTAGCTGTGAATAAAAATAAAAAGTTAAAAAAATTTAAGGTTTTTTGTTGATAAAATGTGGTAATCTGGGGGGTTTCTAAATTTTTCTGGGGGAAAATTTTGTTTCCATTATGCCAACACTGGCACAATGCAAAAAAAAAAAAACAAATTCCTTTCATGCCGCTAACTGGTCAAGGTGAAAAATTATTTGTCCAACTTCATAGACGTACGTCGTATATAATATATTTTTCGTCTAAAAAAAATTAAATTAAAAAATATTCAAGTGCTGTTCTGAGTAGGTAGATATACCACCTACCCACCAAAAATATTCATTTGAAAACAAAACACTCATAATTTTGTTTTAATATTGCGAACAGCTTATAGCTAGAGCTATTAAAATGCTATAAATTATTCTTGGGTTGGAATATGCCTATTAAGACATAAAAACATCTTATTTCGCACCAACAATACCTCACGATATTAATTTTATCCAAACAGGGTCTTATAATATCAATGTTAATCCTCCTTCTGCCAATTCAAGGAATTAACATGGCAAATGAATTATCACGATAGCACTGAGCCAATTAAAAGGTGCGCTTAACTGCCTGCGTAGTAAATGGCTGATCTGGCCACCTCATAACCAGACTTCCCCCAAAACACGCCTCTTTCAAGGTGTTAACGACGACGCGACGCGACGCGACGGACGTGAACTTATCCATGGAATTATGTACGAACATAATAAACGCGTTATGCTAAATAAACAGACTTTATTTTGGTCCTTGCTCTGCAGCAGCATGCCAGTCTCATTTGATAATTTGCTAAAATATGTATTAACAAAACAGCTTGCCGCTTAGATAACAATGCGAATCCAAGGCGAAGGACATCCACATTGACCTTATAACGAAGGCAGTTTCTTTTTAGACAAATTTTAATACCTATAACATTTTGTTCTCCTTTCTTTTTGAATTTAAAAAAAAAATCAGCAATACGTCGGGGGGGGGGGGGGGGGTAGTGAAATAAAAAGATTGTCAGGAATAGCTATGGCTGGTTGGTGATAATGAAGACCTACAAAAAAAGATATCAAAATGTAAACAGAACTTTAATTGAAGGACTTTTTCGTAAATTGGAGCAAAAGAAAAAAAATAATAAAATTTTTATGGAACATGTAAAGCTTACTAAATAGCTATGGTATATATAGACTTCGAGTAAAAAACCGAAGGACATTATGCCTTACAAATGTTTTGTGTATGCTTGCTGTATATGAATGAGAACAAATTCTCTAGTCAGACTTAATCAATTATGATGATGATGACCCTTATCACTTATTTTTGTTTGCTCTTCTACAAAAGCTTAAGTTTTAAAGAAATATTATCAAGAAAAAGTAAGGCATCCGAAAAGCCACTGTGATTGTGTACCTATGTATGTTATAAAGAAGAAAGTCCTTCGTGAGTATAGGTATATATACATATAACTTTGTATTCTGATGGAAAAGAGTCTAGACAACCTGAATTTGAGTAAATATGGGTTTTTTATTCTTCCAGACATATACCTACCATCATACACAATTCATACAAGATGCTGATAAAAATTAGGAATGATGTTTTTTTTTCCAAGGTGTACAAGTGGCTTCACACGCTCTTTAAACCTTAAAGTCCTTCCACACTATCCCATTCAGTATTAACACATGTCAATTCGTGTGGGATCTACCGGCAAGTTGTGTAGGATGGACTGTTTCATCTTGTGTGATGTGCTGTCATATTTCGTTTTCACACTGTTATACCTACATGAATTTCTTCCCACTTTTTTTTACTTGTATTGTGTTAATACTCTATGGGAATAGTGTGGAAGGATTTTAAGTAAATGATTTGGACCGCATAGGGACATATGACCCAGACTATATGATAAATATAAATATTCAACTAAAAAATTAGGGTTCAAAATATTGACATTGACCTCGAAGGAAACACATATATATTGCGTATATTATACATACACCATCAGGGGGTTTAGATTTCAGGCTGAAGAATTTTTGAATGTTGTTTATATAGGTTCATAAGACCATCGCAAAAGGGTACAAAACTGACGAATCTCACAAATAGAAAATTAAAAGAAATCAAACATGTAGATTAAGTGTGTTTCCCTAGAAGAAAGTGTGGGTTTTTAAGATATATGAACGAAATAACATATAGTACATTCCTGTATCCTAATGGGTGATTTTTTAAGAGGTTTAGAATTTTTTTTTTTTTAAAAACACAAAAAATTCGATAAAATGAATGAAATATTTATTTGAATCGATAGTTTGAACCTTGCAATTTAATGTTTAAAGATAATTTCATGCAAATGTTGACCGCGGCTGCGTCTCAGGTAGCCCATCCGCTGAGTCCAATTTTGGCATACTCTTTCACACATATCGGCCGGTATCTCACGAATGAATGCATGGATGTTGGCTTCCAGTGCGTCAATCGAAGCGGGCTTGTCCCTATAGACATTAGCCTTGACATACCCCCACAAAAAATAATCTAATGGTGTCAAATCGCACGATCTAGGCGGCCAATTGACCGGCCCGAAACGTGAAATTAACTGTTCACCAAACTCGCCTCGCAATTGCGCCATTGTTTCGCGTGCTGTGTGGCATGTGGCACCGTCTTGTTGAAACCACATATCATGCAAGTCAAGAACTTCCATTTCGGGCAAAAAAAGTTTGTTATTATCGCTCGGTAGCGTTCACCATTGACAGTAACGCTGCGATTCGCATCATCTTTGAAGAAATAGGCCCAATAATGCCGCCGGCCCATAAACCGCACCATACAGTGGCTTTTTCGGGATGCATTGGTAGCTGTTGCAATGCTTCTGGCTGATCTTCACTCCAAATGCGGCAATTTTGCTTATTTACGTACCCATTCAACCAAAAATGAGCCTCATCGCTGAACACAAGCAGCGCGCGATGAACATTTCGAACCGAGCACGAATTTTGATAGTAAAATTCAATAATTTGCAAGCGTTGTTCATTTGTAAGACGATCCATGGTTAAATTGCAAACCAAACTGAAGCTGTTTGACAGTGACACAAGGTACTAAACACACGTCAGCTGTCAAAACCAGTGTTGCCAAAACCAAACCAGCTAAAAAATCACCCGTTATATATATAATGTACTTTAGGAGTCTGGAAACGTGTTCAGAGCTCTAAAGAAGGTTATACAGTTATTCATAAATTTTATGGATTTTATAGACTAAGACTTAGTTTTTCAGTGGTGAGTTAAACCAGATTTAGTTAACTCTAGAAGTAAATGAACCACCAGTTAACTGAGGGACAAGTTTTTTGGTGGAGAATTCACGCGCAACGAATAAACAAACTTTGTGGATAAAAGATCAGAAGCATCTGTTCAGTTAATCCTGAGTTAACTCACCAAATAAACTCGCGTTTAACTTTAATCTCGCATTGAAAAACTGGACCTTAGAGCTCCCAAACCTCAGATGGATTGATTTTTTTCAAATTTAGTATAAAGCATTTTTCTTCTTTTTTTTTGGAATTTATTAAATCTGACAAATTCGAATAATTTCTGTATCAACTCATCTAGAAGCGATAGGTAGCTCCAACCAATGTAACGGATTTAAAGTTTTCAAGTAGGAATCTGTTTCAAGACCGCCAGATTTAATCATTTTTAGCCCGAAGCCGTTCCAAACATAAAAAATTAAAGCTATTTCTTGCTAAAGAGAGCGCTCAAATGGTAATAAAACATTTCCCTTTCTTACCAGTTTTAGGCCGAGGTCCGAGAAATTTCTTCTGGCTATATTTCTTGCTGATTGTCAAATGCCAGGTTGACGTATGTCAGATGACAGCATTTGTCGGATGAACTCAAATAACAAGGTTGCCCAAGTCTTATTTTTATTTTAGTTTATGGTTTGTTTTTTGTTATTTTATTAATCTTTTAACTGACCAAATAATTTTTATAAAATGTTAATCATTTATTATAAAATATTTAATTAAATATTACAAATTTGTTTGTATATTTAAGTGTTTTTTGAACAAAACAATAAACTGAACTTCATAATTTAATGTATAATTAAAGAATTTTTGTTTTGTTTTTATATTAATAAACTTGGGATTAGTACATTCTTGAGTTGTGATTCTTGAAAATGTTGATAAAGATCTATCATTGATCTGCGGCAACCCTATTTGAGTATAATTGCGACGTTTGGTTCGAATTAGTTCAAAGTTCCCGAAATTTTGAAAGAAAGTCCTTGTCTCTGAGAGCATTTCATCCCCACTCCTCAAAATTTGACATTTAGCCAGATTTAGTGCGAAAAATTTCGGGAACAGACCTAATTTTATTTCAAATGTTCACATGTCGTAGTTTTGGATAGATTTCTTTAAATATATATCGGGTTTTTCAATAAGAGCGCTACAAAAGTTTTTTTTAAATAGAACGTAAACGGTTTTAGATATCAATGAAATTCTTTATTGCTGTGAAAGAACGTTTGATGCCATTATGTATGAAACTCGATTTCTTTTGCATGGCCACCACGGGCACGCTTGCAGAAGTCCAGACGTTGAACCCAATTTTGGATGGTTTTCAAGCATAAATCGGCCGATACTGCTGCAATTTCACGTTCGATATTCGTACGAAGTTCATCAATCGTCTCTGGCTTGTTGGCATAGACCATAGACTTGACGTAGCCCCACAGGAAATAGTCTAACGGCGTCAAATCGCACGACCGAGGCGGCCAAGCGACTGGACCATTTCGTGAGATAACACTTTCTCCAAACTTGGTTTCCAATAAATTGATGGTGACATTCGCTGTGTGGCTTGTGGTGCCGTCCTGTTGGAACCACATGTCTTCCCAGTCCATATCATCCAATTGGGGCCAAAAATATTCGGTTATCATTGAACGGTAGCGATCCCCATTCACAGTAAAGTCCCGGTCTTGATCACCACGGAAGAAGTACGGCCCAATGACGCCACGCCGCCGGCCCATAAACCACACCAAACCGTAATTTTTTCGGGATGCAATGATGACTCATGCAGTACGTGTGAATTGCTGCCTGACCAACACCGCATATTTTGTTTATTGACGAAGCCATTCAGCCAGAAATGAGCCTCATCGCTGAAGATGATTTTTCGATGAAAATCAGAATCATTTTCAAGTTGTTGCTGAGCCCAATTCACGAACATACGACGCTTCTGGTGGTCAAGCGGCTTCAGTTCTTGCGTCAATTTAATCTGGGTAGAATGCAGGCCAAGATTTTTTCGAAAAAGTGGTCGTAGGGCTCTTAACGTTGAGGCCACTGACTCCGAATTTCGGTAGTAAATTTTAATAATTTTGACTCGTTGTTGGCTAGTAAATCTTTCCATCATGATATGGCAAACCGTACTTAGGAGAAATGTTAAAAGACCGGCAAGAAATATGGCGTCGTTGGCTGTCCCTGTTGCTCTACTTTTGTAGCGTCCCTGTTGAAAAACCCTTTATTAATACAAAATTCCCTTTGTCTTAAATGTCAAACCAAAGATAGCCTTGAACTGCGGTTCAAGGCAGAAGCAAGTTAGTCTGATCCATCAGTTTTGCTTAACATAAAGCTTTTACAAATCATCCTTTCACTATAAATGTATGTTGTGCTTTCTTAATACACATATCTACATAATGTATAATGTATAACGCAGGAAGCAGTAAAAAGTCAAATGAAACTCTAAAAACTCTTTGACGATTTATAACAAAACAATGCGCGAGTCTGCACAGACACCGACTTTGACGTAATGTTAAAGCAATTAATTATGACGAGTGAAACTTCGCAGACGTCGTCGGCGTCGTCGTCGTCGTCGTCGTCGTCGTCGTTGTCAGCGACAACACGACAGAAGCACAAAAAGGAACCTCTAAGGCAGCAACGAGATAATGGTGACGGCAATGAGTAACTAAGGGAGCATATACTAAGGGCGACATGCCGACATATACAACATATTATATAAGGGCAAGAACAATGCTGATATTAAACTGTATAATTACGTTATTATTGTGCAAGGATGAAGATTCGTCCTGAAGGCGTTCTTAATATGTTATTAACATTTACAGCATTATATATGTCAGTTATAGAGAAGAAGCTAACAAAATGCACTGAGTGTGCTAAAATTGTTTCGATATACACTTCACGTCACTTAATTCAGGTCGATGTGTTTTTATATTCCGAAACATAAAGTGTTAGAAAAGAGTTACCAAATATTTACTGGAAGCATTAAAAATAGGAAAAATTTACAAAATAAAAATAGGCAAATCAAACTTTGTTATTTTATACAATTTTATAGGTTTTGACCCAGACAACTGATTAATAGGCTGAAATTTGGTTTAAATATTCAGAACTGTGCCCTTAATTGAATCCGTAAGTTGTCAAAAAATTCAGCGACATCTTGGAATTTTTGAGTTTTGAGTACCTATGTATATCTTTGGAAATTATTGTAAGTTTTACTTACAACACACGTAAATCTTGTCAAAGTGTCTTACAGGCCCTAATAACTTAAAAAAGAGGGATGGAAACCCTAAAATACAATATCTGAACCAGAGTAACAATGCTTAAAGAGCAGAGACAAATTTTGAAATAATCCCTTTGAACAAAATTTATATTAATAAAAATGTCAGCCAGTTGACAGATTTAGGTTTGTCGATAAAATTCAAAAACGTTAGTCTTACACTCCAGTCCGGTCAGTGAGATCAATATTAATTTAAATACTAAAATATAAACCTATGATTCTCCCTATGGGAGTTAGCTCTCCGTTTATTTGGGGTCTAAGCAACAAAATAGCAATTAAAAGGCTTGGACAGCAAAATTATTACCCATATCCGATTTCATTTCCACTTAACCGAGTGTGTGAAGTTAGCCCAGCTTTTTTGGAATTTCTTATTTTTGAAATTTGTTCCAAGTTGTTCCCGATTTGTTCCGCACTGTTTTAAATTTGTTTTTTGAAAAATGTTAAAAAAATGGGGGTTTTAGACCCAAAAAACGGTTTTTGACCTAGCCCCCTTTTTTCAAAAATCGAATTTTTGAAAATTGTTCTAGTCGTTCTGAACATTTTTCCAACTTTTGGACCTCTATGTTTAAAAATTTCAAAAGTTAGGCCAAAATTCGAAAAAAAATTCTAGCCCGTCTTTTTTCGAAAATCGAACTTTTTAAATTTGTTTAGGTTTCAAAGTAGTGTTCTGAACATTGTTCCAAAAAATTAAACCTGTTAGAGGCCTATTTTTCAAGATAAGACCTTCAAAACCTTTCTTTCGAAAACGGGAAAATTGACTTTCCAAAATTTTATTTAAAAAAAAAAATCTTTGATTCCTATTTTTTGATCATATCTAAATACATATGTTAAGAAAATATTTTGCCCCTAAATTTATAAAATCACCCTAAAATCGAATTTTAAAACAACAAAGACAACTCCTTTAGCCCCCTTTTTAAAAAATCAAAAATTCAAAAATTGTTCCAAGTTCAAAATCGCTCAAACCCAATTGTTCCAAAGATTCATCCAAAAATATTGAAAATTGAAGATTTTAAGCCGAAAAGAAACACTTGAAAATGTACTAAATATTATCCTTGCTCTGGCCCCCCTTTTCAGAAATAAAGAATTCAAAAAATTGTTCCAGGTTATTCTAGAGCTCTTCTTAACTGTTCCAGAATTTCTTTTCTTAAAATTGATTTAGTGAGAAAAATTTCAAAGATGGATTTTTATTTTAGGGGAAGAGGGGGTGAGGACGTTTTTTTTTTTTAAATTGTGCATACTAAAAATCAAAGAAAAATCCATTTTTGAATATTTTTCAAAAAAAAATTGGCACAATGCGGAACAAATCGGGAACAACCTGGAACATCTTTCAAAAATAACAAATTTAAAAAAAGGGGGGCAACTTCACACACTCCACTTAACCTTAAAATTACTTCTTTTGGTTTCACCCATAAGTTCTCTTAAATTTAAAATACTTTTAAACAACCTTTAAAGCTATAAATGCTCAATAGGCACAAAACTAAAACCTAGGAGAACAAGAAGTTTGGCGAATATACTTGTCAACTTTTGGCTACCATCGCATATTCTTCAAACTTCAAAGATCTTTCCAGGTTTGAAAATATCATACATACAAAATGTTTCATTTCCTTTGCGCTTTTTCAAATTTTCCAAATGCACATTCCACCCTTCCATTATATGGGTAGGTACATTATACAGAAACATAAATGCGCCTCACACCTGTGACATGCCCTTAATTTATGGCGCCCATTGTCATAAAGCAAAGTTCTATAACAACAACTTACATACAAGAACAAAAATCGAACAATTTTTTGCTGTCACAAAATAATAAGAATCTAAAGAAAATAAGTCCAAGGTAAACTCATTGTTTACTCAGCATTTAACTCATAATATATCCAATCCACGTATAGGTAACCGTGGGTAACAAAACAAAACAATACGCGGAGATCTCATGGAAGATATCGCGCGCTGGCTGCCGCGAGCTCTTTATAGAAGTCGCCCTAACTCATTCCGGTTCACGACCTCATCGATGGTGAATATTGTCATGAATTATTATTTATTGTTTCAACTCTGCAAACTGAGGTCCTTTTTGCCGGATGGTTAGGTTAGTTGGGCTCTGGTAGTCATAGCTTTGGTTTAAGCTGATGGTTCAGTCTTTTGCATCGGACCAATAATTTTTAGCCTTACAAATCGCGATTTTTTCAGTCTCACTATCTTCTGGTTGCATGACTATTGCGTCCACCGTCAGCAAGAGCCGCAGCAGCTTCAACCGTGTTAACGAACAGTGCGGTGGTATAGACATATAGTGGAATGTATTCTGGAGCAGGAACCTTTCTAAATGCGCAGAGAAAAAGAGATTCAAGAAATCACAAAACTTCAGATTACCTCTATACCATGCGCTGCTACCAATACATAGGACAGTGCTCCAAGTCCCAATACCATCACCATCATTGTCGTCGTGTCGGTCGTATAGTTGTTGCTCTCCATCGTGGTCTTCGTCGTCGTCATCGTCATCATCATCCATCGACGGACGGAACGGTGTAATATTTTATAATTTCGATTCGGTTGGATGCCATTCTATGACCAGATACAAAATGCCCATTGAAAAACAGTCCAAACAGAATTGATGCTCATAAATAGTCGGGCTTAGGCGGGTTAGCCCCTATAGAACCAACATAATCGTCAATAATGTGTCTTTTGAGAGCATCGGGCTTTGTGCAAGTACGATCGACCGAATACTGAAATCCGGAAGAAGAACACTAACTTTTTCTGTGTCGGAATCAGAATCGAATGTTCACGTTTCTTTTTTTTTTTTTTTTTTAATATAGTACACCATAGAGCCTTTGTAAAGGTAGAAAGAACTGACTTTGGTTTCGTTTATTCGTCGCATTGTCGTGCAATTGTTTGGAGCAAACCATTGATCTTTGAAAAAACAATCATTGAAGGCTGATGTGGAAAGGAATTGTTCGATAGGTATAATATGTTTGGTGGAACAATGTTACCAGGTTTACGGGCATGGAGACTATATAAAATAAATTTGGTGGAGCGTGACAGCTCTCAATAATATTCTTGTTTGCATATTGTTTGTTTGCATCAGGAATGGAGTGGACCTACAATTTTTTGGCGAGTCCGAACAGTTGAGGTGAGTTGCACAGTTGCACTTTTTTATGGAGACTATTCATCATCATCGTCGGCTCGACAACCGGGGTCCGGTCCTGGCCTCCTTCAACAAGTCTCTCCACCCATCCCGGTCTCGAGCCGCCGCCATCCAGTTGGAGACTATTAGCGTGGAAAAAAATCTATAGTTTTTACTCTGGGATTGCTAAATAATTGGACTAACTTATGTACTTAACGGGGTTCCGACATGTGGAGGTTCCCGCCCTGAGACATGGCAGCTTTCCATCCTCCCTGATCCCGGAAATGCTGCTTCCAGTCATCTAGATCAAGTAGTCTGGCATTCGCGATGCCTTCTTCTTTGAAATGGAGCGGAGGTTCCATCTTCTATGTCGCTTCAAACCTCTAACGATTTTGATCCAAAGTCTCATCTGTAAATAGGAAAGTGAAAGAGTAAGAAAACTGCTTTTAAGTTTTTTGGCAAAAAATTCATATAGGTAGTGAAAATTGAGTTTTGAAACTTTAACTTTTAATGGAAACCTCTTTGCAAAATCAACAGAATTGATGGTAAATAGAGAAATACTTTGCAACTGGCAGTACTATTTTCGCATCACTATTGAGTATTGAATTGCCTCTTTTCTCTCAAAACTTTTCTTTTGCTTTTAACAAATCTGAGGGCATAAATCAAGCGAAAAGATTCAAACGATTCGAATGGTGCACGTTCTTCGATCGTTTTTGCTTCTTGCATTTTTTTTTTCAATCGCGGTTTTTGAATTATAAATCGATCTATACCTACGTACGGTGCATTTCTTGTGGCTAGAGGTACAAACAGAATCTCTTTACCATCACCAGGCCTCAAAGCCACAGAACATGTATCTGGAACAGTTGGAGCAGCATCGGAACTCTCGGCTCGAAAAGGCATACCACAGAGTATATACCAACTTTGCACAGCGGCGCGGCGGCGGCGGCGTGGCGTGGCGGCTAGTAGCAATCAACTTTCTTTTCATTGGCGTTAGGGCATGACACTTTACAATTCATCCATCCATTCACATCCATCGGCCATCAATCCGTTGGCGTGTTCTGTGTGTGTGCCTGTGCCTGTGCAGCACGCTCCTGGCAGCCGAACTTACACCACAGATCATCCAACGATCCCATCTATCTTGTTACCATTTAGTTCCATTTTAATGAAGAGATTGTCGATCTTGGAGAATGCCTTCTTGGCTGCACAAAGTAGGTACCTTAGATAGGTTGTTCTATTTTCTGCAACAGGGAAGCTACCCGGCAACCATCCATGCATTATTTGACTAATTAGATACTTTTGGTATCGGCACAGCACAACCAACTGTATCAGCTATATACACGACAACAACTCCCAGATGTTCTCATGTACCTCGATTCTAAGATCTAAATGTATCTTTTAGGTTGGTTTCATTGGATTATTTATGACTGGGCCACGGTGCATGTTTATATTTTTGTGTTTAGGCTTGGGGATCGTGCGGATGCATTAGCTATACACCGAGGGGACTACCCTAATGCTATTTAAGGTGCGCCATTCCATCTCTGCCACTTCTAATTTTAGCCAGAAATAAATTGACAGCTGGGGTGATAAGTAGGAAAGAGGAGTTAGGAATTTTAATTCTGTATAGGTGTTTTCCCCTGTCGGAATTCTGATATGGGGAAAACATTGATTTTTGTTGTATACATTTGGGGGGGGGATTCGGTATATGTTTTTTGTTTTGGATTTATTCGGGATGTAATTAATTTACATGTAAACATTTTAAGTAGTGAATGCTCGTTTTGAATATGTATTTATCTCCCCACAGGGGTTTCGTGGAAGAAGTGAGAAATGTTGCTTAAGTAGGCAGAAATTATACATTACAGACCTTGGGGTGAATGCGTGGGTCTGATGGGTATAGTTTATGGAGAAATTTCTAGAATTTCAATATATAATTGAAATTATGTATAAATAAATGTACAAATTGAAAATTCAGGTACTTAAAACAAATATGGGTGGAATGTTGAAATATCTGCTTATAAGAAACTTACTTCTGCTGACAGGCCATAAAGAGATATATGGTGTATACACAAAACTTTTGAAAATTATTTTATGTAACAATGATTTGAAATATACGTATAAAAAATGTACCTACCTTCTTTAGCACGTATATTCGGACATTCAAATTATTTCAGATGATGATATGAAAAATAATTAATTGAAAGATGCTAATTTTAAGTATAAGATATTGGTAAACGCATATACTTTTGATGTTTTATCCTCAGAATTCGTTAAGTCATTCAACAAGAATCCTTCTCTGAGAAACTGCTTCTTGAGTTAAGTGAAGATTGTAGTTTTCAGTTGCGTATAGAAAATTAACAGGCCTTTCTGCCGATATAAATCAAAAAAATTTGCCAGCTTTGGTTCTCGAAATATTCACATCCAAAATGATATTACTTTGTGTACTTCGATCCAACTTTTAAAAAAAATGTCGATGGCGATATTTCCACAACAAAGCCTCGAAAGGGGTTGAAGTTTTCTGTGGCAACTAGCAAATTAACAGACCTTTCCAGCGACGTAAAAATTTCGCCAAACTTTTTCCAACATTTGTTTAATGGTTTTTGAAAAAAATGTTGGACTTACCCCTTATCTTTTTTTCAACTTTTAAAAAATGTTTCCAAAACCCATCGAGCTCTACATCAAAATAAAGGTCTTTTCAAACTCTATCTGGAAGTTTAAACCAAAAGCATGTGGAAGGTCTAGTTTTCGAAATATTTTCATTCAAAGTGATTGTTCGATTTAACTGCATTTCTGTCGAAAACACTCAGAAGCGTTTGTGTTTGGATAGCGATATTTCCGTAATCGAGCCTCGAAATGGGTTGCGGTTTCCAAAATTGTTAATTAAATTTTCAAGAGCTTTCTAAAACATAAAACCAAAACTTTTCTCAGAGGTTTGGTTCTCGAAATATTCGCATCCAAAGTCAAATAACTGTATTTCGATGCAACCCTAGAAAGGGCTTTGGATAACGATATTTCCGCAACCAAGCCTTGTAAGAGGTTGTAGTTTTCAGTTGCGTATAGAAAATTAACAGGCCTTTCCGCCGATATAAATCAAAAAACTTTGCCAGCTTTGGCTCTCAAAATATTCACATCCAAAATGATATTACTTTGTGTACTTCGATCCAACCTTAAAAAAGATGTCGATGGCGATATTTACGCAACAAAGCCTCGGTAGGGATTTGCGAATTGCAGTGGCGAATAGCAAATTAACAGGCCTTTCCAGCGATGTACAAATCTTGACAGCATCGACAAATCTTGAGAACATTTTTGTATCGATTTTTCAGCTTTTAAGCAATGTTTTCAAAACCCATCGAGCTATACATCTGTTTTAAGTCATTTTTTTAGAAAATTACCGCTGGCTAAACGGGTGGGAATAGACCCCCCCTTCTCTACTAGTTTTTTTTCTTGTCTCGACCCAGCCTACACGTTCTAGATTTTTGTCACACCTAATGCGAATCACCCTGTTTAGGTACCCTATGGAGCAAGTACAAAAAATGAAAAAGACTTTTCGTGTCAAATAATTTTTTTTCGAAGAAAAAAGTAAGAGGGCAGCAAAGTTCCCAAAAATCTGTCGTTTTATATTTTGACACATTATAAAAATTATTAGCCGCTTTAAGGAAAATAAGATCTCAGTGATTTCGCTTCGCCAAAATGTGAGAAAGCGAATCCAATTTTTTTTTTCAGTTTTCTTAAGCTTAAGCCACTTCTTAGCTTTAGCTTGGCTTTAATTCACAAAACTTATGAATTTACACTTATGAGTGACACATCAATTGAAAATAATTTATTCATAAGCTTCATAAAGAGCTAACTTTTATTCAAAGAAATATCCTTCAAGTGTGATACATTAGAGCATTATTTTTTCACACAAAAATACCTCGGTTTCTTCACTTTCTTGTGGAATAAGCGAGGTTGTGACGCCAATGTCGCTCACATAACCGAAATAAATAAAAAAAAAATTGTGTGAGTGCCGGGATTTACGGTTAATATGTGAAAACGTTTGTCCAAGCGCAGTTTTGAGAATCATCCATATATATGTTTTTGAATCCGTATGCGAAGTCGTCTTTACGTGTTTGACTACGTGCACGGATCCAAAACGGACTAGTTTGCTTAAAGGGGATCTTCATATTTTTGTCACTGAACGTAACCAATATCCTTATATGCAGATTTTCGCAATGTAACGTGCTACGTCCGTCGCACAGAGGAAAGTCCACGTTTTTATTTCACTCTAGCGCCGGCATAGATGTTTAAACATCAAAAAGTCGTCACTAACTAGCTTAACCACGCGTCAAATAGCCACATAAAAATGGCACACAGGTGATCTAGAAAATTCCATCTTTCCATCTTTGTATCGCAAAATACAAAAAACGATCAGTGTTTAGTAGAGACGCCAGCCAACATCCACACAATATTTGCTAGCTATTGTGTCGTCACAAGTATGATAGTTTGTATTAGCGGTTTTACATTGGAAAATCTCATAAAAAAATAACAAGGCCTTTTTACAAAAACAAGGACCCTGGTTAAAGCAATTCAATATACCTAATTCTAAAATTTCCTCAATATCATTTTCATAATAATTCAATTTTCCCAATTACCATATAAACACATAATATATAGGTACCTATACATAAACATCTACAATCGACAACTTTGACAATCAGACTTCTTCACGCCACGCACCTCTTCTTCACATCAATATTTCTTCACCATCAATTTCAGTATCAGATACGAGTACCTGGTATTTTCATTGAGAGTGGTAGGTACTAGGCATACTTTTCACTTTCCCTCATTTGGAAACTCACTTCTTCAGTAGAATTGCCACTAAATATTACGAACAGAACACTCTTAGAACATTTAAAATCAATATTTATTTTGCTTTGCGATTTTCTGAAATGGAACAATGATGTTTAAGATTTGACAGCCAGCCAAGCAGACAACAAGCATAATACTAATAACAACAATAGCAGAAGGCATAATGTACACGTTTTCACTGTCGTCATCGTCGTCGGCGGGCGGCGTCGTTGTAGTCCTGCTTCTGGTGTTATATTGTCTGCCGATTTTCAAGAGCAAAGCAACATACATTTCGTAACTGTGTTTAACACCATCAACACAAAATCCTTAGAAGTTTAAGGGAAGACCCCTACGTACGAACGTATACAAGCTATAAGCGCTAGGAGCAAACGATAACGCTACCTACGCCCCCTTATGGATGACATAACAGCCCGGTGTTGTGCAGTAGGATTACCAGAATATGTGTGTGGGAGCCGTGCTCTTGTTACAATCTCGTTCTGTTCTGACTGCGGCATGGTCCCTTGGGTGAGATGTCAGCCACTTTGTTGCCACCAGTGAGTGGTGGTGTGGATTGAGTTCCGGGATGAAGAGATGATGCTGAGGAGGACTGAAAATGTGGCATGGAAAAAGGAACTACCAAATACCAGAAAGGATTATCAATACCTCTACAGGAGCAAGCATAGGGAGAATAAAATGAACAAGGATGCGTGCACAGGATGAACAGAGAACGAGAACCATACGTGTGATATACGGTACGGTTTCAAAGCAAGGTCGGACAGACAAATCGATATTTAGGTACCAGGAAGAGATTAAGACAATAGATGTTGACTTGACATTGGAAGTTCCTCTTCATCCGTATTGGTTCCGTTGTCTATCTAGGTATCTATCTGTTAGTCTGTCTGCTGGATTGTGTCATATTCATCTGGCCTTGAGTTATTGGCTATAACAACACCAAACAAAAATCGATAATTTGACAAACTATATAAATAGGTACATATATAACCATCAAGAGCTAAGAGGAAGTTATATAGTTTCTCCTCTCCCTGATAGATTAAGCTGGTCCTTTCGTGTTCTTTGGTTGTTTGTTAGCTGTCATTCGGTATCCTGCTGGTGTTATTATCGCAATAAGTAAAGCGTGTTGAATGATTTATGGTTGTTGTCATTTTGGACTGAATTAATTGATGCGAAGGAATTAAAAAAGAAAATTATTGAATAAATCACTACTTGTTTGCATATTGTTGAAAATTAGTTGTTTTCTTTTGAAAACGATATTATGGTAACGAGATGATGGAGAAATGTGTTTGTTTTGAAAAAGATGACTATAGAGTTTAGGAATATGGTAAGTATACCCACACAATATAAACAAATATAAACATTGGTGTGGGTGTATAAAGGATATTTTTTTTAGACGTGTAGTTAGTTTTTAAGAAGAATTAAAACGAATATAATTTAATGCTAAGGCCAAGAATTTAGCTTTAAAATAAAGATAAGGGTTTGCCATTATGTTTTAAAAATAAATCCCAGCCGAGAAGCCCAATTTTTGACAGCTCTAATTTTTGCGCTCGATGGGGGATGGACTCATTCGGGTCCTTCTTCCATACTCTGTCCACCAGCAGCAAAAGCGTCTTCGGTGCGCACTCTACGGCGCATTATTCACTAGAGTAAACATGGTTGCTCAAATTATTGACTCTGCTGGGCGATTATGTCGACCGAATATTGGACGCAGCGCCCGATGCGTCGCGCGAACCGAACCATTATTTTGGAAAAAAAATTTCACGATTTGCAAACGTTGTTCAGGAGTAAGTTTATTAATTATGAAATGGCAAACCAAACTGAGCATAAAATCAAGTGACAGCTGTCAAAAAAAAAAACCAACTCCGAAAAAAGTGTTGCCAGATTGAAAGCCACACGTCTAGAAACAAAAAATAATTCCATTTCATTATTATTAAAAAGCCCTTTTCGGATTAACTAGCTGACCCGGCGAACTTCGTCCCGCCTAAAATTGATTAAATTATTAATGTCTCTCTCGAAAGTTGAGCATTTCTATTGAAAGAATGAAACTCTTTTGGAATTACATTAAATTCAATTTCATATATTTCAGGTCACTGATAAATCGCATAAAAACTGTGGATGGATAAAGGCAAATTGTGTTGATTCAACTCTTTAGACTCGATGTGATGATAACCTCACCACTTGGCCACCACTTGGTTAATACAGATTCAAGTTAATGGTCAATAATTTCATGAAATCTTAAATTAAAAAAAATATTGATTTTTTATTTGATTTTTTGAAAAATTTTTCCATTTTTTTTTTTAAATTCTTTGAACAAATGAGTCGAATCATTAAAAAGACAATAAATTATGCGAGTCAGCCAAAAATAAGCCAATTTTCTCAAAAATTACGTGGAATGGCTATTTTCGTTATGTGAATTGATTGCAAAAAAATCTGAAATGGTGTTTTCTTCAAATTATAATTTGGTTATTATTATTATCTACCTATACAGGTACGAAGTTTGATCAAAATCTTTAGAAAATTGTTATATGGCAGTTATCCGTTCTAGATCAGTTGAAACAAAAAATCGAATTTCTCCCCTCTAGGGAATTACATAAAAATTCTTTATGCCAAATTTATAAAGAAAATCAATCCACCCGTTTTGGCTAGAGCCTACAGCTGAAATTACAGTTGACACACAGATCAATGGATGCACATGACTGAAAGTCGGTATGACAAAACCAGATTTTTTTACTTCTCCATCATCATAGAACTAATTTTGCATACAACCTCGTAATTTCGTTTCCATTTACGAAACCAATACTTGCCCTATAGAGAACAAGTTAGAAATAAATAAATTCTTTGAAATCGTGAAAACGAATCTAATAACATGTTGCCATTCCCCGCTTCTAGGAATTTCATTCGAAATCTAGATCAATCTTTGATGGCGTTATCTCAAAAGTCACCAATATTTCACCAACAAGACATTCCAAAAAATTGCAACCAAAAAAAAAAAACGCCAGCCATTGTTGTCATGTAAACAAAAGATCACTTTAGACATACGTCGCGTCGAGTCTCAAGTCTCGAGTCGTCGTCGTTCCACTTCATCTGGCGGTGTTCCGCACGTCTAGAATACCTCCAACCTATTCATGTGAATCGAATTTTTCTTGTCTTTCATTATGGAAGAACAATGCAACTGCGGCGAGTGAAATAGCTCCAAACTAGACAACCGAAACACTTCAACTTTATAGATACCTACATACCAAACTAATACCTATACCTATACACTGGACGTAGGTATATGTGGACCCTCTGTATCTCTCCTTGGAACATATTAAAAAAGTCCTCCAGGATAGACACGAATATAAATCATTTTGACCTCATAAATAAGCCAGCACGTTTAGTTTTGGTGTGTGTCTTTTTGCCAAAGAATTGTACTCTCATAGATACAAACCAGTTCACTTTGGGCAGGCAAAAAAGTGTCCAGAGAACTCTTGCGCTAGCTATATACTTTGTCAACGCGGGATCCCAGACTTGTGTCATTAGAATACCATGTTCTCACTATGTTCTCATGGCAAATAGACAAAACGGCCACATTCCGATTCGCATAATTCATAGGATATAGCAGCTATAGCTATAAGCTAGCTGGATGGATAGATGCGAAATTACAATGCAGATCTGGTGTTTGTTCTGGTTTTCTTCCTGCTCTTCATCATCGTAAGGCGGCCACACACTATACTGATGTTGCAGCAGAGCTGCTGTAGCTGTAGCAGCTCTGGAACGAACGCGATTTAATGACGAGGAATTTCAGTCAATGCAGCATGACGCGACATCTATAAAGGTACGAGTGCATGGGGCTGTTGGTGTGAGCTGTTATCTAAAAACAAAACTGCGCTGATGCTGGAAGAAACTCTAGAAATATAGGCATTGCAAATCGTTCCACTGACTGTTCTTATGGTGTTGTATAGTATATAGGTATAAAGCTGTGTCTACAGTTACATAATGAGAATTGCAGCTCGCTGTATAGAACTGCTCGATGCATTTTCAGACATATGTGTGTGTTCTTTGCTCTATCGTCATCATCTTAGGCAGTCTGATGGTCGTTGTTTTGTATTTTTTGTGCCTTTGGATCATCAATGATGGTGGCATCACGAGTTGAACTTTTAACTGTATGATGAGTATCTTTTGTTCTGTGTAGGGCTAGGATTTGTTCTTTAGATCTTGTGCCGTCCCGCACAGTGGATCCGTAAAGTGGAGCCTGATGGGAAGGCAACATTAGCCGTGTTTTATTGGTAATTTTATAGCCAGCGCAGTAAAATTTCCCTTGGCAAACAAAAACAAAAACAAAGAATGTCGATAAATTAGCCAGTAAAAGAGTGGATATAAAAGTGGTTATACATAGTTAGAACTTTGAAGATGAAGATGGCGCTCTTGAAAAGTATTCATGACTTGAACCTTAATGTTGTTTTTTACTTACAAAATGGATGTGATCTATGATATTTGTAGTTTGGTGGAGACAAAATGGATGTGAACTATGATATTTGTAGCGAACACAGCCTTAAGTTGCTAAAGCGTTTTATTAACACAGCCAAAGCGTTTTATTGGTACTTGATTACTGCGCTAGCTATAAATTACCAATAAAACACAGCTATTATTGTTCCACATGATCCTATATGAAACTCAAAAGTTTAAGGAGTGTTATCGTCCTATGCAGATTTTTATTAATACACCTTTAATTGAGCGGTGCAGAACTATAGAAAATTTTACTTTGGATAACCCATCATGAATTGCGGTTAATATGTCGTTAATATACACACATATTGTAGCAGATTTCGCTTTCGCAAAAAGAGGTTATTCGCATAGGATACTCTACAAAAAGCTTAAGGATCGATAATGCACGACTGCGTTGCAAGTTCTTGGTCTTATGTATGATCACCCTTTGGTCTTAAAGTCTGTTATCTGATTAATAATGGGGTAATTGAATTTTTTCGATCGAAGAGTCCGCAAAAATTGGGTTTCTTTATACCGTCTGTCGGTCTGTGCGTCTGTGTATCATTGGTTCCACTGTAATTTGAGTTAAAGAGCATAAATGGGTGAGTCGATTTGCTTTAAATTTTTTAACAGAGCATTTTAATTCCCCACAAAAAAATCGATTTTTTTGTTTTAGATTTTCCAAAACGGGTATAGGTACCATAGAACACTTTTGTATTTTTTTTAATTTTATCGAAAACAGCTTTAACAATTTTGATCAAGCTTCGTACTTCAAATGATCACAGTAATTTCAATAGAATTGCGTTTCACTTTTTTGTTAAAAAATACACATAATGGAAACAGACATTCCACGTTATTTTTAGAAAATGGTACTATTTTTGGGTTATTCGCGTACATCTTAACATTTGCAATGGTTTGACTGATTTTGTTATGATTTTGCAATTTAATGCTTCTTAAAAAGTTCAAACAATATTTGGTTTAAAAATTTTAAAAACAATTAAAAAAAAAATAAAACAAAAAAGCCATTAGTAGTTTAGATTTTTTTAAAATTTTTGTTGTTAGAGATGTCATTTTATTACTGAACTTTTAACTTAACCACAAGAGAAAATTTGTTGCATTCACCGTTCGATTCACTCATGCGATCCACTAGAAGTGTCATTTCTGATTTGTTTTAAAATTAAAACGTTAATGGCACAAGCTTCTAAGGCAAAAAATTTTAAAAAATAATTCTTGGACAATAAATTTGTAAGGTTATAAAAAAAATCAAAACATTTCCACAAATTTAAAGAAAAAAAATGTTCCACATACGCCACCCTAAACCACGCGCCGGCCACGCCAGTTAGCTTCAGAAAAACTATTATTATTATTTTTAGGGTAACTTAAAGTTTGGCAATGTTGTTCGTGTTATATTAACGGCAATTACTGGGCTAATGACAATTTATTTATCTATATTTGTCATGCTAATTATTTACACTGCTGAATTCAAGAGTGTTTGTAAAGAAGTTTTATATTGGCTTCAAGGAAACCCGATATCCATTTCAGAAGCTTGTGGTATTAAGTTTGAAAGCCTTGAGAGCGGAATATTATCAATACATTCTAAAAGCCTCATTATCTACTGCACGGTTCCTTTGTGCTTTTAATCCTCTCGTCATCATCATCGTCACAGTTCAACAAAACGACAGAATTTATTGCCAGCTATGAAGCTGAGAGTCGATCGTCTCTCATCGTCTCTCATCTTGTTGTTTAATTTCATATCCATGCCGCCATCATGCTTCTTTAGCTAGCGGCAATTCAAATACATAATGTACATAGGTATCTCAAATATTTCCAAGACCTCTCGACATATTTCTCTGTGTAAAGATAGAGCGAAAAAATATCTGAAATTGTTTCACTTGTAATGAGCCATGAAGCACACAATGGACTTCGGACGGATGAGGACGATTCCGTGGTTAGTCACACTTTTTTTTTTTATTATTTAACATGGTGACACCCAGAGTTCAACGATTTCATTAATTTCTACTGGCAAAGTTGTTTCCTGGTTCTTATGGCCACGATCGACCGAAGATGATGACGACGACGAAGACAACGACGACCAATAACTGCGCTGCGACAAATGTATTCATTCGAAACGATCGAAACCACCATCGCCATCAGGAAATATTTTTATTCACAAAACAAATTTCCTTAAGTTGAAGGCGGCCCCAACCTAATAGAGCAAGAATACGAAACTTCAATTTCCTTAAAGGCAGATCACAAGATTCTGAAGACATGATCATCATCATGCCAGCCCAGCAAATTCGCGCGCAGTAATTATGAGACTATGAATCCATCTTACGAACGCCAAGCTCTAAACTCAAGCTATGTAACTTTTGTAGTTTTGTTGTTGTTGTTGATTTTGTTGTTTTTGTTGTTTGTTGCTAGTTTCCATCATGCCATCTTGAACAATTGCTCTGTGGAATTTCAGAGGTCGTAACGAGCGTCACGATTCTTTATTGGATCATTTCGAAATCGCAAGGTTTTTCAGGTCTTTTTCGATGTGAATTGGAGAATTGGAGTCATTGTTATGATTTCTAGTTGTTGCTGCTCCATCAGAGAGAGTTAGTATAGGTATAGGTACCTATAGTTGTAGCTAGGTCTTTTTATTTGTATACCTATACAGAGTCAGTAATTTGATTTAATTGCGGAGTGGTGCGCGTCGTTGTTACGACTTCTGCGCGCGGCACTCAGGGGATTTGAAGTTGGCTATAACCTGGCCTACTTTTTAACATCAGTAAATAATTGGTGGTTTTTTTGCGAATTGAGGTATACCTACCTATATTTACATAGACTTTTTGGAGCTTGGAATTGGATAGAGTGTATAAATGTATAGATTTGAAAGTCATCTTTATGCTGGGTTGAAAGGAATCATTTGAAATGAAGGAAGAAATACATTGTGAATGATTTCAATTGGATTGGATTGCTAAGTGCCCAAAAGAGAGAATGCGCCGAAGTTCTTCTTGTGATGATGATGGAGAACTTGATGGACTTTCTCACGAAAAGTTTGCAATTGTTCTGCAATACATTGTCGAGAATTCCTTACTCGCTGTAAGTCATGATGCGCTGAAACACCAAGGAATTGAATGTAGTAGCTATTAAAGTAGATATTTGGATGAGCCTTTTGGAATGGCACATCGTATGTTTGAAAAAAAAAGACAAGCCATTTATAAGTAGTACCAATACCAACATAAGTACCTACTTTGTAGTTTAAGGATGAAGCAAACCAAAGCCACTGATCTTCTATTTAATTGGATAATAAGGTAGAAATTAAAGTTTTCAAACAAGAAACAATTTTTTTTAATTTAACATTTCCTTCATCTAGCTCTTGCTGACGACGCGATGGCTTAAGAAGTCTTAACTGATACATAAAAACTATTGTAATCACTTAGATATATCTACCTAGACAAAGTTCTTATTTATGTAATTATAAGACCTTTCAAATTTCAGGGAGATGCATTTTTTCAAATCCTTGTATAAAGATTTTTTGGTGTTCCTTTCTGAATTTTGTTTGGAATAACTATCATAATCCCCAAATCAAAAAAAAACCCTTTACTTTTAAAAATCCATGAATAAAAAATCCACAAACCCTTAATCCACAAGCCCACAAATCAAAAACTGATGTGTGCTAAGGAAACAAGAACCCACGAAACGGTCCACCCAAGTGCTACTGTAAAAAAATTCTATTGACTAAGGTGCCTGTCTGACGCTTGGCTTTTGGGTTTCGTTTTGTGGATTTCGGTTTGTGAATTTTGGTTTATGGATTTTGGAGTGTGGATTTTGGTTTGTGGATTTTAGAGTGTGGATTTTGGTTTGTGAATTTCGGTTTGTGGATTTTGGTTTGTGGATTTTTTAGTGTGGATTTTGCATTTTGGTTTGTGGATTTTGGACTTATAGGGTTCCCATCAGCCCATTTGTTTGTAAAAAACACGAATTTTTTTTTGATTAAGAAGCTTGCGAGTTGAAATTTGAAAAAAAAAACCTACAAAATAAATCAAACAAAACCTGTTAACTTGCTTTTCGAAACCATTAAAAATGTTTGTCCTACATTTATTATATTATGTACCTACATTTATACATAGTATAGATATAGGGTAGAGGGTATACAACATTTTTCTTTTATCCAGTCCAACTAAAACTTTTGATTAAATTTTGGTTATGTCACCGTCATTTTTAAATGTTGATCAATTCTTTAAGTTAACTCACTTTCTCTATAATAAGAGGAAAAATGCAAAAAAAAAAAAAACAAAAACCTGAAAACTGAAAACTGAGAGAAAAAAACAGGACTTTTGTTTACCAGTTTTTCTCTCTTAATTTGTTTTTGTGTTCCAAGAACAACTGTGGACCACAACACAAATCCCCAAACAAAAGCATTATGGTTTCGAGATAGAACAAAAAAAGAAAAACTAAAATAAAAAGGAAAAACAAAATCCTAAAAGAAAACAAAAAAAAAATATACTTTTGTCACTTTAATCCTGTTCCAGTTTGTTATTCAGAATTAAACGCCTAAAAAAAGTATAGCACATGCACACATACAAAGAGAAATTGAGGAAAATTGTAACGTCTGCGGCATCAAGCTGTGTTTCCTTTTTTGCATAAAAAATTTAGTTAAAGTCCTTGACCGTTTGCTAAGTATAAAAATAGCTGCTGGAGTTCAGAAAACCTCTCATACATATATATTTATTATACATAGTATTTCTGTGTAAATATTGTTTCATTTATAAAATGGACAAAAATGCAAGCTATAAAAATAATTCTATAAAAAGTAGAGAATTCTTTGAAAATTGTTTCGTCCTTGGTGTCTATAACAAGGATATTTGTTTGATCATATTTTGATGAAGGATATCTAGATGATTGTATGGTGAAAATTACAAAGAAAAAGTTTTAGAAAATGTTGATAAATTGAATGAGAACAGGATTCCGGTGGGTTTAAGAACCTTCTTTTTTTTGTTGTAATTCCATACAAAGTCTTATAATAATTTGTGTACCTGTATACAATCACAAAAATTTATTGCACAGTGTGATACCATTTTTCTTTCATAAACAAATTTCTTAATTATTTTGTCGAGTATAGGTAATTTTTACCACGTTTCCAAGTATTTAATATTTATTTATTTGATGTGAAAACTTCTTCATTCACCTTAGTTTTAAGGACGAAACAAAAGAAGAATTAATAGTTTCTTTGAGCAGTGAGTTACTGTAAGACTCCAAAATGTAGAAATTCTAGAATTTACCAGTAAAACTTTGAATTTTTAGCAACAATGGTAAAAACATCAAAAAAAAATTGGAAGAAACTCTCCAAGCTTATAGGCCGAAAAACTGTTACTTGGGAATTATAACCATTATCGTTTCAAAAACTGCACCAGCTTAAGTAAATAGAAACAACCTCAGAATAATCACGGGACTCAGAAGACACCTTAATGTTCTTGGTCTAGAAAGCAGCCCCACCTTCATATTCTGCAATACTTATGAGAAAACCACATTCTAGGCAATTGCGATGCATTAATGAAAAAAAAGCACCTGGGACAATATCAGGTAGCAGAGAGCGAAGTTCTCTCTCTTACTCAAATTCCTTAAATTCCTCAAATTCCTTAAAGTGTAAGTCTGGAGGAAGAGCTATATAATGAGCAAGGTCATCTACCTCTGGTTGGGTACACAATAGGTCTTTAGGTCGCAGTTCAATTACACCAAATATTATTAATTCATTCCGAAATTATTGTTTCCTGCCGGACTTTTGTCAACAGATTTTCCCCCTTTGAAAATTAAATTTGTTTGTAATTTTTAGCTTGTTAGTAATTTGTAGTCTATTGAATAGGGGGGGTGGAGATGGTGTTTTTTTGTCGTGGTTATGGTTACTGGGTGCATGCACCTCAAATTAAAGCTGAGACAGTTTTCGTGATTGTTGGTTTACATGCTTGAAATCTTCATCGAACATTTTTCCTTAAATTTTTGTTATGAAATTACAAACGTTGAATGGATAAAGTATACTTAAAAAAAGATAGAGAAGCATTTTGCTGCTTTTAAAGTTAGACGAGTGCTTTAGCGTTAAAGTATACTTTATATCGTTTAAAATTATCAAAGCGTCGACTCTAATTCGAAAACTCATTTTTAGAGTCGGCGTCCAATTTAAAATTGATTTAGAGTAGGTTTTAAATGTTTAAAATTTTGCGCCATTCTTTGCGTGCTCTGCTCCGTATATGTCACCAGACTCTAATGGGGTTGGAAATAGCGATTTTTTCAATTTTTATCTAGAAAATTATTCATTTAATAATAGGAAATAATAGAAAATGATGCTTTGCCATTTTTTGTGAGTCCAGAGACTTTAATCTTGATGATCCGATTAATAGAACTCAAGATATAAGATTTTTTAAAAGGTTAGTTTTTTTGTTCAGTTAAGCACAAAATATCAATATGTTTATTATTATAATAATATACTAGTTTTATAGAAGTTTGGAGTCACAAATTTTGCACGGTGGTATAATGGATTTAGAGTTTTATCCGGAGCTTCTTCTAATAATTTTTCGAGTTCTACGTATAGGTATCAAAATATTTTTGAATAATGCCGATTTCAAAACACACATATGGCTGTAAAAGTCAGATTTTTGAGATATTCTAGTTAGTCGAAAGGCTGTTGACTTTCATTTATTCTCATTGTCACAATAAAAAACATCTCTTAACATTTTTCTACAAAATTAAAAAAATATCCATTTGCTATCACGTTTGTTTGTCTTCAACGTTTCAACCGAAATATACATTATGTGTTGCATCCTGCAAACTTGCAGTCTAAATTTTTTTCTTTTAAAATTCAAGTTAACTTTTCTACGAGTATAATTTTTCCTTCAAAAACTGACACAATTTCAAGGAAATATGTGCACCACTATTCTACTTCTACTTTTATAGGGCAAACAAGATGCATATATCTATTCCTATACCTACTATTTGGAAGGAAGAATCAAGGAAGCATAGTTTCCATCACCATCACCCGCCTGTCATTCCCGGTTCATACCAAGAGAACCACTATCAAACCAACTGAATTTGGCAATGTTTTTTTTTTATAATTAAATGTTTACCATTAAATATTCTCTGTCAAAGAGAAGGCAAGCATTTTACCATAAAATATACAGTCTGTACAAAAGGTTTGCATCCAAGGAAACTCAAAAGAAACTTATTTTAGCTGTGTTTTCGCTTCAAATAGGTACCGCCGACTACACTCCATTCTGGGAATATAAGTTTTGGTTTTTTTTTCAACTAATTGTGTTGCAAATTTATATTTTACTTCCATGCATTTGCAATATTGCGAAAATCCCACATATGGGTTGCTAGAATCCCGGAGTCGTAAGATATTTTAAGTCATAAACTAAGATTTATCGAAATGAGTTGCTAAAGGTAAGGATCAACATATAAGCGAGCATGGTTTTAAAATTTTCTTTTTATTAATTATACAATATTATTTATTTAACTTTCTTGTGTGCCCTACAATCATTGACTTTAGATGCCACTTCCACACAGGAAAAACATTCATAAACAAGGTTAAAAATATACATGTATATATATCATCAAAATAAACAAAAAAATTGCACATAAGAGATATGTACATGTACACTGTACATATATGTATGTTTATATGAAAAATACGAAGAAGACCACTTGAAGAATTTGTAGGGAAATTACAATTTATTTCCACTTGAGTTGGCATGATGCAATTTTGTTTTCCCTCTGCTGCCATTTTCATTTTCATCAAGAGCTTTTTTTTGCTTTCCACAAAAAGAGGAGTAAGGAAAAAAAAAACATATGTGGAAAAACGCATGAAAAGTCCATATACACAGACAAACGTACACATACATGCTGCCCTTGCAAATTCAACACCTTCACCCTTATGTCTATCGTATCACAGAGGATATACCTATAGGGATCTTTCAGCCAAAGAGAGCAACATAGTGACACATAAAATATTACGAAATAACGGGTGATTTTTAAGCTGGTTTGGTTTTGGCAACACTGGTTTTGACAGCTGACGTGTGTTTAGTACCTTGTGTCACTGTCAAACAGCTTCAGTTTGGTTTGCAATTTAACCATGGATCGTCTTACAAATGAACAACGCTTGCAAATTATTGAATTTTACTATCAAAATTCGTGCTCGGTTCGAAATGTTCATCGCGCGCTGCTTGTGTTCAGCGATGAGGCTCATTTTTGGTTGAATGGGTACGTAAATAAGCAAAATTGCCGCATTTGGAGTGAAGATCAGCCAGAAGCATTGCAACAGCTACCAATGCATCCCGAAAAAGCCACTGTTTGGTGCGGTTTATGGGCCGGCGGCATTATTGGGCCATATTTCTTCAAAGATGATGCGAATCGCAGCGTTACTGTCAATGGTGAACGCTACCGAGCGATGATAACAAACTTTTTTTTGCCCGAAATGGAAGTTCTTGACTTGCATGATATGTGGTTTCAACAAGACGGTGCCACATGCCACACAGCACGCGAAACAATGGCGCAATTGCGAGGCGAGTTTGGTGAACAGTTAATTTCACGTTTCGGGCCGGTCAATTGGCCGCCTAGATCGTGCGATTTGACACCATTAGATTATTTTTTGTGGGGGTATGTCAAGGCTAATGTCTATAGGGACAAGCCCGCTTCGATTGACGCACTGGAAGCCAACATCCATGCATTCATTCGTGAGATACCGGCCGATATGTGTGAAAGAGTATGCCAAAATTGGACTCAGCGGATGGGCTACCTGAGACGCAGCCGCGGTCAACATTTGCATGAAATTATCTTTAAACATTAAATTGCAAGGTTCAAACTATCGATTCAAATAAATATTGCATTCATTTTTTCGAATTATTTGTGTTTTTTTTTTTTTTAAAGTTCTAAACCTCTTAAAAAATCACCCGTTACATACGCAAAGGAAATTGAATTAAGTTTAAATGAAAATTATCCACCCAACGCAATATTTAAAAATATAATTAAATTCTCAACTTGTGTCGTAGCAATAAATAAAGGTTAAGGGTATTTATCCCTGCATGATGCATAGCTGGATGTTTTATGTTGAAAATATATTCGTGTAATAAATATGTATGCAGGAGTTATTTCAATAGTAGGTTAGGTAGGTACTGAACCAAACAGCGACTTATTTGAATTTTATTTAAATCCTCAAGTGGTTGCATGATAGATAGAAAAATAATCAAAAAACGGGTCGCATGTACTTGTTTTAGACCGTTGATAAATTCTCGAATGAACAAATTGATCTCCGCATAATAAAGATTAAGAGTTCTACCTAGGTTTTAATTTAAAGGGTGTTTTTTTTGGACGTATGGTTTTCAATATGGCAATCGTTTTTTCGGAGTTGGTCTTCTTGACAGCTGTCATTTGATTTATGCTCAGTTTGGTTTGCCAGTTCAAAATTAATAGACATTGCAAATCGTGCAATTTTTAATTCCAAAATAATGGTTCGGTTCGCGCGACGCATCGCGCGCTGTGTTCAATATTCCGTCAACATAATCGCAAAATTGCATAAATTCGAGCAACTATGGATCGGTTTCACACCACGTTTACTGTAGTGGATAATGCACATCCTCAGAGACGCCCTACAGTGCGCACCAAAGACTCTATTGCTGCTGTGGAGCAGAGTATCGAAAAAGACCCGAATGAGTCCATCCGCCATGGCGCGCAACAATTGGAGCTGTCGAAAATTGGGCCTCTCGGCTGGAGTTTATTCGAGCCAGCCGCGGCTTCCAATTGCCCGAAATCATTTTTAAAACATAATGGCAAACCCTTATCTTTATAATAAAGCTAAATTCTTGGCCATAACTTTAAATTGTATGCGTTTTATTTCTTCTTGAAAACCACACGTCTAAAAAAACACCCTTTATTTTAATAAAAGCAGAAACGAAGACGTCTTAAGCTCTTACACCCTCTAGGAAAGTCATTTGCACTCATATAGTTTTAAAGAAAGAATATTCGGATTTAAAATCACACAAAATTGGAACAGAATGGAATTTTTGGAATCATTCATCCCGATTACCGAATACGTTACCGGGAGTCATACTCACTTTTGCCTTATCCACGATCATCTATATAATCTGTTAAAACTCGGAAATAATTTTTCATTTCTGCATTAACAGCGTTGTGGATGGGAAAAATACAGTAATTTGGTAAGCAAGGGTCTTAAAATAGCCCTCAGCTAGCGTTTCCTTTTTGCATTCATCGTCCACGTCAAACATATACATAGTTAGTGCTTAAAAACATGGAGAGTAGCAAAGTTTCCAACATATAATCTGTTTTTTCATGTTTTGACCTAATTACAAACAGAAAAATAAAAATTTCGACGCCCTTTATCTTTTAGGAAAGAGAGAGAAGGTTCAGAATTTAAAAAAAAAATTGTGTCTATACAATTTTTATCCGGGGAAAAATTATCAATTGAAAACTGTATTTCAAAAAATTTAAGCTTCAGTAAATAAAAGTTCAAAAGGTTTTTTCAATAAGGGCGCGGCATCGGTTGATTGTGGTATATTCGCCTATACCTGCGACTTCAGGAAACCCCACAATCAAAAGGTCAAATTGCACAATCTCGGTAGCCAATTTACATCCCCTGTGCGAGAGTTAGCCTTAACCCTCAAATCGTTCATGCAGAATGTCCAGTGTGGCGTTTGCCGTGTAGTACGTAACACCATTCTGTTGGAACCATATGCCGTTCACATGCATGTCATCCAATTCGGACTAAAATAAGTTGTAAATCATCGATCTGTAGCATTTTCCGTTAATGGTGATTGCAATGCTATCGTCGTTTTAGAAGAAATCCGGACTCTCACGAACAATCGGTGATTTTTTCGTTAGATCTTGCGTTTCGTTGACGTAGGAGTTTTGGCTGATTGTTCACTGAATCAGTTGATTCAATTTCAGCCACCAAATGTTGAATAGTCGACTGAAAAAGCCAAAAGTCAACCATATAAACACTGCAAGGCATACGCATCGTTGCCACAAGAGATTTTGATAATAAAGTTTTATCATTTGGACGTGCTATTTAATCGTGTAACTTGCTTTGGTGATTTAGCATCAGTAAATGAATAATTAACAATAGATTTGACAGAAATGTCACCAAAACAACATGGCTGCCATAGGCCGCTAAAATCTACCCATTCTAATTGAAAAACTTTTTAGAAAAACGAAAAACATTGTTGGTATATCAAATTTTAAGATTCCCAAAATCGAAAACCTACAAAAAACAAATCGGCAAAGGAAAGTGACAAATCTTCAAGCGGATGTCTCTTGTCATGAATAAGGCCCCAGTTATAGCTATCATTGAAAACCATCATTGAAAACATTAATGACTGAATTTGAGACGTTTAGAAAGTAAAATCAGTAATTATTTTGATGCAAAAATAAAGCTGATGGATTGAATTATTACTTTATTGAAAAAAAAAAATCAATTCGATCCGAAACTTGGCCATAAAATTAAGTTTAATTTTTCCATGATCATTGGTAAGGTAGTTCAATCTCTGAAATGATAAAAGTCGTTTGGAAAGTGGACGGTTGGGCCAAAACGAAATTTTTGTTTTGCAAAAATTAATAATTTAGTCACCGCTTTCATATTCGCATCAAAATATGCACTGATTTTGCTTTTTAAGTCCCTCAAAACCAATCATTAAAGTTTTCAATGATAGCTATAACCTAAGGGCCTAAGACCCTCTCACCCTAGCCGCTTGGATTCGGCAGAAAATTGCAGTACCCTTCATTCGTGCAAACAAAAAACGCGAACAGAGGAATGGTTGAGAGTTCTTTTAAGTCACTACATCTACATGCCCTGAATCTCCAAGAGCTGTCGCGCCACCAAACGTATTTATGTTTATAAAATCTTTTGCAAGAAACTTTTTATTAGCTTTCAGCAACAACTTGCTTATTTAAAAGTGATTTTGTTGCTGTAAAAATTACTGGAGCAACAGTTGTTTGCAAGTCTTGACAGATCAGTTCAGATTCTGAAACTGGCCTGGCGAATAAAAACACATACAAACTACATAATATATATTGTGTATAATTTTTACAAATGCATAACGTTCCCCTTAAGAAAATAACATTTCCAACTCTCGTCGAAACTTCAAACGAATACGACCCTGATGCCTCTCTTTCAAGCTCAATTCACCCGAAAATATATTCTCATATGTGAACACAAACCAGGAAACCAGGCAAACATCGTTTATAAAGAGTTGCGGGAACAATCCTCTCGCTCTGGATAAAAGTTTAAATTAAAGCTTTGCGTATATGGAGTGCACTTTAACAAAAACTGAAATCAAACGTTAAATCAATAGAAACTAGAAACATGTGCAACGCAGCGATATGGTGAGGCGGGAATCAGTGTGGGAAAAAAGGCAAATTTGAATGTGGATTTCCATCGACTTAAATTTCGGTGGTAATCATTTAGCGGTGTCAATTTATACATCAAGCATCGGTTTTTGTTGGGATTTTATTGGGCTGGGAAACACCAAGGACGGCAAACTCGACATTATTGTGTGTGTTACTTTGCTAAACCCATTGACATAGATTCCTATAGTAGCCTACATAGTAATATTAGTATTTAATTTAAAGTGAAGCGTTTTTCAGTAGAAAGGGCATATCTCTAAAAAAATTAGGAATTTTGCTAAGGATGATTTTTGTTATTTAATTTTAGATTTTAGTTGTTCACTGAATTCTATGTCCTCAACTAGTGCGAGTTCGTTCTCACTTCAGGTAAAATTGTATATAAATAAAATGCACAACTGGGTCGCACGAACTTGCACTTACTAACGACCATACTACGGTTCTAAAGTCTGAATATTGTGAACTTATTGCTATGATCTTAAAAGAAATAAATTTAGTTATTGAAGCTTATATTTTATGGGACAAGCCAGCCATGTGAGTAAAACAGGTTTAAAAATTAAATTAAATTAAACAAAAATAAGTTAATAGTCACAGAACCGTAAAAAAATGCCTATTACGGGTCCAAAACCTTAGAACCCCATTTGTGGGATATTCGAAAAAAAAGTAGAAATTTGGTCAAAAAGTCAATAAGTTTCAGAAATTGGTTAGTCATAGGTTTTTTCGATTTTTTCAAGGTTCCTTCTGATTTTTATGCGAATATCCCACAAATTAGATGCTATAAATAGCTGATTTCTTTGATAAACTTTAGCAAATTTTGTATGGCCAAGCAATTTCTGAAGCCTTTTCAACCAACTTTTCTGACCATTTAGATGGCAAATTGTGTTTTGAGAATATCCCACATTTGGAGTGCTATAAGATCCCAGAACCAATAGATCCTATCCCACACAAAACAATTTTTTCTTTGAACTGCCCAAAGCCAAATCTCATTTCTGAACTTACTGAAAAAGCTGTATTTTAGAGCTTAATCTAAAAAGTTAATTCACAATGATTCAATAATCTAAATCCCATATCTAAGAGTCACATGTGACATGTCAATAGGCAATCTTTAAAATAATTGAAAAAAAAAAACAATATTATTCAGAATAACTAGTTATATACCTAGATAAATTTATACACTTCCAGCAATTGGGTATACCTGTCAAACTTTCACCAGCATACAGATTATTCAATCTAGAAAGAAACCCCTTCTGGGTTTTTCCAAACCAAGTCTTTGAAGAGCGAGGTTGAGTTATAAAAAAGTAATCACAAAACTGTTCATCGTCACAAAGACCATATCTAGCACAATTTTGCAAATTACAGTTATTTGCTTTCGGTTGCCGAACAAAAAAGCAAAAAACAAAAAACAAACTGTAACACTATAAAACCCACCCAATAGCAAAACCTCAGTGTATAGGTAGATATATCTTTCTACCTCAAACCTCCGATATTCCGACAGGCTTAAGAAGAAGTGTCTGATGATGATGGTGGTGAAAGAATGTCGCCCATCGATGATTCAAGTCTATCCATCTCGATGTCCGGCGTGTCGTCCGTCCGTCTATTCCCAGCCTCGCATAACTTAAGAGATGCAATAAGCAATAAATAAAACAAAAAAAAAAAATTTAGATTCCCCTAAACCATAAAACAGCAAGTTCCGTTCACGATTTCTAACTTGAATCTGGAGCACAGTTTCAGCCTCGTTCTCGGGACTTCAGACCAGAGCTAAAAATCTTTCTCTCAAACACTGCGACCGACCGCACCGGCCAAAATGTTATTATTATCCAATTAAAAATTTATTATTACGGGTCTTATAAATGCTTGGCTGGTTCTGATTCTGACTATGCTTTTCCTCTTATGATTGCAGGGTTTCACGCCATCAACGGCTCATAGAGGTGTAGTAAGACGACTTGGAACGGCCACTATGCTCGAATCTATACGGAGTATAGTCCACGACAATAATCACGAATCGTTAAGCTATATTTTAGCTTTGCTAGTGGTGGAAGAAGTTGTGTGCGCAGTCTGCACAGTCGTAAGCTGTTTAGATACTTAGAATAAACAAAAAGATACAAAACTCTTTATGAGTATCTCTATAGATCTCCGTGTTCGTGATGATGATGATGGTTGGTTTGGCTTGGTTTTGTCGCTTGACCGACGATGACGACGACGATGATGATGAAGGAGGCGAGTCCGGCGCGGTGAGCGGTGCACCAACGCAGTCATCAGTTGCAAGTAGACCGCGAAATGTTTCTATACAGAGTGCTAACCTTTGGGGCTGATGATCATGGTGAGAAGTGCGAGAAACCAAGATCAGTGGGGCGGATAGGTCCGGTTTTGGTTTTGTGACTTTGTGATTTGAGTGCTTTGTTCAAGTCGATGTTCAGCTCATATAAATGTACCTTAGATAAATACTCCTAGTCGGTTCGGTAAGTCGTTTGTTACAGTTATTTATGAACATATCTACCGACCGACCGACCGACCGACCGACCGACCGACTGGCCGGGAGGGTTGCTATTTTAATTTGGCCTATCCTATGATATTCAACGATTATGAAGATGATCATCAAGAAGTATTAGATGAGGGTTAGATATACCACGCTCTGTTGGTGCAAGTTGCAGTGTTGGTAATTTTTATTATGATTATATACATACCTATAGCAGATGAATTATGACTACATTTATTTCTAGAGAAACTATAAGGAACTGAATGAAGTTATTATATTTTTGAACAAAAAAGCATAAATTTGTGTTTATAACACGGTTGTGAATCACTATTTTCTTCCTACCGCTTAGCAATTAGGAAAATTATATTTTGAACATTGAAAGAATTGTTCCAAGCTAATAAGGGTGTTTTTTTAAGAGGTTTAGAACTTTGAAATGGAATAAAACAAAGCTGATTTTTTTTTAAATTGACATTAAATTTACTTTAATCAAAAGATAATCTTCTGGCATTTTAATTTAAATATGATTTCTGGCATATGACCGTTACGGCTGGCTCAGACGTAGTCTAATCTGGAGGTCCAATTTTCGATGACTTTTTCCAACATTTGTGGCCGTATATTGTGGCAATAACGCGGCGAATGTTGTCCTCCAAGTGGTCAATGGTTTTGAAATTATCGGCGTAGACTAGCGACTTCACATATCCCCACAGAAAATAGTCAAGCGGAGTTAAATCGCACGATCTTGGAGGCCAATTCACGGATCCGTAACGTGAAACGATGAGGTTATCAAACGTTTCCTTCAATAAATCAATAATTGTGGCACGAGCTGTGTGACATGTTGCGCCGTCTTGTTGAAACCACAGCTCCTGCACATCATGGTTGTTCAATTTATGAACGAAAAAGTCAGTATAATCATGGCTCTATAGCGGTCACCATATTGACTGTGACGTTCTGGCCACCATCGTTTTTAAAGAAGTATAACGGACCAATTATTCCACCAAATTCTAAAGCACACCAAACCGTAATTTTTTGTAACGGTGTCTCAACATATACTTGAGGAAGGATTATCATCACTCCAAAAATGGCAGTTTTGCTTATTGCCGTATCCATTCAACAAAAATTGAGCTTCATCGCTAAACAAAATTCGCTTATGAAAATTGGGATCAACGGCAATCTTGTTTTGGGCCCATTTGGGCACACTTTGGAAGCGTTGTTCAGGCGTCAGTCTATCCATCATGTTGAAATGCCAAACCAAACTAAAAATAAATCACTTGACAGCTGCGAAAATGGCCGTCAGTCAAAATAGTGTTGCCAACTTGAAGTTATATACCTCTAAAAAAAACAACCTTTAAAATAAGCTTTTCATTAAAGCTAAAAAAAGGATATGTCATCACTGAATTTTTTTGAAATATCGGTGTGGCAGAGACCGTGCAAAAAAAGTGGCAAAATGTGTTAAATATACTAACATAATTATATATTATTTTAAATATTTACAAGAAAAATACCTTTTATTTGATATCAATATCATTTTTCTACGTCAATTATTTCGCCCGTTATGGACAATTATTTGGAACTAAATCTAAAATCCATATTTTCCAATCGGCAACTTCAAGCCCGAATATCTGGACTTTCCCATGAACGATTTTGAAAATATTTTACTAATGTATCGGGCTTTACGTCACCTTACATTTTATACCAAACTCGTTCGTGTACACTCTGGGCCAAAGCTCAATAATAAAAAGGGCATTCCCTTTTAGTCGAGGATTATCGACACGAAATATTTAGCAGCAGTGATACGCTGTAAATTATATTTTTTTCAGGGGAATTTTTTTTATAGGCGAAGAGACTTCGTATCTAAAATTTGTTTCAGCCATTCAACAGACCTTAACCTCCGACTGACAAATAATGTGGTACAAATTTGTTATAAAATTATGTTGACTACCGTTTGTGCTGCCAAACCCAACACCCACTTTTAGCTATCCAGTTCTACTGTATTCAAATTCTACCCCAATTAGTCTTTTTTAAAAATCCTCAAGTATTCTATCAAAAACATTAAAAACAGAAATCAATTTATTTGTATTTAATATTATTTTTATAATCAATCGCGTGATTTGTTTTTATTCGTAAATAAATTTAAAAGCTTAAAATTATTTCAGTCGCTTTTTTTACTATACATACCTTCAAAAGTATATTTTAACAAAATGTTGAAATATCTGCTAAAACCTACTCAAATTTTAAAAATTTCACGATTTTCGAAGAATTCATGGCTTCCAGAGGCAAACTCTATCGCTAGATATTCGAGTCAGGGCGAGCTTTCAAAAGCGCCTGTGGTAAGATTTTTTGGATCGTTAGTCGCCCAAAGCGATTAACATAAATTTTGTTATCATATTTAGAAAGGTTTGGTGCTGGGATTATATGAGAAGGAAGGAGAAGGGCCCCCGAAACTTACTCCCATTGGAGAGAAGTTCAATGATAAGACCCATGGAAAGTTAAGCGGATTGATTGAAGAGTACGGAGAATTATTAATATTAGACTATTTAAATTGTACACATGTTTTTTACTCTTTTAGAACTAATATCAGTGGAGCTTTAGGCAAAGGAAAGGTCTTTCAAAACGTCGATACGGAGTTTCACTCAGTCGCTGTTATAGGACTCGGCCAGGAAGGTGCCGAATACGACAGCACAGAAGTTATTGAAGAGGGTATGGAAAATGCTAGGGTTTGCGCTGGAATTGGGGCAAGGGAACTGCAACTGTTGGGATGCACGGAAGTGCATGTTGATGCAATGGAATACCCCGAGCAAGTAGCAGAGGGTGCAGCTATCTCTATTTTCCGCTACCAGGAAAATAAACAACTGAAAAAGCGAATGATAACACCGCAGCTCTGTCTTTTCGAGTCACCTGAAGTGGACGCCTGGACCCGAGGTCTGTTCAAAGGAGAGGCCCAAAATCTAGCAAGAAAGCTTTCTGATGCTCCGGCGAATGAAATGACTCCAACTGCCTTTGCACAGGCGGCAGTTGATGCACTTTGTCCGTGTGGAGTGACGGTGGAAGTGAGAACTATAAATTGGATCGAGGCAAATCACTTGAATTCGTTCCTAATGGTAGCCAAAGGTTCATGTGAGCCTCCAGTGTTTCTCGAAATTAGCTATTGCGGTACTTCACCCGAAGATAAGCCAGTACTGATTGTTGGCAAGGGCATTACTTTTGACAGGTTTGTATATATTTGACCTTCGCACGCTAAATTCGTTTGCTTATTGTTTTTAATATTTGAAATTTTAGTGGTGGCCTTTCATTGCGTTCCAAGCCCATGAATCATTACAGGGCTGGAATGGCTGGAGCAGGTGTGGTAGTGGCTGCAATTCGTGCAGCTGCAGCCTTATCCCTGCCCATCAATATAGCTGCAATCATACCACTTTGTGAAAATATGCCTTCTGGGCTGTGCTGTAAGCCTGGAGATGTCGTAAACTGTCTCAATAGCAAAACCCTAGCAATTGAGGTTTGATCTCTAAGTCTTGTCTCTGATGAACTCCTTTTTACAGATTATTTTTTTTTTTTTTCAGGAATGTGATAGAATTGGAGTAATCGCTATGGCTGACCCCCTGATTTATGGCCAAAATACTCATAAGCCCCGTTTAGTGTTAGATGTCGGGACAATGGCCACCGGTGTGGAGAGTGCCTTTGCCGGAGCAGCTTGTGGAGTTTTTTCGAACTCAAACGAAATTTGGGAGGGCTTCAAAAAGGCTGGAATTCTGACAGGAGACCGAATGTGGAGGATGCCATTGTGGAATTATTATAAGAATTTGGTAGCACGTAAGTTTGAGTTAATTTATATCTAAGTATAGAAAAGGGTTTTTTCAAAAGATCTCCGTTTGATTTCAGAAAACATGGCCTTTGACATAAGCAACAAGGGTTGGGGACCAGCTTCATCGTGTATTGCTGCAGCTGTTTTACATGTATGTAGCTTTGATTTTTTTTTTAAACGGTTTTTGCTGAACTATTATTTTTTTTAAGCAATTTGTGCCTTGTATCGATTGGGCGCATTTGGACATCACCGGAGTCGGGATGCTGGCTGAAGAGGGATGTGTTCCATACTTACTACCACATCGTATGACCGGAAGACCAACAAGAACTTTAGTTCAGTTTTTGTATCAAACAGCCTGCCCTGAAGAGAGCAAACATAATCCTCAATGAAAATTTATTTTGTATTCCTTTACCCCACAGAGGGACTTTTTTAAATAATTTTGTCTTATTGGACTAAATAAAAACAAAAATTTGATATGTCAATAATTTTTGCAATATTTACTTTTTATATAAAGGTTTAAGGAGCAAGAGTATCTGTCTCAGTCATTCAAAACTTCTAATAATCTAAGAGCCGACAGCTAATTTTGCTAGTAGATGTATGTATAAAAACTTATGGTGCTTATATGATGGTTCTTTATATCTTGCAGGTTTTTTTTTTCTCCCCTTTTTAGAAAAGGCTGGTTTTAAATTTTTTTCAAGTCCAGTATCTATAGCTATGCATATACATCAGACCTTGCGTGCTTGCGTCAGATCCAATGCTGTGCTGATTTTTTGCTTTATAGTGAATAGTGCAACTTTTTGACCTCGAGTTCCGAACGCAATATTGTCAAAAATCCAAAATAGGGTCTTACCTATGGGATTACAAATGACAGTATTGTACCAAATTTGTATCAAATTCATTGCGAGCGGCTATAGATTAAGGTCCGTCGGATAGTTGAAATCAATTTCTGACAAAGTCCTTTAAAGATCATACATATTTAAGTGGCAATAAAAGTCTTCGCCTATATATAAAGGGTTTTCCAATAAGAGGTGTTATTTTGAATAGCCCGCTATTTCGGTAGCTGTCACTTTTGAAGCTGTCATTTTTTGACATTTGACAAATAGAAACTACGCCATTAATAAAAATGGAACGATACACGCTTCAACAACGCATTGAAATTATTAAAATTCACTATAAAAATGGTGAAAATTTGGCAGAGACGGTTCGTAAAACTAAAACATTTTTGGGTCGTCGTGAAGCACCTTGTCGGACCGCAATACAGAAATTGGTGGACAAATTCGAGCTGTTGGGACAAGTTAGTGATGTGAAGAATAAAACCCGTGCACGTCGCTCAAGAACAACTGAGAATATTGCTGTTGTAGCCCAAAGTGTTGAAGAAAACCCAGGTTTGTCTATTCCTCGTCGTTCTTTGGAATTAGGCATTCCACAAACGTCATTACACCGTATTTTGCATAAAGCCTTGGGTCTTAAGGCTTATAAAGTTCAGTTAACACAAGAACTCAAGCCGGCTGATCATCAACAACGTCGTGTCTTTGCTGATTGGGTCCTTGAAATGCATGAAAATGATCCGGAATTTCATCGAAAAATCATCTTGACTGATGAGGCCCATTTCCACCTCGGAGGCTACGTCAACAAGCAAAACTGTCGCACCTGGGGCTCAGAAAACCCAAGAGTTATTGTTGAAAAGCCTCTCCATCCTCAACGCGTGACTGTTTGGTGCAGTTCATGGTCCGGCGGGGTCATTGGACCTTACTTTTTCGAAAATGAGGCTGGAGCAACAGTTACGGTCAATGGATTGCACTATCGAGAGATGATTAATGATTTTTTATGGCCGGAATTGGATGGTATTGATCTGGACAACGTTTACTTTCAACAAGACGGCGCTACGTGCCACACAAGCAATGAAACCATCGATATTTTACGGGAAAAGTTTCCGGACCGTGTTATCTCTCGAAGAGGTGATCACAATTGGCCACCGAGATCTTGTGATGTAACACCTTGCGACTTCTTCCTTTGCGGCCACGTGTGAAATATAAGGTCTACGCCAACAGCCCAGCGTCGATTCAAGACCTCAAAGATGGAATTCGTGAGGCTATCGAGGACATAGGGCAGCCACTTTGCGATTTGGTTATGGAAAATTTCATGAAAAGGATATGGTCCTGTAAGCGTGGTCGTGGCGGCCATTTGGCTGATGTTGTGTTCCATTATTAACGGCATATCTTCCTCTTTTTAATGAAATAAACATCCGATCATTTATCTCAAAAATGCCATTTTTCTTTGAATATCAAAATAACACCTCTTATTGGAAAACCCTTTATATGGCTTTGCATATCTTGTAATTTGTCTATATGTTAATATCCATCCGAACACATCAGCCATACAAACAAAAAACAGCCAACCCAAGAGCCTGTTCTCTTAAAATATCGAATATTATTTTGCAGATTTTTTTTTCCTGGGGGGTCATTCCGTAATTCGATTATCGCCACACGATATCGTTTTGACGACAGCCTTGCATCACGTAAAAACAATAATCACTATCGACTGAAAGATATCGTATTGACGATCGAAAATTTGCTTTTCGTAAATCAAAAATCCTCAAAATGTGATCGTTAAATCGTTACCATTTGAACGATACCTATTAAGCTATCGTTTTGTTTGATTTTGTAAGCAATTGATGCATTTTATCATATGAAGCAACGAAATGTAGGGTTTTCAATATGGGCGATTAGATGTTTTCGGTTGATCCTGGGTTTTGTTGACGCAAAGGCGTTGGCTGATTGTCCACTGAATTGGTCAACTCAAATTTGGGCACCAAACTTTGGATAATCGGCTTGGAAGGACAACCATGTAAACCGTAAAATGGGAGCAACGCACGTATCGTTGCCTAAAAGATTTTTATATTAAAGTCTTATCATTTCGACGTGTTGTTTAATCGTGACACTTGCCATGGTGATTTGTCATCAGTAACTGAATAATAAACAACAGATTTGGATTTGGGGTAGGTGCAAGGTTGGTTATATGCAGTTTTTTTGGATTTAAAAAACCCTGTGTATATATATATACCTCACTGTTTAGGTGTGAGAACTAATTTCGCGTACGCGAAACTACGTGCCCACAAATTCCGTAATTCGATTTATTAGACAGTTTCTAATTAATTCTATGTATGTAGCTTTGGATAGATGGATAACCGATTTGGTTATAGGCGACATAAAGTTTTGGCTTCACATTCTTTTCACTTCTTAATAAAATTTTTGGGCGGTACTGACCTAAATATAGGTTAAACCATTGTTTAATGTATTTTTTTAATATTTCACAAATAAATATTGGATAAATAACTTACATTTTTGTTTTTTTCATTGGTCCAAACATAAAACAACACAAAAATAAATGACTGAATTGTCATTAATGACAATGATTGACAAGTCAATCCTTCTCAAACTGTGATTTATAATAAACGATTAACGAGACGATAGTGATTGTGTTACGTGAAGCAAATTGATGACAATAACGTGCACGATTATCGTTGAGATGATTATCGTTTTAAAAATTACGGAATTACCCCCCTGAACACTTATCCTTGAATACGATTACCCATCTGTACGAACTTTACAAATCGCTCAGTTTTGCAAATTTTCAATATAAAATTTTCAGAATAATTCAATGCACCACTTATGTACCGTTCCCTATACACTCTACACACACACACACACAACAATAAGCTGTGCTCTATTAACCGATCTGGGTCATGCCTTTATCCCAAATACGATTATTTAATACAAAAAAAATATTAAAATTTTCGCATGAATATATACAAAATGCTTTCAAACACACACCACATATTCTCAATCATACAAAAAATGCACTCCACAAAATATTTTTTTGTTTAATAAAATGCGTGCATATTTTCTAGAGTAAAAGGATTCAAGTTCTTCCCGAAGGAGTTAACAAATAAAAAAAAAAACTCGATTTAAACGATCTCCACCTCAACCTACAAAAAAAAAACAAACAGACTATTATAGCTTTTGGATGAAAATATTGCGTTTATCCCGTCGAACATCAACACACATAATATGAACGTGATGAAAGTCCGTCGGCGTCGGTCGTGTGTCGGTCACTTGGTCGATTTGATGGCTGAATGAAATGCTAGCCATTCAACATGATGGCTGCTCCTTGCTCCTCCATGCCAATGCCCTTTAATTGAACAGGAAATGTATTGCATTGGATTGAAAGCTTTTTACTTTGAAGGCAACAAAAAAGACCAGCTACTCCCACTCCCCCCCCTTCGCACCGACCCACTCGGTCCATTTGATATATGTCTATCTTGCTTCGGAAACAATGAAAATTCTGAATATGAATGAGTGTGGAGTGGTTTAACGATCCATCATATAATCGGAACGAAACTTTAGCAAGCCAGTATAGCAGTAGTAGACACACTAAATGGACATTCACCTATAACGCACTTGATGTATGGAAAAGTGTTGCCATTGGTATATTTTTTAAAGGTGAAAAGCAGTTCATACTGACATTTTTAAATTTGCTATTTGTAGGGTGAAATAGGGTAAAAATTAAAAAAATTGTCCGATTTAAGAAATTCTTCTTTTGTTTGAACGGTTTTTTTTAGAAAATAGCTTTAGGAACAATATTCGTTTTCAAAATTTTTATTTGAAAGTTTTTTTTTTGGGAAATGGTTTAAGGGATATTCTTTTTAATTTTTTATTTGTAGGGTGAAATGGGGTAAACTGAACAAAAAATGAAGGCATCCGAAAAATTGAGCGATCTAAGAAATTCTTTATTATTTGGATGTTTTTTTTAAGAAATGGTTTTACGGATATTCTTTTTAAATTTTTTTATTTGTAGGATGAAATTAGGTAGGAAAATTGAAAAAAACGTAGGCATCCGATTTAAAAAATATTCTTTTGATGTTTGAAAGGGCATTCATACTGAAATCGTTTTAGTTTATTCTTTTTCAAAATTTAGTTATTTGTAGGGTAAAATGGGGTAAAAATAAAAAAAATTAAAGATATAAGAATTTTTTTTGAGGAAATGTGATAAGAGATATTATTTTTCAAATTTTGTTGTTTGTAGTGTGAAATGGTGTAAAAATAAAAATAATTTTCTGATTGAAATTGAAATGTTTGATTTTAGACATTATTTTGGTGGTTGTAAAGTTATTTTAAGTCGATGGCTTAGGGATCGTTTTATTCAAAAAATTGGTAGTTATAGTATGTAATCGGGTAAAAATGAAATTTAGTATTCGAATTCAAAAATTCTTTTTGTGTTTGAAAGGCTATTTAAAAAAAAAATTGATATTTATAGAGTGAAATGAGATAAACACAAAAAAGTAGGTTTTGGGTACAAAATTCTAGGCTAGGGTCAGAGACTCTTGTTCATGACAAGAGATACTCTTGAAGGATATGTCACTTTCTCGCAAGAGGAAGTAGCCGATTTTTTATTTTAGGTCGACGAGGGTGGGAATCGAACCCAGACTTCCTGCATGACAGTCCTGCCCTGCGCACTTACCATTTACCATTAAGCCACCTGTAAACTATAGGTACTTTGTGATACTATATTTGTGAATTAGTTAAATTATGAAAGAGATAAATATTTTCAAATTTCGCATTCTAAATAAATCACGCACACACACCCAAAGTAACACAACGATAACTCTGGGATACAAATATAATAATGCATATGGATAAATGCATTCATCCGGATGTAATTGTCAGGAATTAATAATGACACACTCGTTGGTTCGATGGCTTATTGAACTTACGCGCACAGAAATTAAACTTGTCCAAGCTTTTAAAGAATTGGTTTAAATCGTAGAGATTTTGTACTTTCGTAAATGGAAAGATTTACAAGAGAGTTGATGCAATAACGACAAGTGATGTACAACATCCATAGATTCCACCCGACCACCACTTGCTGGGTGGATGCACCAGCACACCGTCCATCCGCATCCGTTGCTATATTGGACGCCATCATCATTACAGTTCAACATCGTGCAGTATTTTTTTGTTTAATGTCCTAAAGCATGTTCCATTCTTATATACAGATTGTCAACGATGAGACCACCAACGATAGACAGATACCTACATTATACACAGGTTGTTGTTTGTTACCTACTTCAAATCTGTCGCATGATGAGGCTTTTGGTATAATGGCAACAACCAACAACATAAAAACTCAAACCGAACTGGATCTGTTGATGTTGGTGGTGGCTCTCTTATGTCGTCCGTGTCGTAGCATTTTGTTGCTCAATCAATGACTCTAATTATCTGATCGTGAATATCCATGTGGTGCATCCGACCAAAGAACAACATCGTCGTTTTTTTTGTTTCTGTATAATGTTGTCTTTCTCTTCGTCAAGATGTTTGCATCTTTTTTTTTTGGTTCTGTTTCATTATTTGGAAGGAACATATCTCAATTTTTGATCCAAAGGATAGCGTCGTGTCGTGCTGTTGTACAATCAGTTTCGCTTTGACTTTCGTGTACCTAGTTGCCTTCTTGCTGCTTTGAAGTTGCGTGAATATTGTCATGTTGCACAGTAATTTGCAGGACTTCCTTGTCAGGCAGTTGATTGAGACCCTTTCGGGTGATGATAGTTAACCTTCTAAAATACCAAAACAAGTGGAGTTGCGGAAACTCTGGGGGAAAATTTTGGTTCCATTTTGACAGGAAAGGTAATATTTTTGGTGGGGGGTTTTACCCTCTTCAATATGCTTATTAGTCACGGCAAGTAAACGGAGACCAAACAAAAAGGCAGATAGTTCTAAATGTTTGATTTTAAAAGTAACACATTTCCACAACCACGTCATCTCCATTCCTTCCACAATTTAAAAAAAAAAATCGCTTAAAATATGGTCTATTTTTTGGTCCAGTTTCAAAAAAACTCATGAAGAAAAAATTTCCTACAAATATGATATGGGTAGTGTTTTTGTACAACGAATACCAACGACTCTACGAAGGTCGCAAAATGACAAAAATTTCGTATTTTGTATAATAAAGGGTCCGCCAAATAACTTCTTTTTTTTTTTTGAAAATGGCGTAAAACATCGAGTGTAGCTTCGGCTGTGTGGCACGTATCGCCGTCCTGTTGAAATCAAATGTTGCCAATATCCTCCTATTCAATTTTTGTGAAAAAAAAATTCGTTCAACATGGCCCGATAACGATCGCCATTGACTGTAACGGCCACTCCTTGCTCATTTTCGAAAAATGGCCCAATTATGCCTCTGGACCTAAATCCGCACCAAACAGTGACTCGTTTTGGGTGTATCGGCTTATCAATGTATGCATGTGGGTTTTTTGTGCCCCAAATGCGACAATTTTGCTTGTTTACTACCCGCCAAGATCAAAATCAGCTTCATCTAAAAAGATGATTTTTTTTGGCAAAATCGGCATCTTCTCTAAGTCGATCGCAAGCCCACTTAGCGAAGCGTATACACAACCATATTCGTTCAGCGGAAGGATAAAACTAATTATCTGTCAAATCAGACATGAGCTACGTGTTACCATTCACGAAATAAGTACTAGTTGAAAAAAAAAAAACGTTAGATGGCGGACCCTTTATTTTCAGTTACTTTCCACTTTACAGCAAAATATTACCTTAAAATGTGACTTTAAAGAAAAAGTCTTCATAATCCATTTATAGGAGCAAATTTCATGACTTGCAAGTTGCATGCACCTACCACGAATCATCTATCAAGCTCAACTTCCCCAAATCTATTAAGGTATATGCTAACGCACCTTCCTCAAAATTTTACAAATATATCTAGAATCGTCCAATTCAACTACTGACATTTAAGTGACATTTTTACGGTTCACCACTACGCTTCTCTCTTCTTCTGTGGACACAACATAGAAATCACTTTTCAATTTCCTGTCGCATAGTTAAACACTTCCTTTTTCTTTAAAAATAAATCCTACTCCTATAGGAGCTAATCCATATCCAAATCACCATTTCAGCCATTACCTTGTCCACCTAATCCCAGATAACACATAACCTAACAAATGTTCTCCATAAAATAAAAATATATGATAAACAATCGGTGCGGAATGGAGCGCAAAAAAAACCCACATTACACCTCCAGCTGTAGAGCATAAGACCATAACGCCATTGCAGCAATCCCAATTTCAATCCCAACAGACCATCCAACTTACCGCCCAACGCCCAACCACATCCGATGGCTCCGACGACGACGCTACGCTACAACACACAACGACCTAACCAAGAACTCGATCTTCTAGATTGTGAAATGTAATTTCCATTGAACGCACAACATCACTCTTTTCGAACAAAATAGATACAAAAAAAAAAAAAAATCAAAAACTCGATCGTAGTGCGAAGTGCCAGAGAAACCGCAAAAAAAAAAAAAAAAAAAAAACAGGGACTTGGTAATGATATTCCATAGGAACCCCCCTGTTTGGTTGCCGGTTGGCCAATTCTTCGCGTCGCGTCCTCTATAGGCCACATTCCAGGTGGTGGACTGAACCGCAAAGTGGGTATTAACCGCGGACAATTTCTGAGGCGTTGAATCTATTACCCCACAGATAGTAATGGCAGCTGCAATCGGCACAAATACACAAACACTCACCAAAACTCAAGACATCACCATCACCAGCTCACAGCTTCAGCTGTAGCGAAAAAAAAAAAAAACAAAAACATTTAACAAGTTGCGGAAAAGGTGCAATTCTCTGCGCTCCAATTAAGTTGAACTTGGTTTTTAGATGATAGGATAGGATATAGCGGCCTTCTTCTTGCCATACTATGCTGCTACAGTGCACTGTCCACGATCAAAGTCAGTTCAGAAGGTAAGAGAGACAAGACAACGAAACGAACGTTGTTGTTTGTATGAAGCAGGAGGAAATCAGATTCCACAAAGAAGTGTTTACATTTTCCTATGAATTGGAGACTTCAATTGACGAAGCGACAAACGGGTATAGAGGTGGTAGCAGGAGCAGCAGCCAGATCAGCAGCGCAACTTAACGATTTTACTCCACCCTTGAGGTTTAAATTTTTACCTTTGCTGTGAGCCCACAGGTAAAGTCTCGGGGTTTTTATTTTCATTTTTTGTATCCTAAAGCCTTATGGGACACATGTTGCATTCACCAAAAGTCTCCCTGAAAAAAAACTTAATGTTGTAATTATGTAATTATTGTGGAACTGTGTGGATATTCTTTTGAAGCACCTAAGCGGTCTTTAACTCTAAAGGGCTAGCCAAAAAGAACGCGGTCAGGCAGTGCTGCCAACAATTTACAATTTGCGACGGTCAATTTTTTGTTGTAATTGTTTAACAAAGAACGCTAGACCGCGCTCTGTTTGACAAGCCCTTAAAAAGTATTTGAGCTAAGAATACCATATTTATTTATTTCAGCTTACATAAATCTCAATTCGTCCATGTATCTTACCGCTTAGATCTCAAGAACGCAATTTGGAACACAATGGGGCATATTCATAATCACTTTTAAACTCCAGTTTATCATAGACCTGGGCTTATCCTATTTAAATAAAATTGAATAAACCCTAGTCTAAGATAAAATGGAGTTTAAAAGTGACTATGAATATGCCCCAATACCTCTTTATTTAGGTATATCTCAATATCTCGTTATCCGAATGTTTTATTTTTTTACTTGGAAACAAATACCTAAATATCTCAATACTTTTTTTTTAAATGTTTTAAAGTCATGAAATTTGAGAACTACCATGTACTACATCCAATTTATTTCATAAAAGACGCTATTTGTATCTCAATATCTCCAAACTCTTATAAATCTCTTTCTCTCTAGAATCACTTGAAGTGTTGAGAAAAACTTGTGACTGTAATATACTTTTAATACTATCAATATATAGTTTTTTTTTTTAGCAAGTTTACGAGACGCTTCAGGGTCTCTAGGTCTCCTTTTTTTCTTATACCTCTCATCCCGAGGCATTTGCGGCGACATGCGAATGAAATACAATTATGTGTCACAGTCGAGTGGTTTGCTTGAAGTTAAAGTGTCTTCCTTAACTGCTTCTAATTCGCTGGCCATCCCATCCATTCAATATCAACCAACCAAGAAACACCGCGCGCTACTTATAGACCAACTCTATGGGAACTTGTGTGGTGCACAAGCCTTTCTTAAGCAGCCGCCTTTCTTAGTTGCAAAAAGCAAAATATGTTAATGACTCGAAAGACACAATGTATATAGTAGTGTGCTGACATTTCTGGATTGAATGCTGTCTTGTGTGTCAAACTGACAAGCAGCGGATCCAGTCTCAAGGGAGATTAGTGGCAGTTGATCTGCGCGCGGCTTAAGTATGGTCACCTTTGATCCCTTTTGTCGGTGCACTTCTCACAATGGCACTGCAGGTGTCAAGTGGCGGAAAATTCGATTTTTATCAGAAGAAGGTGTTTTTGCACTTCTTTAAAACAAAAAAATCTCTTTTGCAGGTGACGAAATAATTAAATATGGGGGTTTCAAAGATTTTTTTATTTTTTTTTTTTAAATAGAACACAAGTTTCGTCAATGGAGTTACCATTATCTATCCACCTGCGACTCCCATTGCTCCTGTAGGTCCAGGGGGTCCTATAGGGCCTATTGGACCAGGTGGCCCAATATCTCCTCTCGGGCCACGATTACCTCGGCCTCCAGGGGCACCAGGTTGACCAGGTGGCCCGGTAAGACCTCGCGATCCACGAGGTCCGGCAGGTCCAGCCGGCCCAGGTAATCCTGCCAATCCATCAAAACCACGTTCACCCTTATCTCCTGGAGGACCGTTTACACCTTGAGCTCCCAATGGTCCTGGTGGGCCTGGCTGGCAAAGGCAATTATTTTGTCGACTTACCACAACATTTGATTGACCACGATTACCGAAGGCCCGTTTTTCACTTGATTGGCCCCGATTGTCCTGGAACTTTGCGTCTACCGAAAGGAGTACGGCCAAAACACCTTCATAAGAAAAATGTACATTATAAATTATAGGTAGGCATACGCTGAAAAAGTTAGAGACTCTTTCTTACCTGATAGAAAAATTGTTCTAACCTTCATGACTGCCTTGAGTTGTTTAACAGAAATTCGGACTGCATACGATCTTTTATAAAAATGAGTTAAACCCTCATAGCTTAAATAGTTTTGTTTTTTTTTCGAAATCTCATCCCAACATTAAAATTTAGGTTAATAGTTTTAGCGAATTCCAAGAATTCTGATCATAAACTCAGAAATTTCCATTCACAATGATCGATTCATAAAAACGAGTGAAAATTCCTAAGAGATTCGTAATGAAGATGTGTTAAGAATCTAAATAATTAAGTAAATCCAATTCAAGTGGCAATAAAACTTTTCTGCAAAAATAAAGAAAAAAAAACCTTTAAAAACAAACTGTAGGTACTATCTTAATTATCAGAGATATTGTCGAGATGAAGTGATTGTTAATTGTTGGGTTAGCAAGTTTTAAAACTTATAATAAACAAATTTGGGTTGGGGTTAGATGATGAGAAAGTCATTATGAAAAGGCTGCTTGATTTTTTTTATCTGAGTCGAAAGTAATAGAAATAAAAAAAAACACGCCCTAAGGCTTATGTGTGTTTAATTCACGTACAGTTTTATTTTTATGTTATGCCCACTATCATAATTTCGGAAGTTGACTTGGGAATCGAACTCTCCCAACCTACAAGTTACAAGTTCAACTGAGAAGGAGTCTTCCATAGAAGTGAGTATCAAGCAGAGTTCCTAAAAGCACGCTCAGGAGCTGCTCGCAAGTGAGCACTTACCAGATACGCTCGCACATGGGCCATAAGGTGTCAGCAATATTAGTTTGGCTCGCGTTCGCGAGCGTTCGATTTCTAAACACTCACGTCAACAGCGCTCTCATTATGAGCGATGGCAAAAGACCCACCTCAAGAGCGCTCTCATTATGTGTGACAGAAAAACCTCATGCTCATGAGCGTGAGACGAGAGCGAGCCAATTTAGCATTCGGGAGCTTTTAAGAATTTTGAAAAAAAGAAAACATTAAGTCGTTTTGCGTAAGACATTTTTAAATATTAATGCTATAGCTATTAAAATTAATTAATTCATACAATTCATACAATTACAGAGGAGTGGAAAATAAAATATATTTTTTTTCGGATTTTTCAGAGGATTGTTAATCCATTGTCATTGTAGCCATGCTTCGATAGAATTTGACAGTTAAAAGCTTGACAGATAGGGGACATATTACATGATGTGTAGAGAATATTTCTTTTAAAATGTCAACGGATTGCCCTTATATCTTTTTCTGGAGAAAAAGATAAAAAGCAAACATTTTCCAATTTTTCAGAGGTTTTTAATCCGTGGTCATCGTAGCCATTCTTCTATGAAACTTGACAGTTCATGCGGCATATTAGATAGGGGACAAATTATATTTTGAAGTATAGAGAATATTTCGATCCAACTGACAACCGATCGCCTTTAAATCGCACAGTTATCCGTAGCAAAAATTAAAAGTTTTTCAGATTCTTCAAGACATTGTTATCTGTTTCCAATTTAAACAAGTCGAAAACGCACGAGTCACATGGCTCGATCGTTTATGGCTAGCTAACGATTTTGTATTTCATGATTCAAATTAACCTTTACTCAATAACTGGTAGGAATGACTGTTTTTATGAAATAACTTTTAAAATAACCGATTAGAACATCTCTATCTCTATTGTATTGGAAGAAGGAAAACCCATTATGTTCACCATTGCTCGTGAGCGATCACAACGCTGTTGCCCAAGAGCGGGCGTTTCGCTAATGCTGTTTTTTTTTGCTCTCGTTTCCCTATTGAGTTTGGCACTCGCGTTCCCGAGCCCTTAAACCCTCCGTACCCTCGTTGGAAAAATATGAGCTGAGAGTGTTTTATGAGCGCTCGTGTGCGAGCCTTTCCTTACCCTGGTATAAAAAGTATAGCATTACAAGTCCCTTTAAATGTGTGAGCAAGCAACTACCATTGCATTGAAATGGAAATGTGCAACTCATTGAATGCAATAAATATTCTCTCCTTTTACTTACTTTTGCCATGAACTAAGAGCTTTAGCAACCTTAAAAAAAAATACATTTTCGTAGTCTAAGAATCGCCGCCTTTCCATCGAGGTATCGGACGGTAAGAAAACAAATATTTAAAAAAAAATCGACTTTTTAACCTTCCTGAATAGCATTTTTCAGCCGAACCCAGCGCCCTAACGACATAAAAATGGCATAGCCATGATCTTGAAGATGCCACCTTTCCATCAATATATTGCAAGATACAAAAATACAACCTTCAAGAAATCCGATATTTTGGTCCGTAAAGAAGCTGTATTTTTGTTTGTGGCAAGTGCAAAATCTGTTAACTCGATTTGCGGCTGGGCTAAATGCTCTAACAACCTAAAACTTTCGTGATCTAGGAATCGCCAAGAGGACTAGAAAACAAATATTTTAAAATATCGACTTTTTCACGAGATCATTACATTTAAGTGCCTACCTCTACTTAGGCGGCTTGTACATAAAAACCCTCTTATAATATTCAAACACTTTTTGAAAACATTACCTATATAAACGTAGAATAAACATGAATTCAATATTTTAGTATACACAAAAGCTTTTATTCAATTAGTATATTCAATCAGTATAAGATCTATCCAGCTGCAACTGCTGCCAGTCCCATTACACCCGTTGGTCCTATTGGCCCAATTGGGCCTGGTGGTCCTAAAGGACCAATACGCCCAGGAGATCCCTGTGCTCCACGTCTTCCAGATACACCAGGTGGTCCAATCGCACCATCCGGCCCGTTTGCACCGACTGGCCCAGGTGGTCCTACAGGTCCAGGTGGCCCATCTCTTCCTGGACTACCAACATCTCCTCGATCACCTTGAGTTCCAATCTGTCCAAGCAGTCCAGTTGGACCAGGTGGTCCTGGTGGGCAGATGCATTGCTGTCCTCCTGATATATAAACTGGATCTACTGATAGTGCTCCAAAAGCACGTTTTTCATTTTTTCTAAGATTTTCCTCAGCCAAAGTTGATTGAGTTAAAGTAGAAAAACCTTTACAAAAACAAACAAAAAAATGAATATTATGTTTAAAGTCGTAAAAAGCATTTAAATCTCATATATCCTTACAACATAAAATAAACACCACCGTCAACATTGTGAATACAACAAATATGAATGGTTTAACGCCATGTTTAGCTCGTTTATATATGAATTCTTGTAAAGACATAGAGGGGCCATATGGTTTTAATATATTCCCATACTATAAAAGCTATTTATTCCGTATATGTGAGAGCCTAATAAAAGCAAATTGACTTGTGAACAATTTGTGTGATACACATCTCAATCTGATTAAATTGACCTTTTAAATTTTATTTCTTTGAGTTTTAACAACTTAACTGAAGTTAAAGATGTTGTCGTATCGTGGAATCTAGAAATAAGGTTGGAAATAGCTAGATTTGCAAATAAAATCTTTGCCAAATTAAAAGTAATCTTCTTCAAAAAGCAATAAATAATGATAGCTACTTACCTACAGGAATTTCAAAGATTCATAGAAAAATTACACAAAAAGCATTATACAGAAAAATTTCTGTTCAAAATTTAATTGAAATACCTGTTTATGTGGAACAAAAAGAGAAACAGTTGATGGCTTGAGATTTGATTTCAATTTCTGATAATATGGAAACTGTTTTCCATTCTCTGATAATATGGAAACTGTTTCTAGGATATAAGCAATTATTTTACAACTATTGCAATGCTTAGTCTAGGATCTCAGCACGTCATTTGTGGGAACAAGAAGTTTGAACTTATTAAAAAAAAAACAGGGCTAAAATGGTCTTATAAAGGGAGTTTTTTTGTTGAGGTATACATTTTTTGAAATGGAATAAGACAAAGATGATTTTTTTAAATTGACAGCAACGGCTGGCTCGGACGTAGTCTAATCTGTAGGTCCAATTTTCGATGACTTTTCCAACATTTGTGGCCGTATATCGGCAATAACGCGGCGAATGTTGTCCTCGAAGTGGTCAATCGTTTTGAAATTATCGGCGTAGTCTAGCGACTTCACATATCCCCACAGAAAATAGTCAAGCGGAGTTAAATCTTGGAGGCCAATTCACTGGTCCGTAACGTGAAACGATGAGGTGACCAAACGTTTCCTTCAATTAATCAATAATTGTGGCACGAGCTGTGTGACATGTTGCGCCGACTTGTTGAAACCACAGCTCCTGCACATCATGGTTGTTCAATTGATGAACGAAAAAGTGAGTAATCATGGTTCTATCCAGCGCTCCCTGTATCTAAGATACACCTAAGCTATCACTTTGGTCAGTCACCATTGACTGTGACGTTCTGGCCAGCATCGTTTTTAAAGAAGTATAACGGACCAATTATTCCACCAAACCATTAAACACACCAAACAGTCAGTTTTTGTGGATGTAACGGTGTCTCAACATACACTTGAGGATTATCATCACTCCAAATACGGCAGTTTTGGTAATAATTGACGTATCCATTCAACCAACAATCAGTTTCGTCGCTAAACAAAATTCGCTTATGAAAATTGCTATCAATGGCAATCTTGTTTTGAGCCCTGGGTGATCCTGTGGCTTCAATTCTAAACAACTTACTTGACAGCTGACAAAATGGCCGCCAGATAAAATAGTGTTGCCAACTTAAAGTTCTATTCCTCTAAAAAAAAACAACCGTTAGAAGCTTAACAGACTTCATTATTTTATTATCCGTTTTATTTTTTTTTATTTTTTTTTAAGGAATCAATAATAACTATCTTCGAAACCTTGGAACCCCATAAAAATGCTTGCTTAACGCGTAGTCACAGTCACAGTCGCAGTTTCAGTTCAGTTGTAGTGCATTTCCATCAGTTTGAGAGTGGATAAATGTTATAACAAAAGATGTGGAGTTGCGGTAAGAGTTTAAAATCAAAGTGACAGTTAAAGTATAAGTTGATTTTGGAGTTAGATTGCAGTTGCAGTTTAAGCTATTTAAAAAATTATATTTTTATCAAATTCAAAAATGCAGTTTTTCAAAATCTGAAAATTAATTTGGGTTTTCTGAAATCAAATTCGACTTTTTAATCAATTCTAACGAAGAAGTCCATACGGGTACAGCTGCCATATACCTACAACGAAACCTGTTTTTTTTTTCAATTTTCTCGAAATCAACTTTAACGATTTTGATGATATGTAAATATATGCGCATTCAGAACCATTTTGACAAATAAAAATCAAATAAAGAAAATGAAGTTTCTTTGGGTTGTTCCCGAATATTTCGTTCATGATTTGATAAATTTCCATATAATTTTTCAATAAAGTGTATTCGAGTGCAATATTGCATTTAAAAATTGTTGACATAAATTATTTTTTTGTATGAAAAAAAAGTAGGCAGGTAAGTAAAAATGGCGGCCACGAGCAAGACCCCAAACTCGGTGCCCCACTTTGAGGACTGGTTCAGAGATGCATACGATTAGCATGCTGCAACTGGAACTGGAAAAGTGTCGTACATACTTTTTTTTAAGTGCCCACAATGCAGCTGTACAGCTTTCTGACATTCTGACTGCAGAAGCACTGATATCTATATCATGAGGGATTGAAGAGAGCTTGAAACTTATTTCAACCCCTATATAAACCACTCATCGAGTAGTAAATGGGATTGTTCGCCTTTTCATCAATTTTGAAATGTCAAAAATGCTGCACGCAAAAGTTAAAAGTTGGTGAACTCCAGCAGGGGCTGCTCCGTTTGCAGCTACGTCGCATTGTAGATATTCGCAACATTGAAATTATGTGTATTCAATATTTTGACAGCGAGTCTGGTTGCAGTTCCAGTTGCAGCTCCGTCTCCATTGTGCTCAGTCAGTAAAGAGAACCGTCAGTTCTATGTATTAAGTTGACCTTTTATGAAGATTAAGTGATTTTTTTTCAGATGGAAGAGGTAAATGTATCGAATATCCCACAAATAAGGTGTTAAAAATCGCTGATGACCTTCAAAAGCTTAAATTATGGATTACAAATTTACTACAGCTGACCAATATCGTGGTGTTTTTAGTCTGACGGAGGACACGATATACCTACCTAGTATAGATATCGAAGTTTGTTTGTTTTTTAAGTCTTTAATCCTGAGTTCGGTATGTTCCTTGAAGTCATCAAAAAGTGTTTTTCCAAATGATTGTATGTATAGGTACATATTTTCATTCCGGCCAGAGCTGGGCTTTTGCAATATGGAAATTAAAGACTGTTTCCTTTTTTTTGCTGATATCCCCAAAATCTACAACAATTTAGATTCTAAGGAATGGTCAGCTTCGCTGCATGCTCTCCGATTGGCCAGTGATCAGAAAGAAAATAAAAATTAATATTTTAGTATTTTTGACATTTTGTATCATTTTCTTGTGAAAAAAGTATGGAATAAAGGCCACAAAAAAAATTTTAACCCCTTACCGCATATAATGCCATATATGGCTTTGTAAAGATTAAAGATTTTTTTTTAGTGCATTCGAATTTTCTTTTTTTTTTTAGGACAACGATGATTCCTAATAAAGTGTATACCTTCCTATTTGTTTAACGGAATTGTTTTTTTTTGTTTATGCAACAATTCGAGATTTTGTGAAGCGTGTTCCAAAGTAAAGTGAAATTGGATAAGTGCTACTTTTAAATATTAAAAACACCATACAAAACAGTAAGTAAAAATTCCAATAAATTTGTTATACATTATTTGCATATTCAAGAACATGCGATTGCAATGGGTTTTGTGTTTTTTCTTGTTTTACTTGCTTTTTTTTGGAGATTTTTTGAACTTGCCATATATTTGGCTTCGTATATGCGTTCCCGATAAAACCCTGCCTTTCACATATGGCTTTATATGCATTCAAGGTTGCTTTTGTTCTTTACAGAAATGAAACCTTCCGACTTTGTTAAGCTTAGTTTAGTGTCGTGGTACGATGATAAGGTTGTGATGCTCTCAGCTTTTGTTGGAAATGAGCCAAAACCAACAAAACGGCGGTATTTTCGGCGAGAAAAACAATACAAGGATATGACATCTCCTCAAGCTGTGGAAGCTTATAACCAGCACATGGGAGATGTAGATTTACTTGACTCCATGCTTGGATATTATAGAATCCGTTTTCGTTCTCGCAAATGGTACAAACGAATTTTTTTCCACATGGTAGATAGGTAGGTAGTGTGCCTTGTAAATGCTTGGTTGCTTTGGCGCCGAATCAACGTAAATGAGTACATGCCGTTATTCGCCTTCAAACTCACCGTTTCCGAACATATGCGTAGGGCAAGGTTTTAAGTTTCGCAGAAAAACGTGGATGTCTAGCCGGAACACCGACTTAAAGCACCCTAACAAGCCGAGCCGCCACTCCATCTATAGCTTGGCCAATTCACCAACACCCAGCAAAAAGCCCCGAAAAACTCCATCAAGACATCAAGACATACCTCTTGGTGCTATGTGCGGATACCTACCTATACCTAGGCATATACCTTAGTTACCTACTTATAAATCACAAATGCAACTGCAAAAATTACCTTTTGAACAGTTTTAGTTGAACCTCATTTCTATAAGTTGGTAGGTACCTACCTACCTACCTACCCAGGTACCTATAACTATATCATGTTCTATTCGAATTAAAATCTTATCCTCTCGAAAAGGCGTTGATCTGAAATTGAATTGCAAATAAAATTCCATCAAAGGTTCCCAACTTCATCAAAAACCTACCTTACCTACCTACCTATTGTTGCGCATATTTCACTTAACAAGCACATACAATTCACCTGTTTACGTCGGTCGTTTTGCCAGCGCAAAAACTATCTGGGCTAGGAACCTACCTACCTAGATACTTCAAAAAAAAGAAACACAAATCAATTAAAACTCCACCAGAACCTCCCATTCGCCCTCTTAATTTTGCATTAATTAACTTCCAAAACCTTAAAAAAAAAAACCCAAACAAAACAAAAGAAAAACTTCTCAAAGTGAACATCCATAGACCATAGCCTAAGTAGCTGCAAAAAAACACACTTTATGCCACAGCAGCAGAATAAAAAGAAGAAGAAGAAGAAAAACAACGCCCCAAGAAACAACTCCACTGGGGCAATGTCCGTTGCTTAAAAGGAAACAAACAAAAATGAAAGGCAACAGAAAAAACCACCTCAATTCATTGTCTCCTCATTTTTAATTCATCGCAAAACAAAACAAATTCTTTTTGGCACAGTCTATGCTCTATGGTGTAAGTAAGAGAGAGAGAGAGGCGCTCACTGGCAGGGGGCAGGGGCAGTGCTGTCACCCCCCCCCCCAACACCATTACGAGCTGCAGGAACAAAACTCCTCATATTATACCTCCTCTATACAATGTTGTGTTTCATTGTTCCAACAAGAAAAAAATAAGTGGAATCCAGAAAAGAGCAAAATTATGGCACAGTGAGTGAATTTTAAAACACTACCATTTCCAACCCCATCATCATTATCATTATGTTCTTCTCCACTCGGCCTATGCTCATTTTATGGATGCTTTGCTTATGGGTTGTTACGGGCACGGGGTGATGTTTTTCCACTCTCCCTTTGCCTCTGCCTCTGTCTGTGCTTGCATATCGGCTTCGGCTTGTTAGGGTTGAAAACATGGTTTTCCAAATGAGCCGCCCTTATTCCCATGTCTATGAGAAAATAAATGAATGAGCTTTTAACTAAGTTAATGAGATCGGAACGAAAAACCGAAGAACGGATTGCAAAATAATATAGTTGTGTAGTTTTTCTCTTCTTTTTTTTGTCATTCTCAGCAAGTCTCTTCTCGATGGAACCGAACGGTAACGGTAAGGATAACCCTAACCCATCCCGGCCATTCCTTTGCTACACTGTAAATCCTAAGCCCTGATCTCATCGTTTCACTTAAACATGAAATGGTAGGAAGGGGGATGGAGGAATGTAGAAAGAGAAGATGACTGCTTTAACATTCAGCATAAATCACCTTCAGCTTTAGCCTTGGCTATGCGGCGGCGTTAGAGGTTTTTATAACTCTGTATCCTTTTTTCTGCTCTGGAAGTTCTGATTTTGCATCCTGTTAGCTTCATCCTGAATATGTATATGTATCTATGTCTGCTATTATGCTCTGGTTCTATAGTTGAATGTGAATAACCCTCTTGGCTTAGTGTTGTCGCCCTGCAAAAGAACTGACATTTATTAAGATGTGCAATCGCATTTTATTGTAATTTTACGGGTTAGGAGAACCCAGACTTTAAATCCTAGAAAACCAGGTCCTTTTACGAGTCAGAATAGGTATATGAAGTTAGCTCAATACTAAGGAAAAGGAGCTTGAATGAGAGGACAGAGGAGTGTATAGAACAGCCGTTAGTTGAGGAAGAAGAAAAAAGAATAATGTACAATTCGTAGGTGGATGGGATTTTAAATTGTCACCGGTTAGCATGTTATGCGAGGGTAATGATAATGGCGGAACTAATAGGCACAAAGGGTGCGGCAGAATCGTACTAGATATAGAGGAAGGTACTACTTAATAGTATTGCATTGCTATGGTTAGGATTAAGAAATTAAATTTTCATTTATTAAAGTGAATTTGCGTGTTAAAGGATTTTCATGTAGAAGTCTCGCCTAAGGCTTTACCCCTAGATGCTAGTCTGTTTGATATCGTTTTATTAGACTCATAAAAGATTCTTTATTCTAGGTAGCTAGTTGCTCTATTTGACAAAAAGGTACACGAGGGTGTTCATTTTAGAACTAATTTGCATTTCCATTTAGTTTTTTCATTAATGGGAAATAAGCTTGAGCTATATCTTCTCTATGTATGCCATGGGTTTTTTTTTAGACGTGTGGTTTTCAATCTGGCAATACTATTGTTGGAGTTGGTCTTTTTGACAGCTGTCACTTGATTTATGCTCAGTTTCGTTTGTCATTTCACTGAATTGAAGCCGAACGACCATCCAGCGCGTCGCACGATCGCTGAATGGGCCCAAAACCAGATGGCCACCGATCCCGATTTCCACAAGAAAATTTTGTTCAGCGATGAAGCTCAATTTTGGTTGAATGGGTACGTTAATAAGCAAAATTGTCGTATTTGGAGTGATCATAATCCACAAACCATTTTTGAGACGCCGTTACATCCTCAACAAGTCACTGTTTGGTGTGCTTTAGGGGCTGAGGAGGATGTTGATGTGGACGACCTTTGGTTCCAACAAGACGGCGCTACATGCCATACAGCCAACGAAACAATCAATTAATTGAAGGAAACTTTTGGTGAGCGCATTATCTCGCGTCGTGGGCCTGTGGCGCGTGTACTCCAAGATCGTGCGATTTAACACCGCTAGACTATTTCTTGTGGGGTTATGTGAAGTCACTTGTCTACGCAGATAAGAGTGAGACGATTGACGCCTTGGGAGAGAATATTCGGCGCGTTATTGCTGACATACGGCCCCAATTGCTGCAAAAACTGGTCGAAAATCGGGCCTCTCGGGTGGAATTTATTTGAGCCATTCACTTGCCCAAACCCTTATCTTTATAATAAAGCTAAATTCTTGGACATAACATTAAATTATATGCGTTTTATTTCTTCTTGAAAACCACACGTCTAAAAAAAAACACCCTTTATGTGCTATATAAATCAGGATCTAAAATAAGGAATTTTTCAGCTGGATATACATGAGTACCAACTTGAAGTTTTCTGTCATTTATGTCTTCAATTTCAATTTATCTTGGATTGAATTACCTAGAATACAGAAAAAGCTATTTACTTAAACATATAAATCAACCTACCTCTATACCTACAGGGTTTTGTATATAGGTGCGACAAAAGGGTATGGTGTGCAAATTGGGTCGATACAAGAGAAGGGGACAGGGGTCTTTTTCCCCGGTTTAGGCAGGAAGGGAAATTTTCTAAAAAAAAACGGAAATTCTTAAAAACTGCAACACTTACAATGTCATGCTATGCCTAAATTAAATCGTCTTTCCAAAGCCTTAAGTGAACATTTTAAAACCAGATGCTAAAAAATCTTCTATAGTTTTTTAGAAAATTGAAAATTCTCTGTTCATTTCTTCATTTAGAGACCTACATAGTACATCGTACTACATACCACCAATTTTTTGTGAAGTTCAATTTTATGAAAAATTCAAAACACTACCACTTAAAATTTTTATAAATTAATAAATATTTATTATTTAAATTAAAATATTTTTAAGCCTAAGGAGTTACATATAAATAAATTATTTTCCATAGTAAAGAGTATTAATATAGCTAACATAATAATTATAGTCCTCTGCAGGCTGAGTTTCTTCAGTCTGCGGTAGAACTAGCTATTTGCCCGCGGCAGCTGCTGCCAAGCCCGCTGCTCCTTGTGGTCCAGGTGGTCCAATTGGTCCAATGGGACCAGGTGGTCCAATAGGCCCGGGGGGACCTCTTGATCCAGACGATCCTGTTGGGCCTCGAGGACCTGGAAATCCAGGTCTTCCATCTGCTCCGGGCTCACCAGGTGCTCCCATTGGACCTGGTGGTCCAGGTCTACCTTCTTCTCCCCGTTCTCCCCGCTGACCAGCAGGTCCTCTTGGTCCACTTTGACCCGGTGGACCAGGTGGTCCTGGAGGGCCAATAGCCATTTGTTGTTGACCAGATATTAGAAATGGTTGCGATCCGCCACCGATAGCAGCACCGATTCCAAAGGCTCGAGGCTTAGTAGCTGAGACTACAGAGAAACCTGAAGGAAACAAAGTTATGAAAATGTGAACAAAATTGCTACTCGTATGAAGACTTGATGAATATTGACAACAAGAATTATAAAACTTTAAAAAAAATTCAAAAATATGAAAACTTACAAAAGACGATTGGCAAAAGAAGCTGCATTGTTGAATCAATTATGTTTAGGATTTGATTGATGGCAGGCATTTTATATACCTCACTCTCACATCATCAGAAAGAAAAAAAAGTTTCCATCAGTCCATTATTCCAAGAAAGATATTGCAATCTCCAATATACTATAGATATATGGGTAGGTACCTACTAAAGAGAAAAGAAAAAAAGTTCTGGTGAATAATATCTTACAATCACAAAAGAAACCGTAATGGTGTGGCTGTTCAAGCTGATTTCCAAAATTTTGATAAAAACCACAAACGAAAAAAAATATCGCTTTAATAGCTTTTGGTCTATGGAATCATTAAATTAAGTCAGGTTACCACCTTTTCCTTAATTGATCTATTCCAGATTATATTTTTTTTATGGTTTGAATTTGAATCAACGAAAACAGGGATGTCATATTAATTTATTTAAGTATACCAGGGTCTATTTCTATATATGTTTAAAAGAAACTTGAACATGAATTTTAAATATGCAGCTCTATGAATTTGGTTGCAATATGCTTTCAGGCCTATAAGCTCCCTACAACATAGATTCTCAATGTTAAGAAGGAACACGAAAAACGAAAAATTTTTAAACAACTTCTTATATACAGGGTGACCGCCGCGCCGGGAAGGTATACTACTTTGTTTGTTTATAATTTTTGATTAAATGAAAGAGAATGGATCTTATATTGATAAATGTTTTATTTAATGTCGGCCATCAGGTAAATATCCGCCTCTGATAGTCTCACAAATGAGTCACAGTAATCGATGATTGATTTTGATAAAAAGTCTTAACGATTAAAACACTTTGGTTTATTGAATATTTTTCTATAATAAATTTGCCACGTGTCTACTTCACGACTGCCAAATATGAACTGTCAAGAATAATGTTTACCAAAATGGCGGCAAAAAAAGTATAGTATACCTTCCCGGCGGACACCCTGTAGATGGTATTTAAATCTTTGAAATAAAAATGCCTTCCAAGTGTGTTCTGGCAGACATTTTGTGTGTTAAACTAATTTCAGAAGCAAAATAAAATTTATTGGCTCTTTGTTCTTCAAGAAAATTGGTTTTTAAATCTTCTTCTTGTATTTATAACAACACTGGTTGATTCAATGCAGCGATGATCATTTCTCGCTCTCTGCCACATTACAACAAAGACCAAATCTCATTAAATATCTACATCAAATACCTGATTACAAAAATAGAAGGAGCAATATAACAAAAAAAAAAAAAAAAAAAAACACCCAACGATTTCCAGTTGAGTTGCGGTATCAAAGGCGCAAAGGCAAACAAAAAGTTTAACACAATAAAATTACGGTCGGTGATGATGCCGACATGACGACGGATGATCGTCGTCGTCATCACTTCAAATCACGCATCCCAAAAGATTCAAGCATTCGTTAAAAAAAAAAGATATCTACACTACATGATTGTGTTGGTATGTAGCTGCGGTCGGTCATTCAATGATATTGATGGGTGTAGTACTCATTAATTTGTGATCATCCGCGTTCGAGCAATTTAACTGAATCTCGGTGAAGTTAGAGATTACTGAAGTAACAAACAATAAGTGAGAAATATATCGAATTCTGGGTAACTGGTAAGCATTACATACATATACCTACGAGCATCATCAATTTACCCTCGAATGAGTTGTGGATACCCGATCTTCGGTTGGGTCACATAATTAAGTTCTATATGAGATGGATGAAAAAATGACGAAACAGATTAATAAAAATTAATTTATGGAACCTTATTCGCGTAGAAATAAATAATCCTTTTTTATTTAAAGTATGTTTGACAAGAAAACCTTCAATCGCCTGCAAAACTAACAAAATTGATGTCATTGTTGTGTATGGTCCAACAGTTTAAGGACTCTAAAAACTCATAAACTAAATAAATCAGCATCATTGATACCAACCCAAATTGGTTGGCATATCATTGAACTGTCAAAAAAAGATCTATGTTTCTTTTTTAGCTCAGACGCATCAGATCACTCAACTTATGTTTCTTTTTACAATCAGAGCTTGCTCGGAGCGTGCTCAAAGAGCTCATAGCAAATCGCTGAGCATAGCCAACTTATTCCTATAATTTGATAGATTATCTTTCATATATGACAATTCAGTGCTCAGGTGTGTTTCAAAATTAAATCGGAGAGCTCTGATCGTACTCTGTTCAGAGTATACTTGCTTCGCAAGACTCTACTCAGTGCACTGCTGGTCAGAGCTAAAAAAAGAAAAACGCCTTAGGTATCTGACAGAGTCTGAAAACAGAATTTGACAGTTCATCTCACGCACATACGACAGTTCATATCACAAAATTTGACGTGTGATAATCCATAAGCATTTTTTAGTGTTTGGAGGTTACGTCAGAATTGCTTTCATATGCTGCAAGCGTATACGGAATTAAAATATGGAAGAGCTTATCAAGCACAAATTTGACAGTCGCATGGAGTCAAACTTTCATTTTGACATGTAGTAAAATTTTGTAAATGCTCTCAAAAATATCAAAATGAGCAAGGATATCACTCAATAGTCTCCAAGACGAAAAATTTAATTTTATAAAAAAGTTAAGGACTGAAGGTATTCCTAAATCTTTTTGAATATTTTTTTTTTTTAAATCATAATTTTGAAATATTAATTCACTGATATGCTGTCCAATGTACCTACTCGTATTAATACAAAAAATTATAAATCCACGGAAGCATTGTTTTTTTTTATAAAGGTGTTTTAAAATGTTGGCGTATAAACGTCTTTAATTGCAACACAGACTGTATACACAATAAGTGATCTTCAATAATGTAAACAAACACAAATCAACCGTAAACCGACAAAAAAAAATCCGTGCAAGCTTTCAATGCTTCAATCAGACGAACAGCCCCCAGACTTCACCATAGCCAAAGATCTATAGCTCCCATTGTAATCTCGCCCCGCGCCGCCGGCCGGCCGCATATACGGCATTCAGATCCAGTGAAGTACCTTCTCATTCCATGCATCAGCCATGATGATGATGATTACAACTTATGATGATGATGATGATTTTGATGTGATGAAGTATTCATCAAATATGAAAGAAGCGTTCTTCTTCTCATCATCCTCGGCCATCCATCCACCTTATAGAGGTACCTATACAGTCTGTCTCTGAAGATTGCCGCTCCAACCGTTAGTGTTATGAGCTGCGAGTTCATATCATCTGATTTGTGTTGTCGATGTGTGGATTCTTTTCTTCGGATTTTATCTTATTCCGGATATGTTAACCTTGATCCTGATCTTGTTCTCTTTTGATGATTGCATTGGACATTCAACACGGATCGAGTTGTCTACTTCTTATTTTATAATTGATGTGCACCACATTAGCATTGCCCTTTATTATTATTGTTTGCCTTGATGATTAATGATCACCGGGTATTAAATCACTCAGAAAAAGAATTCTCGATCTTTGTTCAATGCCTGAGCCAGCCAAGAGCCATCAGATCATCAACGCTCTTTTGAAATTGAGTTCTTCTAATGAGCAATTTTGTTGATCGCCACAAGAGGTTTTTATTGTGGAGCTCTTTATGAATCAGACCTGTACCTAGGTAGGTACCTACAGGAAGTTAAGTTTTCTAAGTCGATTCTAATGAAAGATCATGTTTTTTTTTTTGTTTTTTTTTTTTTTGTGTACGAGTATGTGTTTGTGGTAATATAAATAAATTCTTCTAAACGATCTTGCGTGATGAGATATTAATGACAGTTTTTCTCTTAAACTTATTCTCGTTGTCATTTTGTGGGTACCTCTACCTATAGGTTGTGTGATGAGCCTCATCAGACAACTCATGAGAAGCTTACTAACCGGAAATGTTATAAATGGGGATTATGGGGAGCGTGTATAGGTATACCTACCTATACCTATACCTTAATACCTGTTTGGCTTATGTTGTCATTGTTATGTATGTATATATCTTTAAGTACTTTAAACGAGTTGAGAAGTAATTTTCAGGATTTTTTTCCGAACTTGAAGAATTTTTTTTGTCCTATGTAAGTACTTAATCAATTGAGTTTAGAAGAATAGTTTCATAATACGTATATACCAACAGTCTGTTGAATTGCAAGAGGAAATGAATCTCAGCTATAAATATGATTACCTCCGTCCTTTATATATTCGTGATTTAGGTTGGAAATATTGCTAGTAAAAACATTACACATTACACACACATCACACATTAGTAATAATTTTCCAATTGATAATTATTGTTAACACGAATTCTTGAATTAAATTATTTTAATTTTAGGGCCAGTTTCACAGTCGACACTTACCGAAATAAGTGGCACTTAAGTTTCCCATATTAGGAATTTAAGCTAAATTTCATAGCTAGCGTAAGTAGAACTTAAGTCACTAACATCGGAGACTTAAGTGCCACTTATTCAGGTAACAGTGAACGGTGATATTGGGAATTAATCTTTCAAATGCCCCACTTAAGTGTCACTTTTCTGACTGTGAAACTGGCCCTTAGTCTGGGGATTTTTGCTTTGTTAAAATAAAAATTGAAATGAAGGAATATTTGAGAACGAAAAGTATTTATCTCGCAGCTCACTTAAAATTATGAACAAAAATTCTATGAAATGATTTGAATATTTGAGTTAATATCAGAGATCAGATGTTTTCTGTGACATATTCTTCACAAAGCTCTAAAGCAAAATTTATCTAGGGTGTTAGCTGATTTTGGAGAGAAAAGTAGGAGCTTAAATTAAAAGCGTTCTGCGAACTATAGACTTTGCAAAAAAATGTCTTCATGCATATTTTGTTTGAAGGAGCTCCCGTAGTATACAAATTTTGATTGGAATTTGTTGAGCCTTAAAAGAGAAAGCTTAAATTAAAAAAAAAAAAACAACATTCTGTGGCAGCAACTGTTGGTAACAGTAGTTTTTGAAATATTTTTTACTGAAATGTAAACAGAAATTTGGTGAAAATCGTTATTTTGTAAATCTAAAAATATTGTAATTCTCCCTAGCTGTAGTAGGTACCAAGTTTTGAAGAAGAGATGGCTTCAATGGTTTGGGCTGCAGGTCAAGGTATAGATAAGCACACAGATTGGTTTTTGTCCATACATTTTTATGAGCATTCTCCTTTCTAAACTATATTTAAATGAGGCAAAGGGAATTGCCCATTTCTGGCCCAGAGTGTAGGAATGGGCCAAACTGTTAGTTTGCAATACCTGTTACAACTGTTATTGGTACTTTCCAGTAACAGATAAAAATACCTGTTACTGAAATAACAGTTAAGAAACCAAAAAGTTATTATTGATTATTGGTGATTTCCTAATTGGAAGTGACTTGACTTGGCAATTTTAAACAGGCAACCGATTTTTTTCAAGTCACACGCAGGGTAATAATGAGACAAACTTTTAATAGCAAAGAACTGTTAAGACTGTTGTAAACCGACATTGACGTTCTCGTTCTTCCTCATAAATGATTCGGCTTAAGAGTCAATCTGAAATCTCACTACAGTAATAAGTAAAGTAGCTTCAATTTCATTACAAATTTAGCTTAATAGTGATTGCGGAATCATTGCATTAATTCGAAATCTTATGAGATTATGACAGCAACAAGTTATTGAAATTTCATTGCTGATTTTGCTTAACAGTGATTCTGCTTATTAGTGATTGCAGAATCATTGCATTAATTCGAAATCTTATGACAGCAACAAGTTATTGAAATTTCATTGCTGATTTTGCTTAACAGTGATTCTGCTAATTAGTGATCACCGATAAGCCAATAACAGTTGACCAAATCCAGTAGTGAAATCAAAGCAACTTTTTGTTATTTTTTAATATTTCGGTTTTATACGATAAAACTTCAATCACCGATAAGCCAATAACAGTTAAGTAAACCCAGTAGTGAAATCAAAACAACTTTTTGTTACTTTATGCGAATTCGGTTTTATACGATAAAACTGAAATCACCGATAAGTGAAACCACAGTTAAGCAAAGCTTGTTGTGAAATTAAAACAACTTATTGCTAGTTTCTAAGATTTCCGTTTTATTCGGTAACATTGAAATAACTATGTATTTTCGATTTTCAATAACAAGTTGTTATTGTTATTTCCGAATACCTGTTACTGAATACCTGCTCCAAAATATTGACCCATCCCTACCAGAGTATACACGAACGAGTTTGGTATCAAATGGAAGGTGACGGGAAGGTATTTATATCATAAAAAACACTTAATTTTATATGAAATTAAAGGTAATAAAATAAGCTTTTCACTAGAGCTAAAAGAATTATATGTCATCACTAAATTTTTTTGGAATATCGGTGTGGCAAAGATCGCGCAAAAAAAGTGGCTTTTCTTGAAGTTAAAACTCGATATCTCAAAATGTTTTTAACATATTTTATTTTACTCATGTATCGGGCTTTACGTCACCTTTCATTTGATACCAAACTCGATCGTGTACACTCTCGGCCAAAGCTCCATAGTACAATGGCCATTCCCTTTACCCAAAATCGCCTTTAGCTGGATATAATGCAGTCTTCAAATCGAAAAAAAACTATGTAAATATAAGTAAAATAACACCTACAGCAACAACTAAAACCGATGAAGAAACTCCACATCCGTTATGCATATATTTCTTTTGGAAATTTTATTTTATTTTGCAAAATAAAGAATTGTCCTTCTTTTTGGAATTTTTTCCTGCAGCGAAGTCCTTCGAATTTCTCAGTGTTTGGTGACAAAAAAGAAAGGACGTAATTTTCAACAAAACACAACCAACACCCCCGCTCAGGAAAGTGGTCCCTCGTGTTTTTTTTGTTATTCTGTTTTGGTGGAAAAAAGACGAGAAAATATTCATGGAAAAAATCCACATAAACATAATAAAGAGAAAAGGACTTTCCCAGAGTGTTTGTACACCTGTCTGCCAGTGAAAATTGTCACGTGAAATAAAAATGCGCGTTCATTTTCTCCATCGTACATTTAGTTTTTTTTCGTCTTAGACGTCCTCGTCGATTTTTGTCTTCACCAAGTTGCCACTCGCTCCTTCCATCTTCCATCTGCTCCATCCTTTTCAAAGCTGTATAGGTAGGTATACACCTACATAGTGCAGAAAAAAAAAAAATATAGAAAGAAAAACGCTCTCAAGGATTTATAAGGACATATTATAAGACAATGTTTTTCTTGTTGTGTACTTACGTTAGTACGAATTTGTCTTTCAATGTTATTTATGCAAAAACGTAAAAAAGGCGACAGCAGCCGTTAGCAAGGATTCGCATTCTATAACTCGGGATGGAGTTAGAAGTATATTTCAGCGCAGCGCACTGGAGACATACTCTCCTTTCTCAAGCATGTGTACACTTTTATAAATAAATGGTATTTTTGTTTGTATCGTTTCATACATACAAGTACTGTACGCATCAAGGATAATGGAAACTATTCTTCCTATGCAGTATGATGGTTAAAGAAAAGGATTCTACTTCTTCTTCTATATATGCTGTGGAACCTATTGAAGGATAAACCCGATAAGAGTTCAAGTGGAAATTGTTTTCATTCATTCAATACACCGAATTTACCAACAACAACAGGCGAAAAAAAAAAGAATAAAAGATGGGCTCGAGTTGCCAAAGTTTTATTGAAAACAATTTATCCTGGAAAATTGCAATTGAAGCAAAGCGTTTCGTTTTTTCTTTTGTCGTACTCGTACGTTGTGTACTCTGGATCTGGATGGCATAAGCTGTGTGTACTTGCGTTCGTTGTCGTTAAGATGGCAAAAGAACTTGAAAATGGGGTTTCTTATTCGCGTTTTGTGAAGTTCGAAGAGAACAAAACGAAAAAAAAAAAAAACGATGACGGAGAATCACAAGCATTTGCCATCGACAATTTGTTTTCGGTTAATGGAATTTAAAAGTGAAATTGTTTTCCTTAAACTGGTTTTTATCAATTTATTTATTTTTTTTTGTTCAAGAGGAGGCTATAGTTAAAGGCTATTACAGTGAAAAGGTGGTGATTTGCAGCGACACGTGCTTATGTTGAAGGTTTGAAAAACACACAAGGTAAGGTTAAGGTATATGTATATGTAAGTGCTGATGTAATTGGATGCTCCAAATGATAAAACTTTAGAATTTTATCTTTAAAGGCTTGACAGAGTTTTAAAACAAAGACTTTTTTAACATTTGATGAGCTTTGAACAAGTTTAAAGAGTGTAGAGGTAGCTATACCCAATACCTTATTATTTATTAGTGAATAAAATACCTTGCATTAATAAAGGGTGTCCCAAAAAGTAGGTAAGATTTGAATTTCGCGCCATTTTGGCGGTAAAGTGTTGACAACGAAAAAAGAACAGTATGACAGTTGACGGTAGTTAAAAATGGAGAGCTACACGAAAGAACAGTTCGTTTACATTGTCAAGCTACATTTAAAAAACGGACGAGACAGGTGCCATGCCAATTTATAACAGTTATAACAGTTTTTGGCCATTAGAAGTGGGGGTGGGATAACGCGCTTCACTCCGCCTACCAGCGGAGGGCCCTGGCTCTACGAGGCAGCATAAACAGTAGGTACTTTTATAAACAAAAACTGCTATAATTTTCATGGTTAGAGTTACCTGTTTTAAGCATGTCTAGAGTCACTTCCTTTAAAAACAGTGAAAACTTATGGCAGTGATTTTTCAAATAAAATCATTTCCAGCAATGAGGTTTATCTTCATCTTAATGGCTTTGTTAATAGTCAAAATTGTTGCATTTGGGTTTCGGAAAATTCACCAATGATTTATTATTGAGAAACGAATACATCCACAATGTGTCAATGTTTGGTGCGGATTTTCTACCTATACCTATTCCTATAATGATAATTTTATTTGTAAACAAGATCCCATGACCCATTTTTGGTATATTTTTGACTCCATCATCTAGTCATAAGTATATACATAAATTGCTTTGTTGTTTTACATTTTTATTTTATCTCAATTTTCACCAAACTGTCAGTTGCATATGCCTGACAATTATTTACTATTTCCTTTCAAACTAAAAATCTGCACCATAGATAATAAACAACCTCTCATATAATATAGCGGTCATGAGGGGATATTCATCACCAACATTTGATAAAAAAAAAAAATTCAAACTGATACTCTCGAATGTCCTCGTGTCCTCGTGTCCTGTCCAATGCTCAATTCTTTGGAAGATGAAAATTCAAAAACATCCGTCCAGTCTATTTGTTTAAATTTGTTGTATTGTGTTTACCCCCAAACTTCCGGTGACAGCTCTTATAGGAAGTGAACTAAATTTGAATTTTTTCCTCGCCATTTTCATTGAGGAATTACTCCATTTAACGCTGTATACAAGTATATAAAGTTCAAAAATGTAGTGCGAGTTGGGAGGTTTCACTCCGCGCGTGAAATTTGCCTATAGAGGGTGTGGATTTTGTTTATTTTAAAAAGCACCTCTTTCTATAAATTGTTATTTTTTGTTTATGTATATATTTTTTGGGTGACTGTTTTATCATAAATTTTCACCCGTTTGGCGGTGCGGGTCCACGAAACTCATTTTTTGTTACTTTTACGAGTGTGTATAGTTTTTATATTCACGTGAGTATGACATGTACCTTACACAATTTTTTCTGAATTCATTTTTGATATACAGTGGTATTATGGTGTGTTAAGGGGGAAAGCAATTTTATCCCCCACAATGAGTAAGTGGTTACATTGTAGAATAGCTGCAGTCATAAAATCAGTTGGTAATGTTTACCGCATCGGTAGCAGTAGGTATGGATGGGGTTTTGAACTCGTAATGTAATCCAAACAGATTATATGCGTGTATAATATATGTGAAGAGATGGAGAGAAAAAGCATAGACCGTATAAAACGCATTTGAAAGTCAGCAGAAGTTTATGCGTTCGTAAATTACAAATCAATCGATTTTTATATTGATTTTCTGAGAGTATGGGACAAATAAACACATAGATCCTGTAGTAAGAAATGCAAGTGGTCAATAATAATTATTGTATTCATACCAAAATCAGAGTTTTGAGCATGTGTTCCATTTTATTTATACCGCCCTATATTTTTGTCAGTTTTTTGTTGTTTAATAGAATTACTGCACAAGATCTGATCTTATCCTCTTATATTATTGTTAGGCCTGTAATTGAATCTGAAATATTTAGTTTGTTGTTCAGGATTTTATTTTTGAAAATAAACACAGAACTTAATCACTGATAATTCCTTATCTAACATGATTTTTTAGATGCATACATATTTTTTTAAACTCGAAGAAAACGTTTTTGGAACCATCTCACATCCCACTTTTTATCTGAAACTATCCAAGAAAAATCAATCTTCAAGCTACCCAAACTTTTTGAATCAATTTAAAAATAAAAACTATAAAATGGATTCTCAAAAAAAGTTCACTTTGTCAAAGTGGGAACACTGATTTTTTGTTGTTTACAATTAAAAGCTTAGTTAAATAGAAAAAAAATAACCACGAATGAGAAAGAGGGACCACTATGAAAATTTATATGATTTTAATTAAATGAACGAATTAAGAAAAATACTTTATGAGAAGGTGTATAAAAGCACGAATCAAAATAAAATAAAAAACCAATGAAAGTAACACCTTACTCAATTTTCGTAGGTAGGTACTCTCTTCACACTTGTAAATAGGTACCTACCTACTTCGTAACTGGAACGTGCCGCTGCCTCAATAATTGTCACTGGTTAAATTTCCAATCGAAAAAACACTTCACCTTGGAACAAAAAAGACTTTAGTATAGAACTTTGTATAATTTTAAAAAAAGGAATTAAACCAAATAAACCGAACAAATAGATTTACTGTATGACAGCTAAAATTCCACAAGAGACGGTACAGATTTGCAATCACAATAGATTTTTTTTTTTTTTTTTCAGAAAAACAACACGTCTGGGCGCCAATTTGTTGCAATATTTTTACCATAAATTTTAATAGACGATTATGATGACGGAAAACTAATATACTGCGACTAAGGATTATACGAATCCAATTATTATTAAATATAACACAAACGAAATGATTAAATTATTAAAATTGTGCAACAGCCACACGCGAAAGGAAAGATTGAATTGACGAACTGTCAAACGATCAACCAAAGACATAATTATTGCCAACAACTCTGGAACAACGATGCAGCCAACCGGCTAGTCAGCTTGGGGTGGGTTCGTCGAATTAACGAATATAGAAACACACAAATAATCCAAATTGAATTGATATTTAGTGTAAGAAGTTAAAACGAATAAAAGTAAGTAGCTAAATACAGGGGCGTATTTACGCTACAGGGTGGGCGCCAGGAAACTGTTGAGGGTCGTTTGCCTTAACCGGGAAGCTGAACTTCGTCTTCAAAACTTTCAAGGAAAGTAAATGTTTTTATTCCCAATGGGAAGTTGAAAGAATTTATTTTAAAATATCTGTGAAACTGGGTTACGCCAAACACTTGCAAATCTAGTTCTAACCACTTTCCAAAATTTCTCAAATTCTAATTTATAATTTATTTTCAACTTTTATATCTTTCTTCAAATTTCTCAAAATATAATAAACTCTATCGGCTAAACTGGTCAAGCGCAGAATATTCGTCTTCGTTGGCCTCCTCTCACACTCACACACTCCCACCCTGAGACAAAAGCTTTCGTGGAACTCGGTTGCGGTACCACTCCGATCCGACGCACGTTGAGTTCCATCGAAACTCTCTATCACTTACACGCCACACATTCAATGGATTCCCCTAGTTGTTGGCGTTGATTGTCCCAAAACTTGACGAATCCTCGTCCGTTTTCAGACTTATTCACAAAACCTATTTTTGAGAAAAGTTGAAATTATTATTCTGAGCATTCTCTCACCTACTCAACTCAATTTAACTTTCGAAAATGCTTCCAAGAAGGAGCCTACAGTTTGGTGTCAAATTTCTAAACATTTTTGAGGGGGAGGAAGGCAAATATTCAAATTAAACTACCTATCGCGCAATCTCCTATTAAGTGGACCCTTGTGAAGATTTGGGAAAAGCGTTTAGCGTTCCATTCTTTTATGCGTTCGATGTTGAGTTACAATTATATTTTTAGGATGGGTTTATAGACAAGTTTAAAAAAGGAAAGTTAACTTTAGGTTGTTATTTAAAATCCACTTTTAGTGTACGTGCATGTTTCGTTCTGTCGTCCTCCCTGAATGTTGTTAATTGTTCTATGAGCTTCCTCGCTCTCTTCTCTCTATAGATGGCGTGCGAGTCTCCAGCCATCCGCTGGCTCAACACGATCAAATCAAAGGGTGACCTACTTTGTCATCCTCTCCGAGCCACCCTTAAACTGTCCGATAGGACAAAATGGACTCAAATTGTGGGTCGAAAATTAGGAATGGTTGGGATGAAACAGATATCAAGCGTAAGACCATGACCAAACAATATGCTCAGAAGAACATTTACCGACAATATTGGAGCATTCGAAAGAAAAGATTCACACTTACATTCTGTAGGTATACGCAAAATGCCACCAAATCAAGCTTCATCAGAACTGTTATGTATTTATCAATGTTTGTAGGATTGAAGATGTCGTTTAGCAAAATACATCAACGCCTTCGATGTATCTAACAGTTCAAAAAATTCCTTTTTTTACTTCTTCAAAAAGTTCTTTTTAGCTGAACCAAACTTCCAAAGGCCCTAAAAATGGCAGAGCGGTGATCTAGAAGGAAGTGACTCTAGACATGCCAATTATAACATGTTTTGGTTTATAAAAGTACTGTTTATGAGGCCACGCAGGGCCAGGGTCCTCCGACGGTGGGCATACTTGAGGCACCTGGAGTTTTCTTCCAAGTCGCGCGAAGCGTGTTAACGCACGCCCACTTTTAATGGCGAAAAACTGTTATAACTGTTATAAATTGGCATGTTTCTAGTCTCGTTTGATCTAGAAAGTGCTACCTTTCAATCTATAGGTATCACAAGACCCAAACAAACAACCTTCAATCTTTTTTTTTTACATTTTCACCACTTTTCGGTAAAGTTATTGTTTTATTTATTATAAGTGTCCACTCAAGCGGCAATTTTCAAAAACAAATCACAAGGTTTATCGACTTAATAAAAAGCACATAATGGACAAGGTTTTTTTTTTTTTTTTTTTTTCTAAAACGCATTCATGCAACAGCGTTTCCCGCTAATTAAGTAGTCACGCAGAAATAACTGCACTAAGCGGCTATTTTCTCTGTAAAGTTCTACTCTTAGGTACTTATATTTACCACAGTACCCCACTTAATTCCCTTGGAGCCTCCTATTATTCGATATCCTTCCTTTCTTTTTAAATAAAACATTTTCAATTCAAGAGAAGGATAATTATTATTGCATAGAAATGCCGTTAATGGTTGACCTATCCGTTTGACCCACATTTGTTGCAGCAAATCACTGCAATTTCATCCACCAAACGACAACGATAAAGAGTAGCCATACATAGAGGGCGACACAGTCTACGTCGTCGTCATCGTCAGTCGTCCGCCAGAAGACTTTGTTGTCGTCATTCGATTTAAATAAAACATCGCGTAACCAAGAGTTTTTGTTTCGCTTGTTCAAAAACAATTTTTTTTAAAGCCCTTTTATCCCTCCGTGATCCGTGTCGGTCTTATTTTTGTATAGTTGCACAGCACTTGGGGGAAATCATTTTCTGCGAGTTAATTTTTAATGTTTTCGCTGCTAGATTGGTAGGCCTTGCTTTGTTGTTTTTGTTTTGCCTAGCGAGGGGTCAGAAATGGAGTTATTGTGGCAAAACTTTGTGGTTTTAAAAGAGGCGCGTTTGCAAAGCAAAAAAAAAACATTTACAGAATAATACACAGATGTCGCTGTGCGCTGACCATTGTGGCCTATTCCTAGAAAAGTCACGTACAATTACATTGGAAAGGTGGAGAGAGAGTATTCGTATAATATAGAGCCTTGGGGTAGGGACCGCTGGCTGCTCCTGCCATCTGTGGGATGGTGAGACCCAATTCTTTTGCGAAAGGAGTTTGTGAGGTCATTTAATTTTATATTATTCATTCAATGATGGAAGGCTTGCTTTGCTACATTGGTGCTGTCGCTGTACGATGTGAGCTATAATATGCATTGTAAAGTTATACAATGAACTGAAAAAAGCGGCGGAAATTTATGTAAATTGGTTACAGAATATAAATAAATCGTGTGAAAGTCTTATGCCCGGAATGTTGCAGTTGCAAAGAAGTCCTCTGGGTTGTACTGCAATGAAATATTGATTTTGTTGAATAAAATATGAAGTATATTGAAGAAGCTTCTCGGAGACCACAAGAATTATTTATGGCTTGTCAAGAGGGTTTATTATGTTTGTTCAAATTACTTAGACCATTTTAGTTTGGCTCGGGTCAATATTCGATGTTTAGCTATCAATTTAATTGGAGCTTGCAGTGCCGTAGTTACATTATCGCCAGTTTTCGAAGAAAACTCGCTTACAAAAACTGGTGACTATATAATTAAAGCTTACAACCGTTATTTTAGATCAAAACAAAATTTAATCCACTGGATTTTGGAGTTTTTATTCTAAACTTATCGATAAATTAACTCCCCTCTATATACCTACTTACCCCTAGTTTGCCACATTTTACCTTATTCCGAAACATTTTCAATAACACACCTCTCCAAAGAAAAAGTGTAGCCTCTCTGATTGTCCATTTTTACTTGTTCTATAGGGCATGTATTGGTTTCGTATGTAAAAAAAAAAATTCGAGGTTATCATCAAAACTAACACTAAGATAATCGAGAAGTCCGAAAAAGTGGGTTTCATCATGCCGTCCATCGGTCTGTTCGTCTGTGCGTCTGTGTGTCTGTACGTCTGTGGGTCGGTGCGTCCACTGTAATTTGAGCTAGAGCCTAAACATGTGAACAGATTTGCATGAAATTTGGTACAAAGCTTTTTTATGTGATTCCCTAGAGGAAAAATTCGAATTTTTGTTTTAGCTCATCTAGAGCGGGTAGCTGCCATACAAATATTTTGGTTTCTTCAATTTTTTTCGAAAACGGCTCTAACGATTTTGATTGAACTTCGTACCTGTAATAACCAAGTCAATTGTAAGAAAACTGAATTTCAGACTTTTATCAAAAAATTCACATTACGGAATTAGGAATTCCAGTTTTTTTTTTTTGAGAAAATGGTCTTATTTTTGGGTTATTCGCGTATATCTTTGCCATGGTTGGACCGATTTTGTTATAATTTTGCAATCTGTTGCTTCTCAATAGTTTTAACAGTAATGCATTTAAGAATTTTTTAAAAACATTTTTTTAGAAACAAAAAAAAATCAAACAAAAAATCAATTTTGTTAGTGCTTTTGACTCTTTCAATATTTTCTCGTTAAATATAGGTATAGGTACATCATGCATCCTCAATGTGGGGTTACACAAAATATTTAACCACAAGAGCAAGTTCGGGTGATCAAGTCGTGCATATTTTTTTTATTGTTAATCAGTTCTTTAAAATAATTTTGTAAAATTTTGTGTCTCCTTCCATTTGAGATCAAGAAAAGTTGTTTAAATCATTGCCTGCCTATTAATATCCCTCAAGAATAATTTCAAAACGCCGCTCACGGCCTGTTAGGCAGGCATTTAATTCCTTCATCAACTAATCCATCATCAATTTCCATCGCGCTAAAGATTTAAAATCAATTTACAAACTTCATTAAGGATATTAATCTTTAAGAAATTCAATATACATAACTTGAAGTAGATAGGTATAGCTTGGCATAATAATTTCTTTTTTATCTTAAATCTTCATCAGCATCAGTTGAAGCTGTCAAAATACTCGTCATCCATTCATTTATTATTCAAAAAATAAAAAGTCTGGGATGACAAAAACATTCATTTTCGACAAGTGCCTGTTAACAGTTTGTTCTTAATCAAAACCAACAGCTGGTAGGTATGGGTGGGTAGGCTATAGGTATAATGTGTATCCTTTCTAAACAAAGCAAAGGAACCGTAGAAAAGCCTATACATTTAAAGTCCAAAACCAAACTATATAGCGACCAAAGAAATGGACTGACTGATGAACCAAAAATATGAAATGAGATGAGATGGATATTTTAATATTCCCACACACAACGAATTCCAAAAGCGAAACAGCCCCTTGCCATCCCCATCAGAATTCCACTCCCCCGCGAGTCCAGTCAGTTGAACTGGAATTATTTTGAATAATTTTCAAATTTATCTGGTTCCCGTGCAGGCGAACAAGTCCTGCGGACAGACAGGTTTTTCCTTTTGTTTCTTGACGGAACATCAGAACCGTTTCACTTGCCCCAAATTTTCATCCATGCTTCGGAGCGATTTCATTTGCTATTTATTTATTTTGTTTGCCGCGCTGGCTGGCTGGTTCTTTTATATGCTAAGGCTGAAAAAGCAAAAGTCCTTTTTTTTCTATACCAATCAAAATAAGATACAGTATCTTATTCTCGCTGAATAATTACAACAGGGAGCACAGAGGAAAAGGGTTAAGAAAAGCAGTAAGTTGGGTTTATTTTTGTTTTTTTTTTGTTCACCACTATTTGCGGCTAAAGTGAAAATAAAAGGACGAACTGTGTTTCTGTTTGTGTATCCGTTTTCCCAGGAAGATTAGAATACATTTTCATTTTTGGTCATTAGATATTTTAATTGAATGCGGATTGCTTTGTTAATTGACAATTTTAACGCAATTAACGCTCTTTCAGCTCTACGGATGGGGGGAGGGTGGAGGTTTAATATGCTTTTTGTCTTAAATATACAAATACCTACCTATACCTAATGTAACTCGTGGCGGCAGACTGATGGTGGTGGAATGGTGATCCTTATAAACTATGGTTGAATTTTTGCATTTCTAATTAGACGATACCGTAAAATGTCTACTCGAATTAGGTGTGCGCGGGAGGCTGATGATGTGAAAATATATTCTAATATATCTTGCTTTCTTGAGATTGTTAATAAATTCGTAAATGGAAATGTCAACCCCAAAAACACACTGTTTTATATGATTGGGATTTTGTTGGCGGTGCTTGGTTAGCAGTGTTTTTTTTTAGAGGAATCCTGCTTAATAATTTATTCCAGAGACGAAAAAGTTTTTTCATTAAAATATGAAAAAAAAAACCATTTTTAAAAGGCATTAGTTCCAAAAGCAGGTATAGGGGTCACCTTGCAAAAATGTTTTTTTTTGGCAACTTTTAATTTCACCATGCCCCGAATTTTGCAATTTCTTGTTTAATAACTTTTTATTCATTTCGCATTTCATTATTTGGTAATTTTTGTTCAGCAAGTTCCCATTTCACTAGACGTTATTGTTTCCCAAAAAATATTTATATCTGTATTTAATTATTTTTAAGTTACTTAAAGGCTGCACAGTGGCTCATATTGATGAATTTTGGTGACAAAAATAATCTTAAACGAATAAAGATATAATGTGCATTTTTTTCCTGCTTAAAAGAAATTTTTATAGTTATACAATTTGTGAATTTTCAAAAGAATAATGTTTGTAGGGTGTTTCAGACTTTTCTGCTGAAATAAGACTTTCTTACCACCGAGAATAGATAAAATCCCATAACTGAAGTAATAAAAAGGTGTTTCAAAGTCAAACAAAGCTAATTTAAGCTACAGAGTGGTGAATTAAAGTAAACGAACAACAATTTTGTTCAACAAGGTACACATCAAAAGTTTTTTTTTAATTTTGTTGTAGGTATGTATGTACGTGTGAATAGGTTCCTAAATCAGAGTGCAAATAAACTATTTCTATATTTGATACATTCCAAGTCAAGGGTCAATCTGTGGAGAAAAGATGTAAAATGGCTTAAAGAAAATTCCGATACAATGAAATTGATACATTTAAGAAAAATGTTTGACAGGGTGTTTCAGAATCTTCTGATGAAATAGTATTTTACTTCAAAAAAAAAATCAAATTCTAGTCACTGAATTAAGAGCAGAGTGTTTTAGGACTAATTCGAGTGAAACAGTGGAGAAAAAGTAAAACAATCATATCAAAAATTAGTTTTGTTCGGTTTTAAATTTATTTTTATTTTTTGGCACATCAGTGAAGGACTGTACGTACATAATTGACTAAATATTAATATATTTTAAGTTAAACAGTGCAGAAGAAAGTAAACAGACCAAAAATGTAAATATACTGTTAAGATTTCCTAGAAAAATGTGTCCAAGTCCGGGGAAATTTCTAATAAACTTATCATCTCTAGAGTGTATAGTGCTTTGAAACCTTTGTCACACCTCTAACATCTTAGTAGCTGCATTCTTCATTTCGAGATTAAAACATTTTTAGGAGTTGTTTTATCATTTTAAAGAAACGATTGTCATGCATCTTTTACAATTTCTCATATGAATAAATACAAACAAAACTTTAATTATTTCTATTACATTGTTCCTACGTATAAATGTATAATGTATTAGGTATAATATACAATCTTTGAAATTCCCAGCCACCTGAACAACAAAAGCAAGATCAGGTAGTGCATTTTATTTTATTTTATTTTATTTTATTTTATTTTATTTTATTTTATTTTATTTTATTTTATTTTATTTTATTTTATTTTACTTTATTTTATTTTATTTTATTTTATTTTATTTTATTTTATTTTATTTTATTTTATTTTTTTTATTTTATTTTATTTTATCTTACTTTATTTTATTTCTTTTTATTTTATTTTATTTTTTTTTTTTTGAGTTTTTTCCCGGATTATTCCATTTTTTTGAAAAACATTCAAAAACAGGTGTTTTTGACATAACCCCCTTTTTGGTGTTTCCGTTTGTTTAAGTTTTTCTGAAATTGTTTCAAGTTTGTGCAGTTATGCGTCAAATTTTAAAAAGATATGGGCAAAATTCAAAAAATTGAGCTCCACTTTATCGAAACTATCATTTTTTTTTTAAATTAAAATCATAAACTTGGAATTCTTAAAGATATGGCCTTCAAAAATGAAAATTTTTCCTATCCCCAGAGCATATAGGAGCACAATATTTTCTCAACAAATAGTTATAGATAGGTATGTAGATTTTTTATTATCAAATATTTAAGACCGAAAATTTTCAAATTTAAAAAAATAACGGCTTAGCTACTTACATATACATTATACATACATCGTTTGTAAAAATGTTAACAACACTTTTTGAAAACCGAATAAATTTGTTAACTTTGAACTTTTTGTAACTTTGAACTTAGAATAGTTTGGAACAATTTTCGAAGTTTTGGATTTTTTTAAACTGAAGAGTTCGGGTTAGGTCAAAAGACGGGCTTTCCGGCCTAAAATCCAATTTTTAAAATCCAAATTTTATATATTTTTTCAAAAAATAAAAATTGAATAATATAGAACATCATGGATATTATTCATTAAATAACAAGTTCAAAAAACCCACTTTCCTGTTTGAAGTGAATTTAACCGGACAACGTTTAAGAACCACAACTTCTTTCACTTTCAGAAAGAAATAAAAAAATTAAAATTTATTTTTCATGTATGCAGTAGGTTCTTATAAAGATTTTGCAGTACCTATACCTATACTCATTTCTGAAAATCAATTTTCAAACGAATTTTCTAAACACTTTCCAATAGTGCAGGGCCACAAATTATAAAAAAATAGACTCAAGACCCCTTTGAATCGGATTACATAAATGCATATATAGATATCTAAATTATCAAACATTATTCGTTAATTTGACATCTTTTTGTAATTGATTGCTCTTTTACTACTTAATAAAAATCAAAGCTAAAAATCACATGTTACATGCTATTCGGAACCTTTTTTCGTCAACTTTATTAAGTTAAATCGACATCCAACACCAACGTCAACAAAAAAGACAGTCCAAATTCTCTTTCTCTTAATTCAAATAAAATGTCAATATTTGAATTTTTTTTAATGTGAGAGAAAATTTATTTCAATAATATTTAGTATGTAAAAGAATTGGAAAAATCCCTTGACACACACTCCCTCTATCAAGGAACACCACATTCCAAATTCGAACCCACATAGCTAGAACCTATTATATAGCTAGAAGAAGGCAAGAAGTCCTGGCCACAACTTCATCCGAAAGCCATATATCTCATATCATAAGTAGGTACCTATACGTATAGACCAACCCAACACTCAATTCCATATGTGTGCTCTTTCTGGTGTAGATATAGAGTCTTGAAATTTTAGAATGTTCTCTCTAGAGTTTGGTGTGGTCGGTTATAAATCTCCTCCTTTGCCATTGCTGCCGTTTAAATTCTCCATGGTTCCTTTTTTTTTGTTGTCTATCCACATGGCTTGGGAATTTCATAGGAAACCTCCTACATAAAGCCCATATTTCCTTGGCCGAGGAAATTTAATGCCAGGGTCGTTTTCGTTTATCGTTACATAGTACCTACACACCTTCCTTAAAATTCGCACTCTAGATACGAAAATAGTTTAAACTATTGTGGTTTGGTGGGTTTTTTGGTTGGCGCTCACTATGCAAAGGTAAAAACACCAAAGCGTTAGTTGTTGAACTAAGTATTTTTGGTCGAAAAACAGATTGCCACCGCAGAACATCCAAAGTTAAATAGTTTCTCGTTTTGTAATTTCCGGTAGGTATATGATAGTCCAATCAATAGAATGTTTAGAGTCTGAAAAACTCCTCTATAACCTAAAGTTTTCGAAAGGCAAACAAATTAAAATAACCTTCTTTTTTTAACCAACATATTTTTATTTGCGATATTACACAGTTATGTAGGTGAGCTTAGGGCAAGTAGCAAGTTTAAGATTCGTAAACAAAAATTACCTCGGGATCTTAATCAACGCGAATAAAAGTGGGTCCTGAAATTGCAATGTCTGCCTGTCTGACTGTTTTTTTTTTTTTTTTTGGGATTTTGGGGGAATTTGAAATTGTTTTTTTTTACTCCTCAATAAGACGGTAGCGGCCATTATAAAAAAGGTAATTTATCTCGGAGACCCCTTCAACGATTTTAATACAAAATTTTGTGGGCACTTTTTTTGATTTTCGATTTCCTCTTTGACAGGTCAACCGATTTCTATCGATCTTTTTATACAGAAGATCCTTTTAAGTCTTAATAATATTGGCGTAAAATTTTGAACAATTAAGTACGATTTTAAGTATGATGCTAGGTTTAAAAGAAGTTTTTCCAAAATTTTTAAATGAAATAGCATCGTACTTTTTTAACATTTTACTAAAATTAAAATCACGAAATGGCTATTTTATCTTTTAGTATCATACTAACTCCATGTGTCAATTTGACAATACCAAATGTTCAAAAAGGTATGATTGCCTACATTCATCAGCTAGAGTTTATTAAACAAACAAGCTTAGTATGATACTAGTTAAAAATTGTTTAAAACGAAAAACTCTTTGGTAAAGAGCTTTAACGTATGAGTAAATTGTTAACTAGTAGGTATCATTTTAACAATTTAACAATTTAACACCAGTGGCCTATTTCGCCAACTTACAAATTGTAATTTACAAGCGATTTCTTACAAATTTTGTTAAAAAATCGATTTATTCTGTTTCACAAAATGTTTGCATTACGAAATTGTAGTTGTAATTAACAAAGGGAAATTTGTTTGAATATCTCTATTTTCGTTTCACCAAGATTAATTTTTGTTTGTACTTTACAAGTACAAATTTGTAAAAATTCAGGTGTTTTTATAAGTTTCTGTTTCACCACATAAAAGAATTTTACAAATTTGTTAAGATTTAGAAAAATTCTTACAAAAGAAAGTTCATGTGTAATTTTATTTACAATTTGTAATTTTTCAATAGAAATATCTTTCCCAACCTTAAAAGCGAAGGCATAGTTGTACCGACTACCGATAGCATTACAAGTGTATATTTTGCGATAAAAAGCTCAAGAATCTATCGGTCGCGTATTTGCAGATTCATTTGCTTTCAAGGAATAGTTTTACATAAACCGTATAAGAATAGATTAAATAATAAAACACGCTTGATAATGCGCCTGAAAAAAATGTTTTTAATAACACAAATTAGAAATGTTGACATTTTATCATGAGTTCTCAGACATGCACGGTATATCTTAATCTACGGTGTTCAAATGTGTCCATGTTCATTGTGAAGTCGTCTTTGATGTATTCTATGAAAATATTGATGGCTATATAGTGCACTTAACGCTTGATACCTACGCAGCAGACTCTCACAAATTTGTGAGAAATAATTGTTTTTTAAATACAAGTCTGGCAAAAAAGTGGTGAAACCGTTTTTTTTTTTTTTTTTGTAAATCACAACTACAATTTCCTCTACTTTTCTTACTCTTTTTTACAGACTTGTTGGATATATTTTTGTTGTTTGTGAAACAGAAGTTAAGTGTATAAAATTTTTAATTGCAGATTACAAGTACAAATTTGTGATTGTAATTGTAATTTGGTGAAATAGGCCACAGGCTGTTTGAATTTTTGCGGGTTTTAATGATTTTTGATGTGTAAACATCTATGCTGGTGGTAGAGTGAAAAAAAACGTGTGAACGTTCGTGTGCAACGTTATGTCGTGCACTTTACGTTGTAGCACGTTACGTTACGAAATCTGATTTGCCCCGACCAAAACAAATTGATTTTAACGCGACAGACAATTAGATTATACTTTATCGCGACCACTCATTTATATTGTTTTTGCCAACGACGAAAGCAAATTGTTTTTAGCGCGCCCGACGATTTTATCATTTTAAAACTTATATTTTTATACTTTTTTCTTTAATTTTTAATTTTTCCCCGAACAAAATGGACGCGACACTAGTAATTACAAAGAAAACAAAATCAAAACAAAAATAATAATAGTCAGCTATAGGGATTGACAATTGACTGTAGGTATGGTAGATCAATGGCTGTAGGTATGGTAGGATATCGGGTGCGTTCAGTGATACAAATCTGAACTGAAATTCTACGTTTACATTATACTGCTTTTAAACGATGCAATTTCTTCTTGCAATTTGTAGGCTGTGATATACAAAATAGCTGAGGTTGAACAAATTGCAGAGTTATCGGCTACCTTTGTACTTGCACAACGTTAACATTCATTAAAAATCACAGCGTCCAATTCCATAAGCGATTGATGGTGTCAATCGATTGAAACTGCGATTTTAGTGATTTCCACTGACAACAACTGCAACTAAATATTCTAAAAACTCAAGATATAAATATAATTCGCCGGCTATCTCATAGTGACATTCATTTGAGGTTCGTTCAGTATAAAATTAAGACTGAACTTTTTGTAAGTTTTACTCGATGGAAAGATGGAGTTTCATAAGGGTTGCAAGTTCGTTGACAGTTCTAACTGGATATTTTAATTCGGCCCCTGTCAGTCAAACCATTAAGTTCCTTTGGAATTTGGGTACGGTGTCATTTAATTGAAACCACGATTTTAGTGCTCTCCGCTGACAGTTGTTGTTTGTCGATGCTCAGAGAGTGATTACCATAAACAATAACCATGTGTAATGTGAAGTCATCTTAAAGTTGAAAAAGCATGACTTTTCAGTACCGAACCTTCACCGTTCGTTGGACACTTCACCACCAGCCTTTTAGTGCTTGAAAATTTCGTTACAGCGGCTCCCCCACTGGGTATTTCACTGACGTTCTTTCAACACTAAGCTTTTTAAGCACTGCCTACAGATAGGTAATGTAGTGTTAATTATTCAATATGTTTCTTTTGATGATGACTTGGACAAACGTTGATGTTTACACATATTTAACCGTGAGTCCCGGCACTCACATATTTTTTTTAAATTATGTTTAAGGTGTAGGTATATTATTAAGTGCCCAAAATGGCATAGGTACATACATACCAATATTTTTTTTAATATTGTTTTTTTTTTTTTAAGAAAACCATAGTATTCTGAATATTTGGTGTATAAATTCACATTTTCTCAGGAATTCGGATTTTGCATAGCATCGATGGTGAGGCAAGTTTCTCAGAAATAAGAATTCTGAAAGGTAGGTATAACGTATAACACATAGGTACATTATAAATAATGTATAATGAAGACGAAGCATTTAAAAACTGATGTCCCCGCGTAATTTCAAAAAATACTTTACTGAATAAAGTTAACTAAGTTTTGTAATATGTTTTATTTTTATGAGAAGGTTTGAAGTTGTTTTATTTTTGTTGCTTGTTTTTATAACTCGTAAAAATTCATTTTAGTTTTTTTTTTGGCAAAAATTTCAAAAATAAATCTTAAAAGGGATATAATTGTTTTGAAATAAGACAAATTTCTGTAGATTCAGCAGTTTCTTCCCGGGTTGCAGGGTTACATTTGGGACAATTTAGTGTCAATTTGACACCTTTTAGAACACTCGCACACTAGGACACCTCTTTTAAAATATAATCGATTTTGTACACTTTTTTAGGAAACAAGAAACACTTTGGATACTTTAGCTATGGCTCTATAGGGCAAGTATTGTTTTCGTATTAAAAAAAATTCAAGTTGTAATCAAAAATAACACTACGATAATCGAGAAGTCCAAAAAAGTGATTTTCGTCATGACGTCCTCGGTGTTTGCGTCTGTGCGTCCACTGTAATTTGATCTAGAGCCTAAACGGGTGGACCGATTTGCTTCAATTTTGGTACAGAGCATTTTTATGTAATTCCGTAGAGGAAAAATTCGAAGTTTTGTTTTAGCTCATCTAGAACAAATACAAATATTTATGGGTTTTCATAATGTTTTTTAAAAACGACTCTACGAATTTGATTAAATTTCGTTACTGCAATAACCAAGTCAATTATAAAAGACTGGGTTTCAGGTTTTTCTCAAAAAAATCACATACCTAACACAATAAGTTGATATTCCGCGTTTATTTTTGAGTTATTCGCGTATATCTTTACCATGGTTACACGGATTTTTTTTTTAAATTTTGCAATCTGATGCTTCTCAATAGTTTAAAAAATTTTAAAAACATTTTTTTTATAAACAAAAATTCATCAAACAAAAAATCAATTTTTTAGTGCTTTTTCTCGTTATATATACCTATACATCTTGCATCTTCAATATGGGAATACACACAGTATTTAACCACAAGAGCAAGTTCGTGCGAGCAAGTCATGCTATGTGTTTGAATTTACTTTGTGTTTGAATTCAGTGTAAAATTGGTATTGTTCGTAGGTAGGTACACAACGAAAAAGTACAAAAATATGATCCCAACTAATTGAGTTTTTTTTATCAAATTTTCTAATAACTAAACAATGTTACCTGAATTTATGCATCTACATACATATGTACATAGTGACCTCAGGGTCACTCTTATCTGGGTTCCAGGTGATTGTGGCGTTGAGGGAAATGAGCGGGCTGACGAACTGGCCAGGCAAGGATCAGCCCTTCATAGCTCACTTGCGGAAAGATATATATTCCGCTTGGAGTTATGAAGGGCAATTTATTCTCAATTTTTCGAGAGCGAAATCTTTTGGAAATGCTTTTCTTGAAGATCTACACGAACTTTCTGAGATAAAGATCAAAAATTTGATTGCTTTTCTCAACGCGACAAAATGGATCTAGGTCAAGCTTTGACCTTAATTCCTTCACCTCACCCTTCGGAATCCTTTAAGACAGCGCGTAAGCTGAATAAGGGCGTTTTAAGGACCAGTAAGAGGGTATATGTGCAAACCCCTCCAATAATATTAAAAAAAAAAAAATAATATTGACAACAGGTCAATACGAGTTATGGTGTCAAAACGGCTCACTCTAGCGCTAATTGGGTCACGGAGCGAGTTTGCTCTGGGCCGCAATCTCTACCTACCTACATAGTGTAAGTATATGTATCTGAAGCCTTATTTTTTGTTTTGATTGAAATTTGTATATGGAAAACATTTTTTTTCCTCTCGGACACTCAAAGGTAACACTGCCCATTGGGCATACCTGAGAAACCCATTTTTTTTTTTCCAAATCGCCCAAAGCTCGTTACAAGATTGAGATTTTCAAATGTGGCTGATATTTTTTTGAGCTTTGAATCAGATCTGTTTAATATTCAAAGAAGCAACACAAATCCGCAAATTTTATTCCTTAGGTATATTCCTTGTCAGATTGAAAATTTACAAATACAAGTCTGCATATAAATATACAACAAAAATATTGAGGTGGGTCATGTGAATTTGTCAGTTCAAGGCCATTGGGTACATATTTCTTAGACTAAATTCCATGTCAATCTAACGAAATTAACAAAACAAAATAAATGTAAAACGAAAAATCATAATAACCCTGATGGCATATCAATGTACGTGCCACATTATATTTTCACAAAAAAAAAAAAAAAAAAAAACCATCAAAATTATATTCATTTCTATACCTACTTGGAGAAACCTTTCGACATATAGTAGCTATACGTCCTTGAGTATATACGCACCATCCTTCCATACATATATAAAAATCCAAACCGCAAATCCTTGAAAATTATCCTAACATATCAATCTTGACTTATGTCATCTTAATCGTAAATTTATTCCGACATCATTCGGAACCATTCAAATGTAATTCAAAATTCAGATGAAAAACGAAAATTCCCTAAATGGCACACATTTGTATAATGTAAAGTGTACAAACAAGAACCAACTCTTCGTATATTCGTATATAGTTCTATTCACACAGCAAAGCATAGGAAAGCAAAGGAAAACAAGAAAAGGAAGCTGATCCAATTCCTGTGAAATTTTAATCGGCAACTTTCACTCGGCACGCTGCTCCTCGTATAACACAAACGTGAATCCGGATTTAAATGTCTCCTATATTGCTTCCCCTAAGTCAGCGGTAGTGGTAGCGACGACGACGGCAGAAGCAAACGAATAAATTTATACCAAAAATCGTTCTTTTACAACTCGACCTCTCCTCGGAGCAGTTTCCTCATTCAAATCATCAACAACAACAACAACAAAAACAAAAACAATGACGACCTCCGCTGAGAAAGGAGGGTCATTGGAGGAGTACACAAAACCGCAAACGTGACGGGTTTATATGCAAATTTCGAACCCAAGCCATCAACCAACGAACTAACCAACACCATCACCAGAACTATCACCGGTACCTCACTTAGCCATCATGTGTTGTTCATTCCAATCAAATGCTAACATCCCTACGAACGGTATGTAGTCAGTATAGTCCTGGAATAGGTAGGTATACTCTAGAATATACACTGTCGTCAATAGCGTCGTCGTCGTCGTCGTCGTCGTCGTAGTCGTAGTCGTAGTCGTTCTCGTTGTTGTCGTCCTCATTGTCATAGCTGTGGATCCGGGATCCTTTCCCATTATGCCTCGTTGTCGTTGCCGGCTATAGGACTTGTCGTAGTCATTTTTGTGAGACAAGTTGTTTTGTCGGTTAGCAATGCCAGGATACTAACTACACCCGCAGGATACCTCCGGCAGAGAAACCTGCCAGATTCCACACTTGAACGAAATGAAGCAACCCAACCAGTCATACAGTTTTCCATCGTTACACAGAACAAGGTGGGGGGCTGAGCGACGGCGACGAGGAGTGTGGGCAGCAGGCAGCATGACTAGAAGCAAGATGACACAAAACAGCTCCAGTAGCCCCAGGGGAGGTAGGTGGTTCTATATATACCAACTATATATCTCTCCTTACCATCATGGTGGTGGATGATGATACTATCATAGGGCGACGTGTGTCCTTGTACCTACTAAACCACATTTCGCTAGGGACAAACGAATAGAATTAAATAGGTAGGGAAAGCGTTTTTGCAAAAGAAGCCTTTAACGCTAAGTGACACCAATAACTTTGGCCTTCTTCGAGATAGATACTTAAATTTAGGTTTTACTCGAACCCGCACAACTACCGCCTAACGCGCTATTAACAAAATTAAGCTTCGCGTTTTTCACATCAAGTTTTCATTTGATAAATAACGTGACTATTCATGAAACCGGAATGAGTGTTTGCGTCACAGGAACAAAGCTTTGATGGATTAATGGCCATAGAAGGTGGAGGCAGTCGCCTCGCAAGTAATAGCCTACTTGGAAAATTATGAGTCGACTAATTTCCCAGAAATATATCTTCTTTTAAGTCAGGCTCTTTAAATGAGGATATTGTGTGTCCTGATGCACGTTTTGGTGAGGTTAATAAAAGATATATACATGTAGTATATCCAACGAATCTTTGTCCAAGTACGTTATGTTAGATACGTATTAGGACATACGAGTTTTCTTCTCAAAAGGATTATTGAAGGAGTCAAATGATGACATTACACACAAGCTCATTGCCTTTATTGGAAGTCATTGACTTAAAAAAATTACGTTAGCCTCAAATCATGGCAAGTCGTTGATGGTCTTCAATAAATCGCATCTTTTCGCTATACAAAAATTTGTTCAGAGAACCATTTCGATTTTTTTTTAAATATAATAAGGATGAGTTTTAAGTGGATTTTGAAAGATGTATACCGCAGGCCAGTTTCGGTAGGACAGGACTATTTTTCTTTTTTGAAAAGAGAGCAGGAAACTTATTTCGCTACCCATGGGCCTTATCCAGATGCAGAGTACAATCATTTCGCAAAACATTTCTTGACTGCTAACAAAGCAAACTTTAAGAAACAAAATATCAAGGACTTGATCTCTTTCTGCAACGTGGTAATGTTGTTCTTAGTTAAATGATCACAGCTCCAGATCAGGTTTGAACGTCAGAGAGCTATGTATATATATGTAGGTATTAGGAGTTGGGAGTGGGGGGAGGGGGTGTAATCACTACTTAGTACTGACCCGCACGATCACATGTAGGTGTATCAGATCGTTCAGATATAGAAAATTGGATATTTGCATCTGAATTTCAAAATATAGGGAACAGAAAGGTGCGGTGAGGTCAGGATGCCATTTTGTTATTCTCGGAAATGATTTAACATTTTGACACCTGTCAAATTAAAGGCGTACCAATGGACGTAGAGAGATAGGCGTAACATTAAGTAATTTATACCTCCTAAATCGATTGGCGTACTCCGTTTCTCGATCCGCCGTACCAAAAATGTTGGCATATTTTGACACCTCCTGTCAAACTAAGACAATTTTTGGATTTCGCTTTCGATGAAATTTAATTTCCGAATTTAACGAATACTGTTTCTATTTTTATCGAATCCAATCTGACCCATATTTCTTTTCTTCGATAGAATACCTTTAGGTACAGGGTGTTCGCCGGGAAGGTATACTACCTACTTTGTTTGTTTATAATTTTTAATTAAATGAAAGAAAATGGATCTTATATTCATAAATGTTTTATTTAATGTCGACAATTATGTATGGAGTACAATATCAGGTAAATGTCCGCCTCTGTTAGTCTCAAAAATGCGGGCCCTTTTGAGCACATTTTTCATTACATTCTCACACATTTCACGCAGTATTTTATTAATATTAATTTCATCACGAATATTTTGTTTGAGTTGCTCAAGCGTTTCTGGTTTGTTTGCATAAACCTTGCTTTTCAGATATCCCCACAAAAAGAAGTCCGGAGCAGTCAAATCAGGCGACCGTGGAGGTCAATCAACATCACCATTTCTTGAAATAACTTGTTGTGGAAAGAGGTCTCACAGTAATTCCATTGTAATCCTGGCTGTATGCGATGTGGCACCGTCTTGTTGATACCACATGTAAATCAAGCCCAAAGCATGCAGTTGTGGCGTTAAAAAGTTTTCAATCATATCACGATATCGCTCCCCATTCACAGTTACCGTTACGCCGTTAACATTTTCAAAGAAATAAGGTCGTAACTTTCTCATCGTCACAGTAATCGATGATTGATTTTGATAAAATGTTTTAACGATTAAAACACGTTGGTTTATCGAATATTTTTCCATAATAAATTTGACACGAATCTACTTCACGACTACCAAATATGAACTGTCAAGACTAAAGTTTACCAAAATGGCGGCAATACAAAGTAGTATACCTTCCCGGCGGACACCCTGTATTAATAATTCAATAGAGATTGATATCGAAAATCGAGATTTATTGAAATGATTGAGATTGGCATACAAAATCGAGAATTATCCAAATGATTGAGATTACGATCTATTGAAATGAAAATTTGTGATTTCAATCATCAATACTTTTCGATGATCGGATCAAATAAATCGAATCGTTCCTGATTGACACAGCCCTAGTTTGTGCTGCACACACATATACCATCACCACATGCGCTGCTCTCCATTGTGCTAGGCAAGTTCTGTCGAATAGATATTTAAGTTTTTAGTACTTTTCTGAAAAAGGCTCCCCAAATTGATAATTTAGAAAAGAATACCTGATAGCAATTAAAGATGATATTTTAAAATTTCTTCAGAGCGTACAGTAGAAACGAAATTTACCCAACCGAAGATCAATTAAGTTTGTGAAAATTAAAGATTCACCCGAGCATGGGAAAAATAATTTTTCAACTTTTGCCATGTCTCGGAGATACCTAAGCCCCCTAACAACTCAAGAATTCCCGTAAACAACGTAACAAAAAAAAAAATACACGTATATGAATTGAACCAAAATTTTAACTAACCTGGAGTTAAAAATTGGCCCTAAAGCACATTTCAAAAAAAAAAAAAATGTAATGAAAACTACATAATATAGTTTTTTTGTATTTTTTATAAATTTTTTTTTTTATAATTTAAAATAATTTCTATTAAACGTCACTCAAAACCTGCGATGTAATGCATTGAGTATAAATGGGTATAAGAATGGGGATGAAAATCATAAGCCTATACACGTTTTCCCTACGACAGAATACATTTGTGGAAAGAAGAGCACCCCATGCAGGTTAATAAATCTTAGAATATTGTTGACAAACACAATTGAAGACATTAATTTACTCAGCTCGATCTGTCATCAGTTTTTATTCTTTTTTTTTTTTTTTGTTCAGCCTGTCTGTCCGACTTAGCTTATATAAATTCGGATATATTTCCCATCATAACTGCGTGCGAAGAGCGATATCATGCACCTATCCGGGGAGTTAGAGCTCCAATTATCCCATTTGTCTTTCGTTTTGTTTAAGTTGGTCTCCCTGTGTTATTGAGTCCATATGTCTTTGCGTTCAACGACAACCCTTGGCGCTTAATAAGTCGCTTGCAGTATTATAGTTTCAATTAAATAATATACTGTCGCATCAACCACACACATTCGTGGGATCATTTTGTTTAATTTTTTGTTTTATTCTTATTTTTAAGAAATCCTATTAGATTCAATTATACTTGTAATGATCCTCTGGCTCTGATGACTGGGACAAAATGATAGGGTTGTCTGCTGAACGATAAATCAATTGAAAGTAGATAAAAATTTAATTTCATCAAGTATAAGTGAAGTCTGAGAATGAGGATATACTTTTTCAACATATAAACAAGGGGGACGGTTTCACATATGGGGTTGGAGTTGGAAGACTTGAAAAGATTTTCAGAACAAAATAAATATACCAAAGGAGGGCGATGAAGATGAAGCAAATGTACCTAAATCAACGATCATTTTTATAAATTCTTTTAAATAGTGAAATATCAAATGCATTTTAATGAATCAAACGCATTTGCTAGATATTCGGTACTCTTAGGCCCAGTTTTTCAGGGGTCAGAGCTAGCTAACTCTAGAACTAAATTAACCCACAGTGTCACAGTTAACTGGGGAGAAAACATGCAGAACGACTAAACAAACTTAGTAAATAAAACATCAAAAGCATCTGTTCAGTTAATCCTGAGTTAACTCACCAAATTTGATGAGTTAACTCGGGACTTTAGGGCCTGCTTCATAATGTCAGAATAAAGTTCTGCTTCACATGGTTAATCTCTGTCTAAGTAAAGGGTGTTTTTTTTATACGTGTGGTTTTTAATCTGGCAATACTTTTTTCGGAGTTGGTCTTTTTGACAGCTGTCACTTGATTTATACTGAATTTAGTTTGCCATTTTATAACAAATTATACCTACTATAGTCTGTCAAAGCTCTTCAAATCCAGAAATCTCACCATAACTTCAAAGCTGCTGCTGTACAGGACCATGGTCCTGCCAGTACTCACATATGGATCCGAGACTTGGGTGCTTAGCAAAAGGCACTCCGACCTCTTAGCCGCGTTCGAGAGAAAAGTCTTAAGGAAAATTGTTGGCCCCATTTGTGAGGAAGGACGATTCCGGAGACGGTACAATCATGAATTGTACGCAATCTACCTTGAAGCAGATATCGTGACAAAAATTAAGCTCGGTAGACTTCGGTGGGCAGGGCACCTAGCTCGCATGAGCGAAGAGGAAACTGCTCGGAAAGTTCTTTGTGGTACATTCTATGGTAGACGACAGCGTGGTAGACCATGCTTGCGCTGGAGAGATGGCGTAGACCAGGACGCCCGGAGCCTTGGGATGCCTAACTGGATGGCGGCGGCTCGAGACCGGGATGGGTGGAGAGACTTGTTGAAAGAGGCCAGGACCGGACCCCGGTTGTCGAGCCGACGATGATGATGATGATGATTTTATAACAAATAGACTTACTCCTGAACAACGCATGCAAATTGTGCAAAATTGGCTCGAAACGAGATCGTTGTTGATCCCGATTTTCACAAGAATTTTTTTTTCAGCGATGAAGCTCATTTTCGGTTGAATGGGTACGTCAATAAGCAAGACTACCGCATTTAGAGTGTAGATATTCCTCAAGCCATTGTTGAAACGCCGTTAAATCCAGAAAAATTGACAATTTGGTGTGCTCTATGGGCAGAGGGAATCATTGGTCCATATTTCTTCAAAAATTAATTCGGTGAATGATGGAGAAAGCTATAGAGCCATGATTAATGACTTTTTCGTGCCTGAATTGGAAGATGTTGATGTGGACGATCTTTGGTTCCAACAAGACGGCGCTACATGCCATACAGCCAACGAAACAATCAATTTATTGAAGGAAACTTTTGGTGAGCACATTATCTCGCGTCGTGGGCCTGTGGCGTGGCCTTGGAGGATCGTGCGACTTAAAACCGCTGGACTATTTCTTGTGTGGTTATGTGAAGATGATTGTCCTCGCAGATAATCACGAGACGATTGACGCCTTGGAAGAGAACATTCGGCTCGTTATTGTTGACATACGGCCCCAATTGCTGCAAGAAGTGGTCGAAAATTGGGCCTCTCGGCTGGAATTTATTCGAGCCAGCCACTGCGGCCACTTTCCCGAAATCATTTTTAAAACATAATGGCAAACCCTTATATTTTTAATAAAGCTAAATTCTTGGCCATAACATTAAATCATATCCGTTTTATTTCTTCTTAAAAACCACACGTCTAAAAAAACACCCTTTATATAGATATTATATTATAGAAATTTCAATAGGTTTATGTGAATTTTGTTTGAAAAAAAATATCCATACTTTTTCCTGACCTAGAACCTTGAGTAAAACGCAACTTTTCTCCACTTTTATTTACTCCATCACCTTATCTCTGTAAATGGCCTAACCTCTGAAATACAAATGATTAATTTACAATAGTAAAATTTCCTTAAATATCGCTTATTCCTATATCGAACTTCAAACATAAATTGATATAAAATTATGCTAATTCAACCTGAGGCACTTCTTTTTAGTTTCAATCAATTCCTTTTAAAAAAAAAATAATAAAGCCAAAGAAAAACCCGAACAATTCATCAATGTAATGTTTTTTTCGCAAAACGGTCCAAGATGCTCAAACCCGCAAAAAGTTTCTTCAAACCTAAAAAAAAAACAGGGGACTTGCAATATTAGCACATTGATGGGGTGGATGCGGTTGGTTAGGTCTGATGGAGTATAGGGTGGGGAGATTATATTGAAGAAAGAGTCCCTGCCAATATTGTTCACCGAAATTGATGTTACCCAATTGTTCAACGGTACATTTAAGCATTTCATTACCAATCAAATTGAAATAACAAAATCGCACGATTTCGAAAAAGAAAGAAAAAAAAAAATGTATAGGTAAAGGTTAGGGAGGTACTATGAACGGACGATCGACGACGTAGGTCCTCGTGCCCTAAAAAAATACTTAAGCCATTGCGAACCATGTCGCCATTAAGGATATTCCAAAGAAGGGACGGTGTAGCATTAGAACTGAGTGAAGTGAAGGAAGTGGCTGTAAAAATGTATTGAATTTGTGTGCGTTGTTGTTTTTGTATTAAGGAATCTGAGAAAATCTAAATCCCTGGTAATTCAATTTTCATTTTGAATACCATTGAATACCACCGCACCATCATCAATGAACGAAATTGTTTTTGTATAGTCCTTCATTGGTTGAAAGGACTTTTCTCTGCACGAAGAAGTGGATCATACAATTCGAGAGAATAAAAGTGGTCGTGACGATGACGGTTCGATGAGAAATTTGCAGGATGCTCTCGCATATGTTTGCCTCCTGGGCTTCCTTCTTCGTAGAAGTGAGCACAAATTCTATAAGAAATGGGTAGCTTTGTTGTATGTGTGGAGGGATGAGGGTGGGGGGGGGGGGGTTGGGGGGCGAGAAGCAAATAACGTCTGCAACCAAACAAGAAAAAAAAAAAAAGGTAAATAAAATTCTAAGACTTTGCCTTTTGGTCTCGCCTTAAAGATGGCTTCATTCAGATTGTATAAAATGTCTAAGTCACCGTGCATGCGGATGGAGAGGATACCTTTTATTTTTCGTGAGGCTTTTATTCTTCCACTTCAATTGCGGAAATCACGAAGGATTCCCCATTCACGGAGGTGAGGTGTATTAGATGGTGTTCCTATGCTCTATACTACCTATATATATGTATTGGTATATATTCCCTGGGGAGTTAGTATTCGGCACCATTTTTGGTGTTACTTTGCTTTGGGGTCGGTGTTTATGTTTTGGAATTTGTTGTTAACATATTGGCAGGATAAGCAAACAGCCATTAGGGTAAGTATGAACACAGACACAAGAAAGAAAGGTGCGTTATTTGGTTTGATTTTTTCCAAGGATTTGTTTCTTGTTGTTGTTTTCCTCATTTTCGATATTTTTTTTTTGCAAGAACGTGAGCGGATGCAGAGAAGGCTAATTGTATTTTTTTTTTTGGTGAGAAAATGTTCATTAAGGATAACCACTGTATGACAAATTCGGGATTTTATTTTTTGTTTATAGCGCAGGTATTTTCAAGAAAAGCTAAATTAGAAATGTAGGGTACCTTTATGTATAATCGAGACATGTGATAACAATTTATCATTGATTAGAAATTCTAATAGAATTATGCAATTCCTAAGGATAAATGTTAAAAGAATATTTTATTATGATTGAAATGCCGGTTTATACTTAAGTTTACCAACCCAAACAGTTTTATTAATTTTTTTTAGGCGCTATACTTTTCTATAACGGTCTTAAAAAAATAAATAATTTTGGTGTGCTACAGCTCATGAAGAATTATAAAGCCGAAAGTGACTTACAATTCTCAACCATTTCTGGTCATGTGCATAAAAATGTTGTTGTTATAGTAAACTAAGATGTTTTAAATATTTTTTTTATAGAAAAGATTTAGGTATGAGAAAAAATCTAATAATTAAAATACAAAATAGTTCAAAATATAAGATTTAGACTCTTGTCTGCCAAAGTAAAAGGGCTAAAATTGAATCGACAATGAAATGATTGGTACCAAATTAAAGGGCAAGCCAAGACCTCCTAAAAAAACTGTATACACAATTTTTACTCCAAATTCTTCATGTCCAAAAAGGCTTGTGGAACCTCGTTAGAACTTGTGGAACTTGACGTCAAGTAAGCACTGTGCCACAAGTTTGAGCGAGAGAAGAATTAAGTGTTCTGCCAAAATTGCAGTCCTAAATTAGCACCTATAATTAAGTGTCAATTCCTGCATCATTAGATTTTTTAATTTTGACGCACCTCAAATTGAAAGAAGGGGTGAGAGGGTTTCATCACAAAAAATTGTAAAACGCTAGACTTTACATTTTATTGTTCCTCAAAGCATTAAGCATAAAACAATTTTTGGTGTTTTTCCCCCCACTGATTCAACACATCCATTTTGTTCATTTTGTATATAAACCAAAAATGGTCATCTTAAAATTTTGAACTTTTGCATAGATCTGACTTTCAATAGTGGCGGGAAATAACATAGAAGGCGGAAAGGCTTCTAAAAATTATTTTTTGTCCAAAACTGACGATCCCTATTCAAAACTGAAGATCCCTATTTACTAAGGGATGGTTGACGATCGTCTGTGTGTGACGAATAATAAGGTTTTCTTAAATTCTGTTTGCCAATGTAACCTTTTGTACCGATAGCAATAAAAAAAACATTTTGAAAAATAAGAGAAACAAAAGTCGTGGAGAGGGGTAAGGGGATTATGTGCCCATATTTTGAATGCATAAGGCTTAAACAAAATTAGTTATTGGCACGATAACTCGTGGAAAGTCGTGACATAATGTGACTTACACTCTCAACAATTCCTGTCTGCTTGTTATAATTTTAAATGGAATAAAAGGAACCTTAAATTTTCCGCCAAATACGAAAAAAGCTAAGTGAAGAGGCACTTTTCCGTGATAACTTGACAAGAGATAGTGGTTGGATACTACCAGAAACAAAACTTTAAAGGTGGAAAAGGATGGCTTCGAACCCAGGCCTTCCACACAATATTCCAACGTAGGTACTAACCATTACGAAAAGGGGTAGACTTCGAGGAAAAGCCTTTTGTAGGTAAAATTAGCAGAAGATTTTGTTGAAGGTTCAAATGAATTTCCCGCTTGGCGAAGTAGATGTTGCATTTTGTATAAACTAACAGCTGTGTTACATCTATAATGGTGATGGAGATATTTCATGACCATGATTATAAAAAAGAACAGACACGAACCAAGGGCTAGACCTTGCATACCATCAGTTTTATATTATATAGGTATTCTCTTAAACCTTAAAATTAAATTTCTTAAACCCTAAAAACGTTCTGTTCTAGACAATGACACATTTCGAACGATTAAATTGTTCACGCTTCCGTTTAATATCACATCTGTTTCAGTAGTCCCTCATTAACTCTTTAAAATATGAATATAGGGACTAGCTACTGTACCGCTTTCTCTCTAAGCCGATCAACCAGTTTATCTTGGATTTAATAAAAGTTGAACCTCTGCGTGATGAAAGAATAATTACATTTTCATCAAATTCCAAGAAATTAATATCAAAAGTTAAATATTTACCACAAATTACACCCCAATAGCCTGATTAAAACTATAATAATTTTTCCTCACTCCGCATATTTTGCGAAAAATTTATTTAACTTTAAAATGTAATTTTCACCCCAGCATCGCACCCTTTTAATAATAATCTGCAACAAGAGACTTAACTCAATTACATTGCCAAAATTGCTTCTCGTAACTCAATTAAAAAGTAGAATTCCTTTCTCTGAATGGCACCATTATGAATAGGGGAAATTGTCCTTTTTTGAGAATGACACAAGAGGAAATACAATTTTACAGTAAAATCCCATTGACATTGAAATTTATTATTTTTGCAGAACAAAAAAAAAAAAAAAATAATAAACTTTATGTGTGTGACACCACAATAAATTGCAAAATCACCACTCCCCTGTAATTTTGATATAAACAAAAAATAAAAACATGAACAAAACCCACACCAACCATCAGAAAATACGATATGAAACAGGGGTCGTCTAAGCCCCAACAAAAACATATAACCGAACTCCCATAACGTCTAACCACCCCATATCGAAAACCGCCCCAACCCCAATAGTATAAAAAGTCAAACTTTGTGTAATATGGAAAGTCATCCTGTTTGCAATGTCATAATTCACTTTACCCCGGAACTTAAAGAGGCGTAGGAGGACAGTAGTTGGCATACAGTCAGTCCTGTCTGTGGCATCAGGGGGATGACATTAATTTTTGCAACTGATGTCAACCCCCATTCCAACAAAACTTTACAATCACTGCTGTGTGTCTCCCCATCAATCGTGTATATATAATTCCTAAAAATGGTGTGAGTTTGGTCGATATCCTGGCTTATCCCGCTATGACACCGGCACCCCTTTTTCTGTAAAGTTGCACTTGATGTTTATTTTTATTACCGACTGCTTTTGGGGGTCGAAATCGTCGTTTGTTAGGTACTGATGGTTTCTTCAACATTCCCTTTTTGGAATCATTTGAATATCAATTCAATTCGAGGACGGCGACAGCTACACTGTGGAACGTTTAATACGTTTCTGCTGAACAAAAATTAAATCTTAAAAATAGAAAATTTAAAGCTGATGAGCAAATTAATTTTTGCCAAGCAATAAAGAATTTTCATTTTTTATTCTAACGGAAAAGGTGTTTGTGCCCCCAATAATAGTGCCATTATTGTGTGTCCACGTTTGTTGCTATCGAAAATATAGGTACCCTGCCAACGGAATGTCAATACCGAACGATTCAATTAATATCAGTTTGGTAAGAACGAATTGTTTGATGTTATCGCAACAGGCCTACTCTGTATTCCACATTCGCGTGGCACGTTAAATCAAATTAAGCTATAATCTTTGTCAAAACGATCCACTGTAAGGCGGTGGCGGTTCCATATACTGGAACTCAATCACCCACCCGACCAGCATGTTTTAAGTGCGTGTAATCTGCAACTTTGAAAGGATAAACGAGGGTTGCCCGTATGTTTGTCCAAACATGTGCATGAATCCTTAATTTCGATTTAACTTTACCAAAACCCCAACTCCAATCCAATCCAATCCAAAGCTCCTCCACCCATACCCATACAAACAACAGTCGAACCAATTTATTTACATCACGTCTACCCGTTTGTCGATTTTTGTTGTGTCTTCATTATAAATATCGGGAAATGAGGGAACGGATTTTTCCAAACGATAAATTGCAATATTTTTAAGCGTTTATGCGTCTAAGGACATAAACCACACCCCTGGCTGACGGCTTAGCTCTTTACAAAAGCAAAATGAAGGATTTGCGTGTCATTAATCTTTGAAAATTGAAAGCAAAAGTGGTATTACATCAACACTGCAGCAATGTTGGTAGGAGTTTTTTTTTTTGTTCGTTTTCTATTTCTGAAATAGGAAATGGTATTGGAATTGGAATGAAAAACGTTCTTCGGGCGTTGCGTCGCGTCATCCCTAATCTGAGTTGAAGTAAGGATAATACGATTTTTACGCACTTACACGTCTCAGAGTTTAAAATATTTCAAGGATGGGTATTATTGTTATTGTTTTTTTTTTTTTGACACCAACTGTGTGTTTGGCGTCAGTTGTTTTTAAGCTTTTTAAAGAGGTGTGAATGAAGGTATTCCGTTTTTGACTGCTTTCTTTCTGTGGGGGGATTGGATTTGAAATCGAATTTTGATCTATCGTGCTTGGGAGAGAATTTCTTTTATTGTATTTGCCTACCTATACCAAGTGTGTTTATTTGCATACCTACATTTATTTTTTAAATTAAAAAATGTTTTCTTCACGTGTTTATTTATTTTAAATTTAGTCTATTTGTAAGGAGATATATTATATCTCCGCTCATATGGTTAATGGATTCTTTTTTTTTTTTTTTTTTTTTTTATTTAACTTAAGGCACGTGTTTTTTTTTTTTTCTGTATTTAATTTATTTTTAACTTATTTTTCTTGGTTAAATTCATGATTTAAAGGAAATATTTGAGTGTGATCTTGATTGGTGGAATAAAAAACTTTGAGCTTGGCGTGACGAATTCAATTTAATTAAATAAATAATGGTGAAGATGAACATCTGTACCTAAATGGCATATGGCCGATATAGATAGAAACCTACATACGAAAGAACCAAACTCGAGATTTTTATTGGTGTTGACATTACGACGATATAGGAAAGGAGAAAAAAGTTTATCGCAATTTTATCCGTTGGTGTATTCGGTGGTTATGGGATATTTGCATCCCAAATGTAGGATATTCGCAATAAAAATGTGCCACCAAAAAGGTCATTAATTGGTCAGCCATAGGTTAATGGCAATTCTGTCCGTTGGTGTATTCGGCGGTTATGGGATATTTTCATCCCAAATGTGGGATATTCGCAATAAAAATGTGCCACCAAAAAGGTCATTAATTGGTCAGCCATAGGTTAATGGCAATTCTGTCCGTTGGTGTATTCGGCGGTTATGGGATATTTGCATCCCAAATGTGGGATATTCGCAATAATAATATGCCATTGAAAAGGTCATTCATTGGTCGACCATAGGCTAACCGCAATTCTGTCCGTTGGTGTATTCGGCGGTTATGGGATATTTGCATCTTAAATGTGGGATATTCGCAATAAAAATATGCCATCGAAAAGGTCATTCATTGGTCGACCATAGGTTTATCGCAATTCTGTCCGTTGGTGTATTCGGCGGTTATAGGATATTTGCATACCAAATGTGGGATATTCGCAGTAAAAATATGCCATCGAAAGGTCAGTAATTGGTCAGGCATAGGAAATGGTTATATATTTTCAATTTTCATCAGCAATTTGTTGCTCCTTATTTGTGGGATATTCGCAAAAAAAAAGTATGCCATCTTAAGGCTCACTAACTGGTCAAATGGTCAACTTTATTCAGAAATTGATCACCAATAGATTTTTTTTTAATAATAAAGTTTTTCCAAGGTCGTAGAGATTTTTTAAGCCCCATTTATGGGATATTCGCCAAAATATCATCAGAAAGACCTTAGTAACCTCATAAAAGATCAGCTAGTTTCAGTAATTAGTCAGCCATAGGTTTTTTTTCATTAACTTTAAAAAAAAAATTAAGGTCAAAATGAATAGGGCCTTGAAAAAACTTTAAAAATTCGCAACAAATAACCTAAAAACTGAATAATTTCTGAAAGTAGTTGACCTTTTATGAGGTCATTAAGACCTTTCAGATGGTATAGTTTTGTGTGAATATCCCAAAAATGAGGTGCTAACAATCGCCGATGACTTTGAAAAAAACTTTAACCATTGATTAAAAATTCCCTATGATTGACCAATTTCTGAAACTAGCTGACCTTTCTTGACCAATTAATGACCCTTTAGTTGGCATACTTTATTGCGAATATCCCACATATTGGGTGCTAAGATCGATCCCATAGCCGTGTTGCTACAGCCTAAATGGATTTGTCGATTTTCCTTAAACTTGGTACTTACCGTTTCTAGGACATTCTCCCTGAACATTTCTTTTAATTTTATTAGGACAAATAATTACGGTAGGTAAATGCCACGCAATTTTTTTAGTTAGTACGGAAATGCTATTTTTTTTCAAAATCAGCTGCATAGTTAAAAAAAAAATTAGGTTATAGTAAAACTAAGGTACTTTTTATTAAAATATAATTCCAAAAAATGGTTAACGTGATGGAAATTATTATATCTCAGAAACTGTTCATCTGATTTCGATCAATTTTGTTCCCAAAAATATGAAAAAAAAAATTAATTTTGACTTTCGAGTGCCTGCCCGACGTACTTATATGTAAATGAAGAATTTTACAAATTTAATTTAGGTCGTATACGTTCTGTGTTTCGAAAATGAACCTCTCACAACCTCTTGTTAACCGAAATGATATTGCCATTTACTATTTGGAATCAAAAAACTATGTATTTCCAATAACCATCACATCACAGGCAGCATGTGTGGTGCAAAAAATAAAAAAAAATCCGCAAAAGAAAAAAACAAAACATTTCATCACGAAAAGTGCTGGGAGCCTAAAACAAATCTCCACCCCATCAAAACCACCCATATCCACAAGTTGAGAATCTTTTCAGGTTTTTTTTTTTTTCCTATGCTTCTTCTCCGTCAAAAAATAACATTCATACACTAAGACTCACTCTAACATCATAAACACAAAGGGAACCAAAAGAAAAATCGTTAAATGTGCAAACTGTCATCACACTTACAAGACGAAAATCCTTCTGGCAGTTTGCCTCCGAAATAAGAGATGGACCTATGTCCTGGCTCCTAACTCTCTGCACACAATCATAAACGGATCAGTGAACGAAATATTTCTGCAAAGAACACGAGTGTCATCGCGCAACTTAGCATGACTTTGGTCTTCTTCGTCCTTTGCTATAGCTGCAGAACAGAGATGTGGACCTTTTTGATTCATATAGATTCCCCTCTCGAAATCTAAAAAAGTGACAAAAAAGAAAAACGAAAAAGTGCCAAAAGAAAAATTGCCAAAGGACTTTTGATTGAAGGTCCTTGTCACATCGTCATTTAAAGATAACGAAAACGAAAGAGAGATGAAGTAGAGCATAGAAGTAGAAGGTATATCCTGTCACTGCGGGCTTTTGACAGAAATTGATGACCATCGCAATAAGCAAGAGTGGACTCTCACTCTCGACTCGACTCAAGTTGAGTCTCTCTGTACGATGATAATATTAGCATTATGACTGGCAGGATAATAACAACGACCATCTTCTTCGTCGCTCTTCGTACATATATTTGTTAGGTTCATAAATTATTAATGCTTACACCCAATTAACTGCTATGTAAATAATAGGCTTGGCATAAATAGAGGGATGGTTATTATTTCTATTTGCATATATTTATGTATATGCGCAAGTACCAAGGTGAATTTCTCAAGCTTGGAAAATCTGTAAATGTAAATTTATTTAAATTGGTGGGGAGATGTAGAAAAATGCGGCTAGACATCTCACATTTTATCGATTGGTTCAACTTCGGATAGTATATAATTACTTATTGCTTGGAATAATTTTAATGATAAATTAAATGCACTAAGAAAATGGAAAAGAAACATACAACTCGTTCATTAAATCGCTAAAATAATTCCTAAAAATGTTGTAATCTTAAATTGAAAATAAAAAAAAGAAAAAGAATTTAACGAAAAAATAATTAAAAATCGTTGGACATAAATAATATAATATGCGACAAAAGGCTTAACCTGCAGATTGTGTCAAGACAAGAAAAACAATCGCGCAGTACGGGGGAGATCTATTTCCTATATTTAAAGGCGGGAGGGACAATTTTCTAAAAAATCGACTTGAAATGGAAAAAAAATCGTTTGAAATCAACGGCAACACTTACAACTTTATGTTTTACCTTTTTCGAAGCCAGAAATCTATTTTTTAAATCAAATTCCTTTTATGAATAGTTTTACAAAAATTAATTTTCAACAGAAAAACTTAGAAAACGAATTTCAAAAATGAACAAAATGTATCGCATTTTATAATTTAAAAAAATCGTAAACCCATTTTCGAAATATTGATTTTCTAAAAAAAAAAAAATTGGTATGCAATATTATTTCAATTTAAGAACACCTCCTGTACACAAATTTTGATTTAAATTAGTTTTTCGATAGATGGTTTTGAACACTAATAACGGGTGTTTTTTTAAACGTGTGGTTTTCAATCTGGCAATACTTTTTTCGGAGTTGGTCTTTTGACAGCTATCACTTGATTTATGCTCAGTTTGGATTGTCATTTCATAATAAATAGACTTACTCTTGAACAACGCATGCAAATTGTGTAAAATAGGCTCAAAACGAGATCGTTGTTGATCCCGATTTTCACAAGAAAATTTTTTCAGCGATGAAGCTCATTTTGGGTTAAATTGGTACGTCAATATAAGCAAAACTACCGCATTTGAAGTGCAGATTATCCTCAAGCCATTGTTGAGATGCCGTTACATCCTCAAAAAGTCACTCTTTGGTGTGCTCTATGGGCAGAGGGAATCAATGGTCGATATTTCTTCAAAAATGAAGCCGGCCATAATGTTACAGTCAATGTTGAACGCTATAGAGCCATGATTAATGACTTTTCGTGCCTGAATTGGAGGATGTTGATGTGGACGACCTTTGGTTCCAACAAAACGGCGCTACATGCCATACAGCCAACGAAATAATCAATTTATTGAAGGAAACTTTTATAGAGCACATTATCTCGCGTCGTTGGCCTGTGGCGTGGCCTCCAAGATCGTGCGATGTAACACCACTGGACTATTTTTTGTGGGGTTATGTGAAGTCGCTTGTCTACGCACATAAGCCCGAGACGATTGACGCCTTGGAAGAGAATATTTGGCACGTTATTGCTGACATACGGCCCCAATTGCTGCAAAAAGTGGTCGAAAATTTGGCCTCTCGGTTGGAATTTATTCGAGCCAGCCGCGACGGCCACTTGCCCGAAATCATTTTTAAAACATAATGGCAAACCCTTATGTTTATAATAAAGCTAAATTCTTGGCCATAACATTAAATTATATGCGTTTTTTTTCTTCTTAAAAACCACACGTCTAAAAAAACACCCTTTATTTATCAAAATTTATAACGCTAAAAATTGATTGAGCTGATGAAATTTGTTAATTTATTTAACTACACAATATATTTCTTGGGCCGAATTTTTCAGTGGTGAGTTAAACCAGAGTTAGCTAGCTAACTCTATAGAAGTAAATTAACCCACAGTTAACTGCAGAAGCAGTTTTTCGGTTTTCAATGGATAAAACATAAAAATCCTGAGTTTACTCATCAAATTTGATGAGTTTACTCGGGTTTAACTTTAATCTCGCACTTAAAAACTTACAAAAATTAAATTTTTAAAATTTGTCTGAAGGAAGTACAACGACAATTGCATGTGACATGTTCATTCCCACGCGTTGGTTACGCATAGATATACTAGAGGGCCGCACAAAGAAGTTGTGTGTTACGGCTATATGAACATGAACAAACATTAGAATAAATTTTTATTTAATTTAACTTCAATTAAAAAAAAAATTTGCTTAAATATTTAAAAAAAAAAAAATTAGAACCAGGGTGTTAAACTAGTCAGAATATTAAAATTTACTCTCTGTCACACGCATTTTTCTGTCACAAAAATAGTTTCCGTGTAGCATTTAGTGTAATCAAAACTAAAATAAAAATCCAAATTTTTTTTAAGGACTTCAACTCAAACTTAAGGAAAGAATTTTCCTGAATTTTTCGCTAAACATCTTTCAACTTATGTCGTTTTCGGTTTGATATCGGAACGTTATCGAAAATGGAAAATTTGATGTAAGAGAAGTGAAAAAAAAGTAGCTCCGAACGTCCCCTGAAAACATCTTATTATACTAACCTCCCTGAAATTAGTTGAAATCGGTTGGTTAAATCGTTATTAGGAAATCAGCTTTACATATATGAAAATGAATGTACCTACTCAAATTACTGTAATAGGCACTAATACATATTTTCAATTCTACTACCCATGTGAACATAAACATTTTTTCAACATCTCGACTCAAGAAATCAGCCTACACTTCTCTAAGGGTTGAAACGGGTGGTGTGAGTTAAGTCGACCAGTTAACCGGTATCTAAACGCTCTCGACTCAACCCTAGGATTACATTACGAATGCAAATTAGAAAATTAGAATAGCAAAACACAAATATTGAAGCACAACCCTTACCCTACTCTGATGTGTTTTTGCTGAGGAGGGGTTTCGATATATTTTGTATAAATATAGCCATTGCTATATATATGCTTTTGAAGCAACCCTTAAAGCGATTTTACAAACTTCCTACAGGCGGTTAATCTGTATATTGGTCGTCCTTCTATAAGGATTGAGAGTTTTGCCTCTTTTGGTCAAGCGTAAATACCATAAATTGATGTATGTATACAAAGTACATGTACATACATATATACGCCGCAGAAGAATATCATGATGGGTAAATGTGTTTGGAACAATATAAATATTTTTTCAAGAGCTCATGCCTTGGCTATACATGGAGCAGGAGCAGGAGCAGGAGCAGGAGCAGGAGCAAGAGCAGCATAGAGTATTTATATCCTCATTTGAAATTCCAAATGCCGCAAGGCAATTTAACAAATGATTTTGCAATTGAATGTGTTTTGTTTGTGTGTAGGAGGCATATTCCGCATGCTTTTCAATCTAATATTCCATCAGGCTGTTTTGCCATAATCAGTCGTCATCAGAAATGTTATTTCGATCCGATAGGTGGTGTGCAGGAGTCTTCGATGACATGATGGGGTATTTGGAAGGCTCTGGTGGAGAATGCGAGAGATAGAATTGAAATAACCAAATTTAGATATTATTTGTGTTGCAGAACGTTTTATTTTGAATTAATTTAGTTTTTTTTGTTTCTCCAATCATAACTCTGTTGGTTTGATTCGGTGTATGGCAGAAAGGGCTTTATGCATATTCATATCCTAATTTTGAGGGTTTGTGTTTTCTCTACACAAACGAAATGGTTGCGTTCATGAATAATTTATTAAGAGCGAACCCTTTTCGAAGCTTTGGGTTTATTATATGCATAAAACGAAGAGTTTGTTAAATATAATTAAAGAATGCTGACAAATATTATAAAATACGTACATATGTATGTCTAAGCAACGCTCAATATATAACCAATTGAGTTCATCATGTTATCATTAGTCTGATATGACTGATGGTTAAAGTGTATCAGTTTTTGTTTGGTCTGTTAAGTTGGTATTTACAAGCCGACTTTTAGAAAGTAATCTTTCGGAATTTTGAAACAGAAGTATGGTGTCGGCTTGGACATGGCCCTGGACCACTACTCTAATGACAATAACAGTAGGTACAGTTGAACACAGTAGGTATATCCATTAGATCGACAGCTAATTAGTTATCATCGTTCAGATGAACTCAGAAGCTGGTCTCTGACAAAAACTTATTCGAATAAAATTCCCTTATACGCATATACTCACTTCTTTGGCGAATAGTAGGTACAGTCTGATTAACATCGCTTGCACATCAATTTCCCCATTTTGATACAAAATAAAATGGACAACTGGGAAGCACAAACTTGCTCTTATGTGCGATTACACTATGGTTCTAAGGTCTGAATCTGAAATAAATTAATTATGAGAGCCTACATTTTATTCACCTGCCAAAAATCATGGAAATTATATTATTTAAATTATATAAATTAAAATTTGAATTTGAAAAAAATTCTTTATAGGTTTTTTAAATACATTGGTGGTCCAGTATAACCATTGCCGATATAACGAATGATTGAAAACTTTTTTCAATTCCATTAGGTATTCTAAAGGGTCCGCCATCTAACGTTTTTTTTTTTCAACTAGTGCTTATTTCGTGAATGGTAACACTTAGTTCATGTCTGATTTGACAGGTAATTAGTTTTATCCTTCCGCTGAACGAATATGGTTGTGTATACGCTTCGCTAAGTGGGCCTGCGATATAATAATAACGAATTTCAGAAAATGAAAGAAAAAATATATGTAATTTATGTAATTATCCAGTATAGATATACATGGTGCGGTTTCCAGGTCGATGTTTTGTTTCAATAACTTTTAAATGTAATACAATTTTATAATTTATATTTTATTCATTTTATTGATTTATTGTTATGGTCTTTAACATTATGTATGGAATGTGAGGTTGATCGCCTCTGGCCGTGGTGCAAAGACGAGCTCTTTTAAGTACATTTTGCATAACAATTTCGCAGACTTCTGGTGTAATTTCAGCAATTTAATTTCTTAAGTTGTCCTTAAGCATTAAGCTTGGGGTTAGTTTTTTTGATCTACACCTTTTCCTTCAATTTCCCCCATTAGAAGAAATTGGGAGAGCGTCAAATCAGAGGATCGTGGGGCCTGTCGATATCATCGGCCGGGAAATTTTTTTCGTAAAATTATCATTGTTAGCACGGGTCCAATTCGAGCACAAGAAAATTTTCCAACATGTACCGATAGTGGTCACCAGTAGCTTTTACAGCCTTTCCTATGGCATCCTTGAAAATATAGCTCAATGACGCTTCCGGCGAAAATGGCGCACCATACAGATACTCTACGAAGGTGTATTGGCCTATGATGTAATCGAGAGTTTTCAGTGCCTCAATAGCGGCTATTCTATGTATTAACTTAAGGAAATGTGCTTCGTCGCTCATAATGATTTTTTGCCAAAAACGGCGGTATTCTATAGCGAGCTGTAAAACTCGATCAACACGTTGTTGCTGTGTTAGATGCTCCATAATAAATTGTTAACGACCCCACTCTACGACTACGACGACTGTCAAATGCCAACAATCAAACAAAAATGGCAACCAAGTAATATCGACCTGGAACATAAAACCCACCCTGTAGACCTGGAACATAAAACCCACCCTGATGTAGAAAACAAATTTGTAACATTGTAAATGTGTTAATATCTACTTGTATCTCTATGATAAAATTGGAAGATACATACACAATTTTTCATTCCTCAAATGTTTTTTTTTTCGTTTGATTAGTTTTGTCCAACGTATTTGTCTTCGTTTATGTAAACAGATGCTCAAATTTTCTTTAGCTATGCACAAAACTTTAACGGATTTGAAAAATACAGTTTCACTTCCTATTTACCTAAAAATTTGTAATAAAAAAAAAACCTATTCGATATAACGAATGCACTTTAGAGACAATAAATCATTCGGTTTTTTTTTTCCCCAGAAAATATTTTTATTTGAAAATGTTGATATGATATATTATTTAAACTTATTACAAGCTTCTGTATCAAAAATATACTTTTAATCGGTTGATTAGATAATGAGGTAGTCGAATATCAAATAAAAACGATCTATGAAAGCAACTAAATATTAGCAAAATGTATTATTTTTAAACGGTAGATCGTACTAGTTTTAACATATCTACAGACAAAATTTTTATTAAAATCGTAGGAGTACTTTTTGAGATAACTAAGACTTTTGTTAACGGTTTTTAAACATTTGCATAGGAGGTACCATTATTTTTGGTTATAAGAATAACTTTTGCTTAAAATCTTTTAGATTAGGTATGCTAAAACCCCCTTTTTACCAAGTTTAATAAAAATCGACACAGTTCTTTCTGAAATATCTACATACATATTGAATTTTCTAAAAAAAAATTCTAACTTTCACTTTTTAAATACAAAAAATATATTTGGAAAATTTTCGTAAGCAATATTATTTAAAATAAATTAACCATTCTTCATAAAAAAAAAAATGATCAAAATCAGTCAAACCGGGAGGTGACATTAAAACCATATTTCGGAACCATTTTTTTTTTTTATTGAAATGCAGCCTAAAACTTTTGAATTTTACTGAATTTTAAGAAATCCCTTTTTAGAAAAATAACATTTTCAAGGTACCTACCGTTATTTTTGGTCATAAGCAAAAAAAAAACTAAAACCTAAACAAAAAAACGTCTCGAAAAATTTCCAAAAAAACGCTTGGTTATCACGTTAAAAGAAAATCAACCCATCCACTTAGGCTTAAGCTAAACAGACAGACGGAGGTCTTTGGAAGTCCCTCTTTTTTTGTCTTCCCAATCATCGTTATGCCAAGTTTGATTATCAAAATCTCGAGTTTAATCCATAAAGATCCTATATATCGCAAATAAAAATGTGTTGGGTACTTAAGGGACCGATTAATGTATTTGTTGAAGTATACAACCGAAAGGGGAGCGTATCATAATCCCGAACGACAAAATCCCGAAAAATTATGAATCCCGAAAGACAAAATCCCGAATATCAAAATCCCGAATAACAAAATCCCGAATTTTAGAATCCCGAACGACAAAATCCCGAAAGACAAAATCCCGCCATTGAAAAATCCCGAAAATTTTCGGGATTAATCCCGAATTTTAGTACCTTTTTCAGTATCTTTTTGGTACTTTTTCATTACCTTTTTTAAAGTTAATATCTCTTCTTGAAAATTTATTTGTCATTTAAAGGACGAATATAAAACATACGCCCAAATACGGCTCAAAAAGGTAAACAAAAAAACTTCATTTGTAAAATATGCGCTACAAACGCTATCAAAAATTGGTTTCCCAAAGAAAATATTATGGTAACTTTTTGCCTTAAAAAGATATAAGACGAAAACGAAAACAAAATGATGAAAAACAATAAAAAATAGACCAGTAACAGTCCCAAAAAGAAAACAAGCATCGAAAAATTACAAATTATGCATCAAAATGTTCAATAATTTCATTATACACATTTTTTAGCAAAAATTCCAGTTTGAAAATGAACACCCGTAAAGAATTAAAACAAAAACAAAAGAAACCCAAACAAAATAATAAGATTCTATAAGAAAATATCATTTAAATAAGTGAGAATCACGGAGAACGAACATTTTGCAGAATCCCGAATATCAAAATCCCGAATGGCTTAGTCCTATTGTTGGTATTAAAAATCGCGCGCGCGATTCGGAAATTCGGGATTTCGTCGTTCGAAATTTTTCTTGCGAAATTTTCAAATTCTGGATTTTTATATTCGGGATTTCGATACCAACCCACCGAAAGGGCTCGTGATTAAATACACACGTTGATTAAGTCAACGGATCCGTTGCCGCAACTCATACGAGTTATTCTACATTTGTTCGGGCCTTAACTGCAGAGACTTTGACTTAAGATATTAAATGTTCAGAGCTTTTGCCTTCACTTTTTCTCTCTATATCTTTTCATCAAAGCGATATCCTGATAATATTTTTCAAAAGAAACGAATTAAATGGACTTCAAAGAGGCGGGTCAGTCAAGGTTGTACTCCGCAATCGATATTATTTTTATTTGTGGTGTATTACACATTATATTGTTTTGAGAAGAGAACTTGCTCATTTGATAATTTGTCTTATTAATAAACATATTTTTGCTCCATGATATCTTTCCAGTGTTTATAACTGAAAGACCGGAAACACTTCATCAAATTCTAGAAACATTCTAAGACATGTGTCACAATTGTTATTAGAATGCGAAAGATAAATTAAAAGGGTTTACTATCTACCTTAATTAAACAGACTTATGAAATAAAAATCGAGTAGGTATAACTACAAGTTCACTTTTTTGTACTGAACGTCCCTACTCTTTACCTTTTTTTTCACTTTTCATTAATTAGGACTTAGTTTGCAATTCCATTTTTCAATTTAAAGTAACTCTAATGTCTACCATAAATCCTATACAGACGAAAAAAATCTAACCTAGCTCCCAATCAATTAGAACAAAATCCCTATAAAATCGATTTCAATTATACAACATATTCCCTTTTCACGTCGGGAAATCTTCGGAAATCAAAGAATCATAAATCAGAATTACACCATGCTGTGGTTTCAGCTGAGATTTTCTTTTCAAAAAGTCTCAATTTTCTACGAATGCCAATGCCAACGAACAATCTTCACGAAATATATTTAACCCGCCATGCCACGATCTATGTGTACATACATGAACAGCAAAGAAGCAGCACCATCAGTCAGAGAGAGGAACCTCCAGCAGCAGACAGTTGAAACAAAACCAAACGAAAGCTTGAAAATTTCAACTTGAATCCTGCTGATTCCGGATTTTCCCCTTCATGATGTTACTGTGCACATCATCAAAATATTGCTCCCTCCATTTTAATGTAATTAATTTTCTATCCTTGGCAAAAAGAATTAAGAACCTCACCCGCCCGAGGAGCGCACCCTATTGCTACTAGCTACTGAAGGAGAGGAGTCCCGTATGCATCATAAATATTAATAACAAAGTATCTGGGACTGGGAGCAGTTTCGATTTTTATGATGTGCATCCAATCCAGCAACAGAAAAGAGATATAAAAACAAAAAGAATTCCTTCGTTCTGCTCGAAGATTTCCACAGAAAATTTCTTCGTCCTTTTTTCTTTCGAATCTTTCGAAGTTGGAAAATCATTGAGTTTGAGTTTTCTTTTTCTTTGTATTATTTCTTGCAACATCAGATAATTCTTGACACACATATATAGAGCTACAGTCTACAGTAATAGCCATAGTCTCAGCCAGACCAGAGCTCCGTCTTTGGCTCCAAGGGATTTCCGTTTATATGCTATAGCCCGCATTGCCATCCCCATCATCCACATCTCCGTCATCTACATCGATAGTCGCTGATTGCTGTGGCGTTATCGGAATTTTTGATTGCAATTTTAATTCGATTGCCTCACCCGCTTACCACCCGCAATATCATCATTTGTGGCATTTGAAGATTTACTAATGGACATCGGAGATGATGGAGAGATGCCAGGCAGCTGCTCTGATGTTCTGATGCTCTCTGCGATAATCGAAATCCAGATGTGTGTGGTTGAATGGCGATGGTGATTGCTGTGATGATGGTGGGATAGGTCATGTAGCATCATTGGCGTCGATTTCAATGTATTTAGTTTGACTTGAATTTTTTTTGGAACAAAATAAAAAAATAAATACATAAGACCCACGACTACGATTAGGGAATGTTTTCAGGAATATTTCCAGACGGCTAACGTCTGGAATTGTAAACAAGTCGAGTGGCGTGGTATTTTGTAAATTAAGTGTGTCTGGAGACACTGAATATAGGCGCCCTTGGCTCGTTACTGCTTTTTTATGGTTGATGTGACTTTTTGTGTGTTTCGATTTAATTTAAGGGCCTTGAACAATGACCTTGATTGATTTTTTAAATTATTTAAAATCGAAAGGAAAAAGTTTAAAACTGTAAGTATGTATATGCAAGGACTCTGGTGGCAATTCAAAATTCTGTAGTTTCTTTATTTCTAAACTTTGTGAATTCATATATTTTATGACCAAGTCAAAAAAAAAACATTTAATTTAAGTTGTCGCTGTTCCCACTTTATGGCGCGGACGACTGCATCAATCCTTATTTTGAAAAAGACCTTGCACGATAGGGATTTTGTGGGGGTGAATGGCGGCTCCCGATTTGGACCTAACGACTTCAAACTTTCCAAACTTTCATATTTCTGGGTGTCACAATAGAATTCAAAATAGACGATGCTATATGAATCGATTGGACTGAAGTCTAGCGAATATGGAGACCGCATGATATTTATAACGGGTGATTTTTTAGCTGGTTTGGTTTTGGCAACACTGGTTTTGACAGCTGACGTGTGTTTAGTACCTTGTGTCACTGTCAAACAGCTTCAGTTTGGTTTGCAATTTAAATTATTGAATTTTACTATCAAAATTCGTGCTCGGTTCGAAATGTTCATCGCGCGCTGCTTGTGTTCAGCGATGAGGCTCATTTTTGGTTGAATGGGTACGTAAATAAGCAAAATTGCCGCATTTGGAGTGAAGATCAGCCAGAAGCATTGCAACAGCTACCAATGCATCCCGAAAAAGCCACTGTTTGGTGCGGTTTATGGGCCGGCGGCATTATTGGGCCTATTTCTTCAAAGATGATGCGAATCGCAGCGTTACTGTCAACGGTGAACGCTACCGAGCGATGATAACAAACTTTTTTTTGCCCGAAATGGAAGTTCTTGACTTGCATAATATGTGGTTTCAACAAGACGGTGCCACATGCCACACAGCACGCGAAACAATGGCGCAATTGCGAGGCGAGTTTGGTGAACAGTTAATTTCACGTTTCGGGCCGGTCAATTGGCCGCCTAGATCGTGCGATTTGATACCATTAGATTATTTTTTGTGGGGGTATGTCAAGGCTAATGTCTATAGGGACAAGCCCGCTTCGATTGACGCACTGGAAGCCAACATCCATGCATTCATTCGTGAGATACCGGCCGATATGTGTGAAAGAGTATGCCAAAATTGGACTCAGCGGATGGGCTACCTGAGACGCAGCCTTGGTCAACATTTGCATGAAATTATCTTTAAACATTAAATTGCAAGGTTCAAAACGATTCAAATAAATATTTCATTCATTTTTTCGAATTTTTTGTGTTTTTTTTTTTAAAAAAGTTCTAAACCTCTTAAAAAATCACCCATTATTACTCGCATGCTATTTTACTCGCAGTATATATTGTTCTCATGATTACATTTCTCGCATGATATCTTTCACGCATGCAATTTTTTCTAATAATATATTTTTTCTCACATGATATTTTTCTCTCATGATACCCATATTAATCGCAAGATATATTTCTCGAATGATATATTTCTCGCATGATAAAGGGTCCGCCATCTAACGTTTTTTTTATCAACTAGTGCTTATTTCGTGAATGGTCACATTTAGCTCATGTCTGATTTGACAGATAATTAGTTTTATCCTTCCGCTGAACGAATATGGTTGTGTATACGCTTCGCTAAGTGGGCCTGCGATCGACTCAGAGAAGATGCCGATTTTGCAAAAAAAAATTATCTTTTCAGATGAAGCTCATTTGGATCTTGGCGGGAAGCAAACACAGAAAACCCGCACGAATTTTGTATTTTTGATCCTCCGGGATCTTTTTTAAAAAGATTTTAAAATAAAACACAATATTACATTTAACACAAGTATTTTATTTCTTGATTTGAGCATCGGATCCCTTACCTCTGGTGGGGGGAAATCTTCTGCTATACGTAGGAGTGTCAAGATGTGACTAACTTTATCTGCCAGGCAAAGCCCTTTTTATATGCAGTAATTTTATATTGGTATTCTTCTTACTGACTATATATATATATGTGGATACATGCATATCATCATTTTTGATGATGTTTCAATTTTATTGGAATGAAAGAAGTTCGATCATTGACGATCTTTGTTTACATTAGTTTTGTATTTGGAAGAAGATACTTTGTTGAACGATCATTGTTTACATTAGTTTTTATGACATCCTGTTGGTGTTGATTCATATGGATTGTAATTAACCAAATATGCTTGGTGTGCATTTGTACATTTAATATCAAAGTGATTCTTATGAAGCGATATGAAATACGCTTGGTATGGTTTTATTGTTATTTAGATTGGGAAGCAATTCTATAACTCAAAGTGATTCTTATGAAGCGATATGAAATACGCTTGGTATGGTTTTATTGTTATTTAGATTGGGAAGCAATTCTATAACTCCTCCCCCCTTTGATTTTTGTTTCTCCTGGAACAATTTTTTGTATAAAATTATAAGTATAATACAAATTATAACAATTACAAATATATTTACACCAAAGTGAATAAAGGATTGGTCAGAAACTTTTTCTACTATTTCTTTAATATTTTCAATGTTTGTTATATTATAATCACCTATTTTTAGATCAATTTCTGTCAAATTAAATGTATCTTCTACATAAATATTTATTGGTTGATTTACAACTGCATTTTTGTTTACATATTTTTTGTCATTTATTTTAATATTACAGTTTTCAAAATTAATCAATACATTTCTTTTTATTTGAATTATTTTTCTTTCATCACAATTACTTTTTATTTTATAATCACTATTTTTAACAATTAATATTCCATTTTTAAGTTCTTTTACAATATTTATTTCTTCGTTCTTTTTTTTTTCATGCAATTGTTTTTATGTATACAATTAATATATGGCTTTAAATGTTTTAATTCTTTATTTTCAAGATATTTATAAAAAGTATCATTTATTTTTATAATTTTTTCATCATCTATTTCTAATTCAATATTTTCCTCGTTAGGAATAGAAGTTATAAAATATTTATCAGTACTATAAATTGTGTCTGGAATTTGAATTATAAAAATTAAAATATCATTATCATATTCACTTATAGAGAGTTTAATGTTTTTTAGTTTGAACAAATCAATATCATAATATTCTATTTCTTCAGCCGTTAATTTACTGTCTACTAAGCTAATAATAGCCACTATAACCACGAGACTTTTCATTTTTCGACTTCTTCAATCTGTATCTGAATCTAAACTAAAGCTCTTCTCTGAGATTTTCTATTGACTTGACTTGCTTTGATTAGATTGTCTTGGTTTATATGCCTACTCTTTCTTTCTTTCTGAATATTTCTTGTATGCTGATTTTCGAGTTTATCATGCTTATATCTTGGTGCTGTCTTATGACGGTCCGTTCTAGAATTTTTAACAAAACCTTCCGTTCTATTTTCACTGTATTCCTCTCGATTTATATTTAATTTATCAATAAGTTTCGTTTTATTTTTGATCATGACATCATGAAGTTTATTTTTATCTACATTTCCTTTCTGTATATCATATGGTTTTTGTTTAGTAGTAGAATGTATCGAAGTATTATAAAAAAGATTAGCTTTGTGAACAGCTACTCGAATTTCATGTATATTCGGGTTAGTTTTTCCGTTCAAGAGTGCTCTTACTTTTTCAGCTAATGTTCTATGAAAGACTTCAATGTCTGAATTTCCTGTATGACTATTAGGTTTAGTAAAATGTATTTCTATATCAAGGTCTTCTAATAATTTTATTATTCTTGGAAAGTTAAATTCGTTGTCCATTACAAGTCTTTTTGGTTTACCGTTGGTTGCTAATAATTGTAAGATAGTTTCTTCTAAAGTTTCATGAGAAACATTTGGAACATATGTAGCAGTAGTTAGCTTACTAAATTTATCTATTGAAGTTAAGTATTTTGTTTTATTAATACAATAAATATCTAAGTGAACTATCTCATTAATATCTTTTGGGGTTTCTGTCAAATGAAATTTTTCTTTGACTGGTCGTCTATCATACTTTGATTGTTTGCATATGTTGCAACTATTGATTACGTCATTAATTAATTCTTTTAATTTCTTAAAATAGATTTTTATTCTAAGTCCTCTATAGTTTTCTTCAATTCCTGAGTGACCTGTTTCTTTTTCATGATACAGTTTTATTTGTTTAATGGCTTCTTCTTCTGTCTCTAAGTCTTTAGCAAAATGTTCACATTTATAAAATTTTATTCTTGTTCCAAATAACTCTATCAATTTTTGTTGAAGAATATTATATTCACTGTCTGTTAAATCAGTATAAATTCCTGTACTAACTTGTTCTATTAATGGTATTATTAAATCATTAAAATTATCTTTATATAATTCATTTATTCCAATATGTATTCTTTTATATTTAGGGCTTTTGTTCAATCCATTTCCTGCTTTTAATATGATTTGTTGCTTAAAAATATTCACTGCACTATCTTTTATTGGAAAGTGATCATTCATTTCTTCATGTTGTGAGTGTACTGTAGGTCTGACTGAATCCTGTTCTAACATGTTAATTTCTTGCGTGTCTTTAATTTCTCTACTCAAAAAATCTGCTACAGTATTACATGTACCTTTTAAATATTCGATTTGCATATCGTATTCTCCTAATTGGAGTACCCATCTTTGTAATCTAGGTGAAATATCTCTGCCTAAATTTTTTGTCTGAAGCCATTTTAAAGGCTGATGATCTGTTTTAAGGTCAAACCGTCTCCCATATAAATACGGTCGTAAATATTTAACTGACCAAACTATAGCTAGTAACTCTTTTTCTGTTGTACTGTAATTCCTTTCATGTTCGTTAAGAGTTCTACTTATAAACGTAATTGGGTGACCCTTTTGCATGAGCACTGCTCCAATTGCATAATTTGATGCATCTGTCGTTAAGACAAATTTTTCATTGAAATCAGGATATGTAAGTACTGGATCTGTTTGAAGTGCGTTTTTTAGTTCTTGATGCGCTTTAATATAATTTATATCATTTTTGTTAATTTTTGTATCCTTTTTTAAATATTTAGTTATTGGTTGTGCAATTTTCGCATAATCTTTAATAAATTTTCTATAATAACCTGTTATACCCAAAAATGATTTAATTTCTTTAGCTGTAGTAGGAAGTTGTATTTTGTCTATAGCTTCTATTTTGTCTGAATTAGGTTTCACGCCTTTGTCTGTAATTGTGTGTCCTAAAAATTTAGTTTCTCTCTTAAGAAAATTGCATTTGTCTACCTGTACTTTAAGGTTATATTTTTTCAATTGTTGAAAGACTAATCGAAGATTAATCATGTGCTCTTGCAATGAAGTGCTAAAAATCAGTATATCATCAAGGTATACTACACAAATTTTATTTATAAGTCCATCTAAAACCTCATTCATCATTCGTTGGAATGTGGCTGGTGCATTTTTTAAACCAAATGGCATTCGTAGCCATTCGTAGTGACCATATGGAGTTGAAAAAGCTGTTTTTTCAGAATCAGCGGGATTCATTTTAATTTGATGAAAACCTTTTGCAAGGTCAAGGGTTGAAAAATATTGAGCTCGTCCTAATTTATCTAATATTTCATCGATATTAGGTATAGGATGCTTAAATTCGATTGTTTTTTCATTTAATTTTCTATAATCGACCACCATGCGCCATTTTTGCTCACCAGAATTGTCTATTTTCTTCGGCACTACCCAAATGGGTGCATTGTAAGGTGAAACACTTTTTCTTATTATACCTTGTTCTAATAAATCTTTAACTTGACGTTCAATTTCTTGTTCGTGAATTTTAGGATATCTATATATCTTACTAAATATTGGGCTATCATGCTCAGTCCTAATACTATGCATGGTTTGTGTTGTTGAAGTAAGTTTATCACCTTCTTTGTAAAATACATATTTATATTCGTCAATAAATTTTTTTAATTCCTGCTTTTCCTCAAAATTTAAACTTTCATCTACTAATTGGCTCATATGCGTTGAGTTACAATATTCTAGATTTTGAATTTCTTCATATTCATATAAACATGCTATTTCTGTACTTTCTTTATGATAGTTTTCAAAAAATATTTTCCTTCTGTTTATTTCCATAAATCCTTCTTCTAAATTTAATTTTGCTCCTATAGGTTTTAATAAGTTTTGGCCTATTATTCCCACAAATTTGTTATTTCGTATTTTCATCAACTTCCATGCCATTGTAGCCTCATCTTCGTTGAACTCTACTGGCACTTCAGTTATAATTTCATTTTTTATAATATTTTCATAATTCAAGGATTTTATTCTTATTGGAACCTTCATTAAAGTTCTCGGAATTTCTAATAGTTGTGACTCATCAAGTATACTTGTTGTTGAACCACTGTCTATTAGAATTTTAAATTGTTTATTATGAATTGTTATTTTTATTATGGGAAGTGTTTCTTCTTCCCGGTTATGGTAAAATTTACCTCTTCATGTTTAATTTCTGTATTGTTTACGTCCATATCTTCTTGTCTGGGATTCCTATTATTGTCATAATTGTTATTCCTATACTGTCCTGAATTTTGGGGTCTTTGATTATTATTATTAAAATTTGCCTGATGGTTATTTCTATTAAATCCGAATCTAAAATTATTTGGATTTGCGTTTCCAAATATTCTGTGATTATTTTGTCTAACTTGTTCTGAAGATATTCTATCATGTTGCGGCCTAAAATGGTTATTGACATTATTTTGTCTAAATGAGTTGTTGGGATGCAAATTATTTCTAAAAGGATTCCGATTTAGATTTTGATTAAAATTATTTTGATTTGATTTTGGTATATTTTGATATTTTATTTGTTCAGGGATTTTTCTTATCATATTATTACTCTCTAACAGGTCAAAAGCCTCCATAATATTATTTGGTTGGCTTGCAATTACTATTGCCTTTTGGCTAGGTGACAATGTATTTTTAAAGGATTCTAAAGCTATACATTCATTATTTTTCTGAGTATAAACATTATCGGGTTCAAGTTGAGTTTTTGTTTGTAACTCTTGCAACAAATTGTCAATTTTATTATAATTCCTAATTGTGTCGTTCTCATTGACACTATTTATTTCTGTCACTAACTTAAGATATGATTTTTTAACACCAAATTGTCTTACCAGCTGTCCTTTTACGTCTATCCAAGGTGCAAGATGTTGTAGACTATTTATTGCTCTCAAAGCCTCGCCTTGAATTTTCTGATGCACCACAAAAACTGCTTGTTCCATGTAAATTGGATCCTGGATTCTCCCGAGTAAATATTCCATCGATGAAATAAAGAGAGCCAGATTATCCGATGATCCTTTAAATGGGTTAATCATCCTTAATTCTTTTAAATAGAATTTTTGCTGTTCTGCCCAAACTGTATGTTGAATTGGATCCATCGGAGCTTGTGCTCTTGCTTGAGCTTGTGCTTGCACTTCGGCTAATTGTGCTTGCTGATTTGCAAGTGCAGCTTGTTGAGCTTGTTGATCTGCGGCGTTCATTTTATTTATTTTTTCCTTTTGTATTTTAAAAATTCTTTCTTTTAATTTCCTCAAGTTTTTCATTCACTTATTTTTTTTTTTTTCTTAATGCACTTTCTAATTTATTTCTTTTTTTTTTTCACCTGCTTGTCTTTTGCATAGACACTTTGTCTTTTTCGTAGACACTATGTTTTCCGTTGACACTTAATTATTGTTTTGTTTACTTATCTCTCTACGAGAATGCGTGTATTAAAAAATTTTATGAACACTTAAGTATACAATAATTTTGTTTTTCTGGTACGAAATTGTTTTGCCCACTAAAACACTTCAGTGTTATTAATTTTCACAAAACACAATTTAATTTCGATCGTTGAATAATGTTTTAGATAATGTACGTTGTACTTTAATCCGCACCAAAATTCTACCGGTTAAAAAAACTTTTTTATTTTCTTTTCGGTCCGATCACTGAATCTCATCTATTCATTAATTTTCATTTAACTTCTTAGTGAGATCCTACCGACTGCGCCAATTTTGTATTTTTGATCCTCCGGGATCTTTTTTAAAAAGATTTTAAAATAAAACACAATATTACATTTAACACAAGTATTTTATTTCTTGATTTGAGCATCGGATCCCTTACCTCTGGTGGGGGGAAATCTTCTGCTATACGCAGGAGTGTCAAGATGTGACTAACTTTATCTGCCAGGCAAAGCCCTTTTTATATGCAGTAATTTTATATTGGTATTCTTCTTACTGACTATATATATATATGTGGATACATGCATATCATCATTTTTGATGATGTTTCAATTTTATTGGAATGAAAGAAGTTCGATCATTGACGATCTTTGTTTACATTAGTTTTGTATTTGGAAGAAGATACTTTGTTGAACGATCATTGTTTACATTAGTTTTTATGACATCCTGTTGGTGTCGATTCATATGGATTGTAATTAACCAAATATGCTTGGTGTGCATTTGTACATTTAATATCAAAGTGATTCTTATGAAGCGATATGAAATACGCTTGGTATGGTTTTATTGTTATTTAGATTGGGAAGCAATTCTATAACTCAAAGTGATTCTTATGAAGCGATATGAAATACGCTTGGTATGGTTTTATTGTTATTTAGATTGGGAAGCAATTCTATAACTCACGCATACATTGAAAAGCCGATACACCCAAAACGAGTCACTGTTTGGTGTGGATTTTGGTCCAGAGGCATAATTGGGCCATTTTTCGAAAATGAGCAAGGAGTGGCCATTACAGTCACTGGCGATCGTTATCGGACTATGTTGAACGAATTTTTGTTCACAAAAATTGAAGAGGAGGATATTGGCAACATTTGATTTCAACAGGACGGCGCTACGTGCCACACAGCCGAAGCTACACTCGATGTTTTGCGCCATTTTCAAAAAAAAAAAGTTATTTGGCGTACCCTTTATATTTCACGCATGCTATTTTTCTCGCATGACATTTCTCTCGCATGACATTTCCTCGCATGATATATTTCCCGCATGATATATTTCTCTGGTGATATTTTTTTCGCATGATATATTTTTCACATGATTACATTTCGGGCATGATATTTTTTCACATGATATATTTCTTGCATGACATTTTTCGTTGTCTATGTTCTTAAAGTCTTGATTTGCATTAATATTCAAAAATGTGAAATCAATTATATACATCCAAAAATCTTCTCCATACCTATACCACACACCTTCTGAGTGAAAATTCTTAATTTATTATTAATTTTGTTTACAATTATTTATCAACATCATAAGCTTCAAGGCCTTTTCCAGAAACAACCACTCAAGTAACACCTGTCATCACAGACCTGTTGATCATAACTCACCCGATACAAATCTTTCCTAACCTCAAAAATTCTTAACTTCTATTTAAAAATAAAACACACAATGTTGTTAAGTGCTTATCATGGAAACAGTTTTCGTTTATCTTATTCAACAAAGAACGTTTGTTTTAAATCACGCTAGCTGATATATCTAACTCCGGATCAGTGCAGATTTTGTATCTTTTTTTCTAATTCACCTTCACTTTACGATTGCGTAATCAGCTATCATATACACAACAAGGCTTCTTGCAATATTATTGCCCTCAATCCCCGCCATTATAGGCAGCAAATGATTAACCATGCAACAAACCAGCACCTCTTCTTCATGAGAATCAATTTTAATGTTGCATGAGTTGCTTAGCTGATGCGCACCAAAGCACCAGCAGCAACACAGCGATTACCATCACGCTCGTAAAAGGCTTCTTCTTTGTTTCGCGTTCCCATCACAGAAGCAGCTACTATAACTTCGAACTTCCAGCTACTTGCAGAGATTTGCATACAAACATATCTACATTTATGCGCAAGCGTAACCACAGTTAGATAGAGCATCTGTCAGATGTGCGCGTATCCGGCGATTGGTGGATTATACAAGCGCGCTTACACATTGGCATTGGCATGTCCACCAACTGTCCAGTCCAGACCCAATGTCCACATAGCCGGGCCAGCCAGTGCGAATCTGCGAATGCTAGTGCGATAACCACAAACCAATGACAATAATTAATAATCGCAATTTGAATCGATTAATTTTTATTTTTTCTTCTCTGTGGCTATTCATGGAGTTATTGCTAGCGCAGCTCCATCTATGGGAATGCAATTCACTGGCTCTTTGTGCAGGGCTTAATCGGTTTGGCCTAATCTTAGCGGACATGACGCGACATGGTTTAACTATCCACTGGACGATCGACGAGCGACGACGCGATCATAGAGACGAGTTATGGGACAGAGTTGTGTGCACTCAGGTGCGCATTTGGTTGTCACCTGGATATTCGACCCCCACTCCATCGCACATACATTTATGCATGCCTGCCTTGAGATGCATGCTGCTGTTGCTATAGCTGCTTCTGGCTCTGCCTCTTACATAGAGCTGGTTATTTATGATTTTACAGGAGTTTCGCGTGTTCAGTGTGCGAGCGAGACTGGGAATGGGAAGGTGAGGTGATTATTCGTGGTTCGCGTTCGAGTGTTTGTTTGCTGGTTGTTGCTTATTATTATGCCGGGGCAAAAGATTGGACGCTTCTGACCATGTGTGTAGAAATTGACATGCGACATGATTGTTCCCCGAATGCCACACACACAGCAGTAACGAAACGACCGACGAGGCGATACTTGGTGGTATGGCATGGAATCATTCAAGAATATCTAAATGCAAGGACGTATCCACAGAGCAGGGGAGGAGCAAGGGTTATCAATGGGATTTATAATTTTTTGACAATTTTCTTGGGAATCAGGACGAGATGCATACATTTATAGTGTTTTCGTTGGACATACACACATATATCTATGATCCTGCCACTAAATTAGCAAATGGATAAGCACCAGCTACCAAACCGGGAAATTCTTAATTTCGATAATATCTTTGGTAAAGCTATTCAGATCCCAACCAAATTTTTTTTCAATAATTAACGGGGTTTAACTACCCTCAAAATATTAAAAAACAGTGCGAGCGTTAGGAAAATAAGGAAGAATTTAAAAGGAGATGCCGGAACGATCATTGGTTTGGAAGTTGTGAATATCATGATAGAAGGTAAAACTAAAGCCAAGGAAAGCGTTGCACATTGGTTTAGGTCCCTATATAACAATATCGACCTTAGCAAAAATTTATGATCACTAAATCACAACATAAAGTGCGGCTTTTGAAGGTACCAACAATCTCTTCCCCTGCTTCTTTTAAAATTGTGGAATAAGTGTTACGAAATTTAATGTTTTAAGAAATTGATCTCTTACATTTTTTTGGCTACGGCCCTGTTTGTGTGATTTTAGCTTGAGCAAATTGATGTGGAATGTTGCGCTTGTGTCAGGTGTTTTGTAAAGATAATTGAATGTGGTTGCGAAGACTGATTATTATTTTTTGTCACTAGTCTCAGCAGGAAATTTGTGGTTACAAGAGAAGTTTGACACTTTCCGGTCAACACAAAAATGTTGAATTTTGCAATTCTCCCTACTTATATATTTTAACTTCCTTGTTAGATTTTTTTAACTTCACAGAAATGGGAGTGTCTTAAAACGTTGTTATATTAACTCAAACTTTATTGTCTGTCTATTCGGTAATATCTCAGAATTTGATGCCAACACAATTATTTGAAGTTTATACTACTTCACCAAAGCCTGCAAGATACTAAAACAAAAAACAATATCTAACCAAAATATTCACAATGTGGCCATCTGTATAGATAGCCAGGCTGCAATCAAAGCAATTGATAGCTGGCGGGTAGCCTCAAAGCTAATAAATCAATGCAGAATTGAGCTTGCAGGCTTTAGTGATTCAAGGTAATGAGCAAGCGTTGAGCTTGCCAGGGAGGGATCAGCCCTTCTCGTCTCTCAATCAGAAGAAGTCGACCTTCCACTGAGATTCGTGAAGGGCAGAATATATATGACAATTTCCTTTCAGAATCAATAAAAAGGTGGAAAAAGTCTATCAAACTGCCAGATATCTATGAAGATATGACCTACTTATGACAAAAACAGATCAAATGATTAAATAAAGCGAAATAGAACAGATACGGCCAGGATCGTTGCAATCATCACTGGCCATTGGCCAATAGGACAACATGCGGCTAAGCGCCCCTGTCCTGTTGAAACCAAATGTTGCCAATATCCTCCTCTTCAATTTTTGTGAACAAAAATTCGTTCAACATGGCCCGATAACGATCGCCATTGACTGTAACGGCCACTCCTTGCTCATTTTCGAAAAATGGCCCAATTATGCCTCTGGACCAAAATCCGCACCAAACAGTGACTCGTTTTTTGTGTATCGGCTTTTCAATGTATGCGTGTTTTCTGTGCCCCAAATGCGACAATTTTGCTTGTTTACTATCCGCCAAGATCAAAATGAGCTTCATCTGAAAAGATGATTTTTTTGGCAAAATCGGCATCTTCTCTAAGTCGATCGCAGGCCCACTTAGAGAAGCGTATACACAACCATATTCGTTCAGCGGAAGGATAAAACTAATTATCTGTCAAATCAGACATGAGCTAAGTGTGACCATTCACGAAATAAGCACTAGTTAAAAAAAAAATTGTGTGAGTGCCGGGACTCACGGTTAATATGTGTAAACATCAACGTACGCGGATCCAAAACGGACTTGTTTTTGCTTGAAGGGGATCTTAAGATTTTTTTCACTGAATGCACCCATCCTAGTATGCAGATCGTTACGTTGTACACCGTAACGTTGCACGACGTAACGTTGCACACGAACGTTCACTTTTTTTTCACTCTACCGCCAGCATAGATGTTTACACATAAAAAAAAAACGTTAGATGGTGGACCCTATACTTTCCATGCCTTCTAGAAGAAAATAAAAAAAAAAACCCTTTTAAACTTCTCAAACTTTTTCCTCTATATCGTATAAAGTAACACAAACAAAAAAATATGTAGAAAATATCTGGATTAGTAGTAACAACGCACTCTAAGTACAATCCTTCATACACCTACGCTCACAAGATGCATTATCCTTTCAGCTTAATAAAAAGTGCATGCATATACTATACGCCCACCCTCAGGACAGGATCCCTCATACTCGGCCGCACAAACAATACGTCAACCCCAACATTATGTGTGTGCATTTCATAATGTTCTGTGGGTGACAAAAATAAAAATAGAAAACAAAACAAATATCCTATAGCAAGGAAACTTTAAATAAACGCAAAAGGATATGTGCGAGAGAATAAGGTATGACAGATGGCAAACAAAGAAGTCCTTTATTATGTTGCTTTTGTTGTCTAAGTCGGTTTGTTTTTTTTTATTTTGTTTGTTTTCTATTTTTATGTCGCTTTTATTTTGCTGGAAACATTTATAATCATATTCATTGCATTGCATCCTCCACATAACATCCCCGGTGCCCACCCAAAAATGACACCCCATCCATTGGGAACTTTAGCATCAGGCAGGCTCAGGAGGAGGACTTGGGTTGGACGTGATGGTGGACCATTGGAGACGCGGAAATGTTATCCGCGAACAATGACCCACATAACGAGTAGAAAAGCGACTGCTAGACTATATACCACCACTACCACTATGGACGTGAAAGTGTTCGTGTGCGCGCTGGATGTGATGATTTATGGGCATGAAAATTCAAATATTTCAAAGTGGATTTTAGGAAAATGAATGAAATGAAAATTCTGACACATATTTGTGCTTCACTTTATCACTGAATCGGACGGTGTTGGGGGTGAGAGCATTTAAGAGGGTGGTGCCTGCCTTGCCTATAGCTCAGATGTTGGTTGTGCAAAATTAAATTTAAGTCAAGTGGTTTTTATTGTCACAGTCTGGTAATTCCATTTGACATGGAAAACAACGACAAGTGGCGAAAAGGTCCTTGACAAAAAAAAAAATCACCGTAAATCGTTATTTTATTTTATTTCATTAAAAAATGTTTAATAAAGCGGAGTTTTTACTTTCCCACAGCACATTACATTATATTTTGTTTTTGTATTTTATTTAAGTGGTTATGTTTTTTATTTTTGCAAAATGTTACTTTAATTTTTTAATAATACCAAAGCATCCCCTTATGGCTAATAATAATGAAAAATGTCTGGAAGAGCATTTTAAAAAAACTTGCCAATAAACTGATTGCAATAAAAATGTCTTATTGATGTGCTGTAAATGATAAGTGGCCTTTTGGGGAAAGTAAAATAAATTGAATTGTGAAATAGAAATTTTGATTAGGCATCAGGTCAACATTGTTCTTTGGCTATTTAACACCTGAAATGAGCTACCAAAGGATTTCTGAGTAGGTTTCATAATTTGTTTTAAAATATAACTTCTCGGTGAGGTGGTATATGCATAGCTAGGAGATAGGTAGGTAGGTAAAATGGCGGTTCTAAGAACAACTGTTCCCGAAGAACCCAATTAGCATTGTTATGCGCCGTTTTGATACCATAACTCGTTTTACCAGATTTGTTTGTTGATATATGGGATAGTGTTTGTCTTGGTAAACTAAACAGAAATTGCTTAGGGGACTAGGTTAAAGTTTTGTCCGCAGCCCTAAAAGAGCACGAAGCTCACAACTGTGTGCTAGGTGATTCCGGTATACGGTCGAGATCCGACTATATAACCCTTCACCGAATCTACTCGTGGCTGAGCCTGTTTCATCAAGCAAGGTATACCTACTAGGTATATGTCAATGCTTTAAGGCTTGTGCCAGTTATAGAGTAAGTGAGTGTCCGAAAAGTTGATTACGAACTTGATGATTGATAGGGACTAGGTTTTTGTCAGTGCTCGTAACCTCAAGGAAATGCTAAGCTCACACTGTGTGCTAAGTAGTTTCATTCGGGTTGAGAGCCGGCCGTATAACCTATCACTAGATATAAATGATGTGGTTGGGAATTTTCAAAGTGAAGGCAAATCCACCTAGGTTTTTTCAAAGCCCTTTACCAGATATAGATTAAGTGGTTGTCAGAAAAGTTAGTGACGATTATTCCCTTAACTTACGAGGCCAGCAAAAGTCTGTCGAGAATCGGTTCGAAGCAGGAGTCAATAGCAATACAGTTCATGACTTCCGATCCACCGAACCTGCTAGACTTTACACTTCGAATGCAAGAGTTGAGGAGAAGATATTGTTTGATCTTTTAGATCCATCTGGTGCTGTTTAGAAAAGAGATAAAACCGTTTATCCTTTTGTTCGACAACACGCGCGTTAAAGTTATCGAGAAACGGCTTTCAAATGCAGGGAAGCGAGACCTGGCCATGGTTTCTTTCTCTAGAGGGTTCTTGCAGCTACGCCAAAAAAATATTTATAATTGGTTGCCATATTGTCTGTCAGTTTCTGCGCACTATGTGTTCACTGTGGATCAGTTTTTTTTTTCAAATTCGTACGTAATTCCCTAGAAGATAAATTTGATTTTATAATCCCTCTAGGCCCGCTAGCTCCAATAAAACAGTTCTGGGGCCCATAACACAATACATAAAGTGTTTGTTGTACAAGTGAATTTCAACAACTGTTTAAAATTTGTGTAACACGTAACAACAAGTTTCGGGGAACTATAACAATTGTTTTGGCATATTGCAACAAGTGGGAAATTTCACAAATCCGCCATTTCTGTAACTGGAAACAACAAGAGTTGAAAAATGAGAGAAGAACCTTGTTGAATAGACGATAAATTTCAACAGAGGATCGGAAACTTGTTCGAAGTCAACAAGGAAAAAACACTCGCAGTAGTGTTTATCAAGTAGGGTAGCTTGTTTAAAATTAATTTATTTAATGTAAAGAAGAAAATTTAAAGAGCTTTGCATTGGATTGGATCTGGATCTCGACTTCAAATCAAATGCATCATTATCACAAGAGTTAAGTTTCCTGTATTTACCACTTGCTGTACTGTTTTTTTTTGGCGTTATCTAATTTGACTTGCACAAATATATTTTTTACTTTTTGGAAATATATTCTTTCAGTTTATACTTACCATGGCATATTTCTTACAGTTTTGCCAAAAAGTATTCCTTAAGTAGGCCCAATCTTTTTTATCAGGAACTATGTTCAAACTACTCTTAGACAACAAAATTATCTCCCGCCATTTATCACTTTATTTGGTTTTAGTTAGTGCCTCAGAGAAGGCACCGAATAGAATATGTTTGTTTTCTCTTATCTTAGACAAAATGCTTAATTTTTTTTTCTTGCGGAATTTTACGACTCATTATGCAAGACTTACTAATTCAACTGGTTCAACAAGTCGAGGGAAATTTTTGTTATTGACAGTTGTTACAGTTTTTGTTGTGTTACAGAAATGATCTTTCCTTGTTGGACAAACATAGTTGAACAAGAAATTGTTGACTAGTTTACTTGTTGTTCTGATATTTAAAAAATTTTCCCAAAAAATTGTCTTATTTTTAAGTTATTCTCCAATATTTAATCAACACCTCGCCCAAGTTTGTATAGTACCTGCTTCATATACCTATTCTTATATTCCAAGCATAGCCATCTTAACAGCCTTACATACAGAAAAGCTTTCAACTCCTAGATCTTGTTCTACACCTCCCTGAAATCGTGGTTCACTCAGATAACTCAAAAATATCTACATTCTCTGCTCAGAGGCCAGTGCACTTCCTCTATGTTGAATCTCCAAAAAAGTTATCAGAAAGCCACTGGTGAACATTTTCTTTTGAAAACCGAAATAAACTATGAAAATCCTCCATCACTAATTCCCAACCTTTTCTTATACAATTTTGGTTTTTATACGCATATAAACTCGGTCATATTCGTATACTATATAACTAAACACAATACAAAAAAAATAAGAACTAGTCAAAGCTTTCTAGACAGGTAAAAAAAATCTTGATGTTTTTGTAGCTTTTACTATTTATAATATTCTAGTTTAAGCTATTTTTATTCACAAAAATTGAAGCTTAGGCTGGAAAAACAAGTTAAAACTGAATGAATTTACCGTTGGCTATTTTATAACAGCTATTATTAAAAGTCATCTTTAACTAGCTATAGCTTAAGCTTATTTTTATTCACCAAAATCTAGCTTTTTCTTAAAAATCCAAGTTTTAGCTTTAGCTTTTTTTATTCACAAGACCCATTATGGGACACTCATTTTCCTCTGAAACAGAGACAAGGAATATTGTGCCTATAGAACAAAAGGATCCATGGCCTTGGCTCCCTAGATGATCTGTACATTATTTAATCGATTGTTTTTATGATATTTGGCTTATAAATCTTCTACTATATGAATTCCATGAATTCTTACAAAAATGATTAAATTAAAATTTCCAACTTTTCACCTATAAATAATTATTCACTCAACTCATATACACCGACACCCCCTTATATAATTGCCCGACAAAGTGACAAAACATGAACTCAATGCCAAACCAATAAATCACACAATTTTCAACATGACTGGTTGTATGTTTTATTACCGAGAATACAAGGACATGAACAGAATAATATAATATTATGTTCCATTACTACCGACAAACAGTATAACTACCCACTTTTCCCATCACTTTTGTGGCAAAATGAAAAAAAAAAAATAAAAATAGAAAATCTTCTGGAAATACGCAAACATTGGCAGTCAAATATGTCTTGATGGAAAATTTCCTTATAGACAAAAACTTTTTCCATGAAAGCTCTGCCTATTCCTGTTGTTTCTTCGCATGGTTTTTATGTCATGTGCTCGTAGGTACCGTCATTTGATTTTGATTCATATTTTTTGTTGTTCATTTCTATGCGAGGTTGCCTTATATGTCTTCTGTCTAGGAAGATGATATGACCTAGAAAATTATCTCCATATCAGAATAAGTGAAGCTTACTAGCACTCATTTCATTGACTAGCTATCTGCTTTTGTTTTTATACAGCAGTCGCAGCATAACCACCTTGCCTGTATCAATCTGTCATGGATGTCCTTCGGAGAGGAATTCTTCATGAAAAATCTGCTGTCTGGCCCGATTCGATGACATCATTTTTTTTTTATTTCATTTCGACAGGAATTAACCGTCATATATAAGATTTCCCACGCTCCCGCTTCGTTGTTCTCTTTTTAGTCACTTGTTATCCTTGCCAGATCCTTGTACGATTTTTTCTTAGTTTTTCTTTATTTTCGTAAATTTTTCTTAACAAAGACATCCGAGGAAGCAAAACTTAGTTTGCTCGTTCATTTGTGTTTGGTTTTATGAAAAAGACTAGAATTGTCGTTGTCGCCATAGCGATCAATCCCCATCGTGTGTCGTTAAGAGGACCAGCAATGACCAAAGGCACTAAAGGGCTTTAATTTAGCGGAAGTAACTTGGGTAATTGTCGGTATGTATTTTCTGTATGTCTGTTTGCCATCCATTATAGACGACTCTGTGTGGATGTAGTCTCGGTGGTTAATCCCTTTGTTTTTGCTGATTTATTTTCATTCTAGCTAAGCATTTCCATCTAAAGTATGCAATACGCGTGGGTATGTCCTCAGGGCAAACAATTAAGATGGCATGCTGAAAAAAATCTTAATTATTCAAAACTTTTTCCAAAAAAAAAAAAAAAAATTCAGTTTCAATTAAATTTCTGTTTTTCAATAGCCTTAAAAGTATCTCTTAGACATTCTGTTTTTTTTTTTTTTTTTTTTTAATTCTCTCAGGCTGTTTGCATGACGACGAATAATGGACAATGCTTGGGTCATTTATCCTGGGACTGTATTTTTATATTATTTTTTGCTTAACTGATACCCAGGATGATGGTCCTAAGTACTTAGAGAGACATAAACATTTCCAAGGAAATTATTTGCCATTAATGTCTTTGGAAATAAGTTCCTGGTTTTCTATTTTTGTTGTTGTTTTTTTTTTTTTATTTTTTGTTAGGCTTAAAAATACAAGGCAAACATCGTTTTAGGGACTAAATAAAATTTTATTGGGGATTTAGGTAGCGTTTTAGGAAATATTCAACACACCACTCACAAAAAAAAAAAGAAATCGATTCAGTTAGCAATAAAGAGAATTCAAAATTACTAAGAATTTGGGTATAGATAATTAAAATAGATTGCTATACCTATTTAAAATTGAAAGAAAATAATATCAATATTTTTTACGGTTAGTTTTTTTCAGCAGCTAATTAAATAAAATTTGGTAGGTATAGGTAACTATTATTATAAATAAATCTATCTAATTTTAACGTTTTTTTTAGAACATCGCACACACAAGACACTTTAAGAGGGTAAAACCCACTTTATACAACTAAAAACTAATTTCCACCTTTATGCATAATTTTAACAATGTTTGTCTTTCAAAATGCAATTTTCGAAGCTTTATGAAAATACCTCCATAAAAGCGGAAAATTGCTCAAATTATGCAGAAACTCAGTTTTAAGTTGTATCAATTGGTTTAAATCCAAATATTTGCCTATGTAAAAGCCCTGGGGTAACCTAACCGTGCTGTCGAACAAAAGGATAAATGACTTTATCTCTTTTCTAAATAGCACCAGATGGATCTAACAGATCAAACAATAACTTCACCACAGCACTTGCATTGGAAGTGGGAGGACTGGCGATGGTCTAACGGGATTCGGTGAATCGGTAGTCGTGGACTGTATCGTTATCGACTCCGGTTCGGGCCGATCCCCGATGGACCATTGCTGGGCTAATAAGTTAGGTAAAACACTATAAATACAAAAATCATATACAAATATCGTCACTAACTCCCCGCACTACCTCTTAATACATAACTGGGGAAGGACTTAAAAGTCTGCCAAAACCTAACCAGGTTTACCTTGACTTTGAAAAAGCCCAACCACAAGTAAATCTAGTGATAGGTTATACGGACGGCTCTCAACCCAACTACCTAGCACACAGTGTGAGCTTAACATTCCCCTGAGGTCGAGAGTACAGACCAAAACCTAGTCCCTATATCAATCAACAAACTCGGCTTTAACTTTTCGGACAATCACCACCTCTATAACTGGTGCAAACCTTAAAGCACTGATATATACCTAGTAGGTATTACCTTGCTTAGTATAGGCACAGCCACGAGTGGATCTAGTGAAGGGCTATATGGTTGGATCGCAACCCTACCGGAACCACCTAGCACACAGTCGTGAGCTTGGTGCTCTTGTAGGGCTGCGTGATAAAACAATAACCTAGTCCCCCAAGTAATTTTGTCTAGTTTAATAAAAGAAAAAAAAAAAAAACAACCCCTATATCAAGAAACAAATCAGGTCAAACGAGTTATGGTATCAAAACGGCGCACAACAGCGCTAATTGGGTTCTACGGGAACAGGTGTTCTCAGAACCGCCATTTTACCTACCTACCTAAAAGCCCTGGGGTCTCCAGAATTCTGACAATTAGGATGGTGGTGGTGGTGGTGGGTCCAACTGCACTTACTTTTTTTTTTTTTTTAAACTAGACCGATAAGTACAAGAAACAAGTGTTTTTTTTTTAAACAGTGTTCAATAGGCAAGGGCGTTTGCAAGGGGGAGGGGGCAGGTAGGGTAGGCTTCAATATAATGAAATGATATAACCTTTAACAAGAAAATGTCAAAAAGCTAATACAGAAATGTATTGTTTGTGTAATTTTTGTTTTGGTTTAATACAATTTTTTTTAACTTTTAAATAAAGGGTTTTTCAACAGGGACGCTACAAAAGTAGAGCAACAGGGACAGCAAACGATGCAATATTTCTTGCCGTTTTTTTGACATTTCTCTTCAGTAAGGTTTGCCATTTTATGATAGAAAGATATACGAGCCAACAACGAGTCGAAATTATTAAAATTTACTCAGTGGCCTCAACGTTAAGAGCGCTACGTCCAATTTATGGTCGTCATAATCGTCCTAGCAGATCAACAATTGAGCGTCTAGTGGAAAAATTTGAATCCACAGGCACAGTACAAAATGTTTCCGAGCCAGTGAGACAAAGAAGAAAACTGAAGCCGCTTGACCACCAGAAGCGTCGTATGTTCGTGAATTGGGCTGAGCAACAACTTGAAAATGATTCGGATTTTCATCGAAAAATCATCTTCATCGATGAGGCTCATTTCTGGCTGAATGGCTTCGTCAATAAACAAAATATGCGGTATTGGTCAGGCAGCAATCCACACGTACTGCATGAGTCATCATTGCATCCCGAAAAAATTACGGTTTGGTGTGGTTTATGGGCCGGCGGCGTCATTGGGCCGTACTTCTTCCGAGATGATCAAGACCGGCACGTTACTGTGAATGGGGATCGCTACCGTTCAATGATAACCGAATATTTTTGGCCCCAATTGGATGATATGGACTTGGAAGACATGTGGTTCCAACAGGACGGCGCCACAAGCAACACAGCGAATGTCCCAATCAATTTATTGGAAACCAAGTTTGGAGAACGTGTTATCTCACGAAATGGTCCAGTCGCTTGGCCGCCTCGGTCGTGCAATTTGACGCCCTTAGACTATTTCCTGTGGGGCTACGTCAAGTCTATGGTCTATGCCAACAAGCCAGCGACAATTGATGAACTTCGTACGAATATCGAACGTGAAATTGCAGCAGTATCGGCCGATTTATGCTTGAAAACCGTCGAAAATTGGGTTCAGCGTCTGGACTTCTGCAAACGTGCCCATGGTGGCCATGCAAAAGAAATCGAGTTTCATACATAATGGCATCGAACGTACTTTCACATGAATAAAGAATTTTATTGATATCTAAAAATGTTTTTGTTTTATTTAAAAAAAAAAAATTTGTAGCGCTCTTATTGAAAAACCCGATACAATTATTATTATTTATTGTACTATTCATACTAGAATGTCAATTTCATTGAATTTTTCAACAACAACAACTTAAAGGTGCTACCACAAATTGTTTACGAATTAATTTATAATTCGTTTATTTTGGCTAGAGATACAGCTGTTTCAAGGGGTGCCAAGCCGCCTATCATCAGTCTCCTCTTTATTAGTGGTGCTGAGCTTTAATCCAATTTTGTTATGAAAAACTTTCTACATGCCTATACCATAGGGATCGAACCCACGATATTAGATTTGCTCAGTCTTAGAAGCCGTATGCACTCCGCATTCCGCCACTTGAGACCACTGACGTCACAGATCGAAAATGGGATTAAATACAATATTGTTTGAATTTTTTAGAAGCATTAGATGTCAAGATCGGTGAAACCAGTAAAATTATATACGCAAATAATGAAAAAAAATATGCACGACTTGATCGCACAAACTTGCTCTTGTGGTTAAATACTTGTTGTAACCCCACATTGAAGAAACATGATGTATATTACACTATAAAAGTTGATTTGTTTTTTTGTTTAAAACAAAGGTTTTTAAAAAATTTTAAATGCGTTATTGTTTAAACTATTGACAAGCGTCAGATTGCAAAATTATAATAAAATCGGTCTAACCATGTCAAAAATATACATGAACAACCCAACAAATAAGACCATTTAAAAAAAAAAACGTGGAATAGGTTCCTAATTCCGTTATGTGAATTTTTTGAGAAAAGCCTGAAACGCAGTTTTTTTTATAATTGACTTGGTTATTGCAAGTACTTTTATTTAATCAAAATCGTTAGAGTCGTGTTCGAGAAAATTTGAAAAAAAAACAAACTATTTGTATGGCAGCTATACCCGTTCTAGATGAGCTAAAACAAAAATTCGAATTTCTCCTCTAGGGAATCACATAAAAAAATTTGATGCAAATAAGTCTATAGGTTTAAGGAAGCCCTAAACGACGAACGCAAGCTCGCCGAACTTGTTCGTTTGCATTATCCCCTACACGGCGAACACTTTTGGCGAACATTCATTTCGTTCTTATTACGTTCACAGCAAAAATCGAAAATCGAAGCCAACGAAAACGATAAAATCGAAATTTTTCGCCAACAGCCAACCGTTCGAGAGCCAGCCCCTACACGACGAAAATATAGCGAGCACGAACAAGTTCGGCGACCATGTTCGTCGTTAAGGGCTACTTTTAGGCTTTAGCTCAAATTACATTAGACGCACGGATGTACAGATTCTGAGACTCAGAGATGCACAGACCGACGACGCCGACGCACGGACGGTGTGATGAAACCCACTTTTTCGAACTTCTCGATAAACATTGTATAGTATTGGTTATGACCAACATCTCAACATTTTCTTCACATACGAAACCAATAATTGCTAATAGAGAAAGTAAAAAGAGAAAAAGTATTTTTCCACTCAATAATCTGCAATTTTGGAAAATTAAAATTTCTTAAACATTTACAATTTTGAAGAAAAAAAAAATCACACAAAAGTTTTTTGAAATTTGGTGCGCGTATAGTTTCAATATTTTGTACGACCATTGACTTCCTCTTAAATTATTAAAGCAAACCTTGATGTACCAATTGAATGGAGGTACTTCAGGTTGAAAATTAAAAAAAAAGAGTTAAGCATTAGACCTTTATCCACACGTGAACTTAAGATCAATCACGCCTATTAAGATTGTCAATGAATCAATTGGGAGTTGATAATCATTGAAATTTGGTACTTAAAAAGTTAATTTATTAATTATCAATTTTCTTGTAATTTACAAAAGTCTGCACCATTCTTAATGATCAAAAGTATTATCATTTGAAATATTGATTTTAAATATTTATCGACTATCAATTGATAAAAAATAATTGACAAACCTAAGAGAGGTGAATAACAATAAACAAGAATTATGCAGAAACAGGCTAGCTCGGTGAACAAATTAGTGCTGGATTGCGACCTATTTTAGAACGATAATTCATTTGATCTTGACCTATTAGTTGATATTTTATAACATCAGTGAGAACTATCCCGAACTGATTATCGTTCCCATCTCAGAGTTTTAATAGCAGGTACCTTATCAAAATAATATTCCAGGAAAGTCATCTTGTGGGTTGATTTTAAAGTGAATATAGAACCTTAAAAACTATATATTCACATGAATGTTTCTGCTAAAGTGCAATATTCTGTATTTATATAAATTCCATCAACTCAATAGATAACCTTAATTTAAAATTCTGATTGCCAGTTCTCAGGTTCCATCATCTAGATTGTTTTCGAAATTCTAAAAAACAATGAAGCTTATAGTATAAAACAAAATCCTCTCTAGACTGTATAGGTGCACACATTTGATATTGATTTTTATAATCGTTTGAGAAAATCTCTTGTAATTCAGTACATCTGAGTAAATACTTTAAGTCGGAGATATCTTATAAAACAACAAAGCTACAAATAAATCCATCAGAATGATACCAGAATTCAGAACCTCAATTATCCGAACATGTTTTCATCTCCAAATTAAAGATTTTAAGATGCATGTAGGTATAGGTTAGTGTGTATATCACTAATTCTTGAAGACTGATTTTAGTCTAGTTGACGAAAATCTACTAGGTATAGATATCCTTTATCTGAATTTTGTGGACAGAAATGATGTTCTTTTCTCTTCACTTCTCTTGATTGCTGAAAATGGCTTAAATCTCAATAAAACATAAAACATCGTATTTATATTATCTATGCTGTTGTATATTCTTAAGGTTTACATCAGAGAGAAGATGATGTGAAGATATTCCAAAGTGAATTCAAGAGTAGAAATGATTTTAGTGAAGTCCTTTTAGTATAGACAAATTTATATACTATCATATAATATGTATGTATGCTCAGTAATGATGTTTCGAAACAGAGCGAAAAACATTCAAAATGTATACCATAGATATACATATATATGTAAAATCCTTTTGAACAATAAAACTATCCTCAATAGCATAGTAAACATGGCCCCAGATATACTTCCAGATTCCCTTTGTCTGTGCCAAGACAATATAAATAAACTTTTGATCCTTTCCCGACGAGAGAACCCACATACCTATTCTATACTGATGGAATTGAATAACGAAGAAGACTTCCCTGTGCATGTCTTCATCATAATCTCTCATGCGAAACCAACAAGAATCTTCAAAAATATACAAACAGACAAATATACACACACATTTATATACAGACACATATACCTAAATACATAGTTTCTTTGGACAATTATTGAAGGAAATTAAGTTTACTCCAAACACAAAGTTGTTGTGTTTTGGTCTATATCTTCAAAAGTGTAATGTGCCATATCACAAGTATCGTAAAGGACATAAGGGAAGAGGATGACACTTCACATCACTGACTATGATGACTACAACATACTGTATGGGGCGAGAATAGCCGTATGTCCCACATCACCCCAAGAATAGAACTTCTTGTTCTGAGTTCTGAATTCTGATGGTGAAATGCTAAGCCATCCTGTGGTGGTATTCGGTGAGTTCTGAATTCTGATCCTATCTCAGGATATTTTTTTGGGAGGAAGGGACAACTAAAAACACAAGTACTCATGTCTAGTTATAGCATAGGCTCTCCAAAGTGAAAATGCCGTTAAGAAGTAGCACACTCTTGATGTATCCTTAATTTTTATTAGTTTTTCCATTGATTTTGTTTTATTTCTTTATTTGCTCCACATGAGTTTATATATAAATAGTTATATGGGTGGGTATGTGTGTATGTGAATAAGATCCTTTGTTTTATTATAGATTTATCTAATGCCAAAAAGAAATGCGGTTGAATTTCACCAAGTAGGTAATTTTTTTTTTACATGAAATTTTTACGTTAAGTCCCTTACTTTGGCGGATTAAAAAAAAATGTTGGTGTTTGAAGTTGTATGCTAATTTTGTTGTTTATAGTTAGATCATTTTTTATTTGCATTTTAAGCATTTACTATCAATTAAAATAACACTGAAAACATTTTGTTTGCCAGAAATTTCTCTATTTTGTCCGTCAACTTCAGTCTTATCTAAGCAATGCATTTTTTAAACTTGAATTTAACAATGATCCATAAAAGCTACAATATCAATTACCTTAGTAATAAAAAGCTACAATTTCTGTTAAAAAAAATTTTTTTTTGAAAATTTTGAACGTTACTTTTAGGACAGAAAAACTATGCGGGCTACAAAATTAGTGTTCGCGCGTTTGACTAAGTTTACGGTTAATTCAAATCCGTGCAAGAAAATAAAGGGGGTTCCAATAGGACCTTCCCAACTTTGACAGTTGATAGCGGCCATATTTTTGAAGCTACATCTGTCAAAGTGGATGTCATTTATTCAGTATGTTTTGCCAAATCACCATGGACGGATAAAGCGTTCAAATTTTTTTTTTTATCAAAATGGGTGTTCTGTTCGGGCAACATTCTGCGCGCTTCGCCTATTTACGCTCATATTCAGCGATAAGGCCCATTTCTGGATGAAAGGGTAGCTACGCCAAGGTCAACAAACAAAATTGTCGAATTTGGGGTCATACCAATTCACATGAGATCCAAGAGCGTCCAATGCATCCCGAAAAAGTCACTGTTTGGTGTTGAAATTTGGGCTGGCGATCGCGGGGCGGCTTCATCGGTCCATATATTTCTTTTAGAACGACCGTCAACGGAAAACGCTATAGGTCGATGATTATCAACTTCATTTTGTCCTGAATTGGATGATATGGACACCAACGACATGTGGTTTCAACAGGACGGCGCTACGTGCCACACAGCTCACGCCACATTGAAATATCTCTGCATGAGCGATTTGAGGGCATATAGTCATCTCACGTGAAAGGGGTGTGAACTCGCAACCGAGATCGTGCGATCTGACCCCGTTAGACTTTTTCTTGTTGAGTTTTCTGAAGTCGCAGGTCTATGCAAATAAGCCACAAACCACAGCGGCTCTCAAAGTCAACATAACCCATGACATCGGTTAAATTCACCCTGATTTAAGCGTCAGAGATGTGGTAAATTGAACATTGTAGATGTGCGCCACCCAGAGAAGCCACGGCGGACATTTGAACGAATTTATATTCCATACCATAATGGCATAATAGTATCGATAGGCCTTTCAAACGAAAAAAAAACAATATCGTCGATAACTCACAAAGAAATTTAAAGATAGAAAGCGCATATAATGAATGACCCTATTTTTGATTTTTCTCAATTTTTTAGCTTTTGGCGGTTAACACTCAAATTAAAAATTAGAATATCAAAAATTCCGGTATAGCCACAATTTTTGGATTAGCGAAAAAAAGAGCATTTAAAAAAAAAAAATGTCGAGCAATCCAAATTGAAAATCTCATTTTTTTTTTATTTTGTCCGACAACTTCGGTTTTATTTAATTGACCGGAAATGCACTTTTCAAATCTATACTGAAAATACAAATCTTTTTATTTGTTTTTTTTTTTTTTTTCAATCTGCAAACTAAACTTGTCAAAATTTCGGTGAAATCCGCCCTATTTTTCGAGAGTGTTAGAGTAAAATTGCCAATTTGGATTAATTTGATGGAGACCAAAGATTGCTTGAGCAAATCAACATAAAAAGGGGCGACTTGTTTCTTTAGATATCTTCTTACCGAAGTCAATTGAATGATTTATCAAGGCAAAGAAAAATACAAAAAAAAAAATCACATAAAAGAACATCCAGACTTCCGAAGATGCGTGTTTGTGTGCGCTTTGACAGATTTATCCAAACAAAACGTTTTGCAGGGTTCACTTCCATATAAAACAACATCAAACAGAAGGGATTTCTAAGATATACACACACCTCCGATGCTTTATAGAATTTGTCGATTTATGATAAACAAATTCCTGGACTGAATTACCCTCTCATACCTTCCCGATATTCCCAGTCAATGATGAAACGAAGAGGAATAAAGCGAGACTATACGTTTAATCCAGAGCTGATGGTACAACTAGGTACAATATAGCCGCATGCATAGTTCAAGGTTTTGTTTATACGATAAAATTTAATTCGAGAAGGAAGACTCAGTCAGATACAGCTGGTAATGGTAAGTTTATAGTTCTGGCTTCTGATATAGCTTTATAGCGGAGAAGATCCACTGCAGATGATGATTCCATAAGGATCAAGATTATGTTTATGGGTTCTCTTTTTTTGATTGGGTGATGCGGGGAATAGAAGAATAGTATAATGAAAACGGCATTTTTATGATGGAAGCCAAATGTGCGAATTTTTTTGCTTTTTTTTTTTGTTGCACCGAGGCGCCTCTGGAGTTTATTTTAACAATGCAAACAGCACAGTTCGTGGAACAGCCACAATGAGATCTGGGAATAAATTCGCTATTGAACGCTATTGAACTACCGCGGGAATAATTTTTAAGACTGTGGTTTGTTTATTTGAGAAAAAAAATGTGTGTTTATGTTGATTAAAGTAAATATCCTTGAGAAGAACAACCATCGACCGCGACGAAGGGGCATCAGCTAAAAATTGGCGTTTTTCTTTTTTAACTTTTTTTAGTAGATCACGGAACTGTCAAAATAAAATTTTATGTTTTTCTTTTTTAGCTCAGACAAATTAGAGCAAAAAAAGTAAGGGTATTCATGCAACGTTGGAAACTTTCCAACGTTGTTAAATCGTAAAGTTTCCGACGCACATTTCATGAATGCCCCTCAAAAAATTCAGCGTAAATGATGTGGTAAACTAATCAGCTGATTCAGCCAATGTCATACTCCCATTGAATAAAAGTTTACCACGTTTACCATTTTCGTTTACGACGTTAACAACACAAATTCTTGTCGGAAAGTTTACGATTTGTTGGAAAGGATTTTCCATACAAATTTTGACAGTTCGTTTACGACATCGTAAACTTTCTGACGTTTACGATGTTTACGACGGTTTTACGACGTGCGTTGCATGAACACCCTAAGTGTGTTTCTTTTTTCCATCGGAGTTAGCTCAGAGCTTGCTCAATTAGCTCAGAATAAAATCACCGATCAAATCGAGCGAAACGCTGAGCGAAGTGATTTGACACACACTGTTCAGTGCTCAAGTGTGTTTCATAAATAAATCTGCTCAGAGATCTGCTCTGATCCCTCAGCCTCTGTTCAGAGCTTTGCTCAGAGCCAAAAAAGAAAAACTCCAAATAATAAGTTTGTTCCAGATCTTAACCAAAAACTGCCAATAAATTCTCACAATTTGTTGACAATTTTCAAAATATCCTGTTCTACACTTCACAAATTATGTAATTTTGGTCAAAAGAAGGCGCTCACGGGAGAGACAAACATTTCCCCTACGTGATAGTTTTTTTCCCAAGAAATTTCCTTGGGAAGAAATTGGCAAGTTTGTGTTCTGTTAAAAAATGTCGATTTAATTTCAAATAACAACGAAAAATTCAAATATAGCTGTTGACGAAGGGTTGTCCAAGTGTAATTTTCATTTTTGTTTTAGTTTTGGTAAATGTGCTATATTTTTTTTATTATTTATAAATTTTCTCTCGGTTAGAAAACGTTTTACTGAAACGGAAAGTGTATTTACAATTATTCATGAATATCTTGTAAAGGGTGTCCAAAAATAACTGCATGATTTGAATTTTCCACCAAATTTTGTGTAACAAAGTGTTGGCAACCCTAGCAAAAAAAAAAAAACAATTTGACAGCTGAGCACTTTAGAGTTAGTAAAAATGGAGCATTACACGAGAGAACAACGTGTTTTCATTGCTGAACAATATTTCAAAAATAATAACAATTTGGCAGCCACAGTTCAAATTATCTCGTACAAAGTTTAGTCGGAAGATTGATGATTTAACTTCCTCAACTTGAAGAATATGCGCAGTAATTAAACAATTTCAGGAAGACTGGATTTCTTTTTAATTTGAAGTCAAAGGTTTATGTCAACAAGCCAATAACCACCCGTGCGTTGAAGAATGAAATTCAACCCTTTATCAACGAAAATTAGACAAATTTATGCAAAATGGTCATACAAAAATTTCAACACAAGAATGCGTATGCGCAAGCAAAGCCATGGAAGCCATTTGTCCGATGTCTAATACCATACATGACCCTATCCTGGTTGACTTTATGATTCAATAAAAAAATAACAATCTTTGATATTCACGCAAAATAATAAAACAAACAACAAAGTCTTTGTTAAGTTTTACAATCTTTAAACTGTCTGATGCCCATTATAATAATTATCTAACGTTTAACCCATTTAGCCCCTCCTATTGGCCTAGATTATCATCAAATTCAAATTATCGGTTAATTGTAGCAATTCTGATTAGGTATAGGCCAACTATACTTACCTTGTTTCTTATAATTAAATTAATTCTTTATTGGCATATGTGTTTACACACGGAAAAGTGGTTTGTTCCACTTTTTTTTTTAAACCAACATATCCATTAACCCGTTTAAATTGCAAAAAAAAAAACATTCCTTCACTATTGAAAAAAAAGAAAATCGTACATCGATAATTCCCATAATTGCTCGGTATACAATTTATCCTTGTCAAATTGGCAAATGATAGCTGGCTATGCATTAAATGTTATTTACTAAGTCCTTCATCCTCGAGCACTATACCCTAGTGTGTATGCTTAATCGAACATGTGTTTGATATTTCGATAGCACAAATTCGATATAACATTTATGTACAGGCCGGCTGATACCTTGTGTGTTTTAGAATTTTTGGGATCAAAAATGTACAAACAACGATATAAAAAAAAAACAAAACAACCAGAATACTATACCAACAAGGATCAACGTACCTACACCCAGGCAGTGATTTCTGAATCAACGACAACCCAGCAACGATGACAAAACAAAAAGACCTAACTCAAGCAAAATACCATTTATCTAAATTACACACAACCTTAGACAATTTATTTTGATAGCACTTGCTTTTCTCTATTTTAAGGATGTGTTTATGTTTATGATCAACTTGTTCGGTGGGCTTGGATGATGGAAGTGAGAGAGGTCCTTAGAATCAAAACCAAATGGAAATTAGCCTCATTTAGCCTTGGACAGTGGATAGCCACATCACATAGAAAAATATAAATTATTTAACATCAAAGTTTATGTAAATGCAGGGTCGTCAGTTCGGAACAACGGGGGAGGGGGGGGGTGGGTTGACACAAGACAGTAGTGAAAAGGACTCCTGATATATGTACATATCTATACAACATAAACTCGACTCTTTGTCTTCAAAATGTACTCGTTTCTCAAAAACGAATAAAAATATAAACAGAAAATAAAAGAAAAGCAAATGGATCAAGACAGAGAACGCCTTCTGTTTGTTTACTTTTCCTATAAACTCCCGTTATTTTTGCTCAACAGAAAAAAAAATAATAATACCTATCCTTTTCTGATTCTTCTGTTCTTCTTCTGGCCATTGGCATAAGATGACTGCTGCCCTATCCATCCTATGTTCATTTCCAGTGAAGAGTGAAGTAAATAAATAAGTAAATATCTAATAGCGTTTTACTTTAATTCAAAAAATGGCCATCTTCATAGGAAGGAAGTAAGGAAGGGAAATTGGGGACTTATAGGGTCCGAAGGATATACATACCTACCTACTATCTCCAGATGAGTCCATTATTATGAGTAAGTATGAGTGTGCTGTTGAGTTTGTGACAAAAACCGGACAGTCGAAGAGAGGTGATGGGAGGTTATTGATGGGGGGTATTAAGTCATAAATGTCAAATTGAAAGAAAACGGTTGGAATGGCCGGCAGAATATGTTTTTTAGCACCGGAAGTGATAAGTTGACTGAAAATGGCAGGGAAATATGGATTACTTTGGATAGTATCTTATAGGGGTGGGGAAACTGAGTGAAAGGACGAGGAATACAGAGAGATCGTATAAATATTTGCATTTGGAAAATGAACAAAGAGAAAGGTAAAGTGGCCAAGGCACACACCAAGGTTTACATAGAGAAGTGAAAGAAATTTTATTTTTTTTTTTGTATTTTATCTTTCAGCAAAAGGAATCCATTTAAACGAAACAGATGGATTTTATTTGACTTAAAATCTTCGCTTAAATAAATAAAAAGAGGATTTTCTTTCAAATCAAATGTAATGGGGATCTATGTGTTAAACTGTGTAAGTTAACTTTGAAAATTGTTAAATGCTTTGGGTTAAGACTTAGATTTTGACAGAATAATTTATCACATCAATGTTAAAGGGACGCAAAACAGAACCCAAAAAGGCATAATGATGGTGATGGTGATAGCCGTCAGGAAGTGGTAAGGTTTTGATCTTTAAAGAAATAAAATGCTATTCAATTTCAATATAGGTAGGTAGTTCGAATAAGGATTTATTGTGTTTATATAGCTATATACAACATTTTTATATTTTATGGGTTAAGTGAAACATTATTAAGATTTATAAATTTACATGGGCATAGTTTTTTTTTTAAATCGTTTATAGGAAGATAACTATTTCAAATACTGAAATCTTCCTATAAAAAAATAAATTGGTTTTTGTTCGTTCACGCATACGTAAGCTGAAAAGCATCCGATTTGCATGGGTATTTCTTTTTCGAATTTTAAATGTCGACCGTTATAGTCGGAAAATCGAGAAAACTCAAAATTGCATACTTTCAGGGGTGGGTGGTGGTGATATCTGGGGCCAAATTACCGCATCAGTGATTGATCGAGTGAGTGCCATCAGTGATCGAATGAACGAGTAAAACCTATGGGGATGATGACTCTATAACGTGAGCGGTAATGCCAAATTCACATAATTCAGTCACGTATTACTCGATAACTGATGCGGTAATTCTCCATTTTGTATGGAAAAGACTAAATATTGATTCTAAGGAATGACAAACACTACGGAATTTATAATCGACTGATTTTGTTCCCCACACAAATAAAGTAGCCAACAGGATGTTGTAATGCTCTCAGACTATCATAGTTTATCACAGAGGACAGAGCGATATGCAGTGACCTGAAGTGTGTGAAATCCATTTTCCGTATAGGTACCTACCTAAATAAAATGTATTGAATTTGATTTAATTTCAAAAGAGGTTTATTCCCTCAACAGAGCGAGTCTCGGCTTTCAAAGGGAATATTAATTTTGTAATCCTAATCAACTAGCTGGCCCGCCCGGCTTCACCCGGGTAGACAAATCTAAGCTTTGCAAACAAAATACCAATGAAAATAAATATTTAAACTAATTTTTGTAATCGAATACCTATACTACTTTCTGGGTTTTAACCTACTTCACGTCATGAATAGCTAAATTTGTAAAAATATTATTCTCTAAGTCTAACACAGAAGGAATTTTTGTATTCGAAAACCTCTGTTTTATTTTTATCCTGTTTCACTCTATAAATAGCATTTTTTTAAAAATAACCTTTCAAATACAAATTTTTGAAATCGGATATCATTTTTTGTTTCTACCTATTTCACCCTATAATTGCCTAATTTTTGAAAAAAAAAATTGTCCGAAAGCCATCCTTTCAAACACAAAAAGAATTTCTTAAATCGGCCATTTTTTTATTTTACCCCATTTCACCTTACAAAAAGCTAAATTAAAAAAATATCCTTGAAGTCAATTCCTAAGAATAACCTTTTAAACGCAGGTAGAGTTTTTTTTCAATCGAATACGTCTTTTTTCATTTTCCCCCATTTCACCCTACAAAGTGAATTTTTCCGATATTTCAATAAGTATTCTGCTATTTGGGGGACGGAGACAAATCCAACAAATCAGAGATCGTTAAAATCGGTAGAGCCGTTCTTGAGTTATAAATAGTGTAACTAAACGGACTTTGTTTATTGAAATTTTAAATGGAACGAAGTTCGCCGGGTCAGCTATAGTACCAAATAAATTACATATTTTTGTTACCTATTCTTGTTTTGTCAACTCAAATATACCTTATTTGGCCTCCACCTATATTTCTGTCAAGTTTTCTCTTTACCTTGAAATATGTACTTTACGTATAGATTATGTAGTGTTCTCAATCTTATGATGTTGTTACGAATTTGAGTTCAACGAACGAAAGACGTACCTTCGACCTACATACCTACAATAAAGCTAGCTATTATAGTGAAAGTCACAAACTCTCAATTTTACGAAGTTTGGCAAAATTCTCACTTCTATATCTACCTACATAGGTCAAAACAAATTTTCAAAGTATGACTTAAGATGTCCTTTATAAATAAAAATAAAAAAAAACACTGTTCAATAACGCAGCAAAAGCACGATTTGTTATCCCGAATATTATAACAGATATTTTTATTACCCACTTACTTACAATACCCGCGCGTCGTCGTCGACATCTTCGCGCGATTTATAACCATCGTTCGTGAGTTCGTTCAAATCCATTCTTACATAAGTAGGAATTTCTACACCTTAAACGCTAGAAAACTCAATATTCTCTTGTGGCACGTTTACACTTAATCATAAATCGAGTTTTTACTGTCGACACAGTCGTTCTTTCAAAAAAAAAAAAAAAAAAAAAAAAAACCATCATCATCATTTTTCTTCATGACTTAAAAGCCAAACAACTCAACAACAACTAGGTAGAATGGAAAAACAATTTGCAGGACAAGAAGTCAAACGGGATATACCTACAGGACCTGTGTTTTAAAAATCTTCTTCTCTCTCTCTCTCTTTATAGAGTATAGCTAGATAGCAGAGATGGGCAGAATCACAAAATGCTGTAAAGGCAAAATTTCTCAACTATACCTAGAAATACAAAATGTACACAAAAAGAACATCCCATCCTTACAAAAGAAACATTCGCGATTGTAATCCCTCATCCCTTCCCTCGTCCTGATGACGCGGCCGGCTGGCGTGCGATGGCGATGGCGATGGTTTGGTTGGTCTTTTACAGGACGTGTATTGCATATTGCTCGCTTTGCGTTGCCTCACGAATAATGGGTGTAAATTTACGCGGTTTATTTCGTGGTCATGTCACCACGTATTTTGTGGCTTTGTTTTTCGGATGATGTCCTTTCCTTTTTTCGTCTGCCTTGTATGGTATGTCCTATATTGATTAATGAAATTCAAAAGTGTGAAAGAAATTACTGGAATTATTTCGCACTCCACTCACCGACATTTTTTGAAGTTATAGGGCCCATACACCACACATGCCTGCATGGCCAAATAAAAGAATGCACAATCACGCTTAAACATACACTACTCATGCAAACTGCACAATATTTAGTCGTGTGTTCTTCGCTGAGTTGACAACTTCTTAATATTTCAAGCTTGACTGAGCAAATGTAGCACACACACCACACATGCTTGCATGCACAAACAAGAAAATATCAAAATTTTTTGAAATCACTCATGCCGCATGCACAACCACACATTCAACACCATACACTCGCAGTTTGCATGCGCAATCACTCTATTGCGCATGCAGGCATGTGTGGTGTATGGGCCCTATTACCTTCTGCAATGCCAATCTGACATTGACAGATTTTTAGAAGGGCGGGGGAAGGATTGCAATCGAAATAAAATTCCTCTAAAAATAGACAACAATAAAATCAGTTTTAATCGCTCCTTTGAATATGCTCTACCGATACACAAATGTTACATTGGAATTAGAAACATTTTGTATTTACTCCTTAAAGTATGCATTGTAATTGTCGATCTTTCAAACCTAAAATCACCAACGATTATTATTAAAAGAAATCATTAACTACACAAACAAATTGTTTTTTTTTTCAACTAGTGCTTATTTCGTGAATGGTAACACTAAGCTCATGTCTGATTTGACAGATAATTAGACTTATCCTTCCGCTGAACGAATATGGTTGTGTATACGCTTCGCTAAGTGGGCCTGCGATCGACTTATGCTGCATTTACAAGACTGACAAATTGGCATTTTTCTGTCATTATACTGCCAAAAGAATAAATTTTTCCATTGTTCTGTCATTTTTTTGACAGTTAAATGCCAGAATACTGCTAATTTGTCAGTCGTGTAAATGCAGCATTAGAGAAGATGCCGATTTTGCCAAAAAAATCATCTTTTCAGATGAAGCTCATTTTGATCTTGGCGGGTAGTAAACAAGCAAAATTGTCTCATTTGGGGCACAGAAAACCCGCATGCATACATTGAAAAGCCGATACACCCAAAACGAGTCACTGTTTGGTGCGGATTTTGGTCCAGAGGCATAATTGGGCCATTTTTCGAAAATGAGCAAGAAGTGGCCGTTACAGTCAATGGTGATCGTTATCGGGCCATGTTGAACGAATTTTTGTTCACAAACATTGAAGAGGTGGATATTGGCAACATTTGGTTTCAATAGGACGGCTCTACGTGCCACACATCCGAAGCTATACACTCGATGTTTTGCGCCATTTTCAAAAAAAAAAAAGAAGTTATTTGGCGGACCCTTTATATACATATGTACATACATGAAGTACATACTATAACAATTACATATTATGTATGAATGTATTTTCTTACTTCGGAGTCTTCGAATGCAGTTATGCTTTCTTATTCTGTTTCCTTTTTAATATTTTTTTTTTCAAAAATTTGTCCTCCAACTGTGCATCCTTCTGCAAATGTCAGTTTGCTCTACATTTCAATAGAATTCTAGTCAAACACACTCCACATGCTTATGTTTTATTCTTTTTCCAACGGGTTGAAAACCATCATGGTGAAGCAATTGTTTTTTTTTTCGATGTCTTAGATACTTTTTTTTTAAGAAATGATGGGAATAAAACATTCATCAAAAGACATCCAAAGCAGCAGCATTTATCTAGTACGAACAATTGCACATACATTCATACATAGTAAAGTTTTATTTAAAGGCCTGATATTATGTACATACATAAGTACATACATATTTGTGTATGGCAAATAGGAGTAAATAAGCCCTAAATTATACCACTGTGGTCAACAAAATTTATTCTGAATTTGTTGTCGAAATCCGATTATCCTTTCACGAAAGTTTTTAAAGTCCTGAAGTGAAATCCGATTTGAAATTGACCAAATAAATATGTAAAATATTTGAATCAAAAAGTTCCAACGCCTTCTTTTTTTTAAGAACTAATTTTTCTCTCCATATAGGTAACTAGCTTTGAAACCTGAAAATACAGAGAGTGGCCCACGCTACTTCGATTGCCTGATTTAAAATTCATGTATGTAGCACTGTTGTTTTAAAGTTTTTTATTCACAAGTGAAAATATACTTTTTACGAAATTGCGAACTTCCGATTGTTAAAGTGTTTGTTTGATAATATATGTACCTACTTCGTGTTTGGATAGCGATATTTCCGTAATCGAGCCTCGAAATAGGTTGCGGTTTCCAAAATCGTGTGTTAAATTTTCAAGAGCTTTCTAAAACTCAAAACCAAAATAGGTACTCTTAAAGGTTTGGTTCTCGAAATATTCGCATCCAAAGTCGAATTACTGTATTTCGATGCAACCCTAAAAAGGGCTTTGGATAACGATATTTCCGCAACCAAGCCTTGTAAGAGGTTGTAGTTTTCAGTTGCGTATAGAAAATTAACACGCCTTTCCGCCGATATAAATAAAAAAAATTTGCTAGCTTTGGTTCTTGGAATAATAACATAAAAAATGATATTGTTTTTTTTGGATAGGGTTTTTTTTTCAATAAGAGCGCTACAAAAGTTTTTTTTTAATAAAACAAAAACGGTTTTGGATATCAACGAAATTCTTTATTCCTGTGAAAGTACGTTCATTATATATGGAACTCGATTTCTTTTGCATGGCCACCACGGGCACGCTTGCAGAAGTCCAGACGCTGAACCCAATTTTCGACGGTTTTCAAACATAAATCGGCCGATACTGCTGCAATTTCACATTCGATATTCGTACGAAGTTCATCAATCGTCGCTGGCTTGTTGGCACAGACCATAGACTTGACGTAGCCCCAAAGGAAATAGTCTAACGACGTCAAATCGCACGACCGAGGCGGCCAAGCGACTGGACCATTTCGTGAGATAACACGTTCTCCAAACTTGGTTTCCAATAAATTCATTGTGACATTCGCTGTGTGGCTTGTGGCGCCGCCGTCCTGTTGGAACCACATGTCCTCCAAGTCCATATCATCCAATTGGTGCCAAAAATATTCGGTTATCATTGAACGGTAGCGATCGCCATTCACAGTAACGTGCCGGTCTTGATCATCACGGAAGAAGTACGGCCCAATGACGCCACGCCGCCGGCCCATAAGCCACACCAAACCGTAATTTTTTCGGGATGCAATGATGACTCATGGAGTACGTGTGGATTGCTGCCTGACCAATTCCGCATATTTTGTTTATTGACGAAGCCATTCAGCCAGAAATGAGCCTCATCGCTGAAGATGATTTTTCGATGAAAATCCGAATCATTTTCAAGTTGTTGCTCAGCCCAATTCACGAACATACGACGCTTCTGGTGGTCAAGCGGCTTCAGTTCTTGCGTCAATTTAATCTTGTAAGGATGTAGGCCAAGATCTTTTCGCAAAATTCGCCACAACGACGTCACAGAGATGCCCAACGCTTGAGAACGACGTGTGAAAGACACATTTGGGCTTTCTGCAACTGAAGCCTCAGAGGCAGCAATATTCTCGACGGGCACTTCTTTGTCTCACTGGCTCGGGAACATTTTGTACTGTGCCTGTGGATTCAAATTTTTCCACTAGACGCTCAATTGTTGATCTGCTAGGACGATTATGACGACCATAAATTGGACGTAGCGCTCTTAACTTTGAGGCCACTGACTCCGAATTTCGGTAATACATTTTAATAATTTCGACTCGTTGTTGGCTCGTATATCTTTCCATCATGAAATGGCAAACCTTACTGAAGAAAAATGTCAAAAGAAAGGCAAGAAATAAGGCTGTTTGCTGTCCCTGTTGCTCTACTTTTGTAGCGTCCCCGTTGAAAAACCCTTACTTCGATCCAACCTTAAAAAGGCTGTCGATGGCGATATTTCGGCAACAAAGCCTCGAAAAGAGTTGCGGTTTTCAGTGGCGAATAGCAAATTAACATACTTTTAAAGTGACGTAAAAATTTCGCCAAACTTTTCCAAAATGTTCTTATTGATTTTTGACAAAAATTTTTTTTCAACTTTCAAAAAATGTTTCCGAAACCCATCGAGCTATACATCAAAAGAAAGGTCTTTTTAAACTCTATCCAGACGTCTAAGCCAAAAGCGTGTGGATAGTCTGGTTCTCGAAACATTTTCATACCATTTTTAAATAAACAGTGCTGCCAAATTCTTAATGAACAGATTCTGTGTTAAACTATACAATAAATGTAATTCCACTTATAATTTCGTCTTGGGTGGCCTTTGTCAATCCTTATATTCCATCACAAACAACAATAAGTCTTCACATTGAACAAAATCTACGTAAAAGATCAAGATTCACGACTTCTAGCTCTATGTCAATGAGTATGGTATCAAATTTCATTTGTATATCCAATTCGTAATCTTGTACCCTTCAATTAAGTACACTTAAAAACAACAAAAAAAAAAACTCTTTGCAATTAAAATCAACAATTTCCCATTCCGCATCATACTAAGAATCTCAAAAAGAATCCCAAAAAAATATAATACATCCTTGATATAAAATTATTCAACTCTCGAAAATTTCGCATAAACTTCAAGCCATTCATAACTTTGAGCGTGTGTCCCCCAAAAATAAAAATAATATTGTATACGCAGAAAAAACAACGCAAACCACTTCCCCAAAGGCCTTAAGGCTCTTAAAGTAATTTCACTGTACTAGAGTACCAACCACCACTGACATAGTGGTACACTCTCTCTCTCTCTCATTCATTGCAATCATCTTTTTCTTTCTGATACTTCACAATATACCATTCACCCAATTTGTAGCAATTGTACACGTACCAGTACCACGATTCATATACTCTTCCTCTTGTACACCTCTCTTGTATGTAGTACAAACCCCCGCCGCCGTCGTCGTGTCCGTCGCGTCGGTTGTTGCCGCCAATGCCGGTGTTCGAACAATGTACCCGTATTTGAGTTCTTGTTGCAGAGAGGAGTCCTCGTCCCTTGTCAACCCCATGCAACCCAATACACAACTCAAGCACCAGCACACCACACATGGGCGGAGGATGAAAAATTGCGTTCCATTCATTTTTCTAAGCACACTTTTATCTTCAGCAATCATCTGCGAACGTGAACTGTATATGATGTGATGTATCTTTAACTCAAGTCTTTTTTTTATACTTTTTAAAGGGTACTTTAGGACATGGATTCGTAAAAAATGGAGATTTTAATCATTCAACTATCTACACTTGTATGTAGCCATACTAGTGATGGTACTTGCATAAGATGTTAAAAAAAAACTTCATTATTTCGAAAACCACCTCAACAATTTGTATCAAATTTTCAAAAACAAAAATCAGCATTTACAGCTACTGTGACACGGGATAAAATTGTTTTATTTGGTGGTTTCATGTTATAACCGCCACGTAAATATGCGGTTAAAGAGCAGTTTAATGACTGTTAGGCTCAGTTTTTCAGTGCGAGAGTATCCTAGTTTCGGGGTTGAGCCCGAGTTAACTTCTGAAACATGTTTTCCAGTGAATTTAGATCACAAGTTAACTCAACAACTTTGGTGATAGTTAACTCTGGATTAGCTGAATAAGTATTTCTGAAATTTGCGTATCAAAAATCTATATTCAAATCGAGGTATATGGCATTATGGAAAGGGTGATTTTCATAGTGGCGCCATCTCCAATTCGATAGCTGAACATTGGTATACTGTCGCACTTTGATTTCGATAGATTTTCGACAAAAATGAGTTAAATCTAATTCTTCTCTGAAAAACTAATTTTTTGAGTTAGCGCGGGATTAAAGTAAATATTTACAGGATTAACTAACTCTGATTTAACTCGGAGTTAACTCATGCACTGAAAAACTGGTCCAGTTTAAACGTTGATTTCACATTTACAGCCCCAGTTTCATGAGAAAAAAATGTTTGATTCGGTGGTTTCATGCTGTAACCACCACACAAAAAATTGTTAAGGAGCAGGTTTTAGAGTGTACTTTCAATCAAGATTTTCAAAAATTGTTGCGAATATTTATTAATAAATTTAAAATTAAGTTAAGTTTAAAGAAATTTAACATTTTTAAAACGATTTATTTTAAAATTAAAATTTGTTATAAAAGCAAATACGTGCAACCCAGTTGTGTATTTCGTTTCACCGTCAGCAATAATCGTGTATATCCTTTCTGTCCCTTCATTTTGTCTGTAGATATACGGAGCAGAACAACTGTTGGGGTGGTGGGGTATAGAAGGACGTTGGTGGTATTGTTATTTTGTCGCCCTTTTTTTTGTATTTTCCTTGAAGAACAAGAATAAAAATATCCCTTATGTGTGTTTTTTTTCTATGTGGATTGAATTTTCCCACAATGACACAGAGTCCGTCGTCATCGTCACTCTTACTTTTGGTATTTACGTCCTTGTCCTTATTTTTTTTTTGTCTGTTGTTTTTTTTTTTTTGTTGCCAATCATTTCACTGTACTAACAGACTGAAAAATAGAAACACACAACATCTACGCCTACACACACTTGATTACGGTATACTGGTCATATTTTGTTTAATATGCGTTTATTGAAAGTGGGGGAACCTATAGCTTTAATTTGGTGGAGCTTGAATTGTATATTCCGGTTTCATGGGACAGTGAGTTTTTTTTTGTATATACCCTATCAAAATATTATGAGCTGTTGTGAGCTTTAGTAAAATAAACTCATATAGATACCCCGCAGAAGTTGGCAGTCCTATGTATCTAAAATTGGGTCAATTAGAAGGTCTGATTGAAAATCCTAAATCCAGTTATTTCGATAATTAAGAATTTTGTACCTATGCATATTTGATCTTAAGTATTTCTAACATTTTCAACTTGTTGATTTGAATTTTCGGGATTTAAGATATTTTGGGATTTTTAAGGATATAGTTTTTTGAGTTTTCGACGAAAAGTGTGAGTCTTACAATTCTGTCCGTCTGCTCGGGTACAGCCTTAAGGGCTCAGATGATTTTCTGTAACCTTGGAATTCAGTGCTTTTTGGACATTACCGCATGCTCCAATATCCCATGTATGGGATATTCGCGAAAAAAGTATCTATGACATCTAAAAAGTCATTCATTGGTCAAAAAAGTCAAACTATAGTTTCGCCAGAGGTTTTTTTTTTATTAATTTTTTTTTTCAATTTTGTAGAAATATTTAGTACCCTATTTGTGGGATATTCGAAAAAGATTTTCTTGATTAAATGGAGTCCTTTACAAAAACAGTTCTCAAGATCCAATACCTGGTCCACTAGCCAGAGGCGCCTATCCTCATCTTATAAAATTTCAGTAGTAGCGATATAGCTTACCGCATACGCTTTTTCCTAGCCCTCATCACCCAACTTAAAATCATTCAGCAAATGTTGTATAGTTTTCATATTGAAAAACATAAGCACACACCGACAGAGAGTTTTCAAAAACACACTATTTTTGAAGGACAAAGATTTAAGCCAACAGATCCCAAAACCATCGTACTTCTTACAATGGGGTAGCATTTACTTGTTCAAATAGAATACTTTTATACTAAAGTAAGAGAGGTGGTTTATTTTTGGGGACGGGGAGTTCGTTCCAGATTCTCGCATACACAAGACAAGAATATATTGTAATTCTTCTGGGCTGAAATCTCTTTTTTTTGTCGAATTTTTACGAAAACCCCTCCTTACACCTTCATCGGGATAGGAGCCAGCTGGAATATGCTTGTGAGAGATGTGTCAGTGTGTTCGTGTGTGTTTTGGGTGTGTAGTAAGACTGTACAATTTAAAAAGCAAACTGCTTTGGTCTTCTTCTCTCTTGAGGCATTTTAGCAAATTTTGTTTGCATTGTAAAGGATTTTTTTTTGTTTGTTAAGCAGGAAACATACCTACAAAAAATAGAAAAATAGACATATTGGACGAAGTGAGAATGTACTCAGAATTATGTTCGAAAAAAAGAAGAAAAATAACGAGACCACAACCACACTTAACGTTTCAAGGATCATTTTATCCTTCACTTTGTTGTTGTTTTTTTTTTTGTGGAGATTTTGTATCTCATTGGCAAAGGATATACCTATGACGGACGCAGCAACTAGTAAGGGCGGCAAAAGAGAGAGCTGTTATAGAAGACATCACGGGATCAGGAACTCTATTTTAAAGAACTTTAAAACTAACTGCGAGTGAGAAAGATAAAATGTTACGTGACCTGAATGACATTTATGTATAGGCAGGCTTTTTTTGGGCGAAGGATCCGGGGTAAATGTGGGCAGAAAATAATGTTTTCCTTTGAAAGGGAGAGTGCCTAATATTTTTTAATGTGCAACAAAAAAAATTAAGGTACAAAGGGAATATATTCTAAAATATGGTGAGGAAAAAATTGGGTGTGTAGGTAGGGTTGTACATTTGAAAGGAATCCATTGAGGAGTTCGACCTAGATTTAGTTTTTCATAAGTTATGGGGCCAACGAACCCTTTTGCGTGGTAATGATTGCAATCTGATTATTTATAGGTAGAACCCATAGCCATTCTTACACGGCGATTTTGATTTTAACCTGAAATGGGAATATACTTCTCCGTCAAGTTCTAAGAAAATTAAATGCACGACTTGGTCGCCCGATCTTACTCTCATAATTCAAAGGACGAAGGAGTTTAAAGATTTTATATAAATATGTAACCATGGATAGGAATAGTTAGAGAAAAATGTAAATAGGCATGGAATAAGTTGAAAAAAGCTTAAAAAAAAGGATGCTGTTTAATTTTTAGTATAAGTATCAATACCGATTTATTTTTATTTTTTTAAGGAGACTTATCACTTAAATTCACTATTTATTTAATGTTTTATTATTTTTCCTAAGTCCAGAAACTTAAATCTTGACGATCTGATTAATAGAACTTAAGATATAAGCTTTTTAAGCAAACCAAGTCGGATTTTTTTGGAGACTGTTTTTGTTAATTTTTTGCCATGCATAAAATCTTTTCTTCTATGGTAAAAATAAAAATCTCCCTTAAAAAATCCATAAATTACAAATCTTTTTCCTATTATTTATTATACATACCTATCTATATTCACGTATTTTGATCCCCTAAGATCTTCAAGCCAATCGATGTTCAAAAGGTTTTGTTCATTAGTTGCATCAATTCACTAATATTATGAGCTCCTCGCATTGGAGTTTACATTTTTTCGGCTTATATTCACATATAGGTGGTATACCTCCTGTAGCAATTTTTAAATTTTGCAAATAAAAACCGTATATCCAAAACCGAGATATGCATTGGAATTTCGCTTAATGAAAACCCTTATTGGTTTGATGCAATGCACTTTACATCCTTCACATTTCATCCATCAGCGGTGGTAGTGGAGCACAGGCTATGAATATGAAAGAGAAGGGCATAGCAAACATCTGCGTGAGCCTTACCATCAGGATTCCATTATCCTGCTAGGTGGTTTTACTATCTCTGCACAAATATAGCCTTGCCAACATTTTTTGACCTCATATTCTCCTGACGATACCATCAATGTGAAATGTGCAAACACATTTGCATTCCACTGTGAGTGAAGGTAGTCCTGCCCTGGCCTGTCTAGATGCTTTTGGAACTGCTGCATCCTTCCTCATTGATTTTTGTAAATGAATATACACACCGGATAAGTATGGACTTACATACTTGGTCCGTTTCGATAGTAGGTCATGCCCTATGCCAAAATTTCACAAACGGTACATTTCTAATTTCTAGCCAACGACTACAACGCATCACTATGTCACCCCCGCATCCCCAATTCCCTACAGCTTTCGCCTAAATGCCAGCATACGTGAACCAGCTCCATACCTACTTCACATTTGAATTTGGCGGATTTTATTGCTCTCTGGGCAAAGTGTGCGTCGGCATACCTATACTTGTGTTTCCCTTTCGATTACATTGAGGCTAAACCAAACTACGGGTTCTGTTAGCACTGGAGATTGCATTAAGTCAAATGGATTCTAAGGGGATGGCATTTCATTAGAGAACTTGGTCATCAAGGACGAGCCCATAAAAACTCAGTCAATGCCGTGTGCATTCCTGAGCTGTATCCTGCTCTTTGTGGCACTTTGTTGGTGAATTCATATGTGCTGTGCATATACCTATATGCCAGTTGGAAGGTCTCCCTGAGCTACAGTGAGATTTCCCTTATGCCTATACCATATGCCATGGTAATTAGGTATGTCCTTGGATATGATTAAAAGTTATGAACCATAAACTATTTGGAACCTCCGCTCGGAAGGTGGTACGCGAGTATCAATGTGCATGTGCATGGAGTTTTAAGTTCAGATGAAATTCACTGGACCATTGTACCGTTCATCAAAATCAGTTCAGTAAAAAGATTTAGCCGCTTGCATTATCTTTAAGTACGACAAGGACGACCGATTCAACGCACGGTTATATGTATATGAAAACGACGAAAGTGACTCTAATGGGAGCAGATCCCGACTGTTCGATATACGATATTCGAGGTGGAAAGTTTTGTTTCCAAAATAGGTATCTGATGCATAAGTATGCGACATGATGCCTCCAGAACGAAATTTTGAAAATGCAAATTTCTATTTATCGCGTTGCAAAAATGAGAAACAATACAGCATACGTTTCATCAAAACCAAATTCGAATTTTCTAGTTGGATATTGATAATGAAGGAATAGCATCACCAGTAGGCTTGTGTGGGGCACCATTTGATGATAAAGAGTAGCATTAGTGACATGGCATTTGGTGACCATCAATCGAAGTTGAATACCAAAAGAACTTTTCTCATTGATGTTTTTTAATTGCTTCCTTTGTCCAATTCGGATGACACTTAAGATTGTGGTGATAAGATTTTCCAACTATTAATGTTTTGTTTGCTTGTTTTTGTGTGTGTGGATCTTACTTACAGTGGCGTAACTACGGGGGGAGCAAAGGGGACATTCCCCCCCCCCAGAGGCGTTCTCATTAGCTCATTTTGAGAAATTGTTCCAAATAAATAAAAGAATAGAGCTGCAAATATGGCACCACTTTATCATAAACTGTGAACAAGAACTCCTTCATTATAGGTAACGCTAATAACTAGCCTGTATACTCAATAATCGTCCTGCTTCTCTTTGATTCTTCAAGAGTTTTTTTTTTAGGCAGATATACAGGCTACAGGGTGATTTGCATAAGATGCATCAAAAACATAAAGTTTGTGGGCTGGTTAAAAACAAAAAAAAAGAAATCGTATGGTGGAGGGGGGCAATTTTATGAAAAAGAATATTAAAATAAAAAAAATTACTATTCATAAAAAACAGCGACCCTTACTATATTCCGTTATAACTTTTCTTAAAGCTGAAATTCCATTTATCAACATTCATTTTAAATCAACTTTTTTGAGGGAAAACTTTTTGTCAAATAAATTTTATTTTTAATCTGATTTTTTTTTCTTCAAATTTTCACTTTGTTAAGCAGGTGTACTACCTCCGTTTTTAATATTCAACTGTCTGATCAATTCAAAGTCAAACACTGAAAACGTTTTCTTTCTTTTATTTTATTTTTAAATAAAGTTGTTTTGGTAAAAAGTTTTTGAAAAATTAATTTTAAACTCAAAATTTTTGAAAAAAAATGTCTCCCTAATTTTTTTTTGAAAATTTTAAGTAATTAACTACTATTTTTGTTTAACAATTTCAATGCTTTTATAAATTCTTAGTCAAAAACAGAAAGCCGGATGCTTAAATGTCTTTTACCTACTTTTTGAGAAAATTGAAAACATAACCAAATCTACTTTACTATACCTATGTAGTGGAAATAAGAAATTATTAAACGCATTGAATATTAATAAAGTAAGATTGTGGACAAAATTTAAAAAAAATTTTCTTCAAAATTTTGAGTTTGAAAATAATTTTTTAGAAACTGTTCACTGAAACAAAATTATGTATCAAAAAAGAAAATAAACGAAGAGATTTCTAGCTTTACAAAAAGGTATAGCATGGCATTGTAAGTATGTATTACAAATTGCCCCTCCCGGCTAAAGGGGGGAACTGACACCCCTGTTATACAATTTTTTTTTCTTCTATTAACCCAACCTACGTTCAACCTCTAGCTTTTTGTCACATCTTTTGCGAATCACCCTGTATAATGTTTTGTTTTCTATTTTTGTCCATTTAAAAAAAAATTTAAAAAATCAAAATCCTAGTTACGCCACTGCTTACTTACCTACTTAAAGTTGCGCTACAGTCCGGCACAATATAGTATTGCACCCCAACCAAAAAGCTACTCCAGCCAGCTCAGTCTCTGATTACTCTTTTTGAGCTGTTGATGATAGGTTATCCGCTAATTCGCAAATCCATAGGGATGCTGAGGTTTCATTCATAGGAAAAACTTTTTGTCTAATCAAAATAGACAATACCCCTAGACAAAATTCGCATAGAGATGAAAATCGGTGCAAATCTTTGAATCATCATTATAAAAATGAACTGTAAAAAGTCTCTATCGATCCGACATCTGCAAAAAAAAATTATTCAAAGTTAAATGTCGAAGATATTGATTTTTAGTATATAATATACTAGAATTTTAAAGTATTTTAAAGTTTTTTTTTAAATTTTACTGAGATGGCCCAACGGAGTGAGACCCGAAACACCTACAAGCTTCTGTGCTACAATTATGGCGTCAACAAGCTTCTGTGCTACAATTATGGCGTCAACAATTTCTTTGACGGTCGATACACCATTGATTCAATTTCTAAAGGGCGATTTTTAGAGGTATAGAACTTTAAGTTGGCAACACTATTTTAACTGGCGGCCATTTTATCAGCTGTCAAGTGATTTATTTTTAGTTTGGTTTGGCACTTCAACATGATGGATAGACTGACGCCTGAACAACGCTTCCAAATTGTGACAAATGGACCCCAAACAAGATTGCCGTTGATCCCAATTTTCAAAAGCAAATTTTGTTTAGCGATGAAGCTCACTTTTGGTTGAATGGATATGTCAATTAACAAAACTGCCTTATTTGCAGTGATGATAATCTTCAAGTGTATGTTATTGGGACACCATTAAATCCACAAAAACTGACTGTTTGGTGTGCTTTATGGTTTGGTGGAATAATTGTTCCGTACCTCTTTAAAAACGATGTCGGCCAGAACGTTACAGTCAATGGTGACTGCTATAGAACCATGATTATACTGACTTTTTCGTTCAACAATTGAACAACCATGATGTGCAGGAGCTGTGGTTTCAACAAGACGGCGCAACATGTCACACAGCTCGTGTCCCAATTGATTTATTGAAGAAAACGTTTGGTATAACACGTTATGGACCCGTGAATTGGCCTCCAAGATCATGCGATTTAACACCGCTTGACTATTTTCTGTGGGGATATGTGAAGTTGCTAGTCAACGCCGATTAGCCCCAAACGATTGACCACTTGGAGGACAACATTCGCCGCGTTATTGCCGATATACGGCCACAAATGTTGCAAAAAGTTGGACCTCCATGTTAGACTACTTCCGAGCCAGCTGTGGCGGTTATATGCCATAAATCATATTTAAATTATAATGCCAGAAGATTATCTGTCGAATAAAGTAAATTTCATGCCAATTTAAAAAAATAATCTTTGTTTTTATTCCATTTCGAAGTTCTATACCTCTAAAAAAAACACCGTTTACTATATATTAAAAACCAAATGGGAGCTGCTTCGTTTAAACTGCCGACCGTACGGACCCGATGAACGACTGAAGTGTACACTTTGCAACCTCAGGGAGAATATTAATCACTTCCTGATGGGAACTTACACAATTCTAGGTTCAATTAGACGAGTACACTGGGGAAGAAGCATTCTAAAATAAATTGGCCCGCATTTTAAATTCCTTTTGCTTAAAATCTTCAAAGGTACCTGCCAAAATATTTGGATTCAATTTTTTGTTGCCAACTGGATAAAGTATACTTTTAAAAAATAGAGAAGCGTTTTGCTGCTTTTAAAGTTAACTCAGAGTGCTTTAGCGGTAAAGTATACTTTATGTCGTTTAAAATAACCAAAGAGCTTCAAAAATACATTTAAGAGTGGACTCCCATTTTAATAGTGATTTAAAGCAGGTTTTAAATATTTTAAATTTTGCGCTAATTAGTTCTTTAAGTATTTTAGGTTTTTTCTTGTTTTTTTTGTCCGATCCACTAATTTGCACACATGTGAAATTGCGAATATCTCCTATCATGAAGGGCAGGTAAAAAGTTATAGAGTATACGACGTTCTAAATTATAAACCTATACAAGAAAACTCATCATCAGAAAAAACTAAATTTAAAAATTTCAATCAAAAACACTCATTACTTTCGAAAAGAAAGGCAAAACCAATTTTCATAAATTTCCACTTGTATAACTTCTCTCCTTGATCTCTCCATCATCTCAATTTCTCTTTAATTTCTATTCCTTAAAAAAAGAATTACTACATCATCTGAATGTGTACAGTTTAGGAATCTACGTACGTGTACGTAAATTGCTATGCAATATAATGGTTTCCTCAAAAAATCAACTTTAATAAGAATTCCAAATCAAATTGTTTCTTCACAAAGGATATTTCCGTAAAATGAAAAAAAAAAAAAAAAAAAACAGAATGCAAAGACTTGTGTGTGTGGAAAAAGTTAAAACAAAAGCATGCACCAATTATTATCAAAGAACATTTTTTTTTTCTCTTCAATTATTGCTTTTGCAACAAGGATATAACAACAACAAACAATGCAAAACAGAAAAAAATATTCCTCTTAAAAGGAAATTCATATTTATGTGTATGTACCCTACCATGTGGAATCCTTGAATTGTTTAAAGTCAAGAACAAATTCATAAGTTCACAGGAAAATCCTTGTTGACAAGGACAATAATTTAATGTAAGACACAAAAGAAAAAAAAAAGAAGACAAACATAAAATGTTTAAGGTTTAAGAATAAATTAATATTTAATAATTTTTTTTTTATTTCTTCCTTTTTGACATACGTGCATATTTGATTTCTCCTGCATCCATGTCGTCGTCTGTCGTCAATGATATATGCAAGTAGGTATAGGTACAGAATTATATCCTTTGAAGCAGAGTTCTGAAAATAAAATTTCAAGAAGCAGGAATATACTGATGATGGATGTCCCCAGGATATTGCATTGCTTATTGAGCTGGAAAATTATTTACTACAACTACTAACATGGATGCTGCATATTATGTATTTATACCAACGTAAATATAAATATATATTGGATGCGAAAAAGTATCGTCCTTCTCCGGAAACATTTACGGAAATATTGTAGATTTTTATTTTATTTTTATTTTCCTCATGTATGATTACCTCGCATAAAAATCAATCCCATGCCCACGACATACATATTTATGTATTTATGTTTATATACATCACTCGTGTCCACCAACCTTTTTATCCGTTGCGTGGTAAAATGTCGTGTAAGGATCATTCGGGTTGCACGGTTAAACCGAGCGTAGATATAGCAAAAAGGTGCCGTTAATGACAATTGCCAGAAATGTTTATGAGTTGTGGAAATTGACATTTGCCTAATGGCACATTATAAGCTCAATTTGAGCTTAATGTTGACGAATTAGATTAAACCACAGGACCATGATTGGAATATGTTCCTTCTTCACTCACAACCACGACGACGACGACGGCGCCGACGTTCATATTTAATTTTGATCCTTTTTCGAATAGCCTTCCTTTTGGAGTTTGTGTGGATATTGGTGGGCGATATGCCAATAAATATAAGTTATTCGGGTGTGTGGGAAAGTTCGGTGAAATACCTACCTATACCTACAAGAGTATAGAGAGAGGATATAAACCTTTAGGTTTTCAATTTTGAAATTGGAAACATTTCGAACGATTTATATGTTACATCCATTTTAGAATATTATTAAGCCACATCATAATGCAGGATTTTTTGGGGTAGGATATTGTTTTTTTTTTTTTTTTAGATAAACATTATCTGAGAGTGATTTATTTATGAAATTAACCCGAGCCGAAAGTAATAAAAAATTTTCAAATGGATATCCAATATACAAAACTTCTAGAACATTTTATTTAATTTAAAATGTTGGATATGTTTTGGCCAAAAAAGGTATAGGTAGGTAGATTATGTAAACAGAATCATACAAAAATATTCATGAATAATTTGAAGAATGGGGTTAAAAAAGCACCCTGGGATATTTATAAGCTATTGCGTTTCTTATTAAAACAATGCGTTGTCCAATTGGCTCTGGAGTCGCTTGGTATATGTTCATTGGTCAACTCCCACCTGGGGCAAAAAGTTTTTCAAATTTAAATTGCACTTAAGAGACTAAGCACCACTAAAAGGAGTCTGATGATCGGCCTGACAGCCGTGAAATAGCTATAACTCCAGCCTTTAATGACTTTGGTGGTAGTTCACTCAGGTGCATAGGCGCCCGCAATATCTTGTCCAGGGGGGGAGGGGGGTAGGCAGACGCAAACCCAATTTTGAGATAGGTATCGAATTTCGAAGAAAAAAAAATGCGTATTAAAAAAATTTATATTTAATAGTAGACCGTACTTATTTAAGCACACAGAAATTTTTTTGGAAGAGTTTGTATAAAAAGCAAAGTTCATAGAACGATAAAATATCATTCGTTCTCTTGTGAAAAATTCAAAATTGAATTTTATTTCTGATTTGATCGCGAATCATATTTTTTGGTTCTTTTAAAATAAAATTAATTTTCACGATCGAACCACTAGGATGTGGATCTATAAAATATCGTTCGTTCCGAATTTATCATGCGAGAACTATTGAAGATCCATTCACGAACCGTTCAAATAAGAAAGAAAAATGTAATTGCACACAATTAAATAAGTTTCGAAAAGCCAAAGATACGCAAGATAAAGTATGGAAGGAAAGTTTAAAAAAAAAATATTTCGAAATCCTTTGACCTCCATTGTTCCTTGATAGATTTCAGAATTAAAAAAGATTTTCAATACGTTGCCATATTAAGTCAGTTAAAAAGGGAGATATAAAAAAGTGAATGCTCTCAATTGTTTGTCTGATGGAAAAGAAAGTATACAATAAATTATTTATGTTTTTTAGCTATTTGTTGTTAAAGTTCAAAGTAAAATAATAAATTATTTATGTTTTGAAGTTATGTGTTGTTAAATTTAAAGTAAAACAATAAATAATTTATTTTTTAAAGTTATTCGTTGTGGAACACTCACTGTGACGTCACACAAAACAAAATATGGCGACTCTTCATCTCATTTACAACATACAACATTCCTTGTATTTTTATACCATGGGCTTAGACAAAAAAACGACATCGGGACTAAGCCATTTCCATGTTAAATGCAACACCAATTAAGACCGATGACGTTCATTTATTGGAAAATAGACAGTTATAATAATTAAAAATATTTTTAAATCACTTCCTCTTCAAATTTTTACATAATATTTAATTATGAAAAACAATTTTAAAGCTAATTATTTGAAGTTTATAAGCACCCTCGTCTCTACTCGTTTGTCAAATCATAAACGTCAAAGTTCAACCGGAAAAAATCTTAAAATTTTCATACGTGCGTTGGTTAATTCATTCCTCTAAATTTCTACACCCCTCACCAAATGTGTCAAAAAGACGAAACACGAAACGACCGAAAAAAACGAATCGTGTAATCAGGATCTATCTCTGTCTTGTTCATTTCTAAACGTCAAACTCATGAGTTTGGCTCTTATGATATTAAACTCCCATTTGTATCTTATTTTGGAGGCATATACGATTATACACCCCACTTCAACACACATTTTCAAATGTAGTTTGCCTATTTTTGGTAGGGGGAAAGTGCCCCCTTCCCCCCCTTGCCCCTAACTGCGGGCGCCTATGCTAAGATGGTTGTTGTTTCATTCAAACCTTCAATAATTTCTTTCCCTTTCCATTTTGGATGTTTTAAATAAAAAAAGAGAGATTCTAGTTCAAAACTCAAGGGAATTTATTACTAAACACTACAAAACTTAATTTAAAGTGAAATTCAATAAACGGTTATTAAAATATTAAATTTTCAAACAAAAAAAAGTTTAAAATTTTTTTAAAAATAGAAAATATATTTTTTGGAAAATTTTCATATGCAGTAAGAGCTAGATAGAAGCTCCAGTGTAAATTTTCGTATGGAGTAAGAGCTAGATAGAAGCTTCAGTGTAAGAAAATTGATAGAAATCGATCTATCCGTTAACGAAATAGTAAAACCAGTTATTTTTGACGTACAGCTAATAAAAGTTTTATTATACATTTACATATACAATACATGTAATGAAACAAGCGAAGCGGCAGACAAAATAAAACCCAGAGAACGACAGCCACTAGAAAACGCTACCAAGAAAATGGAAAAATCGAAAATTTCGGCACATCTATTTTTTCAGTGTTGAAGGACATATTTCAGAAAAATCCCATCAACCAATCCGAAAATTCCCAAACATCTTTTTTCTCTTTTTATAGTTCCAACTGAAATGCTCGATTAAACAAAATACATTATAATTTGTTTAGTTCTACTATTTGCTTAATTAAGAACCTTTCAGGTATTTTATAAATAATGCCGTTGTTAATAATAATAACTTATTTAGAATTATGAGTATTCTGCTGTTCCAGGCGTTAATGGAACATAAATTGATTTATTCCGAAATGTGTGTATATTTGACCATAACGACTGATGAGATTTTTTACAAGCATTTCAGTTAACACATACTTTTGCATCAGAAGATATCGATAATTTGGTTATTTGAATTTTATTTTATTCACCAATTAGACACCAAAGAAGATCATCATATTTATATAATTATCAAGAGTCCATATCTTTGTATGAAGCAAACCTTTTCGTTGTACGCACATACCAACACACCACTCAAAAATTATAATTTAAATTTGAAACAAACGACTCTTTTAGTTCAGTAAACAACAGTCTCAGAAATATCCGGAAAATATGGATTGGACAAAATTCCCTCTAAAGGAATTTTCGCCATGATCTCCCACCACTACATCACGGTTATTAAAATCTGACTAAAAATTCGATTAAGTAGCTAAATAAATATTGATTGACTTTTTTTTTTAATAGTGAATAGTATGATTGAAGTGGAAGAAGGAAACCATATAACAAGGAATGTTAAAAATTTATCAGAATTTCTAAATAAAGATGTTCAAATTTGATTTGGCAAATGGCCGATTACTGTTCATAAAGATATTGTTCTGCTTGACATTCTCGTTGGCTGACATCAAAGATATTAAATATAATAAAGATAGAGTCCCAGAAGAACTAAAACACAATTTTTGAAATAATTAGGTTAGAGTTAAAAATACTACATTTATCCAACTTCAACTACATTATAACACTAATTGATTTTGAAAAAAGATTAAGATTTGAGAAACCTCTATTCAATTAATTTTATTTTCTTAGATTCAGTTTTTCAGTGCGAGATTAAAGTTAAACCCGAGTTAACTCATCAAATTTGGTGAGTTAACTCAGGTTTAACTGAACAGATGATCTTGATGTTTTGTCCAGCGAGTGTCTTTAGTCGTTCCGCATGCGTTCTCCACCGAAAAACTGCTTCCTCAGTTCACTGTTGGTTAATTTACTTCTAGTGTTAGCTAACTCTGGTTTAACTGATCACTGAAAAACTGGGCCTTAGTAATTTATTCATAAAGTAATACATACATTTGTTTTCCTTATAATTTAAGTGTTAAAAAAACAGGGTTAGAACACAAATATACATAACGAATATAATTAAATCAAAACCAGTTTTACTAACAAATCTCATAATGCCATCTAACATCAACTTACAAATAAAATATCCTTATCTCATCATTAATATCCTTTTTCCGGCCACTTTGGAAAACAAAGACCTAAGACTCTCATCGCATATAAAATTAAATTGTCTCCAATTGCCTTCTGCTGCACTGAACATCATATATATAATAGTCTCTGTGAATTCTTCATTGTTCTTCTCATTCTTTAATGTTTTATTTTCGTTCCTCATTTAATTATAGAGAAACGAAACTCTTGGATCTTTCGTGCGGCACAAAACAAGACATTTCCCAAGCTGTTGCCTGCTTCTGATTCTAGATACTATGCTGCTGCTACTGCTGCTGCATCACAAGACCAATTCGTTTGGAATTACTCAAGATACATCACCATCAACACCCAAGAGTTCGCTCTACTATTACTGTGTATATAGTTGGTACACTAAGATCCTGTTGGAGGATGTCTCCTTATTCTCGTACTGCAGCAGCAACAGCACCAGCCATTTAAACACACAAAAGGATCTTAATCCCAAAAATGTTATACAGTTATCATGGAGTATTTGTCCAGTCATATTTCTATCCGTTTAAATGTGCAATGTCTAAAGAGCTCCTTGTTAAAAGTGCTGCAATCTTTTGATACGAGTCCTATTGCAAGATATCCTTGATAATAATGGTTGGGTTGATGTTGCTGCACTACCTTTGCAAAAAGTCCTTTTCGGTCCTACTTCGGTATATTGTGCATAGACGAAGAAGTGTTACCCATTTTTTTCTATCCTGGCCAGCAAGATACCAAGTGGCTGAAGATGGTTATCAAGAGAAAAGTAGATGATGCCGTGTTGCCCCACTATATAATATACCATCAGCCAGTCGTGGTGGTTGGCTCCAAGTAGTCTGGGACGGATGGTGCAGGCAAAAGGATTTTTACATTTTGTTTTAGCAACTTGTCTTGGGTTGATACCGCGACGACAATGAAGACGACAACGACAACGACGATGATGGTGATAATGATGCTGATGCAGAATATTCCCTGGACCATGCGACTCCTTTACCATTGTGTACCCATCCAGCCAGCGCCGCGCCAGCTCCTCACCCTCTCTTCTTATTGTTTCATTGTTTCTCTAGTTATCGCCATGTCACTGAATTGTGTTAGACCGCAAAAAGGTTGCAACTAAAAATAAAGTGATTTTCTTACAGAGAAAAAAGTGCACATTAAGGTCGAATATTTTGGCAGGAGTTTTTGCAAAAAAAAAAATCGTTTCGTATGGCAACTTGATCGTAGTGGCGTAACGGTTAGTCTGTATATGACTGTCACGCCAGAGATCTGGGTTCGATTCCCAGCTTTTTCCACTTAAACAGAAAAAAAACGGACATTGCATCTCGCAAGGAAGTGACAAATCTTCTTGGAGTCTTAACAAAATAACCGACTCTGTTTGTTCTGCAAATTCACGATATAACTCAGTGAGTTATTTATTGATTGTAACATAATTTGCGGATGACACGACTACACATAGAACATCTGGTTCAATAAGAGTAGGTATATGCACAGATAGATGTATGTATCGATTTCTTTACTATCGTTTTGACGATAGCTGTCTCTATCACATCTCAAGGGAGAGCAGTCATCGAAACGACGGTCGTTTGATTATGCATTTGCTTTACTCTTACGCGATACGGGATCTGTATTCCTGCAACATTTTACTAACTTATTCTTTCTCATATTTCTAGAAATTTGATCAATATCCTATAACTGCTGTCCTTTTATTTGTGATTGAGATTTTTTGTGGCTGTTCAAAGTATCAGTTATACTTCCAGAAATAGCGCAATATAATCAACAAAAGGATAACCATTTACCATCAGCTCCTTATTTATTTTTGCATTACTGAATTATTTATAAGATTCCCTTACTGGCACCATTGTATAAACTATACCAAGACAAAAACTCTACGCAAAGAAGTGGAAATGTTATATCCTCTTGGAAAATATTTCACTTTGTTCAGCTGGTTTTGGTTCTACATTTTCTCTTCATTGTTTGCAATTGCAGAACTTACTTTCGCTTGTTCGCTGTCGTCGTCGTTTAAAAATTTTTGGCTGGCTCGTATGGGGTATAGGTATAGCTATGTACCTACATCTTGATTTCGACAAGCTAGACGTCGTCATCATAGTCACGCCCAAAAGTAGTCCGCGGAAGGATTTTTCTTATATATATTTATGGTCTACCATCCAGCTGCACATTTAGAATGAAAAATGAAGAAAAAGATGAACAGTAGAAGGATTAAAGTAAAAAAAAAAATTTATTATTTACTGGGTATAAATTGCTGAAGCAATAGTAAACAGAAGCGAACATTCAACAAAACTACAGCAACAGCAGCAGTTGCGAAGAATTATCATTGCTTCCATGGTAGTGTTCAGCACTGAATTTGTAATTGGAACGTTGTTGGTTAATTAAATAGTCCTTGCAGTGGCGATGTCCTTTCTGCCTTAAAAGCGAATGTATTTTTGTTCAGCTTTTCCAAAACCTCCAAGCAACTCTCGTTGTAATTTCCTGATCCCGGTTCTTACTTGCGATATATTGTTGGTACTAAGTTACAAGTTTTGCATTCGTAAAAGAAATTGAACAGGAAATTTTGATTAAAATAGGACCAAAAATTAACGGTTCCTGTCATATTCAACTTTGCGACTGTTAAAGAAAAGCTAATTTTTCTCGAAGACTACATTTCGGAGATTTTAATTTTTAGAAATATGCACGACGGGATGGCACAAACTTACTTTTGCAGTTTAAATCTCAAATTGAAGATACTTGTTAATGGTGTAATAATTGTAATGATATCGTTAATGAGAAAATATTAAAAAAAAGAAGTGTGTGTGTGTGTTTTTTTGAATTTGTTATTTTTGAAAATTGTTTCAGGTTGTTCCCGATATTTGTTCCGCATTGTTTCAAAAATATTCAAAAATATGGGTTTTAGACCCAAAAAACGGTTTTTGCCATAGCTCCCCTTTTTTAAAATCGAATTTTTGAAAATTCTTCTAGATTGGTCTAGTTTTTCTGAACATTATTCCAAGTTTTTGGACCTATATGTTCAAAATTTCAAAAGTAATGGCAAAAATTCGAAAAAAAATTCTAGCCTCCCTTTTTTCGAAAATCCAACTTTTTAGTTTATTTTAAGGTTTAAAAAAGTTTTCTGAACATTGTTTCAAAAAATTAAAGCTGTCAAAACCCTATTTTTAAAGATAAGGCCTTCAAAAACTTTTTTTCAGAACGCTAAAAATTAGCTGTCCAAAATTGTACCAATTTAAAAAAACCTTTGATTCATATTTGTTGATCATAAATAATTACAAGTGTAAAGAAAATATTGTGTCCCTAAATTTATAAAATCACCCTAAAATCGAATTTTAAAAAAAACATAGACAACTCCTTTAGCCCTCTTTTTTTCAAAAATCCAAAAGTTTTTCCAATTTCAAAATCGCTCAAACCCAATTGTTCCAAAGATTCATCCAAAAATATTGAAAATTGAAGATTTAAAGCCGAAAAAACACTTTAAATAAAAATATCCTATTATCCTGTCTCTGGCCCCCCATTTCAGAAATATAAAATTCAAAAAGTTCTTCCAGGTTGTTCTAGGGCTCTTTTAAATTGCCCCAGAATTTTGTTTCTTAATATTGATTTTTACTATGAAAAATTACCTTCCACAAGCTTTTGATTTACTGCTGTGGATATCATTTGAAAAGACATTTCTTTTAATGTATCTTTCGAAGGGTTTCGAAAACATTGTTGAAAAAATCATTTTTCGTATCAAATTTTGTTTGTCAAGTTGTGTCAAAATTTGTACACGAAATGAAAGGTTAATTTGTAATTCATCTCTAAAAACCGCAATCTTTTTCAAGGCTTGGTGGAAAAATCGCCATCCGCATTTTTGTTAGGGTAAATCAAACACAGTAGGTACGAAAAAAAAAATACACTTTAAAAAAAAAAATTGTTTAAAAATTTTTAAATGCAATATTGTTTAAATTCAATATTGTTTGTAATGTAAAGTCACACCACATTTGAAAATTTTAACAAAATCGATCCAATCATACAACCCAATTCTAAAAAACGTGGATCGCCTATTTCCGCTTTAAATTTATTGGCGAAAACTTAAAACACAGCTTATTTCTTCCAATTAATTTACTCATTATAAGTAAGAAGTTTAGTCAAAATCGTTAGAACCGTTTTGGAAAAAATTGATAAAAAAATTTAAAAAAAAATCCAAAACTATTGTATGGCAGCTACCCGTTATAGATAAGCTTAAAAAAAAATCGAAATTCTCTTCTAGGGAAAAACACATACAAATAATCACCTCTTAAAAATCTAGCTCAAATTAGAGTCAACGCATGCATATGTACCGACAAAAACGTTCGGGCCGACACGGACTTCTCAGTCACCGCAGAGTGTTATTTCTTCTGATTAAAACCTCTAAAGCAGTAAAAAATCAGTAAAGTGCTGAAAAAGGTAGGTTTTCGCTGCTTCAAACTTAAAAACCACAGTGTGATCGTACTACAAGAGCAATTATATTCGACCCAGTTGTGCACTTTATTTTTTTTTTGTGCTGCAGTCTAGCTCCCGGGAGTTGATTAAATAACATCCGGGATAATTATCTACAACAATAAAATGTGAACTATTCTAGGGCTCAGGAAGAAATAGCTGTTATCGACCCATAAATATACATACCAAATGTTAATATGTATGTATATTCTATTTAGACCAATAACACTATATATAGCCCGCACCATTCTCAAGCTCTAGCATCAGCAGCACGCGTGGTTAAATGTATGTATATGCTCGTATTCCATTTGGTCCTTGGGTAAACATTAATCTAACAATGTTAACAGTTAAATCGAGCAAATAGCAATTTGCATCATTCGCTTGCATGAGTAGGTGCGACTACTTAAACAAAACATTTTGTCCAATGTAATCCTTAAACATTAAACCAATTCAATCGGAGGCTGACGCTGGCGCTGGCGTTGGCGCTGGCGACCTAAATTCCCTGACAAAACAAATACACCAGGACAATTAAAATCCATAATTACCCTAGGATATTTCGATCCCATCTGGGTTCGTCATTTTCAAAGGATATTCGCAAATAATGAAAATACCCCAAAGAGGTCACCGTCATTATCATCATAGCATGTCCTGTTCGAATTACCATCCTACATTTCAATTTAACAAAATAAAAAAATTCCCTTATACTATATGTATATAAAGGAAAGAGACAACGTCAATTAGGAATGAAACTCTCTCCTTGCAAATCCTTTAAGTAGGAAAAATGTGGCTTTTTAACAGACTCCCACGTCCCACCCCCACTCTCTCCAGAGGGTACATGATGGGATTTGATGTACCTACCTACCAATCTCTAAAGATTCAACGCAGAACACAGAGAAAAAATAAAAACTCATACATACCTACATTTATTAAAGAATCGTCCTTCCCTTAGGAAACATCGAAAGAGGAAGAAACTATCTTTAACGACCACGACCGACACCATCACCCGCACAGCAAAGTCCACACCAACCGAGCCAACAGTAAGCTCCTGAGTATTCCACAGACCACGACTTTGAAATTAAATCAGAAATCAAATATCAATTTAAGGTTTTTCTTCGTTTTTTTTTGTTTTTTTGTTCGTCTTGTTGGTTTATGAAAAAAGGGATCTTCCAAGGAGTCGATATTGGAAAGGAATGTGCAAGGTTGATTTATCCTGAACGATTGTGCGAAAAGGGAAGGGAACTTTTGCCCCGAAAGAGAATAATAAATTCGTTATAGCCTGCTTGAGAGAGACAGGTGCGTATATACAGGGTTTTGCTTGGCCTGATGGGGAGGTGCTTTTTCTTTCCCAAAAATACGGTCTAGACATGGAAGAAATTTAGAAAATTTAAGTCCAAAATTCATCATGTGCCTATAGAAATGGCATTTAAATGGTGTCTAACTGATTTTTCGTAAATTTGGTTATAACTTTTTCAATGACAATGTAGGGGGATTAAGACCGAGGAGCTGATTTTGAGTCATGGTTGACCTTAAAATTGTTAATGAAAATGCCACTCACCATAAATTTTGCCCTCCCCATGCATCCGTGCCTGTAGGGAGGTGTCCGGATTGAGGGGTTTATGGGAGTTTGAATTTCCATTTGATTTGGATTTTTAATTTTTTTCTTATTTCGTGTTTATTTTTTTTATTTTTTTTTGGTATTTTTCAATTTAAATCAATGTGACTTGTAGCGGAAAGGAGTTTTTCACGGGCTGATGAGTAATGTCGGCGGGAATTAGTTTACTTATTGCAGTCAAGTATAACCATTCGCATGATTGAATTCAAATGAAATAATACTGCAAGTTCATGCAAATGACTATGGGTTATCAATTAAAAATTAATATTTGATGATGAACGCGATGGATATTTAGGAATTACCTATATATAGTCTTCGTTATTAATGAATAATGTTATTGGATTTCTGTTTTCTTTTTCAATATTTAAAAAGCTGCACAATGAACCCTTTAACAAATATTATTTAAGAAATTTTATAAATATAAAAAAAAATCTTTTGAATACACAGGGTGATTCAAAACACATTTTGGATTTTTTTTTTATTTTATTGGACATTTTTGTTCTAATTCATTAAATTTGAAAAATTATTTAAGAACCCCATAATATCCAACAACGAAAATCTGAAAATGTTGGGGGTCTTACTTCATTTTATGTGGAGTTATTTTATTTGCTGTATTTGGGCCTTGCTGCATTATTAAATAAAGCCCCAATGTCTTATATTTTAGGATATAATTTTAAGGGTTAGGCAATAACACGCAAATCGATTTGGAAATATCGCCCAGAAAAATTCTAAGCAATTGTTGTTGTTTCTTTTCTCGATTTGGGAGTTATTTCCATTTTTTTAAATTTTTATTAAATGATAATAATAATGGGAAAAACGCCCAAATCAAAATCTTGTCAATAGTTGTACTGAAACAACTCCGTTTTAAATCAAATCAGCTTTATTTCAATTTAATAAAATAAACAGTGAGGTATGTATGCAACCCCTCTGCTTGGACAAACTATATAGAATTTGGGGTAGTTGCGAGGCTGTGTGTATGCAAAGTTTCATTAAATCCAGATTCTTTAAATGCAAAAGAGACTTTGCATACACCCCGCCTTGCACCTACCCAAAATCCTATAGTGTGCTTAAGCAGGGGGGTTGCAGGGGGCAGCATGCCCACCATATACATACCTCACCTTATGAGCCGAGAGTTTTATTGAAATTTCAATTTGGAAATATCCCCCCAAATTAAAATAATGTTTGGAAATATCGTCCAAAATTGAGGAAATAACACCCACATTTTACAACAATAGTTTACATTGAAATCATTTGAGCGATATTTCCAATTTTTTTTGTTTTTTTTTGAGCGATAAGAAAAAATTTGGGCAATATTTCCAAATCGATTTGGGCGTTATTTCTTTGGGCGTTATTGTCTAACGCATTAGTTTTATTTTTATTTTTGAAAAACGGTTTTGGGTCTTATTTCATTTTTCCAATTTACTTGGAAGTCATTGTGTTTTACAAAAATTCTTAGCCTTTCGAGATGACCTCATATAGACATACATGGTAATATGCATAAGATGTGATAAAAGAACATTACAATGATCGAGAAGTCCGAAAAGTGGATTTCGTCATATTGTCCGTCGCGCCAGTCTGTGCTTCCGTGCCTGCACTGTAATAAGCTAATCCTTAACTGAGCTTAGGTCCTTAACAGGTGGGCCAATTTGTTTTTGAAATTTGGTACAGCGTATTAGTATGTGTGTTTCCCTAGAGGACAAACTGTCATACAACAGTTTTATTTTTTTGACTTTTCAAGTTGTCTGGAAAACGGCCTTAACGAAAAAAAAATTCAAACAAAAAAATCGTTTTTTGAAGAACATACCTAGGTACCAACGGTATTTCAATCAAACCCTTAAAAAGTATTTGGATGGCAATATTTCTGCAACCAAGCCTTGTAGGAGATTGCGGTTTTCAGTGACGAATAGCAAATTAACAGATGTACAAATTTTAACACAACTTGACAAAACAAAATTTATCGATTTGCTCCAAAAATTGTTTTTTTTTTTAACAGCAAAAGAAAAGTCTTCCCGAACTCCGCAGCAGTAAACCAAAAGCTTGTGGTAGGTCTGAATCTCGAAATATTTGCATCCAAATTGATATTTCTACTTAAGAATTTTTTTAATATTTTCTCGTTAAGATATCATTGAATTTTTGAACCATGAACGTTCATCTTCAATGTGCGGCTACATTTTAGTTTTTAAACATACAAAAGCAAGTTTGTGAGCAATCCAGTCGTGCACATCTTTTCGTCTTGTTTTTGCATTTTGTCTGAAATTAACTCGGCAATTTTGGTTTGGGCTCATTTTTCTTCTCTAAAGTTCTTCTTCTCAAAACGATTTGGATGATGTCGATGTGGCGAAATATTATCACGTGAAGAATTTTTATTTTCACACCTCCGGAATCGAATTACGTGTGAAGCTGTGAATAAAAAAAAAGTACTTTGCAGATCGGAAATTGACACCCAGTAGCAGAATAACTATAAAAATATCGGAAAAATTCACTTTGTAGGGTAAAACGGGGTAAAATGAAAAAGACATATCCAATAAAAAAAAACTCTACATGCGTTTAAAAGGTTATTATTACAAAATGCTTTCAAGGATATTTATTTTAAAAATGTTGCAATTTGTAGGGTGAAATAGGGTAAAATTAAAAAACTTAACCGATTAAAGAAATTCTTCTTTAGTTTGAATTTTCTTTTAAGGATATGGCCTTGGGGATATTCTTTTTCAAATTTTGTTTTTTGTAGGGTGAAATTGGGTTAGGATTTTTAAAAAATGACCGATTTAAGAAATCCTGTTTTTGTTTCAATTTTGTTATTTGTAAGAAATGAGGTAAAAATAAAAAAAAAGATTGATTTTAGATATTATTATTATATTGTTTGAAAGGTAATTTTTATTTTATTTATACTTAAGAGTTATTTTTTTTTTTTCAAAAAATTGTTAGTTATAATGTGTATTGGGATAAAAATGAAATGTTGTATTCGATTTCAAAAACTCTTTTTGGGTATCAAAAGGTTTTTCTAGGCGACGACTTTAGGATTTTGTTTCAACAAAAATTGATATTTATAGGGTGATGTGGGGTAAAGACAAAAAAGGGAGATCAAACTTTAAAATATCTGCTTGTGTTTGAAAGGTTATTTTTTTAAAAATTTGATATTTATAGTTTGAAATGGGGATAAACACAAAAAAGTGTTTTTTGATTAAACAAAATTTTTCTGTGTTGGCAAAGAATGATCAATTTTTTACGAATTTCACCATTCATAACGTAAAGTGGGTTAAAACCGAGAATGTAGTATTCAATTACAAAAACTAGCTTAAATATTTATCTACATATATATATTTTCTTTTTTAATTTGTATGCGAAGCTTAGATTTGTCTACCCGTGCGAAGCCGCTCGGGCCAGCTAGTAATATATACTGTTATACACCGGGTTCTAAGCCCTGCGATGCAGTTTTTGCAAACTACTTTTAGTTTTAACTATAAAATAAAATGGAAAAAAATATCTCAATCAAAAACTGCTTAATTCAATGGTGAGGGTCCTAACGGAAAACTGCAAATGGGATTATTAAAGATTTGATCCCGCACTTCAATGCTTAAAAAAAAAAAAGAAAAACCAACAACTTTTCTTCGTCCGTAATTTCATCTGAACATATAACACCAGTTGGTTGGCATTATTCTGATTTACTATTGGTCACAAAAACACTTTCTCCCAACAAGTCAAATCAAGTCAAGTCAATAAGGATACCATCATCAGATTGATGGTGAGACTTAGAATTATAAGAAAAAATAAACAACTATGTATCTATATAACATAATATCCAACAAAACCCTCTTCTCTAAATATTATTAAATTCAAATCCCTGTATAAATTGTCGCCATTTTATATTCAATTTGAAGGAATAACATTTTCTCAACCGATTGCATAAAAAAAAAACACATCTTCCACTTCAGCGGACCTTCTCTAAAGAGAAGTTTATTTTTTTTTGTATTTTAGCTTATCTTCTTCCCAAAGCAATAGTCCAATACTTTTGAACTGACTGTTATGCTTAAATGTAAGTATGTAGGTATACCCTTAAACTGCTTCTCATAATCCTTACAATCGACTGCATATTTCCAATATAAATTTCAATTCAAAAACATTTTCTCAACTTTTTTTTTGCTCTGGCTAAAGAAGAACAAAATTCAATAATAAAAACCGAAACTGAAAGCTATATCGTTTGCTATGTGAAGTCTATATAGTATAGAGAACAGAAAGGGAACACAGAACACACAAAAGAATACAAAATATAATACAGCAGGAGAAATGTCATCCTTTCGTCGTCCTGTGGCAGAGCCATATGTGACGGAAGGAAACACTTCAATAATATTTTTGTGCACGTGACCCATTTCAATAATATAACTTCAACTTCAACGACACGACGACTATACCCACCAGCAGTACCAATGTGTACCTACAAAGTTAACAGCCAGTTGAATGGCACTTGTTCCTATCTCAGATAAAGGATAGGTATCATCACATCATGTCCGCGAGGAGTAAAGTTGCCTGTCAAAGTATCCTTTCTAGGAATTCAAGTGATAAACACTATTAACTGGGACATTTCATTGCATACAGCTAGTCGATGACATATCGCATTCGTCATTTCGCATTTCGGGTTCATATTATAAGGTGACCATCTTAAGTCAAAATTGAAAATTCAAAAAATACCTGGTACCAGCCAAAAGGGCTACCTTACCTTCAAAAATGTCTTAACTTACTGCAGGTATTGGTTAAAAATTTGCATTAACATAAAAGTGCAGTGCATTTATAAAAAGAGTGACCCTGCAGTTTTTTTTATTTTTAAAACAATTTTTAGATATTTTCAATATTAAAAAATTACAAGTCAACAAGTTACAATTTACAAATTTAAACATTTTTTTTTTTGGGAAATAATAATAGAACTGGGTTGTTTCGTTTTTGCTAAAGTTTTTTTTTATGATTCGGGTTGAAACATTAGTTTGGTAAGTTGATATTTAAAAAAAAAAAGTTGTTTGAAATTTGAACACCATGTTCAGCTCACAAAAACAATCCATGTTTCAGTTTTTTTTGTTTCAAAACAGAAACAAAACTAAGGAGTGTACATTATTCTGTTTATTAATACATAACAAATGGTCACCCTAATTATTCTTCACTCAACTAACAATGTGTGATCGGTTCAAAGTCCTTGTGTATATGCTTTTAGTCATCATTTTTGAACGTCCCTTCTTGTGTTTAAGCCATCAGCCAGCAGCGCCTGGCGCAAGGGTATTTTATGCAAAACTGTTTTACTGTAGACTCTGATACCGATGATGGTGAAAGAATTCATTCTGTTTCCATATCTCGTTTTTTCAGTGCAAACAGTTTTGAGGGATTATTAACAAAAACAACAAAAATAAAATGAAAATATTTCATAAAAATACGATTTGAACCTGTCACCGTGATTTGACAGCTCAGACAATGACTTGGAATTATTACAAATTGATTGAGATTTTAGGCGCACAAGGCACAGCAACGAATTGTTTCTGTCGATAATAGTGACAACGGTTATGATTTTGATTTAGCAGTTACGATTTCAACCCAATAAGGGATTTCAATGTGTCTATACCGTCATCAAAGGTGAGGAATTAAATTTTGGGTTCGATAAATATAAACGAAAATCAACATCAATGGCAGAAGTGGAACTTTTGGCAGTTTATAAATAATTGAATACGAATAGTTTCGAAATAGACATTTGGCATTTTATTTTTGTATAAGTACTTCGAAGTTAAAGGTGCTCAAGATAGTAGTTGAGAAGCTTTTGAATTTTGTTTGTTAAATTTAAATTTTTAGCTTTCAGGGGGAGATTGAGTCGGTCTTCGTTTTTTTTGTCTTGCAGAAGATGGTTGAAGCTAAAAAGAAACTAAGAAGAAGACGTTTATTATAGGCAAATATATTTTGGCACTAATTAAGCTAATGAACTACGCTTATAGTCAGGGTGGTAGTCAAAAGCTTTTGCATTCGAAATTATTAAACTTAAAGCAATTTTTTTACTATTTGCTGTTTAGATAGAACGATTTTACGTTTAGTGTAAGTCCTTAGTAATATCAAAAAATTATGAATCAATTAAATTTACTTGCAAATTTGTGTAGATGAGAAAAAAATAATTTCCCCTTTAGAAAATTCTATGTACTAACTAAACTTTCTCAACTGAAACTTACACTTTAAACTGAACAATTGTTATTAATCAACATTTAATTAAAATACAATTGATTTAATAGCATGATCGAAATTAGTTTGGCACGAACGGCATTTACACCATCCAAGGCCGTAGCCAAAACCAAAACCCTCAAGTTTAGTTTGACCGAAAATTATAACATCCAAGAAAAAATAAAATCTGCATTTAAACCGATATGTTTGAGATTTTGTGGGACTGTACAGGATATTTGGTATACAACATTTAAATGAAATCAACCACAAAAAACTATGTAATGTTAATGGCCGCCGTATTTTTGACAGCTATTTCAAGATTTTTCAAAAAAAAAAAATATTTAAGAAAAAGTTACTAAAAAAAGGCGGATATTAGTTTTAAAAAACTCGATTTTGATTTAACTCAGGCACAACTTCTCCCTCCCCCCCCCTCTAATTATTTTCTGTTTTTCGGGACATTGTTTTATGTTTTTTTGGGCTTTCTGGTCAAAGTTTCAAAATATCTGGTCACAAATTCAAGCATAAATTTACCAGCAACCCCCCCCCCCCCTTTGAAATTCCCACTTTAGTAATCTGTAATCAAAATTTGCCAAAATGATTCCTCAGTTGCAAGTCTTATGCATTTTCTTTACTGTCTGAATTATTTTCATAACTTCACTTTTTAGCACACAAATTTGAAATATCTCAACTATTTTTTTTTTTGACATGGTTGGCTACGGCCCTTAGCCCAGCAAAAACTCATGAAAGCGAAATTTAGGTGGAGAACTTTATGCTTATATGTCTGAAGCATTTACTAAAAAGTAACCTAAATTTGAACCGGTGATAAAGTTTTTAGGGGAGGGTGAAAGGGGGTGAAATTTCGATGTTTGCAAATTTCTCAACAACTGTCAGTTTTTTTTTTTAAAGAAATGTGAAGGTCAATTTTGTAGCTTGAACAATTCTACATAAAAAAGTTCAACACATTTTTTACGTGCAAAAAATATATTGTGTGCTAAATTTAGTAACACAAATCAAGGATATACGAAAAAAATAAAGCTCGAATAAAAATTAAGCTTTTAATAATAATTTTAAGCTATTTGCCTGCAAGACCGAAGGTCTTCTAAATGCAATACTGAATTTGAAATTGCAGGACACCAGTAAGAAGAAATTGAAGGTTAAAAAAGTATATTTATGATAAAGTGTGGTCAGATTATATTTTATAAAAATAAATACAATAAATTTTGTGATGTGACAGTTCGTGACTTACATAACTATCAACCATTTCTGTATGCGTGTTATTTGCTTGCAGGAATAGAGGAGACCTACAATTTTCTGCCAAATCCGAACGGCTTAGGTGAGAGGCACTTATATAAGTGACAAGATATATATTTATATACTCTTGGAGGGTTTTCCAATTCCTCGAAAGCGGCAGTAGCTGGTTTTGTAGGTTGACGAGGCTGGAAATCGAACCCAAGAACTCCGGCATTATAGTCCTACGCTTTAATAATTTCTCGGATTCAACTGTCTTAAAAAAATCCGTATAATCTAACTAAATTATATGATTTTATTTTCTATTATCTGTCGCATTTTGGGCAACATGATTTTTTAAACTGTCACGAATTCTTTAACAAAAAAAAAAAAAAAACGAAACAAAAACAAGAATCCCTTATTGCATCAATCAATTTTGATCAAATTATGCGCTAAAGCATACCGCAGTGGCTAAAACAATCTTTTCAGGGAGATGCCACACACCAGATGTAGGTACATCGTACATGTCTCAGCTATTCCTATCAAACTAACCGTAAATGGTCAATTCATCTCTCTCCATTGACCACACGGATGCAATTTATCATTCCTCGTTGTTGTTCAATATTTGACCAACCGTCGAGATGTCGTCCCCCATATCACTATATCTAAGCCTTAGTATACAGTTGGGGGCTATACATGCTCAAGTTCATACATTGTAGTTTAGTTGAAGAAATCGTCCGTCCCCCAGAAATAAAGGACAGCAAATTCCTTGTTTCTTTCCGGAAAAATTGTCATCCAATATAATAGACCACCGCACCACCACCATCAGTTGCCAGCATCATCATCACCCATAGAAATAAGTGTCGAAAAGACCATTCCAGAACACCATTACCGCCACTCTAGTACCACATTTCATCTGCAGATCAGCCAACTTCTCATCGTCATTGGTCGTGTCGGCCATGCAAACCGAAAGGATAACAATCTTATAGTCCGTCCGTTTTGTATATTTGTATGTAGTATATGGATGCGGTTGTGTGCTTATCACCTGCACACAATGAAGCTTCATCCTATATAGTTGTATGGCACTGCAATTTCAATTGTTGTTGTTGTTTTTGTGCCATTGCCATTGCCATTGCCATTCAAATGAGAAGAATTGCGATGGCTTTCAAAGCAAACGCCATCCACCCATACCATGACCATCAGCCGGTATTTAGGAATTTTGGTATTTTGCAGACCAGAGCAGGACCATATCTAGGTATAAGTATAGCCCAACCAGAGCAATGCACACCCACTGAAACTTTATCCTTTCCTTGGCAAAGTTTCCAACAAAGCAACAACTCCAATGCATTTATAGCCCATATGTTTCTTTTTCAACATTTTTCAAGGCAAGTTTTTTGGCATGAGCCAGGGCAGGGAGTGTTGAATGTGTGAAGAGAAATGGAAGGAGAAGGAGCTAAAAAAGTTAACGAAATTTGTACAGAGAAGTCTCTAACGTTCCTGGTTCCTGATGGTTAGAGTGTAGACAAAGTGCTTTGGGATCGAATTCCTTGGCTATACTATACTCCAATTTCTTCCAAAACTATACAACCGACACGATGATGGCAGAAAATTGAACGAAGGGGGAAAAGGTTAGAAGCAAATTGCAAGAGCGCGGTGACCTATTCCCATATATCCTGAATAAAATGAAATAAATGGATAGGTGGATATACATTATGTATAGGTATAGGTGGGTATGTACTTCTACATATTCGAGTATAACCGCACTTAAATGTAGAACAAACTTTTGCTCAAAGGGATATCCATTATCCTTTCGTTCCTTGTACAAATTGGATGAATATAATGTAGTATGCGTATAGTGTATATATTATTTTGGTTAGAGAAGTAGTTGTATAGTTCTTTGCTGAGGTTTTTTTTGGGTATGCAATGAGAACTTTAATGTGCGGTGAGTGTGTTTGTTATCAAACAATGGCCATACATATAGCACTTGGCATCTATATATAGATAATCTTTGGGGAGTTCATGGACCTTTTGTTGATTTGATTTAAAAAAAGAAGAAAACAAAAGCTTAGATTTTAAGTTCTTAATATGATCACCTTAGCAGTCCCTTAAAAGCTTTAATAACCAGTGATGAGTGGCTTTAGAAAACTGACGTCAAATCGAGACTGATTCGTATCGAACAAGAAGTCCCCAAACAACTGTACCGCCAACAGTTAAACTTCTTGCGATCTAAAAACGTTCACTCGCGAATGAATTCTATCCTCGTTAACTTTAAAGAGTGGAAACAACCTAACCTAAGCTAAAATCTAATACAGAACTTTCCTACAGCAAAAAGGGTAAACTTTTAACTATTTTTCTGCTACTGCTCTGCGAACACCCGCCCTTCTTTATTCTTTTTTTTTTTTTTTTTTGTATTTTCAACTTCAGCATCGAAATGACTTTTCAATTTCTGTTCAATTTTAATGGGACATGAAAACGGTTCAAGGACCAATTTTCGAAGTCGAAATGCATCCCTCTTTCTTTATAAGGACACACAAACACACACACACACACACACATGCATCATTAGCCGCTCCAAAGGATAATCTTTCGACGCTGCTGGTATAAACTCAAGCAACCGAAGCGGCGAACTTTTTTTTCATTTTTTTCCCAGATGTGGTTGATTGAAGAAGGAAGGACACATTCTGGGGTATCGTTAAGTAAAAATTTCCTAAATGTTTTCTCTCTTGCTGATGGAAAAGAAGGAAATAACTTTTCCCTCCAGTTTTTTCTTTTTTTTTTTTGAAATCCTTCAAGCTATATGGAATAAACTTCGTCGTCTTTTCTATCTCCTTGGACTTTTTGGTCATAACTCGATGACTGATTACATTCGTCAGTCATGTTAATCAAATTTATCGGTGGAAATTTATATCAGTCCACTAGAATTGACTTAATTGGATTACAGAGAGATGCATCATATGGATGTAATATGTATGTCCCTCTGTCCTCTATATATGCACCCATATGCAAAAGTATACTAAGTTAAAAGCGCAAAGCAGATATTTTATGGCTAGTCCGATATACTCGTATAAACTATGACAATATTCAATAAAATTTCATATTACCCGCCGGTCGGTGGTGCGGTGGTCTGGCACTCTGGTAGGGTTTAGTGGCATGATGCGCTTTTGTTTATTGACAGAATAAATCAAGCTGAAACACTCAGTTTTACTGTGTACCAACCACAACAATATATGTAAAGATATATATGAGGAACCTAAGGGACGAACGGAAAATTTCCATTTTTCAAATAAATTTGACAGTTTGCCGAAATCAGTGCGTTATGTAAAGTTGCAGAACAACTATTCTTAACTGACAACAAACTGACAGCAGTGGAAGCTCTGCGTTATGTAGGGCAGTATGATATAGTGATGGGGTGCAACTGTCAGGATACAATTCAGCGCATCAGTTACTCGTGAAATGTTTATACTTAACAAACAGAAATTACATTCGAGGTAATAAACATAAAGTCACTTTGGAGGAAGGAAAGTTAGCACCAAAATCCTATTTTGCTGATGTGGGTGTATTTTTTTTTTTTAATACACAAGGTTTACGGAGACTGCTCGTGTTTTTTTACTCCTGAATTGGTCTTACCTCAGATGCATGAGATATGAATTAAATTGAATAAGCTTTGTTCCATATTCATGGGAAATTTTGGGTCAGACTACCTACTGGGTTATAAAATGCTTCTGATATTTTCATGTAAAGCATGACTCAATTTTGGGATCTTAATCGGGTTTCTAACGTTCTACCTTATCCTATTTTTCTAAAAAGCTACTGCAACAAGTAGTGGAGAAACAGGGCGTAGTGACCTACAATTCCTGTGTACGTGTGTTCTTATAGTCGGTAGAAAAGAAGGGGGCTTACAATTTTCTGCCGAATTTAATCGACTTAGATGTCTGATTACATTTAGAGAATTCTTCACTTCCTCTAGGGGCTAGCAGTACCCGTGAACAAAATTTTTAGTTTTAGGGTGAAAGTTGGTGGTTTGTTTGGTGCAAACACTCTGAGGGGATTAAATTCAGCAAACTCATCTGTAAAACACAGACTGTATTATATTAAATTTAAAAATTCAATTATATAACTGACCCATTTTCAACGACCCACAATGTCATAACAGAGTTCATCCTTATTGTCCTGATGGTATTGCTCCATATCCTTGGCGCTATCCTGTCTCCAATATGGACTTTTATTTATTGACAGTCCCTTCAGATTGCATGTCTATAAAATGAAAAAAAAAAGAAAAAAAATTAATAATACAGCAAAAAAAAAAAAAAACAATTCAGTTCGCCCTTCTGGTGTTCTATACAATATTTACCAGCGCACTAACTTGAGTGACATACTACAATCAATCAATCAATCAATCCAGAGTATTTATGTGAAATACTGTACAGGACATTGAATGTTGTGTACAGCGAGATATAAATTGTGTGTTATTAAATTACCACAATGAAATATGTTCTCGCATAATTTCTGCGTTTTGGTATAGGAATGAATGTTAGTGAATATCCTTCTGCAATTTGGATAATCATGAGAATAAGAGCAAAATCCATATGAAACCGATTACAAATAGGCTAAGCGGTGTTTAGATCTGGTCATTCAGACCTCATATGATAGATGTTTGTTAGTCATTAATTTATTCAAAATATGTATATAGATAAGGAATGTTTTGCATGCTAATTTCAAAAATAGCAAATTGTTGCTGATGCTTTGGTAATGGGAGGCCTAAGTGTTCTGCCCTTAAATTTGGATTTTAGTTTTGATTTTTGAAAAGAAATTTAATAAAAAAAGTAGGTACTATCCGCTCCTTAACACACGTTTTAGGTGGCACACGGAAAGAGAATCTTGCGGATTGATATCTTTTTTCTTATTAATAAACACATTTTTGCTTTATGATATATTTGCAGTCTTTAAATAACTGGAAGCACGGCAACACTTCATCAAAATGTAGCAACATTCTAAAACGTCTGTCACATACATGCACTGATTTTTTAAAACTTTGAGTGAAGAGTAGTGAACGTTTCTATGAGATAAATGCTTCTGTGTATTAATAAATTAAACGTATTAAACGCCAAATTTTCCACATTCCACACAACATTTCACATTTATTAATATGACATTAACAGAATGACAGATGGGCCCCAGTTTTAGTGATTTTAATCAAATCTGTTGCGTCGATGGAGAATTTCAAAAAAGTGGATTTTCGCACACCTTCTTCTTATTCTTGAAGAAACAAGAGAACAATTAGTGACATTTGCTTTTCTTATTTTTTTGAATTCAAAAAGGAGGCTGAATATATGGTACAAAATTTCCCAAGTAAAAAGAATTGACAAAGTTAGGGATTTATTCAAAAAAGACTAAACTAAAACAAAAACAAAATATTTCTTATCCATTGGGAACTTTTCCCAAAAATTTAGACTTAATTTTCTTAATTTGGTACATATCTACATTGGTAACACTTTTCTACTATAGTACAGGTACACATACAAATAAAATTTCAAACATAAATTTGACTAAATTCTGGCTTTAGGTAGAGTAAGTGCCCCAATTATGGCCCACTCTTAACTTTTTTGTAAATCAAAATGCCAGTTTTTCGGTAATTCTTGGTTTTTTTAATACTTACAAAAATTTGTTTTTAATAGAAAAGATAAAAAACAACTTAACTAAAAATAAATAAATATTTACAAAACTAAAAAATCTCATTTTAAAACTTTTCAAAAAAGTGCTGCTAATATTAATATGGACCACCTTGTGTTAAATGTGGACCACGTTGGTGTATATGAAGGTTAATGTGGTGGTCCATATTACCGACACCTAGTTTTTTTGCCAGGTGTAGAATATAATATTATTATATATATTATATTATTTTGAAAAGTGGTGTCAGAAATTAATTTAAGGTATTGATTAATCAGCACATTCCATTTTACAAGCTTGAAAACTACATCAAAATCTGTTAAGTGGTTTTTTCCGCTTTCCTATACAAAATGCACCACTGTTCGGCCAGATAAACATCGATCTAGTGGCGAATTTTATGGAAAGTGAATAAATTGGGACTAAGCCTGACAAAAAGATCAAATTAAAATATTTTTAAAATTGCAAACTTCTTGTACAATAATTCATGCAGTACAAGTTTAAACATTGATATATCTGAAAATTGATATTTCCAAGAATTCCCCTGCCTATTCCACATCAGTATCAAGTTAAATTTCATGTTATTCCAGCTGAGCTTTCGTATTTCGACAATAGCCTTTGTGCCTTTTACGTCGAAAATGTTTTGAATCCTCAAATCAATTTTCAAAACTCTTTGACAATAATAATAATAATTTGCCTTCGAACACTCTTTATACCTATATACGTAAGGTGCTGCGCCCAGTTTGAAGAAGAAGAAAACAACTTTGAGGATAATTGAAAACAAACAAAATGTGGGCGTAGAACGATAAATGAAAAGTCAATCATTTGTATGCCATTTTGTATAGGGAAAATACATTCAATATGCACACGAACGAACCATCATCAGTCAGTAGAGTAGGTTTAAGAGAGCGCCCTTAGCTTTTGTATTATTAATCCTTGATCTGCGCGTGTTTGGGTGTATTTCTCACAAGTATTATACATGCTATTCCTTTGGAATGCAAATACAAGAATAATAACGGTATATTCAGATTACACAGAGACGGTTTTCTTTCTTTGAAAACAATCTTGATTTTTGACATGCAACTAGGTATACAACTGCTCTTGAAGTTTTGCTGCGACAAAACATTACTATGATCGGATCGTATACAAGTATAGGTATATTGATGTGGGTGTGTTTTTTATACTACACGAGGTTTACGGAGACTGCTCCAGTTTGAAAGGACGAAAACGTGTTTTTGTTACTCCTGAATTGGTCTTACCTCAGATGCATTAGGTATAGGTACCTGAGATATGAATGAAATTGAATAAGCTTTGTTCCATATTCATGGGAAATTCTGGGTCAGACTACCTGCTGGGTTATAAAATTCTTCTGATATTTTCATGTAAAGCATGACTCAATTTTGGGATCTTAATCGGGTTTTTAAAGTTCAAGTCTACCTACATATCATAGATAGAGCAATTTTAGACTTCATCGGATAAAGTCGTTGGTTTACAATTCGTTTCATTGAGGATTGAAAACAGAGAACCTGCTATTTGAATGGAACTTAAGATTAGGTTTGATAAATTTTACTAATTAGTCCTGTGCGAAAACCACAGCATACCACATCAGATGGGAATGAATTACTCAAATATATCTTATGTATACATATTTCTTGCAATTTTTTCGACACTCTAATTTTAGATCATAAAAATTTAATGAAGGTTATGTTAAATAACGAGGATTTTTCATAAAGTTCACCAATTTTACGACCTCGAAAATTGAATTTGTTTTGGTAAATTTTACCACAACAAGTGGAACCAGCCCATTCGTTTCCTTTTTTTCCTTTTTCACCCCTCCTTTTCTGTTGCGGCTCCAAAATGCTGGCAGAGTAAAGTGCGACCTGGGCCATCAGCCAGATGCCTACTCCACTCCTAAAGCATCTTGGAAAAAACAAAAAAAGCAGGTATTTCAATATAAAGGGTCCGCCATCTAACATTTTTTTTTCAACTAGTGCTTATTTCGTGAATGGTAACACTAAGCTCATGCCTGATTTGACAGATGATTAGTTTTATCCTTCCGCTAAACGAATATGGTTGTGTAAACGCTTCGCTAAGTGGGCCTGCGATCGACTTAGAGAAGATGCCGATTTTGCCAAAAAAATCATCTTTTCAGATGAAGCTCATTTTGATCTCGGCGGGTAGTAAACAAGCAGAATTGTCACATTTGGGGCACAGAAAACCCGCACGCATACATTGAAAAGCCGATACACCCAAAACGAGTCACTGTTTGGTGTGGATTTTGGTCCAGAGGCATAATTGGGGCATTTTTCGAAAATGAGCATGGAGTGGCCGTTACAGTCAATGGCGATCGTTATCGGGCCATGTTGAACGAATTTTTGTTCACAAAAATTGAAGAGGAGAATATTGGCGACATTTGGTTTCAACAGGACGGCGCTTCGTGCCACACAGCCGAAGCTACACTCGATGTTTTGCGCCATTTTCATTTGGCGGACCCTTTATAATCGTGTGACAGGCGGATTACGAAAAGATTCAAACATAATCATAAGCAAGTGAGACAGACATGTGACAGATGGTCCTTGTCTAATGATATGTGTGACAGACGGTCCACATATAAATTGACGGTCATGTCAATACTGGCAATGCCAGTCATCGAAAACCAAAATGGCCGAGAGCCCAACATAAAGTGCCGTATTGCAATTTTAAAGAAGTTGACTTTGTTAGGTGATTCCCCAAAATCCCCAAATTCTGCGCGAAGGCCTGAGGTTGTAGGGAATTTTAGCTTTTCGCGCGAAGGTGAATTTTTCCTCAGCATTTAAGATTTCTTAATGGTGGAAGTGCGTCCGTCGAAGAAATTTTTCTTTAACTAAAGTCTGTTCGGTTTGGGACGGGGACTTTGCTCGTGTAAATCTGATTTTTCGTTTTACTTTCAACATTAGTAGAATAGGACGGAGGTGAGCTGAATTCGTTCATTAAGCTTCCTCTATTGTGAATGGTCCCTTTCACTAGGGATTATAAACTATAAAGTGAGAGAGTGGATTTATGGGTTCAACAACGGAGCAAACATGCAGCCAATGGGCGAAGTTTTGTGCTAAAGCCGTAACCGAATACCGCCACTACATGTGATATAAAAAGAGAGGGCAACAGTTGGAGAGAGTGAAAGTGAGCGAAGAAGGCCGCAATTATGTAATTTTTTAATAGATCCTGTGATAGAACAGATTGGTAGAGAAAGTTGTTAGAAAAACGAAAAATCATTTTACGAAATTGCTAAATCTTTTATTAATTATTATCATTTCTACATTTTTTATGAGAAAATCTGATTAGGAGTTTCCACTGAGGAAAACTCAGATAATTTTGTGGTGAGGAGTTAAAATCTTTAGACGGAGCAACTTCAAGAGTTAGGGCCAGAAAACTCAGAAGGAATAATTCAACTTCTTTTGATTAAAAAGCTAAGTATATTTGTGTCTAGTGAAGTGGTTTAATCGTTGTTTTATAAAAGCCATATTGGGCAAATTTATAACTTGATAGGCCTTCGTTTATTTTCAATCTGTGTTAGGTACCGAAAATACAGGACTTTTTCAACCCCCCCATTTTCTTTCTTTGTGTTTCGGGAATCATTCCCAAAGTCACCTTCGTTTAAATTTTGCGTTTTGCGGCACAGTTATAACGTTAACTTTGAATATATAAAACTGTTTTTCTTTTATTTCAATTTTGGTCTTTTGCCAAATATTAAAATTGTAAAATTTTAATTTTTGAAAAAATTTAGGGTTTTTCACCTATACCCGTAAAGATTTCCCTAGTAAAATTAATAATTTTTCTTTTTGGAAATTAAGCTCTGTGTAGTTATTTGATTCAGAAGAGGATTCCATTTTTTTCAGGTTTTGGTAAGTTTTCACCAGTGGTAAAAAACTTCCTAGCACCCATTGAAGCACGCCCCTGTACTTCCCATCGTTTAATTTAACATTTACCAAACATCTTAACTTTTATTAATTCAGCGCAGATTGGGCGCTCAATTAATAAAATTCACCTATAATCCGAACCCACCCTTTGCTGAGCGAAACCGGTGGTAGCACTTTTAATTGCTGCCGTGTTGCAAAATTATCTTCGAACGCGACCAATTTTGTTTGACAGATTGTCGTTTCTCTTTTACTTCAATCAATCGAAATTTATACAACGCGACGCACACCGGTCTTGTGTACATTTGTTTAATTCATTTTTTTATTAATTTGTTTGTGGATACGAATATCCAAAGTCACGGTTTTTATAGTTTCGATCTTCTTAAATCATATTATAAATCGGTGGAAACAAATTTGCAACATATTAAAGCAGAAAGAAAATTATCACTTGAGAAAATTACTTAACCCATTTAAGAGTTATTATTTTTTCAAACAAAAAAGACAAGATGGACCACTGTGTAACGCCCAAAATCAATAAAATACTACCCAAAGTTAAAAAAAAAAAGCTGCTAAACCAACAATTTCTTGCAAGATTTCGCTATGTTATGTTCCTATGCAGCCGACTAGGTACCAGATTTCACATTCAAAGCCAGGATTCAAACCTCACTGATACAGTAGATCAGGGATAAACAGAACAAGGTAGGTGAAGTATAATCCGAAGGGATTATTTCAATAAAATCATCAACTAAAATTTGTCTTTTCCTTGAAAAATTAAATAATTCTGCTAAATCACAGATTTTTTAATTATTGGATTCCTAAAACTTTTGTTTTCCTTTAATTTAAAAAAGTAGTTTAATTTCTCCACCAATTATATCCTGTTACACGAATGGATTGCATGGTAGTATGTATAGTAAGTAAGGTATCTTTCCCACACACAAAAATATCCTTTCACCACTCTACTGCACTTCCTTTGTCACTTCAATTTACTGGATTACTTTCGGATTATACTGTCATACTCCAATCGGAAGTGATTCGAAAAACGAAAATTCGCCCGAAAATTGCCAGGATATGTGTACCAACCACCGGTAATACGGGCTGCAAACAGCCCGTACTTACTCTCAACAACAACAAAAAATAAGTTTTATCGTCTGGTTTGATTTATTTTTATTTTTTTTTCTGCTCATACCATCAGCCCGTGCGTCACTTCTTTGGTACTTGCTTTGCTGCTGCTGCTGCTGCTGCTGCTGCCATCATCTCGCCCTCTCTTTTTCTCACTCGACAGCAAAACTTCAGCAAATCAACAAACGAACGAGAAAAGAAATCCTTGAGTAGATGTCATCCACAAGGATTACGAGAGTTTTATAAATTTTACTGCCTTCTTCGCCATCTTTTTTTTGTTTTTTTTTTTTTACTTTTTTGTTGTTGTACGCGTAAGTTTACTTTTTGAATGCAACTTTTCTCTTTTTCGAGTTTGTTTTTTTGCAATGTTGTAGGTTGTCCCAAAAGTTTTGGGCCCCTCATGCCCTCCCCTCCCCATCCCCATCACTCTATAGTAATCCCTCATCGAGTTCTTTTCGAATTCGCTGAAATTTTCTTTTATACCGGAACGGTTTTCCATTTGTTTGAAGAGCTTACAAAAAGAGGATATATGTCCTATTATATACTATATACCTCCCTTAAGGTTTTCATGCCGCTGCGCTGCTGGCAGTATTTAGTCTTCAAAAAAATATTTCTTCCAAACTTTTACAACCATTTGATGGAGTTCCTTCCAATATATTTTTTTCAAAAAAAAAAAAAAACTTTGACGGATATCCTTATTTTTGGACTAATTATACTGACTTTTGAAGGGCTTATTTTTTGTCCTGAACAATTCTGAGAATGTAGGTTTTTTCTTAACAAATTCCGATTTATGGAATATCCAAGGGGTTAAATTAAAAGATATTTTAACTCTTCTAAGTTTGGACGAAGAATTTATAACTGAACAGAAAAAAATCTATCAAATGGTCATTTAATCTGGAAGTGACATGTGAATGCAAGAAAAAAGCGAACTGAAAACCTTTTATTGATTACCTTCCTTAATGTGAACTTTTTTTTAATTCCAGTTTTCCTTCTTCGCGTTTCATTTATAACTTTGTAAGTAATAGTTTTCGAATGGGGTCTAAAACGCTAGCGATGTCCTGGACTCTAAACTCCTGTTGCCATTTTGTTCGTGAGGTTTTAGTGAAAAACGATTTCGGTATTTTTTTTTTGTTTTTCCCAATTTTAATGTGGAGTAGGTAGGTGCTGCACAACAAGGATTTCTGTTGCCACTTGCCCACTTTGTCATACTTTTACGTCTCTTGTTTTTTTTTTCTCTCTCTCTTTTTAGTTGGGGTAATAAACTAAAATGAAGTGGTAATAAAATGCGATTTTATGAGAAGCTCAGTATACGTTTTTTTTTTTTATTTTTTTTTCTGTTTATAATGTTAGTGTCATGGTGCCTCTTGTGATATTTTTTTTTTGTCATTGGCAGGACAACATATGGTTGAGTTAAGTGCATATGGTGTTCAGGGATTTTCAAGTCCTGGAAAGGAGGGATCAATATGCGAGCATGTTGGATAATATATTTTATGAAGGGCACCTAATGTTTGTATATTTTATATCGATTTGTTATAAAAACAAAATGTTATTATTTTATTACTTTTCGATGGACAAATGGTATTTGGTTGGGTACTTATAAATATATTTTTTATTCAGATATTTTAAATAATTAAAAATTGGTTCCAATGTTCCATTTTATATTTTGCGTACCATCTTTGATGACTATGGAAGAATATTATTTTAAGGTAGATACTAGAAAACCCGAAAAGTTTCTACATTAAGTGACGCTCTAAAAGAGAACTTCTAAAATGTTTGTTTCTAAAAGTGATGTCTTAAAAAAAGTCGGATAGAATCCCGAAAAACAACAATCCAAATAACCCATTATGCCGAAATCCCAAAATCCAGCAAGAACCAAAATCTAAAATACTCAAAATCCAGAAAACAAAAAGTCTCGAAAATCCCGAAAGTCCAAAATCCAGTCAATAAAATTGAAAAGAAAATGCCTTAAATTGTTAAAGATAGGTATAAGTCTTCAAAATTATCTTCTCTGTGAATATTTTATCTAACAAAAAAAAAATTCATAACAATTCTATTACAAAACCAAAATTCTGAAAACTCAAAATCACAAAAATCCAGAAAACCCATTATCCCAAAAACCCAAAATCCAGAAAGCCCAAATTAATTAAAATTGAAAAAGTATGTTTAGATTGTTAAAATAATAAGTCTTCAAATCTAACTTTCTGGAAATCTTTAATCGAATGAAAACAAAATCATCATTTAATAAATGCAAGAGAATTCTATTAAAGAACCAAGATCTAGATAACCCAAAATCCTGAAAACTCAAAATCCAGGAAATCCAAAAAATCCATTATTCTGAAAACTCAAAATCCAGCAAGCACTGAATGTCAGAAAACCTGAAATCCAGGAACCCCCAAGTTACGAAAAACCCAAAATCACAAAGAGCTAAAATTCCAAAGAGCCAAAATCCCAATAGCTATTTAAATTGAAAAAAAAAATAATTCTCCAAAACTTTTATTGAACAAAAATAAAATTATTAAATAACAAATACAAGAAAATTCTATTACAGAACCAAAATCCAGAAAACCCAAAATCATAAAAACTCAAACATCCGTCAAGCACAAAATCGCAGAAAACCCGAAATCCTAAAAAGCTAAGATCCCCAAAATTGGAAAAAAAGCATTAAATTGTTAAAGAAATAATTCATCATTGTCTTCTCTGTGAAACTTACTTATATCGAACAAACCAAAATCCAAAAACCAAAATCATCATTATTCAAATACAAGAAATCCCACAAAATCTAGAAAACCCAACCAAGAGTGCATGAGGGTACTGCCGGTCAGCACATGCGACATAATGCACATGTTTACACCACACAAAAAATGTTTGTCTCTCAAATCCTCAAATGTGTACATATATCTTCTAATTGACTGTCATCAACTAAAATTCTCATTATTTCTTTGAACTTTAAATTGCAACTCATTCAAACAAACTTTTCCTTGCCACAAACTGCAAAGCCTTCACAGAGTGTTTCACAATTTGCCTAAAGGTAAACACATCCTTAAGAAAGACGAACATATACAACTTTTTTTTATATTTAAAATTAAAAGAGAGAGAAATAAAAAAAAAAAAAAACAATCCAGAATTCAACCTTCCAAGTACAAGTACAAACTCAATCCTTTGAGTTGCATAGCATAAAATTAAATAACCACCACATCCAACTTTCTTTGAAGCAGAGAGAGGGTTAGAGAGAGAGAGAGAGGGAGAAAGCTGTGATATTAAGAAAGAAAAAATACAAAATCTCATGTTTTTTTTTTTCAAAGGAAAGTCCTAATGAAACTATTTGCAAAACACGCTCCCACACAAACACACACACATACTAAATAAAAATACCAAAAAACTGGAGAAGATAAAGAAGGAAAAGGCTAAGAAAACTATTCTGTACTTAACAATGGGTTTTCTTTGCTAATCATTTTTGCCTTTTTAAGAATGTGTGTACGAAACCATTCCTCTACTTCCTATAATGTTTGGTATATGGATTTTTATTCGCATTCATTTCCTGGAAAGAGCTTTGTTTTGTGTCCACTTGCTTGGCTACTACTTTAGGTTCTTCTTTAGTTGTATAGGGTTTTTCTTTGCGTAACTTATTGTTCTTCAATCTGCATAAACAAAAAGCAAGTTTGCCTTATCTTATCCCTTATCTGTTATTCGTTGTTGAAAAAGATTAACAAAAGTTTCTCTTTTTATTTTTATTTTTATTTTTTTTGAAGCGTTGAAAATCCTTGTGGGGAATAGGAGCTGGCCAATATTTGCAACAACGACAAAAATTATAATCTTGATTATTTGAAACGACTTTTTCAAGACTTTCAAATATAAGCTAAAAATAACCGTGTGTTCTTAGTTGGAGCATCAAACTGTTTAAGTCCACTGCAACTCCTCTTGAGCCCTTTCACACACATTTAAGTGTAAATAAATCATCTAACGATACTTAACCGTAATCATCTCACATTCACGGCAAATTTATTTCTATTCCCACATCAGTTAAACGTAAACATTATTATATGTAATCCCCTTGGCATGTTGTTGTTGTGTGTGTGTGTGTTAAGTATTTGTATCCTTTATTTTTTTGCGGCTACATTCACTCAGAAGTTGGAGGACGTGTGATTATGGCACTTTGTGTGCAAAAGGATGCACTTCAATACGTAGGTATAGGTACCCAAAGGTTGTTCTTTACTTTCATTTTAACCTCTGCTCGCTCTTATAACTGTGTTTAATTTTTTTCTTTTTTTCCACCACACACACAGCCATCATAAAGTACACAAGAGCTTCTTCATAAATACCGCTGGTACTTAAGCTTTAATTCCACGTTTACTCTGTATACACACGTCTGGAACTGGAACCCTTTGAAATAGTTTTTCATGTAATAAATCGAAAAAAAAAAATCAATCCGCATATGCTGGCGGCTATTGCAGGATGGACGACGACGATGGGAGTAAAAGAAGGTGGGTGATGATTTGAGTTTGTATGGACTGCCACTTTCCAGTGAATTGCTTTCAAATTGCTTTTTGGATGGACACAGAGGCTGGTCGAGAATTCTTTATCATTTAAGGATAATATTATTTCTAATCACTCTTCAGAGAGAGAGAGAGACTTACATGAGGATGATGGGTTTTGTTGAAAGCAAGCAAAGTAAAAGTCCTCTCAAAGAGTGCATTCAATTGCGACATTTGAAGTTTGAAGATAGAATCACTCTGTGAGTTTCATTCAAAAAAAAAAAAAATTGGACAGATAAAGTAATTTACTTTTCAATAGTGAAACTATCCATGAGGGTTTGAGAAAAAAGTTGCTATGAGGTTCTACAGATTAGAACAAGGATTTAAATCTGTTAATCATGGAAATGTGTAAATTAAGTATTTACATTTTTTTTAACAATGCCTTTACTCTATAATATATTTTGATTCGATACTTTTAAAAAATTGTTACAAAATTGCAAGCATTTTAGTCAAATCCTCTTCAAAACGAAATCACAAAAAGTCTAAGAATTCCTGTGCATTTGTGTGAATTTCATTCCAAAAATGTTCCTATAGTAAAAAAAATCATCAGAGATTAGCACAGAAGGGAGCATTCAAAATAAAGTAAAAAAAAATTGATCAATCAGGTCCTAATTTTGTTTAATATAAAAGCTCTAATCTTCTGAACCGGAGTGCAATACTTGACTTTTTTTTTTTTGCATTTATGAACAACTTTTCATCTTTTCATCCTTGTACTGATGTGGTCAAGCAATTAGTTTCTAGCTCTCGGTCTATTATACTCGTATGAGTGTTTTTGCTCCAGGAGTCAGTTTTTTTAGCATAACTTGGAAACCCTGAACTTGCAATTTTATTGCTATTTTTTTCAATTTGGAGCGTTAACTATTTTCTAAGTTCTAAACTCAAGCCAAATTTTGGTACAATTTGGCTATTGAGTTTCAAATTCATTCTTTGCATAATTAATACATAGAGTAGTAAGTGTGTCACATCAGTAACAAAAATATGTACCTTATCTTTTATTGCTAAAAACGCGAAATGAGTATGAAATTGATAATTTTTGGAAGTAAGAAAAATATTGTGATATTTCATCGGACAAAATATAGTTGAATTGTATGATTATCTACAATTGATAGTTTTAATTGTTGTGTCTTGTGTCACACACGTAACACGTTGGTATATCTTAATATGTCTGTTTTTCAACTCATTTTGAGTTTTTTTGTTTCTAGATATGGCATTTATGGTGCAGGGACACATTTTTCATGGATTTCTCTTGCATTTGGGAATTTAATCCAATTTAAAAATAGGAATACATCCCTTTCTTATGATAATTGTGAGAAACCCAAAACGAAAACAAAATTGAATAAGCAATTAAGGTCCATTTGCTGATGCGAAACTTAATGTTCAAACTTTTATGTTCAACTTCAACGTATATTTTCTACTTTTTCCTCAGTGTAAACCATCGCATAATCTCTAAAAAAATACCATTAGGTGAGATATTATGTTCTGCTCGTGGTTTGTACACCCGTAACATTAAAATGTCATAACCGTAACAATTACAAACGAAAATTTTGAACAGTTTTTCACAAATTTATTTTTCATTTCAAAACTAGCTGCCCCGCTCAGCTTCGCTCAAGTAAACAATCCATTTTACTTACAATACAACGTATACAGTTTGACTGTATACTGTATATTGTTCTTAAACGAATAATTTAATTACACATGTAACACGGGTTATCCTATCCGTCTCTTAAACACCATATTTGGCGAGTTAAAGTTATCCGCTCGAAATTACATGTCACAAACCATTTCAAATATTTATTTCTATGAATTACAACTTGACAGATTTTTAAGTTCTATTACACGGTTATTTGCCGTTTATAAATAGATGGGTAAATGTGTATATTGTCTTAACATTTATAGAAGAGATTTTTTCTTCCCTCCTTTCGTATCGTATTCTAAAATTTCAACAGATTATGCATGGGAGAAGGTAAAGACTAAAATTGTATGCTGGTCAGTCATTCTTTTATTTTATTGAAATATCATACTCGTTAATTTGATGTAATCTATTGAAGAAAAACACTTGCATCAACTTAGACAAAAAATGTTCAACAATGGCATCACATTTAACTCAACTGTCACACGAGAATTTTAATAAATAAAAAATAAACAATATCCTTTCGGACAGATTAAAATGTTAATAATATTTTGTTTCATCTATAGCCAGCATCAAAATTTAGACTACACACACATTTAATCATTTTATTCAACCATAATTTGTTTACACTTGAGAGGAAACAAAATGAAATTTTCAATGAACTGGGACAGTAATTTGCAAATCAACTTGTATTTGATATCAATTAGAATACAATTATTAAAGTTGTAACGCATCAGGTATATAGCAAAGGTTTATTCACAGATTCACACTCTGTATTTGTATAACACACACATTCATACTATTTATAGCCAAAAGCAATGTAATGTAGTATATGGACTGTTTGAAAGATATTTGAATTGAATACTGATGTTTTGTTTTTTTGATATAAAATCAATTTGGTAAGAGTAAGGTATAAAGTTAGGTTTGTTTCCCTATTTTGTTTAACAACTACAACAACAACTTAATAGGAAACTTGTAAGTACTTCCAAGAAGAGGTCTATCATCAATTTATTTGAATTTAATGCTTTGAGCTCAAACATCCCAATACAAGGAAAGTACAATCAAAACCTATGCTTACTTTAGTGTATTGAATTTGTTCTCGTTAAAGTTGAACATTTTGAACATTGTTTTAAGTTTTAAAACAGATCGGTTATGATGTATAGGTACTTGGGTGCCGAGTTTGAATTTCTTGATAATTTTGGAACAATGCCTGACTTTGTGTTTATAAAGTATTTTCCCTTCTATGAACTGCCTTGCAGAAACGGACCACAGCAAAAAAGAGCCTTACGGTACAAAAAATACTTTGTTTTTTTTTTATTTTAAATAAATTTTAAATAAATATTATTAAATCAAAAATCGATGTGTTTCTGTTCAAAACAGCATTTTACATAAAATCCGACAAAAGAGTAGGGCGTGTAGGTTGGGTCGCAAGATAAGAAAAAAATCGAATGGGAGTCTTTTTTACTCCGTTTCTCAACATTTGTTTTCTGTCTTCGGTTAATGAAAATTAAGGAACTAACGGGAAATAACTACTTCGCCTTAATTTACATTACGGCACTGCATATATACTTAACTGCGTATTCGATATAAAATTAACCTTTTTATATATGTACAATGTACTTACATATTTATAGATACAACTTTTGGTTTTGAGAATCTGTTTATGAGTATGACTATTGTGTTTCTATGGACCAAACAAAATACACTTATCGAGAGTGTAATACTAGTAAAGACGTTGAAACAACATGGGGAGGACAAAATTGCATCTAAATTCAATTTCATGCGGTTGAGAGTGCTTTGGAAATATACCCTATGAGACACAAGTAAAGTGGTCGAATGGTCAACAGACAATGATGGTATAGAGTGGACACTGGACACTGGACACTCTCGACATGGACAGTGAGGGCGAATAGTGTTATAGCAATGACTTTTTTTTAAAGATTGTGTAGTTTGTGGTGTCTACATAACCTTTGCAATTTTAGGGGATACCACAGGGAAACTATATTGAACCTGGCTTATTTAATGTTTATCATTATTGATAATTATAATGAAGAAAAAATAAACAAATACCACTTCAGAAAAAAAGGAAGTGCTTATGGTTTTAGTTATATGAGACAGGCTTAGAGATCAGTGATGTCCGAATGCAAATAAATAAGAAACTATTTCATTCTTTCCCGACGTTTCGTTGGGTATTTTCCAACTTTTACAAGGTATGTTTTTTATTTAATGTTTAACATTGACAGGAACTTTTGAATATTTACATTTAATTTATAAATTAACAAAAGGAACAAGAACTTAAATGCTATTCCCAAGTAACATTTTTCCTCTCATAAGACGCTCCGAGAGCGCTACGAGACTTATTTTAGGGAGCTAAATGCACTCTTGAGGAGTTCTTCTAGATTCTTATAATATTGTTAAAAGCCTTAAATGGCCTAGTTATGGGAGCCTCTTGATCCTATAGGAAGAGTTTTATTCTTCTTATGCGATTATAGACGCCGCTTTGTAAATCTAGTAAAGCTCTCTGAACTCTTCCTATGGGAGTGCGTCTCTTCCTACAGAAGTTGTTAAAAAGAGAACGAGTGTGTGTAAACTTAAAAAAACATATATCTTTCGCATTTTTAATTTCTTGTTTTGAAGAAGGTAGGCGAATAGTTTTTATGTGTGTTCGTGATTCTCTCATGTCAAAAAATAATGTGTTTTTTAGTGCGAGTATTTATCTCACAAGTTAATTGACGCATTATATTTGTAAAAATCATGGCATATGTAGGCTAAATATCACAGAACTTTTTTTATTGCCACACTGTAGTGCTTATATTTCACTTAAAATGTAAAATGTATGTATTGTATGAATGAAAATGCACTCATACATATTTTTCCTTAACTCTTAAATGACTTGTATATATTTTTCTGAAGTTTGACATAAAACACAATTGGTGCAAAATTTTGTTAAAATATAAATATTGTAACGATTTAATAATTACCCAATTACTTTGAATTTGAAACAAAAGAAAATCCTCTAACCGTTTGCAGCGCGATCTCTTGGAAAAGCTAAACACCAAACATTCAACCGTTTACAGCGCCATCTTGTGATTCAGCTGAGTATCAATTCCAATGTTCCACCTGTCAGCGACTGGAATGGAAACTACTAGAAGGAGATATACTCGAATATTCCAGTGGATACTAGTGAAGACTAGAACTATTTAATTCCCTATATAAGGAGATATTTCCGAACGAGTAGGGACAGTTTAATTTTGAATGTGATAACGTAAAATAAGAAGTAAAAGTGTATCCAGAAGTGAATTTTAAATTGCATACTATTGTGATTGGAGAATAATTAAATATATTTGAAGTGAAATAAAGTGTGTTTGTTTTGTTAAGTAAACAAGTGGACGTTATTTATTTAAAGGAAATAAGTTTTACTATCGAACCTAGGTACAACATTACAATATGATTGATACAGGCTCCTGGTCCAAATTTAAATTCAAGGAAAATACTTTAATTTACATAGTGTTAGGGTTCGATATATTTCGATTCTCTTCGAGAATCTTCATCAGGAAAAATATAACTTTTATGTTTATGAATTTATTGTGAATGTTTTTGACGCGGAGTTTATGTCGTTGGATTGCCGCGGAGTCCAGAAGTTTTGTTACACATTATGACAACTTTCCAGTCACCAAATTTTAGCATAAGAATGTTTGACAATCTTAGAATTGAAAGCTTAACATTTTTATAATTTGATAATTATGGTAACTTTTTAGAAAGTTCAATCCCTGTTGCCAGATTATCACCACAGAAAAATTGCCATAATTTCATTTTTTACAATTTTCTTTTTTTCTCATGGTAGAAAAATTTTTTTTCTTACATATTTTGCTTGCTAATATTTCTAACTTTGTTTCAGATCAAGATAATTTCTTTGAATCCAGAATGTAATCAGGCCTCACTGAAATTGTGCATCGAAAACATTATAAGTTGGTATTATGTTCACTGGGGCGTGTACGTATTTAAATATGCCTTTAGACTTTGCCAAAGCATATGCATCAATCAAGAACTGATGCAGAGCCTCTATACGCTACTTATAGCAATCTGCTTTTGTGTATTCATATGATGTACGAGTATATAAGGTGCTGTGCCATCATCTCATATGCTCTTCATCCCAATCAAAATTTGAATTCAATCAAATTGCAAATTAATTGATTTCAGCCATAAGATGTATTTTCGAATGAGAATTTCTTTAACAACTATATAATAATATGTATGTATATTATATGTAGTGTGTCTTAAGTGCTAAGTAATGCCCAAGATTTTGACACCGAACAGTAACGAATTTATTGTATACAAAAGGTTAAAGTGTCATTAAAAATGCATATTCTCAAACGGCCTATCAACAACAAGGGTATAAAACAGTTATATTTGTTCACCTTATATACAGAGCCACACATCTACATAAATATATCTATCTTAAATATCCTATAGACCAATTTGAAGACTTTGACTAATAGACATGACTGTGGGGAATCAACATTGCATATAACCATCAAAAGCAAGGTCTTGAGAGAATTCGGTTTTCAGTCAGAAAATGCCATCTGTCTATCGTTCCGTAATTGAGTTAAGGTAGATGTCATATTATAGTAGTATCGGTCTTCTATTTGTATGGTTTCGTAAGCTCGTTATACCCACACTACTTATGTATGTATATAACTTCAGGCAAACCTAAGTGATATCCACAGAATCTTAATCCTTTTGATTGGAATTTGTTCTGGACTTGTCGGTTGCTTGGTTGCTGGATTAATAAATTGTTTTCTCCGAAAAGGACTTATATGTGAGAGACATGACACGAATATAGCAACCAATATTAAGTAAAATGTTGACACTTGATATCGCCTCTTGTGGTTCGTTAAAATTCAAATGCCATCAGCATAATCAATGAATATACACCAAAAACCACTACGATGATAATATGTATGATGATGACTTAACTTCAATTCGAGAATAAATAAGAATATATTTATCTTGATCCATAAAGCTTAATTACAACTAAACAGCTCCTTAAAATATGCAAATATATTCGTAAATAGCATTAAACCACACACCTATTGCCTAAGAATATGCAAATTTTGCCAAAAGAAATCACGACTTCCTTAATCACCTGTTTTTGAAAAAAAAAACAATTCTTTGACATTAAATCACGCGATTAAATCGATTCAAGCCTATTGCTTAGCCATAAAAATGGCAAACGACACACATAGCAAGGCATTAAAAGAGATTTATTTATTTTACAATCGCACATATTAAGTCGAAATCGCTCCATTAAACCTCTCGATGTTCTCTCGCTCTCTCTGATGGCATATTATATGGTAGTGCTGGGTGGCCGCCATTAAAAAAGGGGTGCAAACAAACCATCTAATTATACCCAATATCCAAATATAGGCTGGCTGGTGTGTCGCCTGTCAAAATGTCGTGCTCCAGTCGATCAAATGACGCGTGATCCGTTAAATAAAATAAATGGCTCCATTTCCGTTTTGGTGAGAATAAAATAAAAACACAAAAAATCTGCGCGAAATCATAAAATAAAAATGCAAACAAAGTGCTAATTGGTCAACTATCTATATAAAGACACATTCCACAGGAACGACGACATATTGCCTGGATGTGTATATTTATGTAGTAGTTGTTTTTGTTGGTGCTGTTGTTGGCGGAAGCAATGGCAATGGATATGTCGGCCCCGTTCGATGTTTCGCCTCCTTCGCTTTCGAACCAACAACGCAACAACAAAGGCCAGAGTCCATGATAAACGTTCTGAAAACGATCCATAAATTACGAACGTAACCAATGGATAGGATAATAAATCAATTAAGCGCACACAACGCACTAGTACTATACATATACAAGGATATACGCGGATAAACAATAGGAATGTCATTTTGTTTGTCATAGACCATTATCGCTGTCGTTGTTCTTGGTGTGGTTGAGTTTGTTTTTTTTTAAGCTTGTTGTTGCTTTAACTGTTGTGTGTCCTGCTGTTGCTGTGGCTGCTGCTTGCTTTTAAACAGGACTTCAGGTCCGCACTGAATCTAGTCGCAAACTTCGATTATATTGATCTATAAACAAATCTCGTTCTTAGTAAATTTGTTTATATCCTTGTGGCATGATGAATTAGTGATTTAGTTGTGGTGTTATATGACGTATAGTTTGTGTCAAACAGAAATTATGAAAAATAATCAATTTAATAATGACATGAACTCTAGAAATAGCATTTTGATCTGCTAGTACACCGACTATAGAAATCTTTCAGAAAATTATGACGAATGTGTAAGATCACTATTTTTTATCAATTACAAGACTGTACCATCAGCACAATATTAACAATATGCAGAGATGCAGATGACAACATTAAACGTTACTTCAATTTGTCAAAATAATAATTGTTGCCATCTTAGACTATATTAACCCAATGAATTCAAAAATAATAAAACAAACTTTAAACATTATTTAATGAATTTCGGACAAAGCGAATTTTAAAAATAAGAATATTTTTTTCGCATTTACTGAAATCTTAAATTAAAAATACTTTGGTGGTCTTCAGAGAACCCCATCAATGAGCAGAGCCCATGGCGATTAACTACTTTTGATATTGCAAACTCCAGCACTGGTAGATTCACAGTATGCTGTGAATAATAGACTAAGGATTAGATATACATACATAGTTTGGTTTTACTCAACATTTTGTCTTTGTATATAAATACGTACATTTTTGCCATCAAAATTTAATTAAATCTAAGGGATATTCTATTTTGAAAATAAGCAAATGTTTAACTTTGGCAGGTATTTTTGCAGTCAAGAGCGATTAACCTAATTTAAGTTTTTGTTTTGATTTTTGTTTTGGAATCTGAAACACAGTGTTTTAGTTTTTGATGTGTAAACATCTATGCTGGCGGTAGAGTGAATAAAAAACGTGAATGTTCGTGGGCAACGTTACGTCCTGCCACGTTACGGTGTGCAACGTTACGATCTGCATACTAGGATGGATGCGTTCAGTGAAAAAATATCTTAAGATCCCCTTCAAGCAAAAACAAGTCCGTTTTGGATCCGCGCTCGTTGATGTTTACACATAAATATTAACCGTGAGTCCCGGCACTCACACACTTTTTTCATAACATAACATAACAGAACACTCTTGGTCCAGTTTTTCAGTAGGGAGTTAAGGCACAGTTAGCTAACTCTGTTAATAAATGTTTCTACAGTTAATACAATCAGCTGTTTTTATGAAAGGATGCATGCGGAAGGGACTAAAAACTGGGAGGATAAACCAACAACAAAAAAATTTCAATTTATCCAGAGTTAACTCACCATATTTGGTGGGTTAACTGGGGTTTTGATGTGTAAACATCTATGCTGGCGGTAGAGTGAAAAAAAACGTGAACGTTCGTGTGCAACGTTACGGTGTGCAACGTTACGATCTGCATACTAGGATGGGTGCGCACGCTGATTTTTACACATATTAATCGTGAGTCCCGGTACTCACACAATTTTTTTTGTTTTTATTCGATTTAAAAATATTTTTTTCATGATCCAACTTTTACACTTCAGTTTCTAACAGAAACTCGAACTCAGGATTTTCTACAAAAAGTAGTTCGGTGAATATATTTTTTTTTTCAAAACTCAGCATATCACAGAATAAATAGAATAATCACTTTGAGACAAGCATTATTTGGACAATCAGTTCCCTATTTCATAAAAATTGACAGGTGACATTTCTACAAATTTGTCACACTTGTCTGAAAAAAATTTGTATTTTATAAGATATTGACAGGTGCAGATATTATGTCAGAAAAATACAATGACAAATTTGTCATGACAATTTTTTCATTGTTATATACTGACACATTTGTCGTGTTGTCCTCAGATTTAATTATGAAACATACTTGGGCACTGAACTGTTATTTCATAGGGAATCCATTTTGTATTCTTAATTATGTGTGAAGAAGAAACACACTTTTCATGCTCTCATATGTCTGAGCTAAAACATAGAATGTTTTTTTGACAGTTCCGTGATTTGCTCTGAGTTAAAAAAGAAAAACGACATATAGTAAAAAGGCTTTATTGGTCTTGCCTGTAAAAAAAATTATTAAGTTGCAAAGCCGGCTAAAATAGTCTATCACAACTAAGACTGCCCCTAGGCAAAAAATCCTGCGTACACTACTGCAAAGTTTATACCCATATCGAACAATTGTATCAAAGATTTTTGTAGGTCATTATGTTTAGATATTATTTTGGTATCCAGTTTTTTTTTTATTTTATTATTAATTTAAAAGACTTGCGTAAAATTCGAAAAATATATTTCGAAATGCATAAATCTTACTTAGTCAGAATCACGAAATTAAACTTTTTTTAATTTCAAACAAATCGTATTTAAATAGAATAAAATGTAGTTAAACCTGCACTAAACCCTCCCCCTCCTCACCCCTTGCATGCGCCAATGTGAATGCAGTATGCTTACCCTGCAATAAGATCTTTGGGATTTGTATAGAGTTGGTACATATGCGTATATGTAGAAGTGCATACATAAATACATATGAATATATATTATCATACCAATCTCTAATCAAATTTTCCACATACCAAGATTCAATTCAATACAATTCTGTCAAATCGGCAGATCAAATTATGGTCTCCCTTATTTGTAATTAGTTAATTTTATGCGGTCAAAGAAGATTTGCTTAATGTTTATGCCGCTTGGCGCGCATATAGACATTCCGACGAGTATATAATTTTTCAAATTCGCTACAAGATGTGTCATCATCATTCATACCAATCAAATCAATTTAGAACTAATTCTAGGCCAACACAAAAAAAAAAAAAACCTCACCGCTTTGAGCCCAATTAGACAACTAATCATGGAGTCCTTTCAGTGGTGGCGTGTTCGTACATCTAAATCTCCTCGCACCTCCATCCTTATCCTCTCTCACTCTCTACTGAAATCAATCAAATTGCCATTCAAACGCATACACCCACGAAAAATATATACCTACATATAGAAAGAACACAGGAGCAGGATATTCAATTGACTGCCTTTCTCAAAATGTCTGTCGTCGTCTACGGTCTACGGTCTAGGTCGATAAATAAACTTTGTCGTCCTTTGCAGTTTGGCGAATCCTTTATTCACTGCCGGCCAATTTGGTCGCCCTTCTTTTTCGTGTTAAAGTCATACACCTATATGCCCGACATTGGTTATAACCGACCCAAATATGGTGCGAATGTCGGGGTGGCAAATTGATTGGACGTGTGTTGTGCTGGGTGTGTGACTACGGCTAATACGTCTACCTGGGCTGTCCTGGATGTGTCCCTGTCCATCCGTAATTTGGTGGCGCCTAATTACAATGAAAGGATTCGATAAATTGGAAATTGTCTGACGTAAAATAGGTGTTAATTGAGGCCGTCAATTGCCGAAAGATTGCCAACTGTTAACTAAATGAAGCGTGATATACCTACATACCTATATATATATTTTGTGGGTGGGTGGATGGATCTATATAATTATTGTTCCATACCTCTTCAATGTGTAGCAATTATTATTATATTGAGGAAATTCTATATTATAATATTTTATTTGACCCTTGAATTCATTTTGATTATATTGTGTGTGTGTGTAAGCAGAGGGTATCACCAAAAATGGATTCGATATTGAGAGGCGTTGGCCAGTGAATTAGTGGTAATCATTCAATTGTGGCTTTGATTACATGATGTGTGAGAACCGATTAATATAAAGATATGTTATGCGTATAGAAATATAAATACCAACTTACCTATGTACATACATAATTATACTATAAATGAAAGACCATTTTGAATAGGTAATTGACATAATGAAATTGTGGTATGTCATTTATTATAGGATGTGAGTTCCAATTAATGGCTTTGGGGTATAATTCCAGTTGACATTTACTTTATATATTAATTAAGGAAGACTGTTTGTTTTAAGATTAAGGGGCTAACCGTCAAGAAATAAAAGTCAAATAAAATTAATATGTTTAAATTGGTTAGTTAAATATCACTTTTTCTTGAATTTCACAGGATATTTAGCTTTGTTTCAAAACTCAATGATTGTTGGATTTGTTTTGAGAAAAAAAAAATTGTGGTAATGGCATAGCTCCAATGTTTACAATATCTATCTAGATTTTAAGAAAATACCGTTGAGGTCCTAGTTCGATGTACAAATGGACGCTCAGATCCAAGGACCGATGGATGGTTTAACGAATACCACTGTTATGGACTTCTTCTTCATTTTAATAATGATTAATGTGCTTTGTAAATGCAATGCGACCTGCGAATGATAAAAAATCTTTTGAAGCAATTTCTAGAGCAAATAAAGGGTGTTTTTTTAGACGTGTCGTTTTCAAGAAGAAATAAAACGCATATAATTTAATGTCATGGTCAAGAATTTAGCTTTATTATAAAAATAATGGTTTGCCATTATGTTTTTAAAATGATTTCGGGCAAGTGACCGCCGCGGCTGGCTCGAATAAAATTCAGCCGAGAGGCCCAATTTTCAACCACTTTTTGCAGCAATTGGGGCCGTATGTCAGCAAAAACGAGCTGAATATTCTCTTCCAAGACGTCAATCGTCTCGGACTTATCTGCGTAGACAAGCGACATCACATAACCCTACAAAAAATAGTCCAGCGGTGTTAAATCGCACGATCCTTTAAGGCCACGTCACAGGCCCACGACGCGAGATAATGCGCTCACCAAAAGTTTCCTTCAATTCATTGATTATTTCGTTGGCTATATGGCATGTAGCGCCGTCTTGTTGGAACCAAAGGTCGTCCACATCAACATCCTCCAATTCAGGCACGAAAAGTCATTAATCATGGCTCTATAGCGTTCCCCATCGACTGTAACATAATGCCCGCTTCATTTTTGAAGAAATATGGACCAATGAATCCCTCTACCCATAGAGCATACCAAACAGTGACTTTGAGAATATAACGGCATCTCAACAATGGCTTGTGGATTATGATCAATCCAAATATTATAATTTGGCATATTGACGTACCCATTCAACCAAAAATGAGCTTCATCGCTGAACAAAATTTTCCTGCGATGCGTCGCGCGAACTGAACCATTATTTTGGTAATAAATTTGCACGATTATCACACGTTGTTCATTCATTATAAAATGGAAAACCAAACTAAGCATAAATCAAGGGACAACTGTCAAAAAGACCAACTCCAAAAAAAGTATTGCCAGATTGAAAACCACACGTCTAAAAAAAAACACCCTAAATCAACATTCCCTTTGTTTTAAATTAAATGCTCCCATCAATACTTTTAAAAAGAAAACACTGCGTAAAATTAGCTTAAATTGGAAAATTTTGTATTTTAATTATTTCTACTTGACCAACAAAACTTATCTGCTGCGAACTGTTAAACGCATATTTGGAATCCACAACATCAGGAGACATTCCAAAAACCGACTAAAAGAAAATTCGTTCAAATTTAACCTATACACTTTTTTATGACAATTAGCATTTGTCAGCAACCACTTATGTGAATAAAATGTCAAAACTCGTGACCATTCACAATAAGCAGTTCACTGTTCGCGTCTCATGTGCAAGGCACTTACAAACTCGATATATAGCCGTTATACACAAAACCAAACCTTTTTTCTATAGATCAAGTAAAAAAAATTAACTGCTAACAAGCAACTAACCAAGTCCTTGAGGCATTATTCACCAGCTGTATAGTTGCTTGTTTTCTTATTCCAATTTGCTTCACTTTCACGTTTCAAAAAATGAAACAATTATCTCAAAGAAGAGTGGGAAAGATTCAAAAGAAAAGCTTTCTTGCCAGGTCTATAGAACAGCGTGGATTCCAGATTACGCTTTCCCTAAGAAATTGCACTTAGAATTTTTTTTTTGTTATCTTACTTATTGTTAGCCAAACCAATCTTTCTTTAACATAACTTTGAAAAAAGTCTATCGCCTATAGGCTACGAAAAGCTACTAGTTCATAACTAATTGTTCCCCATTTTTCCTTAGACTCACTCAATTGCAGAAAAATAAAGCAGAGTGAGCAGAGCATCATCAGGATAACAAAATCCCGGACTTTCCTGTGTACCGCACCTTTTGTGTCCACAGCACAGGACTTGGGTTCAACATAGAGTTTGGTTTCAACTGTTTTGTTTGCCATAACAATAATAATAACCATGTTACCATAACCATTGAGGAAAACTTTATGGCAGTTCAGTACCAGTTGAAGATGAAAGAGGCGAATGGAGCAGCGCATCAGGAGTGGAAAAGTTTGTGTATTTTTTTTTTATTTCTATCTTTTATTGTTATTATTGCTCATGCCCCAACTGCCCCCAAAACTTCCTCCCCTTTCTATTTACTAACCCTAAACTGGAAAAAAAAGCTGAAACCTTTTTCCTTGAAGGAAAACAAATTGTTTTATGTTTTCCATTTCTTTTGTGGGTCGGTGATGTTTTTCTGTTTTTTTTTTTTTTTTTTTGTCTTAATTTCATCGCTCGTCTTTTCCATTATTGTGTAGATTCTTCTGACTGATACAAAAAGTCCTAAGATCTCTACTTCATCTCCCGTAACCGCCCATTCAGCCTTTAGATGGTAATTACTTCTTGCAAAAAGACTATGTACATATTATATACGAAGTCCATGGTTTGAATGAAAACAAAAAATAATACCAACTTTTTATTCTTAACCCTGCGGGGGCTATATCCTAAAACATAAATGCTAAGAAAAATTAATTTCGTAAGTCTTATATTTTCCTCAAGAAACAGATATTATATTTAACTGGAGTCGAGTCCCAGTGGAGTCATACAAGAATGGCGGATTGAATTTTTCCAAATGAGGCCGAACAGTAGAATCATAAATTCTACACGATTTTTGAGGGCACTGGCACGTGTAGCTATTATCGCCATTATCAGGAGTAACGAAAATAAGATGTTCAAAAAATTCAACTTTTAAGTATATTTTATGCATATTTTCGCTTTTAAAATTTGAATTTGAAGTGAATATCGGAGTGGTAAGCTTTTTGCAAATAAAAATTTAATTGAATACCTACAAATTCGTAGATAGGTAGAGAATATTATAATCCTTACATAAGTACATTATTCAAACTAAGTTTTGACATCACAAAACATTTCTAACAATTTATCGTTCCCCAAAAACTGAAGCAAATGCAATTGGTGTATTTTCCCCCAAGAGCTTTTACCACTTTATGCAAAATTTTAAATCAACTTATTTTAATTTTTGTCGGAGAGAAAATAAATGCAGGCAAAAATATTAAGCTTGAAATTTTGAAAAATTCCTGTTAAAATACCTTGGACTCGGAAAACTTCTTAAAAATATTTTTTTTTTTTATTATTAGTTTTCGAAAAATTAATAAAAAGAAGTGTCTTTAAATGTTTAGTTGTGAATTTCCCCCTCCCAACACACTTACGATCTTTATTACATTCAAACTTGGTTGGAATAAAAACTGGATTTATGTAGTTATTCCCGAAAGTCTTAAGCATTAAGCACTGAAACTCCTTTAACGATTTTGATTAAATATTAAATTTGTAGTAGAATAAGAGCTGACAGCTAATTTTGGATGTGGAAATATAAAAAAATTTGAGAACGAGGGTTTGTATAGGTGCATGCGCCTTGATATCCAAAACAACAAAAGTCTGGCAGATTTTTTTGGCGCTGGTCTATGGTGGGAGTTGGCGATTGAAAAAAAAGTGTTTTTTTTTTAGAACCGTTATCAATTAAATTGATTTTTTTTAACGAGAAATAATGCCCTGTCATTTTTCCTAAGTATAAAAATTTTTATCTTGCAATCTGATTCATAGATCTCAAGATATTAGCTTTTTAAGCAAAGCTTATCGGATATTTTTGTGTGTTGTTGATTTTCTTCTATGCATAAAATCTTCAAAAAAAGCCGATTAGGTTCGCTTAAAAAGTTTATATCTTGAGTTCTATTAATCGGATTCTCAAGATAAAAGTCTTTATGCTTGGGGAAAATGACAAAACATCATTTCCTATTTTAAAATAATTAATTTAAGTGATAATGCCTTCAAAAAAAAATTGTAAACATCCCTTTTTTTCTTTTCCTTACAGTGGATTTTTAGATTTTACTGCAGTACTGCAGCTTTCGCTTCAGAATTGAAAGGATCCATGCATACTGCACTAACGGAACAGGAATTGTAAATACACAAAGTAGAAGGGTTTTAATCCTCTTCACCCCATGACGCGATGAAGAAAGAAGAATTATTTAATATTTAATAAGAACACTCACATAATCGCAATCACTTTTTTTTACTCTTTAGAAAACACATACTTTGATTTTAAGAAAAGTTTTGTTTTTAATTCAAAGTTTCACTTTTGGTTTTAATAATAAAAAAAAGTTTTAGTTTTTGTTTAAATTTTGTAGTGTAAATAACTTGCAAAAATCATTTCTTCTCCACTCGCACATACGATTTATAACAAATTACATATCTGATTGTATGTGTCTATCCATGTTGTTACTGTTTTCCGCTAGAGTACTGCCACTAGTTGTACCTATACCTACTCACGCATGAGAAGATAGTTGTACTAGATTATAGTTTTCATCTACTCCAGCCGGAATAGTTGTCAAAATATTGAATACACAAAAATTCAATGCTATACTAACACAACGCAACGTAGCTGCAATTGGAACTGCAGCCGCAGCTGGAAGAGTTCACCAACTTTGAACTTTCCACGAACAGTTCTTTTGACATTTCAATTTTTAAAAAAAAAAAAAAAATATCAGAATTAAGAAATACGAAGAACTAAGCCGATGCAATCCCATTTTAATTTTTTTTTCTCTAAAATATACAAAAAGCTATACAGCTGCATTGTGAAAACGTTAAAAAAGCACGTACGTAAGCTGTTACAGCTCCAGTCGCAGTATTCTATTGTTTTCAGGCAGAAAGCTGGGCAGATGAATTTCGTTAATATGTATCATGAAGTTGTACCTTTTCATTGTTATCCTATCCGTCATCCATTCTTGTGACAGCTTATATTTTAATTTGAGGGACTGTATAGTTTTTTATGTTATGTAGCTTAGTCTCCGTTTTTGATGTGTAAATATAGAGTGAAAACAAAACGTGAAGGTTCGTGTGCAACGTTACGTCGTGCAACGTAACGGTGTGCAACGTTACGATCTGCCAACCAGGATGGGTGCGTTCAGTGAAAAAAAACTTAAGTCAAGCTAAAACAAGTCCGTTTTGGATCCGCGCACGTTGATGTTTACACATATTAACCGTGAGTCCCGGCACTCACACAATTTTTTTTCTATCTGCGCCAAATTAACCTCTATTTACTTTTTAAAACTCATAAGATAAAATAAATCTACGTGGATACTAAAATAGATATGGGTTTTAAAAATAAAGAAATTTTCGCCAATGCAAATCAAAATGGCAAGATTTAATTTACCCCAAAAGTGCCTGAAGCTCTTGAAATGAAATGAAAAGTATGCCGGATTGGCTGTGGGTGTGGGGCCGTCATCATTAATTCCATTGGCTGGTCTAACCAATTGCACAATATTTTTGGGGACCGGAAACCATGGGTGATTTGTGTATTTACCGTTCACATCCGGAATAGTAAGGGGCATCACATATCTTCTTCTAGTAACTACACTTTGAATACCGAAACGCTATTGTTATTGTTCGTTTATAACGGGTGATTTTTTAGCTGGTTTGGTTTTGGCAACACTGGTTTTGACAGCTGACGTTTGTTTAGTACCTTGTGTCACTGTCAAACAGCTTCAGTTTGGTTTGCAATTTAACCATGGATCGTCTTACAAATGAACAACGCTTGCAAATTATTGAATTTTACTATCAAAATTCGTGCTCGGTTCGAAATGTTCATCGCGCGCTGCTTGTGTTCAGCGATGAGGCTCCTTTTTGGTTGAATGGGTACGTAAATAAGCAAAATTGCCGCATTTGGAGTGAAGATCAGCCAGAAGCATTGCAACAGCTACCAATGCATCCCGAAAAAGCCACTGTTTGGTGCGGTTTATGGGCCGGCGGCATTATTGGGCCTATTTCTTCAAAGATGATGCGAATCGCAGCGTTACTGTCAATGGTGAACGCTACCGAGCGATGATAACAAACTTTTTTTTGCCCGAAATGGAAGTTCTTGACTTGCATGATATGTGGTTTCAACAAGACGGTGCCACATGCCACACAGCACGCGAAACAATGGCGCAATTGCGAGGCGAGTTTGGTGAACAGTTAATTTCACGTTTCGGGCCGGTCAATTGGCCGCCTAGATCGTGCGATTTGACACCATTAGATTATTTTTTGTGGGGGTATGTCAAGGCTAATGTCTATAGGGACAAGCCCGCTTCGATTGACGCACTGGAAGCCAACATCCATGCATTCATTCGTGAGATACCGGCCGATATGTGTGAAAGAGTATGCCAAAATTGGACTCAGCGGATGGGGTACCTGAGACGCAGCCGCGGTCAACATTTGCATGAAATTATCTTTAAACATTAAATTGCAAGGTTCAAACTATCGATTCAAATAAATATTTCATTCATTTTTTCGAATTTTTTGTGTTTTTTTTTTTTAAAAAAGTTCTAAACCTCTTAAAAAATCACCCATTACATACACATACCTACACATATGTATGTAACTCTGTACGAAAAGGAAGAGAACCATTGTTTTGCAAGGATAACGAGCGCGATGACCTCATCGCATACACCAACGAGAGAGTATCATCATCTAGAGCGGACCCATGTAGTGTACTGTAGGTTGTAGAGCTGTGTAGTGTATGACTTCGTCCAGCTGTTCTGTTATCCGATGTAAACGATTTAATTCAATTTATGGTATTGATAGACAAATTTATTGCTATCAGCCATATTAATCGGTTCCACGGACGCTCTTATGGTGTGTAATTGAATTACAGCATCACAAACGGAAATGTCCAAATATATACATGCATACATGCATAGATACATAAGTTTGTGTATAAAGCATAAATATATGTCAGAATCGATCAGACGGACGATATAGTATAGTGAGATGAGTGATAGTAAATTTATGCATGTAAATCCTGTGTAATTACTGATTTAGGGTCGAATTTATTATAGAACCGTTCCATACAGACTCAGAGAGAGGTATATAGAGAAACCAGGGAATGGTAAATTTCAATCAAGATTCACAGATGATTAGCAAATTGTTGGTATGACCATAGATCACTATTCCGGATGTGTTGTCGGTTTCTGGATGATTAACATCTTTCATATGTCTCTATGTCTGACACTGAGAAGGGGATGCGGGTGTTATAATTATTTACCAAGATATGAGGTTATGTTAAGGTACAAGAAATACCAAAAGATAACATCCCACAAGGGAGCCATTCATACCTCGTTTTGATTGCGAGTTATTATATGAAGATAATACTATGTAAATATGCTCATTTTGTTTGCTTGAGATGAAGATTAAGACACCATGACACTATTGTTTCGGGTTTAGGTATAGGATATGTTTTCAATGGCCATTTGGGTACAATTTTAAATTATGGTTTAAATGTGAAGTTTTGTTGGGGGTATATGTACTGATTAAAATTACATAACAATTTTTACTGATAGATAAATTATTTGAAGTAACGAGAGCAAAATTAATTTTTTTTTTTTGGTGGCGAATGGAACACAATTTTAAATTGATTTAGTGCTTGTTATTGTTTTTGTGTAGTTTCGTTTCTGTGTCAATATACATATTTCAATAAAAATCTTAATAACTGCTTCCATTTCTTATGAGCGATTATTTCTCACATATTTCAAACACTAAATAAATAATAAAAAAAAAACACATTTCCAAGGTGACAGCTGTAAATTATGTTGGTTATGTTGGTACAAATAGGGTTAAATCTGCCGAAAAATATAGATCTACAAAATTGATTTTAAATCAAAAATAAATTAATTTATTATGCCCACTGGAACACAAAAATGGTCATAATCGGCTTTTTGACAGATCAAAATCAAAAATTAATTAATTTAGTTTACCGCAACGGAAAACCCAATTAGAATAATGAAATTCAAAGTAATTATCCTAGTAGGCCATCTGTTGGTTTCTTTTTGAATAATGCGTTATTTTCACACTGACAGGTCTTATATGCGCTCACAAAATTGACAAAAACTCAGTATTGTACTTCGCGGTATGAAATTGATCGATTTATGCTGCTTTTAAACGTCTTTTTTGTAGAATGGTGGACGACAAGTAAACTTTTGTTGGAACATTCAGCCTTAGGTATTGTGCGTTTCACCCGAACAATATTCCACCCTGAAAATTTGACATTTCACTTTACGCCTATTGTGAGTTTCCCCCGAAATTTTATGATCGAAAAATTCCAATTATTGTGAACATTCATTTCGGGCGAAACTCACAATAGCTTTTAAAATTCCGGGCGAGTAAAAAATTTGAATGTGAAATAATTATTTTTCGGGTGAAATTCACAATAAGGCTGATTATGGATTTTGACTCTCTAAGCTTGACAGCGTAATATAAAAATATTGTCAAAGTATATTTGTTGACATTTCGAATAATATGTTTTATTTTATTAAAGCCCGAACCACACTACTCTCGTGTGGTGTGTTGTGGAGTAGTGTGTCGCTGTCATTCCCATGTATTTCATAGATTTCGACACAACACATCACACGATACATATATGGCTCTACGCATATGAAATACATTAGAGCGATAGCGACACATGACTCCACAACACACCACACGAGACATATCTGGTTCCGGCTTAAGCCCAAAAAGTGGTATGTGATGCGCATCGCTGTTTTTTCCTCTGCAGTTGAACGCACATACCAGTATTTCTCCATAGAGTTGGCATCTCTTGCATAAGGGTTATTTGGTGTGCGATCCAATTTGTCTCATGCTTATTCTTAATACATTTGCCCCGCTCGTATCTCCTTAAATATTTTTTGTTATCTACATATGTATATATATGTATGTAAATGAAAATGGATCGTGGTGTGTTTGGATGCTTAAAACTTGAAAACGACTGGACCAAATTTGATACTTCCTTCTGCGGGTTTGTTCGTAAATGCTACGTGAAGGTTTAGAAAAAAAAAAGTGGGAACATTTTCAAAAGGTAGGCGCACAATTTGTTTTACAGTTTAGTTGAATTACCGTTCAACAGATGGCGCTGTAGGTGGTTAGGAAATTACTTTTGTGATATTATTTTAAAAAAATTTAATATTTGTAGGGTGAAATGGGGTAAAATTAAAAAAATTGAAATAAGTTTTTTTGTTTTCTTTAGGAAATAGCTTTAGGGATATTCTTTTTCAAATGTTGTTCACTGTAGGGTGCAATGGGATAAAAATTTAAAAAAAATACCCAATTTAAGAAATTCTTTTGGTGTTTGAAAAGCATGCTTTTTTATTGGATTTGAGATTTTTTTTCAGAAAATTGACGTTTTTAGGATGAAATGCTTTAAAAACCAAAAAGGGGAATCTGATTTCAAAAATTCTTTTTGTGTTTGAAAGGTTATTTACAAAAAAAAGTGCTAATTATAGAGTGAATTAGGACACACAAATTGAAATGATTACAAAAAATCTTTCTGTGTTGGGAAAGTAATAAAGGTTGGACTCAGAAGATTATGTTGTTACATATTAAGCCATTCATAACGTAAAGTATGTTAAAACCCATAAAGTAGTATTCGATTATAAAAATTAGCTTATATATGTTTATTTATATTTTATTTTGTAATTTTTATGCGAAGCTTAGGGTTGTCTACCCGTGCGAAGGCGGGCGGGCCTTCTAGTAATTTTTAAATTTAAGTTTGCAATTAAATTTGTTTTAACTAAATTTAATAAAATAACTTCATTGTTTGTTAGGTGAATTTTTGGAGTTGTTGGTGGGCAGCGCTGGCAATAGCAATAGCAATCCACACGAATTCGATTTATTTTTTACAAATGTTCAAAACGTTCACATTTATGAGCCTCTTAACTTAACAGCGTTCGATAATCTTAGAAAGGTAGACTTCTTAAACAAAACTCTCACAATGAAGGATTTTTTACAATACAGATACGTACATAGGTACGTAGTTGATCAAAACAATGGGACTGTTGGCTAAACCTAAAAGTTATAGTCCCTCATTTAAATGAAGACTTAAATGGTTTACCTTATTGATTCTTCACGGAACAGATGGAATATCGGTTCTGTATTCCCTATTTTATTCACTTGAATACGTATACAAAATTGTCTAACTTTACTAAAATTGATTACATTCAAAAATGCTAGCTTAGTTTTGAATTTTCTTTGTAACTTAAAGACACTTTTTATTTCAAGAACCTTAAATTACCTAGATAAGGTAGAGATGTATTTTTTCAATGTCATCCAGTACGTGCTTCTATATAATAGCTATAATATGCATATGATAAACTCTTCAACTTGCAACAATAAACATATATACCTACTCTTATCTTTTATTTTCGAAAAAATTATACTCGATTTCAGCTATTTCAAGACAAATTTCTCGATTTCGAATTCATCCTTACATATGATCGTCATATACCACGAAAAACCACTGTTCACATTAATCTAACTTCTTATAGACGCTCTAAGAAATCAATCTATGTCCCCATCGGCCAAATAGCTAAACCAGCTTCAAGCTCTTGAGATATGTAGGTACGTGTGGAAATCGATTTGACAAAAATCCATACAAATTATACGCAAATTCAAATTCAGGACAAATTTTCTCAAATCAGGACGAAACACATTCCCTTCCTGCATGAACTTTTATCGGAGTAGGGAGGGGGGCCGGTAAAGAAAATGAGTATATGAGTACACCGAAGCGATTGCAATTTATCACATCATGTCCTTTATGTCTCGTTTGTGTGTGTGTGTGTGTGAAGGAGGGAGAGAGAGAGAGAGAGAGAGAGTTGAGTTGGGTATAGCTGAAAGCAATTTCCGCCGTTCGAATGTCAAATTTATTTGACAAATAGTACCTACTTTCCAGGATGCGATTCTTTTTTAACTGAACTCAACTCAACTGAATATTGTACAACAAACACATATTCCCATCGTGGCATACACAGACTGTGACAGGAGTTTTATCAATTTTAAATGGTTTGGGACTTGCGATTCGGGACGACACGGGCAGAGTTATCCTGTTTGTTTCCTGTTCGCTCGGGGTGATACGGTTTGGCTGGATTTATTATGACATTTTTTTTATTATTCTTCTTCTTCTTTTTAATCTCTTTTTTTTTACTTTTTCGTTCCATTAAGAATCCTCATTTAGCGGCAAGCAGGGGATTTACAGAACCTTTAAGCCCAGGTTATACGGGTTGTAATTGTATAAGATGTTTAATATGTTCGTTGGCGCATATTACCCACACCTGGCTGCATTGCAAGAGGAGAGGATAGAGTTAGTATGCGTGATGCTCTGAGTTAGTGAGTGATTGATGTTTTTTTTTTTTTTTTGTTTTATTATTATTCCTCGAGCAAAACAGAAACAAATGACAGACATTTAGAGCTTAATTTTAATGGTAAGGGCTTTAGATTATTTTAAAGCGATGTATTCATGGTGGGGTTTAAAAATTTAAAATGTTAATCTTTTTTTAACATTTATAATTTTAACAAATACATCATGATGAGATGAAATGTATGACAAGTAAATGGTACAGATTTCATTGACACACCATTGTGATGTGTACCTCATTGAAACTATACTTTCTATAAATTACATATTTTTTTGTTATTAACATGGACATTCAGACATGTGGGGGAGAGGGGGCCAGTTTAGAACAGGGGTTGTTTTAGAAAACGTCAAAAAAAGTATCAAAACAAATACTTTTTAATACTTAAGCACAATTTTACAGTGGCAACTCTTTCTTAATTACGTCGGTGCGTCTAATGACATTTGGAACGATACCAACTTAAAAAAATAAAAGTCCTGCTACCCGTTATATATTTTTCGATCTCAGAGTATTTACTATAGAATATGAAGAAAATTTGAAAAGAAAAAGTTTGTAACTGTTATATTTAGTTGTATTTTGAAAATGTTTAAACGACACTTTTAGTGTTTAACCTTTTTTAAAAATGTATAATATTTTTAGTTGGTTATCCTCCTTGGAGCACTTTTGGACCGTAAACAAGGGGCATATTTTTTGAGAAAATTAAGAAAAAAAAATTCAAAATTTGTGAAATAAAATGTTAAGAAAGCCTCGTGTTATATTAAGATGTGGCTTTAGATGTGCACCTAATTCCAGTCTACGAAGATATTAAAAAATTATATTTCGAAATATGGACTTGTGTCGCATTGCCTTCTACCACGGAATCAATTTTTAATAAGTTATTATTTTAACCCCTATACTACCTATACTATAAAAAACCGATTAGTTTATAAATAGGTGGTAATAAATGTTTCCACTTCCAGGAAATTGTTTACAGCAATCCTATTTCCATTTCCAATCAAAGTTTAAGGTTTGAGATGAAAAACAAAAGCATTTCACTTTATCTTTCCAACTACAAACAAAATAAAACACATCTACGCACTCTACAAAAATGTGTAGATATATTCTGAATCAGTAAGGCATAAGAACAGACAAAATTATAAGGAATCTAAGCAGAGAAAATATTAAAAAGTTCACACAAATACATATATATTTTTTTTTATATTCCTTTCCAGTTTTCCCATGAGTGTCCAAACCATCAGCCCTGAAGATTAAAGCAAACAACAAAACCCCGCCTGCATCGGCATTGAGTTGTGTCAGTCGTTGGCGCTTCGGTGCTTTAGCGCTTCAGTGGGTATAGCTATAGGTATAGCTAGGTGGTAGGTGGTAGGTATTCAGCCTTCATTCTTTATTATTCCACAAACCAAAGCTGTGCCACAAGCAAGAAGTGTTGATTAAAAATTTCTTCCTCATCACTGAATTCTCCTGCCCGTAGGGAGCTCTCACTTTTCTCTATGTTTATGTTTATGTGCCAGAGAAAGCTTTGCCACTGCAAACTTAACGGTATTCTCGCAAAACCTACATCCATCCTATAATATAGCCTTCCACAAGAAAGGACGACACAAACACCGATGATGACGATGGTATGTTGATGATGAAATTGACGTTACTTTTCTGCTCACAAGAGATGTTGTTCAGAACATTCTGCTGCTTCTTGCCACTTTTACTTTTGTATTTATCTTCTAGTTCAACAACAGCATCAGCGGGGGGAAAGTGTGCGTAGCTGACGACATCAACCGCACCGGATATGCATCCCTTATCTGCAAAACAGAATCCGTGTGTTCCGAAGAAATTAGTGCCAAGTTGGTACACTAGGTGAAACCCACAAGGACACTAGCACATCATACGCTGCTTATGTTTTCAAATAGCAGGCCACTACGTGACAACGTCCATGCGTTGGGGCGTTATGCAAGCAAGCTGCATCATCTGATAAAATACTAAAGAGGGATATATAGCATTAACAAGAAAAAAATACAACAACAGCTGCACCGCAATGAAAGGAGGACGCCTTATGTGCATTATTTTTATTTTTCTATTTTCATCGTACATAGCCGCGAGCTGATTGAAATAGAAAAACACTTTTTTTTTTAAAATGGCGCCCAACGCGAGATAAATTGTTTTTGTTTTTTTTTGTAAAAAAGAAACTACATCCTTTACCCGCATTTATCCTTTTAGCAGAAACAACAAAAAAGAAACAAAACAAAAATCATACCTAGCTGAGGTGAAAAACTAATTAGCGGTTGTTTTCAAGAGCATCGACAACAACTACGGCGACGGCAACATTGACAAAAAAAATTTAAATTTGACCTCGTTAACTGGTGGTGGTGTGATACTGTGCTCTAGGGGTTATGTGGCATAATTGCGGTCTGTTTTAACATATACTCACTTACCACTGTGGGTTGAACAAACGGGACACACACCGAAGAACGCTTCGACTCGCATTCATGCTGAATTCGGGATCAAAATTGATGTTATGGTGGTTAGGAAGGACGTGCTGACGCTCTTGATGTTTTTGTTTGTGCGATGTTATTTAAGATGTGTTGCATTCTTTGTGTTTGTGTTTGTGTTATTGCAAGTCTGGGGCTTTTCATTATAATAAAATTAATTTCATTGAAAAGTAAACACAATTTCAAATTATTTAATTTTTTTTGTTTATTAAGTTTTTAGTTTTAATCTGTCGGTGGGTGGATGTGTGGATGATGGTGAAATAATAATAATTTTTCACTGGTTTTTGTGGGAAAAATGAGAGGGGTTCTCCAGAGAATGCGGTTGGTAATTCATAAATCAACCGCATACACGTGCCATATTGCCTCAACAATTAACCTTCGGCTCAACAAGCATTCGCCTCGTGGTTCTAAAATAAACACTTTTATGGAAAATTACTCCTGATGATGGGGGACCAGAGGGACGAAGCCAACACACACCGCAATTATATGTGCGTAATCGATAATTTTAACAATTTTGTGGTGATTTTGTATATACGTTTTATGTGAAAAGAAGAGGATTCGGTTGATATACCCGTAAATATGTATGGTCATTGAGAATCAAACGATTTATGGTGGCAAATTGCCTTTGCCATCAAATGATTTGATTTTGAATTGAATTTTGTATGCGGTTAGGATTTGGGGTTTTGTTCGTGGACTGTATAATTTTAAAAAGGGTTTTTGGGGAATTATTTGTATTCATTTTTTCAAAGCTTAATAGTCATTTATATTTAGGGTTGTTTTTGACTTGCTCTATAAAGGGCAAGTATTGGTTTCGTGGACAAAAATCCGACATTTTAATCAAACATTTAACAATACGATAATCAATGAGTTCAAAACATTGATTTTCGCCATACCGTCTGTCGGTATCCTGAGCGTTTGTATGTTCAATGTCCTTCGAGCCTGAACCCAACTTGGTACACCGATTTCTATACAAAGCATTTTATGGAATTTCCATATGCGGATAAATTCGAATTTTCATTTCAGCTCATTAGACATACATACAATGATTTTGGTTTTTTTTCAATTTTTCTCGAAAACGGCTTAAAGGATTTTGATTGCATTAAAACTGCGTTTTAGGTTTTTGTCAAAAAATTAAGCTTGAAAATCCAATTTAAGGTTTCAATGTTTTTGGATGAAATTGCTTTTTTTTTTTGTGACGAAAAAAAATTTCTAAAACTATCAGCAACTGACCAAAATTCGGGTTGGCCTTTTCTCTTACTATAAGTATTGTTAAATTAAATAATTGTAAAGTGTGTTTTTTTTAAACGTGTGGTTTTCAATCTGGCAATACTGTTTTTGGAGTTGGTATTTTTGACAGCTGTCACTTGATTTATTCTCAGTTTGGTTTGCCATTTCATAATTAATAGATTTACTAATGAACAACGTTTGAATATCGTGCAAATTTATTACCAAAATAATGGTTCGGTTCGGTTCGCTCGACGCATCGCGCCCTGCGTCCAATATTTGGTAGACATAATCGCAAAATCGCATAAATTTGAGCAACCATGGATCGGTTTCACACCACGTTTACTCTAGCGGATAATGCGAATCCTCAGAGACGCCGTCCATTGCGCACCGAAGACGCTATTGCTGCTGTGGAGCAGAGTATCGAAGAAGACCCGAATGAGTCCATTCGCCATCGCGCGCAACAATTGGAGCTGTCGAAAATTAGGCCTCTCGGCTGGAATTTATTCGAGCCAGCCCGAAATAATTTTTAAAACAGAATGGCAAACCCTTATCTTTATATTATAAACCTAAATTCTTGGCCATAACATTAAATTATATGCGTTTTATTTCTTCTTGAAAACCAGACGTCTAAAAAAAAACACCCTTTATAATAAAAAGGGATTAAATTACATATCTTAATGACCCCTTAATCCGATAAACTTAAACTAGTAAAGTTGATTTGAGCGTTTGTGAATTTTGAATTTGGGCATTCTGGATGTAAATTTACGAATTTCGTATGTGGAAATTATAAATGAGTGGATTTTTCACAATGGGGGGATTATATGTATTTTTGGGGTTTTTGGTATTAGGGATTATATCGGGATCCCCTGTTGGACTCAGGAGTAAACTAGAGAGCCACCTTGTCAATACCCAAATGGCGAATCAAATCCAACAATATAAGAATTCTTAATAATTAAGATGAACAAATCAGCCAAAAACCATGGCCAGATAATCATCCAGAATTTGTGTATCATAAAACCCTCTAGTAATATATTTTCTTCAAACGATTAAATACTATTGTCAACCTAATTCCTTTGAAACTTTATCACTTAGTTAGCAACATCCTGACTCCAAATGTCCCCGCCGCCGCCAACCGGAAAACAATTTAATAAAAAAAACCTCTTTAAACTCATAATTTTTTTGTCACACTCTCCAATTTATGATCATCATTTCCTTTTAATTACCGATTCAATAGCAAATGAACACTCTATCTGAGCGGGTCTATCTGTTAACTGTCTCACGCGAAATTCAAAACGGAAATTAATTGCTTCAATACCAGAAGTATAGAGAATTGCCGCGTATACTTCTTCTTCTTCTTCTAGTGCCAGCCAGCCATGGTGCACTACTCGCTGCCTTTATGGCTAATTAAATTCCAGCGGTTAATTAACAGCCAATTAAGCAAAATCACTTTTTCTTCTTTCTGGTTTGTTTCCAAAGTCCTTTCCTTTCCTTCTCTTATAAACCTCTCCGCCTATCCACAACTGTACCTTAGTATAGTATTTTTGCCGTTCATTTGATGGAATAAATATTGGTATATATTTTTCTTACACTTAAATATACCAAAAGCATAATTTGTCCTTAGAAGAAGAAGCAGAGGCTCATTCCCTTCTTCACTAGCTATATGTATGTAGGTAGGTAAACTTCAACGACAACAACGACTTCGACTTCGACGACGATTGCAAAACTTATCGAACAGCTATTCCGTTCAACGATCCGGAAATCAGGGGAAACCTTCTTTTGCCAAATCCCGGTTAGTGAAATAAATAAAAATAATAAAATCCAAATCAAAAAGTCCTTATTCTTGGGTTCCTTAGGAAACAATTTAAAAATAATTACCACCCCGCTGGCACTGGCGCTGGTTGGTTGCGATGTTGTTGATGCCAATGGTCGTGATGGTGGTGGTTTTGGTTGCTTGCCTGCTGCCTGTTGGGCCATTATGGATTCTCTGGATTGGAGGAATATGAACAAAAAGTGTTAAGGATGAAGAAGCTGATTTTTTTTAATTTCTACTTCTTCATGCTGTTGCCTCCATTCTTGGTTGTACTTGTAACTAAGAAGCAATTCATTATGCTCATTTGCCTATTCATTCGCGTTATATATATACATACACTACACATATAAATGATACGTTCTTGTAGGAGCAAAGGAGTATGGATATTCCCATTTTGTAAATTTTTCTCAAGGACTATTCAAAGGAAAGAGAGGCGAACACAAAAAATGAAAATATTTTCCTAATGAGTTGGAAAATTACATTGCACCGCATTCTATTGCAATAACAGAAAAGACAAGCATAGAACCAGGCTAATGAACTCAAATAGTAAGGAAGGAATTAACATCTTTCTAGATAGATGTGCGTTAGATGTTAAAAAGATCCAGGGCTGGATTAAAGAGTTAATAAAATTAAACCTACATTCCACAAGTTATGTATGCTTAAAATTGCAATTTGCAATAGAAGTTTCGTTGCTAGAACGTGCTATTTATCGTCAATGGGTCGGTAATTTCAACTTTTCATTCGCTTCTCCAAATCTCGATTAAAATTGGACGAAATAAGGCTCCATAAAATTTTAAACCTTATAAAAGAAAATTATTTCTATTTATTTTCCATTTTGATCAGAACATTAAATTTTTGAAAAGTCTATTGTGAATGAACCTTTTTCCATTTAAATATTGCTTTTGACTCACACACTCTTAACTCTCAGCAGTTAATTCAGTTTGTATTGTACAAACCATTATCTATACACAAGTGGTATAAGCATCTACACCCATTTTTCCAAGTATGTTTTGTTCCTTTCCTTCAAAGTCGTTGGAAAAATGGAAAGAATTAAAGTTCATAATGATTTTTTGTAGACAATATTCAATTTTGAAGTGCACTCTTTGCAATTTCTTTTAATATTTAATAAAATGTCGACAAAACAAATCAAAAGTAAAAAAATTTAAATACCGTAAAATAAATTAAGTTTGTAGTTACATAAGTAGAGAATTTGCTAATTTTTGTGTTCCATCTATGAGGAGCCTATTTTGTAAGTGAAATCTACTCCTAAGCTAACAAATGACGTTTTTCTTTTTTAACTCAGAGCAGTGACTACATTCTGTTACTCTCGCATCCAGAAAATCAGTCGAGAAACGATGAAAATTGAAACAAATTGTATGAGTTTTGTTCCATTTTCATCGTTTCTCGACCACTTTTATCCATGCGAGAGTTACAGAACCTAGGCACAGATCACGGAACTGTCAAAAAACATTCCATGTTTTTTTTTTAGGCTCAGACATATCAGAGTATAAAAAGTGTGTTTCTTTTTTCCATCGGACCTAGTTCAGAATAAACTAACCGAGCAAATCGAACGAAACGCTGAGCGAAACCAACTTCACAGATAATTAAGAATAAAAAATTGATTCCCTATGAAATGACAGTTCAGTGCTTCATAAGGCGTTTTTCTTTTGTAGTTCAGAATAGAGCTCTGAACAGAGTCCGAGCATGTCGAACATGTTCTGAACGTCCTCTGAACGAAGCGTGTTCTGACTTCTGAGCACTCTGAACTATTTTTGAAACACACCTGCTGAACAATTAACTGTCAAATGCTTATGTTCAGCATTTAACTCTGTCTGCTCAGTCATTTTATTCTGAGCTCATAGAGCGCACTCTGAACACTCTCAGAACACGTTCAGAACGAAAAAAGAAACACAAATTTGAAGCTCTGAACACTCAGAGCGAAAAAATAAACACAATTTTTTATTTGACAGTTCAGGCTCTGCTTTGAACTAAAAATGAAAAACGCCTTTAATTAAATCTGAGGACTGTGATCATAATCTGCTCAGAGCCAAAAAAGAAAAACGACAAAATTAACCCAAAGTGTCTATGTCCACATATTACTGTCAACTTGATTGTTGAAACTTTGACGTTTCACTATGTCCATGCCATAACCCATTAGTTAGGCCCTGTATAACATCAAACTGGCAAACTCTAGCCCTAATTGGCAACTTAAAAAATTACAGATTTCTACGAGTTTTAGTTGACGTGTAAAACAATCGTAGGACAGGTACCTAGGTATAAAAGATCGATTTTAAACCATTTGTATAAATATCTAAAAATTGACAACTCTGGGGCCTTTTTACTTCGGTTATTGGGATTTTTGAAAGTCTTGAGCCGCCACTGAAATGATGTTAATGTGCCGTATATCTTTATTTGCCACAACGTATAAAATTCAAATGAAAAAAAACCAGGCCAATAGGGTGGTCGAGAGGCTCAAATCACAAACAGCAACATCAATTCAAAAAAAAAAAAAACGAATATTCCAAACTAAAGCATAGAAAAATAAAAATAAATACAAAAAAGAATACACAAGTTGGAAATGGAAAAACGAATCCTTTTGCGCGTTCGTTAATGGCAACGGCAGCAGCAACGGCACGCTGTTGAAACTTTTTTCATTAAAAGTGTGAAATGGAATTGCAATTCACGGATGCTGATGATTCTGTGTAGCTAGCAAAAGGGTGAGTGCTGAAGCGAGTTATTCCATCAGCTTCTCAAGAATCTCAATAATCGTTCGTGACATGGGAATCAATAATTACACTCTAGATGTCGCTACGTGTTGAACCAAACTCTGTTGAATTGCTGTGCTATAGTAGGTATAGCAGGTTAATTTTCGGCACTTTTTTTTAGTGGATGTTGTGTTGTTGTTTTTTTTTTTTTTTTGTTTTCCACGGATGGCGATTCATTCATTACACAAAAAATGTTGGGTATTCGGTTTTTTTTTTGTTTGAATTATTTTCGTTTTGTTTTTATTTTATTTGCGGATATTAAAAAAGTTTCAATGACTCATTGACGTTTGAGCGCGGGAACGAGCACATTTTATTGCACATCACTGGGTGCTTGCGTATATTGGTAGGTACCTTGGTATAGCATGCTACATCAGAGTAGAGTCAATCGTTCAGGAGGTGAGGTGAGTTTTTATTGCCAAAGTTTATTTAAGCATGCACATCGTATATTGTACATACATACGGTTTGGGTTGCACTCTATTATTCCCTTTTTTTTGTGGATTCCAGTTGAGTGTCATACTCTTTAAAACACTGAAAAAGTGAAAACCAGTCAGAGTATTATTTTACCTGTCGTAGATCGTCAGAGAAATGCCTCGTATATTTTAAGGGGTTTTTGTTGTTGAAAAGTTATTATCATTTTATGCGAAATATCACTCAATATGCACT